>OX377612.1:19427376-24227376 GCA_947397855.1 Thelaira solivaga | reverse complement strand
GGCGGCGCTACGGCTTGTCCGCCAGGACTTTTGTTGTTGTTTTTCTTTCCTCTTGGGTGCTCTTTGAAGCACTCCCTTTTACTGGGTTAACAATTTCCAGTCTGGCAGGATCGCCATGTAATGATGGAAAATATTTTGCAATTATTGATTTTGAAGTTGAGCTAACTAGAGCTCCAACTTCTGCTGAGGTTTATTCAATAATTAATTTTCTTAAACAATCTAGTCAACTTATATACTAATTAAAATACTCAAACTGAGTGACTTTTTACAGTTGCACTCAGTTTCTAAATTCTATACTTAACTATACCTATAATGTTAATGTATTATTATTTACCAGGCAATCATGAATTTAGGAAGTTTCCAAAATTCATAATTGAGTGGTTTTAATAATTCATACTTATTTGGGTTTGTTCCCATGTGTTTAATATTATGGGAACAAACCAAGAAATATGATCTATATATTTTAAATAATTTGTTTACAATATTCTTTAAAGAGTTTTAGTGTTGGTTTAACGCATTGATCGGCGTGTGCACCAACAACAAACAAATGACACAGCATAAATCAAACACAATGCACAAGTGTAATTTGATGACCACTTGACTGTCGCATGCATTAAAGAATATGCAGCGGCAGACGAGTGTGCATTGGTCATGGGCATGTATCTATGTGTATTCATGCAATTGATATTGGTTTGTGTTATTAATATAAACAAAAGTATTGTGCACTACATTAGGGTGCAACCGAAAAGATTGTATACGCTACAGGTTGAATAATGGACGTAAAATTAAACGTAAACGTGGACGTAGAGTTATGTTATATAACCTAAATATGTTAATCGCTGATAATGTAGCTTTATTTTAGTAAAAGGATGTTTAAAGAAACAAATTTTTCCTCTTTAACATTAGTAGAGATTGCCATTTGACCTCAGTTCTATTTTTTTGAGCAGAGACAAAAAAGTTTATTTAATTACTGCTAAACAATTGATTTTTATTATTAATCATGTAATTAATAAATAAAATTAATCATGTACAATTTCACAAATTTATGTCCTACTAATTTTATTATTTTTATTTTATACTCGTACATGCTTTAGCCTTAATTACGAACGAGAAATAACTGACAGCGATAAACAAAAAATAAAAAAATTAGCAAAAAATTTTAATTTCATTTGAAATTATTAGAGACCAGCAGAGCTCAACTATCATATGCATTCAATGCACTTACAAGTGGATAGTGATCTTCTAGAATTAACTTAATAAGAGTAGCATTTCAGAAAAGCTTTTTCTTTTATAAAATACTCAATGAAAGCAATTTTTTTTAGTTACGTAGTGAAAAATTTTTTTCGAAAGAAAAATATTAAGAAAAAATAAATAAATAAATATATTTAAGCTTTTAATATTTTTTATATAAAATATTATTATTAAATTATTATCCAATATTTCGACACCTATTTGTGAGTCTTGTGATTCACACTGAATCGTTCAGATTTTTCAATTCCTTGAAAAGAAATAGGTAAGACCAGACCAACATACAGCAATTTTAGTTGGGCAATTCTTGATTTTGTAGGAGAAAGAGGAAAGAAGAATGAAAGATGTACAAACTAGCTCGTACTCCGTAATTCCCTCTCTCTTTGTATCTTTTTAAGCTGTAAAAAAAAAGACAAGTAGCCTGGATGCTGAATGAATAAATGAATAAGAATGCTAAAATTGCCGAAACAAAAAATTTGTGTGTGGAAAAAACGACAATTTTAAAAAAGAATTGCATAACTAAACTTTCTGTGTGTGGCCCTGGTCTAATTTTTTTCGTTTATCGATCATTTTATACACTGTTTGATAACTTGTGCTTGTTGTTCATTTTTCCTTTCTTATCGTTCATTAACCGTACAAACGTAACAGACTTATACACGGTAAAGCATATAAGACAGCTGTCTATTTTTTGTTTTCTTCGTAGCTGTCAAAATTTTTTTATATTCTGTGGGCCATTGTTTTTATGCTTAAAAAAATAGAGAAGTGTAAGTATGTGAATGCATTGAATTTCCTGCTTTTTATTTGACACATACGATAGGGTTGTTTTTGTAGTTCAATGTTTGTTGTGGGGAATGCCTTACCCTGTATAATTCAGATACGTTCGAAGAAAATTCGGGTAAAAAGAGAATTATTAAAAAAATCTTATTTATTTAGTGCTTACAAATTTTAATTCATTAATTATATTATAAAAAATTAATTAAATTTTTATAAAAAAGAATAGTTTTATTCACATAACTTTGTGAAATTATTTCCGAATTATCATATCTAAATTGCATAAAAATTGTGCTAAAACAAAATAATTCGTATGAAAAGAGAATTTGTTTTTCTTTTTAAACCGTGTTAAATCAAGTTAGTGGTAAAAAAAATCATGTAAAAAGAGAATTAGGTGTACAATGATCTATAACTATAACTGACTCAAACAAATTGGGTTATTAAATCTACAAGAAATTTTTTAAATGAATATAATTTAACGATTAAATATATTGTTTAGACCTACCCATTTTACTCGTATTTCAAATCCAATTTTTGATATTTTATTCTTGAATGTAAAAGTCAGTTAATGGCGAATAGTGAAAAACGAGAGTAGTGAATTATGAACGAAATTATTTTAAAAAATTGAAGCGTCCCAATCAATTAACTTACTGAATCGTTCGTTAAACAGAGGCCACAAGCCTATTTGAAGGATGAGAAATTAAAATTAGTTATTTTCGTTTTGTAGAAATGCTCCATTTAAAAAAAAAAATAATTACAGGGCAGAAATTTTTTTTTTTTTAAATGGCATGAATGTGCTTGTTACTAAAAATATACCGTTATATGTTTTCAAAAAAAAAAAAAAAAATAACAAACGCCTTTTTGATGTATTGTGTTCCACTATATTAATTTAAAATATTTTGTTTACTTTTAAAATTAAAAATAACTTTCTCTAAGTGAAGCTGAAACTGTAAAAAATTTGGAAACGTTTTGCTAATTTTTCATATTTAATAGAGACGCTTCTAATATAATTCTAATTGTTTGAATGTAACTTAAGGCTTTTTGAAAAATATGTATATGACGATATGAAAATGCAATCATATTGAAAATTCATAATATTGACACTTCCCTGAAAAAAGAATTATGTTTGTAATTATTTTTACAATAATTATAAGTAACCGATTAACACTAGAAAGATTCATGCCTGTTTTAACAAATTCAATTATTACTATTCAAATTAAAGATATTTAAAAAAAATATATATTTAAAAAAAACAATTATGTTATCGTTTAAATAGTACTGAATGAAAAAAATATTTTTTTAAAAAAGATTTCATTGTATTAAATTATATTTGCTAACTGAAATATTGTTCTTTTTTTGTATAGAATACGAGTACTTTATTCATTGATTGATTAAAATTATTGCTAAAGGCTAGTAACTGTTTAAAACTACTAATTAATCAATAGGTGCTTTGTGTAAATAATATTTTTTTCAATTACTATTCAAATTCATAAATTTATATGCCAGTAATAGAGTCAAATCAAATATACTAAAAAAAGAAATTTTTAGATGACAACACAGCAAACACAAAAGTAAAATTGCTTAATATTTAAAGTGAGTGAAGATAAATATGCCAAATTAAATATATTTTAACGTAAACCGTTACGTTTTTTAAACATATTTACAAATATGTCATAAATACTAAAAACATATTTAGAAATATTTAAAGACATAAGACGTATTTGATAAATATACCATAAATACTGAAAAGATATTTAAAAAAAAACTAAAAAATGTAACGGATTACGTTAAAATATATTTTCACTCACTTTAATATTAAGAAGTTATTTTTTTATTGTTTTAATCATAGTACACTTTTATTAAGAGCTGGCTTTTCTTAATAAAAATTTCATGGATTAAAAATCGTTTTTAAAAAAAATACCGACATTAGTATGACTATGATTTGGGCCAATGAAATCGCTTGAAAAAAAATTTATTTTTCTTTTAATTTTTTAGTCTAGAATCATCAAAAAAAAAAAAATATGGATGAAAAGGGAATTACATTGAAGGTTTTAACTTTTAGTGAATTTTGTTGAAAACACATACGAATAAATATTCGCCAACAAAGTACTTATGAGCCAACCTTCTCTGTCGAAACGTTAACTTTGAAAAATTAAAAGTATAAGGTACGACTGATTCTATATAATCCCGCTTAAAATAAATCCAATACAATTTTTATTTGGCATAAGTCATTTACAATCCCACCTCTACTACAACTCAAAAAAAAAAAAAAAAAAAACAAACACTTTCGATAAGAGCCGTAAAAATTTTTGTTTGTAAATGCTGGCAACCTTTGTAAATGAGTGCACGAAATATTAATTATCACCAAAAACAAAGAAACATTTTATCAGTAATTATACATAAATATAAGACAAAATAGATAAACAAACAGTTTGCAACAAACAAATAGCACCACTGACACTATTAAATAGACTCTCTTGTAATTAATATACGAGTATGGTGCAATTTCCTCAATCATTTAATTATATCTCTAGTTAACACATTCTCTCATTATGTTATTAAAACAAAGCAATAAAAAAAGCAAACAAAAACACGTATAAATAAACCATTCTAGTATATTAAGTAAAGTTTTGTCATAATCTTCTTCATTGTTAATTTGAATTTTCGGTAGAAAAGGTTGTCGCCTTTAATATAACAAAAACGAAAAACAACAAAATGATTATTCAAAACGAAAATAATATAATTTTGCCTAATTATTTAAATGAAGAATTTTGTATCAAAGTATTGGAAGAGGGTCTAAGGGAAACGAAAATTAATATTCATAAAATTGAATTTTTCTTTGGCAGCAATCCCGGAGATAATTATTGTTCTAACATTTATCAAGTTTCAATCGAATATGATACCGTGTGCAATCTAAAGACTCCTCAAGAAAAACAAAAAATCTCCTTGATTATAAAAACGATACCCATAACAGAACAAACTCAATTTCTAGAAGATGCGGGTGTATTTCAAAAGGAAAAAGTAACCTATTGGGATGTGTTACCCCGTTTGTCTATTTTAAGCAACGGTAGTAAATTTGGTGCAAAGTAATAAAATTTTGAAGTGCTTTTTTGTGTGTTCTTTAAATGTCTATAAATAATTTTAGTTGTTTATATGCCATTAAGTCACCCGTATACGCCATTGTGTTTAATGATCTTAAAGTGGAGGGCTTTAAAGTAGCTTCACGTCAAAATGGCTTGGATTGGGATCACAGCGCAATGATTTTGGAATTATTGGCGAAATTTCATGCTAGCTCAATGGTATTGGCAAAAAAGGTAAAAAAAATATTTTTTTTATTTATAAATATTTAAAAAATTTTGATATAAATGATTTAAAATAATGACGCCAGTGTAGTTTAAATATATGAGCATTAAAATATGTAGGTTATCTCAAATAAATAAAATGGTAAAACGAGTATGTAATAAATTTGAAATTACATAGATAAAAGCGACAGTTTTGAAATTTATTGCTTCAAATTTTTTTTTTTAATTATTTTATTTTTTTTGTAAGACAAAATTTTTGAGATTGTGTTATTGGTGCTAAATAATTTTTTTTTTAAAATTATTAAACAGGTATTGTGATAAAATGCATTTTTTTATATTTAAATAAAATTCAATTTGAAGGAACTGGCTTAGAGAAAAAGTAAAAATAAAATAAACAAAACTGGTTACGGGCTATGGGTTAGGAGGCATTTTTAAAAGTGAAAAAAAATGAAAAAACTAATTTGTGATATTATAACTTGTAATTTATTTTTGCTTTGATAATCTGAACGTTAGTTCAAGAACTGCAAGACTCAAAAAAAGAATTCAGCAGATAGCTAGCCGTGCAGCAATCATTTTGGACCAGAGCAACTATTTGCTATTTTCATTTTGGAGAGCAGCAGTGCGATTCAGTAACTTTTATGACGAACATTCGTATCGAAAAAACTGGTATAACGATAATTTATCGAATTCGGTATTCAGTAACTTTCCTACTAAAATGATCGAAGTTTGCGACGAGGTTAATTTCACATGAATAATCATCGCAAATAACGTTTTCTATCGTACCGAATATTTTTGTCGGAAAGTTATTGAATACCGAATTCAATAAAATATCGTTATACTTGTTTTTTCGATACGAATGTTCCTAATAAAAGTTACTGAACGTACTACTGACTTAAAATTTGTATTTCGTTTTTACAAATTGGATCTGGTGTCCGAGTTATCCTAATATGTCCTAAAAGCAAGAGGTGACAACACATATATGACCATTACTTGAAAACAGCTGGTTCGATTTGTTATTATAAAAAAGAAAATACGAAACTACCCAACAGAATTTTTTTTTCAGGCGAACCTACATTGCTTTTAAACTTGCTGGTATTTTTAATATCGTAAAAGTTTAAAAAAAAATATATTATGAAAATTAAGAAAAAGAATGAGACAAAAATCCAAAAAAATTTTTTTTCTTAGCATACGACTTCAGGACTTTTAAACAAAGCGAGACATATTTAATTTGCTAAAATCGAAGTGCATTTAAGTCAAACTATTACACAGTAAAATACACTATTTTTCTACAGACAACTGTTGCCATATGCGTGCGTTACAGTTTCCCTGGTGTACTCAGGCAAAGAAAAAATATGGTTGAGGCAACCATATTCTGGTGGAAACATAGTATGATTAGATTTATGATTACTTCTAACCATATATATTTTTAAATCAAAGATATTAAAAATACCTTTCAACTGCAGATACCGCGATTCAATTATTTTTTTATTATTTTTTTTTTAAATACATATTTTATATAAATATTTTTTTAAAATTTTTTAATATGAATTAAAAAAAAAATTTAATACAAATTTTTTGTATAAATAAAATTTTTTTATTCTATTAATTTATATTTATTTATTACATAATACAGTGGGTTTGAATTTTTTTTTATTTTATTTGACTCTACCAGGACTAAAAATTATTTTTTTATTATTTTTTTTTTTAAATACATATTTTATATAAATATTTTTTTAAAAATTTTAATATGAATTAAAAAAAAATTTAATACAAATTTTTTGTATAAATAAAATTTTTTTATTCTATTAATTTATATTTATTTATTACATAATACAGTGGGTTTGAATTTTTTTTTATTTTATTTGACTCTACCAGGACTCGCACTTGCGAACACTTAGCTAAGAAGCATTAACTCGCTACTCAACCACTTCAGCCACAAAGATCATATGAGTTTGAACGATTAAGTTTTTGTTTTATACTCACTTTATTTATATGGTTGCGGATGACACAAAATAGAAAACGACTTACATTCAACCATATCTTTATTTTTATTATGTTTGCTATGAACATATTTATGTTTTCAAGTAAAATTTTATTAAACATAATATGATAGATAGATGGTTGATCTAAGACGCTAAACATAACATGGTTAAAAATAACTAGAAACATGTTTATCGTGATCATAATAATGTTTAGATGCTTCAAATTAAAAATAATACTTTTGTGAAGAACAAACTATGTTTGCGGTGACCATATTCAACCATATTTTTTTTCTTTGCGTGCTACCTCTGCACACATATGGCACTTTTTTAGGAAAAAATTAAAAGTTGTGCCTCGATTTGAATAAAATACAGCTTGTTTTATTCAAAACTCATGAGGTTATACGATTATATTTATAAAAAAAAAAGCTGATAATAAATTTTCTTAATTTTAAATAATTTTTTAAAAATTCAAAATTTTTAAATTTCTATCACAATTCCTACGATATTTTTTAAACTAGTGAAACAATTTAAAAATTTTAATGCAAAATTTTGAAATAACTGTACATTTCGAAAATTAGGACCAATGAAAAAACGGAATAGATAGCCCTGAAAAATACTTCAGAAGCGAATTTCATTTGTTGTTGCTGTAATTTTCCGCGAATTTCTTTGAAATTTGGTACATATAACTTGTATACTTCAAGGAAAGTTACCGCATACTTTTGAACTGACCACACCCACTTTTACGTCTACTTTTTTATAGACATATTTAGATTAGTTTTTTTATAAAAGAATTCCAAAGAAAGAGTAAGCACGACAGTTATTTTCCTACAAAATAGTGATCCCCCAAAACTATTCTAAGTTACAAGACTATTTTAGTAAAAGCTCTTATCAAATGTTTTAGAAGCAACCACACTGACTAAAACAGGTGCTGTGGAAATGTTGAATACCTTTCATTTTCAAGACTACAACTCTCAGTACGTCTTTTATTTCTTATGACAATTACTAAAGCATAAGGAAAATCTCTTAAGGTAGCAGGTAACTTAAATTTCAAAAGTAGTTCCTACTTGAACTTTTTGAGTCAAAAACTGTATTTTGTTAAATTTAAAAAATTAGGCTATTTTATAAATAAATTTAAGCCAAAAAAAGTTTTTATCCTGTTACATACAGGATAAAAATTACAAAATTAAAATTTAACTATTTTTATAGGATCCCGCCATAACTAAACGGTTTCAAAAGGGTATGCTGTGCAAGGAAACTGTTTGCTACTCTGAAACATTTTATCAAATGTTTGGCGGTTATCTGGAGCAGTTGATCAAATCATCGCATACTTGGCCTGGTTTTGAAAAAATATCCAATAAATTACGAACATATTATGACAATTTCAAAGAAATCACCCACAAGTTGGCCCAACACAGAGAAGGTGATCGCTTTGTTGTGCTCAATCATGGTGATATGTGGACTAACAATTTTATGTTTGCCTATGAAAATGAAAATAAGCCGACTAAGCCTACAAAGGCTATTTTTGTAAGCTTAAAGTTTTTTTATATATTTGTTTTAAACAAATGTTTTTTAATTTGTTTTAATTTTTTTATTTTCAATAGGTTGATTTTCAAATGAGCTTTTTTGCCAGCCCTGGTTGTGATTTGAATTTCTTTCTTAATACCAGCGTTCAGCTAGATATTTTAATGCACAAACGTGATGAATTAATTGAAATCTATTATAAAAGTTTTGCAGCAGAATTGGAATTCATGCGTTATGAGCATATACCTAAATTGGATGACTTAAAATATGAAATACGATGTAGAGAATTGTATGGCTTATTTGCACTTTTTGGCTTTTTGCCATTTATTACACTGCCAAAAGAACTTAGCGAGGATACCAGTATTGAAGCCTTTACCAATGAGGAATACAAAAAGAAGAAATTGGCAACAATGTTTGCTAGAGAAGATTTAGTTAAACAATTAAAATACAGTCTTAAGCGTTTTGATGAGCTGGGAGTGTTGGATGAATTTTAAATATTAAATTGTTATTATTTTTTTATAATTACTTAAGTAATAATTTAATTTTAATTAAAGGAAATTAGTAAATAGAGAAAAAAACAGATCTGAGAACAAATTATGGCAGTCGTTAATGATCGCAATTTCTATAAAAATTAAATAGAATTTTCAAATGATATCGAATGCTATAATTCAGATAGGTAAATATTAGTGATATTTGGCAACGCCAAGGCTGAATATGTTATTCGAAATACAAGCTAAATAAACTATATGTCTGAATTTATGCAATAAAAGCAATATTTTCATTTTATTAAAATTCTTTATATTAATCAATTTAGAACTTTTAAAGAAAGCCGCTGATTATCATCAAATGTTTTCCAAAATCATTACGTTATACCGCTTTGTTTTATAAAGTAAACAGAAAAAAGACAAAAAATAAAAAAATAAACCATTTCAAGTCAAACAAATTGCCCTCTAAACTAGACAAATAACACTAGGCAACAACTAAAAATTAAAAGCTTGAAGAACCCGCTTTTTTTATTTATGATGCGCTATTGTCGTCTACTGTTGTTTTAGATTCTATGAATAAATTTTTTGTAGAGAATTTTTTTTTTTTGGAAAATATTTTCGAACTGCTGCTTTACTTTAGCAGAAATAAAATCTATATTCACACTGGCATTGATTTATTAACTAAATCTATCCTCATTTGTGCGAAGGAATGCTTAAGGAGGAAGATGTCAGATAGTCAGCCTACACTGCTGCCTGGCTTCCCCATGAGCTAATATCAGCTTTTGTAATAGATTTTCTGTCATCTATGAATGAACTTGAGATATATAGCAACCTTACGCTGTGCTGTGTTGAGTGCATGGGTATAAGTGCCATACTGGCAGACTTTTTCACTAACAGAAGAGCCCGCCGTACGTTCATAAGAGCAGACTTTTGTATCTCTTTTGTATATATTAGGGAGAAAACTGGCTACTGGATCGAATCACAATTTTTAAAACATTGGAAATCGTTGACTCAACTCAAGCAAATTTAGCCTTTTATCACACAATCGAGGAACATATCCCAGAAGCTACTGTCATTCAATAAGAGTGACCTTTAAAGGGATGGTTTATGGTGGTCTTAGATGCCACCAGTGTTTGGTAAGAAATATTAGAAGCAGACAATGCAATTTACATGACGAAACCTCAGAGCAAGCACTTGATGACTGTTCAGTTTTAAGGTAAAACTTCTATCAGACTTCTTCTGAAATCCCAGGAAGGTAGGAAAGCTTTCACTGAATAAGATTTTGTAGTTTACACGACAAAATTTCACAACATGTGCTTTGTGACTGCCCGCCTTTAAGGTCTCGTAGGGCAAAACTTCTGTCAGACTCCTTGTTGACTCCCAGCAAAATAGGAAAGCGTTAATTCGAGTCGTAGATCGAAAACAATGAACGCATACGCTATACAAAAAATTCTTTGCGAACGGCTTAATATATTAATAGTAACTCCAAAAATAATAGTTCTGAAATCATAACAAATAAAAGTTAGAATTTTTCGACATTTTTCCTAACAAACTATTTTACATTAAAAAAATCTCAAGAAGCAAAAAACTTATGTCTACAATCTGAAATAATAGTGATTTTAGAGTTAGTGCATCAAAAAAATGCAATGGTTATCCACAGTCAGGACATTTTTTGTAGTTTTTGTTGTTTAGTGTAATAAAATCAAAGCTCTCCCTATCTGTCTTTTATTACAATGATTAGAAACAATTAAAAAGAATACAAATGCAACATTAATTAACCTAGAACACACAATCGCAAGTTATAAATGCACTTGGTTTGCAGAGATATTTTTTAGTTTCTGTACAGATTTTCAAATAAAATTTGCAATGGCCAAATTGCCAGCTAAGGTTCCAGAATATCTTAATAGTGACTTAATACAAACAGCTTTAGAGAATCATTTGTGTTGTAGTGAAGTGAAAATAAATGAATTTGAGATTTTAAATTTAGTATCTGGAGCTGGAGAAAATTATTGCAGTGATATTTATCAAATTTCGGTAAAATATCAGCTCTTGGAAGATGATGAAATAAAAGAAGAATTTTTTATTGTCAAAAGTATGCCCCAACATAAGCAAACCGTATTAAAAAATCTAAAAATCTACAGCAGGGAACTGTTTTTCTATAAGAATATTTTAACTAAAATGGAGACTTTAATGAAAGTGAAGAGAAAAGGTTACTCAATAGGACCAAGGTAATGAAAAATAAAGGAGAATAACTCCAAAAAAATTAATTTAAATAAATATTCTTTGGTTATAACAAAAATATACTTTAATCACTTCCGCTGAATTGTTGCAACATAACCTAATCTAATACAGGGGATTTAAAAAACCTTAAAAAAAATTTATTATTTTAATTCCGCTGTCAAAAATCACATACACAGAAAACAATTTCGGTTGTAACAACTGCATATTTTACAAGTCAGTTATTGCAAATGAATTTTTAATTATACCGATAAAACTTTGGTAACAAAGTCACAAATACTATTAAAAGAAACATATTCTGGACTGTGTAACTGAATTTCATTCATCATCAAATGAATTTCAGTCATGTTAACAAAAAAAAAATTAAGCATCATGACTGCACTAACAACAAATTCAATTCTTACAACCGAATTTGTTTTCTATGTTTGAGACAAATAAATAATTATAAAAAGTCAATTAATATATCGTGGGATTATCAGCTTGAATGAAAACTAAAAAATCTTAAAAATATAAAAAAAAAGAACTTTAGAAATTTTTAAGTTCGATTTCATGCTTTTCTTAATTTCGTTTGTTGTTGCTTTTTTTAAACAAATTTTTCTAGACTAATTTACAATATCTCCAAACCCATAGAAACTTTGGTATTTGAGAATCTAAGCCCGTTGGGTTATAAATTGCAAAGTCGCCAAAATGGTTTGGATTATTTTCACTCCATTATGGTCCTACAAAAATTGGCTGAGTACCATGCCTTATCCTTAAGCTTAAACGAGCATGTAAGTAATTTAGAATTATAATAAAAAAATATGACAAAATTAATCTCTTAATAATTTGAATTGCAGGATAATCAATTACTTTCTAACATACTAAAACGTTATCCAGTTGGTTTATTAAATATGGATTCATGTAAATCAGAATCTTTTAAATTTTTATTTGGTGGTCAACTTGTAAAACTTATAGAAATTCTTAAGGACAGTAAAACGGAACTAGAATCGGATATTATTAAGAAACTAGAGCATTATCATGAAGATTTTACTCAACAAGTTTTAAAATCTGTGTATCCTCTGAAAGGTCATTTGAATGTTTTAAATCATGGTGATTTATGGGTAAATAACATCATGTTCCTTTATGATGATACAAGTACAGAAAATGAGAGTAAACCCATAGACGTAAGATTTGTAAGTATACTACAATGTAAAAAAAAAAGAAAATTCAAAATTCTACATAAAAATTTTCTATAAATCATATCTATCGTATCGCTTTTAAGTCTGTTCAGTAGTTTCAAAGAAGTTCCTAGAAGTTGTGACCAAACAAAATTATTTTCTATTCAAAATTTAAAATTTTGAAAATTAAAAAAAAACAAAAGCAAAAGACCTCCTTTCCAAAAAAAAAAAAAAAAAAATAACGTTATCGAAATTTTTCATAAATTTTACTTTAAAGTCTACATCACTCTTTTTTAAAAAAAATAAAGTAAACAACATTTGTATGACAAATTTTTGTTTCAACTTTTTATAACTAATTTTTTTAGTATAACACTGGTCAACAAAATTTTGTAACAAGAAAGGTACTTACCAATTTGGAATTACCTAAATACCCTCATTTTATCACCGTATTTATTTTGATTCCATCAGTTCTAGTTTTCGTGTTACAGCTACTACCCGTAAGATTTAAAATTAACCATTTTTGTTCCACTTTTGCATTCAGAGATTTTATTTATGTGAATAGTATAGTGTTTTTTTTTTCTATTTATTGAGTTAAGCGACTGTTAAATAATGTCAAGAAAGTGCAAAAATGATCCTGACAGGTTTTGTTATATTTGTGGTAACATTACTTTTAAAACTCAGCGAAGGAATTTGACACCATTAGTGACCAAGCTATATGAACAGTATTTTGGCTTTGCCGTCGGACAGCAAGACAAAGCGTGGGTTCCACACATCTGCTGTGTTACATGTGTGGGTCTTCTTACTGGATGGGCGAGGAGATCTCGATCTATGCCATTTGCAATCCCCGTATTTTGGACAGAACCAACGAATCACTCATCTGATTGTTATTTTTGTGTTATTGATACGATCACAATTAAAACAAAAAATAAAATAACATATCCTGACCTACCATCTGCTAAAAGACCGATCAATCATAGTGAGGAACTACCTGTACCAGAACCACCAGAAAGTTATGGACAGGAGTGGTGACGGCTTTTTATATTTGAAGGAAAAGTTTCCTAAATTGAGTGAGGCAAAAATTAAAGAGGGCATATTTGTTGGCCCACAAATCAGACAATTGATGAAAGACGACATATTTAAAGAAAAACTCAGTGATTTGGAAAAATCTGCTTGGGAATCTTTCATGAAAGTAACTTTCAATTTTCTAGGAAATCACCGATCAAATGACTATAAAACTATTGTCGCGGAGCTGCTATCTGCTTAATTTTGCCCTGAGAAAAGATTTCGGGGATATACTCATAACTATTCTGTATTTTTATAACGAAATTAAAATATTTTATTATTTTTAATAGGATAAAAGTTTGCATAATAATACGAAAAAAGAGACAAAGTTTTGAGAGTTAAATAGAGCAGCTAAATATTTCACTTCCATGAGAAATCTTATTGACTACGTCACTCCAAGACCATTCCTACAAAGAAACTTTGGATTCACGATTTCGGACGAAACGGGCAACTCAATGTGATCTTCTCCTATAAAATAGGATCTGGATGTCTTCACCGATGCCTCTAAGAAAAGTTCTGGATTTAGTGGTGAAGTCTACATTGAGGAGTTTGGGAGTAGTATATCCTTCAGACTCCCCGATCAAGGCAGCGTTCTACAAGCTGAATTGATGGCGATAAAGAAAACAGCAGACTGGCTATGGTACCATGGAATATTTGTCAGAAATATTAACATTTATACTGAGAGGTGTACTTACTGTAATTAGGTCCTTGGTGAGTGTCTATTCGACATCCGATCTGGGGGGTTACTTTGTATTGCGATGCGAAAAAAAAATGGTACGAAATCGAGTCTTTAATGTGTTTGATCATTTAATTTTTGCATTTGTCTGGTAATACGTCGCATATTTTTGCGAAGAGCTCAGTCCAGATGCAGAGACGGACAGCGAGGATGATCTGATCTAAGCTAGATAGCAATTTACTGGGACTCCAGAGAGCCCAGTTGAGAAATGTGGTGGCGGCAGTAACAGGCCACTGCAATTTTGGCAACCATGCTAGGAGAGTGGGTTTGCCATCAAACGACTACTGTAGAAGTTGTCAAGATGAGAAGGAGAAAGAAACTGCAGAACACCTCCTCTGCAAGTGTTCTACCCTTGGAAGAGCAACATTAGCTTCACTTGGGAGAGCGCTACCTGCAGTATCTCACTGCGCTGTCGACTATAATTCTCGACATGCTATATGGCTTCGTTAGAAGTAGCAATTGGTTTAATTGACGAACTCATCTTCTTCTATCTGTCTTCCTATTTATTTCTTTTCACTTTTCTATCTCAAGTTCTATGCTACTTTACTTCCTCTTACACAGATATCAAAAAAAGACCACATCAGAGGACCCCAAGTGAGCCCAGCTTCTGTTTTTCTTATTTGGACGCCCCGTGTAACCTAACGCAAAGCGCTTTCTGCTTTGAAAATGCCAAATTTTTTTAAACTACGCAGAAACTGTAATTTTATAAAAAATATTTTAAATGGAGTATCATTTTTAAATTCCATGACTTAATTATCATTAATTCCATGAATTAATTATCATTTAAATAATACAGCTAATTTGTTTATTTATTCGTTTGTTCGTTTAAGATACTGTTAACAGATATTAAGAAAGAAAAAAACAAAAACAATGTAGACGAGTTATTTTATATTCACAAACAAAAATTTCGCACAATTAAATAATTTATTGTGTCATTTTCGTGAAACATGCAAAATTAATTTCATTCAACAATTTAAAAATGTCATTGAATCCGAAATATTTTTTCCGTGTTGACAGTGAGAACTGACAAAGAACTCGTGCACAGCATACCGACATATTATTCATGTTGTTCAGACAAAAAAAAAAAAAAATAAACGCAATTCAAGAAAAAAAATTAAATTAAAAATATATTGAAGTACATATCAGGGTTAAGGACCGTAATGATTTTAAGCGTTTTTAAAAAAATTAAAATTACTTTAATTGTTAGTTAACAATTGTTGTTGTTTTTTTATAGAGCTGAATGACAAGTTTTTTATTAAGCTTATATTTTTTAGCTGAAATTTAAAAGAATTTAATATTTTTTTAGCTTAATTTGTATTATTCCAAAAATTGTTTATATAATATTAATTACACTGCACGACAAAATTAAATTTTGTTCAAAATAACAAGGTTCTGACGATTTATTATTTTAGAGGTTATCAAAAAAACGTACACTTGTATCGGCGTTTAAAGTTTCCCAATTTGTTTTTTTTTTACATTTTCATTACAAATCATACGAATCCTGCATTTTAGGTTCCTGAAATTTTCAACAAACTTATATAAAACACTACGTCGAATCTTTTTGTAGAACATTTTCACCCTATATCTCTTCAATTAATAGGATTTTTTAAATTCTAAATTAAAAAAAAAAAGCACAAAAAATGCCCATAAGTTGCAGGGTTAGTGGGTTCAAATATTCTACAAAAATATTCTCCGTAAAATTCTACTAAAAATCTCCCAACACACAATTGAAAATTCAACTTATACGCCAAAAATAAGTCAAAATCTAAAATGCGTTTAAGCGTTAATTCGTTATTATTTAAAGATGGGCAAAAATCTTGCACAAAAAAAGCTGTGTAATAGAGAAATGTTTTGCTTTGAATTTAAATATAACATTTATTAATTAAAAGATGACAGAGACCTTGGATACATAAAGGGAATTTATTTTTTTCATGTTTTTATATAGAGCAAAAATTTAAAATTTTTTTTGGTTTCCTCTACCATAATCAATCATCAGAACCTAATCAGAATCTAATAGTGGCAAAATTTACTTTATTTTATTACATTATGCTGCTTATTTTATTATTAAAACAAATTTTAGTATTCATTAAATAATTTAATTTAATTTAATTTAATGTTCCCTGAATTTAAACTACTTTTAACACCAGTTTAAACTAAAAGGCTGCACAAGTGTGCTTGAGATGGCTTACAAGCATTATTTATTATAATATATTACATACATATGTTTGTTGTGACGTGTGGCTTTAAAGTATGCTTGTACAGCCCTTTAGTTTAAACTCAGGGAGTTTTTAAAATCTGTAAATGTAAAAATACTTTTTCGCACACAAATTCTGCAAAACACAATATACTTGCATCTTTTATTATAATATGGTAATCACCAGGGATTTTATTTATTTATTTATTTATTTATTTATTTATTTATTTATTTATTTATTTATTTATTTATTTAATCATTTTTGATCAAGTAATTTAGCGAATATATTGAAAACTGGCATAAATTTATTTATGCATATTTTTGCATATTTTGTTATAAATGCGTACTTTTTGTACATACTTTGTATTCATTTTTATATTTTTAATATTCAAAAGTATTCATCTACTCATAACCTATAAAGTGTTTCACAAAAAATAAAAATCACACAATTGTCAGCATTAATTTTCAAAGTTTACTGTTTGAATCGCTTACTCGATCTAAAAGAAATTTATGAATAAAAAGTAATTTTCCGATTATTTATGTAGCTGAATTTAAACTTCTAATAAATATGTCTAAAAAATATATAATATATTTTATTTTCTATAAGGGTATTAGTGCATATTTTATTGCATATTTTATTGCATATTTTGTATTTTTAAGCGCATATTTTCGTTTTTTAAGTGCATGAAGTTCATTGACTTGGTACTCACTATGTAGTCGCGGTTGCAGGGAGAGCAAGCAAAAAAATGCTCCTTTCTGTTTCTGATCCACCATAACACTTTTATTATACATCAATACTAGAAACCTCAACCTGAATCAACACTTGCCTCTTTGTCTGTTATATTAATTAAATTATTTTTTCATTATTTGCTTTTGTAAATATTGCTGAATCTCTTATAATTATTAATATAGAAATTAATTTGTATTGCTGTTTAAGATTCTTATTTATACAATTTTTTCATTGTATATTGAATTATTGAATAAAAAAAAAATTTAATTATTATGCCGATGAGGAAAAAGGGATTTTTCTGAAAGCGTTGCTCCAGCAAACCAGTGTCTTGGAACAATTTAAATTTTTCTTATTCAATAAAATTATTAAACAATGAAAAAATTGTATAAATAAGCAGCAATACAAATTAATTTCTACATTAAAAATAATTTTTTATTAAATTAGAGATTTTTAGATATAATTTTTTTGGTTTTTCTTTTCAGATCGATTTTCAATTAAGCTTTTATGGTAGTCTGGGCTTTGATGTTAATTATTTTCTAAACACCAGCATTCAATTGAATGTCTTGCAGCACAACCGTTGTGAATTGATCGATGCATACACAAACACTCTATTACAAACACTGCTAATGTTATCCTATCCAATGAAACTGCAACCTACCAAAGAGCAAATACAACAAGAAATTCATGAAAAAGAAGCATACGGATTTTTTGTTGCATTTGCATTTTTCCCATTGATGTCAATGTTTGCCACAGATTCCCACGATAATTCATTAGAAAAATTAAAAGATATAAATTTTGCTGAACAAAAAATTCAATTAATGTTTACCAGCAATAAACGAACCATTGATACACTGATATTTAATATCAAACGTTTACAGCAATTAGGAATATTGTAATTAAAAAAAAATTGTACTGAATATAAAGTTTAATTAATTTTATTGGAAAATATTAAATTTCTAATGTTGAAGAAATTATTGCTTTGTATTTTGATTAGTAATTGTGATTGTATATAAAAATAAAAAAGAAATTTTTCATATTTCTCGAATATATAAAATAATTTTCTACATCTATTTTAAATATTTTTTTTTTAATTTAAAATATTTTAGTTTTGGGTAAGTAACGTCGGACTCGTGCTGTATTTTTAAAACGATTGCGGAGTTACGGATTTTTTTTAATCAAATTTAACAAACCATTTCCAAATTATAATCATATATGTACTCATATGTCGCGTCACCCTATTCTTCTTGAACATCAGAGCTAGTTTCAAAAAAAAAAAAAAAAACAAAATACAGGTTTCAAATCAGCGCTTAAAAAATAGTTTTTAGTTATTTTGGTTGAAAAATTAACCTAAATTTATAAAATGGTATAATTATAAATCAAATATAATGTAGCCCATTATATGCCACCCTTTATTTTAACTTCATCAAAATTATTAAAAATTAATTTGTGTTATTAACACTCTTTAAAATTACCGAATAAAAAATTTGCGTGTTTTATTTTTTAATAAATTTGATTGTAAGACGTCATGTCATGTATTTAACAATAATTTGCATCGTGTATGTAAATACAGGTGGAATTCTTTTAACCTTAATACGGACTTAAAATGTTTTTAAGATTACAGACAAAAATTTTAAAGCAAGACTTGAACTAATAGAAAAAAAACAAATAAATTGATGTTGATTCATTCTGCGAAATAGATGTAACCTCTTAATTGTCAGAATTTCAGAAATTCACAAAGGATTCTTATGAAACATTTCTCTTTTTTTTTTGTAATATATGTACGAGTATGTATGTTAGGAATTAAAATTAAGAACAAGTTTTCAGGTGTTGCTGA
The DNA here is from genome assembly GCA_947397855.1 of Thelaira solivaga. Taxonomy (NCBI): domain Eukaryota; kingdom Metazoa; phylum Arthropoda; class Insecta; order Diptera; family Tachinidae; genus Thelaira; species Thelaira solivaga. The sequence continues at coordinate 24,208,116 of OX377612.1, read as the reverse complement.
TTATAGATTTTTTAGAAATTATTTTAAAAAAAATATTAAAATTTTCAGGAAAAAATATGCCTTTTTGACAAAATTTTGCTCATAACTAAGAAACAATAAGACTAGTACAAAATTAATGAGAACATAATCACTGTAATGGTCTAATTTAGACCTTTTTTCGCTACTTAGGACAACATTACCTACAATCGTCGCACATGGCGAACAAATCACCCAAAAAAGTTTCTGAATACTAGACTCTGGGATGATTTGTAAAATGGGAGTATTTTTTTCCCCATTGAAAATTCCCCTAACCAGGAAATTTTATTTATAAAAAGATGGACAGGAAAAGTGAAAAAACTAGCTTGGAATTTGTATTCATAATTATGGGTTTTTTTTTTTTTTTTGGTAATTTAATCGAAAAGCTAGTTCACGAATTACTGCCAAATATGAACCTCCTCTTTTTCATATAAGAAAAGCAATTTATATCAGTTGAAAATTGCTAGCATATGTGTCAAAATAGGCTGTGAAGCCTTAAACTTTAAAATTCTTGTTCCCCTGTGTTATTATTTAATTTAATTTATATAAAACTCATACGCTCCCATATCAATTTTTATTACAATTTTTACAAAATAGGCCGTTCTCGAGTTTTGCGCTTAGCAACACATTTCGAGACTTAATTTTATTTATATAGAAGATGAAATAATGCTACTTCATTACTTGCGGGAAATGCTGGACCAATTGTTTGCAAATCAAGAAATTTAATTAAATCGGTTCAGCCGTTCAGGACGAGTACAATGTCAAACACACGTACAGTCGAATTTTATATATTAAGATAAGTGTTGTAATTTTTCTTTTACTTTTATTTATTTACTTTTGGGACTGGTATCGTCTTAGTCACACACATTTGGGTCATTCACCTAGTACCATTCTGTAACTAGTTTTTCAGCATCAGCTGCAAGATTAGTTTAGCTGGAATAATATAACGCACTGGTCCAGTCTGTTTAGATTAGCTCTAGAATATGTCTGGTTCCTTTTCTTCTAGGGAGTATAAAAGCACACCAGTATCACATCCGGTGAAGGAACATTAGCGAAAGCACAAGACAATATTTCTTTCTAACAAACTAGTATTTGTTAAAGCCTTGAGTCATTATTCTGCACAGTCGTAGAATTCTATGGAAAGAAAATCTTAATGAATTTTTTCCTACCTTAAAAAAATTGTTTCAATTTGGGTACAATGTTATAAATACAAAAATGACGCAAAGCAACAAAAAAAAAAAAAAAAAATAAATCACCTCGATCGCACATAAAATCTTATAACCCCTATAAAGACATCTGTTGCAGAAAATAAATAAATTAACGCTGATCACATAGATCATACTTTTTTATGAAATTTTATGAAAATGTTCATAAGTGGTACTTACGATCCTCTTTTTTTTTAATGCATTTGCTATTTCTGACAGTTTGAACGCAAAACATATATATACAAGGTGATTGCCTTCGTTGAACGTGCGGGTAGGAAAGTGAATAAAGAACTTTCTCCAAAGTAACTTCTGAGCATTTGGGCAGTGGGTTATCAATCTCGACGACCTCCTCTGAACTACTACTAAGACTATACACCAATACCTCGCTTTGCGTCGTTTCGTTTTGCGTTTTTTCGAAGTTGCGTCGCTGCTGAATTAATACTAATTTTCACTGTGCGTCGTTAGATTTTCGAAGTTGCGTTGTTTTGGGTTGGAGTCTTTAATTTTTTTAAATATTAAAAAAACTCGGGAATTCCCTTTCTAACTGAAAATCAACGCAATTTTAATACAGTTTTAATTTAACTTTATTTTTCTAATTTTAGTTTCAGTTTCAATTAGTGTGTTGCGCTTTTTTTTAAAAAAAATAATACATTTTTATAAATTTTTACGGGTTGTTTCTGGTTACATAAAAAGGTAAATATTTTTTTATATAACATATTTTTGTTTTTTAAATGTTTGCTTTGTTCAATTTTCTTTTTAAAAACTAGTATTTTGATAACCGGGGAACCTATCTTCGATCTTAATATAGTTTGCTATAGAAAATCATAATTTAATTAATTTGCGTCGTGTTTTTTTAGAAGGTAACCATGACTCAAAGTGAGGTATTGGTGTATCGAGAAGTATTTAGTGGGATAAGACGTATTTGATAAATATACCATTAATACTGAAAAGATAATTACAAATACTAAAAAGCTTCAGGGGTTACTTTAATATTAATTTAACTCGGCATATTTATCTTCACTCACTTAATATTTTTTTATGTTTTTGATATTTTAGAAGGCTGTGGAAAGTGAAAAATATTAATATTTCGCTAACACAGTGAAGGGTATATAAAACTCGGCACAGCCGAATTTAACTTGTTTTCTTTATGCTTACTTTTTTTACTTTTGAAAGTATCGGAAATTAACTATATCTTGGGCTGGCATTATTGGCTTGGCTTTTACTATGTGATAGATTGACTTTTTTACAGAACCTAAATCACAAGGCTAAGGAAATCAAATATGTATATACCTATTTAATACAAGCCAGTCTGATAGAAATTGAATTTTGTAAAACCTCTTAACAACTGATTCATAATAAAATTTTCATTTTCTTTAAAATGATTTTTTTAGAATTGAAAGTACCTTCGATTGATGACAGGCCTGTCTGTATACGCTTCACCGTGTAACAACACCAATTGTGATTGATTGATCAATGAAAGAACAAAAAAATTATTTGTAATTTTAATGTTATGTGTATTATTTAAATCTTATCACATTCAAAAGCAATCTTCTCGTCAAAGCCTTTTAAGCAACTGACTAAATAAACAATAAATAAAATCTCTTTCATATAAATCAATTGTCAGTTTAAATAGCAACAAAAAAATACTCAACTTGCGGGAGACGCAAGTAACTTGTATTATTTTTTTTATACATCGTAGCACAAATAAATAGTACAATTTAAAAAAAAATTTTGAAAGGCAAACTTTTAAAGAAAAACAAAATTTTATAAAAGTTTTATTTTGCCACTCAATTTTAGTGCAAAAATACGGCAGTTCCTGGTAAGTATCTATTTTTTGTTTTTTTAATCAATAACTACTTAATTGAAGAAAACTAAAATAGTTTTGAGAAAACTTAAATTTTTTATATTGCCAGATTTAAGCATTTAATTTGTATTGAAACTAAGTGTGTATGGGCCGCATTATCAAAGTAATTTTAATTGATTTATATACTGAAAGACCATTTCATTGATGTTAATGATACATATTGTCTGTGTTTTTTAATAAATATTTGCATAAGATAGAAAAATGCAATTGTCCCATTTTATGGGGTACCAAATTCATAAACAAATATATATTTTTTTATTAATTTGACAGATAAAATGTAAAATAATAATAAGACCAGGACCAGACACGAAAATTGTAGATGCGCAATTCTTGATTGTATATGAGAGAGTGGAAAGAAGAATGGAAAGGGGTACAAGCTAAAGGGCTGCACAGGCATATTTGAAAGCCATACATGACTACAAACATGTGTAATATTTTATAATAAAAAGTGCTTGTAAGAAATAGAATTTCTTTTGTTAGCTATCCGCATCTTTTAAAGCTGTAAAAAAAAACAAGTAGCTTGAATGCTGAATGGTGAAACTTGCAGCAATTTTAAATGAAAGTTAAAAAAAGTTTGTGCAACTAAAATTGCCGCGTCTGGTGCTGGTCTAAAGTGCATATAATAAAATGTACGAAATAATCTGTCGTTGGCATATACAGAAATAGACCTTTTGTTTTATTTAATTCGTCCGTATGAGGGTTAATAACACTATCGTCGGTTTTTTTATTATTTTTTTTTTTTTTTTGTAATAAAATAAAGACACATAAAAATAATAATTAATAGCAATCAAATAATTTACTTTCTAGAGAAACAGAATCAAAGTAAAACAGCAGTTTAGTAAAAGCATTACAATTGTTAACTCACAATTCAAGCAGAGTAACGAGTGACTATTTAAGTTATAGCAACCGTTTAAATGATTTATTTTAAATAAAACCTGCAGTACATTTGAAATTAAATAAAGTTAAGAATTTTTAAGCGTACGCGAAAATAAATCACATTTTCAAAAAATATAAACAAATAAACCATGATCTCTTATTCTGAAAACATTGTGCTTCAACCTAAACATTTGGATTTGAGCTTATTTACCGACATGTTAGAAAATGCTTTATTAGTAAATAATTTTCAAATAAAATCAATTAATTTTACAATGGGTAGCAGTACAGGTGAAAACTATTGCAGTGAAATTTATCGTGTAAAAATATGCTACAAATTAATTAATGAAACTGAAAATGATGATTGCCTTTCTGTTATAATAAAAAGTATGCCACTAACAATAGCTAATGATTTTCTAGTGGATTTAAATGTTTTCCATAAGGAGAGAATATTTTACAATAATGTTTTGCCACTTTTGGAGGTGTTGTGCAAGGATGAAGTTAAGTTTGCTCCAAGGTAAGTTAAGTGGAACAAAAACAAGTATTTATAAGCAGAAAAGTCATAAATATGGGTTTCCAGTTTAATTTTTTCTAATTCAAATGTGAATAAATTTTTTTAAAACAAATTTTTAAATAATTTAAAAGTATCTTACCTTGAATCAGGAAATTGTATACTAAAGTTATAGTCAGCAGCTTTGTCAACTTTTAAATTTCGAAAAGCACTGAAACCTTGAAAAAAATGTATTTTTTAAGCACTAAAAAATGTTCAAGCATTAATACAAAAATGTATGTTTGTCTCAAGACTTTATTTTTTATTTGTATTGGGAATTATTACGATCGGTTAAAAAATTTATTTACTCATTTTATTCACAGCCTAAATGTAAGAGTGCACTTTTTCATTTCATTCTACAATAACCGATTGTTGTGCTAAAACAATGTATTGCCCAGATCTATGGCGTCCAGTTGAGGCTACAAGAAATCTGTTATCACGAAGCCATTCATCGGAGAAGATGACTTTTTCGAAAAATTCTCATTGACTTAATTTTGCTCTATCAGAATTATAAAAAATTTTTCTTTCCTAAAATTTTTAATAATCGGAATAAACATATGTGACATCTGCCAAATTTCAGAGTTGACAGAATTTAAAAAACGGATTATTACACCCATTAACATGAAACTTAAAAAAATATTTCAGAGACCTGGGGGAAAGAAACCGCATCGCAACTCAATGTAAAAAACATACAGATGCGAATGGTTTTTCTTTCGCATCGCAATAGAGAGTAACCCCCCTGTTTTATACTCCATGACTTTTTGAATAAAAATGTTTTTTTTTTTTTTCAGCAAATAAGCGTTTAATTTTTATGCTTTTAGTTCAGACTTTTTTCCTGCACACAACAGCTTTATTGGTAATGAGGTGGATGAATTTGCTAAGGCTAAGACTAGGAGCACACACAGCAAGTTTATTTGGGCATTTCTTTTTTAATTCTCTTTAAAAATTGCCGCTGTGTCTACACACAGCAATTTTGTTTCGGCAATTTTAGCATTCTTATTCAGTCATTCATTCAGCCTGAAGCTACCTGTCTTATTTTTTTCATCTTTATAAAAGATAAGAAGAGAGAACAAAAAAGAATTGCCGAGTACGAGCAAGTCTGTACCCCTTTCCATTCCTCTCTCTCTCTCCTACAAAATCAAAAATTGCCCAACTAAAATTGCTGTGTGTGGTCCTGATATAACATTAAGACTTTATGTCAGAGACAGTCGTTTTATCGCTTAGTAGTATCAGGAGTGGCATTCTTTATCACTATCGGGGGAAGGCGGATGCCAGAAAGCAGAATCTAGAAACGTGTAAGCTTACGCGTCAATTATAGCCCAGCTATAATGGTTAAACACTCTGCTCAGCTCGTGAGCAGCAATAGAAAGGACATTTCCAGACTGGTGGCTGTGATAACTGGTCACTGGACGATTGACAAGCACGCTAGTAGGCTGTGACTGCCTACAACAAAAACTGCTGAAGATGCCGGTCACCCGAAAGAAAAGCGACAGTCTTTCAACTTCTTTCGAGTGCCCGGCTTTAATGGCTTTGAAACATAGATTTCTCAGGGATTACTGGAGATATCGGGAGTAAGATTAAGGGACCTTCTCAGATATCTTAATGTGACAGGGTGGATCTAGGGCACTTTACGGCTACATAGTCTTGGCGAGTAGGTGGTTCAAAACGTAAACTCGCAATTCTAATTGAAGGCCATCCAAATTTCAAATATGAAATAAGTTTTCTTGAAGCCCTCAAAATAGCCTTTGTTTCGGTAATAACCTCTTTATTGGCCCCAAATCTCTTACCTCTCAGCGATTTCTTTAGGATTGAAAAAAGAAAATAGTCACAGAGAGCTAAGTCTGGATGAGGTAGCAGTTCGTAGCCCAATTTATAGATATTTGACATGGCGACTACACACGTGTGTAGTCATACATTGTCTTGATGGAACAGAAATTTTTCTTAAGTTTCACGAGGCTGTCAGCTTTTAATGGCTACTAAAAACAAACTAAATGACGCAAATCAAAATTGGACAATAGACTTTAAAAGAAGGTGGTGGGTGGCAGCTGTTTGCATTTAAAGTTATTGCTAGGTAAATTCAAAAAGTCACATAGTTGTCGAACAACCCTCGTAGCAAGCAGTTAAACGAAAATTAATTAAATGAATTTATAAAATATTTTATCTACAAATTGCAAACCAACTTTAAAGCTACCAAATAAAAGGATCTGTTATTTTTTAGTCTATCGAAATTAAACGTTTTTCATGTGTTGCTTTTTTTATTTTTTTACTTTAGCTGAAACTATTTTAATCGAAATACTTTAATATCATGTTGATCGTGTTTCTATATTTAATTTTTTTTTACAGACTGTTCTACTCTTTAAAAGTACCCATCAATACTTTGATATTTGAAGATTTATGTGTAAGTCAGTTTGAAATGGCCTCCAGAGAAAAAGGTTTAGATCTATTGCACAGCCTAATGGTCATGAACAAGTTGGGAAAATATCATGCAGCCTCAATAAAACTTTTTAAAAAGGTATAACTGTCAAGCACTGCAATTTATTTATTAAAAAAAATATTTTTTTTAAAGATTCCTGAATTGAAAAAATGTTTTGATATTGGCCTATTAGCTGATGCTGGCTTAGATAGAGATGAAGGCATGATTATGCAATTTTTTGGTAACAATTTGCAGAGTTTTATCAATTTGATAGAAACTTGGCCAGGTTATGAAAAAATTACAAACAAAATAAAAAATTATGCCAAAAATTTAAAAATCAATTTGCGACGGAGTGCAGCAACTGAAAAAAATAGTTTTTGTGTTTTAAATCATGGTGATTTATGGGTCAACAATATGCTTTTCCGTTATAATGATCAACGTAAACCTATTGATTTGAATTTTGTTGATTTCCAAATGTCGATCTGGAATAGTCCCGGCATAGATTTAAATTATTTCTTTTACACAAGCATTGAATTGGAGCTTTTAAAAAATAATTTGGATGTCCTTATTAGAGAATATCATAAATCATTAAGTGATACAATGAAGGAAATGGGTCTGGGGGATATACCCACATACCAGGATATAAACAACGAAGTACAAAAGAGACAATTGTATGGATTTTTTGCCAGTTATGGTATTTTGCCGATTATCTGTCAAGACAAGCACAACTCCCAGGATAGTAATTTGGAAAATTTTAAGAATCAAGACTTTGCTAAGCAGAAATTAAAACAAATATTTTCTTCAAAACGTTTGGAAGAAACCTACCGTTACACTTTAAATAAATTTGATAAAATGGGTATTTTTGATTAAAAGCAAAGCCCCGCAATAAGTTTTATATTTGAATTACACTTTTCAACATGATTTTTTTTTTTTGCAAATAAAATATGCGTAACTTAAGCTTCAAAGGGTAGCAAATATGTTTCAAATGTGATTCACTTCAGCTAACAATTCAGTATTTAAATGCGAACGATTTTCAGTTTACAAAACACACGCTTACTAGCACCTTGATGTATTTTTCACTTCTAAAATTAAAAATAACTTTCTTTACCTGAAGCTTAATTAATAAAAAATTGGAAAAAGTTTTAACAATTTTTCTTAATAGAGACTTTTTTGGCTGCTATGAAACTTTTTATATGTAAATTAGTTTCTTTTTGAAGCTGCAACTTCGACCACCATAACTATTTAACAAAGTTTGCCTTGTCAATTACTTTTACACATTTACTTGTGATTAACTTTTGATGCAGTCAGTATCATGATCATGATTAAGAGTAGCAAAGTAAACAGCAATTTGGCATAAAAAGCAGAATTATCAGTTTTTTCTACAAATCTTAACGCAGTAAATCACTATGATTTTTATTTATTTTTAAAATTTACACACTTTTTCCCGAAAAGATATTTGCTAATTTTTCTGATATTTATTTTATATTTTACAACCTTGTAAGCCGAAACAAAAACTGAATATTAAAATCTACTTTCCATTACATATTTACATTATATAATAAGCAACAGAATTTTTACTTTAATTTACATTTAGATTTAAATTCATTACACTTCTATACGTATGACTACTTAAGCAAATTCATATTCAACAAAGTTTTTTTTCTGTAATTTTCTTTTTAATTAATTTTAATATAAAAACAAAATTTAAGAGTAAATAAAGGGGGGTATAAGCAAATTTGTTTTTCTATTACGTTTTTCTGCAAACAATATAACACGTTCGTTGAAAAGATGTACGTTTTATCAACAATTTTAATATAAAATAGCGTAACATAATGTATTTATTTACATGCACACATATACATATGTAACAACCATGTAACACTAAAATTTTAAAATTCGTATTGAATTTAGTAAAAATACCTTTAAAAAAAATTAAACAATTTTTTGATTTTTATTTTACTTTTCGTTACGCTACAATCGAAAAATGGTATTCCAAAAAAAAAAAAAAAAAAAAAAAAAAAAAAAAAAAAAACTGAATCCAAAGAGAAAAAAAGTTATGAAGCATTTGAAATAGGAACCGAAAAATAAGTGTTTTACATTTCACCGGCCACTCCAAAACCTATTATACCCTTAACGATACTTGTCTTTGCTTTCAGGCCAGTCAACTGTGTTAGTGGCAATAAATTAAAAAAAAAAAAAAAAAAAAAAAAAAAAAAAAAAAATTTTAAATTTCAGTTTTAAAAAAAAAACTTCTACCATTTTTTAGTTTTAATTATTTTAGTTATACGAACAAAAATCGAAAAACAACTTTGAAAAACGTAGCTACCATCGAAACGCAGAATACATAAAATCGAAAAACGAAACAGAATAGAACACAATATGTCAATGCTGCTAAACTGGAAATTTTCAAATTTTTTCGAAACCCAGAAAATTGCTAAAAATTCCATTCGCATGGAAACGCAAAACAAGGATGAATAAAAATGAAACACTAAAATCAGTTTTTATATGATAGTGAAATTTATGCAAGAAAGTATTAATAAGTCTATGAGCGAATGATGCATTAAAAGAAAAAGCAATTTTATGCCAATTGTGCTTTTAAAACTAAAATTTCATTCGTTTAGGTCCATTAATACAACTAAGCAATAACTTTAATGAAAATTTATTCTACCTAAAAATTAGTTAAATATGAAAAAAGGGGTCCTCATTACCTTCAGTTTGAGGTACGCTCCGTCCCCGCAGCTTTTCTGGTGTGGGCACTGTTGAAAATTTACCTTTCAAGAGTCGTGTATGGGGGACTAATAATATTTTTTATTCCACTTAAAAATTAGTTAAAGATGCCGAAAGGGGAGCTCATTACCTTCAGTTTGAGGTACGCCCCGTCCCCGCAGCCGTACATGGGGAACTAATGATATTTTTGTTAAAGAAAATTTATTCCGCTTAAAAATTAGTTGAATATGAAGAAAGGCGTCTTCATTACCTACAGTTTGAGGTATGATCCATCCTCGTACATTTTCTGGTGTGGGCACTGTACAAAGTTTCGATTCCAAGAGCCGTGTGTGGGGAACTAATGATATTTTTGTTAAAGAAAATTTATCCCACTTAAAAATTAGTTAAATATGAAGAAAGGCGTCCTCATTACCTACAGTTTGAGGTATGATCCATCCTCGTACATTTTCTGGTGTGGGCACTGTACAAAGTTTTCCTTCCAAGAGCTCATGATATTTTTGTTAAAGAAAATTTATTTCACTTAAAAATTAGTTAAAGATACCGAAAGGGGTCCTCATTGCCTTCAGTTTGAGGTATGCCCCGTCCCCGCAGCTTTTCTGGTGCCGTGTATGATATTTTTTAAAAGGAAATTTATTCCACTTAAAAAATTTTAAATGAACGTCTTGATGACAAACTCTGGAATAGCCACGTAGACACACCCATTAATAAAACCTTCTTTTATTTCATTTTCTTTTTGTTGATTCTCAGATGGGTAAGAGACTTGACTTGACTTGACTTCATTTGAAATTGGGACTTGCAGCAATGAGCTTAGAATTCATAATTCAGAACAAAAAGGGTCACACTTCATTTATACATTTTTACACATTTCAATATTAATAAGCTATTTTCCCTGCAAGATATTTAAAAATTGCGCTAACTGTTAATTAACAAAAATAAATAAAAATATTAAAAAATTTTCAACAATAACAGAGAACATACTACACATACTACGATTTTGTTTGGTTGGTTATATTTCAATGAGATGAAAGTGTTTGATTAACACTTGTGAAGTTCCAATTCAAGCAACAATATTTGCTGTACGTACTTGCAATTGCATACTAACATTAATGCAATTAAAGCTTTTGTATTTATTTTTTTTCTATTTTTTTTTTTTAATGATGTTGGTTTGGTTAACAAAAATTGAGCATTTTAGACTAATTTAAATAATATCAGGTGTCAAATAAACTATTGTAATTGGCTAAATTAAACTTTTAAATTGTTTTTAAAGTGGATGAAGATTTTTTTTTTTAAATAAGACTTTTGTTTGCATAGAGTCGAAAGAAAATAAATTAAAAAAGTATGTATATTTAGTTTATCATTTTCACTGCCACTGGAAACTAAAAAAAAAATTTTTTTAATTTTCTTTTAGCTGCACATTTGAAGACATTGAAAAACATTTATTAGATTAGATGAAGTAAATATAAAAATTCATGTTTTTTTTTTAATAAGAAATAAATAAAATATAAATTTTGTTGGCAGTTTATTATTTACATTAAGTACGAGTAGTTAATGCGAAACAAACTGCAAGAAAAAAAGCAGGGTATTTCCAAATTCGACCTCCATTTGAACTCTTACTCTTGTTTTATCTTAAAACCAAAAGTAAATGAACTGAAAACATGTGCAACATCGTTGTCATTAACTAGTATAGTTTCAAACAGCAATAAAAAACAAACAGCAACAGCGATATACTCGCTATTTAACATGAAAAAGAAACAGCAAAACAAATAATCGATTTTTGTTTCATTTCGTTTTACCCTAAAAAAGAAGTTAAAAAAAATGAAACCAAACTTAAATAAAAATTGAAAGATAGAAAAATTTTTAAGCAAACATTGTTTTTGTTGTTGGCATTTTGCGATGCATTTGTGTAGATTGCGTTGACAAAAGCAAACAAACTTTCTGCATTTTATTTTTCTTTTTCCTCTATTTTTAGTGAACGTGACCAAACGGTAGCAGGAACAACATCAGTAACAACATAATGTTTCTGTTGTTATTTCTGTTTAGTCATTTTTTTTTCTTTTTCGTATTTAGATTATAAAAGCTTAACTCTATATAGCTCGCATTAGGCTGGAATATGTACACAGTGTCATTTGGTAAGTTAACCAAAGTACCGGGTAACAAAACCAGCAAACAAATAGTAACAAGAAAACTGGAGAAGCATCACTAACAGCAGCTGGTGTTGATGTTGATTTAAAATTTACTGTTGTTACAACTTCTGCTCCAGCTACTGGCTGCTATATATTGCCGTTGTAGGAAATCAGCATGTCACCATTGTAAAAATCAACGAAAAAGTTTCTAAGAACCAACAAAAGGTTGACTTTTATCTTAAATACCCTATAGCCAAGCCGGTAAATATTTTATATCATAAACCTACCCATACATTAACCTAAGTTACTAGATAACAGTTAGATCAAACGGGGTCTGTAACAGGAAACACCCAACGTATTTTCTAGTTTCAATATATTCCAGATATTTAAAAATAAGCAATGTAGGCATAAGGGTTTTCGAAAAATGAATTATTGTAGCTGATGCTAGTATAGCCATAAGACAAATAGTATTTTAAAGTTACTACAGATGTACAAAATATAGAGTAGAAACCATACTTGGTTCGACACTATAGCCACAGAACAAAAAAAAAAAGAAAAGGATAAAACAAAATAACTTTAGAGTGATATTTAAAAGGAAACAATTGCATTTAATAGCATTAAATGCAAGCATACCAGCCACCACCACCACCACCTCTTACACTGCTGCATTAGCTATGACAATTGCATTTCTACAATTGTATATGTTGGTCTTTGTGTTGCTCTATTGCACTAATAAAAGTTTAAGCTTTAACAACTGATTGAATTGATTACTAAGAATATTGACACAAAAACAGTAACAACAATAGTAAAATAAATCTAAAGATTATACCCAAATTTTAGCCAGAATCTAAAACTTTTCTTTAAAGTTAAAAGGAACAGTAACATTAACGTTAAGCACTTAAACATTAAAAAAAAATCATGCAAACATAAATACCTAACGAGTTTTATGAACATAAAGAATTTAAAAATGTTGAGCTTTAATTCGGCTTTAAAATTAAAAAAAAAGATATATTAACTAGTAATTGTAAAAAAAAAAATCCGGATTACATATACCACAATTTAAATAAAATTTAAGCTGCAGCAGATACGGCAATTTTAGTTGCGCAACTCTGGAGTTTATAGGAGAGAGAGAGGAAAGAAAGTTTGCACCCCTTTGTGAATTTTTTTCCTCTCTTCTATAAACTTAAGTGTTTAAAAAATAAAATCTGAAAGGAAATTGAAAAAAAAAATAGAAGAATCATCAGGGTATTCAATATTTTTACAATTAATGTATATTTATGGGAAATTTAGCTACAGAACATGAGCGACATTTTTCTAATAATTGTAAACTAATAAAATATTTATAAACAAATATCATGCTAACATACACAATTTGCAAGTAGATAAGCTTGTTTTAAGCACATAAAACGTTCAAACTAAAAATTGCCACTATTTAGCTGCTCTACACAATTGTAAAACGTTTTTACATTGGGTTTTCATATTGTATTTCTGAAGTGTTGGAGAAAATAGTAGAATATTGCATTTTATTGTTGTTTGTAAAAAATTTTCTACATTTATTTTATTTTTACATTTGCACACTCGATACACTGAAGCGTGAACTCCGCTATTGTGCTTTTAGTCTATTAATGTGTGTAAAAATTTACTCAGTTTTAGTTATTATTTCTAAAAAATTCAGCTAAGAGTGGAAGATAACTCGGTATGTTATCATTCAAATTCAATAAACATAAATTGTCAGACCAGATAAATTCAATTTCGTTAAAATAAATATTAGATTAAGTATTAAAGAGTTAGGATGATATTGGAGTTTCTTTAAAAAATTCTTTCTAAAATTCAGGGACATACTAAGAGAGACATACTAAGAGCCTTATAAGAAATGTGTGATGGAAGCTAACACATACTAATTTTTTTTTTTACAAATGCTTTTACATCTTCTTTATGTTGACATTCATTTGATCCATGTGTAACAGTGAGACACAAAATAACATGTACATCGCATTTGATAAAAACTTTCTTCTACCCTGTCAGAGATATTTCTATAAACACTGCCAATTAAATGACAGATCAATTGAGTGTCACTGTTCTTGTAAGGAGAGTAATATTGGATATTTCATAAATAAATTTATTAGAATATCTTTTATTATTAGTCTTAAAACTACGATTAACACGGACTAGTAAACCATATTGGAAATCCATATAATAAAATTGATCTGATACTTATTTTATAAATCAAACGTTTGAATTCTCTGTTTAAATGATGATTAATCAATAATTTTGTAAACATCGATTTAGCTTTTTGTGCTTTTGTTTTATTAATTTAGCGAAAAGAAAAAAAAATTTTAATTTTGCAATTGCAAAACAACAACTTATAGAATTATTATTTATATTATTTAGTATTCCCATAAGTTATAACTAAAGTTAAGGAATTCGGCATTTAGCTATTGATTGTTTGTAAAGATTTTTTAGTTGAAATATGGCTATTAAGTATAAATTTGGTTTGTAACAATTATTTCCATCATTAGTTTTAATAAGAAATATAGTCAATGGTGCAGTGGTTCAAATTATATTGAATGCACGAACCACAAACGAATTGATTAGTTTTGATTTGTACGGTTAGTAAGCAGTTTTATATTATTAATGTGACAGTATTGTTTGACTATGCATACATTGGTTTCAATTTTAAATTATACAATTTTAGTTTTAAATAAATAATTATATTTTCTTGTTTGTTTTTTAATAATTTACAAAAACACAGCCTTTTTCTTATATATAGGAACCCCAACCTATATACATTGAAGCTAAATTATCAATATCTGTAGCTTCATTTATAAGGAAATTTGCTTGACCTTCTGTTGACAAAGGCATGCTATTTCCTAGAGATCGTTTAACCTAAAAAAATAGAAAACGTAATTTACTTATTCTTGTTTTTATTTATATTCTGTCAATTTAATAATACTTACATAACCTTTCAATCTCTCTTCTATTCGTTTAACATCGGTGATGGCTTTTGGGTCAGTTATTTCTAAGCCAGTTTGTTGTGGTTTTGCTTTTAAACGACTAATGGCGCCCAAATCATAAACGAATGGCCTTAAAACCGACATTAGCGTTTTTGATTCATCTTTTAGTACACGTAAAGTAATTTCGCAACATTTACGAAACATGCCTTCCACACCCAAGGGTCCCATAGCAAATACCATATTGTGTGTTAAACGAAAAGGCACAATTTCGGGATAAGCAAATGATTCGCCTTGATTAAAGAGGCAATTAAAGTCGACATGCACTGCATCACCATTTGTCTCGTCAAATAAAATGTTTTCACCGTGTCGATCTCCCAAGCCTAATATATAACCAACCATTGACATTACAGCTATTGTTTTAACATAAGAACTTCTTGCTTGATACCAACTATGTGGTGAAGGAAATCGTTGTTTAAACCATTCATGAAAGATAGGTGGATGTCGCGGCAGAAGGACATCGGAGTATACAGATCTCTTCTTTTCAATGGGATCGGTTTTGGGTACAGCACATTGACGCAATGCACGATCTGGTATGCCCAATCCGCGCATACGATACATAGAAACACAAATTCCTCTAAAGGAATTAAGATTGGGTAACCACTCAACCAAACCACATTCTTCATTAAAAGGTATGACAGCATAGGTGCGTATTCGTAAGCGACGATGGCGAGCCTTATATAAAGAATAAAAAAAGGATATAAATTAACATACAATTGTTAGGGAGCCTTTGCTAATTTACCTTTGAGTCCTGATGCAAATATCGTTTAACTAAAGCATTAAATTCCATTAAACGAAAATCTTTGCGTAAATCATCTTTTGGTTTAACCATAACATTGTACGAGATACCGTCACTGCATTCAAAAGTGATTTTCTTAGGTCTCGCAGCGGACCTTAGAACCACAACCTCTTCACTGATGCCACTCAAATAAACACAACAACTTGGAAAGGGATTGCTGGGCACAGACGCTGAGTTTACTGCACCATCTGGAGATGAAGATGGAGATATATTCAAATTTAAAGACTCTGCTGTCGAGCTAATAGGGAATGAAGGCTGCATAAATTTTTCAAACGGCAGCATTATTTTCGAAAAGTTACTATCCTCAAAAAGTCGTGGAAGTTGACGCACCAAGGAACTTAGTTCGTATTTGTGATCAAAGTTTACCTCTTTGTTGGTTAACTCAATCAACCGCTCGGCCAACATATTGAAATCGGTAAGTAATTTTTGGAATCCAGGTTTGCTTAGACGAGCATCAGTGAAAATAAGACGGCAGCGTTTGATGCGTGGATTATGGCAAGATTTAAATATCGGCAATAAAATCCATAAAGATTGTTGGGGAAAATGTTCAATGAGTTTAATGAAAATGTTTCTTAAATTATTAAAAACCTCAGCCGAGGGATGACATATACGGGAAAGCAATTGAGAAAATGCAGTGTAAAATATACAAGTGGGCAGCATATTAACACAATTGCTTATTAAATCGTTCATTTTCTTTGCCAACTCTTGAAATAAATGCATTTTTGTGGATAAACTAGATTCAGTTGCCTGATTGGAATCTGCCATTGAGGCCAGTTGTGAGGTAAAATCTAACCATATGCTAAGCATGCGAGGCAACGACTGATATACATTGGCATAACCATATTTTAAAGATTTTGCATAATTCAACATTATGTCCAATAGCAGAACGCAACCATTATCAGATTCTTTTTGTTCTTTTGTAAAAGAATCATAGATTTTTTCCATATATTGGGCATAGTGTACTAAATACTTCTCACATGTGCGATTAGTAGCAACAGCTTCTTTAAAATATCTCAAATTTAACTCGGAACATATATTCATTGATTCAGCATTAAAGGATGCTTGTAAGAATTTAGTTTCCGCATACAAATGGCGACTGGAGGTATCTAGTGCACGTAAATCACCGTCACATTTATTTTCTAGAACTCTTATATTTTCTTCTAATAACTTAAAGCAATTGCTTTGATGGCCTTTTTGCCATAAAAGTTTAGCTTTTTCCAGAAATAGAGTTACTGGCTGATATTCCTCTGCTTTCATTATAGAAATCTGGGCTTGTTGTAAACAACCTGCTTCACGATTCATTTGTATAGTGCGCAACCATAATTTAACAAGATGATCATTGATTTTATCGTTAATCTTTTGTACGAAACTGCTGCTGCTGGCTCTAGACAAGTTGTGTTGCAACATTCTTTGTGTTTCTAATAGCAAGTTACGCCTGAAACAAAATACTGGCTCTAAGACGCATGATATGGGTTGTAACACTTCCAAGCGAGCATCCCATTGTTCAAAAAAATTTTGAACTTCTTTGAGAGATGTGCCACATAATTCAGGCTCTTCTTCGCTACTGGCGCTGACGGTCAAGCATTTATTAACTTTATTAATTAGTTGCTTGTTTGTTTCTACTTCATTTAAGAGATGTAAACGTATTACTTCTTGATAGGAATGTGTATAGGAATTTTCTGTAACCACGGAACAAGATCTCATGGAACTAACCACATTTGAGCGTATAACATCTAATTGTTCCAGAAAACGTTCATATGTTTGAGATTGATCGTTATTTGGCTGGCGAAAAAGCAAAAACGATTCCGCACATTGTATATTCCAATTGGTGATTTTACTTTTAACAACTGAATCTTCTAGTAGGTCTTGCAGCTCATCGTAGCGGCCCAAACGCCAAAGCAATTCTGATTTACACTCTTTAAAATAATCATCGGTATATTGTTCAGCCAATTTCTGCCACAGCCCATCAGTTATAAGTAAAGCAGTTTCAGGATTATCCATGCGTAAATAGCAATCGATCATTCCTAAATTTGTATGTATGAATTGTTATTAAAAATATTTTTGTTTTAATAAAAAATTTAATTTTCTTTTAATCATTCCAGCGAAATAGTTTTAATTTCAATCGGAATGGTTTTAACTTGTATGTGCAGATTGCAATTATTTTGTAGCTTTTATTCGGATCATTATACCTTTCGGCATTACTTTTTGTAAAATTTTTAAATTTTAAATTAATTATTTATTTCGCTCCTAAAACTATGCTTACCTTATAATATTATACAGAAATCATGACAATAAAAAAATTTTCG
Organism: Thelaira solivaga; assembly: GCA_947397855.1. Classification (NCBI taxonomy): domain Eukaryota; kingdom Metazoa; phylum Arthropoda; class Insecta; order Diptera; family Tachinidae; genus Thelaira; species Thelaira solivaga. Next base: position 24,190,230 of record OX377612.1, on the reverse strand, counting down.
TTCAGAAGAAAACTTTATAAATTTCGTTTTCAGAATATAAATCACCTTTTAGTTTCTATGACAGACCTGAAAAATTTATATAAAAAATAAATACCTTTAATATGATCCTGCTTAATTTGTTGATAATCCTTTGATAATAATTGCTCATAGCAGGTTATTGTCTCTTCGGGCTTGTCAATTAAACGTTTAACCAAAATTTCTTCTTCCAGTGACAAATTTGTTTTCTTCATATAAACGGCACCCTCAACAGAATCAGAGTCCATTAGTTTACCATGAATTTCAATAAGAAACGATAATTGTTCTTGTAATCGTACCGAAGGTTGCTCTTCGATATACTCCTCTAAATACATTAGTGATCTGGCATATTCTCCTGAGTTGTAGTTGGCTTTTGATATTAAGGCCTTGTTAAATTTGTGTATAAAACTTTCAATATTTTTGAAACGATCATCAGTTTGGGCCAGTTTAGCACCAACCATATTAACTTTTTGCCATTCTCTAATCCATCGTTGCAAAAAATCTATTTGTTCAGAACAAAGTTTGGTGCAAGTTTGTGTTAAAGTTTCTAAGGACTTAAATTGTTCAGAATTAATCGTTTCAGAGGGCATTCTATTTGCAGAATATTTATTTGATTTAAATTCTTTATAACCAAAAACATTCATTTCTTGTTGTTGATTAGGTTCACGACTACAGTAGTTAAAAACAGCCATAAATTCTTCAAAAATTTGTTCAGTTTTCTGCTCAGGACATTCCGTTATGGCATGTAATAGTATGTATGGAAAAAATGTTGCCAATATGTTGGTGTCTCTTTTTATACTGGGCTTATATGAATTTAACAAATGTTTTGTTTCATCAGTTTGCACCATATCAATAAGACGACAAGCCCAAGCAAATGACCAATCCTCATAACTACGACATAAACTACTTTCAAACAGAGGATGCTCTGAAATTTTGCTGCCCCTTTTGGAACCAGTGTAACACGAAGTGAGTAAAGGCTCCATTACTTGTTGCATACGATTAGGAAGAGCATCCCAAACATTTAGCTTTTTATTTTCTTTGGGAGAAACCCCAAATACTGAGAGGGTTTCTTGTATGGCTAAAGAAAAGTTATCTACATATTTCGTATCCTTTTGAAATTGATAGGCTCTGCAAAGTTCCGTTAAAGCCATAATGGCAAAATCATCTGTATGTATGCTTAAAGATATTTCAGTTGAATTCATAAAGGAAAAATTAGAGGACATATAACTGGGATCGATGGCACCCAATTCACCTAAGCACTTGGCCGAAGCCAAGTTCATATTGGGATCATCATGTCTGCAGCCTTTCATTAATTCATCTACAATTTTTTCGATTAACGGATCCACAGGTACAGTATCCAAAATCATATGATTTATCTCAGTCCGATATTTGGCTATAAACGATCTCATATACTTCAAGCCATATATGCGTACTTGAAGATTTTCATTGCAAACTTGTTTGTAAAGAAAATTTAATTTATCTGCCACCTTATTGCGTTCAGTATTTAGAATTTCAGTTTGCCGGGCCACATATTGCCTTATGTTCGGTTTGACTTCTGACATATCCTCTAGGAAATACAAATCTGGTATATAAACACCCAGCAAACTATCATTTTTCATTATCAGATAATCATATATTTCGTTAATTTCCTGGGGATTTGAAGCCAACAAAGGTTGCAGAGAGGCTACTATACGACTTAGCGAGGGACCCAATTCTTGGGTATTGACAATATGCAAGAATACATTCCATATTTTTAAACAAATACTTTGTAACTGAGGATCATTGAGAGTAAGAACAAAACTTAGCATGGCAATAATTTTAAAACGAAATTGAGTAACATTGGTGGGACCCATTAAACGCATTATTTGTCCCAAACTGTACAGAGATTCTTCTTTTAACGATTTTTCAAAATTTGGTTCTGCTAGGCAGGATTGAAAATATGTTATAACACCCAGAAAACGATCTGTTATAAAACTAGTAAATTCGTGTGTAGAACTTTTAACAGATTTCTTTTCAACAGCTGAACTATTTGCAGCCGCATCATTCGGCAATAGACATTGAAAAGCTTGCATCACAAAAGTAGGACTGCGATTGAAATACACAAGAAATTCTGAAACTGTTTGCTGTTTGAATAAGAATAAAATATATTTTAGGTTGCATTTACATTTATATTCAATTTTTAATACTTACCTTGACGTCAGTATTCATTAGTTTGCTTAAATTTGAACCAGTACATTTTCCAATAAATTCTATACAAGCATTGCCAATTTCTGAATCTGCAGTTAAATAAATGTGTGTATAAATTCGAAGAAATGATACCACAAATAAATGGGCTACAGGTTTACGTGTTATTTTAGAAATGCTTACAAGAAGTCCCCTACATAAAGGCTCTTTAACACAATAAGGTAATATCATAGTAACCAAGAGCCGATAGTATTTGCAAATAAATTCTTCGACACAGGAAAATCCCAGCATTTTTGTAAACTAAAATAGTAAGGAAAAGAAAAATTTTAAATTGTATAGAGTATTATGTACATAAGTAAATATATCTTCTCCTAAAATATACAACTTACTGCTTTCAAGGACCTGGTCATTCTTACTCCTTTAGTGAGATAGACATAAATAATAAATTTTACTACAAAATTTAAAGCATCTCGTTTATACCAATTCCACAACTGAATAGGCTGAATTTTAGAAAAGCTACATATTTCGCATGAAGTTAATATTGCCTCATGGATTACTTTTGATTCAGGATGTAGTAGGTAAAAGAATGTCATTTTGAAGAAGTGAAACAACCAATGTTCGGAGATTACACCAGTTTGGATACAACAGCTAATTAATTTTAAGATGATTTGTTGATGTTCCGGTGTTTGATTTGGTTGTAGAGATTCTTCAATTTTTTTCAAAATAGCAGCAGAAAGTTCATCAATAAATTTTGGTTCACTTTTAATGAAATTTTCCAGGACTAAAGTCACTGTGGGCAAATGTAGTTGAGTCATATCCTTTATAGAAAATATTGCCTTTAAGCATTCTTGTGAACTGATACGACAGTAGTTCAAATGATTGTTTATGGTATGTAGTTCTCGACAAACAAAAACTTGTTTCATAAGTAGTGGTTTCAGATTTAAAGGTAATTTTTGATTATTTGAACTCAAAGATGACAAATTATTTTGCAGAAACAGAACAGCCATATCCTTTTCCAAAAACTCCTTTATATTTTTTGAAGATTGTAAAGATGAATTAAAACATTTTGTACACAAAACTTCAGTTTTAAATAATTGAATAGAATTCATCTCGCAAATGTTTTCAGAAAAGGTGCATCTCTTTATGACTACAATTTCATTACTCTCAGCATTAAAGCAGGTTATAAATTTAAACAAATTTGTATAGACTTCGTTTACTTTAATACTCGTTACCAGGAATTCTTTCAATATTAAATCCATTGTAATCCATTGTTTGGCAACAAAATTGGGTATACAAGACGAAAATTTCAAAAGTAAATTATCTTGCTCTTTGTTTGACTTAAATATTTGTTTGCCCAGAGCCTTTAGAGAATTTTTAATATAGTTAACAGCATCATCACTGTTTACATTATCTATTAGTGTCAACATTTCTAAAGAGAATTCTAAATTAGTTGTATTACTTTTCAAGATTTTCATGGGATCTATATTTTTTGTTGGTTTTAAAACGATTTCCAACAATTTTATTTCCAAGTCACTTGTTAATTGTTGTATTCTGAGACACTTCAATTGTAACAACAAAGACGCAATTAAAATTTCATCTAATTCATTGCCAGACATACGATTATGCTTAGAACACCATGTCTTTAAGGGTTCAATCCATTTATCAAAACTTACATTTATTGGTACATTAAGTTGTGATGATGTTGAAAACTGTTTAATATCGTTCAATTGTTTAGCTTTATCTAGTTGCTGCTGATGCTGACAAAATTGTTCCCATTGTATTAAGCTTATTAAGCATTCTTTGGCTATTTCAAACTGTACAGTTTTACATGTATCCTCTTTTAAGAATTCTATAACCTTCAATTCAATGAATTTAAAATATATCTTTTCCTCAGAAGAGTTTTTATTTTTTTGTAAAAATGCAGGCACGAGATGCAAGATAAATGTGAAGTCATCTATAACACGCCAAAGTATATAATAATAGTAATCTTGGCGATGATTGATAGTGTTTTCAGATCTTAACAATTGATATATCAATTCGTATAAAGCTTGAAAAACATCTGTCAACTTCTTAGTATTTTGTTCCTTTTGAAATCGTTGCCATTCGTGAATTTCATAAATATTCTCCATTAATTGGAAACAAATTTTTATAACAACATTTTTTTCTTTAACTTGGTTGTGAAGACCTTTTAAAGTTTTCAAAAAACTACATGAATCTTCCACAAAATCATCGAACATGCTCAAAGCAAAACAATTATTATTTAACCATAAAGGCAAATAATTCCACATCATTGAAAAGGCTTTTAGGCTAAGCTCATACATAGGCTGGAGGTTGGTATTAAGTATCGAAACATTTTCAAATATCCGACTCACATATTGTAAACAAAATAGTTTCGTAGAAAAATCACAATCTGTTAATGCATTTAATACTGTTACTATAGAATTTGTAAAAATTTCGGCATAGTTGGCATAGCCCACATTTAAACCATGATGCAAAACTTGTAAAAACGACTGCACGTATTCATCGACATCTTCTATATCTATTGCGATGACTGGAAAAGAAAAATTTGAATCGATTTCCTTTAAACAATCATCGGTGGATGTAAATGCCGTCAATACAAGCTGTTGATTTTCAAGTCCGTCTACACAAGAAAGATCCACTTTTGAATATTCATTACATAGCTGTTCAATAGCTGATACATAAGCTTTTATTAAGATTTCAAATAAAACACCTCTATTGATTAAACATGAACTTAACAATTTACATTGAACTTTAAGATTTTTTTCATAGTTTCTGCAATAAAATTGAAAATATTTCATGATAAAAAAACGTTTAACAGTTGATCTTAAACCATAGTCACCAATTACTTACTCGTTGTTCTGATCACTTTCGCCTTTTAAAGACTTTACCAATTTGTTTACAAGCCATAAGATGAAAGTATCTTGGAACTGATTGATGCTTGCTTTGTTGGAATATCTTATTAAGCTGGGTTCCTTGCACAAGATGTCGTCTACGAACATAAAGACATCATTTAGCTCAATTTCACTGCGATTAACTACACTATACAACATTTTCCACATATCTTTGCGGCGGTCCGACATTGTTTTAATTTTTTTATTTTACTTTTTACAAATTTATAACGAATAATTTGCAATTATACTTTACATTTTTAATAAAATTAAGCATATACAAATGAATAAGAAAAACGCGCGCGACAAAATAAAATTTGTAAAAAACAGAGATGTAAAAAACAGCTGATATGTTTTTCTAGGTGCTGTCAAGTTAAGCTTAAATGTTCTTACACTACCAAGGTCAAACGAAGATACAAGCAGGTGGTCTATTCAGCGCAGATGATAGGCAGCTGATTTTTATTTACATGCATTTATGTAAATGCTTATGTGCATATGTGTGGGCCAGTTTTCTGCCGAATTTACAATTAAAGTTTGAAGCCATGGAACAGCAGCTTAGTATTTTCCTTTCATAACTACAATCTTTATATCAAAATTTTGAAGAATAGTGGATTTAAAATTATTAGCTTACGAGGGAACACTCGAGCCTAGCCATATTAACACAAGTCTTTACTTAAAGGAGATAAACTATATGCGGAAAAATATACCAGTAGATTGTAATTCTAACTAAAACTAAAAAACATTATTTTATATACGCGTTTAATATAAAATAAATTGTAAAGAAAAAAATAAGAATAAAAAAATTATTTTTATTTGTGTTCATATTTTTATAAAAATGTATATTTGATTTAGTTCCTTCTTTATATTTATTTAAAAAAATATTGCATTACAAAAAATGTATATGTAGGCTCAAGATTATACGATTAATTAAAAAAATTACTTAATTATTCTTTTAATATTAACGATTGCAATTCAGAAAAGTGGAAAATATTCCTCAACCGGAAATTTTTTTATTTTACAATAATGTTTAGACTTAAGTTTAAGATTACAAAATTAAAAAAGAAAAATATTTTAAAAACTTTAATTTTTATCTAAAAGTTAAAACAATCAATTTGGAAGCGTGAAGTAGAACTTGTATAAAATTTGAATAAAAGACTAACGGCCACTTTAACTATTCCGTTTGTGTACGCCTTAAGGAATGAAACAAAAGTCTACAGCAAGGCAACAAACCTTAAAATTTGCTTATAACAAATACAATTTGTTGAATCTTACTTTAACTCCAAACATCAGCGGAATAACGTTTTTGAGCTTCCATTTTCTTCAGATATTGCACAGCATCAGCTTCGCTCATATTACCTTTGGTTGACAAAATCTTAGCTAATATATTTCTAACATCCACAGCCATGTTTTTAGCATCACTAAAACAAAATTTTAATCAAATATTTTGTTATTATTAAAAATATTTTTACTCTTACCCGCAGATATAGAAATGACCTTTATTTTCACCTATAACTTTCCACAGCAAATCTGCATCGTTTTCGATTAAGTGTGTGACATAGATTTTCTTTTCTTGATCACGGGAAAATGCCGTTTTCAATGTAAGTGTGCCCTTTTCCACGTATTCTTCCAATTCTTCTTTGTAGATAAAATCTTCACACTTCTTTCTACATCCAAAATAGAGTATAGTATCACCGACAACTTTACCTTCATCTCGCAAAAACTGGCGCTCTTGTATAAATCCTCTAAACGGAGCCAAACCAGTACCTGGTCCAACCATTATAATGGGAATATCGGGTTTAGTTGGTAAACGGAATTGGGATTTACGTATAAAAACAGGCACTTTAACTTCCCCGGCAGATGGTTGTTTATTTTTCATAAAAGTGGTAGCAACACCTTTGTTCATACGTCCAGTAGGAGTTTTGTATTCGACTAAGACTGCAGTTATGTGAACGGTAGTGGGATATAGCTAAAAATAAAAAGAAATCCATTTTAGGTATAACCAAATAATCAAAAGTTGAAAAAAAATATTTAACTTGTAATTACGAAATAATTGTGTTAAATCAATCTTACACCTTACCTTCGATGATGAGGAAATTGAATAAAAACGTGGTTGCAACCGAGGTAACAACTCGCAAACATGATCTATTGGTGGCTTACAGGATTTAATGTCCTCTAAAATATGTACAATATTTCTGCAGGAATCTTGTATCCAACTTTGATACTTTTCTTTGCCTTCGGGAGTAATTGAAGCCATATTGCGTAGAAATTCTTTATCTGCTTCATCAGCACAATATTCAGCCAACTCCTTTAAAATATGAGTTCTTGGTATAGCAGATATTTCTAAATAGTGAGTCAAGGCTGTGCGATATGTAGTTGGACAGGGGAACGGATGTTTCTTGCTACTATCTGTATCAGTGTTAATCAAAGAGAAGACGGTGTCCAAATCAGCTTGACACAATTTACCTAACTTTTCAACCATATCCTTGTCGTTGATAGGATACAAAGCAACATGGTCACCAGCATCATAGCGCATTTTAGAGCCTTCAATATTTATTTCAATATGCATGCAAGAACGGTTGCCCCCCTTGTGCAACTCTCGGTTGACAGTAACTGGCGCCAAAAACGGATTTTTAGAATCGAAAGGAGGACGTTGATTTTCCATAGAATGTAGACGAGCAATTTCACCAGTATAAATACGATCAGGTTGTACATCAGGTTGCTCCAATAAACGAAATTGGCGGATGAGTACTTCTTCGCCGCTACCATCAATGCCAAAGAAATCACAGACAGTAGGCCAAAAACGATCTTTCCATGTAATAAAGTCATCTTCAATACTAATATATAAAAATAAAAACCATATTAATTGATATTTAATTGATATTAAAAAAAAACTTACTTGGCATCATCGTCTCCAAGTCCAAGCTCAAAGACTCTTGTAGCGCCCAGTTCTTCCAAACGTTTATCAACATATATGGCCACTTTATTGTAGTGCTCATAAGTTTTATTACCTAAGCCGAATACCTAGAATATATAAACAAAATTCTCAATAATAGTTTCCGGCAAAACATGCTAGTAATATAGTATTATAGCGGGTTAAATTCAAATTCGGGTTAACCGGTACATCAACGGAAACAAATTTATTTCTGCGAGGGTATTCGTACCCGTTTCTCAAATTTTTCATATATATTATTATTACACAGATTGTCTAATAATACTGCAGCTATTGCCTGGTGTCTCCTGTACATCACAGATTTACTACCAATAGAATTTTTCGATTTCAAAATTAACGGTGTTGAGTAGGACGATGATCCATTTATTAGTTTGGACAACTTATAATAATTAATTTTTTTTAACATTTTGTGCAATGTACTTTTATTTTATTATTATTACGCAATAGTATCACCGTATTTTAAATTTATAATTACAAATAAATAGATATAATTAATTTGTTTATATGCTAATAGATTTAATTTACGTTTTTATGAACACTTGTTGTTAAGACATTTTTGCTTATTGTTATTTTTTAATCAGAGCCCTGCATTTAATATTAGTAATGTAGTGATTATAATGTGCACGTTATTAACAATTCCGTGCGTGACAGCTGTCAGCAATGACAGCACCAGGGCTGCATTTTTCCGTACGAAGATTATTTAATAATATATACTCTATTCAAATGATAATTATGTGTACACATTTATCACTAAAACTTTTATTTATCAATAATTATCTTATATTTAAAAATAGAATAAAATGAAATAAATTTATACCATAGTTTAATGCTAAGATCTTCTTAAAAACAATTAACAATTACAGTAATTTGAAAACATTTGAAGGTACATATGTACATATGCATACTCGTACATGCTTATATACAATATATACAAAAATTTCTCTATAGTAACAAAATTAAGTAAATACAATGTAATTTAGTTTAAACAATGGCGTAGTTATATATATTTTGTGAGAGGAGGCTTTAAAAGTATATTTTTTTCTAAAGATATTTCATAACATATATAAAAGGCTTTTACAACAAAAAATAAATAGTAACAAAATTCATTAATGCATTTAGATTGACTTCTTTTTACAAAAAAAAAAGGAAAATAAAAAAATGTTATGTGAGTAAAGTGATATTTTAGTTAGATATTTCAGATATTACAATAAATTATTTAAGTGATTATTTAAATACCCTAACTCATCAACAAAATATAACTAAATTCATTTGCTTTGCACAATTTCTTTACATTAATAAACAATTTTGTTGATAATAAAATTACTGACACAATATCTAATCGTAATTTGTTTGTTCTATATGTACTCGTATATATAACTACATTTTGTAATTCAATTTAATTGACTAATGTGTACGTTTTGCGTTAAATAAGTACAAAAATGTAAACTTTTAAAATGTTGTATTTACTTTTTTTTAGTTAGACTTTGAATTCAACTCGGTATGGGTATAAAATACAATCTGCGGTAAATGTTTGCAACTAATGTCACTGTTTCCTAGTAAGCATTTATTTTAATAAGTTTTGTTGGTTTACAATATTTGTAGTCAATTTTAAAGTAAATTCTGGATGAGGCAGAGAATGGCAGATTAAAACACAGGACATAGACATAGATACACGAATGAAAAAAGTGCAGAAAAGGAGAATGGGGAACACCCGTATCAGATATATTTTGAATGCATTTTTTTTTCTAATCCTTTTATTTTTGAATAACTTTGGATTAGTTTTCATAATTTTCAGTACTTATAAAAGGTGATTTTATAAGAACTATCGGAAATTTAAAAAAAAACACATAAAATTCAGAAAAATGCATGAAATATTTATTTGGATCGATAGTTGGGTCGATATAATTTAATGTTTGAAGATTATTTCATGCAAATGTTGGCCGCGGCTGCGCCTCAAATGGTCCATCCGCTTAGTCCAATTTTGGCATACTCTTTCCAACATTTCGGCCGGTATCTCACGAATAATGTTGGCAATGTTGGCTTCCAGTGCGTCAATCAAAGCGGGCTTGTCCCTATAGACATTAGCCTTAACATAGCCCCACAAAAAATAGTCTAGAGGCGTTAAATCGCACGATCTGGGCGGCCAATTGACGGGTCCCAAGCGTGAAATAAACTGTTCACCGAACTCGCCTCTCAATTGGTCCATTGTTTCGCGTGCTGTGTGGCATGTGGCACCGTCTTGTTGAAACCACATGTCATGCAAGTCAAGCTCTTCCATTTTGGGCAAAAAAAAGTTTGTTATCATCGCACGGTAGCGCTCACCATTCACAGTAACGTTGTGATTCGCATCATCTTTGAAGAAATACGGCCCAATGATGCCGCCAGCCCATATTCCGCACCAAACGGTTGTTTTTTGTGGATGCATTGGTAGCTCTTGCAATGCTTCTGGCTGCTCTTCACTCCAAATACGGCAGTTTTGCTTGTTCACGTATCCATTCAACTAGAAATGAGCCTCGTCGCTGAACACAATTCTTCGATAAAAAAGTGGATCTTCATCTAACTTTTCAAGAGCCCATTCACCAAAAATTTGGCGTTGTGGTAGGTCGTTCGGCTTCAATTCTTGCACCAGTTGTATCTTATAAGGCTTCATCACCAACACTGGCCGATACGGCTGCGATATTTTCTTCAGTTCGCACTCTACGTAAGTGTGTTGGTGGTTTAATGTCCAACAATGTAAATTTGGTGCGAAATTTTGTTACAATAGCCCGAATAGAAGCCTCAGTAGGTCGATTAAACTGACCATAAAATGGAAGAAGCGCGCGATGAACTTTCTTAACAGAGCACGCATTTTGGTAATAAAATTCAATAATTTACAAGCGTTATTCGTTTGTAAGACGATTCATGATTAAATTATAGACCAAACTGAAGATGTTTGACAGTGACACAAGATACAAAACGTGCGTGAGCTGTCAAAACTAGTGTTGCCAAAAAGATAATAGCAAAAAAATCACTCTTTACAAGGTATATTTGTTTTCTAAAGCTTTTCTTAATAAAATAAGTTTTTATAAATACGGCAATAAAATATTAAAATTCACAAGTAATAGCTTCCGTAAAGTTCTATTCACTTAAAAAATTAAATTATAAAAAAACTTAACTTTGAAAACGCTGCCATATAGTATTTAAGCTTTTAATTTATTAGTTTAAATTACTTTTTTTGTTTAAATTTTAGCTAATTAGTTTGTTGATCTATAATCTTAGATAATTGCTTAAAGGTAACTAGATATTTTAAATTCATGTACTACATACACTCTTACATAAAAACATAAACAAATAAAATTTTATATATTAAATCTATTAAACTTTATTAAAACTCTATTAAATTATTAAACTTCTCATTAACTAGAAATGAATAAAAAATATAAAAGTGTTTGTATATATTAAAGATTTAGTAGCCAAGACCATTTTAGCTCGTACGTTCATCTCAAGTAAATGACAACTAACCGATTAAACTTTTATAATTTCTAAATTATATATATGTATGTAATAAAAGTCCAGTCCAAAGTGCACACAGTTAGTTTAAAATTAATTACACATATGAAGAGAATAATTACCCAAAAGAATATTATTTTTAAAAATTATTATTTTGTTTTAGTACGTCTGTTAAGTATCTATATATATATATATATACGTGCCGGTAAAAATAATAGCACTGATAGCAGATAATTTATTTACTACCGTACTACATTATTACTATATATTTCTGCTCTTTTTGAATTTCACTGTGATATAAAGTAATATGAAGCCCTCTCTAAAGGAGTTAATTTTATTTTCTTAAAGTTATATCATGGAAAAATTGATACTACCTTATTCAGAACAAGATTTACCTCCACTTTGGATCGTCCAACAGAGCAATGACTCAAACAAAACTAACAAAAAATCGCCAGTTGATAGTTTGCAGTTTCCATTCAATGATATTAAAGTCATGGGCTGGCATGCGGAGTCGCCAGACCTTAACCCAATATAAAATCTTTAAGTTGAAGTTAAGAAAAATGTGTGTGAACCAAAACCAACGAAAAACGAACTACTTTGGGCTGTAGTTAAGAAGAACACCAAAAGACAATATGAAGCCTTGACTAATACCAGGCGACACACTACGCCATTATTATAACCAAATGGCATTATTATAACCAAATGCCATTCGACAATATATTATCATATATAATCAATTTTTGTATTGAAAATTGAAAATTTAGTTTAGTTTAAAATTTTTCATCAAATAGTATATATTTTTACCGATCACATATTGATTGTTAAACGTATTTAGTAAACTATTTCCAGAAAAGCGAATAAAATTGACAGTTTTTTTCTTATACTTATTTTAATTACAGTCAAAAGATTATATCGACAAGTAAGCAATAATAAAATAAATAAAAAAGGGAAGCTTTGATTTCAGTGCTATTTTCTTAAACGCAGTTATACATATTTATGTACACATATGTGAATGTATTTACATATATAGGGGTATGTTTGTATAAATTATTTATTACAGTTTGCATCAATTTACTGCACGAACAAAATTGTTTTATCAGTAATTGAACTTGACTGAAAGCTTTTCAAAAATAATTTGTATTTTATTTTCCTAATTTTATACCTTTTAAATTAAACACAAACTCATGACGAATGCAGTCAGTGCTCTTTAAAAAAATTTAATATTAGAATTAATTCCGGAAAGTTAAATAAATTGTAGTACTCGTAATATTAATACATTAATCAAGTTATTGTCTATAAAAGATGAGATTTTTTTATTTTTCAATTTGTTTTCTGAGTTCAGTTGATATGATTTGATTCAATTTTTAATCACCAAGTAATTTAATTTTTATTTAATTTTAAACAGGTTTACAGCCAAGCACAGTACGTACGAGTATACATATAAGTGTTTTATCTAAACATTTAAGCCCAGCGTTAAACATTTTGCTTTTGTCAGGACGAAAATAAATAAATAAGGATATGTGCTCATAGATTACTATATTTAAGCTGTACATTTTTCATTTGAAGCCTTCTCGTAGAAAGCCAACAAAAATTCTAATGACCATTTGTCAAATTTTTTTACTATTGTCATATGATTTCGTTACATTTAAAAATCTTTAGAGGAGAAACTTTTTGAAGTTTTGCTTAGTTTAAGCTTCAATTTAAGAATGCTGTTTTTAATTGTGGGAGTGAAAAACTTCAAAAAGTTTTGTTAATTATTCATATTATCGAATCTTTTTTCCTCTCCCCTAAAATTTTTTACATCTAACTTAGAACGTTAATGAAATCATTTGACGCTTTAATCTGTGGAAATATGGAAAAATGCTTATTTCTTATTATTTTATTTTAAATGGTTAAATGGCTAAAAGCTTTTTTTTATAAAATTATTTTGATTTTAGCAAACGTATTGTTTTCATTGTCTTCTCGTTAGTCATGGAATATATCGATCCACTATCTCTAAACCCTTTGAAGCACAGAAATATTAATGATAATTTGGAAATAAAATTCATTCAGCTACTAGAGAGTATATATATATTAGGGCGGGTCAAATTGTATGGAACGATTTTTTTTGATGAAGCGTATAGGAAAAACGTAATCTATAGGTGATTCTGAGAAATTTTTCTCAAGAGACCATAGCTCTAAGTCGGATTTGGAGCCCCCCAAAATTTCAAAATAGATATTTTTCTATAGAATAATAAAATAATTTAATTAAATTCGTCATAAAATCGGATAGAATTATAGTAGATTTTTCAATCTGGGCTTGTTTGAAAGGTCGAGAATAATATTTAAAAAAAAATTTAATTAAAAATGTAAAAATAGTGTTTTTTCGTTGAAACCTTGAAAATGTTGATTTTTTCAGATCGATTTTCCTACAAAAAGGAGTTCGAAAACAAAAAGATTGATTGTTAATCTGTATTTCAACTCACAATATGCATAAACAATTGTCATAAAAGATTTAAATACTTTATCACAAAAAAAAAACTTTAGCAAGATTACTAGAGCAAATAGTCATTATAAACTTTTTGATGAACAAGTTATAGTTGCAATATCTATTGTACGTATATGATTGCTAATTATCCACGCTACATTACATGTACGAGTAGCATGACTATATATGTATGTATTTAAATGCACATCATTTTTAGGAAATGTTTTAGGAGAACTATTACTTACAGCATAGTTAAGACCAGTCAAATCTGCATCTCCGTTTGTTATCCATTCATAAAACTCCATAGCATTATCAGTCGGATCACCTTCACCATAAGTGGCTAAACAGAACACAGCCAACGAATTAGAAATATCTTTTAATTGCAGTAATTCTTCCTATAATAAAATACATATTTAATAATATCAAAAATGCAATCAAAAGGACTATTATAGAACTTACCATATCACATTCTTCAGGATCAGCTACCATACCCTTTAGACGATAACGTATACCTTCTTTCGCCAAACGGCCAGCAAATTCTTCAGCTGTGCCCGTTTGTGAGCCATAAAATACGACTAGACTACGACCAGATGCTTTTAATTTTTTTATAAATGAATTTTCAGCACTTGTTGTCGTGCTAACTGTGGTGGGTCTATAAACAAATTAAATACAAAACCATTAGAAATTCATCTAAAAAAAATATTTCATGTAATAGTAAATTATTTACTAACTGTATAGAATATGAGCGTGTCATGTCTTCTTCCTTCTTGCGACTACGCATGAAATACCAAGCAGCGCCCACAATCAGTACCACAAGTAGTACTATATCAAGTGTACCCAAAAATGGTTCATCTCCAGTAATAACTTCATCTACTTTCTCACTGGACATTTTAAGAAATTTATTTTGTGTAAGCGAGTTTTAAAGTAATTTTAACTATAAACGAAGAATAGAAAACATTAATGTAATTTTTTTAATTCAAGCATAGAGTACTTGTAGTAGGGATATATGCGGTATTTTGAGAGACGAGAGAAAAACTCTAGTAACAGGAATTCAAACATAATAATAATAATTATTTAAAATAATCGGTTAGCTAAAATACGAAGGCGGATTGATATTGAAGCTACCTAGCGCTAGATGGCAGCACAAACACAAAAAATTTTTGTTTTTAGAAATTGCGATCTGTCAAACGTCAGGTGTTAAAATTTCACCCAAATTAGTTTATTTGTTGTAGTCGTTTGAAGTAAGCAACTTTTGTGTTTCTTGAAAAATAAAAAAAAGTGAATTTCGTGCAGTGATTAAACATTATTATTTGAAAGGGAAAACGGCGAAAGAGACAAAAGAAAAGCTCGATAAACATTACGGTGAGTCTGCTCCGTCAGATTACATGGTAAAATATTGGATTACTGAATTTAAACGCGGCCGAACAAGCACTGCAACAATACCATCAACAGGAATGTTCAACATTTTGCATATGACACAGCATTAGATACGATGCTAAAATTACGTGAAATACACTTCGAATTGGTTGATCTTCCACCTTATAGTCCAGATTTGGCTCCTATGGATTTTTTCCTCTTTCCAAACTTGAAAAAATGGCTCGCAGGAAAAAGATTCATCTCAAACGAAGAAGTGATTAAAGAAACTAACGCGTATTTTAAACGGGTCCCAAAATCGTATTATTCAGATGGTATAAAAAAAATTTGGAATATCGTCTTACTAAGTGTATTGAGCTAAAAGAAGACTATGTTGAGAAATAAATGGTTTTTGAAAAAAAAAAAATGTTTTTTTTCTACTTAGGTAGCTTCAATATCAATCCGCCCTCGTATTCTTCATAAATAATATCGATCAAATATTTTAAGGAAAAAATTAACCTTTAAGATCTATTGTGCAGCCAATTAAGACATTAAGGGCCATTAGTACAAGTTACCAATAGTTAAAGTTAAGATTTTATAAGTCAAATATCTAGCTTTTGGTTAGAAAATTAAAAATAACGATAAGTTAAATATCGGATAGTGTGTCCTTAACGCTTCCAAGGTTTTAGCCAAAAACCGGTTATTTGCTGCACAAAATCATAACTTTAACTATCCAAAGTTGTAATAACGAGCTTAAATGTTATTTCAAATACTTTTTTTGTATGAAAAGATATCGTTCATTTCAAATCATTGTTCAATTTAGTAGAAAAAAACTATATTTTACTTAAATAATTTTTTTATGAGGAAAAAAATACTTAACTAGACCCTACCCTATAAACATACCCTATTTGGTATGTTCTACGAAAATAATTTAAACACACAGGCGCAGACATTTTCATGGCTAAAGAAAATTAAGTGTGTAACAATTAAACTTAGCAAGTACGACTGCAAAATTATTTAATTAAATTTAAATAAATTCCATTAAAAATATTTTTTTTTTTTTGATAAACATTTCTAGGTAAGTAAGAAAATAAAAATTATCAGAGTTAATTTTATTTATACATACCTACGTACATATGTACCTAAATGTAACATTTCTATGTATGTATAAAGTATGAATGTAAATTTGTATGAATACGAGTACATACGTATGTAAATGCAAAATTTCGGTGCGTCAAAAGTTAAAGTCAAGCATTCATTTTCTACGTTTTTTTTTTTTTCGAACAGTCTATTATACGAATTATTAATGGCACGTAAGCAATAAACCCCTGACAAAAAAGTTGCTATGACATTTAAACGTCTATGTGTTGATCTATTTATAGAATCTTAGCATCCAAATTTAAAGTTTCAAAAATAGTTCAACCATTAAGACACCTCAATTATTTTTTATGTACTCGTACGATTGCGGTTAACATTGATATTCTAAGATAAATTTTTTTAAAACTATCTAGAAAGTATAACATAAAGCTCTAGACTAGTTATGACCTTAAAACAGTTTATTGTTTGCATAAAAATTTAAATGATTAAAAAAGTAAATTTTAGTCACAGTACCTGTACACTAATACATTTAATAAAATTTTGTGTGATGATCTTAACTGCTAAGATACGTACATAGTTCGCCTAAAGTTTAATACATTAGAAAAGTGTCTATCAATTCACTGCATATACATTTATTAGCTTAATTGCAGGTGCTTATGACGGGGGTTTTTTTTAATTAATTCCAGTATATGCGAACGGCACATTTTGTAAATTACAAAAAAAAAATTGTGAAAATTGTGTGTTTGTATGTTTTTGCAGAACTTGTGAATGTAGAGAATTTTTTAAATAGCAATACACTTGTCACTTCAGTGTTACATTGAAAACTTAAACAACGTACAAAGTTGAAAATTTTCAAAGCATGTCAACAGTATTTTTTACTTTTTCCAAACAAATGAAATCAATTTTTTCGAGACTTAAAATTTTATAAACAAATTTTTTTATTCTAAAATTATAATTAATTTAATTTTAGCTTACACGGCTTAAAATAAGTGGTTCAAAAGTATTAAGAAAATTGTATTCAAAATAAATATTGTGTGAAAATTTAAAGCGATTTGACTTCTTACACATGAACTGCGTATAATAAACTAAATTACAAGATTCAAAGCTTTATTTAACAAAAACGAAAAAAATAACAGATAAAACTATTAATTACATTTACGAGTATGTATGTACACCAACACACTTTAAAGAAATTACAACAATTGTAATCCTAATAAAATGACAGCTTATAAAACATTATTTTCACACTATTTGATTTTCTATATAGATTAGAGTTTTATTATATGAAATGTGAAAAAGAGTTAAAAAGTTAGTACATACTCGTATATGCTAAAAAATTATACAAAATGATTTAAGCGACCTTCAAAGAAAATATTTATTTTTCTAGAAATATTTTAAAATTCACTTAGAACTTTAACTGTTGGTATCTAGTTAATCTGATATTTTATGATAAGACTGTTACTACTATTTTTTTTATTATTAGTGATTTCCTGCTACTATTTCTTTTTTACTGTAAAATTATGTAATTGGCACATAATTCCTTTATTATTTCTTATAATACACAATTATATTAAATGCTTAAATATAACTATTTTCAAATAAAGGTCAATCAAAAGGAAATGTTTGCAATAAACCTAGAAATATATACTATATACGAGTATGTACGTATGAAGTGCTAAGAAGTTAAATATATTTATTATTATACTTAATCAAGCTATTAAGCAATCGTTTCAATACTTATAACTTTGAATATTTTTTTAATATCATTTTTTTTAATATCATTTTAAGCACTCGTGTATGAAATAAATATTGTTTAATTGATAAAAAAAATTATTAATTATACAATGCATATAATTATACAGGTCACTGTAAGTAAGACTTGTATATATAAGTTTGTGAATCCGTTTGTAATTTCTACACTGTATATGGGGCATCCTATAATGTATATAATATCTAAATCCTTATAGATAGCCGAGTCGGAAAAGCGATGTCCAACTGTCCACATGCTCGTTGAAATCAAGTTTCTGAAGTCCCAATATAACGTACAGAAGAGTTTTTTTCTTTTAGCTTACCAATCTATCAGTTGTTTTGTTTTTCAGTTACTATAGAAATTCAGCCTGATCGGTGCTATGGCTCCAACTACCTTTATTTTTTACCACTTTTCTGAGTGAGCTTTTTGGCGCATTTTGTCTAAAATATAAAACGGACAAAAACGTGGTATGCAGTTTTTTCACATTAAAAAGATTGGTCAACAAATGCCTCAGAAAAATATAAAATACAACTGACATTTTAGATTTTCATTAATTTTTTTCCTTTGTTTTTATTGAAATTTTTAAGCAGCACATGTGCGAAATGTTTGTGCACACAAAAACGATCTTATACAAACGTGTGTCTTTTAAATGTAAGAGTTTAATAGCATTTCGAACACAGACATCTTAATTAAAGATAGTTTTGCGATTTTTGCCGTTAATTTGAAGTTCTTCGTTGATCTTTTATATTTATTTAAATATGTTTGGCTAAAAAAATGTCTTGAAAATGATTGTAAAATTAAATTAAATTATATTTATTTCTCTTGGATATCTTTCTTAGAATTTTTTTTTTATTAATTTAAAAATTGAGTTTCTACAGACATGATTTTCTCAAAAAGGATTTTTTCTTAGAACCAGCTAATTTTAGTTTCTTGAACTGAAATTAATTATTTATTTTAGGATTATAATAATAAAACAAATAAGTATTCCAAGAAAATACTTTTTATCAATATCTGTCATTTCTTTTTTAATTTTTTTTGATTTTTTGAAATGACTATTTTATTAAGCTTGAGGTCTTATTATACAAATTCATTTTTATATTTATATTTCGTTCCAATAATATATAAAAAAAAATTTTTATAATACGAGCTCAACCTTAATAAAATACCCGTTTCAATTATATAATTTTATTTTATAATTATTATTTCTTTTTTTGATATTTAAGAAGAATGTGGAAAGTGAAAAATATGAATATTTGTCTAGCACAGTGAAGGGTACATAAGACTCGGTAGAGACGAATTTAATTTGTTTTTTTTATATACCTAGTACATGCGATGAAAGAGGGCAACTTCGATGTACATATTAACAACACAAGTATACACGACTTTGGACCAGCGCAACTGAAAACTCTTTCTAAAGTATTTTAGAGCGCTGATTTTAATTCACAATTTATTTTTTATTATTAATTGACTCTAATTTCCGAGATATATCGTGATTTCCTAACATTCTTATTACTTAAAAACGGTTTGTTATATTTAAACAAAAAAAATTCAATGTCGTACCTACATCGTTTTTAAATTGATTCATTGATTTCAAAGATATCGTAGAAGTTGTGAAGGGAAAAAAATGTTGCCGATTAATTTGACACAAAGAAAATCTGATATTTTCTTATCCAACCACACAAATTTAAGAAAAGAGAGTATGTCATATGCGTATATTAGCACTATACCTGGCAACAAACACGGCAAGCAAACACATATGAGAATATTTGCTTCTAACAAAATTGTGCATGGATTTCAATAAAATATAGCTCTTTTCATATGAAACTAAATATATGCTTGAATAAAAAAATTTTGCATTTTTGACTCCCATTTTAAATTATTTTTGGGAAATTATTATAAAAAAATTCTTCATTTTGTCACAACAATTACGATATTTCTAAAATGACTGAGCAGATTTAAAAAAAATTCAACAAAGGTTTGTTGCAGAATTCCGGATTTTCTTCACTAAAAATGAATTTTTGACACTGCAAAATGTACACTTTGTATTTTTGAAACTAACAATTGTAGAAAAAGTTTTCTATTAAAAATTAAATATTTAGTGAATTAAAATACTTCTGCTAACCATTAAAATTTTTTTAGTACATCAAAAAGGACTAACAAAATGTGAGTTTAAGACTAGTTATTCCTAGAAAGTATCTAGTAAGTTTATCTTTACAATATTTTTTATGACCAATGTTCTTAAATTCGATTTTTTATTTTTTTTTTTTAAGATTGCAGGTAAATAAATGCATCACTACATAGTATAAAGCAAAGTCGCTTTTCGCGTCTGTCCCTATGTCTGTATGTAGGCTTAGATCTTTAAAACTACACAACGGATTTTGATGCAGTTTTTTTTAAAAGAGGAAGGTTTATATGTATAATCTTGGAAGGTTTAATGTCACAAATCCGCTCGGCAGGTAGCGCTATAGTCGGCATCTGGCTTATTTGCCTACTACCTGTTTTTACCCGGTCTCGCACGGTTCTTTACTCTATGAGTACGATTTCTTAGTGTAAGAAGATCGAATATATAAAAATTTTAAGGCAAGACAATGTTTGCCGGGTCAACTTGTACAATATATAAAAAAATGTTAAACCCTTTAAAAATCATTTTGATCTCCAAATTTGTGTCTATGTACATATATATTTCAAAGCTTTCAAAATATGACGTTTTAAAATTAATAAAATAATTCATGAAAGGGAATATATGAGCGTTTATTTTTGAAAGTACAAGTTCACTTTAAAAAAATGAGTTAGACCAGGAACAAACACAGCATTTTTAGTTGGGCAATTCGTTATTAATTCTCTTTTAAAATTCCGCTGTGTTTCAGCAAATTTTGCATTCTTATTCATTCAGCATTCAAGCTACCTGTCTTCTTTTTTTACAACTTTAAAAGATTCAAGGGAATTGCGGAGTACGAGCAAGTTTGTACCCCTTTCCATTCGTGTTTCCTCCCTCTCCTACAAAATCAACAATTGCTCAACTAAAATTGTTGTGTGTGGTTCTTGTTTTAGCGGCAATTTTAGTAAGATATACCACCAACTTAAACAATTTTTTTAAAGTGAACTTATATACGAGTACATACATCTGTATTAGTTAGTTAGGGTAATTTAAGTAACACGCGCTGTTAATATGCCAGATGAATTGTTATGCAAGCTAAAACTACAATTTTCTAATTCAATACGAATTAAGTTTGTGAATGACGCAATAACTTTACTCCATCTACATATGTAGATGTGCAATGCTGGGTAGTAGTAAATAATAGCATGTGGAAAAAAGTTTGTAAAAATGCAAAATTAAAATAAAAAAGTAGAATAATAATAGCGATATTGAACGTTATCATTAGCTCAAATTTTAACTGTAAGTGAGCGATAAGAGTATATTTAAAATAAAAAAAATATCTATTGTTAATGTAGCTTTTTATTATAGTTTGTTACTGAAAATTTAAGCAAAAACATCCGCAAAAGCTTATAAATATTTTTATAAACAAACAGGTTCTATGTCAGAGGTAATTTCACATGACGTTTAAGAATAAAACTATAAACCAGATGTAAAAATGTTGACAGACATGACGAAAACATCTGAATTTCAAACTGCAACAACATGCCTATGTGTAGTATGTAAAAAATATTTGGTGTATTAGGAACTTAAGGAAAGTCAAATGAGAAATCTGCAGAACACTAAATGAAGGCAGTAATTCATTATTCTATTCAGCCGTTGTACTGTCAAAAATAATATATCTTTTTAAAAATAAGGATAGTAAATAGCTATTGTGAATATACTATGTAACAGATTTTTTGACAGGCCTGTAAGATTTTCTAATTTTTTGAAAAATTTCATAAAATAATATTTTCTGTGCAATAAGTTTTTTTCTGTTAATGTATAATATATTGACATATACCTAAAACAATTAATTTTTAAATATTAAAGCAAACTATGAAAATTATAATAATGAAAATAATAATGTAATTAATAACATTATTTATATTATAGTTTTGTTTTGCAACTTCAAAGCAGGGTTATAATAAAGAATTAGTACTCTAGAATTTGCAAGTGTGGCTTCTAGCGCGTTTTTGTTTTATTATATATTTAAATATTTATAGAAGTAAAGAAGTTTAAGAAAATAGAAACTTTACTCACTTAACTCTGCCTTGGCGTCCTCTGCTTTGGCCATGAAACTTGAGAGTAAAATTCACAAGAGAGTCAAACGATTACCTTTTAAAGGTAATCGTACAAATTTAGAGTTTACGTCTAAACAAAAATGGCAATTTTTACAAAAGAAGTTAGCATAATATAACTCATAAATTGGCAATTTTAATACAAACAACAAAATATCGTTAAAATAAAATTCAAAATTGAAATGTATTTATCTTCACAACAATAATTTTGAATTAATTGCATGTTTTTGTTCCGACTGTTACATGTATACATGTGCACTTACAGTAAGTGTAGTACCTATAATAAAAATATGAAAACTTATTATGAAACACAAGTTCTTAACAATGACAATGAAAATTAACAAGATTGCGCTAAACACTAATACAAATTAGAATAGGAAATTCAAATGAAATATTTTAATGTGTGTGAAGATAAATACGTATTTAAATATGAAATTTTAGCAAAGACAAAAACCTTACAAATTAACATAGCTAAATTTGCAATTTACAGAGCTCTGTAAAGCACTTAACGGAGAGTAGTGAAATATTCAGGAGGAGAAAACAAGGACCTGGAGGCAAGGATTAACAAAAAAATATGCAAAAGGTCTTCCAAGAGATTTATAATGTATCTATGTATTTCAGATATGTATAAATATAGCCGCAGAGTAGGAAAATTCGATTTTTTTAAAAATGCTCCCTTGGGTACATTATTGGCCATATTGGACAAAAATGGAATTACACACTTATCCCACTATATAGGTGTGGTAGTCCAAGGGGTCCACTACAAGTCACGTTTAGTCACATTTCTGAAATAATTTTGGGATTCCAGAAAATTGACTTTGAAAAAAAATCATTTTTTGCAATTTTCGACAATTGCTACAAGTCATGCTTAGTCACATTTCTGGAATAATTTTGGGATTCCAGAAAATCGACTTTGAAAAAAATAATTTTTTTTTGAAAATTGCTCTAGAGGACCACTGGCCATTTTTGGACAAAAATGGAATTACACACGTATCCCACTATATAGGTGTGGTAGTCCAGAGGTCCACTACAAGTCATGCTTAGTCACATTTCTGAAATAATTTTGGGATTCCAGAAAATTGACTTTGAAAAAAATCACTTCTTGCAATTTTCGAAAATTTCTCTACAGGACCACTAGTCATTTTGGACTAAAATGGAATTACACACATATCCCACTATATAGCTATGGTATTCCAAGGGGTCTACTACAAGTTACGTTTAGTCGCGTTTCTGAAATAATTTTGGGATTCCACAAAATTGACTTTGAAAAAATAATTTTTTGCAATTTACGTAAAAGGACCACTGCTTTTTTTTTTGGACAAAAATGGATTTGCAAACGTATCCCACTATATAGGTATGGTAGTACAAGGGGTCTACTACAAGTCTCACCTTACGATGGTTATTTAAAAGTAATAATTTTTGTATCGATGCAATAATTAAATTATGTATTTTATACACAAAAAAATGCAAATTAAATGTAAAAGTATTTTTTAGCAAAACCTATTTTGAATTTATGTACGTGTGTATATTTTTTACCGACCATGCCCACTTGCACGCCTACTTCTTACCCAAGAAATTGAAATTGGTTTTTTGACAATTAAAGTTCTCTTTTAACAGATTTCTCTGAAATGTGATACATATGTATGCTAACTTTACTCTAACAACTCGAACTCATAGCGTAAAGGACAGAGCGAGACCGGATATTTACATGTGGCAATGGAAGACGTTTAGATTTTCAAATTTTGACAAGCTTAAATTTTATGAACACTTGGTAGTACGCATTGTGTAATAATTATGTGGCGAGATTATTGGATAAAAAATTTTGCACGTACATACGTTAAAAAAAAAAAAACTTGACTGAAGATGTTTTTTAAATGATCGATTTAAATAATATATGTACCTTCGAATAAATAAATAAAAAACATACGAAAAAAATATATGCACATCTCGCAAGCTTCCGGGATTAATTCATTTATTCTAAATCCATTTATTTTATTTTAAAATGTTCACGAGTTCATAGTCATAAGCGCCCTAAAGTCAGTATCTTTTTAAAACAAGTTAAATTAAGTTGTGCCGCGTCTTATATACCCTTCATATTAACATTTTAATTTAATTTTACACATTCTTCTTAAATATTCAACAAAAAAAAATTAAAAATATATTTTTAATGAAATGACAAATATAGATTAAAAAAATTTTTTGGAATATTTTCTGTTAGTAATAAAATAAATAATTCATTTGAGTTAAAGAAATTAAAATTAACGACATTCACAAAAAATTCGTTCTGAGATTCTCATTTTTGAAAGAAATAAAATGTCTGTAGGTACTCAATTTTTAAATATAAAAAAAGAAATTTTAGGAATGCAAAATAAATTAAATTATATTTAATTTGATATGTTTGCAAAAAGTTTTTAAGCCAAAAATAGTCTTGAAATAAATATTTAATTTCAGATAAAGAATTTTAAATTAACGGTAAAAATCAAAAACTTTTTCAATAAGAATTCTCTTTCATAGTTCTATTACACACAATGTCATAGCAGAATTGTACAAGGTGATGACATCAGCACAGTTGTGCATCTCCTCTCAGCTATAGTATCTGTCAATGCATACATTGCATATGAGTGCAAATACCCTACCAGAAATGTGTGATAGAAACTAGCACTTACTGACATTAATTTGATCCATGTGTAAGAGAGATATACAAAATCACACGACCCCCAAGTTTCTATCACAATTTTTACAATGCCCTTAAGAGCTTGATAGAAACTTTCTTCTACGCTTTGACAGATATTTCTATCAACAATGTCAATAAAATGACAGATCAATTGAGTGTCACTGCTCTTGTAGGGTACATTATGTATGAGTGCAAATACTTACATTATTTTTTTCTCTTTTTGTAGCATATTTAACTGACACACGAAAAAAAGACCCCTATTGTTTTTGCATTTTAATGTTTTTTGTAAATTTCTCATTACCGTGCATAATTCTGCTTTGCACAAGTTATTGAAAAGACAGACCTACATTCACATGTTTTATAAGACCGATTGTTTGCTTTTGTGTGATCGCGAACACACATTACGAAAATATATGTTCGCTTTCGTTAATATTAACACATGAACAGCTTAAAAATTTCCATAAAAAAACAAAACAGAAATTAATAAGAAACTAAGATTTCAGTTGAATTTTTGATTTTTTTCGGCCACTTGTGAACCGATTGATTTGATTTTTTGCACAGACATTATGACTGTCATTTTTGATAAAACTGCATACCACGTTCTTTTTTGTCACATTTTTTATTTTAGATTAGGAAATTCAGAAAATTAATTTCAGCGACTACGCGGCACAGACGGACAGACAGAATGACATCTCTAAATCGACTATACTATTTATAAGCATCCAGAATATATATACTTTATATAACTTACTTTAAAATAAGAGTGTTTTTAGATCTAAAGTTACATCCTGAATTTAATATAATTTTTTTTTCACACTTGCGTTCACACTGCAACATTTAATAAATTTAGGATTGAACATACAGTGTGTCAAACAAATTTGTAAAAAACTTATTTGGCCATCTGTTTATTAACAAGACATGTGTGGACTTTGTTAAATACACTTAAGTCTTCCGTTAAAAAATTTCATTGTCTTCGAAATTCTATTATTGCTGCTGCCGTTGAAAACATTTCTTTTACAAAATATTTGAAATGCTATTTATTTTTGTATTTAATTTAATAGAATTAACAGCTGTTGTCAAATTTATATATATATTTGACTCGGTAGCACTGAACTTAACGAAACAAAAAAGCGATGTATTTCGTGAATCCCACTTTATTTCAATTCATAAATAGAATTTAAGATGGATTTAACAAAATCATTTTGTATAGTACAAAGAGAATTTATGAGTGGGATTTAATGTTAAGTCCGAATTTATTTTAAATCCACTCAGTCTGAAAACACTATAAAACTCATTTTCTGTTTGTCTGTTTGTTACTTATACACATTTTTTTCCAATAGATTTGTATGAAATTTGACACATATTATATCTTTACTCCAAGAAAGGTCGCCATATACTTTGGAATAGCCACGCACATTTTTCAACCATTTTCACTCACAAATATTCATAAAAATGTAAGCCCGTATTAATTTAAGCCTGAAATTATGCCTCGAAATATTATATTTACCATTTTAGTTGGCGCCTATACCAATAATCTACCAAAGGTATGATCCACTTTACAAAGTAAAAGGGGGTTTTAAAGTGTAAAATTCTATTTGTTAAGGGATTTCGCTAAAAATGTGTACACTAAAGACGTCAACTTCCGTAATAAAAGACCTGGCCGGGCGATACCGGCCAAATTCATGTAGTATAAACTGTAGCTTGAATGTTTTATAATCAAGCATACTATGATTATGACACATGGTCTCTAATGCCAGGTATGACTGTATTAAAATTATGCATATTCGTTAACACATGGACATGGAAAAGTTATAGGATTAACCTCCTGGAATTTTGCAAACGGCATTTTATAAAATTACACTTTAAGGTATTAATCAAATATATATTGTCGAATTTCAATATTTAGACTTTCCATGCCTGTTGTATATTGTTGACGTGCTTGATAAAATCATTTAGCGACAACAAATGAATAAAAAAAAATATTTTATAGATTTGCAAAAACCGAAAGCAACAAGTTGCTCTTCCAATGGGCAATGTTGCCATGTATGTAAATTAATACGAGTGGGAAAGATTGAATTTGGTAAAGAAATAATCTGTATATTTAAAAGTTTAATATCATTTTATTTATAATAAATTATCTAATTTTGATTTCTTTTTTAAATTTTTTTAAAAACTACATAGATATTAGGTATACTAGGGATAACATAAATTTTAGCATAATAAAAAAATTGGTAAGATCGATATCGTAAGTTAAAATGTATATAAATACAATTATTTTTGTTTTGTTTTCCAACGTTAGCTATACTCCAAAATAGTCAATATTAACTACTAGGCCCAAAAGCTGGCGAGGTCTAAACATTTAACCCTGTTACTTAACACAAGTATTCTAAAGAATGACTAATAGTTTAGTACAAATTTCGTTGTTGTGCTTTTAAAAAACTCAAAAAGGCGATAAGCTTGCACAAAATAATCTGTGAGAGTCTGTAAGTCTTTTAGACATGTTTTGAATTGTCGTTGACTTGAATTGCCTACGTATTTATTTAATTTTACTTAATTAATTATTAGTTATTATTATCAATGAATCACAAAATTTTTTAATTATTAAATATCAAAAGGGAGAAAATAAATAGAAAGAATCTCTGCTCTAGACGAATTATAAACTTATTAAAGCACATGTCGGCGCTTTCCTACACCAAATTGACTGTATTTTTATAGTTGGTATTAATACAGTCATCCAGTTAAATTTTGAGCCACCAAAACTACGAGTTGCTGTTTAAAATAGTAAATCACAGTTGCTAATGAAAAATTTTTGTTTTGAATAATATCAGCGTAATATTTCTTTAAGTTTCTGAAACGTTGTTAAATTTTGGTTTCAGAAAAAACAGAGTTTTTTAGCGTCAAAAGCAAGTTATTTAAGGTTTTTAGGGAATTAAATTAAAAATTATAAAGTATATTACAAAATAAATGGCAGCTTTGGTAATAGCAAATAAGAGAACAGGTTTACACACTTTATTTGAGTATGAGATAAACATACATACATACATACTTATGTCCAACTTTTAATAAAATATTTTTATTGTATGACAATTGCAAGACTAAATTTCTAAGTTCTGTATTTTCACTGATTCTGAAATACTAGGTACCTACATACATACCTATTCGCTTAGCTTCCTGCTATGTTCATGCATGTACATATGGATATTTTCTATCACTTTTGAAAATAGCTTTTTAATCGCATATGTAGGGGGTATGGACCTAGATATACAAAACTCAAGTATTTAATATATAATAAAAAATTTATTAAGTTTTTTAATCAAAATTTGAACTTTAAACTTTTTATGGTTTAACCTTGACCGTCGGGCAATGTGCAAAAAAAAGTTAAGCAACTATCAAACCAAATTTTACAGAGATGGAAGTTTAAAAATTAACTTGTGTAGAAGTTCAAAATTAATTAAATACTTTGCTCAATTTAACTCAAATGGTGTAGTTGCAAGCTTGTCCTATATTATAAGGGCAGTGACCATTTCAGTTGCACACCAGCATTTATTGTTGTACTAATATTCTTAGTACATAAACGAGCTCTGCAAAATAATTTGATTGATAATTAGGTAATAAAATCCAATAGTTTTTGATTGCTCCTACATAATACAAATATTTATACCTATTATAGTTTCTTCGTAGTGCATTTCAATGGAAAAAACACAGCCTTTCATTTAACTATATAGATTACCTTGGAATTAATATTAAGTGTAAGTGCGTATTTCGAGTAGATGTCATTTTTGCAACTTTGTTTTAAACTTAATTATTGATTTCAAAATGTTTCTCATTGATTTATGATGCACAAAAGAATTTAACAAAAAAATTTTAAAAATTTAAAAAATTTAAAAAAGTTAATCGAAAAGTTATTATTAAAAGCTATTAACTTTTTCAAACTTTTATTAATTTTCCTAAGCTTTTCTTTTTTTAATTGAAATCAGAAATAAGTAAGTACATAATATATATAAGTAATATGTTCAATTTTTATTTATTGACTTAGTTTTCATTGCTACAAAAAATATATTTGGTTTTAATTTGTACTGGCTAGTTAAAAGTTCAGTCACCCTGAATATTCTTATGCGCAAAAAAAAAATTTAATTTGTAGTTTAAGGAAGCACCCAAGGCTTGTTTGTTTTTTACTGTTTGTAACATGTCTCTATCATTTTCGTGCGCATATTGACAAGTTCTGCCACCTGAGTTTCATCTTTATTATTCTTAAATCAATCTCGAAGTGAATTGTACTATTTAATTTAATTATTTTAGAGAATGGAATTTTGTCTTTGCTATCGTACTGATCGTAATCCCGATTTTTTAATCTTATTTTATGCTTTTATAAGAACCACACGCTCTGAAAAATTAACTAAAAAGTTAACTTTTTCGATCGGTATGGCATGGTGATTGTGAAACACTGTAAACTTATTGGAATAGGTATGTATTTAACTTTTACGCGAGTTAAATTTTTAAGATTCTACTGTATGTATTCTTAAAACAAAACAAACGAAAAATTATTAATCGAAAATTAAAATTTTTTTAACAAATAATGGTTTTTCTTTATTTATAACACATACAGTGTATACATACATATAGCTTTCCTATATTTTTAATTATTTATTTGTATATGTGTGATGAGAATTATGA
Source organism: Thelaira solivaga (assembly GCA_947397855.1). Lineage (NCBI taxonomy): Eukaryota > Metazoa > Arthropoda > Insecta > Diptera > Tachinidae > Thelaira > Thelaira solivaga. Next base: position 24,160,452 of record OX377612.1, on the reverse strand, counting down.
GTATTTGCAAAAATGCAGTGTTAATGAACAGAAAAGATTGTTTTATTGAACTGTTCACAGACATCTGAATAAATTTGTCAGTGAAAAATTTATTTAAAAACGCTGCAATATACTATTAAAATTTTCTTAGGTATTTTTAGTTCCAAGTGTTTGTTGCAAAGTTCTTCCTTCCATCTATCAGCTGTTATGGTGGTGACTTTGGCCAATAGTTGCGAACTAAACTATCATAAATAAAATTATGCAATTAGATATGTGCGTCTGTATGCATGCATGTTTATTGTACATAAGGTGGAATTTAGTTTGTATTTTCCACCTCTGAAACACATGCGAAAACAACTGATCGAAGGAAAAAGATAGAGTATAGAGTTGTTGTAAAAATTCAAATAGCTACATATGTGTCTACAGAAACGTATGTCTGTCAATGTAGTATATGAAATACAACAGTACTCTTCATGGTATAGAAAATTACTTTTTATGAACAAAATTTATTACAAAAAAACCTGTAGCGACTTAAACCGTTTCAATTTGGAAAAGATAATAGTTACATTAAAACTTACCCTTAAAAATATGTAGAATTTATCTAAAATAATTAACTATTTTGAGGAAAATCAATAAGTATGTATACACATATATAATCCCACAGATGCAAATTTAAACGCACAAAAAGGTTTTTTTTATTTTGAGATGTGCGTTTCGTGTTAAAAAAAATTTTATTTGTATATTAAATATGTCGCGTCGATGCCCTCTTATTTATTGAAGCCCGTTTGCAATCATTAATATATATATATATAAAGATGCAGATACATATATATGTATTTTTTCGTTTTATTTGCTTTCCTTTTCAAGAGGACCAGAACGAAAGAAATTCCATTTACAAACGATCAGACCCGAACACTACACAAATAATCATGCTACCTAATCACTTTTACTTTGAGTTGAGTTTAAATCGCGTGTTTTCCAAATTGAAAACGAAAAGCCTCAATTTATTCGTTTGCTGTTTTTGCGCCACACATGCAACTGACTTTTTATTACACACGTCGTTCCAGCTTGGAACTCAAAAAATAACTAAAATTTTTAGCAAAAGTAAGCGAGCAGACGACTTTGAACAGAAATAACAAAAACAAAATATATTTTTAGTAAGTGAGTAAAGCACAAATAAAGATGAAAGACAACAAAGTGGAAATATAAAAACAATCTCACACAATCACCCAGTGAGTTGTACTGACAGACCAGTCTGCTAGATACACACGCATACATAAGTCTCTGACACACGTACACTAGGCCAAGCATTTTGTATTTCCAGTACACTTAAAAAAATTTAATTTCAAAAAATAAATGTTTAAGTCCTATAGATGTATTCAAACATAAGCAAAATAAAAAGAGAATTTTAATTCTGTTCATTGTGATGAAAATAAGTTTCAGTATAGGTGTGTAATGAAAAGTTTAAGTCAATTAAATTATTGAATGCACTTCTCTGTTTCAAATATGTAAGAGCATACAGTTGTTTTTTCTTTCAATGAAGTTGTAATAGTGTGGCATTACTGTGCCGAAATTCCAAAATAGGCGAAAGCACAAAGGAAAATTAAAGTAAAAAAAGTTTGTTAACTTGACACCTATGAAAAATTAACGAATTTGTGCTGTGAACGTAATTTTCTGTGTAAATATATTTTTTGTTTTTGATAATTTTTTTATATAGTAAACATAGTAAGGTAAATATAATGTAATATACCTATGTAATTCTTTAATTTATTGTTAAATTAAATGTCAAATACAAAGATATAATACGATTAAGTAAGCAACGTATAATTATGGCAGATAACGTTCATATAAAAAAATTCTTCTACTAAATTGTAAATAAGTGATCGAAAGGCTGCATTTTGTTTTTTAAAATTTAAATAAATAACAAAGGTATTTTATATATATATTACTCTAGGACTAAAATTTTTTCTTACTTGTATATTTTATAATTTAAAAGACAGTATTGATTTTTTTGGTTATGCTTTTAAAATATACATTAATAGTTTTTTTTTTTTAATTTTAGGTTTTTTTTGAGATCGAAGTTCTACAATCTGCAATGTAGAACGTGCGGAATGTGAAATATTTTGGATGTTGTGAGCACATCCAAAATATCATAGTGGAATATAAGTATATATATATGATCGTAAGTGATCGTGATAGCGTTAAGGTATAATTCGGAAAAGTTAACGGGTGCGCGATCGTGATTGCTTAAAAAAGTGATGGCATGAAAAGGTCTCACGCGTAACTGCATTATTAAATTCTGTTTCACTTGAAAGAATAAAAAATTTTAAAGTTGAGATCAACACACAGGTTATAGGGTTTTATCTTACAGTGTTAAAAATATTAATTTAATAAGCGTTTATCTACACGATTTTCAAGAATATAATGAAAAATTTTAATTAACTGGTATGCGTGTGTGTTAAAAAAGTGATTGTTCTGCACCATTTTTAAGGATCAATTTATGAACTTTCATTACAATAACAATATAAGAAAAATAAAAGGTTAGTTTACACTTTATTTTATACAATAATTATACCCAGTTAATGATATTCCTTGCTATGTATATATAAAATATATGTTGGTACCAGATAACACTGACCATATTTAAGGATAAACATATGTTCATATAAAAAAAGAAAACATTACTAAATATTTATAACCTCTGTAGCTCTGTAGAATCTAGAATGTATAGCATAAATTACATTGTATAATGTAGTGCCTAGTAAACAGGGCTTAAAATAAAAAATTTTACAATTCAATAATAGTTCAGAAAATACCATCACAGTTTGTACATCTAGGTATTTTGTAATTTAAGTAAAAATTATGTAAATTTTTAATTTATTATATTTTAAATACACCAATTCCCCACTTTCCGTAACCACGAGTTACGTTCCAAAAAAAACCATGTAAAAATAGCAGATAGGTTCCAGGGTTACGAAAATACTACTTTTTAAAAAGAAAATTGAACAAAGTAAACATTTACCCCCAAATTCATAAAAAATATTATGTGCTTAATAAGGTGTTATTTGACAAATACTGCATAGAAGTCTGTCAAATAAGCCCTTAGTAAGCACATAATATTTTTTATGAATTTGGGGGTTAGAAAACAGAAATATGTAATATAAAAAATTATTACTTTTTTGTAACCAGAAACAACCCGCAAAAATTTATAAAACTTTATTATTCCCTTTTTAAAAAAGGCACAACACACTAATTAAAAATGAACTCTAAATTAGCAAAACAAAGTGTATTAAAATTGCGTTGATTTTCAGTTAGAAAGGGAATGCCCGAGTTAGAAACAAGAGTCGTGCTATCTTTTAGAAAAAAAGGAAAATTTAAAAAAATTAAAAAAAAATTAAAGACTGGAACCCAAAACAACGCAACTTCGAAAATCTTACGACGCACAGTGAATATTAGTACTAATTCAGCAGCGACGCAACTTCAAAAAAACCCAATACGAAACTACGCAAAACGAGGTATTAGTGTACATGACGTAAAAGTATTTCGTATTTTACTTAAAATACACGACATAAATGTATTTTCTATTACATATTTATTTCAATTACAGTAAAGCATGTATGTTGCCCATTCCTATACGTAGGTAGGGTTTTGTTGTTTAATATTCGCTCACATTTATTCGAATTTATTTACTTTTTTGATTTACTCTAATAGATACCGTTTTATATTAATTGTTTATAATAACTAAAAGAGACAGAGACAGAAATTTTATGCATTAAAAATAAAGAAAAAATAAATAAATCGAATATAGTAGTTTCAAAATATGAGCTGTTATTTTCGAAAGTGACATAAGTTAACTTAAAAAAAGAAAAGAGCTAGCGGTCATTTTAGTAACAATATATCTTACTAAAATTACCACTAACAATTTTTTTAGGTAGACTTATACCACTTTTAAAAATTATATCGCATATTTATGCACCAGAGAACTGTAAAAATTGCATTTTTTGTTGATTTTGCATGATTAAAATTTTTTATGTATCAAACCACACAAATGAACAATTTGAAGAAAAATCACTATTGTTTTTTATGTTGTTTGACATGGTTGAATTTAAAAAGCAAACTGTAAACATTCCAAAGATATATGCAAAATAGCATTAAATCAACGATCACACAATAGAGGCGTTTTTCGTGTGTGTATGTATTTGTATTAAAATATGCCTTTTTTGGTGTTGAATATTTTAATAAAAGCATATGCATGCTAATGTCAGTGTTTGAATTTTGCCTTTTGGATTCAATCGTGTCGAAAAGCCATTAGTTTTTGTTTAATAATGCATAATCAACTAAAAAGGCAATTTTCGCAGTTCTCTGTTATGCATTTTTGTAAATGTGTGTACATTTACATACATAAGTATATGAGGAGTCGCATATCAAAACCTACCTTTTATTATTTTTTCATTTTATTATCTTATAGGATGAACTTTGAAAACATAACAAGTCTCTTCCTTATCATTTGTACAGAATACACAAATACCTATATTTATATGTTTGACAATGTTTCAGATGAAACTGTTTCATCCGTCATTGATAAAAAAGTTTTTTTTTTTTAAATTAACATAATTTACATAAGTTAAAACATTTTGCAATTTGGTTAAAATATGCCACAAAAATATGAATTTATAACAATAAATACATACATGCATTTTTTAATAAAATATTCAAAAAATATTGCACATACAATTCAATCTTTTGCATCAAAACATTTAATTTTCATAAATGTTTTGCCGTTATTGTTAAATGCACATAAATATGCGTATACGAACTTTCTGTCCCTGGTAGTAAGTAGCAAAAAATTACTTAATAAATAAAGAAATTAAGGTTTAAGTAATATAAAAAAAAAAGTTAACCCTAAACTTATTAATATTAAAATTTACATATATGTACACTTTTTTCCAGCTGCTGAACGTGTGTAAGAATTTATACATATGTATGTCTGTATATACTCTGCACAAATTTACAATTTACAATTAATTTTTTTCTAATGATGACTAAACAATTATTTATTGTACTCGTACTCATTCATTTCACTTGCGCTTTGGCTCTTTCTCTCAATCTCAGTGTTTGAAGTATCCTCTTTCATTGGTATTGAACGATAAGTATCTTTTTTAGTATTCCGCACATGTGTAGTAAATTGTGTGTGAGTCGCCTTTCGAAGATCTGCAATTAATTTACATTCTTTTGTATTCAAATATTTTTCATTTGTTGCTAAACTTGTTTTTCAATTCGGTTCTTGGTTTGTTATTTTCTTTTAGTAAGTGGTGATTGTAGCTGTGAGATTTAGTATGCGAGTAAGATAATTTTAGGCCTCATAAAGATTTGCCCTTTGCACTAAAGGTTTGTTGATCCTTAACTTAATAAATAATTTGTTGATTGCAAATCAATTTTAATTCTCCTCATAAGCAAATGAAATTCATAAACACCAGATTACGTTTTTGCTCACGATATACATATTCTTAGTTAATGAAGGTATGATATTGAACTCACAGCTTACTGCATTTATGAACTATACTTCATCTGCCGCTGATTTTCTTCTTTTTAGATGTTCCCTATTTCTAGGCAAACTACTTTATCTACAAGATCACAACTCGTACAGAATACATTAGACTACACAAGCAGAGCGAGTCTGCGCAATCTAAATATATAAAAATCAAAAGCCGTTCGTTTATAATTGCATCCCGCGAGGATGACTAACCCGCTTTGGATAATTTTTTTGTTATATGTTCAGAAGAACCCAACTTAGTTTTTATGTGGAGAAAAATTAACCACGCCCATTTTTACATTTTTAAATTTATCTAAAATTTTAGAACAGATGGCCAGATTAAGCTAATTTTTTTCTTATATGTTCGGCACAACTTTACGTAAGTTTTTATGGGAAGAAAAATTTATCGAATTCAATTTTCAGATTCAAAGTGCAACGTAACGTGAATTTTAGCGAGTGAAGATAAATATGTTTTAACGCATATTTATCAAAAACGTCTTACGTCATTTAATATTTTGGAATATATTTTTACTGTAAAATTTAAAAAAAAAAAAAAGATATTTGTTTAATAAGGGCCTATTAAACAAATTTTCTATAGGATATTTGCGTAATAAGCCCTTATTAAACAAAAATATTTTTTTTTTATAAATTTGGTCTTTAGTATCTACGACATACATATTTGCAAATATATTTAAGAGAAACATATGTGCGCAGGTACAAATGTAAATACCGTCAATTTCTGGATGAACCATAAAATATTACAGGATGGGATACCCCCTAATTGCGCAGAAATTACTTTGGAGTTTTTTAAATTTTTTTTTTAAATTTTCGCATAAACAAGTACATTTACTCTGATAAATTTTGTCAATTTCCGTTTTGCATCACAATATAAAAACTCCGAAGGTAAAACACTTTCAGAAATCCTAAGGCTAAAAATATTCCGAAGTAATAAATAAAATATTACTCCAATAGACAACCAACCTCCTTTTTAAAACGGCTCGTTCTGAAATTGATAAAAATCCTCAGAGCAGCAGTATTCAGGTGAGTTAATTAAAAAAAATTTTTTAATATTTACTTCACAGTAATTTCTACCCAATTATATGGCAAATTACAAATAAAAAGACCTCTCTTTTAAAATTTTTCTGTAATATTCTATGGTTCGTGCGGAAATTGACAAAATCCTCCTTTTTAACTAATTTTCAATATATTAAAATTTTATTATATTATCTAAATCTAAAGTAGTCCTAGCACATCACAAAATTTTATGGATCAAACAAGCAATAAAAACTTGCAATATTTATGTATGTGCGAGTAATTTGAAATTACATTTCTTTATCTTTGATTAACGAATTACTTCTTGTATGTCTTCATTATCCTCGTCAGTATCTTCGCTGTTATTAGCAGCTGTTCCATACAATGGCTTCCAAATAGTATTAAAATCTAAATTACATTCTCTGGCAATTTGTTGTACCAGTGACTTTTCTAAAACACCTGTTGCGCTCCAATTCGGTTCACGCATTGCTAATTCTTTCAATGCTTTTGCCGCTTCTTTGTACTGTTTAGTATAGTTAAGAGCTCGTACCATCAAAGCTATAATATCTGATTGTCTTATAGGAGGCATTTCTGGTTTAACTGTTGATAGATTAAAAAAATTCTTTTTCTAAATATCAAACTGTTAAGATAATTTCAACTTACTCAGCATATCACGGCATCCTGATATAACCACATGATTTTCTCCATTTTCTAAAGCGTTTTGTAAATCCAAAATATGTTTGACTTCTACCATAGTGCGCTGTAAATTATTAATTGCCTGTTCGGTATGACCTCCTAACTTTTGTAAGCATTTGTGAGCTTCTTGCATGGCCTTTAACGCTTTTTCATAATTGTGAAATTCAACAATTTCAATTTGAGCGCAGATTGCATAAAAATTAGCCAATGAGTCGTAGGCTTGACCTTTTGAATAGAATGTAATAATGTGCTTCAAAATATTATTGTCTTCCTGCCAGTTAAGTGCTTGCAAATAGTTGGCAGCCATTATATAAACTTCATGTTGTCGCGACATATTGGCAAAGAAAATAATCTTCTCAGTGTTTCCCGATTTTAGCAAACTCTTCATGCCTCTTACTTTATCTCCGGCCTGGGTAAATTTCTTCGTAGCTGTATGGTAATCCCCCTGTTGTTGCAGCAATTCTCCCAATTGTGTCAAAATATAGACCCTTGACTCATCGTCTACTTCACCTTTTGCAGGAGTTAACATTTCAGCTAAGTCTTCTGTCACTGGTACGCCTTTGCTAACACATATTTGTAAAGATTTCTTTAATTGCTTTGTTCTCGCTAACAAAAGTGCTGCTTTTTGATGTTGCTCTATGCTCATAAAAAATTCAGCACATCTGTGAATTAATTCCGGATCGGAGTCTGCAGTCAACTCAGAGGCTATGATTTCCAATACATCTGGTTGTTCTGATTCAAAAGCCATATCTAAAGCCTTATGTAGCATACCAGCTCTATGATATAGTTCTACTGCTCTTTTATAGGAACCACATTCCTCAAAATAAGCTGCAGCTACTGCTTTTTCTCGGCTCCTCGAAGAACTTGCAACTGTCCAAAGCTCATCTTGAAAATCATTTTCCTTACATATACGAATAGCATTGCTAAATGTTTGAGCTCTTGTATAAAACATTATGGCATCCTGAAATTTGCCTATATTTTCATAATGACGAGCCAAATGATAACAGGCAGCACGATCTCCAGATTGACGTGCAATAACGTCTGCTTTTGATATTTTACCCAAATAACAAAGTATTTTGACCTTAATGATTGAAAATTACTCTAATTATTGTATGTCATTTTAAATAAAGTTTTACACATTATACCTGGGAATACCAATCTTCTGCCTTTTGATAAATAGTCAAAGCAGCATCCATATCACCTGAGCTCTCTACATACTGAGCCCACCACTTAAGCATTTTTGGATCATTAGTATTCTGCATATAACGCTGCAATATTAAAAATAATTTCAATGAGCTGTAAAAATGTAAATCTTTGACTTATTGTATTTGGTCAATTAAATTTTAGGAAAGATAAAAACGAGTACGGTTGTTAAAAACAATTGTAAATTAAACACATACTCGTACCTTCATAGCTGCAGGATTTTCCAAAAGCATTTGGGTAATGTTTTGCACAGGATTTTGAGTTTTTTCAAAAAATTTTATAGCTTCAGTTATATTACCATTCTCTTTTAACTCTGTAGCCTTCTGAAAATATGTATTCTTTAGATTTATGCGATCGTGTGTTTCAGCCAATTTAATTGCTTCGTCTACTTGATTCATCGATCGTAAATGTTTGTTTAATAAATCATATCTTTCAGATTTTCGAAGTAACTCTTGGGCTTTCTCATTCATACCCAGTTCTGTGGCTAATACAGCAGTTTTGGCTTCTTGTTCAAGATCATCATTTTCGAGGGCCTGTCTTATTGCTCTAACTGAGCTGGCTTTTTCCAAATGACCTAAACACACTTTGGCAACATCTAAGCGTTGGGTTTCAATACACATTTTAGCCAAGTTGGACCAAACAGCTTTTGATTGTATAGATCTAATGCTGCGATAGGCCAAGTCCATATTACCCTCTGCTACATGCATACTAAAGCTCAAAACCATTTGACGGGTAGAACTATCGCAATCCTTAAGGTCTACAAAGTCCCTTAATGGTTTCACATGAATCAAATTAATATCAATAGTTACCTAAATGAAATCTATATGAAATTCAATGTCTTATTTGTAAAAGTAAATAGCTTACTATACTTGGAGTGCAAATATTAAGTAGTTGTTCTCCAGCATCCAATTCTTTGACTTCCAACACATTTAATTGACTTTTCTCTGAATAGAATAACACCCAAATAGTTGTTTTAACAAAGTGACTTGTGTTTTCTAGTTGTTTAGCATTATCAGAATCGAGTTTTTGGTTCATTGTTTTCATTTCGATAGCCAATAAACGTGGCTCATTTATGTCCCACCAGAAGGACACTGGTATACAGGAGTTAATTGTCATTTCCTTATTCTGCATATTTTGCTCCATTAAGATATTCTTCTCAAAATCCCAACAATATAGAACAGGCTTTGGAGCGAAATTGCGATTAGCTATAATCAGAGCTAAATGAGTGCCACTGGCATTACATTTAACCTGTATGATTTCACCAAAGTTCTCAAACAAATCATAGGCTGATTTAGGAGGAAATAACATTTTGGGATCATGCCTCGATACGTTAAAAGTTTTAATGTAACCGTTCATTGTAAATATGGAAAAGTAACAGGCAGTAATATCCATACCGATAATTTTACCTTCTGTACTACTTGTATTAATCTTATGTAAAACAACTCCACCTATAGAAAAAACACTGACGTCTATTGCTGTTAAGCAAAATACATTCTGATGATGGAGACACAAAAGGAAGCATTCAGCATTAAAGGTTTGCAATAGCTTTACACTCAGATTAGAAGATTTTTCTTGCTTAAATAAACCACCTGAAGAAGATTCACGGCTATTATCAAAGTCTGCTACATCATCGACTTTATCTATGTTGTAGGTGGATATACTACGACCATTACTTAAGGCCAAGTTTGTACTGCTCAATGCGAGAACTGTAACACTGAACTCTGCGTGTACCACACAATTTCTACGAGCATTATGTTCCAAGAATATATTGCGTGCACTTTGTTGTACGGCCCATATATCAGGGGTATGATGTGAAAGCAAAGGTTGTTCTTTCAAAATATAAACATTCGATGAACAATTTACAAAAATGCAAGGTTTTGCTAGCTCATTAAATCCCCATGAGCATTGCTTTATAGAACCTCTTACTGCAGAAATATTTGTTAATTTCCACATATCTTCAGGTAAAGTGGTAACGAAACTAGAAGTTTTTTTCCAAGTATAAATGTTACCCAAGTTAGTACCAGCACATATAGCTTGATTATCCGTTATATATGTGATGCAGGTAAAGTATTCATTTAAACTATGACTACTTTTCATAGGTCTTGCAAGTGTACCGCTTGCACTATTTAAGTGATTCCCCAGAGAATTGTTTTCGGTACTGTTATGACTGAAAAATTGTGATGCTGTTGTTTGATGTTCAGTGAGAACTTTCGTGCTTGGTAAATCCATTTTTAGCAAGTAATTATCACTTCTTTCAATGTCCCAAATGCGTACGGAAAGCTCTCCTGAAAAATAAAGGCTTTTTGAGGAAATGTCAAGTATATTACATGAAAATTTTATTTATTCGTTTTCGGACTTATAATTCAGAATATATTGAGGTCAAAATTGATAGAAAAGGTTCTGAAAACTTAAATAAAAATTCGGTAAGAAATAAAAAGCCTATTTTTACACGTTTAAGTTTATTGAATTTTTTAATAAAAATTCTTGATAATATTTACACTATTTCCCGTTTTCCAATTTATTCCATATCAACTTCAAGGGCTTACGTTAAATTTCACAATAATATTTTTCATTGTGGTATAAACATTTGCATTAGAAAGTAACTTACCAGTAATTATGGCCAGTGTTGAAGCCGTCCATGTAATAGCTCCTTTTTTTCCTGTTATGGGGCAGCTTAACTTGACACGATCTAGCTCGGTTAATATACCAGTAGATTCTACTAAATATAAAATGACCGACATGTCATCCATTAAACAAACCACAGCATCTCTAATAAAAAATATTTAAGATTAAAGTTTGCAAAGATTTGCTTGTTTAAAGAAATGCATACTTTTTAGGATGCCATAACATTTGAGTAATAGGTATGGAATTATTGTTTAAAACCTCCGTACATGTACCACCTTGATTGATGTAATACGAACGACCAACTTGTGTGGATACGTAGAAACAGTAATTATCCTTGATATCTGCATGAGTGGCTGTGCGTACTGCTGTGCGTGGCCTCCAATTGGTTAATGTGTCTAAAGCATTTTCATCGCCTGCTACGGCTGCCTTGGCTAAATTTACCATTTCTTCACGCAATTCGCTGCATATAGTGCGGCGAAATGTAATTAACGTTAAAACATCACGTAAATCATGTGAGAACATGGTTAAAAATTGATATTGTCCGTCACAACGCCAACCAGTTAAAAGACCCATAGTATCTGTGGTCACCATGCGTCCGCCTTGCTCACTAAACTCAATCATTACAATAGCTGCCTTATGCGGACCACTGACAGTGGCAAATTCACGATGTCCAGCAAACCATACGTGTATATCACCATTTTCCCAACCAGTTACTAAAAGTATTTTTTCAGGATGCCATGCCATTGCCGTACATTGTGATGTACCGTGAACCGGATAGGTAACATCACGTTGTGGTTCTCCCTTTAAAAATATTTAATGAATTTTTATTCAAATTAATAAATATGTATCGGCATAGAAAAACGTACAGTGTCAGTGAATACGGTTACAGAACCTCCCCTTTCTTGACTGTATGAGGCCACAGCAAAAATAGGTTCATGTGAATGCCATGATCCTATAGTTCCTACTGCATCCGAATCTAAAAACTCTACTTTTGTATCAAATAATAATGTCATTTTAAAATTTACTAACACTAAAAATTAAGCTGAAAAAAATAATTACAAACAAAATTTTTGTTTTTACCATTTTAAATATAACTGTTGATATGACAACCATAATGTCACCCTTAATTCTGCGGTAGTATGGAAAAACCGCTTATGTCTTATGAAGTTATTTTTGAGGACTACAACTAACGTTTTTCCCTTAAAATTATTTAGTATTGCTTTCATTGCCATCTCGATAATTGTAGAATGTATCGTCTCACCATCCCCGATCTACAATAATAAAATTAATAAATTAATTGCGAGAATAAGTAAATTTTTTGTAAGTAAGATTCAGTGTTTCATGTAAATGGTCTTGCAATATTGCAAACTCTACATTGTGTAGCTTTTTAGCAACCAAATACAAATCAAAACTATAGTATTTCGCTTTTGTACTTACTTATGCCACTGAATACCTCTAGTTATGCGTTTGATGTTAATTTCTATAGATACATTTGTTATTAAATTTGATGAATTATTGTAATTCAAACTTAATAGTTTTTTTTTTTTTTTTAATTTATAAGCAAACATTTTCATTATAGTTAAGTATGTTTATACTATTGCAGTTACTAAGCTTATGACATCACAATTACGTTTTAATTTAAAGCATTTTAGTAAGTACATAACGCAAATTTACTTCAAAAGTGTCCTAATTCAAAAAACATTTTAACAGATGATTTGGAGAAAATTAAACTAAAAAAACACATTTTTGTGGGTTTTCACACTATTTAAATAAATGAACGATATATATGACAATAAGTACGCTTCTTTTTATATTATAAATATTTACTCGTATACAAAAAATAAATAAAAATAAAAAAAAGTTAATTTCGACTGTGCCGAATATTCATATTTTTCACTTTCCATATTTTTCTTAAACATAAAAAAAAATTATATTATTGAAACGGCTAGTTTATTAAGCTTGAGGTCGTATTATAAAAATGTATTAATTTATTATTATAGCGAAATATCAACATAAAAATAAATTTGTATAAAACGACCACAAGCCGTTTCAATAAAAAAAGGCAAATAATAAATAAAAAATTATATAAAAATAAAAAAAATAAATGGGAAATATATTAAAATGAAAATGATTTTCTTTAAATAGCTTTATTTTATTAATAATAAAATAACTAATTAATTTCAGTTCAAGAAACTAAAATTAACGAGTTCTAAAAAAATTATTTCTGAGAACCTTATTCTTAAAAGCGATAAAGTATCTGCAGGTGCTCAGTTTTTAAATTAATAAAAAAAAGTCTAACAAAGATATCCAATAGAAACGCAAAATAAATTTAAATTAATTTATTTTTGCAATAGCAAAGCAGAAATTAATAAAAATCTAAAATTTCGGTTGTATTTTTGATATTTCTTGGCCAATCGTTCTGATTTTTAGCACAGACATAAGATAAAACACACATTTGATAAAACTGCATACCACATCTCTACGTCCGTTTTGTATTCTAGACAAAATACGCCAAAAAGCCACTTAGAAAATGGTAAAAAATAGAGGTTGTTGCTATTTTTGACTCATAGCTCCGCCATTTATGGACCTATCCGCCTGAATTTCAATAGCAACAGAAATACAGAAAGAACTGACAAATTGATATGCTAAACTCTTCTATGCGTTATCTAGAGACTTCACAAAGTTGATTTCAACGCCTACACAGACTAACAGACGGATATCGCTTATTCGACTCCGCTATTTATAAGGATCCAGAATGTATATACTTTATGGGGTGTCCCATGTACGTTGCATAAATTACATACGTAATGAAAAACTTCCCCTATACCCTTTTCAATTTTTGTGAAGGGTATAAAAATCCATAGTAAATGAATACCCCAATTAATATTTTAAAAAAACAAAATAAACATTAATACACAAAGCTAGACTACTCACAGCAGTATGTATGTACGAGTATTTTGTCAAGAGAGAGTATACCACCACCATGAAAGCAAGACCTGTGGAAAGCAAGAGGGCACTCCAAACAATTGTCATGTCAATGTTTCTTTCAGTCATATTTTGTACTTCATGGCATAAAGATAGAAAACAAGTTTTTTTTAATACAATACGCTTAAACGTTTATTTTAGTTTTTTTTTATTGTAAAATCTTTGATAAATAATAGATATTTTTACATACAAAAAATATGAGTGATATATTAAAAATTGCTGGTGCGGTAGTGCTTCCAAATTTGGGTGGCATAGCTGGAGGTGTAATTACTAAGAAAAATATTAATCCGTGGTACCAATCATTAAAACATCCTTCATATCGTCCACCAAATTGGGTTTTTGCACCAACTTGGACTGCTTTATATTCAGGCATGGGTTACGCCTCATATTTGGTGTGGAAAGATGGTGGAGGTTTTAGTGGTGATGCTAAATTACCGTTAATAGCCTATGGTACCCAATTGGCTTTGAATTGGGCCTGGACACCAATTTTCTTTGGCCAACACAATCTTAAAGGGGTATGATGTAATAAATTTAACATTTTGTGTTATTTTACTTATCAATTTTCTATTTTTAGGGTTTAATTGACATCATTGCTTTAACTGCGACTGCTTCAGCTTGTGGTGTTTTATTCTATAAAATTAACAAAATAGCCGGTTATTTGTTTATTCCATACATTGCATGGCTAGGTTTTGCGTCCCTCTTAAATTATTCTGTTTACAAGTTAAACACAAATAATGAAAATGAAGTAAAAGCAATTGAATCATCTAAACAATCGTAGAAAATAAATATGATTTAATACATGCGTACAATTTTATTATAAATTTTTTTGTTGTCATGGTTGTGTCTTTGTCACCAGTTTTATTAGTTTTATAAGTAAATCGAAAAATAATTTATCTCAATGTAACTATTGTCTTAACTTTTGTTTAATCGAATCTGCCTTTACGGAATTATAAATTAAATTTTTAATGGGGATTCATGTACACCAAAGTCTACTACGCTTACAAAATTAAAAAAAAATCTCAAGGTTTCAAATTACGGTATTCAATATTGATCGAAATTTCCCTTTAAGTGCTATTGAAATTTTGATTATTATCGAGTTCGCTAATTTTGCCCCTGCTTATTTTAGCATCGATTTCCTGCAAAGCAACTTTTATAAAATCAATCGCAGTTGATTTGATGATAAGCTTTTGTTTCTATAATGTCGCGTAACTTTTTTAAATCAAACGCTTTTTCTATTATCTTATCTATCTTTTAAATTTAACTACGATATCGCGAAATATAGACTATATTATGATATTTTGTTGAATAGAAAAAAAAAACCGAATGGAAAAACACTTCAAGAGTATTACGTGTGAAAAGCGGTACAAACTTGCCCGTACTCCGCAATCCCCTTTTGTTATCTCTTTGTATCTTTTAAAGCTGTAAAAAAAAGACAGGTGGCTTTAATGCTGAATGAATGAATGAATAAAATTGCTGTGTATAAACGCAGTGGCAATTTTAAAAGAGATTAAATAAAGAATTGCCCAAATAAATTTGCTGTGGGGTCCTGGTCTAAGCATAAACCATGTTTGTATTGTCCATAACCTTTAGCAGGAACTTTAAGCGCCCATTAGACGATCATGCTCGGCATGCTAGCACGGTATGAGAGTGAAAATATGAAAAATTCTTAAAGCCATCATGCGCGGTATATAAAACAGTAAATTTTTGCTATTACCCGAGCCATGAGAGCATTTCAGCTTACGAGTACCATGTTGATATGCCGCGCATTTAAAGGTGCCATATTTTTTATTTTAAATATGGCAATTTCTATTTTTTTATTAATACACAAATAAAAAACAGTCAAATTACGCAATAAAATAACATATATGAAAATAAAATTTTAAAAGTATTGAATTTCTTAGTTATTTGAAAAATAATTGTCAAAAAAATATATGCCGAAATGTAATCAGTATTCACAGCAGTGTTGCCATATTGCAAATGTTATATTATTTGTGTTATTGGGAACTTGTAATAATGGAAAAAAGTTATTGGTCACTTTGTCATTTACTTTCACTAAAGCTAATTATAATTATCCAACAACTTATGAGTAAGTTGTAAAAATTTACTGACTGGAAACAGCAGGTATCAGAGTAGCGAAAACATTCATGCCATTCCGATCTCGGAAGAGAACAAGGAAATTACTTAACTTGACCCGGTCAGGAATTCCCACTTGTCACGGGATTCCTGACTAGTCATTACACAGTATTGAAATACTTGGCGAAATTGAGGATCAGTCAAAATTATCTCTGCAGGTAACGAAGATAAAGAGACATCAGAGCACATTTTGTTTCATTGTAATGGTCTAATTTAGACCCCTTTTCGATACTTAGGACAACTTTACCTACAACCGCCTCACGTGGCGGACAAATCACCTAAAGAAGTTTCTGAATTCTTAATGAATACTAGACTCTGGGATGATTTGTAACTTGGGAGTAGTGTCACAATAGGTCTATTTTGGCCGTAGTGACCAGGTGACTTGTTCCCGCTCCTCATTCTAATTCTAATTCTAAGTTGTAAAAATGGCCCTTAAAGATATTAAATTCATTTACTACTGATAACACTGGGCAACAAATGGCCACTTTATAGAATTTTGAAGAGTGTTTGTATTAATTTTCGATTAATAAAAGTGATTTTTTTTTGATTACAAAAAAATTTCTGTACTCGTACATACTTGCCTCATTAAGAAATCAAAGAAACACATAAAGTTGTTTCAACCATTGACCATTATTTATTTCTGATTTTATACATCATCATAATAGTATTATATATCATCTGTGTATATTCCAATTTACAAAAAATAATTTTTTGTTTGGTCGGATGGTTGAGGATTTTTTTTATTTTTTTAATCAAAAGAGGTTTAATGATTAGTAGAGGTTGCATTAACAAAGTAAGAAAAACTTTTTAAAATAAGTAATTATTAAAGTGATAAGAACAAGAAAGGTTAGTAAAAAATGCTTGATAGGAAAGGCACGTTTTAGAGTGTGAGAGAAATGCAAAGAAAATTGATACTTAAGGATTATTTTGATTTGAAGCTGGAAGTTGAATATTTGATTGTTGTGGTTGATTTATTGGTTGAGGAGTAGTTGCTTTCTTTTGTGGAGTTGTTGCTTGAGGTGGAACTGCTGCCTGCATAGCTTGTTGTGTTGGTTCCAACGATTGTTGAGTAAGATTTTGTGCATTAGAAGTTTTATTTTGAGAGATGGCTTCCTGCTGTTGAGTGGATGACTGTGGGGTAATAGGTTTTTGTTGTGCTACTGCTTGTTGCGGAGTAGAAGCTTTGGGCTGAGATTGTTGGTTGACTAAAACATTAGCGACGTTAGTGGATTCTTTATGCGACTGCGGTTGAGCAGCTATCTTTTCTGAAATTAATGGCTGTGGAGTAACTGCTGGAGTTTGTTGAAAATCTGGTTGTGAAGCGGTTTTTGGCTGAGAAGGTGTTGGTTGAAGTGTTGTAGCTTTGATTTCTGAAGTTAGGGATTGTTGCGAAATTGACTGTGGATTTAGCTGCTGTGGAGTACCTGCAGTAGATTGTTGAAAATCTGGTTTTGAAATTGCTGTTTTTGGCTGAGATATTGGTGATTGTGACTGCGGTGTAGTGGCTTTAGTTTGTGGAGTATTCGGCTGTGAAATTGTTGATTTTGGTTGAGCAGCTACACTCTGTGAAGGTTGAATTGTTGACTGAGAAGTTGGTACAGGTTTTTGGGCGTCCGACTGTGTATTAGTTGTAGTCTTTGCTTGTGATGGACCAGGTGATTGCTTAATTGCTGGTTGCTGAGAAGGTTGTATTATATTGGCCTTAGACTGTTGAGTTGTTGACTGGGAAGCGGCTAGTATCTTCGGTGGAGTCGTTTGCTTAGCTGGTGATGGCTGTTTAGTTGGAACTGATTGTTTAGCTGCAGCAAGTTGTTTTACCGGTGATGGTTGTTTAGAAGGCTGCTGTTGTAAAGTACTTAAAGTATTTGGGGATTGAGGTTGCTTAGTAGTGACTTCAGTTCTTGGTGGACTAGCTTGTTTTCTTTGCTCTTGTGGAAGCGGTTTCGTAGGTGATGGCTGTTTTGGTTTTGGCTTCTTATTGTCGGTAGTCAGGTTAGTTTGGGTTGGTTTTTGCTGATTGTTTTTGGTTTGTGCGGGCTTTGCAGCTGTGGCTGGTTTCTTTTGAATATCACTGGAAACTTTAGTATCAGGGGTAGCAGGAACGGCAACAGCTACATTAGCTTCAATGGGAGTTGTAGGGGGCGTTGGCGTTGGCGTTGGTGTAGGTGTTTTTTTAGTTGGAGTCAAAGGAGTTTTTGGTTGGGGGCTAGCTGCTTTAGTTGGCGTTCCTGGTTTCACAGCAGCAGTGGCTTTGTCTGGTATCTTAACTGCTGCTGGTAGTGGTTTCGTTTGAAGTGTTGGTTTTGGAGTTGTTGGTTTTGCCGGCTTTGCTTGTGAACCGGGTTGAACTGAGGGTTTCCCTTTAGACTCTTCTTTTTTAATATTAGCAGCAGTCTGATTTGTTGGTATCTTTTTATTGTCAACTAGTTTTGGTGATGGCTGTTTATTTGGTTGGGTAACTAAAATAGCCTTTTGATCTTTGGATTTATCAGATTCAGAAGGCTGGATTTCTTTATTGTCGGTAGTTGTAGATGGTTGGGATTGCCCTTGTGAATGTAGTTTAGGCATTTCTACAGTTTCGCTCTGCTGTTTTACACCACCTGCTGTTTCTTCAGACAGAGTTAAATTTGGTAAGATTGTCTCTTTTGATTCTTCTTGCTTTTTTATAGTTCTTTCAGTTGCCGCTTCAACAATTACAGCTTTTGCTATTGCTAATGGTTGTTCAAAAACTGGTGCACTAGAGACTTCAGCGATAATACTAGTTTGCTGAGCTTCTACAGAAACTGGAGCACTAGAAATTGCAGCTATAATATTAGATTGCTGAGCTTCTTCCTTCTTTTGAGTTTTACCTTCGGTACTCTTGTTTAAATCATTAATTGCTGAAAGTTCTTTCTTTTCCTCTGTCACTGGTTTCTTTTCCATTTCCTTTTCATTAGCAACTACCTTTTTTTGCTCTGGTTGCGTTTTATTTTCAATTTGCTGCACAGGGACTTGAGTATTCTTTGTTGGCATTTTAGTTTCAACATTTTGTTCACTTGATGTTGTTTGTTGTTGCTTTAACATATCTTTGGCTTGTATATCAGCGTCCTTCTTATTTTTCTCAATTGGTTTTTTAGCTTTTTGTGAATCTTTCACTTCTTTGGGTTTTGTCGTTTCCTCTTTTTTGGAAGCTTGTTGTGCTTTGGCATCTTTGGTTTGGTCTTTTTTCACCTCCGTGGGCTTATCCGTTTCAATTTTCTTCTTATGTTCTTGGATGTTACGATCTTTAACATTGTCATCTTCTTTCTTCTTTTCATCTAGTTTTTCATTTTGTTTCGAAGACTTTTCTGTTGCCTTTTGTTGAGATTTATTTTCTATTTTGTTAGACTGCTTTTGCGTTGCTTCCAAATTGGTTTCTTCAATGTTTTGTGCAGATTTTATTGCTGTAGGTTTTGCAGTCTGTTGAACTTTTTCAGAAGATTTTTCTTGAATTTTACCTTCTTGCTTTTGTTTAGTATGTTCTTGCTTTGCTGCATCCGTTTCCTTAGTAATTTTGTTCTCAGAAGCATCGTTTTTCTCGGCAGTTGATTTTGTTTTTTCTTGTTTATTTGACTTGTCTTGTTTGCTCGTTTGTTTTTGCTGTTTATTCTCATTTTTGACGACATCTAATTTAATTTTAGCAGCTTTATTGTCAGACGATTGTTGCTGTTGCTGTTTTTGTTGCTGCTGCTGCTGCTTATTCTGCTGTTTCTTTGATTTTTTATCCAACTTTTCAGCAGCATCTTTTGAACTATCATTTTTTCTTGCATTGTTTTCTGCTTTTAAAATAGTATTTTCATTATTTTTAGTCACTTCTTCAGATTTTTTACTTTCAGTCTGTGATTTGGCAGTTTTCGTTTCCTCCATTTTCGCAACTTCTTCGAAATTATTGACCAATAAAGGAACATCATCTTCTTCATTTACATTATCAAGAGAAGTTGGAATTGCATTATTCTGTTTCTGATTGCCTGACATGGTATTGGCAAACACTCTTAATTGCATGACAGTATCCTGTCCTAATTGTGGAAGGATTTCTGGCAACATTTCCACAATTTTTTTCGTTTCCCCATGACCTGTTACAGCAAATGTATTAGCCGATAATGAAGCTTGTGCTTTGGGATTATTAAAATGTATAACAGTTAGATCATCTTTGATAATGTTGACCTCCTCGATGCCGGGTATTGTGCTTACAGATAATTTCTTTAAAGAACTCTGTAATTTTTTATCATCGGTAGCAGCAGATTGATGCATAACCTTCTTTTTGCGACGAGGAGTACCTTTTCCCCCTATACGTACCTGGGCCTGCAAACGTCTTAACTTATCGGCATTCATCTCTGCAAATACACACATTCAATTATACGTACGTTATTAAATTATTAATTTTGAATATCAATATGAAGTCTTAGTGTAGTATAAAGTATTTAATCTTATTTTAAAAATGTGCAAGTTATATAAAGAAATAAAAGTTCTTGATATTTTTTACTCACCTCTTGCTCAGTATCTTTCGTCTATTCGACTGAATTAATTATTGTCAAAGACTAAAAACTCCTCTGCAACGAAATGCGGCATACAAATATTTCTTTTCGACAAAACTTGTAACAAACACACATGAACGGAGGTATGTATATCTGTATGTGTATGTATCTCTGTATTTATATAAATAAATGAAAATATCTGCAAAGTTCCTTTTACTCTTATAGAATACCAATATATTGCACTAGAATTTTTTTGTAATTCAATTTGAATGCACAAATCTTTAGGCACACGAAAAATAAAATAAAAATAAAAAAAGGCAAATTTTATGTCTCACACATGCAATTCAGTTCAGTTTCAATTTCTTTTTTTATTTTTCTTCTTTTTGGGAATATAAATAAATTACGTAGACAAGACAGCAAACAGTACGAATACAATTTTATTTTATATCTTTTTAGATGCTTTTCTTTTTTTTTTAAAGATGAACAAAACGACACCAAAAATACAAAAAATAATAATTCAAAGTGTCACCAAATTGGCTTCCGTTAGCTCTGGGTGCGTATACCACCAAGTTTGATCGCAAAATATCTACTAAATCGTGCAGTATAGAATATGTCTGATGTTAGCGTAAGAGGAAAAACTACCATTGACCAAAAAAAAGAATATTCCGTCCAGTGCAGTCACAAACGCCCTAAGTTACATTAAAAAAAATTCTTTAATGGAAAGATTTACTAAAATTTTCAATTTAAACTCCAGCTTAAGAACTTTATTTTGAATTGGAAGAGTGTTCAATTTAGCAGGAACATGAGTAATAATTAATACGGTGCATCATAACTAATAAAAAAAAAGTATTTTATCTATAATACATATAAAAGAATAACGTTACTGTCTGACTGGTTGACTTATGATAATCGCCCAGCCCAAACGGCTAAAGCTACGGGCTTGAAATTCGGTAAGCAGATTCCTGTCCCAATGTGTATAATGAATAAGAAGGGGTTTTTGGAAATTCGAATATTAAGGAGTAAAAACGAGTAAAATCGAAATTCTTATATCTCCGGAACTACTACAGATAGAGCCAAAGTTCAAACTACCAAATATTCTACTAAAAATATAAGCGAATGAGTATTTGGTGCTTTTTTGATATTTGTACATTTGAGGGGTAAAAATGGTAAAAACTAATGTTGGTACGTTTTTTTTAACCCCATTTATCTTTCAAAGTAACAATCCCAGCAACAAAAACTAAATTGTATTCTTCTCTTTTTAAAAAGGTCTAAAATGTATATTGGAACTTTTTTAAAATTCGAGCAAATAAGGGGTGAAATATTTACCCCTTTTTACTATTATTTCTAAATGTAAATTGATGCAGTATATGAACATTCTATTATTAACTTGTAAAACCCAATAAACCCCTATTTAAAAAATAAATTGCAAGGGAGAAAAAAGTATCAAAAGGGGGAAATATGATTGGACTATATATTTAATTTATTTTAGTGCTACTTTTTATGTAATGTGCAAACATCGAATTGTGACACGGTACTGAACGAAATAAGAAATCATTAATTAAGGCACAAAATAGTATATTTTATTAAATTTTATGGTACTTTTCGATGCTGTAATGTAAACGAATATAGAAGTACAAGGTTGGGCTTAAACAGTCCTGAACAAAGTGAAAAATCATTAAAGGGACAAATGGTACTTTTTGTTGATTTTTTTTGGTACTTTTTGATATTTTATTATTTACAAACCTAGATGTGCGAGATTAGAATTAAACGATCCTGAGCACATTACAAAATCATTAAAGGGATAAAATGTACTTTTTATTAAATTTAATGGTACTTTTTGATTTTTTTATGAAAACGAAATCAAAAGTACTTTATGGGAACTTAAAAGTACTTCATGGGACACATCATTTTAAAGGGGAGATCGTCTAGATTTGTAATCTATGGCATAAATACTCAGAACTTACTTTGGACTATTTTTAAAAAAATTAAAAAATTTCCATATAACCCAGTGCCGTTGCTTTGAGGGATTTTTATCATTCCCCACTTTGCAGAGGTACCATTCCCGATTTGGCCCATGAAAATTACTGAAATCAAAAAGTAATTTAAATGTAGGCTCTAAACTTTCTGGAAGTGTTTTAACATTTTTGGATAATTTCGTAGTTTTGATTTTATGAAGCAAAACGGAAACTGCCAAAATCCTTGAGAATAAAAGTACTGGAGTATATGGAAATTTTTAAAAATAGTCCAAAGTAATTTCTGAGTGTTTGAGCGGTAGATTACAAATTTAGACGAGCTACCCTTTAAAATGATAAGTGTCCCATCCCACAATCTTTGTGAGAAGTCAACGTATTTATGCAGTCAACGTAATATGTCATAAATACAGAAAACATATTTAGAAATATTTAATAACGCAAGACGTATTTGATAAATATGCCATAAATACAAAAGATACTGACTCACTATCCTACTTAGTCGTACGATCTGTCTAAAAACGCATGTGTGCTAAAAAAAGTATGATAGTGTGTATTAAACAAGCAGACTTTTTGACAGGTCTGTCCGATTTTTTAATGTTATGAAAATTTTCATAAAATAAATTGTATCTGTGCGATCAGAGTTGCATTTTCTATGTTCAAGGAAGAAAAATAGCAACAATACCAAGCTTGTGTTTTATTTATACAAACTTTTAGGTTATTTTTCATTGTACATACTTGTAAAAATAATATTTTGCGGCAAAGAAGAAAATAAATACTTTTAAAAGTATTAAGCTGAGTAAACATATGTTTTTGCATCTTTTTTCGTATAATAGTGTGGCATAAAGTTCTCCATTTTAAAGCGATTTCTTCAAGTAGGACAGAATTCTGTCACACATTATTTTGACATAATCGTACGATCGTGTAGGATAGTGAGTCAGTACCTTAAAAAGATATTTACAAATACTAAAAAACGTAACGGGTTACGTTAAAACATATTTAACTCGGCAGATTTATCTTCACTCACTTAAATTATATTATCGCTGAAGAAGTAGTGAGTTAAATGCTAGTCAATAAATATTTGTAAAGCTGAAGGTCTTCAATAAAAATCGTTTTTATTTTCAAATATTTCGACTATCCTTTGGATATATTCTTCAGGGAAATTAATTATTTATTATAATAAATTACAATTTGATTTTTTCAAATTTAAAAAAAAAATAATAAATTTCCCTAAAGACGGTATCCAAAGAATAGTCGAAATATTAGAAAATATAAATGAAAACCGCATATTTTTCGTATATTTTTTCTTTGCACTTTTGAGTTCAATATACATACGAGTATTCTCCTTATCAGCACAAACTTTGGTTAAGTATTTAAATCACGTTTAATTCGAAATCACATAGATACGTGAATTATTTACCTTGATCAACAATTCACAGCTTTAATTTATTTAAATTTTTCTTTCTTTGCAGCATTGACTTTTATTGAAGATCTTAAGCCTGCAAAATATTTATTAATATAGAATTTAAAAGAGTAAAACAATTTATTTCAATAATTATAAAAAAAGTGTAATTTAAATTTTTTTAACTTAGGGCTTTTTTAAATCAAATGACGATTTGTAGGGCACAAATATCTACTGTATAAACTTGTGGCCATAATCCAAATTTGTTTAAGTCAAATTATGAAAAAATTGAGTTTGTTCATTCATGGAAAACAAATTTCTATATATCAAGTTAGATATAGATTCCAAGTTATTACAAACTGATTTTATTTAGTTGAACCGTGTATTTACGCACTTTTCAATTAAAATAGTTATATAACTCTTAATGACAACCATAAACAGTTTATGATATTTAAGAAAATATTTCTATTAAATGTTATTTTCTTAAAATATTTTACAATGGCTGTTACATTTTTGCATAGGTTAGGTTGCACAAGACATTTTGAATATAGAAACACAGATAGGGGCTCACTTGGTAAATGGGTCAATAAATTATAGTTATTTCTGTAGTCTAATGAATAAAATCGTTTGTTAGAAACTTTAAAAAAAGGGCAAAAACCCAACAATTTGTTTAAAAATGTGAGTTTTTTAGTTTTATTAAGGAAAAGGGTTTTCTGCCAATCAAGTTATATTTTTTTTTTTAAATTTCAGTTAACAAATACAATTAAATAGAATTGTATTTTCTCATTAATATACATATATTCCCATCGTTCCTATAAGAAGCCTGGGATCTCAAAACTGCTTAATGTTTTTCTCAATTTCTTTACAAAATTCGTTTCTGTTTAATGGATAAACTATAGCAAGCTCCACAACTATAATCTTCCTGTTAAATTAAAAAAGTATGTATTTAACCGCTTACAAAGTTAGCAACATAACATAAATTAACTTATGGTAGAAGGGCTTATTATTACAAGTTAGAAATAGTTGAACTTAAGGGCTTGTAAGTCTAATATAATAATTAGTTTTTGGCTAGACTCCAAAACTAAGATTGAGTGGGTAACAGATCATCGAACATTTAATTAAAAGGCTCGCCAAAAGTCTACTTTAGGTGTCAGGCCAACTTCTAAGAATCTGTCTGGATTTAAGTGTATTTTATTTTATACGTAGTTTTATTGTTGTTTTTGTTTTATTGTTAGTATGTATTAAATATGTATGTGTGTACATAGTATATATAGGTGAAGAGCAAAATAGTATTAGCTCGTTTTTGGCTTTTTAAATTTTTTGTTGCAATTAACAGTAGCCAAAAACGAGCTAATACGATTTTGCTAATATCTTCGCCTTTAAAGATAAATTTTTAGATAATATTGTGAATATACTACATAAGTATTTACTAGAGTCCTGTACAAGCATAGCTTTAATGTCTTACAAGCATTTTATTATAAAATATTACGTATATATGTATATATGTAGCGGAATGCACAAGCATACTTGCAAGGGCTTATAAGCACTTTTTATTATAAAATATTATACATATATTTAGTGACTTTCAAGTATGCTTGAGCAGTGCTCTAGTACTATATACATACATATGTATGTATGTATGCCCAACAATGTACATATTTTGCTTGTTTTTCTTTTTAAAAATATGTACAAAAATATTCACATGTACATACGTTTGAATACATGAATACACACAGACAAATCTTTTAGTATACTTTAATATTATATAATCCGAACAAAAACATCTGAATTAATTCTGATAAATATTGTATATGTATGTATATATATGTAATATTGGATCAGTTGTATTTTCCTAAAATTTAAAAAAAAAATTAAAATATTTATAAACAAATCACTTGATCTGTTAAAAATTCAATGTGTGCCTTATAAGTTATTTCAATTTGTGAATTTTGCTACAAAAATTTATAAAATAATGTTTTCCTAGCGGCCAAGTCTAACGCCAACTGCATTCTGTGGAACAGCTAGTAAACAACAACAATGTCTATATCATTTATTAAATAGGTATAGGTATTTGTATTATTATTTGTGTGATACTTTGGGCACAGAAAGTATATTCAGTCAGCCTATATAAAGGGCCGATCTTGATTTTGAATAAAACACAAATTATTTAGGAAATTATTGTTATTTCTATTTATTACGATAATATGGTATGATTTAATTATGTATGGAACAAAATATCGGCCAAATGGCCGCGGCGATTTCAGCGGCACACCTCAATCCGATGGTCCAAATTTTCGATGATGCTGAGGCATAATTGAGGTTCTATGCCGTTAATGGCCCCAATTATCTCCTCCTTTAGCTTTTGAATTGTTGCTGGCTTATCGACGTACACCTTTTCTTTCAAATAACCATAAAGAAAGAAAACTAACGGTGTCAAATAACATGGTCTTGGCGGCCAATTGACATCGCTATCACGTGAGATAATACGGCCATTGAATTTGTCGCGCAAAAGAGCCATTGTTTCGTTAGCTGTGTTGCAAGTGGCACCCAAATGAGACAATTCTGCTTATTGACGAATCCACTGAGGTGAAAATGTGCCTCATCACTGAAGATGATTTACTTCGAAAATTTATCATCCACTGTTGTCATTTCTTGCCACCATTCTGACCATTCACGACGCTTGGAATGGTCAAGAGGTTTTAGTTCTTGAGTCAATTGCACCTTGTAAGCGTGTAAATGCAAGTCTTTATGCATAATGTTCATCAACGACGAGCGTGAGAGGTGCAATTGTTGTGCACGACGACGAGTTGAGGTGGACGTCTCATCAGCCACACTATCGCGAACAACAGCGATATTTTCTGCAGTACGAGCATGCACTGGTGTTTTCACATCTCATACAGACCCGGTTTGCTCAAATTTTTGCACGATTTTTCCGATTGTACGCATATTTGGACGATTAAATTGATCACGAAGTGCACGATATGTATTTTGATTTGAACGCCCATTTTCATAATAAGCCTGAATAACTTTAACGCGTTGCTCGATTGTGTATCTTTCCATGGTTCCCTTCACAAAAATTGAAAAGGGTACATATAAGTTTTTCTACATCGTACATGCGGCACCCTATAAAGTATATATATTCTTGATCCTTATAAGTAACGGAGTCGACTTAGCTATATCCGTCTGTCCGTGGGGATGTTGAAATCAACTTTCTGAAATCCCTAGAAGATTTATAGAAGAGCTTAGTATGCCAATTTGTTGAAAGTTCCTGTCGTCAGTTTTCTATTGAAATTCAGCCCGATCGGTTCATAAATGGAGGAGCTATGAGTAAAAAATCATGACCAGGAAAATAAAAATATTTATTAACAATTTTAACAGAAATATCATTCGTAAAGGAGACCAATCGGTCAGCAAATGGTAGAGAAATATCAAAAATACAACCGATATTTCACATTTTCATTAATTTTTGCTTTGTTTTTCATGGAAATTTTTAAGCTGTCATGTGCGTAATGCTTTATACACACAAGCACGCAACCTAAAAAAGTATATATCTGTGCCTTGAGTGTGATAGCATTACGAATACAGACATCTTAAGAAGGAGAATTTATTCGATTTTTGTCAATAATTAAATATTTAATTAAATATGTTTGGTTTAAACATTTTTTACAATGTGGGCAAAACTAAATTATATGTATTATATTTATTTTGCATTCCTATTTTATATTTTTCCTAAAATTTCTTTTTTTATTAATTTAAAAATTGAGTGCCCACAGACATTTTATTGTTTTTAAAATTTAAGTTCTTAGAAGGATTTTTTCTTAGAACTTGTTAATTTTAGTTTCTTGAACTGAAATTAATTATTTATTTTAAGAATAATAAAAAATTGGTATCCAAAAATTATTTTTATCAATATATGTATGTAATTGTTTTTTTATTTTTATAAAATTTCTTAATTGTAAAATTATTTGACCTTTTTTTATTGAAACGGCCAGTTTGTTAAGCTCGAGGTCGTATTATAAAAATTTAGTTTTATGTCCATATTATTTTCCAATAATAAATAAATAAATTTTTATATTCAATATGACATCAAGCTTAATAAACCAGGCATTTCAATTAAATAATTTTTTGAAGTGAGTGAAGATAAATATGCTGAGTTAAATATACTTTAATTTAATCCTTTACGGTTTTTAGTATTTGTAAATATATTTTCAGTATTTATGATATATTTATCCGATACGCTTTACATCATTAAATAAACACTTCTATATATGTTTTTAGTAGTAGTTTAGCGGAGGTCGTCTAGATTGGTAATGTACTGCCCAAATACTCAGATAATTAAAATTTTTTTTTTTTTTAATTTGCATACACCCCAGTGCTGTGTCTCTGAGGGATTTTAGCAAATTAATTTTTTATATATTTTTGATATTTTAGAAGAATATGGAAAGTGAAAAATATTAATATTTGTAAAGATGTGTGGCTTTCAGGTATGCTTGTGCATACCTGTAATATACTGATAAAAATACAAGATTACGCCATGCGTTAGATGACATAGCTTGTACACTGTTTCAAGAAAAAAATATAATATTTACATTTCTCTCTCTTTTATTTAGCTGTAAATTATTAGCCAATAGAAACGTATCGCGTGAAGTCAGTGTGCTACATGAGCCGACAATTTCAATTTGGTGTAAGGGATGGCGTAATCTTTTATTTCTATCATTCTTCCATGTACAAATGACAAGGTTATTAAAAAATTTAATTAACATTTTAAAGCTTACGCATGAAAGTAATAAAAAATTATGTAAATAGGAATTGCAAACAATACCGTATGTATATTGTTAAATTTAACAGATGTCAAATCGTTAATAGCATTTGTGTGCAAATAATAAATTTTGTCACAATAAAAAAAAAATCCACATCGATAAAGTTAATTATCTGTTTGCTACACAATTTTATGTTTTCCAAATGATTTTTAAATATGCCAAAAATAATCTTTATACTTCAAGGAAAGCCGCGCAGTGTACGTTTGTACTGGCCACATCCACTTTTCAATAGAACAATTTAAATTGGTTTCTTAATGATAAGTGTTGATTTTTCAATAGTGTTCCCTAAAATTTCATATATATGCTCCTGTCACTAAGAACTCCAACTCATACAATGAAGGACCGATCTAGACCGGGTAAAAACAATTAGTTTTAAATATTTATTTTTCTTTTTTCCATTGCGTTTCCTTTTAGCACCGAAATATAACAAGTATTTGTTTTTTTTTAATTACATAATTGCAAATAAACACTAAGCGAATATTACAATTTATGTTATAATTCGAATTATGTTGATTTATTAATTATTCGAATTCAAATTAACGACGAGAAATATGACAAGCCATGTTGGCTATAATACTCATAATTACAACTGTTCATATTTATCTACCAAAAAATAGAACAGTCCTGCCAGCGTCGTGAGGTTTGGAAAATGTGGTTGTGGAATTAAAAATATCTAATGGAAAGGAATCGGAGATAAGACTTACATAATTTTTAAGACATTATAAATATAAAAGTATTGTTGGAAACACTTTCCGTTTAAGATTCCAATATTAAAAAGAAAGTATGTATGAAAAAAAAAACACGTAGAACCCCGGACTTGAGAACAATTTGTGCACGCTAGCAACACTGAGTTAAAATAAAAAGTCATTGTTTGTTTCTGTTCTCTTACAAATAATAACAGTGATTTTATTGAAAATTGACGCTGCTGTCTTCTAATTTCTGCCACTGTTTGCTTGAATTATTCAGAAATTAGTAGTCGAACATTGTAGTTCTTTGTTAAAATAAGATTAAAAGATAAAATGCGCAGGCAATTATTAATAATTTGTACAGTGTTCCTGGTCATAAGTCAGGTCATTGCAAAGCTTGGTGCTGAGCATGATTTACTATCTGACGAATTTCTAGAAATTGTGCGCAGGAAAGCAAAAACATGGACACCTGGTAGAAATTTCGATATATCTGTACCTAGAAGTCATATTCGTCGATTGATGGGAGTACATCCTGATGCCCATAATTTTACATTGCTTGATAAGAGAATTGTGTTGGGAGAGCAAGTTGGATTATCAGATAATGAAATACCGACGGAATTTGACTCAAGAAAAGCTTGGCCGCATTGTCCAACTATTTCAGAAATTAGAGATCAAGGCTCATGCGGTTCTTGTTGGGCATTTGGAGCCGTGGAAGCAATGTCTGATCGGGTAGGTAAACTTTGATGCCAAGCAAGAAAAAGTTGATGTCTAGTAGTCTAAATTTTAATCGCCATTAGTTTTCGTAACAAATAATTTCTATTCATAGTTTTTTTTTCATAATGGCGTTTCATGGTAAATGCAACAAAAAATTATAGTTCTAACATTTAAAATTTTGTAAGAGTATTTGTGCTGATTAATCAAAAAAAAAATCTTTTTGTTATCAATATTTCTATACGAAAGTTGTTTGTGCAAGCATACACTTTTTCTTTGTTTATAGAGTAAACTGATATTTTTTTAATACAATAAATGAATAATGGTTTTTTTCTCTCATGAATTAGGTTTGCATTCACTCCAAGGGTTCAGTAAATTTTCATTTTTCAGCTGATGATTTAGTTTCTTGTTGCCACACATGTGGTTTCGGTTGTAATGGAGGTTTTCCTGGTGCCGCCTGGTCCTATTGGATACGTAAAGGAATTGTAAGTGGAGGTGCCTTTGACAGTAAACAGGGCTGTCGTCCTTATGAAATCGAGCCCTGCGAACATCATGTTAATGGCACCCGTCCAGCCTGTGATGGCGAACATGGCAAAACTCCACGATGCCAACACGAGTGCCAGAAATCTTATATGACTGATTATAAGTTAGATAAGCATTTCGGCTCGAAATCTTATTCTGTTCATAGCAATGCTCGTGCTATTCAAGAGGAAATAATGACAAATGGACCAGTTGAAGGGGCATTTACTGTTTATGAAGATTTGATATTGTACAAGGATGGCGTTTACCAACACGTTCATGGCAGTGAATTGGGTGGACATGCCATACGTATTTTGGGCTGGGGTGTCGAACAAAATGTTCCCTATTGGCTGATTGCAAATTCTTGGAATACAGACTGGGGCAATAAAGGTTTCTTCAAAATTTTGCGTGGTAAAGATCATTGTGGAATTGAAAGTTCCATTTCAGCTGGATTGCCTAAACTTTAATATAAGATAAGCAATAATAAATAACTGCATATGTACGAATGTATGTATTCTAAAACTTTAAACAAAGTACATAAATAAAATTAATCGAATATAAGTACATACATTTCGCTCATTTACTATACAAACTTAAATAAATTTAAAGAAAATCTTAATTGTTCTAGTTAATGTTTTTAAGCAGTGTGAGAATTTTTTTTTTTATTTATATATTAAGGAAAATATCGCTTTAATTAAAACAAATATCCATCTCCCGGGATAACATTTTTTTATATTGATTGTAAAAATTCAGTCTGTTATAAAAAAATAAATTCATTAACCTCGATACCGATGTCAAATGGCTTGGTAATGCTTTTGTAACGCTATTATAGTTGAAACAATAAGTACTGTAGAATAAAGACAAAATCTTGATTACATGCCTTGTGCTGAAATTATATATATATGCATGCATATACCATATTTCTTAAAAAAAAACAATATTATTTGATATTTCAATTTCTTACTACTTAAATAAAATCAGCAATAAAAAAAACCCTTTGAAAACTCTTCATGAAACAGTTTTTATTGATTTATGAAATCTCTAATTGTATTATGAGGTTTTTGAAATGACTGATTTAATTATCACATTTTAACATTATTTTATATACAGCTTACATAACTAATCATTGCTTTACAAGATGTTTAAAAAATAGTTATTATAATACATACATACATATATTTTTTATATATACAATTATCTCTATTAGATTCTATCAATGTTGTCAGTTATACTCTCCCTTTTCCACAAAAACCTATGCTAGACATAAGGATTCCAATTACTCCCATCCTCAGGGGTCAAACGATTAGTAATCAACAAAATAATATCAACCACCCACCAAACACCTACGCCTCCCAATGTAAGGAGTTTGCCTACAGCAGTACCAGTTTGTCCCAAGCAAAAGCGATCCATACCAAGAAAGCCCAACAGTAAACTATACAATAGAGTGGTGAGGAAATAGTGCTCTGAGTAACGTATGCAGGGAACACCATCTCGTTGAAATGTTCTAGGCCCATGACAATCGATATCTGGAAATACCGTACATTGTACTTTCGTGTGCTCCACATCTTCATAGTTAAGGCCACCAAATTTTAAACAGCCGTAACCTTTCTCTTCTTTGGCGGTTTTGTTAAGTTTATGGTCAATAGGTTTATTACACTCTATGAAATCATCGGGTAACATGGAACATAGAACTTTAGGTCCCCAGTAATGGTAAACATTGGCATTATCTGTAGTACGTAATGAAGCAACACTACCAGATACTTGTTGTTCACGGTCACTACGTGCTTGCACAGCATTGGCGCTACTTGTAAAAGCAACTACCAGAGTTATAACAATCACAACACAAAGTAAAATATTCATTTTAATAATGTTTGGAATCAGTTTTTATTAATTTTTTTTTTTGTTTTACTTTGAAAAAATAATTTGTCTTTAATGAAACAGTGTTGGCAAATATGACACAAATGGGTTATTTCGTAACGCTGTTTTGTATGTGAGTACATAAAGCTGATGGAAGAAACTCGCCATATCTTTAAAAAAAATTATTTAGTGTTATATTTATTTTTAACTTTAATTTAAACAAGTATTAACTGATTTATAAATTGCGCTCTAGTAACTAAATTTGCTGCCTTTTTTAATAGTACATTATTTATGTAGGTACTTTTTCATCAGAGATACAGTAAAGTCTTAATTTTAAATTTCCATCAATGTTATAAATTAATAAGGTTTTGTGCATTCAGAGATATGTGATAGCTTGATAAAGGAATGTAGCCAACTGTGCAAATAATTACAGGCAAGAACCTACCTAAAAGAATTGTGTACATGAAAGAGAAAACAATGAGAGTAATTTACAACAAGAAGTAACTAATTTCTCTTGCCAATTCAAACTAACAGAAATTTCTTTCTTGACCTGATTTAAAGGTTGGTTTAAAGCAATTGGGCCTAAAGAAAGATCATAATGTGTGTTTAGTATAAAATTAAGCAGTGAAGACGAAAGAGCAAGAAAATACTAAAATAAATGCCTACAAAAGAGTAATCTTAACAAAAAGTATTGGATAAAAAGAAATATAATCGCAATTAAAAAAAAATTTGTTTGAATAAAATATTTTTAAGCGCAAATAAGTTTTAAGTGACGTGTCTAATTCTTAAGAACTATTTCATGAAGTATTTGTTTGTTTTTTATTTTATTTTAATTTTATGATACTAATTAAAGAAAACGTTAGTAGAGAAAGTATTCCATCTATTAATTAAAATCAGAAACTAACAATTTCCAAAAAGAAACGTTTAGAGGTATAGTTTTCACAATTTTATATGACTTGATAAATTATTGTACAGCAATAACTTTTGCTTTTAGATCAATATGACTAAATATAATTTTCTCCAGACCAATGGCAAATCACCTCATAATGGAAAGAGCACCACTCTCGCGGTCAATAGTTTATTACCAAAAAGGTCTGTGATTATTGCTTATATCTTATGGTTTTTTGGTGGATATTTCGGTTTACATCATATGTATTTGCGTCGTGATCGCCATGCCTTAGTATGTTTTTATACTTTTGGAGGTTTCTTTGGTCTGGGATGGTTACATGATTTTTTCTACATACCAAGCTATGTGCGAGATGCTAATGAAGATCCGAAATTTATACAGGAATTTGTTAAAAAACTGCAGAGCTATCGTAAACCGCCCTATTCCAGTAAACGTTTTATGAGTGAAGTGGTAATTGGCTGTTTCTTTGGTCACTTTTATAAAATGGCTATACCGCAGAATGACTTGATGGGCATAGATTTTACCTTATTGCATTGGATTACACCTGTAGCTATTGCTTTGGGAGTTTGGACCGTCGGAAATATAGGCCGGGAGAAGGGTGTTCTATGGCATTGCCTATTAGCTGCTTTTGCTGCCTATCCGTTGCGCTATTATATTTACGACGAATCATGGTTATTCATTGTTACTTCCTTGGCTTCAGCTCTTACCTTTGACCATGTCTCTAAGGAATGGCTTCGTACTCCCCCTAAAAAGCAGAGCAAACTAAGAAGATTTGTCAATTTTACTGCGGCTTTATGTATTTACATTTCGATTTGGAGTTGTTTCCTTCTATTTAATGGCACCATATCTGATAGTAATGGAAATGAAGTACCAATATATGATGCTTTACAAAATTTTCTAGCCTCTGCGTGGTGGATAGATATGAAACAAGCTCTTAAAGACCTTTACAACTATGCTTGTTATCATGGTTGGTATGAAATTTTGAAGGAAATAATTGAATCAATTGATGTTGATGGTGAACGTAGTGCCTATAAAGTTTTGGGTGTAAGTATTACAGCTTCACAATCAGAAATCACTGCTGCTTATCGTAAACTCTCAAAAGAATATCATCCCGATAAAGTTAAGGATGAGTCCCAAAAAGCAGAAACCAACCAACGATTTATTGAAATTCAACAAGCTTACAATGTATTATCTAATATTAAAGCTTCACGTCGACGTAAAAATACAAAATCTGTCGAAGACACACCCATTGTGGTGTAAAAGTGAATAAGTGTATATATATATATATATATATATATATATATATATGTATTTGCGTTGCTTTTTTCAATTCAATTTTTATAATTGTAATAAATTAAAATTAAGAAAAATAATTTTAATAATATCTTTCTTTCTTATTGTGATGACCATTGGAAACACTAGCCAAGTTTATAATAAAATACTTAACCTTCGCATACCCGAAACCACCCAGGTGGGATTTAAAATTTTCAATCAGTGATCACACAATTTTTGCAAAAGCAAGAAATGCTTTCGACTCAGTGACTAATTTTTTTTCTTTTATCGAAAAATATTGTTTAATTCATTTTTCTAATTTATCTTCTTGAATGTTTTTCAACTTTTTAATTTTTTCTGCGTTGTTTGCCGAAAATTCACCTGGGTGCATTGTAAGTTTTTACATTTTAATTGTTATTAAACAAAAACAATTGTTACTTCAGATATGGAATATGTATTCAGAATATATTGCACTTTTAATTATTAACAACAAAGACTTATTATTTATCTTAAATTATAACCAGAAGGCAAATAATATATGACAAATTTCACACTTGGCTTGTGTAAGGTAATGCTTAACAAAAATTAGTATTTACAGTATATGCACAGTATTTTTCAATTCACGATACATGTAGCATCTTTTTAAAAAGAGTATATAGTTCTTTATTTTTTTGATTAAATTTATATGTAACATGAAAAAATCGCACCATTTTAGTTAACATATTAAAAAAAAAAAAATTAATGGAAACACGAATGCGAAGGTTAAACTGCCTTGGCTGCACGTTGTGGAGAATAGTGACTTATATAGGAAAAATTGATACGACTAAGCAAGTCCTCTTCACATCATTGAATATTACTAACAAGACTTAAGGAGACAATCCATTCAAGGGATGCTGATTACACCAAATGGTTTTCAATTATAGCAAGTTGATTTATTTAAAAACTGTTGAGATATCGGATAAAAAATTCTAATTTAATTAAATATTAGCATTTTATTTTTACCGCTTATGAGTTTACATTTTCGTTTTTAGTATGCTCTTGCATCATAAATAAGTTTTGATTTTATTTGTATCCAATTGATAACCTTTGAACAATTTCAGAGGTTCGATCTTAGGTTTTTTTTCGTCATCCCTTCAGTTTCACAAGATGCCCATTTTCTGTAATATTTTTGGAAATGTCTAACAAGCCTAGTTTCATATTACAATTTTCCCAACTACAAGATTCCGCTCATAGGGAGCAGATGTGCAATATATATTGGCATGAATACTGTGCATTACAGGTTATTAAATTCTTTTGTATGTACCTTAAAGCTTACATGCATCTAGACTTGAGCAAGATCTTGTGTTGCGGAGCTACAATCCAACTCCGTTGATGATACCATTAAAATAGAAAAAACCTGTTCTTTTTGCATTTGACAATTTCTTTATAATCTTTTTTGGAAATGTTTGCTTCTATAAACCTTTTCTTGAAAATCTTTTACAATATAATATTTGGAAATGTAAAAATTTCGTTGATTAAAGAAAATATTTATTTAAATGGCTTAAAAAGTAGAAACAGCTGAGTTTTTTTTTTTATTATGCGGTACTTCCTTCTTTCTGTGTAAAAAACCGTATGTGTATACCCAACTTGCCAACTTATAAGAAAATTTAACAATTTTGTTTTTCATATTTGTGCATGGTAGAATTACCACGGTAAGGCATTTATTACAACAAACACTGCATTACAAAAACAACCTTATCGTATATGTCAAATAGAAAGGAGAAAATTCAATGCAGAGCCGGTCATACAATCACACACACTATGTATTTTGAGTACAAGAACAATGGCGCGCACAGGATGTGAACAAATTTTGACAGCTTTGGAGACAAAACGAGGGAGAGCAAAAAATGTGCAGTCGTCTTGATAGCAACTAAAAAATTTTTTTTATATGAATTTGAATGAAAACACTCTCACATATTTTGTTCGGATTAATTAACTGGCGATTTTTCACAGTTAAAGATTAAGAAAAGAGGTTTCGAAAAATTTTTATATATTCATTTTGCTTATTTGCTTAAAAAATGATGTATGTATGTGAGATCGCGCATTAAAAATATTATA
This sequence comes from Thelaira solivaga, assembly GCA_947397855.1. Taxonomy (NCBI): domain Eukaryota; kingdom Metazoa; phylum Arthropoda; class Insecta; order Diptera; family Tachinidae; genus Thelaira; species Thelaira solivaga. The sequence goes on along the minus strand of OX377612.1, from coordinate 24,123,532 downwards.
TTGAAATTTCTTTTAATTTGTTAAAATCTTTTCTAATACGAACCGTAACAGATATATTCCAGAGAGGGAAAACCGGCGTGTGTAATTTATTCAACGCACAAAATACCGTGCGCAACATTTGATTAAATCATTTTCGAGCCATGGCTACAAACTGATTGTTTTTTAATGCTTTTCGACACGATTGAATTTAAAAAGCAAAATGTAAAAGCATATATATACAAAAAGCATTAAATCAACGATCACATATATGTGAGTAAACTACTGTGTTGTAAAATAAGGGTGTTTTTTTCTTGTTTGTGAATATGTTTTGTATTATTTTAATCAAGGCATATCCATACTTTAATGCCTATGGTTGAACTTTACTTTTTAGATTTAATCGTGTCGAACATTATAAAAACAATCAGTTTCTAGTCAGGCCTCGAATATGATTTAATCACATGTGCACGATTTTTACTCAAATTATTCATTTGTGTGGTTTGATTGATTATAATTAAAAATCAATTAAAAATGCGATTTTTGGAGTATGTGCTTAAACCTTACAAAAAAAGGAAAGAGTAAAAAAGAAAACTTGAACTGAATGCAGAAAAATGTCAAATCTATTTTATAGTAATAAAACAATGTATTTATATATATTTTTTTTTTTAACTAAAAACATAATAAGTTTTCTTTATTTCTTACATAAAATTAATATAATAATATATATGTATGTATATATTATTAATATGTATAATTAAACTAAATGTTGCTTATTCATTTTGTATTGTGTTGCTTAAATATTTACATTTATGGTGTATAATATTTAATATGATAATTTCTTATAAATTTTATTATGCAAATTTACATATTTATTTTATTATAATTGTGCTCGAATAAATTAAAAGAATAAAAGTAAATTTCTTTTTTGATGCGAATTAAAAACTTCGATCATTACAACAACACAATTTCAATAAAGTTAATATGTATATTTTTGTTTTATAAATTAATGGCTACTTAAATAAACTAATAAAATAGTGTTTAAAATATAACTTTTAAAAGAAATAGTTCTAATAAGAAAAAAAAAATTAAAAAATAAAACCTTTAGAACCAGATTCATAGGCCATTAATTAGTTAATTAATTATGTACTCTGTGAATTTGGGCCTAAGTGGTCAATCATATTACAGCAAAGTGTCTTGCCGCAAGTTAGAACATGAAAATAAAAGAGAGAGATAGAGAGAGAAGAGGAAGAGATATAGAGTAAAACTCTTTTAAACAAATTTAACTTGCGCATCTATCTTACTGGGTTTAAATGGACTCAAAGAAAAATATTTTTCTATTTTGAAAAAAGAAATTAAGGAAAAATGTAATAACAGAACGAGATAAATTACATATATAATTGACAAATTTATACTAATTATTTAAAAATAGAGTAGTAGTGTAGTAAAAACAGTAAATAGACAATAAAAATAAAATAAGAGGATATCAGCTTATGAAATGAAATAAATGGCAGAAATTAGACAAGACAGACATAAGTAAAAGAAATAGTAAAAGCTTCTTAAAACTTAACATAATACTGAGCATGCAATGATGATATTTAAGGGCCCGGCAAACACCAGTTCGTATAGCATAGTGTGTCTTTAATGTATCTCAATCAAAAACAATAAAAACATCAATATAAATGCCATCCAAGCTAGCTTTTTCTGGGGAGGAAATAAAACATTACGTAGTTTAGTCTTCAATGAAGGAGTAAAGAGTAATAGAAATTTGCAAATACTAGCAAAGGGAAAGAAGAAGGGGACATTATTTTCCAATGAATTTTTACTATTTTCACTACATTTCGTTTTGTATGTTGTGTATGTGTGTTTTTTAAGTATAATGAGCAAATAAATGGTCATTTCCATTTTGTAACATGTGTGTGTATGTGTGTGTATGTGTGTGTGTTTGTTCTTAAGTAATATTTAACAAAAGTTTCTGTTTCAATAGAGATTTTTATAGTTTATATATATACAGTTTTCGAAACCTTTTTTTTTACAGTAATTATTCAATAGAGATTTATATGAGAGAAAAAAGGAAATATATCTACGTATATAGTAAATGAAATTGTACAATTTTACACTTAAAAGAAAAACTTAAAGCCTATGAAAAAGCTTTTATTTTGTTAAAATTGTATTATAATTTGTGAAAACAAAAGCTTTAAACAGCTTTTTTAATAATATGCTTTTGGGTGTATGTGCTTGTGTGCGTTTTAATGAAATGTTTGTTTGCTTTTTTTTTTTTTTGTTTTTGTTTAAAAATGTGTGACTACAATATCTTCTTCGAGATCATCCAATTCATCATCGGTTTCTTCAACTTCGGCTGTGCCATTGACATTAGCCTCGGCAGCAGCTCTAGCAGCAGCTTCCTTTTCTTTTTCGGCTTGTTCAGCTTTTTCTTGCTTCTTGAGTTTGCGTTGCTAATGAATAAAAGTTAAAGTTAATTTTACAAATGCCTTTTTAATAAAGTTTGCAAAAATCTGTTTTACCTTTCTTCTATAAAGAATTTCTACAATGACATAGCCAATGCAACCCATTGTTAATACAACTAGTAGAATGTAAAGCTTCATGCGTGCACACAAAGTGGTGGCATATGCATAAGCAATCACAAATCCTGCCGATTCCCAGAGACGATAATTAGAGAAAGCAGCCTCCTTGTTGCGTCTGAACAGCAGACCATATAAACCGTTTATTTGTGTTTGCCATACAGCATCACCGACACCCCAGAGGCCGGACATGGCATAGAAAATCAGAGGATTTTCGGGACTTGGTCTCCAGAACAGTTCAACTGTAATTAAAGTGAAGTGCACTACAGCACCCAAAACAATAATGGGTGTGCGACCAATGTATTTCATTACGGAACCAAACAAAATCGAACATATGGCATTTACGACACCAAAACAAATCATAACAAAACCGATTTGATGAATGCCCAAGGCACAAGATACATAAGCTTGTGTAAAATCAGCACCAATGAAAGCCTGTTCCATGCCAATGAATACAGTGATGGGAATGAGTAGTTGTTGATTAGGTTTTTTCATTTGACGGAAAGTGGCCGACAACAGTTCCATGCCAGATAATTCCTGAGCTGACTGAGAACCTTTACGCTTTTCACCGTAACGTTTAAGGGGATCCAAGAAAAATGCTATAATAGCCACAGCCGCAATGATGCAAGATAAGTAAATCATGGAGATTTCAAAGATTTCATGATCTGGAGGGCGTTCTAAATTGCTGTGGCCGCTTGAACCATGAACGCAGAAATTGGCACCACAGAATTGTAGATCTTCTTCAGATATTGTACTGTTGGCATCACCACCACCGCTACCATGAGCTCCACTAGAGAGCACTGCAAGTGGAAAAACAGATTTGTGAGTGATATTCTTATATGGATGTGGTTGTAAAATATTAATATTTTTATTTATAAAAATTTTGTATATATAAAATTGGGATAAAAATTCTTGTTCTTTAATGAAATTTTTTAATCGAAATACGATTTTATACTATTACTTACCAAGACTCGAAATAAGATTTCCCCATAATTCAGCTGTTTGCCATGCCAAAAAGAAGAATCCAAAGAATCTTACAATTATAGCATCCACAGCCTGCTCTGTTATTTTGGCATATACTTGACCGACTTGTGTCAAATATGTAGCTTTCGAGGCCCACATAGGAGCAGCACCCAAGCCGACTAGAATACCAGCAGGAACCAGTGTATAAAATCTATACAAAAATATTTTATTGTGAAAGTAAAAAAAAATTGTTTTTAATAAAATAAAAATAAAAATATTTACTTGGGAAACAACTGGAAGGCAATGTAGGGGGCATAGCACAGCATACTGAATACCAAAGTCCATTTTACAGTTAATTTACGTATAATTAAAGTGGGCAGGAATATACAAGAAACAACCAAGGCCGCATAAATGGCACTGAGTGATACTGTGCCCAGACCATCTTCTGCATTTATTGATGACTGTAAATTTGCTGTACCCTATTTTATGGATTGATAATTACATAAGTACACAATTTTAAGAGGCAAAATTTAAACTCAAAAAGAAAAAAAAAATTTTACCTGAAACGCTGTAAATTGTACCATAAAAGCAAATGAAATTATGGTAATATTTTTTAAAATGCGCCATTTTTCACTTGGATTGAGTATAACTTTCTCTCTGAGTGAGGCTGTGTCTGGTTCAAAACCAGCTTTTGGCTAAAATCATACAAGAAAACAAACAGTTTTTTTTGAGAGTTTAATTTATGTAGAAAATTAAAATAAGTTGTTTATTTTTTTTTTTTGTTTAAAATATAATTAAATAAATCAATGTGCTTGAACAGCTAAACAGCAGCCAGAAACATTTTATACAGTTTTCTTTATCTGTAATTCAATTAAATTAAAAATTACAACAAATGTTCTTTACAGTTTAATGTTTATTAAATTTTATTTTGCACATTTTTTCTTCTCTTATTTCAAATACAAAAACAAAAAACCTGTCGTTGGAGCTATTTCAAATATTGAATTTTTTTATAAGTGAACGTGTATATGTATGTGTGTGTGTGTGTAGATGTGTATAATATAAAATCTAACCATATGCAAAAATAATATTTTACTGCCAAAAGCACAACCGTAATAATATTAACCAAATATATATACCCACATATACAAACATATAAATAAATATGCTAATTGATTTTAATTTGGTATTGGTGTATTTTAACCAGGAGAGCAAACCAATAATATTGCAAATGTTTTAAGTGTACATACTCGTATACAGTTCATCAGCTTAAGTCAATGTAAATTTAACTATATACATACAAACATAAATATTTTACGCCATTAATACGATTACAAATTAAAATGTTTTCACAAGTAGATAAGTGGTTCTTTACAATTAAGTTCACGTACGGACTTGCTGCATGCAGACAACAATAATTTAAAATTTTTACAGTGTAACAACAGAAATACGAGTACAAAGTGGTAAAAGAAATAAAATGAATTAATTTTGATTTTTTATTTTAATTTCTAATTCATTTTTAAAAATTTTATTAAAGCAGTCATAAAACAAAAATAATCCTTACACAGTTAATATGATCACCAGCATTTTTTTGTTTCCTTTAATTTGTAATAGACCTGAGATCAAATCTCCCCGTTCGATAACGAATAAATTTGATTGAAATTCAAGTTATTTTTTATGAAAAAAATTTTAAATTCCATATTGAATGCAGTGATTTGGCATCTGTTCTGTGAAAGGCATCATTCCATAACAACTTTCGATATTTAAAGTTAAGGTTTTGTGAAGCAAATAACCGGTTTTTGGCTAAAACCTTGGAACAAAATTTGGGTGAACATACTATCCCATATTTAACTTTTAATTTAATGCCCAAAATAAAACTTCATATTTCACTTATAAAATTTTAATTTTAGTTATTTTAGTAACTTGTACTAATGGCCCTAAGTCGTTTAATTTACAGAACTGCAAGATTTTTATTTTAAAATGTGACTTGGCCAAGATTTTTATTGAATAAAAAATAAAGATAAATAAATTAGTTTATTAATCCATGAAAAAAACACACACACACAAAGGAGCCTTGTAAATTAGTGGGTATTGCACTAAACTATCAATCTACAGATCACAGATTCTATTTCTGCTTAGACCCTGGGTGTTTGCTACAGACAGCAAAATTAAATAACTTTCTTTATTTTTTATAATACCAAAAAATATTATTTTGTTTTTATACTAATTTTCTGGTGCTTAATTTTAAGGCAGGCAGTTATTTTTTCAATAAGCAGAGTTTTTATTTATAAGTGAATTATCACTCTGGCTAACTTGTTCTTTTAGTTTTAAATCTGCATAATCATTTAAATATAAAAACTTGGTAAGCGACAGCTTTAAGTGCAACATATTCAGATAGTCAACTAATGAATTTCAGAAGAATTTGGTTTACAAGTTATTAATGCAGCCTAACATATGTAAGCAGATTATTATTAATATCCCAGCAAAAAATAAGTTTGCCTAGAGACAATTTTATAAGGTATGCAATGATAGAGAATCACATACAACAACACATGATTTTTATTTGAAACTTGTGTATTCTAGTGATTAAATTTTATACAATATATAAAAACTATATGTATTTAGAGATGCTCTCGTTTATAATAAAGGAGCAATAGAAAAAAGTGTCTAATAAAATGAGAAAAACGTTCAGAGCTACCAAAAAAATCTATAAAAAAGGTACTCACTATCCTATTTTTCTGTACACACATGCTATTTTTAACAGATCCAAAGATTAAATAAAAGTGAATCACGGACTTTAATAATCGTTGGAAAGTACATTGTAAAAAAGTGCAGCATAAATCGAATGAAACGATTTTATTAAAATTGTGACATTGATTGAATGAAATATTTTATAAATTACTAGCTGACTCGGCAAACGTTGTTTTGCCTTAAAATTTTTGTATAAATATTCGATCTTCTTACTCTAAGAAATTGTACTCATAGAGTAAAGGATTAAAACAGGTAATAGATAAATAAGCCAGATACCGACTGCAGAGTAACCTGCCGTACGGATTTTCGACACTAAACCTTCCAAGGCGTAACCCAAAGGCATACACAGAAATTCGATTAAATCGGTCCTGCCGCTTAGGAGGAGTACAATGTCAAACACACGTAAAGTCCAATTTTATATATTAAGATGTGAATTTTTTCATTAATTGCAATGTATTAATGAAATTATTTCATTAAATCAAAGAAAATATTTCATTAAATCAAAAAATATTTCATTAAATCAAAAAAAAATATTTCATTAAATCAAACAAAATATTTCATTAAATCAATGAAGTTATTTAATTAAAACAATGAAATTATTTCATTAAATCAATGAAATTATTTCATTAGGACAAAAAAATCAAAGAAAATATTTCATTCATGAATATTTCACCATATAATTAATTAGTCTAATGAAATTTTGTTATTGTTTAAACAACTTTTAATTTTTAATGGGGTTAAAAACAATAAAATTCTCCTAGTGCACAAAATATTTATTCAAAATCTTTTGATAATTTTTTGTTATACTTATAAATGCTCTGCTTTAATTAATTTTTTTTGAGGGTACACCGAGTAATTACTTTCAACTTTATTGTTTATTGAAAAATATTTTCATTAAAACTTATTCTGTAACTTTCTGTAGAAATTTAATATTTGAAAAAAAAAAACAGTTTTTACAATCACAAAATTAATCAATGATTATCAGTGTATGTGAAAACATGTTTTAAATTGTTGAAAAAATAATAAACAACAATAAACGTAACAAACAAATCAAATTGTGTATAAAAAATAGTAATAATAATAATAATGATTCTAATTATTTAGTTGTTATAGGAAATTTTAATAAAACAAATTTAGTTAGACATAATTGCGAGTGATTATTTTTTTATTATTATTGGAATTATGGGGGTTTAACATTGTAATACTGAGCAAAACGACTTGCCAAAAAATCTAATCAAATGAGAAAGTGTGAAAAAATGCGCCAAAAAATTCGGATATAGATTTGACAGTTGTATGGCTCTCATCATTTTTAGGAAATGTATTACCGGTGTAGTTTTGTAACTACGAACAAAACCGAACGAAAAAAAACTGTCATAATTAATTTGAAAGCTTACATTTTCCTCTCACAATGAAGTTTCTATTTGACTTGTAAAGCTTAGAGCTTGAAGCCCCATTTATACAAGAGTGATTTTAATGAATTGAATTGAATAAAATATTTTAAAACTTTCTTAAACTCATAAATGGAAATTTTATTTCAATTTATTTATATGCATTTCTTGTACTTGTGCCATTGTGTGGGATGTAGTATGCTTAACTTACATACATACATACTCGTACATATGTATATGTTTTACAGTCATTATTTATGTAAATTTTTATTACACATTTCAGAGTTTTTAAAATTGCAGTTTTTAATTGCAAACATGTTTTATAACATGTTTTTGTTTGTGTTTCTTTTTTCTGTCAATTTCATTTAACCGGACTTGAAATAATCTCCCACCTTAAGTTTTAAAGCGTATCACGTTTTAAATACTTTTGAATCTGATTTTTATCACTTTCAGTATTTTTTTTTTTATATTATTAAATAACTGACCATTTTTATGCGCAAAAATAATATGACATGTAATCAGGGTTGTTAAAACACACCTTTATTAGTGTTATTTGTTGGTTGTTGTTGTTTTTGTAAATCTTATAAAAATATAAATTAATTGAAACAACAAAGAGATTGCTAAAATGCAATATAATGTAGGTCACTATTAAACACTATGTCGTTATTATTATATTTTTTACTTCGTTATAATGCAAACGTGTATGAAATCTGTAAATATCCTTACCGACGACATTAAAAACACAATTAAAAAAAGAAGAAATATGAACGAAATAAAAATAAATGTATATGAATTTTTATAACACAAAAAAAAAAAAAAATTGTAATAAAAAATGTAAAAAGAAAAACTTAAATGTAAAATGGCTACTCTGTGAAAAAGTATTCGTTCTTTTGCATTATTAAGTTAAAAAAAATGTATCTAAAGCTACGGTCACATTACACAAATATTTCTTGAAATAAGTGTAACCACTATTTTTTGGAAAATATTTTTATAGTCTAACATGATTGTATTACAAAAAATTTATTAAAAAAATATAATAATGCAAGTATGTTTTATTTTAATAAATAATAAAATTTATTTAAGTGAATATTTTTTCAAATTATATAAACATATATGAAGATTATACATAGTGGTTTTGCTTATTTCGACAAATATTTGTTTACTGTGACTTAAAGCATGTTTTCTCGTTTCATTTGATGTATTTTTATAATTGTTTTAATTCAAAACACTATGGGCCATAATCATAGTCACAACAAAAGTATGCTTTTATTAACAGCTGATACTTTTTTTTTAATAAGAATTTCATAAATTTAAAATCAAACATTTTAAATCGATTTTTGTGTGGCTATGATTATGGGCTCATATTTTTAAATTAAATATTTTTTTAATTCTAATTTTGCTTAAATAACAATATCATGTAAGCTTATTTAAGAGATTGTGCCAGTCGTTTTGTGGGATCGTACGCTTTGCTGTACCATAATCAAACGGATGTTGACATTTTGTTGAGGTTACCAGTTTGCTGGTGTGGAATATGGTGAAATTAGTTGAGTTAAGGAAATTTGTATAGGAGCAAACTTCGTGTTACTACACATTGTAAACATTGGATGCGTTCATAAGACGTAACTGTTGTCCAACTGTTGAGTGTTCGTCTTAGAAACGTATAGTTGAGCAACTCCACTCAACTGAACAGTTGTGTATTTGCTGCCATTTTTTCCATCATAAAATATTTTAGCTACCTAAAGTCAACATTTTGTCAATTAAATTTAAAACAACTTCTTCAACATCGGCAAAAAAAAATCCAATAAAAATTCTGTATTATCCATTCTTTTTTTAAATTATATTTTTAACACTTCTTAGTGATAACGACAAATTCAATACAATATCGCAGTCGCATTTTCTTAGATTATATAACGATTACAAGTAGAATACTAATTTAAAGCCGTCGGCAATATACGATGTCGTTATCCATACTTTTGGTTAAAAAAATTGATTTATTATTAGGTGTGTTCATTTACTTTACTAGCAAAATTTTAGCAACGAGAGAGTAAAAAGCAATTTTGCAAAATAGCTCTCAAAAATGTTAAAAAGTAAATGAACACTTTACCAGTCAAAACTTGCAAGTTGAAGTAGTATTGTAATATATGAATACATATACATGCAACATCTTCTAACCTTGATGTACCAGATTCTGTCTTACTTAGTTCAACTGCTTTTGACATTTTACTTTGGTGCTGTTTAACACTTTTTATAGTGTTAAAAGTTTATATTTACTTAAAATTTCTTAAATTTTACAAAATATTTTTATTTTAAACTTCTTTTAGAAAACTTGATTTGTAAACATAAACACAAAACAGCTATTTGAATAATTCTTGGAAGTAAAAATTTTACTAGTAAAAATTTGCAAGAATTTTTTTGTCTCTCAATTTTTTACTCTCTTTTGACGCTCGCTCGTTGCAAATTTTTTGAGATAATGAACACTTTCCAGTAACAATTGTTACAAATTTGTAACAATTTTTAGTTACTGAACAGACCTATTATTTATTTGATCATATTTTCCTTTTTTTCATTGTTAACATCCATCAGCTGTTCATTTAGTAGCATAATCATCAAACCGTTTTTAATATGTAGCTCTTGTGCTCAACAGTTGTGTAGCAGTTGAGCTCATCAGCTACGTCTTTTGATTTATTAACACGGTAAAGCAAATAAAGCAGATATAAATTTTTTGCTCTTTATCGTTTTGTCTGCAAAGCTGTCAAAATTTGTTCATATCCTGTGCGCGCCATTATTCGTATGTGTGTGATTGTATGACCGGATCTGCATTGAATTTCCTCCTTTTTATTTGACATATACGCTAAGGTTGTTTGTTGTACTAAATGCCTTACCGTGTTAAATCAGCCATGGCCATTTCTTAAGGCAAAATGCTTTTTGTTTTACATTTTTTCTCGCTAGTAAGCTAGTAAGCTGTCTTAACTCGGTCTCTACCGAGTGAATAATTAAAAATTTTTCTTTCGAAAAAAAGTGTGCTCCGCATTGGCGGAAAGGAACGAATAACTATATCCAGTATTTTTCTGAGCTTTGGCTGAAGCTTAATGTACTTTTTTTAGAGTTGCCTAAATTATCAAAATAGACTTACACTAGAATATTTTGCTTTAGGCAGCAAGCTTTATTTCATTTTATATTGCACTAATTTCTCCTTAATGTTGTGTAGTTTTTTCATTCTCATTAAATTATTTAAGCCAAAAAATCCCCTTCTTGGTTCCAAAGAATATTAAAAAAATTACGCCATTTTTATTTTATAAAAATGTATATGTATTGTAAATAACTAGATAAATATTTTAGTTTTTATTATAAATTTGTTGCTAAAAAAAATTAAATAATATGTTGGCCAAAGTGCTTTAGTTTCGCCATATTCATTCGTATTTAAATACCTCTACCTCACACAGACACAGACACCACTAAAATTAACATTTTGATGTTTTTTTTTTTTTTGAATTTTGTTTTAATTTATCTATAAATTTAACAACTTAACCAAATAGCGTTTCGGTACTTTCCCATCTAAAATTTAATTTGTTTTAATCAACTTAGTGGCCTGTGGTCATTAATTGGTAAAATGATAATATTTTATTTATTAATGGCATATTTTTTATGTATGATTATTTTTATTGTTATTATTTTTAATTAGAGATTAATAAAAAACACACACAAAATTTTTATGTAATTAAATTTTATCACACCTTTATTTATTAGTTGAATGTTAAAAACAAATTTTTATATTTTTGTTAAAATAAACTTAATCGTTTAAAAGAAAATTTCTTTAGCATTGAAAATAACAGAGATTTTAACTGCCAGCATTAATTTTCACAGGCTAGGCTCATATTGGGCATAAAATGGCAATAAAAAATTTACGTTTGTTCAATAAAATTATTCACTAAAATATTTTTCTAGTAATAGACGACCAAGTGTAACGTCTATTTGAATATTTGCATATCTACTTGAAAGCCTATCTAAAGCTCTCCTTTAACAAAAAAAAAGTTGTCAAACTACGTCCATGCTTATGTAAATTATTTTAGAGATTCTGTTTGAGTGTGGGCATTATTATTTTTAGAAAAATAATGAAAACATCAAATATTTTCTATTGTTGTCTCATACGCCTAAAAGAAAAACAGATACAGTTTGTCATTGGAATTTTTAAGTAATAGATCTGCCATCACTTTGACTGAATCAAGATATAAAATAAAATTAATTCCATTAATCAAATTCTAAAATGAAAAAATAATGTTTTTATAACAACTAACACATAATTTACGCAATTACTTAAACTAGTCTCTCTTGTAGTAAATTTTTGGTCAGATGGGTCTTTAACAACTAGAATCACCTTATAACTACCTTTTTAATTGAGTGAAAAGCTACAAAATAAAGCGTTCAGGCCATTGTCCAATTTTAAAATTATTAAAAAAAATATATGCGATTAATAAAATATTTTGTTTAATATAACTAAAGCACTAAACACATAGATAAGAGCAAGAAATCAACTACAAACTGCCAAAATTAAAATACACAGGATTATATGAAAATGATTACGTTGACAACGTACACAATCATGATCGTAGCCACTGCAGCCAAGTTGTAACTTGTTCAGACGAGACAAGATTCACACTCTTTTGAGGTTAGTTTATTTAACAGAAAATTAAAAATAAATAAATTAAAAATAAATTTTTATATAAATGGAACAAAAAAAAACCAATTGTTTAAATATCTAACAGCTGGTTACGATGTTGCTGTCGTTTTCAATATATTTAAATAACTGTTTACAATACGACGAATGCAGCCAAATTTAACCTATTGCGTTGCTTTGAAAAAATAAATTTTAAGTCCGAAAAAGATTTTCGTAGAACTACATCATAAGTTTTTTCATAGCACATTCCCTCTTTTTTGTAAATACCTGGTAGAATAATAGTCATTGTAAAGGGTGTTTTTTTTATAGACGTATAGAACTTTAAATTGCAATAAAATAACGATGACATGAATTTTATTTATCTGAAAGATAATCTTGTGGCATTACATTTTAAATATAATTTCTGGCATATGACCGCCACGGCTGGCTCGGATGTAGTCTAATCTGGACGTCCAATTTTCGATGACTTTTTCCAACATTTGTGGCCGTATATCAGCAATAACACGGCGAATGTTGTCTTCCAAATGGTCAAGCGCATAGACCAATGACTTTACATAGCCCCACAGAAAGTAGTCTAGCGGTGATAAATCACAAGATCTTGAAGGCCAATTCACAGGTCCAAAACGTGAAATTAGGCGGTCACCAAACGTGTCTTTCAATAAATCGATTGTGGCACGAACTGTGTGACATGTTGCGCCGTCTTGTTGGAACCACAGCTCCTGGACATCATGGTTGTTCAATTCAGGAATGAAAAAGTTAGTAATCATGGCTCTATACCGATCACCATTGACTGTAACGTTCTGGCTATCATCGTTCTCGAAGAAATACGGACCAATGATTCCACCGGCCCATAAAGCGCACCAAACAGTCAGTTTTTCTGGATGTAACGGTGTTTCGACATACACTTGAGGATTAACTTCACTCCAAATGCGGCAGTTTTGTTAGTTGACGTAGCCATTCAACCAGAAGTGCGCTTCATCGCTAAACAAAATTCGCTTATGAAAATCGGGAACAATGGCATCTCGTTTTGGGCCCATTCGACGAATCTACGCCTTACTTGATGATCGTTTGGCTTCAATTCTTGCACGAGTTGGATTTTGTAAGCACGCAAACCAAGATCCTTCCGCAAAATTTTCCATAAAGTGGATGGACACAGATCTAATTTCTGTGCTCGATGGCGGACAGACTCATTCGGGTCTTCCTCAATGCTACGCTCTACAGAAGCAATAGCTTCTTCTGTACGCACCGTACGGCATTTCTGGGGTTGCGAGTTATCAATAAGAGTAAACGTGGTGCGAAAACGTTTCATGGTTAATTGAATTAACTGCTCTGATGGACGATTTTGTCGACGATAAAATGGACCATTATTTTCGAAATAAAATTGCACTATTTGCAAGCGTTGTTCAGGCTTGAGTCTATTCATGATGAATTGCCAAGCCAAACTGAGAATAAATCATATGACAGCTGTTAAATCGGTCGCCATCTTGAACAGTAGTGCCAACTTAAAGTTCTATACATATATAAAAAACACCCTTTATATTACCAAATGCATTATTTACCATGAAATATTTTTTACAAAAAGAATTATTTGAGAATTTTAAATTGAAACCTACGTGCTACGTGCTTACAATAGCATAGACAACTAAATGAATGAGGGTAAGTATATGTGGCTTTATAGCCAAAATTTTTATAGTCTAACATGACTTATATTATAAGGCAATTATGTTGTATTTTAATAAAAAATTAAACTTATTAAAGCGTATATTTCTTGAAAACATATAAGCGTATAGGTAAATGACATAGTAGTTATGCTTATTGCGACTAATATTTGTTTAATGTGACCGTAGCTTAATACATATACTCAACTTTGAGTTATCGATATTTGTTAATATTGAAAACCGAATACCGTTTATGATAAATAAACGATTAAAAGTTATAACGTTTCTTTTGTTGAATAAGGGTAAGTAAATTTACATAAATTTATTAAAGTATCAAAACCTTGTGATGTTAATAAAAGTTTTTCTTAAACTTAAATGTACTCGTATTTGCTGCTTTTAAGCTTTTGTTAATTTTACAATTTGCAAAACAAAGAAACTTCTTCGTTGCTTTAAGTTGTATTCCATAGCAAAATACCAGGCGTAGTAATTGTCCATAAAATCAAGCTAATTAAAATTTAACATCTACATATTTAAAATGTAATCAACTTGAAGACAATAAAAAAGTTAAGATTTCTCTTTTCAAAGTTCAATAAACTACCTTGTAATCATCTGCTTAATTTGTTTGTGTTAACAAGTCCTGACCCAGTTACCAAAATGTAAATAACTAAATAAACAAGTAAATAAATACTTAAGGGCTTTTAAGTACAAATACATACATAAGTATTAATTTTAATGACAGCAATCCTCCAATTGTTAACCTAAAAAAACACGACTTTAAAGCCATAAAAAATTCCAGCCGATTAAACTGCTACGTACCTACCTATCTACCTGTTCATTAAATGTATGCCATTAATATGTTGGTCAGGCTGAATAGCTCAACTCATTCATTCATATACAAATATAAATATATACTCGTACGTACATACTTTAAATAATTTTATAAAACTCTGCTGCCAAATGAAACGATCACAGTGAAATACAAAGAAAATACTAAATGTATGCAAAAAAAAAGCTCTTGTGTGCTCAACAAGTTTATGGACATTTCTTAAGTATACAAAACTTTTCAAGCTGGTAGAGACAAAAAAAAAAAACAAAATGCAAAAAATATAAAATTAAATATTTTCAACAAACAATTCGAATTTGGAGAGAGAGAGAGCACCAGCCAGAGAGCATTAATAATATTAATAATTTGTTAAAAACAAAAACAAATAACATAATAACTGCCTTAAACCAGTAAAAACTAAATATAGAAGTATATCTGTCTATATGTGGTATCTATATGAACGTCATTTTTTTATAAAGCAAGTCATAGGAAAAAATTGAAACTAACATAAACAGGAAAAAATACAATAATAATAAGCTAAAAATAGTTTTCCAAACCAAAATCTGTTAAATTGTTGCACTGCACAAATTTTGTAAGAGCGAAGACACAATGTTTATAAACATTGGCATTTGTTTACTCATAGTTGTATACCAACAATTAGTCAGAAATAGTAAAGGATTTATTCTTAACTACACGTAATTACTTACAAAAAATGGCTGAATTAATTTTAAATATGATTTGCTTATTTTTATTTTGACTTCTTTTAGGTAACATGCGTTTGCCCCATCTCAATTTTAAGTTCTAATCAATTTGCAGAAGTTTTACTTTTACAACATCCTTTGATAAAATATACAGTTTAGAAACATCAATTTAATATGTTAATTAATCAATTTTAAATGCACATTTAAAATTAAGAATATTAAGCTATAAATTCCAAGTGAGAGAAAAATAACTGTGGCAGGACTTGTGTCATAATAATGTTGCTTTTAAATTGAGTACATTGTATGCCTAAAGCGAGAAATGCAAACTCTAGAGATATAAAATAAGAACCGCTGGACGACACAAAGCAAGTTTAGTTGGGGAATTCTTTCTCAATTCTCTTTTAAAATTGCCGCTGTGTCTATACACAGCAATTTTGTTTCGGCAATTTTAGCATTCTTATTCAGCCATTCATTCATCCTTCAAGCTACCTTGTCTCTTTTTTTACATCTTTATAAAAGATACAAAGAGAGAACAAAAAAGAATTGCCAAGTACGAGCAAGTTTGTACCCCTTTCCATTCCTCTTTCCTCTCTCTCCTACAAAATCAACTTGCTGTGTGTGGTCCTGGTCTTATGGCATTTAAACTTGGTGGAGATAACCGTAAGATACATGCTTTACATTGACGTTGTTGGCTTGAGCCATAAGTGTGGGATCCATGGATGGGCCATTTTGGCCACCTTGTTGTTCTTCGTCCCACATTCTAGAAAGAAAAAAATTTTTTTTTCTCTCTGTAAAAATATAATAAATAGTTTTATTTATTGTGCAATCACGTGGGGCTGCCATTCAAGAAGTGATATATTAAAAAAATTTTAATTTAATTTAATTCATTAATTATCTTAAATAATCGAGTCGGCATGGTTTATTCACAGAAACGTAATAGTAATATCTTAGTGGGTAAAAGATAATTTTAAAAGCCAGCTTTTTAGTATGGTCAATAAATATTTTTATTTTTGGCTTTTTTACTAAGCAAAATTTAACACTGTATCACAAAAAAAATATCTAAGAAGTGACATTATTTTTCTGGTATTTAAGTGCTGTCGAGTACAAGAAGAATCTGTTTTTGTAAATTAAAACCGGTTTTTCGTACTTTATGCCTTTATGAATATCAACCGAATTTAGATTTCTGAGGGGATTTTGAAAGAAAACATGGATGTCGTTTGAATGGTTAGTATTTCTCCAGCAAACAAATTAGTTTTTTTTTATTTTTTCGCCATTTTTAAATTTGCAGATGTTCTCAGATCATGTAAGATTTTAAAAGTCGAACAGACTTAAAATTTAAACGACTACACCTAAACTTATATCTTAATCCAACATCGAGGTCGCAATCTTTTTTATTAATAAGAACTCTTACACTGTATTTTATAAAGGAACCGTATTATTTTTATTTTCAAAATATGTTTATTTATGAGTAAAACTTTTTTTAATCCGTTAAAAAGTTGCTGAGTAATTAAACTTTTTATTAAAACAAAATTTTTTCAGAAATACAATTTTTGGCCATTCCACATAAAAGTATTTGCTTAACAGTTTTTTTTTTAAGTCAGCATCATCAGTATCCCGTTGAAGTAATCAACAATATTCTGCAATCATGTTTATTTAATTTTTTTTTATTCAAAACGTTTTTTCATTGCAACCATTTCTTGTTGAAAATGTTGGCCTTCCAAATGTCCAAATGTGAGTGCAGAAAATAAATTTTAATGGATATTGCCGCTTAGACTGTGAAACACTTGCTCTGTCTTTGCCCGGTACTGGGTAATCAGCAGGAACCCAACTTTGCGAAGCGTTATTTGCTTGGTCTTGGTAGTGATGGACTCTTCTTCGTGCTTCTTCGTGTACTTTCTTGTATTCTATTTTTCAAATCCAAACATTTTTACTTTCGTCCTTTCTCCTATATACTACTACGATTATAAAAGTGTACCCCGTGACCCTCCTCCGTCTCCCTTCTGGGGGTGCCCTGTTCAACATAACGAACTGTACTAACCTGGGTCCAAATTACGGCATTCGCTAACGAAAGATATTTTAATATAAATCAAATTGAAATTTTGATCGATATCAAATGCCATAAATAGTTTGCCCACAGCAGTTATTAGTTTGCCTCAGAGATGTGCAATTTTACATATAATAATTCTAGTGAGATAGGAAAACAAATAGTAGTGCTGATTTTTTTATTTAAATAAATAACTTAAACATCAAATGATTTAATTCTTTCAATTTAATCATTGTCAAATCAGGTTTTTTAGAATTCATCTTAAGTATCCAGCTGGCTATTGTTTGTAAATGTATTCAATGGATGGATATTTTTAGACGCATATCAAGAGACAGACACAGTTTAGTGCAGTGCAGTCAACATACACTGATTGTGTAAGTGGTATATTTATTAATCTTAAGTTTGACCGCAAAAATATGTTCAGGCTTTTTGAACCTTTTTTCTACTTTAATGCATCATTGGATTTTGTTTGCCATATTTATACGAGAAGCACATACACATTTACACTTACTTACTTACATAAAAGTATTAAGTTCTCTGTTTATTGTAAGCATGTTTGTATGTATTTATATGTATATAAAAACCTAAAATATTACAAACATGGCAAGTATACATGTTTGTTTAACTACAATACAAGTTTTCTTTTTTTAGCCAACCAAACCCCTTTTTTACAACATTTTGTAGCACGAGATTTGCGAATTTCAAAGTTTATTTTTAAATTTTTCTTGAAACTCGTGTTGAAATGCGTGCTGAATTGCTGGCTAAATTGTCTTTTGTGTTGTGTTTGTCTGTCCACTGAAGTTTGCTTGCAGTGTTCATTTGTCTGTCTGCCAAGTGTCTCTCATTTGAACATGTACTCGTATGTAAGAAATTTTTTTTTCGTTTTTATTTTTAATTTGTGGCCAGTTTGATATAAAATCTTGTTTAATGAAGTTTTCTTGTAAAATCGTTTTGTATAGAAGAAAAATATCGTTTTCTGGTTGTGTATTAAATATTATTATTATTTTTTTATTTTAGTTTTTGTACTTTTTTTTTACTTTTTATTTATAGTCTTGTCTTTTAGTAGTTTCTAAATGTTTGTGGGTTGTTTGCCCTGAGGCAGCTTCATGTTTAATTTTAACAATATTTTCTTTGGTTTTACAAAAGTCCAAAGGTTTTTTGTTTGGAGGTTTTTTGTTTTCTTAAGAAAAGAAATGTTTATGGCTTGAAGTTGCTGTAAGTTTGTAATCTTGATTTGCTGCTTTTTTGTTGTTAAGGAATAAATTGATTTCTATTGACATGACTTAAAAGGGGATATTGTGTTCTTCGTTAAAAAGGAGAAACAAAAATGGTTAGAATCCTAATGAAGTGAAATCAAATAAAAAAAAAAAATTATATGATAAAGGGTTTGATTAAAGAATTTCGACTTTGTTTTTGGTTTTTAATCAAATTATTTGATTTTATAGTAGTGCTCGGTAAAATAAAGCCTCTTACACATAATTATGGTACATATTTGATTAATTAATTAAAAAATTTAAAATGTTGTTTTGATTGTATAAACATAAAATTTTATCATCTATAATTTTGCATACACTAACACATATGCGATTTTGTAACAAAAATTAAATTTGCTAAATACACTGAAAAAAAATAATAAATTATTTTTTAACCAATAAAAAAGTTTAATTAAATTAGTGAATATTTTATTGAATAAGTGAAATATTTCATGAGTCTAATGAAACTTTGTTATTAGTTGAAAAATAATGAAAAAAATTCTTTGATATTTTGTTTTTCTGTAGTAGTCTTTTAGCTGATAAAGTGTTGGAGCACAGGTTAGGCCGGCTATGCTCTTTAAATCAAAGCTTATAATTTTATAAGGAGATCTAGCTATGTGTGTCTTTATTTGTTGTCCTTTTTATAATACCCGCGTCTTCAGTTACTGACAAAGATTTCATTTTAGTGTTAATAGTTTTGTTATGAAGCACAGTTTTTATTAAAAATCCACTTCGTAGTAATCACTTTTATTTCTTACATATTCTTTTAATTAAATTACTGGCACGCGTTAGGTCTTATTTGAAAAAGCTTAGTTTTATTATTTTATATTCTGTGCTGGGTGTCTGCAATTACACTATGCAACAAATAAAAATTTATTTATTTTTATATCATGGATAAACACAATGACTGCAAAAATCATAAGCATTTCAGATTCTAATTGTTAGGTTTTGTTTTTGCGATTTTTTATATAATTTTTGTATTTTCACTAACTTTTTTTTCGTTTTTTTTTTATTATAGTTTTGAAATGATGTATGCGCTTTTCTTACGAAATGTGTCAAGAACAACTCAACTCTGCTTTAGTTGTAATTTTGATATTACAACTTATTTGTGTTCTTACTGATTACAACTCTGTGTTAGTGCAGTTGAGAAAAACATACTAAAATGACAACCCATGAATGGCAGTTGTTTCAATTACAACTCAACTAATGCCCAGTATTTGACTTCACACTTAAGTGTCATTTGAACTTTAAGTTCCATTTAGATAGAAAATTGAGTTTTTAACTATAAGCTTAAATCATATTTAAATGTCCAATCTTGGGCATTTAAAGTCCACTTAAGTTGGACATATTAAACATATGATTTTGAGTTTTTTTTTTGTGTATCTCGTACAAAAAAAGGTTATTGTGCTTAATTTAATAAATATAATAAAAACAATAAGTAATAATACTGTTTTCAATTATGCTGAAACTTCAACTGAAAAAGGTTTTTTGCTTGTTGCATAGTGTTAATAAAAAAAATTTATGAAATAATGAAACATTTGCATCATTTAAGAAGTACTTTTTCAAAATTACCAAAATAATAGGAACTGGGAAGATATAATAAAACAGAAATCTGAGAATACAAACCTAAGCTACTGCTTAGTTGTAATTGCTGGGCTCACTAAATGAAAATTTGGTTTCTTGAATGCTTCCTAATTAATTAATAGTAAATATGTTACGTCTGGAATGCAATTCTTTAACTCGCCAAAGAGTCATTGACTAAATATTTGATTTGATTATGTGAAAACAAAATATTATAAAATTCGTTCCGTAAAAAAATACAATCAAAAATCTTTTTTCACGATTAGATTATTAAATAAAGTAAAGTTACAACAATAAGAGCTGTTGAAAGTTAAAGCAGTTGTCGCAAAGTGCATACAAAAACAACATGCAGAATAATGTAAGAGATGTTAAAGTAGCAAGCAAATGTTTTTGTAATTTTATTATCTTCAATAAACGTACTGTAGTTCCCACCGTACACTCTCGAAAAATTAAAAGTCTGTCACATTAGGCCTGATTATAAGTGTCGTTGTCGTGACGAAAACAGTGATATGTGGCAGCGCCGGCCATATAATTTACATTTGCTTGTCGTAAATTCGACTACGACAGCGACAGCGACAGCGACACTCGTAATTATGCCTATTATTTAATGTTTTAAAAAATAAAAATTTCATTCCCTTGTCCAAGTTTTCATCTTCAATTCCCTCTCACTCAGCTCAACAAAGTTTACGTTTACACTATTTTATTTGTGCCATTTTATTTGTGACTAATCGCAATACTTCTATTACATTGTAAGAGTATTTTAAATAGCTACTATTTTCCGTTCCGTATTACTGTTTTTGTTATTTATAAAAACACTTTTTAAATACTTGTATTCAGATATTGTTCTGAAATTTTTAATACTTCAAATCCGTATATGTGTTTCGGCAACATGCCAATAAAGTAGTCTTTAAATGAAAATCCTTTTTTTTTTTTTTTTTTTTTTTAATTAATAATAACAACTCACAAATAAATCTATAAGGCACGTTACTGTCAAATTTAAAGAAAGAGTTTATACAGTGAAACAAAGAGTGTGACAGAAATAATACTGAAAATGTCAACGTACTAACAACTGTTTGTTAGACAACTCTAGATTAACTGTAAATTATACAAGATTTATAAACTTGTAATAATAATTAATATTCTATAAATTTTAATGAAATAGTTTACCTTCAAAAATTATTTATCACATGCATTACACATAATTCAAAAGAGCAATTAAATATATATATTATAGATATTTTTCTTAGTAAATATAAGTGTGATAAGCACACGTATTTTATTTAAAAGAGCTGATTAATAATTTATCTGTTCATTTAAATCATATTTTGTTTTTTGCTATTTCAAATTAAAATTTTAGTTTAAACTAAAAAAATTAATAATAATATTAATATCCTATTTTCACAGTTGAGTTATATTTGCCGTATTAAGAGAGTTTTATGGGAAAAATTAATGATTTCCTAAAACGGTAGGAAGCAGACATTAAGTCTACTTTAGTGTTGTACAGACAAAACTTATGCAAATTTAATTTAATTGTGATGGAAGCGTTTAATGAATTTTTTATTTATTAACATTAGAAATTTTTATATTGTGTGTAAATAGAAACTGGTTAATTTAAATTCATAAAGGAAGATGAAACATCATGATTGTTTGTTATAATTTTTCAATTGTGTAATTAAAGCAAAACAATATTAAAAATAAATTTTAAAAAGTCTATTAAAATAAGAGTCACGCTGCTAAATGTAAAAAGAGTAAACTAAAAATTTTAAATTGAAAGGAGTTTTAATTAAACATCTTTTTTGAGAGTAGTAATTTCTCTAAACTAGTTTTTTTGAAGAGATTAATTACTTTTCAAAAGCATTTCTTAGAAAAATGCAAGCAACATTTTAAAGAATATGATACTTAGAAGTAATAATTTTTTCGGATAGCTTAAATTTGTTGCATTTTTAGAGATTTTAAAATTAGGTAAAGCGACCTATACATGACAGCAGCATGCTGATTCTGCCAGTGGTTTGGTTGTGTATGAACATTTTATGTGAGTTTACGTTTTGCTGTAGCTATATCAAGGAGGCTTTAATATTTTTGTTGATATTATCAGTTTGCTGGCGTTGTGTAGTTAAGGAAAGTTGTCAAAGAGCAAAAACAGATTTACCCCTATTGCGAATAAAAGTTAAATTCTTGTTCCCTTGAAATTTTCAGTCCCTTTGGAGGGAAAATTGCTATTGGGAGTCTTACGTGAAGAATTTATTAAATTTTCCAAGTTTTCAAGAGACAAACAATAAATTTTTGTAATTTACGAATGGTTCTTTTGGTAAAGAATTCAACTTTTGTTGTTAAGCAATTTTCAATGTCCAGCAATTTTATAAGATTTTAAGAGCAAAAAATATATTTTTTTACTGGATCAATTTATGAATGGTTCTTATAGTAAAGGTGTCAACTGCTGTGGATAAACGATTTTTATCAGAAAATAATTGAATTTTTTTATAGGTAGACCATCACTTTTTAATTTTTTTGTTAAAACAATTGATGACTTCTGCTTGCTAAACTAAATTTTAAGAAAAAAAAAAAAACAAACAAAAATATTTCTGTTCGCCACCAAAAAGTAAGTCAACAGATTAAAGCAAAAAAGTGAACCAAACAGGGGAAAAATTATATATGATAAGGGGAGTTTGCTAAGAATTCAGTCATGATTGTTATCCCAGTGAAAGTGAACAAAATTCGAATGAAATGATATTTATGATAAGGCTGATTATGTTTTTTCGATGTTTCCCAACATGATTTTTTCATAAAATTGTTTTCTGGTTTTTTGTTTTCAATATTTAACTTCTTTTATTTATTAGTTTTTTAAAATTCACATTACAAAAGTTGCCACTGTTCATAACGATCTTTCTAGTAAATTTTCTTCAATGAAGTGAATATTCTACCAGTTTTTGATGGTACAATATTCGAGTTTATTAGCTCAATTGCTGTTGCTGCTGTCGTGTATTGGCCGTTTAAGCATCACATTGATTCTAGTTTCTTGCAGTACTGTTATTGCCTTTTCTACTGAATTGTTTTGTACTTTTTTTCAAACTTTTTCTGAGGGCTTTTATTAGCATTATAAGTTTATGTTTAAATTGAATTTAACTTGCAATTTCTTTTAAAGTGAAAATATTAATTTACTAATAAAAATTTACTTTTAATTGCTATAAAAAATTAAAAATTAAATCCTTAGCATTTCCATGCCTTTTCAAGTAATTTAATAAATATTTGGACAGGTTATAAAGAACAAAAATAAATGCCTCAAAATAGTGTTTTTTTTTTTTGTAATGGCCACACCTTCTTTTATTTTGTATTTTATGACAAACATTAATTTCTACTTTCTTTAAAAGATAAAAGCTTAACCAACAAGTGCTTAATTGAATTGGCTCAAATAAATGTTAAAAGTATAAAAAATAAAAAATAAAAAATTTTTAAGCCAAATTTAAGCACTCAACATTCACGTGATTTAATTTTAGCTGGATTTTGTTTTATGATTATGAGGCAAACGTTTTAATTTTTAATGCAAAGAAAAGAGAGTAAGTAAATAAACACAGAATATATTAATTTCGACACGAGCCATTAAAACCGGAATGCAAAAAAGAAACGAAAAGAAACAATTTGTTTGTGAAATAGCAGGCCAGTAAAAGAAGTTAAATTCAGATAAGAGAAGGAATCGGTATGATAAATTAAAAACTTGAAGTAAAAGCAAAAATTGTCCATATTTTATGATTTCCTCTTAATAAAGATTTTTAGATAATTAGATAGACAATTAATAATGTAACGTCTGATATTCGTTTTCATTTTGTTTGATATTCAAAGGTAACTTTGAAATTGTGGACTTTTTTTTTACGCCTAACGGGTGCGTTCGTAAGATGTAACTGTTGTGCAACTGTTGCGTATTTGCTGCCATTTTTTCCATCATAAAATATTTTAGCTACCTAAAGTCATCTTGTTATGTGTAAACTAAATTTAAAACAACTAATTTAACATCCATTAAAAATTCTGTACTTTTGGTTAAGCAAATTGGTTTAGTTGATTTAAATTATTTTATTATTATTTATTTTATTTTATTTTTTCAATTGCTTATATGTATCAGCGTTTCTAAGACGTAACTTATGAACGCAAGCAATGCTCAATTAATGTGATCAGTTAGGGTTGCTGAGGAATATTAGTATTGTTTTTGTATTCTAGGGTAAACTAGCGTAGACTTAAAATTGGGTTCAAATCGTTGCATTCAATGCCGAAAGAAGTCATTAGAGAAATTCTAATATTCTGAGGCCAAATTACGACACTCAATAATGAGTTGCCCCCTGGTTTATAATAATTTAAAAATTTCCCTAGAAATATCGAATACGGTCACTTGGCCTCTGATGTAATTCGAATTATCTATTCCCATCAGGTTGCTAATTGAATTTGTTGCTCAAACAAGATTTCTATTGATGTTTAATATTGAAGAAGTATTGAAACTTAATTCAATTAGCTGAGCTTTTTTTTGCATATAGCAATGTTTTTATTTAAGGTAGAAAAGTGATTTTAAAATTAAATTTTCTTTTGGAGAGCAGAATTTTAAAGGAAATCTTGGTTAATCGATTATGCATTTACTGCCCTTGAGCCTGCTTAAACGCTACTTGCAGGGTTGTCAATGCACCACCGACAATGGCAATAGACTTAGGTGATGGACTTGTCTTCTTATTCTTTTTCTACTATCCTTTCACTCTTTTATCTCTTCACAAAGTGACCACATCAGACGAACCAAGTGAGCCTGTTTCTATGCAATCTAATCTAACCTAATCTTGCTTAAATTAGAACTTATCCCCTGTTGTTATAAAATATATTATAAATAAACTGACATGCAGTTTTCATTTTAATACGATCATGTTTAAAATTTAATTTTTATAAAAACTCTACAGTTTCCGTGTAATCCTTTTTTACTATAAAAACAAAGCTTTATCAGATTTATAAACACCAAAAACAAAAAGCTGTTTTCTTGACTAAGAAAATCTAAACTTCTTTTTGTTCATTTCTTTTATGCAAAAAGGCCGTTAATTAAGCTGAACAAACGCTTATTTAATTGTTTTAAGTTATAATTTCTTGCGCAGCCTATTTTAAATAAAACTTACCTTAACAGGTTCATCATTTTCAAATCCTCCATTTGTGAAACCAGTCATATTGTTTGTGTTTCTCTCTGGTTTTTTTATTTACAATAAATTTGTTTTATTCTGCAAAGAAAAAAATTAAAATTTTTTTTTATATATTAAAACGAAAATAATTTAAATAAATTTAAAAAATCTTTTTTTTTTTTGTGGAGGCAACTAAAAGTACTAAAAAAAATATATAAGAGACAGAAAAAAGACAGAACAAAATATTGTAGCATTTTGTTTTCCTCTTTTGCAAACCTTTGTTTTTTTATTTAAATTCTATAAAGTAAAAATTAAAATTTACCATTATTTTGTTTCATAGTATTATTTTTATAAAATTTCATAATTTTTTGTATGGGATTCCCTTCCGTAATTGGCGTTAATTTTCTTTTGTTGTTGTCGTAGTTATGAAATATTAATAAAAATATTTTTATTTCGCATATTTTTTTTTTAATAAATTGCATGTGTACGTACTAAATCAATTTTGTTGTTGTTATTGCTTAAAATTAATAATTTATCATTAAAATGTTGTCTTGACAAAATCATGGCAGAAAGCATTCAACTGAAAAGCCGTTGACTTGTTAATAATATTTAGTTATAATAGTTCAAGTTCATGTTTAGAATACATACGTATATACATCTATATTTTGCTGTCATCATTATCAGTTTTAGTTTATTGTTTCTTTGTCAGCAATTTTTTATGAATATAGACAAAAAAAAGCTTATTAAAATAATTTGTAATAATGAAAACTTTAATATTGTACAATTTTCATATTGTATTCATGATTTAAATTGTTGTTTTTTTTTTTTAAATATAAATGATAGTAATTATAGCAGTTTGCTGTCAGATCTATTTATGCTAGTGGATTTACTAACACCAACACATACACTCGTATCAACCTTATTACTGGTACTCGTAATAAATACTACCGCTTTTACAGGAATTATTTGTTTAAATGGTTTAAAGTTCAAAATTTAAATATTGATTTTTATATATTTTTTTATTGTTTGTACAATATGGTGGTCTTTAAGGCATAAGTGTTAGAAAAAAGTTACACAAATACTATATCAATGTCAATATTATTAAAACTTTTCAATAACTCATACTTTATACTCTAGTGGTATAACTGGTGCAATTAGAAAGATTATAATTTACAATGGAAGTGGAACAAATTAGCAAACAAATTGGGCTATAAATCACAGTTTTAAAAAGCTTTTATAAGCATTTAATAAACACTTAAAACTGAATAATATTTTGTCACTTGCATGCTGTGTAATGTACAGTTATAATGTACAGATATGTTATAAAACCCATATAATATACTACTTCAAGGCTAAACCATGAATAAAGCCAATAAGATATCACAAATTCTTTGAAACTTGCATTAAAACAGAAACTTTAGAGAGCATGTGCTTTAAAAGTAATTATCTTGAGCTTTAGCTATTTATTTTTATATAAAATTTATTTTATTCTATTTTTGATATTTCAAAATCATCAAAAATATATAAATAAATAATTGTATTTACTTAATTTATAAACAAAATTAAAAGTCATTTAATAACATAGGCCAACAATTAACAAGTTCATTTCGGTATTTACGAATCTTATATACTCTTCACTGAAGTAGCCAACCTAAAGACAGCAATAGCTAACAGATTGGTGTAACTATATAAGGTGAAAGTGTCTGCATCTCTCCGCTTTAAAATGTTTCGCTTTTGTCAAAAACTTACAAACAAGAATTAAAAGTATTCTAGTCATTTATGGTTTACTCCAAGCCATATTTAATTATAAGGTGAAATCAGTTCTACAGCTGGATATTTTTTTTTAGTTTGTTATACTGGGAACTGTCAAATTCTTTTTCTTTTTGTTTTTGTCTTTACCCAACAAACCATGTAACAATCAAACTACAATACAACATGAGAATATCAAAAATTCTTAAGGTAATTATTATTATTTATTTATTATATATGTCTGTTATTTATAAATATATTTCCTTAAAAAATAAAATTTATTTAAAATTTTGCTTAAGGCAAATGAAAATATTTTTTTAAAATATTTTTCTCAAGTGATTTGGTCTGTTGGGTATGTTAATTTTTCTTTTAACTACTACATGCACATAATTCTGTCATCTAAAAGGTAAAATAATTTGTTCCATGTGTTTTTATTTATTATTTTTTAAGATTTTAAATTTATAATAATTTTTCAAGAAAAAAATATTTAAAAATTTTTCTGATAAAAATTTCTAAATATCTACAAGACTAAATAATATTTTTAAGAACATAATTTAAAGTTTATACCCGATTTTTATATGCTTTTGTTAATTTAATAGATCATTTAGTTATCGATAGTATTGCAAATTATATAGCTTAAGTTCCTCTGTCGAGAACTACAGGTAGCATTTAAAAAAGTAATTTGTATTGATTCGAACTTGACTATGAAACCTTAGACATCAGAAAAAAATTGTTGGCCTGTGTAATTGTTTTGTTTTCCTTAAAAGGGAAATAACCTTCTAAAAATGTATTTAAAAAATATTATATTCGTATTCCCATATCATAGCATTTGAATGTTTCTAAAATACCTTAATTTTTTTATTTTTTTTTAAATGAAAATTCTTAAAGTTTTTAAGCTCTACTTCACTTAACAACTTTTAATCTTCTTTAATAATTAAAAAATAAGCTTAAATATTTTTTACAAAAATATTCAAGCGTAACGCAAATTGTTTAATTTCAAAAACAAGTTAAAAGAAATCAATTTTGCTTAAAAAAATCCAACTTTGCTTCAATACATAAAATTAACTTTATTTATACTCCTGCTATTTGTTTCTCTATGTAATAAGTCAGACAAAGTTATACAATTAAATCATGCTAAATAAATTGTTTGAATAATTGTGGGTAGATATTTTAATTCAATTATTCTAAAAAAATACAATAACAAAAATGTACAGCAATTATATGATTTAATAAAGTCAAACACAACAAAACTTTTTATTAAAATACTAATTGCACTGGTAGTTGTAAGGAAAGAGGAACTTCAAATTTAATAAAAAAAGGTTTTTGCTTATTAAAAAATTATAATTAATATCTTTATAACGTATATTTTAGTTGGATTATTTTGGAAATGAAATGTGCGAATTGCATTTTATTGATTGATAACAAGCATATTCAAAAAAAAATTGATTTAAAATGGATTAAAAAAAATTAATTCAATGAAAAATTTCATGAAACTCAATTTTATTGTTTTACATAAAAAATATTTCTGTTTGATAAAGGCTTATTAAACAAATTTTCGCTAGAATATAATCGTAAATAAATAAAGAAATGAGTAATTAAAAATTTTGGGAAATTATTTGAACACACTTTAATTAAATTAAATAATTTAATTAAATGATAACAAAATTTTATTAATATTTTGTTCTTTTAATCAACTTGAGTGGCTTCCGACTAATGGCAGATAAGATTAAGTTGTGGGTTTTTTAAGACTAAATTTTTTTTTATTTATGAAGTCACTTATTATATTTTAAACATATAAAATGTTTTTCAGCTTTTTCAAAATGCATTTTATTATCTAGAGCAATTTTTATTTTTTATCTTCATCGCTAAATATAATGTAGGTATTTGACAAAATTTTTATAATAAATATTTAGCATTTACATATTCAATAGCGACCTTCAAACCAATAAAGGTATAAGAAATCTACACTGATTGAACAGGCCTTTACCATCAGATTATTAAAATGTAAATTTAATCCACGCAAAGAATGTCTTTACTTAGTAATTTTTTATAAACTGGTTATATAATACCCGTAATTACATACACTGAACGAAAAAAGTTTCATAAATTTCAATAAATACAATTCATTGATTCCATGAAATATTTTATGAACTGTGTGAATTAATAAAATATTTTTAGTATAATAATAAAATTTTATTAATTGAATTAATGAAATGTGCCATTGCTTGAAAATTTTCACTTTTCATGGATTATTGATAAAATTCAGTGAATATATGAGAAAAATTCTCTCTAATTGTATATAAATAATTCGAAATCATTAATTATCTGTGTTTTAAAGAAAAAAAAGTACTGAAATAAAATATACGAGTATGTGTTGTATTGCTCAACCTAATTAATAATAAATAAAAAGTAAACCTTAAAATAAAAGGATTAAATAATATATTATTTATTACAGTATAGGGAAAGGTTGGAGAGAGCGTTAAAAAGATTCTAAAATTTATAACGTATTAATTACTTCAATTAGTCGTAGATATTTTACTATAAATCATTTTGTTAGGCAAACGCCTGATTGATTATTTTTTCAGTTTATTGATAAATATTTTAATATGAACAAAGCAAATATAGTATATTAATGTCATTCAGTAATTAATGCAAGTTGTCTTGTAGAAAAGCACTCTATATGAATCCTTATAAATAGCGGAGTCGAATAAGCGATGTTCGTCTGTCTGTCGGTCTGCGTATTCGTTGAAATGAACTTTCTGAAGTCCCTAGATAACGTTTAGAAGAATTTAGCATACTAATCTATTACTTGTTTCTGTCTATCAGTTGCTTTTAAAATTTAGCTTGATCGGTCTATAAATGCTGGAGCTATGAGTAAAAAACCGCAACTACCTCTATTTTTTTAAAATTTTTCTGAAATAGTTTTTGGCGAATTTTGTCCAAAATACTAAACGGACAGAAAAACGTGGTACGCAGTTTTATCAGAAATAATATCTGTGTAAAAATCTCAACGATCGGTACAAAAATAGCCAAGAAATATGGACATTTTCAAGCTGTACATGTGCGTATTGTTTGTACAAGCACGAAACGAATCAATCGGTGTTATGCAAACATATGTGAGTCTTTTAAATATTTTTTGATTAATAGAACTACGAATACAATAAGCTTATTGAAAAATAGTTTTTGAATATTTCTCCATTAATTTGAAATTCTTCATTTGATATTGAATAATTATTTTAGCATTTGTTTTGGCCTAAAGAATTTTTGCAAAATTAAATTAAATTATTTTGATTTTGCAATCCTATTGTATATCTTTCTTAGAATGAGTGCCGGCAAACATTTTATTGCTTTTAGAAATAAGGTTCTTAGAAAACTTTTTTTTTATAACTCATTAGTTTTAGTTTCTTGAACTGAAGTTAATTATTTATTTTAGTATTAATAAATAAAAAATAGATATTCAAAGAAAATTATTTTCAGCAAAATTTTTAATTTCCATTTTTTTTTTTAATTGTAAGTTTATTTCACCTTTTCTTATTGAACCGGCTAGTTTATTAAGCTTGTGGTGGTATTAAAAAAATTATTTTTATATCGATATTTCGCTCCAATAATAAATAAATAAATTTTTATAATACGACCTCAAGCTTAATTAAGCTAGCCGTTTCAATTATATAATTTTTTGTATTTTTTTCGTTGATATTTAGGAAGAATGTGGAAAGTGAAAAATAAGAATATTTAGCTAACATAGTGAAAGGTCAGCAGAATTTAAGTTGTTTTTTGTTAATTTTTCGACAGCTTTTTAAATCTTTCAAGTGTATTTTATTTTTAAAATTAATTCTTAAAAGTTTAAATAGTGTGTGTGTGTTTGTGTGTGTATCATAATAAGTAATAAAATATTATTTAATAAGCTTTTTTTTCACACACTGTTTCTCTTACTTTTTATAGTAAATTTTAGAATTTATGAAAATATTATGTAAATTTTGTTTTCATTAAAAAAATATTTTATTTCACATTTCTTTAAAAACAATCATAAATTAGATTTACGATATATTTAGCATAATAACACGTGCCGTGCCATTCGTTACTTATGGATGTTACCAAAAAACAAAGTTTAAAGCAGGGAAAATCCAATTGATTTGATTAAACAGTTTATCTTCAATTGGCATTTCATAAAAAAATTTTATTATAATTTTTGGTCACAAAAAATAATATTTCATAATTTAAATATAAAAAAAACTCTATAACAATATATAAAAAAGAGATAACATATTTGTAGCGTTTACCGTATATAAAAATTATTGAATGCGCTACTTCGTTAGCGAGGTACCATATTGTTATTTCTATGTCCGTTAATATTAGAAAATCATATAGATTAATAAAAAGTATAATTTTGTCCCTTTAATAATTTTTAACCTTGTTTCAGACCGTTTGAGCCCAATCTTGTACTTGTACCAAAAAGTACCATTAAATGTATAAAAGTACCATTAAAATGTATAAAAAGTACCATTTTGTCCCTTAATAATTTTTAATTTTGACCTAAACCAATTGAGCCCAGTCTCCTAGTTCTAGGGTTGTTAATACTAAAAAAAAGTATCATAATTTCTTTTACAATTTCTTATTTCATTTTAATTTTACTTTCATAAGGTTTTTCCACATAACATAAAAACAATTAAACTTGTTTAAATATAAAGTACCAATCATATATCTTCCTTTTGGTACTTTTTTTTCTCCCTCGAAAAAACTTTTTTAACCATTGATTTTAATTGGGAGTTACAAATTAGTAATAAAATACGTATATGCAGCATATCCATTGACATAAAGGAATAAATAAATTTTTAAATAGTAATCCCCCTTATTTTCTAGAATTTTAAAAAAGTGTTCATATTCACTTTTTTAAGAAGAGACGAATACAATTTATGTAAGTTTTATTGCTGTGATTATTACTTTGAAAGATAAATGGTTAAAAAAACGTTCCAACATTAGTGATTTAAGCCTTTTATCCCGGAAATGTAAAAATATCAAAAAAGTACCAAATATCCATCCGGTAATTTTTTTAGTAGAATATTTTGTAGTTTTGAATTTTGGCTTTACATGGTTATGGAGATATAAGAAGTTCGATCTTACCCATATTTTACACCCTTCGCCGAATTTCAAATACAAAGCTTTAGCCGTTTGAGCTGGGCGTCAGTCAGTCATTAACATTACTCTTTTATATGTAATTGGCCCCTAATGTCAACATTGTTTATTAACGTGTATTTCGCATGTGTTTACTACACAAATGTCAAAACAGAACTGACATTAGGGACCAATCGCAAAACTTATAGCATTTTCTGATAGGAGGATTACTTTTGCGCCACCCGTTATATAAGAAGATCGCATTGATACACATTGCAAGTGTGTAAAATTATTTTTTCTACTCAATAACTTAAATGTCGAATTAATTACTTTGACGAAAATTATGCTATGAGATGCTCAATGTAAAACAGTCTGTATACTAAACTTATTTTGTTACAAGTTATTAATTTTTTAAATAAAAAAAAAAAAAAAAAAAAACAAGTATTGAATTACTTTTTATGTAGTAAATAAAACTTTGTTAAAATTATAATTTTTGTGTTTCTTAAAACAATTAAACTGTAATTATATTGAATAAAAATGTGATAAGGTTTTGTGGGAATTTGTATTCAGCTTAAGAGCTTAAGCTTTTGGGAAGGGAAATTGTAGAAAAACTATTTTTTCATCTAAGGTTTATATTTGATACTTAAAAATGAGATTTTTTAATATTTTGGTAGGTGAATTTTCGTTTTTTTTTCAGCTGGTAATGTGCTTATAGCTTGTGGATTGTGTGTTTTTGTAGTTTTAATTTTTTTTATTATTGATAATTTGAAATACATGAATTAGTGCATTTCCTACTGACAGTGAATTACCTTAGTGCTTTAAATTTTCAGCAAGCAGCTTATTTAATTCTAAAAGCCTGTTTAGCAGTTATGACCATCAATTGTTTCTGTGTAAATATTTATTTTAGTTGTTTTTTTGCTTTGTTTTTTTTTTTTTGTTTTGTTTTGTTTGTATTGTTTTTATTATTGATTAACACATGATAAATGTACATGATACCTACTGTGATAATAATACAAATAAAGTAGCGCTGTTTAGATAACAGTATTAGTTACGTTTTTTTTTTGCACTCACTCCCTGTCTGATTGATTACTTAGAAATGGCAACATTGGACATACATACATGTATGTAAGAGTATTTCATTAATAAGTGATTGTTAATCAATATTATTAAATAATTTGTTGTCAATTAAAATTTGTCATGTATTTCTTCAAGATCTTGGAAATTATGTTTTCATAAAAAATACACAGTCTGTCTATTCATTTAAAATATTTGTGAATGTATTTATGTATGCATGTGTGCTTTTAACAAGTTTATTAATTGCTTGTTTGTATTTCATTTTTAAAAACGCTTTGATGTAAGTATATTAAAAAAAAATTATTTTAAATTAAATAAAGAAATTAAGCAAAAAAGAGTTAATCTAGATAGAAATATGTAGAGTTCTTTAGTGCCCCATTGCTATTTGGTATGTGGATTGACTGAAAAAAGAAACTGCTATTAAGGAAAAATAAATTGATTAGAAACAGTTTTGATTATGTCAAAAATTATTTTTATCAGTTAGTAGTGTCACCAAATTCGCACAAGGTTCTAGGCTAGAAGCTACCTATGCACAATATAAAAAACAAATTTGCAGATTTTTTAGTTTGTACGTCAACAACAAACGTGTAAAAAAATTTATTTATCTTTTTAATTAAAATGTTAAACCATTATTTAGCTAAATAGGCTTACAATTTTTATTTCGCAGCTCCCTGCTGCTTTTAGAACTTACATTGAATTTTATTTTATAATTAAATTTTTATTTTCCAATACCTCTTTTCTTCGAAAAATTAAACTCGCTGAACGTTTTTGCGCTCTTCATTTAATATTCTTTAAGTACAGAAAAACACGTGTGTTTTGATAACTGTTTTAAGTTTGTTTACTTTTGTATATTTTAAATTTAATTTAAAAAAATTAAATTTTTGTTGTTGTTTTTATTGCGTTGTGTCATTTGCTTGTAGAATTTTTCCAGACAAGGTATGCATTTCAAAATGTCACCGAACTTGTTAACATACTGGTATATGCATTTGGTAAATAATTGTTATATTAAATATTGGAATATGTCAGAATTTGCAAGGATAATGGTTTTTTAAGAGTAACAATTTGAAATTTTTTATAATATAAAAAAAGTTAACCCTGGATAACTAACGTTATTTTGTAATACATAAATAAAAACGCTGTAAATTTAAATTTAGTGACTAAAAATATTTTGTTTTTCTTTTTCTTTTTTACTTAAAAATTACTATTGAATGCACTTGTTATACAAGGTGGGCAAAAAAAAAGTCATCCGATGTTGTTTGGCTCTCATTTTTTTTCTAAATGAAATGAAATGTGTGCGTTGCTCCGTCCTGTTGGAACAACATGTCTTCCAGTCCTAATGCGTTCAATTGCGGCAGAAAAAACTCGGTTAACATGGCCCTATAGCGCGCACCGTCTACTGTTGTCGTTTGACCAGCCCGATGACTCCTCCAGTGTAAACAGCGCATAATGCAGTCACTTTGAACGGGTGTAATGGCTCTTCGTGCATCACTCTTTGATTTTCGGTGGCCCAGAAGCGATACCGCTGAGGTGGAAATGAGCTTCGTCGCTTATTATGATTTTGGTCGAAAAAATCGTGCACTTCGATTATTCCGCGTTCTTGGGGGAGTGTATTGTTCCATGGCTTGTTCACTTGTATTCTACATCTGTCTAGTTCACAAATGTCAAAACAGATTTGATATTGGCCGCCATTTGCAAAAATAATAGCATCTTCCAATAGGGTGATTTCTTTTAGCCCACCTTGTACTTAGTAAAATTAGTTTCAATTCACATGTGTAGTTACAATTACAAAAAAAAAAACCTGCACGTAAATTTTGCGTACATTACTGTTAGTGCATTAAACAAATTCAAGACAGCAGGCTGCCGACTACAACCTGTCAAAAATAAAACACATGTGTTTATATGAAAATGATTATTTTCACCACAGTACGGTTAAATGGCTGCCTGGCCACCATTGTAAACAGCGTTGTTATTTTAGCCTTTATTTTCTAGCATTTAGCCTCAAAATTTATGATTATGAGCCTATAGCTTTTTTCCTAGACTTTTTTGTTTTTCAAAATAGACTTAAATAGCCTTTTTTGGAGATGTGAAAACAAATCATACATAAACAAACTGAGACTGAAACCAAATTAGCTAAAGTAATATTTTCGATAACTTTGATAAAATTAATAAATTGGTCGAACGAAGGTAATTAAAGAATAGTGTTTGGCTTCCAACTTATAAAAAAAAAAATGCGCTTTTTTCCTAATTGATTAATTAATTGTTTCATTTAGTATTTAGTTATCTAGTACTACCGTTTAGTAAAGCTGAGGTTGCTCACTTTTGAGTACGATAAAGCAAGCGAAATATCAGAATAGAAATCACATTAAAAATCAAAAAATAAATTTTAAATATTATTTTTTATCATTGAAATTGAAAAATATTTGAATTCACTTATAAGTGCTTAAAGCCGTGAAGAAAACGACTTTATTTTCTTTAATTTTTGATATGCCATGTAGTTTTTTTTTCGTTTTTAAAAAAAAATTATAATTAAGGTTTTTAATGTAATAAAGAATTAAAAAATTTTTAATATTAAGCTTTTTAACTTTTTTCTAACTCATTTTTTTTCGGCGTGATTTAGCCTTTTCTAGCGTTTTTTTTAAAGAAATATAGCTTATTTTTTTCTAGCTCCTAGAAACGCTGGTTGTAACTGCCGTCAATTTAGACTAATTTTTATTTTTGTTGACAGCAATAAACAATGTAGAGCTGCCAATATCATATGAAACTAAATTTTTATTTCATTTTATTTTACAATCAAGTAGTTTTAAAGAAATGAATTAAATTGTTGTTACATTATAATGTGTTAAAAGTATTTAAATATATACAAATAAAAATAAACGTGTGTTTATATGTTTGCTTGTGAGTTTGTTTCATAAAAGCAAATTCTAAAACGCCTGAATAAATAATTTCATTTTCACACAAAATTAAAAAATTGAATGTGGCACCACTGAAAAATGTGTTTATATAACAAATAATATTTACATTTCTTAATTATTCATTATTGTTTTAGTTTGTGTTTTGCTTGGTAAATATTTTTAATTGTTATTTTAATTGTTAGTATTAATAATATTGATATATTTCAGGTACAAATTTTATTCTACATCAAAACGTTAAAATTACAGATCAGCTGCTAAACTGCTGTTGTTTTCAAAATAATTAAGTAGCTGACTACACGGCTACAGGTGTAGTTAATGGCGTTTGCAGTCGTGTAGCCGGTAGCCTGCTCTCTCAAATATGTGTAATGCATAAGGGTTAATAAACTTTTAAGGAGGGATTAAGTTCTACCCATATACTTTATATGTTTGTAGTCATGGCACAAGGTAACGACATCGATATACTTATACATTTCTTGCTCATTGAAAATTATTTACATGCTCATTGTTTTTATCAATGCTGCCAACTTAGTGCTACACGGAAAATTTTCGAATTATTGCTTTTTTAGTTTTAAGGTTTCTTTGGTGCATATTTTTACTTGTCTGTGGCACCAAACATATGTGAATTTACCTGATTATTTTAATTAAAATAAAAAAACTTCTATACACATGATTTTGGATTAGAGGCGCAGATATGTATATATGTATATTTAACCTGTATTTCTATTAAAACAATACACAAGCATACTTTAAAAACACACATCTTTACAGACATGACTAATATTTTATATTTGAAAGTGCTTGTAAGCCATTTGCTTGCTCAGCCCTTTAGCCTGTATGTGTATCTAATCTTGACTAATCAAGCTGATAACTAAATAAAAAGTATTTTTTTTATTATAACAAATTATTAATTTGATTTTGAGTTTGTTAACCTTTATGAATCATTTACTTAATATTTTTTTATTTTCAATTTTGCATTAACAACGTTTTACTTTAATTGTTTGTTTCTGAAAAAAAAAATAAAAACTATTCAAATATTTCAAAATTTATAAATGTAACTTTGAATACGTATTCTGCCTAATTTTAAAAATTCTATAGTAGAATTTTAATTTTTATAAAAAAATCAGAAAAGAAAAAATTATAGTAAAAGAAGACAGTTTATATACATACTCGTATAACTGTTAGTTTCAAATTATGAAATCTATGTAACAAAATGCAATGCCCAATTTCGTTGGTAAGCGCAAAACTCGAGAACAGCCCAACCATTTTTGATAATTCTTTTTTTGTGATGTTCATTATTGTTAGAAGAAGGTTCTGTTTAATAAAATTTATTTTATTTATTAATAGTAAATAAATTTACGTATTAATAATATTATAGGAACTGGCTGCTGTCACCTTTGTCCTTCTTTAATAAAATTAAATTAAACAGTTAGCTGGAAAATTATAAAAACATCACTTTTCTTTTGATATGAAAGCCTATCATTGGTATATAAATTAATTAAATAAAAATCGTATGCTAGAGATACCTGCATAATTATGCATAAATTTATTTATATATACTTGGTGAAAAAGAAACACCTTAAATATAATGCATTTTCTGTTTGTTTGTTTGTAAACGTAACGCGGCTACGTACGCTCTCTTGACCATAAGGACTCTAACGTACAAGACGTGTGACGTTTTGCATATTTTGTTTAACTAACAAGTAAATTGTAAGTTTTAAATTTATAAAATAAATTTATGATTTGCAAAGGGTACTTCAGTAGATTAGTGGGTAGTACACATTAATTTATCAATCTAGAGATCGCATATGTATACATATGGGTCAAAATTGTTACGGCCTTAAAGCAATTGCTCACACTTTTTTTTTAAAACTATTAATATTAAACAATTTTGTTTAAAGCTTCTCTATGCATTGATATATATATAAAACCAACCATTAAGTTACGTCCTCCATTTCATATTTAAAGTTTTCTTACTTGTATTTATTTATTAAAATTCCTTGAGTGATTATGTAATATTTTTAAACTTTTTATTTTATCTTTAGCGTCACAGCTTATTTAAAACTCAACACGAAATTTAAATGGCAAAATTTTACATAAATTTTATGGTTAACTTACTTGTTTAAAAATTTAAACACACCAAATGTCGTAGTTTATAAATATATATTTGCATATGTACGAGTATATTTTTTATTGAAAAAAGTTTTTTTTAACAAATATTCAAAAGAAACTAAGTTTCTATGAAATTTTTTCGTTTTTTTTTAATATTTTAAAATTTAATTTTTATTTTTTATTCATTAGAGCAGCAAGCATGTTAATTTCTCTAAAACACTTGTGCCGTATTTATTTTATTTACAAAAATTTTTTTTGAAGGATTTTAAAACTCTCACTACCGTGTGCAGCGCTTTTAGCTGGTCAAATTGACAATGACAAATTATTGCGGCCATATGCGAAATTTAAACAAAATTGTTTAACCTAATCAATAAAATCGGTTTACAATAATGAAATGAGACCAAAAACAAACAAAATTATAAATGTTTGAATGAAATCGTTAATAAAAAAATCGATTTATTTACAACAACCAATAACTATAATTTATAAAATTTATTTTATTCTTAAAATTTTTTTGTGGGGAATTTCACAGACCTTTATTTCTAATAACTTTCCATGGCTATTGCTTTTGTTCTTTGTGTTATCTGCTTTTCACCTACAATTCAAGTAGACTTTGAATTTGAATGGTTTTGTTTGATTAATTAGGTGTATGTGTTTTTAGTGACCAATTGATTTTATTACTAAAAATATCAGAATACAGACATAAACAAATAATTATAATTATTAAAAATCCCAGTTAAGCAACCACTTGAAAATTAGTTTGCTAAAAAAAAAAAAAACAAACAAAAAATACGCAGGAGAGAGCGTATGGCACCTAAAATTAAAAAAAAATTACTTTGATAGTGCTTGTAAGCTAAAGTACTTTGCAGTGGGATAATGTTAGCTACGAGTATACAAAATTGTGATAAGTGAATTTATATGTATGTGCTTCGTTGTATAATTTGTAAATCTTAAGGCTAAATAACTTTTTGTTGCTTTCTTGCTTTACTCTAGGGCTCCATTTTACAGTCATTATTTAAATTAAGTTTTTGGTTTTAATTGTTTAAATTTAATAACAACTTAATAAGTTTCAATTATATTAAATTAGCAGCATTCACATTCATGCTAAAAGCTTTCGAACAACACGCTTTTTTATATTTAAAAAAACCCAGTTTTCTGTACCTTTTTAAATATGACTAAATTCAAGTAAAAAGTGTTACTTAGACACCATTTACACAGGGAAAGTTTACTTTGACAAATTTTGTTGAATTCTCTTTTAAACTTTCTTTGGTGTTTATACAGGGAAAGTTTTGTTTCTCAAATTTTGTTTTGTTTTCAAATAAAAAGTTGCAGCTAACTTCAGTTATATAAACTACGAACAAAGAACAAAACGAATTTGCGAGTACAAGAAAGTCTGTACTGCCTCCCGTTCTCTTCACCCCTATCTCCTATAAACTCAAGACTTTGCAAAATAAACTTTCCCTGTGTAAATGGTGTCTTATAATTGTTTTAATGTAATCGTATGTATTTCTATTTATAAGTTAAAAGTTTTATTTTGAACTAACTTTTTTCACCAGGTCTCGTTCGGTGTTTTGTTGTGTGAACAAGAATTTAATCAGAAAAAATCAAAAAAATAAAAAAATAAATAAAAATTTATTTAAATTAATTTGTCAAAAAAGTTAATGAAAAAGTGGGCATGGCCTGCATTTATGAAATTTCACAGAAGGGCTTTGAAAAACAAAAATTTGTATAGCGAACAAACAAGCAATGAAAGAGAAAATTATTTTTTTATTTTTATTTTTCTGGCAATATGGAAAAACCGTTTATGTCTTATTAAGTTATTTCAGAGGACTGCAACTTTAAAAACCCTAAAAGTTTTTCTTATAAAGTTAATTTGATTCTAACAAACGGTATTGTTTTTTTTATTGACATTATTATTAATATTATAATTGTGGAATCCATATATCGCCCTAACATTGTGAAGTTATTGAGGTAA
This sequence comes from Thelaira solivaga, assembly GCA_947397855.1. Classification (NCBI taxonomy): domain Eukaryota; kingdom Metazoa; phylum Arthropoda; class Insecta; order Diptera; family Tachinidae; genus Thelaira; species Thelaira solivaga. The sequence continues at coordinate 24,083,074 of OX377612.1, read as the reverse complement.
TTGCAACAATAAGTCAATTTTTTCTTAAGTCAACTTAAGAAAGTTAATTTTTTCTTAAGACGACTAAGATAAGGGTTTTTTAGCGATTTTTTTCCACTCAAAAATATTTATTCTTTTCTACTTTGCTATGCTAAACTTTAATTCAAATGATTTTTTTTTTAAGAATTTCGAAAAAAATTTCTTGCAAAATGTAGATTTTATTTCATAAAATAAGAGACATGACAAATTCCAGTTAGAGCTGAAAACTCAAGCGTATTAAAAAAAAAACCGATCATGGATTATCCCATATACTAAAATTTTTTTTATAAAATTTATTTCGATAAAATGTTTACATTTTATTTTTTTTAGTTAGTTTAAAGGGTTACTAACCTTTTGCAAATATTAAATTAAATACAAGGCTTATGATATTCATATATACATATATGTTTGCAGTACGTATGTAATTAAAAAGAAAATTGATAAAGTAAATGTTTATTATTTATAAAATGCAGGTGGCGATGCACATGAAAAAATTTTTTTAAATGCTTGTATAATTTAAAAATTAAGCTAAGAAAAATAAACTTGTTACGATAAGTATTAATACGAGAAATATTGCATTAATTATGCCTACCTTGCAACAGAAATTATATAGAAAACAGATTTGTTTTATAGACACTACATATACAAAGTCTCATTAGTGACTTAAGATTTACTTCTTAAATAATTAATTTAAAAAAAATGTGTTCAATAATTTAAGCAAGATATTTTATACCTTTGAACATGTTTGATCGATCTCAAATCATTTCAAACTATGCTTTAAACATACTAAAGGTGTTTGCAATTTTAGAGTTAAAAATATAAAAAAGTGGAATCATTTCGCTTGAATTGTGTCAAATTGTTATTAACCCCCCGATTATGGTTCACAACACAACATTAATTGAACATGCGATTATGGTTCACAATATCTAGCTGTTGTGTACGTCACACAGTTGTATATTAATGTTAGTAGATTTTTTCTTAAAAATACAAGCGTGCATGCAAAAAACTGGGAAGTTGAAAGAAAACAACATTAAAGAAAAAGAAAAATGAAGTGCACTTAAATAAATATATTTTGTTAAAGTTAAATAAAATAAAAAAACTTGGAGATTAACGTGTTTCTATTTTTTTCGATAATGAGTACACAGAAAACAGACATCGCACCAGTTCGTAAAAAAATCAGAACAGTTCCAACCCATTAGAACAATGTTAGCAAACATTTTCTGGAATTAAATTTTTTAAATTGTTCCACATAAACAAGAATGGTTTTCCTAGTGAAAAAGAAAAATTTTTTAAAACCATCAATCCGGTGTTTGTTTTTTTTTGCTGATGGTAGTTATAAGAAAGTAGAATCAATGATATGATGCAGTTTCTCAGACAACTGTTTGTTGAAATAATAAAAATCTTCAAAAAAAAAAAAAAAAAAAATTCACTAAAAATACATTTCTTACAATTTTACTTAAAAATTATTCTGTATTTTTATTTTTAAGCCGACAAAAATGTCATCACAACAATGAGACAATACCTAAAAAGCAGTTGTCTATTTTTATATCTTTTTACAACACATAAGACAACAAGTTGTGAACGATAATCGCCGAAAATTAACATACACAACTGAAAAGACAACACATTAGATAAGTGTTGTAAACGGTAATCGCAATTCAGAACACACAACACCAAAATAGTTAAGTGTTGTGAACCATAATCGGGGCCTAAGTAGCAAAATAAAATTGTTTTAAAATTATAACAAAAAATACACAATAAAAGATATTGAGTGCCAATTTAATTTTAAATTTGTTTGGGACCGAGTTTTAGATCGAACTGAACGAGTTGAACTCAAGTTTAGCTGTAAATCAATGACACTTTCTATGATTTCTTATAGCACAACACAATAACTTGTTTAAGTTGACTTAAATAGCTTAGGAAAGCAAATTTTTTTTATTAAATTTTGTAACACTAATATTTTAAATACGAGTACATTAAAATATTTTACTGTATCATCTTTAAAAAAAAGTACAGAATATGTTATTTTTAAGTGTATTTTTATTAAAAAGAAATTTTAATCTTTTTTAAAAAAAATTAATTAAAAAATTAAAAACTGATTACTTATCATCGTAATTAAATTAGCATTTTAAATTTGTAGAACTAATTAAAATTTAGTCTAATTAGTATACGAAAATATTATCTAAAGATAAGATTAATTTTGTTTTGGAATTTTTACATAGAGCTACCAAATTTGTTTAATTAAAACACTTCTTTAAAGTGAAATCAAAAGAAGCCTAATGCTGACTGCAGTAAAAAATTAAAATAAAATAAAATTAGTCATTGTTTATCTTAAGAAATAAAAAAACACTTTTTACTCTTCAGACACGTTCTTAGTTAATTGATTGACTGACACTATCAACATCAAAGGCACGGCACTCCTTTAATATATTTATTTTATTTTATCTATTTTTATTCCTTATTCTTGGAAAAGTGATCACATATTTAGCAAACAGTAAAAATATTACATGCATTTGTACAACTAAATGAATACATTGACCTTTGCAGTGTTTAATATTCAAACAACATTCCGTTATTTTTATTTTTATCTTAAAACTGAAATTACCTTGTGTTTTTCTAACTTCATGCATAGACTTGACCCAAATTAACAATCTATGAGTATTAAATTACAAAAGAATTGATAAAATTTTTTTTTCTTTAAATTTTAACTTTTATTAATAATTGCAAGATACTAATAATAAACAATTTTTTTATAAAATAAAACATTAAAAAAGAACTACCTTGTCCTTGTTTATCTTATAATGTTTGCTTAAAAGATATTAAATTTATTTAAAAGAGTTAACATTTAACGTTTTGTTTGATACATATTGATGATCTTGAAATTAACTAAATTATGTTAAGGTGACTTAGTAAGTTTTAACATTTTTTTTATGTAAATATTTTTCATTATGATGTTGTTCAACTTAAGCACTTAGATACTAAATCTGTTGCCTGTTATTTTGTATATCGCATGTAAAATTTGTAACTCTCAAAGAGTTTATTATGAAAAACTGTTAATTTTAACCTTCCTATACATATTTTTATTTTTTATTATCTTTATGGACTCTAATTCACAACTATAATTCTCGTAATTAGTGTAGGACTAATCATGCCTAGGTCTCCTGGCAACAGAGTAGACTGCCTAATCAGCTCATTCTGGCACTGCTGCGCCTATATTTAACACGGAGCCATAAAATTTTTTGTGGTGCCTAAGTTTTCATAGTTTTATTGAATTCATACGGTAGTTAGATCCAATCGCTATAAATTCCTTTTTTTTCTTACTTACTTTTAGTTAAAAAAAAAACAGGAGGTTACTCAAACTTTTAAAAACTCGAGAATTAGCTTTCTGATTAAAATGACAAATTTTTTACCAGTCTGGTAGTTTCTGAAATATTCACAAAGGTTTATCAAAAAACTAATTTTTTGCAAGTAAAATTTTTTTTCTTAAAAGATTTATTAAAAATCCAAAATGAACAAAGTCTTATATTTTGTTCGTAATATCGAATATTCATTCATAGCTTCTAAATTTTATTCAGAATTTAGTGGCAGCACTTAAAACCTTATGCTTATTATTAAAATAAATATATATTCAATTTTGTTCAGTTTTTTTTAGAATATTATTATAACTTACTAATAATAAAATAATATCAACTTTACAATTAAAAAAAAATATAAAAAATTATAAGAGATTCAGCAATAGACCAGAATAATACTTTCTAAAATTTTAATTAATCAAAAATTTATATATATTTTTTTTAATTTCCAATGACAATATAAAGATTTCAGTTTTGTTTATGTGAACAAATAACCGACAAAATTCTATAAATTTTTATTAAATATACTATTTTCATATTCAGAAATATTTGCAAACATATGTTTTAGAATTTAGGGCATAATATGTCACAGTATGTCTGACATGTGTACACACACACGCACAAAATTACTTTAACATTGTTTAGAAATTTTTTTTGGAGTGAATTAAAAAAATGTATTTGTAAGTTGTGTTTGTACAATGTCTCATCGAAAGTTGCGAGCAATTGTTTTAGACACTTTACTGGCAGAGTGCTGTTGGAGTTAAGTCAAATAATTCGGCAGTTTTTTGCATGTATTTAACAAAAAATAAACTTGAAACCTTAAAAGCAAAATCAATATTGCATTTAATAACTTTAATAAATAATTTATTAGAAAAACACCAAAAAGACCTTCGGCAGATGATTAAATAATTTAAAATAAACAAATAAATAAATAACTAATAAAAATATTATTAAAAAAATATGTATGTAAGCACTAATTTAATAAAAAATATTTTATTATTTGCTAATAGCGCAAAACAATTTACTACAACTTGAGTACAGCTAATTTACTTCCGTCGTGCAGAAAAAATATAAAAAATTCGCAATAAAAATTTTTGTTTTTCAATGGATTAGTCAGAAATTTTGATCGCCATATACTGTTGGACAAACCACGCTCATTTTTACGCCAACTATTCAACGATTTTCACTTACAACTGCTCATAGAGATAAGTTCCCGTACTTAATTTAAACTTGAAATTATGCTTTGAAATATTTTATTTACGACTTTAATTGCCGCCTCTGATAATAATGCTATCAATGACATGAGCCATTTTATAGAGTAGTTAATAGCTGTATCTTTTTGAATGGGTCTCTTAACGATTAAAATCTAAAAAGTGGTACATTAACTCTCTATACTCTAAGGATTTTTCTAAATATAAATAAATATTAATATATTAAAACGTAATATAATTTTATTTCTAAACACTTGTAACTAGAGTAAGCACATGTTTGGTTTATTTTTTGGTCTGTAAGGATTCTGATCCATAGACTTAAATAAATAAAAAAAAAAATAAATAAGAATTGGGCCGGAGGAGACCGGCCAAAAGTAAAACAATATAAAAGCAAATCCAGAGCTGATGAGAAAAAAATAATAATCAATAAAAAGGTTGCTAACTTTATTTTAATAAATGTTTTGTCTGTAATACAAATTATGCTTGTATTTATTTTTTTTTCCAAAAACTTTTAGTTAGACACGCGTATTAAAAATGAGACTATTAATAACATGTGTTGCAAATATTTCCAATCTTTTTTCTTTAATTTGTGTCTATATAAAAATTACTTGATGCTTGTTGTGCTTCACAAAAACAGTATTGTGAGCTTTTGCATTTCAAAAATTCACAAAATGGGTATTTAAAAAAAAACGCTCTGGAGAAGCATAATTTTATTATTTATTTTATAATACTAGAATTAAAAAATGATTAATCAATAAAAAAAAAAAAAAATATTTACAGCTTTTAAATAAACCAAAAATTATTTTGAATTAACAAATAAAGCCTCTATTATGGTTTACAGCTCATCTCTACTTTAGTTGAAATTTTTAAATTGCAACCTTTTTCTGCACTAAAACGTAAAAACCACTAACTCGACACTTAAAAACGGTGCTAAAATCACTAAGTTAACAACGTTGTACACCCAGCAAAACCGGATCACTTTTTAATGATTTAACGATGAAAACTCTTTTTTCCAAAGTGATTGAAATTAAATTTTTAATAACTTTTTTGTTACAATCTTCTTACTATAATGATGCCAACTCATAGAATAAAGGATCGGCCGAGAGCGGTAAAGTCTTTAGTTCATTTCGCTGATGCTTAAGAATTTCTATTTTTAAATTTTCAAAATTTATTTTAATTACTTTAATGAACAAAATTTGTTTTTTTTAAAATTTAATCAATATAAATAGATAAATTTTTACATTTTGCTTACTCTTAAATTTTCTCACGGAAAGCAAATGGAAAGATCAAATACATATGTCAGCAAAACTTCAAAATTTCGCAAATATGCAATGTGTTTTAGCTTAGTTTGTGTTATTTTTCAAAAATAATTATTTATTGAAAATTAATTTTCTTTTTATTTATTTAAAATTTATTTTAGTATTTTTTCTTATCACCAACAGCTAAAAAATTAACCTAACTCATTTACAATAACATTTTAATACACAAATAAACGATACAATTTCGCAGAAATGAATAACAGCAATTTGCATATCGATCGATATTTCTTTACACAAAATTTTCCTTTCCGCTCGGAATCAATATTACTACTCAATATTTTAATTTGATATTTATATTTAATAAAATTTTGATTTTTGAATACAAAATGTAGTATTAAGATTCGAATCTTTTTTTAAATATTTTTGGTGATAATAAAACACAGTTTAAACTAACTTTTCAAGGGAATGGGAAGTACATACATGAACATAAAATTTTATTTTAAAATTAATTAATATTCAATGTTATTATAATGCTTTGCATTCATTTTAAACAATGATTTGACCAAAATACAAAAATATATTAAAAAATTTATGACCTTAACAATATTGTAAAGAATGCTGAAAAATTAAAAAAAACTTTTAACAAGTGGAATTTTTAATATGTAAATTTAGATCTTTATTCAAATTTTGTAATTTCTTAAACACTTTTTAAAATAAAAAACTTTTTAAAACTAGCTTTACACTATTTAATTTCATCTGGATTACAATGGAGTGACGTCTAAACTAGCCGTCATTAATTTTTATTTTAATTTAGCAAATAAAAAATATTTTTTTATGCAAAATCTTGAAAGCTATAAAGCGAATATCATAATCTTTAATTAGAAGATAAAATATATGATTGAAATGCTTCAAGTTATAGCACGTTTTGTTCAAGAATAAAAAAAGAAATATTTATTAATTCTTTTTTTGGTTTTTTTATTGTTAAAAATCATTAAAATGCCAGCCCGCTCAAAGTGTTTTCTCTGTAAAAATTTTATCGTTGACTTGGCATGTTAAAGTGGATTTCAGTTTTTGATTCTTAACTGTTTTTAAAGATAAGTTTTGTAAGTAAATACCAGTTGTTGTTGTTTTCTATAGTTCTGAAATTATTAATGAATTTTTCAAGTACCAAACAATTAATTAAAATTGATTAAAATTGTATGTTTTTTCTCAACGAGGCAATACAATATCATTATTTATTAATAATCATTATAAACACACACACACACAGACTCGATAACATTTCTAAGTAGAGAATTTTTTAATATTTTACTTCGATTAACTGCTTGATACTCGTTTTTGAAATATGAGTGTCTACACATATAAAAAGTTTCCTAAAAAAAATAATAAAATAAAAGACATCTTGTCTCTTATTTTTAATTACAACTGAGTATAATTTAACCCTGAAATAACATAAAAGAGAATGGCGGCGGAACTAAATTGCTACTACTCGTATCTGATGTTGACATGCAGTTAAAGAATAAAATTTTTAGAAACACAAATCTTTTATTAATTCATAAATTCAAATATTATAGAAGACTGACTGACTGACAACCTACAATATCGACATCAATTTTATATGTACACATACATAAATAATAAAATTTTATAATTCATTATTAAATTACTAAAAATGAATTAAAACAGCCTGACGAAAAGCCAAGTATATTTAAAAAAATTTTAAATGTCAATTTTCAGTTTATTGGTTTCAGCTAGCTTTAACATTAATTTATTTAATATTTCGGCATTTCTGGCAATTTTTTATTTTTATTTTATACAACTTCTTTTGTTTTCTAAGCAATTACCTGAACGCCACATTTTTTATATTTTTATTGTTGCTGGTTATTTGTGGTTTAAAGCAAATAAAAATAAACTTTGAAATAATTAGAGTAATTAATATACATAAAACAGTATCAAAATGGACATGAAATAATCGTTCACAGTAGTGAATGACGTCAATTTTTTATTCATATTTTGAAATTTTTTTTATAATTTCATGATATTATAAAAATAAAATTAACTTTTAAATTGTCTTCAATTGCTTAAAATCTTGCACTTTATTGAACAGACATCTGTATATATATCAATCTATTGCATAATACAGAAAAGTACGACTAAAACGAACTTACTACATGATGTATTGTAGTAAGTATTTTACATAATTCATCTCAAAGAACTCCAAGTTAGAGAGCTAAAATCGGTATGTATGTGTGATTTATTTAACGTATAAAAAATCGTGCAAAACATGTGATTAAATTATGTTCGAAGCACGATTAACAACTGATTGTCTTTTTATGCTGTTCGAAACGATGCAAACATTCAAAAACACAAATATGCAAAAAGATATAACATGAACGATCATACATGTTTGAGTAAACTATTGCATAGTAGTTTTTTTTTTTGCTTATGTGTATTTGAAATATGGCTGTGTATTGTTTATTTTTTTAATCAAGGCATATGCATGCTAATGTCTATTGGCGTTTTCTGTTCTAAAAAATATATTGCATATATTCAGCCAACCATGCATTCTATTGTCAAAAAATGTAAAAGTTAAAATCAAAACCACGTCCTGTTCTCAGCATGATGCATATAAGAGATGCAAAAATGTTAAATTTTGTATTTTAGATTCAATCGTGTTGAACAGCATAAAAAACAATCAGTTCCTAATCGTGCCTCGAACATGATTTTATCACAACTTCTACTCAAAGTAAAAAAAATTTTTTTTTATGTATCAAAGTCTTTCTCATTGAACTTTCAATTACAGAACTTGCGCAACAATTTTAAATATAACAAAATGTAGTTTTATATATGTATATCACTCATTTATTTCAATAGTGTCATAATTAAAAAAACATGATTTTATACTAGAGCCATATAAAGTTTGCATGTGTTAGCACACTTATTTATGAGAAAAATTTGAAATATTTTATTCTGAAAGTATCACAAAGTAATTACAAACAAGAGTGATTAAAACATTTCTTTGATATATATATCGAAAATAATGTAAGATGTTGAGCAAAAATAGACTTATTCGTCCATGTTCTGTAAACTGAAATCAAAAATATATTTCGTTTTAAAACCGAATAAACACACTTGTTGGAAGTACATCAAATCTGTGACTAAAAAATATGAAAAAAAAAACACATTTAAGTTAAAAAACTTTATTTAAAATATTCTTATAATTTTCATTTCTTATAATTTTCACTACAAGTATGAAGATTAGTGCGATGAATAAAAACAGCAATAGGAACTACTTTTCGACAATAGCAAATAATTTCTGTTAATTTGACTGAATAAAATTTGGAACTTAAATTTGATTGATATCAAAACGAGTAATTTGCAGTGCACCAAATAGAAATTTTTTCGGTTTTAAAAATTTTCCGTTTAAAAAACATATTTATATTGATTTAGTCTTTATTTTTATTTCTTTAAAACAGTTGTTTTATGGTGTAACAGATTTAAATTAATTTTCAAGTTCAGTAAAGTAAACATGAGATTTTCTCTTCTTTCTGGAAAGCGAAAGAAAGTTGCGTGAAAGGTTCGGTTTTGGAATGAATTTTCGTGTATTGTTTTTGTTTGCAATACAATTATTGGAACGAAACATTTAACTGAACAGCCAGTAATCCTACAGTCTTTTGGAGCACTGATTTGAAGTCCGCATTTTGTTTCATTTCGGCGATATGCCGTTGTTTTCTAAATTGACGTACTTAAAAACGGCTTGTTATATTTGACTATAAAAAAAAATGTGCAATTCTGCATAAAAATATTGTTTGTAAATTATAAGATATAGATAGAAGTTGCCACGAAAAAAAGTTTTTATGTAAAATTTTGAAGTTTTTAACACTCAAAAAATTTGTTTTTAAAATAAAGCAAGATAAAAAATCTGTAATTTTTTATTAGCATATAATTCTATAAACTTTAAAGAAAATGAGCCATATTTTATTAAAATCGGTGCACAGCTTTTACTTTTTTTACAATTAAGTCAATCTGTCACATAGTAAATACTATCCCTTATGGCAAAGGAATAGTTTTTAAATTTCTTTTTATAGAATTTGAAATGGATATTCATAAAGAAAAATTAGCTGTTAATTTTTGGAAGTGCTATTTAAAGTTTTTTTTTTTTTTTTTTTAGTATGTGAGCTGTTAATTATTTAAAGTGTTATAACTCCACAAAAAAATTGTTAGAAGATATAGACATCTTACTAAAATTATATTATAGAGGACCCAGTGAGATCAGCTACTGTTTTCTTATTAGGGCGCCGTGTGCAACCTAACCTAGTAAAATTATTGATTAATTTTTTTTAACAGCATTTCAAATATTTTAAAGAAACACTTTACTCAGTTAAATATTTAAACCACATAATGCTTATTTTAATTCCATTAAAAAAAAATTTATTTTAATTAAGTTAATTATTTAACAAAATATTAATCTTTATTTGTGCTTAATTCTGGAATTAAGCACAAATAAAGATTAATATTTTGTTAAACTTTTAAATTCCAAATAGAAATTATTACATATAAATTAATTATTCGTAAATTAAATAATTAATTCAAATAAAAATTTTATTTTAAATATTTTTTGTGTGTTTAAATTAAATGTTTAAAAAAATTTGTTGAGAGTAATCTACTGAGGATTCAGAGTAGGGTCTTATGAAATGGTCCATATAGGTATATTATCCCCTTCGATACTTATTGTACTGAATAAATATCTCATGAGAATATCATGGGAAAAACAATAAATTTCAAATAACAAAACACAATTCTGGAATTAAGATCAAATAAAGATTAATATTTTGTTAAATGAAAAACTACAACGATTTTTAATAAAACGTAAAATTTAATACGAATTAATTCTAAAACTGATTCTGTACGATTTAAATTTATTTGAGTGAATATCTGTTAGTAAGTCATACATTTTATACAAACACAATAATCTACATACAAAGAAAATCTGCTGACAGATCAAGAACAAATTTTCACAAAATATATGACTGTGTCATAGCAAAATACACCAACAAGAACAGCTTTTCTACTAAATTTAATCTCTCTCCGCCTTCACTTCATTTTGCTTTGTACTAATTAATCTGTGTTGGTTTTTATTTATCAAAAACTGTTATTGAAATTAATCCTACTGTGATAAGAAATGTTTTAAAATGAAATTTTTGTGATTCATATTCAGAGATAATGCATTAACTATCATCAAGTAGTCAATTAAATTTGGTGGGTTAGGCCACAGTAAAAATATTTTGCACAAAACCCAAAATAGTTTTATAATTGGCTGCAGTGAAGCCAGTGTGAGCAATATTACGCTATACAGCACATAAAATAAAATTTTCTGCACATATAGCACAAATGACGTAACGTGATGTGGTTCTATTGGTTAATAATTTACAGCTAAATAAGAGAGAAAACTAGAGAGAAATGTATTATTTTCTTCTTCAAACAGTGGGCAATCTACTTCCTGTAACGGGAAATCATGCGCATGGCGTAATTTTGAGTGTATGGGGGGTCTAACTGTAAAATATTATTCTCATCATGAACTATCTTTAAAATCTAACATAAATTCCACTTGGAAATCTTAACTACTTTTTCTAAATATCTTGTGACTGTTAATTTTTACAATTTTGAAACCAAGGAAAAAAGCAATTCACATACACACATACACACATTTTTAAGGTAATTATTCAATAATCTCTTCCACAACAGCTTCTTAACCTACTTTTACCATTAAAAAAAAATAAATTATTAAACACATTAAATAAATCTGCTTTAAATTTATTGGAACCCAAACCTACCAACATCAAAAAAGACAATTGCCAGCAGCACAAAAAGTTATAAAAGCTTTTTTTTACTAAGATAAATAAATAGATAAACAAATGAATAAACATAAAATTTATGACAAAAGAAAGTCGAAAAAGGTTTAAGCAAAAATAATAGTTACGATTATTCATCAACGTCGTCAGATGACAAGACAATTGAATTTTTTTTTATTTATTATAATACACAACTGACGTCACACTAGACAATTAAATAAATGAAATTAAACAACCTGGTTGACTTTAAAGAACAAATCAATGGGGCTAACTGACGTGTTAAGAAAATGTTTATTTTAGAGCAGCCTCGTACAAATGAGCAACTTGTCAGTTTTATCTGGATGATTGATAAAAAGTGTGCTTTTTATTTTATTTATTTATGTTTTTTTTTAACAAAGAGTTTTATAAGATAAAATGAATTTTGTTTTGTGTTAAGGAAGTTGAACATTTAATGTATAAAATTTGTTTTTTTTTTGTTATTGCTGTTTTTCATATTGAAATAATAATTGCAAAACGAGCATTCTCATTGTGGTATGTTGTTCTTTCTTTTTGCTATATTGATGTAAATTGTTTGAGTCTATTTGCACAATTAATTAACATTTTATTTGCACCCAGAGTTTTTTTTTAAGGCAATGACTAATGAAAGCATGCAGACATTTTGTAAACATGTTTGTACTTCCTAGTGGCCTGTTAAGACTTGTTGAATAATTTCAATCAGTTTATTAAGATTAGCATACGAATCATAAGAATTAATATAAAAGTCTTTTAATAATAAATGGAAGCTTAAAGAAATTTAAAATTCATTTAATTCCAAGTGTAACAAGCATCTTGATTCAATTGAAAAATAATAAATCTGTGCGAGTAAGAGTAAATTTACTCTCAACAAAAAAAAAAAAAAAAAAAAAAATAGAAATATGAGAGAGTAAAAAAGGAAATAGAAGTTTAAGAAGTAAGAAGCTGTTTTGAAAAATACAAATACAAATGCACAAATCAACAAAGTTATTAACACCTGCAAAATGAAAAAAACAAACACTAAAATCTGAACAAGCGTGAATCTAAAATTTTGTATTTCCCAAAGTTATTATTTTAATTTATTTTTTTAATAAAAATTAAAATAATCAATTAAACCATTTTATTAACAGCCTATCGAATCTACCAACAATTAAAAATTATTAGAAATTAATTCCAAGATTAAAATTTTTAACGAGCACAGGTGACATTGACCATTTGCTCCCAGGGTCTTGGAGGAAATTAAACCTGCGATAGGTTAAGGCGCTACCCACCAATTTACAGGCAATCATTCATACTTTTATTTTGATTATTATTGTCCGGTTTTTGCTGCACAAATTACAGATAAATTTAATGCCTCTGACGGTTTAAAAAAGCACTAAAACTTAAAAGGCACTAACTGGAAAATTGTTCGCTTACAAAATGTTCCAACAGTGCCAAACACACTAAGTTGACACCTCTGCACTATGCATATTCACTCAAACTTTTATTATAGTAGAGTTTTTTACTTCATTGCCTTTACGAAAAAAACTAGTTCTAGTATTTTTTTTAAACGTTCTCAATTACTTTGTAAATAGTAGCTTTACAAAAATATGTGTTTGCAAAACTTAACTTAATTAATATTTCCCTTTTACAAGTTGCTTTGCTAACTTCCAGCATTCAATTGAAATTGAAAATAATAAATAAGCGTTTTTCATTATTAAGTTAACAAAATATTTAAAGACATTTGTTTGAAATATTTTCCAATTGTTAAATTTAATTAAAACTTGTGAACAAAAATACCTGTAATTATTTTCCCACATAACTTATTATTATTGCAAAAAAAAAAAAAAAAACAAAACAAAAATTATTATAATTTCACACCTTTGAAATAACAAATTTGTTTTAAGTCAATATATGACGTATTTCCTTTTAGCACAATATTTTTTATGAATGAAATAATTTTTGAAATTTTTGTTATACTATCTAATCTGAAAATTTTTAAATAAAATTACGTTCAATAAATGGCCACAACAGACTTTTGTTGTTAATTAATTACCAACTTCCTACATGGGTTACGCCAGATATTTAAAAAAAAAAAAAAAAAAAAAAACAATGTGTCTCCGAAAGGCATGTAGCCGCGACTTCTTGTGTGTATGTTAATTAACAAAAAAATTAATAAAGAGTTTTTTTACTTTATTATAAGTTATTGCTAAAAATGTGTACATACATACATCTGTTGAAGGAATTCTCTAATTTGTTGCAGTAAGCAACTTCTCTTTGTACTTTGTAAACTTTTCAATAATAAAAATGTTGATTCACTGCCCATAAAAAAAACGCTGAGTTAAATATAAATTTTTAAAACTGAATACATTTTTCAAAACTTGTTCCTTCACTAATTCACTGAGACGAGAAATTTGTCATCAGTCAAGTTTCAGCTGTAAATCTAATTTTGTTTTCTTAATTTACAAACTACTTTTATATACTTTAGTATTTAGTTGTAATACAATTTTTAAGTGTAAAAAATATAAACATATTTATGCATTCATACATTCACGCAGCACAGCTGACTGGTGTCTTATTATTTTTTAATTACTATTACTAGCATTGAATTCGCTACTTCGTTGGCGGGGTACCATATTGTTCTTTTTATAAATTATTTTTTGTTGAAGAACGCAGTCTTATATTAATATGTCCATTAATGTTTAAAAACCAAAAAGTACCATTAAAATTAATAAAAAGTATCATTAAAATTAATAAAAAGTACCATTTTGTCCTCCTAATAATTTTTCAATTTGCACAAGAGCCCAAACTCATTGGAAATCAAAAAGTATTATTAAAATGTATAAAAAGTACCTACCAATTTCCATTTTAAAGAGTCCATTTCAATGAGTTTTTACTTTTCTTAGAAGCCATACTTTTAGGTTCGATATTAATAAAATATCAAAAATACCATGAAATAAAAAGTTCCATTTAAGGTCTCATTTAAGATTTCCACCGTTCGAGTTCAATTTCGTACTTCTCGGTTCATTAATATAAAAAAATCAAAAAATACTATTAAAATGAATTAAAATTATAATTTTTTCAATTAATGATTTTTCACTTTGATCTGAACCATTTGAAGCCAGTAGTTATAGAGTTGTTAATATTAAAAAATCAAAAAGTACCATTAAAATCAATAAAAAATGCCATAATGTATGTCCCATTTACGATTTCTTATTTCGTTCAGTACCACTTAATTTTACTGTCACAGTTTTAGGCTTGAACATAACATAAAACATTGTTTAAATATAAAGTACCAATCGTATTTCTTCTTTTCGGTACTGTTTTTAGGGAGGAAATTTTTTTTTAATTGATTTTTATTGGGTGTTATAAATCAATAACAAAATGCTTACATGCTGCATCAATTTACATTTATTAGTAAAAATGGGGACATATTTTACTCCTTACTTTCTCGAATTTTAGAAAAGGTCCAATATACATTATAGACCTTTTTAAGAAAATAAAAATACAATTTAGTTTCTGTTGCTGTGATTGTTACTTTGAAAAATAAATGGGGGCTAAAAAATATACCAACATTAGTGTTTTACTCTTTACAAGGTACAAATATGAAAAAAGTACCAAATATCTGGTTATTATTTTTAAAAGAATTTTTTGTAATATGAATTTTAGCTCTATCTGCAGCTTTTCGAGAGATATAATAAGTCCGATTTACCCGTTTTTACCCTTTTTTGCAGACTTAATATTCGAATTTCCAAAAATTCTTTCTTTTTCGTTCTACTCATTGTGAGAGGAGCCTGCTCAAACAACTTCGTATCGGCTGGAATGAGATTTCACTTTGTGCTACATATGTTGACTGTATATTATTCCATTCTCTTATCAAAGTAGAATATTAACAAAAATTGTTCTGTAGTAAATGTTCATAGATTTTGTGATATTTTACTGCTTAGTAAATAAATATCACTCATACGTCGAGAGGAATTAATTTTATTTAAAATAATTTTGCCAGCTTGGCAAAATAGAAAAAAAAAAAGAAATTATATTTACTATATATCTTTATTTATTTTCTTAATTAATATTTTACTATTAACTGTAAACTAAAATTTATTAAGTTTAATAAAATATTAATATATATAAAATTTATAAAATCCAAATCACTCCTACGATTTATAGAATGATTAAAAAAAAACAACAAAGCAGATAAAACAGCAATAGAGATTAATTTAAAATGAAGTTTTTAGTTTGCAAAATTAAGCTATATTGGATAGCACGAACATAATGTATACAAAAATATTTAAATCAATTCAATAATTTATTAAAAATTTTTTTTTTTTTACACTAAGGGCCTTGATACATTATCCTATTTCGACGTTAGATCTCTTAAAAATAGCATGTGTATATAAAAAGTAAGATAGTGAGGATATTTTTTCGTGTTTTTTTGACAGAATTGTACAATTTTCTCATTTATTAAAAGTTTCATAAAAATTTTCAATGATATTAGAGTTGCTTTTTTATGGTTGATGACAAAAAAAAAAAAAAAAAAAAAAATACAAAAATGGCAAAAAGCCATAAATGAGTTTCTTTGCATCTTTTTCGTTTAATGGTATAATGCCTTATGCATAGTCATTTCGAAGCGTTTTTTTTTTAAGTTGAAGTGTCAGATTTTCTTGCCATAAAGTCGTATGATGTTGTGGAAGAATGAATTCAGAGTCTTAACTAAAAGGTTATTATATTAATTCTCATGAAATCTTAATTTAACAAACAGTACTAAATATTCACCATTCCGAACAAGATTCAAAAATATGGAATCAAAATTTTTTTTATTAAACAATTTTAAAAAATTTGCAATAAGAGCGCACAGGATAGTTTAGGTTGTACAGGGCACCTCAAGTTAAGAAAAACAGAGAGCGCTCACTTAGATGAGTGAAAGGAAGTAGGAATATAGTATCTTCCCCTACGGCAAGACCGTCATCTAAATAAACCAGTTGCTACTTCTAATGAAGCTATATAACATGCTGACCCCTATAGTCGACAGTGCAGTAAGACCGCATAATAGAGCTTGCGCTGATCGGCCAGGACCAGAGGCAAAGGCAGAGAAGATGTTCCACAGTTTCCTCTTCTTTCTCGTCTTGACAACTTTTACAGTAGTCATTCGATGTTAAACCCATGTTCCTAGAGCAAATTTCTCAAATAGGCTCTCTGGGTTACTGTTCAGCCTAGGCCAGATTATTCTCGCTATATTGCACGTCTGCAAATACATACGCTCGATCTGCTGTTTGCAGGCCGAGAGAGGGAGAAGTGCCGCAGGGCGTGCTTGTATTCTGCACTGACAGCCTCGACTCTTCCCTTGCTGAAGTAGGAATACAAAACAGCTCTAAATTATTTCTTATAAATTTTGTCATTTCAGTTTATTTATAGTAAAAATTAAAATTTTTTTTATTTTTATGAAAATAATATTTTTATAAAAAAATTTTGTGGAAAAGAATAAGTACTTTTCTAGTTGGAATGTATTCAACATTTTAAACAAAACATATTTAATGTCAATAAAATATTTTTAATTTTCTTAATTAATATTTAATCAATTTGATGATATTTGAATAGAACGAACGAAGAAATATAAAATTGATTAAATATTTGTGACAATTATTCTAATTAAAATTATTAATTCTAATAATTTTTTGTGTATTTCTCTTCTTCAATGCCTGACTTAGTGTATGATTTTTCAAATTTTCGAATTTAATTTGTTCCACTGGTGACCTTAAATCGGTAATTGTTAAATATAATTTACTATTCACGCTAGTGTGTCATTCACTTAAAAAACAAAAAAGTTAGTTTTTTACATATTTTCCAATTAATTTTTGTGTAGTTTTTTCTTTTGTCGTCAGTTATCAGATAAAAATAAATAAATTAAAAAAAAAATAGATACAAATAAATTTCAAGGAATTTTAAGAGAATTTTTTATAAAATAGGAAAATAGAACTAATATTTTTTCATAAATAGTTTTTTAGGTGTTGATAATAATAAATAAAATTAAAAAAAAAGAAAAGAGTTTATTACCAATATCCTGCATTTCGATTACGCTACGATCGAAAAATCGCGTTCCAGTAAAAAAAACTGAATCGCAAGAAAAAGAGCCAAATGGAGAAAATTTTGATTCGTATCGAAACGCATGATACCTATTAAATAAGCACGATGAAATTATACAACATGATTCACTCATTAGCGGTTTTATTCCAAATTGTCAAAATTATTTTTTAATGAAAAAAATAACGTTTTTAGAATAACCATCTCAAAGAAATATATACATGTTTCGTGCATCAAAAAAAAAAAAAATTAAAAAAAATTCTTTAAATGGTTTTGGGGATGCAAGCACCTCATATTAATTCATTTTGCTATTAGGTATAAATTATATTATTTAACAATTTTCAGCTTTTTTTATATTATTAAATAACTATTTAAAAGCTTGCATGTCAAGCCGAATAACAATAAAAATAATTTTATATATAGAACAATAAAATACATGACTAACAAAAAAAAAAAATAATGAGAAAAAAAAATTAAAATAAATTTATGATTTTATCAATAATGATAACTAGTTGTGCTTATCAAATCACAAAAAAAAGAATCTAATTAAATTATTGTTATTATTATTGAATGATAAACTTCTTGTTGTCATAAAAATGTTTTTTGTTTTACATTTTAATTTAATGAAAAATGCATTTACTTGTGTTTGTTAATAAACTTTAATTTATCTGTGAGAAATTTCTAATCATGGTTGCTGTTTTAACAAATAAACATAAAAAGTATATAACTAGTATTAGTTATTATTACTTCAGTAAGTTTTAATGTTTGAAAACTTCCGACAGATTTTTTTTTTTTATAATTCTCACAATTTTTACTGTGTTATTTTTTTATTATTATTATTTTGGCAGATTCTTATCTTTTAGCTTGAGGGAATGTAATTTTGCTGTTGTATTTGAATGAGTTAAATTTCTAGAAAAAATAATTGTGATGACAAAAATATTCAACAATCTTATTAAGAACCGAGTAACGAATACTAAAATCTTAAGCTGTGGTATGAGAGAACCACAAAAGAAAATAATGTCTTTTATGATTCAGTCAAAAATATTACTAAATGTAGTCTTAAGCTACTAACAGATGAGTTGCATTTTACATATGTATTTTAATTTGAAAATACACGAGTCTCTTTCATGTTTATCAAAATTTGTTATTTTACCAAAGGTTTATATTTTTGGCCAGAAACGATATGCACAAATATGTCTAACATAGACTCTGTTTTTTATAACAGCTAAACTCAAAAATATTAATATTTTGTGAAATTTATTTGCTTGTTATGTTTTAATAAAATAAAATAAACTGGATTTAAAATAAGCAAATCTAATTGCTTATTTTTTTTTTTTACTATATAAATAGCCACCGAAAATATTTTTCATTACGTTATTGTAGTGGTGTCAAGACAACTAGTTTTCTTCTTTTTACGCTACAAAATGATAAGCTTTTTTTTTCTTGTAAAATTTTTTATTCAGCCGGCTAAAGATACAGCAAATTATTATACGGCGACAAATATTTATACAAAGCATCGACATTTAAAACATATGACTGTACCTGAGAAAATAGACACGAGAAAATTTTGTCAGAAGTTTTCGTCATGTTTTTTCACAGAAGCAACGTTTTTGAGGGCACACACGACATGTTTTTGTGTCACATTGTAAAAATTGACAAATACAGTGTAAAAAACATGGCGTCTATTACTTGGGGGTCACACGATCAAGTTTTCATTCAATTTTTAAAATTTCTCTCATTTTTTTTACCAATACACTCACACTTTTAAAATTTGCTGAGAGTTTGCTTTCAATTTTTCGTTCAATTGACTGTTTCAAATTACAGTCAAGAAAACAGCTGACTGCAGTTTTTTTTATTAAAAATTTGAATTCTTATTCTGCCGCCAGTATTATTTTGTTTTTTTTTTTTTTTTTAAATATGTTTGTGAACAAATTAAACAAATATAACGACGTTTTGCAGTTCATAGAGATATACAGAAGGCATGAAGTTCTGTGGAACATGAATATTCCTGCATATAGACGGAATGATTTAAAAATTAAGGCATATAACTCTATTGCCGCCGAAACAAAACTGTCGGTGGAAGAGGTTAAAAAAAACATCTTGTTGAAAAACTTGCTTTGAAATTGCGTGCAGCCTACGTCACAGCTTTCAATTTTTGTGAATTTTGACAAGCAGTATGTGTAAATTTCTTGAAAGAGAATTGTAAAAAAACTTGATCGTGTGACTGCAGTGTTAGTATTATACATAAGCATGACGATTTGTCACAGAGTGAAATTCACTCTGTGTTAATAAGGAAAACTCGATAAAATCGCTGTAAGAAAAAAATTTTATTGTCGTAGTTAACTCAAAAACTTTATTATTAATGAGAGGGAATGAAAATATTACAAGCAAAATAATATTATAAAATAAATCTTTAGAGCTTTGAATTAAATCCTCTAGACCGTGTTTTTTTCGGTATTTTCCTTATGGCCACAGAAATCGTGTAACCGTGAACTATGTTGAAAGAGAGAGAGAGAGAGAGAAATAGAGAAAATATATATTTGCCAAGATGTCCAAAATTTGAATTTTTTAAAACATTTCATAAAATGACAGACATTTCATTTTACCCGACTTGTACTTTTAATGTAAACAGTGGCAACTGTGGTACGTTTATTGGAGGTAGTTTAAATTACAAAAACACTTGCATACTACTTTAACATCTCGCATTGTTGTTTTTGTTTGTAACGTATGGAACAACTGTTTTACCTTTCAACAAAGCTTTTTTTGTGATTCTACTTTATCTAATCATCTAATCGTGACAAAAGATTTTTAATTTGATTTTGCTTGTTATGGAACGAATTTCATAATGTTTTTTTTCACAAAATTAAATCGGATGCATTATAGTCCAACTTGGGTTTAAGAAAACTAAGGTTTTGATGAAAATTTTGGTGATTACAACCAAATAAAAATATGGATTATCATAAATAAATTGTTTTCTGATAGCAAATTGTTTTCTATAAGTATTTATACTCGAGCCTGTAGATAAACTAACGCACATGAGCAGTCTGCTTTAAATTTTGTATGCAGAAAGTGAAGGCTTTTATTAATTTAGATTTAAATAAATATGATTACACAATTAAATAATGATTACATTTTAATTATAACTTAAAGAACTGTACCTAATGCTACTCTAATTTCCAATTTGAAATAAATTTAATTTAAATAAATTACCAAATACATTATATTTCTCCGTAATTGTTATCTTATTTTACTGCCTTTTCATTATATCACGCATTATCATACGCTTTCGTTTTAAGCAGAAAATTTTTTTTTTATAGTACGAGTAGATTGTCGTTATTTTTTATTTTTATAGTGTAAATGAAAGCGTATGATGACGTGTGAAATCTTGGCACGGGCTACAAATAACATTTTAAATTTAAGGCCATTAATGTCAAAATAAATAAATATTTTTAGCGGTGAGAGGGTATTCAAAACTGCAGTTTGTTTGGTATAACTCCCACGCAAAATATAAAAAAAAAATGCAGAGAATTTAAGTACAGGGTGTGGATCCCACTTTTTAGTTTATAATTGATTTTATTACATAATTTACATAGTAATTACTTTAATTTAAGATTTTTTTATGAGTGCTTGCACCAGAGATCGAATATTCCTTTTATAATATTTTATGTCTTTACTCGAATTTTAGTTTTGTTTTATTTAAAATTTTTAAATTTGCTTTTAATTAAATAATATTATTTAAAAAAGTTATTAATGCGAGAGTAAAATAAAACTCAAGAAGTTAATTTTTCGAAACTTAAAATTGTGGCAAAAATAAAAAACTAATTATGTTCTTTTATTATGTCAGTTTAAAGTTTTTCTAATAAACTTATTTAAAGTTTAGTAAATAGTATTGTTTTCTTTGGAATTTCGTTAATTGTGAAATATATCTAAATAACAATAATAAAGGTTTTGCGTTATTTGGCACAGCAAGTCAATGTTTACTTAAGTCGTTTTAAGCGATTCTTAGCTTAGAAAAATGTGATACTATTCTCATCTGGAAATTAATCATTCAGTTTAACAGTGACAAACACAAGATGAAAAAACCATTTTGGGTACAAAATTTACTGAAATCACGAGAACTGTGTTCCTATTAAGTAATAATTACATTATAGCACATAATTTATCAAAGCTTTAGTTTTCCATAGTACCAACAACGTCAACACCATCAGACTCAAGACCTAATTTTCTTTTTATCATTTTTGATTCAGATTTTACAGGCTTGGGAAGTGTAATACTTTTTTTTAACATGAATGGTAGAGAAGAGACAAATCCGTATAATATAGTATCAAATTAAGATTTTTGCCTAATGTAACAAAAGTAATCGATCATTTTATCTTACTAAATATTTACAACAATTGTAAAGTCTTTCATGTGATTATTGCATGTCGTGTAAAGATATTTATTGTGGGAGAATTAATTTAATTGTTAAATGTGTTCAAAGTTTTTAAACAATTAACTAATAATTATGCTTGTAAATATTTAATACTAAATTTATTAAAAAAAGAAAACGATATTGCAATAGTTAAAAGATTTTTTTAAAAAATTAATTAATAAAATATTTGGTTGTTGGCAAAATTTTATATACAAAAAAATCTGTTTTCAAACGCAAACAGAAAATTTTAGCAACCTAAACGTTTTTATTAAAAATGAAAAAGAACATAAATAAACAAACGTTGATACTGATTGAAAATTCAAGTACGCACAAGTATAGGCAAGCCTCGATATTTACAACAATGCTTGTATTTTTGTTTTAATAAAACAAAACCAATCCGACCAATATAAAGCAAACTTGACAAAATAATATTCTTATATTTTGTTTTTCTGCTTTTTTAAGCAAATTAAATAAAAAATTATTGAATTCTGTTAAATGAATTCGAAAAAAAATTTTCTTTTAAAAAGGAATTCACATTTTTTGGTTTTCTTTAAGCCGAGCTTAGTCATTTTAAAATCAAATAAACAAACATTTCGAAAGCAAATGGAATAAGTTATTGATTTTTTTAAAATTAATTTTTAATACATTTAAGCTAAAAAATAAAAAATTTATTAAAATATTCGCTTCAAGTAAGAAGAAAATCAACTTTTTTGCCAAATTTTTATTTACCTCGCCACTTTCCGACAGTAGCAAACAACGATTTGCCAATTTTATAACACAAAAACTTGACTTTGACGTTTAAATGAAAGTTCGAATTTAACTTCAAATGATACTGGATTTTTAGCTTTTATAAATTTTTAATGTTTCAAAATTAATTTTTTTTTTTAAATGTTTTCTTATAATTTTTTGATTGTAAATCACTTAATATATTTTCTGTAAAAACCTGGTCATCCTAAAGCCAGACAATTTTGCACTAAAGAAAACAGACAATTTTTTTTTTATTATTTTTCGTACAACTTTCAAAAAATACTTAAAAGTCTTAAGATGTTGCTTTTTTATTCTTAATAACAAAAACTTAACTACAATTTTAAGTTGGCTTCAAATTGAAATAAGAAAAAACACAATTACTTTTATTTTAAAAAGAGAATGGCAATTTTTTTTAATTGCAACAAAAAAAAATTAAAATAAAGAGCTGTACGCCTTAGATTTTAGTATGAACTTACCTTAAATAAAATATATCTATTTTGTTTTAAATAGTTAAATTAAAGTTTCGGTTTCCTGAAGAGCTTTTACTTTTAATTGGTTTTTCTTTTCTTCTTTAATTGTTTTGATTGGCTTAACAATTTTGTATTAAATTTTTTACTTCAGCACTTCTTTTTAAGTAGATACTCTCTTTTCTCTTCGAAACTTCTTTGATTTATCTATTATAAATCAAATTGCAACATGAAATATTTTTTGGGGCGAATGATTTACATTTCCGTTTGATTTTTATATTTTTTTGTTTTAATACTTAAAATTTTTTTTAAACTGGTTTCAAAAATTTTATTTCAAGTTGACTTTTTTTTAATTTGTTTAATAAAATTTTCTTTAAAATCTGCCGCTTTTACTCTTGATTTCTTATTTTTTTTTTTTTTTTTTTTTTTTTTTTTTTTTTTTTGTAAAAAAAAAATTATATTTATAAATATTTATACATAAAGTATAATTTATTTTTTATTTTCGAACACGGAAAAGTTTTTTTTTTAATTTTTTTATTTTGAATTTAAAGAGCGAGTTAAGAAAAAAGCACGACCAACTCGAAAACGTAGCAAAACGGTATTAAATTCAAATATTAAATTTAACTTTGCAAGTTGAGTTCAACAAATTTCAAATATCAGTTACTGTTTTTGTTTTTTCGAAGTTTAAAACTTTTGTTGCTCTTGCTGGGTGCTGTTGTAGTGGTGTATACTCGTATAAAATGTTTTAATACACAGTATGGCGTTTACTCTGCATATACTATGAACAAAAGTAAACAAATTTATTTATTTTTGCTCTTAATTATTATCGTTAAAGTATGCATGTATCTGTATGTGTTTCGTATTTATTTATTAATTTTTTTTCGGTTTATTTAACTCTGAAGGTTTTTTTCTAGTGTATGTCTAGTATAAATTATTGTTTAAATTAATTTTCTCGTCACCACTGCGAACGATGTTTTTTTAAGTTGCGATCACTTTGGACTGATGTTGGTTTAAAACTTGTCACAACGTAATATACTTTCAGATCCTGTTTGAACAAAGCCCAGACAGAGAGAGTGCTAAAGAGCAAAATCTGTTTATTACGGGTTTTAGTGCTTATTAAACCGTTAATGTGTGAGTAAGAAGAGTGTATTAACTTGTGACGCAGTGTAAGCTTTTTTACTCATCTGTTAAAAAAAAAAAAAAATATGCACGTATAGGTTTCGGAAAAGTTCGGCTTGACAGTTTGAAAGATTCTTGTGTGCAAATTGGCCAATCGTATGATAACTTTTGGTTTTTTTTTCCTTGGCAAGATCTTAAAACATCTTTCCTTTTAAATAATCTTTATCTCTTTATTCAGATACGAATACGCTCGTAAAACTCTTAACATATACAGGCACACACATTCACACATCTACATACATGTAAAAAAAATACAAAGAAGATAAAAAAAATCAGCAATTTTTATGGCAGTGATAAGCTATTTTGCGTTTCTTGTTATCATATTCATCAACAAAAATTATTTTTTGTTTTGCTTTTCGCTTCAATCAGGCAAACATCTTCAGCAATCAAAATCATACTAAATGAGTAATTTGAAATGATAATGGATTTTACGATATTAGCTGATACCAGCATAATTGCTACCAGACAATCTTTTAAAATTGTTATTCTCTTACAATTGTGACGTTTTAATTATGATTTAAAATTAAACACACATACTCGTAAACGAGATTTACACGAGTTTTTTAGAAAGGCTTTGTATTTCTAGTTAATTTAAATTTTCTTTTGCTTCTAAGAACCCTTAAAAAATGTGCTAGATTTTATTATTTAATATTATTAATATTTTTTCTACCTTTTTCCTAATTTCAAAATAAATTTCTTCAAGCTCGAGGTCAAATTTATGTTTTAAAACATTTTTTTGTGTTTTACCATTACTATTGCGTTACCCCATAGCGTAACATCATCAGGCTTTTTTTTTTTATTTTTTATTTATTAATTGATCACTAGTTGGTTCAACGTTTTGAATCCTATTTTTTAAGTCAACATCCAAAGGACAGTCGAATTATTTTAAAATAAGATAAAGAACGATTTTTATTAAAGATCTTAAGCGTGAAAAACATTTATTATTATTATTAACGAAAAAATTAATTATAAATAATTTTCAGAGATTAAGCATTAAACATGTTATAAGTGCCGTAGGAATGTTTAAAAACTGGACTGACACCCATTAACTACAGTGAACAAAATTAATAATTGAAAACTTAACTAGAGATTGTTTAAAATATTCTCTATTAAATTTGGATAATTTTGAGAAAAATTAAAAGGTTGAAATTCTCAAACCAAAAAGTTTAAGAATTTTTCTTGAGTTTAAACATTTTTTTTAATAAACACTAACTAAGAATTAAATTAATTCGCTTGTATTGTTAGAGTGTACGATTTATTAATTAATTTAACTTTTTTAAGTATTCTTAATAAATAAAAGCAAACAAAACTATAAAATGCAGTAAAGTGCGTTAAAGAAACTGCATTTGCAAAATTTTATGCCAACAGTCAATATACTCATACACTTAACCAGGCATGGAAAGTTCTTACTTTTAATTTTTCAATTTGCTCTTTTTTTTCTTGTTATTAAAGTGTTTTATATAAAATATTGTTTGTTTCAAACGTTTTTTTCTGATCATTAGGAAATTTTACTATAATTTTTGCAAAAAAAAAAAAAAAAAAAAAAAGAAATAATATTATATATTTTGTCCTTCTGTAAAACCTACACGGACGGACGTTTAGACAAAATTAAAATTGATAAATCGATTTGCCAAACTATAAAGCTTATTAAAAGGTGTCAGGTATTGTGTTTCTCATAGACTTGTCGATTAAGCTATTTTATTTAAGATTATCGATGCTGAACGAATGGTTTTTCGACTGAAAACGCGGCCTTTGACTTGTCTTTAGGTTTTTTGACGTAAGCCACAACTGATTCATAAATGCAATTTCTAAACAAAAATTGCATACATTCTTAAAAAAATCAATCTTGCTAGACCACTTATGGCGTTTTCTTTTCTAACAAAAATTTTGCATATTTTCTGCCATCGAGTGTGTTTACGTTCTATTGTTAAAAAAATTTACATGTTTTGCACTCAATTTATATGTGAAGGTGAGATACTGCCCTTTTTTACAATTGTGTCAACTACTTGTCTATACAATTAAGCAAATTATTAAATTTGTATTTATATGAATAGCAGATTCAACATATTCTTTATCAACATATTCTTCATAAAAATCCATTATTGGGCACTTTTGAAACAAAATCTTTTTTGTAATATTTTATTTTAGTTTTTTTTGTGTCAACTGTTTATCAGTTAACATATTTAAATTTCGCAAGTCGCCTCAGAGTGTTGAACATATAAAACACAAAATATACATTAGCGTTAAATGTTAAATGAAAAACTTATTTAATTTTTCTATTGAAACCATAAAAAAGGCATCACTTTGTGCAATTTTAGGCAACCTGTTTAAAACATTAAATAATTTTAATGCCATGAAATAAAAAAAAAATGCTAAAGACACGTATTCACATAAAACAAATTGAAAAAATTTAATTTTTTTAATAAAAAAAACAAAAAATAAATTTTACGTAATAAAATCTCTTTTTCATTACGAATGTAAGTTGTTTCTTCGGTTTCCTAAGAACAAAAAATAAGCAAATGCCTAATTTTTACATACGTTTCCGTGTAGTCGACAACAAAATATTATAGTGCGTCCCAATTTCACATAAAACTGATCGGATTAATTTTCTTTTGACAGAGACTTTTACTGGGCCACATTTCATCTGTTTGTCATTTAAAGTGAAATTGAAACATATCTAATCTTCTCCATAGGGGGCCTGGCTGTATGTTTCATTTCACTTAATTTTGATCTCAAACGAAAGCTAATGAAATTCAGTCACTAAATTTCGACTGTCAAAAGCGGTTTTACTATCTCTTGTCTTATAGTCGCTTTCTTTTGAATTTTTGTAGGTAAATAATCTCAATATATCTGAACAGTTTCACAAATTAAACGCCAAATTTAAACCAAAAATGTGTAAATTAAAAAACACAACTTGATTGATATCAACAAATGGAAGTAGAAAATAAAAAATTAAAAAAATCTTCACACACACTGATACATATAAACAAATTTTAAATAAAAAAGCTTGAAATATTATATTTTTTATGGTGGCTGTTAAAAATCTATTTTATATTTTATAATTGCTGAATGCAAGTGGTTTCTGTGTATTTTGTGTTAGTTTTATAAGGAAATATTCCCTAACAAGAATAAACAAACAAGTGAGTGATTTTGACAAATGTTTTCGTATAGTCGACAGAAATATATTATAGTAGGCCACAGTTTCATAAAGAAATGCTTACGTTAGGTGAGGTTAGTTTGTACAAGGCAGTCCAATAAGAAAATAGAACACTTGGGTCCTCTGATTAGATCAGATTTTTATACCCCTATAAGAGGGCAAAATGATAGAAGCGAAAGAATAAAGGTAAAGGTAAAAGACAAGTCGGACGGTTTGATTCTAGTAGCAAGGCTCTAGGCTTCCGTTGTTACAATTTTTGATAGCTAAAGTTAGAATTCTGTGTGTAGAAAATAATCGGTTTTTGGCTAAAACTTTGGAACTAAATTTGAATGGATAGTTAAGGACATACTGTCCGACATTTTAAATTTAATTTCCAACCAAAAGCTTGATATTTGCCTTATAAAAGTTTAACTTTAACAATCGACAACTTGTAATAATGGCCCTAAGAATAATAAAACATAAAATTACAAGTCATATTAAAAGTTCGTTTTTTCCTTTAAAAATGTTATTTTAGCTTGAATTTTATTGCAAGTTAGAAATGGATGAAAAATATGCAAAATGAAGAGTACAAAGCTATTCTCTTTTAAAAAGAGAAGAATGCTTTTCAAGCTGTCATTTTCAATTAAAACTCACCAAAAGACTTTAGTTTGATTTTGCATTTTAGCTGCATTATTTCTTTTAACCCTCTAATACATATTTAAATTTTTTATTTAAAGAAATCTATACACCGAATTTGAAGTCTGCAACTATAGCCATTCAGCCTTCAGTGAGTCGGTCAGTAACACTACTGGCTTACACATAGAGAAGATTTCGGTTCTTTGTTTCTCAAGCCCCTAAATACATCTTAAATATTAAATTACTCCATTCCCGCAAGCTATAAGAAATTTAGATAAAAATCTGACTTTTATTCAGAAGCCAATAACGTATGCCTACGAGCAATTAAGTTCTTCTAACCACCACCAGGAGTCGTTCATCATATTTTGAACAGTAAATTTAGCTGTACTTAAAGATTATGGCCATAATCATAGTCACACTAAAGTCGGTATTTTTTTAAAAACGATTGTAATTTCATGAAATTCTTATGAACAAATGTTAGCTTTTTTGTGACTATGATTGTGACCCTATATTTATTACAACTTGTCAGTTGAGAGAAAAGAAAAACTGTACCGGTATATTTTATGTTAGTAAAAGTGCAACACACTCGAGTTTGCTATTTCATAAAGTACTGAATTTCCCAGATTTGCAAGGAAAATTTCTGTACACAAGCAAAATTGTTTGTTTAATACAGCAGAAGAACAATAAAAATTTAATCAAAAGGGTGCTTTCTTAATTGATAAAAATGGAAATTTACTGATTCATGCTAGCAATTTAGTTCTGCTTGAAGCAAAAGAATCACAAACAATTAAATGCAGTAAAAACCAGTTGTTATCACACTTGATACTGAAGATATGGTCACCTTAACTGCTATTAAGTTTAAAAAGAAAAATTTAATTGTGTAACACATGACGTAGTGGCCGGTTAAAATTTTTAAAATGAGGAAAATAAAATAATATTTGTGGGTGGCTAAAATTTTAACCACCAATTTATCAACTTAAAGCTATTCCTAATTAATGTAAGGGGCTCTTACCTAGTTAATTGCTTCAGGTGACTTCAACAACAGAAAAATAACAGCATTACAAAAAATACATGCAGTTTGTCATTGCTTTTGGCAGTTTTCGGGTCAAAAATTCTTTACTTATGAGTTGTTATTTTTGTAAATGGTATAAGTCGACTATTTTCAAAAAGTGGACTTAGACCACTTTTAAAAATAACAGTTCATTTGTTAAAATCAAAAACGTGTGCTAGAATCAGCGTTGCCATTTTAGCCTTTTTAAGGCCATATTTAGCCTTTTTTCTCGCATTTAGCCTTAAAATTTATGATTTAGCTTCTGGCTTTTTTCCTAGCCTCTTTTGTTTTTCAAAGTAGCCTTTTGTGGAAAAATGAAAACAAGTGATACATAAACAAGCTGAGACTGAAAGCAAAGTAATATTTTCGATAAAACTTTTGATATGTAAATTGATAAATTGGTCGAACGAAGGTAATTTGATAAGTAAAGAAAAGTATTTGGCTTCTAACTTGTAAAATAAAAATGCATTTTATTCCTAATTGATTAATTAATTGTTCCATTTGGTATTTAGTTATCTAGTACTACCGTTTAGTAATGCTGAGGTTGCTCTCTTTGAGTACGATAAAGCAAGCGAAATATCAGAATAGAAATCGCATTAAAACTCAAAAAATAAATTATCACTTACAGGAATTTTAAATATTATTTTTTAACATTGAAGTTGAAAAATAATTGAATTCGCTTATAAGTATTTAAAGCCAAGTGGAAAACGATACAATTTTCTTTATATTTTATGTTCACTTCTTAGTTTCTTATAAAAATCATAAATATATTGTAAAAAAAAAATAAAAATATTTTTAATTTTAAGCTAAAACTTTTTAATTTTTTTCTAGCTTATTTTTTTTTGGCGGGCTTTAGCCTTTTCTAGTGTTTTTTAGGCAAATATAGCTTATTTTTTTCTAGTTCCTGGCAACGCTGGTTAGAACTAAACCCAAAATTGTTAATAATTTATTGGTAACTACTAACACGCATTGTTTATCATTTATGCAAAAACAAAAATAAATCTGTTGTCTCAGTGTCACCTTGTCCACCATTTTTAGTTGTAACAAATCTTCATACCCCTTCTCCGTCTTAAGCGAATTACGTAATTTATAAATGCAGTGCATAACAGTTTAGTTAATAAAACAAAACGCTAATCTTTCTCAAAAATAATAAATTTTTTTAGCTTTAATTGCTTTCATTTTCACCCTTAAAATGCATTAAGAACTAACTATTGATTTGTTAAAAAACTATTTAATGCTTAATCGTTTTCTGAAATATATTTTTTATTTATTTAAATAAATAATGACTGTTAAAGTGATTGTGGTAATTTGATTTGATTTGTTTTTTCTTTAAATTATTTAATTATACTTTTCCTAAACAAATACTGTTTTTGTATTTGTTTATACAAGAATTATAATATATTTGTTAGTATTATGTACACGAGTATATTTTCATTTTAATCGTTATTTAATTTATTTAACTTTTCTTATTGTTAAAATAAAACTTTAAGTCTGTTGCTCATTTGTTATTGATTTTGCAAATTAAGAAATAGTAGCTAAAATTTATTGGTGTATGTTAATTGATCTGATTGCAAAAGCAATAGCCAAATTAAAAGAAATCAATAATTGAATGAATGATGGATATTAAGAATTTTAAAATTTTTGAGTTTTAAGCCCTGTTGTTGCAAAAGTGTGATTTGTTACACTTAACTATATTTAAAAATTAGGGAATAGAGTGGAAAGTTTTAAAGCAGTTGTTGATTTTAAATTAAATGACCGTAACAAATTTTTTAGTTAAATATTTTAAAATTGCGTCTTACATCTACTAAAGATTTTTATTCTTTTCTTGTTTACAAAAACTTTCCTACTGATAAAACTTAAATGATAATAAAGACAAAAGTCTATAATATCATAATATGTCTACCATAAAAATTTCTTAATTTTGTTAATTAAATTATGTCTACTACTCGCTATGAAGACAAACTGTTGTTAAAATTTTCAGAAATAACTTAAAAAAATTTTATTTCAACTCACGACACCCACTGTCACGAGTTGGCCAAAAATGAGTAACACCGATGTGGGAAATTTACTCTTTTTTTCTATAGAAAACATTTCTAAAATTTAATGCAAAAATATTAAGTAGTTTTTTAGAAGTAAACCCTAAATTTTTATAGTTGAAATTCAAATAAATTTTGAAAACAGCTGTTATATTTGTAGTAGAATTGTAATAGAGGTATATAAGCTTATATGCAACACTATTTTCGTTTAAATATTTTTATCATATGCGACTAACTGCATAGCCCAACGACAACTCTTTAGTAAAACTAGATTTTTTATACATAACCCATTTTTGGTGGTCCATTAAAAACAAAAATCCTATAACACTTTAGTAATTTTTTGATATTTTATAGCTATAAATATGTATTTTAATATATATAAACTTAAGCTGCTTTTAAGTGCTCTTTAGGATTTTATAATTATTTTTCAGTATTAACACGATTACATATCCCTGATATATTTCAGCAGTGGATGCAGCTTAGAAAAAAATAATACAACATGTGCTGCATTCGATTATACAATTTATAGAAAATCGTGCTTAAAGAATACTTTCAGAGATAGAAAAATAAAAATTAAAGTTCATGCTTTTAAAAATTAGTAAAAATTTTAGAGTTGTTTACATGTGCTCTCATTTTTATTTTATTTTTATAATAACTAATATTTTTGACCACTCGATATATGGAGTTAAGAAATATAAAATATGAAAAATTTTTTAGGCAATTTTAAAATGTTTTTTAGCTTTTATATAATTTTTAACGTAAATCTTAATATAAAAAATTGAACTGTACGTGTATTTGACATTGTACTCGTCCTAAACGGCTGGACCTATTTAATTGATATTCTGTGTATCGCTTAGAAGGCTTAGCTTTACAAATTCGCCCGGCATGTGGCGCTGCAGTCGGTATCTGATTTATTTGTCTACTACCTGTTTGTTTTACTGTTTTCTAAAATCGGAGAACGGCTGAACTGATTTGGCTAATTTTTTTTTATTATATGTTCGACATAACTCAACTTAAATTTTTCTTCTCTTTTTAATTATTTTTCAATATAAGTGAAATTTGAAGACAAAACAACGTCTGCCAAGTCAGCTAGTCATATATAATATCTTATTATTCGATATTTTTATTTGCAATTTATAATTTAAATTGTATTTGAGCTTCACAGGTGATTTTTATTACTTATTTTTTATAAAATATATTTAATAAAATATATTACTTCTTTGTGTAGCATCTTCAAGAAATATGTATTTAAAACTTTTTTATTATAAAGTAAATTTCCTGAAGATGCTACACAAAGAAGTAGCGAAATATCGAAATAAAAATAATAATATTGTAATATATTTTATAAAAAATAAATAATAAAAATGATTTCATGCTCAAATAAATTAATTTAAATTACAAATTGTAAACTATATATGTGAGGTGGGCATATCCTTGCACTAAATTAGAAAAAATTGTATAGACAAATTGAGTTGTGTACGGAATTAGTTAAAAAAATTTTACTTTTTTTTTAATTAAAAAAAATTTTTTTTTTAAGCTTAGCGTGTCCTTAATGTGACTTGCATCAAATTTGGTTAAACCGTTAAGAATATCACATGCAACGACTGTACAAAATTTCCTTAAGTTTGAACTTTTTCTCTTATATACGAGAACATCGACATGTGCTGCAATATTCCTCTCCTACTCCAGATCAAAAGTATTTTTCTGCATAGAGCACAGTTCAGCTGGACGAGTGAATAGATGTATAATACAGCTAGAATAATCTAGTCCAAAGTAAATCACAATCGTGCCATAGAGCTAAATTTAAAAATAAATGTGCCGATAGTAATAAGAGGCCACTGCAACTTTGAAAACCATAAGAGGAGAATGGTAATGTCATTAAATAACTACTGCATAAATTGTCAAGAAGAGTAAGAATAGGAGACTGTGTAACACCTTTGCCCAGCACTAGGTGATAAGCGTAAACTCCACCTCGGACGATCCACGTGGCTTCTTTAAAAACAGCAATTATTTTAGTTTTTATCAGACTCTTTTTCTCTTCTACTTCTTATTCTTCTTATAATCTCTTAAATTTTTTGCTTGTACCTCTCTGATTCGTCTATCACTTTTTCTCTATCACTTTTTCTCTATTACAGAGGGACCATATCAGATGAACCACCTAAGCTGTCTTTGTCCATCTTACTCGAGTTGATATGTTCAACCTGACCTAATCTAACATTTATAAAAGTTTTGATTTATAAAATTGGACTCTAAGTCTCATTTATAATAAAATTAGTTTTACTTTTAACTGGCTATTTTTTTTTTGTTATTTAAAATTTAAATTTAAGTGCTCAAATAATTTTTAAATCATACAAAATTAAAATTGAAGAAGTAGTAAATAATGCTAGACAATTTTCGCTTGAGAGAAAGCATTTTAGTTTGTTTTACAAATTTTCAAGCTAAACATCTACACAAAAAACTAATATGCAGCAATAAATTTGACTAAAAAAAAATGTTCTATTCTGATTATATATTAAATAAATTCAGATAAAAATTTAGTTAAGTTCTTAAATTTGCTTATTGAACTCCTAATCAAATTTCAATTTTAGCCGCATTCAACTGCTCTTTCTAAGACCATGCACAAACTCCTGCATTCTATCTAAACAAAAAATTTTAGCTGAATAAATGTTGGATTTAAAAAAAAAAACTTGAAAGACAGTTTGTCTTATTAGTGTTTTATTAAAAAAAAAAAATTTGCACATTCATTCATTCATATTTGCTATAGATTGCGTAAATTTCTTAATATACCAGTAGACCCGTTTAAAATTTGATTTATTTTTGCATATAACGTAAGTGAATTAACAATATATCAATTAAATTCACACGCAACCGGATGTATTGGTAAAAATTTATAATAAAAGTAGCAACAACAAAAAATATATAAAAATCCATATAATTCTATTCAATCTTAACTTTGGGCAAACTCACAAATAGATGAGATTGCTTTCCTCTATTTAAGGTGTTTTTTGTTTATTTTTTTTTTTTCGTTAAACATCCGTTTTTATTCACAATTCATGTAGTATTTGAAAAAATCAATATTTGATTGCAGTTTGATGTGCTTCTTTTTTCAAAATTTGTTTTGTTTGCTCATAACAAGTTAAGAGTCTATAATTGAGTTCCAACAACATTTCTGTCTTTCTTTAAGTCTATTTTTAGTTTCCATAGAAACGGAAATCTTGATAATTACAAGTATAAAACAAGTGTATGTAAAAATAAATATTATAAAAATGTGTTTGCCATACATTCACTTCTACACAATCACATAACAGACCAAACTATTTATTTGTGTGTATAAGAATAAGATGCTCTTCATAATTGAAAAATTAAAATTCCTGTTTACTTAAAAAACTAACGTCAGTGATTCTCTCCAGTTTTTGGACCAAGAACCTCTTTACAGGAAACGAACAATAAATTTTTTAAATATTTTTGAGTATTTTTTTTAGATATTTTGTAAACTATTGGATTGCTCGCTGCGTACAAACAACATATATATTTTCTATTAAAATTAAGCACTCTGGCAATACTGCTTACTAAATATCAAACCAAAAATTGCAACTTCTTTTCACAAAAGAAAATGTTGTTCTGCAATAGTATTTTTGTTAATACTAGATAATACGGCAACACTGAAATAACTAAAAAAAAAAACTTTTTATTCATAAAAGCAGAAGAGAGAAAATGAAAAAACTCCTGGGGAATTTTCATCTGTGCATACTTGGTCTGATAAAAAATATTTCAAATGATCTTTTTTTCAGAATAAAATATTTAAAGTGATAACATAATGCCAACTTTAAATTGCTCTCCTGTGGTAAATGAATATAGAAGATTTTTTTTAATAGCTTAAAAGTATACTGTTGCAGGTTAAATCTTCCTCCCAGAAATTTTGCTTTACGAGCCATAAGGTCGAACAGTCACAAACTCTAACCGATTAAACTAAAAAAAAACATGTTAAATTCGATTGTGTGCCGAGTCTTACTCGTATATAGCCTTCATTGTCAAATATTCATATTTTTCATTTTCCACATTCTTCTTAAATATCAACAGAAAACAAAAAAAATATATAATTGAAAAGGCTAATTCATTAAGCTTGAGGCCATATTCCAAAAATTTATTTATTTATTATTGGAGTGAAATATCGATATAAAAATAAATTTTTCTAATACGACTTTAAGCTTCATAAACTAACCCTTTCAATAAAAAAAGTGAAATAAACTTACATTTAAATAATATGAAAAAGAAATTAAAAATATTATTCTTTGAATATAAATTTTTTTATTAATTAATTTCAGTACAAGAAACTAAAATTAACGAGTTCTAAGAAAACATCCTTTTTGAGTGCCTTAGTTTCAAAAGCAATGAAATATCAATTTTTAAATTATTAAAAATAGAAAGATCCAATAGGAAGTCAAAAAAATATAATTTAATTTAATTTTGCAAATATTTTTTTTTATTTATTTAAATATTTAAATCCATAAAGAACTTCAAATAAACGCCAACAATCAAAAAAAAAAAATTCTCTTTCATAAAGATATACGAGGTCTGTTCAAAAAATAAGGTGAATTTTCATTTTTCTACAAAAATATTTATTTTGTCTCCTTTAAAATGGTTCCCCTCAGATAAAATACACTTGTGCCAGTGTTTTTTCCAATCCTCGAAGCAGTTCTGATATGCACTTTTTGGTATGCTCTTGAGCTCTCTCAGTGATTCGGCTTGTATCTCCTCAATCGTCTCAAAACGCCTTCCACTCATGGGTTTCTTCAATGGAAAAAGTTGTAGGGAATCAAAAAATTACGATCAAGCGACGATTTTTTTGGTAAAAAATTCAGCAATTTTGGAACAAACTTCTCTGCCACATGATTCATGCCCAAAATTTCCGAACAAATTGCATGGCATGAGCCAACCGATATACCGACATCCTCATAAGAGTTTTCTTCATTTACTCAATATTTTCATCGTTTGTTGATGTGCTGGGGCGTCCAGGGCGAGCGTAGTCATTTACATCTTTTCCACCTTCTGTGAAAAGCTTGTACCACTTGTAAATTTTTTTTTTTTTTGGCTTTAAGTAGACACCGAATGCCACTTTCAACATTTCAAGTGTTTTGGAACACTTAATTCCATTTTTTACACGAAATTTAATGCAAACTCTTCGATCAATGTTTTTCGACAACAGAAAATCGCCGAGCACGCAAAACACTTCTAACTTTTATACTTCTCACAAACAAACTAAATGTGCTATATAGCTAAGCCTGTGAACATACATATGTTCGAAAAAATCGAAAATCGAATGTACGTAGCCCGCGAAATTTGAAACAGACCTCGTATGTATTCGTAATGCTATTACATTTAAATACACACGTGCATACACAAGTTTGTGTAAAACCAACTGCCTGGTTTGGTGTTTGTGTGCACAAACATTATGCACATGTACAGCTTACAAATTTCCATAGAAAAACAAAACAGGAATAAATGAAAATCAAAATTTCGGTTGTGTTTTTGATTTTTCTAGGCCAGTTGCGGACCAATTGTTTTGAGATTTATGACTATCATGTCTTGTCTTAATATTTTTATATATTCGATGTTCTTACACTAAGAAATCGTACTCATAGAGTAAAGAACCGTGCGAGACCGGGTAAAAACAGGTAGTAGTCAAATAAGCCAGATACCGACTATAGCGCTACCTGCCGGGAGGATTTGTGACGTTAAACCTTCCAAGATTATACATATAAACCGTACTCTTCAATCACTCTATCTATTAAAAAAAACCGCACCAAAATCCGGTGCGTAGTTTTAAAGATTTAAGCATACATAGGGATATAGGGACAGAGAAAGCGACTTTGTTTTATACTATGTAGTGAAATTGCATGCTGTAAAGGGCTATATTATTCCATATTATATGTAAAATGTATTTAAAGTACTTAATTAGATAAGGATTAATGCTGTATTGCTTAAAATCGCTTTGTAAATAAGCCATTATAAATAAGCCATCGCGGACTTTCTTGTGGACCTTTTTAAGGTATACAATACTTAATACATTATTTTGATCTATCTCGTAGAGTTCAGCCAGCGCTTGCAATGTAAGCGCAAAAAATGTGTTTATTTACGACTTCACATTAGAAATCTTGAAATTATCAGTGGTTCTCTAATATATTAAGCATGATATTATACATATAAACCTTCCTCTTGAATCACTCTATCTGTTAAAAAAAACTGCATCAAAATCCGTTATGTAGTTTTAAAGATCTAAGCATACATACAGACATAGGGACAGACGCGGGAAGCGACTTTGCTTTATACTATGTAGTGATATGCATTAAAAATCTTATTTATAATTTTTTTTTCAATTATTTAAAAAGAATATGAAAGGTATGAATATTTGTCTGCAACAGTGAAATGTATATAAGACTCGGCACAGCCGAATTTAACTTATTCTGTTCAAATTAGTATTGTTAACTTAACGGGAATTGATTGCCCTCATTAGAAAAATACCTTATTTTTCTAAATTAATTTTAACGTATATTTAAAATTGCTCTCCTCAAGCGCTTTTTTTTTATTGCCACAAAAATGGGAGCTAATTAAATGATTAATTAGAGGGTTATATTTCTATTAGTGTTTTACACAAGTTTATTGAACATTTCATGTTCCCAAATATGATGTAGCGCCAAATGTAAACTTTTAAAACGTAGATACTTCGCTAGTTAATTTTTTCCCTTTTTTTAAAACCCTCATCAAAA
This sequence comes from Thelaira solivaga, assembly GCA_947397855.1. Lineage (NCBI taxonomy): Eukaryota > Metazoa > Arthropoda > Insecta > Diptera > Tachinidae > Thelaira > Thelaira solivaga. Next base: position 24,044,879 of record OX377612.1, on the reverse strand, counting down.
GCAGGTTATCTTTTTGTATTATGCAGTTTAATTTAGTGATATATTGCAAATGCTATTTAAAATTTGTTCTTTGTAAAATAAAGTTAGAAATTAAATAAATAAATTAATAAATAAATTAAAAAATAAGCGATTTAATTTGACTTTTATGTATGTTAGTGTGTCTTTTTTTAACGTTCAATATTTTATTTGTTGTGTAAAAACAACTTTTTTAAAACTTTCTATTTGTATCGAAAAGATTTTAACTCATTAACATATGTTTACTAAAATCAAAATTAAGTTGGTAATATGGGTTGGTCGTTATGTGTGTGTTTATTTGTGTGTATTCTTATAAGCGTAAACAGCTGTCGTTAATTAAAAATTTTATTGTAGCAAAGAATTTTTTTTATTTAATATTCTAAAGATAAATATAAATATTTTAATAAAAAATTAAAGAAAAAACGAAACAAAATCTACGCAATAACATAATTGACGTCTTTAAAAGCCGGCACACTCACGCATGCGTCAATATCCAAATTAAGCAGAGAAAAAAAGAGCAATCAAACAAGAGTATATAAACATTTTACGAATAATCTAAAAAAAAAAAATAACAAATTAAGAAATATAAAAATTTAAATAAAAGAAAAATAAAAAAAAAGCAATTAAATGGAGTTTTTTTTTGTAATTGAAGCCTTCAGATTTCTCTTTTTCATATAAATAAATAAATAATCACTTTATCACGTAATATTTACTCCAGTAATTTTATTTGTAAATGTAAATTGCAATTTGCTTTTCAAAAGGATGAAAAATATTGCAGAAAAAAACTTTTTTTTTTAATATTTATGAATTTTTCATTATTTCATTGTAGCATTTTTTGTTAAAAATGTTTGCTTAATAAAATTTTAATTTGCAACCTCTTAAATTTATTTGCTTAACATCAATTGTTATATATATATATTTTTTTGCTGTTGCTATTATTATTATTATTATATTTTAAAAGAATCACGCAATGACAAATCAAAAATATTTGTTTTTAGTTTCAAATTCATAGAATTGTTATTGTATAATAGTTTTTAAATATTGTAAACGATCTCGTGCAAGTAACAAATGTGTTGTTGAGTTTCTAGAAAGAAAAAATTAAGTGAGAGTATTGAACAATATTCTTTTATATAATAAAACGTTCTTGCCCGTAAAAAAACTAATATTGTGAAAATCGTTAATAAATTGGCAAATTGGCGGAAAAAAATTATTGTTGAGCATTTAAAGTTTTCAATTTACATTAATAGTTTGCTGTGGAAAGAAAATCTCTGAAGTTGTTTTATTGAATTTTTCACACCACATACAGTAACTCAAACTCATTTATTAATTTTGTTTTTTATTTCAGTACAGCAAAATTTTTGTACATGCCCGTGAATGTACTGCTCACTAGATAGTATTTATTAAAGGACTGCACGAGCATACTTGAAAAGGCTTATAAGTACTTTTTATCATAAAGTATTACACATGCGTGACTGCCAGTATGCTTTTGCAGTCCTTTAGTATTTATCAAAGATGAATAATCACCTAATAGTCGGTTTAAACCCAAAAGTTTTTTGAGGGCTGTAATCTTAATCAAGTGGCTTACTGCTTATTGCCCTTATTTGGACATAAGCATACACGACATTAGAATGCTGTCACAGTGGCTTGTTCGTGCATGGATATTTTGTGTGACATTAAACAGATTTTGATATATTGCTGATGGTGCAAGCTTGCTGGTATTGTGTATGATGAAATTAACTTTTTAAAGAGTAAACATCGACATAATACGTTTAAGAAACATTTAGGGGATTCACAGAACAGTCATAAAATCATGTGTTTAAAAAAAAATATGAGTCATATTTTTTACTGCTGTGAGCAACCCCTCATAACTTAGTGTGCTGTTTCAAATTTGAGTCTATTGATTACTTATGACAAAATATTAAACACAGCAGAAAAAGTCTTATTTTAGGACTTCTTGTTTGAATAGCACAAAAATACTTTTTTTAATTTTTATAACTTTAAGACTTTATGACTGATACAACCTACCAATTATTTATTCAAAATTAAGCCAGTTCATCATAAACTTTTTTCTTAATATTTTTTTTTCGTTTTCTTTTTTATCATTTTATTTTCTTATTTATTTAGTTATTAAGATTATAAATACTTTAGCAGTTAATAACAACAATTTTCTTCTATTTATAACCATCATTCCAGTAAGTTTTATTTTGATAAAATTAATATTGTACCAGTTGGATGCTATGTTACGAGTAGCTCAATTACTTTATTGCGCGTGCGTGCTGCTATCTTGTATTCGCCGCTTAACATCTTCAGCTCTTGCTTCTTTTATAACATTCAATGCTCTTAAAGTTTATTGTAATTAAGCTCTCTGTGTACTAAGAGATACATTTTTTTTTATACATAAGAACTCTTAATAATTAAACAAAATTTGAGAAGCAATAAATTAATTAAAAAAAAAACAAAACAAATCCATTTAACTAAGACGTATTTAATACACCCCCACAGAAACACAACTAAATAAATAAGGAAATTGATTAATATAATTTTTATAAACTGTTTATGTGTAATTGTGTTCGGCTCTTCTGCTCCTTATGTAAAGTGAAATCAATAAATAAATTCAGGTTTTAATTTATTGTTTATTTATTTCGTCTAATGAAATTTAATACGAATTGTTAAGGAGCACTGACTGCTCTTAATTTATTGATTTTTATTTAACATTCAGTTAAATATTAAAAAAGTCTCTCAGTAAGAGTTTCTAAATTTTGTGTAATTTTTTTTGGTGCAGATGGTAACTCTGAAATTTGACAGCTGTAACATATCTTTATTCCGATTATTAAAAGTTGAGAGTTTTAGGAAAAAAAAAAGGCGTTATAATTGTATTGAAGCAAAGTGAAAGCAATGGCAATTTTTCGGAAAAAAGTCAGCTGTGCATTTGCATCTGAATGGTTTGAGAATTTTTATGCAATCCATAAGAAACAAATGCAGCCGCAATGAGCATCTGTCTAATGAGGCTTTTGGTCAGGCCTTATTTTTTTCCGAAATTCCAGAATATGATACCTGAGTTATTTTTGCCTCAACTGAACGGCATGAATCTGAACGACTTGTGGTTTCGGTAAGATAGCATCATCTGCCGATTTATTACATCATGAAATGAAAAAGTGCCCTCTTATTGAGACACCTTATATATTTTTACATAAATGTGGTAGTTGTTAATTATTTACGAAAGCTATAAAGTTTTGCTTAAAATACATTTCAAACACGTACCAACCTGGTTTGAGTTTGAAAATATAATTGAGAAAAACGAAACGTTTACACATGCGTTTTATATTGAGAATTTGTCTCTTTCTTCTCTCAGCAAGTTTTGGATAAACTGCACTTTGTAAGCTTTATTTTCATGTCAACTGCAACAATCTATTAATAAAGTTTAAACTATTTTAGAAACGAACTCTAACTTAATGTAATGCAAATGTAAATGTAATCAGCAACGGTTTTTACTATTGTTGTTGCAAGAGTGTAAAGTACAATACCAGCAGGTATTAGATTAAAGCCAAGTATTAGGAAAAAAAATAAATAAAATTGAAAAAAAAAAAAAACCAAAGTACTAGTAAAAACTGACTTGTACTAGATAAAAGCAGTTAAAGACCGTGCACTTGGTGTTAATAAAAAACAACAACAAGCACAAGAAAATTTCGAAAAGGCACACCAACAACAATTCTTTATAAATAACAAATAAAAATAATACAAAAATTTTAGTAAAATAAAAAAAATAAGAAAAATAAGTAAACAAAAAGATTTATAACGGAGCAAATTTTTTGTTAACAAAAAAATTAAAATAAAAATAAAATATATTATATTATTACAAAACTGACAACATCACTTAGAACAACAGCAGCGCAAGTCGCAGTCGAAACTGCTGCAGCAGCGCACAAACAGCAATAAACGTCACATATAACATTCACAGTCACCTGTTTTGTATCACGGCTAATTTATTTTATAATTATTATTCATTTAATAAGAATATAATTAACACTAAATGCACGAGTAACAAAATTTTAACCAGCCACTCCACAGTTTCTCTCTCTGTTATGAAATACGTAATTCAAATTTTAGTTAGACGTAACAAAATAAATAAATAGTTTCAAGTCGTAAAAAATGTTTTAACATTTGTAGTTTGTGTTAAGCTGTTTTCGGCTCAGTAGCACTATTACGGTTAGTTTATCTATTTATTTTCTTTTGCTAAATACAGATATATTTTCGAGCGATTTTATATGGAATTGCCACATGAATAGGACCCCTAACACAATTTTTTCAAAAGGCTATAGCTTCTAAAATAAAATTGCTTCGAACTTAATTTTTACTTCTATGTAAAGGTACCTTACAAAAATGGGTTTTGTTTTTAAAAAAAATTCAAAAAAAATTCAAAAAATGTTTTCTAAGTTTGCGTCACATGAATAAGACACTTCTCTAAAAAGACAGTTTATGCATACTTTTTAATAAAAAATTTTAATTTTAATTTAATTTAATTAAATTATTCGATCTTATAATTAATATTATTTAATATTAATCAAGCTTAAGATCTTAAAAAATTATTTTTATTTAAATTTTTTTGAAAATTTTTACATTTTAAGATGTAGAGCCTCTATTTTTACAAATTGCTTCGTAAATTCGATTGGGTATAAAATCATTCAATAATTTAATATAATCGAGCAAAATGGGGGACCAAACCACTTTTATGGCTTCAATAAGTTCCTCCTTGATAGTATAGTGCTTTCCAGAAGCATACATTCTCAAATATTTGCAATGATGTTGTGGTCCGTTTAGCAAGGGGACCAATCCAACACATTAAGACTTTGATCGCGTAGCCATTACTTTACCACTCGGACAGTATGAATCTTTTGTAGTTTTATGCAAGCTTCTGAAAGTGAGGAAAAGCTTCGGAAAAACATGCGCTTGGGTTTTTGTTGCATATTTTTGCATATTTTGTTCATAACAACATTTTATTGCATATTTCTGTTTGAAGAGTATGGTTTTGCATTTTTTTTTTTTTTTTTTTTTTTTTTTTTGGTATTTAAAGAGCATATAATAATAATAATAATAATAATAATAATAATAATATAATAATTTTACAGCGTATTTGTGCTTTTTTTTAGCTGTCAAAACAAATATATTTCTCACTCTTTAATTTACCAATCAATTGACATACATAAATTCAAATTAAAAATTAATTTGGTGTTCTGTTGTTAGTTTTACTTTTTATAAGATCCCCTTTCTCCCACTCTGCGCATAGATTTATATGTACGAGTGACATTGATAGTAGTAAAAATAATATTAAAGCGATTTAGAAATCGTTAAAAAAGGTTTTTTACAGCTCCACATAGAGTCAACATTTTACAAGATATGTATCCGGCTTTTCAATTGCCACCCGAATCAATTATAATTCGTTGGATAACATGGCTTGCTGTGGTTAATTATTACGACAACAATTATTAACAAATATGGGAAGTTCTAAGCGCTTTAAGTAATATTTATTTCTGCAAATGTTGGCTTCATCGAAAACTTTATGAAAAAGTTACAAACAAGTAATTTCACATCATTTTGACTAATGCTGTTAAGAAAATTGAAAACTAAGAGATTGTAGCACAAAGCTTAACCTTAATGCTAAACTTGAACAAAAGAGATCAAAAAAGGAATTACTAAATGAAATGAAATTTATAAGTATAACGCATCCTGCTTAAAACAAATTTCGAAATATGATATATCGTTTAAGTATGCTCCTATAACATAAGCAGATGTTGAAAGGTAATTTTCGTTGTATAAATATTTATTTATTAGGTGTTGGAATTAATTCGTAGCGTTTGATGAGAGATGACGTGGTTATTACAGTGTTATATTTTTACCTTCAAAAACAAATTGATCGTTAAACAGCTGTTATTAGGTACTGCATCTTATTTTTAATTGTTAATAACAACAAGTGGCAGCTATTTAATTATGTCGAAATTTATACCAAATAAAGTGTTTTTGTGGGGAGTTTTATTACATTATTTTAATATGAACAAAAATGCTGCAGAAAGTCATCGGATTTTAGTAGAAGCTTACGGTGAACATCCGAAACGCAGAAGATTATGGTTTAAGCCCGGACAACCATCATCATCAGTGGCACCTTTGTATTTGGTGGGATCAACAAGGTGTGGTTTATTATTAATTGTTAAAGCCCAATGAAACCATCACTGGGGATCGCTACTGGTTACAATTGATGCGTTTGAGTCGTGCATTGAAGGAAAAATGGCCGGAATGAAGCAAAAGGCACGATAAAGTTATTTTACTGCACGACAATGCTCGACCTCACGTGGCGAAATCAGTGAAAACATACCTGGAAACATTGAAATGGGAAGTTTTAACCCACCCGCCGTTTACTCCAGAAATTGCCCCTTCGGATTACTACCTGTTTCGATCAATGGCTCATGGTTTATCAGGGGAAAAATTAACATCTTATGAGAATTGCCAAAATTGGATCGATTTATGCATTGCCTCCAAGGACGAAGAGTTTTTTCGACGGGGTATTCGACAGTTACCTGAAAAATGGGAAAAAGTAGTGTCAAGCAATGGGCAGTATTTTCAATAATGTAATATTTTATTTTTTTAATAAAAAAAAACGCTACGAAGTCGGTATTATGTTGTTTATTGCAATAGTGGTTACTAGTGATAAACTGTCTCATTTACTAAACATTAAAGTATGTCCTTGCATATGTATTTATATATTCAGATCTCACTGATAATTGAATACTCGTTATTTTCTGTTTTGTTTAAGTTGAAATGTTGAATGAAAATATTGATTTTTATTATCAAACAAAGCTATATTTGTTTCTTTTAAAGCATATTTCTTTGGATTTTTAGAGCATATTTTCAGGTTTTTACAGCATTTTTAATGTGCATAAAAGACATTTTTAAAGCATATTTTTGGTTTGCCTGGGGATAAGAAAAAAATTGCACTTGTTAACATAACAAATTCAATTTTAAATAAACAAACAGAAAATTAATTTTCAATAAATGAAATTATTTCGAAAAATAAAACAAATAAGTCTAAAACATATATAATTTTTGCGTAACTTTCTATTTTGTCTTGCAATTCCGTTTGCTTTTCATGAGAAAATTTAAGCGTAAGCAAAATGTAGAAATTTATCTATCACCCCTCTTATGTATATCGCCATCGATACAATTTGTTGTTATAGTCACTTTGAGGCAACACCATCATCACCCCGACACTAAATTGGTATTAACTAAAACTATTGTCTTGATGTCGCCAAGTTATCGATTATATAAAAAAATATATTTATCATCACTATAAGTTTTGTGACAGTTTGCTTAATTTTGTGTTCAATTTGTATAAAAAAAGTTTTTTTATGTTGGATTCTAGTGAAAGCTCTAGAGATGATGATAACAAACTAATACTTAGAGTATTTTTATTTTCGGATAACAAGTACGTGCATGATACAAGCTTGTAAGTATTTTAAAAACATGGAAAACGTTAAGTTATTTTTCATTGCAGATTCTTTGAATATTTTCGTTTAAATAAAATGGCATTTAAATTTGTTTTGGAAAAATAGAGCCAACAATGAATATTTATTTATACCTACTACGCTAAAACTGGCAACTACATTGCGACTCTTTGCACAAGGTTCATAACAATTTTTCATACAAATTTGTCACAATAGCGATTTCAAATCTAGTTTAATTTTCTTTGAATACAAGCCTAAGTGTTGGGAATGATTTTAAGCTTGGATTATCCATTTTTGCATTCACTTTAAAATTTTTAAAATCTCTCCATACCTAAAAATACATAATTTTGCATTTTAAAATGTCTGTCTTAAAACTATTTTTCAGCCTTAACTTTTGCCAACCATCACTATTTCTTACTTCAATAGAATTCAAATTTAACGTAATTGCTTTCCAGTCATGTTTAACATTATTCGGTTTAGTGCCTCTTTGAAAATATTTTGCTATCTGCTATCAATTTTTCAAATTGTTTATGTTTTGTTATTTTAATTATGTTCTCAATTTTACACTTATGAAATTTTGTTTTTTTAGAAAAATTTAACGGCGAGTTAACGCTAAAAAAATCTCGTTAAAAACGAAGTCAATTGAAGTCAATATTGCTATACCGCCACAGTAGAGATGATACTGCAACTACGAAAGCAAATTTTGCTTCCTCACAAAAAATGCTTTCCGCAATCACAGAACGGAATGAATAATTAGACTCCTACTTATTTGTTAGGAATTTAATCAAAGTTTAGAAGTTAAAGTTGCCTGCTCATTTCTCAATTAAGCTGCATTAAACAAAGCCTGTGAAACTGTTACCATCGCTTGTCTGCTGTAAAAGTTACTCAAATATATATATATATATATATGTTAATGTTTTTGTTGACATTTATTCATTTATATTATCAATGTCATGTTACACTTTTTTTCAAAAAGTTTTTGTTGATAGTTTTAGTTTGCTTGAATGATAAATAATTCACAAAAATGTTTGTTTGTATCATTTTATCATTATTTAATTCTAAACTCTTTTTTATTTCTTTTTGTTTTTATCGTTTTTATTTGAAATCAAAATTTATATCTTCTTTTAAACAACCCAACCACTTGACAGTGAACTTGAAATCATAATTAAATATTCAACTAGAGTTTATTATTATTAAAAAAAAAAATTATAAGTGAAATATACACATGCATGCACGCATTTATGGTGCGAACAAAATTTTATGCATTTTAAAGCTTTATTTTCTACTTTTTTGTTTGTTTATTAATTAATTATTATAAATAAAACTATACATGAATGTGCAAACGCGCACACATATGCATATACAAACATACTTCTTAATTAAACTTTATTGTTAAGCAATTTTTTTTTTTAATTTAATCGATCGGTTACTAATTTTGTTTGTTGTTTTATTTACTTGTAAGCTAGCCCCCCTGTCTGAATAAAAACCAAAAACAATAATATGCAAAACTTCAAACGTGATTTTCTATCGATGTGTGTGTGTGTGTGTTTGTGTATAACTGTCAATGCACGATCGATCGATCAAACGACATTGTGGGTCATTTTAAATATATTTACTTATTAGAATCACCATAATTCAATGTGTTTATTTTATTCATTTATAATAACGAACTTTTATGGGGCTTAGAGAATTTCGCTAGAATTTTGTACTTTGTTAGCTGTTGGTTTATTGGCTGCACTAAGTCATGGCTGAGTCTTAGACGCCACCTTAAATTGACCGTAGAATTACTCTTCAGGAATTTTAAATTCCTCAACTATTGTTGCTGTTATTTGACATTTTTTCGTTATATTAAAGCATTTCTTATACCACTTTAATATTCAATACACAATACACATTTTAAGCTATAAAATGGCAAACGAATGATGTTTGTTTGTAGACATTTAGAAATAGAAAATCCCCAATTTTTAACAGTTTTTCCTTCAAACTGTTTTTCAATTAGTATAAACAGTGGTGATCATAAGTTGTTAAGTGTTGTTTTGTATTCCAAATATTCAGAAGTGAAAATTATACTAATCGATACTCTATGCAGATTTTTTAAAATAATTGATTAAGAAAAAATTTGGCTAAATTAAAATATAGAAAAAAAAATTCATCCTATAAGAAAAAAAATTGTATTGCATATTTTTTTTTCCATTTGCAAAGCAGGATGATTTTATTTATTTAATAAAAAAAAAAGTCTGAAGTCGATTTGCCGCATCCAATATAAAGCAATTTCAATCGACCTTTTGAAATTATTTCATACAAAAAGACTAGTTTTTCAATCGATTGTATTCATTATCGAATGAGAGGATTCGGGTCCTGTATTAAAATATTACCAGTGTCAAAGCTATTTTATGTGAAATAAAAACTTTTTATTAGTTAGTTTTGTATCTTTTATCATAAGTTTTTTTTATACGTAAAACAAATTAGAACGTGTAACAATAACATAAGTACTCAAAGACTTACACAGAAAGGACTATTGGTCAAAAAATTTAAAGTGAGTTAAGAATGCTTGTATTTGATTTGAAGACGGACGTTCCTAAATAACTTTTAAGAACAACACGTTCTCACTTTAAGAACATTTGTGCTCATTTTGAGAACGCACCGTTCTCAGTTTGATAACATATCTTTCTTCAGTATTAAGACAGAAACACTCTACACGCAAAGAAAAAACATGGTTGAGCCAACAATATTTTGGTGGAAACATAGTATGGTTAGATTTATGATTGCATCTAACCATATAAATATATTTGCAAATCAAATATAAAGAGTGATTTTTTTGCTATTATCTTTTTGGCAACACTAGTTTTGACAGCTCACGCACGTTTTGTATCTTGTGTCACTGTCAAACATCTTCAGTTTGGTCTATAATTTAATCATGAATCGTCTTACAAACGAACAACGCTTGCAAATTATTGAATTTTATTACCAAAATGCGTGCTCTGTTAAGAAAGTTCATCGCGCGCTTCTTCCATTTTATGGTCAGTTTAATCGACCTACTGAGGCTTCTATTCGGGCTATTGTAACAAAATTTCGCACCAAATTTACATTGTTGGACATTAAACCACCAACACGCTTACGTAGAGTGCGAACTGAAGAAAATATCGCAGCCGTATCGGCCAGTGTTGGTGATGACCGTGAATTATCGATTCGGCGCCGTTCGCAGCAATTGGGCCTCTGTTACTCCACTACGTGGAAAATTTTGCGGAAGGATTTGGGTGTGAAGCCTTATAAGATACAACTGGTGCAAGAATTGAAGCCAAACGACCTACCACAACGCCAAATTTTTGGTGAATGGGCTCTTGAAAAGTTAGATGAAGATCCACTTTTTTATCGAAGAATTGTGTTCAGCGACGAGGCTCATTTCTGGTTGAATGGATACGTGAACAAGCAAAACTGCCGTATTTGGAGTGAAGAGCAGCCAGAAGCATTGCAAGAGCTACCAATGCATCCAGAAAAAACAACCGTTTGGTGCGGATTATGGGCTGGCGGCATCATTGGGCCGTATTTCTTCAAAGATGATGCGAATCACAACGTTACTGTGAATGGTGAGCGCTACCGTGCGATGATAACAAACTTTTTTTTGCCCAAAATGGAAGAGCTTGACTTGCATGACATGTGGTTTCAACAAGACGGTGCCACATGCCACACAGCACGCGAAACAATGGACCAATTGAGAGGCGAGTTCGGTGAACAGTTTATTTCACGCTTGGGACCAGTCAATTGGCCGCCCAGATCGTGCGATTTAACGCCTCTAGACTATTTTTTGTGGGGCTATGTTAAGGCTAATGTCTATAGGGACAAGCCCGCTTCGATTGACGCACTGGAAGCCAACATTGCCAACATTATTCGTGAGATACCGGCCGAAATGTTGGAAAGAGTGTGCCAAAATTAGACTAAGCGGATGGACCATTTGAGGCGCAGCCTCGGCCAACATTTGCATGAAATAATCTTCAAACATTAAATTATATCGACCCAACTATCGATCCAAATAAATATTTCATGCATTTTTCTGAATTTTATGTGTTTTTTTTTTTTAATTTCCGATAGTTCTTATAAAATCACCTTTTATTAAAAATACCTTTCAACTGCAGATGTCGCGGCTCAAACCCGGTCAGGGCTAAATTTTTTTTAATTTTTTATTATTTTTTATATAAATACATATTTTATATAAATATTAAAAAAAAAATTTATAAATATGAATTTAAAAAAAAGTTTTATATTATAAATTTTTTTATAAATAAACTTTTTTTATTCCATTGACTTTTTTGTTTCTATTAATTTATATTTATTTATTAAATAATACGACGGGCTTGAATTTTTTAAAATTTTATTTGACTCTACCAGGATTCGAACTTTGGAATATTTAGTTAAGAAGCATTAGCTCGCCACTCAACCACTTCAGCCACAAAGCTCAGTTGAGCTTGAACGGTTAAGTTTTGTTTTATACTCCTTTTATTTATATGGTTGCGGAAGAAACAAAATAGAAAACAATTTACATTCAACCATATATTCCTAATTATTATGTTTGCTATAAAAATATTTATGGTTTCAGTTAAAATGATATGGTTGATCAATAACGGTAAACATAGTATGGTTAAAAATAAATATAATAGAAACATGTTTATCTTGATTATAATAATGTTTAGTTGATTCCAATTAATAATAATATTTTTGTAAAGAAAATATTGATCATATTGCGGTGACCATATTCAACCGTCTTTTTTCTTTGCGTGTAGAAGTAACTAATTATAAAATATGTCACGGGACTAATCCCTTAGGTATAAAGACTTTTTCTTGTTTTTATTTTTTTCATGTAATAGAACAGTCACATTAACATTACGATGTTAAGACATCGTAATTGGCTAAGGCCAGTTGTCATACTCAACTTTTTACATACTTCCTGACATGTCCTGCAGCTAAACTAAGCAGACTTGTACTACAATTAGTCAATATGGGAAGAATGCTGCTTATTATCCCAACTAAACTAGTTTTGCAGCAGGTGCTAAAAAATAGTTCCAGAATAGTACTAATTTCGCTGAGTAGAATTAATATGATTGAAACGGTACCAGTGGAATAGTACCAGTAAGTACTGGAATTAAACAAAATTTCATCTTTATTTGTGCTTAATTCCAAATTATGTTGGTGTGCATAATGCATTATTTTCCATGAGATTCTCAAGGAAAATTTTAAAAAATTGTTTACTTAGTACAATAAGTGGTATAATAAAATAAGTATTGGAATGTTTTGGAAAGAATTTAACAAGATTTGGCAGTAATCTACTGAAGATTCAGAGCAGCATCTGTTGAAACAGCTGTATAAGTATGCTTTCTTCTTAGTACTTATTGTACTAAGTAAGCAATTTTTTTAAATTTTCCATGAAAATATCATGGAAAAAAATGCATTTTGTACACAAACATAATTTGAAATTAAGCACAAATACAGATTAAATTTTGTTAAACTTTATTATTACAAATAATTTAATATGTTATAATTTCACCTTTAAAAATTTTTTTTATTAATTTGCTTTCCTATAAACATGAAAAAATAAAAAAGAATTAATTTTGTTATCTACTGCTTACCTACTCATTGGATTAATCTCCGTAATAATTTATCTTTTCACAAGTCTATTCTCCGAATCTTTATATATAGGGTCCACCAAATAACTTTTTTTTTTTTGAAAATGCTATAAAAACATCGAGTGTAGCTTCGGCTGTGTGGCACGTAGCGCCGTCCTGTTGAAACCAAAAAATGGCAATATCCTCCTCTTCAGTTTTTGTGAACAAAAATTCGTTCAACATGGCCCGATAACGATCGCCATTGACTAACGGCTACTCCTTGCTCATTTTCGAAGAAAAATGGCCCAGTTATGCCTCTGGACCAAAATCCGAACCAAACAGTGACTCGTTTTGGGTGTGTCGGCTTTTCAATGTATGCGTGCGGGTTTTCTGTGCCCCAAATGCGACAATTTTGCTTGTTTACATACCCGCCAAGATCAAAATGAGCTTCATCTGAAAAGATGATTTTTTTGTCCAAATCGGCATCTTCTGTAAGTCGATCGCAGGCCCACTTAGCGAAGCGAAAACACAACCATATTCTTTCAGCGGAATGATAAAACTAATTATCTGTCAAATCAGACATGAGCTAAATGTTACCATTCACGAAATAAGCACTATTTGAAAAAAAAAACGTTAGATTGCGGACCATGTATTATATATCAAATTTTATTATAATTGAAAACTCTAAAGATTGGGGTGACAGTCTCACATGCATTTAGCGGCTTTCCTTGAAGTACACAGAAAAGCTATAAATTATATTCAATTACGAAATTCATAAACTAAATAAGACTTATCACAGAATTTGCAATTAATATTTGTGTAATAGAAAATAATTATTTTTACAGCGAATATGAGCAAAAACAAAATTTCAAACAAAAACCATTATAGGCTTAAACAAAAAAATAATAGAATAAAATATAAACTTAAACAAAAGTTTGTTAGGAAAAATTATTCCCATAATTTTTTCTGTGTAGCAAATTTAAAAAAAAAATTCGTTACAAAATCAGACTCTTTAATAGTAAAATCATTCAAAAGTGGGCGGGGCCTGTGAAAACGTATATGGAAAACAAAAAAGTGTATACGCACAAACAAAAAAATTAATTTTATTTATACAAATAATTTTATTTTTATATATTTTATTATGCTATTACATTGGTGCAACATTGCATTAGTCATTGATTTTTTTTTACATTCTAAGTACAAAATTTCAAACATTAATCTGACTTAACTATTAACTGCCTAGATCTAGTTTCATAATTACAATAAAATTTTCCATGAAGAGAATATTATTATTATTATTCTTTTTTCAATACAATACAATTACACGGGCTTAGTGACACACAAGGTTTTTTTTTCTTCTTATTAATTAGTTATTTACAAAGATTCAGTTCACAAATGGGTTGTTATTTATTTATTTATTTTACTTATAATTTCTATTGAACTGATAAACTAGAAGTCGTCATTTGTACATAATAGTCGTCAGGTTTAGTTATTGTGCTTTATATTTCGTCTAAACATATTTTCTTTTCATTTGTATGTACTCGTATATGGGTAAATATTTAATTATGTTATTTGCTATGGCTTTGTTCTTATTGCTCGATTACTAAAACTTACTTATTGACTTGATCATTTTATTAACAATTAAAACAAGTGTTTAGTATGCTGATCATTACGTACGCCATAATGCCAGCAGTACAACCCCCACCATTGCCATTCACTATCAACATCTGTGAGCACCAACACCACCTCCTACCTACCACAACAATTTAAATAACCAACACACACTCAATGTCTGTTATGGTCACTTCTAAGAAATGGCTGTAAAATGAGCAATTTTAATTGGAGCCATCATTATTTAACGATTTTATTATTTTTTTTTAACAATTTGTTGTTTATGTTTTTCATACTTTTTTGACAATTATTTTTTTATTTTATTATTATTATTATTTTTTACCTTAAATATGTTAGACGTTGACACTTATTTATTTGTTGTCTTACATAAAAAAATAACAAGCTTAAAACTGAAAAATTTTAATAAAGCCTGAGATGTAAAAGAATGCATTCATCTAAATACATGTGAAGCTATTAAAAGGTTAATGGTTATAGTAATACAACACACAGTTTTCAGAATAAATGATGGAATAAAAAAGTATAAATAAGTAGTAGCAATAGAAAAGAAGTCAAAAAAGTTAAGTTGAAGTCCGTCGTCAGTTGAAGTTAGTTGCAGTCGGTATAGTAAAAAAAGAGTAACACAGTAGAAAAGCTTCAAGAAGAGTATTAAAACAATTTATTTAAAAGTAAAATAAACTTAAAAGTGTTAAAATTATAATATTTTATTTTCACAAAATTTGTTAATTATTATTAAAAAAATATATGAATTAAATAAATAAAAATAAGCAATTTAATATAACCAATAATTATTCAAAACTAAAATCATTTTGCATAAAATTCTTTGTCTGTTTTTTTTTTATAAGTTTGTTTGTTTGCTTGCTGTACAAATTTTCGTTTTCCAATGGATTCTTTGAAATTTGAAGCATAAAATTTTTACACCCCAAGAATTTTTAACATACACTCTTGAACTAAGCTTTTTTGGGGTTTTTTAATGATTTATTTTTAAACCAATACTTCAATATTATTAGCCTGAATCATGGTGTAATTAAACCAGGTGATACTGAAACTACAGATGAATGCTGCATGATTTAGGCCCCAACTGTCAAATGTTAAAAGACATTAATGTGTTAAAGAGAGATTCACTTCTTGATATCAACCACGGGAAAAATAAAATATGTGGACTTTTTGTAATGTTATTATAAAGGGTGTCTCAACAAGAACGCAAGATTTAAATTTTAAATAAATGATTGATGCAGCAATTGAATTGTTTCTCTGGCTGCATGACATGTGGCGGCGTCTTGTTGAAACCACAAGCCCTCCACATTCATTTCTTCAATTCTAGGCAAGAAAAAACTGATTATCATTTCACGATACCGAACACCATTGACTGTTTGCGCTTGACCTGCCTCATTTTCATAAAAAAAGGTCCAATGATTCCTCCAGCCCAAAAACCACACCACACAGTGACACGTTGAGGACGCATTTGCTTCTCGTGAATCACTCGAGCAAACAATAACAATTGTTCAAATGTCAAGCAATGACACTTCGAATGGCGCCAAATTTAAATCTTGCGTTCTTGTTCGGACACCTTTTATTTGTATTCTTGTCACCTGGCTTAAGCTGTGTTCACATTATGTGTACAACTCATATGGAATGTCAAAGTTTAACATACATAAAAGTGATCCCTTTTAAATATAACATACTCGTATGTGTTTTTCTTATGTGTGATAGCAATGTTATTGTTTTTACTTAGAGCTCGTTCTATTTGATGTGTACAAGCATACGAGTATGTATTGAAGGGTCTCAAAAAAAAAAATTAAATTAAATAAATTGAAAAAGTGAACTGATAGAAAAGAGATAATATTAATATAAATTCTTATTGGAAATCAAGTAAATAATAAATAAATATTAATAACGAATCTTTAAATGCAAAATTGGATAATGAAAAATATATTTTTAGCTGAATAAAAAAATTTAAATATTATTATAGGCTGAGTGGCCTATGGAAGCCGTACTGATGCTTATAGAAATGTGGAGGGAAAACGAATGCTTGTAACTTTTTTTATATCTACGAAAACACTTTATAAAGCAGCTGTTTTGCCATATGTACATAACTTATAGATGTGTGAACACAAAAATTATAAACCGTATGTAAAACACAAGTTTTGACGTACATATGAAAATCCATAATTAAAAATTTTTGGTATTCTATATGACTTGTACACATAATGGGAACACAACTTAACACCATGAGCTGAATGAACCAACTCGTTGTTAATAAAATTGATCTCCAAATAAAAAATTTTAATTTCTTTTAACTTCTCTCTTTGAGAGATAATGAGTTTGTTATGTAAACTCCGAACTTGAGTTGCTTTCATTTTATATTTTTATCCCGCATTTTTTTTTTTTTTAATTCTTAGCATTTGCATATGCTCAGCAAAGGACAAAATTAATTAAATGAAATAGCAATTAATAAATTAGTGATACAAAATTTATTTTCAGTAATAAAAAAGTTGGTACTTGTTAAAATAAATACGCCTTCTCATAATAAAATACTTCAAATGTGAGAATAAAAAAAAATTTTTTTATAAAACTTTTCTTGTGTGAATTCAGCCAGCAGTTGGGTAGTATATGGGCATTTTGTTTGAATGTACGAGTTCACTATGCAGTAGCGACATCAAACACATTTTGATATTTTGCTGATGGTGCAAGCTTGCTGGTAGTGTATGTGTCGAAATGAGTGTACTTGAGGTACGTTTTCAAAGAGTAGGCATTGCATTACTATGCATTAAAAACATAATTATTAAAAATAAAATCGTTTCTTCATAAAAATACGATTTTGGCTTTTAATTTAAAAAAAAAATTAAAATTTTTTATTATTTATTAGTATTTATTTTAAACACTTTTAACATTCACAGCAAAAGATTTACGCCTAATTACAGTTTGCTGGTTTGTTATATGGTCATGTAGTGCAAACTTATTAGTTCAATCACTTGATTTGCGCATATGTGCCGTTCTCGTGTATGGGACGGATAAGAATTTTGCTATGTTGTGTACAAGTTAAAAAGAAAATTTTACTTTAAATTGTATAAAAACCAATATTGATAAATTTTACAAGCTTGGAGATAAAAGTAAGAACTTGGTTTGCCATCCAATGCTCGTACGTTTAGAAGTCACGTGCTGCAAGCTAAGTAGGCAGGTTAAAGACATACAGCCTTATTCAGAGAGACTTAATATAGGTTTGCAATCCGTTAAAGTAAAATCGCTTAATTTATATTCAGAGACATTTTTAATCTTAATAATCCTATGGTAAACCTTTACTAAATCCACAAATTTTAAAATAGGTATGGCCCTACTTTAAAGCTATATTAAGCTGTGTTTGTTTTTGTTTTTTTATTACATTGTGTGAAAACAAAATAAATGTTAATATAAATTTTTTATTTATTTGATAATTTTTTCGACCTTTTTATTTTCTATGATTTTTAATTTAAAAATTTTTAAATATAGGCTCTAGGCCTCTCTAGAGCTGTCTCTAGGTATCTCTAGAGCAAATCAAAACAATAGTATTGCCAGAATCGAATTTTAAAATTTGCTAAAGGGCATATTACTTAATAAACCTTCCTTGAATATGAAAATGTTAATATAGGATTATTAGCTTAAAGCCTTTATTAACTAAAGTAGATATCATATAGAAACTAAGTCTCTTCTCTGAATAAGGCTGATAGATTCACATGTATTTCATATTAACCTTAGAATTGCTTTCATACATCACAATTGAAATATTCGCTTTTGAATAAATTATTACTAATGGGTGGATAATGTTTATTTAAAATATTTATCACTTTGTATTGGCTTGTTTGAAGACCTTTTTATTCAAAAATACTTACAGATGATTAAATTTATTGAAATTTCTGTTAAGGCAATTCAAAGCTTTCAATAATTTGTATGCGTAGTAGTTGTCTGCAATTTTTTGCATCTAAAGTCTTGTAGGTATGTGTATTAAAATCAACTTTTATGCTTTTATATTTTTTTACTCTTTGTCTTGTTCATGTACGTATTTTTTTTAATATTATTTCTTTACATTGGTTTCAGTAGCAAGGGGGGTTCGATTTATACGAAGTTTAGCCGACAACGCGTGAAAAAAAATTTTGGTTTGAACTGGTCCTAAGCGGTTTCAGATCACTACAAAAGCAAAACACTAACAACTATAACAACACCAACACTAATCGCAACAACAATAATATGGCCAACAATATCTAAAAATGTAATACTTACACACTCAAACAAGTACACACATGCTTGTGATAAACAAAGATTTTTACCATGCTTTTGATCTTGAGATACGAATATGTATCTCAGCACAGAACTTGGACAACGATAGACGGTCAGTAATTTTTTTTACAACAAATAAACATATTTTTTATTTTTGCTTTTATTTTATTAAATGCTTTTGATTTTGAATTTGTTTTTTGAAAAAGCAGGTTGCAGAGTTTTACAAAAGAATTAATATTAAAACGAAACGTTTTTTTATGGATTTAATTTCATGTATTTTTTTTTATATATTTTTTTTTTCAATTTTGTATCTTGTAAACAAGAAATAAAATTCTGACAGTCAGAAAACTTGCATTAAATTTTTTTAGTGTATTAACAAAACCCACAAAATATTTGTAATATTATATATTCTCAAAAAAGCTCTTTAAATATCTCTACGACATACTGAAGATACATTGTTGTTGTTTTAT
Organism: Thelaira solivaga; assembly: GCA_947397855.1. Lineage (NCBI taxonomy): Eukaryota > Metazoa > Arthropoda > Insecta > Diptera > Tachinidae > Thelaira > Thelaira solivaga. The sequence goes on along the minus strand of OX377612.1, from coordinate 24,025,421 downwards.
TTACCTAAATTAGACCAAGACCCAGCGCTGTCATTTTTACTATTTTTCTCGAATTTAGCCTTAAAATTTATGATTAACCCTCTAGCTTTTTTCCTAGCCTTTTTTCATTTTCAAAATAGCGTTAAAAAGCTTTGTTTTCTTTGCCCTGCCTCTTTCCGGCTACTTTTTAGTAGAACTGGTTACCTTTTTGGTCATAACTTGCTAAGTTTTCAATATATCGACTTGATTTCTTTTGCGTTTGATAGCTAAACGTATTGGCTTTAACTGGAAATTTTTTTTCTTGTGTATAGAGCAAGAAAATTTTTTACCATTTTTTCAAAAAAAAGCAAAGGGGGTAGTCCATGGCTTTTTTTGGCTAAAAATATTTTTTTCTCGCTAATTGCAAAAAACAACATTCGAAATAAAGACAATTTGGTTCTCTATCCAACGCAATAGAAATCAAGTCGATATCTAGAAAAGTAAGCAAGTTATGACCTAAAAGCTAAGCAGTTCTACTACTGCCTCTTTCCGGCCACTTTTTAGTAGAACTGGTTACCTTTTTGGTCATAACTTGCTAAGTTTTCAATATATCGACTTGATTTCTTTTGCGTTTGATAGCTAAACGTATTGGCTTTAACTGGAAATTTTTTTTCTTGTGTATAGAGCAAGAAAATTTTTTACCATTTTTTCAAAAAAAAGCAAAGGGGGTAGTCCATGGCTTTTTTTGGCTAAAAATATTTTTTTCTCGCTAATTGCAAAAAACAACATTCGAAATAAAGACAATTTGGTTCTCTATCCAACGCAATAGAAATCAAGTCGATATCTAGAAAAGTAAGCAAGTTATGACCTAAAAGCTAAGCAGTTCTACTACTGCCTCTTTCCGGCCACTTTTTAGTAGAACTGGTTACCTTTTTGGTCATAACTTGCTAAGTTTTCAATATATCGACTTGATTTCTTTTGCGTTTGATAGCTAAACGTATTGGCTTTAACTGGAAATTTTTTTTCTTGTGTATAGAGCAAGAAAATTTTTTACCATTTTTTCAAAAAAAAGCAAAGGGGGTAGTCCATGGCTTTTTTTGGCTAAAAATATTTTTTTCTCGCTAATTGCAAAAAACAACATTCGAAATAAAGACAATTTGGTTCTCTATCCAACGCAATAGAAATCAAGTCGATATCTAGAAAAGTAAGCAAGTTATGACCTAAAAGCTAAGCAGTTCTACTACTGCCTCTTTCCGGCCACTTTTTAGTAGAACTGGTTACCTTTTTGGTCATAACTTGCTAAGTTTTCAATATATCGACTTGATTTCTTTTGCGTTTGATAGCTAAACGTATTGGCTTTAACTGGAAATTTTTTTTCTTGTGTATAGAGCAAGAAAATTTTTTACCATTTTTTCAAAAAAAAAACAAAGGGGGTAGTCCATGGCTTTTTTTGACTAAAAATATTTTTTTCCCGCTAATTGCAAAAAACAAAATTCGAAATAAAGACAATTTGGTTCTCTATCCAACGCAAAAGAAATCAAGTCGATATCTAGGAAAGTAAGCAAGTTATGACCTAAAAGCTAAGCAGTTCTACTACTGCCTCTTTCCGGCCACTTTTTAGTGGAACTGGTTAACTTTTTGGTCATAACTTGCTGAGTTTTTAATATATCGACTTGATTTCTTTTGCGTTTGATAGCTAAACGTATTGGCTTCAACTGGAATTTTTTTTTCTTGTGTATAGAGCAAGAAAATTTTTTACCATTTTTAAAAAAAAAACAAAGGGGGTAGTCCATGGCTTTTTTTGGCTAAAAATATTTTTTTCTCGCTAATTGCAAAAAACAAATTCGAAATAAAGACAATTTGGTTCTCTATCCAACGCAATAGAAATCAAGTCGATATCTAGGAAAGTAAGCAAGTTATGACCTAAAAGCTAAGCAGTTCTACTACTGCCTCTTTCCGGCCACTTTTTAGTAGAACTGGTTACCTTTTTGGTCATAACTTGCTAAGTTTTCAATATATCGACTTGATTTCTTTTGCGTTTGATAGCTAAACGTATTGGCTTTAACTGGAAATTTTTTTTCTTGTGTATAGAGCAAGAAAATTTTTTACCATTTTTTCAAAAAAAAACAAATAGGGTAGTCCATGGCTTTTTTTGGCTAAAAATATTTTTTTCTCGCTAATTGCAAAAAACAAAATTCGAAATAAAGACAATTTGGTTCTCTATCCAACGCAATAGAAATCAAGTCGATATCTAGGAAAGTAAGCAAGTTATGACCTAAAAGCTAAGCAGTTCTACTACTGCCTCTTTCCGGCCACTTTTTAGTAGAACTGGTTACCTTTTTGGTCATAACTTGCTAAGTTTTCAATATATCGACTTGATTTCTTTTGCGTTTGATAGCTAAACGTATTGGCTTTAACTGGAAATTTTTTTTCTTGTGTATAGAGCAAGAAAATTTTTTACCATTTTTTCAAAAAAAAGCAAAGGGGGTAGTCCATGGCTTTTTTTGCCTAAAAATATTTTTTTCTCTCTAATTGCAAAAAACAAAATTCGAAATAAAGACAATTTGGTTCTCTATCCAACGCAATAGAAATCAAGTCGATATCTAGAAAAGTAAGCAAGTTATGACCTAAAAGGTAAGCAGTTCTACTACTGCCTCTTTCCGGCCACTTTTTAGTAGAACTGGTTACCTTTTTGGTCATAACTTGCTAAGTTTTCAATATATCGACTTGATTTCTTTTGCGTTTGATAGCTAAACGTATTGGCTTTAACTGGAATTTTTTTTTCTTGTGTATAGAGCAAGAAAATTTTTTAACATTTTTTCAAAAAAAATCAAAGGGTGTAGTCCATGGCTTTTTTTGGCTAAAAATATTTTTTTCTCGCTAATTGCAAAAAACAAAATTCGAAATAAAGACAATTTGGTTCTCTATCCAACGCAATAGAAATCAAGTCGATATCTAGAAAAGTAAGCAAGTTATGACCTAAAAGCTAAGCAGTTCTACTACTGCCTCTTTCCGGCCACTTTTTAGTAGAACTGGTTACCTTTTTGGTCATAACTTGCTAACTTTTCAATATATCGACTTGATTTCTTTTGCGTTTGATAGTATAGAGCAAGAAAATTTTTTACCATTTTTTCAAAAAAAAAGCAAAGGGGGTAGTCCATGGCTTTTTTTGGCTAAAAATATTTTTTCTCGCTAATTGCAAAAAACAACATTCGAAATAAAGCTAATTTGGTTCTCTATCCAACGCAATAGAAATCAAGTCGATATCTAGAAAAGTAAGCAAGTTATGACCTAAAAGGTAAGCAGTTCTACTACTGCCTCTTTCCGGCCACTTTTTAGTAGAACTGGTTACCTTTTTGGTCATAACTTGCTAAGTTTTCAATATATCGACTTGATTTCTTTTGCGTTTGATAGCTAAACGTATTGGCTTTAACTGGAAATTTTTTTTCTTGTGTATAGAGCAAGAAAATTTTTTACCATTTTTTCAAAAAAAAGCAAAGGGGGTAGTCCATGCCTTTTTTTTGGCTAAAAATATTTTTTTCTCGCTAATTGCAAAAAACAAAATTCGAAATAAAGACGATATCTAGGAAAGTAAGCAAGTTATGACCTAAAAGCAAAGCAGTTCTACTACTGCCTCTTTCCGGCCACTTTTTAGTAGAACTGGTTACCTTTTTGGTCATAACTTGCTAACTTTTCAATATATCGACTTGATTTCTTTTGCGTTTGATAGTATAGAGCAAGAAAATTTTTTACCATTTTTTCAAAAAAAAAGCAAAGGGGGTAGTCCATGGCTTTTTTTGGCTAAAAATATTTTTTCTCGCTAATTGCAAAAAACAAAATTCGAAATAAAGACAATTTGGTTCTCTATCCAACGCAATAGAAATCAAGTCGATATCTAGGAAAGTAAGCAAGTTATGACCTAAAAGCAAAGCAGTTCTACTACTGCCTCTTTCCGGCCACTTTTTAGTAGAACTGGTTACCTTTTTGGTCATAACTTGCTAAGTTTTCAATATATCGACTTGATTTCTTTTGCGTTTGATAGCTAAACGTATTGGCTTTAACGGGAAATTTTTTTTCTTGTGTATAGAGCAAGAAAATTTTTTACCATTTTTTCAAAAAAAAGCAAAGGGGGTAGTCCATGGCTTTTTTTGGCTAAAAATATTTTTTCTCGCTAATTGCAAAAAACAAAATTCGAAATAAAGACAATTTGGTTCTCTATCCAACGCAATAGAAATCAAGTCGATATCTAGAAAAGTAAGCAAGTTATTACCTAAAAGGTAAGCAGTTGTACTACTGCCTCTTTCCGGCCACTTTTTAGTAGAACTGGTTACCTTTTTGGTCATAACTTGCTAAGTTTTCAATATATCGACTTGATTTCTTTTGCGTTTGATAGCTAAACGTATTGGCTTTAACTGGAAATTTTTTTTCTTGTGTATAGAGCAAGAAAATTTTTTACCATTTTTTCAAAAAAAAGCAAAGGGGGTAGTCCATGGCTTTTTTTGGCTAAAAATATTTTTTCTCGCTAATTGCAAAAAACAAAATTCGAAATAAAGACAATTTGTTTCTCTATCCAACGCAATAGAAATCAAGTCGATGTCTAGAAAAGTAAGCAAGTTATGACCTAAAAGGTAAGCAGTTCTACTACTGCCTCTTTCCGCCCACTTTTTAGTAGAACTGGTTACCTTTTTGGTCATAACTTGCTAAGTTTTCAATATATCGACTTGATTTCTTTTGCGTTTGATAGCTAAACGTATTGGCTTTAACTGGAAATTTTTTTTCTTGTGTATAGAGCAAGAAAATTTTTTACCATTTTTTCAAAAAAAAGCAAAGGGGGTAGTCCATGGCTTTTTTTGGCTAAAAATATTTTTTTCTCGCTAATTGCAAAAAACAAAATTCGAAATAAAGCTAATTTGGTTCTCTATCCAACGCAATAGAAATCAAGTCGATATCTAGAAAAGTAAGCAAGTTATGACCTAAAAGGTAAGCAGTTCTACTACTGCCTCTTTCCGGCCACTTTTTAGTAGAACTGGTTACCTTTTTGGTCATAACTTGCTAAGTTTTCAATATATCGACTTGATTTCTTTTGCGTTTGATAGCTAAACGTATTGGCTTTAACTGGAAATTTTTTTTCTTGTGTATAGAGCAAGAAAATTTTTTACCATTTTTTCAAAAAAAAGCAAAGGGGGTAGTCCATGGCTTTTTTTGCCTAAAAATATTTTTTTCTCGCTAATTGCAAAAAACAAAATTCGAAATAAAGCTAAATTGGTTCTCTATCCAACGCAATAGAAATCAAGTCGATATCTGGAAAAGTAAGCAAGTTATGACCTAAAAGGTAAGCAGTTCTACTACTGCCTCTTTCCGGCCACTTTTTAGTAGAACTGGTTACCTTTTTGGTCATAACTTGCTAAGTTTTCAATATATCGACTTGATTTCTTTTGCGTTTGATAGCTAAACGTATTAGCTTTAACTGGAAATTTTTTTTCTTGTGTATAGAGCAAGAAAATTTTTTACCATTTTTTCAAAAAAAAGCAAAGGGGGTAGTCCATGGCTTTTTTTGGCTAAAAATATTTTTTTCTCGCTAATTGCAAAAAACAAAATTCGAAATAAAGCTAATTTGGTTCTCTATCCAACGCAATAGAAATCAAGTCGATATCTAGAAAAGTAAGCAAGTTATGACCTAAAAGGTAAGCAGTTCTACTACTGCCTCTTTCCGGCCACTTTTTAGTAGAACTGGTTACCTTTTTGGTCATAACTTGCTAAGTTTTCAATATATCGACTTGATTTCTTTTGCGTTTGATAGCTAAACGTATTGGCTTCAACTGGAAATTTTTTTCTTTTGTATAGAGCAAGAAAATTTTTTACCATTTTTTCAAAAAAAAGCAAAGGGGGTAGTCCATGGCTTTTTTTGGCTAAAAATATTTTTTTCTCGCTAATTGCAAAAAACAAAATTCGAAATAAAGACAATTTGGTTCTCTATCCAACGCAATAGAAATCAAGTCGATATCTAGAAAAGTAAGCAAGTTATGACCTAAAAGGTAAGCAGTTCTACTACTGCCTCTTTCCGGCCACTTTTTAGTAGAACTGGTTACCTTTTTGGTCATAACTTGCTAAGTTTTCAATATATCGACTTGATTTCTTTTGCGTTTGATAGCTAAACGTATTGGCTTTAACTGGAAATTTTTTTTCTTGTGTATAGAGCAAGAAAATTTTTTACCATTTTTTCAAAAAAAAGCAAAGGGGGTAGTCCATGGCTTTTTTTGGCTAAAAATATTTTTTTCTCGCTAATTGCAAAAAACAACATTCGAAATAAAGCTAATTTGGTTCTCTATCCAACGCAATAGAAATCAAGTCGATATCTAGAAAAGTAAGCAAGTTATGACCTAAAAGGTAAGCAGTTCTACTACTGCCTCTTTCCGGCCACTTTTTAGTAGAACTGGTTACCTTTTTGGTCATAACTTGCTAAGTTTTCAATATATCGACTTGATTTCTTTTGCGTTTGATAGCTAAACGTATTGGCTTTAACTTGAAATTTTTTTTCTTGTGTATAGAGCAAGAAAATTTTTTACCATTTTTTCAAAAAAAAGCAAAGGGGGTAGTCCATGGCTTTTTTGGCTAAAAATATTTTTTTCTCGCTAATTGCAAAAAACAAAATTCGAAATAAAGACAATTTGGTTCTCTATCCAACGCAATAGAAATCAAGTCGATATCTAGAAAAGTAAGCAAGTTATGACCTAAAAGGTAAGCAGTTCTACTACTGCCTCTTTCCGGCCACTTTTTAGTAGAACTGGTTACCTTTTTGGTCATAACTTGCTAAGTTTTCAATATATCGACTTGATTTCTTTTGCGTTTGATAGCTAAACGTATTGGCTTTAACTGGAAATTTTTTTTCTTGTGTATAGAGCAAGAAAATTTTTTACCATTTTTTCAAAAAAAAGCAAAGGGGGTAGTCCATGGCTTTTTTTGGCTAAAAATATTTTTTTCTCGCTAATTGCAAAAAACAAAATTCGAAATAAAGCTAATTTGGTTCTCTATCCAACGCAATAGAAATCAAGTCGATATCTAGAAAAGTAAGCAAGTTATGACCTAAAAGGTAAGCAGTTCTACTACTGCCTCTTTCCGGCCACTTTTTGGTCATAACTTGCTAAGTTTTCAATATATCGACTTGATTTCTTTTTCGTTTGATAGCTAAACGTATTGGCTTTAACTGGAAATTTTTTTTCTTGTGTATAGAGCAAGAAAATTTTTTACCATTTTTTCAAAAAAAAGCAAAGGGGGTAGTCCATGGCTTTTTTTGGCTAAAAATATTTTTTTCTCGCTAATTGCAAAAAACAAAATTCGAAATAAAGCTAATTTGGTTCTCTATCCAACGCAATAGAAATCAAGTCGATATCTAGAAAAGTAAGCAAGTTATGACCTAAAAGGTAAGCAGTTCTACTACTGCCTCTTTCCGGCCACTTTTTAGTAGAACTGGTTACCTTTTTGGTCATAACTTGCTAAGTTTTCAATATAGCGACTTGATTTCTTTTGCGTTTGATAGCTAAACGTATTGGCTTTAACGGGAAATTTTTTTTCTTGTGTATAGAGCAAGAAAATTTTTTACCATTTTTTCAAAAAAAAGCAAAGGGGGTAGTCCATGGCTTTTTTTGGCTAAAAATATTTTTTCTCGCTAATTGCAAAAAACAAAATTCGAAATAAAGACAATTTGGTTCTCTATCCAACGCAATAGAAATCAAGTCGATATCTAGGAAAGTAAGCAAGTTATGACCTAAAAGCAAAGCAGTTCTACTACTGCCTCTTTCCGGCCACTTTTTAGTAGAACTGGTTACCTTTTTGGTCATAACTTGCTAAGTTTTCAATATATCGACTTGATTTCTTTTGCGTTTGATAGCTAAACGTATTGGCTTTAACTGGAAATTTTTTTTCTTGTGTATAGAGCAAGAAAATTTTTTACCATTTTTTCAAAAAAAAAACAAAGGGGGTAGTCCATGGCTTTTTTTGACTAAAAATATTTTTTTCCCGCTAATTGCAAAAAACAAAATTCGAAATAAAGACAATTTGGTTCTCTATCCAACGCAAAAGAAATCAAGTCGATATCTAGGAAAGTAAGCAAGTTATGACCTAAAAGCTAAGCAGTTCTACTACTGCCTCTTTCCGGCCACTTTTTAGTGGAACTGGTTAACTTTTTGGTCATAACTTGCTGAGTTTTTAATATATCGACTTGATTTCTTTTGCGTTTGATAGCTAAACGTATTGGCTTCAACTGGAATTTTTTTTTCTTGTGTATAGAGCAAGAAAATTTTTTACCATTTTTAAAAAAAAAACAAAGGGGGTAGTCCATGGCTTTTTTTGGCTAAAAATATTTTTTTCTCGCTAATTGCAAAAAACAAATTCGAAATAAAGACAATTTGGTTCTCTATCCAACGCAATAGAAATCAAGTCGATATCTAGGAAAGTAAGCAAGTTATGACCTAAAAGCTAAGCAGTTCTACTACTGCCTCTTTCCGGCCACTTTTTAGTAGAACTGGTTACCTTTTTGGTCATAACTTGCTAAGTTTTCAATATATCGACTTGATTTCTTTTGCGTTTGATAGCTAAACGTATTGGCTTTAACTGGAAATTTTTTTTCTTGTGTATAGAGCAAGAAAATTTTTTACCATTTTTTCAAAAAAAAACAAATAGGGTAGTCCATGGCTTTTTTTGGCTAAAAATATTTTTTTCTCGCTAATTGCAAAAAACAAAATTCGAAATAAAGACAATTTGGTTCTCTATCCAACGCAATAGAAATCAAGTCGATATCTAGGAAAGTAAGCAAGTTATGACCTAAAAGCTAAGCAGTTCTACTACTGCCTCTTTCCGGCCACTTTTTAGTAGAACTGGTTACCTTTTTGGTCATAACTTGCTAAGTTTTCAATATATCGACTTGATTTCTTTTGCGTTTGATAGCTAAACGTATTGGCTTTAACTGGAAATTTTTTTTCTTGTGTATAGAGCAAGAAAATTTTTTACCATTTTTTCAAAAAAAAGCAAAGGGGGTAGTCCATGGCTTTTTTTGCCTAAAAATATTTTTTTCTCTCTAATTGCAAAAAACAAAATTCGAAATAAAGACAATTTGGTTCTCTATCCAACGCAATAGAAATCAAGTCGATATCTAGAAAAGTAAGCAAGTTATGACCTAAAAGGTAAGCAGTTCTACTACTGCCTCTTTCCGGCCACTTTTTAGTAGAACTGGTTACCTTTTTGGTCATAACTTGCTAAGTTTTCAATATATCGACTTGATTTCTTTTGCGTTTGATAGCTAAACGTATTGGCTTTAACTGGAATTTTTTTTTCTTGTGTATAGAGCAAGAAAATTTTTTAACATTTTTTCAAAAAAAATCAAAGGGTGTAGTCCATGGCTTTTTTTGGCTAAAAATATTTTTTTCTCGCTAATTGCAAAAAACAAAATTCGAAATAAAGACAATTTGGTTCTCTATCCAACGCAATAGAAATCAAGTCGATATCTAGAAAAGTAAGCAAGTTATGACCTAAAAGCTAAGCAGTTCTACTACTGCCTCTTTCCGGCCACTTTTTAGTAGAACTGGTTACCTTTTTGGTCATAACTTGCTAACTTTTCAATATATCGACTTGATTTCTTTTGCGTTTGATAGTATAGAGCAAGAAAATTTTTTACCATTTTTTCAAAAAAAAAGCAAAGGGGGTAGTCCATGGCTTTTTTTGGCTAAAAATATTTTTTCTCGCTAATTGCAAAAAACAACATTCGAAATAAAGCTAATTTGGTTCTCTATCCAACGCAATAGAAATCAAGTCGATATCTAGAAAAGTAAGCAAGTTATGACCTAAAAGGTAAGCAGTTCTACTACTGCCTCTTTCCGGCCACTTTTTAGTAGAACTGGTTACCTTTTTGGTCATAACTTGCTAAGTTTTCAATATATCGACTTGATTTCTTTTGCGTTTGATAGCTAAACGTATTGGCTTTAACTGGAAATTTTTTTTCTTGTGTATAGAGCAAGAAAATTTTTTACCATTTTTTCAAAAAAAAGCAAAGGGGGTAGTCCATGCCTTTTTTTTGGCTAAAAATATTTTTTTCTCGCTAATTGCAAAAAACAAAATTCGAAATAAAGACGATATCTAGGAAAGTAAGCAAGTTATGACCTAAAAGCAAAGCAGTTCTACTACTGCCTCTTTCCGGCCACTTTTTAGTAGAACTGGTTACCTTTTTGGTCATAACTTGCTAACTTTTCAATATATCGACTTGATTTCTTTTGCGTTTGATAGTATAGAGCAAGAAAATTTTTTACCATTTTTTCAAAAAAAAAGCAAAGGGGGTAGTCCATGGCTTTTTTTGGCTAAAAATATTTTTTCTCGCTAATTGCAAAAAACAAAATTCGAAATAAAGACAATTTGGTTCTCTATCCAACGCAATAGAAATCAAGTCGATATCTAGGAAAGTAAGCAAGTTATGACCTAAAAGCAAAGCAGTTCTACTACTGCCTCTTTCCGGCCACTTTTTAGTAGAACTGGTTACCTTTTTGGTCATAACTTGCTAAGTTTTCAATATATCGACTTGATTTCTTTTGCGTTTGATAGCTAAACGTATTGGCTTTAACGGGAAATTTTTTTTCTTGTGTATAGAGCAAGAAAATTTTTTACCATTTTTTCAAAAAAAAGCAAAGGGGGTAGTCCATGGCTTTTTTTGGCTAAAAATATTTTTTCTCGCTAATTGCAAAAAACAAAATTCGAAATAAAGACAATTTGGTTCTCTATCCAACGCAATAGAAATCAAGTCGATATCTAGAAAAGTAAGCAAGTTATTACCTAAAAGGTAAGCAGTTGTACTACTGCCTCTTTCCGGCCACTTTTTAGTAGAACTGGTTACCTTTTTGGTCATAACTTGCTAAGTTTTCAATATATCGACTTGATTTCTTTTGCGTTTGATAGCTAAACGTATTGGCTTTAACTGGAAATTTTTTTTCTTGTGTATAGAGCAAGAAAATTTTTTACCATTTTTTCAAAAAAAAGCAAAGGGGGTAGTCCATGGCTTTTTTTGGCTAAAAATATTTTTTCTCGCTAATTGCAAAAAACAAAATTCGAAATAAAGACAATTTGTTTCTCTATCCAACGCAATAGAAATCAAGTCGATGTCTAGAAAAGTAAGCAAGTTATGACCTAAAAGGTAAGCAGTTCTACTACTGCCTCTTTCCGCCCACTTTTTAGTAGAACTGGTTACCTTTTTGGTCATAACTTGCTAAGTTTTCAATATATCGACTTGATTTCTTTTGCGTTTGATAGCTAAACGTATTGGCTTTAACTGGAAATTTTTTTTCTTGTGTATAGAGCAAGAAAATTTTTTACCATTTTTTCAAAAAAAAGCAAAGGGGGTAGTCCATGGCTTTTTTTGGCTAAAAATATTTTTTTCTCGCTAATTGCAAAAAACAAAATTCGAAATAAAGCTAATTTGGTTCTCTATCCAACGCAATAGAAATCAAGTCGATATCTAGAAAAGTAAGCAAGTTATGACCTAAAAGGTAAGCAGTTCTACTACTGCCTCTTTCCGGCCACTTTTTAGTAGAACTGGTTACCTTTTTGGTCATAACTTGCTAAGTTTTCAATATATCGACTTGATTTCTTTTGCGTTTGATAGCTAAACGTATTGGCTTTAACTGGAAATTTTTTTTCTTGTGTATAGAGCAAGAAAATTTTTTACCATTTTTTCAAAAAAAAGCAAAGGGGGTAGTCCATGGCTTTTTTTGCCTAAAAATATTTTTTTCTCGCTAATTGCAAAAAACAAAATTCGAAATAAAGCTAAATTGGTTCTCTATCCAACGCAATAGAAATCAAGTCGATATCTGGAAAAGTAAGCAAGTTATGACCTAAAAGGTAAGCAGTTCTACTACTGCCTCTTTCCGGCCACTTTTTAGTAGAACTGGTTACCTTTTTGGTCATAACTTGCTAAGTTTTCAATATATCGACTTGATTTCTTTTGCGTTTGATAGCTAAACGTATTAGCTTTAACTGGAAATTTTTTTTCTTGTGTATAGAGCAAGAAAATTTTTTACCATTTTTTCAAAAAAAAGCAAAGGGGGTAGTCCATGGCTTTTTTTGGCTAAAAATATTTTTTTCTCGCTAATTGCAAAAAACAAAATTCGAAATAAAGCTAATTTGGTTCTCTATCCAACGCAATAGAAATCAAGTCGATATCTAGAAAAGTAAGCAAGTTATGACCTAAAAGGTAAGCAGTTCTACTACTGCCTCTTTCCGGCCACTTTTTAGTAGAACTGGTTACCTTTTTGGTCATAACTTGCTAAGTTTTCAATATATCGACTTGATTTCTTTTGCGTTTGATAGCTAAACGTATTGGCTTCAACTGGAAATTTTTTTCTTTTGTATAGAGCAAGAAAATTTTTTACCATTTTTTCAAAAAAAAGCAAAGGGGGTAGTCCATGGCTTTTTTTGGCTAAAAATATTTTTTTCTCGCTAATTGCAAAAAACAAAATTCGAAATAAAGACAATTTGGTTCTCTATCCAACGCAATAGAAATCAAGTCGATATCTAGAAAAGTAAGCAAGTTATGACCTAAAAGGTAAGCAGTTCTACTACTGCCTCTTTCCGGCCACTTTTTAGTAGAACTGGTTACCTTTTTGGTCATAACTTGCTAAGTTTTCAATATATCGACTTGATTTCTTTTGCGTTTGATAGCTAAACGTATTGGCTTTAACTGGAAATTTTTTTTCTTGTGTATAGAGCAAGAAAATTTTTTACCATTTTTTCAAAAAAAAGCAAAGGGGGTAGTCCATGGCTTTTTTTGGCTAAAAATATTTTTTTCTCGCTAATTGCAAAAAACAACATTCGAAATAAAGCTAATTTGGTTCTCTATCCAACGCAATAGAAATCAAGTCGATATCTAGAAAAGTAAGCAAGTTATGACCTAAAAGGTAAGCAGTTCTACTACTGCCTCTTTCCGGCCACTTTTTAGTAGAACTGGTTACCTTTTTGGTCATAACTTGCTAAGTTTTCAATATATCGACTTGATTTCTTTTGCGTTTGATAGCTAAACGTATTGGCTTTAACTTGAAATTTTTTTTCTTGTGTATAGAGCAAGAAAATTTTTTACCATTTTTTCAAAAAAAAGCAAAGGGGGTAGTCCATGGCTTTTTTGGCTAAAAATATTTTTTTCTCGCTAATTGCAAAAAACAAAATTCGAAATAAAGACAATTTGGTTCTCTATCCAACGCAATAGAAATCAAGTCGATATCTAGAAAAGTAAGCAAGTTATGACCTAAAAGGTAAGCAGTTCTACTACTGCCTCTTTCCGGCCACTTTTTAGTAGAACTGGTTACCTTTTTGGTCATAACTTGCTAAGTTTTCAATATATCGACTTGATTTCTTTTGCGTTTGATAGCTAAACGTATTGGCTTTAACTGGAAATTTTTTTTCTTGTGTATAGAGCAAGAAAATTTTTTACCATTTTTTCAAAAAAAGCAAAGGGGGTAGTCCATGGCTTTTTTTGGCTAAAAATATTTTTTTCTCGCTAATTGCAAAAAACAAAATTCGAAATAAAGCTAATTTGGTTCTCTATCCAACGCAATAGAAATCAAGTCGATATCTAGAAAAGTAAGCAAGTTATGACCTAAAAGGTAAGCAGTTCTACTACTGCCTCTTTCCGGCCACTTTTTGGTCATAACTTGCTAAGTTTTCAATATATCGACTTGATTTCTTTTTCGTTTGATAGCTAAACGTATTGGCTTTAACTGGAAATTTTTTTTCTTGTGTATAGAGCAAGAAAATTTTTTACCATTTTTTCAAAAAAAAGCAAAGGGGGTAGTCCATGGCTTTTTTTGGCTAAAAATATTTTTTTCTCGCTAATTGCAAAAAACAAAATTCGAAATAAAGCTAATTTGGTTCTCTATCCAACGCAATAGAAATCAAGTCGATATCTAGAAAAGTAAGCAAGTTATGACCTAAAAGGTAAGCAGTTCTACTACTGCCTCTTTCCGGCCACTTTTTAGTAGAACTGGTTACCTTTTTGGTCATAACTTGCTAAGTTTTCAATATAGCGACTTGATTTCTTTTGCGTTTGATAGCTAAACGTATTGGCTTTAACTGGAAATTTTTTTTCTTGTGTATAGAGCAAGAAAATTTTTTACCATTTTTTCAAAAAAAAGCAAAAGGGGTAGTCCATGGCTTTTTTTGGCTAAAAATATTTTTTTCTCGCTAATTGCAAAAAACAAAATTCGAAATTAAGCTAATTTGGTTCTCTATCCAACGCAATAGAAATCAAGTCGATATCTAGAAAAGTAAGCAAGTTATGACCTAAAAGGTAAGCAGTTCTACTACTGCCTCTTTCCGGCCACTTTTTAGTAGAACTGGTTACCTTTTTGGTCATAACTTGCTAAGTTTTCAATATATCGACTTGATTTCTTTTGCGTTTGATAGCGAAACGTATTGGCTTTAACAGGAAATTTTTTTTCTTGTGCATAGAGCAAGAAAAATTTTTGCCATTTTTTCAAAAAAAAGCAAAGGGGGTAGTCCATGGCTTTTTTTGGCTAAAAATATTTTTTTCTCGCTAATTGCAAAAAACAAAATTCGAAATAAAGCTAATTTGGTTCTCTATCCAACGCAATAGAAATCAAGTCGATATCTAGAAAAGTAAGCAAGTTATGACCTAAAAGGTAAGCAGTTCTACTACTGCCTCTTTCCGGCCACTTTTTAGTAGAACTGGTTACCTTTTTGGTCATAACTTGCTAAGTTTTCAATATAGCGACTTGATTTCTTTTGCGTTTGATAGCTAAACGTATTGGCTTTAACTGGAAATTTTTTTTCTTGTGTATAGAGCAAGAAAATTTTTTACCATTTTTTCAAAAAAAAGCAAAAGGGGTAGTCCATGGCTTTTTTTGGCTAAAAATATTTTTTTCTCGCTAATTGCAAAAAACAAAATTCGAAATATAGCTAATTTGGTTCTCTATCCAACGCAATAGAAATCAAGTCGATATCTAGAAAAGTAAGCAAGTTATGACCTAAAAGGTAAGCAGTTCTACTACTGCCTCTTTCCGGCCACTTTTTGGTCATAATTTGCTAAGTTTTCAATATATCGACTTGATTTCTTTTTCGTTTGATAGCTAAACGTATTGGCTTTAACTGGAAATTTTTTTTCTTGTGTATAGAGCAAGAAAATTTTTTACCATTTTTTCAAAAAAAAGCAAAGGGGGTAGTCCATGGCTTTTTTTGGCTAAAAATATTTTTTTCTCGCTAATTGCAAAAAACAAAATTCGAAATAAAGCTAATTTGGTTCTCTATCCAACGCAATAGAAATCAAGTCGATATCTAGAAAAGTAAGCAAGTTATGACCTAAAAGGTAAGCAGTTCTACTACTGCCTCTTTCCGGCCACTTTTTAGTAGAACTGGTTACCTTTTTGGTCATAACTTGCTAAGTTTTCAATATAGCGACTTGATTTCTTTTGCGTTTGATAGCTAAACGTATTGGCTTTAACTGGAAATTTTTTTTCTTGTGTATAGAGCAAGAAAATTTTTTACCATTTTTTCAAAAAAAAGCAAAAGGGGTAGTCCATGGCTTTTTTTGGCTAAAAATATTTTTTTCTCGCTAATTGCAAAAAACAAAATTCGAAATAAAGCTAATTTGGTTCTCTATCCAACGCAATAGAAATCAAGTCGATATCTAGAAAAGTAAGCAAGTTATGACCTAAAAGGTAAGCAGTTCTACTACTGCCTCTTTCCGGCCACTTTTTGGTCATAACTTGCTAAGTTTTCAATATATCGACTTGATTTCTTTTTCGTTTGATAGCTAAACGTATTGGCTTTAACTGGAAATTTTTTTTCTTGTGTATAGAGCAAGAAAATTTTTTACCATTTTTTCAAAAAAAAGCAAAGGGGGTAGTCCATGGCTTTTTTTGGCTAAAAATATTTTTTTCTCGCTAATTGCAAAAAACAAAATTCGAAATAAAGCTAATTTGGTTCTCTATCCAACGCAATAGAAATCAAGTCGATATTTAGAAAAGTAAGCAAGTTATGACCTAAAAGGTAAGCAGTTCTACTACTGCCTCTTTCCGGCCACTTTTTAGTAGAACTGGTTACCTTTTTGATCATAACTTGCTAAGTTTTCAATATATCGACTTGATTTCTTTTGCGTTTGATAGCTAAACGTATTGGCTTTAACTGGAAATTTTTTTTCTTGTGTATAGAGCAAGAAAATTTTTTACCATTTTTTCAAAAAAAAGCAAAGAGGGTAGTCCATGGCTTTTTTTGGCTAAAAATATTTTTTTCTCGCTAATTGCAAAAAACAAAATTCGAAATAAAGCTAATTTGGTTCTCTATCCAACGCAATAGAAATTAAGTCGATATCTAGAAAAGTAAGCAAGTTATGACCTAAAAGGTAAGCAGTTCTACTACTGCCTCTTTCCGGCCACTTTTTAGTAGAACTGGTTACCTTTTTGGTCATAATTTGCTAAGTTTTCAATATATCGACTTGATTTCTTTTTCGTTTGATAGCTAAACGTATTGGCTTTAACTGGAAATTTTTTTTCTTGTGTATAGAGCAAGAAAATTTTTTACCATTTTTTCAAAAAAAAGCAAAGGGGGTAGTCCATGGCTTTTTTTGGCTAAAAATATTTTTTTCTCGCTAATTGCAAAAAACAAAATTCGAAATAAAGCTAATTTGGTTCTCTATCCAACGCAATAGAAATCAAGTCGATATCTAGAAAAGTAAGCAAGTTATGACCTAAAAGGTAAGCAGTTCTACTACTGCCTCTTTCCGGCCACTTTTTAGTAGAACTGGTTACCTTTTTGGTCATAACTTGCTAAGTTTTCAATATATCGACTTGATTTCTTTTGCGTTTGATAGCGAAACGTATTGGCTTTAACTGGAAATTTTTTTTCTTGTGCATAGAGCAAGAAAATTTTTTACCATTTTTTCAAAAAAAAGCAAAGGGGGTAGTCCATGGTTTTTTTTGGCTAAAAATATTTTTTCTCGCTAATTGCAAAAAACAAAATTCGAAATAAAGACAATTTGGTTCTCTATCCAACGCAATAGAAATCAAGTCGATATCTAGAAAAGTAAGCAAGTTATGACCTAAAAGGTAAGCAGTTCTACTACTGCCTCTTTCCGGCCACTTTTTAGTAGAACTGGTTACCTTTTTGGTCATAATTTGCTAAGTTTTCAATATATCGACTTGATTTCTTTTTCGTTTGATAGCTAAACGTATTGGCTTTAACTGGAAATTTTTTTTCTTGTGTATAGAGCAAGAAAATTTTTTACCATTTTTTCAAAAAAAAGCAAAGGGGGTAGTCCATGGCTTTTTTTGGCTAAAAATATTTTTTTCTCGCTAATTGCAAAAAACAAAATTCGAAATAAAGCTAATTTGGTTCTCTATCCAACGCAATAGAAATCAAGTCGATATCTAGAAAAGTAAGCAAGTTATGACCTAAAAGGTAAGCAGTTCTACTACTGCCTCTTTCCGGCCACTTTTTAGTAGAACTGGTTACCTTTTTGGTCATAACTTGCTAAGTTTTCAATATATCGACTTGATTTCTTTTGCGTTTGATAGCGAAACGTATTGGCTTTAACTGGAAATTTTTTTTCTTGTGCATAGAGCAAGAAAATTTTTTACCATTTTTTCAAAAAAAAGCAAAGGGGGTAGTCCATGGTTTTTTTTGGCTAAAAATATTTTTTCTCGCTAATTGCAAAAAACAAAATTCGAAATAAAGACAATTTGGTTCTCTATCCAACGCAATAGAAATCAAGTCGATATCTAGAAAAGTAACCAAGTTATGACCTAAAAGGTAAACAGTTCTACTACTGCCTCTTTCCGGCCACTTTTTAGTAGAACTGGTTACGTTTTTGGTCATAACTTGCTAAGTTTTCAATATATCGACTTGATTTCTTTTTCGTTTGATAGCTAAACGTATTGGCTTTAACTGGAATTTTTTTTTCTTGTGTATAGAGCAAGAAAATTTTTTACCATTTTTTCAAAAAAAAGCAAAGGGGGTAGTCCATGGCTTTTTTTGGCTAAAAATATTTTTTTCTCGCTAATTGCAAAAAACAAAATTCGAAATAAAGACAATTTGGTTCTCTATCCAACGCAATAGAAATCAAGTCGATATCTAGAAAAGTAAGCAAGTTATGACCTAAAAGGTAAACAGTTCTACTACTGCCTCTTTCCGGCCACTTTTTAGTAGAACTGGTTACCTTTTTGGTCATAACTTGCTAAGTTTTCAATATATCGACTTGATTTCTTTTGCGTTTGATAGCGAAACGTATTGGCTTTAACTGGAAATTTTTTTTCTTGTGTATAGAGCAAGAAAATTTTTTACCATTTTTTCAAAAAAAAGCAAAGGGGGTAGTCCATGGCTTTTTTTGGCTAAAAATATTTTTTTCTCGCTAATTGCAAAAAACAAAATTCGAAATAAAGACAATTTGGTTCTCTATCCAACGCAATAGAAATCAAGTCGATATCTAGAAAAGTAAGCAAGTTATGACCTAAAAGGTAAACAGTTCTACTACTGCCTCTTTCCGGCCACTTTTTAGTAGAACTGGTTACCTTTTTGGTCATAACTTGCTAAGTTTTCAATATATCGACTTGATTTCTTTTGCGTTTGATAGCGAAACGTATTGGCTTTAACTGGAAATTTTTTTTCTTGTGTATAGAGCAAGAAAATTTTTTACCATTTTTTCAAAAAAAAGCAAAGGGGGTAGTCCATGGCTTTTTTTGGCTAAAAATATTTTTTCTCGCTAATTGCAAAAAACAAAATTCGAAATAAAGACAATTTGGTACTCTATCCAACGCAATAGAAATCAAGTCGATATCTAGAAAAGTAAGCAAGTTATGACCTAAAAGGTAAGCAGTTCTACTACTGCCTCTTTCCTGCCACTTTTTAGTAGAACTGGTTACCTTTTTGGTCATAGCTTGCTAAGTTTTCAATATATCGACTTGATTTCTTTTGCGTTTGATAGCGAAACGTATTGGCTTTAACTGGAAATTTTTTTCCTTGTGTATAGAGCAAGAAAATTTTTTACCATTTTTTCAAAAAAAAGCAAAGGGGGTAGTCCATGGCTTTTTTTGGCTAAAAACATTTTTTCTCGCTAATTGCAAAAAACAAAATTCGAAATAAAGACAATTTGGTACTCTATCCAACGCAATAGAAATCAAGTCGATATCTAGAAAAGTAAGCAAGTTATGACCTAAAAGGTAAACAGTTCTACTACTGCCTCTTTCCGGCCACTTTTTAGTAGAACTGGTTACCTTTTTGGTCATAACTTGCTAAGTTTTCAATATATCGACTTGATTTCTTTTGCGTTTGATAGCGAAACGTATTGGCTTTAACTGGAAATTTTTTTTCTTGTGTATAGAGCAAGAAAATTTTTTACCATTTTTTAAAAAAAAAGCAAAGGGGGTAGTCTATGGCTTTTTTTGGCTAAAAATATTTTTTTCTCGCTAATTGCAAAAAACAAAATTCGAAATAAAGCTAATTTGGTTCTCTATCCAACGCAATAGAAATCAAGTCGATATCTAGAAAAGTAAGCAAGTTATGACCTAAAAGGTAAGCAGTTCTACTACTGCCTCTTTCCGGCCACTTTTTAGTAGAACTGGTTACCTTTTTGGTCATAACTTGCTAAGTTTTCAATATATCGACTTGATTTCTTTTGCGTTTGATAGCGAAACGTATTGGCTTTAACTGGAAATTTTTTTTCTTGTGTATAGAGCAAGAAAATTTTTTACCATTTTTTCAAAAAAAAGCAAAGGGGGTAGTCCATGGCTTTTTTTGGCTAAAAATATTTTTTTCTCGCTAATTGCAAAAAACAAAATTCGAAATAAAGCTAATTTGGTTCTCTATCCAACGCAATAGAAATCAAGTCGATATCTAGAAAAGTAAGCAAGTTATGACCTAAAAGGTAAGCAGTTCTACTACTGCCTCTTTCCGGCCACTTTTTAGTAGAACTGGTTACCTTTTTGGTCATAACTTGCTAAGTTTTCAATATATCGACTTGATTTCTTTTTCGTTTGATAGCTAAACGTATTGGCTTTAACTGGAAATTTTTTTTCTTGTGTATAGAGCAAGAAAATTTTTTACCATTTTTTCAAAAAAAAGCAAAGGGGGTAGTCCATGGCTTTTTTTGGCTAAAAATATTTTTTCTCGCTAATTGCAAAAAACAAAATTCGAAATAAAGACAATTTGGTTCTCTATCCAACGCAATAGAAATCAAGTCGATATCTAGAAAAGTAAGCAAGTTATGACCTAAAAGGTAAGCAGTTCTACTACTGCCTCTTTCCGGCCACTTTTTAGTAGAACTGGTTACCTTTTTGGTCATAACTTGCTAAGTTTTCAATATATCGACTTGATTTCTTTTGCGTTTGATAGCGAAACGTATTGGCTTTAACTGGAAATTTTTTTTCTTGTGTATAGAGCAAGAAAATTTTTTACCATTTTTTCAAAAAATAGCAAAGGGGGTAGTCCATGGCTTTTTTTGGCTAAAAATATTTTTTTCTCGCTAATTGCAAAAAACAAAATTCGAAATAAAGCTAATTTGGTTCTCTATCCAACGCAATAGAAATCAAGTCGATATCTAGAAAAGTAAGCAAGTTATGACCTAAAAGGTAAGCAGTTCTACTACTGCCTCTTTCCGGCCACTTTTTAGTAGAACTGGTTACCTTTTTGGTCATAACTTGCTAAGTTTTCAATATATCGACTTGATTTCTTTTTCGTTTGATAGCGAAACGTATTGGCTTTAACTGGAAATTTTTTTTCTTGTGTATAGAGCAAGAAAATTTTTTACCATTTTTTCAAAAAAAAGCAAAGGGGGTAGTCCATGGCTTTTTTTGGCTAAAAATATTTTTTTCTCGCTAATTGCAAAAAACAAAATTCGAAATAAAGCTAATTTGGTTCTCTATCCAACGCAATAGAAATCAAGTCGATATCTAGAAAAGTAAGCAAGTTATGACCTAAAAGGTAAGCAGTTCTACTACTGCCTCTTTCCGGCCACTTTTTAGTAGAACTGGTTACCTTTTTGGTCATAACTTGCTAAGTTTTCAATATATCGACTTGATTTCTTTTGCGTTTGATAGCGAAACGTATTGGCTTTAACTGGAAATTTTTTTTCTTGTGTATAGAGCAAGAAAATTTTTTACCATTTTTTTAAAAAAAAGCAAAGGGGGTAGTCCATGGCTTTTTTTGGCTAAAAATATTTTTTTCTCGCTAATTGCAAAAAACAAAATTCGAAATAAAGCTAATTTGGTTCTCTATCCAACGCAATAGAAATCAAGTCGATATCTAGAAAAGTAAGCAAGTTATGACCTAAAAGGTAAGCAGTTCTACTACTGCCTCTTTCCGGCCACTTTTTAGTAGAACTGGTTACCTTTTTGGTCATAACTTGCTAAGTTTTCAATATATCGACTTGATTTCTTTTGCGTTTGATAGCGAAACGTATTGGCTTTAACTGGAAATTTTTTTTCTTGTGTATAGAGCAAGAAAATTTTTTACCATTTTTTCAAAAAAAAGCAAAGGGGGTAGTCCATGGCTTTTTTTGGCTAAAAATATTTTTTCTCGCTAATTGCAAAAAACAAAATTCGAAATAAAGACAATTTGGTTCTCTATCCAACGCAATAGAAATCAAGTCGATATCTAGAAAAGTAAGCAAGTTATGACCTAAAAGGTAAGCAGTTCTACTACTGCCTCTTTCCGGCCACTTTTTAGTAGAACTGGTTACCTTTTCGGTCATAACTTGCTAACTTTTCAATATATCGACTTGATTTCTTTTTCGTTTGATAGCTAAACGTATTGGCTTTAACTGGAAATTTTTTTTCTTGTGTATAGAGCAAGAAAATTTTTTACCAATTTTTTTAAAAAAAAAAGCAAAGGGGGTAGTCCATGGCTTTTTTTGGCTAAAAATATTTTTTTCTCGCTAATTGCAAAAAACAAAATTCGAAATAAAGACAATTAGGTTCTCTATCCAACGCAATAGAAACCAAGTCGATATCTAGAAAAGTAAGCAAGTTATGACCTAAAAGGTAAGCAGTTCTACTACTGCCTCTTTCCGGCCACTTTTTAGTAGAACTGCTTACCTTTTAGGTCATAACTTGCTTACTTTTCTAGATATCGACTTAATTTCTATTGCGTTGGATAGAGAACCAAATTAGCTTTATTTCGAATTTTGTTTTTTGCAATTAGCGAGAAAAAAATATTTTTGGCCAAGAAAAACCATGGACTACCCCCTTTGCTTTTTTTTGAAAAAATGGTAAAAAATTTTCTTGCTCTATACACAAGAAAAAAAATTTCCAGTTAAAGCCAATACGTTTAGCTATCAAACGTAAAAGAAATCAAGTCGATATATTGAAAACTTAGCAAGTTATGACCAAAAAGGTAACCAGTTCTACTAAAAAGTGGCCGGAAAGAGGCAGTAGTAGAACTGCTTACCTTTTAGGTCATAACTTGCTTACTTTTCTAGATATCGACTTGATTTCTATTGCGTTGGATAGAGAACCAAATTGTCTTTATTTCGAATTTTGTTTTTTGCAATTAGCGAGAAAAAAATATTTTTAGCCAAAAAAAGCCATGGACTACCCCCCTTTGCTTTTTTTTGAAAAAATGGTAAAAAATTTTCTTGCTTTATACACAAGAAAAAAAATTTCCAGTTAAAGCCAATACGTTTAGCTATCAAACGCAAAAGAAATCAAGTCGATATATTGAAAACTTAGCAAGTTATGACCAAAAAGGTAACGAGTTCTACTAAAAAGTGGCCGGAAAGAGGCAGTAGTAGAACTGCTTACCTTTTAGGTCATAACTTGCTTACTTTTCTAGATATCGACTTGATTTCTATTGCGTTGGATAGAGAACCAAATTAGCTTTATTTCGAATTTTGTTTTTTGCAATTAGCGAGAAAAAAATATTTTTAGCCAAAAAAAGCCATGGACTACCCCCTTTGCTTTTTTTTGAAAAAATGGTAAAAAATTTTCTTGCTCTATACACAAGAAAAAAAATTTCCAGTTAAAGCCAATACGTTTAGCTATCAAACGAAAAAGAAATCAAGTCGATATATTGAAAAATTAGCAAGTTATGACCAAAAAGGTAACCAGTTCTACTAAAAAGTGGCCGGAAAGAGGCAGTAGTAGAACTGCTTACCTTTTAGGTCATAACTTGCTTACTTTTCTAGATATCGACTTGATTTCTATTGCGTTGGATAGAGAACCAAATTGTCTTTATTTCGAATTTTGTTTTTTGCAATTAGCGAGAAAAAATATTTTTAGCCAAAAAAAGCCATGGACTACCCCCTTTGCTTTTTTTTTAAAAAATGGTAAAAAATTTTCTTGCTCTATACACAAGAAAAAAAATTTCCAGTTAAAGCCAATACGTTTAGCTATCAAACGAAAAAGAAATCAAGTCGATATATTGAAAACTTAGCAAGTTATGACCAAAAAGGTAACCAGTTCTACTAAAAAGTGGCCGGAAAGAGGCAGTAGTAGAACTGCTTACCTTTTAGGTCATAACTTGCTTACTTTTCTAGATATAGACTTGATATCTATTGCGTTGGATAGAGAACCAAATTAGCTTTATTTCGAATGTTGTTTTTTGCAATTAGCGAAAAAAAAATATTTTTAGCCAAAAAAAGCCATGGACTACCCCCTTTGTTTTTTTTTTTGAAAAAATGGTAAAAAATTTTCTTGCTCTATACACAAGAAAAAAAATTTCCAGTTAAAGCCAATACGTTTCGCTATCAAACGCAAAAGAAATCAAGTCGATATATTGAAAAGTTAGCAAGTTATGACCAAAAAGGTAACCAGTTCTACTAAAAAGTGGCCGGAAAGAGGCAGTAGTAGAACTGCTTACCTTTTAGGTCATAACTTGCTTACTTTTCTAGATATCGACTTGATTTCTATTGCGTTGGATAGAGAACCAAATTAGCTTTATTTCGAATTTTGTTTTTTGCAATTAGCGAGAAAAAAATATTTTTAGCCAAAAAAAGCCGTGGACTACCCCCTTTGCTTTTTTTTGAAAAAATGGTAAAAAATTTTCTTGCTCTATACACAAGAAAAAAAATTTGCAGTTAAAGCCAATACGTTTAGCTATCAAACGCAAAAGAAATCAAGTCGATATATTGAAAACTTAGCAAGTTATGACCAAAAAGGTAACCAGTTCTACTAAAAAGTGGCCGGAAAGAGGCAGTAGTAGAACTGCTTACCTTTTAGGTCATAACTTGCTTACTTTTCTAGATAGAGAACCTAATTGTCTTTATTTCGAATTTTGTTTTTTGCAATTAGCGAGAAAAAAATATTTTTGGCCAAGAAAAACCATGGACTACCCCCTTTGCTTTTTTTTGAAAAAATGGTAAAAAATTTTCTTGCTCTATACACAAGAAAAAAAATTTCCAGTTAAAGCCAATACGTTTAGCTATCAAACGTAAAAGAAATCAAGTCGATATATTGAAAACTTAGCAAGTTATGACCAAAAAGGTAACCAGTTCTACTAAAAAGTGGCCGGAAAGAGGCAGTAGTAGAACTGCTTACCTTTTAGGTCATAACTTGCTTACTTTTCTAGATATCGACTTGATTTCTATTGCGTTGGATAGAGAACCAAATTGTCTTTATTTCGAATTTTGTTTTTTGCAATTAGCGAGAAAAAAATATTTTTAGCCAAAAAAAGCCATGGACTACCCCCCTTTGCTTTTTTTTGAAAAAATGGTAAAAAATTTTCTTGCTTTATACACAAGAAAAAAAATTTCCAGTTAAAGCCAATACGTTTAGCTATCAAACGCAAAAGAAATCAAGTCGATATATTGAAAACTTAGCAAGTTATGACCAAAAAGGTAACGAGTTCTACTAAAAAGTGGCCGGAAAGAGGCAGTAGTAGAACTGCTTACCTTTTAGGTCATAACTTGCTTACTTTTCTAGATATCGACTTGATTTCTATTGCGTTGGATAGAGAACCAAATTAGCTTTATTTCGAATTTTGTTTTTTGCAATTAGCGAGAAAAAAATATTTTTAGCCAAAAAAAGCCATGGACTACCCCCTTTGCTTTTTTTTGAAAAAATGGTAAAAAATTTTCTTGCTCTATACACAAGAAAAAAAATTTCCAGTTAAAGCCAATACGTTTAGCTATCAAACGAAAAAGAAATCAAGTCGATATATTGAAAACTTAGCAAGTTATGACCAAAAAGGTAACCAGTTCTACTAAAAAGTGGCCGGAAAGAGGCAGTAGTAGAACTGCTTACCTTTTAGGTCATAACTTGCTTACTTTTCTAGATATAGACTTGATATCTATTGCGTTGGATAGAGAACCAAATTAGCTTTATTTCGAATGTTGTTTTTTGCAATTAGCGAAAAAAAAATATTTTTAGCCAAAAAAAGCCATGGACTACCCCCTTTGTTTTTTTTTTGAAAAAATGGTAAAAAATTTTCTTGCTCTATACACAAGAAAAAAAATTTCCAGTTAAAGCCAATACGTTTAGCTATCAAACGTAAAAGAAATCAAGTCGATATATTGAAAACTTAGCAAGTTATGACCAAAAAGGTAACCAGTTCTACTAAAAAGTGGCCGGAAAGAGGCAGTAGTAGAACTGCTTACCTTTTAGGTCATAACTTGCTTACTTTTCTAGATATCGACTTGATTTCTATTGCGTTGGATAGAGAACCAAATTGTCTTTATTTCGAATTTTGTTTTTTGCAATTAGCGAGAAAAAATATTTTTAGCCAAAAAAAGCCATGGACTACCCCCTTTGCTTTTTTTTTAAAAAATGGTAAAAAATTTTCTTGCTCTATACACAAGAAAAAAAATTTCCAGTTAAAGCCAATACGTTTAGCTATCAAACGAAAAAGAAATCAAGTCGATATATTGAAAACTTAGCAAGTTATGACCATAAAGGTAACCAGTTCTACTAAAAAGTGGCCGGAAAGAGGCAGTAGTAGAACTGCTTACCTTTTAGGTCATAACTTGCTTACTTTTCTAGATATAGACTTGATATCTATTGCGTTGGATAGAGAACCAAATTAGCTTTATTTCGAATGTTGTTTTTTGCAATTAGCGAAAAAAAAATATTTTTAGCCAAAAAAAGGCATGGACTACCCCCTTTGTTTTTTTTTTGAAAAAATGGTAAAAAATTTTCTTGCTCTATACACAAGAAAAAAAATTTCCAGTTAAAGCCAATACGTTTCGCTATCAAACGCAAAAGAAATCAAGTCGATATATTGAAAAGTTAGCAAGTTATGACCAAAAAGGTAACCAGTTCTACTAAAAAGTGGCCGGAAAGAGGCAGTAGTAGAACTGCTTACCTTTTAGGTCATAACTTGCTTACTTTTCTAGATATCGACTTGATTTCTATTGCGTTGGATAGAGAACCAAATTAGCTTTATTTCGAATTTTGTTTTTTGCAATTAGCGAGAAAAAAATATTTTTAGCCAAAAAAAACCATGGACTACCCCCTTTGCTTTTTTTTGAAAAAATGGTAAAAAATTTTCTTGCTCTATACACAAGAAAAAAAATTTCCAGTTAAAGCCAATACGTTTAGCTATCAAACGCAAAAGAAATCAAGTCGATATATTGAAAAATTAGCAAGTTATGACCAAAAAGGTAACCAGTTCTACTAAAAAGTGGCCGGAAAGAGGCAGTAGTAGAACTGCTTACCTTTTAGGTCATAACTTGCTTACTTTTCTAGATATCGACTTGATTTCTATTGCGTTGGATAGAGAACCAAATTAGCTTTATTTCGAATTTTGTTTTTTGCAATTAGCGAGAAAAAAATATTTTTAGCCAAAAAAAGCCATGGACTACCCCCTTTGCTTTTTTTTGAAAAAATGGTAAAAAATTTTCTTGCTCTATACACAAGAAAAAAAATTTCCAGTTAAAGCCAATACGTTTCGCTATCAAACGCAAAAGAAATCAAGTCGATATATTGAAAACTTAGCAAGTTATGACCAAAAAGGTAACCAGTTCTACTAAAAAGTGGCCGGAAAGAGGCAGTAGTAGAACTGCTTACCTTTTAGGTCATAACTTGCTTACTTTTCTAGATATCGACTTGATTTCTATTGCGTTGGATAGAGAACCAAATTAGCTTTATTTCGAATTTTGTTTTTTGCAATTAGCGAGAAAAAAATATTTTTAGCCAAAAAAAACCATGGACTACCCCCTTTGCTTTTTTTTGAAAAAATGGTAAAAAATTTTCTTGCTCTATACACAAGAAAAAAAATTTGCAGTTAAAGCCAATACGTTTAGCTATCAAACGCAAAAGAAATCAAGTCGATATATTGAAAACTTAGCAAGTTATGACCAAAAAGGTAACCAGTTCTACTAAAAAGTGGCCGGAAAGAGGCAGTAGTAGAACTGCTTACCTTTTAGGTCATAACTTGCTTACTTTTCTAGATATCGACTTGATTTCTATTGCGTTGGATAGAGAACCAAATTAGCTTTATTTCGAATTTTGTTTTTTGCAATTAGCGAGAAAAAAATATTTTTAGCCAAAAAAAACCATGGACTACCCCCTTTGCTTTTTTTTGAAAAAATGGTAAAAAATTTTCTTGCTCTATGCACAAGAAAAAAAATTTCCAGTTAAAGCCAATACGTTTCGCTATCAAACGCAAAAGAAATCAAGTCGATATATTGAAAACTTAGCAAGTTATGACCAAAAAGGTAACCAGTTCTACTAAAAAGTGGCCGGAAAGAGGCAGTAGTAGAACTGCTTACCTTTTAGGTCATAACTTGCTTACTTTTCTAGATATCGACTTGATTTCTATTGCGTTGGATAGAGAACCAAATTGTCTTTATTTCGAATTTTGTTTTTTGCAATTAGCGAGAAAAAATATTTTTAGCCAAAAAAAGCCATGGACTACCCCCTTTGCTTTTTTTTTAAAAAATGGTAAAAAATTTTCTTGCTCTATACACAAGAAAAAAAATTTGCAGTTAAAGCCAATACGTTTAGCTATCAAAGGCAAAAGAAATCAAGTCGATATATTGAAAACTTAGCAAGTTATGACCAAAAAGGTAACCAGTTCTACTAAAAAGTGGCCGGAAAGAGGCAGTAGTAGAACTGCTTACCTTTTAGGTCATAACTTGCTTACTTTTCTAGATATCGACTTGATTTCTATTGCGTTGGATAGAGAACCAAATTGTCTTTATTTCGAATTTTGTTTTTTGCAATTAGCGAGAAAAAAATATTTTTGGCCAAAAAAAACCATGGACTACCCCCTTTGCTTTTTTTTGAAAAAATGGTAAAAAATTTTCTTGCTCTATACACAAGAAAAAAAATTTCCAGTTAAAGCCAATACGTTTAGCTATCAAACGTAAAAGAAATCAAGTCGATATATTGAAAACTTAGCAAGTTATGACCAAAAAGGTAACCAGTTCTACTAAAAAGTGGCCGGAAAGAGGCAGTAGTAGAACTGCTTACCTTTTAGGTCATAACTTGCTTACTTTTCTAGATATCGACTTGATTTCTATTGCGTTGGATAGAGAACCAAATTGTCTTTATTTCGAATTTTGTTTTTTGCAATTAGCGAGAAAAAATATTTTTAGCCAAAAAAAGCCATGGACTACCCCCTTCGCTTTTTTTTGAAAAAATGGTAAAAAATTTTCTTGCTCTATACACAAGAAAAAAAATTTGCAGTTAAAGCCAATACGTTTAGCTATCAAACGCAAAAGAAATCAAGTCGATATATTGAAAACTTAGCAAGTTATGACCAAAAAGGTAACCAGTTCTACTAAAAAGTGGCCGGAAAGAGGCAGTAGTAGAACTGCTTACCTTTTAGGTCATAACTTGCTTACTTTTCTAGATATCGACTTGATTTCTATTGCGTTGGATAGAGAACCAAATTGTCTTTATTTCGAATTTTGTTTTTTGCAATTAGCGAGAAAAAAATATTTTTGGCCAAAAAAAACCATGGACTACCCCCTTTGCTTTTTTTTGAAAAAATGGTAAAAAATTTTCTTGCTCTATACACAAGAAAAAAAATTTCCAGTTAAAGCCAATACGTTTAGCTATCAAACGTAAAAGAAATCAAGTCGATATATTGAAAACTTAGCAAGTTATGACCAAAAAGGTAACCAGTTCTACTAAAAAGTGGCCGGAAAGAGGCAGTAGTAGAACTGCTTACCTTTTAGGTCATAACTTGCTTACTTTTCTAGATATCGACTTGATTTCTATTGCGTTGGATAGAGAACCAAATTGTCTTTATTTCGAATTTTGTTTTTTGCAATTAGCGAGAAAAAATATTTTTAGCCAAAAAAAGCCATGGACTACCCCCTTCGCTTTTTTTTGAAAAAATGGTAAAAAATTTTCTTGCTCTATACACAAGAAAAAAAATTTCCAGTTAAAGCCAATACGTTTCGCTATCAAACGCAAAAGAAATCAAGTCGATATATTGAAAACTTAGCAAGTTATGACCAAAAAGGTAACCAGTTCTACTAAAAAGTGGCCGGAAAGAGGCAGTAGTAGAACTGCTTACCTTTTAGGTCATAACTTGCTTACTTTTCTAGATATCGACTTGATTTCTATTGCGTTGGATAGAGAACCAAATTGTCTTTATTTCGAATTTTGTTTTTTGCAATTAGCGAGAAAAAAATATTTTTGGCCAAAAAAAACCATGGACTACCCCCTTTGCTTTTTTTTGAAAAAATGGTAAAAAATTTTCTTGCTCTATACACAAGAAAAAAAATTTCCAGTTAAAGCCAATACGTTTAGCTATCAAACGTAAAAGAAATCAAGTCGATATATTGAAAACTTAGCAAGTTATGACCAAAAAGGTAACCAGTTCTACTAAAAAGTGGCCGGAAAGAGGCAGTAGTAGAACTGCTTACCTTTTAGGTCATAACTTGCTTACTTTTCTAGATATCGACTTGATTTCTATTGCGTTGGATAGAGAACCAAATTGTCTTTATTTCGAATTTTGTTTTTTGCAATTAGCGAGAAAAAATATTTTTAGCCAAAAAAAGCCATGGACTACCCCCTTCGCTTTTTTTTGAAAAAATGGTAAAAAATTTTCTTGCTCTATACACAAGAAAAAAAATTTCCAGTTAAAGCCAATACGTTTCGCTATCAAACGCAAAAGAAATCAAGTCGATATATTGAAAACTTAGCAAGTTATGACCAAAAAGGTAACCAGTTCTACTAAAAAGTGGCCGGAAAGAGGCAGTAGTAGAACTGCTTACCTTTTAGGTCATAACTTGCTTACTTTTCTAGATATCGACTTGATTTCTATTGCGTTGGATAGAGAACCAAATTGTCTTTATTTCGAATTTTGTTTTTTGCAATTAGCGAGAAAAAAATATTTTTGGCCAAAAAAAACCATGGACTACCCCCTTTGCTTTTTTTTGAAAAAATGGTAAAAAATTTTCTTGCTCTATACACAAGAAAAAAAATTTCCAGTTAAAGCCAATACGTTTAGCTATCAAACGTAAAAGAAATCAAGTCGATATATTGAAAACTTAGCAAGTTATGACCAAAAAGGTAACCAGTTCTACTAAAAAGTGGCCGGAAAGAGGCAGTAGTAGAACTGCTTACCTTTTAGGTCATAACTTGCTTACTTTTCTAGATATCGACTTGATTTCTATTGCGTTGGATAGAGAACCAAATTGTCTTTATTTCGAATTTTGTTTTTTGCAATTAGCGAGAAAAAATATTTTTAGCCAAAAAAAGCCATGGACTACCCCCTTCGCTTTTTTTTGAAAAAATGGTAAAAAATTTTCTTGCTCTATACACAAGAAAAAAAATTTGCAGTTAAAGCCAATACGTTTAGCTATCAAACGCAAAAGAAATCAAGTCGATATATTGAAAACTTAGCAAGTTATGACCAAAAAGGTAACCAGTTCTACTAAAAAGTGGCCGGAAAGAGGCAGTAGTAGAACTGCTTACCTTTTAGGTCATAACTTGCTTACTTTTCTAGATATCGACTTGATTTCTATTGCGTTGGATAGAGAACCAAATTGTCTTTATTTCGAATTTTGTTTTTTGCAATTAGCGAGAAAAAAATATTTTTGGCCAAAAAAAACCATGGACTACCCCCTTTGCTTTTTTTTGAAAAAATGGTAAAAAATTTTCTTGCTCTATACACAAGAAAAAAAATTTCCAGTTAAAGCCAATACGTTTAGCTATCAAACGTAAAAGAAATCAAGTCGATATATTGAAAACTTAGCAAGTTATGACCAAAAAGGTAACCAGTTCTACTAAAAAGTGGCCGGAAAGAGGCAGTAGTAGAACTGCTTACCTTTTAGGTCATAACTTGCTTACTTTTCTAGATATCGACTTGATTTCTATTGCGTTGGATAGAGAACCAAATTGTCTTTATTTCGAATTTTGTTTTTTGCAATTAGCGAGAAAAAATATTTTTAGCCAAAAAAAGCCATGGACTACCCCCTTCGCTTTTTTTTGAAAAAATGGTAAAAAATTTTCTTGCTCTATACACAAGAAAAAAAATTTGCAGTTAAAGCCAATACGTTTAGCTATCAAACGCAAAAGAAATCAAGTCGATATATTGAAAACTTAGCAAGTTATGACCAAAAAGGTAACCAGTTCTACTAAAAAGTGGCCGGAAAGAGGCAGTAGTAGAACTGCTTACCTTTTAGGTCATAACTTGCTTACTTTTCTAGATATCGACTTGATTTCTATTGCGTTGGATAGAGAACCAAATTGTCTTTATTTCGAATTTTGTTTTTTGCAATTAGCGAGAAAAAATATTTTTAGCCAAAAAAAGCCATGGACTACCCCCTTCGCTTTTTTTTGAAAAAATGGTAAAAAATTTTCTTGCTCTATACACAAGAAAAAAAATTTGCAGTTAAAGCCAATACGTTTAGCTATCAAACGCAAAAGAAATCAAGTCGATATATTGAAAACTTAGCAAGTTATGACCAAAAAGGTAACCAGTTCTACTAAAAAGTGGCCGGAAAGAGGCAGTAGTAGAACTGCTTACCTTTTAGGTCATAACTTGCTTACTTTTCTAGATATCGACTTGATTTCTATTGCGTTGGATAGAGAACCAAATTAGCTTTATTTCGAATTATGTTTTTTGCAATTAGCGAGAAAAAAATATTTTTAGCCAAAAAAACCATGGACTACCCCCTTTGCTTTTTTTTGAAAAAATGGTAAAAAATTTTCTTGCTCTATACACAAGAAAAAAAATTTGCAGTTAAAGCCAATACGTTTAGCTATCAAACGCAAAAGAAATCAAGTCGATATATTGAAAACTTAGCAAGTTATGACCAAAAAGGCAACCAGTTCTACTAAAAAGTGGCCGGAAAGAGGCAGTAGTAGAACTGCTTACCTTTTAGGTCATAACTTGCTTACTTTTCTAGATATCGACTTGATTTCTATTGCGTTGGATAGAGAACCAAATTGTCTTTATTTCGAATTTTGTTTTTTGCAATTAGCGAGAAAAAAATATTTTTAGCCAAAAAAAGCCATGGACTACCCCCCTTTGCTTTTTTTTTAAAAAATGGTAAAAAATTTTCTTGCTCTATACACAAGAAAAAAAATTTCCAGTTAAAGCCAATACGTTTAGCTATCAAACGCAAAAGAAATCAAGTCGATATATTGAAAACTTAGCAAGTTATGACCAAAAAGGTAACCAGTTCTACTAAAAAGTGGCCGGAAAGAGGCAGTAGTAGAACTGCTTACCTTTTAGGTCATAACTTGCTTACTTTTCTAGATATCGACTTGATTTCTATTGCGTTGGATAGAGAACCAAATTAGCTTTATTTCGAATTTTGTTTTTTGCAATTAGCGAGAAAAAAATATTTTTAGCCAAAAAAAACCATGGACTACCCCCTTTGCTTTTTTTTGAAAAAATGGTAAAAAATTTTCTTGCTCTATACACAAGAAAAAAAATTTGCAGTTAAAGCCAATACGTTTAGCTATCAAACGCAAAAGAAATCAAGTCGATATATTGAAAACTTAGCAAGTTATGACCAAAAAGGTAACCAGTTCTACTAAAAAGTGGCCGGAAAGAGGCAGTAGTAGAACTGCTTACCTTTTTGGTCATAACTTGCTTACTTTTCTAGATATCGACTTGATTTCTATTGCGTTGGATAGAGAACCAAATTAGCTTTATTTCGAATTTTGTTTTTTGCAATTAGCGAGAAAAAAATATTTTTACCCAAAAAAAACCATGGACTACCCCCTTTGCTTTTTTTTGAAAAAATGGTAAAAATTTTTCTTGCTCTATACACAAGAAAAAAAATTTCCAGTTAAAGCCAATACGTTTCGCTATCAAACGCAAAAGAAATCAAGTCGATATATTGAAAACTTAGCAAGTTATGACCAAAAAGGTAACCAGTTCTACTAAAAAGTGGCCGGAAAGAGGCAGTAGTAGAACTGCTTACCTTTTAGGTCATAACTTGCTTACTTTTCTAGATATCGACTTGATTTCTATTGCGTTGGATAGAGAACCAAATTGTCTTTATTTCGAATTTTGTTTTTTGCAATTAGCGAGAAAAAATATTTTTGGCCAAAAAAAACCATGGACTACCCCCTTTGCTTTTTTTTGAAAAAATGGTAAAAATTTTTCTTGCTCTATACACAAGAAAAAAAATTTCCAGTTAAAGCCAATACGTTTAGCTATCAAACGCAAAAGAAATCAAGTCGATATATTGAAAACTTAGCAAGTTATGACCAAAAAGGTAACCAGTTCTACTACTGCCTCTTTCCGGCCACTTTTTAGTTCTACTAAAAAGAAAAAAAATTTCCAGTTAAAGCCAATACGTTTAGCTATCAAACGCAAAAGAAATCAAGTCGATATATTGAAAACTTAGCAAGTTATGACCAAAAAGGTAACCAGTTCTACTAAAAAGTGGCCGGAAAGAGGCAGTAGTAGAACTGCTTACCTTTTAGGTCATAACTTGCTTACTTTTCTAGATATCGACTTGATTTCTATTGCGTTGGATAGAGAACCAAATTGTCTTTATTTCGAATTTTGTTTTTTGCAATTAGCGAGAAAAAATATTTTTAGCCAAAAAAAGCCATGGACTACCCCCTTCGCTTTTTTTTGAAAAAATGGTAAACAATTTTCTTGCTCTATACACAAGAAAAAAAATTTCCAGTTAAAGCCAATACGTTTAGCTATCAAACGCAAAAGAAATCAAGTCGATATATTGAAAACTTAGCAAGTTATGACCAAAAAGGTAACCAGTTCTACTAAAAAGTGGCCGGAAAGAGGCAGTAGTAGAACTGCTTACCTTTTAGGTCATAACTTGCTTACTTTTCTAGATATCGACTTAATTTCTATTGCGTTGGATAGAGAACCAAATTAGCTTTATTTCGAATTTTGTTTTTTGCAATTAGCGAGAAAAAAATATTTTTGGCCAAAAAAAACCATGGACTACCCCCTTTGCTTTTTTTTGAAAAAATGGTAAAAAATTTTCTTGCTCTATACACAAGAAAAAAAATTTCCAGTTAAAGCCAATACGTTTCGCTATCAAACGCAAAAGAAATCAAGTCGATATATTGAAAACTTAGCAAGTTATGACCAAAAAGGTAACCAGTTCTACTAAAAAGTGGCCGGAAAGAGGCAGTAGTAGAACTGCTTACCTTTTAGGTCATAACTTGCTTACTTTTCTAGATATCGACTTGATTTCTATTGCGTTGGATAGAGAACCAAATTAGCTTTATTTCGAATTTTGTTTTTTGCAATTAGCGAGAAAAAAATATTTTTAGCCAAAAAAAGCCATGGACTACCCCCTTTGCTTTTTTTTGAAAAAATGGTAAACAATTTTCTTGCTCTATACACAAGAAACAAAATTTCCAGTTAAAGCCAATACGTTTAGCTATCAAACGCAAAAGAAATCAAGTCGATATATTGAAAACTTAGCAAGTTATGACCAAAAAGGTAACCAGTTCTACTAAAAAGTGGCCGGAAAGAGGCAGTAGTAGAACTGTTTACCTTTTAGGTCATAACTTGCTTACTTTTCTAGATATCGACTTGATTTCTATTGCGTTGGATAGAGAACCAAATTAGCTTTATTTCGAATTTTGTTTTTTGCAATTAGCGAGAAAAAAATATTTTTGGCCAAAAAAAACCATGGACTACCCCCTTTGCTTTTTTTTGAAAAAATGGTAAAAAATTTTCTTGCTCTATACACAAGAAAAAAAATTTCCAGTTAAAGCCAATACGTTTAGCTATCAAACGTAAAAGAAATCAAGTCGATATATTGAAAACTTAGCAAGTTATGACCAAAAAGGTAACCAGTTCTACTAAAAAGTGGCCGGAAAGAGGCAGTAGTAGAACTGCTTACCTTTTAGGTCATAACTTGCTTACTTTTCTAGATATCGACTTGATTTCTATTGCGTTGGATAGAGAACCAAATTAGCTTTATTTCGAATTTTGTTTTTTGCAATTAGCGAGAAAAAATATTTTTAGCCAAAAAAAGCCATGGACTACCCCCTTCGCTTTTTTTTGAAAAAATGGTAAAAAATTTTCTTGCTCTATACACAAGAAAAAAAATTTGCAGTTAAAGCCAATACGTTTAGCTATCAAACGCAAAAGAAATCAAGTCGATATATTGAAAACTTAGCAAGTTATGACCAAAAAGGTAACCAGTTCTACTAAAAAGTGGCCGGAAAGAGGCAGTAGTAGAACTGCTTACCTTTTAGGTCATAACTTGCTTACTTTTCTAGATATCGACTTGATTTCTATTGCGTTGGATAGAGAACCAAATTAGCTTTATTTCGAATTATGTTTTTTGCAATTAGCGAGAAAAAAATATTTTTAGCCAAAAAAACCATGGACTACCCCCTTTGCTTTTTTTTGAAAAAATGGTAAAAAATTTTCTTGCTCTATACACAAGAAAAAAAATTTCCAGTTAAAGCCAATACGTTTAGCTATCAAACGCAAAAGAAATCAAGTCGATATATTGAAAACTTAGCAAGTTATGACCAAAAAGGTAACCAGTTCTACTAAAAAGTGGCCGGAAAGAGGCAGTAGTAGAACTGCTTACCTTTTAGGTCATAACTTGCTTACTTTTCTAGATATCGACTTGATTTCTATTGCGTTGGATAGAGAACCAAATTAGCTTTATTTCGAATTTTGTTTTTTGCAATTAGCGAGAAAAAAATATTTTTAGCCAAAAAAAACCATGGACTACCCCCTTTGCTTTTTTTTGAAAAAATGGTAAAAAATTTTCTTGCTCTATACACAAGAAAAAAAATTTGCAGTTAAAGCCAATACGTTTAGCTATCAAACGCAAAAGAAATCAAGTCGATATATTGAAAACTTAGCAAGTTATGACCAAAAAGGTAACCAGTTCTACTAAAAAGTGGCCGGAAAGAGGCAGTAGTAGAACTGCTTACCTTTTAGGTCATAACTTGCTTACTTTTCTAGATATCGACTTGATTTCTATTGCGTTGGATAGAGAACCAAATTGTCTTTATTTCGAATTTTGTTTCTTGCAATTAGCGAGAAAAAAATATTTTTAGCCAAAAAAAGCCATGGACTACCCCCCTTTGCTTTTTTTTTAAAAAATGGTAAAAAATTTTCTTGCTCTATACACAAGAAAAAAAATTTCCAGTTAAAGCCAATACGTTTAGCTATCAAACGCAAAAGAAATCAAGTCGATATATTGAAAACTTAGCAAGTTATGACCAAAAAGGTAACCAGTTCTACTAAAAAGTGGCCGGAAAGAGGCAGTAGTAGAACTGCTTACCTTTTAGGTCATAACTTGCTTACTTTTCTAGATATCGACTTGATTTCTATTGCGTTGGATAGAGAACCAAATTAGCTTTATTTCGAATTTTGTTTTTTGCAATTAGCGAGAAAAAAATATTTTTGGCCAAAAAAAACCATGGACTACCCCCTTTGCTTTTTTTTGAAAAAATGGTAAAAATTTTTCTTGCTCTATACACAAGAAAAAAAATTTCCAGTTAAAGCCAATACGTTTCGCTATCAAACGCAAAAGAAATCAAGTCGATATATTGAAAACTTAGCAAGTTATGACCAAAAAGGTAACCAGTTCTACTAAAAAGTGGCCGGAAAGAGGCAGTAGTAGAACTGCTTACCTTTTAGGTCATAACTTGCTTACTTTTCTAGATATCGACTTGATTTCTATTGCGTTGGATAGAGAACCAAATTAGCTTTATTTCGATTTTTGTTTTTTGCAATTAGCGAGAAAAAAATATTTTAAGCCAAAAAAAGCCATGGACTACCCCCTTTGCTTTTTTTTTAAAAAAAATGGTAAAAAATTTTCTTGCTCTATACACAAGAAAAAAAATTTCCAGTTGAAGCCAATACGTTTAGCTATCAAACGCAAAAGAAATCAAGTCGATATATTGAAAACTTAGCAAGTTATGACCAAAAAGGTAACCAGTTCTACTACTGCCTCTTTCCGGCCACTTTTTAGTTCTACTAAAAAGAAAAAAAATTTCCAGTTAAAGCCAATACGTTTAGCTATCAAACGCAAAAGAAATCAAGTCGATATATTGAAAACTTAGCAAGTTATGACCAAAAAGGTAACCAGTTCTACTAAAAAGTGGCCGGAAAGAGGCAGTAGTAGAACTGCTTACCTTTAAGGTCATAACTTGCTTACTTTTCTAGATATCGACTTGATTTCTATTGCGTTGGATAGAGAACCAAATTAGCTTTATTTCGATTTTTGTTTTTTGCAATTAGCGAGAAAAAAATATTTTAAGCCAAAAAAAGCCATGGACTACCCCCTTTGCTTTTTTTTTAAAAAAAATGGTAAAAAATTTTCTTGCTCTATACACAAGAAAAAAAATTTCCAGTTGAAGCCAATACGTTTAGCTATCAAACGCAAAAGAAATCAAGTCGATATATTGAAAACTTAGCAAGTTATGACCAAAAAGGTAACCAGTTCTACTAAAAAGTGGCCGGAAAGAGGCAGTAGTAGAACTGCTTACCTTTTAGGTCATAACTTGCTTACTTTTCTAGATATCGACTTGATTTCTATTGCGTTGGATAGAGAACCAAATTAGCTTTATTTCGAATTTTGTTTTTTGCAATTAGCGAGAAAAAAATATTTTTGGCCAAAAAAAACCATGGACTACCCTCTTTGCTTTTTTTTGAAAAAATGGTAAAAATTTTTCTTGCTCTATACACAAGAAAAAAAATTTCCAGTTAAAGCCAATACGTTTAGCTATCAAACGCAAAAGAAATCAAGTCGATATATTGAAAACTTAGCAAGTTATGACCAAAAAGGTAACCAGTTCTACTAAAAAGTGGCCGGAAAGAGGCAGTAGTAGAACTGCTTACCTTTTAGGTCATAACTTGCTTACTTTTCTAGATATCGACTTGATTTCTATTGCGTTGGATAGAGAACCAAATTAGCTTTATTTCGAATTTTGTTTTTTGCAATTAGCGAGAAAAAAATATTTTTGGCCAAAAAAAACCATGGACTACCCCCTTCGCTTTTTTTTGAAAAAATGGTAAAAAATTTTCTTGCTCTATACACAAGAAAAAAAATTTGCAGTTAAAGCCAATACGTTTAGCTATCAAACGCAAAAGAAATCAAGTCGATATATTGAAAACTTAGCAAGTTATGACCAAAAAGGTAACCAGTTCTACTAAAAAGTGGCCGGAAAGAGGCAGTAGTAGAACTGCTTACCTTTTAGGTCATAACTTGCTTACTTTTCTAGATATCGACTTGATTTCTATTGCGTTGGATAGAGAACCAAATTAGCTTTATTTCGAATTATGTTTTTTGCAATTAGCGAGAAAAAAATATTTTTAGCCAAAAAAACCATGGACTACCCCCTTTGCTTTTTTTTGAAAAAATGGTAAAAAATTTTCTTGCTCTATACACAAGAAAAAAAATTTCCAGTTAAAGCCAATACGTTTAGCTATCAAACGCAAAAGAAATCAAGTCGATATATTGAAAACTTAGCAAGTTATGACCAAAAAGGTAACCAGTTCTACTAAAAAGTGGCCGGAAAGAGGCAGTAGTAGAACTGCTTACCTTTTAGGTCATAACTTGCTTACTTTTCTAGATATCGACTTGATTTCTATTGCGTTGGATAGAGAACCAAATTAGCTTTATTTCGAATTTTGTTTTTTGCAATTAGCGAGAAAAAAATATTTTTAGCCAAAAAAAACCATGGACTACCCCCTTTGCTTTTTTTTGAAAAAATGGTAAAAAATTTTCTTGCTCTATACACAAGAAAAAAAATTTGCAGTTAAAGCCAATACGTTTAGCTATCAAACGCAAAAGAAATCAAGTCGATATATTGAAAACTTAGCAAGTTATGACCAAAAAGGTAACCAGTTCTACTAAAAAGTGGCCGGAAAGAGGCAGTAGTAGAACTGCTTACCTTTTAGGTCATAACTTGCTTACTTTTCTAGATATCGACTTGATTTCTATTGCGTTGGATAGAGAACCAAATTGTCTTTATTTCGAATTTTGTTTCTTGCAATTAGCGAGAAAAAAATATTTTTAGCCAAAAAAAGCCATGGACTACCCCCCTTTGCTTTTTTTTTAAAAAATGGTAAAAAATTTTCTTGCTCTATACACAAGAAAAAAAATTTCCAGTTAAAGCCAATACGTTTAGCTATCAAACGCAAAAGAAATCAAGTCGATATATTGAAAACTTAGCAAGTTATGACCAAAAAGGTAACCAGTTCTACTAAAAAGTGGCCGGAAAGAGGCAGTAGTAGAACTGCTTACCTTTTAGGTCATAACTTGCTTACTTTTCTAGATATCGACTTGATTTCTATTGCGTTGGATAGAGAACCAAATTAGCTTTATTTCGAATTTTGTTTTTTGCAATTAGCGAGAAAAAAATATTTTTGGCCAAAAAAAACCATGGACTACCCCCTTTGCTTTTTTTTGAAAAAATGGTAAAAATTTTTCTTGCTCTATACACAAGAAAAAAAATTTCCAGTTAAAGCCAATACGTTTCGCTATCAAACGCAAAAGAAATCAAGTCGATATATTGAAAACTTAGCAAGTTATGACCAAAAAGGTAACCAGTTCTACTAAAAAGTGGCCGGAAAGAGGCAGTAGTAGAACTGCTTACCTTTTAGGTCATAACTTGCTTACTTTTCTAGATATCGACTTGATTTCTATTGCGTTGGATAGAGAACCAAATTAGCTTTATTTCGATTTTTGTTTTTTGCAATTAGCGAGAAAAAAATATTTTAAGCCAAAAAAAGCCATGGACTACCCCCTTTGCTTTTTTTTTAAAAAAAATGGTAAAAAATTTTCTTGCTCTATACACAAGAAAAAAAATTTCCAGTTGAAGCCAATACGTTTAGCTATCAAACGCAAAAGAAATCAAGTCGATATATTGAAAACTTAGCAAGTTATGACCAAAAAGGTAACCAGTTCTACTACTGCCTCTTTCCGGCCACTTTTTAGTTCTACTAAAAAGAAAAAAAATTTCCAGTTAAAGCCAATACGTTTAGCTATCAAACGCAAAAGAAATCAAGTCGATATATTGAAAACTTAGCAAGTTATGACCAAAAAGGTAACCAGTTCTACTAAAAAGTGGCCGGAAAGAGGCAGTAGTAGAACTGCTTACCTTTAAGGTCATAACTTGCTTACTTTTCTAGATATCGACTTGATTTCTATTGCGTTGGATAGAGAACCAAATTAGCTTTATTTCGATTTTTGTTTTTTGCAATTAGCGAGAAAAAAATATTTTAAGCCAAAAAAAGCCATGGACTACCCCCTTTGCTTTTTTTTTAAAAAAAATGGTAAAAAATTTTCTTGCTCTATACACAAGAAAAAAAATTTCCAGTTGAAGCCAATACGTTTAGCTATCAAACGCAAAAGAAATCAAGTCGATATATTGAAAACTTAGCAAGTTATGACCAAAAAGGTA
Organism: Thelaira solivaga; assembly: GCA_947397855.1. Classification (NCBI taxonomy): domain Eukaryota; kingdom Metazoa; phylum Arthropoda; class Insecta; order Diptera; family Tachinidae; genus Thelaira; species Thelaira solivaga. Next base: position 23,984,715 of record OX377612.1, on the reverse strand, counting down.
ACCAGTTCTACTAAAAAGTGGCCGGAAAGAGGCAGTAGTAGAACTGCTTACCTTTTAGGTCATAACTTGCTTACTTTTCTAGATATCGACTTGATTTCTATTGCGTTGGATAGAGAACCAAATTAGCTTTATTTCGAATTTTGTTTTTTGCAATTAGCGAGAAAAAAATATTTTTGGCCAAAAAAAACCATGGACTACCCTCTTTGCTTTTTTTTGAAAAAATGGTAAAAATTTTTCTTGCTCTATACACAAGAAAAAAAATTTCCAGTTAAAGCCAATACGTTTCGCTATCAAACGCAAAAGAAATCAAGTCGATATATTGAAAACTTAGCAAGTTATGACCAAAAAGGTAACCAGTTCTACTAAAAAGTGGCCGGAAAGAGGCAGTAGTAGAACTGCTTACCTTTTAGGTCATAACTTGCTTACTTTTCTAGATATCGACTTGATTTCTATTGCGTTGGATAGAGAACCAAATTAGCTTTATTTCGAATTTTGTTTTTTGCAATTAGCGAGAAAAAAATATTTTTGGCCAAAAAAAACCATGGACTACCCTCTTTGCTTTTTTTTGAAAAAATGGTAAAAATTTTTCTTGCTCTATACACAAGAAAAAAAATTTCCAGTTAAAGCCAATACGTTTCGCTATCAAACGCAAAAGAAATCAAGTCGATATATTGAAAACTTAGCAAGTTATGACCAAAAAGGTAACCAGTTCTACTAAAAAGTGGCCGGAAAGAGGCAGTAGTAGAACTGCTTACCTTTTAGGTCATAACTTGCTTACTTTTCTAGATATCGACTTGATTTCTATTGCGTTGGATAGAGAACCAAATTAGCTTTATTTCGAATTTTGTTTTTTGCAATTAGCGAGAAAAAAATATTTTTGGCCAAAAAAAACCATGGACTACCCTCTTTGCTTTTTTTTGAAAAAATGGTAAAAATTTTTCTTGCTCTATACACAAGAAAAAAAATTTCCAGTTAAAGCCAATACGTTTCGCTATCAAACGCAAAAGAAATCAAGTCGATATATTGAAAACTTAGCAAGTTATGACCAAAAAGGTAACCAGTTCTACTAAAAAGTGGCCGGAAAGAGGCAGTAGTAGAACTGCTTACCTTTTAGGTCATAACTTGCTTACTTTTCTAGATATCGACTTGATTTCTATTGCGTTGGATAGAGAACCAAATTAGCTTTATTTCGAATTTTGTTTTTTGCAATTAGCGAGAAAAAAATATTTTAAGCCAAAAAAAGCCATGGACTACCCCCTTTGCTTTTTTTTTTAAAAAAATTGGTAAAAAATTTTCTTGCTCTATACACAAGAAAAAAAATTTCCAGTTAAAGCCAATACGTTTAGCTATCAAACGCAAAAGAAATCAAGTCGATATATTGAAAACTTAGCAAGTTATGACCAAAAAGGTAACCAGTTCTACTAAAAAGTGGCCGGAAAGAGGCAGTAGTAGAACTGCTTACCTTTTAGGTCATAACTTGCTTACTTTTCTAGATATCGACTTGATTTCTATTGCGTTGGATAGAGAACCAAATTGTCTTTATTTCGAATTTTGTTTTTTGCAATTAGCGAGAAAAAATATTTTTAGCCAAAAAAAGCCATAGACTACCCCCTTTGCTTTTTTTTGAAAAAATGGTAAAAAATTTTCTTGCTCTATACACAAGAAAAAAAATTTCCAGTTAAAGCCAATACGTTTAGCTATTAAACGCAAAAGAAATCAAGTCGATATATTGAAAACTTAGCAAGTTATGACCAAAAAGGTAACCAGTTCTACTAAAAAGTGGCCGGAAAGAGGCAGTAGTAGAACTGCTTACCTTTTAGGTCATAACTTGCTTACTTTTCTAGATATCGACTTGATTTCTATTGCGTTGGATAGAGAACCAAATTGTCTTTATTTCGAATTTTGTTTTTTGCAATTAGCGAGAAAAAATATTTTTAGCCAAAAAAAGCCATGGACTACCCCCTTTGCTTTTTTTTGAAAAAATGGTAAAAAATTTTCTTGCTCTATACACAAGAAAAAAAATTTCCAGTTAAAGCCAATACGTTTAGCTATCAAACGCAAAAGAAATCAAGTCGATATATTGAAAACTTAGCAAGTTATGACCAAAAAGGTAACCAGTTCTACTAAAAAGTGGCCGGAAAGAGGCAGTAGTAGAACTGCTTACCTTTTAGGTCATAACTTGCTTACTTTTCTAGATATCGACTTGATTTCTATTGCGTTGGATAGAGAACCAAATTGTCTTTATTTCGAATTTTGTTTTTTGCAATTAGCGAGAAAAAATATTTTTAGCCAAAAAAAGCCATGGACTACCCCCTTTGCTTTTTTTTGAAAAAATGGTAAAAAATTTTCTTGCTCTATACACAAGAAAAAAAATTTGCAGTTAAAGCCAATACGTTTAGCTATCAAACGCAAAAGAAATCAAGTCGATATATTGAAAACTTAGCAAGTTATGACCAAAAAGGTAACCAGTTCTACTAAAAAGTGGCCGGAAAGAGGCAGTAGTAGAACTGCTTACCTTTTAGGTCATAACTTGCTTACTTTTCTAGATATCGACTTGATTTCTATTGCGTTGGATAGAGAACCAAATTGTCTTTATTTCGAATTTTGTTTTTTGCAATTAGCGAGAAAAAATATTTTTAGCCAAAAAAAGCCATAGACTACCCCCTTTGCTTTTTTTTGAAAAAATGGTAAAAAATTTTCTTGCTCTATACACAAGAAAAAAAATTTCCAGTTAAAGCCAATACGTTTAGCTATTAAACGCAAAAGAAATCAAGTCGATATATTGAAAACTTAGCAAGTTATGACCAAAAAGGTAACCAGTTCTACTAAAAAGTGGCCGGAAAGAGGCAGTAGTAGAACTGCTTACCTTTTAGGTCATAACTTGCTTACTTTTCTAGATATCGACTTGATTTCTATTGCGTTGGATAGAGAACCAAATTGTCTTTATTTCGAATTTTGTTTTTTGCAATTAGCGAGAAAAAATATTTTTAGCCAAAAAAAGCCATGGACTACCCCCTTTGCTTTTTTTTGAAAAAATGGTAAAAAATTTTCTTGCTCTATACACAAGAAAAAAAATTTCCAGTTAAAGCCAATACGTTTAGCTATCAAACGCAAAAGAAATCAAGTCGATATATTGAAAACTTAGCAAGTTATGACCAAAAAGGTAACCAGTTCTACTAAAAAGTGGCCGGAAAGAGGCAGTAGTAGAACTGCTTACCTTTTAGGTCATAACTTGCTTACTTTTCTAGATATCGACTTGATTTCTATTGCGTTGGATAGAGAACCAAATTGTCTTTATTTCGAATTTTGTTTTTTGCAATTAGCGAGAAAAAATATTTTTAGCCAAAAAAAGCCATGGACTACCCCCTTTGCTTTTTTTTGAAAAAATGGTAAAAAATTTTCTTGCTCTATACACAAGAAAAAAAATTTGCAGTTAAAGCCAATACGTTTAGCTATCAAACGCAAAAGAAATCAAGTCGATATATTGAAAACTTAGCAAGTTATGACCAAAAAGGTAACCAGTTCTACTAAAAAGTGGCCGGAAAGAGGCAGTAGTAGAACTGCTTACCTTTTAGGTCATAACTTGCTTACTTTTCTAGATATCGACTTGATTTCTATTGCGTTGGATAGAGAACCAAATTGTCTTTATTTCGAATTTTGTTTTTTGCAATTAGCGAGAAAAAATATTTTTAGCCAAAAAAAGCCATGGACTACCCCCTTTGCTTTTTTTTGAAAAAATGGTAAAAAATTTTCTTGCTCTATACACAAAAAAAAAAATTTCCAGTTAAAGCCAATACGTTTAGCTATCAAACGCAAAAGAAATCAAGTCGATATATTGAAAACTTAGCAAGTTATGACCAAAAAGGTAACCAGTTCTACTAAAAAGTGGCCGGAAAGAGGCAGTAGTAGAACTGCTTACCTTTTAGGTCATAACTTGCTTACTTTTCTAGATATCGACTTGATTTCTATTGCGTTGGATAGAGAACCAAATTGTCTTTATTTCGAATTTTGTTTTTTGCAATTAGCGAGAAAAAATATTTTTAGCCAAAAAAAGCCATGGACTACCCCCTTTGCTTTTTTTTGAAAAAATGGTAAAAAATTTTCTTGCTCTATACACAAGAAAAAAAATTTCCAGTTAAAGCCAATACGTTTAGCTATCAAACGCAAAAGAAATCAAGTCGATATATTGAAAACTTAGCAAGTTATGACCAAAAAGGTAACCAGTTCTACTAAAAAGTGGCCGGAAAGAGGCAGTAGTAGAACTGCTTACCTTTTAGGTCATAACTTGCTTACTTTTCTAGATATCGACTTGATTTCTATTGCGTTGGATAGAGAACCAAATTAGCTTTATTTCGAATTTTGTTTTTTGCAATTAGCGAGAAAAAAATATTTTTAGCCAAAAAAAGCCGTGGACTACCCCCTTTGCTTTTTTTTGAAAAAATGGTAAAAAATTTTCTTGCTCTATACACAAGAAAAAAAAATTCCAGTTAAAGCCAATACGTTTAGCTATCAAACGCAAAAGAAATCAAGTCGATATATTGAAAACTTAGCAAGTTATGACCAAAAAGGTAACCAGTTCTACTAAAAAGTGGCCGGAAAGAGGCAGTAGTAGAACTGCTTACCTTTTAGGTCATAACTTGCTTACTTTTCTAGATATCGACTTGATTTCTATTGCGTTGGATAGAGAACCAAATTAGCTTTATTTCGAATTTTGTTTTTTGCAATTAGCGAGAAAAAAATATTTTTAGCCAAAAAAAGCCATGGACTACCCCCTTTGCTTTTTTTTGAAAAAATGGTAAAAAATTTTCTTGCTCTATACACAAGAAAAAAAATTTCCAGTTAAAGCCAATACGTTTAGCTATCAAACGCAAAAGAAATCAAGTCGATATATTGAAAACTTAGCAAGTTATGACCAAAAAGGTAACCAGTTCTACTAAAAAGTGGCCGGAAAGAGGCAGTAGTAGAACTGCTTACCTTTTAGGTCATAACTTACTTACTTTTCTGGATATCGACTTGATTTCTATTGCGTTGGATAGAGAACCAAATTAGCTTTATTTCGAATTTTGTTTTTTGCAATTAGCGAGAAAAAAATATTTTTAGCCAAAAAAAGCCATGGACTACCCCCTTTGCTTTTTTTTGAAAAAATGGTAAAAAATTTTCTTGCTCTATACACAAGAAAAAAAATTTCCAGTTAAAGCCAATACGTTTAGCTATCAAACGCAAAAGAAATCAAGTCGATATATTGAAAACTTAGCAAGTTATGACCAAAAAGGTAACCAGTTCTACTAAAAAGTGGCCGGAAAGAGGCAGTAGTAGAACTGCTTACCTTTTAGGTCATAACTTGCTTACTTTTCCAGATATCGACTTGATTTCTATTGCGTTGGATAGAGAACCAAATTGTCTTTATTTCGAATTTTGTTTTTTGCAATTAGCGAGAAAAAAATATTTTTAGCCAAAAAAAGCCATGGACTACCCCCTTTGCTTTTTTTTGAAAAAATGGTAAAAAATTTTCTTGCTCTATACACAAGAAAAAAAATTTCCAGTTAAAGCCAATACGTTTAGCTATCAAACGCAAAAGAAATCCAGTCGATATATTGAAAACTTAGCAAGTTATGACCAAAAAGGTAACCAGTTCTACTAAAAAGTGGCCGGAAAGAGGCAGTAGTAGAACTGCTTACCTTTTAGGTCATAACTTGTTTACTTTTCTAGATATCGACTTGGTTTCTATTGCGTTGGATAGAGAACCTAATTGTCTTTATTTCGAATTTTGTTTTTTGCAATTAGCGAGAAAAAAATATTTTTAGCCAAAAAAAGCCATGGACTACCCCCTTTGCTTTTTTTTGAAAAAATGGTAAAAAATTTTCTTGCTCTATACACAAGAAAAAAAATTTCCAGTTAAAGCCAATACGTTTAGCTATCAAACGCAAAAGAAATCAAGTCGATATATTGAAAACTTAGCAAGTTATGACCAAAAAGGTAACCAGTTCTACTAAAAAGTGGCCGGAAAGAGGCAGTAGTAGAACTGCTTACCTTTTAGGTCATAACTTGCTTACTTTTCTAGATATCGACTTGATTTCTATTGCGTTGGCTAGAGAACCAAATTGTCTTTATTTCGAATTTTGTTTTTTGCAATTAGCGAGAAAAAAATATTTTTAGGCAAAAAAAGCCGTGGACTACCCCCTTTGCTTTTTTTTGAAAAAATGGTAAAAAATTTTCTTGCTCTATACACAAGAAAAAAAAATTCCAGTTAAAGCCAATACGTTTAGCTATCAAACGCAAAAGAAAGCAAGTCGATATATTGAAAACTTAGCAAGTTATGACCAAAAAGGTAACCAGTTCTACTAAAAAGTGGCCGGAAAGAGGCAGTAGTAGAACTGCTTACCTTTAAGGTCATAATTTGCTTACTTTTCTAGATATCGACTTGATTTCTATTGCGTTGGATAGAGAACCAAATTGTCTTTATTTCGAATTTTGTTTTTTGCAATTAGCGAGAAAAAAATATTTTTAGCCAAAAAAAGCCATGGACTACCAACTTTGCTTTTTTTTGAAAAAATGGTAAAAAATTTTCTTGCTCTATACACAAGAAAAAAAATTTCCAGTTAAAGCCAATACGTTTAGCTATCAAACGCAAAAGAAATCAAGTCGATATATTGAAAACTTAGCAAGCTATGACCAAAAAGGTAACCAGTTCTACTAAAAAGTGGCCGGAAAGAGGCAGTAGTAGAACTGCTTACCTTTTAGGTCATAACTTGCTTACTTTTCTAGATATCGACTTGATTTCTATTGCGTTGGATAGAGAACCAAATTGTCTTTATTTCGAATTTTGTTTTTTGCAATTAGCGAGAAAAAAATATTTTTAGCCAAAAAAAGCCATGGACTACCCCCTTTGCTTTTTTTTGAAAAAATGGTAAAAAATTTTCTTGCTCTATACACAAGAAAAAAAATTTCCAGTTAAAGCCAATACGTTTAGCTATCAAACGCAAAAGAAATCAAGTCGATATATTGAAAACTTAGCAAGCTATGACCAAAAAGGTAACCAGTTCTACTAAAAAGTGGCCGGAAAGAGGCAGTAGTAGAACTGTTTACCTTTTAGGTCATAACTTGCTTACTTTTCTAGATATCGACTTGATTTCTATTGCGTTGGATAGAGAACCAAATTAGCTTTATTTCGAATTTTGTTTTTTGCAATTAGCGAGAAAAAAATATTTTTAGCCAAAAAAAGCCATGGACTACCCCCTTTGCTTTTTTTTGAAAAAATGGTAAAAAATTTTCTTGCTCTATACACAAGAAAAAAAATTTCCAGTTAAAGCCAATACGTTTAGCTATCAAACGCAAAAGAAATCAAGTCGATATATTGAAAACTTAGCAAGTTATGACCAAAAAGGTAACCAGTTCTACTAAAAAGTGGCCGGAAAGAGGCAGTAGTAGAACTGCTTACCTTTTAGGTCATAACTTGCTTACTTTTCTAGATATCGACTTGATTTCTATTGCGTTGGATAGAGAACCAAATTGTCTTTATTTCGAATTTTGTTTTTTGCAATTAGCGAGAAAAAATATTTTTAGCCAAAAAAAGCCATGGACTACCCCCTTTGCTTTTTTTTGAAAAAATGGTAAAAAATTTTCTTGCTCTATACACAAGAAAAAAAATTTCCAGTTAAAGCCAATACGTTTAGCTATCAAACGCAAAAGAAATCAAGTCGATATATTGACCAAAAAGGTAACCAGTTCTACTAAAAAGTGGCCGGAAAGAGGCAGTAGTAGAACTGCTTACCTTTTAGGTCATAACTTGCTTACTTTTCTAGATATCGACTTGATTTCTATTGCGTTGGATAGAGAACCAAATTGTCTTTATTTCGAATTTTGTTTTTTGCAATTAGCGAGAAAAAATATTTTTAGCCAAAAAAAGCCATGGACTACCCCCTTTGCTTTTTTTTGAAAAAATGGTAAAAAATTTTCTTGCTCTATACACAAGAAAAAAAATTTCCAGTTAAAGCCAATACGTTTAGCTTTCAAACGAAAAAGAAATCAAGTCGATATATTGAAAACTTAGCAAGTTATGACCAAAAAGGTAACCAGTTCTACTAAAAAGTGGCCGGAAAGAGGCAGTAGTAGAACTGCTTACCTTTTAGGTCATAACTTGCTTACTTTTCTAGATATCGACTTGATTTCTATTGCGTTGGCTAGAGAACCAAATTGTCTTTATTTCGAATTTTGTTTTTTGCAATTAGCGAGAAAAAATATTTTTAGCCAAAAAAAGCCATGGACTACCCCCTTTGCTTTTTTTTGAAAAAATGGTAAAAAATTTTCTTGCTCTATACACAAGAAAAAAAATTTCCAGTTAAAGCCAATACGTTTAGCTTTCAAACGAAAAAGAAATCAAGTCGATATATTGAAAACTTAGCAAGTTATGACCAAAAAGGTAACCAGTTCTACTAAAAAGTGGCCGGAAAGAGGCAGTAGTAGAACTGCTTACCTTTTAGGTCATAACTTGCTTACTTTTCTAGATATCGACTTGATTTCTATTGCGTTGGATAGAGAACCAAATTGTCTTTATTTCGAATTTTGTTTTTTGCAATTAGCGAGAAAAAATATTTTTAGCCAAAAAAAGCCATGGACTACCCCCTTTGCTTTTTTTTGAAAAAATGGTAAAAAATTTTCTTGCTCTATACACAAGAAAAAAAATTTCCAGTTAAAGCCAATACGTTTAGCTTTCAAACGAAAAAGAAATCAAGTCGATATATTGAAAACTTAGCAAGTTATGACCAAAAAGGTAACCAGTTCTACTAAAAAGTGGCCGGAAAGAGGCAGTAGTAGAACTGCTTACCTTTTAGGTCATAACTTGCTTACTTTTCTAGATATCGACTTGATTTCTATTGCGTTGGCTAGAGAACCAAATTGTCTTTATTTCGAATTTTGTTTTTTGCAATTAGCGAGAAAAAATATTTTTAGCCAAAAAAAGCCATGGACTACCCCCTTTGCTTTTTTTTTAAAAAATGGTAAAAAATTTTCTTGCTCTATACACAAGAAAAAAAATTTCCAGTTAAAGCCAATACGTTTAGCTATCAAACGCAAAAGAAATCAAGTCGATATATTGAAAACTTAGCAAGTTATGACCAAAAAGGTAACCAGTTCTACTAAAAAGTGGCCGGAAAGAGGCAGTAGTAGAACTGCTTACCTTTTAGGTCATAACTTGCTTACTTTTCTAGATATCGACTTGATTTCTATTGCGTTGGATAGAGAACCAAATTAGCTTTATTTCGAATTTTGTTTTTTGCAATTAGCGAGAAAAAAATATTTTTAGCCAAAAAAAGCCATGGACTACCCCCTTTGCTTTTTTTTGAAAAAATGGTAAAAAATTTTCTTGCTCTATACAGAAGAAAAAAAATTTGCAGTTAAAGCCAATACGTTTAGCTATCAAACGCAAAAGAAATCAAGTCGATATATTGAAAACTTAGCAAGTTATGACCAAAAAGGTAACCAGTTCTACTAAAAAGTGGCCGGAAAGAGGCAGTAGTAGAACTGCTTACCTTTTAGGTCATAACTTGCTTACTTTTCTAGATATCGACTTGATTTCTATTGCGTTGGATAGAGAACCAAATTAGCTTTATTTCGAATTTTGTTTTTTGCAATTAGCGAGAAAAAAATGTTTTTAGCCAAAAAAAGCCATGGACTACCCCCTTTGCTTTTTTTTGAAAAAATGGTAAAAAATTTTCTTGCTCTATACACAAGAAAAAAAATTTCCAGTTAAAGCCAATACGTTTAGCTATCAAACGAAAAAGAAATCAAGTCGATATATTGAAAACTTAGCAAGTTATGACCAAAAAGGTAACCAGTTCTACTAAAAAGTGGCCGGAAAGAGGCAGTAGTAGAACTGCTTACCTTTTAGGTCATAACTTGCTTACTTTTCTAGATATCGACTTGATTTCTATTGCGTTGGATAGAGAACCAAATTAGCTTTATTTCGAATTTTGTTTTTTGCAATTAGCGAGAAAAAAATATTTTTAGCCAAAAAAAGCCATGGACTACCCCCTTTGCTTTTTTTTGAAAAAATGGTAAAAAATTTTCTTGCTCTATACACAAGAAAAAAAATTTCCAGTTAAAGCCAATACGTTTAGCTATCAAACGCAAAAGAAATCAAGTCGATATATTGAAAACTTAGCAAGTTATGACCAAAAAGGTAACCAGTTCTACTAAAAAGTGGCCGGAAAGAGGCAGTAGTAGAACTGTTTACCTTTTAGGTCATAACTTGCTTACTTTTCTAGATATCGACTTGATTTCTATTGCGTTGGATAGAGAACCAAATTGTCTTTATTTCGAATTTTGTTTTTTGCAATTAGCGAGAAAAAATATTTTTAGCCAAAAAAAGCCATGGACTACCCCCTTTGCTTTTTTTTGAAAAAATGGTAAAAAATTTTCTTGCTCTATACACAAGAAAAAAAATTTCCAGTTAAAGCCAATACGTTTAGCTATCAAACGCAAAAGAAATCAAGTCGATATATTGAAAACTTAGCAAGTTATGACCAAAAAGGTAACCAGTTCTACTAAAAAGTGGCCGGAAAGAGGCAGTAGTAGAACTGCTTACCTTTTAGGTCATAACTTGCTTACTTTTCTAGATATCGACTTGATTTCTATTGCGTTGGATAGAGAACCAAATTAGCTTTATTTCGAATTTTGTTTTTTGCAATTAGCGAGAAAAAAATATTTTTAGGCAAAAAAAGCCATGGACTACCCCCTTTGCTTTTTTTTGAAAAAATGGTAAAAAATTTTCTTGCTCTATACACAAGAAAAAAAATTTCCAGTTAAAGCCAATACGTTTAGCTATCAAACGAAAAAGAAATCAAGTCGATATATTGAAAACTTAGCAAGTTATGACCAAAAAGGTAACCAGTTCTACTAAAAAGTGGCCGGAAAGAGGCAGTAGTAGAACTGCTTACCTTTTAGGTCATAACTTGCTTACTTTTCTAGATATCGACTTGATTTCTATTGCGTTGGATAGAGAACCAAATTAGCTTTATTTCGAATTTTGTTTTTTGCAATTAGCGAGAAAAAAATATTTTTAGCCAAAAAAAGCCATGGACTACCCCCTTTGCTTTTTTTTTAAAAAATGGTAAAAAAATTTTCTTGCTCTATACACAAGAAAAAAAATTTCCAGTTAAAGCCAATACGTTTCGCTATCAAACGCAAAAGAAATCAAGTCGATATATTGAAAACTTAGCAAGTTATGACCAAAAAGGTAACCAGTTCTACTAAAAAGTGGCCGGAAAGAGGCAGTAGTAGAACTGTTTACCTTTTAGGTCATAACTTGCTTACTTTTCTAGATATCGACTTGATTTCTATTGCGTTGGATAGAGTACCAAATTGTCTTTATTTCGAATTTTGTTTTCTGCAATTAGCGAGAAAAAATGTTTTTAGCCAAAAAAAGCCATGGACTACCCCCTTTGCTTTTTTTTGAAAAAATGGTAAAAAATTTTCTTGCTCTAAACACAAGAAAAAAAATTTCCAGTTAAAGCCAATACGTTTAGCTATCAAACGCAAAAGAAATCAAGTCGATATATTGAAAACTTAGCAAGCTATGACCAAAAAGGTAACCAGTTCTACTAAAAAGTGGCAGGAAAGAGGCAGTAGTAGAACTGCTTACCTTTTAGGTCATAACTTGCTTACTTTTCTAGATATCGACTTGATTTCTATTGCGTTGGATAGAGAACCAAATTAGCTTTATTTCGAATTTTGTTTTTTGCAATTAGCGAGAAAAAAATATTTTTAGCCAAAAAAAGCCATGGACTACCCCCTTTGCTTTTTTTTGAAAAAATGGTAAAAAATTTTCTTGCTCTATACACAAGAAAAAAAATTTCCAGTTAAAGCCAATACGTTTCGCTATCAAACGCAAAAGAAATCAAGTCGATATATTGAAAACTTAGCAAGTTATGACCAAAAAGGTAACCAGTTCTACTAAAAAGTGGCCGGAAAGAGGCAGTAGTAGAACTGTTTACCTTTTAGGTCATAACTTGCTTACTTTTCTAGATATCGACTTGATTTCTATTGCGTTGGATAGAGAACCAAATTGTCTTTATTTCGAATTTTGTTTTTTGCAATTAGCGAGAAAAAATATTTTTAGCCAAAAAAAGCCATGGACTACCCCCTTTGCTTTTTTTTGAAAAAATGGTAAAAAATTTTCTTGCTCTATACACAAGAAAAAAAATTTCCAGTTAAAGCCAATACGTTTAGCTATCAAACGAAAAAGAAATCAAGTCGATATATTGAAAACTTAGCAAGTTATGACCAAAAAAGTAACCAGTTCTACTAAAAAGTGGCCGGAAAGAGGCAGTAGTAGAACTGCTTACCTTTTAGGTCATAACTTGCTTACTTTTCTAGATATCGACTTGATTTCTATTGCGTTGGATAGAGAACCAAATTGTCTTTATTTCGAATTTTGTTTTTTGCAATTAGCGAGAAAAAATATTTTTAGCCAAAAAAAGCCATGGACTACCCCCTTTGCTTTTTTTTGAAAAAATGGTAAAAAATTTTCTTACTCTATACACAAGAAAAAAAATTTCCAGTTAAAGCCAATACGTTTAGCTATCAAACGCAAAAGAAATCAAGTCGATATATTGAAAACTTAGCAAGTTATGACCAAAAAGGTAACCAGTTCTACTAAAAAGTGGCAGGAAAGAGGCAGTAGTAGAACTGCTTACCTTTTAGGTCATAACTTGCTTACTTTTCTAGATATCGACTTGATTTCTATTGCGTTGGATAGAGAACCAAATTGTCTTTATTTCGAATTTTGTTTTTTGCAATTAGCGAGAAAAAAATATTTTTAGCCAAAAAAAGCCATGGACTACCCCCTTTGCTTTTTTTTGAAAAAATGGTAAAAAATTTTCTTGCTCTATACACAAGAAAACAAATTTCCAGTTGAAGCCAATACGTTTCGCTATCAAACGCAAAAGAAATCAAGTCGATATATTGAAAACTTAGCAAGTTATGACCAAAAAGGTAACCAGTTCTACTAAAAAGTGGCCGGAAAGAGGCAGTAGTAGAACTGCTTACCTTTTAGGTCATAACTTGCTTACTTTTCTAGATATCGACTTGATTTCTATTGCGTTGGATAGAGAACCAAATTGTCTTTATTTCGAATTTTGTTTTTTGCAATTAGCGAGAAAAAATATTTTTAGCCAAAAAAAGCCATGGACTACCCCCTTTGCTTTTTTTTTAAAAAATGGTAAAAAATTTTCTTGCTCTATACACAAGAAAAAAAATTTCCAGTTAAAGCCAATACGTTTAGCTATCAAACGAAAAAGAAATCAAGTCGATATATTGAAAACTTAGCAAGTTATGACCAAAAAGGTAACCAGTTCTACTAAAAAGTGGCCGGAAAGAGGCAGTAGTAGAACTGTTTACCTTTTAGGTCATAACTTGCTTACTTTTCTAGATATCGACTTGATTTCTATTGCGTTGGATAGAGAACCAAATTAGCTTTATTTCGAATTTTGTTTTTTGCAATTAGCGAGAAAAAAATATTTTTAGCCAAAAAAAGCCATGGACTACCCCCTTTGCTTTTTTTTGAAAAAATGGTAAAAAATTTTCTTGCTCTATACACAAGAAAAAAAATTTCCAGTTAAAGCCAATACGTTTCGCTATCAAACGCAAAAGAAATCAAGTCGATATATTGAAAACTTAGCAAGTTATGACCAAAAAGGTAACCAGTTCTACTAAAAAGTGGCCGGAAAGAGGCAGTAGTAGAACTGTTTACCTTTTAGGTCATAACTTGCTTACTTTTCTAGATATCGACTTGATTTCTATTGCGTTGGAGAGAGAACCAAATTGTCTTTATTTCGAATTTTGTTTTTTGCAATTAGCGAGAAAAAATATTTTTAGCCAAAAAAAGCCATGGACTACCCCCTTTGCTTTTTTTTGAAAAAATGGTAAAAAATTTTCTTGCTCTATACACAAGAAAAAAAATTTCCAGTTAAAGCCAATACGTTTAGCTATCAAACGCAAAAGAAATCAAGTCGATATATTGAAAACTTAGCAAGCTATGACCAAAAAGGTAACCAGTTCTACTAAAAAGTGGCCGGAAAGAGGCAGTAGTAGAACTGCTTACCTTTTAGGTCATAACTTGCTTACTTTTCTAGATATCGACTTGATTTCTATTGCGTTGGATAGAGAACCAAATTAGCTTTATTTCGAATTTTGTTTTTTGCAATTAGCGAGAAAAAAATATTTTTAGCCAAAAAAAGCCATGGACTACCCCCTTTGCTTTTTTTTTGAAAAAATGGTAAAAAATTTTCTTGCTCTATACACAAGAAAAAAAATTTCCAGTTAAAGCCAATACGTTTCGCTATCAAACGCAAAAGAAATCAAGTCGATATATTGAAAACTAAGCAAGTTATGACCAAAAAGGTAACCAGTTCTACTAAAAATTGGCCGGAAAGAAGCAGTAGTAGAACTGCTTACCTTTTAGGTCATAACTTGCTTACTTTTCTAGATATCGACTTGATTTCTATTGCGTTGGATAGAGAACCAAATTAGCTTTATTTCGAATTTTGTTTTTTGCAATTAGCGAGAAAAAAATATTTTTAGCCAAAAAAAGCCATGGACTACCCCCTTTGCTTTTTTTTGAAAAAATGGTAAAAAATTTTCTTGCTCTATACACAAGAAAAAAAATTTCCAGTTAAAGCCAATACGTTTCGCTATCAAACGCAAAAGAAATCAAGTCGATATATTGAAAACTTAGCAAGTTATGACCAAAAAGGTAACCAGTTCTACTAAAAAGTGGCCGGAAAGAGCCAGTAGTAGAACTGCTTACCTTTTAGGTCATGACTTGCTTACTTTTCTAGATATCGACTTGATTTCTATTGCGTTGGATAGAGAACCAAATTAGCTTTATTTCGAATTTTGTTTTTTGCAATTAGCGAGAAAAAAATATTTTTAGCCAAAAAAAGCCATGGACTACCCCCTTTGCTTTTTTTTGAAAAAATGGTAAAAAATTTTCTTGCTCTATACACAAGAAAAAAAATTTCCAGTTAAAGCCAATACGTTTAGCTATCAAACGAAAAAGAAATCAAGTCGATATATTGAAAACTTAGCAAGTTATGACCAAAAAGGTAACCAGTTCTACTAAAAAGTGGCCGGAAAGAGGCAGTAGTAGAACTGTTTACCTTTTAGGTCATAACTTGCTTACTTTTCTAGATATCGACTTGATTTCTATTGCGTTGGATAGAGAACCAAATTGTCTTTATTTCGAATTTTGTTTTTTGCAATTAGCGAGAAAAAATATTTTTAGCCAAAAAAAGCCATGGACTACCCCCTTTGCTTTTTTTTGAAAAAATGGTAAAAAATTTTCTTGCTCTATACACAAGAAAAAAAATTTCCAGTTAAAGCCAATACGTTTAGCTATCAAACGAAAAAGAAATCAAGTCGATATATTGAAAACTTAGCAAGTTATGACCAAAAAGGTAACCAGTTCTACTAAAAAGTGGCCGGAAAGAGGCAGTAGTAGAACTGCTTACCTTTTAGGTCATAACTTGCTTACTTTTCTAGATATCGACTTGATTTCTATTGCGTTGGATAGAGAACCAAATTGTCTTTATTTCGAATTTTGTTTTTTGCAATTAGCGAGAAAAAATATTTTTAGCCAAAAAAAGCCATGGACTACCCCCTTTGCTTTTTTTTGAAAAAATGGTAAAAAATTTTCTTACTCAAGAAAAAAAATTTCCAGTTAAAGCCAATACGTTTAGCTATCAAACGCAAAAGAAATCAAGTCGATATATTGAAAACTTAGCAAGTTATGACCAAAAAGGTAACCAGTTCTACTAAAAAGTGGCAGGAAAGAGGCAGTAGTAGAACTGCTTACCTTTTAGGTCATAACTTGCTTACTTTTCTAGATATCGACTTGATTTCTATTGCGTTGGATAGAGAACCAAATTAGCTTTATTTCGAATTTTTTTTTTTGCAATTAGCGAGAAAAAATATTTTTAGCCAAAAAAAGCCATGGACTACCCCCTTTGCTTTTTTTTGAAAAAATGGTAAAAAATTTTCTTGCTCTATACACAAGAAAAAAAATTTCCAGTTAAAGCCAATACGTTTAGCTATCAAACGCAAAAGAAATCAAGTCGATATATTGAAAACTTAGCAAGTTATGACCAAAAAGGTAACCAGTTCTACTAAAAAGTGGCCGGAAAGAGGCAGTAGTAGAACTGCTTACCTTTTAGGTCATAACTTGCTTACTTTTCTAGATATCGACTTGATTTCTATTGCGTTGGATAGAGAACCAAATTGTCTTTATTTCGAATTTTGTTTTTTGCAATTAGCGAGAAAAAATATTTTTAGCCAAAAAAAGCCATGGACTACCCCCTTTGCTTTTTTTTGAAAAAATGGTAAAAAATTTTCTTGCTCTATACAAAAGAAAAAAAATTTCCAGTTAAAGCCAATACATTTAGCTATCAAACGCAAAAGAAATCAAGTCGATATATTGAAAACTTAGCAAGTTATGACCAAAAAGGTAACCAGTTCTACTAAAAAGTGGCCGGAAAGAGGCAGTAGTAGAACTGCTTACCTTTTAGGTCATAACTTGCTTACTTTTCTAGATATCGACTTGATTTCTATTGCGTTGGATAGAGAACCAAATTGTCTTTATTTCGAATTTTGTTTTTTGCAATTAGCGAGAAAAAAATATTTTTAGCCAAAAAAAGCCATGGACTACCCCCTTTGCTTTTTTTTGAAAAAATGGTAAAAAATTTTCTTGCTCTATACAAAAGAAAAAAAATTTCCAGTTAAAGCCAATACATTTAGCTATCAAACGCAAAAGAAATCAAGTCGATATATTGAAAACTTAGCAAGTTATGACCAAAAAGGTAACCAGTTCTACTAAAAAGTGGCCGGAAAGAGGCAGTAGTAGAACTGCTTACCTTTTAGGTCATAACTTGCTTACTTTTCTAGATATCGACTTGATTTCTATTGCGTTGGATAGAGAACCAAATTGTCTTTATTTCGAATTTTGTTTTTTGCAATTAGCGAGAAAAAAATATTTTTAGCCAAAAAAAGCCATGGACTACCCCCTTTGCTTTTTTTTGAAAAAATGGTAAAAAATTTTCTTGCTCTATACAAAAGAAAAAAATTTCCAGTTGAAGCCAATACGTTTAGCTATCAAACGCAAAAGAAATCAAGTCGATATATTGAAAACTTAGCAAGTTATGACCAAAAAGGTAACCAGTTCTACTAAAAAGTGGCCGGAAAGAGGCAGTAGTAGAACTGCTTACCTTTTGGGTCATAACTTGCTTACTTTTCTAGATATCGACTTGATTTCTATTGCGTTGGATAGAGAACCAAATTAGCTTTATTTCGAATGTTGTTTTTTGCAATTAGCGAGAAAAAAATATTTTTAGCCAAAAAAAGCCATGGACTACCCCCTTTGCTTTTTTTTGAAAAAATGGTAAAAAATTTTCTTGCTCTATACACAAGAAAAAAATTTCCAGTTAAAGCCAATACGTTTAGCTATCAAACGCAAAAGAAATCAAGTCGATATATTGAAAACTTAGCAAGTTATGACCAAAAAGGTAACCAGTTCTACTAAAAAGTGGCCGGAAAGAGGCAGTAGTAGAACTGCTTACCTTTTAGGTCATAACTTGCTTACTTTTCTAGATATCGACTTGATTTCTATTGCGTTGGATAGAGAACCAAATTGTCTTTATTTCGAATTTTGTTTTTTGCAATTAGCGAGAAAAAAATATTTTTAGCCAAAAAAAGCCATGGACTACCCCCTTTGCTTTTTTTTTGAAAAAATGGTAAAAAATTTTCTTGCTCTATACACAAGAAAAAAAATTTCCAGTTAAAGCCAATACGTTTCGCTATCAAACGCAAAAGAAATCAAGTCGATATATTGAAAACTAAGCAAGTTATGACCAAAAAGGTAACCAGTTCTACTAAAAATTGGCCGGAAAGAAGCAGTAGTAGAACTGCTTACCTTTTTGGTCATAACTTGCTAAGTTTTCAATATATCGACTTGATTTCTTTTGCGTTTGATAGCGAAACGTATTGGCTTTAACTGGAAATTTTTTTTCTTGTGTATAGAGCAAGAAAATTTTTTACCATTTTTTCAAAAAAAAGCAAAGGGTGTAGTCCATGGCTTTTTTTTGGCTAAAAATATTTTTTTCTCGCTAATTGCAAAAAACAAAATTTGAAATAAAGCTAATTTGGTTCTCTATCCAACGCAATAGAAATCAAGTCGATATCTAGAAAAGTAAGCAAGTTATGACCTAAAAGGTAAGCAGTTCTACTACTGCCTCTTTCCGGCCACTTTTTAGTAGAACTGGTTACCTTTTTGGTCATAACTTGCTAAGTTTTCAATATATCGACTTGATTTCTTTTGCGTTTGATAGCTAAACGTATTGGCTTTAACTGGAAATTTTTTTCTTGTGTATAGAGCAAGAAAATTTTTTACCATTTTTTCAAAAAAAAGCAAAGGGGGTAGTCCATGGCTTTTTTTGGCTTAAAATATTTTTTCTCGCTAATTGCAAAAAACAAAATTCGAAATAAAGACAATTTGGTTCTCTATCCAACGCAATAGAAATCAAGTCGATATCTAGAAAAGTAAGCAAGTTATGACCTAAAAGGTAAGCAGTTCTACTACTGCCTCTTTCCGGCCACTTTTTAGTAGAACTCGTTACCTTTTTGGTCATAACTTGCTAAGTTTTCAATATATCGACTTGATTTCTTTTGCGTTTGATAGCTAAACGTATTGGCTTTAACTGGAAATTTTTTTTCTTGTGTATAAAGCAAGAAAATTTTTTACCATTTTTTCAAAAAAAAGCAAAGGGGGGTAGTCCATGGCTTTTTTTGGCTAAAAATATTTTTTTCTCGCTAATTGCAAAAAACAAAATTCGAAATAAAGACAGTTTGGTTCTCTATCCAACGCAATAGAAATCAAGTCGATATCTAGAAAAGTAAGCAAGTTATGACCTAAAAGGTAAGCAGTTCTACTACTGCCTCTTTCCGGCCACTTTTTAGTAGAACTCGTTACCTTTTTGGTCATAACTTGCTAAGTTTTCAATATATCGACTTGATTTCTTTTGCGTTTGATAGCTAAACGTATTGGCTTTAACTGGAAATTTTTTTTCTTGTGTATAGAGCAAGAAAATTTTTTACCATTTTTTCAAAAAAAAGCAAAGGGGGGTAGTCCATGGCTTTTTTTGGCTAAAAATATTTTTTTCTCGCTAATTGCAAAAAACAAAATTCGAAATAAAGACAATTTGGTTCTCTATCCAACGCAATAGAAATCAAGTCTATATCTAGAAAAGTAAGCAAGTTATGACCTAAAAGGTAAGCAGTTCTACTACTGCCTCTTTCCGGCCACTTTTTAGTAGAACTGGTTACCTTTTTGGTCATAACTTGCTAAGTTTTCAATATATCGACTTGATTTGATAGCTAAACGTATTGGCTTTAACTGGCAATTTTTTTTCTTGTGTATAGAGCAAGAAAATTTTTTACCATTTTTTCAAAAAAAAGCAAAGGGGGCAGTCCATGGCTTTTTTTGGCTAAAAATATTTTTTTCTCGCTAATTGCAAAAAACAAAATTCGAAATAAAGACAATTTGGTTCTCTATCCAACGCAATAGAAATCAAGTCTATATCTAGAAAAGTAAGCAAGTTATGACCTAAAAGGTAAGCAGTTCTACTACTGCCTCTTTCCGGCCACTTTTTAGTAGAACTGGTTACCTTTTTGGTCATAACTTGCTAAGTTTTCAATATATCGACTTGATTTGATAGCTAAACGTATTGGCTTTAACTGGAAATTTTTTTCTTGTGTATAGAGCAAGAAAATTTTTTACCATTTTTTCCAAAAAAAGCAAAGGGGGTAGTCCATGGCTTTTTTTGGCTTAAAATATTTTTTCTCGCTAATTGCAAAAAACAAAATTCGAAATAAAGACAATTTGGTTCTCTATCCAACGCAATAGAAATCAAGTCGATATCTAGAAAAGTAAGCAAGTTATGACCTAAAAGGTAAGCAGTTCTACTACTGCCTCTTTCCGGCCACTTTTTAGTAGAACTCGTTACCTTTTTGGTCATAACTTGCTAAGTTTTCAATATATCGACTTGATTTCTTTTGCGTTTGATAGCTAAACGTATTGGCTTTAACTGGAAATTTTTTTTCTTGTGTATAGAGCAAGAAAATTTTTTACCATTTTTTCAAAAAAAAGCAAAGGGGGGTAGTCCATGGCTTTTTTTGGCTAAAAATATTTTTTTCTCGCTAATTGCAAAAAACAAAATTCGAAATAAAGACAGTTTGGTTCTCTATCCAACGCAATAGAAATCAAGTCGATATCTAGAAAAGTAAGCAAGTTATGACCTAAAAGGTAAGCAGTTCTACTACTGCCTCTTTCCGGCCACTTTTTAGTAGAACTGGTTACCTTTTTGGTCATAACTTGCTAAGTTTTCAATATATCGACTTGATTTGATAGCTAAACGTATTGGCTTTAACTGGCAATTTTTTTTCTTGTGTATAGAGCAAGAAAATTTTTTACCATTTTTTCAAAAAAAAGCAAAGGGGGCAGTCCATGGCTTTTTTTGGCTAAAAATATTTTTTTCTCGCTAATTGCAAAAAACAAAATTCGAAATAAAGACAATTTGGTTCTCTATCCAACGCAATAGAAATCAAGTCTATATCTAGAAAAGTAAGCAAGTTATGACCTAAAAGGTAAGCAGTTCTACTACTGCCTCTTTCCGGCCACTTTTTAGTAGAACTCGTTACCTTTTTGGTCATAACTTGCTAAGTTTTCAATATATCGACTTGATTTCTTTTGCGTTTGATAGCTAAACGTATTGGCTTTAACTGGAAATTTTTTTTCTTGTGTATAGAGCAAGAAAATTTTTTACCATTTTTTCAAAAAAAAGCAAAGGGGGGTAGTCCATGGCTTTTTTTGGCTAAAAATATTTTTTTCTCGCTAATTGCAAAAAACAAAATTCGAAATAAAGACAGTTTGGTTCTCTATCCAACGCAATAGAAATCAAGTCGATATCTAGAAAAGTAAGCAAGTTATGACCTAAAAGGTAAGCAGTTCTACTACTGCCTCTTTCCGGCCACTTTTTAGTAGAACTGGTTACCTTTTTGGTCATAACTTGCTAAGTTTTCAATATATCGACTTGATTTCTTTTGCGTTTGATAGCTAAACGTATTGGCTTTAACTGGAAATTTTTTTTCTTGTGTATATAGCAAGAAAATTTTTTACCATTTTTTCAAAAAAAAGCAAAGGGGGTAGTCCATGGCTTTTTTTGGCTAAAAATATTTTTTTCTCGCTAATTGCAAAAAACAAAATTCGAAATAAAGACAATTTGGTTCTCTATCCAACGCAATAGAAATCAAGTCGATATCTAGAAAAGTAAGCAAGTTATGACCTAAAAGGTAAGCAGTTCTACTACTGCCTCTTTCCGGCCACTTTTTAGTAGAACTGGTTACCTTTTTGGTCATAACTTGCTAAGTTTTCAATATATCGACTTGATTTCTTTTGCGTTTGATAGCTAAACGTATTGGCTTTAACTGGAAATTTTTTTTCTTGTGTATAGAGCAAGAAAACTTTTTACCATTTTTTCAAAAAAAAGCAAAGGGGGTAGTCCATGGCTTTTTTTGGCTAAAAATATTTTTTTCTCGCTAATTGCAAAAAACAAAATTCGAAATAAAGACAATTTGGTTCTCTATCCAACGCAATAGAAATCAAGTCGATATCTAGAAAAGTAAGCAAGTTATGACCTAAAAGCTAAGCAGTTCTACTACTGCCTCTTTCCGGCCACTTTTTAGTAGAACTGGTTACCTTTTTGGTCATAACTTGCTAAGTTTTCAATATATCGACTTGATTTCTTTTGCGTTTGATAGCTAAACGTATTGGCTTTAACTGTAAATTTTTTTTCTTGTGTATAGAGCAAGAAAATTTTTTACCATTTTTTCAAAAAAAAGCAAAAGGGGTAGTCCATGGCTTTTTTTGGCTAAAAATATTTTTTTCTCGCTAATTGCAAAAAACAACATTCGAAATAAAGCTAATTTGGTTCTCTATCCAACGCAATAGAAATCAAGTCGATATCTAGAAAAGTAAGCAAGTTATGACCTAAAAGGTAAGCAGTTCTACTACTGCCTCTTTCCGGCCACCTTTTAGTAGAACTGGTTACCTTTTTGGTCATAACTTGCTAAGTTTTCAATATATCGACTTGATTTCTTTTGCGTTTGATAGCTAAACGTATTGGCTTTAACTGGAAATTTTTTTTCTTGTGTATAGAGCAAGAAAATTTTTTACCATTTTTTCAAAAAAAAGCAAAGGGGGTAGTCCATGGCTTTTTTTGGCTAAAAATATTTTTTTCTCGCTAATTGCAAAAAACAACATTCGAAAAAAAGCTAATTTGGTTCTCTATCTAACGCAATAGAAATCAAGTCTATATCTAGAAAAGTAAGCAAGTTATGACCTAAAAGGTAAGCAGTTCTACTACTGCCTCTTTCCGGCCACTTTTTAGTAGAACTGGTTACCTTTTTGGTCATAACTTGCTAAGTTTTCAATATATCGACTTGATTTCTTTTGCGTTTGATAGCTAAACGTATTGGCTTTAACTGGAAATTTTTTTCTTGTGTATAGAGCAAGAAAATTTTTTACCATTTTTTCAAAAAAAAGCAAAGGGGGCTTTTTTTGGCTAAAAATATTTTTTTCTCGCTAATTGCAAAAAACAAAATTCGAAATAAAGACAATTTGGTTCTCTATCCAACGCAATAGAAATTAAGTCGATATCTAGAAAAGTAAGCAAGTTATGACCTAAAAGGTAAGCAGTTCTACTACTGCCTCTTTCCGGCCACTTTTTAGTAGAACTGGTTACCTTTTTGGTCATAACTTGCTAAGTTTTCAATATATCGACTTGATTTCTTTTGCGTTTGATAGCTAAACGTATTGGCTTTAACTGGAAATTTTTTTCTTGTGTATAGAGCAAGAAAATTTTTTACCATTTTTTCAAAAAAAGCAAAGGGGGTAGTCCATGGCTTTTTTTGGCTAAAAATATTTTTTTCTCGCTAATTGAAAAAAACAACATTCGAAATAAAGCTAATTTGGTTCTATATCCAACGCAATAGAAATCAAGTCGATATCTAGAAAAGTAAACAAGTTATGACCTAAAAGGTAAGCAGTTCTACTACTGCCTCTTTCCGGCCACTTTTTAGTAGAACTGGTTACCTTTTTGGTCATAACTTGCTAAGTTTTCAATATATCGACTTGATTTCTTTTGCGTTTGATAGCTAAACGTATTGGCTTTAACTGTAAATTTTTTTTCTTGTGTATAGAGCAAGAAAATTTTTTACCATTTTT
The DNA here is from genome assembly GCA_947397855.1 of Thelaira solivaga. NCBI lineage: Eukaryota > Metazoa > Arthropoda > Insecta > Diptera > Tachinidae > Thelaira > Thelaira solivaga. Next base: position 23,961,389 of record OX377612.1, on the reverse strand, counting down.
TCAAAAAAAAGCAAAGGGGGTAGTCCATGGCTTTTTTTGGCTAAAAATATTTTTTTCTCGCTAATTGCAAAAAACAACATTTGAAATAAAGCTAATTTGGTTCTCTATCCAACGCAATAGAAATCAAGTCGATATCTAGAAAAGTAAGCAAGTTATGACCTAAAAGGTAAGCAGTTCTACTACTGCCTCTTTCCGGCCACCTTTTAGTAGAACTGGTTACCTTTTTGGTCATAACTTGCTAAGTTTTCAATATATCGACTTGATTTCTTTTGCGTTTGATAGCTAAACGTATTGGCTTTAACTGGAAATTTTTTTTCTTGTGTATAGAGCAAGAAAATTTTTTACCATTTTTTCAAAAAAAAGCAAAGGGGGGCTTTTTTTGGCTAAAAATATTTTTTTCTCGCTAATTGCAAAAAACAACATTCGAAATAAAGCTAATTTGGTTCTCTATCCAACGCAATAGAAATCAAGTCGATATCTAGAAAAGTAAGCAAGTTATGACCTAAAAGGTAAGCAGTTCTACTACTGCCTCTTTCCGGCCACTTTTTAGTAGAACTGGTTACCTTTTTGGTCATAACTTGCTAAGTTTTCAATATATCGACTTGATTTCTTTTGCGTTTGATAGCTAAACGTATTGGCTTTAACTGGAAATTTTTTTTCTTGTGTATAGAGCAAGAAAATTTTTTACCATTTTTTCAAAAAAAAGCAAAGGGGGTAGTACATGGCTTTTTTTGGCTAAAAATATTTTTTTCTCGCTAATTGCAAAAAACAACATTCGAAATAAAGCTAATTTGGTTCTCTATCCAACGCAATAGAAATCAAGTCTATATCTAGAAAAGTAAGCAAGTTATGACCTAAAAGGTAAGCAGTTCTACTACTGCCTCTTTCCGGCCACTTTTTAGTAGAACTGGTTACCTTTTTGGTCATAACTTGCTAAGTTTTCAATATATCGACTTGATTTCTTTTGCGTTTGATAGCGAAACGTATTGGCTTTAACTGGAAATTTTTTTTCTTGTGTATAGAGCAAGAAAATTTTTTACCATTTTTTCAAAAAAAAGCAAAGGGGGTAGTACATGGCTTTTTTTGGCTAAAAATATTTTTTTCTCGCTAATTGCAAAAAACAACATTCGAAATAAAGCTAATTTGGTTCTCTATCCAACGCAATAGAAATCAAGTCTATATCTAGAAAAGTAAGCAAGTTATGACCTAAAAGGTAAGCAGTTCTACTACTGCCTCTTTCCGGCCACTTTTTAGTAGAACTGGTTACCTTTTTGGTCATAACTTGCTAAGTTTTCAATATATCGACTTGATTTCTTTTGCGTTTGATAGCTAAACGTATTGGCTTTAACTGGAAATTTTTTTTCTTGTGTATAGAGCAAGAAAATTTTTTACCATTTTTTCAAAAAAAAGCAAAGGGGGTAGTCCATGGCTTTTTTTGGCTAAAAATATTTTTTTCTCGCTAATTGCAAAAAACAAAATTCGAAATAAAGCTAATTTGGTTCTCTATCCAACGCAATAGAAATCAAGTCGATATCTAGAAAAGTAAGCAAGTTATGACCTAAAAGGTAAGCAGTTCTACTACTGCCTCTTTCCAGCCACTTTTTAGTAGAACTGGTTACCTTTTTGGTCATAGCTTGCTAAGTTTTCAATATATCGACTTGATTTCTTTTGCGTTTGATAGCGAAACGTATTGGCTTTAACTGGAAATTTTTTTTCTTGTGTATAGAGCAAGAAAATTTTTTACCATTTTTTCAAAAAAAAGCAAAGGGGGTAGTCCATGGCTTTTTTTGGCTAAAAATATTTTTTTCTCGCTAATTGCAAAAAACAAAATTCGAAATAAAGCTAATTTGGTTCTCTATCCAACGCAATAGAAATCAAGTCGATATCTAGAAAAGTAAGCAAGTTATGACCTAAAAGGTAAGCAGTTCTACTACTGCCTCTTTCCGGCCACTTTTTAGTAGAACTGGTTACCTTTTTGGTCATAACTTGCTAAGTTTTCAATATATCGACTTGATTTCTTTTGCGTTTGATAGCTAAACGTATTGGCTTTAACTGTAAATTTTTTTTCTTGTGTATAGAGCAAGAAAATTTTTTACCATTTTTTCAAAAAAAAGCAAAGGGGGTAGTCCATGGCTTTTTTTTGCTAAAAATATTTTTTTCTCGCTAATTGCAAAAAACAACATTCAAAATAAAGCTAATTTGGTTCTCTATCCAACGCAATAGAAATCAAGTCGATATCTAGAAAAGTAAGCAAGTTATGACCTAAAAGGTAAGCAGTTCTACTACTGCCTCTTTCCGGCCACTTTTTAGTAGAACTGGTTACCTTTTTGGTCATAACTTGCTAAGTTTTCAATATATCGACTTGATTTCTTTTGCGTTTGATAGCTAAACGTATTGGCTTTAACTGGAAATTTTTTTTCTTGTGTATAGAGCAAGAAAATTTTTTACCATTTTTTCAAAAAAAAGCAAAGGGGGAAGTCCATGGCTTTTTTTGGCTAAAAATATTTTTTTCTCGCTAATTGCAAAAAACAAAATTCGAAATAAAGCTAATTTGGTTCTCTATCCAACGCAATAGAAATCAAGGCTTTAACTGGAAATTTTTTTTCTTGTGTATAGAGCAAGAAAATTTTTTACCATTTTTTCAAAAAAAAGCAAAGGGGGTAGTCCATGGCTGTTTTTGGCTAAAAATATTTTTTTCTCGCTAATTGCAAAAAACAACATTCGAAATAAAGCTAATTTGGTTCTCTATCTAACGCAATAGAATCAAGTCTATATCTAGAAAAGAAAGCAAGTTATGACCTAAAAGGTAAGCAGTTCTACTACTGCCTCTTTCCGGCCACTTTTTAGTAGAACTGGTTACCTTTTTGGTCATAACTTGCTAAGTTTTCAATATATCGACTTGATTTCTTTTGCGTTTGATAGCTAAACGTATTGGCTTTAACTGGAAATTTTTTTTTCTTGTGTATAGAGCAAGAAAATTTTTTACCATTTTTTCAAAAAAAACCAAAGGGGGTAATCCATGGCTTTTTTTGGCTAAAAATATTTTTTTCTCGCTAATTGCAAAAAACAAAATTCGAAATAAAGCTAATTTGGTTCTCTATCCAACGCAATAGAATTCAAGTCGATATCTAGAAAAGTAAGCAAGTTATGACCTAAAAGGTAAGCAGTTCTACTACTGCCTCTTTCCGGCCACTTTTTAGTAGAACTGGTTACCTTTTTGGTCATAACTTGCTAAGTTTTCAATATATTGACTTGATTTCTTTTGCGTTTGATAGCTAAACGTATTGGCTTTAGCTGGAAATTTTTTTTCTTGTGTATAGAGCAAGAAAATTTTTTACCATTTTTTCAAAAAAAAGCAAAAGGGGGTAGTCCATGGCTTTTTTTGGCTAAAAATATTTTTTTCTCGCTAATTGCAAAAAACAACATTCGAAATAAAGCTAATTTGGTTCTCTATCCAACGCAATAGAAATCAAGTCGATATCTAGAAAAGTAAGCAAGTTATGACCTAAAAGGTAAGCAGTTCTACTACTGCCTCTTTCCAGCCACTTTTTAGTAGAACTGGTTACCTTTTTGGTCATAGCTTGCTAAGTTTTCAATATATCGACTTGATTTCTTTTGCGTTTGATAGCGAAACGTATTGGCTTTAACTGGAAATTTTTTTTCTTGTGTATAGAGCAAGAAAATTTTTTACCATTTTTTCAAAAAAAAGCAAAGGGGGTAGTCCATGGCTTTTTTTGGCTAAAAATATTTTTTTCTCGCTAATTGCAAAAAACAAAATTCGAAATAAAGCTAATTTGGTTCTCTATCCAACGCAATAGAAATCAAGTCGATATCTAGAAAAGTAAGCAAGTTATGACCTAAAAGGTAAGCAGTTCTACTACTGCCTCTTTCCGGCCACTTTTTAGTAGAACTGGTTACCTTTTTGGTCATAACTTGCTAAGTTTTCAATATATCGACTTGATTTCTTTTGCGTTTGATAGCTAAACGTATTGGCTTTAACTGTAAATTTTTTTTCTTGTGTATAGAGCAAGAAAATTTTTTACCATTTTTTCAAAAAAAAGCAAAGGGGGTAGTCCATGGCTTTTTTTTGCTAAAAATATTTTTTTCTCGCTAATTGCAAAAAACAACATTCAAAATAAAGCTAATTTGGTTCTCTATCCAACGCAATAGAAATCAAGTCGATATCTAGAAAAGTAAGCAAGTTATGACCTAAAAGGTAAGCAGTTCTACTACTGCCTCTTTCCGGCCACTTTTTAGTAGAACTGGTTACCTTTTTGGTCATAACTTGCTAAGTTTTCAATATATCGACTTGATTTCTTTTGCGTTTGATAGCTAAACGTATTGGCTTTAACTGGAAATTTTTTTTCTTGTGTATAGAGCAAGAAAATTTTTTACCATTTTTTCAAAAAAAAGCAAAGGGGGTAGTCCATGGCTTTTTTTGGCTAAAAATATTTTTTTCTCGCTAATTGCAAAAAACAAAATTCGAAATAAAGCTAATTTGGTTCTCTATCCAACGCAATAGAAATCAAGTCTATATCTAGAAAAGTAAGCAAGTTATGACCTAAAAGGTAAGCAGTTCTACTACTGCCTCTTTCCGGCCACTTTTTAGTAGAACTGGTTACCTTTTTGGTCATAACTTGCTAAGTTTTCAATATATCGACTTGATTTCTTTTGCGTTTGATAGCTAAACGTATTGGCTTTAACTGGAAATTTTTTTTCTTGTGTATAGAGCAAGAAAATTTTTTACCATTTTTTCAAAAAAAAGCAAAGGGGGAAGTCCATGGCTTTTTTTGGCTAAAAATATTTTTTTCTCGCTAATTGCAAAAAACAAAATTCGAAATAAAGCTAATTTGGTTCTCTATCCAACGCAATAGAAATCAAGTCGATATCTAGAAAAGTAAGCAAGTTATGACCTAAAAGGTAAGCAGTTCTACTACTGCCTCTTTCCGGCCACTTTTTAGTAGAACTGGTTACCTTTTTGGTCATAACTTGCTAAGTTTTCAATATATCGACTTGATTTCTTTTGCGTTTGATAGCTAAACGTATTGGCTTTAACTGGAAATTTTTTTTCTTGTGTATAGAGCAAGAAAATTTTTTACCATTTTTTCAAAAAAAAGCAAAGGGGGTAGTCCATGGCTTTTTTTGGCTAAAAATATTTTTTTCTCGCTAATTGCAAAAAACAAAATTCGAAATAAAGCTAATTTGGTTCTCTATCCAACGCAATAGAAATCAAGTCTATATCTAGAAAAGTAAGCAAGTTATGACCTAAAAGGTAAGCAGTTCTACTACTGCCTCTTTCCGGCCACTTTTTAGTAGAACTGGTTACCTTTTTGGTCATAACTTGCTAAGTTTTCAATATATCGACTTGATTTCTTTTGCGTTTGATAGCTAAACGTATTGGCTTTAACTGGAAATTTTTTTTCTTGTGTATAGAGCAAGAAAATTTTTTACCATTTTTTCAAAAAAAAGCAAAGGGGGTAGTCCATGGCTTTTTTTGGCTAAAAATATTTTTTTCTCGCTAATTGCAAAAAACAAAATTCGAAATAAAGACAATTTGGTTCTCTATCCAACGCAATAGAAATCAAGTCGATATCTAGAAAAGTAAGCAAGTTATGACCTAAAAGGTAAGCAGTTCTACTACTGCCTCTTTCCGGCCACTTTTTAGTAGAACTGGTTACCTTTTTGGTCATAACTTGCTAAGTTTTCAATATATCGACTTGATTTCTTTTGCGTTTGATAGCTAAACGTATTGGCTTTAACTGGAAATTTTTTTTCTTGTGTATAGAGCAAGAAAATTTTTTACCATTTTTTCAAAAAAAAGCAAAGGGGGTAGTCCATGGCTGTTTTTGGCTAAAAATATTTTTTTCTCGCTAATTGCAAAAAACAACATTCGAAATAAAGCTAATTTGGTTCTCTATCTAACGCAATAGAATCAAGTCTATATCTAGAAAAGAAAGCAAGTTATGACCTAAAAGGTAAGCAGTTCTACTACTGCCTCTTTCCGGCCACTTTTTAGTAGAACTGGTTACCTTTTTGGTCATAACTTGCTAAGTTTTCAATATATCGACTTGATTTCTTTTGCGTTTGATAGCTAAACGTATTGGCTTTAACTGGAAATTTTTTTTCTTGTGTATAGAGCAAGAAAATTTTTTACCATTTTTTCAAAAAAAAGCAAAGGGGGTAGTCCATGGCTGTTTTTGGCTAAAAATATTTTTTTCTCGCTAATTGCAAAAAACAACATTCGAAATAAAGCTAATTTGGTTCTCTATCTAACGCAATAGAATCAAGTCTATATCTAGAAAAGAAAGCAAGTTATGACCTAAAAGGTAAGCAGTTCTACTACTGCCTCTTTCCGGCCACTTTTTAGTAGAACTGGTTACCTTTTTGGTCATAACTTGCTAAGTTTTCAATATATCGACTTGATTTCTTTTGCGTTTGATAGCTAAACGTATTGGCTTTAACTGGAAATTTTTTTTTCTTGTGTATAGAGCAAGAAAATTTTTTACCATTTTTTCAAAAAAAACCAAAGGGGGTAATCCATGGCTTTTTTTGGCTAAAAATATTTTTTTCTCGCTAATTGCAAAAAACAAAATTCGAAATAAAGCTAATTTGGTTCTCTATCCAACGCAATAGAATTCAAGTCGATATCTAGAAAAGTAAGCAAGTTATGACCTAAAAGGTAAGCAGTTCTACTACTGCCTCTTTCCGGCCACTTTTTAGTAGAACTGGTTACCTTTTTGGTCATAACTTGCTAAGTTTTCAATATATTGACTTGATTTCTTTTGCGTTTGATAGCTAAACGTATTGGCTTTAGCTGGAAATTTTTTTTCTTGTGTATAGAGCAAGAAAATTTTTTACCATTTTTTCAAAAAAAAGCAAAAGGGGGTAGTCCATGGCTTTTTTTGGCTAAAAATATTTTTTTCTCGCTAATTGCAAAAAACAACATTCGAAATAAAGCTAATTTGGTTCTCTATCCAACGCAATAGAAATCAAGTCGATATCTAGAAAAGTAAGCAAGTTATGACCTAAAAGGTAAGCAGTTCTACTACTGCCTCTTTCCGGCCACTTTTTAGTAGAACTGGTTACCTTTTTGGTCATAACTTGCTAAGTTTTCAATATATCGACTTGATTTCTTTTGCGTTTGATAGCTAAACGTATTGGCTTTAACTGGAAATTTTTTTCTTGTGTATAGAGCAAGAAAATTTTTTACCATTTTTTCAAAAAAAGCAAAGGGGGTAGTCCATACCTTTTTTTGGCTAAAAATATTTTTTTCTCGCTAATTGAAAAAAACAACATTCGAAATAAAGCTAATTTGGTTCTCTATCCAACGCAATAGAAATCAAGTCGATATCTAGAAAAGTAAGCAAGTTATGACCTAAAAGGTAAGCAGTTCTACTACTGCCTCTTTCCGGCCACTTTTTAGTAGAACTGGTTACCTTTTTGGTCATAACTTGCTAAGTTTTCAATATATCGACTTGATTTCTTTTGCGTTTGATAGCTAAACGTATTGGCTTTAACTGTAAATTTTTTTTCTTGTGTATAGAGCAAGAAAATTTTTTACCATTTTTTCAAAAAAAAGCAAAGGGGGTAGTCCATGGCTTTTTTTGGCTAAAAATATTTTTTTCTCGCTAATTGCAAAAAACAACATTCGAAATAAAGCTAATTTGGTTCTCTATCCAACGCAATAGAAATCAAGTCGATATCTAGAAAAGTAAGCAAGTTATGACCTAAAAGGTAAGCAGTTCTACTACTGCCTCTTTCCGGCCACTTTTTAGTAGAACTGGTTACCTTTTTGGTCATAACTTGCTAAGTTTTCAATATATCGACTTGATTTCTTTTGCGTTTGATAGCTAAACGTATTGGCTTTAACTGGAAATTTTTTTTCTTGTGTATAGAGCAAGAAATTTTTTTACCATTTTTTCAAAAAAAAGCAAATGGGGTAGTTCGTGGCTTTTTTTGGCTAAAAATATTTTTTTCTCGCTAATTGCAAAAAACAAAATTCGAAATAAAGACAATTTGGTTCTCTATCCAACGCAATAGAAATCAAGTCGATATCTAGAAAAGTAAGCAAGTTATGACCTAAAAGGTAAGCAGTTCTACTACTGCCTCTTTCCGGCCACTTTTTAGTAGAACTGGTTACCTTTTTGGTCATAACTTGCTAAGTTTTCAATATATCGACTTGATTTCTTTTGCGTTTGATAGCTAAACGTATTGGCTTTAACTGTAAATTTTTTTTCTTGTGTATAGAGCAAGAAAATTTTTTACCATTTTTTCAAAAAAAAGCAAAGGGGGTAGTCCATGGCTTTTTTTGGCTAAAAATATTTTTTTCTCGCTAATTGCAAAAAACAACATTCGAAATAAAGCTAATTTGGTTCTCTATCCAACGCAATAGAAATCAAGTCGATATCTAGAAAAGTAAGCAAGTTATGACCTAAAAGGTAAGCAGTTCTACTACTGCCTCTTTCCGGCCACTTTTTAGTAGAACTGGTTACCTTTTTGGTCATAGCTTGCTAAGTTTTCAATATATCGACTTGATTTCTTTTGCGTTTGATAGCGAAACGTATTGGCTTTAACTGGAAATTTTTTTTCTTGTGTATAGAGCAAGAAAATTTTTTACCATTTTTTCAAAAAAAAGCAAAGGGGGTAGTCCATGGCTTTTTTTGGCTAAAAATATTTTTTTCTCGCTAATTGAAAAAAACAACATTCGAAATAAAGCTAATTTGGTTCTCTATCCAACGCAATAGAAATCAAGTCGATATCTAGAAAAGTAAGCAAGTTATGACCTAAAAGGTAAGCAGTTCTACTACTGCCTCTTTCCGGCCACTTTTTAGTAGAACTGGTTACCTTTTTGGTCATAACTTGCTAAGTTTTCAATATATCGACTTGATTTCTTTTGCGTTTGATAGCGAAACGTATTGGCTTTAACTGGAAATTTTTTTTCTTGTGTATAGAGCAAGAAAATTTTTTACCATTTTTTCAAAAAAAAGCAAAGGGGGTAGTACATGGCTTTTTTTGGCTAAAAATATTTTTTTCTCGCTAATTGCAAAAAACAACATTCGAAATAAAGCTAATTTGGTTCTCTATCCAACGCAATAGAAATCAAGTCTATATCTAGAAAAGTAAGCAAGTTATGACCTAAAAGGTAAGCAGTTCTACTACTGCCTCTTTCCGGCCACTTTTTAGTAGAACTGGTTACCTTTTTGGTCATAACTTGCTAAGTTTTCAATATATCGACTTGATTTCTTTTGCGTTTGATAGCTAAACGTATTGGCTTTAACTGGAAATTTTTTTTCTTGTGTATAGAGCAAGAAAATTTTTTACCATTTTTTCAAAAAAAAGCAAAGGGGGTAGTCCATGGCTTTTTTTGGCTAAAAATATTTTTTTCTCGCTAATTGCAAAAAACAAAATTCGAAATAAAGCTAATTTGGTTCTCTATCCAACGCAATAGAAATCAAGTCGATATCTAGAAAAGTAAGCAAGTTATGACCTAAAAGGTAAGCAGTTCTACTACTGCCTCTTTCCAGCCACTTTTTAGTAGAACTGGTTACCTTTTTGGTCATAGCTTGCTAAGTTTTCAATATATCGACTTGATTTCTTTTGCGTTTGATAGCGAAACGTATTGGCTTTAACTGGAAATTTTTTTTCTTGTGTATAGAGCAAGAAAATTTTATACCATTTTTTCAAAAAAAAGCAAAGGGGGTAGTCCATGGCTTTTTTTGGCTAAAAATATTTTTTTCTCGCTAATTGCAAAAAACAAAATTCGAAATAAAGCTAATTTGGTTCTCTATCCAACGCAATAGAAATCAAGTCGATATCTAGAAAAGTAAGCAAGTTATGACCTAAAAGGTAAGCAGTTCTACTACTGCCTCTTTCCGGCCACTTTTTAGTAGAACTGGTTACCTTTTTGGTCATAACTTGCTAAGTTTTCAATATATCGACTTGATTTCTTTTGCGTTTGATAGCTAAACGTATTGGCTTTAACTGGAAATTTTTTTCTTGTGTATAGAGCAAGAAAATTTTTTACCATTTTTTCAAAAAAAGCAAAGGGGGTAGTCCATGGCTTTTTTTGGCTAAAAATATTTTTTTCTCGCTAATTGAAAAAAACAACATTCGAAATAAAGCTAATTTGGTTCTCTATCCAACGCAATAGAAATCAAGTCGATATCTAGAAAAGTAAGCAAGTTATGACCTAAAAGGTAAGCAGTTCTACTACTGCCTCTTTCCGGCCACTTTTTAGTAGAACTGGTTACCTTTTTGGTCATAACTTGCTAAGTTTTCAATATATCGACTTGATTTCTTTTGCGTTTGATAGCTAAACGTATTGGCTTTAACTGGAAATTTTTTTTCTTGTGTATAGAGCAAGAAAATTTTTTACCATTTTTTCAAAAAAAAGCAAAGGGGGCTTTTTTTGGCTAAAAATATTTTTTTCTCGCTAATTGCAAAAAACAACATTCGAAATAAAGCTAATTTGGTTCTCTATCCAACGCAATAGAAATCAAGTCGATATCTAGAAAAGTAAGCAAGTTATGACCTAAAAGGTAAGCAGTTCTACTACTGCCTCTTTCCGGCCACTTTTTAGTAGAACTGGTTACCTTTTTGGTCATAACTTGCTAAGTTTTCAATATATCGACTTGATTTCTTTTGCGTTTGATAGCTAAACGTATTGGCTTTAACTGGAAATTTTTTTTCTTGTGTATAGAGCAAGAAAATTTTTTACCATTTTTTCAAAAAAAAGCAAAGGGGGTAGTACATGGCTTTTTTTGGCTAAAAATATTTTTTTCTCGCTAATTGCAAAAAACAACATTCGAAATAAAGCTAATTTGGTTCTCTATCCAACGCAATAGAAATCAAGTCGATATCTAGAAAAGTAAGCAAGTTATGACCTAAAAGGTAAGCAGTTCTACTACTGCCTCTTTCCGGCCACTTTTTAGTAGAACTGGTTACCTTTTTGGTCATAGCTTGCTAAGTTTTCAATATATCGACTTGATTTCTTTTGCGTTTGATAGCGAAACGTATTGGCTTTAACTGGAAATTTTTTTCTTGTGTATAGAGCAAGAAAATTTTTTACCATTTTTTCAAAAAAAAGCAAAGGGGGTAGTCCATGGCTTTTTTTGGCTAAAAATATTTTTTTCTCGCTAATTGCAAAAAACAAAATTCGAAATAAAGCTAATTTGGTTCTCTATCCAACGCAATAGAAATCAAGTCGATATCTAGAAAAGTAAGCAAGTTATGACCTAAAAGGTAAGCAGTTCTACTACTGCCTCTTTCCGGCCACTTTTTAGTAGAACTGGTTACCTTTTTGGTCATAACTTGCTAAGTTTTCAATATATCGACTTGATTTCTTTTGCGTTTGATAGCGAAACGTATTGGCTTTAACTGGAAATTTTTTTTCTTGTGTATAGAGCAAGAAAATTTTTTACCATTTTTTCAAAAAAAAGCAAAGGGGGTAGTACATGGCTTTTTTTGGCTAAAAATATTTTTTTCTCGCTAATTGCAAAAAACAACATTCGAAATAAAGCTAATTTGGTTCTCTATCCAACGCAATAGAAATCAAGTCTATATCTAGAAAAGTAAGCAAGTTATGACCTAAAAGGTAAGCAGTTCTACTACTGCCTCTTTCCGGCCACTTTTTAGTAGAACTGGTTACCTTTTTGGTCATAACTTGCTAAGTTTTCAATATATCGACTTGATTTCTTTTGCGTTTGATAGCTAAACGTATTGGCTTTAACTGGAAATTTTTTTTCTTGTGTATAGAGCAAGAAAATTTTTTACCATTTTTTCAAAAAAAAGCAAAGGGGGTAGTACATGGCTTTTTTTGGCTAAAAATATTTTTTTCTCGCTAATTGCAAAAAACAACATTCGAAATAAAGCTAATTTGGTTCTCTATCCAACGCAATAGAAATCAAGTCGATATCTAGAAAAGTAAGCAAGTTATGACCTAAAAGGTAAGCAGTTCTACTACTGCCTCTTTCCGGCCACTTTTTAGTAGAACTGGTTACCTTTTTGGTCATAGCTTGCTAAGTTTTCAATATATCGACTTGATTTCTTTTGCGTTTGATAGCGAAACGTATTGGCTTTAACTGGAAATTTTTTTTCTTGTGTATAGAGCAAGAAAATTTTTTACCATTTTTTCAAAAAAAAGCAAAGGGGGTAGTCCATGGCTTTTTTTGGCTAAAAATATTTTTTTCTCGCTAATTGCAAAAAACAACATTCGAAATAAAGCTAATTTGGTTCTCTATCCAACGCAATAGAAATCAAGTCTATATCTAGAAAAGTAAGCAAGTTATGACCTAAAAGGTAAGCAGTTCTACTACTGCCTCTTTCCGGCCACTTTTTAGTAGAACTGGTTACCTTTTTGGTCATAACTTGCTAAGTTTTCAATATATCGACTTGATTTCTGTTGCGTTTGATAGCTAAACGTATTGGCTTTAACTGGAAATTTTTTTTCTTGTGTATAGAGCAAGAAAATTTTTTACCATTTTTTCAAAAAAAAGCAAAGGGGGTAGTCCATGGCTTTTTTTGGCTAAAAATATTTTTTTCTCGCTAATTGCAAAAAACAAAATTCGAAATAAAGCTAATTTGGTTCTCTATCCAACGCAATAGAAATCAAGTCGATATCTAGAAAAGTAAGCAAGTTATGACCTAAAAGGTAAGCAGTTCTACTACTGCCTCTTTCCAGCCACTTTTTAGTAGAACTGGTTACCTTTTTGGTCATAGCTTGCTAAGTTTTCAATATATCGACTTGATTTCTTTTGCGTTTGATAGCGAAACGTATTGGCTTTAACTGGAAATTTTTTTTCTTGTGTATAGAGCAAGAAAATTTTTTACCATTTTTTCAAAAAAAAGCAAAGGGGGTAGTCCATGGCTTTTTTTGGCTAAAAATATTTTTTTCTCGCTAATTGCAAAAAACAAAATTCGAAATAAAGCTAATTTGGTTCTCTATCCAACGCAATAGAAATCAAGTCGATATCTAGAAAAGTAAGCAAGTTATGACCTAAAAGGTAAGCAGTTCTACTACTGCCTCTTTCCGGCCACTTTTTAGTAGAACTGGTTACCTTTTTGGTCATAACTTGCTAAGTTTTCAATATATCGACTTGATTTCTTTTGCGTTTGATAGCGAAACGTATTGGCTTTAACTGGAAATTTTTTTTCTTGTGTATAGAGCAAGAAAATTTTTTACCATTTTTTCAAAAAAAAGCAAAGGGGGTAGTACATGGCTTTTTTTGGCTAAAAATATTTTTTTCTCGCTAATTGCAAAAAACAACATTCGAAATAAAGCTAATTTGGTTCTCTATCCAACGCAATAGAAATCAAGTCTATATCTAGAAAAGTAAGCAAGTTATGACCTAAAAGGTAAGCAGTTCTACTACTGCCTCTTTCCGGCCACTTTTTAGTAGAACTGGTTACCTTTTTGGTCATAACTTGCTAAGTTTTCAATATATCGACTTGATTTCTTTTGCGTTTGATAGCTAAACGTATTGGCTTTAACTGGAAATTTTTTTTCTTGTGTATAGAGCAAGAAAATTTTTTACCATTTTTTCAAAAAAAAGCAAAGGGGGTAGTCCATGGCTTTTTTTGGCTAAAAATATTTTTTTCTCGCTAATTGCAAAAAACAAAATTCGAAATAAAGCTAATTTGGTTCTCTATCCAACGCAATAGAAATCAAGTCGATATCTAGAAAAGTAAGCAAGTTATGACCTAAAAGGTAAGCAGTTCTACTACTGCCTCTTTCCGGCCACTTTTTAGTAGAACTGGTTACCTTTTTGGTCATAACTTGCTAAGTTTTCAATATATCGACTTGATTTCTTTTGCGTTTGATAGCTAAACGTATTGGCTTTAACTGGAAATTTTTTTTCTTGTGTATAGAGCAAGAAAATTTTTTACCATTTTTTCAAAAAAAAGCAAAGGGGGTAGTCCATGGCTTTTTTTGGCTAAAAATATTTTTTTCTCGCTAATTGCAAAAAACAAAATTCGAAATAAAGCTAATTTGGTTCTCTATCCAACGCAATAGAAATCAAGTCGATATCTAGAAAAGTAAGCAAGTTATGACCTAAAAGGTAAGCAGTTCTACTACTGCCTCTTTCCGGCCACTTTTTAGTAGAACTGGTTACCTTTTTGGTCATAACTTGCTAAGTTTTCAATATATCGACTTGATTTCTTTTGCGTTTGATAGCTAAACGTATTGGCTTTAACTGGAAATTTTTTTTCTTGTGTATAGAGCAAGAAAATTTTTTACCATTTTTTCAAAAAAAAGCAAAGGGGGTAGTCCATGGCTTTTTTTGGCTAAAAATATTTTTTTCTCGCTAATTGCAAAAAACAAAATTCGAAATAAAGCTAATTTGGTTCTCTATCCAACGCAATAGAAATCAAGTCTATATCTAGAAAAGTAAGCAAGTTATGACCTAAAAGGTAAGCAGTTCTACTACTGCCTCTTTCCGGCCACTTTTTAGTAGAACTGGTTACCTTTTTGGTCATAACTTGCTAAGTTTTCAATATATCGACTTGATTTCTTTTGCGTTTGATAGCTAAACGTATTGGCTTTAACTGGAAATTTTTTTTCTTGTGTATAGAGCAAGAAAATTTTTTACCATTTTTTCAAAAAAAAGCAAAGGGGGTAGTCCATGGCTTTTTTTGGCTAAAAATATTTTTTTCTCGCTAATTGCAAAAAACAAAATTCGAAATAAAGACAATTTGGTTCTCTATCCAACGCAATAGAAATCAAGTCGATATCTAGAAAAGTAAGCAAGTTATGACCTAAAAGGTAAGCAGTTCTACTACTGCCTCTTTCCGGCCACTTTTTAGTAGAACTGGTTACCTTTTTGGTCATAACTTGCTAAGTTTTCAATATATCGACTTGATTTCTTTTGCGTTTGATAGCTAAACGTATTGGCTTTAACTGGAAATTTTTTTTCTTGTGTATAGAGCAAGAAAATTTTTTACCATTTTTTCAAAAAAAAGCAAAGGGGGTAGTCCATGGCTTTTTTTGGCTAAAAATATTTTTTTCTCGCTAATTGCAAAAAACAACATTCGAAATAAAGCTAATTTGGTTCTCTATCTAACGCAATAGAATCAAGTCTATATCTAGAAAAGTAAGCAAGTTATGACCTAAAAGGTAAGCAGTTCTACTACTGCCTCTTTCCGGCCACTTTTTAGTAGAACTGGTTACCTTTTTGGTCATAACTTGCTAAGTTTTCAATATATCGACTTGATTTCTTTTGCGTTTGATAGCTAAACGTATTGGCTTTAACTGGAAATTTTTTTTCTTGTGTATAGAGCAAGAAAATTTTTTACCATTTTTTCAAAAAAAAACAAAGGGGGTAGTCCATGGCTTTTTTTGGCTAAAAATATTTTTTTCTCGCTAATTGCAAAAAACAACATTCGAAATAAAGCTAATTTGGTTCTCTATCCAACGCAATAGAAATCAAGTCTATATCTAGAAAAGTAAGCAAGTTATGACCTAAAAGGTAAGCAGTTCTACTACTGCCTCTTTCCGGCCACTTTTTAGTAGAACTGGTTACCTTTTTGGTCATAACTTGCTAAGTTTTCAATATATCGACTTGATTTCTTTTGCGTTTGATAGCTAAACGTATTGGCTTTAACTGGAAATTTTTTTTCTTGTGTATAGAGCAAGAAAATTTTTTACCATTTTTTCAAAAAAAGCAAAGGGGGTAATCCATGGCTTTTTTTGGCTAAAAATATTTTTTTCTCGCTAATTGCAAAAAACAAAATTCGAAATAAAGCTAATTTGGTTCTCTATCCAACGCAATAGAATTCAAGTCGATATCTAGAAAAGTAAGCAAGTTATGACCTAAAAGGTAAGCAGTTCTACTACTGCCTCTTTCCGGCCACTTTTTAGTAGAACTGGTTACCTTTTTGGTCATAACTTGCTAAGTTTTCAATATATCGACTTGATTTCTTTTGCGTTTGATAGCTAAACGTATTGGCTTTAACTGGAAATTTTTTTTCTTGTGTATAGAGCAAGAAATTTTTTTACCATTTTTTCAAAAAAAAGCAAATGGGGTAGTTCGTGGCTTTTTTTGGCTAAAAATATTTTTTTCTCGCTAATTGCAAAAAACAAAATTCGAAATAAAGACAATTTGGTTCTCTATCCAACGCAATAGAAATCAAGTCGATATCTAGAAAAGTAAGCAAGTTATGACCTAAAAGGTAAGCAGTTCTACTACTGCCTCTTTCCGGCCACTTTTTAGTAGAACTGGTTACCTTTTTGGTCATAACTTGCTAAGTTTTCAATATATCGACTTGATTTCTTTTGCGTTTGATAGCTAAACGTATTGGCTTTAACTGGAAATTTTTTTTCTTGTGTATAGAGCAAGAAAATTTTTTACCATTTTTTCAAAAAAAAGCAAAGGGGGTAGTCCATGGCTTTTTTTGGCTAAAAATATTTTTTTCTCGCTAATTGCAAAAAACAAAATTCGAAATAAAGCTAATTTGGTTCTCTATCCAACGCAATAGAAATCAAGTCGATATCTAGAAAAGTAAGCAAGTTATGACCTAAAAGGTAAGCAGTTCTACTACTGCCTCTTTCCGGCCACTTTTTAGTAGAACTGGTTACCTTTTTGGTCATAACTTGCTAAGTTTTCAATATATCGACTTGATTTCTTTTACGTTTGATAGCGAAACGTATTGGCTTTAACTGGAAATTTTTTTTCTTGTGTATAGAGCAAGAAAATTTTTTACCATTTTTTCAAAAAAAAGCAAAGGGGGTAGTCCATGGCTTTTTTTGGCTAAAAATATTTTTTTCTCGCTAATTGCAAAAAACAAAATTCGAAATAAAGCTAATTTGGTTCTCTATCCAACGCAATAGAAATCAAGTCTATGTCTAGAAAAGTAAGCAAGTTATGACCTAAAAGGTAAGCAGTTCTACTACTGCCTCTTTCCGGCCACTTTTTAGTAGAACTGGTTACCTTTTTGGTCATAACTTGCTAAGTTTTCAATATATCGACTTGATTTCTTTTGCGTTTGATAGCTAAACGTATTGGCTTTAACTGGAAATTTTTTTTCTTGTGTATAGAGCAAGAAAATTTTTTACCATTTTTTCAAAAAAAAACAAAGGGGGTAGTCCATGGCTTTTTTTGGCTAAAAATATTTTTTTCTCGCTAATTGCAAAAAACAACATTCGAAATAAAGCTAATTTGGTTCTCTATCCAACGCAATAGAAATCAAGTCTATATCTAGAAAAGTAAGCAAGTTATGACCTAAAAGGTAAGCAGTTCTACTACTGCCTCTTTCCAGCCACTTTTTAGTAGAACTGGTTACCTTTTTGGTCATAGCTTGCTAAGTTTTCAATATATCGACTTGATTTCTTTTGCGTTTGATAGCGAAACGTATTGGCTTTAACTGGAAATTTTTTTTCTTGTGTATAGAGCAAGAAAATTTTATACCATTTTTTCAAAAAAAAGCAAAGGGGGTAGTCCATGGCTTTTTTTGGCTAAAAATATTTTTTTCTCGCTAATTGCAAAAAACAAAATTCGAAATAAAGCTAATTTGGTTCTCTATCCAACGCAATAGAAATCAAGTCGATATCTAGAAAAGTAAGCAAGTTATGACCTAAAAGGTAAGCAGTTCTACTACTGCCTCTTTCCGGCCACTTTTTAGTAGAACTGGTTACCTTTTTGGTCATAACTTGCTAAGTTTTCAATATATCGACTTGATTTCTTTTGCGTTTGATAGCTAAACGTATTGGCTTTAACTGGAAATTTTTTTCTTGTGTATAGAGCAAGAAAATTTTTTACCATTTTTTCAAAAAAAGCAAAGGGGGTAGTCCATGGCTTTTTTTTGCTAAAAATATTTTTTTCTCGCTAATTGCAAAAAACAACATTCGAAATAAAGCTAATTTGGTTCTCTATCCAACGCAATAGAATCAAGTCTATATCTAGAAAAGTAAGCAAGTTATGACCTAAAAGGTAAGCAGTTCTACTACTGCCTCTTTCCGGCCACTTTTTAGTAGAACTGGTTACCTTTTTGGTCATAACTTGCTAAGTTTTCAATATATCGACTTGATTTCTTTTGCGTTTGATAGCTAAACGTATTGGCTTTAACTGGAAATTTTTTTTCTTGTGTATAGAGCAAGAAAATTTTTTACCATTTTTTCAAAAAAAAGCAAAGGGGGAAGTCCATGGCTTTTTTTGGCTAAAAATATTTTTTTCTCGCTAATTGCAAAAAACAAAATTCGAAATAAAGCTAATTTGGTTCTCTATCCAACGCAATAGAAATCAAGTCGATATCTAGAAAAGTAAGCAAGTTATGACCTAAAAGGTAAGCAGTTCTACTACTGCCTCTTTCCGGCCACTTTTTAGTAGAACTGGTTACCTTTTTGGTCATAACTTGCTAAGTTTTCAATATATCGACTTGATTTCTTTTGCGTTTGATAGCTAAACGTATTGGCTTTAGCTGGAAATTTTTTTTCTTGTGTATAGAGCAAGAAAATTTTTTACCATTTTTTCAAAAAAAAGCAAAGGGGGTAGTCCATGGCTTTTTTTGGCTAAAAATATTTTTTCTCGCTAATTGCAAAAAACAACATTCGAAATAAAGCTAATTTGGTTCTCTATCCAACGCAATAGAAATCAAGTCTATATCTAGAAAAGTAAGCAAGTTATGACCTAAAAGGTAAGCAGTTCTACTACTGCCTCTTTCCGGCCACTTTTTAGTAGAACTGGTTACCTTTTTGGTCATAACTTGCTAAGTTTTCAATATATCGACTTGATTTCTTTTGCGTTTGATAGCTAAACGTATTGGCTTTAACTGGAAATTTTTTTTCTTGTGTATAGAGCAAGAAAATTTTTTACCATTTTTTCAAAAAAAAGCAAAGGGGGAAGTCCATGGCTTTTTTTGGCTAAAAATATTTTTTTCTCGCTAATTGCAAAAAACAAAATTCGAAATAAAGCTAATTTGGTTCTCTATCCAACGCAATAGAAATCAAGTCGATATCTAGAAAAGTAAGCAAGTTATGACCTAAAAGGTAAGCAGTTCTACTACTGCCTCTTTCCGGCCACTTTTTAGTAGAACTGGTTACCTTTTTGGTCATAACTTGCTAAGTTTTCAATATATCGACTTGATTTCTTTTGCGTTTGATAGCTAAACGTATTGGCTTTAACTGGAAATTTTTTTTCTTGTGTATAGAGCAAGAAAATTTTTTACCATTTTTTCAAAAAAAAGCAAAGGGGGTAGTCCATGGCTTTTTTTGGCTAAAAATATTTTTTTCTCGCTAATTGCAAAAAACAACATTCGAAATAAAGCTAATTTGGTTCTCTATCCAACGCAATAGAATCAAGTCTATATCTAGAAAAGTAAGCAAGTTATGACCTAAAAGGTAAGCAGTTCTACTACTGCCTCTTTCCGGCCACTTTTTAGTAGAACTGGTTACCTTTTTGGTCATAACTTGCTAAGTTTTCAATATATCGACTTGATTTCTTTTGCGTTTGATAGCTAAACGTATTGGCTTTAACTGGAAATTTTTTTTCTTGTGTATAGAGCAAGAAAATTTTTTACCATTTTTTCAAAAAAAAACAAAGGGGGTAGTCCATGGCTTTTTTTGGCTAAAAATATTTTTTTCTCGCTAATTGCAAAAAACAACATTCGAAATAAAGCTAATTTGGTTCTCTATCCAACGCAATAGAAATCAAGTCTATATCTAGAAAAGTAAGCAAGTTATGACCTAAAAGGTAAGCAGTTCTACTACTGCCTCTTTCCGGCCACTTTTTAGTAGAACTGGTTACCTTTTTGGTCATAACTTGCTAAGTTTTCAATATATCGACTTGATTTCTTTTGCGTTTGATAGCTAAACGTATTGGCTTTAACTGGAAATTTTTTTTCTTGTGTATAGAGCAAGAAAATTTTTTACCATTTTTTCAAAAAAAAGCAAAGGGGGTAATCCATGGCTTTTTTTGGCTAAAAATATTTTTTTCTCGCTAATTGCAAAAAACAAAATTCGAAATAAAGCTAATTTGGTTCTCTATCCAACGCAATAGAATTCAAGTCGATATCTAGAAAAGTAAGCAAGTTATGACCTAAAAGGTAAGCAGTTCTACTACTGCCTCTTTCCGGCCACTTTTTAGTAGAACTGGTTACCTTTTTGGTCATAACTTGCTAAGTTTTCAATATATCGACTTGATTTCTTTTGCGTTTGATAGCTAAACGTATTGGCTTTAACTGGCAATTTTTTTTCTTGTGTATAGAGCAAGAAAATTTTTTACCATTTTTTCAAAAAAAAGCAAAGGGGGTAGTCCATGGCTTTTTTTGGCTAAAAATATTTTTTTCTCGCTAATTGCAAAAAACAAAATTCGAAATAAAGCTAATTTGGTTCTCTATCCAACGCAATAGAATCAAGTCTATATCTAGAAAAGTAAGCAAGTTATGACCTAAAAGGTAAGCAGTTCTACTACTGCCTCTTTCCGGCCACATTTTAGTAGAACTGGTTACCTTTTTGGTCATAACTTGCTAAGTTTTCAATATATCGACTTGATTTCTTTTGCGTTTGATAGCTAAACGTATTGGCTTTAACTGGAAATTTTTTTTCTTGTGTATAGAGCAAGAAAATTTTTTACCATTTTTTCAAAAAAAAGCAAAGGGGGTAGTCCATGGCTTTTTTTGGCTAAAAATATTTTTTTCTCGCTAATTGCAAAAAACAACATTCGAAATAAAGCTAATTTGGTTCTCTAACCAACGCAATAGAATCAAGTCTATATCTAGAAAAGTAAGCAAGTTATGACCTAAAAGGTAAGCAGTTCTACTACTGCCTCTTTCCGGCCACTTTTTAGTAGAACTGGTTACCTTTTTGGTCATAGCTTGCTAAGTTTTCAATATATCGACTTGATTTCTTTTGCGTTTGATAGCTAAACGTATTGGCTTTAACTGGAAATTTTTTTTCTTGTGTATAGAGCAAGAAAATTTTTTACCATTTTTTCAAAAAAAAGCAAAGGGGGTAGTCCATGGCTTTTTTTGGCTAAAAATATTTTTTTCTCGCTAATTGCAAAAAACAACATTCGAAATAAAGCTAATTTGGTTCTCTATCCAACGCAATAGAAATCAAGTCTATATCTAGAAAAGTAAGCAAGTTATGACCTAAAAGGTAAGCAGTTCTACTACTGCCTCTTTCCGGCCACTTTTTAGTAGAACTGGTTACCTTTTTGGTCATAACTTGCTAAGTTTTCAATATATCGACTTGATTTCTTTTGCGTTTGATAGCTAAACGTATTGGCTTTAACTGGAAATTTTTTTTCTTGTGTATAGAGCAAGAAATTTTTTTACCATTTTTTCAAAAAAAAGCAAATGGGGTAGTTCGTGGCTTTTTTTGGCTAAAAATATTTTTTTCTCGCTAATTGCAAAAAACAAAATTCGAAATAAAGACAATTTGGTTCTCTATCCAACGCAATAGAAATCAAGTCGATATCTAGAAAAGTAAGCAAGTTATGACCTAAAAGGTAAGCAGTTCTACTACTGCCTCTTTCCGGCCACTTTTTAGTAGAACTGGTTACCTTTTTGGTCATAACTTGCTAAGTTTTCAATATATCGACTTGATTTCTTTTGCGTTTGATAGCTAAACGTATTGGCTTTAACTGGAAATTTTTTTCTTGTGTATAGAGCAAGAAAATTTTTTACCATTTTTTCAAAAAAAAGCAAAGGGGGTAGTCCATGGCTTTTTTTGGCTAAAAATATTTTTTTCTCGCTAATTGCAAAAAACAAAATTCGAAATAAAGCTAATTTGGTTCTCTATCCAACGCAATAGAAATCAAGTCGATATCTAGAAAATAAGCAAGTTATGACCTAAAAGGTAAGCAGTTCTACTACTGCCTCTTTCCGGCCACTTTTTAGTAGAACTGGTTACCTTTTTGGTCATAACTTGCTAAGTTTTCAATATATCGACTTGATTTCTTTTACGTTTGATAGCGAAACGTATTGGCTTTAACTGGAAATTTTTTTTCTTGTGTATAGAGCAAGAAAATTTTTTACCATTTTTTCAAAAAAAAGCAAAGGGGGTAGTCCATGGCTTTTTTTGGCTAAAAATATTTTTTTCTCGCTAATTGCAAAAAACAAAATTCGAAATAAAGCTAATTTGGTTCTCTATCCAACGCAATAGAAATCAAGTCTATGTCTAGAAAAGTAAGCAAGTTATGACCTAAAAGGTAAGCAGTTCTACTACTGCCTCTTTCCGGCCACTTTTTAGTAGAACTGGTTACCTTTTTGGTCATAACTTGCTAAGTTTTCAATATATCGACTTGATTTCTTTTGCGTTTGATAGCTAAACGTATTGGCTTTAGCTGGAAATTTTTTTTCTTGTGTATAGAGCAAGAAAATTTTTTACCATTTTTTCAAAAAAAAGCAAAGGGGGTAGTCCATGGCTTTTTTTGGCTAAAAATATTTTTTCTCGCTAATTGCAAAAAACAACATTCGAAATAAAGCTAATTTGGTTCTCTATCCAACGCAATAGAAATCAAGTCTATATCTAGAAAAGTAAGCAAGTTATGACCTAAAAGGTAAGCAGTTCTACTACTGCCTCTTTCCGGCCACTTTTTAGTAGAACTGGTTACCTTTTTGGTCATAACTTGCTAAGTTTTCAATATATCGACTTGATTTCTTTTGCGTTTGATAGCTAAACGTATTGGCTTTAACTGGAAATTTTTTTTCTTGTGTATAGAGCAAGAAAATTTTTTACCATTTTTTCAAAAAAAAGCAAAGGGGGTAGTTCATGGCTTTTTTTGGCTAAAAATATTTTTTTCTCGCTAATTGCAAAAAACAAAATTCGAAATAAAGACAAATTGGTTCTCTATCCAACGCAATAGAAATCAAGTCGATATCTAGAAAAGTAAGCAAGTTATGACCTAAAAGGTAAGCAGTTCTACTACTGCCTCTTTCCGGCCACTTTTTAGTAGAACTGGTTACCTTTTTGGTCATAACTTGCTAAGTTTTCAATATATCGACTTGATTTCTTTTGCGTTTGATAGCTAAACGTATTGGCTTTAACTGGAAGTTTTTTTTCTTGTGTATAGAGCAAGAAAATTTTTTACCATTTTTTCAAAAAAAAGCAAAGGGGGAAGTCCATGGCTTTTTTTGGCTAAAAATATTTTTTTCTCGCTA
This sequence comes from Thelaira solivaga, assembly GCA_947397855.1. Classification (NCBI taxonomy): domain Eukaryota; kingdom Metazoa; phylum Arthropoda; class Insecta; order Diptera; family Tachinidae; genus Thelaira; species Thelaira solivaga. The sequence continues at coordinate 23,938,295 of OX377612.1, read as the reverse complement.
ATTGCAAAAAACAAAATTCGAAATAAAGCTAATTTGGTTCTCTATCCAACGCAATAGAAATCAAGTCTATATCTAGAAAAGTAAGCAAGTTATGACCTAAAAGGTAAGCAGTTCTACTACTGCCTCTTTCCGGCCACTTTTTAGTAGAACTGGTTACCTTTTTGGTCATAGCTTGCTAAGTTTTCAATATATCGACTTGATTTCTTTTGCGTTTGATAGCTAAACGTATTGGCTTTAACTGGCAATTTTTTTTCTTGTGTATAGAGCAAGAAAATTTTTTACCATTTTTTCAAAAAAAGCAAAGGGGGTAGTCCATGGCTTTTTTTGGCTAAAAATATTTTTTTCTCGCTAATTGCAAAAAACAACATTCGAAATAAAGCTAATTTGGTTCTCTAACCAACGCAATAGAATCAAGTCTATATCTAGAAAAGTAAGCAAGTTATGACCTAAAAGGTAAGCAGTTCTACTACTGCCTCTTTCCGGCCACTTTTTAGTAGAACTGGTTACCTTTTTGGTCATAACTTGCTAAGTTTTCAATATATCGACTTGATTTCTTTTGCGTTTGATAGCTAAACGTATTGGCTTTAACTGGAAATTTTTTTTCTTGTGTATAGAGCAAGAAAATTTTTTACCATTTTTTCAAAAAAAAGCAAAGGGGGTAGTCCATGGCTTTTTTTGGCTAAAAATATTTTTTTCTCGCTAATTGCAAAAAACAACATTCGAAATAAAGCTAATTTGGTTCTCTAACCAACGCAATAGAATCAAGTCTATATCTAGAAAAGTAAGCAAGTTATGACCTAAAAGGTAAGCAGTTCTACTACTGCCTCTTTCCGGCCACTTTTTAGTAGAACTGGTTACCTTTTTGGTCATAACTTGCTAAGTTTTCAATATATCGACTTGATTTCTTTTGCGTTTGATAGCTAAGCGTATTGGCTTTAACTGGAAATTTTTTTTCTTGTGTATAGAGCAAGAAAATTTTTTACCATTTTTTCAAAAAAAAGCAAAGGGGGTAGTTCATGGCTTTTTTTGGCTAAAAATATTTTTTTCTCGCTAATTGCAAAAAACAAAATTCGAAATAAAGACAATTTGGTTCTCTATCCAACGCAATAGAAATCAAGTCGATATCTAGAAAAGTAAGCAAGTTATGACCTAAAAGGTAAGCAGTTCTACTACTGCCTCTTTCCGGCCACTTTTTAGTAGATCTGGTTACCTTTTTGGTCATAACTTGCTAAGTTTTCAATATATCGACTTGATTTCTTTTGCGTTTGATAGCTAAACGTATTGGCTTTAACTGGAAATTTTTTTTCTTGTGTATAGAGCAAGAAAATTTTTTACCATTTTTTCAAAAAAAAGCAAAGGGGGTAGTCCATGGCTTTTTTTGGCTAAAAATATTTTTTTCTCGCTAATTGCAAAAAACAACATTCGAAATAAAGCTAATTTGGTTCTCTATCCAACGCAATAGAAATCAAGTCTATATCTAGAAAAGTAAGCAAGTTATGACCTAAAAGGTAAGCAGTTCTACTACTGCCTCTTTCCGGCCACTTTTTAGTAGAACTGGTTACCTTTTTGGTCATAACTTGCTAAGTTTTCAATATATCGACTTGATTTCTTTTGCGTTTGATAGCTAAACGTATTGGCTTTAACTGGAAATTTTTTTTCTTGTGTATAGAGCAAGAAAATTTTTTACCATATTTTCAAAAAAAAGCAAAGGGGGTAGTCCATGGCTTTTTTTGGCTAAAAATATTTTTTTCTCGCTAATTGCAAAAAACAACATTCGAAATAAAGCTAATTTGGTTCTCTATCCAACGCAATAGAAATCAAGTCTATATCTAGAAAAGTAAGCAAGTTATGACCTAAAAGGTAAGCAGTTCTACTACTGCCTCTTTCCGGCCACTTTTTAGTAGAACTGGTTACCTTTTTGGTCATAACTTGCTAAGTTTTCAATATATCGACTTGATTTCTTTTGCGTTTGATAGCTAAACGTATTGGCTTTAACTGGAAATTTTTTTTTCTTGTGTATAGAGCAAGAAAATTTTTTACAATTTTTTCAAAAAAAAGCAAAGGGGGTAGTTCATGGCTTTTTTTGGCTAAAAATATTTTTTTCTCGCTAATTGCAAAAAACAAAATTCGAAATAAAGACAATTTTTTTCTCTATCCAACGCAATAGAAATCAAGTCGATATCTAGAAAAGTAAGCAAGTTATGACCTAAAAGGTAAGCAGTTCTACTACTGCCTCTTTCCGGCCACTTTTTAGTAGAACTGGTTACCTTTTTGGTCATAACTTGCTAAGTTTTCAATATATCGACTTGATTTCTTTTGCGTTTGATAGCTAAACGTATTGGCTTTAACTGGAAATTTTTTTTCTTGTGTATAGAGCAAGAAAATTTTTTACCATTTTTTCAAAAAAAAGCAAAGGGGGTAGTCCATGGCTTTTTTTGCCTAAAAATATTTTTTCTCGCTAATTGCAAAAAACAAAATTCGAAATAAAGACAATTTGGTTCTCTATCCAACGCAATAGAAATCAAGTCGATATCTAGAAAAGTAAGCAAGTTATGACCTAAAAGGTAAGCAGTTCTACTACTGCCTCTTTCCGGCCACTTTTTAGTAGAACTGGTTACCTTTTTGGTCATAACTTGCTAAGTTTTCAATATATCGACTTGATTTCTTTTGCGTTTGATAGCTAAACGTATTGGCTTTAACTGGAAATTTTTTTCTTGTGTATAGAGCAAGAAAATTTTTTACCATTTTTTCAAAAAAAAGCAAAGGGTGTAGTCCATGGCTTTTTTTGGCTAAAAATATTTTTTTCTCGCTAATTGCAAAAAACAACATTCGAAATAAAGCTAATTTGGTTCTCTATCCAACGCAATAGAAATCAAGTCTATATCTAGAAAAGTAAGCAAGTTATGACCTAAAAGGTAAGCAGTTCTACTACTGCCTCTTTCCGGCCACTTTTTAGTAGAACCGGTTACCTTTTTGGTCATAACTTGCTAAGTTTTCAATATATCGACTTGATTTCTTTTGCGTTTGATAGCTAAACGTATTGGCTTTAACTGGAAATTTTTTTCTTGTGTATAGAGCAAGAAAATTTTTTACCATTTTTTCAAAAAAAAGCAAAGGGGGTAGTCCATGGCTCTTTTTGGCTAAAAATATTTTTTCTCGCTAATTGCAAAAAACAAAATTCGAAATAAAGACAATTTGGTTCTCTATCCAACGCAATAGAAATCAAGTCGATATCTAGAAAAGAAAGCAAGTTATGACCTAAAAGCTAAGCAGTTCTACTACTGCCTCTTTCCGGCCACTTTTTAGTAGAACTGGTTACCTTTTTGGTCATAACTTGCTAAGTTTTCAATATATCGACTTGATTTCTTTTGCGTTTGATAGCTAAACGTATTGGCTTTAACTTAAAATTTTTTTTTCTTGTGTATAGAGCAAGAAAATTTTTTACAATTTTTTCAAAAAAAAGCAAAGGGGGTAGTTCATGGCTTTTTTTGGCTAAAAATATTTTTTTCTCGCTAATTGCAAAAAACAAAATTCGAAATAAAGACAATTTTTTTCTCTATCCAACGCAATAGAAATCAAGTCGATATCTAGAAAAGTAAGCAAGTTATGACCTAAAAGGTAAGCAGTTCTACTTCTGCCTCTTTCCGGCCACTTTTTAGTAGAACTGGTTACCTTTTTGGTCATAACTTGCTAAGTTTTCAATATATCGACTTGATTTCTTTTGCGTTTGATAGCTAAACGTATTGGCTTTAACTGGAAATTTTTTTTCTTGTGTATAGAGCAAGAAAATTTTTTACCATTTTTTCAAAAAAAAGCAAAGGGGGTAGTCCATGGCTTTTTTTGCCTAAAAATATTTTTTCTCGCTAATTGCAAAAAACAAAATTCGAAATAAAGACAATTTGGTTCTCTATCCAACGCAATAGAAATCAAGTCGATATCTAGAAAAGTAAGCAAGTTATGACCTAAAAGGTAAGCAGTTCTACTACTGCCTCTTTCCGGCCACTTTTTAGTAGAACTGGTTACCTTTTTGGTCATAACTTGCTAAGTTTTCAATATATCGACTTGATTTCTTTTGCGTTTGATAGCTAAACGTATTGGCTTTAACTGGAAATTTTTTTCTTGTGTATAGAGCAAGAAAATTTTTTACCATTTTTTCAAAAAAAAGCAAAGGGTGTAGTCCATGGCTTTTTTTGGCTAAAAATATTTTTTTCTCGCTAATTGCAAAAAACAACATTCGAAATAAAGCTAATTTAGTTCTCTATCCAACGCAATAGAAATCAAGTCTATATCTAGAAAAGTAAGCAAGTTATGACCTAAAAGGTAAGCAGTTCTACTACTGCCTCTTTCCGGCCACTTTTTAGTAGAACTGGTTACCTTTTTGGTCATAACTTGCTAAGTTTTCAATATATCGACTTGATTTCTTTTGCGTTTGATAGCTTAACGTATTGGCTTTAACTGGAAATTTTTTTCTTGTGTATAGAGCAAGAAAATTTTTTACCATTTTTTCAAAAAAAAGCAAAGGGGGTAGTCCATGGCTTTTTTTGGCTAAAAATATTTTTTTCTCGCTAATTGCAAAAAACAACATTCGAAATAAAGCTAATTTGGTTCTCTATCCAACGCAATAGAAATCAAGTCGATATCTAGAAAAGTAAGCAAGTTATGACCCAAAAGGTAAGCAGTTCTACTACTGCCTCTTTCCGGCCACTTTTTAGTAGAACTGGTTACCTTTTTGGTCATAACTTGCTAAGTTTTCAATATATCGACTTGATTTCTTTTGCGTTTGATAGCTAAACGTATTGGCTTTAACTGGAAATTTTTTTTCTTGTGTATAGAGCAAGAAAATTTTTTACCATTTTTTAAAAAAAAAGCAAAGGGGGTAGTCCATGGCTTTTTTTGGCTAAAAATATTTTTTCTCGCTAATTGCAAAAAACAACATTCGAAATAAAGCTAATTTAGTTCTCTATCCAACGCAATAGAAATCAAGTCTATATCTAGAAAAGTAAGCAAGTTATGACCTAAAAGGTAAGCAGTTCTACTACTGCCTCTTTCCGGCCACTTTTTAGTAGAACTGGTTACCTTTTTGGTCATAACTTGCTAAGTTTTCAATATATCGACTTGATTTCTTTTGCGTTTGATAGCTAAACGTATTGGCTTCAACTGGAAATTTTTTTCTTTTGTATAGAGCAAGAAAATTTTTTACCATTTTTTCAAAAAAAAGCAAAGGGGGTAGTCCATGGCTTTTTTTGGCTAAAAATATTTTTTTCTCGCTAATTGCAAAAAACAAAATTCGAAATAAAGACAATTTGGTTCTCTATCCAACGCAATAGAAATCAAGTCGATATCTAGAAAAGTAAGCAAGTTATGACCTAAAAGGTAAGCAGTTCTACTACTGCCTCTTTCCGGCCACTTTTTAGTAGAACTGGTTACCTTTTTGGTCATAACTTGCTAAGTTTTCAATATATCGACTTGATTTCTTTTGCGTTTGATAGCTAAATGTATTGGCTTTAACTGGAAATTTTTTTTCTTTTGTATAGAGCAAGAAAATTTTTTACCATTTTTTCAAAAAAAAGCAAAGGGGGTAGTCCATGGCTTTTTTTGGCTAAAAATATTTTTTTCTCGCTAATTGCAAAAAACAAAATTCGAAATAAAGCTAATTTGGTTCTCTATCCAACGCAATAGAAATCAAGTCGATATCTAGAAAAGAAAGCAAGTTATGACCTAAAAGCTAAGCAGTTCTACTACTGCCTCTTTCCGGCCACTTTTTAGTAGAACTGGTTACCTTTTTGGTCATAACTTGCTAAGTTTTCAATATATCGACTTGATTTCTTTTGCGTTTGATAGCTAAACGTATTGGCTTTAACTGGAAATTTTTTTTCTTGTGTATAGAGCAAGAAAATTTTTTACCATTTTTTCAAAAAAAAGCAAAGGGGGTAGTCCATGGCTTTTTTTGGCTAAAAATATTTTTTTCTCGCTAATTGCAAAAAACAAAATTTGAAATAAAGCTAATTTGGTTCTCTATCCAACGCAATAGAAATCAAGTCGATATCTAGAAAAGTAAGCAAGTTATGACCTAAAAGGTAAGCAGTTCTACTACTGCCTCTTTCCGGCCACTTTTTAGTAGAACTGGTTACCTTTTTGGTCATAACTTGCTAAGTTTTCAATATATCGACTTGATTTCTTTTGCGTTTGATAGCTAAACGTATTGGCTTTAACTGGAAATTTTTTTTCTTGTGTATAGAGCAAGAAAATTTTTTACCATTTTTTCAAAAAAAAGCAAATGGGGTAGGTAGTCCATGGCTTTTTTTTGGCTAAAAATATTTTTTTCTCGCTAATTGCAAAAAACAAAATTCGAAATAAATCTAATTTGGTTCTCTATCCAACGCAATAGAAATCAAGTCGATATCTAGAAAAGTAAGCAAGTTATGACCTAAAAGGTAAGCAGTTCTACTACTGCCTCTTTCCGGCCACTTTTTAGTAGAACTGGTTACCTTTTTGGTCATAACTTGCTAAGTTTTCAATATATCGACTTGATTTCTTTTGCGTTTGATAGCTAAATGTATTGGCTTTAACTGGAAATTTTTTTTCTTTTGTATAGAGCAAGAAAATTTTTTACCATTTTTTCAAAAAAAAGCAAAGGGGGTAGTCCATGGCTTTTTTTGGCTAAAAATATTTTTTTCTCGCTAATTGCAAAAAACAAAATTCGAAATAAAGCTAATTTGGTTCTCTATCCAACGCAATAGAAATCAAGTCGATATCTAGAAAAGAAAGCAAGTTATGACCTAAAAGCTAAGCAGTTCTACTACTGCCTCTTTCCGGCCACTTTTTAGTAGAACTGGTTACCTTTTTGGTCATAACTTGCTAAGTTTTCAATATATCGACTTGATTTCTTTTGCGTTTGATAGCTAAACGTATTGGCTTTAACTGGAAATTTTTTTTCTTGTGTATAGAGCAAGAAAATTTTTTACCATTTTTTCAAAAAAAAGCAAAGGGGGTAGTCCATGGCTTTTTTTGGCTAAAAATATTTTTTTCTCGCTAATTGCAAAAAACAAAATTCGAAATAAATCTAATTTGGTTCTCTATCCAACGCAATAGAAATCAAGTCGATATCTAGAAAAGTAAGCAAGTTATGACCTAAAAGGTAAGCAGTTCTACTACTGCCTCTTTCCGGCCACTTTTTAGTAGAACTGGTTACCTTTTTGGTCATAACTTGCTAAGTTTTCAATATATCGACTTGATTTCTTTTGCGTTTGATAGCTAAACGTATTTTCTTTAACTGAAAATTTTTTTTCTTGTGTATAGAGCAAGAAAATTTTTTACCATTTTTTCAACAAAAAGCAAAGGGGGCCTTTTTGGTCATAACTTGCTAAGTTTTCAATATATCGACTTGATTTCTTTTGCGTTTGATAGCTAAACGTATTGGCTTTAACTGGAAATTTTTTTTTTGTGTATAGAGCAAGAAAATTTTTTACCATTTTTTCAAAAAAAAGCAAAGGGGGTAGTCCATGACTTTTTTTGGCAAAAAACAAAATTCGAAATAAAGCTAATTTGGTTCTCTATCCAACGCAATAGAAATCAAGTCGATATCTAGAAAAGTAAGCAAGTTATGACCTAAAAGGTAAGCAGTTCTACTACTGCCTCTTTCCGGCCACTTTTTAGTAGAACTGGTTACCTTTTTGGTCATAACTTGCTAAGTTTTCAATATATCGACTTGATTTCTTTTGCGTTTGATAGCTAAACGTATTGGCTTTAACTGGAAATTTTTTTTCTTGTGTATAGAGCAAGAAAATTTTTTACCATTTTTTCAAAAAAAAGCAAAGGGGGTAGGTAGTCCATGGCTTTTTTTGGCTAAAAATATTTTTTTCTCGCTAATTGCAAAAAACAAAATTCGAAATAAATCTAATTTGGTTCTCTATCCAACGCAATAGAAATCAAGTCGATATCTAGAAAAGTAAGCAAGTTATGACCTAAAAGGTAAGCAGTTCTACTACTGCCTCTTTCCGGCCACTTTTTAGTAGAACTCGTTACCTTTTTGGTCATAACTTGCTAAGTTTTCAATATATCGACTTGATTTCTTTTGCGTTTGATAGCTAAACGTATTGGCTTTAACTGGAAATTTTTTTTCTTGTGCATAGAGCAAGAAAATTTTTTACCATTTTTTCAAAAAAAAGCAAAGGGGGTAGGTAGTCCATGGCTTTTTTTGGCTAAAAATATTTTTTTCTCGCTAATTGCAAAAAACAAAATTCGAAATAAAGACAATTTGGTTCTCTATCGAACGCAATAGAAATCAAGTCGATATCTAGAAAAGTAAGCAAGTTATGACCTAAAAGGTAAGCAGTTCTACTACTGCCTCTTTCCGGCCACTTTTTAGTAGAACTGGTTACCTTTTTGGTCATAACTTGCTAAGTTTTCAATATATCGACTTGATTTCTTTTGCGTTTGATAGCTAAACGTATTGGCTTTAACTGGAAATTTTTTTTCTTGTGTATAGAGCAAGAAAATTTTTTACCATTTTTTCAAAAAAAAGCAAAGGGGGTAGTCCATGGCTTTTTTTGGCTAAAAATATTTTTTTCTCGCTAATTGCAAAAAACAAAATTCGAAATAAAGACAATTTGGTTCTCTATCCAACGCAATAGAAATCAAGTCGATATCTAGAAAAGTAAGCAAGTTATGACCTAAAAGGTAAGCAGTTCTACTACTGCCTCTTTCCGGCCACTTTTTAGTAGAACTGGTTACCTTTTTGGTCATAACTTGCTAAGTTTTCAATATATCGACTTGATTTCTTTTGCGTTTGATAGCTAAACGTATTGGCTTCAACTGGAAATTTTTTTCTTTTGTATAGAGCAAGAAAATTTTTTACCATTTTTTCAAAAAAAAGCAAAGGGGGTAGTCCATGGCTTTTTTTGGCTAAAAATATTTTTTTCTCGCTAATTGCAAAAAACAAAATTCGAAATAAAGACAATTTGGTTCTCTATCCAACGCAATAGAAATCAAGTCGATATCTAGAAAAGTAAGCAAGTTATGACCTAAAAGGTAAGCAGTTCTACTACTGCCTCTTTCCGGCCACTTTTTAGTAGAACTGGTTACCTTTTTGGTCATAACTTGCTAAGTTTTCAATATATCGACTTGATTTCTTTTGCGTTTGATAGCTAAACGTATTGGCTTTAACTGGAAATTTTTTTCTTTTGTATAGAGCAAGAAAATTTTTTACCATTTTTTCAAAAAAAAGCAAAGGGGGTAGTCCATGGCTTTTTTTGGCTAAAAATATTTTTTTCTCGCTAATTGCAAAAAACAAAATTCGAAATAAAGACAATTTGGTTCTCTATCCAACGCAATAGAAATCAAGTCGATATCTAGAAAAGTAAGCAAGTTATGACCTAAAAGGTAAGCAGTTCTACTACTGCCTCTTTCCGGCCACTTTTTAGTAGAACTGGTTACCTTTTTGGTCATAACTTGCTAAGTTTTCAATATATCGACTTGATTTCTTTTGCGTTTGATAGCTAAACGTATTGGCTTCAACTGGAAATTTTTTTCTTTTGTATAGAGCAAGAAAATTTTTTACCATTTTTTCAAAAAAAAGCAAAGGGGGTAGTCCATGGCTTTTTTTGGCTAAAAATATTTTTTTCTCGCTAATTGCAAAAAACAAAATTCGAAATAAAGACAATTTGGTTCTCTATCCAACGCAATAGAAATCAAGTCGATATCTAGAAAAGTAAGCAAGTTATGACCTAAAAGGTAAGCAGTTCTACTACTGCCTCTTTCCGGCCACTTTTTAGTAGAACTGGTTACCTTTTTGGTCATAACTTGCTAAGTTTTCAATATATCGACTTGATTTCTTTTGCGTTTGATAGCTAAATGTATTGGCTTTAACTGGAAATTTTTTTTCTTTTGTATAGAGCAAGAAAATTTTTTACCATTTTTTCAAAAAAAAGCAAAGGGGGTAGTCCATGGCTTTTTTTGGCTAAAAATATTTTTTTCTCGCTAATTGCAAAAAACAAAATTCGAAATAAAGCTAATTTGGTTCTCTATCCAACGCAATAGAAATCAAGTCGATATCTAGAAAAGTAAGCAAGTTATGACCTAAAAGGTAAGGAGTTCTACTACTGCCTCTTTCCGGCCACTTTTTAGTAGAACTCGTTACCTTTTTGGTCATAACTTGCTAAGTTTTCAATATATCGACTTGATTTCTTTTGCGTTTGATAGCTAAACGTATTGGCTTTAACTGGAAATTTTTTTTCTTGTGTATAGAGCAAGAAAATTTTTTACCATTTTTTCAAAAAAAAGCAAAGGGGGTAGTCCATGGCTTTTTTTTGGCTAAAAATATTTTTTTCTCGCTAATTGCAAAAAACAAAATTCGAAATAAAGACAATTTGGTTCTCTATCTAACGCAATAGAAATCAAGTCGATATCTAGAAAAGTAAGCAAGTTATGACCTAAAAGGTAAGCAGTTCTACTACTGCCTCTTTCCGGCCACTTTTTAGTAGAACTCGTTACCTTTTTGGTCATAACTTGCTAAGTTTTCAATATATCGACTTGATTTCTTTTGCGTTTGATAGCTAAACGTATTGGCTTTAACTGGAAATTTTTTTTTCTTGTGTATAGAGCAAGAAAATTTTTTACCATTTTTTAAAAAAAAAGCAAAGGGGGTAGTCCATGGCTTTTTTTGGCTAAAAATATTTTCTTCTCGCTAATTGCAAAAAACAAAATTCGAAATAAAGACAATTTGGTTCTCTTTCCAACGCAATAGAAATCAAATCGATATCTAGAAAAGTAGGCAAGTTATGACCTAAAAGGTAAGCAGTTCTACTACTGCCTCTTTCCGGCAACTTTTTAGTAGAACTGGTTACCTTTTTGGTCATAACTTGCTAAGTTTTCAATATATCGACTTGATTTCTTTTGCGTTTGATAGCTAAATGTATTGGCTTTAACTGGAAATTTTTTTTCTTTTGTATAGAGCAAGAAAATTTTTTACCATTTTTTCAAAAAAAAGCAAAGGGGGTAGTCCATGGCTTTTTTTGGCTAAAAATATTTTTTTCTCGCTAATTGCAAAAAACAAAATTCGAAATAAAGCTAATTTTGTTCTCTATCCAACGCAATAGAAATCAAGTCGATATCTAGAAAAGTAAGCAAGTTATGACCTAAAAGGTAAGCAGTTCTACTACTGCCTCTTTTTAGTAGAACTCGTTACCTTTTTGGTCATAACTTGCTAAGTTTTCAATATATCGACTTGATTTCTTTTGCGTTTGATAGCTAAACGTATTGGCTTTAACTGGAAATTTTTTTTCTTGTGTATAGAGCAAGAAAATTTTTTACCATTTTTTCAAAAAAAAGCAAAGGGGGTAGTCCATGGCTTTTTTTGGCTAAAAATATTTTTTTCTCGCTAATTGCAAAAAACAAAATTCGAAATAAAGACAATTTGGTTCTCTATCCAACGCAATAGAAATCAAGTCGATATCTAGAAAAGTAAGCAAGTTATGACCTAAAAGGTAAGCAGTTCTACTACTGCCTCTTTCCGGCCACTTTTTAGTAGAACTGGTTACCTTTTTGGTCATAACTTGCTAAGTTTTCAATATATCGACTTGATTTCTTTTGCGTTTGATAGCTAAATGTATTGGCTTTAACTGCAAATTTTTTTTCTTGTGTATATAGCAAGAAAATTTTTTACCATTTTTTCAAAAAAAAGCAAAGGGGGTAGTCCATGGCTTTTTTTGGCTAAAAATATTTTTTTCTCGCTAATTGCAAAAAACAAAATTCGAAATAAAGCTAATTTGGTTCTCTATCCAACGCAATAGAAATCAAGTCGATATCTAGAAAAGTAAGCAAGTTATGACCTAAAAGGTAAGCAGTTCTACTACTGCCTCTTTCCGGCCACTTTTTAGTAGAACTCGTTACCTTTTTGGTCATAACTTGCTAAGTTTTCAATATATCGACTTGATTTCTTTTGCGTTTGATAGCTAAACGTATTGGCTTTAACTGGAAATTTTTTTTCTTGTGTATAGAACAAGAAAATTTTTTACCATTTTTTCAAAAAAAAGCAAAGGGGGTAGTCCATGGCTTTTTTTTGGCTAAAAATATTTTTTCTCGCTAATTGCAAAAAACAAAATTCGAAATAAAGACAATTTGGTTCTCTATCCAACGCAATAGAAATCAAGTCGATATCTAGAAAAGTAAGCAAGTTATGACCTAAAAGGTAAGCAGTTCTACTACTGCCTCTTTCCGGCCACTTTTTAGTAGAACTGGTTACCTTTTTGGTCATAACTTGCTAAGTTTTCAACATATCGACTTGATTTCTTTTGCGTTTGATAGCTAAACGTATTGGCTTTAACTGGAAATTTTTTTTCTTGTGTATAGAGCAAGAAAATTTTTTACCATTTTTTCAAAAAAAAGCAAAGGGGGTAGTCCCTGATTTTTTTTTTTTTTTGGCTAAAAATATTTTTTTAAAGTAAGATCAGCGCCCACATCTTCCATGATTACAAGTTTAGTTCGCCGTTTGGAAGAACTGGGTTCAGTTGCCGACCGTCTATTAAGAGGTGTCATCGAAATATTCGTACTGAAGGCAACGTGGAAGCTGTGCACCAGAGTGTTGCAAATGATCCATCTGTCTCAACTCGTCGCCGTTCCGGCCAATTGGATATAACCAGAACAATATTACAGAGAATTTTAAAGCTGGATCTTAAGATGTTCAAATTGTGCAACAGCTTGATTTTTTTTTTTAAATCTTTGTTATTATTTTGAATTTTAAACGTTAATTTTTTTACTTTTTCCTAGAATTTTTTGTGATTGATGTTTGTCCAGCTTTAGACAAATTTAGCTTATTTTTTTCAAGCTCCTGGCGACGCTGCCACGTAGCAATTCTAGTTGGATAGTTCTTACTTTTGTAGGAGAGAGAGGGAAGAAGAATGGAAAGGGGTACAAACTTTCTCGTACTCCGCAATTACCTCTGTTCTCTCTTCGTATCTTTTATTAAGATTTTAAAAAAAGTCAGGTAGCTTGAAAGCTGAATGAATGACTGAATAAAAATGATAAAATTGCCAAATGAAAATATGTGTGTGGACAAATCGACAATTTTAAAAAACGACGATTTTAAAAGGAATTGCCCAACTAAACTTGCCGTGTGCTGTGCTGGTCTTATAGATTTTTTCATCTTTCATGGAAATAACTGTATAAAGATTCTGTTATCGTTTGAATAACTAAAAAAAAATTTTGAATAAATTTAAATTTGAATAACGTGTCGTTTTAGAAATAAGTGGCAATAGTTTCAATTACTGAATTAAATGAATCAATTAAAGGGCTAATTAATTTTGTACCAATCACGAAAAAACAGAATAACAATTTCTATTTGTTTAAAATTTTTATTAATTTATTGTTTTAACATAAGTATAGATACAATCAACTTCAAATTTAATTTAGTGATTTAATTATATTTTTTTAAATAAATTTGACTTTTGTTACATGAATCAAAAACAAAAAAACCTGTGCATATAAATTCCAGTCAATTATAAACAACTGTCCATACAAATTAGAAAACGTAATTTTTTTCAGTAATCGAGAGTAAGCTCTTTTTCGTTTGGAATTACTTTGGATTTTGCTTTCTGTTTTAATGATACAAATAAAATAAATAACTTAAGACAGCAATCACAACCAACTAAAAATTAAAATTTTTCGACATTTTAGCATTTTTACGCCACTAGATACAGTTTGTTTTTCAAGTTAGTTCGTTTTACACTATTTTTCTAATACTGTAAGAATTGTGTTGAAGCTAAGAAAATAAAATATTAATTGATTTGCGAGATATTGCCATGAGAAAAGTTGCAAGATTTTCGGAAAAATCAAGTTTTGACCAAAAGGTTCACAGGCCAATAAAATCCAAACCGCAACTAAACTATCAAAACCCAAAAAAAGTTTTGTTACTTTCCATAAGTATTTAAAGAAATTCCACACGAGAAGCAGTTTGCATTTTATGTGTTGCACAGTGTAATATAATATAAAGATTAAAAAAAAAAATTTCAAATCGTCCGTAGTCAAAGCGCCCATTAGTGTCTCCTTGAAAACATGTAAAAAGTGTTATGATCGTCATCGAAGCGTATAACGACGAGAGCACTCTCAACGACCATCTCCAATAAATACTAAGATTTTAACCGAGGCTACCAGATCTTTGGCGGAAGTGCTATGTGTGTCTGAGACGGCTAAATCTGTTACTATGCGCCATATCCTTACTTGGCTAGACATCAATTAATTTTAATGTATTAAATTATTGATTGATTGAATTATTACTATTTTAACAAATTAATGAATTATTATTTCATTGTATTTGGTATTTTGTACTGTTGTATTATTTAAAGAATTATTACTATATAGGGGGCAAATTTTCAACCTTTTCAATTTCTTATCATTTCTCATACCAGAAACCAACATTGCATTTGTACTTTTAAATTTTAATGAGAACTTAAAAATCATAAACTTCACTTAATTACTTCCTTTTTGAAAAAACCTGTTCATAAGCAACTTATTTAATATTAGTAAAATTTAATCTTTATTCGTGCTTAATTCCAATTTTGTTAGTGTGCCAAATTCATTATTTTTCATGGAAAATTTTAGAAAAATTGTTTACTTAGTACAATAAGTACTAATATGTATTAACAGGTTGTATTAAAAAATTTTTTTTTTAATAAAATCAAAACAATTTTAATATTGTAAGCAAGAATAAAATAAAGAGTTTTTTTGTTTGATAGTTTTTTCAATGTAATTCTCCTCAATATGATACCTAGAGTATCATAGAGTTAAAAAACGGGCAAGACCGTGCAAAACCATCTGCTAACCAAACAAAACAAAAATTCCAGTGTACTACTAATGCTGTTTTCTAATGATCAGGAAGAAGAACGTCTAAGCTGAGGTACACATAGAAATTTACTTACTTCCTAATAAATAAATTCTATTATTATAAAATATATTTTTAGAAATAAACACAGTCTAGTTACTCGGATAACTTGAGTAACTTATCTTAAAAAAGCAAACAGCAAAAGCTATGTAATGTTAAATTTTATCTATTTACACTTGTGCTCGTCAATATGTAAGTACATATGTATGTATGTGCTATGAATAGAAATTCTAATTTTAATATTATTTTAATATTATCGTGCACTATTTTATAATCATCTCATATAATACTTAAAAATAAGGTTAATAGAATTTATAAAAAACTTTTAATAATAAAAAAATATATTCAATGAAACTCACATGGAGAGAGAGTAACACATTCAGTTCTTATGTAGTTCTTGACAAATTTAAAAAAAAAAATTAAACTAAACAAAAATATAAATGAGAATTTTTGAAGCCTAAATTTAAAATCATTAATTAATTAATAATGATTCTGTTTAATCTTTACTTGAGATTTTATTTTTAACCTGAAGTTAGAAGCCGGTCTTGATCCCGGGTCACAGATAACAGGTCATACGTTATATTTACCTTTTTCAAATGACATTACATAACGACGGATTCGTGTTCTTAAAAAAGTATTTTTTTTTAATTGGACAAATTTTTCCGATTTTAATTTTAAATTGAAATAAAATTTGACAATTTGGAACTTGACAGTCTAAAAAAACTTTATGAAAAAACTATATGAAAAATGTTGATAACGTTTGCTTTAAATTTTTTTGGATAAGAAGATAAATGTTCTTCTTTTTTTTAAGAGACATTTAAAAAAAAAAATTTTTATATTAAAAAACTGAGCTGGGCTCCTTAGGCGAGAGGCAAATTGATCATAGAAATCTTACATAATATAAACTGGAGCTTAAAAATTAAATTAAAAAAAATTGTTTAACCAAGTGATTTTAAAACAAATGAAATGCAATTTCATTTTAAGCTTCTAACAAATGTTTAATACCTTGTATTTACTTGTACGTTTTATAACAATTAGATAAACAATTTTTCAAAAATACTCATAATTAATATATAATATAATTAATTAAAATATTTTTATTCTCTCTCTTTTTATTCCCTCGTTTTTGCTCATCTTCTCACGCTTCTGTTCTAAATGATAAAATAAAGTTACAAACAAACACAAAACATATAACGATTAATCGGTTCTAAGACAGTTTTTTTATAGTTTTAGTTACTTGCAAACTAAATGAAAAAATCATATTTTCTTTCCAGTATTTAAAATCTGGCAAATAAACATACATAAGAAAAATAAAAACATAAAACCCGAAACAAAAGAAAACAAAATTTAATCGCTTTGTCTGGAAACGCAAACGCTATCAATACTTCTCTGAAAAATTTTTAAAACCGAAAAAATGTCTACTTGATGTTCTGCAAATTATTCGTTTTGATACGAATATAAATTGAAATTAAATTCTAATTTTTATTCAAGCGTCAAAGTCAAGTTTTTGTGCTTTATGCTTGATAACTTTGTGACTTTTTGATTTGGCTTTCAAGAATTTTAAATGCAACACTGCTACTGTCAAACTACTGTCAAATTTTGAGCAATTTGCATCCTTAAGCTTGTATTTGGCAGCCATTACTGCTTGGGGTAGTAAGAGATTTGGGTCGAATGAAGAGCTCATTACCGAAAGGCCTCTTTTGAGGGCTTTAAAAAAACCTAGTATTTAAAAGGAATAAAAAAATCCTGTACTAAAAAAAGACATTCTCCTGAAAAATAAAACGCTTATTTCCGAAAAAAAAATATTCACAAAATCACGAAGTGGTTTTCATGTGTTGTACACAAAAATTTGCCCAGAGAGTTGCTTTTATTCATGAAAATAATATTCATAATTAGAGCGAAAATTCGAAGAACTTTTTTTTTTTAATTAAAGTAGACTTTAAAGTCAAAGTGTCGAAAATTTTCATAAATTTTACTTTAAAGCCTAGATCAATTTTTTTTTTTTGGAGAAGAGCTTTAAAGTGGAAATTATTTTACTAAAATGAAGAAAAAAATTCTTTCAATTTAATGTGCTAATCGGTTTTTTTAATATTTTTTTAGTCCTTTATTATAGATAATAATAACCCATTCGACAAGATTGTTTATTGGGTTTTAAAACGAAAAAAATTATGTGAAATCAGCTTAGAGGAGTGCAAAAACTGTGAATTCGCTTTAAAACTAAAATTTTTTCGAATTCGTCTTTCAGAACAGAGCCAATTTCAATGAATTGCCTACTTATTTTGCTCCCTCATATCACATTACTGAAATAATAATTTTATTTTATTTAACTTGACAAAAAAAACGAATAAATTTAAAAATTTTAACTTAATTTTTTCTCAAATCTAAATGCGAACTACATACCATCATTAATCAAAAACTCTGAGCAAATAATAATAAGTCAAAGATAAACACCGCATCGCCAATTAGACGACTTTTAATAAAACGTATTTAAAAATATAACTAATTTAACATGAGCTAAAAATGTGTTTTACTTGAGTATCAAAAACAACAACAAAAACTAATAGAAAAACACACAAAAATATACGAGTATCTATCTATATGAGCATGTAAATATGTTTGTGCTCAGTTAACTAGATAAATGAAGATGAATTTCAATGTAAATAACATAATAAAGATCCTCGCTATTATCGCCATATACATTTTTATACCCTTCACAGTAAGTAAGAAGGGTATATATAAGTTTGTGATGCGGTTTGTAATTTCTATAAAGTGTATATACTCTGGATCCTTGTCGTAAGAAAAGCTTAGCTTAACTTAGTATTTTTGACAATTTTTTTTACTACAAAACGTGTAAGAAAACATGGTACGCAGTTTTGGCAGAAAAGCTTAGAAAAAATTAGAGCAATCGATCCCCAAATGGCCAAAAAATACACCCGAAAAAAATACACCCGACATTTTATATTTTCATAAATTTCTGCTTATCTTTTTTTTGCGCATTTTTTCAAAGCTACTAAACGGAAAAAAAGCATGGAAGGCAATTTTTTCAGAAATGACAATTATGTATTTGTGCATAAAATGGGGGCAATCGGTTCGCAAGTGGTCGAGAAATATTAAAAATACAACCGAAATTTTAGATTTTATTTTTTAAGGAAATTTTTAAGCTCCATACGTGCGTAATGCATGTGCACACAAACATCAAACCAGGCAATCACTGTGTCTTTTATAAATCTTTTGTATATAGTAACAGAATCTTGTAACTAGAAAAGATTTTTTGGATATTTTAATTTCTTTATTTGAAATTAAGTATTTAATATGGATGTTCGGCTTAAAAAAATGCTGGCAAGTTTTTGAAATTAAATTTATTTTGTATTCTTATGTGCTGCTTATACGTAACGAAACCATTTAATCGTCTAAAATTTTTTTATGAAAAACGCTTTAAAATATTTTAAAAATTGTTCGTTTCCTGCAAAGAATTTTCTTTCTTTTTTTTATTTAATACTTTATTGGTTTTAAAAATAAGGATTCCAAATCGTACTTAATCGTGAATGTCGCTAATTTGAATTTCTTTAACTGAAATTTCAGTATTTGCTATTTCATTAAATAAATTATTTATTTATTTTCTTTTATTATTTAAGAAGAATGTGCAAAACCAAAAGTATGAATATTTGGCTAGAACAGTAAAGGGTATATAAGACTCGGCTTAGCCGAATGTAGCTTGTTTTGTTATTGTTTTTTTCTATATTAAATTCTGTTATAAAAATATCACACGCGCAAAATGTAATAAACCTAACACTTTAGCAAATAAATGTACATTTTTGTTTGATAACAAAATTAATTTTTTAAACACGCATTATGCAAGAAGAAATTAAAAAAAAATTAAACAAAAAAATACTTCACAGAAAGTGAACGTAGAATTTGAAAGTTATTTATATTGGCTTCTTACATTTTCAAATCATGTAATTACAATACAAACTTATCAGAATTTTTAACTAGAGACAATTGAAAACTTAACTTGTTTGCAAATTATCACATCATCTATGCGACAGTCTTATCAAATAGGTATATGGCCGAAATTATAGTTAAGCTTATAAGACACAAGGTGCTACAAAAAAAAAAACTTGTGAAGAATCAGATTTTTCATTATTGGCAGGTTATTATTTACAATAAAATGAATGCTTGGAATAGGTAAAAAAGGAGTTGTTTAGCACGTCAATACCGCATTTTACTACATTTAATAAAATAAATTTGTTTGAATTTCTTATTGTAACACAATTTGCGCACCACCCTGTACATAAAATTATCTCTCTAAACAAGTTGGCGTCATTGATATTTAGTTTGAACAAAACTAATTTTAATCAAACTGTACTAACAAAGTGATGTTCGTTCGTATACAATCAATAAGAATCGAATACTTATCAATTAATTGGTGTACGACTCCAGCTTAACCTTTTAATTTTAAGTCATGAAAGCTTTTTATTAATACAAAAAAATGAGTTACTTCATACAAACATATAAATAAAATGTATTTTTTGTTTATTTGTTTTCTGTAATTTGGTACGTACAATCTCTGTACTCCAAGGAAGGTTGTACTTTTATACTCATCACGCGCACTTTCTAAGAAATAATTTAGGTGAGGTTTTTAGTGATTGAAGTTGTATTTTTCTTACAAGGATCACAATGTATTTAGTAATTCCCATGCCCACCTTCATGCCCACTCTGTAATTAAAATTGGTTATTTATTAGTTAGTTTTATTTGACCTTTTTCTTTTTAATTAAAATGGCTATTTTGTTAAGCTTGAGGTCTTATTTTTCAAAAATTTATTTTTATATCGATATTTCGCTCCAATTTTTGTAGCTTCTTCAAAAATATATTTATAATTATATCCTGAAGAAGCTACAAAAATTGGAGCGAAATATCGATATAAAAATAAATTTTTGAAAAATAAGACCTCAAGCTTAACAAAATAGCCTTTTTAATTAAAATTAGTTATTTATTAATTAAAAACTTATTTTTTTAAAGATTGCTCAGAAACTTTATACATACACTTTTTATACTTCAAAGAAGGTAACCACATAATCTTGCTTACGTTCACACTCAGCTTTTACCGAAAGTAACTGAAATTTATTTTTTAATTATTAAAATTTTTTCATGTATTTCTCTGAAATTTAATAGTAGTTACGACAGTTAAAAACTCTAACAACTTCAACTAAGAAAACAAAGGCCCGGGCAAGACTGGATAAAACCAAATACATAGTTCTTATTGCTTACGAAAGGGAATATTTTTCTAACTAATTAAAAAGAAAATTTAATTCAATATCCAATTTTGTAGTGATTTTTATTCAAAACAAAAGGGTATATAAGCTTCTGACTTTATTCCTTCCACAAAGTGTATATATTCTAAATCCTTAGAGATAGTGTAGTCGATTTAGCAATATCCTTCCATCCATCTGTCCGGAAAGGTTTTGAAATTAATATTTTAAAGTCCTTAAATCGGGTTGATAATGAAATTTCTTCCGATAGGTTAATAAAAAATAAATATGAATGAAGAACCAAGACCACTTCACTCACTTTTTTAAAGTGGGTTTTTACCTTTTACACAGAAATGGCAGTCAATGGCTGTACAAAAACTGAAAACAATCACTTGCCAAAAGGTGAGACATTTACAGATTTCATTAATTTTTTTTTTTTTTTGTGGAAATTAAACTAAGCATGCGTGTGCACACCTGTACATATACACGTATTAACGAAAGTAAGCTGCAGTCGTATGTGTGTTATGTGTAGGCCATGTGCATGTTAAAATCAATTCTGATCAAGTACTTTTCGGTATTCGAGAATTTATTGAAAATTGTCATCAATATTTTTGCATATTTTGTTACAAATACATATTCTTGCATATTTTGTTATAAACGCATATTTTTTGCACATAATTTGTACTCATTTCTATATTTTTAAAATTCAAAAGTTTCCGTAATTTCACAAATAAAAACAATCACACACTTAACAGCATTTTCTTCTTTCTTTTCTTTGTATGTACATTAGGGCGGGTCGATTTAAAAATCCCACAAATTAGAAGGAAAATCGTATTCTAGGGATCAAAATAAGAAACTTTGCCGAAGGAACCATACCTCCACAATGTATTTTGATTAGCCGCCAAGATCATGTGATTTAACCCAATTAGATTATTTTCTTTGAGGTTATGTTAAGTCACTTGTCTACATCAATAAACCACAAACAATTGAACACCTGGAAATCAACATTCGAAGAGTTATCGGCGAAATACGGGCGCAAATGGTGTTCATCTCAGAAATCATATTTAAACATTAATTTCATAAATTTTTCTTTGCAATAAAGCCCGTTTATTAAAAATATATTTCCTTGTTTTATTATGATTTAAACTTGTGTCACTCTATAAAAAACACCCTTTACAATCATTTTGTTGATGATACTAGCTAGTAGCTACCAATTAAACATTCACCACGTGGTTACCTTTTTGTTTGCTGTCGTTTCAAATCGACCTTTTTTGCTGGTGTAGCTTTTTTTTATGAAAGCGAGCGACAACCTGTGACATCGTGTATAAACTCTGTTTATTGAACTCCCTTAGATACATAGAAACAACAAGCACATTTCATGACTGTAGACTTGTTTGTTAACAAAACAGGATAAGAGGTAAAAATAGCACAAAATTTATTTATTTTTTTTTCTGTAAATATGCTGTTTTCCGTAAATCTGTTAAAATTTAAGACGTATTATCGTTACGTATATACTATCAAATGTTTTCGTTTTCGTTTTATTTTGTTTTGTATTATTTTTTATCAAATTTTGTCATAAAAGTGTCTCGCGTGAAAATGAAAAGTTATAAACCTTTAATAAGATTACTTAAGCAAATTAACGTTTGTATGTACATTTTTCATGATAAATAGAAAGACTATTTAAAAGTAATAATACTAAAGAAATAAATGCTACTGAAAAATAAAATACTTAAATTTTTTTAAACAAAAGTAAAATAAAACAGAGTTCATATTGTAAACATCATTCTTAAAATAATTAAATAAATAAATTTTTTTTTTTTGTTTTTGACGGAAAAGTAGATTATTTTTATTATTTATTTACATTTCTGGCAAGATTGGTATCTAAAAACTAAACATGAAGATACGTTAATGAAAATATTAATATAGTTTAAGTTTTTAAATAAAAATTTATCAGCCAAAGTTTTGATTCTATTTTTTAAGATGTTTTGGGCACTTTTAATGGCGCTAATTAGCACAAGTTGAAAGTAAACAATTACTCAAGTTTATAAATTCACATTAAATTTTTAGACCATAGCAACTGAAAACTGTAATTCGTTGTTTCAAATTGCCTCTGCTCTTCTAAATGAAAGAGCTGACGCTACAGACAAGAGCAGTTCTTGAAAATGGTTGGTTCTATTTGTTAAAAACGATAATCCTAAATGGCGTGACAAAATCTTTTGTTGATGTAAGTATGACTCATATTTACATCATTTTTTAATTGGGTTACTAAATATATTAAAAAATATCGTAAAATATAAAAAAATTTAATTTAATTTAATTTTTTGAAATAGAAGGAGAGAAAATCTACGGTTTTTGTTTATTGAAACATTTCATAAGTTTCAAACAAAACGAGCCATATATTCTTAAAATAGATGAACAACATTCAAGTTTTATCACACTGAAAGACACAGTGCAACCGTACTTGGTTACAAGTGAAGTAGAATCACTTATGCTACGTACGACGAACTTTACACCCTGAAAATTCGTCGACAAAAATTTGTGTAAATCAAAATGCACACAATCATAGCGTCGGTCAGAAATCGCTATAAGCTGTGAACTTTGAAATAAATTTGTTTCTAGTTCTTACTCCAACTTGCGATGAACAAATTAGTGTTTGATTTTGCTTTTGAAGTATAGTTTTGTTTTAATATTTTTTTTATTTTATAACATTTAAAATAAGCGTACGAAATAGTAGCATTTCTAAAAATTCTGCTTAGTTGTGTATTTACTCGTATTACGGTTTCAGTTCTTATATATTATTTTTGTATAAATATGGTCTCACTAATAGTAGTTGTATCAACGCAAAACTTCTGTCGTTATTGTATTTCATATGCAACAAATTTTTACCGATGTATCCAGTTAAGTTTCTAGCATTAATTGGAAATAAGATCAAAAGTTATGCATGGAATTCAATAAAAGAACCTATGGGGTTATATGAAGAGGTTATATTAATATTAAAAATTCACCTTATTTTAAATAAATTTTTTAATAAATAAATTTATAAATTTGCAAAAAAAAAATTAAATTTTATAGTCACAATTTCTGTTACATCTTTAAAACTAGTTATTGTAGGTACGTTTTCAAGTAAATCTCACACATGCCATTTCACCTCTTGATAATATTTACATATATCTCGCAAATTAAAGTCAATAAAAAAAATTAAGTGCAGAATTGAAATCAGCGCTGCAAAATAATTTGGAAACAATTTTTAGTTATTCTAGTCCACAACCGTATATACTAGCATTATTATTTACAGTGAAACTTAGGTATAAAGAACATCGTTATAACCAAAAACTCAATAGAACGCATTTTTTGCTGAGTTCCTTATAAAAAAAAATATTATTGCAAAGTTTTTTATAGCTACAGCAAAGAAACTCAGAGGTTTAAAGCATTTGAGCATCTGTATAACGAAGTATTCTTTCAAAAGTCTCTATACAAGGAAATCGTACTTGAAATATATAACATTTTAAGAATGTAAGTTGTGAAAGTCCCTTCATCAAAAGCCTCTACATAACGAAGTGTTGAATAGAATCAAAATTAAAATTTTAAACAAACATATTTATCTTTTAACTGTTTTGTATGAATTTGTAAAAGAGTAATACTGTGAATTATTAAGCTATAAAACCTAAAATATTATTGTGAATGAGAAATTATAAAAAAAATTGTAAATGAAAGAAATAAGAATAATTATCACTAAATACCTAACTTCCAAACGGTGAACATCTCACCAGCGTAATAAATAATATTATTGAAACTTATATCCTAATCTGTATAATTTGATAGAAAAATTATACAAACTCGAACAGAAAAGAACCAGAATAAGTCCACGCCATCAATAAATACAGTCCGCTTAATCGAACCTTACGTGCGACGTGGTAAATCCTCATTTTTCTTCACGCTGTTTACAACGAAGTGTTTGATTTTTATTTACTTCTTGAAATTAGTTAAATTGGATTTTTTTTTTTTAATGTTGGTATAAGGATTATTTTTTTTTTTTTTGTATTTCTTCAAATTTCTTTATACGAAGGTTTCACTGTACTTGATTTTAGATTAACAAACTCTCACACAGACAAGAATCAACAGTCAGATTTATTTATGTTCTTGTGATTGTTCAAAGAATTTATAAAAAATCAAATTGGCATCTTGCCACATAATTTTTCAAGCTGTCATTCAAATTTAATTTTGCAATTAATTTTTGTTTTCAAAACACAAATTTTTTGTTAAATATTTTTACGAACTTCAAACATATTTTTTTTTGAGGTAAAGCTGCTTTTAGGGATTAACAAATTAAAATTTAACTTGAAATTTGCAGTTGTAAATGCTCAGGGAAGCTGAAAAGTAAAAAGTTCATGGCAATTAAGATTTAAAAACCGTAAAATAAAAATTTTTTTTGTTAAAGATGGAGTAGGGAAAAAACAAAAAGAAATTGAATGCAATAAATTTCATTATAAAATTTAATAAACACGTGCTAGTCTTTTTGAGGAATTTATTTAAATGATGTAAGTGTAAATTAATCTTAACTATTAAGAACATGAAACAGTAGCTTTAAAAAATTTAGGTTGAAGAAACTCAATAGTAATTGTGCATCTACAAAGAAACAAATATTGTTTTATGCAATTTCTATATGAGTTTATAATCATATAAAATCATTCATGCATTTATACATTCAATACCTGCTCTTAAATTTTCTTTGTAAATTTTTGTTTTTATAAATTTGTTTTTTTAATCATTTAACATGCTTTATTGAATTTAAACGTCTATTATTATTTATGCCTTAATATGTACACATTGTTCTTATTAATACACTCGTACTTAAAACAATTCTGGATTAAATTATTCTCCATGTGTTAAAGCAATGATGGTCAAGGGCGTACGTTAAACGCTTGGTAGGATATGAAATTGACAAAAAAAAAATTTTTTTAATTTGTATTCAGCCTGCGTAACAAGTACTTAAAAGAAAATAAACAAAGCAATGGAATAATGTAAAGATTAAAGATAGAGTTTAAGAAACTATCATAAAGGGTGGCGCTAATCAGAACAAAATTTTCAGATAAAGTAATCATCCTTAGTCCAGTTAGCATCAGGAACAACGTCATCAATTTTAAAGCAACATCACCATCAGTGTTGCCATTTTAGCCCTTTTAAAACTATATTTATTTAGCACTTTTTTTCTCACATTTAGGACCGAAATTTGTGGTTAAGCCTCTAGCTTTTTTCCTAACCTTTTCAAAATAGTTTTAAACAGCCTTTTTCGAAAAAATTAAAACAAATTATACATAAACAAACCAAGACTGTATAATGTCGAAAGTAGTAACTACCTTAAATTTTTTTTAAAAAAGTCGCACTGGTTGTATAAAACAATTTTTAAATTTGCTTTGGGGACAAAATATTAACCAAATTAACTAAATATAATCGACAAAACTTTAATATGTAAATTGATAAGCTGGTCAAACGAAAGGAATGAAAAAAAGTATTTGGCTTCTACCTTGTACTCGTAAAATTACATCGAAAACAAAAAACTAAAGTTAAAGTTAAAATAATTTTATTAAATTATTCGATCTTATAAATTTATTATTATTTAATATTAATCATGCTTAAGATCTTAAAAAAATATTTTTATTTAATTTTTGCGATATTTCGACTTTTTTTTGAAGGTCTTCTTCAGGGAAATTTATTTAAATTTCAAAAGAAAGTCAAAAGAAAGTCGAAATATCAGAAAATTTAAATAAAAAAAAAATTTTTAAATCTTAAGCTTGATAAATATTAAATAATGTTAAAGTTAAAAAATAATAGAATTCGCTTGTAAGTATTTAAAGCCTGTAGAAAACAAACTTATTGTTTTTTTAGTTTCTTCTTGGTTTTTTACAAAAATAATAAAATTAGACTGTACGTGTGTTTGACATAGTACTCCTCCTAAATAGTTGGACCGATTTAATTGGATTTCTGTGTACGCCTTTGTGTTACGCCTTGGAAGGTTTAGCGTCATAAATCCGCCGGGCAGTTGGGGGTGCACTTATTATCTAGCTTTTTTATCTACAACCTTTTTTTACCCGCTTTTGCACGGTCCTTTACTCTATGAGTAGGATTTCTTAGAATAAGAAGATGGAAAATTTGAAGGCAAAACAACGTTTGCCGGGTCAGCTAGTATTGTAATAAAAATTAAGAAAATTTTGAATTTAAAGATGTAGCTATTTAACATTTTTCTACTTCTTCTAGCCATTTTTATTCCCATTTACCTTTTTTTCTAGCTCCTGGTAACACTGGTCACCATCAATGCAATTATTTATAAGATTATCATGACTGTGTCATTAGTTTATCTATAATTTTAACACACATATCTAATAAAAAAATTCACTTGTTAAATATTTTAAGTCAGCTAACTTAATTTGCTAACAATTTTTTATGCAAAAATTGACAGAAGTTAAAAATTTTCTTATTGTTCAATCAAATCCAAAGAACATAGAGAAACAAGCTCACTAAAAAGTTTGCTTAAACTATATGTACACTGAAAGAATTTTGGCTGATGAAATATTTTTATATAATGAAATGATGTCATTAGACCAATGGCATTGCTTAAAAAGTAATGAAATATTCTTTCAACACAAAAAAAATTTTAAATTAAGAGCGTTAAAAATAAGCAAAAAAACATAAAAACAAATAAAATAAAAAGTCATCTTATAAAACAAAAATATGACTTTTAAAACTTTTCCAAATTAAGTTTTCTTCAACTTGTTAACAAAAACAGAATAAAAAAAAACTTTAAAACGTCGTTTTATGTTGGTGACGATAATTGGAATAAAGGTTACGTATATAAAACTAGTAAAATAAAGTAAATTTGAAAAAAAAATATATGTAATAAATTTGAAAGTGACAAAAAAATCTAATTAATAAATTAGATATGGCCGATAATCATAGGCACTTTAAAATCAATGGATCTAATTATTCATTCCGTTTCACGAATACGGAAAGGAATTTTTTGTGTGAAAGCAAAATTTTGCAATTATTGACTTCGCGATATAGACAAATTTCTAAATTTTTCTTAAGCTAAAATTTTCTTACGAAAATATCAAATATGTAAGAAAAAATACAAAATTTCACTAAAATTAAATTATTTTATTTTATTATTGAAAATTAATATTCGCTTTGTTTATTTAAAATTTATTTTGTTGAAAAAAAATATAATTGTTTTTTCTTATCACAAATAGCTGAAAAATTAACACAATTCATTCACAATAGACTATTTTTAATTCACAATTAAATGGAACCATTCAAAATAATAGGATAATTTCGCTGATATAAATAATAGCAATTTGCATATCGATCGATATTTCTTTCCGCTAAATTTTCCTTTTTGTGCAGAATCAATAATACGGCCAATATCTTTTTAAAAATGATTTTAAAACCATAAATTCTTATGAACTAAAGTAAGCTTTTAATCAAAGCTTACTTCCTTATGCTTATTGGCTATTTCTGGATATTTATAATTATAAACTGAAAAGCTAAAAAAAAAAGTTGAAGCGAAATATCGAAATTTAATACCGACTTCAAGCTTGAAAAAAGGAACAGTTTTAGTTAAAAAAGAAAAGGTGAAATAAATAAAAAAAAAATGTAACTAGTTATAATATGAATATGTGCTAGTAAATTGCATTTTCATAAAATTTTATAAACATCTAATATTCTATGTTTTTTTAGCTAAACAGACTCTTAAAATTAACCTTACATTTATAACTCTCACTGTCTGCCAAAATATTTACTAAAACGCAAAATATTTTTACTTTTATATTAATTAACACAAAGTGGTGTGAAGTCTTTTTAATATTTTTATAGAGTTACTAATTAGTAACAGACATCACCAAATTTTCATACTAACATTGATGTATGCACGTAAATAAAGCTTACGAGGGGGGATCACTTAGTTAAAAAAAATTATATACGAGTATTTCAATCCATCCACCAAATATGTAGTTGAAGCTCAAGAGCTACCTTCCTCAATTACCATATCCATATATGTTTTGAAACATTTAAATTTAAAATATCTATAGTTTTCTCATCAAAGCTGCAGTAACAGGCATTATCTAAATTTGGGATAAAATATAATGCTTTTTAAATTTGAAGTTTTTAATTTCATTTTAAATGCAATAATATTAATCAATAATAAAATTTATTAAAGAAACTAACTAACTAACCGAGTTTGCTCGGTTCTTTACTTTATGAATAAAAGGAGAGTGTGTATCAAGTTTCAGAGAAAATCCCTTAGAAAAAATAACATTGATTATTAAAAAAAAAATCCATAAAACTGTTTACTTTTAAAA
The DNA here is from genome assembly GCA_947397855.1 of Thelaira solivaga. Classification (NCBI taxonomy): domain Eukaryota; kingdom Metazoa; phylum Arthropoda; class Insecta; order Diptera; family Tachinidae; genus Thelaira; species Thelaira solivaga. The sequence continues at coordinate 23,909,819 of OX377612.1, read as the reverse complement.
GTGATAGTTAAAGTAGGTGTGGCTGATTCAAAAGCTGATAAAGGTGACAAAACGATTGATCAAGAACAATTTCAAAAAAGCTTTGTCCCTCTCTTCTTTTCTAGAATTAACAAGGTACTGACAGTAGAACAGCTTCATCTCCTGCTATCTTTAGTAAACGTCAAAATTTGTTTGCGAGCCGATGTTTAATACCCGTAAATACATAGAAAGTGTAAGAGACACCTGTTGTTTTTGCATTTTAATGCTTGTTGTAGATTTATCGCTACCTTGTATAATTGTGCCGTGGCCCTAAGACCAGGACCACACACGGCAAGCTTAGTTAGGCAATTCTTTCTCAATTCTCTTTTAAAATTGTCGTTTTGTGCACACACATCTTTTTGTTTCGGCAATTTTAGCATTCTTATTCATTCAGCCTTCAAGCTACCTGACTTCTTTTTTTACAACTTTATACAAGATGCGAAGAGAGAACAAAATGAAATTGCGGAGTACGAGCAAGTTTTTACCCTTTACCATTCTTCTTTCCTCTCTCGCCTACAAAATCAAGAATTGCCCAATTAAATTTCTGTGTGTGGTTCTGGTCTAATCTTCTTTTCTATCATTCTTAATCTAGATTATAGATGGGCAGAATTTAAATTTTCATACACCTTGGTGAACAATACAAATTCATGCTTATATATTTTATTATTATTATTATTATTATTATTATTATTATTATTATTATTATTATTATTATTATTATCACTATGGGCTATAGTCGCACTGCGACCTTTAAGATCTATTGTGCAGCCCAGTAATTGCTGTAGGACTAATCTTGCCTAGATCTGCTGGGACCAATGCCCCACTACCCAAGCAGCTTATTCTGCGTCTTGCCACCGCTGGGCGCTCGCAGAGAATGTGTTCCGACGTTTCCTTTGCTTCTCGACAGAAACGACAGGAGTCGTCTTGTACCACACCGATTTTACTCATGTGATATTTAAGTCTACAATCGCCCGTAAGTAGCTCAACGTTGAGTTTAATGTCATTTCTGCTGAGGTTCAAAACAACATCTGCCCTAATTCGCTCGGGGTTGATGAGTCTCTTTGACTGTCGCATGCCCACTTCGGCCCTCCAGCAGTCTTGTAGACTTCGTTCCTCTTCCTTGCGTAGAAGGGCACTAGTGAAGTTGTTGGTCACCCCGCAGAATGGCTCTGGACCTATGAATAGGGTATCCACACCCTTTTTAGCCAGATAGTTCGCTATTTCATTGCCCACATGTCCTTCATGACCCGGCACCCACAGTCATATATTTAGTTGTTGATAGAACAACGAGTTTTTTTATATTAACCCAGTAAGCACTTTGGCTTTAATTTAAAATTTATAATGCGTTGTGAAAAATATTTCATGACAAATAATGCACTTGGTAATATACAATGCCTTTTATGCTAATAGGTAAGTAAAATAAAGAAGGAATATACTATGATGCTTTTCATAGTAATATAAAAAAAATATTACATAAGGAAAGAAAAGAGCTTCTCGTTAAAATGAAAGAATATTTTATGGAAAAAATAAAAAAATGGTTGTTGTGAATTGAAAACACCTAAAAAAAATCGAATTACAAGAACTTAAAATTAAAAGTGTCTGGCTTAACAAACTTAGATATTGTTAGGCAAGGAAGGCCTCTTTCTGATGGGCTATTTATTAAAAATTTTATTCAAAAAGAATTTTGAAAAAGTTTAATTATAAAAAATGATCTTTGAAGTCAAGTGTCAGTAGAAATTTATATAGAGTTTTGGAAAATTTGGATAAGTTTTAATACCACAAGCTAAAAATTCCCTAAAGTGTCCATTATTTGTTTAAAGCAATGCAATGGGTTAAATTCTTCACATTTAAAATACTTATAACTATTATGAAACTCTGATGAAAGTATAAATGTAGTAAACAGAATGATAACACCACATAGCAAATTTTTGTCATCACGCTTGCTGGGTTGCTCTCTCACAATTTGTTTCTCACTCACTAACGTTATTATAGTGTAAATTTTGCCCATCTGTGATCTAGGCAGCTGAATTTGTAAACAGTGAAATAACTTGCTGAAGGCAAGTATTTTATATGTTTTTGCTGTATAAAGTGTTTCCTTACAAGTTGTAAAGTAATCCTTTTGTATTTAAAAACTTATTTAAGCTAATTGAAAACGCTTAATTATTTACATAATAAATATATATTTCAAAAAAATTCTTGAAACTAATTAGCATTAAAAAATTACATCAAGAATTATTAATATAATAAACAAATAAATAAAAAATTCGTATGTAAATTTAAACATCTTCTGAGAACTTCTAAAACTAAAAATTTTCCGGCTTTAAAATTTTCCACAAGAATTACGTTATGTACAAATATACGAAGTAGACGCTGTACTAATCTTTTTTTTAAATTATTTAGTTTTATTAATTAGCACCAATTTCTTAATAAATAGTAACAAAATATTTATTTAACATTACCAGTTAACTAAGGTTAATGATTTGCTAATTTTTCCCATTTGCAGTAGCAAAGACCAGTTGAAACGAGTTTCAACAAAATTGAAATGAAATCGGTTAGATTTAAATTAAATATTTGTAACAACACATCATCACCAAGATAACAGGAATTTATTTTTTATTATTTAGAAAATTAATGTTCAATAAAACACAAACTACAAAATTGAACTGCATTGCACTTGATTTAATTAAAATGTTTGTTTTTATTTTGTCTTTTATGTGTGTGTGCCTCTACCACTTGTAACTTTATAAGGAAAAAGTACAATAATTCATTGACTGATTGATATTAATGGCCTGAGTGTTAGTTCTAGTAAACGAAATTATTTCTTTTTATCATTTACTCTACTTGACTTCTGTAAACATTTTTAAATAGTTATTATTTTTCATTTTGTGCTATTAATAGATTTTGCGTAATTTCGTGATTTAATTTTATATTAAAAAGAAGCAAAGGAATTAAACCTTAAGTGGTTCTACTAGAAATTGAAGAATTTAAGTATAATTATTACCTACAAATTAATTAGTCACCACCAATTTATAAACGAATTCTTCAAAACGTTCATCGTATAAATAAACAGTTGAAATTTCTTGTTAAAATTTAAAGTGCAAATAATTGTGGGTTATTAATTTATTTGTTAAGAGCTTTATTGGCGGCTGATAACATTTGTTTGCATGTAGAATTAACTTTAGTAGGACTTTTTAACTTTTCTCATATTAAAATCGCAATAACAAACTCAATTTCACACAATTAAAAAAAAAATAATAATTTGCAAAAGCGGTTTTTATAAGATTTTTTTGAGGAAAATTGTTGAAAATAATGGTTTGAAAAAAAAAATATATAAATAAATTATAGTTTTGAAGTAAAGTAAAAAACTATAAGCCATAATCATAGTCACAAAAAAGTAGACTTTTATTAAGAGCTGACATTTGTTCGTAAGAATTTTATGAATTTAAAATAGTTTTTAAAAAGATACCGACTTTAGTGTGACTATGATTATGGGCCCATGTGTTTTCATTTGAATTGAAAATCAAAAGACAAATACTATAAACAAAAAGTAAGAATAAATGAAACACAAAATTAATAAAAAATGTTTGGAAAATCAATAAATTACTTTGAAAGTCAATGTAAAGGGTGTCGAAAAATTAACAGAATATAAAAAACATAACTAACGATAGACTCAATAGTAAAACTAAATCAAAAAAACTGAATTATTTTTTTAATAATAGATGCTTTTGCCCGGTTTTATCCGACCCCGTCCTTTATATGTAGAGATTATGCGCATCTGTAGGATATGTGAAAACATATGTGAATGCTCACCTAGTTCGTTCTGCGGAAAAAAATTCCTGTTATTCACGATAAAGTGGCAGAAGAGCCGTCAAACTCAACTCGTGAATGGTGTTTGCTATCGTGAGATGATATGTATATGGAGATTCAATGCCCGTGTTATTTCATGTCGTAGCGATGTTAATTGGAAGCCATAATGATGTGATTTGACATCGTTGGACTTCTTCCTTTATGGGTATTTAAAAGAAAATGTACGTCAATAACCCAAGAAGTATTCAAGAGCTAAAGGATAAAATAATTCGGCACATTAACTATATTGAACTTCGATTGTGTCAAAGAGTCATGGAAAATATGAACCATCGGATAGAGGTATGCCACCGAAGCCATGGCTAGCACATAACCGATATTTTGTTTCACTCATAATTGTCATAAATTCTTCTATCATAAATAATAAAAAATATTAAGATAATTCTCTGAAAACTTTTTGTTTTATTTACAATTCACATTGTGCGTTTTGGTTGGACTACCCTATAGTATAAATTTATTTACATAGAAATTAATTCTAAGAGATGACATTTTTTAAAAGAACACTGGTAACTTTGATCATTGGCTGCCAGGGTTTAGGAATCGAACCTGCTAAAAACAGATATCACACCACCAATCTAAATACAATGCACGCTTGTATGAGTTAAATTCCATAATAATTTTTTTCAATTAAAATGGAAACACATCGTTTTTTACTTTACTTCAAAACTTTTTTTTATTTTGTTTTTCTTTTTTTCAAACCATAATTTTCAACAGTTTTCCTCAAAAAAATCTTATAAAAACAGCAATTGCAAATTACTATTTTTTTTTTCTAATTGTGTGAAATTGATTTTTTTATTGCGATTTTAATACGAGAAATAATACGCTCAATAAACAAGTCTCTCAGGAATTACAACAAATTAACTTTTTAAACTTTAAAAACAAAACAAAACACACTCACACAAACACAAGCAAGCAAATGAAAATAATTTTACAACAAAACAAAATTCCACAAAAATCTGTTAAAAATACAATTTTAACAGATTTTGGTTTGTTTTTTTTGTTTTTTTTTTTGGTAGTTCCAAGACCACTCACAAAAAAACTAATTACATTTTATTGTAATGCCACGCCAAGGTATCTTTACAACAAAAACAAAACAAAAAAATTAAAATAAAAATAAATAAATTGTAGTAACTATAGTCTGAAGGTGTATATGAAATTATAAAACAAGATATGAAGTCTCTTCAAATAAAGCAGGTTTATATTTTGGGGATTTTGAAATGTTCGTCTTCTTGGCTTAGAAAACAAATAAAAGAAACGTGTTCTCTTAGAAATTATGAATTTAAATATAAATATTGTATTTTATTACTTACAATAATACAATTTGAGTTTTATAAATACAAAAACCGAATAAGTTACAAAATTAATGCTAAAACACATAATATTTTATTAATATTTTCCTGTTTTCTTTTGTTAGTACTTTTCAGTATAAATTATTTGTATAATTTTTTTTTTTTTGTTTAATAAGATGTGTGATTAGCAAAAAATGTTTTCATATTTTTGCTGTAAATCTTAATGTTTGCTTGCGAAGGTTTTAATGCAACTTGAAATAGTGCAGTAACAAGTTTAATTTTGGTCGTGTCGAATCTTATATACTCTTCACTATAGTGACCCTCCATACAACCCATCATTAAAAAAAGACAAATTGATGTTTTTTGATACATTTTGCAAAAAAAACGCAATACTGAAATAATTGCACTACATAACAAATGGAAAAAATTTTCTGACTTTCAATAACCACCAATTTTTTCTGATGCGCTTTTGTCAACTAATTATAAAAATTATAAATATTTAAAATTCTATGAATGTTGTCTTGATTTTTTTTAATATAAGATTTTTGAAGAGGCTGTTTCACACATCTTATCATAACTTTGAAACGAATTAACCGATTATATTTTATTCCCAATAAAGTTTATAAAGGGTGGATAAATTTTAAGGGACGAGGTTGATTTTGAATAAAACACAAATTATTTAGGAAATTATTGTCATTTCTTTTTAATAAGATAATATGGTATGGTTAAATTATGTATAGAACAAAATATCGGCCAAATGGCTGCAGCGACTTCGGTGGCATACCTCCATCCGATGGTCCAAATTTTCGATGACGCTGAGGCATAATTGAGGTTTTATGCCGTTAATGTGCCGAATTATTTGATCCTTTAGCTCTTCAATTGTTGCTGGCTTTTCGACGTACACCTTTTTTTTCAAATAACCATAAAGAAGGAAGTCCAACGGTGTCAAATAACATGGTCTTGGCGGCCAATTGACATCGCTATCACGTGAGATAACAAGGCCATTGAATTTGTCGCACAAAAGAGCCATTGTTTCGTTAGCTGTGTGGCAAGTGGCACCGACCTAATAAAACCACATATCGTCCACATCCATATCTTCCAATTCTGGACATAAAAAGTTGGTTATCATTTCACGATAGCGAACACCATTCACAGTAACTGAGTGACCGGCCTCATTTTGAAAACAATACTGCCCGATGATGCCGCCTGCTCATAAACCGCACCAAACAGTCACTCTTTGTGGGTGCATTGGTTTTTCGACAATCACTCTTGGATTATCATTCGCCCAAATGCGGCAATTCTGCTTATTGACGAATCCACTGAGGTGAAAATGTGCCTCATCACTGAAGATGATTGTTGGGCACGACGAGGAGTTGAGCTGGACGGCTCTTCACCCACACTATCGCGAACAGCAGCAATATTTTCTGCAGTACGAGCATGCACTGGGGTTTTCACATCTCCTACAGACCCGGTTTGCTCAAATTTTTTCACGATTTTTCCGATTGTACGCACACTTGGACTATTAAATTGACCGAAAAAAATCACGAAGTGCACGATATGCATTTTGATTTGAACGCCCATTTTCATAATAAGCCTGAATAACTTTAACGCGTTGCTGCTTTTGTTTATCTTTCCATGGTTCCATGGTTAGTCTGAAATCGCGAAATGTCAAATGAAATGCAGAAAAAAACTTGACGTTTAGGTGTGGTTCACATTCAACATCGGCCTTTAAAATTTAACCACCCTTTTTATCACACAGCACTTTGTTAGAAACAAAATAATATTTTTGTGAGTGTGTATCTTCACTGTGTTTCATTGCTATTTCATACTGCTATATTCATGGGGTAATTAGTTTTTCATACATTAATATAATAAAATAAAATAAATTGGAATTAAAAATGTAAAAAATTCCATTGTGTAGTGTTATTTCTGTGCTTCTTTTTTTACTATATAAATATCCACGTACCACGTCGCCGAAAATATTTTTCATTGCGTTATTGTAGTGGTGGCGAGACAACTAGTTTTTGTCTTTTTAAGCTACAAAATGATAAGCTTCTATTAAAATATTTTATATTCTTTGCTTTAATATTATTATAGAAGCAAAACTAATTAAAAAACTTAATATATTTTTCTTGTAAAATTTTTTATTCAGCCGCAAATTATTATGCGGCGATAAATATTTCCACAAAGCGTAGACATTTAGAACATATGACTGTACATGAGAAAATAGAGCACGTTCTAATTGAAATTTATTCAGACGTTTTCCTCATGTTTTTTACAAAAACAATGTTTTAGAGAGCACACACTTTTTCCTTAAAATTAGCAATACGTCTTGATTACATATATTACATTATACTTTGCCAAAAAATACATAAAATTCAATATTGATTGATCAATATTTCTTCCATTTACTTAACTTCACACTTTTTGCACAGTATTGAGGCATAATTTTTAATTTTGTGATTTTTAACTTTGTCAACTCGAAAATCTTAATGTTTTACAGGTTGGCATGGGCTTTATTTATTGTATTTATCAACATGATAATGTCGCTATAATATATAACCAACAAGTGTTTGCGACTTTTATTGCTGTTCAAAAGATTTGTTAATGTGTTATTTATGATTTGGTTTATTGACAATTCTTTGTTTTTGACCTCGATCAAAGGTATTAATTGCTTAATTAAAAATTCCAAATTGTGTTTGCTTTACATTACAGTTTTATAAATAAACTTTACGTTTATTTATCTGTAGGGACCCATAAAAATAATTTAGTTTTATGTGTACAGGAATAACTGTTAATCAAGCCGAAATTCTTGAGAAAGCTTTAAGAATAATTTAAACAAATGTTTTTATTATTATTATTGTTTTGTTTTAATGCATCTGCCTTTTTTTAAGTAATTCAAAATGACAATCAAAAAATTATTGACAAAGCAAACATTTGGCTCTGTGACAATAAAAATAAAGAAAATAAAAAAACTTATTAATGTAATCTTTAAAACGTTTTTGTATTTTTTGCAAAGTCGTTTTTGTTTTGTTGCTCTGTATACAAAAAACTAAATAACCGGAAAGAAATCGCTTAAATAAGCATATGTTTAAAATGCAGTAAATTAAATAAAATAATATAATATTATTGCTTTAATATTTATAAATATTTATTTAATTGACTTTTAAGGCTACCTAACTAATAAAAATGTATTAAACAATTTGTTAAAAGTCACAATAAATAAAATGTTCACATACGAAAAACGTCATTAATATTAAAAAAAATATATTTTTATAAAAAACAATTCTAATCACTTTAAAAAAAAGAATTAATTATTTTTCGAGTAAACTAAAAACTACAGATATAACTTGTTATACTCAAAATTGATAAGAAATGATAAGGACCAGTTCAAAACTAAACAGAAAGCCATTTGGTATTTTTCGTTAAACTGAAATAACCGACCTGATTTTGAAAATTTTTTCACCAATATAAAGCGAGTAACATAGGCTATATAAATTGGCGTGCAATCGTTTTTATCTTTCAAAAATTCTCATGCCCATACAAAATGTAAATAGCGAGGAGGCAACGGTGAGCAATTGGAAAATAAAATTTAAGCTGCGCCTTTTGTAGTGAAGTTGGCTGCAAAACAATTGCTTTTTATTTTTGTTTTGTTATTTTTGATCAGTAATTATATTTCAGTTAGTTTTTTTTAAATTATCGTTTCCAACTCTATTTTTTTTTTTTTTTTTTAGAGAATACTCACTGCCAACTCTCTTATTTATAAAGGGCGCTTGCCACTCCAATTTAGATTTTGGACTGAAACATCCATTAATCAATGATTTAACAATTAAAATTATATATTTTTACAATTTTTTTTAATTTGGTACATAAAAAAATCAAAGAATGGATTGTCCGCGCTCACTTTACGAAAACCAGTTAGAAGTTCACCAACTTATACCAGGTAAAACAACTAATCAAAAACCAGATTTTAAACAGATTGCTTTTAGTTTTTATTTATACAATCTGCTTAGTCTAAGAATTTCTACAAATAGAGAAGGAGCGAAACCTGGGGAAACCACACGCAAAGAAAAAAGATGGTTGAATATAGTCACCGCAAACATAGTTTGTTCTTCACAAAAATATTATTAATAATTTGAATCATCTAGACATTATTATGATGGCGATAAACGTGTTTCTAGTTATTTTTAATCATAGATCAACCATCTCATATTATTATTTTTAATAAAATTTTAACTGAAACTATAAATATGTTTTAGTAAAAATAATAATGAGAAAATATGGTTGAATGTAAATTGTTTTCTATTTTGTATCTTCCGCCACCATATAAATAAAGTGAGTATAAAACAAAAATTTAATTGTTCAAACTCAACAGAGCTTTGTGGCTGAAGTGGTTGAGTGGCGAATTAATGCTTCTTAACTAAATATTTCAAAGATCGAATCCTGGTAGAGTTAAATAAAATTAAATAAATAAATATAAATTAATAGAAACGAAAAATTCAATGGAATAAAAAAAATTTTATTTATACAAAAAATTTATATTAAATTTTCTTAAAATTAATATTAAAATTTTTTTTTAATATTTATGTATATAAAATATGTATGTACTAAAAAAAAAATTTTTTTAATTTTAGCCCTGGCCGGAGGTTGAACCGTAATATCTGCAGTTGATAAGTATTTTTAATATCTTCGATTTAAAAATATATATGGTTAGATGCAATCATAAATCTAACCATACTATGTTTCCACCAGTATGCTGCTTAAGAATTGTGTTTTTTACTTCACTTATGGTATAAACACCACTGTGATGAACGATGAACTCGTATCACATTATGACGAAGTTGAAATGAAATTCGTTTACCACGAAAAAGTAGCTTGCAAACGTCAATGTACGTCCAAATAAACGTAATCTAATTTCTTTAATCCACACTTATCATATAAATTTAATGAATTGCCAACTCAATTCCATGTCCTCTATATTTTTTTACTTCTTTCTTAAGAAATTCATCCATTTCTTTAAATTTACAATTTGAAATAATAAATTAATTTTTAATTACATTAACAATGGTTATAATTGAAGGAGAAAAATATTAATAAAAAAATTATAAAAATTTTATTATTTAATTTCATATTATCGCCTATAAATATTATGCAAAATTTTTTGTTTAAAATTAAAACGACAACATTTGTTAAATTAAAAAATTATTTATTTAGTAAAATATTTACAACACAATCACAATTTATTTGTTGTTCGTCAACGTTAGAAATATAAATAAACTTATAGCTGTATTCCGAATCCGAATATTTTATTCAGAATTGAAAAATTTAGCACCTTATAACTATTCTGTGGCCCATTTTCGCATTTTGGGTGCGAAATTATTGGTAGAATTCAAAAAAATAAAAGTTTGGATTTAACAAGAAGAAAAATATGTAGTTCCACATTTTTTCCAATCAGTGTAGAATACAGAACATGCAAGATAGTTATAGTTTGTTGCGCATAATGAATTTCGTCCAAGGCGCTGGTTATGAGCATTTTCATTTGCACAAATGTGTTTTATTTGTAACTGTAATCAAATTATTTTAACCCAACGAAAATAATGTTATTCTTAGCTGTTTTTACTTATATTAAAAAAAAAGTATATAAATCCAGTGTTTACCTGCGAGTTACTTTTAAAACTCTTAACATCAATGTATATTTCACAAGTTCATTAATCAATTTAATAAATGTTACAAATAATTACTTGTGCTTGTTGTATGATAAATGTATTTAACAAACAAGAAACGTTTTTATAAACTGTAAGAATTTTTAAAGTTTTCAAGACGTACTGTACTGTCTAGTTTATTTATTTGTCTGTCTGCCTCTTTTAAAAGTCATTAAAGTTTTAACCAGTTTTCATGTTGTTTATTTTATAACACACGTTTAAAATTCTTAACAAAAATATATTTAAAACATATTATTGCCTGCTTTAGTATTTATTTATTTTTTTTTTTTATTTAAAATATTCTTAATTTACTCAAAATATAAAAACTATATACAAAAATGCAAAATATTTCATTATGCCATTGAAGTTTTAATAGGTGGGGCCAATTGCTTACATACTGCTAGTACTTGTCGATATTTTAAAAATTTTATGCACGTTTTTTTTTTTATTTTTAATAAAAACAAAATAATTGTGTGAAGGACATTGTCGATATAATAAATTAATAACGTAATAATTGAATTTTCGTTTAAATGTGCGGAAAATTTATTTTAAAATGTTTTTATTTTGTCAGGAAGTTGCAAAACAAAAAAAGTTTGAAGTATTACATTTTTAAACACGCTAAATGATACACATGTATGTCCATGTATGACATATGTATATTGTATTCATGTGCAACTTAAGTGGACTTTAAATGTCCAAGATTGTCACCTTAAATATGATTTAAGTTTATAGTTAGAAACTCAATTTTATATCTAAATGGAACTTAAAGTGCAAATGACACTTAAGTCCGAAGTCAAATACTGGGCATTAGTAATTAAATTCAATTTACTTTAATTTAATTTGTGTACTCTTAATATATAAAATTCGACTGTACATGTATTGGACATTGTACCGCTGGACCGATTTAACTGAATTTTTCTGTATACCGTTGGGTTACGCCTTAAAAGGTTAACGTTACAAAACCGCCCGGCAGGTGGCGATATCTGGCTTATTTATATACTACCTGTTTCTATCCGGTCTTGCACGGTCCTTTACTCCATGAGTACGATCTCTTAGAGTAAGTAGATCGAATATAAAAAAATTTGAAGGCAAACCAACGTTTGGCGGGTCAGCTAGTAATATAATAAATTAAATTTGGTGGTATTAAATCGCTGAAACAAGCTCATGAATAACAGTTTATTGCTAAATTAAAAACATTTAAGTTGTTTTAAAAAAGATTCCAGTTTATTTCTACTAACACATATTTCTTTCAAAAAATTTATAGTTAAATAGAACAGGCCAAAAAAAAAATTTCATAGTCAATACGTGTAGTTCTCCGAATTTGCCATCATTGAAGAAATAGGAGGTTACGCCATATAATTTGTAATAACTCGAGAACTATAATAGCTCTCTGTTTAAATTTACAAAACACTTAAGTATCGGCCATAAAATAATCTTTTAATTAAGTTATGATCAAATTTTTATCTAAAGTTTTGTCAAAAAAAAATACTTTTTGGCAGCAAATTTCAAAAAAATTTTCTTTAAAAATTTAATCAGAATCTTAAATAAAAAAATTTTACATTTTGTAGTTTCTGGGATATTCATAAAGTTTTGTAAAAAAAACACATTTTTTAAACAAATAAATAAAATTTTATTAAACTTCATTCATAAATTTATTCCCAATTTAATAGAAGCAGAAAGAAAAAAAAATTCAGTGTGTTTGGAAGTAGCTTTCAGTTGCTATTTGTTCAAAAAATTGCTTCAATTTGTAAACTTATGTTTTTAGCAAATACTGTAACACCGACATACAAAATACTTTGGCTACCTCTGCTTAATATACTTGCTTACTATTTGTTTATGTAAAATTTATTTCATATTGTTTTTTTTTTTTATTATTAGAAAACCACTTATGTGTAAAAAAATTTAATTGATTAATTAAAAAATAATAAAAACAAAATATAAACACAAAACTCGGTCTTCATCCAGCAGCGACAAGAGGAAGAACTAAAATAAGATGACACTTCAGGGTTGCAATTACTTGGAGGTTTTTGACTTTAAAATTTTATTTGTTTCAACATTATTTTAAATTTCTTCATACATATGTATGTACGTATGTATTTGAAACTCCGTCTAATAAAAAACATTTATGTTTTTAAAATTAATGTTACGTACAAGCCGACCATTTGTCACATATTTTCAAAACATGTATTTATTTATTTATTTCAATTTGAATAAATTTCAATGCGGCAGTAAGAAAAAAGTTCAATAACCGCATCTCTATAAAATACATTAATACCACTAAATACTGCGAAATAGTTCACTTGTATAAAAAGCACGCATAAACACACATATAAATACATAAGTACATAATTATAAACTGAAAGGGGAAGTGAAATAGATATCTGTTATTTATGACTTTTGAGAATTATGCTTAATACTTACGTAATAACTCAAAATATATTTTATGTGTTTAAATCCTGTTCTTTGCGTTTTTTTTTTTAAATAAACAGAACAGAAGTGTTCACACTTCTTTCGAAGAGCTCTACTTTTCGTGCTCAGCGCTATGACACAAGTTTAGTGCTAAACTCTGGCAAAGTACAAATGAAGCTGTTCAGGTCTACTATACAAGCGAATTGAGCCAGTTTTTTATTTTAAAGGCAGAACAAAGCAAATAAGGTACATCATGTGCAAATACTGCTCTATCTTTTTTTTTTTTTTTTTTTGTTATAGCAATAAAAATAGAAACCAAAGAAAAATTTATTAAATTTTAATATACAGAAAACGCTTGTAAGTTAGAACTCTTATAAATTTGAATACTTGCTTGCACTGAAATTAGAACCATCAATTCTAATTTTTTAGTGTTTTTTTTAACACTTTAAAATTGTTTTCATAGCTTTTATGTGGCATCCATGTGGAGTCCCATGCTACTTTTATATTTTTCATTGGCAGTGCATTTTTGTTCATTAGAGAGTGAATTTTTTTAAACACAAATCTACGAAGCTTTTTGGCTTGTCTTTAGATAACACCAAGGATCTAGGCAGGCATCGGGCCTATGACCCTCAGACTGATAGGTTAGTACGCTACCCACTCATCTATGTGGCAATGTTCAAATGAAGTCTTAAACGTGTGTACTAAAGGGCTATACAAGCATACTTGAAAGCCACACATCACTACAAACATGTGTAATATTTTATAATAAAAAGTGATTCTTTATTCTTCAGGTCTTGATTTATTAACTTATAAATTTCTTAGCGGATTTAAATTTAAAACACATGTTTCACGGATAATCTAAGCTACTGAAGACTAATTCTGGCTCTCATTACCAAAATTTCTTTCGCATTAAAGAAAGAAACCCTTCTTACATAGATATTTCGCTTCAACTTTGCACAGAAAATATTATTATACGATACGATATTTGTTGTTAGATCCTAACAAAATATTTGTTTAATAATTTTTTCTTGTTCCAATATTTAAAAATGTTTGGTTACTTATTGAAAGAATTCTCATTTAGTCAGTTAGGTTTACAATAAATTTTTTTTTTTTTTTTTTTTATATGTTAAGCACTTTTTTAATTTAAATTTTATATAATAAAAAATTAGTCATATCGGTTTAGCTGTTCTCCGATTTGAGAAAAATGTTAAAAATGGGCGTGGTCTACTTTTATTTTCATAAAAATGGAAGTTGGGTTTTGATGAAAATATAAAATTTTTGTATATTCGATCTTTTTACTCTAAGAAATCGTACTCAGAGAGTAAAGGACCGTGTAAGACCGGGTAAAAAAAGATAGTAGATAAATAAGCCAGATGCTGACTGCAGCTGGGCATATTTGTGATGCTAAGCTTTCCAAGGGGTAATTCAAAGGCATACACAGAAATTTAATTAAATAGGTCCAGCCATTTAGGAGGAGTACAATGTCAAACACAAGTAGAGTTAAATTTTATATATTAAGATGAATATTTTTCAGCTCCCTTTTTCTCTATAATTTTATATTTTAGTAAACTTTTTTATTTTAATAAAGCTACGGTCACATTAAAAAAATATTTGTCGAAATAACCGTAACCACTATTTGTTGGCAAATATTTTTATAGTTTGACATGACTTGTATTACAGTAATAAAATAATGCAAGTATATAATATATTAATCAAAAATTAAATCAATGTAAGCTACTATATCCCCAAAGTATATAAACGTGTATGTAGATGACGTACTTGTTATGGTTGTTGCGACAAATATTTGTTTAATGTAACTGTAGCTTAAATTTAATTATTTGTTTGTATTTTCAGTAAGCTTTTCATTTGATTTAGATAAATCATGTATTAATTTTTTTTATGCATTTTCAATAAACTTTTTGTTGTCTTCAAATTAAAAAAAAAAAATTTTTTTAATTTTTTTCTGTCTACGGTAGTTTTTTTTTTAAATAAGAATTTTTTCAATAAAAAAATTCCAAACCAAAGTGCTGGTATACTCGTTTTTTTAATCTAAATATGTATCTTTACATGAATTAAAATAATTATTTTTTGCGTGTGTGTATGTAGTTTCTTCAGGACTATAAATATTATTTTATTAATTTTTCAAAATCAAAAATTCGTCAAAGAACGTCATAGCTTTTTTTATATACCCCTCATGTGGGATCCAGTCACATGATTCAACGTTTCAAAATTATATCTGATATTAACAGCATACATATTTTAATTAAAAAAGATTTCTGCTAAAACCACTACAAAAATTATAAATGAATAAATAAATAATTGATTAGTTCTATTGTGATCTTTGAAACATTGAGTAAAACAACATTCATAACGTGTTTACCTTTAAAATAAAGAATTAAATATTAAACGATACACAAGCACTTAAATCAAAATTATTCCAAACAATTTTTATTTATCACTTCAATAATGAATTCTTGTTAATGTATATAAATATGTATTTGTAAAAATATTTATCACGTGAATCTTACAAATTTAGTAAAACTTTGAGATAATGTTGATGCTAAGTATGCTGCTTATAATTATAATTAAATTAGTAACAGAATAACCAAATTTTATTTTCGAAATTTCTTTTCTTATTAGTAAACGAAAATTTACTGAAAGCAATAAAACTTTTAACAAATACTTTTCTTTTATAAGCTCTATTCCCTCCGCATCATAAATAAAAGCTACAACTAAATTTTTAATTAAAAAAACCTTAACAACAATGGCTACCGGCTTACTATCTAATTTAGCATTACGTTAGCTTGACAAATCTATGACGCAAACCCGTAAAATTATTCACATACTCATACTTAAAAAAACACTCAACACTGGGAAATAAGTTTTTACTTCAAAATTATACGTTAACATTTTTTGTAAAGTATATATTAGGGTAGGGCAATTTTTAATACAATAAAAGTTGTGAACCATACAGAGAAACTTATTTCATACATGAAATCGATACCTATTCCATACCAATAGACACAACAACTCATATAAAAAATTTAACAGTTATTGTTTTCATACTCATACTACCTGTCCGATCAATATAAAATAGCATTTTAATTAAAACTTTATTTCATGTTGATTAATGATATTAAATTTATAGTTTTTAACATTTTTTTCACAATATTTTTTATCTAAAAAGTATTGTATTTTTCCAGAGTTTCCAAAGTAAGTAAAGAGGGAAAGTTCACTAGCAATAATAGAGGTTTTAGACCGTAATATTTAGTAAATATAAAAATCAGTCGTGCAGCTCTAATTATTTTTAGAAGATTTTCTAAATCTGTATACTTTTCATTGTATTACTGTTATATTTTTGTACGTACCAAAAAAAAATAACAAAAATCCAATGAAAATTTAAATACTTGTATTACAGTGTAAAATCCTCGTAAGTGAGACATTGGTAGTACAAGTATTTTTCTACAACTTCATCAATTTTATAATTTCTTGTCAAAAATTCAAATCAAATGAAAGAGTATTACCCTATTATATGATTTAGCTCTCATAATTTTTAGAAAATTTTCTATACGTTTTTACATTTCATTGTATGTATCAGGGCATTATTTTTTTTGCATACGAACAAAGAAATATTTAACAGAAACAGCTGTCAAAATTCCATGTAGTATTACAGAGTAAAACTCGTATAAGATTTTTGGACACTCGTATCAAATACCATTTGATTTTGATCTTTCAAAATCCCATGAAAATCTAATCTTAACACTTGTATAATAGTGTAAAATCCCTATTAATGGTATACCATGAAGGGTATGATAACAGTCGACCTTAATTAAATAAATACATTTTCAGAGCGTTGCTTTTTATTTATCTTAAAATTTGTGTGCTAAACAAGTTCATAGAACTCTAGACAAGATGTAAATAAAACATAAACTTCATATTTCAAGACATGCATGCATGAGTGTAGCGTAATGTTTCTTCATATTTAAAGAATATAAACTGATTTTTTTATTACACTAAAACTAGAATTAAAATTAAAATGTTGTTGAGTATTTGTTTAGTATTTTTACAAGGTTAACAACTAAACAAGAAATAAATACAGACATGCTGGTACAACAACTGCTGCATGAGATTGGTTTATATACTCGTAAATATAATAAAAGATTGTCTATGCATTAATTTTTTTAGCTTTATTTATCTGTCAACGTTTATTAAAAATAAAAGTATATGTACATTCCTTTTTGGAATTCCTGAAGTTGTGTTCAATCAAGTTTTTATTTGTGCTCAATAACGTCTCTAAATAAAACATTTATAAATTTATTCTATGTAAAATAGACTCGTTGCAAATGTCAATCATAAAAATACACATTTTTCACTCTTGTGAGTTTCATTTCATTGTCATTGGATTGTTAACTCATTAATGACGGCCATACATTACACAAGTTTAGTACTAACTTTGGCAATCTGCAATGCGTAAAGCTGATGTGTCTCCCAGCGAAATGAACTGCATCAATATTAAAATTTATTTTGAAATTTAGTGGATATTTAAAATATTCAGTTGCGTCGCTGTCTGTTATAAAAAGTAATAATGAAAAATATTTCGAACAGAGCTAGACAAAGAATAAATAGCTTCTATTCAACGTGGCCAGCTTTTGAAATTCAAAATTCATTTTCCACGTATTTTATTCACAGTCTATCTACTCACCACAATCAACAGAGCAAGCACTAAAACACAAAAGGCACTAACTCAAAAATTGTTGGCGTAGAAAATTTTGAAAAGCATTAAAAATAGTACCAAGAGCACTAAATTAACAACGCTCCCTCTATTATGACGAATTCTAACCACATAATGCAATAGGGGCATAAAACCCAAAGCGTAAAAAAAATTAATTAGACCAGGACCACATACAGCAATTTTAATTGGACAATTCTTGATTTTGTAGAAGAGAGAGGAAAGAAGAATGGAAAGGGGTACAACTTGCTTGTACTCTGCAATTCCCTTTTGTTCTCTCTTTGTATTTTTTAAAGCTGTAAAAAAAAGAAGACAGGTATGTTGAATGCTGAATGAATAAGAATGCAAAATGAAAGACTTGCCCAACTAAAATTGCCGTGTGTGGTCCTGTTCTTACTAAATTAAAATTAAATACATTTTTTCTTTGTTCGCAATATATTTAAGATAGTCTTCTTAGCTTATAACTTTAAAATAAAAAAATTCGAGTCACAAACTTTTTTAACATTGCCCACCTTATCACTGAACTTATCTTATTGTCATAGAAGGGCGGTATCCAAATAGTTTACATTAGTTCACTTAATACACCAACGAAGCTCTTTGCTTATGTTACTTGATACAGCCCAGCGCAATTATGATTAACAATTCCCCAGGATTTATTTTTTATTATTATTTATTATTTTAAAAAAAAAAATTATTTCAAAAAATTTCAATGATTTTCACTGGCAATGAAAAAATCCCATGACACTTACTTATCATCACTATTTTTATTTTGTAACCCACTAGTAGAATAACAAAACAAAAAATAAAAGATAAAAATGTTAAACTAGAACTATAACAAACAAACAAGTTAATCTTTCTTACATTTAGCAGCTAAACAACCTTGAATGGCATGATTACATGTACTTGAATAATTGATTTTGTAAAACTTTTGTTAAATTCCTTTAAATATTTAAATATAAATAGAAATATAAGATATATTTCCAGCATATATGACAGTTTAGAAACAGTATAATTTTTTGTTATTTAAATAAACAGCCTACAATTTTAAACAAAATTAATATATTCAAAAATTATTTTTATAGTAACGTATGTTATAAAACATTAGTTTTGTAAATTAAACCGGCTTCAATTCTTATTGGCCATTTACTAAATTAATTATGCATACATAATACCTTTAATAACAAAATATTCTTAATTTTATGTTTTAAAATACATACGTAAACTGTGAGTATACTTTATGTTAATAAAGTAATAAAACAACTTTTATTTTGTTGTTGTTTTTTATTTTTTTTTCATAAATATAATTATTATATGTATGTAAGCAATAAGTCTATTCGTTTCAAAATTAAGTGAATAATTTTTATTGGAGCTAATAAAATCTTTATTATTTTTGTGATTATAAATAAATGAATCAATTAATTAACCAATATTTGAAATTCATGTATGTGGGGAATTTTTCACTTCCGAAAAATATTTGTATTTAGAGTACACACCAATACTTATATTTAAGTACATTTTAAATTGTAATAGAATATTATAATTAAAACTGTTTTCAACATATTTTTTAGTTCTGATTTTAAATCTGAATTCAGTTTTTTTTATTTGGTTCTGTTGTCCGGGTTATACCATTATCTCCTAAATGAAAGAGGTGACGCAATATATAAGAGCATTACTTGAAAAGGATTTATTCTATTTGTTAAAAAAGAAAATACGAAACTCCACAACAAATATTTGTTAAAGACGTTCCTACATCGTTTTTAAATTTTCTCAGTAGTTGTACAAATATCAACAAAAAGAAAATAAATGGCAGTTAAATTTAATTTTAATTTTAAATTGTGAAAAATGGCCAAATTATTACTAAAATTTATATTGCTTACATTGCATTAAAACGAGTATTTCACCTCTTTTTTGTAATAATAGCTAACCATGAAGTGAGCAAGACATTACTTCATTAACTCGCTATCTCACTTTACTTTATTAAATAAAAAGTAACTTTTCTTTAATTTTAATAAAATAAATCTAAAAGGATGATTTAAGTCTTTTGTTAAAGTACAAACTATACGTAAATATTTAAATTTCCTTAATGTTAAAAATTGCACTTAAATTAAAACCTGTAAATTGAAGTTAATAAAATTTAAAACTAAATCGAAAAGACTTGTGAAATAATAAATGCTAGTAGTTTTTAAATCTTAAACCTGAAATCAACAGATTCATTTTCTATTCTATAATGGGAATTAAAATATATTAAACGAATATGTTCATGGTCCTTCTCGAAGCCGGGAGAACAAGGACAAATATTTGGGTTTTAAAAATATCGTAAAAAATGTGACAAAAAAATTAATTTTTTATTCAAAATTAAGACATTTTTAATTAAAAAAGATATTAAAAATAGAAGGAGACAAGACTCCGCCCTTGGTTTCACCAGCGCATAGCCTCATAAGTTTCAAACAAATCTAGTCAAAATTTATTAAAATTGATGGAGGCACAACTTTTGATTTTATTCTCAATTAAGTTAATTTAACATACATTACTAACGGCTATTTTGCTAAAAATTAATGTTGCCATATCCGTTCGGTAGTGCTTTTTTTGCCGCTTTTGATGCATACGGCAATTTTTTCACAATTAAGTAGCATCACAATCTATATAAAGAAAATTCATTTTCTATTTGCTTGTTCGTTATAAAATTTTTGTTTTCCAACAGATTTGTCTATAATTTGGTACATATAGTTTCTATACGCCAAGGATATACTTTTGAACCGAACACGCCAATTTTTATGCCCACTGTTCTCTAGCCACTATTCAAAAAGATATGTTGTGCCTGTACTTAGTTTAAGATTGAAATGTTTTAATTACCACTTTTGTTGTGATAATAATCCTATCAAAAACATAAACCCTTTATAAAGTAAATGACAGATTTTCCTAAAAATACATACATATGCTCTTTAAGAAAACCGAGTCATCTAATAAAAGACCGGGAAAAAACATTTAGTTTCAAATAAATCAAATGGTTTTGAAGCCGTGTAAGGTTTCAAAAATTCTAACTTACCCGCGTGGAAAATATAATTTTAATTGTTAAATCATTCATTAATGGACGTAAATGTGGACGTAGCGTTATATATAGTCTTGGGTAGTACACATACGAACTATTCATATTGTACTATTCACTTATTTGAACTGAACGAACTAGTCCGCATTTTGAATTTCTATAGTTCATTTGCTTGCTGATCATATTAAATGAACAACCTATAAATGAATGAACGAACTAAATTTAAAGGAAAACAATGACGAAGGAACGAAATTTGCAAATAATTTTCTTTTGCAAAAATGGTATTTAAAACAAATAAACTGAAGAAGAAAATGTATTATGCGTTCTAAAAAGCTTAATTTTAAAATTTTAAAATTAAACCTTAATTTTTTTACTTTTTGAATTACATTATAAAAAAGAAATCGAAAACTAAATTTAAAAATTTTTCGAATTTTGTTTTGTTTTTTGTTTTCTATTTTCGTAAAAAATTCCTTTCAACCCCTATTCGATATCATTTTACATAATAAAGAACATTCAATGACAATCAAAAGTATAAGTGATAAAGATACAAAAGATCAAATGAACTAAATGAACGAACTATTCCTTTTCAATTTTTGAACTAAGAAGAGCGCTTAATAAAATTAACTACGGAGCACAAGTCTAGTTATATAAATGTTTTTCGCTGATAAAGTAGTTTCTTAGTGGTGAGGGAATTTTTAAAATCGGTTTATCCAAAAAAACTAATTTTTCCTCTTTATAATTATAGATAACTTTTTTTAAATAAAAATTCAAAATTTTGCTTAAAAACGTTTTTTCTTCCCTTCTTTTAGAAACAATGGGCAATAATCATAGTCACACTAAAGTCGGTAACTTTGTAGAAACGACTTTAAATTCATATCATTCTTGTGAACAAAAGTCAAATCTGAATAAAAGCCTACTTTTTTGTCAATATGATTACGGCCCAATGTATATATGACTTAAAGAAAATTTTGTTACGGAATTTAATTTTTTATTTATAAAAAATATAATATGTGAAATTTTGAAATAACGGTATATCTCGGAAATTGTTGCTAATATAAGCAAATTAATTACAGATTTGAAATCAGTGCCCCAAAATACTTTGAAAACAGTTTTAAGTGTATATTTGTGTAATTAAAATATTACAAAATCTATACTAATATTATAAAAAAGGACAATTTTGTTTTTGTTTTTTACTGAATAAACTCTAAAACTAAAACCAACATAAAGTTACATTATCAGCGAGCAATATACCAGAATTGTGTGATGGAAACTAACACATACTAATTTCTTTCACTAATACATATATCTACAACAGTGACATCCATTTAATCCATCTGTAAGAGTGAAACAACTAGTAGGATATATTTTGGTTAAATTTTAAAATCTATAAAAAGTTATTAAAAGTAAACGCAGAATTAAAAATACGATTCAATTTATAACAGTCTGAAATTGCTTAGCGATGTATACGTACGTATATATGTATGTACATTTTTTAATACAAAACATACTAATTGAAACTACAATTTTTATAGTTAAAAAACTGCAGCAGAAGCCCTTAAGGTTCGACGAAGCGAATGGAAAACTGTAGAAGAAGTGGCTTCAAAAATATTATACTCGTACATATGTAAAAGTAATTAATGTAAAAAGAAATAATAATAAAGTTTATATAAAATATAAGAAAAATATTGCTTTTTATAAGGGGGCACCTGAATCATATATACATCAATTATGACAATCAAATGATTAGTCACATATACATCATCGTTGATTAGGAAAGAGCAGTAGAATAAGCAGTTCAGATATTTGTTCTATAGTTTTCAAAATTTAACATGATAGAGGGAGATACAAAATCACACGTACACAAAAGTTTTCATCACTTTTTACATATTGGCCTTAACAACCTGATAGAAACTAACTGTCCGTTGCGCGGTGATAGAAGACTCTATTTACAATGATGATCAAATGAGCGATCAAATGACAATCACTGTTCTTGTAGGGAGGGTATATACGAGTAAATATAATAAAATTTTATTTTCTAACGAATTTTTTTTTTTTAAATTTGGTATATATTTACATACTTTTACGAGAGTCAGTTAGAATCTGCTTAATCTAAGAATTCCTGCACACGGTGGGAAGGGCCAAGACCCTTAGAGACCGGATAAATACAGCTAATATATTATAAAATATACTTGTATGTAATAAGGAGTTGCTGCAACATAGGTAAAAAATTTAAACTCTGCTGCTTATGTAAACTTATTATCAACTTGTATGATTTTTTGTGTAATTTAATATTAAATTGATAGTTTTAAAAATTAATTATTAATATTAAAATTAATCATACGTAATGTAATATATACAAAATTATGAAATAAAATGAGTTTTTCTTTTTGAAGTAAATGAATCGTATTTCCTTCATATAAATTGAAAAAAGAGATTTTTTATATAATGCTAGCTGACCCGGCAAACTTTGTTTTGTCATATGAATTATTTCTAAAGTATGAAAATATATCTTATTTATTGGAAACATGAACGTATGTGGTATATGAACGTTGACGGAATGTGAAAATAACAATAAAACAAATACTGATTTTTTAAATTTTATTGTAAATTTATTTCTATTTGGAATTTATATATAATAATGTTTGCAAGAAAACGTTGTGAGTAATCTACTGAGGATTCAGAGTAGCGTCTGATGAAATGGTTCATGTAGATATGCATCTCCTTCAGTACTTATTGTACTGGATAAATAACTCATGAGAATATCACGAGTAAAAGAATAAATTTAAAAGCCAACACAATATCTGGAATTAAGCACAAATAAAGATTAATATTATGTAAATTTATTTCTTTATATATACAACGAATCCTGAAAATATTAGTCAATATTAATATCTTAGTGCAATAGAGTAGAAATTTTTCCGACAAATGTGTGAGCTAATTGTAAGAGAGACAGGAGAACGCTCCCACCTCTGACCTCTGACGGAGATAACTAATCAAGTGTTAATTAATCAGTTATCGACCGTGGTTGATAATCATTGAATTACTAATATCACTATTAAAAAATAAGGGTTGATAGCAGAAGAGTAAAAATTTAGGTTTGTATTTATGTATTTTTTAATGCCACATAATAAAAAATAAAAATAATAAGCTTTATCGAATGAAAAAAAAAATTTTGGGGTGTACCACCCTTACCACTAAGGGGTACAAAAATTAGTAATAAACCTATGCTCAAACCTACTGAATACATATATTAAATTTCATAAAAATTGGTTAAGCCATTTCGGAGGAGTATAAACATTAAAACTGTGACTAATCAATTTTAATTAAATAATTACTTTTTGTAAAATAAACTACTTAGTTTTTTTATTAAAACAAAACAATAATAATTTATTTCTTTGTTTTTGTAATACGAAGTACAAACAAGTAAAATTCGGCAGTGCCTTCACTGTAATAACCAAATATAACATTAAATTCCTACACTTTTTTTATATATTCAACAAAAAACATTTTAAAAAGATATTCAATGAAATGGCCAATATTATTTAAAATAAATTTTTTTTTTTGCATTTTTTTGTTCACCTTAATCTAAATAATTTATTTCAGTTAAAGAAATTCAAATTAAAGACATTCGCTATAAAAATTTTCTTTGGCATCCTTATTTTCTATAATACTTTTTGATACTCATGCAACGAGCAAACAAAAGATAGTTGAGCTGTTATATTTGAAAGTGGTATAAGTATATTTTTAAAAAAATATATTCATTTTTAATTCTGGTTAGATGGTGTTCTTATCTTACTAAAATTATTTTTTTAAGTGGACTTATACCACATTCACATATAATAGTTCAATTAATATTATTATTATCACTATGGGCTAGCTGTATTTCATTGACATTGAATTGTCAGCCCATTGATGGCGGCCATAGATTATATAAGTTTAGTACTAAAGTCTGGCAGCCTGCAGTACGTTAAGCTAATGTGAACTGCATTATTTATTTTGAAATTTTGCAGTTTTAAAAATTTTGAATATTCAGTTGTGCTCCTGTCTGTTCAAAATCCTCATATCGTTTACATTAGAAGACCTGTGGATGTTACACTGCAGCTTAGCATAATTCCTTTAAATTTATTAATTTTATTACACATTAAAATGTGTATAGATGAGTCAAAAGCAAATTTTGTTAAACGATTTTTATTTTTTTTTTAATGGTTTAGGAATTGGTATCACGTACTGTCTTAGTTAAACTCAAGTTTTATTTTTACAGTTGATTTCCTCAAAACATTTTTGAATAATTTGCTTTATTATTCAAGTTACTGAACTGTTTCATGACAACTTTCAGTAAAGGATTGACCATCATTTAGATGTTTGTCTGATTCTGAAAAAAAAAAAAAAACTTTAATGAAGCATCTCCTTTCAAAAAAAAAACGTTTAAAAATTAATTAAACATATTATTTATATAAATAATGTGATGAACTGAGTCTGCTAATGCGTTCTATATTAACGTCTTTAGTTTACTTAAAACACCCACACTCCTCTATATAATTTGAAAATATTTGCTAGATGTTTCAATTTTTTTTATTTCATCTTAAACAGTGTTTATTTAATTATTTTTTTTTTAATGAAGATGATGACTTTCCAAACTTTTTTAATTAAACTAAATGGCGTTCATTGACGTTTTTGTTGATTATAGTAATTATAATCTTTTTTTTAAGTAATTAATCATAAGTGTGCTACAGTGCTTCAAATATAAAATAAATATATATATATGTATGGAAGAAAATATGAAAACAAATTGTGTTGCGTTTTTTGGCAATTTGGCAAATAAAATTTTTTTATTGGTTTATTTATACAAAATTAATTTGTTGTATTACGCATTAAACATTTTTAAGAATTTTTAACTTTTGATGAATGGTGTGGTATTTTGCCAGTAAGTTATTTAAAACAATTTTAAGCAGAAATTAATTTAATTATAACCTTCAACAACAAAATTGTTTTCTTTTTTTATAAATTGTATGCCAAAAAGAAACAATTAAAACACTTAAGTGATCAGTTTTTTACTTTGAATGTTTTTATACTCGTACTTGCACTTGACATGTAATTTTAATAATATTTTAAATTCTTTATTTCAAAATTATACGCTTACTTTGTAATAATCTATAAAAAAAAAAGCATTTCTTATTTCAACTTTAAAACAATTCATCTAAAATAAAAGCCATCATTTTAAAATTAAAAGTTACGAGCACGCAAACTGTTACGATCCCACTGTACAAAGTTTATTTTAAGTATTAGTTATATGTACTAAGTATATGTCTATATATGTTCACGTATATAGCTTTGGAGGATTTTCCTTTACAAGCAAACCTACTTCGTATTAATAGCAATCGGTGTTAATTTATGTCAATACACTTTATTGCTCAATAATTGTTAATAATAGTTAATTAATTTCAGAACATTTCGTGTAAGCGAGTTGTTGCTGTCATGTAATAAATTTAACGTAATCATTACAGTTTAATATGGAAAAGTAAATACATAGTTTTAAAATTAATTAAATGGTAAAATTAAATTCTTAGAATAAAAAGTAGGAAGACCGCTCAAAATTAATTAATTGAATTAATTTTACATATAAAACAGTGTTTATTGAAATTTATGTATACTTTCACTCTTGACTCACCCTAGATTTAGGAAAAAGTCAACAAGAAGTATGAGCATGTTAGGAACAACCATATCCAATCTTTTATAAGAAATTCTTTTGAGTCATAATGTGTGGCAGATAGAATCGCTCGCAACCAGACATGTGTAACTTGAATTTTTAATAGCCGCCCCTGTTAATGTCTAGACTTGTCTGCTATGCAAGGCTTGCTACTGTGTTTGCTACCAAACATTTACATTCATAGGATATACGCTCCTAATTTCGGCATGTAGCAGTAGTCGTGTCATTTTTGATTTTATAACTCAAATAAATAAGAATACTAGAGAACTTTTATTTATAATAAATTAATTTTGGTTAAATAATGTACTCAACTCTCTATTTCACATGAGTTATTCTTACTGAAATGAGTAATTTATTCATAATTTACCTTTATCCAAGGTGTCTTCTGCCACATCTGTAGAAGTGCTTGTTTTCTTAGGCAAGGCCAACTTTGAATGGGTTGGTAAACAATTTCCATATTATAATGGCTTGTATAGAAAGAAAAGAGTTGAAATATTGACGTTGATAAGAAAAATTACCGAAAAATATTCTTTTACTTTTTAATGAAGCCGCTCTTAGGCACGAAACATTTTTATCATATCCTGTAGTCGCCATTGAGTGCCAACTAAATATTCATTAATTCATAAACGTTTTATTGAGTAATTTCAAGCCTGCCAAGTACTAGATTATGTTTTTTGAGTTGGCAGCTGATTACCTTGAAAAAAAATTAAAGGCAAAATTATATGCCTCCAATAGCATCACAGTATGGCGAGCATTGGGACATATATGCCGACTACTGGAAAATTTGGTGTATTTTTAAAAAACTGTAAATAATATAATTTTAATAAAATAATTTGTAAAAATAACTTAATACATTAAAAATTACAGAAAATACTGTACCAATACATGATCATGGTACCAATTTAAGAAAAGGAGAAACGTTAAACTGCCGACTACTGGTACATTTACCCTATATACGAGTACATACATATGTCTGCTTATATTTAATTTTAAAGGCACTCAACTTTTAGGTATTTTGTATTTGATGGGTATTTATGATTTGAGATAGTCGAATTATTTTAAGTACTTACTTGCAAATATTTATCTTAAAAAAAATATATGGCAATTTAATTTCTTAAATTTTTTGTTCTTTTGCTTTCGTTCTTATTTAAAAGCGAGCGCAAGTGTCAGAACAGAAATTTAATTTTATTTATTGTTTACTGTTTTTTTTTTCATTGTTGCTCTTTGCATTCAAATGCAAACAAACAAAAGTCATACTTTAAGGTTGAATACAAAATGTACTTAACACGTCTGTAAAATTTCAATAAAACATCTATTGTATTTATTGTATAACCAAATTGCTCGAGAAATACTTCTGTAAATACAGAAAATAATGTGTTGTTTTTTTTATTTTACAATTAAAAGTGTTAAATAGAAAATTGTCTATTCAAATATATTAAAAATATAAAAACAAATTTGTAAAATTGAACTGCAAGTGTAATTTTAATGTAATTTAATTATATTTATTTAACGAAAAAGTCAGAATAAAGGCATGAACATTACGATATTCCTGTTTGAAATTCTAGTAAATCAAAGGACTACATAGTATATAAATACAAACATATTTAAACATTAACACGCAAGTTAGATTTGCTTTTGTATATTTACTCTACCAAAAATGTGTGATGGAAACTAACACATACTCATTTCATTCTCTAATTTATATTTATTAACGTTCATTTGATCCATCTGTAAGAGTGAAACAATAGGATATTTTGTCGAGTTAAATTTCTGACGTAAAAAACTATATTTTTAGTTAAATTTTAGGACCTACAAGCAGTTATTAAAAAGTCTTGCAGAATTAAAAATATGGTTCAAGTAATTGTAGCCTAAAATTAATACATAAATTAAACACTTGCTTAGGGATTTAAAATAAATACAAAATATACTAATTGAAATTAAAATTTTTAAGATACTAAACACTGCAGCAGAAACTTTTAAATTTGGACCAAGCGTTTGGAAAGCAATAAAGGAACCAGCATCGATAGTATTTAAAATTTAATGATTTATGTATAAAAAAAAAGATAATAATAAAGTTTATATGATCATTTCATCAAACGCTATTTTGAATCCTCAGTAGAGTACTCCCAACATGTCTCGCAAGCATTACAATCTTTACATTATAAAAGCTATTGGCTAAGTAAGAATTATTGTCAATAGTTCCAAAATACACTCCTTGCCACATGAATAGTAGGGGGTCCTATTCAAATTTTTTTCAAAAGGTTATAGCTTCTAAAAAAAATTACTAAGAACTTAATTTTTATTTCTATTTAAAGGTAATTTAGCTGTTATTGAACACTAAAAAAATGGATTTGTTTTTATAAAAAATTAAAATAAAAATTCAAAAAAATGCCTTCAAAATTTAAGTCATATGAATAGGCCACTTCTATAAAAAAACAGTTTATGTATAGTTTTCAATAAAAATTTTTCATTTTATATATATTTTATGAAAATTTGTATATTTTAAAGCCTTTGTAATAAGACTGGAGCCTCCATTTTTACTAATTGTTTCGTAAATTCGATTGGGAATAGAATCATATAATGATTTTATGTAACCAACTCACTTTTAAGACTTCAATTAGGTCCACCTTGGCAGTATACTGCTTTCCAGAAGCATACACTTTACGAGGTAGCCATCCCTAAACATTTGCAATGATGTTAACGTTCAATTTAATTTAATTTTATTAATTGTTTTAAGGTGCATTCACGTTAATTAAATATTTTATCATCTACATACATAAATACTATCCCCCTTATCCTAAAAAAATTAACGTAGACTTTAAAGTCAACGTTATCGAAATTTTTCATATAATTTTTTCATAAATTTTACTTTAAAGTCTACGTCAACTTTTTTTGGATAAGAGCATAAATGTTTATATATATATTTTCAAGAAGTCTTAGAATTTTAATAATTTAAGCTTTTTATGAAATATAATATACCGCCATTATCATTGTATTTGATTTAATTATAATACAAATCGTGTATTTTTAAATAAATATTTGCCAGACTTGTGATTATGTTGATTTTGTCAAATATTTGATTAATGTGAATGTATCTCTTATCCATGGTGCTTCATAAAATAAAAATTTAAAACACATGCACAGTAGTAATGAAATAATTTTATACATTATTAATATTTACGTATTATTTTATTTTAATTTTAGTTTTTCCAAATATCTATAGTGTTTTCCAAGCAGAAGAAAAGACTTTTATCTGCAAAAAATTTAGTTACTACTTTATATTTTCCTTCCAGTTGCGTAATGTGCAGATCATTGAGCTCAATTCGATGTTCCATGTTGGTAATATGATACACAGTCTAAAATAAAAGCATAAACTCAGCAAACAACTTTAGTTTTTCATTTAATCGATGAATCGAATTCGTTGCCACTCAAAAATTTAATTGTGAATACGAATTTTTTAGTTCGGCTGTTAGACATTTTATGATACAGACAAAACTATATTTTAGGCTGTACTATGTATTTAATTTCGGTATTTACAAATAAAGAATGCGATTATCGCAACTGATTTACTACTATAATTGCAATTGCCACAACCAAAGAAATGCATTACAATTTGGATTTTACTTTTTTTTCGTGTATATTTAAGAAACCACAAATTTAGTATTCACTCAGCTTCTGACCTGTGGGCCAGACTTTTTCTTTAAAAACTTTTGCATCAATTAAAAGTTTCAACTAAAAAATTTGTCATTTTAATTAAATATTTAATTGAATGAATTAAATATATAATTAATGTGACAAACTTTCAACTGAACAAGTTCATATAGATTAATGCTCTTATCCAAAAAAAAGTTGACGTAGACTTTAAAGTAAAATTTATGAAAAAATTATATGAAAAATTTCCATAAAAGTCTACGTTAATTTTTTTGGATAAGGGGGTTAATCTTTTTAAAAAAAAATTTTAATTAAAATTTTTAGCCAACGCATAATTGTTTTCTGTATATTTAGTTGGCTGCAATGAACGTTTTCTGTACTCTAGAGAGAAAATAATTGTGGACTTTCAGAAATAATTAATTAGCGGAGCTCAGCAATAAATAATTAATCTTTACATGAAAGAAGATTAAGCAAACTCCAAGTAAAAATGTTAGTAAATTGAAAATTTTTAATTTTTTCTGTAATCAGAACTTTTTTCAGTCAGAAAACGTTTGCAGCAATTAAGCTTATTATTTAAAATGTTTACCGTTTTCGATATTTCTGCAACAATATGGAAAAATTACATAATCAATTTAATCATTTTAGAGGACTACAATTTTAGAAGCCCTAAAAGTTTTTCTTATAAAATTATTTCAAAACGAACGGTTTTGTTTTCTTTGCCAACTCGTTAAATATGGAATATATCACCCCCACCATTACTGAATTATTTTTTCTTAAGTCGACTTAGGCAATTTTTCCTTATTACCACAGATTTGTAAAAAAAAATGCTTTGTTATTAAAAATACTTACTCCTTTTTTGGGTGGGCAATCCTCATCTTCTATTACTAAGTTCTTGGTAATCGGATACCAAATTTCAGTTGGATCAAATAAAACTGAGCACAAGTCTTCACGTTTTAAAAGATATATAGTTTGCTCCCAATTAGCACGGTTCCATAAAAACAACTCAAAACTCATCTAAAATTATAGAAAATTTTCATATTAAGAAATAAATATTTAAAATATTTATATCCATAGTTACCCCAAGTCTTGGAATATCAGCATTAAATGTTATATTACCATCAGCAATTAACGTTTCCATATCATCAGCATACTTAAACTGTATATTAGTCTCCAATATATCATCAACAACATTTAAAAAATTATTACACGGTTCATATAACGTCTCTTCATTAGCTAATACAACGAAATTAGCTCCCTTTTTTTTACAGTATATTAGATTTAAATATTTCATTTTAACCATTTATAATATAATACTTACATGACATCTATATGTTGCAAGAAGAAGTATTAGAAATTTTAAATAATGTAACATTTTTCAAATTTTGATCCTACTGCTTTCAAAATTCTATCCGAAATAAAAATTTCTTGTGTTTAATTTTGAGCTAAATATTCTGTAATTTATATTAAATTTGCACAAAATATTTAAATGAAGTTAATGTTCAATTATGGCACCAATTAAGTTGTAATTACTACTAGATTACAGATCAATAATAATTTTATTTTAAACAAAAAATATTAAATAACGCACGACAAGCTATTAAATGATACATTTTAATTTATTGTGGGAGTGTTAAGTTTAAACTAATTAAAATAATTACTAAAAACATGCTAATTTTACACCTGATTTTAGTACATATAGTAACTGTTAGGAAAACAAGGCTTTTTATAACAAATTATTATACTAATTTTTTTATTTTAAATTATATATGTACATACATATATTTTAAGTGTTTTTTTATTTGCTTTAAACATTAAAAATATATAGCCCATTGCGCGGTGACTAATGCCACTCGTCTTAGGCTTTTTAGAAGTATACATCGAGACATCAACAAATTTCTTATTAGTAGAATACAGTCGTGTAAATGCACAAAATTAAGCCCAAAAATCTTAAAAATTCACATATTTCTTATGTACACATATACAATGTATATACAAAAATACAACAGTACTTTGAATGGTAATATAAATTTAATATAAAATAACTTTAGACAAAAATTTTAAATCGTGTGATCATTATATTAAATGGCCAAGTCTTCATTTAATATATATTTATGTAAATAATAAATAAATAAGTATAGTTTTTTCAAACCCTCCTTAAACCGCTTTAATTAAGTAATTTGTGAGTAGCCTCTAACGCGCGGAATTGCAATTTACAGCAAAACACCAAAATAAAGATCAGTAACTTTTAAAGGCACTACAAAATTTTAATGTTTCTATAACGGTTCATAACTCAACTCAATTCACTTCAAATTGAAACAACTTCTATTGTTGAGTTATATGTTTTGTTTTTTGCCAACCGCTCGAACACAAAGTTATAATCTGTAATAACAACAAAAGGGGAGTCGCGTTGTAAACCGTAATATGAGCATAAATAAATTAATAATTTGAATGAATTTCACTCCTTTATAAAATTAATACAACACCCACAAAACTATATTGTTTATATAGGCTATTGGAAACAAAAAATTCACACATTGTTGAAAAATTGATTTTTTGTTACTCCCAAAAGTATATGAAGCTTTCGCACCCATTTACCATTGTATTGTTGCCAGATTTGTCAGAAATATTCCTGGTGCATTAGAGAAAATTTTGTAACATTGGCTACCTTAATTGTAATCTATTACTGCTCTCTGCCAGACTTGAAAAGATTTTTCCACTTTGATGATTTCAAATAAAAAAGAAACATTTTGATTATTTAATTATTTTTTCAACATCTTCAGTAAGTAAAGCAACAAATTTGTATTATGTATAAGAATATAAAAAAAATCTTGAAAAAATTGTCAACTCAATAACTGTCTAAATTTTGTGTGGGACTTAAAACAGAAGAAACTATTATATATTTTCCATCTGGCAGCCTTGTGAACTTTTGCTTTTGTGGATTGAACACGAGTTCCTTCAGTAGCGTGAAAAAATTTTAATATAAATTTTCTTTCAAACAATTTTAATTTAGAAAGGAAAACAAGCAAAATGACAAACGCCTGGAGAGCCGCTGGACTTACGTAAGTATTATGAAGAAGTAAGAAAGTTGTACCTGCAATGATTTTGCATAAGTTACGTAATTGATGTTACTTCCAATAATCAAAATAATTTTTGCTAGCATATGTGAAAACAACAACAAATTAAATATATTTACATAATTCCAGCTATATTCAATACTCTAATATCTGCGCTAAGGTTGTACGCCAAGCCTTAAAATCGGATTTGCGTGCAGAGGCTGTCAAACGCGCCGAGAGCCATGTAAAATTCACTCCATGGACTAATGGCAAACCAGCACGTAAGTTATAGCGAAAAAACAAAAGTTCTTATTTCTAGCAGGTGTATCAGAATTAAAAATGTTATATTAGAAATCTGATTTTAATTGTGTCGGCATAAATTATTTATTCGTTTGAATAGAAAAAATTACGTTAAAAATAAAAATTTTAAATTAAATTCTGATAGACAAAAAGGAGAAAAATAATTGTAAATTAGATTTTTTAAAAAACATGTGGAAGCAAATTCCATCCGAGTTCAAGCAGCCAAAGTTTTAATACAAATACTTTTTCCAAGTTAAACTAAGTAGGGCCAGGACCACATACAGCAATTTTAGTTGGGCAATTCTTGATTTTGTAGGAGAATGCAAAGAAGGGGTACAAACCGCAATTCCATATTGTTCTCTCTTTGTATCTTTTAAAGATGTAAAAAAAGAAGACAGTAGCTTGAATTCTGAATGAATAAGAATGCAAAAATTGCCGAAACAAAATTGCTGCAATTATAAAAGAATTAATAAAGAAATGCCCAACTAAAATTGCTGCGTGTGGTCCTGGTCTAGTTAAATGAATATTATTGTTATATATTTATATGTAATACCTACATATCAATTAAAATTAAAAATCAATTTCGCAAAATAAATTATATAAAATTTTACTGCAAAAGAAATAGAAAAACATTTTTAAGATGCAGAAAAACTTGTATATAACTTAAAAAAAGTCGAAAGATTTTAAGTTTAATAAGTAAGATACTACGCATTATTTAAGCTGTACCTTGAAAATTAAAACTTGAAATAAAGGGTTTTTTTATAGACGTATAGAACTTTAAATTGCAATAAAACAACGATGGATTATTCGATTGACATGAATTTTATTTATCCGAAAGATAATCTTGTAGCATTACATTTTAAATATGATTTCTGGCATATGACCGCCACGGCTGGCTCGGATGTAGTCCAATCTGGACGTCCAATTTTCGATGACTTTTTCCAACATTTGTGGCCGTATATCGGCAATAACACGGCGAATGTTGTCTTCCAAATGGTCAAGCGTTTGTGGCTTATCCGCATAGACCAATGACTTTACATAGCCCCACAGAAAGTAGTCTAGCGGTGTTAATTCACAAGATCTTGGAGGCCAATTCACAGGTCCAAAACGTGAAATTAGGCGGTCACCAAACGTATCTTTCAATAAATCGATTGTGGCACGAGCTATGTAACATGTTGCGCCGTCTTGTTAGAACCACAGCTCCTGGACATCATGGTTGTTCAATTCAGGAATGAAAAAGTTAGTAATCATGGCTCTATACCGATCACCATTGACTGTAACGTTCTGGCCATCATCGTTTTTGAAGAAGTATGGACCAATGATTCCACCAGCCCATAAAGCGCACCAAACAGTCAGTTTTTCTTGATGTAACGGTGTTTCGACATACACTTGAGGATTAGCTTGACTCCAAATGCGGTAGTTTTGTTTGTTGACGTAGCCATTCAACCAGAAGTGCGCTTCATCGCTAAACAAAATTCGCTTATGAAAATCGGGAACAACGGCAATCTCGTTTTGGGCCCATTCGACGAATCTACGCCTTACTTGAGATCGTGAGTCTAGTCACGATGAATTGCCAAACCAAACTGAAAATAAATCACTTGACAGCTGTTAAATCGGTTGCCATCTTGAACAGTAATGCCAACTTAAAGTTCTATACGTCTATAAAAAACACCCTTTATAACTTTTTGTAGTCGCTTGATAGTAACTGAATAGATTTCAAGCTTTAAAAACTATCGAATACGTTTTTATTATAGTCTGAGAATGAATAAATCTACAATACTTATCTAAATGATATAGTACAACAGCCATGCTTAAATTTTTTTAAGGGCATACAAGCGTGCTAAAAATAACTTTCTTTTTAGAAATATCCTTTAAAAATGTCTACTTTATTGTGACAGCTTAAGTAATTTGTTAGAAAAAAAACCTGTAGATATTAAATTTTATTTATTAAAAATTTTAAATATATTATATTTTGCATACATAATTTATTTATATATTATTTTTTAAATTAATTTTGCAGATGAAAAGTGAAAACTTTAAGATAGACCATTCAACATCTATTTTAAAGATCTTTTCTTAAAAAAAATTAAGTAAGCTTGTCAGTTATTTCCCGAATATTATTTGTTTCTTTTATATAATTTTATATCTGTTACACATTTAATTTTTTTTCATTTTACTTCTGCTTGCAATCCTATTGGGAAAAAAAATTGTTAATTAAGTCCAACCTTAAATACTTGTTTTCCCTTAATACCCACTGAAACTTATGTATAACGTTTTAATTAAAATAACGTTGTTAATTTAATTTCCCAATAAATACTAAAAACAATTTCTTAATATATTCAATAAAATGCTGATCATTTTAGTTTATTTTTTGACTAATTGTGCTGACCGCAAATAAAATTTCATACAAGCATTTCCTAATTATAATTACAATTCTCTTTCCAGCAAAACGAGCAGCTGCCGAATAAATTTTATTCTTTGTGATTCCAGTCTTAAATTCACCACAAAATAGATCATTTCAGTTTTTTAAGTGTAAATTATGAAATAAAGTCAAAGAAATGAAATAA
The DNA here is from genome assembly GCA_947397855.1 of Thelaira solivaga. Lineage (NCBI taxonomy): Eukaryota > Metazoa > Arthropoda > Insecta > Diptera > Tachinidae > Thelaira > Thelaira solivaga. The sequence goes on along the minus strand of OX377612.1, from coordinate 23,873,484 downwards.
ATTTTTCAGTTCAAAGTGGTAGTTTTATTTAGAATAGTGAAATTTTTAGTTTACGCAAACTATGTAAAGTATTAAAAAATTTTAATTATGTTAACACTAGTATATTAACATTTTCCATGTTTGATGCAAATTTTTCATTTGAAACTATGTAAAAACAATTTTATCAAACCCTAATAAAAAATATATCCAGCATAAAAAGATTTATGAAAGTTATGAAATAATAAATGATGTAATTTGCAATCTCATGGAAAATTTGTAAATGATTTATTCTGAAATTAATTGTGTTTAATATACTTTTATAAAATATAAAGTAAAATATTGAAAAAAAAAATTAACTTACTAATTTAAATTATAAAAAAATATGAAAAAAAAAATTCATTAGTTTACCAAACAACACCTTAAATCTTCATCATTCATTGTGATATGTCATAAAAATGATCCCATTTTTTAAATTCTTCATATAGTGCATCAAAATTTGAATTAGGAGAACACTGACATGTTGTAAGTATTTTATAGTCTTTCGACAGATGACATTCAGCTGCACCTCTATTAATTAGAACGTATTTTTATTTACAGTTGCAAACTAAGTTTTTCATTTACCGTATAAATAGCTTTTGACATGATTTAAGAGCTCTCTTTGTGGGCAGATCATACTTAAAGTAGCCAACAAAAGCGATTCCAATCGATTTGTGATTATAACCACTAGTATGATCTCCGGCTACGTTCCAGCCACGACCTTCGTACACTATACCATCACAGCCGATAAGAAAATTGTACACTATATCATTAAAACCTTGCGCTTCTACGTTAAGAGTCTGAAATTAAACAAGGAAAATTTACATATATTTTTTTTATCTAAAATTCCATATAATTCGTATGATTATTGGTGGGGTTTTTACTATATACGTATGTATGTTTTAAGATGCACTCTGAATCCGTATCATATGTAAGTACAAAGCAATCTAGCTACATACCACTTACCTGAAGGTCTCTTATTATACCAATATTTCTGGCTTGTAAGGTAGAACTAGTCGTTGCAGTGTAACCTAATTTGTTTTATAGAACATCAAATTTACTTAATATAAGAGTATTTTGCACATTATTAACTTACAAATTACTATAATTTCAACTGGATGCACTGATATTTTTTTAGGTTTACTCAAGGGGTCCATAGCTAACCATCTAAAACGGGGAAAAATTAAGCACGCAGGTTTAACTATTTAAAAAAATTTAAACAACTGCATAACAGCTTAAGAAGGGAAACTAGTGTGTATTTTACAACTTACATGTTTCTTGTTGGAATGTATCTTTACTTGACAATTTATCATCTTCAACTGTCTCGCTATGAGTCACATTTATATTAAGATTGCCATTAACTCTAAATATATGTCCTAAATAAACATTCGTTGAATTTGAAATATTTATATTGTTAAAAGTGAGTGCAGGTATTTGACTGATCATATTTTCATATTTATTAAAATGCGTGTCACAGTCATTTCCACCCAACTCCAATTCTTCACCAGATTCTGAAGAGCTCGATGATTCTGTTATACTTGATTCTATTACACTTAGACATGATTCTTGTTCTTCACTAACTAAATTGTCTGTATCTATAGAATTTAACCAAGTTTTTATTTTATCAGATTTATTGTCCACTACTTTCGACATTTTCCAGTTGCCCAGAGTAATTTTTAAGAACTGTACATATGAATGTATAAAGTATCCGGAGAATTTGTGATTTTTATAAATGTTGTGTTTAATGTACTTACCCAGCAAATGCAAAAACAAGCATCTGAAATACGATTTAATATCAAGCCTAATGTATAAGATTAAATCGATAATTTCTCTAACGTTTTCAAAAACAACAATGAAAAGGTTTTCACAAGTCATTTATTAACAACAATCAAAATACAAATTCAAATTTTATTACAACACAATTAAAATTTCATTTGATTTCTAGTGTAGAATATTTTCTAAATTAAGTAAAAATTTAGTTTTTTGTTTAAAACGTATTTATTCTTAAGAAAGGGCTTTTTAAATTTTTCTTAGTTTGTGGTGGAATCTTTGTGTTTGCTGGGTATTTATTTGATAACTATATTTAATTATGAGTAAGTTGGTGAGTAATGTCTACGATCTAAAGTACGTTCATATTTATCTTATATAGCAAACTATGAATTAAATATGTTTATCATTTCGTTATTAGAATGAATTATACTTGCTTTATATAGATAACTGAAAATAATTGTCATTCTTTCTGAGTAAATATTAAGTGTTTTTAGTTTCGGAGGTTATTAAAATCTTTGATTTGTATGTAACTTTTCTAGTTTGAATTTTTGCCAATTTTTTAAACATGAAATAACCTTATAGAACGAGCTAAATAATCTTTTATTATTTGTGAAACCATTTTTTTAGTTTATTTATTAAGATCTTAAGTTTCCTTGGTACTTTAGGCTATATATGTATATGTAATAAATGCTACATCACTTTACAGTTTCACCGTCTGTTCCTAAGTCATCATCAATTGACTTGTTATAAAAGTGATTCCAAGTAGCAATTTCCTCATACAATTTCGTACCAGGACTTTCAGTTTCCGAGAATTGGCGGTGTCCAAATAATTTATAATTTTTTATTAAATGTCCCTCTTTAACGCCCCTATAAAAATTAATAAATTAATCTTATCATCTTGCATTTATTTTCGATCAAACCTTCTTAATAAATGTTGACAAGAACAAATTGCTTTATTTGATGGCTTTCTAGTTATGAAACAGCCAATGAATGAAATACCAATCGATCGATTATTATAGCCAAATGTGTGAGCACCTTCGTTACCCCATCCTCTTCCTTCATAAATCGTACCATCACAGCCAATAAGAAAATTATAAGCTATATCATTCCAGCCATGTGTATCGATGTGGAAGGCCTATTAAAATTAATAGATGTGTATTTAATATGTCAAGAATGTATGAATTTGTATATCACATTTTAACATACCTGTATATCCCGTATTAATTGAATATTTTGTGACTGACTAATAGAACTGGAAGTGGCAGTATGTGCTTTAATTAAAAAAAAAAAGTATATAACGTTTAAATTTACGAAAACAATTAAAGCCAATATAAATTAGAGTGGCGTTAGCATAAATTAAATATAAAAATATACTAAATATGTTTTTAAATATTTATAGATATGCAATTCAAATATTTATTTTAATTAAAAATGTCAATTTTATTGTAGAGCAGCATGTTTGTAAAGTTTTTACCATAGTCGTTATATAGGACCTCTGATTTGGAATACTAAAAATTTATACTGTGGACTACATCTCCCAATACTAAAATACTATAATATAAATAATGCAAATATAGATATAATAGGTATGTAGAAAAATAGACAAAATTAGAAAATCTTTGAAAGAATGAATGGAATTCAAATTCGTTGAGTTTTTAATTCTAAAACTCTGAGAAATCTTTTTAATAGGTTTTTGTATATAGCTAGATGGAATAAATTCAATACCAATAACTACATATGCATAATACATACTTACGTGTCTTACAACTAAAAAAAAAAACTTACAAACTATGACTAATTTAACCGGGTCATCAATCTTATTATATGGTTCTTTCGGCTTTCTATTTGACCAAAATCTGCGCTGAACTATTGCGAAGTCAGATAGCTGAATATTGGATGCTGAAAAACTAAATATATATAAAATTTTTTTATACGCAAAATACTCATAACTTACTTGCTTTAACTAGTATTTCATTTTCAATATGCAATAAAGTTATTCCTGTATCATTACCATTTTTAGCAAGATTTAAATAAAGATTGCCATCGTAATTAATTATATTTCCCAAATGAACATTTGACGAATTGGTTATAGTAACATTGCTTTTTGTGTCTGATTCTGATAGCTCTTGTAACGTTTTCTGTATATGGCTTAAATCTGGAGCAGTAGTATTTTATACTTAATATTAAGTTTGCATATGTGTATGTTAAAATGTATATCATGAACATACATACATGTTTTTAAATGTATTACCTAATGATGTCTTTTGTTTGGGTACATCCTGCTCGGAGACAACTAACATTTGGTCTCTGCAATAAAAATATTTTGTTTATCAACAAAACACTGCCCTAAATTTAGAGAACGAATTGACTTTACGGTAGTAGCTCAAATTAAAAAGCTTCTTAGACTAAAAAAAATTTTCATAGTTCATATAAAATTTGCCAAAGGCCGATAAACATTAAGATTGCAATTTAAAAATTGTATCAGTATAAATAAATCGAAATAAAATATTGGTCCCAATTTTTAATAAAATAACCGAAATCGGTAAAAGCGAGTTATGAATATAAACTTTTAAACTATAGCATAAACTATCTGTGACTATAGACTACAAGATTATATTACAAACCACAGAATGAATAGTCTATGTTACAAGCAAAGTTTAAAAACGTATCACTTAAAAAACAAACTTGCACAAGTGAATCTTAAAAATAATGATTGTAAATTTTTTAAAAATAGCCGAGCAAAACAAAATAGGAATTTGAGGTGCAAAAAAGACAAAAAGAAAATGTATATTATATCTTCACCACAGAATACCCTATAGTTTCCGGTATGCTAAGTGCACAACTCCATTAGAACAAATAATAATCAAAAGTAACTTGCCAACATCAGCTGTAGAAATTAATATAAAATGTACCAGATCGAATCCAAGGTTTATCTGTATATCATTCTTAGTACATGCAAATACTGTTTATGTATATAGAAATTAGTTCTTCAATTCGACGTGGTAACTAATTTTGACATTATCGCTGTAGTTTTCACAGCGGATTGCCCGGGGTACAGCTTATATGAATTCGCTTTGCAAATTGACAAAATTTATTCTAAGTTGCAATTTAAATCGGAAAAATTAGTCTTGTTAAAATCACCATCTAAACCATTAAATAAAAATTTACAAATTCCATACATCAAAAAAATTAAAGAAAATTAATTCGCCTTTCTTATGATTTTCGGTAATTTGCCGCACTAGCACATTCGCTCAACAGCTGTTTTATTCTAATGGCCAACAGGCTTTGCATTTCAATCTGCGATGACAAGTTTCATGTTTTAAGTTATTTAAAAAAACATAATTTATGAAAAACATTGTTTTTTTGATATATATTAAAAATAATAAGTAATCTTTTGAAATCACAGAAGAAATGAGTGATATACCATATAAACATAAACAGCCACTCTTAGAAGATAGCAGCAGTAGCGATGATGATACAGATGTGAACGAGTCTGGGACATATCACTATGACAATCAATCCCTAAATAAACAGGAGTTATCAAGAAAAATCACAAGTGATCAGCCTACTGGAAGTCATCATCTTAATTCACATGATGAAAGTGAACATGGGTGGAGAGAAGAACCGGAAGAACTTCCTGAATTGCAACAAGACGGTAACATGAAAGTAGTAGCTTCACATTATAATGAACTTAAAGAAACTGGCAGAAAAGAGCGTTTCAAATCTCGTATATATCATATGAGAAATTTTAATAATTGGATAAAATCTCAACTGATATCGGAATATCTTATACGCATTCGTGAAAATCAGCGCATGGGGGAACCAATGCGTGTTTTAGATATGTGTTGTGGAAAAGGAGGAGATTTACTTAAATGGGAAAAAGCTTTAATTACCTACCTGATATGTACAGATATTGCTGAAGTTTCCGTTGAACAATGTAGAACGCGGTATGAGGATATGTGTAGAAGAGCTGAAAAATACAAATTTGCTAATAAATTTGAAGCAGAATTTTTTGCATGTGATTCTACTTTGGTTCGACTGAGAGAACGATATAAAGATCCATCGTTAAAACTTAATTTGGTTTCTTGTCAATTTGCCTTTCACTATTCCTTTGAATCACTTACACAAGCAGAGTGTATGGTTCGGAATGCCGCTGAATGTCTACAGCCAGGTGGTTTCTTCATAGCTACTATGCCAGATGCATTCGAACTAATGAAACGGCTAAGAGCCGCCAGCAATGGTCGAAGCTTTGGCAATGAAGTTTATAACATCGAATTTGTTTGTGATACTAACCCACCACCTTTGTTTGGTGCAAAATATCAATTTCACTTAGAGGGAGTTGTTGATTGTCCAGAATTTTTAGTGCACTTTCCAACATTAGAAAAACTCTGCCGTAAGTATGGCTTGAAATTGGATAGAAAGACAACATTCGCGGATTATTATAAGGAAAATAAAGAAAAGGGTATGTACTTGTACAAAAAACTATAATGTGATTTAAAATCAAATAAACTTTATACCTACATACTTTAAAGGAAGAACGCTTTTGCAACGCATGAACGGCTTAGATACTGTTTTTGCTAACCGTATAGGTAACGATGAACAATATGCTCATATCAAAAGATATGTTAAAGGCAATTCTGGACGTCCTTATGGATCTTTAACAAAGTGTGAATGGGAAGCAGCAAGTAAGTAAAATTTTAAAATGTAATGGCCATTATAGATTTTTTTAAAATGGATAATTTTAATCCAAATTTGTTTTTAAATTATATGAGTTTAAAAATAGAACTGTGAAGACTTTATTATATACTAATACATATATAAATGTAAACAGTGGATGTGCAGAAGTATATACTTTATTATGAGCGGCAGAAATTTGATCATTTACTTTTACTATCCAATAGTTTTATAAATATTTTTTGAAGACTTATTTTATTGCAGTCTGCGGCCAGATTGTTTAAACTTTTGAGTTGAACAAAATTTCCCCTGATTCGCGGTACATATGGGCCAATTTGCAATAATAATAATTTCAGTCGGAGTTATATGTACTATTACAATTTCATAAAATATTTAGAAAAGCTGTTGCCTGCCTGCCTCAGAATAAATTATCACCTAATAATACGCACATAACATCCACTGTGTATATTTTCAAATTTTAAGAATTAATTAAGCTGTTTTCTTTTAGCAATTTATTTGGTATGTGCTTTCCGCAAGTGCAAAAATACTTGGGATGCTCAGGGTAAACCAGTATTCGAATTTGATTAATAGCTGCCTATATATTTTATGACTTTTAGAACGTATTGGACACAAATATGTATTAAAATTTTCTCTTAAAAAAAAAACAATAAAACAATAATTATAATTAACTTACTAGTGATTTTATTAATTCAAAATCTAACTTATGTAAATTTTTTACTTAGGTTGATAAAAAGTGGAAAATTTATAACAATAATATCAAAATGTATCATTTAACAACTTTAAACCAATTTTCTTTTTGTAGAAAGGATTAATGGGACTTGGCATTGCGTTGGGTTTTAACAAACCTTTACCAGGTTTTCTTTTCGCATCGAATGGTATGTCGGGTGAACTTTTAATTTGTTGTATGTATTCGATAGGATTTTGTGAAGTGTTGTGTTTTAATGCAATTTTGACACGCTTTGTGCCACTTGACGTTTTAGGAGTGTTTGGCGCTGAAAAAAATTGTCCCTTACCAACTGGTGTAGATTCCTTATCAGATAATTGTTTTGCTAATGGATTCAATACCATCACTGCATTAGCTTTTTTAATCTGTAACTTACGGGATGGTAGGAAAAATTCTGTTTCACCATCAGCTAATGGCTCCTCCCATTGATTTTTTATCTTATTTATCATATCCTTCGGCTTAGTTTGAGCAGTTAGCGGTTCTTGTTCTGATATTTTGGAACCATTTGTTTCTTTTACTGCAACACAAGCCACATCATCATCGTTCTTTTTCTTCTTCATTTTTGATTTAAATGAATTTTCTTGTTTCTTTTTAGAGTGTACTTTATATTTTTTACTATGCATGTTTGATGACGAATTTTTATCACAAAAAGTTTCCTTTTTAATTCGTTTAGGCTGCAAGTCTTCTTCATTCAGTTCTTCTTCTAGCCAACCCGCCATGAAGGATTTACGGGACCTCTTTCTACGCTCTCTTAAATACTCTTTTGGAAAAGCTTTTTCCAAAGTTTGATCATAGTTTGATTCATCCACATCATCGAAATTTAAGGACTTTAAAAATTTTCTTCTTTTGCGTTTTGTCATCTGTTTCAATTTTCTATCGACTCCATATAACTCATTTTCCAAGTTATCCAATTGCCTAATTTTTTCTTTAATTAAAGGTTTTTCAGATTTGCCTTCAAATCGCGGCATTGTTTTCACACCTAATGGAAATTCTCCATTTTGATACCTCTTAAATGAATCCAATAGTTTTTTAAGTAATTTTCTACGCTTTGTAGTACATTCTTCTTTATAAAGGAAATATTCAATTTCTTTTATAATTATTTCACCGTTAAGTAGCAACTCTGGCATAAAAACATCAACATTACCAGCACGTGGATCAAGATGTTTATTACTAATACTTTCCTCCACATTTTCCTCTTGTATCTCATCATTTTCAGATACTTCTATTTTTTCCAAATCACCAATATGTTTGCTGGGGAATCCCATTTCTTTCCAAGCATTGTATTTTTCGGTATATTCTCTACCCAATGAGCTTTGATATAGTAAATGATAAAATATTCTGCTTCGACAGTGCGAAATTAAATTGGAATCTCTTTGCGTTGCGATAAATTTAACAAAAGGTTTAATAAACAATCCGACTTGGTCTGCAGTAATACCTCCTTCAGACACTTTAGCCAATTCCTCGAAGAATATGTCAAAGTAATGCATTGTTAAACCTTTTGCTGTAACATTTTCAAATAGGACTGTTTCAGTCGCATGTTTATTAAACAGTTCAATAGCTTCTAAGCTCCAATTCGATGATTTCAGGGACTGGAACATGTAACGCAGCATACGTCGAGTCAACATTAAAAACTTATCTATACGCCATTGATCTATGCCGAACCATTCAATACACATAGTTTTCAAGAACGCCCCAAAAAAATCCACACAATATTGCATATTTCCCGCAAAACACTCTAAAAGCCTTCCAAGTTTTTCGGCAAGTTCTTCTTGAACTAAGGGTTTGTCAGAGTACCACATATTATAATACAGCCCCTTCCATATTCTAATAAAATCCTCTTGACTAAATGGAAAAGAGGATGTCGTTCTTAGCTGGAGCCATTTACGTAACTTTTTCATTTGTTTATTTCGTTGCGATAAGTCATTACATGCCAACGATTTAACAATTCGTATCTCCTGGGCTATAATTTTTATATCTTCTGGGATCCCATCACAGCTTTCTTCTACATTCTCTTCATTGATTTCCGCATTTATCTTTTTTTTTAAAGAAAAATTTTGCTGGGATTTATTATTAGGTTCAATTACTACCATTCTGTTTTTCACACAATTACTTTTTGATCTTTTTACTAAATTTTTTTGTATTTTTATTGTCTTACAAACACAAGCGTTAACACGTGTTTGAGAAAAATCTAAAGCAAAGGCCGATATTGCCAGATTTAGTAATCACTTTAAATTTGTCAAGATGAATTCGTACAAGGTGGAATCATCAGCCCAAAGCAAATTGATAGATATTAGGTTTTTAGGTTCAATTTAATGAAAATATTGATTTAATTTCTTCACAAAAGCACAGAACATAAGTCAAATAACACAAATGCATACATATAAATCTACAAAAACATACCTATAACATTGTAATATTGAAGACGGTTAGCAATGAATTTTAGCAGCTGCTGAGCCCATTCTGGCCGCATAGCCAATTCGCCCAGCAGCTGTTTTATTTCAAATTGTAAAAATTTATACCAATTTAAAATTTGAATCGGAAAAGTTAATTCATTTAAAAATATAATTTTTACAAACGCAAATTTGTAACAATAAATAAATATATAAAAATTTCACGGACTAAAAATTAAAACCGATAATTTCTTGCAGCTATATGGCATCCTTTTTATCAGCTGTGCATGTTACAAAAATACTACTGCATGCATGCTATAAACTTGTTGTGTGATATAGTTAAAAAAAATAAATATGAAATTGAATAATAATAATAAATAAAACATTGAATGAAGTTAATTTTACAAGTTTTTAATATATACAGAAAAATATTTAATCAAGTGCGATTAATAAACACATTCAGCTCAATGGCTTGCAGTCGCTATGAATATGTGAAACAATATGAAAAGGATGATAGCATATTACCGAATGTTTGGATAGTAGTTCGAGTAGATGGGAAAAGTTTTCACAAATTTTCAAAAGTACATGACTTTCAAAAACCAAACGATGAAAATGGTACTAATATATTTTTTCAATTGTTTTATGTATGGTTAATAAAATCAATAAGCAACGGTTAATTTATGTTTTCAGCTTTAAGTCTCATGAACTATGCAGCACAAACAGTTATGGAAGAATTTCGAGATATTATATTATCCTATGGTCAAAGTGATGAATATTCATTTATTTTTCGTAAGGAAACCAGTGTTTTCAACAGAAGACATTCAAAACTATTGTCATATGTTACTAGTTTATTTACATCTTCATACGTTATGAACTGGAGCAATAGGATGGGAAAGAAGAAATTACAATATCCGCCATGTTTTGATGGTCGTATTGTTTTGTATCCATCTGATCAAAATATTAAAGATTACTTAAGTTGGCGACAAGCAGATGTCCATATAAATAATTTGTATAATACAGCATTTTGGAATCTGATTCTTAAGGGTGGTCTTTCTAACCAAGAAGCTGAAGCTGAATTACGAGGGACATTTTCCGCAGACAAAAATGAGTTATTATTTTCAAAGTTTGGTATTAACTACAATAGTCTTCCAGAAATGTTTAGAAAGGGTACAATATTGTTAAGAAAAAAAGTAGTATTAGAAGAATTTCCAAACAAACGACAATTGATTATACCAATACATGAAGATATGATTAAGAACAAATTTTGGAAGCAACATCCTGAATTGTTGGGAAAATATATTCCGGGTGATTACGAATGTAAAACCGAAGAACTGATAATATCTGACTTAGTAACAAGACAAATTAAAGATTTAGTTGTGAAATGAATTATATTCTTACTTTAATAAATTAATTTAATTTAAAATAACATTACTTTTTTATGATCTCCCGGTTCCAATACAATTGCACATTTCTGTACATACCTACATATGTATGAGCTTAAATCAAGTTATTTTCTACTTTACACATGTTTAAAATTACCTAAAAATTTAAGGAATATCTTTTACTCGAGAGAGATATACTTTTGTATTGCCCAATTTTAGAGTTTCGAAATGAACGAACACTACTGCTCAGTTTCTAAACAATTTCAGCTAACGACATGTACCAGCATGCCATACTGCTATTTTTTATGTAAAAATATTTACACAATTTTCAATTGAAGTTTCTCTATTTAAATATGGTAACTTTCTCTCAAAAGCAAAATCTCATATTTTCGGTAAAAATTTTTTTAGTAAAAAAATTAGAATTTTCCAAATATTGAAGAAAACGGCAATTTTTTTAAAATATTTGTAAAGTATTCATACATATTTATAAAGTATATATACATATATAGACGTATATATGTATGTATGTATAAGTCTAGCTTAACTAGAAACAACCAATGTATAGGAATTAGTATGCCTGGTTACCATGATCCTATTCAACACCACCGCCGTTTAAGTACTTTTTCTTTAGATGCTATCGAAGAATATTTTGCCCAGCTAAATCCCATTGCAAAACGTATTGCTTACGATATTAATGATACCAAAGCTAATTATGGACATCTATGGAACTCTTTAGATTACCATGAGCAAAACGATATAATCAATGACACTTTAATTAAACCAGAGATTTCCTTACGATATTTCGATAATTTTTTGACGCCCACTCCAACAAATTCATCGGAAAATAGTTATCAATCTTCAACGGATTCACTAACTGCTATAGTGCTAAAGGATGTTGGAGTATCCAAACCGGCTAAGACCGACCGAGAGAAGGGAGATAAAAAAAATATTTCCCTAACGTTAAGTGGTGCAAAAATTAACTCTTATGGCATGAAACATTTTTACTCATACGATGGACGGAATTTGCACTCATTTGGGGTGCAAAAAGTAGCACTTAAAGTCATAAAGGATGACACTTTAGGTTGCTTTCGCGATGAGCATTCACGTCCATTTTGCTATAGAACAAAATCGCAAATTGATTTATTTGTTTTACCACATATTGCAGTACCCATGGCGACTCGAAATGCTATTCTTTCCAAGCGAATAGTGGTAGATAGTGCACATACTGCAACTTCAATTTTACGTGAAGATTTCGCACCTAAGGATGAAACGTCGAAGAAAGCTTTGGACAACTATCATCGTTTGCAACACCAATTGAAAATTAATCTTAAAGAAACAAAATCACAAGATTTGCAAAGCTCATCATTATCGTATACATCTGTAAAACCTAGTAGTATTTCAGCAAGTCGAAAAATTTTAAAATCCCCTGAAATATCCTATAAAAAAGAAAGTAAGGAAAAAGCAGCATCTAATTCGAAAAATACAAAGTCATCAATATTTCAAAACTATATAAATTCTACCCAAATTAATGTTACACCTAAAATAGAGGACAACTATGCAGTTTTTTCAGATGCATATAATACTGCAGAAGAGAGTTTTAATTTATTACAACATTGTGCTCAGAGTGAACTAAATATGGGTTCTTGTTCGTCGGCAGCTACATCAGATGATGAAAAAACTTTAGTAGAAGAGGAAGACGTCCATTTACTGGATAATGATGCAAACATTCGCAAAGGATTTGATTTTCTAAATAATTGGTAAAAAATACATACATATATAAAATCTTTTTTATAAAGCTAAACGGCATGCATCTCTTTAAAAACTTTTGATATTCTTATACAAAATAAAAATACATACATATAAATAAAAACCCAGCGACACTATATACACCATATATATAATTCTATAACTAAAATTGAATAGACTGAACTGATTTTTCTAAATAAAGAAAATGTGAAATTAATACGCTATTATAGCCTATATCAGCATATGGTGAAAACTTTAACTTAAATCCGCAATGTTTGTTAGTTTTTGGAACTGGTTTTCGATAAGAAGAATAATGAACATTATTATTATTATAAATTATTATTTGATATTAGAAATTAATTCTATTCCGTACAGTAAACAACTATGTCATTCATTTAGTCACATTGCAATGCAAAATTTTGTAATAAAAGCCATCAATTCTATTTTATTAGTTCATTGTCCCATTAATGGACATGAGTCCCATTAGTCTGATGTTAAAAAAAAAAGAATAAATTTTTTATTGTACTTAATGTATCGGTACAACTGTATTTCTTTAGAATCATTTCATGTGTTTCGCGACTAATTAGCTTAGAAACTGTTGAAAATATAACACATTTTATCGTAGGAAGTCTGCTTTTTTATAAAACGCAAATCCACTAATGGGTTATGAGAGTTAAGTATTCATTGCATTATGCAATTATTGCGCAAATTATCTTTTACCATTGCAGTATCAATAAATTGAGCATATGGAAGTAAAAACTTTCTTGCTGTGCACAATATGAATGTAAAAAAGTTTTTTGTTGCGATATCTTAATGTTTACAACTTTCTTATGTACTTAATTTACTTAATAAAGTTAGTTACATTTATTTAATGCAATAACTTAGTGAATATAGGACAAAAGCAATTATAAATTTAAAAATATTAAATAATTTATATTCATACATTTATGGTATATACTATATTTATGTTAAAATTGATCGATTTTTTGTGCATTATTAATACATCATTTTATAGCCATCGCACGACTATTTTAATGGGCAATTATAAGTAAACCTTTCTCAACAGTTAATTTTTCTCTAAATGGATAGTAAATCTCTGTCTACATCGATGAATATTCGGTTTTTAACTTATTAGTACTCATCATCATCTTCGTCATCTTCTTCTCCACCTACTACGCGCATTTGCTTTGCACTTTGTTGTATCGCCGATGCTTGCATGCTAATCCATTGTTGTTGCTCTTCTTGTGCTTGCTCTTCGCGGGCCTTTTCAAACAACTCTTGTTGCTGTCTCAAAAGTTCTTCCTCTGGTATGCCTAAATTTTCCAAGCGAGTACTTTGCCGTCGCCTTTTCGCAGCCACTTCTTTGCAGTCATTAAGCACGGCTTCAGCTTCTTGTTTATAATCACGGAATCCCAAACGGTCTAAAGCCTCTAAAACATGTTCTGCATTAATAGTTTTTTTATTACGTATATTACAAACTTCATTAGCCTCTGAGCTTATTAAATGTATGAACTCTGAACAGCAATTTAGAAGTAGTTCTCTGCTTTCGTTGGCCACGCGGACCGATGGAACTAATTCCTTAATAATTTTGTTGATACTAGCACGCGGTAAAGTTAATTCATCATCTTCCGAAGGCGGAGGGCATAATTCATCTTGGGGACTGCTCATTATTGTTTACAAAACTACAGCGGTTTGCGGTAAGTGTATTTTCTGCGAAAGAACGTAAAAAATTAAGAACTAAATGCAACATTACAAATCGTCAAGTAAAACATATTTACGTCCGAATTCATAACAAAACATTTGTTTCTTAAGAGCTTAAGAAGCAGTTTTTCTATAGAATAAGCCCTTATTAAACAAAAATGTATGAATTTGGCTGTTAGAATATTGAAGATGCCTTCCTATTACCTGCACTTATTTTTCTTTTTAAATTTCAAGTGACAACATACACATTAAAATATTTTTAGTATATATGTATGCATATCGTAGGCAAAACTGCATATAACACTAACCAGAAATTGTACAAGGTGTGGCAATATCTTCTGTATTTCTATTACAATATGGAAATTTCTTTATATTATAACAATTTCCCCTTTTTAAAGTAGATAATTTATTCGTTTTCTTTTCTTCAAAAACAAAATTTAATTATATAGCAATTTTCATGTGGCGTTTAAAACAAAATTAAAATTTTATAAAAAAGAGATAAGTACTGTTAACAGTGTAAACACGGCCCAAATTGACCAGACAGGAATTTTGTATTCAACAGAAATTGCAGGTACGATGAATACAAAATAATACTTCTGCATTGATGCAAGTAAATGCTTTTATATTAATAATATTATGTTTTATACCATTCTATCAAATCTAGATTAATTAATAAATTTTAAATCATATTTAAAGAATATTGAGTTTCTGACGTTTGTGTTGTTTTGTAAAGTAATATTTCTCGATCTGGTAATTCTGTTTATACTTACATAAGATTCCGCTGTCACTGTTTAGTCGTGTCGTGAAAAATTCTGGTAAAAGTTTATTCTATTGGTTTTGCATAATCAAATTTTAACTTTTGAAAAGTTCAAGGTGTATTAAAATTTTTGTCACATTGTAGGTAACTGCACGGAACTCTTGAGTACTCATCCAATATGTTTATGCAACGTGCTACTGCCCTTTTTGTCCCAATTGCTGCTGAGGCTACTTTACAGGCCCAACAACAACGTGGTATGGCTACTCTAAAGGCAATTTCTATTCGCCTAAAGTCAGTAAAAAATATTCAGAAAATTACGCAATCCATGAAGATGGTATCTGCTGCTAAATATTCTCGCGCAGAACGTGAATTGAAAGCAGTTCGTCCCTATGGAGTTGGTGCTCAACAATTTTTCGAAAAAACCGAAATAAAGGCCGACGAAAAGGCTGAACCCAAGAAGTTGATGATTGCTATGACTTCAGATCGTGGTTTATGTGGAGCTGTACATACTGGAGTAGCTCGTTACATTCGTAACGAATTGGCAAAGGATGATTCAAATACTAAAATTATTTGTGTCGGTGACAAATCCCGTGGCATTCTGTCTCGCCTGTATGGCAAAAACATTTTGATGGTAGCAAACGAAGTGGGTCGTTTGCCCCCAACTTTTTTGGATGCCTCTCGCATTGCTCACGAAGTTCTAAAATGCGGTTATGATTTCACCGAAGGACAAATTGTTTACAACCGTTTTAAATCGGTTGTTTCCTACCAGTGTACTCAGTTGCCCATATACAGTGCACCTGTTGTCGAAAAGTCTGATAAATTGGCTGTATATGATTCATTAGACGCTGATGTTGTTCAAAGTTTTTTGGAGTATTCTTTGGCCTCCCTTATCTATTACACAATGAAAGAGGGAGCGTGCTCCGAACAATCTTCACGTATGACTGCCATGGACAATGCGTCCAAGAATGCTGGTGAAATGATTGAAAAATTAACTTTGACATTTAACCGCACCAGACAGGCTGTCATTACTCGTGAACTGATTGAAATTATTTCTGGTGCTGCCGCTTTGGACTAAACAGCTTCCTTTATATATCTGGTTGCAAATCGACACTAAAACCGAGTTAAAACTTTATAAAAATAGTAAAAAATTATCGTCACATTCAACCTTATGTCTATATTTAAATAAATATTACCAATCATAGACATAAGGTAAACCGATAACTGACAGAACACTCATCAGAGCTGAAAAAAAATTATTCAGATTTATGATTAACTTCTAATAAAGATATAAAGTAATAAATTTTATTTAGTCGTTTTAATTGAAATTTTACAGTTCCATATTTTCAACATTGCAATTTTTCAAGGGTATAACAAACAAAAAATAAATGTTTACAAAAGTACCTTAATGTGCTGTTTACGCAAAGCGAACTATACAATCGTCTAAAAAATTTGTGTGGAAAACGTTCCATTTTTTAATGTTTTTCATACAAGAAAAAAAACTACGATTGGATTGTTTGTTTCGTATACACACCACATAAATATCAAAAATCTATTCCCTTATCTTTGCTTTTATATTATTTATTACAATATCCTTAATTAATAAAGGGAAGTTGAAACTGTTTGGAATTAAAAAGCTGTTGACGAGGAATATAATTGTCTATCTTCACTCTAAGATTCACAAAATAAATGTGTATTAAACGTTTTGCAGAACGTAAATAATATTTCAAAAGTACTGTAAATGAATGAAACCGTCTTTTTTATATTTCGAATAAGTAAACTTTTAAAGATGTAAAACTAAAAGAAAAAAAAATAAATTCATGTAAAGAATTTATGAAAAATGTTACTTTGTTCTTTATATATTTTCAAACAGCAACTTTGTCCTCATAATAAAATTATAAAGCATATGGGCTTTTCAGTTATATAAATAGTTGAATACTTATAAAAAAAGACAAGTAAAGTTTACCATTTTTTTATTTTAAGTATATATTTTTTTAGCCATTTTATGCTCTTTTTATACTTTATAAAAATCATTTAAAATTTCTTTTTTGATAAAACATGATGTAATGACGAAACAAAATTAAAGAAGTATAATATAAAAAGTTGTGATTTTATGTATGCACATATTTGTTTATGGTTTTGTTTTGTCGATGCTGAAAACTATAAAAAGAAGTAACAAAAAAAAAAAAAAGATCTTTGTGACACATCTACCATTTTTTCTTATGTTCATCCATTGATACACCACCGGGACCCAAGGATACAATCATCAGTAAGCCTCCAATAACGGAAAGAGTCTATACAATTAAATTTACACAAAATTATTGTTCATTATAATTTTTTTAAGTTCGATATTAAATATTTACTTGGAAAAAGTCATATTTGAGAAAATCTCTGAGAGGCTTAAAAGCAGGAATGGTCCACCACGCGTTATGATATAAGTTTAAAATACTTAACAAAGCGACTAAAATCAAAGCAGACAATTTAGTTTTGTAACCAATTGTTACTAAAACCATCAAAATTGAACCAACAATATCTTGAAGTATCTAAAACATATATAAATATAATTTTAATTAAATATTAACATATATTGCTACAACTATACCAGAAATTTACAAACCTGCAAGAAACTCAATTCAAAGCGAATTAATGTTATAAACATGAATGCTAACAAAACACGACCAGCGAGTTGCATAACATTCTTCGGCTTATTGTCCCCCAATGAGGGTACGCCAGCAAAGAGACTACGTCCTTCAACGCGGGATTCAGCTAATACCAAAAGTAGAGCTCCGATAAGAGCAAGATTACGTAATAAGAATTGTATATCCCACAATATAGAGTAGGCTATTGTCTAAGATAAATTACAAATTATGGCACATATGTAAATATATGTATACACACACATTAATTATCAATTAGTCGATTACCTGCAATACAACAATGAAAAATAGAATACCAACGGCAATGTCAACCTTAAATCTAGCAATGACCATTCCACACGCTCCAAGTTGTCCCACTAAATTAACTAAAACAAACACAGTAGCCAAAAATTTACCGCAACCCCAGCTCATATCCATGTATTCGCGTTGTTCAGTCCATTGAATATACATCCGCAAGCCATCTTCAAAAAATGTTGCTATAAGACACAAACGTGCAACTGTAGGCAGGATGTTTTTTCCACGACGTATAACCTAAATTAAAATAACAATATTATCAACTTGAGTGAGATTTAAAGAAAATACATAAAAGTAAAAAATAGATTTTTTACTTGCTTTTGAGACGAGGTTCTTCAAAAATATTTCTATAAGATATTTATTTGTAAATTGAAATGTAGCATTACTAAATTTTGAGTTTTACTGTAAAACTTATAATAATCACCATTATACATAATAATTAACAAAAATAAATAAAATAACATATTTTATGTAAAATTTATTTGAGCTTATTTTATGTTCTCTTCATTAATAAAAATAAGAAGATCAAATAATTAAGATATTATAAAATAACATAATTTATTATGACACTAATGAAATGTCGAATTACTAATTCAATCTAATACGCGCCCTTATGCGGAAATCTACAGAAAAATTATTTTATGTTTGGTACCTATAGTTATATAGTTTTTGGGAATACCGTAAATCTATTGTTGTGCATTTTAATTTTTTTATGTATATATAAAAATTAACGATAAATATTTTATATCGTAGGCATTAGCAAGGCGAAATAACTTTGAGTATTTATACTCTTACGTACCTATAGGTGTCTACATTATTATTGAGAGCATTCAATGTAAACATATTTTCATTTATTTAAATAGGTACAACAAATTTTTTCTAATAAAGGCATAAAATTTTAAAATATTTTCCGCCTCTTTTGATTATACTAAAAAAGTAAAAATATATAAAACTGCACTAGCTTGAAACCTGCGCCCAGCTCATATTTTGAAAAATATTACCTAAATTTAACATTACATATTCGCATATAGTGCGAGTTTATATAGTCATTTAAAGCAACAAATGGTAAGTCAACTCGAAAAAAGCGAAAGTTGTTGTGTAAAGTGAACCATTAAAACTACAGATTTCTATATTGTCAATTAATTAACATAATAGTATAAACACCTAAAATATCAACAAAAAAAAATATTAATTTCGATAGTTCATGTGTACTGAGCAATTGTGTTTATTCTGAGCAATTTATAGATGCACATGTATCATATTTATGTATGTACAACCCAATACGCCAATGGATGACGTTGACAAATTTTTGTGTAGTATTAGATACGAATCATATTAAAGTTTTATTTGCTTTTTTCTCCCACTTGTAGTTATATATTTTTACTCTCTTATATATTAGAAGCCCTTAACAGTTAATAAAATGTTAATTTATCTGCATTTTTATTAGTGCTACAGTATTTTTTTCACACTTTTTTAAAATTATGTTCATTGCTTACCTGATCCGCCACATCTTCTGTTTTTGAAATATATTCGTTTGGGATGTTCATTTTTGTTCGTTCTCTTAATAAATTCTTAAGTTAACTTTTACTTGGGATGGTGGACTTTAGTTTCAGATTTAATGTCCTGTTTTTCCTCTCTTTTTCCACCTTTATTTACTTAATAATATGAGTTTAGCTTTTGATACGCGAGCATTTAACAGTTTATTATAAAAATTTAATATTAATTGCCTTAAACTTATAAAAAACGAAGAAACGACAGAAAATCCACGTAAAACATAGAACACGGGGGAAGACAAGACAAATAATGCCGAGCAATGAAATAAGCCGACCGGCTCAAAGAGGATGGCAAGCCGTCGCCGCTGGTTTTGTAATCAATGTCGCTGCCGTCACTAACCATCTAAATTAGTTTTAAAGAGCCGCCGTTTTTTTTATTTTCGCAAATGGAACTTTCAAAGCCGTTAATTTGTACTTTTTTTTTATCGTGGTATGAAATTTATCCATCTGCTATTCTCACATATTACCTACGTGATCAAGATTTTTTTATTAGAAAACTTTTACGTTACATATATTTTGCCAAAGTCATAGAGTAGATTGATATTGAAAAATAACTTAATCTTCATTATAATTGTTTCTTGCAAAAAAAATATTATATATTTTCTGACTAGGACATTTGTCAAATGAATTAATCATTGTCAAAATCTAAAACTAGTGGCTACACTTTAATGTAAAAACGTTGAGAATGTGTAGAACCGATGCTCTATTTACTTGAAGTCCGCCATTGTTAAAAGTGACTTGCTAGAAAGTGGATGTATATATTTTTCTGCTAGTTTCTGTTAGTGAAAAAATTGCTATTCAATAAACTCCAAAACTGTTGTCAAACGCAGTTTAAAAATTACTTTGTACATAAAATTTAAATAAAAAATTTTCACCATTTCGAAGTAAGTAATTCCGGAGATTTTATTAAATCTATTCAAAATTATATAGTGAAAAAAAACTACAAATTGTCCGCCATCTTGCTTTGTGTAGACACATGTATACATACATATTAGGAAAAGCCTTTGTAAAAAAAAATCAATTTATAACTAGAAAAAGAATTGCGTTTTAACTAACCTTGATATTTTTATACATAAGATCAAGGGATACCTCACAAAAAATGCCACGCTATCGTGAATGGGATTTGGAATGCAAAGTGTATGTTGGGAACTTAGGATCATCAGCTTCTAAGTATGAAATAGAAAATGCGTTTAGTAAATATGGAGTTCTACGTAATGTCTGGGTTGCGCGTAATCCAGCTGGTTTTGCTTTTGTAGAATTTGAAGATAGGCGTGATGCGGAAGACGCAGTCAGAGGACTAGATGGGACGTAAGTTGATTAAAAAAAAAATTTTTTTTTTTTTCAAATTAACAAAGATTTTTTAACTTTAGTCGTTGCTGTGGTACCCGCATACGCGTTGAAATGTCATCTGGTCGGTCCCGTCGTGACAATAGACGACGTGGTGGTACCAGCAGTGGTGGACGTGGGGGCGGCGGCGAAAGCAGCGGTGGTGGACGTGGGGGTGGAGGCCGTTACAGGTACGTTTTACATAAATTTTTAAAATTTTTTATTATTTCAAAAAGATTTGTTATTTAATAATTTTATTATGTCATGTAAATAATATAATCAAAAAATTATTACATTTTGAATTAATAATTTTCATAGCATTTTTTGTACATTAAAAAACAATTTATGCAAAATAATGACAGCCGAGGCCGTTTTTGTCAATGTGAAGAATTTTGTAAAATTTTGTTTAAGTAACAAGCAAATTAGAAAACACGTACATCATAATACTACTCAGTCTATATCAACAAGATAAAAATGATATATCTGAAAAATAACTGATCTGAAGAACTTTCTGCTTATACATATAATAAAATTTGAGGTTGATTTTAATTTGCTTGTTATAATTTTTTTGTAATAAACTACATTAAATTAAACGCATGCCATAATTTTAGTTATCATCGTGTTCCATTTTAACATATTATTTTAAGTGCATTGCAAACACCTTCGCAATATTATTCATTGAGTCCTTTATAAATTTTTTGTTAATCATGTCTTACTTGTTTATTCCTATGTGTCTTAAATTATGAAATAATCAAATAGAACAATCAAGTCCTTGTTAAATTTATTATGTACACTTTATAATTGTATTAAAAAATGGTCTATATTGGTTATTTACTTTAAATGTGGTATACGCTCCTAATTTTTACAGGATAAAGACAACTTCTGCTTCTACTACTACCTCTACTCGTACTACAAGTACTTCTACTACTACCAACTCCTCTTCCTACTACTACTTCTACAACAAACCAATCAACAACTTCAACAACAACGACTACAACTTCTACTACTGCTACAACAATAGAAACAAATTCACCAAAACAGTTAGTCCCTTCATCAAAATTACTAATACTATCAACAAAACCAACACTAAACTATATATACACAACAGCAACAACTACACGACATTATCAAAATTAAAAAGAAACATTTACAACCCTATTTCGTTAATTTTACTCGTATTTCGGTCAAGTAAAAATTATTACATTATTATTAATAAACATTTATTAGATAATTTAATCACAAAATATTGTATTAAATTGTACAATTTCCATAATCATTATCAAAATGTTCAAAAATGCTTAACACAGACATTTTTAAGGGAACTGTTAACAATTGACGTGAATGTAGTTGTTGTTGTCGTCGTTTGTAAACAATATCATCAAAATCTTAAAACTCACCAAAACCAATACCACCAACACAATCAAAAATATCTCTACAATTGTAGTAGATTCCCGCAACGTAACTGTTGTAATATTTACAATTCTTCAACTTCAACGTTGACAATTTTGTATTCTCCTTCATCAGCAACTTCAACTTCAAATGCTTCTCCTTCTTCAGTCGTCATTAAAAGATCCAAAACTACTACCAAAAACATCACAACAATCACCAGAACAACTACCTCCGCTACTACTACCACCACTACCAATATCAATATTAACTCGTCCCTTTTTAACAGTAGAAAAAAAATTATTAACACCACCACCACAAGTATCACATTTACCACCACCATCACCTCTACAGTCAAAACCTTATTATGTCAACTTGATATTCTTCTCGTACTTCAAATTCTGCAATTGTGCGCAGTTTGTTATTGGTCGTCTACTGCTGCCTCAGTTGGGTTTTTGGCTTGTTTATCATTTCCGAACGACATTTCAACAACTCAATTAGCAGCCGTCTTCTTCCAACATCTACCACCACCACCACCTCCACTTCTACTACTACTACTACTACTACTACTACTACAACGAACCACAATCACCATTTTTAAAAAAAACCATAATTTTCACCAATACTTTATGAAAAAAAGAACACTTCGACAAGTCTTTCAAAATCCAACCAAATAACTTCAACAACGGATTATCATCATCATTTGACTTTAAAGACCAATCCAACAAAGACTGCTTGCTGAGTACTTGAGTGTGGTTTTCGACTGAATAACTCTTAATAAGACCATAATAATTGAATATATTATATATAACCTAGGGCAATCAGTTTGACGTTAATACTACCACACGGTCATGAGAATTTTAGCATATTGCTTTGAAATCGAAACTTACGGTCATTCTGTTAAAAAAATCAATGATTTCTTTTAATGGAAATATAAATTGTTCTAAGAACAATGTTATTGGAGGCTCAAAACTTATGTTGCGGCTTGTTTCGCTAAATGCTTAATGTATTGGTAAATATTTTAATTGTTAGGTGAATGAGAAAAGCAAACGTCCATAGTTTCAACGGCTGCATCAGTTACGTTAGAAATCTTCCCACACCCAGCTCTTTTGCTTTGAACAACTGTCAGCGCTTTCGTAAAAAAAAAGCCATCTAAAAGTCAGCGTGTGTGTGCTATTCAATGCTATAAAATAAGGGTACAGTATAATTTATTTTTTTCATGTCTTTTGAAAAAAATATATTCCTTTTTTATTAGATAAGATTGACAAATAAATATTTTCACCCTTTTATTTTAAAAACCTTCTACTCTAAATTAACACAGCGGAACAAAAGTCCACTTAATAAAATTTTCCAGAGTGTTTGTATTCGCTTCCGATTAATTAAAGTGTGCTGATTACGAAAATTGCACTGTTTTTTTTCTATCACTCTGGTTTTTGAGATATTGCATTTAGGATGGCGGTGCATATAATTTGGAATAACTCGAGAAATAACTGATTAAAACATAAATTCAGAATTTTTTCACAATTTAATGATATCACCTAAAGCCCTGTGCTATATATTTTTTTATATTTTAAAATAAAAAGAAAGTTAAGAAAATTATATGGCTCAGGTTTATAGGTGCGAATAAATTCAGAATTTATGAATCCATTTTTATGAAACATGACCTGCTTTATTTGTAACATATGCAGTTATCAACATCAAAAATAAAATTAAGATTTTTATATTAAATTTTTAAGGAGTTTTTTTAAAGAAATTTTTGGAAATTTTCGTTAAAAATAAGTTTTTTTTTCTTTTAACAAAACTACTAATGTTTCAAAAACTACAAGACCGGTAAAAAAAATTAATAATAATATAATTTAAAGCTTATTTTGCTTACATGCTTTTGTAAATTGGAAATAGTTTGCAAAATCGAAGGAACTAGAGTTGCTAGAAAAAAGCGTAATCAGCACACTAATTAATCGAAAACGAATACAAACACTCTGGAAGATTTTTCAGTGTTGACCAGTAAAATGTGCTAATTATTTGTTCTTTACTCTAGAGGGAATCGTATAAAGTATTTTATGTAACATTTTTAAATAGATAATTTTTTATGTTTTTTTTATTTTTGTTCTATTTTACAAATGAAATGAGTTATTGAACTACAACAGAATATTAATTATCTTGCGTGAAATTTAAAAATATCATCATCATGATATGCTACATCACATCGTTTTTGGGACAGACCAACAACAAAACATGCAATATAAAAGAAAAAAATACTATCCAACAACATCCAAATAATGTCATCATTATTCTCAACAGCGAAATTTTGAAGATTTCTCTGCTCCATTTTGTTTTTAGCCACAACAAGCAGCAACTTTAAGTAGTAATATTTCTTTTTAAGTTAATTTCAAATATATACTTCAAAATTTTAGCCAACTTTGTCATCTTTAAAAATGATAAATCTTCCACAGAGAGAAGCAATACAATCAAGGGTCTTTGTGTGTGTAATTTTTAAATTGCCACGGTTCGGTCAGTTCGTCACAACTACAACGTCCTATTGCCCTTAATTTCCTACAACATTTAGCAAAACTTATAACTGCAAGAAAAAATCATCAAAACCAACCAAATCAATCAACACCCAATCCTACTGATATCAGCATTCGTTACAACAAGCAAATTTTGATTTAGAAAAAATATTGTTCGTATATCTCAACATCATTATTATTTAAAGAATTTATCTTCTCACTGCCACAAATATAAAAATTCAGCTACCATTTACCGCCATACAAAAAAAAATCAGTCAACAATCAACCAAAATAACAATAATTGTGGTTTGTTTTCTTCAAAAAGAAAAATTTGAAAAAAAAAAACAATGACAGCGGTCGTCCTGAATGGTTGTGGAGTTACTTGAAGCTGTCACTGTTTTTAATATTCATTATTTTTTATTGATTTAATTTTTTTTTGTTTATTTTTGCAAATTCATTTGCTATTTAGCGAATTGTAATACTTAATATTTTGTTTTTTACTATTTCTTTTAAGCTTTTAGTTTCAATTTTAATCATTTGCAATTGATTTCCTCTTCTCTAAGTTCTGCAAAAACTCTATTATATTTTTTTGCCTTAATGATTATTTTTACAGATCCCGTTCGCCCAGACGCAGTTCAAGATCCCGTTCTCGCAGCTTTTCGCGTGATAGACGAAGCCGGTCGGATTCACGTGATCGCCATTAAACTTAATTATAAATATTTTTTGCTTTATTAAGAAAATTTAATTACACCTTTGCCAAATTTTTAATTATTTGATATTTCTATCAGAGAAAAAATTGATTTTTCTTTTGATATCAAAACCAGTTTTATTTTTTACTTGCATAATTAAAATTTTCTAAATATTATTTCCGTAAGCAAATATTCTATAATTGTAACATTTTTGAATTACGATGTAAGTAGTTATCTCACTTATTCACTACTAATTTAACTAAAAGTTGCAAACACTTTTCTATATATATAATCATCTCACCGCACAACAATGTCTGAAAATTTAACAACTTTTATTATATAATCATAAAAATTGACAACCCCACTACAATTCTGTTAACTTCTTCAACATCAAATCACATATTACGAGTTGCAAATGAGGTAAATTTTTATTTTTATTAATTTTTATAATGTAGTACATATATAAAAATACTTTTTTATTTTAGTTATTTTAAGAAATAAACCTTACTATATATAAAAAAAGAGTTTTTATTGAGTAGTTATGAACTTAATATTAGAATGTTCTTAAAACAAATTAGAACGCTGCGTTTTCTTTTTAAATTAAATAGCATTACATAGATATTAAAGGGCTGCATAAGCATACTTAAAAGCCACACATCACTACAAACGCAATATTTTAAAATAAGTGCTTGTAAGTAATTTCAAGTATGCTTGTGCAGCCCTTTAATAGATACTGTAGCTTACTGAAGAGTATTGCGATGATTTGAAGATTGATAGCATTTAAGAGGGAACTAATTATTTCTTTGAACATTAGTTTTTAAGTAAATTATAGACTAAACAAAATATTTTATACTAGATGTTTTTGTCCGGTCTCACCCGGTCCGGTCGGTATCCTTAGAAAGTGTTTGTATCAATTTTTAGCGACATCCCTTTACAAATAGAATTTTAATTGTTGAAAAAACCAACCAAATAAATACAGTCATTAATTATTAAGAAATATGTATTAGAAATAAATTATCAATTTCTATTGTAATTATGGTTCACTATTTTGACGATAATTCCTTTCACATAAGAGATAGATATATGCTGTCGCTGACTTTTGTAGAACTATTTATGATAAACATATAGTTCATACATTATATATGTGTAACTTCAACGATATTTGCGGCGCACGCCAAAACATGTCGCCGATTGTAGAAGTTTTTCCTACTTACTTGACACATCGTTATATTTTGGACAATTTACACAATATCCTTATAAATTATAGCCTATGTGTTATTCTGATGTATAAGCTAAATTATTGTTAAGTTTTATTAAAATCCATTCAGTAGTTTTTGCGTG
This sequence comes from Thelaira solivaga, assembly GCA_947397855.1. Lineage (NCBI taxonomy): Eukaryota > Metazoa > Arthropoda > Insecta > Diptera > Tachinidae > Thelaira > Thelaira solivaga. The sequence goes on along the minus strand of OX377612.1, from coordinate 23,846,554 downwards.
AAAGAGGAACAAACATTCCACTCACAAACATCCATACAATCCCACTCACAAACATTCGGCTTTATAATATTAGTAGGATAGAAAACTGAAAACTCCCTAATGTTGCTTTGAACATAATGATTAAATTATTCAGTTCACATCCTACTAGTGCAACATATTTCATTTTGGTTACAAATATTTCATATTCTTTATATAAAAAATTATAAGTTGTTTTAACAAAATATTAATCTTTATTTGTGCTTAATTCGAGAAATTGTGTTGGTTTTAAAATTTATTCTTTTACTCATGAGTTATTCATTCAGTACAATAAGTACTGAAGGGGATAGCATACCTATATGGACCATTTCATCAGACGCTACTCTGAATCCTCAGTAGGTTATTCCCAACGTTTCTTGCAAACATTAGAACCTTTATATTGTAAAAGCAATTGACTAAATAAGAATTATTAATTAATAGTTACAAAAAGATTCAAATATTCAAACAAAAAACTCAGTAAGCATTGTACTGAATAAATAAATAAATTTCCTAACCAACATTTTAATATTGAAAACTATATATTCTATATAAAGATTAATATTTTGTTAATTAATATTTAAATTCCAAATAGAAATTATTACATATAAGTTGTTTTATTTAAATGGATAGCGAAATTTTTTATATGTATTACTAAGGTACTGGACCAACAATTATTGGCACATCATCATTTAAATTCATTTCCTCGCCTGGGGAATACAATCCCAAAGCAGAACGTTCTGGTAAACCAGGTATAGCGCGCTCATTGGTATCTTCATCTTCGTCATCATGACTATCAGAATCATCACTGTCGTCATTACCTAAAAAATTGTAAACAATGTGGGTATTTGTAATTTTTTGTTTAGAGTGGAGTTACTTCCATTATATAATACCATCTTCATCATCAGTTTCCAGGCCGGGCATAGTCAAAACTTTTCCCAAAGGATGCAAATCGGCTGCTGCATTTTTCATTGCATCTAACTTTAATTTAATTTGATATGAAGTCTATAATTTATTTAAATATCAAATTAAATACTTACCGAAGTATGGTGTTCACGTTCATATTTCAGTACTTCCGCCTCTTCATTAATAGGAGCACTATCAAACCAAATTCGATTTGCGATAGGTGGTTTTAAAGAAGGAAAAAATGGCAGCATAAACATTTTTGTATATGTAGACTCTTGAACCAACTTGTTGTATTTGCTATTTATGATATTTGCTTTTCTAAAGTATATTGCTTTTTGCTATTTAATTAAAAATATTTTTGTGAAAAAAAAAAATAAAAAATGTTGACAACAATTAGTTAAGTAGAGTTGCTTAAAAACGTATTAATAAATTTAAATCAACTCTGATGCTGTAGATTGTTATACAGCTGATTTTTTGTTGCACCTCAAAACGTTTTACATTTTATGAAACTAAATTAAATTAGGAAACATTAAAGGATATTTTAAAAATACTTGAAATATGATAGAAATTACTTGCAATGATCGTCTGGGCAAGAAGGTAAATTATTATATTTTCTTTTTTAAGTTGGAAGAATTTTTATTAATATATAGCAAACATAGGTTCGCGTTAAATGTAATCCAGATGATACCATTGGTGATCTCAAAAAGTTGATTGCAGCTCAAACTGGAACAAAATATGATAAAATCGTTTTAAAGAAATGGTATACAATTTACAAGGACAATATCAAACTATCTGACTGTAAGTTAAAAAAACAAAAACAAAGAATTTAGACTAATTTTATTGCTCGTTCCAGATGAAATTCATGATGGCATGAACTTGGAATTGTATTACCAATAAATTTACTGTAAGTTCTTGAATAAGCTGAAATTAATAAATGCCATCGTTTTTATTACTTTTTATAATTTTTAACTAATAATAAAATAAAATTAAAAAGTGCTTGTTTGCCGTTTTTTTTGTTATCAAACAAAATTACGAATTTGAAATTATCTATGGAAGTCGATATAATTGAAATCTTTAATTAATATGCTGGTACATAGTTGCATCATATACAATTCGTCAACTACTTGATTCCAGTTGCAGAGAGTTGTTAGTGTATAAAAGTATGTATTTAAAAATTTACCCAATTTTATGTTAATTAGTATCTCCTTTACATACACCTCGTTGTACATTTTTAAAGATATCTTAATGTACCGCAAAAGTAAATTAATTAAATACTATCAACCGTATTAATACCTTTACCTTCGGAGTTAGAATTAAAGAAACCTGTTTTTTGGTTTGCTGTATAAACATGGCTTAAATTAATTAAAATTTTGTCATTTTCGTGTTATTAATTTAAATATAAAATAAAGAAAATTGAAAATTTATTAATATAACAGACCTATGCTTTTTTCTTTACAAAATAAAAACTAAATAGAATCACGAAATATAAAAATAGTTCCATGGGGGTGTAAAAATGTAAAAACACAGCCTCAAAAAAATGCTCCAAGAATAGAGGTAGACGTAGTTTTTCTTTTAGAGGTTCGCCAATTGTTAAGCAATCGCGCTGAATTTCAACCTAACGTCAACAATAACTGACATTAGTGTTCTAGACTTTTCTATACGTAGCGAAAGGACTTCAAAAAGTTGATTTGAACACCTATAGGGTGACGTAGGTACGGACACAATGTATTGGACACATAATCATGATACTTAAGTAAACATGCATGTGTGTGCGTGCGTGCGTATGTGTTGCATTGCGAGCCGGCAATTTAAACTAAGATTTCAAACAACGGTCCGTAACAAGGTTGCAGCTGACTGAGTTGGTTAGGCTGCCCAACGCTTGAGAAAGAAGAGATGAAGTAGATCCAGGTTGAATTTGTAGTAGAGGTAAGTAAAAAAAGAAAAATGTTAGGAAATTGGGGAGGGACATTTACCACGATTTCCGTTGTTCAAAAATTTTCTGGGTCATTATATTTAAGCCCTTATGTTCAGGTTCAAAGGAAGTAAGAAAAAATCTTAAAAAAAAACTAGGCCACCCTTGCTCTATACTTTAGAAAAGGGAAAGTTTGATTGGAAAACGGAAAGTTTTTGTTGAAAGTATAGGTAGAAGAAAATAATGGTAAATATAGAGAAGAGCAATCTGTAGTGAAAAATTTCCGTTACTTAAAATTTTTAAAGGTTACATATTTAACTAATGTTTCTATTACTTTTTACAACTCAACTCTATGCGATTGTGATCGATAACAACCATAGAACTGTAAAAATCGCATTTTTAGTTGATTGTGCATGATTAAAAATTTGTATGTATAATCAATCAAACCAAACAAACGAACAATTGATTAAATCATGTTTGAGGCACGATTAGACACTGATTGTTTGTTATGCTGTTCGACACGATTAAATCCAAGGAAAATTCAAACAGGCATTAGTATGCAAATGGTTTGTTTAAAACTTTCAACCATACAAAGCCAAATACTACGTAGTAGCTTACTCAAATATGTGTGATCATTTAAAGTCAATCGTGTCGAAAAGCATAAAAACAATTACCTCTTGTAAAAACACAACATTTAATTTACATTTTTCAACTAAATTGGACTTGAATTTCAACCGTAATAGGGACATAAATTCCTAAGAATGGTAAACTTTCAGGTTGATAAAACAAAGAAAAAGCTTGAAATTTGTTGTAATCTTCGCTAAGCGCAGAGCTTTCAAAATATGTAAATTTAGCTTTCAGTATTTGGGAGGAAATTTTTCGGTATATTTGGGACAAGTTCTTCAAACTGTTGCTTTTGATAGTAATAGTGTTCAGCAAAACAAATTCGAACACATGCATAACTTCATGTATGTATATAGCACGAAAAGCTGTAGAAAATTACTACTGCCATTACGGCAAACATATGTACATACATACACATTTTGTTATCAAAAAATGAAACAAAATTTTTTTATCCTTGTGAAGCATTTGCAAAATCTACATCAACATACGTACACTACAATAATTTTGTTTCCTATATTAGCAGGATACATCTGGAAAACACTTTCAGTCTACTGAGATTCTTTGAACATTCAACAACGTTTTTAAAGAAAAGTTCGCTTAAGCCAAGTGAAAAAGAAATAAAAATATGAAGTGAAATTATTTACATGAATGAAAAAAGCAACAGTTGGATTTGAATAAGAGGAATGAACGAGTTAATTAAGAAAAGCAAATACATAAATATTAAAAAAAAATTCTCATAAAGAGTATAAATTTTTTTTTTTATATTAATTAAAAAACAAAAAGAGTAGAAAACTTAAAGTTAAACATATAAATTAAAAAAAATCAAAACTTTATTTTGTGTAAGATATAATGTGCGCAGTGAAATAGTATATTGTTATAATTAATAAAAAATAATAATATATTTAATTGTTGATAGTAAAGACATTAAAATAGAAGCTCTTCTAGCCCTTTTTCTCTGAGACAAATTAAAGCAACAATTGAATTACCTTTATATGTATTTGTAATGTTTTTTAAAGTGACTCAAAAAAAAGATAAAATTTTATCACACTAAATGCAATAAAAGCTTATTATCTGGAACTGATTTCTTAATGGAATGAATTGAGTGGATAAAATAAAAATGTTATTTTAAGTCAAGGTAACTATTATATTGAAAAACAAATTTTTAATCTTTTTTTTTTATAAGTATGTTTGAATATAATGGCCCATAATCATAGTCACATTAAAGCCGCTATTTTTTTTTAAATCGATATTAAATTAATGAAATTCTTATTAAAAAAGTCAGCTCTTAATAAAAGTATACTTTTTTGTGACTGTTATTATGGCCCAATAATTCTAAATTGACTTTTCAAACCAACTTAAGCCTTTTGTGAACGAAATTGGGACAAAAATATTTACAGGCAAAAGAACGTTTATAAACGAAGTTATTATTATGGGATAGAACATTTTCTCTTTCCTCTCACTTATATGCGCACCCGATATTAATTTTCAAGCCATTGCGCCATAATCATAGTAAAATTGTTAGGAATTAGCTTATTTTTCTTAAGAAGAATTTGTGGATAAAAAAATAGTATTTACCGATTTTAGCGTGACTATGATTAAAGATAAACCCCCTTATCCGAAAAAATTAACGTAGACTTTAAAGTCAATACTATCGAAATTTTTCATAACTTTCACTTTAAAGTTTACGTCAACTTTTTTTTTTGGATAAGAGCACAAATTTATAAAAAAAATTCTATTTTAATATATTAGGTCGATTATGGATAGCAACTAAACTTCAGTTGCCTTTACAATGGGCAACGCAACTGAAATGAAAAATGTTATAGCATGTTCACACGACGAGTTTCAATGCTGGTTTCGCTGTCTGAACCTCGATTGTGAAAATTTGCGTTCAGACGACACATAATGAGTTTCATTTGACAGTTGCTTTGTTTTGTTTTTTGTTGTTTCGCATTTGCCCGCGTTTGTTTTTTAGTTTTGAAATGGATAAAAAAGGTAAATTTTAATATATAAATATATGTATTTTTAGAAAAAATAATAATTTATAAAAAATTTATTTATTATTTCAAATAATTTAATATGTTGTGTTATTTATTATGTTTATTTTTATATTTAAGCAATTTAACACTCTTTCCTTTGTTTCTTACTAATACATTGAATGCTTGCAAAACAATAATATTTCTTTGTTTACAATTTGTTTTGTTGGACAGCTAGTTAAGATAAACTAGCGATAGAAACTAGGGATGATACTAAATTTTCATGGTTTCGGCAAGAGTTTCAAAATGAAACCTGCAGATTCGCTCACTTAATTTTGTATGGCGAATCTTCCTGTTTCATTCGAGATTGGGATGTGAACCCTCGAAAGAGAGCGAACCTTGTCTCGTCTGAACATACTATTAGTATGAATGGCAACGATTTTTAGTTGCCAAGAGGTTATCAAAAATTCTATTTTCACAAATTGAAAAAAAAAAAAAAAAAAAAATAAATAATAAGAAACAAAACGTATTTTCTAGTATAAAAAAATTTAATAAAAACTTGTGAATGTAGACGTAGATTTAGCGATAATTCTAATCCTCTAGAGCTACCGACTGCGTTTCTTTTATAAAGAATTTTTTAAATTTGTTTTTAATGGTCTCTGGCAAAATAAATTTGCTCTGAAAGTAGACTGGTTCCGCTTTTTTTTAAGTGGCTTTATTCGCTTTGACTTTGCTGCTCATTTTCTACGACATAATTTTTTTTTTCAGTTTAGAATATATTAAATGGATCCAAATTATGGACATATGCACACGTTTAAAATGTTTTTTTCTGCTTATTTTATGCCACAAGCGAGATGGCCATACCTTGTCATCATAGTGATTGATTCTATAACTATCTTGGGGAATATAGCATGGATGTTTTTGTCGTGGTTGTTATGCGAATGAGGAAATAGGCTGCAATATGTCCATAAAAAAATCATTTCCTGCAGTCACATTTGGACTTCTTCCCAGACAACCTGGGCCAGTTTAGAGCTGAATAAGGCGAACATTTTCAACAAGAAAAGTTTGCAAAAATAAAATAAAAATGATTTTAGAATATTTTTGATTACTGCACTAATGATGCTGAGTTAAAAAAAAAAAACTGCCAAAAATTGTATTTCTAAAAAATTTTGTTACAATAAAAAATTTAATAACGCTGTCAATTTTTAACGAAATTAAAAAAAAAATGTTGGGTTTTATGGTGGAATTAGTAAAATCGTATCGTCTTGCTGTAGAAAAATCGTATCGTACAGCTTCGGGGCATAGTTACTAAAAAGGTTTCAACGCAGTCAAACGTGTCAGCTGTTAATGTGTTGTAAACATTTTTATAAACTAATAAAAAATAACAAAATTAAAAATGCATTCCATTAATTCTATGTTTATTCATTTATATGAAATGTATAAAGCTAGAAAACAAAATAAGCAGCAACGAAGATGGCAGGTAAATCCAATTAATAAATATTGGGCACAAACTGAATATTTCCAAAAAAAAAAAAGCTTACGGGCTTTGTGTAGCTTTAGAAATTACATTGCCATGTTGATATCGTTGACGCACCACTTCCAGATGGCTCAATGGTTTGTCGACATTCTCTCGTGTACCATCTCGCAAAGAAGTTCACCTCCGGATTATTGCTCTTCTGCCAAAAACCCATTTATTTTTACAAAAATACTTTTATTAAATTTTTTCATTATACACACCTGTTGTATCCATTTCTATGGCAATCTTTTCCCAAATTGCTTTCTTCCTATTTGGGAACTTATAATATAGGTTGGCTTTATTACAAATTTCTTCATTTTCTTGTATTAAATAAATAAGTTTACCGTCGTCCAATTTTATTTTGTTTTTTTGAATGCAATAGTTTTTGTTTTTTTTTTTTTTTTTTTTTTTTTTGTCAAAGTTTTACGTTAGCAACGTAAAAATCTATTTTCTGTAGATTTCTACGTTGAAAACGTTGCCACTACATTTTCTATAAGCACTAACATGGTTTATGTATGTGACGGATTTTATCAGCTGATCCGCAACCTCACGATACGATTTTACTAATTCCACCATTACTCACAAAAAACATATATATAAAATTCAGGCAAAAATTGTACGGTTTTTTTTTATAAAATACTATGTAAAAACGTCTTCAAAGTTTAAAAATGGCGAACAAAATAATATTAAAAACATGTGTTTAGTTGAGAAATATGCACAGATTTCTCAAGTTTACCTCAATGGTATACATATACCTTTCCAACGGCTTCTAAATGCGCTGAGAAATTTAAAATCAGTTGATATTCAACTAAGATACCAGTTTATAAGTGCAGGAAGGTACGAAAAATCGATTTTTTAACTGTAACTCACGATTTTGGTATGTTTGGGAAATTCCAAAAATAGATTCTTCTTGTACTGTCAGGTATTTACACTTAATTCTTTTCTGTCGCACTGTGTAATGGACAAATAAATTTAAGGGTGATTATTACAAGTTGCCGATAGTTAAAGTTAAGATTTTATAAGTTAAATATCAAGCTTTTGGTTTTACATTAAATTAAAAACATCGATAAGTTAAATATCGAATATGGTGTTCTTAACCCAAATTTGGGTAAAAAGTTTTGACTAAAAACCTGTTTGCCCCCACGAAATCCTAACTTAAACTATCGAAAGTTGTAATAACGGTAATAAGTAAAAAAATTTTTAGTTAATCAGAAACAGTTTCTTTTTTTTTTAAATTTGATAGCTAGTGCTTAAAAATTATATATTATTTGCCAATTATTTTTATTTATTAAAAGGATTTATTGAAGAAATTTTTATTAAAATGAGGGTTTCATTATAATTAAATTGTGTGATAAATCGATTAAGTAGTTATTGATTGTGACACACGGGTATGTTTCCAAACCAAAATTTAATGCCGAAAATCCGGGAGTTGCAAAATTTCTATTTTGAAGTTTTGGTGGTAATAAAATTATTTTAATTTTATACAACAACTTCTTACTTTGGTTTACCTTTCATACGCATCATAAGACTTATATTTTTCCAATTTAATAAATTAAATTTTACCTAAATCCTGTTTGTATTTATAATAGATTTAAAATATGAATTAACAGGTATACACATATATTTTTTTTGTTAACAGTGTTTTTTATAAATTCCTTTTATTGATCTACGGTGACAGATTGTATTATTGTAAAAAGAGAAATATAATTTTTAACATCTGTCATTTATTTCAAATTTAGCAGATGTTATTTTCACGTTTAAAATCATGGTTTACTTTTTGTGGAAAAAGATGTTGGAATTCTAAAAAAAGAAGAAAAAAATTTAATTCTACATATTTTTATTTTGCTTGCAATTTTAATTTTGTTATTAAATAAAACTTGTTTTTTTTTTTATATTTTGAATAAAATTAATGCAATTTAAAAAGTGTGTATAACACAAAATAACTCTTTAATTACTAATGTAGGTAATAGTAAATGTACATAGTCAAAAGAAAGCCAAAATAAATTAAACATTTCTTGAAACTAAGTTTTTTTGTATACATGGTTTTTTTTCTTCCATAAAATTCAAGTATTTTTGATACCTTTTGTTTTTTTTAGATACAAAAATCAGCACCCAAATGAATAGGCAGTAAATTAGTTATAATTTCTTTAATAAGAATAAACTTCGTTGTTTACAAAATATTAATTAAACAATGTACACTCCAAAAAAAGTTTATGTTCAAAGAAAATCAAGGCAAGTTTATTTTTTTTATTTCCTTTGAAGAAAAGAATATAAATAATGAAAAGCATCTGATAAAACGTAAAACAATAAACTTAAAGAATCGCCATATTAATGTAAAAACTTTAAGAAACCTCTTAGCCAAACGTTGATCCTTTGAACTATTGCTTTGATGTCAAAAAAGAATCCTTAAATTGTGGTTCTTTTTCTTCTACTGTTTTTAAATAGAATTTTGTAGTAGTAATTAGTTGCTTAATGAAAATTTGTGAAAAAATTTTGTTTAGATGTTGCTTGTTCTTAATTTGTTTGGTACAAAAAACAAAGAAATTAGAAATTATGCTTTACCAGAAAGTTTACCTTTACCCTCATTGCATGTAATTTAATTACTTTTTACTATAAAAGAAAATATAAATAAATTAGTCTGATTGGTTTGAAAATAAATCATTATGAGGTATTGAAGAAATAAATACATAAATAAAAAGTTTGCCGTATTAATTACAATTAGAATTAGTTTTGGAAACAAGAGCGGGAACAATGCATCTGATCACAATGGCCAGAATAAACTTATTCATTAAAAATTAGAGACTTCCTCTCTTGCAGTAGCACAATAATGTTCTGCTGTTTCTCCATCTTCGTTACATAGCCTGCAGAGGTCATTGTGACTGATTTCAATACTTTGCGATCCCCGGTCGTTTATGCCATAATAATGCGAATTTCTGTCCGATAAGTTACTTGTTCTCTTCTGATATTTTTCGTTTTTAACCAACATTGGTGTGAATCAGTTTCCCGCCATTGCCTAATCTTAAGCTTGATAGAGCTAGCGGAATGTTGCTGCGAAAGTGTCGCTACTAACCATATCTTTACTAGCGTTCTTATTTTCATTTGTTGTTAAATATATTTTATCATTCTTCGGAATATAGTGAAATCTTTACATGCTGTCTCTTTAGAAGTGTTAGACAACCAAAGATTACTTTTGATCTTACCTTGAAGCCTTCTCTTATTCAGAAATCTTTTTATGCATGAAACTCAGTGGCAAAATAAAATTTAATTTTTTTTTTCAAGTGTGTAAGAAATTAATTTTTTTATTTGAAATGTCCGTCACTATCACATACTCGGGTTTATAATTTCTTTCAAAAGACCACTTTTGACAGCACAGTTAAGAAATAAGTAGTGATGTAGTGGCTGCCATACAAATGACTCCATAAGTTGTATGCTCGCTTACATAGGTATCAGTCGATTTAAACTTGTTTCCCTATTAGATACAAATTAGAAACAAATTAAGCATCGAGCTTTTCCATCTCCTGGAATTTTAAAAACAAGACTGTTTCAATACATTTGAGATTCCGGCCTCCAAACCTATTTCAGGCTGGGTTATTTAGGGTGCCTCAAGAAAGAAGATGTAATGGGGTTTACGTTCATCCTCTCCTTTACTTATTTATTATTTTTTAAAACAACACAAGCCTGTGAAGTTTCTGGGTTTGTCTGCATAAAAAATCGAATGTACGACTCACACTACACAATAATGTACGGGGGCTATGAAGTGCTGCCTTTGTACTATCTATAGAATAGCGATAAAAAGATGGCAAATGGAGGAAAGAAGAGGTAAAAGCGAAAAACATAACAGAGATAAAAAGAATAGTTCGTCTTGACCTAAACTAATTGCTGTTGCCAGCCATGAAGACAGATAGCTCATCAATTTCTATAGTAGAAAGTCACAGGAGGAGTTAACGCTGATCTCCTAGTACTAGGCAAATGCAGAAAAGACAGTCTCTTATACTCCACGTTTTGCCAATTTCTACAATAATCATTTGATGGCATACACAAACTTTTTTAATTACTTATTATCATTATGAGTAAAGTATATTCGAACCGAGACCTTAAAGAACTTTTGCGCAGCCCAGTTTCCAGCTACAGTTCGAGACTCTTTAAGAATCTCGTAAGTATTGTAGAGGTAATCATACTTAGGTCTCGTGGGACTCCACTACCTAAGAGTCCGTTGAGAAAGGAAGAAGTTATGATTTGAAACTCTAACAAACCCGCGCCCTATGCACTCCAATAAAACAGAATTGGTACATGACAACCCTTGAATAATTATTTTCTTAACTTTTGTAACATATTGTAATTTAAGTATTCCTGAACAATTTTTCGATAAAGTACCGAACATGTGTTATCGTCACTTGAAATCGATTATATTTTAAAACAGTTAAAAATATTTATTTTTTAATATTTTTAATTGTTTCAAAATATAAAAAAAATTAAAATTTCAAAATAAATTTTTTTTAAAAATAAAACAAACAAAGAATTTATAAAAATTTCAGAAAAGTTATTTGAGTCTCTTAATGTAGCATAATCCATCTGTCATGTAAAGTTTTCTTCTTAACATTTGTCTTGAAAAATTTTTGAATAAATTTAAATTTGAAAATAGTTTTAAAGCCAATCAATCGAACTTTAAATTTTTAGATTTAGATTTAAGAAAGAATTTTATATGACATCAATTGATTTCACTTATTTAACACATTTCAGTTTTCAGTGTTTGTATAGGAAAAGGTGTCAAACACACTAAAGCAAACAGCAATAAAAAATATAAAGAAAAAGAATTTGTAGCCTATTTAGAAGCGAAATAGGAAAATAAAGAAAAGAGGAAACAAAAACAAACACAAACACATTAAAACCATAACTTAATCGTGTTATAAAGGATGGCAAAAGTAAAATAAGGGATTTGTGAGTGGGGTACTATAAATAGGAATATGATTAAAGACTTGTTGCTTTAAAGCAGTGGTCTACAAAGTGATGGTATGCCACACTTTTTAATTTAAAAAAAAAATTAAGTGTTTTCAACCATTCAAAACAATTACAATAATACAAATAAATACATCTTAATTATATTTATATATTTTAATAAAATAATTATTTAATTATATTACTTGCATTCAGCTAATTGTAGCCTTTTTTCTCACATTTAGCTTATAAATTTATAATTAAGCTCTTAGCTTTTTTCTAGCCTCTTTTTGAATAAAGTTTTTCATTTAGGAACTTTCATACTTTTACTTTGGCAAAAGATTTTAAATAGTTTTAGAAAACTTTATAATTTCTTATTATTTTTTCAATTTCTAGGTCAGCATTCCAATGTAAGTATTAAAGTGTTGTTTATGCTAAAGTGAATTTTAGTCTTTAGTCCAATGAAAAGTTTAATTATTTTTCAACCAACGACGAATAATATATGTCATGCATTCATTTAATCAAATATTTAATTGAATCAGTGAAATATTGTAATTAGTCTAATGGACCTTTGTCATTGTTTGATAAAGCACTCGAACGATAACTTGTTTCTAGATTAGAATAATAGATATTAAAACGTTGTAAAACGTTAAACAGGAAAATATTATATGCCAATTAAAAATATTTTAAAATTGAATAAAGTTTTAATTGAATTAATGAAATTTTTCATTAAGTCTATGAAATATTTACTCCTAGACTCGACTAAAAATATAATACTATTAATTAAATATTTAATTAAATCATGTATTTCTCTTTTCTGTGTATAAGTAAGCAACTTAAATATTTTTGCTTGTATTCAAATAAAATTAAAGTAGACTTGAAATCGATATTATGACAAATTTGTATGAAAAATTTGTCATAATTTATACTTGAAGTCGTTATTAGTTTCTTTGAATACCAGCCTTTATTTTTATATTGTACACTAAGTTTTAGATTCTCTGTATAATTTTTACACTATACAGCAAATGCCTGCCTATCAGTCTCTCCGTCTGTCTGTGTAGTCGTTGAAATCTATTTTCTGAAGTTCCTAGATTAGGTATGAAAAAGTTTAGAACACTAATCTCTCAGCTGCTACTGTTTTTAGATTTTTATTTAAATTCAGCCTAATCGCTGCATAAATGACGAAGCTATGAGTCAGAAACCGCTTTTACCTCTATTTTAGACCATTTTTCTCAGTGGGATTTTGCGTATTTTGTCTAAAATAGGCAAAAACGCAGGTTTATCAAAAATTTAAAGACATAATGTCGGTGCAAAAAATCACCCATGGCCGAGAAAAATTAAAAATAGAACTGAAATTTTAGTTTTTGTTTTTTATGAACATTTTTAAGCTCTACACGTGCGTATTGTGTGTGCTTACATACATGGAACCAGGCAATTGGGCTTATATAAACGTGGGTATATAGTATGTCTGGTAAATGACTTTTGTGCAATAGAACTACGAGCACAGAAAAATGCTGAAGGGAAGTTTTTGATTTTTGCTGTTAATTTGAATTTCCTTATTTGATATTAAATATTTAATTAAATATGCTTGCAAACATTTTACATTAAACTCAATTTAATTTATTTTGCATTTTTAAAAGTTCTTAAAATTTTAATATTTTATTTTCGTGAATGTACTTAATTTGAATTTCTTTAACTGAAATGAATTATTTATTTTATGACTAACAAAAAAATAGGCATCCAAGAAATATGACTTTAATCAATATTCGGCATTTAATTAAAAATCTCTTAAAATTTTTTTTGTTTATTTGTTATTACGTAAGAAAAATTTACAAAAATATGAAAATTTAACAACTAATCGGATTGTGAAAAATCTTTGGTTTTCATTTTAAAAAGTATTATGCCGATGTTTGTTTTCTGGTACAGTAAGCCTTTTTCACCTACGTTTTCGTTGTAATAAACACATAAATTGAATTAAGCAAGTGTCCACAGTTTGAAAACCACTGCATTGCCTAAACTTAAAGAAGTTTTATTAAAAAAGTATTAGAAGAAAAAACAAATATACATACATACAAAGCATATTCTGTAACTTCTCGCAAATACACTGTGGGCATCCAGTCGAAAATATTTTTAATTTAAATTTTTAGACCTTGAGAGTAAAACTTAATTTCATATTTTACTTTCGCAACGTGTTGTTTATTTATTAAGTTTTATTTTCAACTGAAATTAATGAAGATTCATAGCTGTAGAATTTTTTTTTTTTTTATTTAAATTATTAAAATATATTTTTTTATAGCCACGTGATGGTAGTTACATATTATAACTCATGAATTTCTTTACTAAATTTTTGTATTAAGTAAATATTAATGACTTTGAGCTAAAATAAGAATAATCAGAAAATCGTTTGACATCGAATTATATACTCACTGAAACTAATTTTTATTTTAGTATCTAACTGTAAATGTATAAAAAAAATGTATTGCTAATATCAGATTGAATTAATATCATGCAATTTGTGACACAATTTTTCTTGGAAGTTTTAAAATAAAACTTTTAACTAATTTATTAATCCTTTAGAGACACTGATGTATCAAGCCGAAAATTGGATAAAGCTTTGTACGAATTTTTGGAATTTTATGTTTTTATATTAAATGAAGGGGTATGCTTAAAGCTATTTAACTATTCCATAGGGACATATTTATTCCAAATTTAATTTTTAAGACAATTTAGCATTACATAAAACTAAATTGACTGTTTTGTGTCCAGTACGCTTACGGTCCTCTAAGGGTTAAATAATATGTTAAAGCACAAAATTTAGGGAAATTTTTTTATGTAAATAATTTGTAGAATATTTTTTTACTCATTTATTGTTTTTAAAAATAATTTTTTTTTTATTGAAAAATAAAATATTGTGGACTCCTTTTACTCCAAGTCGAGAAATTCCACACGAGAGGAGGAGTTTATATTTTATGTGATGCACTTTGTCATCTATTGCTTATTTGTTTTAAGCGACCTTTAAGATTTATTTTGCAGTCCAGTATCCAACTACATTCCGAGACTTCTTACTAATCTCGTAGTTGTTATAGGATTAATCATTACTAGGTCTTCTAGGATCTATATCCCACTGCCAAGGTAGCTCATTATACATCTTGCCGCTGCTGGGCACTCGCACAGAATATGGTCCGACGTTTTCCTCTATATGACAGAAGTCGTTAAAGTCATGTTAAAGTTTAGTCTACAATGGTCTGCCAGCCATTAAACGGAGATTTTGATGTCATTTTTGTTGAGGTTCAAAACAACCTCTTCTCTAATGCATTTGGGGTTAATGAGTCTCTTTGACTACCACATACCCACTTCAGCTCTCCATTAGTCTTATAGACTTCGTTTCTCTTCCTTTCGTAGCAGGGCACGTGTAAAGTAGCTGTTTAGTCCGGACAAGAGCTGTGGACTTAATTAGTTTAATTTCTGAAATTCTTTATGATGGGATGTTTCCCTCAAGAAGAAGAAGAGTGTATTATTTGTGAAAATTTGCCAAAATTAGAGATATGTACGTATCTTGAGGTATTCCAAAAATCAAATACTTGAAAACAGCAACAGCTACAGTATGTAAAAATCAGCTACATGTGCATAGAGCTTATGCAAAAGGACTTAACTTTAGTCAAATTATTTACATTTTTAAGCAATTTATTATTAAAGTATTTGCAAAACAATATATTTATATGAATGCAGATATGAAATTAATGGTGGATGCGTGAGTGTGCTAAATGATATTTTTCAGTAAATACTAGTGCCCTGAACAAGCACAGCTTGAATACCTTAGAAATACTTTTTAGTATAAAATATCATATTTATTATAAATCTTTATAGTGATGTATGAATTGTAAGCTGACTGCTTTAAAGTTGGCATATGCATACACCTACACATATTTTTATAATCCAGACAATTGATGGGAAAGGATAAAAAAGAAAACAATAAGAACCACCTTTTTACTGTTTACATATATTTGTGTATGGCATTTTATATAATATTTATACATAAATTAAAATGTATTTGTACTTGTAATATAAAAGATTTTGTTTTGTTGATTCTACTTTTTTGACACAAAGTGAGTTTTTCTGTGTGCTTGTTAAAAAATATGAAAACAGTACATCGAACTGGAATAACACCGTGTATGCTTTGGCAAATTAATATGCGTGACCGCCCTATGCTCTGCTGGGGGTCAATTCTCGATCTGTGAAACGGTGAAATGAAAAGTTTTTTAACCTTTACATAGCTGTGGTCTTTGAATAAATCTATGATAATAAAGAATAAACGTTAAGTTAACTTAAGCAAAATTTGCGTAAAGGTAAGCTTTGTAAACTTCATATTCAAAAGTACCCATGGGCAAAATTTGTATGATTTTTCAGGCAATGGCTTTTCGTTTATTTTTTTTAATATGACATTTCATTTGGAATAAAAAAGCCTTAGCAATTATATAAGCTATTTTTCCAAATAAACAAAATTATTTCACAAGTAAATAAGGAATTTTTTTTGAGACAAGGCGTGTCTGTCGCATTCCGCTTTCGGTCTGTAAACAGCAGATCTTTACGTAAAACAGAATCTAGATAACGAGACGAACCGACGTGCCATACAGCGATGATGATCAGGTCAAGGCTGGATATCAATCACAGCAGAGATTTATTGGCATTTCAAAGAGCCCGGTTGAGAAATGTGATAACAGCAATAACAGGCCACTGCAATTTTGGCAACAATGTAAAGAGAATGGGTTTGTCATTAAATGAATAATGTAGAAGTTAAAAAGAGGAGAAGATAGGATAAGCTGTACAACACCTTCTCTGTCTTTGCCCTGACCTGGAAAATCAGCACAAGTCTACCTTAGGGATAAGTATTCTATATAAAGGGTGTTTTTTATAGACGTATAGAACTTTAAGTTGTCATTACTGTTCAAGATGGAGACCGATTTAACAGCTGTCAAGTGATTTATTCTCAGTTTGGTTTGGCAATTCACCATGAATAGACTCACGACTGAACAACACTTGCAAATATTGCAATTTTATTTCGAAAACGAGATTGCCGTTGTTCCTGATTTTCATAAGACAATTTTGTTTAGCGATGAAGCGCACTTCTGATTGAATGGCTACGTCAACAAACAAAACTGCCGCATTTAGAGTGAAGCTAATCCTTAAGTGTATGTCGAAACACCGTTACATCTAGACATGAATTTTATTTATCCGAAAGACAATCTTGTGGCATTACATTTTAAATATGATTTCTGGCATATGACCGCCACGGCTGGCTCGGATGTAGTCCAATCTGAACGTCCAATTTTCGATGTTGTCTTCCAAATGTTCAAGCGTTTGTGGCTTATCCGCATAGACCAATGACTGTACATAGCCCCACAGAAAGTAGTCTAGCGGTGTTAAATCACAAGATCTTGGAGGCCAATTCAAAGGTCCAAAACGTGAAATTAGGCGGTCACCAAACGTGTCTTTCAATAAATCGATTGTGGCACGAGCTGTGTGACATGTTGCGCCGTCTTGTTGGAACCACAGCTTCTGCACATCGTGGCTGTTCAATTCAGGAATGAAAAAGTTAGTAATCATGGCTCTATACTGATCACCATTGACTGTAACGTACTGGCCATCATCGCTTTTGAAGAAGTACGGACCAATGATTCCACCAGCCCATGAAGCGCACCAAACAGTCAGTTTTTCTGGATGTAACGGTGTTTCGACATACACTTGAGGATTAGCTTCACTCCAAATGCGGCAGTTTTGTTTGTTGACGTAGCCATTCAATCAGAAGTGCGCTTCATGCTAAACAAAATTCGCTTATTAAAATCGGGAACAACGGCAATCTCAAAATTGCACTATTTGCAAGCGTTGTTCAGGCGTGAGTCTATTCATGATGAATTGCCAAATTGCACTCACAGAGAAGATGAAGAACCGTCTCCTCCCTCTCGGGTGACCGGCAGCTATCGTTGAAGGGCAGTCCCAGCCTGCTGGCATGCTTGCCAATCGTCCAATGACCAGTTATCACCGCCACCAGCCTTTAAATGTCTTCTAAAATAATTGATAAGCTTTTTTTCCTTATTGCCATAGATTTAATGAAGAAGAATGAATTACAAGAATGAATTTAAGAAATTGAAAACACTTTTGAAAGGATTTTTTTTTAACAGACATTATAAAGTCAAAAACATTCCTTTCTCCACTTAAATCACTAAAATAAATAAAAAATGAAGAGAACTACATAGAGTGACTTTTATTTAACATCATTTAATGTTTTTCCGCTTATGATGTTTCTTTCATTTTATTTTTGATTTTGATGATACTGCTGTCCTGCTATTAAGTTTTATTGTGTGATATTTACTGAATTTCATTTTTGTAACAGCACTTTTCTCTTCTATTTCATTTTATTTTAGAGCGTGAAGAGTAGAAATTTAGTATATCTTTGAAAAAAGTTTTATTACAGGGAGGGGTTTTAGCTAACGGTGTTTACTGGCGTGAGAATGGTTTATTTAAATAAATTTTATGTACTTGTGTTTAAAATTTTCACCCAATTCGAGTAAAAGAAATGTGTACGAGGGAATTTATAAAAGCCGTGTTAAAGACTTCTCTCCTCAATTCTAAAAGGTATAAAAGATTAAAATGGCTTTTTTTAAAATGAAAAATGTTAATATTGAAACTGAATTACTGCAATAGGATTTTTTTTGAATTTATATTAAAAGAGACAGCATTTTAAATTAATTTTTTTTAATGCCAATTAAGTTGTAGTGATGTTGATGGAGAATTTGAGATAGGAAGGGCTTTCCTTAACCATAACAAAACACTAATAAAAAGATACGTTTATGTGAAACCTTTGTATAAGGCTAATTGATTGAGTGGCCTACCCTCGTACATACACGAATATACATATATTTTTATTATTATTGTTGTAGCTGAAATTTTTACTTTTACTTAACGTTGCAGCTCTGCTGACTCATTTTAATATTTAACCAGGGATTATTTTTAGGGATTCAAAATCATTTTTCTTTATTCGTCTTGTTTTATTATAAGATGTACATGCGTACATACATATGTGTGTATGTGTGTTAAACGATAATATTGCCTGCTTTAAAAGACCCAAACGGGACCATTCTTATATCCTAAATTGCTTTAGATAATTTATGAAAATTTTAGTTTTTTGTCAATGTGTTATAAAGGGTATATTATTAGAGACATGATAAGTAGTGGCTCATTTTAGCTAAGAATATTATTCTACTCTTAAGACATATTGCATTAAAAAATTGTTTTTTGTTAAGCCACTTTGCTTACATGTTGATTAATACTTGTGTTTATTAAAAATTATAAGATTTTTGGAATATCACTTTGAAATGGCCAACCATAATTTTTCACAAGTCGTTGTTTGAAGTTATTACATTTTAGCCACCATACGCTTGTCATTTACAAACCTGAATATGAATTTGAATTTATATATTAATAAAATTATCTCTACTATTTTAATATTATAAAGAGGAAGAAAAATTTGTTTGTTTTGCTTTTTTGTTTGCTTGTTTGTAAAGCATAACCTCTAAAGCTACCGAACCGTTTTTAGAAATGCAAAGCTACTTCTAATTTTACGTACATTATTCAATGGATGTTTTAATTTGGTACAAAAAATCAATATAAATGACTCGGTCTATGAAAAGGTGGCTTATGACTAAAAAAAATTTTTCCATGTTTTTTTTCGGTCAGAAACTGGTTTGTGCTTTGCATTGAAAAAAAAAACATCGCTCTTTATATACACACACGAACTTATCTCATTTATGCTCTTATGCTTTTTTTGGTTGCTTTTGGGGCATGACTGTTCATAATGCAAAAGAAAAACTACTAAGAAACTGACGAAATGCATTGTTTATATTCAACAGCTGTTTCTCACAATTTCTTTTTTGAGTCATAAGCCACCTTTTCATAGGCCGGGTCACATATTTTAAACGGGCCAGTTGGAAGGTCACTAATTTATACTGCCCCCAAGAGGCCGCTTAAAAACCACTAATCAGAAACCAGATTTCAAACAGATTGATTGATTTATTTATTTAGTAGTATCTAATACTTTATAATAAACATACATATAGAAATAAAAATATTATGGTTTATAAATTAAAATTATTATTTTTCAAAAATGTTAAAGTTTTTCTCTATATACATTCCTATTTCCCTCATTTTTTATGTGATCTGGAAGTTGATTATAAAGGTTTAAGCCTTTATAAAATATCTTTAGTCTAAGAATTCCTATACATAGATAAAAACATGGAGACAGCTAGTATAATATTATAATATTATTTAAAATTTAATTAATTGCTTTAGTTAGCTTCCAAATTCTATTTTACTTTTTGTTCCTTTTCTCTCATTATCTCTCTTTATTGCTAACAATAAGCTCTTTCAAAAGAAACTTTATATGAATTTGCTTGTGATTAAAGTTTTGATTTAATTTCCTTAAAGTTAGTTATATTAATCTTATTTGAAATTCATAATGTAGTTGAATTCTATTTTAAATAAAATTACATAGTGAAGAAAATGTTAAAAAAATTTATGCAAATTAATGCTTAAATCAAAATTCTTACTTCAAATACTTATATTCATTAATTAAATTTAATAAATAAACCAAATAAACGTGTTCATTAAACCAATTGTTATGTGATTATTTAATCAATGTGATTATTTTTTATATTAAATTTCGGATAAGTCTATTGAAAAATATAATTAATTTTAAATATAAAAATTAAAAAATATGCCTTAAAAACTTATTTATTTAACAATTTACAAATTCATAAAAACATAAACTTAACAAAAAACAAGTTAAATTCGCCTGTGCCGAGTTTTATATACCCTTCACTGGGTCAGCAAAATATTAATATTTTTCACTTTCTATAATATCAAAACCATAAAAAAATTAAATGAGTGAAGATACATATGCCGAGTGAAATATGTTTTAACGTAACCCCTTACTTTTTTTAGTCACTTAATACTTCTATATATATTTTTAGAAGTAGCTTAGTGGAGATTGGTAACCTACTGCCCAAATACTCGGAGGTTACTTTGGATTTTGATATTTTAGAAGGGTGTGAAAAGTGAACTATATAATTATTTTGCTGACACAGTGAAGTAAGACTGGGCACAGCCGAATTTAACTTGTTAAAAACAGTATCAAGTTTGCCTTTTATATTTTCGTCCATTTGATCTTCTACTTTCCTTTCATCAATAATTTTAGCCTTGCTTAATGATTTAAGCTCTTACAGTTTAGTTATTGTGTAGACTAGAAACAAATAGAAACCCATAGAGTGTATAAATACTAATTGAGCCTTTATCTTAGCCAAATAACAAAATTTTGATTAGCAACAGAAACAAAAGGAATTTATTATAAAGTATAGGTATTTTCATACCAACCAACAAAATATTGTTGCTTTAGCTACTTGAAAATGTCAAAATAAGCAGATTGTCCCATACTATTTAGACTGCTTGCAAGTTTCAGGGCTTAAACAACTATAACCAGCTGATCCATCGACTACACTTTATAATAAATAAAAAATAAACAAAAAATTAAGAAAATAGTAAACTTTTTTTAAATATTACAAAATATGTCAAAAAATGGATATTATAAGAAAATATGCCAACAAACATTTACAAAATGTGACAAAAAATATGCATTTATAACATAATATGCAAAGACATGCATTTAAAGGAAAATATTCAAAAATATGCATTAACATATTGATGCCATTATACGGGAAATATTGTGATTCGCAAAGATATTAAGTGGGTCTCAACAAATATGGATTTGCATGAAGTCCTGTGACTTGTTTATTAGTATAGATTTTAAAATGCATAGAAAAAAATTAAACACTATTCATAATGACTTTTCTTTAATGAAATGAATATTATGGTATAGCATGTGGTTAGAGCTTAAAAGGTTAATGGCTTGATTGCACGTTAATGTTGCTTTTTTTGTCCGTCATATTAAAACCACACATACATTTCCTAAAAAAATGCTAAGCAGCATGCATACTTTTTAATAAAAAAAAAACACCTCTTGTTACATTCTGCTTTCATCCTGATTATTTCAAATTGTAAAAAATTTTTATTTAAAAATTATTTTATATAATTTTTTTTTTAGTATTTCAATAAAAAGAAACGAGTAAACATTAATTTAAAATTCGGAACTACTTTTTCTTGGCTCTTGTATCATTTTATAATGAAACCAATCAAAAATTTATTTATTATTTCTGTAAGCAATATGTTCAACATGTTCGCCAAAATTGAAATTGATATAAATTTTGCTACAGCAGTAAATGTTATTGTATTGCCTTGTTATTGTGGTGGTAAGAGCAATTAATTGTTTTACAAACACCATCAGGCTACATACAGTGAAAAATGGTACTGAAATGACAGACATGAAATGCCATTATACGAGTACAACATATATACCACAACCATACTTACTTACATATATGCACGCGAAATGACACTTGAACTGTGATACGCACATTTAGGAATACATAATACGAGTGTGTATATAGTTTATTTGCGTAAAAAGAGAAAGTTGGAAAATTAATATTGGCAAAATTTGTTATTGCAGTGAAAATCCTATTAATTAAAGGAGAGAACATACTGGAATATCAGAAATTCATTTAAAACTTCTTTACAAATACATATAACACTTGACTTTTAGATTTTATTTGAGCCAATATGTTAAACATATCTCACATGCGAATATGGAAACCTAAATAACAATAGCACATTTAACAAAACGAAGCAATTCAAACACAATATGCAAATTCAAAACAGCTATAAAATGAAGCAATAAAAATATCTTTCACTATTAAGTATGAGCCTGTAAAATTTACTACTCGCACATGGATAAATAAAATAAGTACGCACATGGCAAGGTAAATTGTATTAAAAAAAATTAAGAAAAAAAACACATACTCCTTAGCATTGTTAAAAAGTGAAATATGGAAAAATACAAAATAAAGCAAAAAATTTAAAAGGATGATAAAAAAATTTCAAGTATTTTAAGTATTCAATGTTGTCATCGAATTCACTTCACTTTTCACTTCAACACTAATATGAAATTGAACCAAATTTAATTTCTAAGATTTATTTTAAATAGCAATCAAGAGAGTCGACAATTTTTTAAATTCCGGTATAGAAACACTTTGCTACGTGAGTAACAATTTTTGATGATTATTTTGTGACTAACTGGTTTTACCCGTTTTCGCCCGGTTCATTACTATGAGTGTTAAATCTTACAGTAAACAAAGCTGCATATACGCAAATTTTACAGAAATCTACTGGAAAACAAATATTTCTATAAAAAAAAACAAATAAAAAATTTATTTTATTTTTATAGAAGAGAGATATAGAGAATGATATTTAGAATTGACTACTTTTCAGTAAAAATCGATGATAATGCCAACACCCTAAAAAATAAAGCGTTGCAATAGGCAACTCAATTCTTTAATCATTTATGCTAAAACTGCATTTAAGAAAGTGTTTAGCTTTTCAAATAGCTGTCTAAGTAGACAGCTCTTTATTTCTTTTGAGAAACTATTTTGAGAAAATCAGACAGTCTCTACGTAATACCTGCTATTTTAAGATATTGTCTTTATGCTGCATTAATTGTCATAGCATATACAAAATGTACTCGGAATTGTAGTCTTTAAAAATCGGAAGTTATATCAGTTGAATTCAAAGAATTCTTCTTAGTCATTATGGTCACTTCTGAAACATTTTTCACCAACAGTCTTTTACCATTGCAAAGTTTTAAGAATCTATATTTTTTAAAAGTATCACTGTCATGCGAAGTCAGTTTATGTGAAGGTATTCCAGGTAGACTTAATGAATTTAAAAATTCAGTTGGAAAAGCAATATCTGGGTTCTGAATTTGGAATTTTAATAACTTCTAATAGATTCAATTATAAGTGGCCATGGTCATATCAAAACTAAATGACAACCTTCAAGTGTAAAGAGGTTATGTCGCAAATTTCAGAAAATCTAATGGAAGAAAAGTACATTTCCATTATTAAAGACCCATCTAAATTAATTCAAAAAATATTGAAATTAAAAGAAAAATTGGTATAAAAGTGGGCGTGGTTGGTTCAAAACTATATATTAAATATGTTGAAAAAATTAGCAAAAAACCACTCAAAAAATGGTAAAAAATAAAGGTAGTTGCGGTTTTTGACTCATAGCTGCCCTATTTACAAAGCGATCTGGCTGAATTGCAATACAAAAAATCTTACAGAAACAACTAACAGATTAGTATGCTATACTTTTTTGTACGTTGTATTTTAACTATTAAAACGCCAATTTAAATTACTTAGTTAAAAATTAAGCCTAAAAGTGGGCATGGTTGGTTCAAAGTGTAGACAGTGTACGGATCAAATTTTTTTAAAAATCCTTTGAAAAGTAACATTTTATATATTCTAAAAAAACATAAATTTTTCTTCTAAAAATTGGGTGTAGAAGTAGACTTAGCCCATTCAAACCTTTTTTTTAGGGTTCTGAGAAATCGGTTGGAAAACAAAAATTTGTATAACCAACAAACAAAGGAACAAAAAAAAAAAAAAAAAAAAAAGAAAAAAGAAAACAAAGAACATAGAAAATAAAATAAAATTTATTTATATAAATTAAAAATTAAATTTTTTGATTTATTTTGTCCAAATTTAATCAAAAGTCACATAATTTTGCTAGCTTATTTAATACAAATAATAAAGAAAAGAATTTGAAATGTTTTAACAAACATTTCCTCTTTCTTCTTAAATTTTTGTGAGAATCTACATTTAATTATTAAGAAACGAATTCAAGTCTATTTTATTGAAAAAAAAATCCTCTTTTTAATTAGCAAAATAGCTGAACATAGTAAAATTTATTTTTATTACCCTTTTAAAGTATTCGTATTTAAAGCCTAGTTATTATTATTGTTGGAGTATTTAAATAGAATTCCAGTAAATGAACACAAGCTGAAAATACATGAAAAAAGGGAGAGCAGAGAAAATTTGTGTTTAAGGCCAAAAAAAAAAAAACAAAATGTTGCACTTCACTTCAGTTATTGGTGTTTGTTCGGCATTGTGTTAGTACAAGTGTAAATGTAAAACACCATGAGTGCAAAATGAATTATGCAATACGGAAGGCTAAATCGACTATGCAAACATGAACTTGATTTTCATATACTAGAATACATTTTCACATAGCATAAATTGTACGAGATGTGCTTAAAGGGTTATGGAAATAATTCGTGTTCTTGTTTTATTAATTTAAGTGGTTTTTATAATATATGGGTCCCTCATCCTTGACATACAATAATATAGTTATAGAGTTAATTGTGATGCAAGGTATCCTTTAGGTAAACCTTCAGGTTTCCTTCTGCCAGATTCAAACCCATGGCAGTTCCAGGTGCTGGTGCACCTATTTACCCCGGATAGTGATACATCAAGGTGGGACATTTCACCAAAAAGACACACCCCAGGGGTGATTATGCAGGTATCTCTGACGTATGCATTTTATTTAATTTAATTTATATAATAACTCTATGCTACCTTGCCTTAACGAAAATATTAAAACAAAAATTAGCCGAATTAGTACAGCTGTTCTCTAGTTTTTAGCTTTTAGCAAATACATTTGACGATTTATTTTTATTTCTATAGACTATTTAAGTTAAAAGATTTTTAGTTGATAACGTTAGCCATACATAAATATTTATAAAAATAAATAAATAAAAAAAATAATAAATATTTTATTAAATAAATCGAAATTGTTGAAAAAAAAAAGTACTTAAGAATTTTGAGACAATTTTAATTCAAATAACTTTAGTCTATTATAATTTTAAATATAAAGAAAATAAAGTGCTGTACTCATTGTACTTGCTCACACTGTAAATAGCTACCATAAGTATGTTTTGTTTTTCTTTAACATTCTTGCATGCAACTGAACACTCAATTATTTTAAAGTCATATTCAGGGTTATTTCTCTTGCTTTAACTCTTCTTTTTGCCAGGATAATCATTTTAAATAAATGTTTCATTTTTCACAGGGACAAACTGTTGCAGAAGGTCTTATAAATGGACTTTACGAAATATGTGAATTTTTAGTTTTATATTTTTTTCTTGTATTTTACTTACGGTTAGTTTTTTTTAGTTGTTAAACGGATATTGGAAAAAAATAAAGTTTCAAGAGTAATAATAAAACACTATGCAAATAAATTTGTTAGGAATTTATTTTCAACTTTATGTGTTGTAAGAGAAAATGTTGGCTAAATGTTATGTGTTTTTTATTTTACGATCTTTTTTTTCAATAAATTTTATATTTTGCAGTTACAAATTCAATTGAATAGTTTTTTATTTTTTTAGCGAAATAAGCTCAAGAGCTCTTTTCATTAGCAGATAAAAGTTAGGATTTGTTATTTTTTATTTTTAAAATATGTGTTTTATTTTTAAACAATTTAAAAAATAAGATTAATTAAAAACATATAGAAAATTATTTTAAAAAATGTATAAAGCTTCAGTCACATCATACAAATATTTGTTGAAATAAGCGTAACCACTACTTTTTGGAAAATATTTTTATAGTCTAACACGACGTGGGCCAAAAGAAACCAAGGGGTGTAAAAGTTTAATAACTTTTTTGTTTATTAATTTTTTTTTATTTTTTCTTTCAGATTATATAGACAACACTTAGAGAATTTATAATGGAGAGGTTCACAACTGAACAGAGAACCAGAACAATAGAATTTTATTATTTAAACCAGAGATCAATTATTTTAACGCAAAGAGCATATCGTCGACATTTTAATGTCAGAATTTCGCCCTCTGAAGCGATGATTCGTTGCTTAGTTAATCGTCATCACCAACATGGCAGCGTAAGAGATTTGCCTCGAACCGGTAGACCACGTTTAAGTCGCACTGCGGAAAATATTGAACGAGTACAGCAAAGTGTTAACGAAGCATCAGAAACATCTGGCAGAAGGCGTTCTGCTCAGCTAGAAATGTCTCGTACGTCACTACGGCGCATTTTAAAAAAAGATTTACAGTTATACCCATATAAGGTGCAATTGGTCCAAGAATTAAAACCCGCAGATCATCGGCAACGTCTAAATTTTGCAGTTAAATTTCAAGAGTTGGCCAGAAATGAAATCAACTTTATTGAAAATTTGATTATGAGTGATGAAGCTCATTTTCATTTGAATGGCTTTGTTAACAAGCAGAACTGTAGGTTCCGGGGTTCTCAAAATCCAAGAGCCATTCATCAACGCCAATTGCACCCCATCAGGTGTACAGTATGGTGTGGGATCACATCTGAAAATGTCATTGGGCCCTACTTCTTCGAGAATGAAGATGGAAGTGCTGTAACCGTAAATAGAGAGCGGTATCGTTTTATGATAGAAAATTTTTTACGTCCTGCTCTTGAAAACAGACCTGGTATGTGGTTTCAGCAGGACGGAGCCACTGCAGATACTGCCCGAGACACAATGGCACTTTGAAGTCAAATTTTTGGAGAGCGAATAATTTCTCGAAATTCGGAAATTATTTGGCCAGCGCGATCGCCAGATTTGACAGCACCCGACTATTTTCTTTGGGGTTTTTTGAAGGAGCGAGTGTATGTGAACAAGCCAGAGACAATCCTTGAACTCAAGGCAAACATTGTTGCAGAAATTCGAACGCTACAGCCACAAGTTTTGAAAGATGTTATGGAAAATGCTCTAAAAAGAGCCCATCAGTGCGAAGCTGAAAACGGTGGTCATTTAAGAGACATCATTTTTCATACTTAGTGTAAAAAAATTTCCATTTTGTATATTATATAATCTGAAAGAAAAAATAAAAAAAAGTTAATAAACAAAAAAGTTATTAAACTTTTACACCCCTTGGTTTCTTTTGGCCCACCCTGTATATCATAAAATTAATTGAAATAATTTTATAATGCGAATATAGTGTATTTTAATAAAAGGTTAAACTACTTTAAGCGAAAATTTCTTTAAAATATTCAAAAGTATATGTAAATGATATAGTGCTTATGCTTATTTTGATAAATATTTGTGTAATGTGACCTCAGATTAAGATTTTTTTTAGAAAGTTTGTTTAATAAAAAAACTTTAGAAAAAAATTTAATCAGAAAATCTATTTTTATGTGATTGTTTTTTGAGGAGGATAGAATTGTATGATATGTGTCATAAGTTTTAGCAATATACTGAAAGTGCCCTATTGTCTGAGGAAAGTATATTTTTCAGATTTGTAACACCAATGCACTTAAACATATTATCAGGGGTATGGGTCAGTGGTAATTTTAATACGATGATGGCTATATGTTACTAAAATTATCGATGAATCATTTTTGTCTTATAAGCTAAAATATAAAACAGCAAAGATTCTGATTAACTGACTGACTTATAAATTTTTTTTGAAGGCTATAGACTTGAAATTAGATAGACAAGTTCCCCTTACAATGCGTACAAGAATAAGAAAGGGTTTTTATAATCTCGAATATTACGGTTGGAAAAAAAGTAAAATCAGAAGTCTTATATCGCCGAAATTAATACTAATAAATACAAAATTCGTACTAAAAATCTTTCAACTAAAACAATATGGAGATGGCTGTTTGGCACCTCTTTGATATTTTTAATTTTTTTGGGTAAAGAGATTAAAACTCAAATACTGGCACGTTTCTTTAGCCTCATTTATTTTTTAAAGCAACAATCAAAGCAATAAAACTTCACTTGCATTCTTTCTTCTTAACAAGGTTTCAGCACTTTTTCAAAATTTGAACAAATAAAGGGTATAATTTTTATCCTTTTTTTAATGTATGCATTAAATTTTAATTAATGTAGCACCAAATAAAAATTAATTGAAAAAAAAAAAAAATTAAGAACAGGAAAAGGGTACCAAGAGGCGAAAATTCGTTTAGTACTTTTATATTTAAACTTTTTTAGTGGTATAGTTTTGTTTTATGATTTCGTTAATATTAATGAATCTAGCTTTAAGAACTATGAGACTGCTTTTACAGGGTTCTGAGCAAAGTGAGAAATTAAGAAAGTGAAAATTGGTATGTGATACTTTTTAATATGTTAATGTTAAGGAACTTATAGCTATGAAACTAAATAAGCTCAAAGAGTTCTGAGCGAAAAACCGCTAGAAAATAAGACTTTTTATTTTATTTTAATGCTACTTTTTAATTTTTTAATTCCGAGCAAAGTGAAAAATAATTAAAGAGAGAAAATGGTACTATTTTTTAATTTTATTTGTACTTTTTTAATTTTTTAATTTTAATGAATATAGAATTTTAAAACTGAGATACAATTCAAGCAAATAAAAAATTAATAAATAGAAATATTTTTTATGAATTTCGGCATTATCGGCCAGAGGTACACTAAGAAAATTTTGTTCATATATCGTTTGAGTTTTGTCATTAATCTACACAGAAATTTAAATTTTCAACGAATGACACCGTTCCATGTCATTAATTCACTGAAATATTTACTAATTTAATGAAAAAATTTCATTAATACATTGAAATATTTTATTAATTAACATAATTTATGAAATGTTTCATTGAGTAACTGAAACAATTTTAATGAAATCATTTCATTAGATTTATGCAACATACAATAACCAAATTTTAGCTAAAAAATGCATATGTGTGCTTTTAATAATTACAATTTACACATGCTGTGTTTGAAAATTTCTTATTTAATTTTTTTTAATTAAGGGTTATCTAGAGTCCTTTTCAGGTTGATAGTTATTGAACTAATACTAAAAACTACTAATTCAGTTGCAGTAAAGACATAAAACGTTATAGCAATTATCCTTTTAATGCTTTCAATTATTAAAGATTTTATTAACTGAATTAAATCATCATGGTCAATATAATCTTTCATCATGGACACTGAGTGGTTGGCACAGCTTTATTTTATTTTGCATTTCTAAGTTCTTCACATAAAAATGTAATTAAAATGCAAAAAGTAATGAATACATGCTTACTTTCAGCATCGTTTTTATGCAAGCGATAATATTACAATTACACATTCATTTGTACTAAACAAATAATATAAAGCAGTTAAAAAAAAATATATATATTTTTTCGCTAGTTTAAAGTTGAATCAATAAATTAATGGAATAAACTTTTGCTTAACACAGCTTATCTTGTAATGCATAAATCACATGATTTTTATTGAGGGTAAGTGTTTGTAGAAGCAGTGTTTAAATAATTGCCTATACTATGGCGTAAATGAATTTAAGAAATGAGCAGTTGAGTTAAGAAGAGCCTTATTGAGTGCTTTATTTAAAAAAATTAATGTGGTAATTTTAAGTGAACTACTTTTTAAAGCTTAAGCTGCAATTATAAATATTAATTTTTAAATTGATATTTGATTTCAACTTTGTGTAGCAGAAAATAATACTGCAACAAAATGGTTGAAAAAACAAAGAATTAATTTAAAAAAATATAGTTATACATACCAATATAAAGAAAACTATTACACATTTAGAATTTTTTATAATTATATAATAAAAGGTGATTTTATAAGAACTATCGGAAATTAAAAAAAAAAAAAACACATAAAATTCAGAAAAATGCATGAAATATTTATTTGGATCGATAGTTGGGTCGATATAATTTAATGTTTGAAGATTATTTCATGCAAATGTTGGCCGCGGCTGCGCCTCAAATGGTCCATCCGCTTAGTCCAATTTTGGCATACTCTTTCCAACATTTCGGCCGGTATCTCACGAATAATGTTGGCAATGTTGGCTTCCAGTGAGTCAATCGAAGCGGGCTTGTCCCTATAGACATTAGCCTTAACATAGCCCCACAAAAAATAGTCTAGAGGCGTTAAATCGCACGATCTGGGCGGCCAATTGACTGGTCCCAAGCGTGAAATAAACTGTTCACCGAACTCCATTGTTTCGCGTGCTGTGTGGCATGTGGCACCGTCTTGTTGAAACCACATGTCATGCAAGTCAAGCTCTTCCATTTTGGGCAAAAAAAAGTTTGTTATCATCGCACGGTAGCGCTCACCATTCACAGTAACGTTGTGATTCGCATCATCTTTGAAGAAATACGGCCCAATGATGCCGCCAGCCCACAATCCGCACCAAACGGTTGTTTTTTGTGGATGCATTGGTAGCTCTTGCAATGCTTCTGGCTGCTCTTCACTCCAAATACGGCAGTTTTGCTTGTTCACGTATCCATTCAACCAGAAATGAGCCTCGTCGCTGAACACAATTCTTCGATAAAAAAAGTGGATCTTCACACCCAAATCCTTCCGCAAAATTTTCCACGTAGTGGAGTAACAGAGGCCCAATTGCTGCGAACGGCGCCGAATCGATAATTCACGGTCATCACCAACACTGGCCGATACGGCTGCGATATTTTCTTCAGTTCGCACTCTACGTAAGCGTGTTGGTGGTTTAATGTCCAACAATGTAAATTTGGTGCGAAATTTTGTTACAATAGCCCGAATAGAAGCCTCAGTAGGTCGATTAAACTGACCATAAAATGGAAGAAGCGCGCGATGAACTTTCTTAACAGAGCACGCATTTTGGTAATAAAATTCAATAATTTGCAAGCGTTGTTCGTTTGTAAGACGATTCATGATTAAATTATAGACCAAACTGAAGATGTTTGACAGTGACACAAGATACAAAACGTGCGTGAGCTGTCAAAACTAGTGTTGCCAAAAAGATAATAGCAAAAAAATCACTCTTTAGTTTTGTTTCTAATCAACTTTTTATTTGTTTCTAAACTTTTTTTTTAAATTAAAATTTAAATAAAGTTTTGAAGTGTCTAAAATAAAATGTAATATAAAAAGAACAAACAAGTATTTTAGTTTATTTTTAACACTGAATTCAAGTCAAATTATTTTTAACATGTTTTATACATTTAAAAAATAACAAATTTTTGTTTCATAAAAAAAATTTTTGAAACTTAACTATTATAATTCGTATTAATCAATAGTTTTCACAACAATGTTTGCCAAGAAAATTTGGGAGCATTCTACTGAAAATTTAAGTGACGCTACCATGAAGTGGTACAACTATTCTCTACAACATTTATGTATAAATAAAAACATATGAAAATATCAAAAGGGAAAGAATACATTTAAAAATCCCACATAGCTGTCAGTATTGTCAACTTTTTTATTTCAACAAAGATCGAAAACAAGAAAAAAAATTTTAATAAGCACGAATGCGGACCTTTCTTTGTTTTTACCAAATATTTTTTTATTATTTATTTTCAACTAAAATTAAAAGTCATGCATATTTGCGGTTGGGCTTTCCTTGCCCAAAAAAAGGTATATAAAATACCCACCTTGTGCAGAGTTGGCGGAATGTTCATACAATAATAATTATAATTAAAATGGTCAGTTGAAAAATCTCCTTCACGCATATTATTCATAGCCTATCTTGTTTTCACAGAACAATTAAAAAATACATACTCTTTTTTTGCTTACTTTCATTTCTTTTTGTTTGGGCAATTCACATATACGAGTACATTCACATATAAATTTAGGGTCACTGACGAATAAAAAAAAGCAGTACAGAAAGCACTAAAACTAAAACGGCACTAATTCGAAAACTTTTAAAACAGAAAATGTTAATAAGCATTAAAAATAGTAATTGGCTACAACAAAATAAAGTAAGAAGCACCAAGAAAGCTTAATAATTTTTTTTTTAAATTTCTACTTAATTTTGATTTTTTTTTTTCAGAATAAAAAAATTTACATAAATAATACAAGTATACTTTGCAAATTCAGATCAAATTTTGAGTCACAGCAACTAAAAACTATTTCCAAATTATTGATTTTAAAGCTGACTTTCTTTTTTTTCGAAATAACTCTAATTTCCGAGTCATACAATTATCCCGTGGGTGTAGTGATATATATTAGCATTGTTAGAAATCAACCACTTTATTTGTTATAAAAGAAAATTCGAAGTTTTGAATTAAAAAGTAGCAAGGGTATGGTACATGGTACACCCTACAAAGCATTAGTCTGTCTATCCATCAAGTCGTTGAAATCAACTTCCTGAAGTCTCTAGATGACATACAGGACAGTATAGCATAACAATTTGTTAGTTGTTTCTGTCTTTTAGTTTCTATTGAAATTCAGCCAGATCACTTCAGAAATAGCTATGAACTAAAAACCGTGACTACATTTATTTTTTACCATTTTTTTGAGAGGGTTTTTGGCGTATCTTTTCTAAAATTCAAAACGGATAGAAAAATGTGGTATGCAGTTTTATCAGAAATGACAGCCAAGAAAACAATACAACCGAACCAGGCAGTCGTATATACACTTGATGATAACACTGCCAGCGATGGCACTACAGTGTAATATTTTTTTGATTTTTGCCGTTAAGTTGAAGTTCTTTATTCGAGATTAAATATTTAACTAAATATATTTGGTTTAAAAATGATTGCAAATGTTTGCAAAATAAAATAAAATTATATTTTTTAGCATTCTTATTGAATATCTTTCTTAGAATTTTTTTTAATAATTTTATAATTGAGTGCCTGAAAACATTTTATTTTATTGCTTTTAAAAATGCTGTTCTCAGAAAGAAGTTTTTCTTACAACTCGTTAATTTTGGTTTCTTGAACTGAAATTAATTATTTATTTAAGATTTATAAAAAATAGGTATTAAAAAAAATTATTTTAATTTTAATATAAGCCTTTTCTTTTTATTTATTTTTATATAATTTTTCATTTTTATGTTTGTTTAACTTTGTTCATTGAAACCGCTATTTTATTAAGCTTTTTATTTTTATATCGATACATTTTTATGAAACAACCTCAAGCTTAATAAGAACGTGAACGTGACTTGTTTAATCTGCTAATTAGTTTTCAAAATATTGTACAAGTTGTGACGAATAAAAAACTAACTTTTTTAGGCGAAATTTAAAAATTTTTAATTAAAAAACAATATATAAAATGGAATAAAATAAAACTTCGCAATGTGTTTTCTGCAAATATATAATACTAGTTGACCCAGCAAACGTTGTCTTGCCTCAAAATTTTTATATATTCGATCGTCTTACACTAAGAAATCGTACTCATAGAGTAAAGCACCGTGCGAGACCGGGTAAAAACAGGTAGTAGGCAAATAAGCCTGATACCGACTATAGTGCTACCTGCCGGGTGGATTTGTGACGTTAAACCTTCCAAGATTATACATAAAAACCTTCCTCTTGAATCACTCTATCTTTAAAAAAAACTGCATCAAAATCCGTTGTGTAGTTTTAAAAATCTAAGCATACATACAGACAGACGCGGGAAGCGACTTTGCTTTATACTATGTAGTGAAGTTTTATAAACTTTAGATACCTTTTGAGGTATCTCGAGAACTGGAGCCAATTTAAAAAATGAATTACAGATTTGAAATCAGCGTTTCTATTTTGGAAACAGTTTTCTGTTACTTTCTTTAAAACTTTGAAGGCTTGTGTTATACTCGTACATATCAGAAACTGTTTAATTAGGGTGACGTATGCTTTATTTTTCTGCAAACACAATAATTATTTATTACTTATTCGTGTGCGTGGTAAACTAAAAATTATGAACTACTTTCCTTACATTATTCTACTAATTAAATATTCTTGTATAAGGATTTTTAATAAAACTGACCAAAATTAACATTAAAGAGAAAATACAAGAAAATTTATAGTTGATGTTCCTTAATAACATTTTTAAGTTGTTTTCTTTGTACATTTTTTTTGTATTGTTTTTCTCTTTTTTATTCCAAAGCCAATTTATAAGACAACTCAACATGTCCATCACATTTTATTAAACTTGAGCAACGACAAGCTAAAAGAAAATAAAAGAGAAAAATAAATAAAAGCACTCACTTACATACAAACACGTTTCCTTTTTTTTGTATTTCTGTATTGCATTGACATCAATATAATTTCCATCATTTCATCTGGTATTTTCTTGTTCTCTTAAAATGTGTATTTTTTTGTACTTGAGCTTTGAAAGGGAAAATATTTTTGCATAAATTGATGGTAAATATAATATAAACTTAACTCAAAGTAATATACTTTTATACTAAAATAACATAACAAGTAGAAAAAAAAAATAGTTTGCCAGTAAATATTTTTAGTTTTGTGTGTGTGTGTTGATTTTAAAGTTACACTGTGTTACAAAATAATTTTTTGGAATGAATTGTAGGCATCAGGGCTACATAAAAATTAACTTTACAAAGCAACAGGTACGAAAAGGAAAGGGAACAGTTTATTTTTCGTATTTCTTTAATTTAAGTAAATTATTTGAATAAATTATTTCCAACAAATTATATATTTCTTTTAGATTTTATTACAATTTGTGTATCATATGCACTTCCAACTTTCAAATAAAAATATAATTAGCATCAAATAAAAAAGTTTATAAAGAAGAAAGAAAAGGGTAAAAGCAAAGTAATTAGCGCAGAAAATATACTAGAAATAAAATTAAAAATTTTAGTGCTAAAATACATGTAAAATTAAAAAAAAAGTATTAAAAAATTATGTTCAAAAAGGTAGCATTTATTATTAGCTTAATCATAAACTATAATAACAACTCTAACTTTAAGACTCCTTACGAATCTCATGGTTGTTGTAAAGGGTGTTTTTTATAGACGTATGGAACTTTAAATTGCAATAAAACAACCATGGATTATTCGATTGACATGAATTTTATTTATCCGAAAGATAATTTTGTGGCATTACATTTTAAACATGATTTCTGGCATATGACCGCCACGGCTGGCTCGGATGTAGTCCAATATGGACGTCCGATTTTCGATGACTTTTTTCGACATTTGTGGCCGTATATAGGCAATAATACGGCGAATGTTGTCCTCCAAATGGTCAAGCGTTTGTGGCTTAGACCAATGACTTTACATAGCCCCACAGAAAGTAGTCTAGCGGTGTTAAATCACAAGATCTTGGAGGCCAATTCACAGGTCCAAAACGTGAAATTAGGTGGTCACCAAACGTGTCTTTCAATAAATCGATTGTGGCACGAGGTGTGTGACATGTTGCGCCGTCTTGTTGGAACCACAGCTCCTGGACATCATGGTTGTTCAATTCAGGAATGAAAAAGTTTGTAATCATGTCTCTATACCGATCACCATTGACTGTAACATACACTTTAGGATTAGCTTCACTCCAAATGCGGCAGTTTTGTTTGTTGACGTAGCCATTCAACCAGAAGTGCGCTTCATCGCTAAACAAAATTCGCTTATGAAAATCGACGAATCTACGCCTTACTTGATGATCGTTTGGCTTCAATTCTTGAATTGCCAAACCAAACTGAGAATAAATCACTTGACAGCTATTAAGTCGGTAGCCATCTTGAACAGTAATGCCAACTTAAAGTTCTATACGTTTTTAAAAAACACCCTTTAGGATTCATCATGCTAGGTAGTTTATTCTGAGTTTTGCCACCGATAGGCCTGTTGGCTGGTATTTAATGTAAAACCATAAGAATTTAAAACAGCCAACTTACCAGAGGATATTACATTGACATTTACTTTGAAAACGTTGGTACAGTTCAAAATCATGCTTTGATTTAAAGGTAAAAAAAAGGCAAAGATTTTCTGAAAATAAATGTTTTTACTTAGTAACTTAATTATATAGGACGTGAAAGTAAGTGAATTCTGACATTATTGAGGGTGATATTTCTAGAGAGATAGTATTACTGCCACTCAGTGCCTTTGAGATAAAATCAAAACTGGTGTGGGATTACCTAAAACTTCTAAAAAGACTAACATCTAATAACAGGGTTCACTTTTTATGGGTACCAGGTCATAATGGATATGTAGGCAATGAGAAGGCAGACGAGCTCGCAAGAAAAGGGGCGGATAATAAATTTATTGGCCCAAAACCATTCTGCGGGCTGTCTTGGAGCTCTATTAAGCTCATTTTTAGGAAGTGGCTGGAAAAAGAATCGCAACAATACTGACTAGAAACAGCAGGTATCAGGCTAGCGAAAACATTCATGCCATTCCGATCGCGGAAGAGATCAAAGGAATTACTTAGCTTGACTCAGTCAGAAATACTCATTGTCATGACAGGACATTGAAACACTTGACCTCTGCAGGTTATATAACGAAAACGAAGAGAGAGCAGAGCACATATTGTGCCACTGTAATGGTCTAATTTGAATTCATTTTTGCTACTTAAAGCATCTTTACTTGTTACCGTCGGACATGGCGAACAAATCACCCAAACAAGTTTTTGAATTCTTAATGAATACTAGACTCTGGGATGATTAGTACCTTGGGAGTAGTGTCACAATAGGTCTATTTGTTCCCGCTCCTCATTCTAATTCTAGTTCTAATTGATTTGGCGCAATTTTTTTTTGTGAAAAAAACACCATTAGTAAAATTGGGAAAAGAAAATCTTGGAAACATTGGATTCTTGCCGGAGAAGAGATTTTTACAAATTAATGGCTCGAAATTTTGAAATATTTTTCAAATTACCGACATAATTTCTGCTTCTTAAATCTAGTGCGGGTCTAATTATTCATTACGAAAGCTTTTGTTTTGCGGAAGCAAAATTAGCAGTTATTGATTCCGCGATATAGATAAGTTTTTGTTTACGCTAAAATGTTCTCCAGGAAAGCAACGGAAAGATCAAAAATGTAAGAAAAAAATAAAAAACTTCGCAAAAAATTAAATGCGTTTTACCTTAATTTGTTTTATTTGCAGGAAATAATTTATTGTTATTTATTGAAAATGAATTTTCTTTTTGTTTATTTAAAATTTATTTTGATGTTAAAAATGCAATTTTTTTACAATAGCCTATTTTTAATTCACAATGAAATGAAACAATTCAAAATAAAAATAATAGCCATTTGTATATCAATCGATATTTATTTCCGCAAAAGTTTCCTTTCCGTGTGGAATCAATAATATGGCCCATTATTAAAGCTGTGCAAACTGTGACAATCTATTGCTTATCATTGTACAGGCCTACCACGTTTAGCTCTTATATTGCGCTATTTACACTAAAATATAATGTTACGTTCCTAGCTAAGACACTTCGTATTGTCGTTCACCGCTTTCAATTCGCCTAATAACATTCAATTTCATTTCAATGTGTCTGCGGGTTCAATTTATTTTTTATTAAATGAATTTTACTTAATTAATCAAAATTACTGAGGTCTATATCAGTATTTCGAAACATAAATTTAATACAAACTTACGCATTTTCGGAATTCCGCAAAATTAAAATTATTTTGAAATTTAATTTTTTTTCAAAAATAAGAATTCCAAGAACTTTAAATTAAGTTTTATCAATTTTCATATAAATTTAGAAAGAGAAAGCCTTTTATTATTATTTAATATTAGAAATTAGTTTTAATAATAAATTTGTTAAAGAGAACTGGTAACTTTTGGCACCCTAGAAATCCTTTTAAAAAATATTTTAAAAGTTAATATATTTTTTTTTTTAAATTCAAAAGAGCGCTATAATGAAACAGCGCTAAAAGAGATAGCGTTAATCGAAGTATTCCTTTAGTTTTAATTTTGTCTCTGAAAATAAAATTTAATTTTGTAGAAAATATTTTACATTAATATTTCGTAATACTTTTTTTCAATGCTTTAAATCACACATTTTTTGTATCACTAAATGTTTCAGTTTTTTCTTTTTGACTTTTTTAAAACTTGTGCACCACAATTTTCAAATAAATTTACTGCATGAACGCTTTTTCCCTTGTTATTTACTTACTCTCTTTTTTTGCGTTTATTAAAGCACACATACGTTCTTCGTATGTGTGGTCGTTTACTTGATTGTTTGAATAATATTTTTTTTACTCGTATAATTTTCAATCTCTGCTTATTCTCTTTTTTATAGTTTTTTCTTTAGTTTTTGTTATTGTGCGTCCTTAAATGATAAATGTTGTATTGTGTGGAATTACAATTCAACTTAAAAGGAACTCCAGCTAGAATATACAAAAATTTATCAATACGCTTAGCTTTTATTCCTTTCATATTATCTGTTTTCTCTATTCAATTGGATAGTAAAAACCAATAAAGCAAAAAAAAAAAAAATTAAAGAATCTTCTTTTGAAATTCTAAAATTTAACAATCTGATTTTTAATGTTTTGTGTTGTGGATTTTGAAAACGACTTGTACTGCTTGAAGTACAATCTAAAAAAATTTAAGGGAAGAAAATCTTTGAAAACAAAATTTATTCTTGTTCGTATTAAATTCTAAAATCTAAAACTCAAACTTTGTCTATAAATATAAAATAAATAAAATTGAAGTCTGCTTAATTAAAACATAGTTTTGTTTGATGTACGAGTACTAAAGATATATAATTGTATTTATTATAAACTTTTACAGTTTCATTTTTTCATTGAATTATTAAATCGTTATTTTTTTAAAAAGAGAAAGATTTTTTATAAAAATTAATTAATTAATTAAATTTGCCAATTTTTTAAAATAAAACTACGTAGTCTTTAAGAGAGTTGTGAGAGATTCTGATTAATGTGCTGTTTTTATAACACAAAGAATCTATTCGTCTGCAATTTTATATGAAAAATACTCAAAATATTGAGGGTTTTTGATAAAAGTTTTTTAGACGAATGAAATAAAATACATATAAGATTCGGGAATTCTTTCAATGAGCAAAGAAGCAAATTAATGACAATAGCAATTTTTCCAAAAAAAATCATTTTCTGTGTAATAATTAAATGAAGTGCTTGCAAAGAAGTAAATCATACGCCATTCCATACACCACATGGTTCTTGGTTTATTATTATTTTATTATTTATTGCTTTTTATGTATATTTGTACGTGCAATAAAACTTTGGTACTTGAATTGATGAAAAAACTATCCGTTTGCAATAGCCCATTTAGTAGAAAAGTTTATAGTGTAATTCTGCTTACCAATAGAAATTTTTAGCCTCAACGATGAATTATATGACTTTTAATCCTGTAAAGAAATTCAGTAAATTTTATTACGCTGAATCGCGTCGTAAAAACAGGTTTATCGATATTTGATAGAATTTGCTATTTAGTAATACGATTCAATACTATTAAGATAAAGTTAGTGAAGATAAATATGTCAAGTTAAATATATTTTAACGTAACCCTTTACGTTTTTTAGTATTTGTAAATATCTTTTCAGTATTTATGGGATATTTATCAAATACGTCTTACGTCATTAAATATTTCTAAATATATTTTTAGCATTGATTTCATATTTGTAAAAATTTTTTTTTTAAATAATCCAAAGTAATTTCTGAGTATTAGGGCAGTAGATTACAAATCTAGATGACCTCCTTTAAAATGATATGTGTGGTTTGTTTGGAAATTGTTAAAATGTCTTAGAGAAATCAACGTATTTATGCACTTATATTTCTCCTAAACATATTTATAAATACGAGTATGCCATAAATAATGCAAAGATATTTACATATACGAGTACTAAAAAACTGGTTACGTAAAAACGTATGTAACTTGGCATATTTATTAAAATCGTTATTTGAGTTTGTTATTTATGTGTTATATTTTCGTCTTAAACTGCATTTTATCTTGAAAGTGGCTTTTCAGTATTTAGCATTTAGTTTGACAAGAAATGGGATAAGGCAATAAGCGAATTACATAAATTAAATTGCAGTTACTTTAATATGTAATAATTAGAAAAATTATTAAAAATATTTACACAAAAAATAGCGTTCACAGTACAAATTTGTTTGTTTTTTTTTAAATATATTTAAATTATAATTTCTTACTTACATTGTACGCCCTAAGTTTTTATTTAACCGTCAACACAAGAATACAAACAAATCTCCAACTTGCCAACTGATCAGATTATTTCTGACAAAAAAAAAACGATAAGAACAGATTCTATGACACCAAGTTCTGATAGCAATTCTGATCAAATCGGTAACATCTGTTTCTGTGACACTGAAAGAATTTTTTATCGATTTCAATTCTGATTCTGACAGCAATCAGATTCCATAACAACCCTGATTATAACTATTATGGAATATAAAAAAATAGCTGTGTAAAATTTTTTTTACGGAATCGCATTATCGATACTGCCACCGAATAAATACAGTGCAAAATACACCGAATTGTTGCTTTGCTTTTTCTGGTCGATACAGTTTTCATGTAACAAGTGACACAATCATCAACAATATTTATTAATTTAGAGACCAAATTACGGCACTTGAGAGCTATCGAAATTTCAATGCAACTTAAATGAAAATGTAAATGTAAAAATGAATATTTCATTGAATGCATGATTATTTCATTGAATTCATTAAAAAATTCATTAGTCTAAAATGAGCATAATTAAGCAAGGGTTTTAACAAAACAAAATAGGTCTAATTATAAGTGTCGTTGTGATAATGAAAGCAGTTGCTAATATGTGGCAGCATTGTTCATATGTCGCTAATACGACTACGATAACGTTGAATACGTTTTTTACTTCTTATGTTTTTATGTATTCTCTAAATAAGCTTCTTTATTATAAAATTATTTTTACTAAAAATACTTTACAACTTATTTCACCAAAGACACCACTAAAAGTTATAATTTTTTAATATAATATAAGAATACTATACTTTGTTTGCCAACATAAACAACGATAAGGAAAACGCTAAAGGCTAAGTGTGAGTTTAAGTCAAAACCAACAAAACCGCCTAGAAATATTTAAGCTACTTAGAAGACAGAATAAAAAAACATTAAAAAGTTAAATAAGTAGTCATGTACTTGCCAAGTATCTAATGAATGAGCTTTCATTCGCACGCACAACTTCACAAACAACTGCTAAAAATACCAGAAAAAAACCGTAATCAGGAAAAGCTGATTAACTTAATTGGGGGCTATGAAGTAGCTACTCACATATAATTAAACTATGGAAAATGATAAAATTAATGAACTACTTACAGAAATGGCTAAAGTGAAAGTTCTACTTTTTTTAATTTTATTAAATACAAAAAAAAAAAAAAATATTTTTTTTAATCATATGAAATGCTATAAATTTACCCTTTACTGTGTATATTGTTGTAGGGGAAGAAATAGTCTTATAAGATAAATGATACACAAAAGAAATGGTATAGAGTTTGATTACCAACACAATTATTTTACGTATGTACATTGAAAAGAAAATATAAAAAAAGGTAAAACTTCATAGCAAACCTGGGAGGCAGTAAGTAGCCAAGAAAACATAAAAAGCAACAAATTCAATAAACAAGAATCAAATAACAAATGATGGCCAACAAGGCAAACAACCTTAAATGTATGAAAATATTATTGAGACACTAAGGATGTTTAGATATAAGAATAAAAAAAACTGTTTTTTACCTTTAAATAAGGCTAAATTATTGAAGGATAAAAAGCCAACCAACAACTTGAATTTAAACAATCATTTGATTTGTTAAATATTTAAGTAAAAATAAAGGAATAAAGATTTTGTAGTCGTTTATTTGATCTTTTCTTTTTTCCTTTTTAATTAAAATTAATAATTTTTTCTAGCTTAAGGCGAATTATACAATTTAACTTTTGAGCCAGAGCAACTGAAAATTTAAAATCACAAAGTAAAATAAAAAATTAATTTAAAATTTAAAAATTAAAAATGAAATTTTTCTTTAATTTGAATTTTTGGTGTCTATTATAGGTAAAGAAATGAAATTAATTATGTTTTAGCAAACAATTAATTAAAATTTTTACTGAAATGTAGATTTTGTTGTTAAATGCTTTGAGCAATACGATTTTTGTTTCATCGTAAATCGGGCTACTATAGTGCGATTCAGTAACTTTTTACGATGATTCGCGACGAAGTTAACATTCATTGCAAATAAACATTCTATCATATCGAATATTTTTGTCGGAAAGGTACTGAATACCGAATTCGATAAAATATCGATATATTTTTTTTTTGCGATACGAATCATTGTAATAAAAGTTTCTGAATCACACTACTGGAGTCTGAGACATACCGTTATCTTCTAAAAAAATCAAGCA
Source organism: Thelaira solivaga (assembly GCA_947397855.1). Taxonomy (NCBI): domain Eukaryota; kingdom Metazoa; phylum Arthropoda; class Insecta; order Diptera; family Tachinidae; genus Thelaira; species Thelaira solivaga. The sequence goes on along the minus strand of OX377612.1, from coordinate 23,803,694 downwards.
AATGAGACGACATATATGAGAAGTATCGGAAAACGCATGATTCAATTTTTCGAAAAGAAAATACGAAACTCCATAACAAAATTTCCTTTAAAACTTACCTACATAATTTTTCTACTCCGTTTTTTTAAAAATATCGTAAAAGTTGAACAAAGATATACGTTGTTTATGCAAAATTATTTATAAAATAAAAGTAAGTATAAGGGGCTACATATTTTAATAAAATCGATGAAGAATATTAGATTTTACTAGATGTTTTTGACCGGTCCTTTATTACATAAGCCGGTATCCTTAAAGAACCCATCCAAATAAATTTATTACTTTATAAAGTTTGCTGCCGTTATTAGCAAAAGCGCCAAGTAAAGTGGCAAATAAAATATTTAAAAGCATAATTTTAAGCTTAAATTAAATACCGATACACATCTTTATGAATAGTGGTGAGTGAAAATCCTTGAAAAGTGTGTCTGGGCCTAAAAAAGTTAATGAAGTATAGATATTATTTGTATGTGTTAAATTTCAAACAAATCCGTTTAAAAACAAAAATTTTTGTTGCGAACAAGCACACAAACAGAAAATCAATTTTATTTATATAAATTCTCAATCATTTAGTAAAAGTCATTTTATAAGAAAATGGCAGATTTTTATTTTGCTTTATTTTTAATAACTTTTGAAATTTAGCTATCTTTGAAACAGCTTAGCGAATTCAAAAACGATATAAATACGACTTAAAGAAAATGTGATTTTTTTTTATATGAATTTAAATTTAACAAGCCATTTTTAAGTAAGACTCTCATCTACGAAGTCACAAAACAGAGGCTTGAATTCAGTACTTGAAAATACTTTGGCAACAGTTTTTAACAACTCTGATCCGAAACTATGTACACGTTTATTTATGAATTTGTTTATATGCCTGGAAAAAAAGCAACATCGTTATGTTCTTTTTGCTTTCGTAAAGATTTTTCTGAAATTTAAAACTCTTTCTTTACTCTAAGGATTTTAATTCATATCATTCATTTCACTGCATCGTTCAGATTTTTCAAATCACTTAAATGAGCTGGGTCATTTTAATCGTCCATAGTTCACTTCGGACACTGTACGATTACTTGTGACTTTCGTTCATTTCGAACACTGTACGATGACTTGTGACTTTCGTTCATTTCGAACACTGTACGATGACTTGTGACTTTTGTTCATCGTTCCTTTTGTACACTGTAAGCCAATAAACTTGTGACTGTCGTTCATATTACCTTTTGTGCATTGTATTTATTATAAATGCACCGTACTACCTTTATAATTTAAGCAAATGTGATTTTAAATGAACTAGCAATTTTTTATGTTTAAGTCTTCCATAAAACTTCGCTATATTTTAACTAAATAAATGTTTGGATATTTTAAACCTAAACAGTAAAAATCAGTGAACAATGAACGAAATAATTTAAAAAAATGGAAGTGTCCAAATCGTTCAATTTGCTGAATCGTTCATATGAACTAGGTCGGACATGAAAGCCACAATCCTAATTTGAAAGCCACTGAGCTTGTTTAAAAACCTTAAATTCATGATTAATGATAATTGACGCTGGTTTCATTTGAAAGCTGTAAAAAGTCCACTCTCTGAATTAATGGGAGTTTTCCACACCTAAAAAGGGGTGCCTTCTAAATATCTGTCTCAATGATTTTTCGCTGCATTCGAAAAAAATTTGTCATGAAACATTGAAATGTAACTTTCAAAATTACATAAAGCGAGGAAGACATAAAACAACCTGGAGAAATGCAGTTTTCAAACAAACCAGCATTAACATGAAATAACTGAAACGCATGGCGATAGACAGAAAAAAAATCGTGATTGTATGTTCTTGCAAGAATGTATTGAAAAAAAAAATACACAAAAATTTATAACAATATTATGATTTTAGTTTAAAAATTAAAAAATATTTATAGAAATTATATACGGCTTTATATTATTATTCACGCTTTAGTTTTCAATAGTCCCATAACAATGAATTGTTGGAGCGACACAAGGAAAAATCTCTTTTTCCTCATCGGCAGCATTTGTGTCACCAACTGGGGATGCTTTACGTTTTTTAGCTTAACAACATCGTAATGAAATTAGATTACGGGACTACCATTGTGTACACTGAAGCTATAATTACAAAGCATAGTAATATCAATTTTTCTTACAGAATATGGCTATATTTTAAAGCTTTCTGCTTTATTACCATACTGGGTGAATGTGTGATCAATATTGTTGACCAGCACAGTATGTATTACGTTTTAATAACACATAAGATTGTTTGATCCGTTAATTTAAGTTTTAAATTGAATTTAATTTTTATGAATAGTTTTTTGGCATTTACTTTACTTTGCTCCATCACAATGTTCTTTCATAAAGCCCTCCATTTTTTATAATTGGAATAAGCATATGTTGCCACTAGCACAATAAAAAAAACTATTAAAATTTAATAAGTGCCATCCATTAGCTACAAAATGAGTCCACAAAAGTTATTCATAGAAATTACATACAGTTTTAAAGTATTTCATTCTTATGAATAGTTTTTTGAAAGTTCATAACAATTTGAATTTACTGTTTTAAAATATAGCAAACACCTTTTATTATTAAAGAGATTCTGTTCTTAATCTTATTGGGCTGGTAAGCCTGCTAATCAATAAAATTTTTCTTAAAAAATGAATATAAAAAAGCCAAATAATAAAACTCATTTTAAAATAAATCTTTAACAATTTAATTTTTAAATTGTTTATAAAAACTTAATAAATGTATCAGACAATTCTTTTATCTTCAATTAGCATTGTATAAATGTTGAGGTGTCCTTTGTATACTTTTCTAAGTACTTGAGTTAAATATATATCATTAAAATAAAATCAATTGTTGTTAAAAAAAAAAAAAAAATGAATTGTGGGATTTTGCCAAACAAAGAGGGAGTTTGTGATGGAGAGAGAGAGAACACAAAAGAGAAAAATGGGATGTTTCATGTCTATTTCTTCGTTTGTTAAGGTGCACTATAAACTTGTTATCTAAGCTAACTAACTACAGACTTATTCAGAAGATGCTGCATAAATAAAATTTTAGTAAAAGTATTGTTTTCACCAATAGAAAAAATATAATTGATTGCCAAGGCATGAGTATAAATTTCTATTTATAATGTTTTTATCTCTTTATAATAAAAATGTGTTCGTAACAAAAAAAATGTCTACTTTATTCTTTTAGATGTATAAAAGCAGACACATGCGTAGGAAGAAGGTAGCCTAATAAACCTGTAGTAATTGTAGAATTGTTAAAAGCATTTGGTTTAAAATTCAAAAGAAATAAAGGAAAAAAACATATTTGTTTTCATTTCTTTAAGAGTACTGACAAATACTTAACTGTCTAGAATTAGAAAAAATATAAAAGTCTAAGAGAGTTTGTTATTGATGTCATGTTGTATCTATTTTTAAAGTATGTTTGTAGTTTCTTCAAAAGTAGAATTACAGTTTGACATTTCTGTTAAAAAGCTTTGAAATAGTTTTATTTACTTATTACAGTAAGAGTGAAGTGTTTTGCTAAATTTTAGTTAAACAACATAAAATACGAGTATTTAAATAAAGTTTTTTCAAAATGTTAAACTAAGACTATTAACCAAAGATGTTATTAGGGTTTGCAAGGCTTTATTTTATTTAACTCTTATAAAAAAATTGTATTTTACGAAAAAAAGCCTACAAAAATATTATTTATTAGTTTGAAAAAAGAAATGCAGGCAGAAAATAGTCTTTACTTCCTTTAACTTAATTTGAAGGGAGCAAAGTGTTAAAAATAAGATAAATACTTCAAAATAAAGGCTGTCGTAGCAAAGTTTTGCCTTTATTAGGGCAGAGATTTAATGCACCTTCACAAAAAGTAGACCAAATGTATCAAATGCAACCAACGAGGGGGCTAATTCACTGCTCCATATCCTCAAACAATTCGATCAGCAAATGTTTGCTTCAAAAAGTTATCCAAATGACTTGCAATGACCTGAGCAATGAAAATATCAACCGAGTCGCATCTAAATATTCGAGACTTTTGCCACCCACATGTTTACAGACGCAATGTTTTCTCCTAAGTGAATGGTAAAGTATTTATTTGGAGTTAATGTGGTTATTAATCAATTCGTTTATAGGTTTGGCGAACAGAGCGCAATTTTCGGAAATAAAACGATTTGTAAATGTTATATAAACCGGCAAAAACAGCAGCATACATATGGAATCAAGTGGTTGCCAGTAGCTTGCTAGTGTAAGATCGTTTTGTGTATTTGTACGCTTTGCTGCTGCGATATTTCAGATTTCAGTATAGTACCAGCTTGCTAGTATCGAAATGTCAAAATTAGCTCAGTTGAGAAAATTGTCAAAAATTAAGGGAGTGATACACACATCAAATTTCAACATCAATCATGGATTTGGGTGTGTTTTTTTTAAATAGAAGTAACATGTATACGTTGTGTGTGAATTTGATATTCACACAAATGAATATTTTGATATTGAAATTTGATTTGTGTTTTACCCGTTTTACCAGCCCTATTATATAAGTCGCCACCAACTGTTGACTTTATTGTCCCTGCCGACGATAATATGGCATTATCTAAGAGAGTTGTGTTGCCGGCGACACATTATCGAGTATCATCTCTATTTACCATCCCATAATTTTTTTTTGGAATATTTTCCAATTTTGTATTAAATAAAACTTGTTTTTTTGTGATCAAGGATATCTAAAAAGTATCAGCTTTCAAAGGAAAGTCTTAAGGAAAGGGTCGGACATTTTTTATTTGTAGGATAGTAAATGCATGAAGAATACTAGTATGTCATCGTATACTTTTCGTTAAAGTTTTTGAAATTCCCTCAAATTTAATTTTAGAGTGGTTTTTTCCAGTCGGTTTTAAAATTGCTGAGCTTTGCATCTCTATAAAACTTTCTTGGTACACTTTGCTTGCTTTCTTGTTCAGAAATTAATTTAAATTGTTTTACATTTGTTGTTTTAATTTTTCTCAAATTTAAATACTATTCACTTTTAATTTTTAGAATTTTTCATTTTCAAAAATTTTGCTGTTGCAAGACTTCAAGCATTTTGTAGCCTTTTAGTTGCTCGACTTTAAGTAATACTTAATAGTCATCAACAGTAAACTATTACTGTCAACGGCGACTGGTCACTGTCGTTTCTACTCACCGGCGACTTACGTAATAGAGGTGATTATTTATTGAAAATAGAGGCCATACCTTCGTCCAATCGCTATTTCTTCTTAAACATTTTCCCGGTTTTTTTTTTATTATGTACTTTATTTTGACAATATATAAAAATAATAATAATGATCCTTTCAGCACTTTTTGTTCAATGAAATTGGTATTTTCACTGCTTGATGGCATATTATGTGATTCGATTTAATTAACTCAATCATTTGATATCATGTATTGGTCGCTTAGTCCTTTGCAAGGTGATTTGAGCAAATGTACTGAAAACGAAGTCACTTCATTAGTATTTATGACAAATAGTTTTAAAGTTAACACTATCGCTAGTTATTTTTATTTTATTACAAAAATTCTTAATACATGAAACTGAACATTAAAAGGACTAAAGAACAAAAAAGTTATTTACAAACACCAACTATTTTTAAATGTTGTTTTCACAATACATATTAAAAAGTCTTGTTTCCCACTACAAAACTTTTCATTTAAGTTTGTTAAGTGTAAATTTATTAAAATTATTTTTATAAAAATAAATCAAAAATAAACTTTTATTCCCTTCCTACAGAAAATATGTTTTTTATTTAATTTTGTTGAAGTGCGAGACTTATTTAAATGAAATGTCATGAGAATGTGATGTCAATAATAAACAGCGTGTATTTTTTTGCACCGATACATATATAAATGTTTTTTGAAAATGTTGTTTTAATATACGAGTCGATATTTATTTATATCTTTTTTTTAAAGAAAACAAAAATACACTTGTTGCTGTTTATGCCTATTGACTCACAAGTTCCATTGTACGAGAAGCATTATGAAATTTTATGTTTATCATTCTTGCAACTGTCGTTCTTGTGCTTTATTTATATTTATTTTTTTAAAAGTTGTTTAGCTTTTTGTTTTATGATTATTTATTTTCCTTAGAGATTTTTCTTGTTTCCTTTTGTGGTGAATGTTGTCATTATGTGCCTTAGTTTTATATTTATATGTTTTTCTTTGTGAAAAATACGAGTATGGTGTTAGAATTATAAAACCTAGAAAAAAAATCATGTGCAAGTAACATCTTTTTATACTCGGAGAAAACAATTTCAGTTTTAGTTTTTACAAAATTGGTTACCAATTAAATAATCTTGTGTAACACCTTCTTCGTTGGTATCTTGGAGAAGGGGACGGACTCATCATTTTCTTTTATTCGTCTTTCTATATATTTCCTTTCACTTTTCTATCTCTATTGCTGTCGTTCTTCACTTCCTCTTATGCAGGTATCACAAATAGACCACATCAGTGGACCCAAGTGAGCCCAGCTCACGCTTCGGCGATTTAGATTAATCTGATTTGCCTTGTTTATATGTTTCTCATAGAACGTGCTTTATATAGATTTTGAATTAATTCAAAGTTTTTCTTAACACAGTTGAGATATAACGCTTAACAAATCAATCGTGTTATAGAAGACTTGATTGTATTTTTAAAGCTTTAAAATAAAATTCAATTGTAGCCTATTCTTATGTGATATATTTTATATCCAATTGATACCAGTTTCTTATTATAATCATTGTCTTTTGTTTAAATTTTTTTAATTAGTTTAATTTTATTAAATTTAAATACATTTTCTCTCATATAATTTTAAATTTAGAAGTAATTACCAAAATACATGCTTTTACTCGTACCAAATCAATTTATAAACTCAAAATAGATTCAATCTACAAATTCTTTCGAAACCACAGAAATAAACGTGAAATCCTATAAAAACAGATATTTCATTTACATTTTATAGAACTCTTCTATATGTTTGACAAAGTACTTTTTAAATGAGTATGTTTGCGTGTGTGTGTAAATCTTTAATGATCTAGTCCATACATAAATAACTCATTTAGTTCACTATTATTTCCTGTAACCTATAGAAACTTTACAAATTTTCCATACAATTCACAAATTTAGATTTTTTTTAAATTACATAAAATGTCACCTGTGTCTTACTTGTTGCGTGTGCAACAGCATATGAATTTATAATGCTTGAGTTTTGAGTGTTGCATTGTTACATGCTGTGGTTTTGAAAATTATAGCCTTGAAAATATTTTGGCTTTTTTGTTGTTGTTGTTATTTCATTTATTACATAAAGTTTTATGTTAAAAGAAACAAAAGTTAAATTCTAGGTCAAACAAATTATAAAGCGTAAAATAATATTTTCCATCAACAACAAATATCAAAAGTAGAGAGAGAGAGAGAGAGAGAGAGAGAGAGAGAGAGAGAGACACAGATGTGAGAAAAAAGGAAAAGACCAACTTTGTATAAAAATGGATGAAATAAATTGGTGTAATTTTGTTGGTGTCTTATTTATACACTGAGAAAATTTCGTTCATATGTATTCTGAATTTTGTTATTAGTGCCATAAAAAATTTAATATTTTTCAACTAATGCCACGTTTCATTAGATTAATGAAATATTTCATTAATTCAATTAAAACATTCATTCATACAATAAAAAATATTTAGTACTATTTTAAAAGTATTTCATTAATTCTTATAAATAGTTCATTGAATCATTGTAACAATATTAATGAAATCGTTAAATTAAATTTATGAAACATTTTGCTGTAAATGTAGTCATGCCCAGCTTCATATAATATGAAGGTAAATCAATTTATTTCTCATTACAATTTGCTAAGCCAGTAATAAAAAAAATAAATCATTATTTATTTAGCAATAAATTCTTTTTATGCACACATATGTACATACTAAAATGTTTTTAAAAAAATTTAAATTTTGTTTTAGAAATTTGAAGAAGTTCGTTCAAAAATTGTACTACGACTACTGATAAGCCTTGTCACCCAACTTAAAATTTTATGAATTTTTATAATTTTAAAGACCGTCATCAAATGTGTTGCTAAGCGCAAAACTTAAAAATGGGTAGATACAATTGGCTGATGTGTTGTTTTCATATCTTTATTGACCCATCAAAAAGGTTTTTATATAGTGAAAAAACATAAAAATTTTTTCAAAAATAGTAACTCACTAGCATCAACATTATTAAACCACTCACCCAATATATTTGGCCTTTTAAACAGTATGCTGCTAAAGTAATAGAGCTTGTTAAACAGAATAAGGACTAGTCGTTTGTTTTTAATATATAATAATTTTGCGTGGTTAATGTCCTGGAAAATAATATAAGTGAGAATCAATCACCACAGCAATAGCAGCAAACAGCAGGTAGTTCGTTTAAACGTCTGCGCAGGATGCGGTTTTCGCAATTTTAGCAGAAAAACTTGGTCTCGATTGAATCTATACATTCTCGGCAAATTTAAGTCTCGGCTTAAAAATTTTGTCGAGAATCAATCCATGTCAGACTTTGTATTAGGTACAGCTTTATAACTTCAGTATATTTCCAACTCTTAGTAAGCACCTTATCACTCTTTCTAAATAGATCCAATACATTTTCTTTCACGTTAGTGGAGAGAGTACAAATATTACACTGGTCTTTTTTCCAATTATCTCTTTGGGGTATATGGAAATTTAAATTTTTTTTAAAAATATTCCAAGTCACTTCTAAGTATTTGGGCAGAAGATTATAAGTCTAGACTCCCTTCCCTTTAGAATAATACAAGTCTCATTCCGTAATGTTCTATGTTTCGTCCGGAAGTTACTAAAATGCCAGAAACAATTTTTTAAAAATAGTCCAAAGTAACTTTTGAGTATTTGGGCTTAGAGAACCTCCCCTTTAAAATACTTTGTGTCCCATCGCGTAATCTTTGTGAGAAGTCAACGTATTTATGCATGCTAAACATATTCATAAATTTGTCATAAATACTAAAAACATATTTAGAAATATTTAATGACGTAAAAAACACATAACGGATTACGTTAAATCACATTTAACTCAGCAGATTTATTTTAACTCATTTAAGTTATAAATATTAGCAACATTATGGTACTTGACTGACGAAGTAGCGAGTTAAATGCTAGTACACGTATAAAAAGAGTCAGTTATTACCGAAGTAAAAAAAATAGTTCAGATTTCTCTAAATAAACTCAGCATAAAAATTAGAATAAATTATCAGCCTCTTTATTATTTTCACATCTGCACTTGCACAGCGTTGTCACGTCTAGTTTAACGCTCACTTTTCTATACAAAATAAACTTGAATTTTATTTTCTGCGTGCTTTATAAATTTTTGTTCTGCAACTGATTTTTCTGGGATTTCTTACATGTCAGCGATCTAGTAGTCCTCTAAAATCAGGTTTAGGTCTGAAGTTTAAAAAATGCCTTTCTTAGTATTCTTCTTATATTATATTTACTTATGTAGTTATAACATTTGAGAGTTTAATCCTTATACTCCAAATAAAGTCGCCTAATTTATTCAAAAATAGTCACGCCTACTTTAATGCCCAGTTTTATTTCTTTTTAGTGGTTAAAATCATATTTTTCAAAGGATTACTTTAAAATTTAAAGCATATACTCATATTATTTGTATAAAAAAAGTAATATCGAGCTATGAGTGACAAAAAGGCTTAACCAACAATTATAAAACTTTAAAAGAGAAGGTGTTTTTAAATATCTCTGCTTGTAAACAAACAAGCAATGTGAACTTAAACTAAAATTGCTTTTGCTATTAAATGCGAACGGTATTTCTTACGTATATGTTAACAAGTGATTTAAATGTTCACATTCTTGTGATTTTTATAAAAAACCGAAAATCGAATGTGATGTTGGTTAAGCTTTTTTTTTGGAGGTTATGGCTCGTTATATTTTTTTTATCTGCAGCGCCCATTTTTATGCAGACTTTTTAACAAAGTATTAAAATTAGTGATTAAAATTCTAATTTTTTACTACTCTGATAGATTCGCTATATTTGCTTTAAGAATTTTTTAACTCAATGAAATGTGTTGCCAAGTTAGGCTTCTAGAGCTGCTGATTGATTGTGATTATTCCCTTTAAAAATTCTAAAACTAATTAATAATACATTTTCAAGAAATACTATTAACTGTTCGAATTAACATTTTACTTTCTATTTTATTAATTTTATTTTTAATTTCGACACGATTCTGACACGGTTCTGGTTTTGTTATCTGTAGCAGAAACACATTTTAGTCATGTTTGGTATTGGTAATATCATTTAAAAAAGCTTTCGACCATAAAACCTGATAATTTTTGTTATTAAAAATTTTATTGGTTTTTCCTTTCAACTAGGAAAAATAAAAATTCATAAACAACCACAAGTTATTACGTATTTCTGCTAAAAGTTTTTGTCGTTAGACTAAAAGAAAAAACAGAAATCCTAAGCTCTTTAGCATAACGCAACAATTTTTACATGGACACTTTAATGCTTTATTTTTAAAATTGTTTAAATATTTTATTTCGTCCTTTTTCTAAGTTATTCCTTTAGAAGGGCAAACTTTTTTGTATTAAGTATTAAAAATAAAAAATGTTTAAAACATAGAAATGTTACTTAAGTTTGTGTTAAAAGTTATATTTTCCTGCTATTCTATTTATCTATAATAATTGTACACGCTTTAAATAGTACTATGTGCCCCCTCTTAGCTTTGTGTTTAAAGTGCTTATGTAAATTTGGATACACATTATTATTTTTAAAAAATATTTACAGTAACGAAATCCTTAATATAAACAAACCAAAACACGAATGAATGCTTCATGATTGTTAATAAAATTGTTTCATAATTTCATTTCTTTTGCATTTATTAACTTTCATGTGTGTGAAAAAATGTTTACAAAATGCTTAAAGCAAAACTATAAGTACACACTCATCATGATGTGTACGGTTCTACACAAAACAGCAGTGATGCCCAAATACGTACATTCAAACCTTAAATTTGAGTAATTTTGAAAAAGTTATGGCGCACACTATGTTATTTAAGGTAAGCTTACACTGTCAAACAAGTATTAAAATAATCATTGCCGTTCTGTCAATGTGTGGGGAATTATAAAAATATTCGTAATAAAAAAATTCGGAAATTAGATGTTACGTACTTTTTAATTTAGTTTTTAACATTTTGAAAAAATAATAAACTATAAATTACATTCCAGTAACAGTTTTTAAGTGGAATAAAAAAAAAAAAAAATTGGAAGTTAAATACAGAACAGCCAAATAATTCGGATTTTTCCTTTTTCGAAAAAAGTAATGCGGATTCGGAATACAGAACAGCACTGAATATGTTCCATATTTGTATAAATATTATAGTGTAACCGCAAACTGTGTTAACGATCAAAAAACTTGACAAGCGGGCCGAAATTTGAATTTATGTTTTTTAAATAATTCAGAGAGTGACAGACTATTAATTTGATCAGAGTTGTATTTTAATGTAGACAGTAGCAGTTATGCTACATACGTTTATTAAGGGTCCTAGAAAAAAAGTGAGGAAAAAGAAGTGACAAAATCACTATCTACAATCAACAGTACTTCTACATCTAAGCAAAAACGGCAACTACCTAAATTTTTGCTGGGATTTTAGCGTATTTGTCTAAAAACAAAACGGACAAAAATATATATATATGTGTGTGTGGTTTTTAATGCCTTGAGTGTAAGAGCATTACGAATACAGACATTTTTATGAAAGAGAATTTTTTCGATTTTTAATTGAATATGTTTGGCTTAAAATTAAATTAAATTAAATTTATATAAATTATATTTAAATAAATTATATATATATATAATTATATCTTTCTTAGAATTTCTTTTTTAATTTGAAAATTGAGTGTCTGCAGACATTTAATGGTTTTTAAGTTCTTAAAAGAATTTTTTCAAAAAACTTAAAATTATTAATTATTTAGGATTATTAAAAAATAGATATTCAAAAAATTTTTTTTTATAAATATTTTTATTTCTTTTTTTATTGTATTTATATAATTCTTAAGTCTATAAATAAATTAATAAATTTTTATAATACGATCTCAAGCTTAATAAGCTAGCCGTTCACATTATATTATTTTATATTTGTTATTTTAGAAGAATGTGGAAAGTGAAAAATATGAATTTTTCGCTAACACACTGAACAGCATTTAAGACTCGGCCCAATCGAATTTAGCTTCTTTTTATTTAAAAAATTTTATTGTAAGTACGTACCTATTTCTTTCTTAAAATATTGTCATAATTTGGAATTGCATACAAACAAATGTGATTAGCCACAAGTGGAAAAAATATACAAAACGACGCATAGAAACATTCAGTATAAAAATGACTTCTGGATAAGGGGGGCCTGACCATATTTTAATACAATTTTTTTTGTAATGAAAGGCCATTTTTGCATTATTTTTTTTGTGTATTTGCTTCAACTCTTTTGTTTGTGAGAGATCTCTTTCTCTCTCTCTCTCTCTCTATGTGGCAAATATCAATTGTGCATGTGCCTTCTTTCTTCCTCTCTCACTCACAGAGAGCTTTAGTATACTAAAAAGCAGTTTATTTACATATGAGGTATAACTCATGTGTTTTTCTGTTGTTTTGTTGTATTCTGAAATAGAGAGACATTTTTAAGCAATTTTGTTGTTTTTTTTTTGATAGAATGCCTACATTATTAGTGCGTTTAATAAACAGTTACTTTTTAGTAAGCTAAGCCAAAAAAAATATATATGAGTTTCCATAATTTGTTATAACAAGAGAATTTGATTGGTGGACAAGTGTAAAAATGGATGATGAGTTAAGAAAGCTAAAATGAGTGCAATAAATACTCAATAAAGAAATGCTTTGAATTACATGATGTTATTAAAGGTAAATTATAAATATTAAAATTACCTGAGGCTAGATAATAATTTAATTTAATATTAATTGTGAAACTAAATATGTATAAGATTATAGATTTTTAAATGTCAGAGGTGAACACGAACTTTTTAAAGTTTAATTTTTTTTTTCAATATTTATTTTTTTTAAATACATCAAGATCGAGATGGTGCGGTTCCATGGATGAAAGCTACTGTAATATCGATATCAAAAGTAAGTGGTTGATTCTGATATTACGGGCTAATTTCGACATTCCGTTGGCATTGAAAGATTTCAAGGGAATGACGAATATTTAAAAAAATTCTCTTAAATTACAGTTAAAATGCTTTACTTTAAAAAATTGGCATAAGTCGGAAGCTGATATTTTAAATAAATTTAAAAACACAGACAAAATTATAAAATATATTGAAGTTTTTTTTTTTAAACAACATCGGTGAATGACAATCTTAAGTCTGAAAACTCATTATGAAAGACAAAACACTACTGACTTCATTTTAAAAATATTGTTGGCAAAAATAGTGTCATATATACATATTATATACCTGTTTAAAGAAAATTATTTTCAGCAATAATTTAATTATTAATTTTTTAGTTTTGTTAAATATTTAAAAAGAATGGGCGAAATTAAAAATATGAATATTTCGCTAACACAGTGAAGGTTGTATAAGACTTGGCATAGTCGAATTTAACTTGTTTTTTTTTTTAATTGATATTTTAATAACCACCATAAAATATTCTGTTTAATTAAAAAATTTAATTTGAAACTTTAAAAAAAATTTTTTTTAGTAAGTGAGTGTGTATGTTTTTCATTATTTTTATTGGCATTCATTGATAGTGTAGCAGCGTAGTGTTTTTTTCTAATTACATTTATATATTAGAGCGGTTATTCTTTGAAGTTGGTGATTAATTGATGAAAATATTATTGTGGATGATGCGATGGTTAACGTTAAAAAACGTAAAGATAGTGAGCCGATGTTGCAGTTGAAAATGAGTGATAGAGATAGTAATAGAGAGCCTGGCAGTTGGTGTTCGTAATTGAAAAAGATTAACAGCCGAACGTTAGCTTTGTGGATATTATTCGATTCGTATGTAGGTGTTTTGTCTATACAGTAGTAAAATTTTGAATATTATGCAAGTGTGGGTAGGAAATTTCTAATTTTAATTTTTAGCTTCTAATTTGTCAGTTTAAACAGCGAAGCCGAAGCGCAGAGACATCAAATTTTAAATTTACTTAGGAGGCCAATAAGCGATAACATTTTGCAGTCGAAGTCTAGTGACTGTGCCAGTGGTTTCATTATTTTTGCAGATTTTGTATAATGGTATTTTGCTGGTATTGTGTACAGTCAGAATATTAACACTATAAATACTATTTATTGAAAATTAAGACATTTCTTCCTTCGAAAACGTTTTTTTCTTTAAATTTTTCCTATTTTTTTTTTTTTTGCATTCATTAGTTTTTTAACTACTTGTACAATTCATAGCTATTGTTCATAAAAACTCGTGTAGTATTTTTGTTTTTTTTAATGAAATGATTTGATATTTTGCGATATTCGCCGTTCTTGCTCTAAATCTTTTAATTAGGTGCCATAATGAAACGTTTCTATCTTAAGTTGTTTGTCTGTTGTTCCTATTTAAAGTGTTTGTCTTAAGTCTTTTGCTTATTTGCTATACAGAAGTTCTTATCTCAATTTTTTTTTACTCATGACCGATATTGAAGTTAATTTCTTAAGTTATTCGCTTGTTATTTATATTTAAAGTTCGTGTCTTAAGTCTTTTGATTGATATTAATGCTACTGCCAAATCAACACACTTGATATCATACGACTTTTTTCGAATTTTTCTATCCACCAAATTCCAGATTTGGACGATAAGCAATAATAAGTTTGATGGCATGTAATATGATGCGAGTTTATAAACTCAATTACTTGATGTCGCATGCATGCTGTGGTCCTGTATTAACCACTTCAATTTATTTTCAATTTTTTTTTTCGAAATTTTCCTGCTTTAGTTTGTTGCAAATGGTATGTAGCTTTGTTAGCAATATAAATGTCCTTTAGAATCTATCGTTCGTACTGAACTGAAACAGGTAGTTAATGCAGTCCTTATTCTTGTGAACACTTAGCGCAATTAAAACTTTCAACATTATATTTGAGCATCTGGTTTTTTTGAGCTATTAAAATACATTAAGAAGATTTTGGAAAACTTTTTTGAAGTATTCTAAAACAAAATTTTTAAGGAAATAATTCTCTTAAAGAACACAGGTGTATAAACATCAATGAGTAGATTTTATAGTGCAAAAAAGAGACAAGTTTTCGTTTCAACATTAAAAACAATCTTTAGCATTGGTTAATGCAACAAAAAAATTTTTTTTTCCAGTTGGCAGGTAGTAAGTAGTAAAACTCATGTTTCTGCTTCAATAAATCCTACACTCAGTCGTTTGCTAAAAGTCATCATTTGTATTCGGTTAGATTATACAATTTATGTGGTATTCCTTTTTAAAATTCATAAAAAAAAAACGAAAACGATTTTTCAGTTCAACGCAAATCGTGCAAAACATTTACTAAAACGTGTACTATACAAACAAGCATGAATGGAAAATACCAACTAGAACACTACAATAAAAAGAAAACTTTAACAAAAAAGCAAAAAAACTAAACTTCAGCATACTTACACTTAAGGGCAAAACGATTATAAATCGCCAGTCATAATTCACAAAGTTCATGTACTCTATTCATTTATAGATGTAAAAAAAAACCTTATAGCTATACCCGTGAATCCCACATGCCAACAGTTATCACATTTGCCAAGTTACTTACAACAATTTAAAAGATTATTTTCTCCTGTTGCGTTTTGGTTTTGACAGGAAGAAAAATTTAAGACATTTTTTTCTTTCTCCATTTTTGCATAAAAAATTAAGAAGCCATAAGGTAAATTACATACACATACACACATTTTTAAAGAAAACATTTGTGCATGTATTCATTTGCAAAAGCCATTATATACGCTCCGCTGTTTACAATGAATTATTATACCTAAAATTAGGATTCTACATGAATTTGCTAACAAACCAACAAAATAAAAAGGTAGCAATTGAATTTTCTTCATTCCCGGGAAAGTAAATTTGCCATAGATGCGTGTCTATTAACAGCAATATAAATTGCAAATCGTTTCGAATTGATTACACGGAATGGGAAGTCTTGTAATGTTTGAATTTTCGTACTCGATTTGATTACTTAAAAGCGTTAGAAAATATTTCATTTTTGCTTGTTCACCGTCAATGGAAATATTTTAATTTTTAGACAAATGTAAAGGGTGTCTCAGTAGGAGTGAACTTTTTATATTTAGTGTCATATTTGTGGTGCAAGAGGCAACTCTGAAATTTTTATTTAGATTATTAAACATTAGCATTTAACTCGTTACTTCGTCAGCGAAGTATCATATTGTCGCTAATATAATTTAAGTGAGTGAAGATAAATCTGCCCAGTTAAATTTTTTTTTAACGTAATCCGCTATGTTTTTTAGTACTTGTAGACATCTTTCTAGTATTCATGGCATATTTATAAATACGTTTAGGAGAAATATCAGTGTATGAGTACAAATATTTATAAATAGGTTGACTTCTCACAAAGATTACGGGATGGAACACATATAATTTTAAAAGAGAGACTGTCTAGATTTGTAATCTACAGCCCCAATACTCAGAAGTTACCTTGGACTATTTAAAATTTTTTTTTTTTTTTAATTCCTATATATACAAGTACTTTTGTTTTCAAGGATTTTGGCAGTTTCCGTTTTATTTCTTCCTTTTGGTACTTTTTTTTCCCTTGAAATTTTTTTTTTTAAATAGAGTTTTAATGGGTTGTACAAATTAATTACAGAATGTTCATACGCTGCATCAATTTACATAAAAGTACATATTTAGAAATAGTAGTAAAAAGAAGTAAATATTTTACCCCTTATTTGCTCGAATTTTAAAAAGTGCCAATATTCATTTTAGACCTTTTCAAGAAAAGAAGAATACAATTTAGTTTTTGTTTCTGTGATTGTTACTTTGAAAGATAAATGGGGTTACAAAACGTACCAACATTAGTTTTTACTCTTTTTAAAACACAAATGTAAAAATATCGAAAAAGTATTAAATACCTAGTCGCTTATTTTTTTAGTAGAATATTTTGTTGTTTGGCTCTATCTGTAGTAAATAGTTCCGGAGATATAAAAATTTAGATTTTACCCGTTTTTACAATTTTTTACCCCCTCAATGAGTGTGGATGATTTAGGTGAGCACCTGCCCTTGGGCCTTATCTCACCGTGGTCAAACCACGAGTGGTATTCATGCCTAGCCCCTGTAACCAATAAAGGACACAGGTAGCAAATTATGTGTGCTAAAGCTATGTTACACATACCTCCCTTGTTAAGGGAGTTGGGCCGATCTAAAACCCGTGTCAATTTGACTTTCTGCTTCAATGAAACAGCACATCGAGGAATATGCCACCCTGCCAAAGGTGACATGAACCCCATTGCTAGCGTACCTGGTCACAGACCGAACAACGAACCAGGGATGTTGTCCCCAGAACATTATCCATTAAGCCCCGTGAGGTTGGAACGAAGTTCGGTCCACAGACTCCGAGCACTCATTGTTCGACCACTCGACATTCAGTGAGCATCAGCTTCTAACCCAATGCGCTGTTGTTTGTGCTTCCTATGTGGGGCTACCGGCTCCCGTGGTACCAATGTTGAGAGTCACTGGTCGGACCCCGAAGGTATCCTTCTGCCAAATTCAAACCCATAGCAGTTTCAGGTACTGGTGCACCTATTTACCCCGGATAGTGATACATCAAGGTGGAATATCACCGAGAAAACACACCCCGGGGGGGCACCCCATCAATATTCGAATTTAAGAAAATCCCTTCTTCTTCATCCTACAAATTGGGACTGGAACTTAATCAGCGAATTTCAAGCAAGTAGCTTTAGCCGTTTGGGCTGGGCGATGATGATAAGTCAGCCAGTCAGTTAGTCAGTCAGTAACGTTATTCTTTTATATGTATGCGAGTAGATAAAGAGGTTTGCAAAAGTTAGAGCAAAGTCAATGTTAATTTTTCGAAAAAAGTCACGTATTCCAATGAAGCGGATTTGCAGCTGAAAGGCTGGGTGAATACACAAAATTGTCGAATTTGGAACTCTAAACATTCCTCATATTACACATGACAAAGAAATGTTATCACAACGAGACACTGAGTGGGGCCGAAATTACGGAGTTCGTTACATGGTTCTGGCAGATATATAGTTTCAGCAAAATGGTGCTACCTACCACACAGTGCAGTATAAAAAGTGCACTTTTACTGGAACACTCTTTATTTTAACAATTAGTAAAGGCTAGATACAATTTAAGAATTTTTTTAATTCATTCAATAAAAAAATTCTTTATTTCCAATCAATGACATGTTACATTAAACTAACGAAATATTTTATTAATTCGAAGAAATATTCATTATTTTAATTAAATAATTCACTGAATTAATGAACTTTTATCATTAGATTAATGAAAAAAATGTCATTGGTTGAAAACTAAAGAATTTTTCTTTCAAAGTATTTGGTTACACTAAAAGACAAATGTTTTATAAAATTTGTTTCATTGATTCAATGAAATATTTCATATTAAATATGTGAATGAATGAAATATTTTTAAAATATTAATGAAATTATTTCATTAAAATAATGAATATGGCTTAAAAAAATATTTCATTAGTCTAATGTATAATTCATTATTTTTAAACCCAATGACCACCTTTCATTAAAATAATGATTATTAAAATTTTTCACTAAATGAATGAATATTTTATTTTATTATTATGAAAAATTTCTTTTAATGTAATGAATTTTTCATTATATTAATCACAAAGGACTCAAAGGATATAGAAACAATATTCTTTCAGTGTATTTTATATGTTTGTTAAAGCATTTAAGCATCTAAATCAAAAGCTAATATTCTCTCAGTGTACGGAACACCCTAATTTTCGTTAAAATATTTTACTTAAAAGAATTATTTATACCTCAAAATATTTTTATTTCATGAAATAATACTTCACAATTAATTAAAGTTACTTTTAGAATTTTGTTCATTCCCTGAAATACTGTAAAAAAGTGTCATTTTTTTAGCTTCTTAAGTAGACTAGCATGTGTTTCTGCCTGCGTAGGTATCATGCATACGCACATACATAAATATTAATTGTATACTTGCTTGGGTCTTATTCATTTACTTTCTGCAAACGAATTAAGGAGCTTTAGCAGAATCTCCTGTAACCTTGAGCATAATAAATTCCATCGATTTTTCTTTTATGTGGTTGCACATTTTGCTACTATAATAAAATTCATAAAGCATAACAATTTCCTTTATACTTTTTGTCTCAAGTTTCTAAATAATTTTTTATTTTCAGAAAAATTCCAAAAACTTTGTGAATGTAACAAAACCGAAGGTACGTAGACATTTGCAAAATACATTTTGTGATAAAGATGATAATGATGATGATGATGATGATGATGTTTTCATTGTTGTTGGTTGGTATTCTTAAACGTTTATAAACATGAAAATGAAATTGTGTTTAAATAGTATTTTTCAATTTTAACACAATTTGTTTATACGAGTACGCAACTGTTTGTGTATTTTCAGTGGCTTATTTTATGGTGTTTAAATTCTTACCATGAATGGCTTTTTTTTTTTTTATTTATTTTGTATTTCAAATTCTAATTCAATTTCTAAGTGAGAAGACTTAACCTTTAAAAAGTTTTCCAATTCTTGACATTCTCTGCAGTATCTGTTTGTTTTTCTTTTTGTACTGTAAAAAAAAAAAAAAAACAAATCAAAACTTGAGTGGAAAAATTGTTAAAATTTAATTTAGTTGATTAAATTTATCCTACTTCTGTGCCTTGTAATAAGTTTATTCATTTAAGTCATAAATTTGCCTGAATTTACAAGTAAAATGTATTACTTTTTTCTCCTTTTTTTTTATAAACACCAACAAGGCTTTTTATTATTTCACTAGGGGTATTCACTGTTGGTGCAAATTTGCTTTTTGCAAATATGCTAAATTTGTACATATACCTAATTCAGGTTATAATTGTCCTTTTTTATTACTAAAAAGGGGTTTGGTAGTTAATGAAGCAAAGACAAAGTTAATGGTTAGAAGAACCGTAATCATTGATAACTATAACTTCGGAGTTGTGGGGGAGTTTGCATACCTTGGGTCCACCATCAATAACAACAATTAAATCAGCCTGGAAATGCGAAGAAGAATTATACAAATAAAGAGATACTATTTTGGGCTAAGTAGGCAATCGAGATATAAAGCCCTCTCACGAAGTAAAAAAATAACACTCTACAAGACACTCATATTAGCCGTACGCTTGTATGACTCAGAGTCATGGGTACTGGCGCAAGCAGATGAAACTGTACTTGTAAATATATTTGTATTAGCAGGGAGTATCGGTAAAGCGCATAAAGGTGCAAAGATTGAGCTGGCTGGGTCATGCTATGAGTACGGCTCCGAAGTAATGCGCTGGAAGATCAGGTACAACGACATCTCACCGATCTGAACCTCCCAAATTGGAGAAAATAGGTTGGAAGAAGTCAGTTAAGAAAAAAAAATTTTTTTTCTTGGAAAACATTTAAAAAAATCTGGTAACTTTAACTTTATCTATCAATTGTACAAGTGTAAATAAACAAACATTTTAACAAATATACACAGCGATGTTTGCTCAAGGTATTTTTAGTGCAAATAGAGGAAAATGAAGCAAATGGAAAATGCGTATATTTTATTGAGTTGAGCAACACGAAGTATTTTTGCATTTATTTGTGCACCTGTCGTGACGGCCCCTAATATTTATTTTTTTTGTGGATTGCATATTCAGTCGTTTTCGTATTTATACGCATATTTTTTTGAGAAAGTTTTACAAATATTTTGCAATTTAGTTATTTCTTTTTTTAACGATAAGCCTCATTTGAAATTTTATTTTGCTGCCAAATAAGGGAAATTCAGAGCTGTTTGGATTATTGCAATTTAATAAAAAAAATATATTTTAATATGAAAATATTGATGGTTGTATTATGTAATATTTCATTTACAAAAAGGTTTTTAATAAATGAAATTTACTTATGCCTGAATGTAATTTATTACATTTTTCAATTGATTTCTGATTTTAGTACATATTGTGTTTTATGTTAAAAAAGAAGAATTTAGATTTTTATACCCTTCATCTTTGGTATGTATGAGTTTTTTATTTAACTTCTATCATATTGATTTGAGATGCTACAACTTCGTTTTTAAGAATTAAATTTATTATCTATAAAAAATTCAGTTGCGAGAATCAAATATTTCAATTATGGCAATCAGAGTTAGAAAATACAGTCCGATATTTAGTTTCTTAAAAATAGTTAGAGCTGTAAGACTACCAAAGTTCTTTTCTCAGTGTATATATATTTTGGATCTCAGTTATTCTAGCTAGTTGTTAAAATCATCAATCATTTATTGCTACCATTTTATTGCTGTTAATATTTAGCCCAATCATTCATAAGTTACTTTTTGTCTTAAATATAAGATGAACAAAAAATGTTTGCTTAAATTACATAATTTTTTAATGGTTTTTTTAATGTGTAATAATTTTATTTGGAATTTAAAAATTTAACAAAATAATATGACTATTTTATTAAGCTTGAGGTCTTATTTTTATATCGATATTTCGCTTCAATTTGTGTAGCCTCTTCAGGATAAATATTTATTTCAATTTATAATTATATCCTGAAGCAGCTACACAAATTGGAGTGAAATATCAATATAAAAATAATTTTTTTTTTTAAATAAGACCTCAAGCTTAATAAAATAGCCATATTATTTAAAAAGAAAAGGGCCAAATAAAACTAACTAATAAATTAAACAAAATATTAATCTTTATTTGTGTTTAATTGCAGAAATTGTGTTAATTTATTTTAAATTTACTCTTTTTTAATTATTATTTTTTTTTATTAATAAATATTATTCAAGTTTAAGATCTCAATGAAAAAATTGTTTTTATTTTCCAATATTTCGACTTTCAAAAGAAAGACTTTTTTTATAAGATCGAATAATTTACTAACATTATTATAATTTTTTTGGAACTATTGACAAATAATTCTTATTTAGTCTATTGCATTACAATATAAAGGTTTTAATGTTTGCAAGAAACGTTGGGAATAATCTACTGAGGAATCAAAGTAGCGTCTGACGAAATGGTCCATATAGATATGCTATCCCCTTCAGTACTTATTGTACTGAATAAATAACTCATGAGAATATAATGAGTAAAAAAATAGAATTAAAATAAGCCAACACAATTTCTGGGATTAAGCACAAATAAAGGTTTTTAAATTTATATTTTTTTCATTATTGGTTTTAGCAAAGCTTTCCAAATATTGTCATTTCAGTTAAAGAATAAAATTTATTTTTATGTGCTTAATAATAATTCTTGCACACAGAAAACAACTAAAGTTATAGGAATTGAATTTGTTACTTGTTAAAATTTTAGTTATGGCAATTGAAACTTTTTAGTTGAAAGCACCAGAATACCATAATAGAGTTCAAAGTTTAGTTCTTTTAATACCATTTTTTATTATATCACCAAATTTATATCTTAAATTGATGATGGTAACTGAATTTTTGGAAGTTATCTTACAAATTCTGTTCTCACAACCGAATTTTTTTTGTCAATATAAAAATTAATTATTTTGAGGTTTTAAAAAAATTTTTTATATCACTAAAAACCAACTGAATACAAAACTTAAATTATGCACATACAAAAAACCACTTTAGCTGTGAGAACTAAGTTTTATACCAGTTAAAAATTCAGTTGTTCTTATAAGCACCGACCTTAAATACTATAATCGAATAATAATTTTTTGGCTACATAACCGAATTTCTTTCGTTACAACAAATGTAATTTTCAGTTGGGAGAATCAAATTTGTTGGACATTGAAATAATTCAGTTATTTTAATCGACATTTTTAGTTGTAGCAATATATATTCAATGACAAAATCAATAATATTTGGTCTGTATTAGTAAATTACAACAAAAATATTTCATTTTGATTACAAAATATTTTTTGCTGGCCTCAAATTAAATTCTCACAACGTAAAACTTTTTAAAAAAAATTAAATTAAGCAAAAAGTTGGTAAATAGCAAAACTTTTTAAATTGTCTATTGTGACTGACATTTATTTCTTACAGGCATACGGATGGGTGTATAGCCTTTATAAAACACAATTAATTTTGATTAGGCTTTTTTTGTTTTTAGGCCGAAGAAAATGTCTTAAACTTTTTGAAAGTTCATTTCATTCTCTTTAATAATTCTTTATAAGCTAGAAAGTTTTTGCTACGTCCTTTTTCTTAATTTAATAAGTACTTGTTGAAAATTCGGATAAAATAATTTATTTTAAATAATATTAATATTGTGGCATTAGAACGCTATACTTTGTGCTTTAATCACAGTAAATTTATTACTTCATAATGGTTTAATAATGTGCCTTTAAAAGTATACACATTTTTTGTTAAGGACATTTTGAAATTTTCATAATTTTGCATTTTATCTTAGAGAAGCTTCAGCCATAATTTATTTTAATGATTTAGTCATCAACAATTTCCTGTGTCTTATGTAAATATTTTTCATGCACTCTCTGCTCTCTTTCAATCTCTCAATTTGACAAATAAACTAACTTATTTGAAGTAAATGTGTTGCTGTGCTTCAAGGAGATTTAAATGTAGAGGAAATAACACAATAAAGTGATATTTAACTGTGAATAAACAGGTTTAGCAAACACCATGCAGCGGCTAAAAGTTGAATAATTAGTAAATTTACATAGTTTACTACCAGACCGTCAAAGATTTATAAATTTTATTAATTTTCTTTTAAATCAGTACAAGAGATTTTATTTTTTTAAGTAAATTTTTCAAACATGAAATTAATTTCAAATATTGTATTTTTGATTTTAAAGTTTAATACCAGTACGTAACAAGAAACTCTTGTAAATTCCCTAATGCATAAAAATATAAACAGTAAAATATGCAAGTCAGTCACTGCAAATTAATGTTGTGTTCTTAGCAGTAAATTCTTTATTTCACTACAAACATTTCGTACCATACGCTGATGAAATAAGGAAACAATAGATGAAATTTAATATATAAATATAACACTGGTCAACACTGAACAAGTTTACAGAGTGTTTGTATTCATTTTCGATTAACTAAAATGTGCTGATTACGAAAATAACACTGGTTTTTTTCCAACAGCTGTAGTTTTTTATTTACGAGTAGGTAAAAAAATATGACTATTGCTGTTATAAGAAGAAAAAATCACGTAAGTTGACTTATATTGTTTTTACACTAGAGCATATTTAACATCTACCATCTGCATGTAGAAAAAATCAACATCTTTACAAGATGTTTTTATCTCATTTTGTTTCACTCAACATCTTTCGATAATTTTCCTACCATCTCTAAAAAAATGGCAACATTTTCGATTTTAGTGGCATCACTGATAAAGTAACAATTATTTGTACATATTAAAGAAAACAAAAATTCAAATTTTCAAGCCAAATGGGTTTGATTTTGCAAAGCAACACTTGGTCCAATACTGAATGATTTTTCTTAATTTATTTTTATATATTTTTTTATTTCCAAAAAATATGGGTATTCGACAGTAGATGTTAGATGTTGTAAGTGTAAAGAACTTTTTTTTACTTTCAATATCTGCCACGTATTCCTCTAAAATATGCTCTAGTGTAAAAACCCTATTAAGTAAAAATTGACTTGAAGGAAAAACTATCATTTGTGAGAATTGAAATAATTTTACAAAAAAAACTTTTAATGCTTTTAAGGTTGTAGTCCTTAATACAACATAAGCGGTTTTTCCATATTGGCACAGATTTAATAAACTTTATTTCATATATAAAAGTGCTTTGTAAGGTGGTCCAATAAAAACTCACGATGTGGATTGTAAATAAAATAAAAAGTATTCAGAGAATTATATTATTATTTTTATTATGATTTGTGAAGCAAAATATCGGCTAAATGCTCGCCGCGGCTTGGGTGTCATACCTCTATTCGGTGGTAATTATTTTCAGTGACTCTGAGACATAATTGAGGTTCAATGGCAAATTATCTCATTCTTTAGCTCTTGATGAGCACTTTTTCTTTTAAATATCCCCAGAGAAAGAAGTCCAACGAGGTCAAATCCCATGATTGTGGCGGGCGATTAACATCGACACGACATGAGATAAAACGGCTATTGAATTTCTAGCACAACAGAGCCATTGTTTCGTTGGCTGTATGGCAAGTGGCACCATCTGGTTGGAATCACATATCCTTAAGATTTATATCCTCACGGTAACTGCTTGGCCGACCTTATTTTCACAGAAGTACGGCTCGATGATGCTGCAAGCCCATACAGTGCACCAAACTGTCACTCTTTGCTGATGCATCGGCTTTACAACAATCACTCTTGGTTTATAATTTTCCCAAATGCGGCAATTGTGGGGCAATTGTGGACACATTTAGCCGATTATGCTGACCAAAAAATTCACAAAGTGCATTAAATGCATTTTAATTTGAATGCCCATTTCCCTTAAAAATATCAACAATCTTAACGCGCTGCTCAATTGTTAACCTCTCCATGGTTGAATTTGTCAAACACTGAAACAAAGAATTGTCAAATTAAGTTGGGCAAAAAACTTGACGTTTAAGTTGTGCATTATGGTTGGACCACACTTTATAAGATTTTCTTGAATGAAAATGCTGTTTTAGATCCCGACAAAGATTGTAGCAGCAATCAGAAATCATATATACGCCATACCTCTATTGGACGAATGTCTTACTGAAAGCTTTTGCCTGCTTTTCACTTTAACCTGTAAGGTTCCCGGGAAATCTATCCAAATGACAGTGGAAAAAGCTTAGTTTGATGTTCATATTACCGCCTAGGCGTTTCAAATTAGACAACATATCGGTAACTAAATAATTGCAAATAATGTTGTGATTTATGATTAAATATATTTATAACATTTTGATAATTGAGCAATAGAACGATTTATCTCTATTTGCCTTTCGTCATATTTATTACTTACAAAAGATTACTTAATTAATTAAGATTTTTAGAAAATTAAATTGATTTTTCGGAGAAATTCCTCCTAAATTAAAACGAATTTGTAAAGAAATTTAATATTGTGTATTCCTTATAAATATATGAGTAATTAATCAGATAAGGCTGGAAGTATTTTTTAATTCAATAAATTATCGCATTTTTAAAAGTAATTCATCAGAATCGATTTTAAGTTACTGAATAAAAACATGCATTTGCATGAAAATCCTTGCCCTAATCATTATTAATGTTGCTTTCGATTACCCATACAAACTACCTTATAGTTCATATTAAAAATTAATTTTAAAAGCGAAATATTTTATTGTTGTTGTAAATGGTGAATTTATAAATTCACTTAACTTTGAGAAAAGGTTTGAATAAGCCAATGGAATTTTTTCATGTTTTTTTTTGGTTAAATAGAAACAATGAAAAAAGTTGTGAAATATTTATTCTATTTTCATTACTCTCTGCTAAATTTATTATTAATTAAAAGTTTTTGAAGGAGATTTCCAAATCAG
Organism: Thelaira solivaga; assembly: GCA_947397855.1. Classification (NCBI taxonomy): domain Eukaryota; kingdom Metazoa; phylum Arthropoda; class Insecta; order Diptera; family Tachinidae; genus Thelaira; species Thelaira solivaga. The sequence continues at coordinate 23,777,094 of OX377612.1, read as the reverse complement.
TTTTTTCTAACAAACCCTTTATTAACCAAAATTCAAATTTATAAATTAATAATTAAAAAAGTAATATGATTTTACTATTTACTCAATTAAATGTTACTTGATTTTATTTAAAAAGTTTTATTTAACTTTTCCTTCTTGTTATTTTGTTTGTTAATTAACTAAATTCATTTCTTAATACATAAACCACTACATCATTCTAAAAATATGATTTATTACTTTGTTTTGAATCTTATCTAATTTTAACTTAAACTTGTGCTAAGTACGAGTACAAGCATTTACCATCCGTTTCTTATTTTACGCATCAACTGTTGTCAAACTTTAATTGGTGGTGGTGATTCATATTTGTAATCGTTGTTCGTTACTAGATGTGAAAACTGTCATTTTCATTCAAATATATGTCAAGTAAAATAATTTGTTGTTAATAAGAAACCCTAATAGAAAAAGTTTTATCACCATCTTCAGCAAGATTTTTATTTTTCTAAGTAAAACTTGTCAACAAAATGGAGACTAAAAATCACTATTCAGCTTAACTATTTTTTTATGTTTCATAAAAAACAATAAAAATTTTTTTTTTTTAAATTAAAGATTCTTAATGTACCAGTTCTTTCTTGCCTGAGTTGGAACCTTAAGAAAATTTAAATTAAAAATCAATAAAATTTTATTGTCAAGAAATCAATCTAAAATTGTTTTATTGAGGAAAGGTTCTACAATTAGTAATGGCCAGTACAGTAAGGGGGTTTGTTGCAGTACAGAAAAAGTTTGTCGAAAAATTTTAAAAAATGAAAAACATTTTTTTTAAAAACTGGGCATGAATGTAGGCGTGGCAAGTATTTAATGTGAAGATTTTATGATTTAAATTTTAAAATGAAATTATATTCAAAAAACCCATCCTAACTTGTATTGAAAAATAAGCTTAAAAGGTATACGTGGCAAGTACAAAAATATTAAGCAACTTCCTTGCAGTTTAAGAGTTGCAAGTGTTAAATTTCACAGAAATTCATTGCCTGTCTATTGGCTGTTGCCTACGCTAACGAAGAACATGTGAAAACCATTAAACAGCACTCTGAAGTAAATCCGGATATTTTCCATCTATGTTTTGGAATTGAATAACCATATTAAAGCGGAGCAATATGGCTTGTAGACTGGGTATACGAATACATTACCAAGACCAAGAGCTCTCATGTCGCTCATGAAAACATTTACCAAGCAAAAGTTGAAGAGTGAAAAATTTGTACGAGTAAATTAAAAAAAAATCGGAAACGTCACACAAATATAACAAAGTCTTATTACACAGATACAAATAAAAAGAGAAAATTAATTTTAGTTTTGTATGTACTTAGATGCCATTGGCTTGCGTTATATTAAATGTAGTAAATTGTCCCTAGATTTGTGTGTTTTCCTTACTGTAACTGCAAAACATTAATTTTCCTGACAGCTAATTAAAAGTTAATTTTATAGAAAGTAAGTAAATAGTAAATAAACTTATTTATAAAATTTTTTTGAATAGCAAAACACGCGCAAGAATTTGACTACGACATTTTATGCCAACATAAAGAGATGTAAGTTACTTGTATTTTAATTCTTCATTCATCTGTAGTTTGGCAGAACTGATTTGTATTCGCCTTGGTGTAGATCTTATTTTTCAATATCAATTTAAAATTTTAATGAAGCCTAAGTGAGCATGCGGCCATCATAAAGACTCTTTAGCCCGGAATTTAGGCCGAGCTTACTCTGAACCTCAGCAGAAATGATATAAAACTCAAATAATCAAACTGATGACATGATTGTAGACTTAATTACCACATACACAAAATTGCTGTGGTACAAGAAGACTTGTCATTTCTGCAAGGAAAGACAAAACACATTCTCTAAGTTTGGTTAGCAGAGGGGCTACTCAGAATAAACTAAGCAGGCCGTGAATTATTATTTGCAAAAGACTTAGTAAAATGTATTTCACAATAATTACGAGGTTCATGAGGAGTGTTAAATTATTAAAGTTGGGAACTAGGCTGCTGCATAATAGATCCTGAGATCTGATTTAAATGCCATTATTTTCTCATAAAAATTACATTTTATTTATTTTTTATATTTTTTTGCTACCCTTACGAAAAGCTTCCTTCAATTAAAGTTTCATTAAATAAATTATAAACTCTGCAGTGTAATTTCATTATAATTCAGTAAACTTTTGTTACAAAACTACCTACATTCTTGTTACTAATTGCAACACTAAACAATTTATTGCCCAACTATTAATTAAGTCCTTTTATATTGACGATAATTAGTAATTGTTGAATATCTTATTCTTACTTGTTTTAATTTACATGGTTACTGTTGCTAAATACCTAAGTAAGCTGCACTTACCACACACATACGAGTACAACGATTTCATGAATATTGTCTGTAAATTAATTCGTACAAAATATGCTGGCATTAAATATTTGAAACATTCGAAAAGAAATTATTTGAAAATGATCAGTAAAACTGGCCATACACATATGATTTGTGTCTGTGATTTTTGGTTTGTTGGATGGGTATAGAGCTGTTAAGGAACATGTCAGAATGAGTTTGAAAAATTTCAATTATAAGAGATTTGTTGGCTGTTAATGAGCGAACATTTGCCATTTTTTTAATTTTAGTTTACTAAAAGGTGTTTTTTATAGACGTACAGAACTTTAAGTTGGCATTACTGTTCAAGATGGCGACCGATTTAACAGCTGTCAAGTGATTTATTCTCAGTTTGGTTTGACAATTCATCATGAATAGACTTACGCCTGAACAACGCTTACGTAGATTCGTCGAATGGGCCCAACACGAGATTGCCGTTGTTCCCGATTTTCATAAGCGAATTTTGTTTAGCGATGAAGCGCACTTCTGGTTGAATGGCTACGTCAACAAACAAAACTGCCGCATTTGGAGTGAAGCTAATCCTCAAGTGTATGTCGAAACACCGTTACATCCAGAAAAACTGACTGTTTGGTGCGCTTTATGGGCTGGTGGAATCATTGGTCCGTACTTCTTCAAAAACGATGATGGCCAGAACGTTACAGTCAATGGTGATCGGTATAGAGCCATGTTTACTAACTTTTTCATTACTGAATTGAACAACCATGATGTCCAGGAGCTGTGGTTCCAACAGACGGCGCAACATGTCACACAGCTCGTGCCACAATTGATTTATTGGAAGACACCCTTGGTGACCGCCTAATTTTACGTTTTGGACCTGTGAATTGGCCTCCAAGATCTTGTGATTTAACACAGGTAGACTACTTTCTGTGGGGCTATGTAAAGTCATTGGTCTATGCGGATAAGCCACAAACGCTTGACCATTTGGAAGACAACATTCGCCGTGTTATTGCCGATATATGGTCACAAATGTTGGAAAAAGTCATCGAAAATCGGACGTCCAGATTGGACCACATCCGAGCCAGCCATGGTGGTCATATGCCAGAAATCATTTTTAAAATGTAATGCCACAAGATTTTCTTTCGGATAAATAAAATTCATGTCAATCGAATAATCCATCGTTGTTTTATTGCAATTTAAAGTTACATACGTCTATAAAAAACACCCTTTATAAGAGGTGAGTGTGTATATCGTGGAGATGGCTAACAAACAATTTTTAACAGGTTTTTTTTTTTTTAATTTTAAAAGGAAAAATTAATATTTGTGAAACAAAAAGTGATATTTATAGACAAAAGGGTTAGTTACTACTTTAAATTTTTTTTTGTTTTGAGTACACAAAAAAAATTTACAGTTACGTCTGACATAGATGTGGTTTGTTTATACCAGCTGATGCACTAAAAAATTTAGAAATTGTGTGAAATTGATTTCCTTATTCTTAACAGCAGTCTACAATTCAATTTCTTACAAATTTTATAATTAGTAATTTAGTATGAGCAATTTTATAAAAATAAATTCTCTTTATTTTTGAGCCTTTTTACTTTTCACTATAAAATATATATAATACGTCGATCGTTTGAAGCCTCCGAATATTTTTTTCATTGCATCACAATAATTTTTTAAGCTACAAGCTTCCATAAAAGAATTATATATTATGTGATATTTTACTCTGAAAGAGTTATGATTCATAAATACATTGAAACGATTTCATTAAAAATATTTCATTAATTATTTCATAATTTCATTGTGAGAGTGAAAATTTTTCTCTTTTTTTCTATCGCAACTCTATAAATAAAGTAAGTACAAAACAAAAACTTAATCATTAAAGTTAAACTGAGCTTCGTGGCTTAAGTGGTTCAGTGGCGAGTTTAAGCTTCTTAATTGCATGTGTGCCAAGTTCGAATCCTGGCAGAATTAAATAAAATATGAAAATAATTCAAGCGAAAAGTAAATTTATGAAAATGACTATATCTATAGCGGTTTTTACTCTTAAATGCAAACTACCCTTGCAAGTCTTGCAGATATTGCAAGAGTGGCAAAAAATTTTAAATTTTGCACATTACAACAAAAAAATATATGAAACTAAGATATGCACTGGTTTATAAAATTCGCAAGACTGAAAATCATTGCAAAAAGCAAACTCAAAAAGTTTACACCATCAAAACAGCTGAACGAAATAAACAATTAAAGTTCAGAGTTATCAAATTGTATGACGGTAGTAGGCGACATGTAAATTACCAACGTCGGCTTAAATCGAATTTAGGCTTGTTTAAAAAACATTGATAATATAAAGAAAAATTATAGTTTTATATAAAACTCCATGAGTAAAAACAAAATTACAAGAAATTTTTTTACAACAATTGAAGTTTATTTTGCTTTGTAAATTTTAACGACGGTGCGGCGCGGCTTTATGTTTCAAAAATGTACTGCGGCTTAGCTAATGTCGTACTCTGTTCTCTGTACACGTTCTATGTAAAAGAATAGAAAATAAACAAAAAAAAAAAAATTATGAATTTTAATTTCATGGAAAGCATTTTGAACCAGAAAATTTATGATTTTGTTTTTTCTGTTAACTTTGACATTGCCTTTGGTTCAAGGATTTACTTAAATTTACTTTAAAGGAAAAAATATACATGAGTGTTCTGTTTATGTTTATTTACTATGGAATCAGCTGTGATAATTTTTTTGCTACAGTTGTAGCAAGAAATAGGTGCAAAATTTGATTTAATTGCATATATGTCAGCAAGAGTAAATTCCGCTTATATGGTGCGATAAAAATTTTTTTTTGTCCCTAACCGGGGGTTGAATCACGACGCGACATCTGCAGTTGACAGACATTTTTTAAATTTATATGTATAATGAACACGTTTCATATATTTTATGAAAGTTTTAATTGTTCTAATGAAGCGTGTCATTAGTTAAAAAATAATAAATTTTTTAATTTCATTAATGAAAAATTCATTACATATATGAACAAAATTCTTTCATTGTGGTTATGCGTTATTGTTATTAAAAAAGAAAAATAAAACTAAATGAAAGAAGTTTAATTTATTTTTATTGTAAAATTTGTTACTCAGCCGGTTAATGAGACATATATTTCCGCAAAGCATAGGTAGACCTTTAAAACACAGCTCTAATCGATATTTTGTCAGAAGATGTTTCTCATGTTTTTCTACAGAATAAAATTTTGCTATTTCACAATGTAAAAGTTTACATATGCAGTGTAAAAAACTTCTCGTGTAGAAAAGGTAAAAATTTTACACTTGTTGAAATCATTTTCGTAATTTCTGAAATAAATATAATAAAAATGCCAATTAACATTTATATGTATTCGGAAAGCTATTTTTTAGTCAATGACTGTAAAACTAACTTTTAAATGCTGGCATGTTAGTAATGTTACAACGTTTTTGTGTAAGCTTGTAATATTTACAACCCAGCACTCATTAATTTGCTTGTATTTTATAATCAATATCGATTTTAATTATGTTAACAACTTGAATTATGTGCAACAAAAGAAATTTGAGAGGCTTCCTTAAGACCTGCACTTTAGGTAAAAAGTGTGTGTGTGTGTGTGTGTATGTACTTTCATTGAACTTAATTACTTTTCCTTTGTAACTTGATGGCATGTTGATGTAGATATATAAGTCTACAGTACATTCATTGAGGCTTGAAAATTAATTTTCCTAAGAGGTAAATGGCATGCAGATTACTTGTATGAATGATTTAAGCAAGTGTAGCTAGTACAGTTATGTTTTTGAAAACCTTTTATATTATTTATTATATTTACCTCATTGAAACAGTTTAATTAAAAAAAAAATGTTAAAATCGGTGTGATATTTATTTAATTAAAGTTTTGTATAACTTTCTTATGCATTTAGACTTACACAAAATTCTTTTTAGCTGCAACAAATAAAAACGAATACATAAATAGAAAAAAATTGAGATTTAATATGAATGATAATAGAAAAGAAACAACTTTTATTAGAATGTTTCATGAATAGTTTTTCATTTCATACGTTGTTTCCTTTTATCCTGTCAGCAATTATTTATATTGCCAGCATAATCTACTTTGTGATGTGTCAGTTAAGCAATTTGTTAATGACAGCTCTAGATACACATACAAAAAAATTAAAAAATAGAAAATAAAAGAAAAAGTTATAAATAGACTACGTACGCTTATAAACTATAAATTACACTGTAAAAAATATCACCCGCTTATTTGAAATTTGAATCAGTATGAAAAATTTCTTTATAGTTTTTATTTTAAATTCAAATGAAAATTCAATGGAAAAATTCAGTAAATTAGTTTATATACCTTTTGGACCACTTTTTCGACTCATTATTTATGTACCTTTTAAACCATACAGTAATAGTGCTTATTTAGGCAATTGGAAGTCAGATGAAGATGTAAGAAAAGTTGCGGCTAGTAGTTTTATTGGCCCACAACCATTCTGCGAACTGTCTTGGAGTCTATTAAGCTCAGATTTAGTGAGAGGCTGGAAAGAGCAACGCAATAATATTAGTTGAAAGCAAAGGGTATCGAGGTAGCGACAACATTCATTCATTATTCTGGTTTCGAAGCAGAATATATGAATTACTAGACCGACCTTTCAATAATGTGCATTGTCACGGAATTTATAACTGGATATTTTAGAGTATTGAAACACTTGGTAATTACGAGGATCAGCCTAAACAGCCTGTGTAGGGTAAAGAGACAGCAGAGCTCATATTTATTGTGTTACTGTAATAGTCTAATTTGGAAAAATTTTTGCTACTTAGGGCATCATTACCTTTAACTTTCTGTCATGGTGAATAAATCACCCCGGAACTTTTTTTGAATTTTTAATCAATACTAGACTTACAGAAGATTTGTAATCTGAGAGTAGTGTCACAATAGATGTATTTTGGCCGCAGTGACCAGGTGACTTGTTCCCGCTCATAAATCCAATTCTATACCACATTTTGATTCAACTGTGAGATCGACAGTGTTATAACAACGGTTGTGTTATTTTGACTGATATTGTTAAAAAATTAATCGAAAAGCATGATTACAGTCGAAAGTGTACAAAAACTTTTATTTAAAACAAGACTTGTGAAATTGTTAAAATTGCAGCCGTCAATATCAATTATTGGCCTGTTTCCTTTGAGAGTCGTTTTTGATCGAAGTTGCGGTTGTGTGGTATTTCATCATTTACTGTATTCAAATCTTAAGAACAAAAAGAAAATATACAAGTGGAAATAAAAATTAGTTTCTCTTAAACCTCCCGTGTCCCTAGAACTATAATAGGCTACTGGCAAGGGAATTCGGATTTGTCAGCAGTTTTTGTACGTACTTAATACAATATTTTTCAACTCCCTCCGGTGCCGTAAGAATTTCTAAGTATTTGTCGATGTTCTCATTTCTTATATACGAAGGGGAGCGGACGATTCTTCGTAAAGTACTAGACTGTCTACTTTGTAACTTTTGAATGTTAGATGCGCGAGCAGTGCTGAATATCGTACGTTCCAATTTTTTTTTATGATGGGTTTGTATAGTACAACTAAAGAAACAAAAAACTAGATGAAAATCGACACATTAGTTGAGCTGCTTTTAGTCTTATAGCTTAGGTTTTGGTCTCAATGTGATGTGATCATGCTAGGCTTCTGTCTAGATGAATTCCTAGATATTTTATCTGGTTTTCTATTGGAATTTGATTGATTTCATGATTAAAAACTACATTTAATTTTGATGTGTTTTTGCCGTGTACATCTATATTAAATACGTTACTTTAATGTCAAACTGAAGCTTCAGTGACTCTGTAGAATAAAACAAAAATAGAAAAAAAAAAGGATACAAGAGGAAAATTACAAGCAACTCAACGAACGACAATGTTATTTAACACACGTTGTTATTCGTTATGCTGCTGTGAAATATTTTTCAAGTGATTATTACTTTTTTCACTTTTAATGCTTGTAATATGCAACGGCAGCAAAAGTGGCAACATGAACAGCATAAAAGGAAAAAGTACAGATGGCCAAGAACAGAACCGCAATCGCAATAACATAAAGCTAACAAAGTCATATATCCAAAGCTAATACATCAGCAGCAATATATACAGATACATAAATACATTTATATAAAAATATTTATATAAGTGTTTGTTTGTAGCATCTTAAAAGTATGAATTGTGTCAAAGTGCAACAAATGATAAATGAAGGTTGGTTTATTTAAAAAAAATTTGTATGTAATTTTGTTCATTCATCAACAAGTTGTAAATTTAAGTAAAGATAAACAAGTTGTTTTATATTGTGTGTATGTTATAAAACTGATTCAAATGTAAACACTCAGCAATACTCGTGTACAAAATAAAAAAAAATTATTCTTTGTGGCCTTTTATTGTAGGAATTTTTCAGAAATTGTGCTTTTCTTTAATGTTGAATAAATTAACTACTTATGTCTAATTCTACTAATTAAAGTACTAGCTTATCAGATGCGGTACTACGCTATTTTAAGCCTTATTCCTATAGGTTTTGCGATAATACCCGCCAACAGTGTGACTTCAGGCTCATGATGGAAGCTTAAAAGGCATGAGTATTCTGCTATCCATTATTAGATTCGTTCAAAACTTAAAGTTTCAACCTTCTATGTGGTGTTTAATTTGGATTTTGATAGGAAGGGGTACAAATGTTTGTGAAAATGAAAATAGAGTGTTAGATAGTCTATGGATTTTGATTCAATGACTCTTAAAGACTTTTTCTAATAAATCTAATGAATTTTAGGTGGAGATACTGGCCTTTAGAAAGGCATGTTGGTCTCTTTGCCACCACATTTTTGGAAGTTGGCAGTGGACATTCCAACATGACCTTAATATCATTGCAAAAAGGTTTGAGACGGCTACCTCTGGAAAACAATATACTACCAAATAGGAACTAATTGAAGTCATAAAAGTGGCTTCATTGACATTTCGCTGGATTACATAAAATCATTGTATGATTCTATTTCCAATCGAATTTACGAAGCAACCTGCAAAAATGGAGACTCTACGCCTCACTTTGAAATTTTCATAAAATTAAAAATTTTTATTGAAAACTATACATAAATAGTTTTTTTTTTATAAAAGTGTCCTATTCATGTGACGCATTTTTTGCCTTTTTTTTATAAAAACAAAACCACTGTGTATATTGAATCCATTTTTTTAGTGTTCAATAACAACTAAATTACCTTTAAATAGAAATAAAAATTAAGTTTGTGGTATTTGTTTTTTAGAAGCTATAACCTTTTAAGAAAATTTTGTTAGAGGGTCCTATTCACGTGGCAGGGAGTGTACTACTTACATATTTGTGTTTAATTAATAAAAACTATATTCTCATTAAAGAGATTTATTGAATTGTTTTGTGTTGCAGCTTTTGCGGTTTAAGCTAGCAGATCTTTAATAATATTATTTAAATAATTGAGTATAATAAAAGAGAAACCACAATATGCATTTAAGTAGTTATAATATTAAAATGTAGAATTATATTTAAATAAAACTGCTTAATTAAATAAATTTTAAATGCCTGATTTACACAACAATATTTTATGTATTTTAAGGCTTTATTAAATTAAATTAAATTTTATTTATTTGATAAATTATTTTATTGGAATTCATTATAAGTCATCAACACCACATCTAAAGTATTTATTATTCACATAAAATGTAGCCGCTTTATAATAGAACTAGATATTTTTGGAAGATCTCGCCCGGCCTGGCCTTTTATTATGTGAGTAGGTATCTCTAGAAAGAATGTGTGTCAAATTTTATAGAAATCCGTTTACAAATAGAATTTTAACTGATAACCCAAGTGGCGCCCACCAAACTGGCTTAAATTAGAGTAAAAATCATGGATCTAAAAATTAGCTTGGCCGTTCAAACAGTATATGGCGACCTTCCTTGGAGTATGGAGACAAATCCCTTGGGAAATAAAAAATTTGTATAACGAACAAACAAAAAGAAAATGAATTTTATTAATATATTATAGTTAACTTTTAAAATGTAATAAGTGGTTATTGCGACATAACGATAATAGTTGGACATATGGTATCGTGAAGTTTTTTTTGTAGATATTGATATGTTCGAACATACTTTTGTTTTATCATCAATAGTTTCCGCAGCGCATGCGACGAAACATGTTTTAGGGCACTTTTTTGACACCTTATATTAATTTACTTAAGTTCTAGTAAGGACCAATAATCTGTTCTAGCAATAAATATAGCCTATGTTACTCAGGGTGAATGTAGCTTTCCAACGGTAAAAGAATTTTTGAAATCAACAAAGTAGTTTTTGAGTTTATTCATTTCAAAATACACACACACAAAAATACAAATTAATTAGTATAGTTAGATTAATCAACAGCCTAAAATATAAGTTTTATGCTTCTAGTCTGAAAACTACAATACTTTCATACAACCTTCATCACCCTTTACAACACTTTTTTCCAATTAAAATGTTGCCTATGTCCTTTCTCAGACTGTAAACTATCTGTGTACTAAATTTCATTTAAATCGGTTCAGTAGGTTTGGAGTAAATACGAGAAAGACAGACAGACAGAGTTACCTTCGCATTTATAATATTAGTATGGAAGTATGGATTGCTTTTTTTTTATTTTGTTTCTAATGGATAAAATTTAAAACGGAATGGATTAAAACGTCCATGTCGGCAAGTCGTTCAATAGGTAATTGAGCAAAATGAAATGAATGCCAATTTTTCCACAAAGTTATCTTCTTCGATAAAACGTAGTTCCATCTGAATGATTTCGTGAATGCACAAAATTGTTGAATTTGGGGCTTAGAAAATTCTCATTCAATCCATAAGAAAAAATGCACAAGCACCAACCAATCGTCTGGTGCTGATTTTGATCAGTCTTTACTCTTTTGATGATGAGGTCGAAATTGCGGTGGAACATGATAACGGAATTCTTGTGACTTGAACTCGACTGCATTGATGTAGACGACATGTGATTTCAGGAAAAAACGACACCACCTGCCACTTAGCGCCTGCAACAATCGATTTATTGCAGCATAAAATATTAAATAGAATATTGATATAAATTTAAAAGTTACAGACGAGCCATAACTTTTGTTTGTCATGCTTTCGGTCATGCCAATAGATGTAAATATCAGTGTCACAATACTTAATACGTAGCATACAGCCCTTGAAAGCCCATTTAAAGTTAAATAATATTTCACTTAAATGTTTTATTCTCTAATTCTTTTACATGTTTAATATTTCGCATACGAGAATATATGACTGTGCATTTAAATTAAAAAAAAAAGTTGTGCTGTTGAATATTGCGTTTATGTGTTCATTGGAATGCACATTCTTTTGAGGGCAGGAAATTAACTAGTTTCCTTCCATATGCAACAGGAAATTTCAAACATACATTTAAACAAGCCACTTGTTTCACTTAAATACAAATAAGTTACAAACGCACAAATTTTTTTATTTGCTTACAAACATGCCGCTGCAACAAATTCATATTCATGTATGAAAACTGCATGTAGTATGTGTAAAGCATATGTGTATACCCTGCAAGTAAAATTGTAGTTAACTACCTAAGGATCACATTTATATTGAGTTTTTGTGTGTAAAGCAAATAAAAATTAAAGTAGAATTTTCCAGAATCAAGGCTGTTTCAGCCAAGAAAAAAATATGAAAGTAAACATTGGCATTTGAAAACTTGTGTGGCGAGGCAAAAATAAACCGAGTGGGGCAAAAGTACCGCTACCATTTTGATTGCCTATAATTTTGCTTAAAGAAAAGATAAGCAAGTTTGGTTTTCTTACAAAGTTTATTTGGTCTTTACAGTTTTTTTCGTTATGATTGGGAAATAATATCGGCTAAATGCAACTTTCGGCTCCTTTTAAAGCATTTTTCATGACATCCTGCAACATCTCGGGCTGAATTTCTTCAATTTTGTCTTTAAGATGATAAATCGCTTGGGGCTTATTCACGTAAGCTTTTGATTTTACAAAACCCCATAAGAAAAAATCCGGAGATCTGGTTGGCCTTGCTAAGTCGCCACTTTGCAAAATTTATCTTCGTCGAAAAACGACATTAAATAATTCAATTTTTGAGCAAGCTGTGTTTGCTATGGCCCCATCTTGCTGAAACTATATATCCTCTAGTCCTTGTTCTTCCATTTACCCCACAAGAAAATTTCAAATCATCTCTTTTTACCGTTCAGAAGTAACAGTAACTCTAAAAAAATAGGGACCAATGATGTTTCCAGTATGAGTACCACACCATACAGTTGGGTTTAGTGGATCTAATGATACTTCATGAATTAATTGAGGATCCTGTGTTTCCCAAAACTGACTGTTCTGTTTATTAGGATATTTTTGACGCAATTTCCCCTGAGTGGCAATAATCGAACGATTATTTTCAATAAATATTGTAACTATTTCTGCTTGTTCTTGTGGCATATATTTATTCATAGTAAAATTTGGACGTCTACACAACAGTCACACCAAATAAAATTATAAGCCGAATTTTAATAAAAAATTTTTATTTAAGTAAATGGGTTAGACTTAGGTAAATAGGATAGATCGCTCCAAGGAAGAAGGAAGTAGAAAGCGGCTCATCTGACGCAGTTCCTAAGTAATACTTGTAAAAGAGAATTAAAAACTTTAATAAGCAGAGATAAAAACGGTATTTCATTTTATTCGCTTCAAGAGACTAATTTTTTTCACGATTTTGTTAATTCTACTCTACAAATGATTGCCTTTCTTTTAATAAAACTGACTTTTAATAACTACTAATTAGCTAACTTGAAATTACTTGAAAACTCATCGAGTCAGCCTCACTCTGCTACAAAGAATATTGTAAGACAAAAATAGTAAGTTGGTTTGAATTAGAGTCGTCTAAGCATTAATCACTACTAGTTTAGTACAAGGTGACTTTATACAAGCTAGTCGCATTAGAAAATTCGATCATCAGCTGTTTGAATGCGTTAACCACGCATTTGCTAAAATTTGTTGTTTTATGTATTTGTTCATGTTATTTGAATCAGAATTTTTATAATATTTAAACAATAAATAAAAAAAATTTTTTAGATAATTTTTTTGGAATATCTGAAATAATCACTAGATTGGAATAAAACTCTTTGTGTATGTATTTTTATTTTAAACATCATTATGTGTATGTATGTGTGCAAAGTGTATTTTTAAATAGGCAACTGTTATTGACAGCTGCGTGGGCAAAAAGTTCTTTTCGTGTATACAGTTAGCAGTGAGTTGCCGGTAGGGTAATATATTTATATACGTGTGTGTGTGTTTAAAGGCAGTATACTTTTATTTCATTTATTTTCTCTTATAATAAAACTTTATAATAACAATTCAACACTAGTAAGTTGTTTTCACAAGTACTTATTGTAGCAATTGCATCTTGCAACTAAAAAAAATATATATGAAAACTTTGTTAGTTAGAAAACTAAGAAAACGAAAAGAAAATATATGAAAAATTGTTTTAAATTTTTTTTAAATATAAATATAAATACTACGAGTACATGTACAAAATTTATTTGTAATATTAATTTTATAATAAATTCAATCTGCAAATGTTTAATTTTTTTTTTAATAAAATAGATTTCGTGTCACAATCCCAACACTATATCGACTAAGTATTTCGTTTATTAATTTCAATAATTTAATAATGAAATTCCGTTTTATATTATTTGAATTATAAATTTCTATTTTCATTTATAGCATTTTAATTAAAATATTAAGTTGAAAGTGATTTCAAAAATAAGCACATCATTCATTATTATTTTAAATATAAATTCAAACGAAATTATCCAGCTATATTTGTTTGTGAGTTTATTATTTATTGATGTTGTTTGTGCAAATAAATATTTTTAATACCATTTTATTATTAAGCCAAAATAAGGCTTAGATTGAATGCCTGTGGGTATGAGCACATTTTTATTGGCTCACCTACCTACTCATTCTCTTATTCCACAATTTAAATCAGTTATTTAAGTTGTATTTACTCCATGACTACATCTGTTTTAAACTCTACTAATTGACTTTTAATTCTTTAAAAAGTTAATAACGTGTTTTAGATTTGCATGTAATTTTTATTTGCCAAAAATATTCAAATAAAATCCAAAAAGTAAAATAAAAATTTAACAAATATTAATTTCAGTTTGAGAATTTTCTGTTATTCAAATAAATTTTTTTAAACTTAAAGTTTGGCTAATATTTAATTGAAAAGCCTGGGAAATTACATAAATATTTATTCAATGACTACGCTTTATTCAGATTTAATTAACTAGTTTTCATCTTACACAAAAACAGCATGAATTCGCAATCAAGTGATTATCCATTTTATGTGATTGTACTCTCTGCTGTAGCGATATCATATACATTTTGATATTTTGCTGATGGTGAGAAATTATTTGAGTTGAGGAAAGTTGTCAAGCAGTAAACATCGGAATACTACGCATTAAAAACAGTTTTTATCGAAAATTAAAACATTTCATATTTCAAACATACTTTTTTTTAAAAGTTTTTCTAATTTTCTTTAACTTATTATTTTGCTTTTTTATTTATTTATTCATTAGAATTTTCAATACTTTTACAATTCATGGCAAAAATTTGCTTATTTACATAACGTATTTTTTGTTGTTGCTATATTCGCCGTTCGTGTTCTAAATCTTTTAATTCAGTGCCATAATAAAACGTTTCTATTTTAAGTTGTTTGTCTGTTGCTTATATTTAAAGTTTTTGTCCTAAGTCTTTTGTTTATTTACGATACAGAAGCTTGTGTCTTAAGTTTTTTACAAATGGTCGAAGGTAATGTTTGAAGCTCTTCATTTCTTATTTATATTTAAAGCTCATATTTAAATTTTTTTGATTGACACCTTTTTTCAAAACCCTTTTTTTATCAACCACATTCTAGATTTGTAGCTTTAGCTATTAGTGGTGGACGATAATTAATAATAAGTTTGATGGCATGTTATGTAATGCGAGCTTATAAGCTCGCATGTTTTGCTAAAGTATACTTAAAACAAAGTCAAGCTGAAATTCATTTCTTTGTAACTTTGCGTGACGTTTTAATTATATCCTGAAGAAGCTACAAAAAGTTGAAACGAAATGTCGTTGTAAAAATGAAAAATTTTAATTGGACCTCAAGCCTAAGAACACTAGACATTTTCATACTGAAATTATAATTAACACTTGGGTAAATATCTTATGAATGAGTTGTTTAAGCAGTTGGTAATACAATTTGTGAAAGATTACAAAATATTATAAAATATGTTTGTTAATTTAATTTGCAAAAATTAAATTAATGGTATGAATGCCGTACTATAAAATATATAATGAGTGTCTCAGTTAGAGTGCACTTATTAAATTTAGTTTATAATAATTTTTTGTGCAAATGCAACTGTTAATTATGTTTATTCGTATTATAAAATTTTAGCGCTATACGAAGAACACTGTATTATAATTGTAAAGGAGCAAAGTGAAGTCAATGCAAATATTTAGAAAATCTTCTGTGAAGCGAATTTTTTAATAAATGGCTTCATGAATACACAAAATTGTCGAATTTTTTTTGAAAAAGCGTCATGCAATGCATGAGAGCAAATGTACTCACAACAAACAACTGTTTGATGCGAATTTTGATTAGACTTTACTTTTTTGAAGATGAAGTCGAAATTACCGTGACCGTTATAGGAACGTAAAAACAGGATGGTGTGAATGAAGGCTATATATACTTTCAGTGAGACGAAGCCACCTGCCACACGGCGTGTGAAACAATAATAGGTGCCATCATAGACTGGTGGGTAGTGTGCTAACCTATAAACCTGAGGATAGCAGGTTAGATTCCTGCCCTGATACTGGGTGTTTTCTGCAGACAAGCAAAAAACCTTTTGCGGATTCGTGTTATAATAAAAGAAAAGTACACTCTTACTGAGGCTCTCTATATAGATATTATTTTGGATGCTTGACTAAACAGTTCAAGACTTCTTACGAATCTCTAAGGTTCGAATCTTGAAGGTTGAGTTGTATGCCCTTTCTGTTAGTGTACAAATAAAGTTCTGTCTTAATTCGTTCCAAGTTAAAGACTCATCCTTAATTCCGTAGGCCGTGTTCGGTCCATTTCGCACAGTAAAACATGAATTAAGTTATTTTTCAAACCGCGAAAAAGGCCTCAAACTGTGAAAGGAGCATACGCCTTCTTTTTAGGCAAATGGTCCGTCTTTTCATTTTTCTTATACCTTTCATGTTCCGGTTTGATATCACGAACACAAAAACAATTAATTAAATTATAAAGATATAAAAAAACAACAACAAAAAGAAAAACTAATGCATACGATACTATCAATGCAGTGACATAAACACATACCTCAGTAACCTTATGCAAGAGACAGTATCATTTAAAAATTTTATGAACACGCACACACACACATACATAAAATTAAATTGCAACACAAAACACTTTTGTTTATGTGGTCTTAATAAAATAAAATAAAAAAAAATTTTAAAGTAAATTAATGCCAAAGCATTAATAAGTCTAGCCTGGACTGAAGAGAAAAATTTGTTAATGCATTTCGTTTGGCTTTGCTGCCAAGAAAGCCCCTTCGTAAATATTAATCACCCTGAAAGAATTCTGTGCCTCAATCCATTGAAACATTTTTATTTTTCAACCAGTGATATGTTTCTTTAGAATTATGAAATATTTCACTAGTTAATTTTTCTCATTCTATGAAACATTCATTCATTTAACGAAATATTTTATTGAATCAATGAAATGTTGAGCTTCGCCTGAAAAATTAAGCTTCTTGTTCTATTGCAAATATATTATTTGAATTAAAAATTACACTTCTAAATTAAAGTTATGTTAAGGTAGACTTTAAAACCAACGTTATCGAAAATTTTCTTATATAATAATTTTCAAATATTTTACTTTAAAGTCTATATCAATTTTTTTTTTGAATGATATCATAAAACTTTAAGGCCCGTTATTACAAGTTACCGATAGTTTAGTTGGGCCATATATTAAAAATATTGATAACTTAAATATCGATTAGTGTATCCTCAAGTAACTACCCAAATTTGGGTTCAAAGTCAGCCAAAATCCGGTTATTTGTAATACGTTATTTGTAACACTAACTATCGAAAGTTGTAATAACGGGCCTAAATATTTTAAGTCCTAAAAAAATTGTGACAAAATTAAATTATTATTTTTTTAAATTTAAAATAAATATTTATAAGCATGGCATTTTAAAGTTGATATTAAATTTTCAAGTAATCTCTATAAAACACAGAATGTACAAATATTAAAAGGACTTTTACACAAATAGACAATTGAAGAGAACGATAATTGTGCACACGTTAAATAAAACTTAATTAAAATCATTTCAAGGAAATAAAAAAAAAATTGCAAATAAACATGAGTTGTTTTTCCCGTAGAAACAGAAGGAAAATCACACGATTGAAAAAGTTTTTGTTGTTCTTGTATTTTTTATTTTTTTTATAAATCCTTATAGCGATATCTGAAAGCAACACAAGACAAATTAACAAATACACACGTGTGCAAAATAAGTACACACATAAAAGACATATCCATACTTAACTAATAGTACATTTCACACATGTGTGTGTTTATAAAAACCACACAAACATATTTTTATTTTTATTATTGAAATGTTATTAAAAATACAACAGAATTAAATAAAAAAATAAAATAAAATAAAATGAAAATACTTTACAAATAAAATTTCAAATGTATCGTACCGGACTCTGGTGTACAACAATATCTGTCATGTTTACGCATACATACATAAGCAAGCACATATACAATTACGCACACACACACACACACACACCCACAGATATGTGGAATATTCTATGATAAACCACTGTGGAAAATTTTTTTTTACCTTGTGGTATATTAACAACTGACTGTAATAATTTGTGTGTATGCATGTATGAGTGATTACACATACGTAAGCTGACATAATAACAAATGTATGTATGAGTAAACACATATGTGTGTTTAAGGTTTTAAACGGAAACAGGAAACGTTCACAATTATTTTCCTAGAATAAGCAAAATAAATATCAAAAAACTTTTAAAAACAATTGCACTTAAAAATAAAAAAGACTACTAAATAAAATAAATGATCCGAAAATTAACCTCTCATATGAATTCTCGAAATTGAATATATTTTATTTAATTTTTTCCATAAATATTGTTTTTGTTTATTTAGCCATAAATATAAAGTATAAAGATAGTGAGCCAACATGTAAGTAAAACACATGCACGTATATACATATTTAATAAGTCGTATTAAATTTATTGTAAATAATCGTTTAATTTTTTTATTTTGATATGTAATATAGCATATGGGGTTTCAAAATTTGCTGATAAAATCTTTGCATGGAAAAATTTAAGCAACCGTTTCAAGATCAGTAGTAAATATGTAAATACATCTCGTAATGGGTACCCAATAAAAAAATGCCATAAAAAAGATGCATTAAAAAATGATAAGAAAGCTGTTGTCCTCAAAGGTAAGTCATGTTTTTTGGAAACGAATGGAAATAATAATGAAATTGACATTACACAATTGAAAGCAGTGCTAAATGCAAAACATAAGAAGAAAAATCAATTGATTAGTATCACGTAGTCTTATGTGGGTGCTAGACGATCAAATATTCAACGTCAAATTATGCGTTTGTGTTAAATTGGCTGATAGACATATGAAATTTATTGATATCAATCTCAGTTTTAGGTGAGTTTTTTAATGTGTAAAGACTTACAATTTGCCACCGTCAAGACACATTAAAATAAAAATAATAAAATTAGCCGTCGGTAAAACACTTTTATTTTGATTGCACATCAAGAAAAAATTAAAAAAAAGTTATTGCTTTGGCATTGGTACCAGCAATAAAAAAACCAATTTGTACGAAGGACTGTAAAGAATTAAAATGAAAAAATTATTTATTTATTTATTAATAGTAAATAAATTTACATATTAACAACATTATAGGAATGTCGTGGACTTCGTCCTCCATTTTTATTTTAAAAATTTTGGAAAACCAAATTAATGGTTGAAGAAATACTTCAAGACGACACAAAAATCAAACTAGTTTTGATTTTCATCAAATTCACAAACAACGTATACGTGTGACGTCCATTTAAAAAAAAACACGAACACACGCTCATAATTGACATTGAAATTTGGTCGTCTAGCATCCACTTTAGACACGCTGCGGAATTTTGACCCATAAAAATAATATCACGCATTTCAATAAAATAAATTTTAAATTGGAAAAAGTCTATAAAAATAAATTTGATAAATATCCTCACTATACGAGTACTTCAATGAAAGTTGTATACAATTATGTATCGACCATACAGAACAATTAAATTGGACGTTTTTTAGAGCCCAGCATTTATGTTAAAGCATCAAACTCAAATAAAAGCACCAAATAAGGTGCGTATTCTCTACAGTGCATAGAAAAAACTAAAAATCATATTCATTTACGAAATTCATAAGCAATTCAATTACGAAATTCATAATTTTTTAAGTAAAATAGAACCTATCACAAAATTCGTAAAACTAAACACGTAATTAATGTTGGAGCAGTAGAAAAAAAATCACTAAATTCTTTTCACAGCGAACATGAACAGAAGCAAAATAATAAATACAAAAAAAAAAAAAATAATAGAATAAAACATAAACTTAAACAAAAGTTTGTTACGAAAAATTTTGCTCATTGTATAGCGTAACGCTTGTTTAATAAAACCCACTAAAGACCCACAAAAATAGAGTTAAAAAACCTAAAATGTCATTAGTGGGCAACCATAAAGATGAAAAAATAATAAAAAAACAATTGTTTTGCAGCCAACTTCACTGCGAAACACGCTGTCAAAATTGGATTTTCTAACCCCTTAGCATGTTCCATACATTTTGTATGGGCATGAGAATTTTTGACAGGTAAAAAACGCTTGACGTATGACTGATACTTACTTTTATGTCTACTTTTTAATAGGGAGTAAAAATTGTAACTGTTTTAATACTTTTCCGATAAGTGTTACTTTAAGTAAATTCATGCAGAATATGAACAGAAATATGAACAATGAATTAAAAAAAAAATATTTCAAGGGAAAGAAAAAATATCAAGACAAAAAAAAAAAAAAACGATTAGTACTCTATATATAAACTTTTTTAGTGGCACTATCTGAAATCATTATGGAATATGTACCATATGGTACTTTTTATTTATTTTAATAGTATTTTATGAAATTATTAATATTCTTGAATTTATACCTGTAAAGTGAGATTCGATCTTTATGGAGCAGAGGAAAAAATTATATAAAATCGTAAATTGTTTAATATTAATCAGACTAAGTAAAACTACAATCCCCAATGATGGACGAATAAATGTAGCGTAGTGAAGATGATCGTAGCAGGAATTTACTGAAGCTACAGAAAGCCTATTTAAAGAATAGCGGTGGTGTCAATAATGGATCACTGCAGTTTTGGTAAGCCTATTCTATACGCATAGTTGCTGTAGAAGTTAACAAGACGAGGAGGAGGAGGAAAGTGTATAACAGATGGATCAGCGCTAGTCTACTTTGGCGAGTGCTACCTGCAGGGTCTTACTGCGCTGTTGACTGCAAGAGTCAGCGTGCTATCTGGCTTCGTTAGAGTAGCAATTGGTTTAGGTGAGGGACTCATCTTTTTCTTTTTCTTTTACTATTTTTAAACTTCTCTTTGCTCTTCTGCCTTCTATTTCTTTGACATATTTCTATCGCTAACCTTTTTAATTTTGCCTCTTATTCAGGTATCACAAATGGACCACAACAGATAACCCTACTGTTTTATTTAATGGGGGCGCCATGTGCAACATAAACGGGAACAATTAAACTGAAAAAATGAGACACATAAAAAAGAGACTCTGATAAGTAGCGATTAATTGCTAAATAAAAAATTATAAAAAACAATTTACCAAAGAAAAAATAACCCTTTATCTGGCCATGTAACAAAAATGACATTTTAACACAACTGGTACAACTGGTGCACAATAAAAAAGAAAAAAAAAGGAATAAAATACAGCGGGAAGTTTTTATTAACAAATATTTTCCTTTGCTATTTAAACTAAAATTACAGTATCTAAAAAACGTTTAAATTTTTATCTCAAAAGAAAAATTGTGGTGTGGCTTTAACTTATAACCAAATATATATAATAATTCGGTTTGTGTATATAATTCTTCATAAAATATTTATAGCTTTTTAGGCAATATAAAATTTTTTCAATACACCAGTTAAAAAAAAATAAATTAAGAAAAAAGATTTATTTTTAAATAAACATCTTCTTTTATTTAAGTAATGGCATAGAATCAAGAATCATTTATATTCTTTAAATCACAATAAATTTGTTTAAATTGTTAAATATTTAAAAAATAAAAACGACTTTAAAGTCGTTTCTTCAATGTTGGTACTGAACAATTACACAAATATTTATCGAAA
The DNA here is from genome assembly GCA_947397855.1 of Thelaira solivaga. NCBI lineage: Eukaryota > Metazoa > Arthropoda > Insecta > Diptera > Tachinidae > Thelaira > Thelaira solivaga. The sequence continues at coordinate 23,755,195 of OX377612.1, read as the reverse complement.
TAAGCGTAACCATGTTTTCTAGTACATAAAATTAATTAAAATTATATAATAATGCAAATAAATATGATGTATTTTAATAACAAATTAAACAAATCTATTAGAAAATTTCTTAATATTTCTTTTGCTTATTTCGACAAATATTTGTTGAATGTGACGGGAGTTTTAGTATAATTGGCTTTCAATTATTCATAGAGTGTCAATAATTCACAAATTTTTTAACAATAAAAACGTTTCATTAGAATAATGACAAAATTTCATTCATTAAGTGAAATATTTCATAAAATGAATGAATACTTTCTTAGAGGTAATAAAATATTTTATTAGCCTTGTAAAACACTGTAATTATTTCAAATAACTACAGCGTTTCCTTATTTCAATGCAATTTTTTATTGCGATCAGGACCAACATTGTTTTAGCGAATTTAAAACCTGAGGCCTAATCGTCGCATTCGATATGTAGCAGCTTTTATCGAAATTATAAAATTATTTCATAAAAAAAATGTTTACCTAATTTAGGTCTGCTTAGTTCGTTGATATGTTTTGTAACATAACGCTAACAACCAACCTGAAATATGAAGCGTACAACTTGTATCATATCACTCGTACAAAAGTAACACTTATAATTCTCATTAAGTACAAATTAAAGAATACATAAAGCATCGAGCTTAACAGAGTTTTAGTTAGCACACGAACTTTGTTCTGGTATATTTGATTGTGGTAGTTTTTATTATTAATTTATAGTATCGTAATTAGCCGATCGGTGACTGAAGCATTTACCCTTGTTCGGAATTAATTATTTAAATTTATTTTTACTAAATGGTAATTAGTTAGTCCAGGTCGAAGCACTTAACGAGATATTTTATTCGTATATATTCAGCAAAGCTTCCCCCGAGGAAGTCCTAGACGACTTTGGTGGCATAAATATAAAGAAAGCAGAACTTTGTCAACCTTGGATAGACTGAGCACACCTCAGATAAAAATAAACCGATGATTGAGTTCGAAAGTTGGTAATATGTATTATATAGAAAAAATTTGATAAGCAAAATCAGTAGCGAAAATTATTGAAACTGTTTTAATATAAGGGCTATGAGTGTGAATGATTTAGGTGAGCACCTGCCCTATTGCCTTATCTCACCGTCGTCAAACCAGGAGTGGCATCCGTGCGTCTTGTGACCAATTAAGGACACAGGTAGCCAATTATGTGTGTTTCTATGACTTTCTGTTTCTATGAAACAGCATATCAAAGAACATGCCACCCTGCCAGAGGTGACATGAACTCCATTGCCAGCGTACCTTTTGCTCTCAACCACAGCCACCACGTGAACCCCTGAAGGGGACCTCACCAATAACCGGTCACAGATTCCACCAACCGTGCATTTGAGTGTGCACGAAGTCCATAGACCGAACGACGAACCAGGGATGTTGTCCCCAGAACATCATTCATTAAGTACCGTAGGGTTGGAACGAAGTTCGGTCCACAGACTCCAGCATTCAGCGTTCGAAATGAGCATAAGCTCTTAACCCAATGCTAGGTCGTTATGTGCTTCCTCTGTGGGGCTACCGGCTCCCGTGGTACCAGTGTTGAGAGTCACTGGTCGGACCCCGAAGGTATCCTTTAGTTGAACCCGGAGGTTTCTTTCTGCCAGATTCAAACCCATGGCAGTTGCAGGTGCTATTGCACCTATTTTCTACGGATAGTGATACATCAAGGTGGGACATTTCACTGAGAAGACACACCCCGGGGGTGATAGTAGGCCTATATAAAAAAGGACTTTCAACCAGTATATTTTCACAAGTTAATAAATGAGAATAAAGAATTATTTCAGCCCACTGTGAAATAACTCGCCATCGATAGAAAATTCATTAAATTAAATAAGATTCAACTTAAACAACCTAAAAATAAAATTATTCTCAATATGTTGATCTGTTTTTTTTAACAATAATTATTGAACTGAAGAAAAGCTTATAAACAAATTCATCGCTCAACTACGTATGTACGAACATATTTCCATGCATGGAAAACAAACAGACAAGTACTATGAAGTGACTATAAGTCAACTTGGGTATCAGCCCTCAAAAGTTAAACAAATGCTCAGTTGGGCATAAATAAAATCATAAAAGTAACTCAACCATCAATAAAGCAATTTCATATAAAATCCTGGTTAAGGCAATCTTTTTTTAGTCTATACAGCAGAGAAAGAAATAAACATGAAACGAAAATAAACTTAAAATCAATCAACAGTGTGTTTACACACATGCATACATACTTAAATGAGACCACATACTCGTACATACAGTCGTAAGTTTGGTTGTGGGCTACAGAAGAGAAAAAATATGGAGAATTGGTTTTTGGTATGGGAAACCAACTGTAATTATTTTATTACTAAAAAATTTTACAGTTTTTCAGGGAAGATGACATGATTGATTTAACCTTTGTGCCAGTGTCATCATAGCCGGGTATGTTTTACGGTTTAAAATCGCTTTATTTACAAAAATAAAAATCTTACTGATTTGAAATTTTATGATATCCTTAAAAAAGTGTTTTATGCTATATTATTGAGAATTATTGGGATTAGACAACTAACTACAAAATAAAAATCTTACTGATTTGAAATTTTATGATATCCTTAAAAAAGTGTTTTATGCTATATTATTGAGAATTATTGGGATTAGACAACTAACTACAGATATCTGGTCACTTTTCAATTTCTGCTGCTGTATAGCTAAGGGAACTCAAATATATTGATATAAAGAAGCCAAAACATAATTTTTTTCCCAGGTTTACATGTTCTAAAACAATAACAATAATTTAACAAAAAATACAGATAATACTAAAAGTTTTTATTATGCCATAACCTAAAAGTAAATGCATACATTAATTACATTACGGCATATCTGTAGAATGCACTTCCGAAAGCAGTCTTTAGCATAATGTGCAGTACTTTCTTTTTAATCAACATTTTGTATTTGAAGAACTTCAAAAAAATATCCGTTTTTGCTGAAGTTTTGCAGTTTATTTACGATGATACCGTGTGTTTGAGTTATCGCAACATATAAAGCGATTTATTCCTCTACATCATCCTATGCTCAGTAAGTAAATTTTAGGTTTTGCTGTTGTTTTAAGCAAAAATTTTATGTCAACACTTCAATACTACGTAGTAGTGCAGTTGTCTAGAAGTAATCTAGAACTTTTTTCGTAGTCTAGTGCACAAAATTGCTTAATTTTTACTGAAAACCCGGGTATGTCTCTGTCACTAACTAAAGTATAATTTATCATTTAAAAATTGTGAAACTTATTAATTGAGCTTTTATATTTGATTTCAAAAAAAAAAAAAAAATTAGTCAGTGGTATTTTTGATAAGTTATAATTACACATCCAATGGAGTATGTCAAACGAATTTATCTGTATAATGTTATAGCAAAATTTTAACCTCGAATGATATAAAAATTAATTTCTGCAGAACACCAAAGAGCTATTTTTCAGTTTTAAAAACGAATCGCTTCAAAGAACCTATGAAGCTTTAAGATCTTTAACAAAAGAAAAATACAGAGATATGACGAGTTTACTACCCTCGATGCCACATATGTACCATGAATAATTCACTATTCTAATACAAAAGGATAAAAAAGTTTAAAACGTATTTTTTTAGTTTTTGTTATCTTCACGAACCAATTTACTTTTGTTTAATTATGTCAACTGAAATTAATTCTTTTTTGCTAGGGTATTTAAATATTTTCATTTTAGTTATTATATTTTACATTAAAAGTCAATAAAAATGAAGTCATATTTTAATTTCTTATTTGAAAGTGGAGTTAAAAAATTCATTTATTTTCTTAAATAATTACAATAATTATTATTTCAGAATAAAATTAAAAGTGTCTACAGTGTAAAAAAACATCATTCGAATAGTTTAACGTTTGTCAATATTTCTAAATTAACTCCAATGCTTAAGCTAATATATCTCGAAACATGAAAAAGGACTCATACCACTATCAACTATACTCGTACACCCTGAGATAAAATGATATCATTTGATGCTTTGATTTAAGTTGGTTTGCACAAGCTTACTTGAAATGGCTCTTACAAGCACTTTTTATTATATTATAAAATCTTACACATATTTCTGGTGTTGTGTGGCTTCAAACATGCTTGTGCAGTCCTTTAACTTGTAAGTCTTATGGATGAAACATTACATATTTATTCAAAGATTTAAAGCTTATGATTTCATGTATGCATGATGCATGTTCGATATATTAAAAAAGAATGACAGAAAAACCATTACATCATAAAAGTAAAACTGTTATTGAGTAAAATGGCTTAGTGACAAACTAAGAGTGATTACCAGTTACAAAAAATCTTAAATTTAATTACTCAAGTGGATTGAAGCATTTAATTGAAATATACATTTTCAGTAATATTTTTCATGAAAAGATCAATTTGTTTTGTTTATTGCAATTCTATAATATCGTATAAAAAGGGTGGTTAAATTTTAAGGGCCGATGTTGATTTTGAATAAAACACAAATTATTTAGGAAATTATTGTCTTCCATCCGATGGTCCAAATTTTCGATGATGCTGAGGCATAATTGAGGTTCTTTGCCATTAATGTACCAAATTATCTCATCCTTCAGCTCTTGAATTGTTGCTGGCTTATCGACGTACATCTTTTCTTTCAAATAACCCAAAAAAAGAAGTCCAACGGTGTCAAATTACATGACCTTGGCGGCCAATTGATATCGCAACCACGTGAGATAACACTGCCATTTAATTTGTCGTGCACAAGAGCTATTGTTTCGTTAGCTGTGTGGCAAGTGGCACCGTCCTGTTGAAACCACATATCGTCCACATCCATATCTTCTAATGCAGGCCATAAAAAGTTCGTTAACACCATTCACAGTAACTGTCTGACCGGCCTCATTTTGGAAAAAATATGGCTCGATGATGCCGCCAGCCCATAAACCGCACAAAACAGTCACTCTTTGTGGGTGCATTGTTCTTTCGACAATCACTCTTGGATTATCATTTGCCCAAATGCGACAATTCTGCTTATTGAATAGTCCACTGAGGTCAAAATGTGCCTCATCACTGAAGATGATTTTTTTCCGAAAATTGATCATCCACTGTTGCCATTTCTTGCCATCATTCTGACCATTGACGACGCTTGGAATGGTCAAGAGTTCAAAATGAGAAATGTCAAATGAAATGCAGAAAAAACCTTGACGTTTAGTTGTGGTTCAGATTCAACATCGGCCCTTAAAATTTAACCACCCTTTAGATTAGTTTTCAATAACTCGTTGAGGTGCTCTATGTGGTTGCTGAAGTAGGCATTTGTGTATGTTTTACAGTTGCACAAGTTTAAATTATAATAATAAAACAGAGAAGTACATTTTTAAAATTAATGAAATGGGCTTTATTGGGTTGTCAAATAAAGCAGTGCTGCCAACACGAAGCAGTGCATCTTTAAAAAAACACCCATTACGAACAAAAACATATTTACAGTTTCTAAGATCTTTGGGAACATATACAGCTCCCTAATTCAGATCTAAATTTGTAAAATGATTTTTCAATTTGAAGAAAACATCAACAACAATCTTTCCAGTTACATTAAAATTTTGTTCATATATAATTTTAGCAGCTGTAGCTTTTAAGTCTTTTTCAATAATAAACGCATATCAAGTAAAACAATTGACAGCTCGTCATACCAATCTGTCGATTTACCTCTTGCCATTAAAACTGTTGCAAATTATCTATGAAATTTTTCAATCTTAAAGTTAGACTGTGGGTTATATAAAAAATTTATAATTCTGAAACATTCAGCATCACTTTGCTTTAAAATCACCATTTCACCAAACAGTTTTTATTTTTACTAAATATCGTTACTTCAACATAATAAGAAAATTGTTTGTTTTTATCATCATCATGTCCTAATAAATTGTAATAACTTTACTTGTTGATTTTTGCACAGTAATTATTAAATATTTAATGAAACTTTTGAAATAATTTACTTATAACGTTTGTCAAGGGATTTACAACATAAAATTAATTAATCCTAAAGGATTTTATTTTTGTAATGATGAGTTATTTTGTTTTTGAAATATATAACAGAGATGTTGAATTTAATATTAAAATTTTAGTTTTTAAATTTGTAAAATGTCTGCAATATTTTTGTGATATAAATAATTGATTTTCCTAAAGTCGAAATTTTATAAAAAATTTTGTTGAGATCAAAGTGACTAAATTTTTCATAAAAAAATTGCAAATACATGACAGCAGCAAGCTTACAAATAAGTTAATTATAATTTTTTGAATTTAATAGAATAATAAAAATTCTTTAAAATTAAGTGTGTTTGACTTTGTTTTCAGTATGCTTCTGCAAATCACCAAGCGATTAAGCTAATAAGCTCTCACCACATAGCATATAATCAAATTAATGCAATATTCATTTCGTTAAAGAAAAACTATTGAAAGAATAGTTATGAAAAGCGGCAACATTTTTTGTGTTTTAAAATATTAAAAACAAATTAATAAAAAAATTAAATTATGAAAAAAACCGTGTAAAATTTAAAGAAAAAAGCGTGTTCGACGAAGAAATTGCTTAATTTTTAATAAATAGATTGTAGAATCCTGATGCTTACTCTTCAACAACTTCCCTCAACTAATTTCAATATACACAACACCACAAAATCAAAATCTTATATCGCTACATCAGCACACAAAATGTACTTACACAACCAAAATACTGTGAAATTACTTGATTTAGAATACATGTTGATTTCGTATAGGTTTATTTAAAAAAAATTTTTTATATAAATTTGACGGTAATTGTTTAATTTTTATTAATAATTTTTGAAAAATATACTTTTTTTTATTAAAAAAAAAGTTTTCCATGTCTGCTACAAACCGAAATTCTTTCCCCCTTTTATTTTTCCATAAATGTAAAATAAATGTGAACAAAAGTACATCAACTTTTTTAAATCTGCGAAACAACCAGAAAGTAACTTTAACATTTATTTAATTAATTTTTTTTATTCCTTCACTCTAATCAGTCCATACATTTATAATAACTGTGAATTATTCAAATTATCCAAATGAAAACAAAAAAAAAAAAAACAAGTTAAATCCGGCTGTGCCGAGTCTTATATACCCTTCCCTATATAATGTAGCCAACTATTCATATTTTTAAGTTTTTAAATTTTTCTTACATATTAAAAAAATATATGTAATAATTTCTATTTGGAATTTAAAAGTTAACCAAAATATTAATCTTTATTTGTGCTTAATTCCAGAAATTGTGTTGGTTTTAAAATTTATTCTTTTACTCATGATATTCTTATGAGTTATTTATTCAGTACAATAAGTACTGAACCATTTCATCAGATTAATATTTTGTTAAACTTTTAAATTCCAAATAGAAATTATTACATATAAAAATACAAGTGCTCATTGTAGAAAAACCCTATGTTTTTCTTATTATTTTTTTATAATTTTTTGTTTTTGTTTTTCATATACTCTTTAATTACATTCAGTAATACCCACCTGGCATTCAAATGTAAAAGAGAAGAGAAGAATAAAAATAGAATATATAGTTTTCAATATTAAAATGTTGGTTGGGAAATTTATTTATTTATTCAGTTCAATGCTTACTGAGTTTTTTGTTTGAATATTTGAATCTTTTTGTAACTATTGATTAATAATTCTTAGTTAGTCAATTGCTTTTACAATATACAGGTTCTAATGTTTGCAAGAAACGTTGGGAGTAACCTACTGAGGATTCAGAGTAGCTTCTGATGAAATGGTCCATTAATAAAATATTGATTAAATAATTTTCTTTGAATTAATATTATTTTTTTAGTCCTAAAATAAATAATTCATTTCAGCTTACGAAAAAGTCTGTTCTGTTTCGTTTTTATTACAATAATAAAATATCTGACGGTACTTAATTTTTAAATAAAAAAGAAGTCATAAGAAAGATATATACTAAGATTGCAAAATAAATTAAATTAAATTTAATTTAAAATTATTTATTTGATTTTATTTGTTAGCAGTAAATAAATTAACATATTAATAACATTATTGGAACTGGCTGCCATGGCCTTCGTCATTTAATTTAAAATGTTTAAGAGATTTTACTAATTAAATATTTAATATTAAATAAAAAACTTAAAATTAATGGTAAAAATTAAAAACAAATCTTTTTCAATAAGATTTCTGTATTCGTAGTTCTATTACAGAAAAGGCTTTTACGTTTGTATTAGACCGACTGCCTGGTTTCCTGTTTGTATGTAGAAATATTACTCACATGTACAGCTTAAAAGTTTCTGTATCAAAAAAGTAATGAAAATCTAAAACTTTAGTTGTATTTTTGATTTTTCTTGAACAATAGTGGACCAATTAATGTAATGTTTTACGCAGACATTATGACTGTTATTTATGATAAAACAACCTGCCACGTTTTTTGTATATTTTGTATTTTTGACGAAAAAAAAAGGTAAACAACTGAGATAGTTCCACTTTAGAGCTCATAACTTATTCATTTATGGCCCGACTAGACTGAATTTAAATAGCAGCCCGAAGACAGGAACTTTCTAAATATTGGCATACTAAACTTTTCTGTAGGTCTTTTAGAGGCTTCAGAAATTTGATTTCAACATTTGCAGGGACAGACGGACGGACAAACGGACATCGCTTAATCCATTTTGCTATCTATAAGGATCCAGAGTATTTATACTTTATAAGGTGTTCCATGTATGGTGTAAAAATTAAACACGGAATGACTACTTTTTCATTTTTTGTGAAGGGTATAAAGAAATGTTTAGTACATAAAGAAGGAATAAAAAACAGAACTATAAATTAAAGATAAACTATTTGTTCATACTGTAATTATTATTTTTCTACTTTTTTTCTTTTGCTTAAAATTACACATTTACCAAAAGTAATTTAGTATTTATTTACTTTTTTATTTCTTCTTCACTAGATAAATTTAAGTATTAAATATGGCGAGAAAAAAACAGAAAACTTTAAGTTAGCGCAACAAGCGTTTTTTCCTCTCTCAAACATTTTCATGTACGTATGAAGTTAACTGAAATAACGCTTTGGCTATGGCGAGCAGTTTGAAAATCCATTTTTAATATCGAGGTATATGGCTGCAAAACAATCGTTTTTATACCCTTCACAAAAAGATCAAAGGGGATTATTTAAGTCAGTCATTCCGATGTAATTTTTAAACCGTACATGGAAAACCCTAAATAATATGAATATTCTGGATCCTTATAGATAGCAAAATGGATTAAGCAATGTCCGTTTGTCCGTCCGTCTGTCCCTGCGAATGTTGAAATCAAATTTTTGAAGCCTCTAGAAGACCTGCAGAAAAGTTAGGTTGGAAGTTCCTGTCTTCAATTTAAGTTCAGCCTCATCCATCCATAAATGGCAAAATGATTGAACGTTACTGTTGAATAGGCAAAGCAAGCGCTCTTTTTAAGTTTGCCATTTATAGTGTTTTTCCACTAGAGCACATTTAACATCTACCATCCATTCGGCGAGATGACAATATTTTCCCATACAAAATTTTTCAACATCTTCCACGCATTCCTCTAAGATGTGCTGTAGTGTAAAAAAACTATTAAACATAATTTAAAGACCTGTAACTTAAAGGTAATTTTACCTGTCTATTGCGTGAGTAAAAATAAAAAATGCAAACGTAGATGAACGGAAATTTTAATTAAGAAACAAATTAATGTTTCGAAGAAAAAAAGGAAAATTCAAGTGTACAGTCATCGAAAATTCAACATTAGGTGAAATCATTAATGTTAATGGTCGAATGTATTTTTCTGTTTTACACAGAAAAGTATAATCATGTTTATTTATATAATTTAAGCATTACGTAAACAACAGCATTAGATGAATGTGAAAATTTGGCAAAACATGTATCAAGCTAATTAAAAAGGTTAAACATGCAAACACATGCACGTGCAATGAATTTCAAACATTTTTGAGAACATACGTTTGAATATTTGAATTATTCAGAACAAGTTAATAAGATAAATAAATAAATAAGCAAATTAAATTTTAATGAAAATGACAAATTAATGAGATACTTTGCATATAACAACACAATGAACTTTGACAAGATACATACTTGAGCTACAAAAACAGTTAAGTATAATATGTCATAATGACTCTATTAGGTGTATCGTTAATTGTAACATAGTATACATTGTTGTTGTTGTTTTTTTGTTATTTCTATATCATCGATTGGATAAAATTTTAAAACGCATTAAAATTAAATTTTAGAGATAGTATTTTTTCATTGAATTGGTGATTAGAAGATAATATTTTTATCAAATATTAAGTTTATAATGCCAACATATTTTATATAATTCCAGTTTATTTTTTGAGGAGCTAGTTAATTTTCTTAGGTATATTACAGCTCTGTAAAATAAATTTTTTTCAATTATTCATTAACAATAAAATATAAAATATGACAGACCAACAAAATGGATTATTTTTGTAAAGCCTAACAGCCTTATTCAGAGAAGAAAATTAGTTTCTATATGATATCTACTTTAGTTAATAAAGGCTTTAAGCTAATAATCCTATATTAACATTTTTATATTCAAGGAAGGTTTATTAAGTAATATGCCCTTTAGCAAATTTTAAAATTCGATTCTGGCAATACTATTGTTTTGATTTGCCATTTTTTATATTATTGTTGTGCATAAAAGGTTACTAAATTATTCGGTATTCGCAAATATATATTTCAGTTGTACATTGTTTTCTTATTAAGCCACAAAAAGTTTATTTAATTTAAAGAACAGTGTATATTACAACATGTTTACTAGTTTATCTTTAAAAAAATTAAAAAAGTAACAAAATTATATAGGTAATTTATGTAACCTCTTCACAACGAATAAAAAGAAAAATGATTACCCATTACTTTTTTATTTATTTTGATTTTATACACGTCACTGAAAATTAAAATTTAAAATTTGTGAATTTGTTTTAGTTTTACTAAAAAAATTGTGATAAAAATGGAATATATTAAAAAAAAGGTGTGATTCCATTTTTTTAAATTAATTAATACTCTTTTTTCAGTAAAATAAAAAAGTTATTTTAAATTAAATTTTTTTTTATATATAGGCTCTAGGTCTAGAGAGAGCTCTAGAGAGCTCTAGAGCCTATATTTAAAAAAAATTTTATTAAAAATCATATAAAATAAAAAGTTCAAAAAAAAAAAAATAAAATAATAAAATAAATAAAAAAAATAAATAAAAAAGTTATATTAACATTTATTTTGTTTAACACAATGTAAAAAAAAAACACAAAAAATCAGTTGTCACAGCTTAATATAGCTTTAAAGTAGGGCCATACTTACTTTAAAATTTGTGGATTTAATAAAAGTTTAAAATAGGATTATTAAGATTAAAAATGTCTCTGAATATAAATTAAGCGATTTTAACTTAATAAGGGCTTGCAAACCTATATTAAGTCTCTCTGAATAAGGCTGTAAGGCTTGATAAAACAATTAGAGTAGACATGGTAGTAAGCTGCAATAGCTATAAATTACTTTTTTAATGCTAGTTTTCGAGTTTCTCATCTTCGATTATCATAGCAAAAATATTAAATTATTTTACGAATGTGGTCAAATTACAAACTTATTTCATATTGGCAGTAAAGCAAAAATCTATGGAGGTCCCAAGTCTTAAAGCAGAATTAGTTTTTACTTTCCATTCTGTTACGAACCAGCTTTTTTGTTTTTGTTTATAAGTATTTATTTAATTATTGTTCTGTGGCTCGTTTCTGTAACTATATGCAAGAGCTTCTCACATCGAAAAGCGTGAAACAAAATATTCCACCGTTTCTCGATTTGCGAGTAAAAAAGTGTTTCTGTAGTTTAATGTGAGAAAATGCAAAACTGTACGTCTTTATTGGAAATTTTCAATGATTCAAATGTCAAATACAATACAAAGTGTCAACAAAAAGAGGAATTTATATAAGATAATGTACATGAGATTTTTGTTTGTTACAAATTTTGTTAGTACAAAATGTGAATAAAATTATTTCAAAATGGTGCGATGCCATCACCTCTGTAAATTTGCTATTCCACACAAAAAGAAAAAGAAGAAAATTTATTAACAAAGAAGACGCATACAATTCCACTACATTAATTTTATGTAATTTATTAACTTAAACGATTTAAATTTATTAATTTTCATTTTGTCTTTACTTTCACACCCTTCTCTCATACATTTTAAAATGTGAAATGTCTTGACAATTCTAGTGAGACTTTTTTTGCCTAATTTTGTTACAGAAACACTTGTACTGGAATTTTTCCAATAAAGTACGTCAAAATCACTAAAATGACAGATGGTTCTCATAAAAAAAATTACAGAAACACTTTTAGGTAATAAATGGGCCATAATTATAGTTACATAAAAGTAATCTTTTATTAAGAGCTGACTTTTGTTCATAAGAATTATATGAATTAAAAGTCTTCTAACAACGACTTTAGTGTGACTATGATTATGGTCTTATATATTTTTTATTATGATACTATTGAAATAAACTGTATAACCAATATTATATATTAAAAAAAATATTTACTTGGAATACCTTAATATTTTTATAAAAAATTATATGAAAAAGTTCGATCACGTTGACTACGTTATTTTTTTTAATAATAGGGAATATATTTCATTTACCTGCCTTATCATGTTAGACAATTTTAATGAAAAAATATATTCTTGTTAAATTCCATATTTCTGGCTGAAATAACTTTTCCAAAAAGAGAAAAGAAAAGGTTTTGTCATAATAATTTTATAGGGGCTTAAATTCTACTTTGTGTTTTCACAGTTTTTATTTTATAGTTTATTTATTTATTTAAAATTAAAAAGAAAAACAAAAATTTCTTTACAAGAATAGAATTTTGAACATAAAATTTTCTTTGTTTAATTGAATATAAAAAGAATAATATCATTTACATTTATATTACACATACATAAAAATACATATATTATATTTAATTTATGTTATAACCCGGCATCACCCGGTCTCATCCGGTACTTTACTTCATGAGAAAAACGGAGAGTCTTTAAGTTAATACCTGCTGCTTTCAGATATTGTTTTTGTGCTTTATTAATTGTCATAGCAAATGCATGACATACAAGGAATTGTAATCTTTTTAAATCAAAGAACAAGTTTATTCTTTGTATAAGTTAACGAACTTGTTAATATATCTAATTAATAGAAATTAATTTCCCTGTACATTTTTAAATAATTTTTTTTCCTAGTACTAAATTATAAATCCATCAATAAAGATGATTTCAATATAAAAAGTTGACAACAGCGATGAATGAAAAAATATGTAATATTACTTGTCGTAAGCTTGAAGTAACGGAATTATATTTTTTTTCTATTTAATATAAAAAGAGAAATATAAAAGAATTTATACTCTGATTTATCTGTGAACGAAATTATTATAAAATTAAAAAGATCTACATCATGTTTGCTTTTTACGCAGATGATTGGATATCAATTGAGCAATAAATAGAGTAAAAAAAATAATTATTTTTAAAAAAGATAAATTTTTAATAAATAAATAAATCAGTGAAAAATAATTTTTGATAGAAGAAAAGTTAAGTAAGAATGAACCTATAAAATCAAAAATACTTCTAAAAATTCATTTAAATAAAGAAGAAAATAAAATTTATATAAAATAAGAAAATATTACCAAGCAATTATTATCGAATAGACAACGAATAATACTAACTTACATAAAAGAATAAAATTATTATAATAAATAGTGTGTAAATTATTCTTAAAATAATTGAAAAAGAAGAGCAATAAATCAATAAATCTCAAACACGAGCAACATAAATTTCATTTTTAATGCAAAAGGAAAAAGAGAAATAAAATTCTTGTTTATCGGCTCTAGATTTACACGTTACGGATTAGACTTCTTACAAAGTTTGTTTAAAAAATAAATAAAATAAAAGTCAAAACGAATAAAATTAACTCATATCATGGTGTGAAAAAACCAATCCTGAACCCTGCAAGATTAAAGCCTCTGCTGTCAAAAGTAAAGAGACATTAATGTATTAACGAGAGATCAAAAACGGAAACAAATTATTTGTTTCACTCTAGCATACTTATTAAAATTTATCACCGAAAATAATTTTTGAGAGGAGGGGCCTCAAACGTAATAACAATATGCATGGGCTTTTTGTAAAGCTGTTATTTTTGAAGCTACCTTATTTCTTTTAGACCATGACATGACATACAAACATTTTTCACACCTCCTGTTTTAGTTTAAAACATTTTTCTGCAATGGTTATGTAAAATTACAAACGTTTAGGGTTATCAATGTTGTCTAGAAGTATAGCTGTCGTGCTAACTTTTAAACTTACAGACACCTCGGATCGATTTAATGATTTTAATAATTCTGTTGCACAAGCAACAGCTTGATCTGTGTCCATGACTATTCTAAAGCCTATCTAGAGGCTTAGAATTTCAATCATTAAAAATAAAAATTTTAATTTTTTGTAAAAGTTTGCATAAGTGGTGTTAAAGTATATAGAGCCCTTCTTTGCAGTATAAAGTTTACATGTTTTTACATTTTTAGAGCAATCCGCAAGATAACAACAATTTTAATAGCAAACGAGTAAACAAACAGAAAATGAATTTTATTGATATGGATTAGAGTATTTTCCGATACTCAAAACTTTCCAGTATTTATAAATAACATTTCTTTCTTTTTTTGTTTTGGCAATTGTTAAACAAAATTTTGTATAATTTATTACTGTCTTTTGATTTTGTTTGCTTATTATGTGTTATTTGTTTTTATACGTTTTTGCTCATTTAAATAAATGACAAGTTATTACATGTTTGTTTGTATCCATGAAACAAAGAATATTTAAATAGAGAAAAATGGAATTTGATAAAAGCAAATCCCCATAATTCCACACAGGAGTTTGTATATAAATTTAAATTAAGTCCACTTGTATGTACTTCCATTTTTAAAATAAAAAACTAAACTTTTTACATACTCACATGTAATTATATTTTTGTTTATTTTATTTATTTTTAAGAAATTTTTTTTTTTTTAAGAATTAAACTAAAAACGTAGATAATTTAAATACATTTGATAGAAAGAAAAACCATAAAATAAAAATCATGTGTGTGAGATATTTAAAACCTATACTTTTTTTAAAATAATTTTTTTTCTTTTATTTTATTTTTTTATGGTTTCTAATTGTAAAGGATTATGTGTGCTTTGTGCTTTAGAATTAATTCAAACTAATTTTTAAATTAATATTCATGCGATTTACCGAGAGATTGAGAGGGAGAAAAAAACCAAATAACTAATCTACTGCAGTTGGTTTTTTGTTACCACCCAGTTCGTAGTTGGCCTTTTCGTTTGTAGTTTTCTTTTTTAAGTAAACAATTCTGGTCCTAACTATGAAGTATAGTTATGCTAATGAGAGTGTATGCATTTATTTTTATGCTTTAGGTTTAAGCTAACTCGTCTATCTAGCTCTATACATAAATAATAATAATGATGGAGATGTTAATGATAATTATAAAATTTTTTTTCTATGTACTCGTATAACAAATTCAAATTTCAAGTTATATTATCCCCACTAGATAATAAAGATTTGAATATAACTTGCACTTGAGATACCATAGACAGCTATTCAAGAAGAAAAATAAAAGAAAATTGTGAAAAATTTGCAATCAATTGCAAATCATATAATGCCGTTTTTGAATCACATACTCGTTGGGCTATATGCACTTCAAGACAAAGCAACTTTTGTATAACCTGTTCCTGATCTAGGCCTCCAATGATCCTAATTACCTTACTCAGTGAGAGCTTTCTTACATTTCTGGGAGTCAACAGGAATTTTGTAGAAGTCTTGCCATACTAGACGGACCAACGCAAAATACATGTTCTTAAGTTTCGTCAAGGAAACCACAAAACTTGCATTTCCTTATTCCAATACAACAATGCCTGAACATCATCCTATTAGGAGGCTGACAACACTCTTTTTGTGTGACAATACATTCTGGGATGTACTTCAAGAACAGTGTGATGATGCTTAGCTTGTCCGCGGTAAGTCAGAAATTTCCAATGTTTTGAGATTTGTGAATCGACTTATGAACCAGTTTTCTTTGTAATGTTATATATGAAGCTACCATGGGCCCCTCTGTTGGCGTAGCAGTTGTAGATCTCAAGTTAATTAATACATGACACAATAAAATACAATGGCTAATCTCAAAAGGATAACGATATACAAGTAAGGAATTTTAATCTAGGGCCTTCAAACCTAGTCCTCCGATAGACTATATCTGAGATGTTTATAGAAGAGAAGAGATGTTTGTAGAAACAAGAATAGTCGGTTGTCGATAGAGAAAACATTTAACCCCTATTGGATGCCCGAAATATAAGGCAGTTTGTACCAAGTTATTGGTGTTTTAGTAATTGTAAAATGAGCCAAAGCCACAGTCACCAGTCTAGAAATATTTTTTTTTCAATTTAACAACTAAAAGAAGCTCTTTGCGCTATAGCCTAAGAAGGAGTAGTATTAATCACAGAACATGCTTTCGAACAAAGTATGTAATAAACAGCAATTGATTCTTTCTTAGGATCTGCTAGTATTATAATTAGCATTAGAACTAAGAGCCGTACTTTTTCTCTTGAGTTCGTCTACTCCCTGTTGCCGACATATTTCGCAGTGTTAAAGGAATGAAAATAAAAATATAATTAAAAGCTTTTTAAAAATCTTTTTTTTAGCTTAGAATAATCACTTTAACACTAATTAGCGAGAAAATGTGTGGCTCCCAGTTATAACTCTATTTCGAATACTGCTAGCTCCTAGAAGGGAATGAATTGCTGCTTTTACATACTTTGTGACGTGATAATGAGTCAATATCAGCAGATGTGTTCTATGATTGGTTAGTATTGATCAAATACTATATAGTCCCAACTAACTTAATTTAATTTTATAAATTGATTTACATTATTAGTTGTATACTATCGGTCAAGTCGGAGTCATGTTGAAGCTTAATTGCTTTATTTGTGAATTAGTATATAAGACAATGGTCATCTGCTAATTAATACAATGTTGAGGAGTTAAATAAACTCAAGTTTGTCAATGGACTACCTGTAAATATATATTATATTCAAGCTTTAAAAATTGATTGATTGAATTGATAGTTTTAACTTAGCTAGTCATGCAATTAATGCTCAGAAATTGGCCCCAGAATATTATATGCATACATGCATATATCAAGCAAATTGATACTATTTAATTAAAAGATAAGTTCTTCTTCTAAAAGTCATGGGACGTAATAAAACGATTTTTCCTTTGGAATTTTCTTCCTTCAATAGCAAACCTTGTACCTTGCTTGCTTATCATTAGGATAAGGACTCTTGAACAATTTTCGATTTTTAAATTCATCAAAAAAGCGAACACGCAAAAATTACTATTTATTTTGCCTTTTTTATTATTTTTGTGGCTGTTTTAATATTAAAAGCGATCAAAAAAAATAAATGAATTATTAAAAAAATAAAAATATTTTTTAAAAATAAATTTAGCAGTATATCAATTTTGTAATTGAAATAAAAGAAACAAATGCTTTCTTACTAAAAAATATTTTATGACTCGACAAGACTGTCCAGTAATTTTTGGCATTTTTTTTTTAATTTTGCAAAATAAATTTATACCTTAATTTTTTTTACATTTTATAAGCTTTTTAAATTTTTCAACAGTAAATAAGGCTCAACATAAAAATGCCAAAAGAACAACAAAAACATTTAATGGAATCCTTAACTTTTTGTTTTTCAATAAACTGTATTTATTACCGTAATAAATCTTAATGTAGTGTGGTAAAATGTAAATTTTTGCCAACATTTTTTAAAACTTTTCATGTTGCTAAATAGCAAACAGAGATGTATATATTTTAATACTGGATTTAAATTCATTATTTTTTTTAAATGTTATTACTGCTCCTTTTTAAATTTTAGAAAAATTATGATGAATTCAGTAAAGAAAAAGTTTTCCACATGCTGAAAATTTAATAATAAAAAAAGAATAAAATAAAACAACTGCTGCAACACTACTTTATTATCAATTAACACTTCTTAATGCATTAACATTATTACCATCGAATTGAATTTTATTGCAACTCATGGTGAGCATTTCCCAGCAACACTATTTAATTTATTCAATTTTTTTATATTTTTTTTTTTTTGCTACACACTTTAGCACAATGTACGAGTAGTTTTTCTAATTTAGCAGCTGTTACAGTATCTGGTGTTATTTCGAAAATGCATAAATAAACGTTATGAGGGCAGGCTAAAAAATTTTAGATTTTAATTTTTTATTTATTTATTCCTTTCATCTGTGTAACAACCACTTTGAGAGTTGTGCCAGCACTTTAAAAATTGGTTAAGGGGAAGTTTTAAAATTACCAGTGCTTGTCTTAAAGTTTCTCATATTTAAATTTTGGTCACTCTGCAGGCAATATGATTTAAAAACAAATTTTTATTTAATTCACTCAACAACACCACTCCCAATAAAATTTTCCAAAAATCAAAAACCAAACATCACAAGCCATACATAGCAAATAATAAACAAGTGGAACAAGATCTGCTTTTAAGTTCAGTACAACCACGATTTGTTGGGAGGCTCGTAGTTATGATATGATAAACTCTGAAAACTGAAATAAGCGGTAATATCCGAAGTCATCGTCTGTTCAGAGGTCTATTACACGCTCTAAACAGCCACTACTTTATATAAAACTTGTTAAAGATGTTGCATATTTTGCTTAGTTGGTTAGTTTCTGTGGTGGACTGACGGCCTGCAATTAGAATCGCAATATTCCGTTTTGTAACCGTAAAGTGACCTAGATCCACCCTGTAACGTTAAGAAATCTGAGAACGTCCCCTAACCATACTCCCTATATTTCATTTAGTCCATTCATTAGATGTGTCTCAAAGAAATAAGAGCCGAGCAGTCGTAGAGAAGGTGAAAGACTGTCTCCAGGTGGCCGGTAGCTGCGGCAGTTTTCGTTGAAGGGCAGTCCCAGCCTGCTACCGTGTTTGCTGATCATCCAGTGACAAGTTATCACAGCCAACAGTTTAGAAATGTCTTTCCTATTCCTGTTCACCAGTTGAGCAGAGTGTTTACCATCATAACGGGCTATAATTGACGCGTAGCCTTACACATTTATAGATCCCGCCATCTGGTATCCGCCTTTTCTGGTAGTAATCAAGAATGCTGCTCTTGATACTATTAAGCGATACAGCGACTGTCTCTGACATAGAAGCCTCCTTAGCCAATTTATCTGCCTGCTCATTACCAATAAAGCTGCTGTGTGCAGGAATGCATACCAAAGATACGTTAGCCTGACGTCCCAGATTAGATAACACAGCCTGGCCTACCAGAGCAGAGTAACATTCGAAGAGAAGAGCTGCATGGCTATCTACAAAAACGACTATAGCTCAACTGATCTCCCTATCGTACAAAGACTGGCATGCCTCCGCTTGGAAACCACTAGACGTTTGCCGATGTCAGAATTAAAGTCGTATGTCAAGTTCACTGCAATAAGATCCAGAACCCATACTGCAAATCATCTTAAATATATTCGTAAGTACGTACATATGTGCCCCATTTCCAATCCCGTCTGGAGGGAAAGACCACCCTGAAAATGTTTTGTTTATCTATTTAAAAAATTTTCTGAGCTGAGCAAAGAAAACTGAAAAGCAGCTGACACAGAACTTAAATTTTGTCAAGTCTTTTAATTAATTTGAACAGCAAACCTGGAAATGTTGATTTTCAGAGATTTAAAATTTTCTGAAGAAGCAGAATTCAAAAAATTATATGCAATTAGATAACTCTGTGATGTCTAAGTTAAAACACATACATGGGCATTACACTACACTATTTGTATTCTCATTAGGATTGATATAAAGAAAACCGTGGAAATTACAATGAAGAGTAAGGCGAAAGGCTTCATCAAGAATTGGACTGATTACTGCTAACATCTTTGTTGGGATTCAAAGCAGGCATCTGTTTGTTTGCCCAACACCAGTAACTGTTCTGTAAAATAATTTATAAACTGATCTTAAATTAAATACTAGCACTGCTACAAAAAATGTGAACAACACACTGTATTAAACGAAAACGTGTACAAATAATTTGGAATATTTTTCAGTGTTGGTCAGTTGACCACAAATGGGTAAATTCTTGGCGAAAACTGTATGAAAGCTACCTTTCATTGTAGTGACGACAGATACATTAAATAAATTCCCACTTACAACGATGACTTAGTGAATCAATATAGTTGGATATCCCACTGTACCCAATAGATACCTTCTTTTTTTTTCACTACGAAGTCTAATTAATTTAGTTTAAATTTTGAAGCATTGTCTGATACAAGAGAGTTCCGTTTGATTTTTTGTCCGTGATATAAATAACAGATACAGTAAAGTATGCCTTATCGTCTAGATCCGATGTACAACTTATGATTTTATTCACAATTAATTCAATCTATTACTCAGGTAAATACACTTAAGGCATTTACACAGAGGTCATAAAGTCATATGTTAAAAAAACAACACGAAGAAAATGAGTGCTGTGAGCTGAGTCACCTGAGGCTATTTGACAATATTAAAATCAATTGAAAAAGAGTTATTATTTTAGGACCAATTCGTTTGAAGCACAACAAAATTTTTTTAAGCTATCAGAAAATAACATGGCTTTAAGAATTCATGATTGATAGGACAGTTGTGAAGCTCTCAACTACTTTGTTGCAAATAAATGTTGTTATATGTAGTTGTTAGCGCTGTAGGAATATATCAGTTTTTGTCATAATTCGGAGAAAAATCAAAAATAGTTTGTTGATTTCAATAAATATTGTTTGTTTTATTTAAAACTTATGAGGCTATAATCTTGTTTAAAAAAATTCTGGATTTTTATTTTTCTATTTTAAATATATTTTTGAAAATTAAAAAACTTCTAAGTTTTGTATAATTTTTTTTTAGTTAAAACTTTTTAACACTATTATTAATAAATATTATTCAAGCTTAACATCTCAATGAAAAAATTCTTTTTTGTTTTGATTTTCCAATATTTCGACTTTCTTTTAAGTCTTTTTCAGAGAAAATTTTTTTTTCACAATATTTTTAAAATTACTGAGGAAGAATATTTTGATTCCAAATTTAGGATTGTATTATTAATCGTAAATAACAACCCACATTTTCGTTTTACTCACATATATCGTAGCACTTCTTGAATTGGAACCGATTTCAAAAAATCGGAAGGCAAATTTGAAATCAGCCTTTTAAATACTTTGGAAACAGTTTTCAGTTGCTCTGGTTCTAAGCCGCACATAATTTATATTTCTTTGGTTGGTACTTGTTCTTCGCAAACGCAAACATAAAAATAAATAAAGATTCATCTTATTTTGCCCATCAATAACAAGTCAATTTTTAATTTACGTACATAATTTTCAGTACAGGCTTGCATAAATTGAATGCAACATGTATTATGGTTTGATGCCCCAACATCTACATATCAGTTATATGATGTTTTATGTAAATTAGATTTAAAATGTTGCAAGAAAAATATCATTGTTATCTATTCAATTTTTGTTAGTAGTTTTAATACTTTTGTGGAGGTACAAATATGTACACACATATTAATTTCACTATTGTGAGGCTCTACGCATTTACTTGTTTGCTTAACTTATGCATTAAATAAAAATAATATAATAAATTTAAATAAATAATAAATTATCTGCTTAATTAGCTTAAATTTTGTTTATAGTGGAATAACAATTTAAATTTTGGATATAATTTTACTGAATTATTAAGGTGATTTTATTTAATTAATTTCAAAATAAGATTTGATTTTATCAATTTATTAACGTTGTTAAATAAAAATTAAAATTATGAAGTATTTTTTTATTTTTATTTATTAATTCTCTTAAATTATGAGGTAAAAGGAAAAAAATCTTAGGCCTTCAGCTCAAAATTATGAAGTAATTTAAAATTAAAAGAATTAAAAAATATATTTTATTTTAATTTCAATTTTTTGGCCTTCTCATGTGAATTTAAATAAATAAATATTTTTTTAGCTTTTTGTACAATAATAATTTTATTAAATTATTCGATCTTATAAATTTATTATTATTTAATATTAATCAAGCTTAAGATCTTAAAAAATTATTTTTATTTAAATTTTCCGATATTTCGGCCTTCCTTTGAAGGTCTAAAATAAATAAATAAAATAAATGAATAAAAAAATAAATTTCCCTGAAGAAGAACTTCAAAAGAAAATCGAAATATCGTAAAATCTAAATAAAAATAATTTTTTAAGATCTTAAGCTTGATTTTGTACAATATTTTGACACGCCTTTATGAGTCTTTCTCAACTAAAATATTTTAAAAATTTATTTTCCTTGAGAAAAACATACGAAGACACCCTCGTAAATATTGGAGAATAATTTAATAATTATAATTTAAATAAAAAATAAAGAAAACCAAAAAGTTTAAAAAATTTACAAAAAAAAAAAAACTAATTATGTAAAATTACCCTCGAATTTTTTTTTCACAAAAATATAGAAGTTTAATTCTAAATAAAAAAACAAAAAATACCCTCTAAACTGTTAATAATACTCAGCTGCATTTTCTAAAAGTCTACATATTACCTTTTTCTTTCGAATTAAAAATTATTTTCGAAATCGTATCAAAAATATAATAAACCCCCGTAAACGATCATTGCGGCCCAAAAAATACACCTATTGCGACACTACTCTCAAGTTACAAATTCTCCCTGAGTCTAGTATTCATTAAGTATTTAAAAATTTTCTTAAGTGATTTGTCCACTACTTAGGAGAGTTGTAGGTAATGTTACCCTAAGTAGCGAAACCGGGTTCAAATTAGAACCCTTGCAGAAGCCATTTTGACCTGATCCTCATATTTATTTATTTAAAATATATATTTTTTAATTATTAAGCTTTTTAAGACGGTTTGGCCTATAATAATGCATAATGTAATTGATTATTTTTTTTTTTTGACCACTGATTACGGTAGAGGAGACCAAAAAAAGTACACGTTTGGAAGGCTTACATCCGCGTTTAAAGTCATCCGCGTTTAAAGTTTCCCATTTCTTCAAGTTTTAGTTGGGAATCAGGTTAGGTAACCTTGTGAATCCTCTATTGAACTTATGTAAAACACTGCGACCAAAATTTTTGTAGAACCTTTTAACATTTTAAGTCTTCAACTAATGGGACTTTTTTATCTGCGAAGTAAAAAAGGATAAAAAAAGACTCATAACTTGTGTGTGTGTGTGTCTGTGTGAAGAGTTAGATTGCTAAAATGTTCCACAAAAATATTCCTCATGAAATTCTATTATGATTCATTGAATGATGATGATTTAACTTAAATTTCAGAAATAATTAAAACTTAAAATGTGTTTAAGACTTAATTCATTATTATTTAGAGATCAAGCACAAACTTTGCATAAAACTGGATTTCAGCTGATTGTATGTAAGAAATAAATTTTTTGCATTGAATTCAACTGTAAGTCAGCTTAAAAAACTAAATTTTAAAAAGAATTTAATTATTAAATTTTTTATAGACCAAATCAATAAATTTTTAACTTTAACTCATTTTTAGAGGAAATATTTTTTACTCAAATCTGAGAACTTTTATGTTTTTTTGTGAAAATATTTCAAAAGAATTTTAATAATAATAAAGTTTTTAGTCCTGTTGCAATTTTTTAATACCATTGTTATAGAAACAAATAAATAGCAAAAAATATTTTGTGCTTCTATCGTCTCTGATTTAAGTATATCAGTATCGGCATATTAATTAGCACTATCTGCCTCACTATAAAGACTTCAACAGTCCTTGAATTATTCCAAAATTTATCTTCAGTAGTAAAAAATCTTTAAAAAAAATTTCTAATTTAGTGCTTTTGTTAGCTGGGTGTTCCAAAACGGAAACTTTTTTTTTATCAACAAAGCTTTTTTCAGCTTCGACTATTTTGACAGAAATTTTAAATAAAAATGGAAATTTATAATTTAGTCTTTTTAATGTTAAGATTTATAAATTTTTCATTATTAACAAGTGTTTATTACTGGATTCGCTGGGCAACAATTACAGCTACAAATGTTTGTGTCTGATTCCTTACCAGAATTAGATTCTCCTTTTGTTCGGTTCTTTACTTCTATTTTTCTTTTTAATTAAAACATCAATTTTTTTCCTTTATTTTCTTTATTTATTTTTTGGCTTAACTATTTATTTTAAGTTGAGGTCTAGCCGTGTTATTTGCTCAAATTGAAGTAAGTGTGGAAAAGATTCTCTCCAGCCAGCAGTTCAGATTACATTGTCGCTCCTTTTTATCGGCGGTAAAACTTAAAATTTTTTACAGCAAAAGAAAAAGAGAAAAGAAGACAACATGTGTTTTTAAAAGAAAAATTAAGTTATTCCAATGTTTGAATACCGCTTAAAATGGTATTCTGTAATTGATACACATGCATTGTGAATCTACTCGCATGACATTCTATTTTAAACAGATGATCCAATAATTTATTCAGAAAATGAAATATTTCAAAATATTTATTAGTTAGTTTTAATTGACCTTTTTCTTTTAAATAATATGACTATTTTATTAAGCTTGAGGTTTTATTTTTAAAAAATTTATTTTTATATCGATATTTCGCTCCAATTTGTGTAGCTTCTTCAAGATATAATTATTAATTAAAATATTTGAGAATAAAATTAAGCTTGAAAAATATTTATTAATACTTACAAGAACTTTTCAAATGCCATTTCAATAAAAAATAAAAAATTTTGATATAAAATTTTTTTATTAACCAAAGAGTGTTTTTTTGCTTCCTTTTGTTCTATTTATTTATTTAACCGGTCTCGCCTAGTGGCTCACTCTATGCTTTGGAATAATTAGAATAAAAAGAGTGCATAAATAAAACTTCAGTTAAATTTATTAAAAATCTGGGTTTTTATTAGTAAAAAAAAAACAATTTAAGCTACTTTATTGAAAAGTGTCACGAGCTCATAAAATTACATGATAATGTTCTTGAAGTATATAGGTTATATGTAGAAAATTTCTGAGAAATCCAACAAAATATATATATTCTAATAAGATTTCTCTTTAGAGTATAGAGAGCGCATGTAGCAATTTTTAAGGAAATCTGTTTGCAAAAAAACATTTAATCATTAAAAAATCAATCAAAATAAATACAGCTATTCACTACTCTATAAAGTGGCTCATGCCTTTACTAACATTATTAGCACAGGCGCCAACTAAACTGGTAAATAAAATATTTCAAAGCATAAACTAAGTACGGCAGTGAAAATCGTTGAAAAGTGGCCGTAAGAATAAGCGTGGCTGGTCTACAAGTATTATACATGGAGTCCTTCTTTGCAGTATACATGTGTCAAATTACATACAAAGCGCACAAACAAAAAAAAATAAATTTTATATTTAAACTTGTAGGTTACGTGTCTTAACTCTTAAACACCCACTGTGTGCTTCGTATCTTATTTCTCTTTAAATAACACTTTTCATTGTTTTTTTTCTGTTACACAACTTACACTTTCGATCTGGAATTAACAGAAAAATATAAGTAGAGCAAAGTGATTTCAATGGAATAGTTAGTTAGTTGCCTTGCTTTCTGAATACGTAATCTTTTCATATAGAAAATGCATGTTTGCTAAAGTGTAACAAAATGAATGCTTTTAATTTCAATTAAAACGAGATTTGTTAAACATTTAATGTAATTACTGTTGAGATAATGGCTTAAATGCATTTACTGCTTGCTACTGAAAATTTCAAATTTTATATTAAAGCTTAAAATAGATGTTGGTACTGTAGTTTGATTAAAGGCCTTCAATAGTTTAAATTTTATTGCAATTAAATCAATTTCAAATTAATAAAGCTGAAGTTTTCAATTTTACACACACTCATGTTTCTAATAAATATTTAATTGTTATATTTTCTTTTGTTCATTTTGCTCAATATAAATTAAATTAAAAATCTTTTCACTCAGCTAACCCTTGATGTCATAATATTCTACAATTAAAATTATTTTCAGTTAAATTTTTTTGAGAAAATAAAAATTACATTTGTGTGAGTGACAATAACATCTTATAAGCATGAGTATAAGCAATCATTTCTAGACGCTAAACAATCCTCATAAAACTGTCTCCCAGAGTGACACATGTGTAAAATATTTTTAATTTTTGTTTTCTATAATTTATCATACAGAGTTGACATCTTGGACATTTTTATGATTTAGTTACAGGCTTGTTCATGGTAGCTAAACGTTAAGGAAACTAACAAATATTTTCCAAATGCATACTTGCACATACCTACTCAAGTGTACAATAGGGTGGGTGCATTTTTTTTGGGTTAATGTAATCTACATAAAATCAAATTCTAAAACAATTTATTTTGCAATATTTTTTCTTTTTCAGAACAAACAAGCAATAAATCTTAAACATTTGGAATATATTATAATTTTTTGTAGCAAAAATGGTTTTTTTACTTACACTGGCTAGAACCCCAGTGTAAGTAGATAATTGGCATTGGAAAGTCAACATAACTTGAGTTGAGATTTAGCTATTTAATAATAATAAAAATAATAACAAGAATTTGAAAAAAAATTATGTTTTCAGCAAAAACTTTGCTGTTAAGGCTTCTTTAGTATTTATTTTCTGTGCCGTACCATTTTGTTACTTATTTTTCTGTAAAACCGTATCTGTTTCTATGTTTATTAAATAAAATATATTGTTTTTTATACTTAAATTATAAGCCTTTCGCTGTCCATTTTTTTTTCTACTTATTAACGTTGTCAAAATCTATTTGCTACAAGTTTGTCTGTAACGGAACAGAACGAAATAGAAAAACTAACTGTACATACAAGTTTTCCGTTAACAGAATTGAGTCAACTGATTCATAACAGAACAGAACATAATGACTAATTCTGCTTTTATGGATGTTAAACCGCAACACCTTTATTTTTGACCATTTTTTTGAGTGGGTTTTTTGCGTATTTTGTCTAAACAATAAAACGAAATGACAGTTATAATATCTGTGCAAAATATGGGAGCCTATGCGGCTCCGGTCTGGTTTAAAAAAGTTAGCAAAGTGTCAGTGTAAGCAAGGATCAATTGAATTCAAAGACTAGCCTGTGTCTGCACAACTGGGGCAATAAGGTCTACTTCGACTGCTTTTCTAAACCTTCCTAAAATTCATTTATTCATCAAGAAAGAAGCTTTGCAATTTAAGACAAAGCTCATCTTGGGAGATGCGGAGGACTCTTCTCTCTCTTTCTAAGGAAATTGCTGAAGTGGGTGTGGAATTTGTAGCCCTAAGCGATCACTGTCGAACCAAATACAACTTCACTCGTAATTTCAGGGTTAATTGGGAACAGAACAGACCCCAACCCGGTGTCAGATCACATGTATGGTACACAGATGGCTCGAAAACGGTTGAGTGTGTTGGAGCAGGGGCATTTGGTCTGAACCACAGAAGAAGCTTATTTGTTAGTATGGGTCGAGAAAACTCAGTTTTTCAGGCCGAAATTCATGCGATAGAGCTCTGCCTGAGAGAAGAACTAGAAAGAGACACAAGTAACATTCACATCTATATTCACTCGGACAGTAGAGCGGCATTACTGGCACTCAGTGCCTTTGAGATAAGATCGAAACTGGTCTGGGATTGTCTAGAACTTCTAAAAAAACAAGCATCCAATAACAGGTCTGCCTTGCAGCTCTATTGGGCTCATTTGTAGGCAAAGCTGGAAAGAGAATCGCAACAATACTGGCTGGACACAGCAGGTATCAGGGTAACGAAAACATTCATGCCATTTCGATCTCGAAAGAGAACAAGGGAATTACTTGGATTGACTCAGTCAGGAATTCGTATTGTCACGGGATTTATAACTGGACATTGCAAAGTATTGAAACACTTGGCGAATATGAGGATCAGTCAAATGACCTCTGCAGGTTGTGTAACGAAGGTGAAGAAACAGCAGAACATATATTGTGTCAGTGTAATGATCTTATGTGGACCCAAAGAAGTTTCTGAATTCTTAATGAATACTAGACTCTGGGAGGATTTGTAACTTGAGAGTAGTGTCACAATAGGTCTATTTTGACCGCAGTGATCAGGTGACTTGTGCCCGCTCCTTATTGTAATTCTAATTCTAATTCTAATGGGAGCAAATGACAGAGGAATATAAAAAATATAACCCAAATTTTAGATTTTCATTAATTTTTGCTTTGTTTTTTTGCGTATTTTATCTAAACTAAAAAAAAATAGTACACAGTTTTTTTATACATCACATTATAAGCATCTGGATCAAAATTCAGCTGGATCGCTCCAAAAATGGCGGAATGATGAATCAAAAATTGCGACTACTTCTATTTTTTTTACCATTTTTGGTGAGTTTTATGAGTAATTTGTCTAAAATGTAAGACGGACAAAAAAAAGGTAGTACCCAGTTTTATATAAAATAATCATAATATCTGAACAAAAAATCTAATCAAATGGATCAGAAAAATTAAAAATACAACCAATATTTGTGTCTTGCCTTGCTTTTGCTTTTTTATGGAACTTTTTAAGCTGTCATGTGATTACTGCTTGTACATTCAAACACGAAACTTAAAAATGTGTATGCGTGTGTATGTGTGGTTTTTAATGCTTTGAGTGTAATAGCGTAACGAATACAGAAATCTTTATGAAAGACAATTTTATCTATTTTGCCTTTAATTTGAAAATCTTTATTGATATTAAATATTTAATTAATTAGATTTGGTAAAAAAATGTTTTCAAATGTTTCCATAATAAAATTTAATTATATTTAATTTGCATTCCTGTGAGATATCATTCTTAGAATTTCTTTTTTTATTATTAAAAAAAATTGAATGACTGCAGACATTTTATTGATTTTAAAAATAAATTTCTCAGTGAGAATTTTTTCTTAGAATTCGTTATTAGTTTCTTGTACTGAAAGTAATTATTTGTTAAGGATTAATAAAAAATAAGTATTCCAAGAATTTATTTTTATAAATATTTGTGGTTTTTTTTTATATGTAAGTTATTATAAAAATTTATTTTTATATAAATATTACGCTTCAATAATAAATATATAAATTTTTGTAATACGATCTCAATCTTAATAAGCTAGCCGTTTCAATTATATATTTTTTTTTGTATTTTTTGATACTTAAGAAGAATGTGGAAAGTGAAAAATATGAATATTTCGCTAACGAACTGAAGGGTATATAAGACTCGGCACAGCCGAATTTAATTTCTGTTTATTTAAAAAATCTGATTTTGTCATAATTTGTAATTGCGTACAAATAAATGTGATTGGCCACAAGGGAAAAAATATAAAAAAACCACTCATAGAAATATTGAGAATAAAAATGGCTTCAGGATTGTATTTTTTAATACAATTTTTTTTTTGTAATGAAAAGGCATTTTTGCATGATTTTGTTTGTTTTTGTGTGTTTGTTTCAACTGATTTGTTTATGGGAGATCTCTCTCTCTCTCTCTCTCTGTGTGAAAATATCAATTGTGCATGTGCTTTCTTTCTCCCTCTCTCACTCGCAGAGCGCTTCAGTATACTAAAAAGCAGTTTATTTACATATAGAGCTATAACTCATGCTTTTAGGTAGATTTTTTTTCTTTTGTTTTGTTGTATTCTGAAATATTGTTGTTTTTTTTTTTTTTTTTTTTTTTTTTTTTTTTTTTTTTTATAGAATGCCTATATTATTAGTGTGTTTAATAAACAGTTACTTTTTAGTAAACTAATCCAAAAAAAATATATGAGTTTCCATAATTTGTTATAACAAGAGAATTTGATTGGTGGACAAGTGTAAAAATGGATGATGAGTTAAGAAAGTTGAAATGAGTGCAAGAAATTTTCAATAAAGAAATGCTTTGAATTACAGGATGTTATTAAAGGTAAATTATAAATATAGTATAGATTTTTAAATAACAGAGGTGAACACGAACTTTTTAAAGTAAAATTTTTTTTTTTAATATTTTTTTTTTTAAATACATCAAGATCGAGATAGTGCGGTTCTATGGATGAAAACTTCTGGAGTGTCGATATCAAAAGTATGTGGTTGATTCTGATATTACGGGCTAATTTCGACATTCTGTTGGCATTGAAAGATTTCAAGGGAATGACGAATATTTAAAAAAAATTCTCTTAAATTACAGTTTAAATGCTTTACTTTAAAAAAATTGACATAAATAAACTTAAAAACACAGACAAAATTTTTTCAAACAACATTAGTGAATGACGATCTGAAGTCTGAAAGTTCATTAAGAAAAACAAAACATTACTGACTTCAGTTTAAAAATATTGTTGGCAAAAATAGTGTCACATATACATAGTAGATACCTGTTTAAAAAAAATTAGTTTCAGTAATAATTTAATTATTAATTTTTCAGTTTTGTTACATATTTAAAAAGAATGGGTGACATTAAAAATATGAATATTTCGCTAACCCAGAGAAGGGTATATAAGACTCGGAATAGCCGAATTTAACGTGTTTAATTGTACCATATATAAAATTGTTAAAAAAAAATAAATGTGTTTTCTGTAAAATAGGTGCAGTTTTCCCCTTTTTTATAAATAAAAAAAATTTTATCTCACAAGAACAAAACATTCTTTTTACACACTGTGAGTATAAATAACTTGTTATTCCATTTGTAATTCTTTACCATACATGTGACACCCTGTATATATTTATATTATTTATCTTTATAGAGAGAGCGATGCCAGACAAGCGTTATTAGGTTTTTTAATTAATTCCCTTAGTTTAAAACTCTTTGTCTGAAATATAAATATTTATTTCAGAATTATTTGTTATAATTTTGAATGGAAAAAAATTTAATTTATTTTGTAGTCTTATATGATATTTTTTGTATTTCTTTTTGCAATAAGATTTTAAAAATTGCTTTTAGAAAAATGAATGTAAAAACGAAATTTCTTCAACTATAATTATTTAAAAAAAAAAAAAATTCAGAGAAAATTTTTTTAATCAATATTTGTCATTTCCTTGGCAAATAATAGAACCATTTCTCTCAAATTAACCATATTAACAATTATTGTGAACTATCATTTAGTGTATACTGTAGAATACCTTGTATTCTATGCGTCAAATCTAGACTTTCACTGGCCTAAAGGGTTTGAACAAAAATATTGGATCCTAACATGCAAAACGTATTGAATTTTCTCACAAGTCACATAACGTAGCTGTACGAAAAATTTTCATACTGCTTAATTTTATTTATTGTTTCTTTTTGTTGTTGCCATTTTTTATAAAATTGTTCCCTATTAAATTTTTTTTCTTTAAAATAAGATCCTGAAGATGACTCTTATGGTTTTATATGTATAGATCTAAAAAGTATATTTGCTTTTTTATTTCAAGAATGAAGCCTTACAAATAACCTTTACGTCAAATCTGTAAGAGATTTAGCAAAACAAAAATTTATCAAACATTTTATAAATTAAAAAATACGCGTTGTGTGATTTTAAGATGTTGAGTTATATATGGCACTGCCGAAGCGACTTACGAGTGTTTCATATACAATTGTAACATATTTATTTATTTATGAATGAAAACACATTGAACAACATATCACACAATGCGTGTGTACAACGTAACTAATCCTTTTTTATTAAAAGGGAACACGTATTTTTTCCAGCTTATTTGCTTTTATTTTAAAAATATTATACACAAAATTTTAAAGAATTAATTTAATCTTTTTTTATTAAAAAGGATTAGTTATATGAAAAGCTTCAATTTTAAAAATTGCAATTGTATTGTACAGGGTGGGCAAAAAGAAACCAAGGGGTGTAAAAGTTTAATAACTTTTTTGTTTATTAACTTTTTTTTATTTTTTCTTTCAGATTATATAATATACAAAATGGAAATTTTTTTACAATAAGTATGAAAAATGATGTCTCTTAAATGACCACCGTTTTCAGCTTCGCACTGATGGGCTCTTTTTAGAGCATTTTCCATAACATCTTTCAAAACTTGTGGCTGTAGCGTTCGAATTTCTGCAACAATGTTTGCCTTGAGTTCAAGGATTGTCTCTGGCTTGTTCACATACACTCGCTCCTTCAAAAAACATCAAAGAAAATAGTCGGGTGCTGTCAAATCTGGCGATCGCGCTGGCCAAATAATTTCCGAATTTCGAGAAATTATTCGCTCTCCAAAAATTTGACTTAAAAGTGCCATTGTGTCTCGGGCAGTATGGGCAGTGGCTCCGTCCTGCTGAAACCACATACCAGGTATGTTTTCAAGAGTAGGACGTAAAAAATTTTCTATCATAAAACGATACCGCTCTCCATTTACGGTTACAGCACTTCCATCTTCATTCTCGAAGAAGTAGGGCCCAATGACATTTTCAGATGTGATCCCACACCATACTGTACACCTGATGGGGTGCAATTGGCGTTGATGAATGGCTCTTGGATTTTGAGAACCCCAGAACCTACAGTTCTGCTTGTTAACAAAATGTCGACGATATGCTCTTTGCGTTAAAATAATTGATCTCTGGTTTAAATAATAAAATTCTATTGTTCTGGTTCTCTGTTCAGTTGTGAACCTCTCCATTATAAATTCTCCAAGTGTTGTCTATATAATCTGAAAGAAAAAATAAAAAAAAATTAATGAACAAAAAAGTTATTAAACTTTTACACCCCTTGGTTTCTTTTGGCCCACCCTGTACATGAAATCAATTCTTTTGAAGTACTTAGTTCTTTTATAGGCTTACATTTTTTGTTTTGATTATTTTGCAGTCAATTTGTAAACGAAAAAAATTTAATTGTTTAAAAAAATTTTTTTTTAAATTTTTTAGCCCTTTATCGGCCAACTTTATATAGATTTTTTTACTCCTCTTGACAAAATAAAAATTTATGTTTAATTAGAAATAATAATTTCTTTCAAAAATTTTATATTGCTTAAAACGCTATAAATATTTTATGAAAACTAAAATAAACGAGTGCAAAAAAAGCATTTTGCAAAACGGCAACGCATGTTCTCGATTGCTTCCGTTTTTCTCACAGATGAATGGGAACATGTAAGTAAACAATTTACACACGCAATTGATAAAATCACAGTAAATTTTTTAAAATCATATTTTTATGGAAAATTGCCAGTTTCTTTTAAATTTTGGTTGAAATAAAAAATAATTTAAATTGTGCAACATTTTACTTTCTCTTTGACTCTTAATTTTTGCAAAATTCATCACTTCGCTTCAGTTGAAAACGCTTGCGGTTTGAAAACGCCAAAGTTAAGAATTTTGCGTTTTTCAGAACATGGGTGATAATAATTTTTAATGTATGTGACATAACTGTTACATGGGGGATAAAGGGTTAAAAAGACATTTGTTTGTTTTGCTAATTATAATTATTGTACTGAATAAATAACTCATGAGAATATCATAAGTAAAAGAATACATTTTAAAGCCAAAGCAATTTCTGAAATTAAGCACAAATAAAGATTAATATTTTATTTTAAGTATCTTTAAAAAACATTTCGTGAAATATATATAAATAATAGTGACAAAACAGTTGTGATGTTGCTGTTTTTAAAGCGAAAGTGTAAGTCGATTGTACTGTGCAACAAATGGAAAATAATGGTTGTGATGTAGGATGATCAACATAATTTTTAATGAGCTGTGATCGCCAAATTGCGAAAAGTTCTCAGTATTCTAGATTCTCTAGATAGGTTTTTTTTGTTGGAAAATATAAGATTTTTTAAGAGGCTGTCCCACACTAAAATTCTAAATAAAATATATGCTTTTGTTACGCTGGACAGCAAAATTTTATGCATTTAACATTTCTTGCTTTTTTTTTTAATTTTATTTTTTTTTTTATTTTTATTTTTGTTATTATTACCATAATGGGCTATGGTCGCTTAGTCTATTATGCAGCCCAGTTCCTAACTACAATTCGAGACTCTTACAAATTTCGTAATTGCGTTAGGATTAATCATGCCTAAGTCTTCTGCAACCAATGTCATTTTGCCTAAGCAGCTTATTTTAGTTCTAGCCAGTGCTGGGCACTCGCACAGAACGCGACACAAACGATAGAAATCGTTTCGTATCACACCAATTTTACTCATGTGTGGTAAGTCTACAATCGATTTTTTGAGATTTTAGCTTAAAATTAAATTTTTATGACTCAGCTATTCAAAAAAAAAAAAAAAAAAATTATTTTCTTCTTCATTTATATTATTTTAATCATGATTAGCTAAACTTGAACTGCATGTAAAAAAAAAAACAAAATGACTTGGCATCATGCTTATGTTGTTTAGTGTTTACACAATTGCACTTCAATATAAAAATATGTTTTTAGATGAATTTTTAAACTTGTTTGTACAAGTACTAAAAGAATTATAATGAAACTCAGATGAACCAGTACACGTACACGAATTCGAGCACGTGTCTGTGAGAATATTGATATTCGTGTAGGTGTTAATGTTTTTATTTTCTACGTTGTATACATATTTTTCAATTGTTTGTTTTACTTGTTGGTTTATGTTGCCATTTTATCATAAACAAGAAAAGTGTTCAGATTTGTTTTACTATAATTTATCGAACAATTATTTTTTATAGATTAATGCTTGTATTCAAAGAAAATTAAAGTAGACTTGAATTTGATATTATGACAAATTTGTATGAAATTTTTTTAATATTTTTACTTGAAGTCGTTATTTAATTTTGCAACTCAAAAATAGATAATAAATTTTTGCAAAACCTGTTATAGTAATAAATCCCGAAAAAATGTAAGTGGTAAAAGTAACAAAAAATCTTGTTATAGTGTTTAATAAGAAGTTGATATTGTCAAATAATGTCAATACGTTGGCTTTCCAAATATATGCGAAATTGAGAGCACTATGGTCAGTACAATACTTTACGCTTTTAAGTGTAATACGCTGTTCAGACATACACCTTAATTGAGCAATTAAGCATTTTACGCAATTATCGCCTTTATTGAGCTCAATTTATAATACAAGTTTTCATTAAATAATTGCGCATTTAAAAATTGATTGCACGTTAATGAAGTCAAAATCAAAATGCAACTCTTTGTTGTGCCCTTAAACATCAACTCAAAAGTGAGAAAAGTTGATATTTTCAGTATTAAAAAAAAAAAACGTAAATAAATTTAAAAATAAATGTCATAAAAAGAAAATGGCAGCCCAAGTTAACGCTAAATAAATTTTATAAAGTTGTTATTGAAAATAATTTTTAAATAACTAATTTCTTTTAATCAATAGGTTGCTTTCAAAATTTTTTTTTTTTAAATTTGACTTTCTTTTGATTTAAAAAAAATTTTCACAATATTTTCAGTTGTAAAATGCTTAGTTGCGTAAACTTAATTGAATATGTGTGAACACCCAAATAAGCCACACAATTTAAAACTTAATTGACTTCATTAACTTTTATGTCTGAACAGGGTATAAGAGAGTAAGTAGTACACTTGCGATAGCATATTTGCTTCTAAGTTTTATTTATGTTTATGAATTATTTTCTAATTGTGTTATGAGATCGACATTACAAGATATTTTTTATGAAATTTTTTCCATGAAATATATTATTATTGTTGCCGCACTTTTTATTTTTTATGCACTATTTTTATTATAATTGTAAGATGTCTTTTGATATAGGTTGCGAATATAAAATTATGCTTTATAATCCTTTTTTATTTTACAATTACTTTAAAATTATTTTTTTCATTTAATTTAATTTATTTAATTTTTTTTTCTATTGAAACTTTCATTGCATGTTTTTTAAAATCTTGCTCTATAATTAAAATAAACGTAACCATTAATTTTCGGTTAATATTTTTATAGTCTAACATGACTTTTATAGAATAAAATTAATTCAAATAACATAATGTATATTAATAACAAATTCAACTAATATAAAAGCAAATTTTTTCAAAATATATAAACGAATATGTAGTTGACATAAAGGCTATGATTATTTCGACAAATATTTGTTTAATGTGACCATAGCTTTAGTCTTATTGTGCAAGAATTAATAATAGATAATTAAATACTGAATACCTTCTCAATAGTAATAAAATCAAATTAGGGTATAACAGAATAGCTTACCCAGCTTTAAAATTTCCTTTTTTTTTCAAAAAAGCTTTTTAGCTTCTATAAAGCTAAAGCTGCACAGCTACTTATGAAGAATATTTAGTCATACTTGTGGTTAAACATTTTTCCTGTATTCTGCGGTATTTAAGCAATCATCTTTATTCGTTCATTCATTTATTCAATTTATGATTTTTGATTTTGTGTCAAAGTAGGTAAGCACATATTTTTTTTGTAGTGGGAACATGAGCTAAGAAACCAATAAACCAAAAACAATTAATGAAAAATAAAATATCCGTGCTTACACGCACTTATGATTGAGTAAACCTTCGTATCAAATAAAATTTCGTTACATAGCAGACAATGGCTGACGTATTAAAATGTTTATAACATTTTTAAAATATTCTTCATATATATTTTTTCCTTAAATTGTAATTTAAGAGAATTAATAAATAAATAAAATATATATTTTGGTGAAAATGTAATTTTAATGTCACTAAACAGAGTAAATAAGAAAAAATAAAGAGACTTGGGGCAATTATTGCAAGTTACCGACAACTAGAATTTAGTTTTTATAACTAAATATCTAGCTTTTGGTTAAAAATAAAATTAAAAATCGATAAGTTAAATAGGGGATAGTGTAGCCTTAACTATGCACACCAATTTTGGTTTCAAAGTTTTAACCACAAACCGGTTATTTGCTCCACAAAATTCTTACCAATAACTTTTTTTTATTATTAAAAGCTCTCAATTATATAAATATTATAATATTTGTAATGTTGCGCCGCTGCGGTGAATACCGATTACTTTTTGTAATGCAACGTCATGCCTGTTTTCGATAATTATTTTTCAAATATTTAACAAATTCTATACTTTTAAATTTTATTTTAATGTTATTGTA
This sequence comes from Thelaira solivaga, assembly GCA_947397855.1. Taxonomy (NCBI): domain Eukaryota; kingdom Metazoa; phylum Arthropoda; class Insecta; order Diptera; family Tachinidae; genus Thelaira; species Thelaira solivaga. Next base: position 23,718,134 of record OX377612.1, on the reverse strand, counting down.
TTGTAATTGAATCAGAGTAGCGTCCATATAGATATGCTATCCCCTTCAGTACTTATTGTACTGAATAAATAACTCATGAGAATATCATGAGTAAAAGAATAAATTTTAAAACCAACACAATTTCTGGAATTAAGCACAAATAAAGATTAATATTTTGTTAAACATTTACAGCCTTATTCAGAGAGACTTGCAAGCCGTTATTAATTTAAAATCGCTTAATTTATATTCCGAGACGTTTTTAATCTTAATAATCCTATTTTAAACCTTTATTAAATCCCCAAATTTTAAAGTAGGTATGGCCCTTCTTTAAAGCTATATTAAGCTGTGACAACTGATTGTTTGTTTTTTTATTACATTGTGTTGAAACAAAATAAATGTTAATATAACTTTTTTATTTATTTGATAATTTTTTCGACCTTTTTATTTTATATGATTTTTAATTAAAATTTTTTTAAATATAAGCTCTAGACCTCTCTAGAGCTTGCTCTAGACCTAGAGCCTATATAAAAAAAAAGAGTATTAATTAATTAAAAAAAATGGAATCACAATTTTTTCTTTTAATATTTTCCATTTTTATCACAATTTTTTTGGTAAAACTAACACAAATTTTAAATTTTAATTTTCAGTGACGTGTATAAAATCAAAACAAACAAAAAAGTAATGTGTAATCATTTCTCTTTTTATTCGTTGTGAAGAGGTTACATAAATTACCTATATAATTTTGTTACTTTTTTAATTTTTTTAAAGATAAACTAGTAAACATGTTGTAATATACACTGTTCTTTAAATTAAATAAACTTTTTGTGGCTTAATAAGAAAACAATGTACAACTGAAATATATATTTGCGAATACCGAATAATTTAGTAACCTTTTATGCACAACAATAATATAAAAAATGGCAAATCAAAACAATAGTATTGCCAGAATCGAATTTTAAAATTTGCTAAAGGGTATATTAGTTAATAAACCTTCCTTGAATATAAAAATGTTAATATATGATTATTAGCTTAAAGCCTCTATTAACTAAAGTAGATATCATATAGAAACTAATTTTCTTCTCTGAATAAGGCTGATAGATTCCAAATAGAAATTATTACATGTAATGGTATTGTTTTATTTTTGAGTACGAATAAAAACATTTTTCAATGTTTGTGGCTGCTGAAGTTGCCATATCTAAAATACAAAATATGTCAACTTTAAATGCTAGAAGTTCATGTTAAAAGTTGTGGGGAACATAAGCATGTATTTAGCTTATCATATACCTTTTGGATAATTTCTGTTTGTAATAACCATAATCCATTTATTGGTTCGATAACATCCTACTTTTAGCTTTTGTTTCATAGTAATAATTGCCTTTAATGCATTAACAAAATATAAATCTTTTTAAGTGTTTAATTTCAATTGTTTTTCTTGATTTTCTAAATGCATTATTTTCCCTGATATTCTCATGGAAATTTAAAAATTTGTTTACTTAATACAATAAGTACTAAAAGGGATAGCAAATACATATATATCATTTCATGAAAGCTACCCCGCTCTTTAGTTAATTCTTGGCAAAACATTTCAATACTTATACTGTTTACTCCAGTTGACTAAATGAGAATTGAGTCAATAAGCAAAGAAAAAAGTTTAAAACATTCATGCCAGAAACTTAAAAACTTTAAAAAAAGTAGACAAATTGCAAATCTTAGAGTGGATTCAACAGATATTGGTTTAGTCTCTACGGATTTTCCAGTTATATAGCTTTTCTTTGTTACACTTACGATGCTGTGTAACGTATGAGTAATTTATTATTTAATAAATATAAAGAAAACGTCAAACTTAGGGACTTGCTGTTAAATTTAAAATTTTTTAATTCAATAATAATTAGATAATTTTTAGAGGTTTATGCTAAAAACCACATCGTAGTTTGTAGTCAAAAAATCGTTTTCTTTAGCAGATTTTAGTCCGACTCCAACAAGAGATGACTTGTCTGAAGCTACATTTGAAAATCTTATGCTCATCAGGGGAATTTTTTTTTCTACGGAATAATTAATTTTGTACTTTAAAAACGTGACATTAAAGTATTTTGTATTACATATTTCAAAAATTTAGCCCAGCCTTGCATACTTGTGTGAATTTGTGGGATTGTGTATTTATATATGTGTGTTTGCTTGAATTTTAATTAAAAATAAAGTTATTAGTTAACATTTGAATAAATCCACAGAATATTTTAATAATTTTTCGTACGTGCGAATTTATTTTTCTTTTACCATTTACATTTTGATAAAGTGCTGATGAAATAAAGATTAAAATTTAATAATTCAAATTGTAAGAAATAATATTAAAATTCATTTATGGTATAAAGAGATATTAATGGGCGTATGTAAGTATTTATGTAGCATTTCTCTAGTTGCAATATGAAAAGCTATTGAGATTTTGGTGAAGCCAGATTGCAAATCATAAATTAATTGGTGATGCTGTCAAAGGAATTATAAGAAAAATTTAGTCCATATTTAGAATATATAAATAAAAAAATGAAAATTAAGAAAGCAGCATTAAAATTAATGCAAAAATGTAAACAATTAACTTATAAAGTCCTTAACAAGAATGATTTAAGTTTTCAGGGTTGTCTTGGCGCTAAAAATTTTAACAAATAGTGATTATTTTTTTAATTGGCATTGACTTTGCTTTGCTCCAGTATCCAGGAAACGAAATGCGGGCTTGAATATTTTATTCCATACTTAATGGGAACATGTCTCTTTTAAAATCCAATAAAAAAAAATTGCAACTCTTTCAAAATATATGTATTTTTATTTCAAAATGAAAAGTACGCTTTTATTAAGACACCCTTTATAACTTTAATTAATTTCGGTTGTTAGTTAGAAATATTTTATGCTACTCTATTCTGTATACATAAATTTTTAGAAAAAAAATTTATCTGATATAAAATTATAAAAAATAAATTTTATTTTTAGTTGCACAATGAATTAAATTTTCATACATTTAGAAAAAAGAACACAAAATGTATGCAAAATAAAATAGAATTTTATTAGATTTTTTTTTCTATGTTATGATTTATATGCATGTATATGTGAAAGAAAAAATTTCATTTATTCACACTAATAAATTGAAGCTTAAATTGTTTATCAACAATCCAGCTAAGGGTCGTTAAATTCTTTTTAAAAAAGTGTAACATTAAAATAATAATTGATAAATTTGTTGATAGTTTTTATTTTTTTCAAATATACTTTTTATTCACATTTACATAATAAAAAATTAATTGATTGACGGCAAACTACATTTGTATGTATAAAATTGGCATTAAAAAACACATAAATGACAGTTGGAAAATCTTTAAACTACAAAAACAGAACAGGTTCTGTGAGGCCATTTAAAGTGTCAACGAGAATTAAAAAAAAATTATCAAGCAATTTTTTTTGCTGACATTTGCATATTTATAGTTAAACGTAAATTGCGGAAAAATTTAAAACACATTTTAAAACAATTTACAATCTATACCCCGCAAAAAATCATTTTAAGCATCTTTTTGTTTCAATTAAAATATTTTTTATACCCTTCACTATAAGTAAGAAGGGTATACATAGGTTTGTGATTCCGTTTGGGACACCATTTAAAATACATATATTTTGGATCATTAGTAAATATTATTTAAGCTTAAGATCTCAATGAAAAAATTGTTTTTGTTTTAATTTTCCACTTTCTTTTGAAGATCTTCTTCAGGAAAATTTATTTTTATAATACCACTTCTATTTTTTACCATTTATTGTGTGGAATTTGTACGTATTTTGTCTAAGAAACAAAACGGACAAAAAAACGTGATACGAAATTTTGTTTCAAATGACAGTCATAATATCTATGCAAAAAATGAGAGAAATAAATATAAATACAAATGGCCGAGGAATATCGAAAATACAAGCAAGATTTTAGATTTTCATTCATTTATGCTTCGTTTTTAAGCGTACTTTATCTAAACTAAAAAAAAATAATAGCACACAGTTTTTTTTTATACATCACGTTAATAATATCTGAACCAAGACTCAGCTGGATTGGTCCCTAAATGGCGGAGCTATTAGTAAAATATTGCGACTACCTCTTCTTGTACCATTTTTGGTAAAACCTCCATAATATCTGTGCAAAAAAATCAAAAAGGTCTGTCCAGAAATGGACAAGAAAAATCAAAAACACAACCGAAATTTCAGATTTGCATTAATTTCTGCTTCGTGTTTTGGACAAAAATTCAGCTGGATTGATCCATAAACGGCTGAGCTATTTTTTGACCGTTATTGGTGAGATTTTTACGTATTTGTCAAAAAGCCAGAACTCACAAGAAATGTGGTACGCGGTTTTATCACGTCGTAATGCCTGTGCAAATGTGAGCTAAATATGTTTTTTAAAATATTTTTTTTAAATAATCCAAAGTAATTTCTGATTATATTTGTGTGGTAGATTACAAGTTTAGACGACTTATTCCGTAATCTTCTATGATTCATCCAGAAGCTGCGAAAACTCCTCAGAGACGTAAGACATATTTGATAAAAATGCCATAAATACTGAAAATATATTTACAAATTATTACTAAAAAACGTAAGGGGTTACGTTAAAACATATTGAAGTCAAATGGAAAAGTGTACTTGACTTCAATATGTTTTAACGTAACCCCTAGCTATATTGAAGTCGGCATATTTATCTTCATTCACTTAATTTTTTTTTGCATGTTGTTGATATTTAAGAAGCATGTGGAAAGTGAAAAATATTAATATTTCGCTAACACAGTGAAGTGTATATAAGACTCGGCCGAATTTAACTGGTTTTTATTTTAAAAGCGGTATTTTTCTTTAATAACGTCAATAAAATTATAATTTTTGCTGCAAAGCAAGTTAATGGAATAAATTAAATGTCAAATGTCAATTCAATTTTAGAGCAAAAGTACACCAATCTCTTTTATGTTTGTCTATTACTGTTGACTGTTTAACTAATTTGAGAAAAATTAAAAATTATTTTTCATTAAATTGAGCCAGAATTGAGCATTAAACTTATTTGGAAGTTGAGGTTGCATTATTAAGAATTAACGTGATTTTCTTTAAAAACTTGTAACTCGTATTAGACGGTTGCAGGTAGCGATGCCCTGAGTAACAAAAACTGCTTCAAATTAGACAATTACAGTGAGATAATATTCCAAAAGAAACTTCTTGTCATTATTAGCAAATAATTTGCATAATGTAAACACTTAATTTCCATGCAATTTTAGCTTCTGGCCACTTACTAACATTTTATAGTCAGAGGCTGTCTATCTTTTATTATACGTTTTTTGGCTTTTAAAACAAACGACTTCAACTCTGTTACATTTACCAAGTGGATGGTTGTATATTAATTTCATAGAAAGAAAATAATATTTATGTTGCTCCTAGCAATTTTACTGCATATAAAACTGATGCCAAAGCGAAGCATTAGATTTGAGCAACTTTTGTCGAAATTTTAAAACTTTTTCTAAAAAAAAACCCGATTGTTGTCTTGTGAGAATTTGGCCCCTTTATGAGTTGGAATACTTCAAATGTATTATATTAAACTTCAAAACAATTTGAAATTCTTTAAATTTATTGCTAAATAAAAATTCTCTACCAAAATTATTGATTAAAATTGTTAATTTCACCTTAACTTCCATATGATTGAATAGCCAAGAGAAAAAAAAATCACATAATTTAATTGAACTCAGACAAACTAATTAGCTAAAAGAAAAATGTAAATGATACAGTCTTTCGTTTTGTATTTTATGAAAAAATTCTTCAGAAGGAACAATTTGTATCACAAATTACGCAATATGTAACTAAAAGATAAAAATAAAACAAAATTTTGCAGATTTTGGAAGGAAGCTATAAATTGTAAATAAATACTCATACTCTAAACACTTTGAAAATTACGTGAGAAAAAGAGTGTGAGCAAAATATGAAGAATCACGTAACATTACGTGCTAAAATGTTTTATAACACACATTGCGCCTGTAAGTGTGTAAATGGGAGAAGTTTCTGTGCTTACATTACAGGTGCAGTTTGTTTTTAGCTGAATAGGGATTTTAGCTCATGGCTGGAATTAGGTTTTTTTTTTTTATAAACACATATAATAGACAGGTGCGGTATTAATTTAGGCTTTTGGGAAGGGAAATTAAGATAAAAGTTGCTGTTATTACACAGAACAAAATTCTTGTAATTGCATAGTCATCTGCTTACTATAATCTAATTGAAATAAATATTTTTAGAAATTTGAAGTCACGTTCGAGCTTACTTTTGTTGTTATTTTTATCTTATTTCAATTTATATATTTTTAAAATTAAAATGCAGAAAAACGTAAAAATTACAAAGAAATTAGTAACACAACCACTTTGTGCTTGATGGGGGAGCGTATGAGTGTTGAAATTAAATTAAATTACTTTAAAGTAAATAATAATCATAGGCCAGAGAGACTTGCATTAATAATTATGAAATGTCTGACCCGGAAAACATTGTTTTTCCTTCACATTTAATTCATACTATCATTAAATGCATAAAAATAGTTAAAAAAAAGAAGAAAATAACGTATTTTTTAATGATCATTAGCACAATAGGTCTGTTGCTGTAATCAGCAGTAGCAATTTCACTTTAAGACTTGCAAAAAACAATCTAGAAATTTCATTTGAATACATTAAAATAATTAAACATAAAGCTCATTGCTCTAATAGTAACGGAATGATCTGCACTGTAATCAGATGTCCTGTTATAATTGAATACAGCTCGACGAGTGTTTAATGGCACATTTGTTCGTTTGCTAGCATGAACATTTGCATTTATTCGTGTTTGAATGAATTATACTGAAGGTTTATGGATCATTTGATGCATACCTCCTTCGTTTCCATATTGTCTTTCTTCTTGGCGATAAACCAAATTTGGGTTAAGCTGAATATTTAACAAAAATATTTGCCAAATCGGTTCATCCGTTGTCAAGTGATGATCTTACCAACAAACTACATTTTATTTTTATATACAGAGATTTCTGTATGTATAAGCAGTGTCTCAATAAGAGTGCACTTTTTCATTTTAAAATCTAAGTTCACATTTTTTGAGAGTGTTGTGATATTTTTTATCGCATTATTTATTTATAATTTATTCAATCATTAGAATAAATTCTAAGAATTAATGTAAATGAGGAACGCTAGCTGCATAGGCTATCGGCTCTTATCGGATGAAAAAAGAAGACATGTTGCAAATAAGTATGAGATAAAATATTCACGAAGGCAAATCCTTCAAAAAAAAAAATCGTTTTATCCGCTTTCCCGTCTGAATGGAATCGAAAATACACAAAATTTTCGAAATTTGGGGCTCAGGAAATCCTCATGCAAACCATGAGAAAAGCATTCACCTACAAAGAACGACTGTCTATTACGAACATTGTTCAGGTTTTACTTTATGAGGCCGAAATTGAGGTCCGTGATAACAGAGGACCTGCAGCCTCAACTGGAATGCATGTATTTAGCCGAAATGTGGTTTCAACAGGCACACATCGCGTGAAACCGTCGAGTTATTGTAGTACTGGGACATCTATATATACATATATATAGATAGTATATAGATAAATATGGTGGTCTATTTTTTTACTTCTAAATATATGAAAGTGTTGCATAAACAATATGTTTGTTAAAAACATTGAATTAAATTAAATTATTTTTAATTTTTATTTTTACAATTATTCATCCGGAAATAACATTTTATTTTAATGTTATTTTTTAACAAACAAAATTTTCAATACTGATACATACGCGTACATATGTATGTATGTGTGGAGAATTTCAAATTAAAATTTTAATTAAAAAAAAAAACGAAATTGCTTTATAAATCAAATCAAAATTAAAAGCTATTCACTATTACACATTCCACATTTGGTTTTCTAAAAATATTTAGCATTAATTAAAATTCAGAAATTCATAACTTAAAAAACTTGTTTAAATGATTGACTGTTTGTTGTATTGTAAGCAATCAAATCGTTTAGATAATTAATTTTAATAAAAATTACTTTTTAATATAAAAAGAAAAAAAAAGTTTCTTTCAAACTTTATTTTTGTTATTTTGTTGTCGCTTATAAGAAATTTCGCATTTTGAATAGTGACATTAATAAATAAATAAAAAAAAAATTAATAAAATTTTTTTCAAGCACGTGTTCACTGGCGTGGCTACGTTAAACGGTTTCTTACCCGTAACTGAAGATTTTGGAGGCGAATTTCAAAAACAGATTCTTGTTGTACTCGACAGGACCTCCTAGAAAAATTATATCACTTTCTTTTTTGTATCACTGTGTTATACATAAACAATTGCATGAACTGCTGAATATATTATTTTTAAATAAGAAAACTTGGTGATGCATTTATGCTGTATATATTTATACACCCAAAAATAATGTATATATTTATACACCCAAATATAAACAAATTAAATTTATAATTTTGCTTTTGCTGAAATTCTATAGATACACTAGCTAACCCGGCAGACGTTGTTTTGTTATACGACTTATTTCTAGAGTATGAAAATATATCTTATTTATTGAAAGAGTGGAAGAGTGGAAGAGGCATGCAGGGCTGTAAATTTTTTGGGGTGAACTATCCTTACCACTTAAGGGTATATTTACAAATCATTAATAAACCTATTCTCTGACCTACTGAATGTACATATTAAATTTAATCAAAATCGGTTAAGCCGTTTCGAACGAGTATAATCACTAAAATTGAATAGAAAAGAAAATAGAATTTTATATATTAAGATTTACAAGTTTCAAACACTTAAATTTATTTTGTAATTTGCTGCAGTTAAGTAAAATTTATAAAAGATAAAAATAAACATTACAAAGTACAGATTTAAAATCAGAATTCCAAAGTACTTTGGAGACAGTTTTCAGTTGTTCTGGTTTAAAGTTAAATTTTGTAAGCTTGTGCTATTAAAATAGGCAGTTTTTTCAAGCTTAAGATCGGCTTATAACTACATACTTCTATTCTATCGATATTTTTCTTTAACTTTGTGGAGATCTCTCTTTTTTTACAGGTTTTAATTATAAACTCGAAGAAGTTCCAAAAAGTTAAAGCGAAATATCGATATAAAAAAAATCAATAACCGATCTCAAGCTTAAAAGAAATATCTATTTTAATGAAAGATGAAAAAGCTCAAACACAATTTCAAATATAAAAATTAAAGCAAAATATTTTTTTTTTAATTATCTCGTCTTGAGCAAATAACATTGTTTTCTTTCTGATCTCGTTAATCAATATTGTTACGAAATCACGCTGTTGTCCCACTGTTATTATTTTTCATAAAACACTGTATATTTGTATATGCATATAGCAATTTCTTGTTTAAGTTAATAAAGGGTGTCCCAACAAGAACGCAAGATTTAAATTTTAAATAAATGACTAATGCAGCAATTGAATTGTTTCTCTGGCTGTATGACATGTGGAGAAGTCTTGTTGAAACCACAAGCCCTCCATATTCATTTCTTCAATTCTAGGCAAGAAAAAACTGAGTTTCATTTCACGATACGGAACACCATTGAATGTTTGCGCTTGACCTGCCTCATTTTCCTAAAAAAAAGTCCAATGATTGCTCCAGCCCAAAAACCACACCACACAGTGACACGTTGAGGATGCATTTGCTTCTCGTGAATCACTCGAGAATTTTCCTCACCCCAAATGTAACAATTCTGCCTATTGACGAAGCCATCAAGATGGGCCTCGTCACTGAAGATGATTTTATCGGCAAAATCAGCATTTTCATGTTGTCTCTCCAATACCCAATTAACGAATTCCTTTCGCTGTCCATGGCCATTTTTTACTAACCTCGTACCTTCTACTAGCAAACAATAACAATTGTTCAAATGTCAAACAATGACACTTCGAATGGCGCCAAATTTAAATCTTGCGTTGTTGTTGCGACACCCTTTGTATATTTATTGTTTGTGTGTGAGTTATAAACTACAATGAGTAGTAAGTTTGAAATGTCCATTAGCTTTGGTTCTATTACTTGATAAAAACTAGTAACATCTGGTTGTTTGTAGAAGGTTCTAGGCTTAGCTGCTAGATTTACAAAAGGTATATAAAGCAATGCCGATATTGCCAGAAATGAGAGACGTTAAACAGTGAACAAGGTGTCTTTGAGAGGGACTTTGACTTTACAATACCGATCCTTAATAAACTAAATGTTTTTTGATAGGGTAACAATGTAGCAGTATAAACAAAATTCATTTTCTTTGTGTTCCCTATATAGATTTTTGTTTTCAAAAGCAGTTTTCTGATATTTTTTTAATGACCAAGAAAAGTCGATCCAACCATGTTAACTTTTAGGTCTACTTTTTAAAAAGAATTAAATTATTGAAATTAAACATTTAAAAATTAAAATAATATTTTTCAACAAATTTCTTTGATTTTTAAAACATTCTCTTTTTATGGTGAACCGAAAACGCCCAATTTTTGTAGAACAATTTAGTTGGAATAGCTTAAAATTAAAATTCTATTTTTTAACGAATTTTTCTAATTTTTTTTATATATATTAAAGAAATATTGCAGTATTAATTTTGCATCGAACATTTCTACTTTTACCCTCTTTATTTTGAACAAAATAATTGAAATTTGATTTTCAGGAACATTAAAGAAACATAAATCTATTGATACAGTTATGAGGGGAACCAGAGGAAGCTTTGGGTTTTGTAATATAATTTTTAAATTCATTAAATCCATCAGGAATGAATGCATACCTTAAAAAGTTGACGTGCCAGTTATACTTTTCAGAAATATTGATCCATCAAAAATTTTGCAATTATACAAGACTTTTGTTAAAAAAGTTTCCTCAAATGTCTTAGAAGCAACCATAGTGATTGCAATGTGAGTTGTTATAAAATATCTTTGATTTCATTTAATATGTCTTTTGATTTTGAAAGACTACAATCTTACGTAATTGATATATCGCCTGCTAAAGAGTTGGGAGCCAATCTGTTTCTATATGCATCAGAAAGAAAAACCAGAAAAGTTGTTTATCCAAAAACTCTAAAATAAGTAAAAATTGTTAGTTCAAAGCATCATACCCTAAATTTATCATGAATACAGCCTTTGTTCTCCAAGAACGGCCGCAAAGTAGGCAGTCTTATGTCAGTTATGTCCACTTTTCAACAAATTAATTTAAATTGTTTTTTTTAATAATAAAAAATTTAAAAGTAAAGGAATGAGAGAGAAGACTTAAAAACAGCTTGTTATGCAATATATCGGCCCACCGCTTCTGAAGCACAATAAAAAATCATAAAGCTAATTTTAAAAGCAAGTAAATTTTTACTTAAATCGACTTTCATATTAGCAAAGAGTCAGTCAGTGGTTGAGTAGCTGACTTTTCATTTCTCTGTGTAGCTCTTTAATGCCGTATTCTGATTAAATATTTTGTGCTTAATTTTAGAATGACTTGAATTAATTATGGAACACCAAATAATTTTTTGGGTGTATCTTAAATAGAAAGCGTTTCTATTTGTAACGGGTGGCGCAAAAGTAATCAGGTGGCGCAAAAGTAATCCTCCTACCAGAAAATGCCTAATGTCAACATTGTTTATTAACGTGTATTTCACATGTGTTTACTACACAAATGTCAAAACAGAACTGACATTAGAGGCCAATCGCAAAATTTATAGCATTTTCTGATAGGAGGATTACTTTTGCGCCACCTGATTACTTTTGCGCCACATATGTAAGCCATATCCAAGTGTATCAACTTTTTTCATATCATCAAAGTCATAATAATTTTCTTTTTATTTCATTTCATATAAACTTTAATTGAAACTACTGACAACAAACAAGAAATTAAAAATTTTACTGCTAAATAGAACTTTAGTATTTAAAATTTTTTTTTTTAAATATCTTTTAAGCGAAAAAGCATTGCTATTAACACACTAAGCCCAAAATTAAATAAATGCTGTAGAATAAAATTTTGAACGCAACTTATAAATCTGTGTGGCTTTATAAAATTGCTTTTCAATTATTTGGCAGCAATAAGAAAAAACTGTTTAAGTGCACATTTTCTTAAATTGAGAGTAAAGTTCTTGAGTAACTCTAGCAGTTCTTACAAAATTCCACAAAGTCTTAATTAGAGCATAGAAAAAAATTATTTCGTATTTAAAATCCTCATAAATTCATAAGAAAGAATTTAAAAAATCCTAATCTCTTTACAGACCCAGAAATTTTATTACTTACTTATATATGTACGAGTACTCATACTTTTAACAGCAACTTATTTAAGTTTTTCCGTTGAGTGCTGCAAATTTTTTGTTATTTATTGCTTGTTAGGCTTAAAATAAAATCAAAAATAAGTTTGTCATAAATTATTCAGCATTAAAATTATTTTTGCACATTTTTTTTCTTCTAACTTTTTAGCTTTATAATGACACTTTATTGGTTTTATTTATTGTTTTTGTTAAACACAATTTGCTGATTTTTATGAGTGTCAAAATTATTTTTAAACATGCATATCGTTGTTGTACTGGCAAAATATTTTAAATCAAAAATTAATTATATATTTTTTCATAATTGTTTTCTTAAGCTTCTGTAAAGTTTTAATTGAAATGAAATTTGCAAAGAATATTATGGGCCATTATTACAAATTACCGGTAGTTATAGTTAAGATTTTAAATATCAAATATCAAGCTTTTGGTTTAACATTAAATTAAAAATATTGTTAAATTAAATAGCGGAAAGTGTATCCTTAACTATCCACTCAAATTTGGTTCCAAAGTTTTAGCCAAAAACCGGTTATTTGCCCCCCAAAATCGTCACTTTAACTATCGAAAGTTGTAATAACAGACGTATGTCGTATAAACGGTCAGTTAATTTCTTATATAAAAATAACTGAACTACGAAAAGAAATCGTGATAAAGAACACTATTTACAAATAACATGTTAGACGTTGCCACTTCTTTTAAATTTTTTCTGAAAATTAAAAAATTTTTTTTTATTTTATTTTTAATATGAAGCTGCTTTCTTATTGTTTCATTTTAAAATTCACATATCCTGAATATTGCCTAAATTTTTGTATGTTTTGCACGATATAATTTTCAATTAATTTATTATTTTCCATCTGGCACCACCAATTTCTGAATAACTTTTTACATTTAATAAGGAGAGCGAAATATTGAAAATAATAAATAATTTTATAAAAAGCAGACTTAAGCTCAAGAACTATTAATTATATATTCAAATAAAAGTCTAAATAACTAATTGTTTAAATTTTTACATTTAACTTACCCTGCATTTCCACATGCAATGCATGTATTAACTACAAAAGCGCCGAAAAATAGTCTAAAGTCTTGCAAATTGTATGAGTAACACTATTTCTCATTCATCATTTTACTTATTGCAAACGATAAATATTTACTTGCAAAGGAATTTCGTTGCAAGTTCAGCTGCAAGTTCGAAAAGTGTTTGTGTGCTAGTTTTTCGCACTTTCACTTGCATGTAGAAACGCTGGGTTACATACAAACAGTGACATATTTTATTTCGAAAAAGCTGCCGTATGACCGTAGTATGTGACTTAAGGTTTTCTACTTGAAGGCATCTCAGTCTTCTGTGAAATTGTTTAGTTTACATTGTAGCAAGTTGTTATTCTTGCACAGCATATTTCTATTTTGTGATTATTTTTATTGTAATACTATTCTGTAACTTGTAGCCAAATTAAATTTTATAATAAAGTTGTGCACAAAGTTTGTATCTATGCGCAAAACATACAACTTAATTAATTCCTGATATAAATAGCTGGCATTGTTAAAAAACCTTTCACAGAGACTAATATAATAAGCAACTTTGTGGGCATTTCCATATTTTTAAATGACTCAAATGCATGTATTATATACTATATGTCTTTTTATATTTATTTCAAAAAACTTAGATGGTGTTATTCAAATAAATAAGCGATATGTTGATAAATACCTACTTCAAAAAAAAAAAATTGTTCAATAAAACAAAGCAAAACAAAGATCCCATTAGCATAAGTATGAAAAGAATTGCTGTGAAAATGACACTGAAAAGCGTTAGCCGTATGCTTGAAAAATATTTTAGAAAATATTGAAAAAAATATATCGTAAAAATTCTAGAATAGACTAGCGTGCCCCCTACACTTAACCCACAAGCTTATACTTTTAATTTTAGAAAAAGCTTACGAAAACAATTTTATATTAAATTTTATACATAGAAAAATTTTTTTAATTTCTTTCATGACCAATATTGAAAAATAAGAAGAAAGATAAATTTAAATTTACATATTTTTCGAGATTTTTCATTATTTAATATGAGTATTTTATTAAGCTTGAGGTCTTATTTTTCAAAAATTTATTTTTATAAAATATTAATCTTTATTTGTGCTTAATTCCAGAAATTGTGTTGGTTTTAAAATTTATTCCTTTACTCATGATATTCTCATGAGTTATTTATTCAGTATAATAAGTACTGAAGGGGAGAGCATACCTATATGGTAATTAATAAGCCAAAAATAATTGAAGTTTTTTCTCTTCCTTTTTTGTAAAGCGGCATACGAAAAAAAGAATGAAATACAAGTGCTAAACAAGCTGCAATAAAAATATATTTTAATTAATTATTCAATATGTTTTGAATCAAAAAATCATAAAAGTCTGTCTGCCTATCTACGGTTTTACAAAGTGAATTATGAGCTCTTATTTTTGAAAGTAGTATAAGTGCGCTTTTGTTAAAAATTAGTCAATGGTAATTTTAGTAACATGGTGCCAATATCTTACTAAAATTATTGCTAACTAATTTTTTTTAAAGTGGAGTTATACCACTTTGAAAAATAACAGCTGTTGTATACGTACATGTTATGCTGTTAACTACTTGTAAAATATATTGATTGTTTTGATATACATAAGTACCTACATTATAAGCCAGCATTATTATTTTTAATTTGTAGCCTTCCTCACTCACTGCCAATAAATTGTATATTTAAAAAAAATTGTTTGTAATTTAAAAAGTAGCTGAAAAATTAAAAAAAAAAAAATATTATACATGAAAATGAATATAGAAAAAATCAACATTTTCCAACATTTTTACAAGATGCTTCTATTTCATTTTGTTTCATTCAACATCTTTCGAAAAATTTCGTGGCATCACTAGAAAACTTGTCATATTTTTGATTTTAGTGGCATCAATAATAAAGTAACATTTATTTGTACAAACATAATTACATTAAGTAAGTATGTACACATTAAATAAAATAAAAATTAAAATTTTCAAGCCAAATGGATTTGATCTTGCAAAGCAACACTTGGTCCAATAATGAATGAATTTTCTTAATTAATTTTCATATATTTTTTGTTTTCGAAAATTATGCGTCTTCTTATTTTTCGACAGTTTAGTTGATTATAGATGTTAAATTTATTATAGGCCATTTTCGTTTGTTGTACAACGTATTTGTAGCCTTTTTGGTTGTTGTCCGCGGTATTCATATCAACGGTGATTTTTTAGCTTCTAAAGTTAACCAAGAATTATTGAATTACACATTCGTTAGTGCAAACAGAAAAAGAGGGAGTTGAAAATAACACTATGTGGAGCCCTTAAAAGTTATTGAATCACACTACAAAAGTGGTATTCGAGCCCACGATTATAGAGTAGACTATTTATTTATTTTAGCGATACTTTTTAATTTATTAATACTAAAGAACATATAGCCATTAAATGAGACTAACGTTTTGCTTAATACAAAATCATAAAGGGAGCAAAATAGTACTTTTTGTGTATCTTAATCGTACTTTTAAATTTTTAATATTAACGAACTGTGGAATAATCAAACATTACTGAACAGAGTGAAAAATATTTAAAGAGGATACTATAGTACTTTTTATTTAATTAAATTAGTATATTTTGAATTGTGTAATAATAACGAATCTGAAGCTATGTAATTAAGTTCTAAATAAAGAAAAAATTTTAAAGCTTGGTACTTTTTTATTTTCAATTACTTTTTAATATGAATGAATTTTTAATATTAAAGCAGACTAAAACAGCAGATGCATAATATATAAAATACCCAAAATGGTACTTTTTATAATTTTAAAAGTACTTTCTGAATTAATTAATATTTATGAACTTGTACTCACCTAGTAAAAAATAATAGAAGTGATTTTTTTAATAATAAAAAAAAAAAAAGCTACTGGCATAATTTAGGCGGCAAAGAAATCATTTTTAACTACATTTTATATATTCTAACTCTTCTTCAATAATTTCATTACTATTATAGCACCGCATTTATACATAATCTGTACGAAGTAGTTTTGCTTTTATAGCTTCTTAGATGCGCATTTTATTCAGTGAAAAGTTTTCAAAAAAGAAAAATTTCTTTTCAATGGCAAGTTTGTGATGAATTCATTAGACCTTAATCACAGTCAAAAAAAAAATCTTTATTAAGATCTGATTTTTGCTCATAAGAATTTTATAAAATTAAAATTTTTTTTAAAAAGATACTGACTTTAGTGTGACTATGATTATGCCCTATAGGTTTTTTACACAGAAATAGAAATATTTCAGTGATTTTTCCACTTGCTTTCAAAACTGAAGAAAAAGAAATGAAAGCAAAGAATCAAAACTAATTCTAATGGCTAAAGATCCTATTTGTGCAAGTGTTTGTTTTGCTGGGTTATGAAATTTTTACTTTCTACATGTTATTGTAAAAGGTGATTTTATAAGAACTATCGGAAATTTAAAAAAAAAAAAACACATAAAATTCAGAAAAATGCATGAAATATTTATTTGGATCGATAGTTGGGTCGATATAATTTAATGTTTGAAGATTATTTCATGCAAATGTTGGCCGCGGCTGCGCCTCAAATGGTCCATCCGCTTAGTCCAATTTTGGCATACTCTTTCCAACATTTCGGCCGGTATCTCACGAATAATGTTGGCAATGTTGGCTTCCAGTGCGTCAATCGAAGCGGGCTTGTCCCTATAGACATTAGCCTTAACATAGCCCCACAAAGAATAGTCTAGAGGCGTTAAATCGCACGATCTGGGCGGCCAATTGACTGGTCCCAAGCGTGAAATAAACTGTTCACCGAACTCGCCTCTCAATTGGTCCATTGTTTCGCGTGCTGTGTGGCATGTGGCACCGTCTTGTTGAAACCACATGTCATGCAAGTCAAGCTCTTCCATTTTGGGCAAAAAAAAGTTTGTTATCATCGCACGGTAGCGCTCACCATTCACAGTAACATTGTGATTCGCATCATCTTTGAAGAAATACGGCCCAATGATGCCGCCAGCCCATAATCCGCACTAAACGGTTGTTTTTTGTGGATGCATTGGTAGCTCTTGCAATGCTTCTGGCTGCTCTTCACTCCAAATACGGCAGTTTTGCTTGTTCACGTATCCATTCAACCAGAAATGAGCCTCGTCGCTGAACACAATTCTTCGATAAAAAAGTGGATCTTCATCTAACTTTTCAAGAGCCCATTCACCAAAAATTTGGCGTTGTGGTAGGTCGTTTGGCTTCAATTCTTGCACCAGTTGTATATTATAAGGTTTCACACCCAAATCCTTCCGCAAAATTTTCCACGTAGTGGAGTAACAGAGGCCCAATTGCTGCGAACGGCGCCGAATCGATAATTCACGGTCATCACCAACACTGGCCGATACGGCTGCGATATTTTCTTCAGTTCGCACTCTACGTAAGCGTGTTGGTGGTTTAATGTCCAACAATGTAAATTTGGTGCGAAATTTTGTTACAATAGCCCGAATAGAAGCCTCAGTAGGTCGATTAAACTGACCATAAAATGGAAGAAGCGCGCGATGAACTTTCTTAACAGAGCACGCATTTTGGTAATAAAATTCAATAATTTGCAAGCGTTGTTCGTTTGTAAGACGATTCATGATTAAATTATAGACCAAACTGAAGATGTTTGACAGTGACACAAGATACAAAACGTGCGTGAGCTGTCAAAACTAGTGTTGCCAAAAAGATAATAGCAAAAAAATCACTCTTTATATGGAATACCTTAAAAGGTATTTTAGGTTTCTCCAATTTTATAAAAAAACTTTAAATAAATTTCTATATTTGCATACAAGCTCAGTACTTGAGTTTTTTTTTATTTATTTTATTTTTAACTTTTTGTTGTTTTAAACTTCTCTGGAAAGTTTTTTTCAATACCGTGTTTTTCTTTAAAAAATTTTTTTTGCATTTGTGAGCTTCACTTTCTTTTCTATTGTGTTTTATGCAAATAAGTTTGAAGAAAGTACAAAATAAAATGCTGTGTTTGCTTTTTTAGCTGCCAGAATTTCTTTTTAAATATTTATAGAGCTATTTTTGGTTTCGAAAAAAATAATGTTACAAAGGAAACTTTTAAAATTTAAAGTTCATGTCTTTTGGATCAAGGTTTTAAATTATTCAGGTAAGCAATAATTTAAAAGCAATTTGTATTAAATAAATAATTTAAAAAATGTTGTCTGGTGTAAAAATTGTTTTAAACAATTTTTGTGCTGTTAAAAGTCAACCATAAGATTTTTTTTTAATTACTGTAATAATAAAATTTCTTTTCTCTTAATGAATTTAAAGTACATTTTTATTCAGTTATAAATCGGTTATTCCAAAAAATATTAAAGTTAAGAGAATATTACCTTTGCATTATGAATATAAATTTATGGCTAAAAATTATGATTATCTGTTGAGTAAATTCAATTGAAAACTCATTTAGAATAAATGAAAAATTATTTAAAAAGAACACTACTAACATATCATTTAATTCCAATATCTTTACCATTTGCTTTGACTGTTAAAAAATTCGTAAAAATAAATTACATTTAATTTATTTTAACTCACTGAAAAATAACCTACCAAAATAGTAAAAATTATTATTTTTCAATTATTTTAATCCATAAAAAATAACCGAAAAAAATAGTATAAGTTGCTGTGTTTCCATTTATTTAAAAATATAAAAAAATGATCTAAAAAGTAAAGAAAATCTGAATTAGTTTATAATTTTTATATGAGATTAGTTCTTTATTAATTATGCATACGAGTACATATAAAATATTTGAAATGAGTAGTTTTTTCAAGAATAATTTCTCTTAATCTTAAAACTTCCCTCCAACGTTGTATAGCTTCTTCTGGGTTTAATTATAAAGTTGAAGCGATATATTGTTGTAGAAATAAATATTTATTACTTTAGCTTAAGCCCAAGAAAAATTTAATTATAAAAATAAATTTAAAATTTTCTTTACCAACAATAGGATTAATTACATTTTAATAAAAATTCTTTATAAAAATAAAAATTGAAAGTAAAAAAAGACAATAATAATTATCTATTACATCCAATTTTTTTTTTTATATTTTCAATTATCTGCTTAATTACTAAATTTCCGTTTGGGTACTTTTTTGTATAAAAGCTTTATCGAAAGCAAATTTTTTAAAATTCACTCAGCACTAACTCAGTTACTAAACTTTACTAAAAAAGTACTCGAATGAACCTAATATCACAAATGTGTGCTCTGCTCCTTATTAATATTGATATTTCTAATAAATATTACAAGTTTTTTCCTAAATTGATAAAAATTTCTTTCAGTCTTAATGTAGTTTATCATCTTGTTGTATACATTCAGTCCTTTGTAGTATAGCGTCCTCTACTCGTATACCCTAGTGGTACTTCCTGTTTGTAATCTGAAATCCATGGCATTTCTCAAAGTATATGGTTGTGTTTTACCTACATACTTCAGTTACTCAGTCAAGTACTCAGTACTCATAAATGTGTATCTGTTGCACTGTTCACATCGCCTTGTTTTACAGTTTCTTTGTTGATTAGTGCACGACGTATAGGGTCCGCCATAGAACGTTTTTTTTTTCAACTAGTGCTTATTTCGTGAATGGTAACACTTAGCTCATGTCTGATTTGACAGATAATTAGTTTTATCCTTCCGTTGAAAGAATATGGTTGTGTTTTCGCTTCGCTAAGTGGGCCTGCGATCGACTTACAGAAGATGCCGATTTTTGACAAAAAAAAAACATCTTTTCAGATGAAGCTCATTTTGATCTTGGCGGGTATGTAAACAAGCAAAATTTTCACATTTGGGGCACAGAAAACCCGTACGCATACATTGAAAAGCCGACGCACCCAAAACGAGTCACTGTTTGGTGCGGATTTTGGTCCAGAGGCATAATTGGGCCATTTTTCTTCGAAAATGAGCAAGGAGTGGCCGTTAGTCAATGGCGATCGTTATCGGGCCATGTTGAACGAACTTTTGTTCACAAAAATTGAAGAGGCTTCAACAGGACGACGCTACGTGTCACACAGCCGAAGCTACACTCGATGTTTTTATAGCATTTAAAAAAAAAAAAAGTTATTTGGCAGACCCTATATAAAGTATAGTTGATGTAAATTCAAAATGGGGTTTTATAAACGTATTATATGTTGTTATCGCTACCGTTACCGATACTTTTTTCCTTACCACTTATTTTTAATTTTGAAGCTGAGCTAGAACGTAAATATTTTCCAAATAAAATTTCAACTTATAGTCCGAAATGTTTTCCTGTAAAAAAACTTTACAATATCATTAAAATAATTAAAACAATTTTATATAAAATACATACTTATAGTGAATTTGAAATTAGTGTAAAACTTTCAATTTATTGAAATTAATTTTTTATTTCTTACTTTTCTTTTTTATAGTTTTTTAGAATTTTTTTTAATTCTATTTAAAAAAAATTTTTAAGCAAGAGAAATGAAAGACTTTTGTTTATAGTTAAGTATATTAATTTGACTCTAGATAAATATACAATTAATTGATTTTTCTTATTCCACTTGGTGTCGGTAACATCGTCATCAATTTTAAAGCAACATCAGTTTTTGTCGTCGTCGGCATCAATTTACTTATAATTTGGTATTTTCTAACAGCTGTCATAGTTTTTTTTTTTAAATTTTTAATAAAAAAAATGTTTTTGTAGCTTATTTAATGAAAAAATACACAGCAATATTGATAGCAAACGTCATTACCAAATAAGTGTCAGCAGTCATCAATATTTAGCGATATTGAGAAATTTAATTCAGACTTCCTAGAAACGATAAAAATTGATGTCGATGACACCAAATGGAATAAGAGTGATTATTTTATTGTGGTTTGTTTTTTAAATAAAATACACAAAAAGTTTAATGATAAATTTTTTTGAAAAATAATTATATTTACATATGTTTTCAACTGAACGTAAAACTTTTAAAACAAACTTCAAACGGTTAATGTAAAACTTCTTTGAGTGTAAGTTCGAATAATTCATATTTTATTAATGAAACCGATTTTCACAGAATTAAAAGACTTGGAATACCAATTTTCAGTTTCCCAGCAATCGAAAAACTTAATACACAAGCTTCAGACTTATAAAAATATAAAAGACTTGAAATATGAACTGCCGACTTGGTAGCGATCAAAAGACTTAAGACGCAAACTTCAGTTTTGCAGTAAATGAATTTCGAGTTAAGCGATTATTAAAATCTACTGGTATCAGTTTAATCTCAACAAATTAAAGGATTGCAATTTATTTTGCAGAGTTTAAAACTTTTTTCACAACATTAAAAAGTTATGACTGCCTTTCTGTCACATTACTGCTTGCTAATGGGAAAAAATATCTTACAACCATAAAAGTCATTTTGTTCTATTGTTTCACTATTAAAAAAGTAAGTGCATTTATTTAATTTTGTTTTTCTTATTTTTTAATTTAATGGACCTGAAACATTATTAATACTTTGTTATTGTTGGTGGCCGAAGCCAACATAAAAGTTTGTAATTAATGTTTTTAGTTTTGCTAGTTAATTTCTAGTTCAGCTTTGCTTTTTTCTATTTATTTTCATTAGAAGTCAGTTTGTTTCATTTTTTTTTTCTTTTCTTTTTTTGCAATTGCCAACAGCCCACAAATTATATTAAGAAGTTGATAACATAAATGTGGTCTTAAATTAATTTTTCAATACTCCTGTTTACCACAAGAAGATTAAAAATTTTCTTAAAAATAATCAGCAATTTATATTAAAAATTGTTAAACTTTTTTTTAAAGGATTGTCTTTTTTATTGAAATTCTTAAACAAAAAGTGCAATGTGTAGTTTTTTGTTTAATTCTTTTTTTAGGATAAAAAACTTTGTCCTAGTCTTTTCCATCTTTTCTCTTTTCATTTTAGTATTTATTGCTTATTAAATATTTGTGGTTTAGTTGGTTATTTTTAAAACATTAAAGTTTAGTGGTTAAAAAGTTTATAAATATTTATATTGAATATATGCATGTGTATGTGTGGACTGGTGCGTATCTATGTATGCATATCGTAAATGTATTGGATGGTTATAAAACTAGTTTTACTTTAAAGGAAATGCATTAGAGGTAATGCGGTTTTATGTTGTAAATAAATGAAAATTCTTAACAAGAAACTAAACTAAAAGTAATGAAAAAAAAAATTATTTACTTGTATGATATCCAGGTAGTTGCTGTGTATATGGGTGACTGGGAACTTTTAGAACAATTGACAAAGCTTTTAGAAATTTTAGAGTTTTATTATAAAATGTCTGAACCTTTGCATTCCCTATAAGTATTTTTTAAGTAAATGTCTCTAAACGCATTTAGGTGGTGCCATTTTTTTTTAATTTTTTAAGAAAAAGGGTGCAATGTTTTTCTTGTTACGTATATTTTTAATCAAAAAAAAAAAAAAAAAAAAAAAAAAAAACTACATACTCTTTTTAAAAAGATGCTACATGTATTGTGATTTGAAAAATCTGCGAAATAGAAAAGAATATATTCTGAATATATATACTGAATCTGAAAAAATACTTTTTTTTTTGTTTAACAACAATTAAAATGTATTTACAAACTTACAACTCACCCAGCTGAGTTTTTGGGAAACAACGCACAAAAAATTAAAAAGTTGGAAAAATTCAAGAAGCTAAATTAGTGAAATGAATTAAACAGTATTTTTCGATAAAAGAAAAAAAATTTTTCACTTAGTTGACTTCTTGCTGTTGCAAAAATTGTGTGAGTTATCACTGACAGAAAATTTTAAATCACACCTGGGTTTGGGGATGCGAAGGTTAAATAAAAGCTGAAATTGAGTATTAAATTTTTGTTTTTTTTATTTAGTGTAGTTAGGGAAGGACTGCAAAAAATATTTAAAAAAATATTAAAAAATAAAAAATAAATAAAAAATTTAAAATATTAAAAAAGATAGTTCACAATTGGTTTTCTTTATTTTTATAATTTAAATCTTCTTTGTTTAATTTAAATTTATGGTAATAGAAAATTTCACTAATTTTCTTCAACTGAGAGAATTGTTGGCTGTTTAAAGAGCTAATAATAATGGTTGATGAGAAGTTGAGAAGCGATAATTTTTATCTTTTCGTTAACTTGATTTATCTTGCCTCTCAATTTGTCATGTTTTTCAGCTACACCTTAATCAGCTTAAAACTAATTAAACCTTAAAAGAACTAATTTATCATATAAAATTCATTAATAATTGTCCATTTGACCTTAAACAAATCCTATTCCATTTATTATTCTTTTTTATTTTTACACTTAATAAATTAACGCTTTAATTTGATATTTTTTTTTTGCGGATAGTGTGAAAAATTTTTTTTAATATTTTTTCAAAAAAAGCAAAGGTAATTTTTGGCGAAAAATATTTTTTTCACACTATCCGAAAAAAAAAAAAATTAAATTAAAGCCAATACGTCAAGTCGATATCTAATCTTATCTAGGAGTTAACTTTAGGTGTTGAAAATTCACCTCCGATAAGAATACCTTGAACAACAAACAAACAGGCTACAAATTACCATGTACAGTAACCAAAAATGGCTTATTTATTATATGTTTTTTATTTTGCGGTTAAGTAAGCACCACACAACTGACAGTTAAAAATATTACTGAATCTTGGATTTAATTTTAGGGTTAACTATTGTGTTCTTTACTATCTATCTAGTGAAATATGAAATAATAAAGTTTTTAATTTTATTTCAACAACAACTCAACTTTAACAATTTTTTCTTATTAACACAGAAATAATTTAATAAAATTATTAAGGCGTAATACAACGAATAGTAAATTACTAACCATAATTTAGCTAAACATAGTAGCACTTTGTGAAAGATACTCGTTTTAATTTACTTTTAGAGTTAATAAAATCATTTTCACTTTGTGTATTCAACACTTTCTTACACTTTTACTGCTTATATGCGTTTCTTAGCTAAAATGTTTCATTTAAAATGTGTTTATTTGTCTACAATGCTACATACAGTGTGATTTTATTAGGTCCAAGAAACCATTAAAATGCCATACATTTTATACTTAAATTAAAAAAAAAAAAAAAAAATAAAAGCAAATGCTAGAATTTGGCACAAGCTTCCAAATTTGTGTACCTGGCAGTTGTGAAGGCTAAACACGTTCCATTGTAAAAGCATCTGTTTTCAAAATTGATGAAAAATGTTTGGATATTTTTCCAAATAAAAATTTTAACTTTAATTTTTAATAAGATTTTTTTTAATTCTTATTTTGTTAGTAAAAAATAAAAACCAAAACCAATTGATTCTTTAAAAAAATATGACTTTGGGGTCTTACAGTCTAATACAAGTTTTAAGATTTTAATTGGATTTTGATATTTTTAATAATTTAATACGGTTTTGGAAAAAATTTAGAATGAAAAGTTTTTATTAGATTGCACAGGATACCCCACTGAGAAATACAGAAAAGAGCTCACTTGGGTCTTGTGATGTGGTCAATTTGTGCTATGAAGAATATCTAAGGATAGCGATAGAAAGATGTCAAACAAATTGGAGACAGAATCATGAAGAGCAATAGCAAAAGCAATAGTAGGAGTAGGAGAACGAGTAGGAGAAAGAGAAAGAGAAGGAGAAAGAGGAATAGAAGGAGAAGGAGAAAGAGAAGGGAAAGGAGAAGGAAAAGGAGAGGGAAAAGGAGAGGGAAAAGGAGAAAGAGAAAGAGAAGGAGAAAGAGGAGGAGAAGTAGAGGGAGAAGGAGTAGGAGAATTAGAATGAGAAGTAGAAAAAGAAGTAGAAGGAGAAGGAAAAGCAGAAGGAGAAGGGGAAGGAGTAGGAGTAGGAGTAGGAGTAGGAGTAGGAGTAGGAATAGGAGTAGGAGTAGGAGTAGGAGTAGGAGTAGGAGTAGGAATACTAGTAGGAGCATGAGTAGGAGTAGGAGTAGGAATAGGAGTAGGAGTAGGGGTAGGAGTAAGAGTAGGAGTAAGAGTAGGAGTAGGAGTAGGAGTAGGAGTAGGACTAGGAGTAGGAATAGGAGTAGGAGTAGGAGTAGGAGTAGGAGTAGGAGTAGGAGTAGGAATAGGAGTAGGAGCATGAGTAGGAGTAGGAATAGAACAGAAAAACGAGTCTGTCATCTAAATCAATTCATATTTTTAAATAAGTCATATAGCATACCAAACCTTGCAATCGCCCTGTAGAAAGCGCTCCCGATGACGTACAATGCCGGGCAAAGCTAGAGAAAGTGTTAAACAGTTTCATCTTCTTCCTAGTCCTGACAACTTCTGCAGTAGTCATTTGATAGCAAACTCATTCTACTCGCACATTTGCCAAAACTATAGTGGGCCGTTATTGCTTCCTGCACATTTCTCAACTGGCTCTCCATAAAGATAAAGCAGTACATGTTGATTTTTTGCTCTGGCAATTTCGATCCCTCTGGAATTGAAAATTTAAACGTTAAGAAAATGTTCTACTAATAATAAGAGCCATATGAATATATAATTTCTGTCCGTATTTTTTAAAATTAATATTTAGGGGGTTCACAGGATAGTCATATGTTTGACCAGGACCACATACAGCAATTTTAGTAGGGCAATTATTGATTTTGTATTAGAGAAAGGAAAGAAGAATAGAAAGGGATACAAACTTGCTCGTACTCGGCAATTCCCTTTTGTTCTCTCCTCGTATCTTTTATAAAGATGTAAAAAAAGAAGACAGGTAGCTTGAAGGCTGAAACAAAAAATTTGTGTGTAAGCAAAATAATAATCTTAAAAGAGAATTGAGAAAGAATTGCCCAACTAACCTTGCTGTGTGTGGTCCTGGTCTTTAAAAAACAACATAAAAAATATGATATTAATATTGAGTATTTCTTTGCAATATATTTATTAACACGGTAGAAAAAGTCTTATTAAATTATGATAAATAATATGATTTAAGACTTTATGACTGAATCTAACAATGATTACATTTTCGCATTTGATTGAATTTTCTAATAAGTCGTTCTACTTAGTATAGTAATAATTTCCTAATTTTCTAGTAAGAATAGAATACGGTTAATGAATACATTTTCAAAAAAAACAAATTTATTAACCAATGGTTACTAACAGCAGAAGAATAAGTCTTCTTTCAAATGACTACTGTAGAAATTGCCAGAATGAGTATAAGAATTCTTAGAAGACTGTGGAACATTTTATCTGACTCTGGTCAGTAGTGAGTGACTAGCGTGTACTCTAACTGACAGAAGTGTTTTACATTCTTCTTACCCTTTTGCTTTGAACTTTCTTTTTTGACAACTTTCTGTCGTATGCTGTCTTCTTTTCACTTTCTCAGATCAAATTACTAACATGAGTCTCTTTTTTTGCTTTTTGTACCAAAACTTCATTACAAAAATTGGTTGATTGGTTGTAATCAGTAATAAATTATTCTTTCTTCATAAAATATAACGAAAACTCTTTAGTTCAATTTTTTAATTTTGTATCTAAAATTTATACTTAAAGTGATTTTTTTAAATTTTATTTTCACTAAAAAAGTTAATGTCCCACAGGAACTGAGACAAAAAAAAATTTATGGCATGAGAACAATTAAAACAGTAAGCAGTCAGCTTGCGCTTTTTTATATATAAATAAAATTATACCTCAAAATGTAGTTGGTAAAATGACTTGCTCAAAAGTAATTGCCAGAACTAAAGGGTTCACAGCTTAATAAAGCTATTTGTGCGTTGGTCTTTTTTTTAATTTTATTTATTTAATATAGACAAAAGAATAAAAACAACAGCGTAAAACACTCGTACAAACTGACAGCAAAGCTGGTAGGGAGAGTGAGATTATAATAAAACATTAATTTACATTGTTTTCACCCGTAAAGGTACGAATACTTTTACACAATCTGGGTATTCGTATGTCAAGTTCTTCTACAACAAGTACTTTTCCAAGCATATAAAAATTTATTTATGTATCTTGTACACACATACCCTGAACCTTAAACACATGAATTTTTATACAATATTCCCTTAACTTTCGTATATACGAAAGCATGAAAGTAAATTAATGAAAAAGAGCTTAAGTAAACACTATTACTTTTAAAGCAAATAACTAAATAACATGCGTGCAAGATGATACGGTTTATGTATGCAGAGCTGCAAAATGGAATTGCTATGTTGTAGGCATTAAAATATTACAATTTAAAAATTTAATTTAATTCAAAAAAGGTATGTGTCTGATTAAAATTTGAATATATGGAATATGTTAGATACTTCCTAACCTGCCTTAAATACGAAAAAAAAGAGTATTAGGTTTTTATAGCACCAACTAATCAGTAAATCTGGTTTTGATTTAGATCGTTTTCATATAATAAAAAACTATGAGGTTTTCGGTGTTTAATTATCTAATTTATTGGCTTATCAGGCTTCTTAGAAGCATACATTTTCGTAATGTGTATAATGGCGTTTTCTATTGTCAACAAGTATTCTGCCTTTAAATGATGTAATATCTTAAACAGGCTGCCTAAAACTGCTCAAAGTCATGCCTTTTTTATGGTTTCAATGAAACAAAAATAAGTTTTTTATGCAACATTTAAGGCTACAGTATATTTAGCATTTTACAGGTTAAACGCTTTTTAAGGATTTGCGAAATTTGATTCTGTTAACACCACTGATAAGCAGTTGGCACTAAAATAATTTTTGCATCTTAATACGCTGTTCAGACATACACGTTAATTGAGCAATTAAGCATTTTACGTTTTATTGAGATCAATTTACCATACAAATTTCCATTAAATAATAGCGCAATTAAAAATTGATTGCACGTTAATGACGTCAAAATCAAAATGCCCTTAAATATCAACTCAAAAGTGAGAAAAGTTGATATTTTCAATATTAAAAAAAGAAAATGTAAATAAATTTAAAAATAAATGTCATAAAAAGTAAATGGCAGCCGAAGTAACCGGTAAATAAATTTTATAAAATTGTTATTGAAAATAATTTTTAAATAACTAATTTCTTTTAATTAGACTTTCTTTTCATTTTTTATTTTATAAATATTCAAACATATTTTCAAAAAAAAAAAAAAAAATTTCACAATATTTTTAGTTGTCAAATGCTTAATTGCGTAAACTTAATTGAATATGTTCACACATTCAGTTACACAATTTAAAACTTAATTGACTTCATTAGCTCTTATGTCTGAACAGGGTATAAAATTATATAAAAGTAAATGTTGCTTTAAAAGTGACCAGTAATAAATTTTTATGAAAAATATGCTGATAAAGAACATAACAAATCATCTTTTTCGTATAAATACAAGTTAAATAATATGCTTGCCCCCCGTTTCTATATGCAAGTGTAAGTTCGAAAAACCGAATACACTCTCACTTTTTCACTAACACACTCATGTTTTTAGAACTTGCAGCTGAACTGGCAACTAAATTCCCTTGCAAGTAAATTTTTGACAATTGCAGCAAGTACATTGACAAATAAGAAAGAGTGCTACCGATTATGACTCTTAAATTTATTTATTAGTCTCTGTGGAAAAATAGATGTTACGTAAGTAGTAACAAAATTAATAAATAAAAAAAAGAACACAATGACCCAGCATTTAAATATCAATTTAATATTTTTGACTTAAGAAAATATTAGCAACAAAGTTTTAAGTCGATGTTGACAACGCGTTAACACTCTGTTCATATATTTTTATTCTCCATACCAATGGCGCAGACATTTTTTTCATTAGAAATAAAGCCTTTGGGGATATTTTAAAAATGAACTTGCACTGCTCTGTATAGACACTCATACTATTTGCAAGACTTTCGCCAATATTTTCTTCTTTTTCATAGTTCATACGTATACTCAACTTGCAATCACACACTTGCATGTGGAAACAGGGGGTTCATTGTATCAACAAGTAGTTGACAGAGTTGTAAAGAAGGGCAAAATCTCACCCTCACTTATAAATTGAGTAAAATTTTTGCAGCTTTTATATGCAATATGTTGAGAACAGAGCACGATTTTGATTTTAACTATTAAATTTATTTGAAAATAGAACGCAAACATTCTTGCACGGCAGAATATATGCAACAGTTTTGTTAGAAAAGAAAACGAATTTAGTAAGAGCTATTATTGTCAGTATTGGATTTGAAGCCGACAAAAAAATTACTTTTGTATTATGAAGTTCAATGTTATCAGCTTAATTTTCGAACTTGACTTAGTAGTATCGGTGACCCCTAATCACAGAAACCAATGTTATCGACTTTGCTATTGGAATGAAATCTAGCAGTTGTTAATTGCTGTTTTGTTTCATTTCAAATAAAGGATTGGCTAAAACAGACTTTTTTTATTAAAATTTTGCCTGAAGTTAGATATTTATTAAAAATGTATTTAACAAAAATAAATATTTATGAATTTTTTATGTTTCTTCTCTAACAAAGAAAAATAGCAAACAAAACTCAATAACTATGGAGTTTATTTAAAAATAACCAGATATTGCAACGGTATTCACAAAACGTAATAAGCCAACATTTTGCGCAGATCTACCGCAAAAAGATTTAAACGGAACGCGTCTTTATTTAACCAGTAACAATTTAAGCGCAAATCTTCTTTTCACTTTCTGTGAGCGTTTTTCTTCTAATAATAAAAATGCCTTAACAGCAAAGGTCATTTTATTTGACCTATTTTCACCGACACTAATTATATATTTCATATAAAAATTTTTTTAATAAAAAACACATTTTTAATTATATTTGAACGAAAACACTACGATTTATCAAATTTTTTATCAAGCATTTAAACTAATTTATTAATGTAAACATCGTTTTTAGTTGTCTTCGAAAATAACAAGCCGAATTGGATTCTATGACACCTAGTGATACCAATATTGACCCCTTGGATTCTATGACAGCCCTGAGGAATTTCATTTTATACAATATATACTGCATTGCTGTCCTTAAAGCTAGCCCTAAATGAGAGCATTTTCTGCTAATGATTTCAGTAGATTTTTTTCACACTTGATCCTTTTAGAAAATAAAAAATTGTGTACTTTTTTCATTTTAAAATTAAAACATATAACTTTTTAGAGATTTGTTATTTTTTTTTACTGAAATTAAAAGAAGACATGTTTCGATTAAGTAGAAAAAAAAAAATATCTGCGCTGGCAATTCGTTTCATTAGTAATGGCGCAAATTGAAGTCAATAAAAAAAAGTCATCTTTTTCGTAATGAAACATATTTCTCTCATGCCTTTGTGATTACACAAAATTGTAAAATTTGTAACTCAGAGGTCAAAAATTTATTGAAAGTAAAGACTTGTTTAGCTGAAAGTTGTTAAAAACATCCCACGACCTCCCTTGGTGCTAAAATGTTTTGTGTAGTTATATGTAGAACATTTAAAAATGTTTTAACATAAGAATCAAATAAATATTAAAAAAAATTATTTTTCTTTTTATCAAAAATAAAAACGTCAGCAATGGATATGGAAGGGTTGTTTAATGGATTGAATTTTTTAAAGTTATGTAAAATGTACAAAAAATTTAATAAATCAGTTTTTCCCAAACATCCAGTTAGAAACGTTTGCTAAATTCTATTTTATACAAACCTTTCCCGGCCGTCAATGTAATATTTCAAATTTAAAATATCACTTTCAAATAACAAAAACTATCAGTTGATAACGAAATCTTACGTCATGTTTGGCTAATTTTAGCTTAACAATTAAACAGCAACAAATTTATATTTATGACAAAATTATGTTTGACCTTACTTTTCTGTTTTAAAAAGCAATACAGACTTGAATAATAAATTTTATTCTGTGTGAAAAGTATTTGCCTTGTACAGTGCTCCCCAAAGAATTTTTGTGCAGCCAAATATCCAAGATTGATAAAATTATTATAATTATTATTGTTACTAGGCCATGTGTACAGCGACCCAAAGAATATTTTGTATAGTCTAGGCTTTGAATGAAGTTAAGTGCTCAGTGAGAGCGTTCCTACTCTTCTGTAGGATCTACTAGACTTTACTGGTAGACTGTCATCTGAGGTTTCGTAGTGTAAACCATAAAACCTGCATTGGTGTATTGCAGTGACAGCCTATTCAGACATACACGTTAGTTGAGTAATTAGGCATTTTTCGCAATTATCTAGTTTATTACACATTTATATTAAATTATTGCGTAATTAAAAATTGATTGCATGCAAATGGAGTCAAAATCAAAATGCATTTCTTTGTTGTGGCCTTAAATATCAACTCAAAGTAAGAAAAGTTTATATTTTCAGTATTAAAGAAAAAACCTAAATAATTTTAAAAATGAATGTCATAAAAAGCAAAATAGAGCTGAAGTTGACGGCAAGCAAATTATTTAAAATTTCTATAAAAAAAAAAAAAAATAATAACAATAACAACTAATTTCAAATTAAGGCTTAAATTATGAAGCATTTACATGTTTCTTTCTTTTTTTTAACCAAACAAGTTTGCCTTCAAAACTGGATTCCACTGTTGAAAAATATTTAAAAATCCGACTTTCTTTTAATTAAAAAAAATTTTTAAATACACAAACATATTTTCGCAAAATTTTAGTGGTCAAAAGCTTAAATGCGTAAGATTTATTGACTAGGTGTGAACACCCAAATTAGTCATATAATTTAAAACTTAATTGAGTTCAATAACTTTCATGTACGAACAGGCTATAAGACCACAATAACAGTCTGAGGTTAATTTTATTGAGTGACAGTACCTTCTGCGATGTACTTCACTATTGATAGAATAGCCTTTTTACAAACATACATAATTTTTCGATAAAAAAAAACCCTGTTTTCGACATAGAACAAAAAATCTTATGTTAAATATTTTTGAAACATAATTTTCATTTGAATTGGAATTAAGGGCTCAGATCATTGCTTCTCCAGTTATGTCCTGTGGTTACTTTATATTTCTTTTGTATTTCATAATGCTTTTATAGAACTCTTTCAGACTCTTTAAGAATTTTTAAGTATTTACCAACTTAAAACTTTTTTTAAACATTAATTTATCACCACAAAAATTATTAATTTAATTTAATAAATTTGAACGAGTAAATACAGACACGTTTTCTATCTCTTACATGCTTCAGCTAATATTAAAATTAACAAAATAAATTTATAACATTTTCAAGGCAAGCGCGTGCACAAAAGAAAGACGCAGGCAGGCTTGGATAAAATCTCCCACAAATACATGCCTTTCTGAAAATATTTTTGTATGTTTCGTATGTAGGATTTTGAAAGAATAATTTTAAAATTGTCGTGCGTGGCTAGACATGACACACCAAATATGCAAACGTATGCCTGATATTAAAAAATGTTTGTGAAGAAAACGATTTTAGTACATGCAAAATATAAAAGGCTATAAAGTAAATTAATATGTTTGACAGCCATGGCTTAGTTTTTTTTATGTGTTACATTAAGTAAATACCTTTCACTTTATAATATTGAGAATAAAAGCCACAAAAATAAATGTTTACAGGCAGACAAAGTTGAAAACCAATGACCTCTTGCATATTAATAAAAATTTCAATGTGTGTCTTAAATTTTATTAGTTCTACGAACTTATTGAAAATTTGTTTGTCTTTTGTATTAAAATAAAAAAAAATAATTATTGTGAAATAAAATAAATTATTTCTCAAGGGTTGGTTTGTTTTACCTTTTCGTGTGCTAGTATTTTAATCAAATAACGTTCTTCAAAGTTTATTCAACTCGCTTTTGGAAAAGTTTACAAAAAGGCAATAGGATTAAGCAGAGCACATTAAAGGTCAAGGTTAACACAATAATTGCTGCATTAATATTTGCCTTTTTAAACAAAAAAATATGAAAATACATACACAAACATATTTAATATTTTTTATAATCGAATAATTCTTATTCATTTTTTAAATCACAATAAATTGAAGAAAAAAAATCTTTTATAAAAAAAAAAATCATTAATTAGTTAGTTTTATTTGACCTTTTTCTTTTAAATAATAAACTATTTTATTAAGCTTGAGGTCTTATTTCAAAAAATTTATTTTTATATCGATATTTCGCTCCAATTTGTGTAGCTTCTTCAGGATATAATTATAAATTGATTATATATTCCCAGCAACCACGGAGAAACTACCCTAAAGTGAAAAATGTACTCACCTCTCATGTTGACGTCTGCACTGCCCCACTTTGTGTGATGCGCATTGGCATCGGCCCCAATTACTAATGGGATGCCTTTACTCCTTGCCAGCTGTACCATGCCCTTCGTCTAGTTATTTGGTGGGAGGTCAGCATGATCATGCGCCATATAGCTCGTTTGAATCCGGATGGTTGTTCCATTCTTCTCCCATGTAGCTCTCACTGTGTCTTCATCACTGTAATCAGAGAGAATGAAGATATTAAAATGCTTTTAAGCCATGGAATCCTACCTGTGCAATTTGCATATAACAATTTATAGGCTTTGCGCTGAGTCCAAGAACCTTGCTACCTTGATACCAGGATTGGTGTATCAACGCCACATCCTCGTCCCGCTCTACAAGACGAAGGAGCAATTCAGCAGATGCTGCCTTGCAGTGATGCAAATTAATTTCCGGGTCATAGTTGATGGTGACGCCGACATCCTCTGGGTCTCAATCAGATCTTCGTCCTCTGCAACATCCAGGTTGCCCAGCAGTTCCCCAACCATGCTCGTGACAGATTGGGAATCCCCTTTACACCCTGGCTGTACGGGTGCGTCAGCCACGAACCCGGCTTCACCTAAAATTTTTTTCTCTTAGTCTATAACTACAATTGATATTAAAACCCTATTACACTATTTCTTCTAGGGCATGTTCTTCAAAAAATTAAGTTTTAGCCAAAATTTTGTTTTGTGCCTTTCAATAAATACTCTAAGAAATTACACTACGAAAAGAGATTGCACTCAACTATTTAAAAAATATTGCACCATGTATTTAATGACTGAAAAAAATTTTTTTTTTATTTTTCTGTGTACAGTGGAAAAAGGCCAAAATATATTTTTAGCACTCAGGGGATAATTTTCTTCTTTACTGATGGAAGTGAACCTATTAGACCACTGCCACACATCGCTACAAATATGTGTAATATTTTATAATAAAAAGCGTTTGAAAGTTCTTTCAAGTATGCCTGTGCATTGTTATCATATCTATATAAATTTATAAAACGCCATTAAACACACTAATAGTACTAATTTTTTGCACACCAGTACGTATGAGTAATAAAAATGTGCAAGAAATAGACAAATCGAAATGATGTACATCGGTACGTATGATTAAATATTATTTTTCCTTTATTTTTTTAAATAAAATTTATGGTTTTATAAAAATGTATTAATCCTTTTCAATTTGCATTTAATAAATCAGTTTATTAAAAAATTTTCCAACTTATTGCACAGAATTTATAGCAACAATATAATTGTGATGCTTTATAGTGATAACTTTTGATCGATAAAACACATTTATGCTATTTTTATAATATTCACGTTACGGAAAAAACTGTTCAACGAAAGGTGATTATGATTTAAATTAGAAAAGTTTAAAGCAAATAAATTAAAAACGAAATAAATGTATGCAAAAGTTTTAGCTATAAAAAATTTTTTTAAATATAAATAATGAGATTATAAATCTTTTCTAATGAATGCATTTAGCTTAAATGAGTAAAAAAATAATTCGAATTGAAAATATTAAAATAGTTTTTTCATCACAGCAATAAACTGAATTTTTCAATTGAAACTGAACAATTCAATTAATGTTTTTTTTTCTTTTTGCTACCAAAAAAAAAAAAAAATCAGCTTTTGCTAAAAAATGTATATAAAATATTTTTGTGTATTCTTGTGTTAATTATTATTGGACAAGCACAAAACAAATATTTTTAACA
Organism: Thelaira solivaga; assembly: GCA_947397855.1. Classification (NCBI taxonomy): domain Eukaryota; kingdom Metazoa; phylum Arthropoda; class Insecta; order Diptera; family Tachinidae; genus Thelaira; species Thelaira solivaga. The sequence goes on along the minus strand of OX377612.1, from coordinate 23,683,009 downwards.
AAACTTAAACGTGTTTTTTAAAGAACTGTGCTATGCCGAGTCTTGTATACATATCTCTCAATTTTCATATTTTTTAACTTTCAAGAAACAAAAAAAAAATTTTTTAAATGAAACGCTTAGTTTATTAAGCTTGAGTTCATATTATATATATATATAAATATATATAAGACTTTATTTATTTATATAATATCAATATAAAAATATTTTTTTCTAATACAACATCAACTTGCAATAAAAAAGCAAAACGAAATAAGAAATATTCATAAAAATAGTTTTCTTTGAATGTCAATTATTTTATTAATCCTAATATAAATAATTAATGAGTTCTAAGCAAAAATTCTTTGTGAGAACCTCATTTTTTTAATTTTTAAATTCTAAGAAAGATATTTAATAGGACTGCAAAATAAATTGATATTAATTTGAAACATTTTTTTTGAAACCAAACAAATTTAATTAATTATTTAATAGCAATAAAGTCTTCAAATTAAAAAAAATCTCTTTCATAAACACGCCTGCATTAGAAATGCTAGTGTATTAGCAAGGTATTTAAAGACCCATCAAAATTTCGGTTGTATTTTGGATATTTCTTGGTTATTTGCTAACCTGCACAGACTGTCATTTCTGACAAGCTTGCGTACTATTTGTTTTTGTCTATTGTCTGGTCAAAAATTGTAGTAGTAGTGTATTTAAAGACTGATCGGCCTGAATTTCAATAGCTTTTGAAAGACATAAACAGGCGCTAGATTTGTATGCTAAATTTTTCTGTAGGTTGTCCAGAGATTTTAGACTATTTACACGGACTCCACTCTTCATAAGTATCTAGAATATATTAATTTACTTTATAGGGTATCCCCCCTATATAAGGTATAAAAATTACAAATGGAATATATAAAAATCCTACCAATTACTGTTTGCAGGCTTTGCTTTTAATAAAATGGTTGAACATTTTACATGCTTTTTAAAGTCTTTGCTTGCTTTTGCTTTAATTTTCTCAAACAGATATAGCATTTCATTATATAATACAAATCTTCTTTCTTTGTTTTATTTTCACTATACGAGACTTATTACTTTTAGAGAAAACTTAACAAAGTAATAAAATACAAAATTTCATTAGAGTCATAAAACGTAATTGCTATGCTATTGTTTTCAGTTAACAAAAAGAGATTTAAAGTTTCAAAATTAATAAAAGAAAAGAAAAGTTAAATACGTTTTTAAAATACGACTAAAAAGAAAAAACTTTTCAGTTACACTATTGTAACAGAACTTAAAAAAAGCAACATGTGTTGCGTATTTGAATTACTGAAATGTTATTTTATTTGCCAAGCAAAGGCAAGATTTAAAAATTTTCTTATCTGTAGAATTTTTTAGTTTGAGGATTTGAGTGGAAACAATCGAATAAGTAAAAGTCTATTTAATTATATTTTGTATTCTTTTTTCTTTTTAAATTTGTATGACAATTGTGAAAAAATTTAGTTATAAGAATTATAAGCTTAAATTTAAGTAAAGGATGTTAGTCTAAGTAAAAAAAACTATTTTAAATCGTAAATAGAAAATTGAATTCTAAATAGAAACAAATTGAGTACAACTTCTTATAGAAATTTCTATTTTCCTAGCTATTTGTCTCTAAAGCCTTCATATTTCTAATAAAAAAATCAAATATTTGTGAGCAGTGGTAAGTGCAAATCATATGGCAATCTTTGTTGGAGTATAGAGATTATGTGTGTCAAATTTCAGACAATTCCGTTGTAAAATAAAAATGCTTATAGCGAACAAACAAATAAAAAATTAATTTTATTTATTAAGCAATTTATTAAAAGAATCGGTTTTCTTAGAGTAGATATCCTTAAACTCGGTATGTTTAGGGAAACCCATTTATAAATGGAATTTTAATTGTTAAAAAACATATCCAAATAAATACAGCCATACACTACTTTATACAGTAGATCATGTTTTTTCTAGTATCACTATCAGAGCCGCCAACGAAAATGGTAAAAATATGTTCCAAAGCACAACTTTACGCACACAGTGGTGACTGAAAATCATTGAAGAGTTGACCCCTCACTGTTGCAATCGCTACAGTGTTTGTTGATTTGTCGCTACTACGAAACGCCTTTCTTCAATCTACAGTAGTTCTCACATCTCTATTTCCACATTGACAGCAAAACGAAACTCTTGGATTTTGACAAAAGCAGTATCCACATCTTCGTTGAATTTTTTATATATTCATTAATCCTTCTAGAAAAATTACTTGATTTGAGCGATCTCCGCACTCATTATTCACTTCAAGATTGATTTAATTAGTTGCAAACCATAATTTAACTTGATAATTTTGCTTGTCACACAGAGAAAGCGGAATATCAAAGAAATACAAATTATAAAGAAAACCATGTAAAGATTGCATAAATCTTATTTGAGTTATTGTTGTTCAAAGTTTTTAAGAAATTTTACTCATTTATAAATTCATATGAGTAGTTTTGCAATTACTGGAAAAATGTCTTTTAATTATTTTAATATCATCATTTTAACATTGGAATGCTTGATGGAAGGAAATTTTCATATGGACAAACATTTATGTTTAATGTCAAGTCTATACTTAGAACCTTAAGGCAGAAATATTAAAAAACACAAACACAAACACAAACAAACCCTTCATGTAATTCTGTTTAAACTATCTCAGTTTCTTATATCCGTTTTCTTTAGTTTATTCTTTTGTTGTTGTTGTACTGGTACTTCTAATCAAATGTCAATCACTTTTACATAAAAAAAAGGAACGAGCATCAATGAGACCAACATATGGCATGAGTTGTTAAGTCTCTGTGACAATATGCACAAACAGCTTATGTCTTATTAAGTTACTTTAAAAGACGACTATAGGATGAGCCAACTAAAGTGCAGGACATGAATTGTAAATAAAACAATTTTTTTATAAGAATTATATTTAATTTTTTTACTACGATAGAAGGATCTATGATAATTATATATGAAAGAAAATATCAACCAAATGCTCGCCACGACTTCGGTGGCATACCTCTATCTGATGGTCCATATTTTCAGTGACTCTGAGACATATTTGAAATTAAAAGTCGTTACTTTGCAGAATTATCTCATTCTTTAGCTCTTGAATTGCTCTGGGCTTATTGACATACACTTTTTGTTGTAAATATCCCCAAACCAAGAAGAAGTCCAATGGTGTCCAAACACGTAATGGTGGCAGCCACAACGGAAAAAAGAATTTGTTTCGTTAACTTCGTGGCAAGTAACACCATCCTATTGGAACTACATATCATGCAGGTCCATATTTTCAATTTCTTATCACAAGAAGTCCATTATCATCTCGAGATAGCGAACACCACACAATCGCCAACACCAACAATGGTTTCCCTAGAAAAAAATGAGTGAGCGTGTGCATATGTCTTAACATTTCCTACAACTATCTCGACATTTGATCAATTGTGCTGACGAAAAATCACGAAACGTATTCTGATTTGAATTCTCATTTTTGTAAAAGGCTTCAACAATCTTAAAACGCTGCTCAATTGTGTATCTCTAAATGATTGAATTTGTCAAACACTGAACCAAAAAAATGTCAAATTAAGTTGAGCAAAAAACTTAACGCTAAATTGTGACTCACAATTAACATCGTGCATTATGATTGGATAACCTTTTACTTAGAGCGAATCAAAAGTTTTTCGGTTGAAGTAAATGGCATTCTTTTCACTGCCATCTCACTAATTGTGAAATATATCGTCCCACTATCCCTGAACCACAATAATAAGGTTGTTGAATTATTTACAAGTCAATTTTTACTTAAGTCGACTTAAGAGACTTTTGCTTATTAGCACAGATATGAGTAATAGATTTGTCTAGCAAACATAAATGCTCTTATCCAAAAAAAAAAAAATTAACGTAGACTTTAAAGTAAATTTTTTTAAAAAAATTATATGAAAAATTTCGTTAACGTTGACATTAAAGTCTACGTTAATTTTTTAGGATAATAGGGAAAATTAATAATTTAATTACTGATTTACTGTTTGATAATAAAATGTACTTAATTAAGCTTATTTAAGTTGGTGCTGATTTAAATAGAGAACAAAAAGGACTAAATTCATTGTTTTAAGTGCACAATGCCTGGTTTGTTTGTGTAATAATCATACCGCAACCCGTTGCATTTATTGTGCAGCCTAATTCGCAACTAAAACTGACTGTCAGCACCACAAAAATAAAATGCTTGAAGTCCATTTCTTTAAAACTTGTGTATGACATGTAGCTCCTTCATCTAAGAATAATGATATATTAAAGCATCTAGTTTATAAATTTTTATATCCTTTCCTTCCTCTGTGTAGCTGCTTGGGGATATAATTATAAATTTAAAAATATTTAATGAAGCAGTTTCTCAAGGTTGAAGCGAAATATCGATATATAAAAAAAAAATAGCTGTAACCCGAACTCAAACTTAAAAAATGTAGCCGTTTTAATAAAAGAAGAAAAAGGTCAAACCAACTTGCAAACAGATAATGAGAAACATAAATAGATAATAGAAATATAATAGTTTAAATGAAAGTCAGTGTTTATATGGAAAAGATTTTTTTTTTTCATTTTCTCTACTAAAATATTTGCTGGGCTATTGCGTATAGTCAAATTGGTATCTCCTGAAGACACACACTCATACTTGTGCATCACTCAAGGTTTTTGGATGTAATAATATTGAATTACAATACCAGTAAAAATAAAAAACAAATACAAAGAGAAGCAAAATATGGCATGGGTGTGCATATTTTCCAATAAACTGTTGCTAGTGCAAAAACTTAGCAAAAGAATTTAGGAATGAATGTTAAACATTCAAAATCTAACCCTTCATTATCCAGCAATTTTCAACACACATCAATGTTGAAATAAAAAAATTTTTATACAGCCTTGCATTTGTATTCAGCCTTGCCAGGAGCTAGAAAAAAATAAGCGAAATTTGCCTGAAAAAAGGTTAGGAAAAGCTAAATTACTTACAAAAAAAGTAGGAAAAAGTTAAAAAAAACTATCGCTTAAAAATCAAAATAACAATTATGATTTTTATAAAAATCAAGAAGAGAACATACAATGACAAAAACTAAAAAAAATTTGGTCTTAACTTGCTTAATTTTCCAGATATCGACTTGATTTCTTTTGCGTTGAGTAGATAGACTTTTTTATAATTTTTTCAAAAAAAAAAAAAAGCAAAGAGGGTGGTAGTTCATGGTAGTTTTGGGGGAAAGATTTCTTTTCGCACTACCTGCAAAAAAAAAAAAGAAGAAAAAAGCCTATTTAAAACTATTTTAAAAATGAAAAAAGGCTAGGAAAAAAGCTAGAGGTTAAATCATAAATTTCAATTCTAAATGCGAAAAAAGGGCTAAATCTGGACTAAAAAAGGCTAAAATGGCAACGCTGTTTGTATTATTTAAAATAAGTAAATCGAACATATTTTTTAATTTTAAATTAAGCTTTTCATTAAATTACTTTTAATAATTTAAATTCATATATGTGGAACCATCCCTCTTACTTATTATTACGATACTGTATGTTTGTTAATATTAAATCGGACAAGTCACCCAAAGAAGTTTTTGAATTCTTAATGAATACTAGATTCAGGGAGGTTTTGTAACTTGAGAGTAGTGTCACAATAGGTCTTTTTTGACAGCAGTAACCATATGACTTGTTCCCGCTCCTCATTCTAATTCTAATATTAAGTATTTCTAATCTAGAAATTAATTACTTGCTAACATTGACAGCTGTTTAAAGTTTTCCATTTTTTGATTTAGTTTGGCATTAAGCGAAAGAGAAAATGGGAGCTTATAGCTCTTATGCAGGCTTAATGGAATCTACAATCAAACGTCTATCCTTATTTTAGGTCAATTTACCTGCTTTTTTCCAGTTTCTATCAAAGGTGATACTCAATGTCAGAGACTGTTTTAAAGTTTCTACTACAGGCAAGCCATGAAGCTTTACAAGTTTATATTATTTGAACAAAAAAACAATATTTAAAATAACTTAAGTTTTTTTTTGTTTTTTTTTTTAATTTATAATGTTGCAGATATACATACATACATAACACCTACATAAATTTCTATTAATCACACTCTGGAATTAAATCTCTTTATTTTTTACATAACACATGCACACATTCACAAGAGGCAAATCCATGAATTTAATTCAGACAAATAAAAAATGGATTTTAAACTTGTAGTTCACACTCATAATCAAGCTTCTATAAAAAGAATATATAACAGGGTGTCTCAATAAAAGTGCATTTTTTTATTTTAAAATAAAAACACGTATTTTTTAATTGACATGTTCCTTTTAAATATGAAACTAAATATCAGTCAAATGGCCTTCAAGGCTCTAATGGCACACCATTACTTTCTTCATTAAATTTTCAATGACTTTGTTCAGGAATTGGTTATTGCTTATTCGCATAAGCACAAGATATTTCAAAAACTTAAAAAAAAGATAAAATAAAAATTTCAAGACGTTAAATCGCATAATCTTGATGGCCAGTTGACATTACAATTTCTTGAGATAATTTCATTTTTTAATCGTTGCTGCAATAAATCGATTATTTCCCGAGCTGTGCAGCTATTGGCGTTTTTTTTTCTGATTCGTGGTGCTCAATTGAATTACAGGAACTAAGTTATAGTATTTGATGCAACGAATCAAGCTCATCTGCAAAAAAGTAAGGCCTGACCAACATTCGCACTAGGCAGTTCCTTGTTGTTTCTCATGGTTTGAATGAACATTATCATTATTATCATTACGGGCGACCTTTAAGATCTATTGTACAGTTCAGTTCCTAATTATAATCCGACACTCTTTACAAATCTTATAATTGTTGTAGGTCTCGTGGGACAAGTGTCCTACTGCCTAAATAGCTCATTCTGGGCCTTGCCCGCTACTGGTCAGTAGCACAGAACATACTCTGTAGTATCCTGTCCTCCCCGAAAGAAGCGACAGAAGTCGCGCACTCATGTGATAGTTAAGTCTACAATGAGCCGTAACTAGCTCAACGTAGAGTTTTATTTTATTTCTACTGAGATTTAAAGCATGAGAATATTTTGAACCAAAGATGTAAATGCGCCATATCGGAGAATATAACTCCACTTTGCTCCAAAATTTCAAAGTTGCCATTTACATTAAAATTACCCTCAATTTAAAAAGTGCAATCTAAGTGAGACACCCAATGAAATCTTTTAATGCAGATGAAAAGGCAAAGAACATTTTTCATTTATTAATTTTCAATTTGTTATGGTTGCTTTAGGCAGTCAGTCTTCCATTAAATGGTATGAAAATGTTGGTAATACTCTGGTGTTTCTACAAGTTTCAAATCTTGAAAAAAAAGCATGCCACTCAAAAATATAAAAAAAATGTAAGCAGAAAAAAATTATGAAAAAATAAAATAGAGAAGCTTAAAGCAGGTTTTATTTTCTGTTTTCAAGTCCATCGTTTTTCGTTTTTTATTCTAAAAGCATGAAAAGACTGAATATTGGATTTTTTTAAAATGATAGCTATTCCTTACTTATTAAATAGCTTCTCCATCATATACACGCCTTAAATTAAAATTCCAAAAATAATACAAAATCCAAGTTAATTTAATATTACAAATTTTGTTGTTTGTTTTAACATTCAATGTGCTGTGCTGGTTTATGGCTTCCATGTTAATCTCATTCTCATGTTTGTTTTACCATTTTTCTCTAAATTTTCTTCATAGTTTTAATGATAAGAAAAGCTTACATATTGAAGTACATAACTATAACAGTAGAGTGCAAACACAATTTTTTGTGTTGAAAACCGAAAAAATTTAGATATAAATATGATTGAAAAATTCTTTTAGCCTAACTTAGTAATGAATGATAAGCAAACTCATAAATGCCCTTCAGTGTCCATATACTGCTGTCGGAGTTAGTATTTACATGTGTTAGTACATATAATTTTATGAAAGGGATTAATTCCACATAGTTGATTGCTTAAGAAACATTCATATCCTTATAGTTAGACTTTAAATACAAACGAAATGAAAATAAAATGTTGGCATTAAATAGGCTTTAGTATACTAGGATTTATTTTAATTAAAATTTGATTGCAGACGACATAAATATAAAATAAATTTTAGTAAAAAAGCAAAGGATTCATTTAAATAAAAGTTTTCATAAAATTTAATTCTGAAATTGGTAGAAAACCTTTTAAAGTTGTTCTTAGAATATTAATCAGTAATCACAAAAAAAGAAATTGATGTAGACTTTAAACTTAAGTTTATTTTATTTAATTAATTTGTACCTGCAAGTATTTTTCTACATGCAAACGATAGATTCTTTGGTACATTTGTATTGAAAACAAAACAAATTTTTTTCGATTTTTTTCGTTTTCAAAATAAAAATTTAAGAAAAAAATTGTAGTAAGCTTTTTTTGAGATTGGCCAGTAATAAGCTCACATACTTATCCAACAGAAAAAATCAGTAGCTAGAATTTTAAGGAATGTCTTGCATTTTGCGACCGTGTTGTTTCGTGTGCATGGATTTCTTTCATGAAAGTAAGTACATATAAAAGAAAAACTAAATCATTCATACTTAACAGAGCTTTGTGACTAAAGTAGGTGATTGGCAAGTTGATGCTTCTTAATTGCAGATTCCCTGGTTTGAATCCTCTTAGTACCTTAAATTAAATTCAAAAAAAAAAAAAAAAGATTCTTGTTTTTTTCTATAAAACTTCAATTGAGCATTATTTGGCAGCTTCTAGCTGACACAATCTTTATATTTTTGTAATCAATTGAGTACAATTTTTGCATCTTTATATGTAACTTGTTGGGCATAGAACGTTATTTTTATTTTAACTATTAAATTTTTTTTGGCAATAGAATGCAAACATTCTCAGATGGCAGAATATATGCAACATTTTTGTTAGAAAAGAAAACGCCATTAGTCAGGGCTGTCATAGAATCTAATCTTGTGAGTGTTGGAATTGAAACCAATATTTTGGTGTCATGAAATTCAATGTTATCGGCTTAATTTTCGAACTAGAATTAGTGTTGGTTTTAGGTGTTACAGATACCAATTTTATGGGAATGAAACCAAGCAGTTAAGTGTTCTTGTTCTATTTCATTTCAAATAAGGCAAGTGGCTAAAGCCACCAAATGCAAAACCAAAAATGTAAGTAAATTAATGTTCATTTTACAACAATAAATATTTATAAATATTTTTTTTTTTTTTAACAAAGGAAAACATAAAAATAGCAAACAAAACTCCATTAGTAAATATTTTCTGGCTCCGATACACAGATTGCGCGATGTATATTTATCTAAAGTATCAGATATTTGGCTAGAGAACATTCTCAGATATATTAATGCTACAAGGTAGATCCAGGTTTAGTTATCACTTGTCTTGTCCAGTAAATAGTTCAAAATGTAATGTTGGTATAATGGCCTTTTGGACGCCCCATAAACCAACCAACTAATATACTTCTCTTTAATAGTGAAATTCTCTTTTCAGATTTTCTTCTAAATGTATTTGATGTTTTGTCATATGGAATAATTAATGATTCATCCTTAGTTAAATAAATAATAAAATATATACAAAAATGAAAAGAACATGCATAATTTAACTCATAAAGTCATTAAAAATCAACATTTTATTTACAATAAGTGAACATTATGAGCGTAATGAAACATTTTTTCCCCATGGTTTAATATGAAAAGAACTTAATTAATTTGTAAAATATTCATGTCAAGAGTAGTAGAGAAAATTAAATTCCCTTAATGACTTTTGTTACATGTGTAAATGTATAATCGTAGGCAAACTTTACATTTATGTACGAGTACATTAGGGAACTGCAAAAAAGATTTAAAATTTTTTTCAACTTAAATGCTTCTATTGGGTTGCTATTTCTTTTATATCAAAAAGAAACATTTGAAAGGGTAGATAAGAATTTAAAAAAAAAATAAAAATCTTTGCTGCAGTTCCCTAATGTTTAACTTAATTCAAGTAATTCCGATAATGCCTTTCTGTTTATAAAAATGATGATGAGGATATTTATTTATTTTTATAAAATAAAATTTTTAATATAGAAAGAAGAAGAAAATATAATAAGCTTGAAGAAGAAAAGAAATGTTGATTGATGTTTCAGCTTAAAAAAGTAAAATACTTATTGTCGTTTATTTTGTCAAAGAAAATAAATCAATTTATTGAAAAGCAAAGCGCTGTTCAAACATATTAAAATTATTTTAAATATTTAAAAAATTTTCTGTTTAAAATATGCAAAATATAAAGAGCAGGTTTCAAATTTTAATATAAAAAAATCAATTTTGTTAAAGTAAACATTAATTAATTTACTTGCCCTATTCTAAAAGTTGTGCCAGTTATTGCTAAAGTTAAAGATTTTCATAGACTTAAGCTATGGTCACATTAAACAAATATTTGTCGAAATAATCATAGCCACTATGTCAGCTACATAAACGTTTATATATTTTGAAGAAATATGCTTTAATTTTTTTTTATTGCAAAACTTATTTACAAAGCATAAAACGACAAAAATTTTTAAAGTAAGTCATTTGGACACATGGTTGCTAATAGCATAATTTGCCTAATCCTTTTAAAGAGTAGCTATTGCTTAACAAAGAACTAAATACTTTGATTTCAATGAAATTTTTTGGCTTAGAGGATCTTTAACTCGCTTTAACGTAATAAAAATCGAGGAACAGCAAAACTACAGCTATGTACAAACCGTTGTCAAATCTTACAATTATTGTCAGCAAATGTTCAGAATATGTCTGACAACCGTGTGAACTTAGAATTATTGTCTTGCATCGCTGTCAGAAAAAGCGTTGTCAGCACATTGAAAGACAATAATGTTGTGAGACATTTGACAATCGTGTGAACACTCTTTCTTGCTATTGTCAGACATTGTAAGCTAATTTTTTATTGTCAGATGTGTTTAAATTAATGCAGAGAAATATTTCTATTGGCAATACACTTAAATTTTCAAAAACAAACCAAAATTTAATAAAAATTAAAAAAAAAAATTAAATTAAACATGGATAGCGATAACACCTTCGTCATAGACTGCAGCTTTGAAAAATTGACTGCCCATCATTTTGCAATCGGCAACAAGGTCTGAAGGTGGGAAAAAATCAAGGGACAAACAAAAATCTTACAGCAAAAAAGTAGAATCCATGTGATGACATTAAAATATAATCAAACTATAATAATAAAAGAAGTTAAGGTACGGAGAATTTTATGGAATGCTGGTTGGCTGGATCGTTAAGGCAAGAGGTCGTAGATTCCATTCATATAAGTTTGAATGATTGCTAAGGAAAATCGGCAAATCACCGTACCTCAATTGCAATTAAAAAAAATATAGAAAAAAATGCAGGCCAAGTCTCTGACGAGCAATTTCGATTGCTTGGAAATACTTCAAGACGATGATCTTTTTGAAACCACGAAAGTTCACAAATCTATTCAATCCAATTCCTCTATGCAATTGGTAAGTACAAAATGCATTTTTATATATGTATATCGGTTACTGTTTTCTATTCTTACAGTTGTTTTACCAATGAGTAAAAATCAACTGCAGAATGCCCGTCGGAGCAACATAATCGAAAAGATGAGCCAACAACGTTATAAACGTCATTAAGCTTTGAACGCAAAGCTAGTCTTAAGGAAATGGCTATAGAAATTAAATTCAAAATAAATTTCAAAATTTGTTAACATCGATGTATGTATATGCAACTTAAATTTTTTAGCAAAAAAACATTATAAATATAATAAAATACAAACATAAAATAAAGCAATTCTCTTTTATTCTAATTACATAATAATTTCTTTTTGTCAGTTCTGACAATATCTTAAAACATATCTGACAATTTTTGCTATACAATAATCTGACAACCGTGTGAACTGACATTATTTGTTGGCAAATAAATTTATTGTCTGGCAATGAAATTGTAAGGTTTTCTTACAATCGTCTGAACTGGCAATTTACATTTTGCTGACAACGTTTTGTTGTCAGAGCATTTCCAGACCTTACAATATTGTCAGATCTGACAACCGTCTGTACATAGCTTATTATGCGGTAGCAGAAAAGTCAATGCTATATTCATCAAACCTATGAACGTCCGATTTTTTATTTATACAGAATTTTTTAAAACAAAATTTTTGCTTGCAAAGATTTCTACAGCATTATGCACCCCTATCATGACTAATATTTCCCTCGTAATTTATTCCTATTTCACATAGTTGCCATCATGAATAGCTGCACTTAAAAATAAGCTTTTAAGTAATTCAATTGAGATTGATAACATGAAATTTCCAATTATCGTAAATAATTTTTTCCCAAGAAATTTGTTCACTTTTCCCTAATATTTGTTCACTTATTTGCTGGGGAATCGTATCGTTTTAGTTTTGGGCTACAATATTAATGTGGGTATAATCAATACATCCCACAGCAGCTGGTATTCCAAATTTACTATCAGACGAATTTTTTTTAAGGAAAAATTTGGTTTTTACGAAAAAATACTCCAAATCAGAGAACTTCCTATTTTAAAAACAGCAAAAATTTTATTAATGATAAGAGAAAAAAAAAATTCCAGCGAATTTTTATCCATAATTTTTTTGAATAATTTTTCGGCTGAAAGTCTACGGTCTTCTTCGTGCCAAAGACTTTTCTCCAAAACATTCAATATATAGAATGTTTTCATAATCACTTTCTACTTCCGTTTGCTATCATCCCTTTGCAAAAAATTTCAAGCTTGACTATCGTTGGAATACCAAATTATTTTTTAGGAGACGTCACATCCAGTAAATAAGAAAAAGCTTCTTTATCACCTCCATAAAGTTGTTTAAATCTAATACAAAAATTGATTTTATTATTTATTAAACTTGACATCAGGTAACTCCAAGGGGTTAGATGAATGGCGTATTTTCTTGTCCCCCTAATAACAATATTGCTGCAATACCAAACGTTCTTTTTACACAATTTGCTTGTTTTGAATTTAAGAATTGTTTTACAATCAGCTTGTTCTTAAATATTTATAACAATCACTGTGAGCTGACAGCTTATAAAAATTTCATGGGAGATTCACGATAGCATTTTTCACTTCGATGGAAATAATCTCATGGGGAAAAAGATTTTACATGTTATTGCCGATAGGGGTGATTAAATCATTTCCAATAATTTTGACTTGAAAAATGAAGCTATGATAAGAAGTACATGCTGAAAATAAAGCATATTTATTTTATAAAAAGAAGACGAATACTAACTCACCTCTGATCAACCCATCAACTTACATTTACAAATTTTATTATATAAAAAATCTTACTTTAGGTATTTTGCCAATGAAAAATTTATTTTTCTGAAAATTTAAAAGTAGTAGCAACAGACAAAATATAAATTTAATCCAATTCAAGTTTAGAGTTTACAGAACATACAAACAGAGAGACTTGAAACCTAAAATAAATGTGTTCGGAAATCAATTTTCTGCAGCCTTAGTTTATGTTTAATTTGTTTTCACTAAAAAGCAAAAGAAAATCATTAAACACAAATAGATAATTTTAGCTGTTTTAAAGAAATTTTAAAAATGAAAAAAAGGTTATGAAAAAGCTAGAAACTAAATAATAAATTTCAAGGCTAAATGTGAGATAAAAGCCAACGCTGGTAATAGCTCTGAAATTTGGCAGCTATCAGATATGTTTATTTCGATTATTAAAAATGAAACGCTTTACAAAAGAACAACGCGTTATAATTGTCATGGAGCAAAGTGAATGGCAAATTTTCAATAAAGCGCTTTCCATTTTTGTTTATAAAGTAATTTAAAATCTTGAGTCTTAAACAAATAACTTAAAATATTTTTTTTTTTGCTACTAACTGTTCTAAATGTGAGTCTTTGTTTCTTTGCGAAAGCTTACTTACTGAATGTAATATATCTGCTCTAGTTGTAAGAGCTAAATACATCAATGAGCCGATTAACTACTGATATTCGGTCTCATTTGATTGATATTGATATTCAATTAAAAGTTCATTTATATAATTCTTCTGAGATATATTAATCGATCCTGTATCTCTATCCCTTTCGATTTCCCTTCCTAAGAAGTAGCTTAAAGATCCTTTGTCCAGAATTTTTTATTTGCTTGCTAATTCCCTTTTTAATTGGTTTTAATTCATTTTAATCTGAACTTGCTATTATTATATGGTCGACATAAGCCGCTATATAATTTAAAGTTTTTTAATGATGTCTCTTGGTTCACTTGGACAGACAATAAATCCCATATCCCTTAAAACCTATCTAATTTGAAATTCCATTATCTGCCTGATTGTTTTAAACCATAAATTGATTTTTTAAGTTTGACAACTAAATTTTTCGAATTCGAATTTTCAAAATATTCTGGCATTTTCACATATACTCGTACTTCATCATGTAATTTTCCGTTAAGATATGCCGTTGTAACATTCATTTGATGCATATGAAGTTTATTTTCTACAGCTATTGCTATTAATAATCTTAGATTTGCATATCTAATAACTGGTGAGAAAGTTTCTTCACAATTAATATCATATTTTTGGTTACATCCCTTCGTTACAAGCCATGCCTTAAATCCGTCCAACTTTTCATTTTTATCTTTTTTTAAAGAAAAAATCCATTTACAGCCAATAGCATTTTGGTTTTTTGGTATTTCCACCACAGATCATGCTTCATTTTCAATTAATGACTTATATTCTCTTTTCATGGTTTCTATCCAATTATTAGCATAGCTTCCTGGTACTCCTTCTTTAACAGTTTGAGGAACTACAATTTTTCCTTCATTCATCATATTATAGTATTATATATTTTCCTTGGTCTTCCTGGTTTTTCCGTTTTTATTAATTTATTCTTCACTCTCCAATTCTTTATGTTAGCTATTCTATCTATTTCTTCAATATCTAAGCTGTTTTTGTTAATTCTTTGTTTGTATGCAAAAATTCAGTCCTGATAAGTACAATGAAGAGTATTAACATTTTGAAAAAATTTCCACAAATGATGAGAGACTGTTTCTATTCGTATTTTTTGTTGTATTCTTTTCACATTAACAACAATAAACGCATTTAGAAATTAACATGTTTGGCTTTTGTAGTGAAGGTTATTTAAGAATTTAACTTGTTATATTTATTTTCATCATTCAGTTTAATGACAACTATTTCTATTATACTCTTAAAGAATTTTTGGTTTATTTAAATTTATAAATTCTTAGGTATAACTTTTTAATAAAAAAAAAAAAAAAAAAAAAATAACGTAGTTAGTTGTTTGGTAACTATGAAATTTACTTTTTATTTTTAGACATTGAAGCATTTAAGCCCTCTTTTTCCATTTTCATTTAAGCCCTCACATTTTTATGATAACAAAAAAAAAAAAAAAGAAAAAAAATTTTACAAATTGCTGTTAAGAAAGCATTCCTTTCACTTTTTTTAATGTTCCCTTATTATCAGTTGCTTTCGGCTTAAGACAATTATGTAAATAAGTTGCCAAGAAAAATTTTGTAAACAAAAAGTAATTTCAGGTTTTTGCTTTTTAAATAATTGGGTAGAATTAAATAGGAATAACGATGATTTGATTTTTAAAAACTATAAAAGCAAAAAGTGTATAAAAGGTAAGTAAGTAAAAAGGAATGAATATTATTTAAACCCTTTTTTTTTTGTTAGCTAAAAATCAGTTCATTTGTAAGCTAAATTTAACCAAATTATTATTAATAGAATTATTGAAGAAGACAAATTATTTCTTGTTTTCACTACGTTATTTAATTATTTGAGAAGCAAGACCAAAAAAAAATTACCTTAAATTAATTTATCACGGCAATTTGATTTTTATTAGTTTTCAACTAGATTTTTAGTTTCTTTCTACATACATTTTCTACAATGTGAATTCATTTCTTATTTTCTATTGACAGCCAGAAGAGCCACTTGTTGTTTTAGCATTTGCTAACTTTGTAAAGGACATAAAAAATTCACATAACATCATTGCCTGCTACTAACTTTTCTATTTACTTACTACTTACTTTATGCCACAAATGGTCTACCAACAAAACAAAATCAAGTTGTTTGATTCGAATTTCATCATTGAGCAAACATGCACAACAACTAGCATGACGGCATGTTCGCATTGGACAGGCAAATCGCTTTAAAAAATGTTGTTTGTATGAAGAGGGTGTTACTTTTTGAAAGTTTAAAATTTTAAATTAAATGAATGAAAACAGGAATACACTTTCGTAATATCATTGTGAACTGTGTATTGGAATAACTCCTCTTATTTTAAGTTACCAATAGTATCTATTATATATATAAATTTTATTTTATTTTTTCTCTGCCGATGTGGAAGCAGTTATTTTTAATTTACAACACACAACATTTTGTTTTTAGGTAGCTAAAATATTTTATGATGGAAAAATGGCAGCAAATACGTAACTGTTGAGTTGAGCGGAATTGCTCAACTATGCGTTTCTATGACGAACGCCTAATGTATGCCAAAATTTTGTTGTCTCTATTCGACAATGGACAAGAGGAAAGAGATCTGCTCTTATTCCTATGATTTGGCGAGAAGCTGGTAATCATCATGATAATTGTTATATTTGTATGATGAACATTACGGCTATAAGTTTTGAAAACTGAAAGAAGAAGTTTTCTTCTGCTCACAGACCTGTTGCACACTCTAATCAGCCACCAATGTCAGTACTACACACATCATCAACCTGTTTTGAACCTGACAACATGGAAATTGAAGAAGAGAGATATGAATCTGACTCGGAAATTACACCTAGCCTTTAAAAAGTCACGGAGCTATCAAACAGCTGTAGTATCTCCCGCATTATTGAAAATTTTTGAGTGCATGTAAATGTTATTCTAATATATTTGCTCAGCTGTGATTATCACTTGCTTTCAGTTCAATCCAACACTTGATTTTCTATTTTAAGCATGAGTTTTTTTTTAATGTTCTAAATTATTTTTTTAGAGAGTCAGTTTCTTTTTTGATTGACTTCTTTAGTATTCAACTTAATTTAATATGAACAATTTAATACAATTTGTTGCTTTAATTAGTCTGTGAGTAGTTTCAGCTTGTTAATTATAAATGAATAAATGTATTTTTATAAATTTCACCCAGAAAACTAATAAAATGTGTAAATGTAAGCATGAGAATTAGAAGCGGCCACGCAAGAGTATAAAAAAATTATTTAAATATTTTTTTTAAATCATACTTTTTTCTAAACTAAAACGGCGTCAAATATTATTGATTGTTTTGCAATTCCCTTAGTTAAATAATTTAAATATTTAATTTAAAACGCAAACGAAATAAAAACAACAAATTCTTTGGAAAAGTTTTTATAAAAGAATTTCTACTCTTCCTTAACAAACTTTAATTTGCATTTCTGTTAATTTTAGTGTTTTGCTTATTTTAAAACTTGATTTTCTTTTTGTAACGCTAAAACGCCTTTTTTTTTGTTTATTTTCCTACTTAACGAGTCACATCAGTCTAAGGAATATTTTAATGAAAAGTTTTGTTGCTAAAGCAAAATCACCAGCAACAAAGGACTTTGCATAAAGTTATTATTAAAAAACAAAAAGAAAATTCAAGAAAGGTAATTTTATTAATGTTTTTTTTTTTAATAATTACTTTATTAACAAAAAATAATCATGATTGCAATTATTGCTTTGATCAGTCCCCTTGATAATCAAAGTTAAACAATCCTGCAATTTGTTTTATGTCTTGTTATTAAAATACTTCTCTAGAATTTAAAATAGATTTTTGGGATACTTCGTTTTTCTATTTTTGGTTTTTTGTTTTTAGTACAAAATAATAAAAGTATTTATGTGTATATAGATTTACTATTCTACAACTTATCTCTTTCGGCTCTTAAAAATTGCATTTATTTCGGATTCTAATAGGCAGAGTAGCAAATTTAGCGGTGAAGCCCAGCTTAGCGGAAGGGCAAAAAATATATGCTTCACTGCAATTGAAAGACAAAATATAATAATCACCCTTATTCCATTTGACGTCTGAAAATTTTTATCGTATATGACATCAATTTAATTAAATTTTTGTATTCACTATTCAATTTTAAAGAAAAATATGTGGTTAAAAATAGTTAACCCTAAAATTAAAGAACTTGTGATTCAGTAAAAGTTTTAACTGTCAGCTGTGTCGTTAAATAAAATCCAAGATTTGCTTAACCAAAAAATGAAAGTGAATGACTCGAAAATAAAAAAAATTAAATAAATAAGCCACTTTTTGGTTGTAGGATTTTTAGTTATTGTACACTGTATTAATACTCACCACTGTGAATTTTTAACTGCTAAAATTAACCGAAAATTACTGAATCAAACATTTGTTAGTGCAAACAGAAAAATAAGAGCATGTTGAACTATTAAAATTTATTGAATCGCATTACAGACAGTGACTAAAAGCATGTAATACTTTTATTTAAAATATTTGTATGAGGTTTTGATATTTGTTGGTTGAACTTATCTTTATTTTTATTTTGATTTCAGGAATTATTTTAAGTTTATTCGATTCTATTTGATTTTAGGTTTCATTGGCTTCTGAATAATTTGATTTAAATTTAAATTTAGTGTGGGCTTAAGAAAACTGAATTTAATTAAAAACTTATATTAAAGAAAGAGTGCCTTGTTGGCAGTTTAAGTGAAAAAAAAGATTGTTTATGATTAATAGAAAAAAGACTTTCAACAAGTAGCCGAGAGTTTTGTGAGTAATTGAGAAGCAAAATTTTTTTATTTTTTAGTTAAATCCAGTTTGCTCGCTTCTCGATTTTTCACGTTTCTCAGCTACAATTTGATTGTTGGCTTACATCTAAATACTAATTAAAATTGTTATAATATAATATTATATACAAAATAAATTATAATTAATGTTCAATTGAACTTGTAGAGATAGAATAATTTAAATTTAATTTTTAATATAATAAAATTTATTAATATGATGTTCGATTGATTTTCAAACATTTCATATTAGCTGAAAGCAATATATTTTTAATTTTAATTTTTATAATTTCAGTTGATATATCTACTACGGGACTAAATTTGAAAGGAGCTATAACTGATTGATTCAATTCAAAATGGGTAAGTTTTGCATAAAAAGTAAAAAAAAGTTAAAAAAATCTTTAAAGAATTTTTATTTATTTTATGTTAACAAAATATATTTTTTGTTTAATTGCTTTCTAATAAGGAATTCGCACTGCAGCAAAATCTAGTTCATTTTGACTAGATTTCCCATACAAAACAAAATCTAGCTTATTACTAGATTTTAACAAAATCTAGTCAAAATCTTGGTGTACTTAGTCATACAACTGTGTTTTTTTTTTATTAATACACAAAAAACCATGTTACTACCCAAGAAAATTTGACATTTTGATGAAAAAACATTTTAATTACATTAAATTAAACACATTAAAATGAGGAAAAATATTTTAAAATGAACGGAAAAACATACAAAAAAAGGAAAAGTGTTAATTATAATATTAATATGTAGTTTAAGCTGCATGAAATTTTTTTTACGAAAATGAAATCTTGACATAAGTCAAAAAAAAAAAAAAAAGCTAATGAAAACTGTACAGATTTAAAAAGAGACTTCATATCAAATCTAATAGATTTCGGTTCAATGTAAATGCACTATAAAGGAAATGTTTATTTTCATCAACGTATTTCAATTTGATGAAAATTTTTTTAAAGGATATTTGACTGTGGATTACGATTTAAGCAGTAATAATATAATTAGCTTAACCACAGTCGTTAGTTAACTAGAGACAGTGAATTTGGACTTTAGACGATGAAAGCCGCAATCTAAACGAAATTTATTTTATATTTTGTATAGAAATAAATTTATATATCTTTTGAATAAACTATGTTTCGTATATTTTTGCGCTATAACTTCTGTTGTAATTGTATTTATAATAGGTACACGCAAAGAAAAAATATGGTTGATGCAATCACATAGTAGATTAAATTTATGATTGCATCTAACCATATATATTTTTAAATCAAACATATTAAAAATACTTTTCAGCTGCAGATTTTACGGTTCAACCCCCGGTCAGGGCTAATTTTTTTTTAATTTATTTTTTTAAATACATATAATACATTTTTTATTAAATATTTTTAAAAAAATTTTTAATATACATTTTTGTGTAAATAAAATTATTTATATTGCATTGACTTTTTCATTTCAATTTATTAATTTATGCATTGACTTTTTCGTATTTATTTAATAATTTATATTTGTTTGTTACATAAAACAACGGGCTTTAATTTATTTTCTATAATTTTATTTGACTCTACCAGGATTATTTTGTTACCTCGCCCTTCAGTCACTAAGCCCAATTGAGTTTGAATGACTAAGTTTTTGTTTTGTACTCCTTTTATTTATATGGTTGCGCAAGAGATAAAATAGAAAACAATTTACATTCAACCATATTTTCTTATTATTATATTTATTATAAACATATTTATGGTTTCGGCTAAAATTTTATTAAAAATAATATGATATTGATATTTTTGATCTAGTAACATGTTTATCGTGATCATAATAATGTTTAGGTGCTTCAAATTAATAATAATATTTTTTTCAAGAACAAACTATGTTTGCGGTGACCATATTCAACCATCTTTTTTCCTTCCGTGTACCTATCAATATGATAAATTATACAATATACAATTTCGTTTTATTCATTGGAGGTACATAAGAAATATTTTTATTTTTTTTTTTATTCAATTTTTGACAATTTATATTATTTTATTGGAATGCAGAAAATTGATTTTAATCCCAGAGCATAGACACTGATTTGGAAATTTATTTTAATTATATGTTTTTATGTGATGATGATGTTGTTAGTTACAGTAGAATACAGTAGACACTCACAAATTACATAAAACTTTGCTTTTAAAGTAATTAAAATTTTTTTTTTTATTTCTGAAATATTTTATTTTTCCATAATTTTTTTAACAATATGTTTACACTTTTGTTCCCTTTTATGTAAATAAAATTTGTTAAAAAAGTGTTATTCGTGCTATTTGCTTGCGATTTCAAATCAAATAAATAAATGTCAGCAAAAATTTAAAAAAAAAGAATTTGTATTCGTAATATTATTTTTTATTAATTTGTGCACGTCAATTTTAAACATTTAAAATTTCATACATTGAATTTCTCTTAAGTAATAAATTCGTTGCGTTTGTAAGTCGATTTAATTTGTGTCTGCTGATATCCTTTTTAAATTCAATTTAGTAGGTGTTTTATTCAATAAATTTATGAATTTTTTCTACAATAAATTGCTGCAATTTTTTAATATATTTCAATCTTATGCTATGAAAATTTTATTTGCTGTTTTAACGTTTTTTAATTAAAATTTTAAATTGTCTTTAAATTTATATTTTCTATTTTCTATGTATAAAACAAAATGTTACGTTTACAAAACGTGACATAATTATAATTTTATTTGTACACCATCAACATGCATACATACATACATATATATAAATATATTTAATGCATAGAATATTAATTTCTATATCTGCAACAAAGACAGATATTTAAATGTATTAATTTTTGCTAAAGCCATTGTAGTTGGTTTCTTTTGAATATAAAATGAGAACTCACTTAGGTTTATCATTAAGACAAATCAAGTTCTAGGTCTTGTGTTTCTTTTCAATACAACGACAATAACAATACCGTTATTATTGTTTTAGATACATTTCGCTTTAGGCGTTCGTCTATATCCCGCTTTGGGTCTATGAGTAAAAATGAGCCGTTAATTGTTGTCGACGAATCACAGATAGTGGAAGAAGATGATCAGGAAGCTTCAGAGACAACATCACATAAAGCTAGCCTGGATATAGACTCACCTGTGAATCCATATTTACTTTCACCATGGCGTGACCCTAGAGAATCACGTAAGCACTCGTTACCATCACAACAGGTGACCGAAGGTATAACAGCCAGTCAGGTAAGACGTCTATCAGAGCGAGGAGGTGAGGGTTCTGGACCATCACCCAAAGAGGCGGCCTTCTTAGCAACGCTTTCACAAGCGCCAGCTCCATCGGGTAGGCGTCATTCTGTTGTTACCATATCGAAGGTGCCTACAAATATATTTGGACGTACGCGAAGAGAGTCGGTGGCAGCTTTTCCTACAAACAAGTGAGTTGGGGAAGGGGGTTGGTTGGTTTTTATTTTGGCTTTATTACCAATTTTTATATATCTCAACCTTTTTTCCATCTCACCAGTCGTATTCTGAGCTCAAGGCGAGAAAGTAACACTTCAACTGGGCCTCCATCCACAGATCCAATAGGTAGTATACATAATTTGCAACTGGATATCATGGATGATATTGTGCAATCACGCAAGGCACGTATGAAACTCTGGACAACGAGCAACGAAAAGGTTTGTGAAGTTGAAACATTAACAGAAGGGGGTATAACACCGCAACGTTACTCCAATCGTCGTTATTCTGAGTGTGTTTCTGGTCAAGCAACACCTTCGGCTAACTATCGTAGAGCCTCTGAATATCCCGCCAATATTTCGCCCTGTGTTACACAACCCACAAGTAATCGTTCCTCCACCAAACGTAAGAAAAGTACCACAGGCCTATTAGGCGGCAGCAAAACAGATATTACTTCTATATTCAGCAACCTGACCTCATCGGCTATTGAAATACATAAATGTGAAGACATGCCACCACAATCGACGACAAGTGGTGCCAAAACAAAAAATAATCTGAATGCCACTAAAACAACAGTAAGTAGCTCGAACTTGCTAGATCCCAATGCAGGACGTTCAACACGTTCGAACAGTTTTGATGTCTCCATTCTTAATAATGCTAAACAAATAGTA
This sequence comes from Thelaira solivaga, assembly GCA_947397855.1. Taxonomy (NCBI): domain Eukaryota; kingdom Metazoa; phylum Arthropoda; class Insecta; order Diptera; family Tachinidae; genus Thelaira; species Thelaira solivaga. The sequence continues at coordinate 23,660,139 of OX377612.1, read as the reverse complement.
AGTGATGCTCAAGATAATAGTTCTGCTGCCATATCTGGATGGTTTGCTCAACGCCATGAACCCATGGCTCGCAAAAAAAGCATAAGAAGCAAAAGTACAGCCATGGCTTTATCTAAGGAAATGATTGAAAAACTACAATCCAAAGATCCACTACGTGAGAGTAAGCCGAAGTTAAAACCGCGCAGCAAACAAAAAAATTGGACCGATCACACAAAGGGTACCATTGTGGATACAACCGCTATTGGCTCAGCTCTTGAAGGTTTTTTACGAAAAAATTCTACTACCGGTCCACCATCCGGCAGTGAAGCTGCCTCAAGTTCACGCTCAAAATCAACTAAAGGATTTCTCTCAAAAGATTATGGATCTTCAAAGCGAACACGCACTCCCCAAGCTCAGGCTGCTAATGCTGTTCGTTCAACTTTAAATTGGTTTGGAAAAAGGGATGAAGATGATTCTAAGGATAGCTGTGATGCTTCCTTATGCTCGACCCTAAAAGATTTGTTTGTTAAATAATTGCCGGGAACTTCTTTATTTAACTTAAAATAATTTTAAAAATCTCCTCAACAGTAGCACTCACTCTACACTTTCAACGAGTTAAGGGGTAAGTAAGTTAATTAAATAAGAAATGGAAACTTGGAATGGAAATGGAAATTTTATTTTCATTGTAATACAACATTAAGATTGGGAAGTTTTGATATGAATTGTTTGAAATTAAGTTCTGTAAAATTACCTCTAGGTAAGTCATATAATTAAGTAAATTATAAACAACATAATTACTTACATACGAGGACATAAATGTTAATTAATGTATAATCATATATTTTTTCATAAGCATGAGCAAGTTACTCATGCAATATAATTATTGTTTTACATATACATGTATGTATAACACTTACAAAAATATTTAACATGTAAACAAAAAACTAAAATATTATTATATATTGATAATTGTAAATTATTTGTTTAAAACAAAAATTTATGCAAACGTAAGAACATTGCACAATAGATTAGTTCTTAGAAAATAAAAAATACAATATCAACATTTCATTAACAAAATTTATTTTTCAAAATAAATAATTTTTGCTAGAAAGAGTTCCAATAAAAAATTTAAATTAATTTTTTTTTAAGAGTGTTACTATTTCGGAATGCTAATGAGAGAATGTCAATTAAAAAATGTGTACTAAAAACTGTGCTAATTTCATATCTACATAATTTTTTATACCATTCACTGTTTCAAATTATGTCTGTTTTCCTAAATACGTATACCATTGCAACACCTTGTCTATTAAATGAAACAAATCGCACAAAATATGTGAGTATTACTTGCAAACGGTTCTTTTTTATTTAATTAAAAAGACCATTTGAAATTTCGCATTTAAGCTTTCTTTAAGTCGTACCTACATTATTTTTGAATTTGATTAAAAGTCTTAAAGATGTCGTATAAATTGTGACAAAAAATTTTTTTTATTTTTGAAAAATTATTACAAATAAAAATATTTAATATAACAATTTTTTCCCTCAGCATATGGCATGTAAGTTTCAAACAAAACAAGTCATCCACAGTTTGTTTAAACCGAAAAAAACTCTTTACTTTTTTCTAACTCATTTTATGCGCTCAATACATTAACCACATTTTATTAGCATGTACTCATCTCATGACAAAAACTACGTTTTAATCATTTTATTGTACAATAAATAAATTTTATTTTTTGTTAGAAACAAAATGGAAATTGGAACGGTGTGATCATTTCAGAAACAAAATGGAATTGAAACATTTATAAATCAAGTAATGGACTCAAAAAGAAACAGAAAAAGAATATTTCTAATTCCAGAGCGTTCCCGTTTTATTAACGTGTCAGTTCAATTTTGTTCCGGTTAAGTTTCGTTAATTAATTTTTTTTGACAAGTTTAGAATGAAATAACGTTTTGGAGTTGGTAAGGAACAAGATGAAATTGAAACATAAATGAGTCAATTAAATCGTATAATCGGTTGAAAACAACAAAAATTTAAACTAGAACATTTAAATTTTGAAATATTGTTCTTTGATTTATTAATGTTTCAATTCAATTTTATTTCATTCATTGTTTATACATATTAAAGCTCCTTTACCAATTTTCATTATTTTTTTTTCTACCAACAAATGACAAAAAAAAATTTTTAAATGAAATGAAAGGGAATGAAATAAAAATGATAACAAAATGAAATTATTTTGTATAATACATATATTGCGCCATAATCATGATTATGAAGAAAAGCCACCTCTTGAAAAAAGCCTACTTTTTTGTGACTATTTGGAATGAAATCAAAAGTCCTTTTTTTGATTTCCATAAACTGTGACTCGTTTTATTTAAACCTTTTACTGCTTTATGTTTGTAGTGCAGATTTTTGTCTTTTTCCATTTTAAATAATTTTTAAAAATAAAACCAAAACACAACTTCTACGAAAATTATTATATGTGGCAAAGCACTTTTATGATATCTTTAAAAATACTGAGCAGATCTAAACATTATTTAAAGGAATTTAAACATTTTCTTAAAAAAATATAACAAATGTATATGCATATGCGGTAATGTTATCTCTTTCACTAAAGATATTACGATATATCATTTAAATTAAGGCCAATTTCAAAAGTAAAACACGGATTAAAAATCAGCGCTTTAAAATACCTTGTGCGGCACATACAAACTCCAGCTCAATTCAATTTTAGTGCAAAAATACGGCAGCTTCTAATTTATTTTTGATATTGTCGGACTTTCTTTAGCTTGCACTGAAGGGTGTTTGACCCGCATTGGAAACAATGTTCAGTTACTGTAGTCTAAAATAGTGTTTTTTTTTTTTTTTTTTTTTTTTTGTGTAAATAAAAAAAAAAGGAAAATAAAATTTTATCCCTTTTGGTGCTTAATTTTAATTATATTAGTGTGATAAATGCCTTATTTTTTATGATATTCTCATTTATTATTTTTATTTAGAACAATAACTACTAAGAGGGATCTGGTATTTACCATTTCAGCAGTAACTATTATGAATCCTTAGTATATAACTTCCAAGTTTTGTTAAATTCCAGGTCAAACTTTTGAATATCTATAGTGTTACATCAATTGACTAAATGAGAATAGAGTCAATTGGCAAACAAACAAGTTTAAAAATTTCAAGCAAGATAATAAAAAACTAAATAAACAAATTTCCCAAGCAACATTAATTAACAAAAACATTTTATTTTTATTCTTCTCTTCTCTCATAGAAAATGAGGCATTTGGCACACCAACATAATTGGAAAAACACCAAAAAAAAAAAAAACAAATTTTTGTTAAACTTTACTATTTACCATTTTGTAAAAAAATATTTATTTTCTAGTTTATTTAATCTTGTACTTCTTTTTTGTAAAGCGTCTAGTTTTTTCCAAATATAATTTTATATTAAATTAATCATTAATTTGATGAAAAAATTAAAATTTTTTTTATTCATGTTTCAAAAATGTACTGTGGCGTTCTATGTACGAGTATAAAAAATGATAATAAACACATAACAAATTCATAATTTTGTTTTCTTCTGATAAATTTGGCATTGTTGTTGGTTCAAGGACTTAATTAAAATGGAATTTATTTTAAGAAAAAATATATACGATAATGTTTTGTTAATGTTTATTCTCTCTGAAATCATTTGTGATGATTTTTTTTATTACAATCTTTGAAAAGGTCTCTCACGCATTGTAGCAAGAAATAAGTGCAAATTTGCTTTAATTGCATACATGACAACAACAGTGCCATTAACAAAACTTACTAAGTTCATAATAATTAAAACTTTTCATAGTAATTTATTACTTTTTTTTTACAACATATTAAATTATTAGGAATTATAAACATTTTTTCAAAATTTTAAATGAGCATATCATGTTGAGCATAATGCATTTTGCACACCAACATAATTGGAATTAAGCACGAATAAAGATTACATTTTGTTAATGTTTTTTTTTTCTATTAAAATTTCAATTACTTTGCAGTATTCTTATATTTTATGGTGTGGTAGATCAGAGTATGACAGTAATATCTTACTAAATAGTATTCTTCTCTGGTAAAAAGTAAACAAAATTCTTTTCAAATACAAATGAGAATAAAGGACTTACATATCTGTACTAATATTTATTATAAAGAGGAAAAATTTGTCCTACTTAGTCGTACGATCTGTCTAAAAACCCATGTGTGCTAAAAAACTATGATAGTGGGTATTGAACTAGCAGACTTTTTGACAGGTCTGTCCGATTTTTTAATGTTATGAAATTTTTCATAAAATAAATTTTATCTGTGCGATCAGAGTTGCATTTTCTATGTTCAAGGCAGAAAAATAGCAACAATACCAAACTTGTGTTTTGTTTAAACAAACATTTAAGTTATTTTTCATTGTACATATTTGTAAAAAAGATATTTTGTGTCAAAGAAGAAAATGAATACTTTTAATATTAAGGTGAGTAAACATATGTTTTTGCATCTTTTTTTGTATAATAGTGTGGCATATAGTTCGCCATTTTAAAGCGATTTCCTCAAGTAGGACAGAATTGTGTCACACATTATTTTGACATAATCGTACGATCGTGTAGGATAGTCAGTCAGTACCTTAAAGCTACAGAACCAATTAAAAAAATTCTTTCAGCCATATAAAGCTACATATCAGCGAGTAGCATAGGCTATATAAAATAATGCTACGCTCACGCTTACGTCCAGTATTTAATGAATTAACTATTAAAATAATATTTTCCAATGATTTTTGCTTTTAAATTTTGTTTATAAAATCCCTATATTGAAAGAATGGTCTCTACATAATGTCAGATCGGCTAAGAAAAAAAAAACAGATTTTATCTAATTTTAATTAGTCTAAAATTTTCTACACACGATTGGATGGAGAGTAAAAACAGCTAGTCTTGTTAGATAAAACCAGAAATAGAGATGTGAAACATAAAACTTTTTTAATGCATTCATTAATAATTATAATAAAATGCGAATTAATGCATTCATGATAGATGTAGGAAAAAAACATCAATTGATTTAAAATTTCAATAAAGTAAACACTTTTCACTAGATTATGTGTTGTGCGTAGGCATCTTAGTTTTATTTACAAATATTTGACTACATAAAATTTAGATTAAATTTTAATTTACTTTAAATTGGTATTATAATCTAGAATATATTACTAACAAAATAGCAATATTGTAAAAATGCAACAATAATATATATGAAAGGAAAAAATAAATTTATAAGTTTTTATACCTCAATGTTTGCTGGCCAAAAAAAAAAAAAATTAATAAAAAAAAAAAATAAAAAAATTTTGTGTGACTCATTGTTAATTTAATTTTTCTTCTTCTTTATAAAAAGAAATCAATATCTCGATGTGAATGTTTGTTAAAAATATTAATAACAAAAACAATTTAAGGAACACAAATTTCTTAAGTAATGCTGTCCTTTTTAAAGCAAAGATCATGGAGAGATATAACGACTGCTAAGCAAAAATCACAAAAACAAAGAATATTTTCATAATTTGTTTTTTTTTTCTTTTAAATAAAAATAAGACACATTTTTTAAACTTTTATTTTCTTAAGATTTAAAAATGGAATATACAAAGAAGCAAACATTGAATTAAAATATTAAAACAGAAATCAAAAGTAAAAACTAAAATAAAATTTAGAATCAATCAAATGTAATGTAAAGTTAACTAAATAAATATTTTTAATGTTGTCAAACACACCACCATACAAATAAATACAAACACAAACACTTACGAAGACAAATACTTAATAATCAACCACCTAAATAGAATTATGTGGAAAAGAAACTTTAAATAATAATTATTGCTATTAATTAAGTAAAGTTGCCAAATTTTTAAGAAATTTATTATAAATTAAATTTAATAATAACACAAATAATTAACATTTTAAACCTTAAAAGTAACAGCAGAAAAAATAAAGCAACAACAAACAAAAAATTACGTTTAGAAAAAAATCAAGACAATACCAAAATATTTACTTTTTCCAATTTTTATAATTAATTGTGTTTCTTTAAAAGTGCTTGTCTTTTTCAGCGTATTAATTATTAATAATAAAAAAATAAACAAAAAACAAATTGCAAAGCAAAGATAAATTAAATTTAAATAACAGTTACTATATACTCGTCCATAAATCCTCACAAATTTTTTTAAAGTTTCATTAATTAAAAAGAAAAAAAAAATAATTTTAAATAAAAAATGTTGTGCCGAAATAATAAAAGCGAAAAAAAATTTACTAATAATACATATTTGTGTGTGTATGACACACAGCAAAGCCATATAGGAACACAGGTGCTATTCCTGCTTCGATTCGTATTTGTTTTGTTTTAAAAAATATATTTGTTCTTCTCTATTCTGTGAAAATAATTCACAAAAGATCACAGTAGCTTCCCTGAAATAGTTTATACGGCTATGCTATCGCTCTAGTACCTATGGTAGTAAATGGTACATTTTTCATGAGAATGTCATAGAAAATAACACATTTTAAGCCCAACATATCAATTGGAATTAAGCACCAGCTAAGATTTTATATGAAAGTTTTATGAAATTTTTGAATTTTTGAAATACTTCTTTTACACTTTTTTTCTCCTAGTCTAACGCTACAAATGTGGCCAAGCCATGGAAATAAATTTATAATTAGTTTTCCAGATATTTTCATCAGAATTTTCTTCAGAAAAATCAAGTTTTAGCCAAAATGTTTATAAGACCATAAAATCTGAACTAGCAAAACCAAGAAACTATTTTAATACTATCAGTAAGTATTCTAAGAGATTTGAGAAGAAGAGTTTGCATTAAATAACAGGGTTCACTTAATATGGGTGCCACTACATAGCCACTGAAAGCAGACGCACTCGCAAGAAAATTGGTGGCTAAGAGATTCATAGGCTCAGAACTATTCTGCGAACTGTCTTGGAGTTCTATTATAAGCTCAATACTGGCTATAAGCAAAAGGTATCAGGGTAGCAAAAACATTCATGCTACTCCGATCTCTGCAGAGAACTAATGAATTAGTTGGCCTGACTCAGTCAGGAATACGCATTGTCACGGGATTTATGACTGGACATTGCAAAGTATTAAAACACTCTACAAACATGAGAATCAATCAAAATGACCTCTGCGGTTATATAACGAAAATGAAGGGACAGCAGGGCACTAATTGTGCCTCTGTAATGGTCTAATTTGAATCCATTTTTACTACCGTCGGACATGGCGGACAAATCATCCAAGAAAGTACTTTAATTCTTAATGAATACTAGACTCAGATAAAATTTGCAACTAGAGTGTAGTGTCAGCTGACTTTTTTCCGCTTCTCATTCTAATTCTAATGTGTTCTAGTGAAATTTTACTGAACATTCGAGTGAGAGTTTTTCAACATTTCAGATTTTAAAAAATTTATGAAAAAAGTAATTGAAAAAACAAAATGTCTACGGTTATTTTTTTTTTTTTTTTTTTTTTTTGGATTAGGAAAAACTTCATTAAGGTTTTTCTATACAAACAAGTCAGTAAAAAGAGAATATAAGTCAATCTTTTGAAATTTTGAAAGAAGGAAAAATAACTTAAGTCAAGAGTGGTGGTATTTCCTTTTTTTTTACATATAAAGCAAGAAAGCCTGAAACTTGGTTTTCATAAGGCAATGAGCCTTCTTCTCCTTTGTATTTTCTGTTAAATATTGTTAATTCCATAGCGCTGTTTGTTAGGCTTATTATCGCAAGCCAAGTGCCATTACAAAGGCGTAGTTGGTTTATATTTCGCAACATTTCAACTACCAATTTGACTTTCTGCTCTAAATTGTGAATTGTTAATCTGGTAATTCCAGCGAGTTGAAAAAATCGAGTGAATAGTTGATGACATTGTCACAAATTCGATAAATGAGTGTAGACAAATAGGCCGAAATAAATAAGTTTTTTAGTATGTGTGAAATACGTCTTACGTCATTAAATATTTCTAAATATATAATTAGTGCTAATTTGCAAACACTCTGAAGGATTTTGTAAGTTTTTGGATGAAGAATACTCCGTTGTAAAGAAGAGGTGTCTTTTATATTTGTAATTTCCCAACCAATTGTCAAGAAATACTTTGGAATATTTTTCAAAATTTTTGAAAATTAACTCATATCTCAGTACTGTTGCTCTGAGCGATTTGATTAATTTGCGCATGAAATATAGGAGACTGTCGGATAGGACACATATCATCATTTTAAAGGGGTGGTCATCTTTATTTGTACTCTGCCATCCAATTGTGTATAAATTTTTTTAATTCTTTCATACGCCAGTACGATAAGATAAAATTTAAAAAGTATAGAGTTTTTCATTCCATAAAAAGCTATGTAAGTAGCGTTGTGCCAAACATATAACAAAAATATCAGCTACATCGAGTTAACCGTACGATATTTGATTTGTATACTCGTATATATATTATATACATAGAAAATATATCTTTAGCCAACGGCAATTTTTTTTTTTTTATTTGAGCTGTCATACTAAATATAAGTCCATTAAAAAAATGAGCCAGCGTTAATTTTAGTCAGATGGTGTCTTACTAAAATTACGGCTAACTAAGTGGTACACAATTTTTCTATTTGATAGTTTAAATTACGTAATCTCTCAATAATTTATGATTCAATTAATTACTACTGAAGTGAAACTATATTCTTCAATTGCATAATTGTGACCAAAAATTCTAGGAGTTTTTTCACTTTTTCCTACAATTTTTATTATGGAAAGTTCTCAAACGTGAGCAATTTTTTTCTATAAAATAAAATTTTGTCTGGAAAAATATTAATGATGGCACTGGTTATTTTGGGAATTTACTTATCTGCTCTATAAGAACAATTAACAAAACTATTTGCTTCTCTTTCAAAAATAAAGTGCAACAGAATTCTTAAAGAAATAAAAACTGTAGGGTATATGTTTATTTCTTTTTTCAATCGATATTTGTGTTATTTTGTAGTGAAACTAATTTGTTTTCAGAACTATAAATATTACACTAACTGTTTGGTGAAAAAGACTTTTCTTCTTTACCACACACAATTAATAAATAATTTTAAGACTTGTTGTTACCCAAAAAAAATTTAATAAATGTTGGTATAAAAATTAGTAAATAAAAAAAAGAAAAAACATTGACCTTTAAAAAAAACTTACCTCTTGAGCCCACTGTACCTTAATAAAAGCAAAATGAAATAATTAAATAAAGCAAATCAAATACTTACATACATACCTATGAGTACATATTAAAATTATAAATAAATGTTTAAAGAACATCATGTTATATTAAAATTAACTAAGAAATATTTAAATCCACCTTATTTTTGCTTGTGTAATCAACAAAAGAAAAAATAAGAAACGCCAAATAAGTTTGCGAAGTTAAATCAAAAGGGGGAAAAGGGAAAATACGCATATTACCATTTAAATATTAAAGAAAAAGAAAAACAAACAAAGAAGAAAAACAATTATAACACGTATACATACATACATATTAAATATAATAATAAAATTATATTAAATAATTAAGATTTTAGAAAACAAAAATGAAAAACCACATTTCGAAATCAGTTTAAGTTAAATTTATTTTAAATATCATAGTGTGTACATTATATAAATTAATTATTAGAAACTTGATAAACAGTGTAAAAATTAAATAAAAACCAAAAAATAATTAAATTCTAATATTTATGTTGATTAAACAAATCAAAAAGAGAAATAAAAATAATAACAAACAAACAATTATACATAAATAAATTAATAAAATGCAGAAAGATTTACTAACACTTTTCGCTCTATTATATGTGTAAATAAATTTTAATTGTGTTTCATTACAAAAAATAAAAAATAAAATAAAAAAAATTTTTGTTACTAAAATCAGAAGGTGAGTACAAACATTAATTGTAAAAGCCAAACTACAAACGGACTTTGCTATAGGCTAGGCTTCTTATGCGAAACCTAGATAACCTTGTTAATTCTCTGAGAGGAAACAAGAAGCCTAAGTAAAACCTTACCCTATGTGACCTAAAAGCTGGACAGCTATTTATCTTAAATGTTCTGAGACTTTGGCTCATTAATAGAACTCTAAACAAAAACTAAAAGTAGGTGTTATCGAACAGATATATGGTGTTTTGTTATTACAGACTTCAAAAAGTGTATGATAAACTAAAGGCATGCTTATGTTGCCCTTAACTTTTAACATGAACTTTAAGCATTTAAAGTTGCCATATTTTCGATTTTATATATTGCCGTATCTAAAAACGAAAATATTCCAACTTTAAATGCTTAAAGTTCATGTTAAAAACTTAGCAGCCATAGACATTAAAAATAAAGGGTGTTTTTTATAGACGTATAGAACTTTAAATTGCAATAAAACAACGATGGATTATTCGATTGACATGATTTCTGGCTGGCTCGGATGTAGTCAAATCTGAACGTCCAATTTTCGATGACTTTTTCCAACATTTGTGGCCGTATATCGGCAATAACACGGCGAATGTTGTCTTCCAAATGGTCAAGCGCTTGTGGCTTATCCGCATAGACCAATAACTTTACATTGCCCCACAGAAAGTAGTCTAGCGGTGTTAAATCACAAGATCTTGGAGGCCAATGCACAGGTCCAAAACGTGAAATTAAGCCGTCAGCAAACGTGTCTTTCAATAAATCGATTGTGGCACGAGCTGTGTAAAATGTTGCGCCGTCTTGTTGGAACCACAGCTCCTGGACATCATGGTTGTTCAATTCAGAAATGAAAAAGTTAGTAATCATGGCTCTATACCGATCACCATTGACTATAACGTTCTGGCCATCATCGTTTTTGGAGAAGTACGCACCAATGATTCCACCAGCTCATAAAGCGCACCAAACAGTAAGTGTTTCTGGATATAACGGTGTTTCGACATACACTTGAGGATTAGCTGCACTCCAAATGCGGCAGTTTTGTTTGTTGACGTAGCCATTCAACCAGAAGTGCGCTTCATCGCTAAACAAAATTCGCTTATGAAAATCGGGAACAACGGCAATCGCGTTTTGGGCACTATTTGCAAGCGTGGTTCAGGCGTGAGTCTATTCATGATGAATTGCCAAGCCAAGCTGAGAATAAATCACTTGACAGCTGCTAAATCGGTCGCCATCTTCAACAGTAATGCCAACTTAAAGTTCTATACATCTATAAAAAACACCCTTTATAACAAATATTAAAATAAAACTTTAAAAGTATCGAACTTGTTATTTTTTTGAAAAATAATTATTATAAAAAGGTTTGCTGATGTCAGAATGTATTTATAGCAACAAAAAGTAATCGGTATTGACAGCTGTGGTACCACATAATAAATATTATTATATTTGTCTTATTGGGGACGTGTAATAATGGCAAAAAGTTATTGGTCACTTTGTCACTTACTTTAACTAAAGTTATTTATAGCTATTTGACACCTAATAAGTAAGTTTTAAAAATGGTTCTTAGTCTTATAAGATACTTAACCTACATTTTAACATATTCTATCTAGAGCACAGTGTGTGGTAAACCATCCCATCTTATGTAATGTCAATAACTTTTTAAATGTTTTCTGCTACAGAAAGATAAAGTGCTTAATCCGTTTGAGTCCAGTCAGCGCTTCTTAATAAAATATTTTTTGACCGAAATTTTTATTTTGTGTTTCTTTAACACTTAATGAATGTAAATAATTTATTTAATTTTTTTTTTTTTTTTATTCAAATTTAATTCCGTTGAAATAAATAAATTATATTTTTATTTATGTAAAATTAATAATAAAAATTTAACTAAATTGCACATTGTGTTACAATACTTTTTTATTTTAATTTAATGCTTGTTTTTGTTTTTCATAAACCAGAAAAGCCTTGAGCAGTTTTGTATCTCAACGCTGAATAGTTTGGTTGATAATTGGGAGCACAATAATTCGAAGAAGCGAAAAATCCACAAGGACCTGTTAATGCCTCACTTGTTGTACTAGTATTGGTTGTGGCAAAAGTATTATACGATGAATTAACATAATTTTTGGTAGAAGCATACATTCCCAGCGAGGGAAAACCTAATGAGTATGCCGCCGCCGCAGCAGCAGCATGATGATGAGGATGATGAGGATGTGCTAAATCCATTTGTTGTTGTAAGAATACAGCACTCTTGTCGGGTGAAAATTTATGGGCTGTTGTTATAGGTGGTACGGGTTGTGGGGTAGTTGTGATTAAAGGTCGGCCAGTGGTTGAACTACGTTCATTACGCCTAAATTTAGCACGTCGATTCTGAAACCAAACTTGTACGCGTGCCTCACTTAAGCCCACTTTAGTGGCTAATTCCTCACGCACAAAAGCATCTGGATAGTGAGTGCGCTCAAACACCTTTTCTAATGCCGTTAATTGTCCGGAGGAGAATGTGGTACGATTGCGACGTGGCTTGCGGCCAGAATGAGGTGAAGCTGATCCATGGTCAGCTATAATACCATTTGTGGAACTGTTGAAACCATGTGTAAATGTTTCATCTGCAATAAAATAGAGTAAAAAAAATATTATGTACGTGCAAACAGACACATGAAGTGTTTGTTACATAAATATTTTTTCATCAAATTATTTTTTAGTTCAGTTTAGTTTACTTTTTAATAAGGGCTTGTTAATCCAATCTTCTCTGGGAAATTTGCCAAATAAAAGCTTATTAAACCAAATTTTTTTTATGAATTTGGCTGCAAAACGATTTTTTTATTAAATTATTAAATGATTAAAAAAGTTTTTGGAAAAACTCAAGAAATCAAATTGCTACGCAAGAATGTTGTTGGCCGTTGTGATGGGAAGAGAAAGCCATAAAAATGCTTTTCAAATTAAAATTTTTATATTTAGTTTGATGTTAAAATGATTTTATTTTTATTATATACTCGTATACTTATATATTGCCAGCTGAAATGAAAAAGACTTTAATAATACTAAAACTTCATTCATATTGTGTCATTGATTCAATGAACTACTTCATAAATTAAGTGAATTAATGAAATATATTCTGTGTATTAATGATATGACTTCCTGGAATGAGTAAATTACATTTTCATTGAAATATTGAAATATTCCATTGAAAAATTATTAATTTTTCATTGGATTAATGAAAACCTTAGAAGAAACATAGTATAAAAAGGCTGTTTCAGTAAGAGTGGAGTTTTTGAATTTAATTTAATTATTATTTTTAGAAATGGTAACTCTCAAGTTTGGCAGCTGCCACTTATGTTTATTTTGATTATTAAAAATAGAGTGCTTTACGAAAGAACAACGCATTATAATTGTAATGGAGCTAAGTAAAGTCAATGTTCATTTTTGGACATTTCTCCGATGAAGCGTATTTCCAACTTAGTGAATACACAAAATTGTCGAATTCGGGGCTCAGGAAATACTAATACAACCTATCAGAAGCAAATGTACCCTGGGGCGAATGTTGGTCAGGCTTTACTTTTTTAAATATGAGGTCGTATTTGCGGTGACTGTGAATATCATGATAAAGGAGTTATTTTAATTTCAATTAGAAGTCATAGATCTGGATGATATGTGCAAGTGAAGCAATCGATTTATTGTAGCATGAAATGAAAAAGTTCACTCTTAGTGGGACACCCTTTGTATGCAAAAATTCACCCATATCATATTCATATTTAATTTCAAATATGAGCTCTGCCTCGGAGAATAACTTGGAACAGACACTATATTTAGATAAGATCGATTGTCTAACACTTCCGAAGAGATTAACATGTAATAACATGATTCACTTAATATGGATGTAAAGAGAAGGCAGACGAACTCGCAAGAAAACATGCGACTAGTAGTTCCATTGTTCCACAATAATTAGCAGACCGTCTTGAAGCTCTGTTAAGCTTAGATTTAGGAAGTGGCTGGAAATTGAATTGCAACAATATTGGTCGGAAACAAAGGGTAGCTAAAACATTTATGCTATTCAGTTCTAGGAAGAGAGCACATAACTTACTAGGACTGCCTCAGTTAGGAACTAGCATTGCAATGGACTTTTTGGCTGGACCTTGCGGTAATAATATAAAGATCAATCGCATTGACCTCTGCAAGTCATGTAATGGAGATGAGAAGACAACAGAACATATGAGCTGTTATTTATAAAAGTGGTACAAGTCCACTTGAAAAAAAAGTAATAACTCAGCGATAATATAAGTAAAATAGAGTCTATCGCTTACTAAAATTCCCGTTAACTCATTTTTTTTAAAAAAGTGGACATATATTACTTTCAAAAATAACAGCTCAAATCTTTTACTTGTTTTTGTTACTTAGGGCATCTAATCCTAAAACTGTCTGACGTGGCGGACAAATCAACCAAGAAAGTCTTTGAATTCTTAATGAGCTTAAGGAGTATTTGTAACATTAGAATATTTTCGCAATAGGTTTGTTCTGAACCCGCTTATAGTTCTAATTCAAAAATTTATTTCTTTAGATTTATTTTTTGTAAAAAATTGTTTATATAAATTTGATTACAGGTCTTTGACGTATTATTAAAATTAAAAATGTAAGCTGCCTTTAACTAACGAACCAAAATAATCTAGAATGTGGAAACAAGCCCTTAAGACCCATTGACTCTTTTAAAATGTATTTTATATCTTTTTTCTTTTTAAATCATATTAAAAACACATAAAATAATGATTTATGTGTGCTCTTGGTTTCTGGGCCTGTTTGTTGTCAAATGTCTACAAGTTTATTGTTTACATGACATAACAGCGCCTAAATAGTTTTCATCATCTGTTTGTTGGGGTCTATTTAAAGCGAAAATAATATTAAGTAATATTTAATGGCTTAACAATACGAATGGCAACAATACTCATATTAATATTGCTCACACTTATGCATGTCTATTGATTTTAAGCTATAAAATGTTTCATTTTATAGTATGTATTTGGTTAAATGAAAATTTTCATAATGACTCTATTAGGCTAATGAAAGTGTTGAGTTTTTCACAGACAAATTTCCCATTCATTCAAATGTAACAATTTTATTTGGAAAACAAATAAAAATTCTATTTGCTCTTTTTAATTGAATATTAAACCAAATTTCAAACGAACTATTAAATTGAAAAGCAAAATTGGAAAAAATAATAAACTCCGTATTCATTAATCAATTAAGAAAAAAAAACTTTTAAGAAAAATTACTATAAATGTTGGTCGCAATTCCCTTTTGACACATTCCTCCTTTAATTAATTGTAAATGGTCCATAAAATTATACACTAAAATTAAGTATGTGCACGATTACGTATGTAACGACACCGAGTGTTTTCTTAAACAAAAAGAAAAAAAAAAAAAAAAAGAAAAAAAGGCAAACAAATAATTTATAATTAGGTGTAAATTTACAGCCTCTTTAAAATACAATTATTCATATTATGTTACCGCAACGACAGGGATTACAACAACAACAACTGAAATAAAAAGTAGAAGCAGAACTACAGCTCCTGATGTCATGCATAGTTTTATGTGGTGTAGAAATATTGCTTCCCCATGAGTACGAGATCATAAACTCGTACATATGCTTGCGCACACATACAACATGTTAAACATACAAAATCAAAGGCAAAAATTATAATAAATTGTAACACACTTCTGCGCCATATGTGGGCATACAAGTATGTATCTGGTATCTGCTATGTAAGCATGCATGAGTGACTGACTGACTATTGACTGACTGAATGCATCTGAAAGAGTTGTAAATAGAAGAAAGGCGGCATTTTTTTATGATTTGAATGAGAAAAATTATTATCTTTATTTTTTGACATAAAGGATGACTATGACTGACAACATAAAGTAAAAATTGAATCAAAGAAGAAAAACTAAATATAAATAAAATAATAAATAAAGCCACACATCAGTACAAGTATGTGTAATAATTTATAATAAAAAGAGCTTCTAAGTCAGTTCAAGTATGCTTGTATTTGGGTGTTTAATATAAAAAATGAATGTTTTAGTAGATAGAAAAATAGTAGATGTAACTTAAATGACACAGCATTACAACTGCCTTCTATTTTCATTAAGTTAGAGTATTTAAAGGTAATTTAACAAAAGCTAAATACTTAAGCAAAAAGCATGCTTATAATATAATTCTAAGAAATGCATTGTTATTTTTGAAAGTGGTAAAAGTTAGAGGTAATTTTAGTAAAATTAAAAACCACTTTCAAAATAACACCTGCAGTATTAATTTTATACACACTGAATACAATTTCGGTTGTGATAACTAATTTTGTTACAAATAAAAAGTACAGTTGTGATAAACCAATTTTCAAATTGTAACAACCAAAATTGTATAATACAGTTCAAACCTTAATTATATTTTCAATTTTAATACCAATTTTTTTTTTCTCATAAATAAAAAATTAGCTGGATGAATTTCGTTCTCACAACCGAAGCTTATTTTCTCATTTTCCCTATTGAACTGTCAATAGAAAACGATATATCAACATTATTTATTTAGGCCCCGATTATGGTTCACAACACAAAAATGTTGTGCTGTCTCGCTTACAACACAACATTAATTGAACATGCGATTATGGTTCACAACATCTAGTTGTTGTGTACATCACACAGTTGTATATTAATGTTAGTAGATTTTTTCTTAAAAATCAAAATCAAAATTTAAAAAAAGAAAAACTGAAATAATTCTATTTTGTTAAAGTTAAATAAACCAAAAAAAAAACTTGAAGATTAACGTGTTTCTATTTTTTTCGATAATGAGTACACGAAAACAGACATGCCACTAGTTCGCAAAAAAATTCAGAACAGTTCCAAACCAGCAGAATGGTCAAATACAATGTTAGCAAACATTTTCTGGAATTAAATTTTTTAAATTGTTCCACATAACCAAGGATGGTTTTGCTGGTGAAACATAGTAATTTTTTAAAACTATGAATGCGGTGTTTGCTTTTTTTTTTTTGCTGATGGTAGTTATAAGGAAGTAGAGGCAATGATATGATGCAATTTTTCAGCCAACTGCTTGTTGAACTTTAAATAAAATAATAAAAATCATCAAAAAAATAATTGAAAATGCATTGCTTACAATTTAATTAAAAATTGTTCTACATTTTTATTTTTAAACCGACAAAAAAACTAATCGCAACAAGGAGACAACAACTATTAACCAGTTGTCTATTTTTGTATGTTTTTACAACACATAAAACAATATGTTGTGAACGATAATCGCTGAAAATGAACATACACAACTAAAAAGACAACACAACAGATAACTGTTGTAAACTGTAATCGCAATTCACAACACACAACAGCAAAATAATTAAGTGTTGTGAACCATAACCGGGGAGTTAATTTATTTATTTTTGTTATTATTATTATTCCAAATAAGCCCTATGTACCGTGACCCAAAGGATCTTTTATACAATTCATAACATCACTATTCAAGATTTAAGCTTCAAGTGAAGTCAATTATTTTTTTAATTAAAGCCTACCTATTTTTCTGGGAGCCAACAAGACATCTCCTACAAATCTTGCATTGCAAGGCCTTAATGTCGAACAGTCCCAAAGAATATATTCTGTTCTGCTCATGGCCAGTATGACACTCAATACAGTGTGTGAATTTTATAAAACCTTAGGCACCACAAAAATACTTAAAAAAAACGCAGGAAAATAAAAGGATTTTTTTTTTTGTAAAACCTTAAGCAAAACAAAATTACAAAAATAACACAGGCAAATAAAATGCATTTTTTATCTTTTTGTAAAATTTTAGGTTAGGTTAGGTTGCACAAGGCGCACCGAATGAAGTAAAACTTGAGTTCTCTAACATTGTCCTTTTGTGATACCTGTAAGAGAGGAAAGACGGATAGCAATAGAGATGGAAAACTGAAACGAAGTAGGCATATGGTAGAAGAAAGAAGAAGAAGACTAGTCCATCAGCTAAACCAGTTGCTACACCAAAGGAAGCCATATAGCAAACGAGTACCGATCGCTATAGTTGACAGTGCAGTAAGACCCTGCAAGTAGCCCTCTCCAAAATAGAGCTTGAGCTGATCCACCAGGGCAGGGCAAAGTCAGAGAAGGTGTTAAGCGAATTTCTCTGCTTCCCCGTCTTGACAACTTCTACAGAAGTCATTAGTTGGTTAACCCATTCTCTTTGCATCGTTACCAAAACAGCAGTGGCCTGTTATTGCCGCTCTTTGGAGTTCCAGTAAATCCCTATTGGGCCTACTCTCTACCCTAGAGCAAATCATCTTCGCTCTATTGCACGTTCTTACATCTCTCTATCTGGACTGTGGTATTGTTGGTATTTTGCGCCAAAAGGCTCGATCCTTCCCTTGCCAGTAGTGCTATTTAGTAACTTTTATTACGAATATTTGTATCGAAAAAACAAGTATAACGATATTTTATCGAATTCGGTATTCAGTAACTTTCCGACAAAAATATTCAGTACGATAAAAATCATTATTTGCGATGATTATTTATATGCTGTTAACTACGTCGCAAAGTTCATATAAACAATGCAGTTTGCGGAATAACGATTTTTATCGTACCGAATATTTTTGTCGAAAAGTTACTGAATACCGAATTCGATAAAATATTGTTATACATTTTTTTTTTCGATTCGAATGTTAGTAATAAAAGTTACTGAATCACACTACAGTATTCAGTAACTTTTCGGCAAAACTATGCGAATTTAACCCCACATAAATAATCATGGCAAATAACGATTTCTATCGTACCGAATATTTTTGTCGAAAAGTAACTGAATACTAAATTCGATAAAATATCGTTAAACTTGTTTTTTCCACACGAATGTTCGTAATAAAAGCTACTGAATCGCACTGCAGATTATTCGTCTTACTCTACTCTAGGGTAGTCCCATGTCCTCGCACCTAACTGAAAGTGACCATCGATTGTCCCGCTCTTTTATTTAAGGGTGTTAAGCATTCTCAGACCATATCGCATGTCGAATAGGCCACAACTAAGGACCTAATTGCAGTTAGATTGTTGGTAAAAATCCGAAAATTCCACTAAATCTGCAGGATGTACTAGTCCCAGACTCCTTAATATAGATTCCGCCACCCACTCCAGAACTTAGAAGCTTAAGCACCACAAAAAAATTAATTTTGTTGGTCTGTGTTATTTTTAATTTATTTATTATTTATATAACATTAAGTCTGCAGGAGGAGTTTTATTTTAAATATTTTGTATATTTTTTTAACATTAAACACATTCAATTACTTTATAATAAAATTTAATTGGTATCTCTCAAGCAAACATGTTATGAACCCTAGTAAGCTTGTTGCTAATCTTATTGATTAAGAAAAAACTTATAAGTTTCAATTAAATAAAATAACTAGATACTCAAGCGTAAAATATGACCTTGAAACATTGAAGGAATATTTGATTTATTGAATAGTTACACACATCTTCTCTTCACAGATGTAGGAGTATAGTTTGGATATGTATGTATTATTGTGTAGCTTTTATATAAAAATGAACTTTAAAATTGAATTTCCCAAAATAAATAAAAACACAAGAAGATCCCATAATCAAAATATATCAATCCCTCAACTTTATAAAAAAAATGATACACATAAGTAAATACATAAATATAAAAGCATATGTATGATTGCATGTACATTGTATATTTGTTTACAAAAATCTTAGTATTTCTGTAAATATTCTTAAAGGCATCGTAATGCGAACGTCAAGTAATTGTGGTTTCCATGACAATCCCGACAGCGGCAACATGACATTATGTTAATTTGTGTTGACAGTGGCGGCCGCACACAGGAACATGAATTGAAAAGAAAAGCAGGAGCATACAGAGCCATATGATTTTCTACCATTACAACTACAATAATTTTAATCATTACCAAAAGTATGCATACATTTGTATTGTAATCATATACGTAAATAAGATTCTATTAAGAGCAACGATTAAATCAAAAATTTGTGTAACCCCCGACATAACAAAAATGTATTTTGTTTGTGTTTCAATATACATATGGGATGCATCGCTTAGTACAAACATTTTTCACAGAAAATTTGTACAACAAGAATATCAAAATTGAATCGCTACAAATTCTAAATCCAAATGCACTGTCGCTTCCTATCTTGCCTAATTTATTAATAACAGCAAAATTGCTTGTCTAAATTATGATAAAGTGTTATAAGTAAAAGTACCTTGTATGCACACTGCAATTTTTTTTCTGGAACCCAAGAGAGTTATATTTTTCTATACATCCGTAAGGAATTTTCTTTCATACAAAATAAACACGAGACTTGCACTAAATTGTCTTAGCCGTTTAGGCACTACATACTCGTATATACTTGCATCACACTCCCCTTTTATGTTACCCTTTTTTATTTTGCTGGCAGAGGTTAAAAATACTTCATACTGAAAGTGAAAACAGAAGTAAAAAACTTTATGAAATTAATTTTTATAAAAAAATCGAGAAAATGTATGGATTCCATAGACGCAGCATCAACTCGTATGTATTTATTTAGTTGTAAAAAACAAAACGCTTCTTACTACAGCATAAACACTGAATGGATTCTGCGTTTGTTTGTTTGATTTTTTTTTTTTTTTTTTGTCGTGACTGTCACAGTCCCATGAGAGTTGTTAAAATCTTGTTGCTTTGCAACGTCTATCTTAATTTAGTTGAGCCAAGCAGAGCATGTGCAATCATGCAACTCAATGTGTATCCTTTTCAAAATAAAACTTTTCTGAAATCTTGTCCATGTTTTCAAATTGCATTGAAAGTATTTTCAGTGAAAACTTTTTTTTTTTTTTTAATCATTTGTGTACGAGTTGTATGTATGTCTATGCTTGTAATTTGTTGGTTTGTTTGGTGTGTTTTTTATTATTGTAGTTCTTGAATTGAAGAATTAAGTTCTATTTTTTATTTTATAAAAAAAGAGTTTTTTTTTTTTTTTTTAAATTCTCCAGAGACATTTTCGTTTTAAAGTTGATTCAATATGTGTGAGAGTTTTCAATCAAGTTTTGGGTTTTTGTTTTTTTTTTATTGGGAGGGTTGGCAATTGATGATTGTTGACAAATTGCCATCAGTTGTAAGGTGACAGATTTATTTCATTGACAATAACATAAACTCAATAACATTTTTATTTTTAAAATTTAAGTGTGCTCATACAAAGAGAATTTATACAAGGGCATGTACTCGTATGTGTGTTTCTTTTTAGTCGTACTTAGCAATGTATGGACTAACTTTTATTTTTACCATATTCCACTCATTCTAACTGTTTAGGAAAGTTAATTGAAAAATACTCACTGTCATTGTCTATGTATTAAAAAAATTATACAAAAATTGTTGAAAAAGTTTTTAAAATGAAATATTTTATAAAAAAAGGCTAAAGCTTTTTTATACATACTTATCTAAGGTAACCACAATCCTACAGATGTAAATACAGTTTTTTTTACAGTTACACAAGTTTAAATTACAATAAAACCAAGAAGTACATTTTAAGTATTAAGGAAATGGCAATTATAGCATAGAAAATTTAATGATATTAATTTTTAAATAAGAAGCCGTTCCGGAGCGGAGGCTCAAGCTGGAACACCAATTTTTAGAAACCTTTCGCAGCATAAGTGGCCGTATTTCACCTATAATACCTTGAATGTTGTTTTCCTTATGCTTAATGGTTTCTGCTTTAGCAACGTAGACAAGTGACTTTAAATATTTCCAAAAAATATAATCTTAGCTGGAGCATTATGCGAAATTTTCCTTTCTATGTGATACATGGCTCCACATGTCATCAAGATTAATACCAGCTAATTGAGGTACGAAAAAATTTCTAGTCATTTACCTATACCATTCACCATTGACAGTAATAAATATTCTGAAGGCAATGAGTTCGACAGCCCATAAAGCTCAACAAACAGTAATTTTCTGTGAATTTAATAACGTACATTATCTCTTAGAGTAAACATGGTCCGAAAAGATTCTTTGTATACGAATTATCTATTTATAAAGAGGATTGTGTACGCCATAAAATGAACGAAGACCACGATAAATTTGACGAATAGAAGAATTATTTTAATAAAAATTTCAATATTTTGCATGCGTGTGCATAATGAAATTTTAAACCACACTAAACGAAAAGCAACTAACAGCTGTTAAATGGGTTGTGAAATAAAGCAGTGTTGCCAACTCAAAGTAGAGAACTTCTGATAAAAGCACCTATTTAAACTCTGAATAATATTTATTTTTTTTTGCTTTTTTATACTTTATGTTAAAAGCAATGAAAATATTGTTTTTGATATTTATTAAAGCTCAAATTATTTAACAAAGTACGCCAATCAAAAATATTTTTTTAAATTCTCCCTAAAATATCACAACTCCACTTACATCAATCACATTTTGCAAAACCACAAAAATGTTTTTCACTTATTTCAAAAAAAAAAATGAAGAGACTTAAGTTCTGACTTAAAACTTTAAAATTTAATTGTATAGGGTGAGCTGAAAGTTACGCATCCGTGTAAAAATTTAATAATTTTTTTTTTCGTAAAATTTTAATTGCCTGCTCATTAAATTTAGAAAAGTGGTGTAACACAGCTCAAAGAATAAAATCTAAAAAATAAAATATATTAAACAGTAATAAGTCTTACATGCACACGTGACTTTTAGCTTACTCTGTACTTAATTGATTACTATGTAGAAAGTTACAGTGAACGACAAAAAAATTTTTTTCAAAATAACAACTGATTACCTTAGAGGAGACCAAAAAACACAGGTGTATCAGCGTTATTAAAAGTTTACAACCGTTTCTATGTCAAATTGTGGCTTAAAGTTTGCCCCTACTTTAAAATTTTAATTAACTAATTTTAAAATTAATCTCGCAAGTGCTCAAATTTAAGTATATGAAATGTTCAACAAAAGACACTGTGAGGAATATTTTTGTGGAAACTTTTAAAACTTTGACTCATAATTAAAAAAGGACAGATGTGAAATTTTTCTACGAAAATATTCCTCGGTGAAATTCTACTGTTCATGCTAGAATTTCACCAGACAGATAATAAAAATTCAACGTAAATGTCAGAAAAATCGCTAAACTTAAAATATGTGTAAGGGTTAATTTGTTCTTATTTAGAGATGGGGCAAAAATGTTCCACAAAACTAGATTTCAGGTGTTTGCTTAAATAAAAGAAATCTTTTACAGTAAATTGAACTATAAGTCACCTTACAGAAAGAAGCTGTAAATAAAATATTTAGTAATAATAAGATGACAGAGGCTTTCGGTACTCTAAGCTGAATTATAGTTATTTTATCATTTGTAACCTACACGATTCCATGTTCTTACAAAACAAACCTGCTTTATTTTAGTTGTAAGTGCACTCTTGCCTCTCAAAGCATTTCTTATTAAGTCTAATTAAAAAATATTTTTTATCTTTTACAAAGAAGTACTTAACAGAAATTTTAAAGTTTTGTTTTTAATTATAATAATAAACTTTGAGACATTTTTGAAAAAGTTAATTTTTTTGAAGTAGTAATTTTGATATTTACACATTTAAGCGGTTTTTGCTTTGAAATAGGCGATTAACTTATGAAACATAGTTGCTCTTCTGCGGGGTGACCAACAACTTCACTAGTGCACTTCTAAGCAAGGAGGAGAAACGAAGTCCACAAGCCTGCTATGAGGACGAAGCAGGCATGAGGCAATCAAAGATTCGTAAAGAGTCTCGGATTGTTGTTAGCTACTGGGCTTCACAATAGATTTTAAAGGTCGCGGTGCAATCATAGTTCATAATGATAATAATAATATGAAACATTACGTATGAACTAACTTTCAGTTGGACAAAACAAAAAATTTCAAAGAATTTCATAGACAAACAATAATTTCCCTAAGAAATTAAAAAAAAAATATTGAAAAGTGGGAGTAAAAGTTGGCGTGTTCAGTACAAAACTAGTCAGTACAAAACTAGTTGTAAGAGTAGAGAGAAAATTCTGTTGAAAAAAAAGATTTTTAATCATAAATGTAAATGTCCATGATTTTGCTATTTTTTGTACAGCTCAGTATTCGAGTAATGCAGTATCACTTTAATAGCCCAGATATTGCATTTGTTTTCTCTATTTAATGTGAATAGTTTTGTACTTTTACCAATGCAAGTATGAGTAGAATTGCAATAGCAAAATAAAAATAGTAGTTGGCAAAAATCACAGTATTTTGCACATGCAATTCTAGTCGATTTACTTACTTAGTGAAATGAACTTCAACAAGTCTTACTTAAACTAACAATGGTTTCGCTTAGTAAAGTGTGCCTGGTGTACCAGTTTTCTGGTTTACAGCCGCCTTTAGATTTTTATAAAACTTAGAAGAGAAAATTTTTGCATCTCACAACAATTCAGAGTAAAGGAAAAAGAAAATATCCTTAATCGGTGCTTACTATTTTTGCTTAAAGTTAACTATTCAGTAGATAGGAGCCACCTAAACTCCTTACAGCTACAGTGTCGGCGAATATAACAGCACTGGCTGTAGTAGTTTTATTTATTACCATACTAAATTCCTATTATCTATTTTATATGTTTTTTGATTGCATTGATATAAGCAATTTAAAGCCTCTCCAAAGAAGGTAATTTTATTCTCTTAATGTAAACGGTTCTTCTCATTTGACAAAATTATTTCAGTGATATGTAACATATATCGTTGATGCCTATTGGAGCATAAGGGTTATACAAAATTTCATAAATTTATTTTGCAGACATAAGACATTTAACGCATTGCATAGAGCAAAAAATATTATTTTTCAAAGAATGATTTTAGATTAGAAAATACTACAACTGTCCAATTTATAAAATTATGTACTCTAAAAAAGTTTAAATTCGTAAGAGAAGAAGATAAACCTATTGACTTGCCGTAGTAAAAATTACCTTTTTAAGCCAGCGACAGAGCTAAAAAAAATAATTACAGATAAAAGTATATGTCGAAGCAGTTAATAAGAATTTGCGAGAACATAATCTCAAACTTTGTAGTCATACAAAGTTTTCATTGCTGACTGCAAAAGCATGTTGGTGTGCTTTTAAAATTAATGGTTAAGCTGACCGTTTATGACCGCGGTAACACTGCGACAAAAATAAAAAGTACCAGGGAAGTGATATTTTAATTTATGGTAGCTGCTGTCGAGTACAACAAGAACTTGTTTTTGGAATTTTCCAAACACCCCCAAGATCTGTAGTTACCGATAAAAAATCAGTTTTTCGTACCTTCATGCACTTACAAACCAGCAACCGATTTTTAATTTCTCAGCGGACTTAGAAAAAACATATGATTTAAGTAAGCTTGAGAAATCTGTGCGTATTTCTTAACCAAACACATAGAAATATATAATTATCTTGAGTTCCAGTATAAATGAAAAAAAAAAAAAAATATTGCATTGTGCGTACAAGGTACTCTTACTTATAACACCATCATAGTTTAGACAAGCAAGATAGGAAGCGACAGTGCGTTGGGGCTTAGAATTTGTAGCGATTTCGTATAGATTCAATATTAATATTCTTGTTGTACAAATTTTCTGTGAAAAATTTTTGTACTAAGCGATCTATCTCATATGTATATTGGACCGATATATCTATAAAAAAAATACTTTTTTTTTTATACGATTTCAACTTAATTAATTAACCTTTCAATAAAAAAAGGTCATATAAACTTACAAATAAATGTGTAATAATTTCTATTTGGAATTTAAAAGTTTAACAAAATATTAATCTTTATTTGTGCTTAATTCCAGAAGAATAAAAATAGAACATATAATTTTGAATATTAAAATGTTGGTTGGGAAGTTTATTTATTTATTCAGTTCAATGCTAACTATTGACAAATAATTCTTATTTAGTCAATTGCTTTTACAATATGAAACCTCTAATGTCTGCAAGAAACGTTGGGAATAATCTACTGAGGATTCGGAGTGGCGTCTGATGAAATGGTCTATATAGATATGCTATCCTCTTCAGTACTTATTGTACTGAATAAGTAACTCATGAGAATATCATGAGTAAAAGAATAAATTTAAAAGCCAACACAGTTTCTGAAATTAAGCACAAATAAAAATTAATATATTCTTACAAATAAATAAAAAAAAAAATCAAATATTGATAAAAAAAAATTGTTTTATTAATCCAAAAATTATCCAGTTCTGAGAAACAGTCCTTTTTGAGAACCTCATTTTTAAAAGCAAATAAAATGTCTGCAGGGACTCAATTTTTAAATTAATAAAAATAGAAATTCTACACGCAAAGAAAAAAGATGGTTTCATATGGTCACCTCAAACATAGTGTGTTCTCCACAAAAATATTATTATTAATTTTAAGGATCAAAACATTATTCTGATTACGATAAACATGTTTCTTGTTATTTTTAACCATATTATGTTTAGTGTCTTAGATCAACCATATAATTATCATATTATGTTTAAAAAATTTTACTTGAAATCATAAATATGTTCACAGCAAACATAATAATGATAAAGATATGGTTGAATGTTAATTGCTTTCTATTTTGTCTCTACCGCAACCATATAAATAAATTGAATATAAAACAAAAACCTAATCGTTCAAACTCAACTGAGCTTTGTGGCTGAAGTGGTTGAGTGGCGAGTTAATGCTTCTTAACTAAGCGTTCGCAAGTTCGAGCCCTGGTAGAGTCAACTAAAATTTAAAAAAATAAATTTAAACCCGATGTATTAGTAATAAATAAATACAAATTGATAGAAAAGAAAAATCAATGGAATAAAAAAACTTTACTGATACAAAAAAATTTAAATAAATTTTTTTTAAATCATATTAAAATATGTATATATGTATTAAAAAAAAATTTTAAAAAATTTTTTGCCTTGACCGGGGGTTGAACCGCAACATCTGCAGTTGAAAACTATTTTTAATATTTTTGATTTAAAAATATATATGGTTAGAAGCAATCATAAATCTAACCATACTATGTTTCCACCAGAATATGGTTGCCTCAACCATATTTTTTCTTTGCGTGTAAGAAAGATATCCAATAGACATACAAATTATATAAAATTTAATTGAATTTTGCAAACTTTTGTTAAAATTCTTTAAGCCTAAAATATTTTATTAAATATTTAACAAGAATCGAAAAAATTCTCTTTCTTAAAGATGATAAAATAAATAAAAAGAAGAAAAAGGAGATATTTCGTGCCATATTAAACCAATTAAAAATTTTCTTAGTTAAATTTTTGTTTATTTGCTTTGAATTGATTTAAATCCCAGACTTCTCTTGTGTCCATAAAACAATTTCAACAAAAATATGTATTTCTGCACACATCCATATGTAATTCCGTTTGCTTATTTTGTGTAAATGCTAACTTTTACCATTATCCGATGGAATTTGACATTTTTAGAAAATTGTTGAACAATTCATGGAAATGAAAACAACAAGAACTTGTATACCATAATTTAGGAATGTTTGTGACGAAAACATATTATATTGCAAATTGTTGTTATTGTTGTTAATGCTACTACACATGTGAACCAACTTACCTAAATTATTCCCATGTGATAAATTTGCCTGTTGCTGTTGCTGTTCCTGTTGGAGCTGATGATGCGTTTGTAGTTTATTTGTGATGTGTTGTTGTTGGTGATGATGATGTGGGGGATTATGAATGTGATTGTATGATTGTGGAGCTTGCTGTTGTTGCTGATAATCATGTTGTACTGCTGCTAATTCTAATAAATTATTAACCGAGAAACGTTTAACATTTTCTGAGCCCTTTTCAAATAAAAATGAGGTTCCAATTGGTATGGAAGAAATTGATGTGGAGGTGGAGGTAGAGTTGTTGTTACGTGTTGTAACATTAAGATTTGTGGAAATTTTTGTTTTCGACAATAAATTTGTTGATGAAACTGAACCAGAATCAGAAGCTGGCGATGATAATTTTGTGCTTAGTAGATTATGGTAGACATTTAAAGATGGTGAAGACAAAATTGAAGGTTTGCTGGCCGTTGACGAAGACAATAATGATGATGATGAAGATGAGGATGATGAGGTTAAAATGTAGTTGTTATTGTTTGTTAATGTATGCAAATGTTCCAGAGATGAACAGGTGGTGGCAGTAGCACTATTTCCAACAATTATTGATGATGAAAGCTGTTGATGTTGTTGTGAATGATTATTATGTTGGGTAGTTGAGTAAAAATTTAATGGCATTGTTGTGTTTTCCGTTGTATTTGTAAGTAAACCGGATGTTGTTGTGTCTGTTGTTGCGGTTGGTGTTGTCCTAGCATTTGTTAACATTAGCTGTTGTTGCTGTTGCTGTGGCTGATGATAATTTAACATTGTTTTTCGTTTTTAATTTATTTATTTATTTTTTTATTTCACCTTTCAGCTGCGGCGTGGCAAATTTACTACAAATCGTTATTTTTTTCTTGTCACGGTAAAGAGTAGATTTTATGTGTGCGTTTGTTTGTTTTTTTTTTTAGAAATAACTTAATTATGTAGCAATTAATTAAAGAAATTGTCACTGTGACATTTGTATGTTTCTATTGGCAGCGACATAAAATAATAGAACGCACAAAACAACTGATTATACAAATAACTAATTTTATTTATAACCTTAAATCACACAAAACACCTCTTCTTTAATTTAAATTAGATATTTGTCATTCATTTGTTGTTTATTTTTTACACATTCGCCAACATATTTTATTGTGCAGAAAGATTTTTTTAAAAGCCTTTTAAAACTTAGTTTTTTTTTTTCTTCTTAATGCCGATGCTAATTCAATTAGCAATTAGCAAAATACACAATTAAGTTAATTAACTTAATTGCTAACGCAATACTAAACTATACTAAAGTCAACTGACGACTAAAATTATTTTCAAAAACAGAAAAAATACCAGAAAAAGATACTCTACAAACAGATTTAAAAGAAGACTGAAAAAAATCATCCTAAAATTATTATTTTTTTTTCCTATTTACAGTGTTCTTTTTTTGTCTCTTGTCAAACAAATTCACATTCATATGCCCGTGGGGAGCTTCTTTGTTGTATGTCTTTATAGCGATCGGCATTAATTGATGTTGGTATACATTCTGGTGGCACTTTTCTCTCTTGTTGTATTTCTTAGCAAGATCATTATATTGTTTTAAGTTTATTTTTTCTTTGTTCTTCTCCTATAGCAGACTGTGATTGGTCGATGGCTTAAAAGTGGGTGTAGTTCATACAAGAACGCCATTAAATGGGCAGGCATGCTTCTTATATCTGTTATTACAATAATTTTTAATATAAATGGGATATTTATTGAGTTCAATTCAGAAATTATTTACATTTAAAAGAAGTAACAACAACTTCAGTTGGCATTCAATATTTTTAAATAAAAATTTTAATAAAATCAGAATAGAAAAAGATTAATTTAACGTCCTCAATCCTGAGAGCCTCTTCCAAGCAAAAAATAAGCTATAAATTTTTTATTTCACTAGGCAAGAAGTAAAAAAAATAAATGAATTAAAAAATATAAATTTTTATTACACTGGCCAACAAGTAAAAAATTAGTATATGAATAAAAAAACAAGAACCACATTTTTTGTTGTACACAAAAAAAAAAAAAAAAAGAAAAGAAAAAACCTTAGATAACTGATATTTTTTCTGATGGATAACTGAAAAAATCATATACTGTTTAAAGTGGCTGATTCATACCAATCATGCATTTATGTTTTTTTTTTTAAATGGGTACGTTGGATGTAACCAGTTTAATTTTTTGGATACGCACACATATATATAATTTGATGTTGAAATTTGATGTGTGTATCGCCCGTTTTATTCTAAACAAAAAGATAACAGCTCGTTAGCACAATGCGAATTCTAAACTCTAGCCAACTAACTACTAGAGACCATCCAACGATCTCCTAGTGAGCTGTAAAGCAGTGTTACCATGTCAGAAAAATAATTAAAAAATATTACCGAAACATTAAATAAAAAAATTTTGTACAACAAAACTGTATAAATAAATAATAGAAAAAATATTTCCAAAAATACTAAAAAATGTAAATGGCAAAATTTTGGATGAGATTCAAAAATGCAATTTGGCAACACTAAATTTCAAAGTTAATATTCTCGAAAACATATAATACATAAAAGTAATTGGCGTTTCTCAATGAGCAGCGTTGCCATTTTAGCCTTTTTAAGGTTAGATTTAGCCTTTTTTTCTCGCATTTAGCCTTAAAATTTATGATTTGGCTTCTAGCTTTTTTTCTAGCATTTTTTTGTTTTTTAAAATAGCCTTAAATAGCCTTTTTTGGAAAAATTAAAACAAATAATACATAAGCAGCATATTCTAAAAATATGCCAAATACGGCATATTATCAGCTAGCTAGAATGGGCCGTTAGCCCGCTGCTAAAGGATCTCATACACTACAACAGAAAAACGCAAACATCTGTTACACCAGCTAAACGAGGTTGAAATGAATGACGATACAGTTTGGGCGGAAACATTTATATTTTTAACGAATTTTTCTCTATTTAATTTTTCTACCATTTTGTTGTAAAATTTATTTTTTAGATCACGATTGCAATAATTTTCGTTTTTTTATTTTCTATAGGCATGGCATCAATTCATATAAGTCAAGGAATTTCTGCCAAAAATTTTTTTCCTGCGCGTTCATTATTAAATTAAAAAAATTTGCTTTATATGAGTTAATTTAAAATACACGTTACCAGCATACTGATGCAATCACAAAAATATCAAACTCATTTTGATTTTGCACCAGCACAAACCAATACACGTTAATCAGCTGGCACAATCACTTGATTGCGCCAGCATGCTGTCGTAACTGTTATTACGAATAAGGCTGTTGGTACTTTAGATTCAAATGCATAATTTGATGTTGCAATTTGATGTGTTTATCACCCGTTTTATTCATAACAAAAAGAGATTATTTTCTTTGAAGAGGCTAATTCCACACCTTATCAAATGAAATGACATGTGCGATTTTTTTACAAATTATGTTGAAAAATTATATATTATATCGGCTTTAACTTGTTCTTTCATGATTTCTTAGTACAACTATTAGTATTGAGTAAATAAATTTAAAAAAAAATATTTTTAAATATATTATATAATTTTTGATTTTTTAAATGTTACAAAAAATAGAAAGCACCCAATTCTTACCCGTTTTGTTACACATTCTTAAAGTCTTAAATAGTACAAATAATATTTCATCATAATCCACAATTTAAATATTGATTTTATTTCCGCTAAAGCGTAAGCTGCCAGTTAAATAGAAATTTTATGTTATTTTTGAAAATTCTATTTACATATTCCTTCCACAAAAATAGCTTAATTTATTTAACCCTACGAAAATGTGTTCACACAAATAAACCTCAGGGCCTGACTATCTATTTTTTTACATTTTTATGGTTACAGTATGAAACTCAAGTATACAACTCAAGATCTTCATAAAGGTTATTAAACACGTTATTGCTCAGAACAAATTTAAATTAGACATTTTGCAGTTTTAAAAAATAACTTATGTAAAATTATAATATATAAATTGGTTACAAAAGGCCGAGATTTATCAAAAATGCAATCGAAATTTTAGATTTTCAATTAAAATGGCTATTTTATTATATATAATACGAACTCAAGCTTAATAAAATAGTCATTTCAATAGAAAACTAAAGTTTCGGTTGAATTTTTGATATTTGTCTGCCATTATGCACATGTACAACTTTAAAATTTTCATTAAAAAACTAAAAAAATTTATGAAAATCTAAAGAATATTTGATGTGTTCTCCTTAATTATTCCTTTGTTAGTTTCTTATTACGAATATATCCTTTTTTATTAATTTAAAAATTGACTACCTGCAGACAGGATTTTTTCTTATAACTCATTAATTTTAGTTTCTTGAACTGAAATTAATTATTTATTTTAGGATTAATAAAAAAATTGGTATTCAAAGAAAATAATTTTTAATTTTTTTATAAGTTTTTATTTGTAAGTTTATTTAAACTTTTTTTTTATTGAAATAGATAGCTTATTAAGCTTGTGTTCGTATAAAAAATATATTTTTATATCGATATTTTTCTCCAGTAATAAATAAATAATTTTTATATTTAACACGACCTCAAGCTTAATAAACTAGGCGCTTCAATTACATAATTTTTTAAGTGAGTGAAGATAAATGTGCCGGACTAACGTAACCCGTTACGTTTTTTAGTATTTGTAAATATCTTTTCAGTATTTATGATATATTTATAAATATATTTAGGAAAAATAGAAGTGCGTCGATATAAATGTGCATAAATATATTGAATTCTTTAAGAGATTTTACCAATTTACAAACGAATCATAGAAGGTTACGGGGCACATATCATTTTAAAGAGGAGGTGGTCTAGATTTGTAATCTACTACCCAAATGCTCAGAAATTAAAAATAAAATTTTTTTTGTCTTGTATAACTGAAATAATTTAAAGTTTAAACCGAAAGAAATTAAAATTATAGAAGGTCAGCGCCTTCAAAATTTTATTGAAATAATTTAAAATTCGCAAAAGGACCGTATTACCTGGTTTTTTCTTCAAAATATTGAACGTTTTTCAAGGGACCTGAGAAACTGTTTGTAAGGACTTAATTAAAAAATATTTATAAATTTTAATCATAAAAAGTTATTAAAACTTTAGAGAATAAACCATTTTGAATTGTGAACAACATTATTATTTTAAAGTAAATTAATTTTTAACATATGTATGTAATATTGAATTATACAGTTTAATATAAAGAAAGATTAAAAATACTTGCGAACAACATATTTGCAAAACAATTTTCTTTGTTAATATTAAAAGTTTGACTGAAAATGAAATACTCACTTTTAAATTACAGATCGATACAAATACTGTTTTCGAGTTATAAATTTTTTCAAGCAAGAATATTATTTTGAAAATATTCCAGTTTAGTGTAGCTCAATAAAATTACATTAAAAATATTAAAAACATTATTGACTTTATTTTTTATTTCTTACCTACATAGATACAAGTAAGTATATTTTAATACACTAATACATGCATACCATACCAACTTACGTACTTCCGAGTGCACACTTCGTTTTTTTAATTAATCAAAATCACATGTTTTTAATATTTTTCACTTCCTAAAATTATGTTCATGCATATTTTTATACAATTCAAAATTCATTACTAAATAATCGTTTAAAAACTTGGTGTAAATATTAGGATAATATATGGAGTGAAAATTATTAACAAGATCCTTGACTCTTAAGTAGCAATAAATACCAATTAAACTGTCAACACTGTAGTAACACCCACAGTAAGTACGAGCACTTAACTTACTACATAAAAGGTAGTATTTGGATGTATTAAATTATAAAATTCTATTTTAAGTTGAACATTTTGGGTAAAAATGCATATGAATGTGTAAATGCTATACGTTCTTTAAAAAAAAAACTAAATGAAGACTTGTTGCTTAAGTTCGAGGTAGTTTCTAAATAGAGATTTACATGCACGCAACAATTTGCCAAACATGAACATATTGCATATACATAAATACACACATGTTTAAATGCATACATTTTCATATGTACGAGGATTGTTAAGAAATGAACGAAAACTTAGCAATCTCTCACATGGACAGGTTTGAGTGAATGATAGTAATTCACTTTATAATATTTTGACATACATCTTCTGTTCTAGTGGCTAATGCAGGGCTGTATTATCTAATTTGGGATATCAAGCTGACGTTTCCTTAGTATGTATTCCTGCATATAGTGGCTTCGTTCGTAATGAACAAGTTAATAATTTTTGCTACTAATTCCAATTACACTGGATTTTAAAAATGTAAAAGTTTTCCTGAATACTTATGACCAAAATTATAAAAAACATTTGTGCTTAAGCAAAATATTCAAAGGGAAATTTGTTAATAAATATTTTTTGTAAGAAAATATTAATCTTTATTTGTGCTTAATTCCAGAAATTGTGTTGGCTTTTAAATTTATTCTTTTACTCATGATATTCTCATGAGTTACTTATTAAATATAGTAAGTAATGAAGAGGATAGAATATCTATGTAGACCATTTCATCAGACGCTACTCTGAATCCTCAGTAGATTATTCACAACGTTTCTTGCAAACATTAGAGGTTTTATATTGTAAAAGCAATTGACTAAATAAGAATTATTAATCAATAGTTACAAAAAGATTAAAATATTTAAACATTAAAACCAGCACAATTTCTGGAATTAAGCACAAATAAAGATTAATATTTTGTAAAACTTTTAAATTCCAAATAGAAATTATTACATATTTTTTTTAAGTTTTATTTCCTAAAAATACTTAAGTTTTTATTTATTATATAAATTTTATAATTGAATTACTCTTATTAACACGATTTTAAAACTAGACAGTTACTATGTATTTTGTAATGAAATTCGTATTATTATTTTTTTAAATTCCCCTTAAACCATCCTCGTACTAAGCCTTAAAAGAGCCAAAAATAGTATAAAATTAAAAAAAAACAAGGTGTCTGTGTGTATACATTCCCTTGTTTATGATGCATAACAAACCACAGAATAAATCAAAATTACTTTATGTAATATGAAACTATAGTTTGCCTAAAATGCACAATTTAACTCATGCTATAAGAAACAAAATACACACAAACATTTAATATATTAAAAAAAGATACATACACACACATGTGATTTACATTGCACACAGTGAAAAGTACTTGTGGGCGGGTACACATGAACCGGCTGTGTTAGAGATGGGCAAATACTCATATTATTTTCATATACATTTTTTTAGTTTTATTTAATTTTAAAAGCAGAAAGTAATTTAAATTTTAAAATTAAAAATACATAAAAGTAATTGGCGTTTTTCAATGAGCAACGTTGCCATTTTAGCCTTTTTTAGGCTAGATTTAGCCTTAAAATTTATAATTTGGCTTCTAGCTTTTTTCCTAGAATTTTTTTTTTTTTTAAATAGCCTTAAACAGCCTTTTTTGGAAAAATGAAAACAAATCATACATAAACAAACTGAGACTGAAACCAAATTAAACAAAGTAATATTTTCGATAAAAATTTGATATGTAAATTAATAAATTGATCGAGCGAAGGTAATTCCATAAGTAAAGAAAAGTATTTGGCTTCTAACTAAAATAAAAATGCAGTTTATTCCTAATTGATTAATTAATTGTTAAATTTAGTATTCAGTTATCTAGAACGAAATATCAGAAAAGCAATCGCATTAAAAATCAAAAAATTAATTATTACTTCAAGGAATTTTAAATATTATTTTTTAACATTGAAGTTGAAAAATAATTGAATTCGCTTATAAGTATTTAAAGCCATGTGGAAAACGACATTATTTGCTTTAGTTTTTGATATAAAATTTTTTTTTTTTTGGGTTTTTTTTATAAAAATTCTTAATGTAATAAAGAATTAAGAAAATTTTGAATTTTAAGCTGTAGTTTTTTAAAGTTCTTCTAGCTTATTTTATTCGGCGTAATTTAGCTTTTTCTAGCGTTTTTTTTTAAATATAGCTTAATTTTTTTAGCTCCTGGCAACGCTGTCAGTAAGTCTGGGTTTGTATGATGCTGAAAAAGTTAAAGTTCCTTTAAAGTGCCCACGACCGGGGGATTATGTACAAAAACACTCTTGTTTCAAATTTTTATTACGAGTATTTAAAATTATTTTTAAATCATGAATGAAAGTCAAGCAATATTTCATTTCAAGTGAGTATATACGAAAGCCCTTCACTAGCATAACTTTTATTATAAAACTAAATTTTTTTGCCCGGTCTTTTATTACGTCGATATGTACCAGTTTTTAGAAAAATCGGCTTACAAATAAAATTTTAATTGTTAAAAAACGCCCATTCACTACTTTAAAAAGTCTGCTAACATTATTAGCAGAGGTGCCTAGTAAAATCCTAAATAAAATATTTCAAAGCATAAGTTCAGTCTTAAATTAAGAACGGACACATGTCTTTATAAAGAATGAAAATCGTTAAAAAAATATGGGCTTAAAAATAGGCGTGTCTGTTCCAGAAGTATATCCCAATTTTCCTTGGAGTATAGATATTGTATTTAACAAATTTTAGACAAATCCGTTGGAAAAAAAATTTTATATCGAACAAACAATTAGAAAATGAATTTTATTTATATAGATAGTAAAAATGAGCTGTTATTTTTTTAGAGAAGGAGCTAGCAGCAATTTAAATAAGGTATGGACACCATTTTACTAAAATTACCGCTAACTCATTTTTTTTTAAGTTGACTTATACCACTTTCAAAAATAACCAGTTGTATGTTGTTGTAGTGATACGAGACTGTCAAAATTTTTTGTACAGTTTAATTCATGCTAGTGAATACAAACTCGCGTGCACATACTACATACATAGAAGCTGTTACATTTCAAAGTGGTATAAGTCCATTTTTTTTTAAATTGAATCAGCATTAATTTCCGTTAGATAGTGTGCTTATCTTACTAAAATTATGGCTAACTAATTATTTTTTTTCAAGTGGACTTATATCACTTTCAACTATAACCAGTTTTATGTTGTTGTAGTGATACGAGACTGTCAAAATTTTTTGTACAGTTTAATTCATGTTAGTGAATACAAACTCGCGTATGTAGTATACATTGAAGCTGTTAAATTTGAAAGTGGTATAAGTCTACTTTTTTTTTTTTTAAATGAATCAGCATTAATTTCAGTTAGATAGTGTCCTTATCTTACGAAATTTATGGCTAACTAATTATTTTTTTTTAAAGTGGACTTATATCATTTTCAAATATAACAGTTCATATTTTGAGATTTAAGAAAAATTTATTTTACTTTTATTATTGTTTGCAGTTTACATAGGGATTATTTACGTATACACATTCAAACAAAATTTCATAGTAAAATTTGTTCATGGCATTTAAGGCGTTTATTACAATGTTGTGTGATGGCGCCTCACATACTTTTCCACATTATTAAATGCTCAAGGGCGCATTACACGCATAGACTAATAAAGAAAATGCATGCATAAATATTTCCAAGCATGAACATGTAAATTTGGAAAATCTAACCAAACAAAC
Source organism: Thelaira solivaga (assembly GCA_947397855.1). Lineage (NCBI taxonomy): Eukaryota > Metazoa > Arthropoda > Insecta > Diptera > Tachinidae > Thelaira > Thelaira solivaga. The sequence goes on along the minus strand of OX377612.1, from coordinate 23,623,099 downwards.
AAACAAATTAATGCTGCTATGGGAAAAGCTTATAAAGTCGTTGATAAAGCGAACAATATTGGTGGATTAAAACCATTTGATTTTGAATTCTTACAGAGCCATTTCTATTTTAAAAAACTTAATTTATTAAATTGGTAAAAACATTTTTGGTGTACCCACAAATTAATTAAATAAATAAACATGATTAAATTAAATTAATAAAAAAATACGCTGAGCCCAGCGGCGAAAAAAAAATTACCGCAAATTGTTACAACCAAAAAATTTGTGCATTGTACTAATTGATAATTAATTAAAATTAGTAATTAATACTCGTAGTAATATTTATGATATGAAAAATGATAATTGAATTTAATGACAGCTATGGATTGTCGTGATTGCATAAAATTATTTTATTCTATTTTCAGTATACTAGAATTAAATACTTAACGTTAACAAAACATAGCTTCAAAAAGTTAATGACACAGATGGTGCTGATGAGGAGAAAGGGATTTCTCCGAAAGCGATCACTCCATAAAACAAGTGTCTGGGATTAGTCCCAGATCAATTTTTTTACATTTTAAATAATATTAAATTATCAGAAATTGAATAGCAAACAAAAATATTATGTACCTTCAATAAAATGGAATTACTTGGAAATTACTGAACTAAAAATCGCAATATAAAAATGCATACCAAAAAACATAATTAAAAAAACCAAATAGTCTACAGAAAAAAAAATACAGAGAAATTTATTTACTCAAACATGATTAAATTTGTTATAAAATAACATAACTCGAAATATATAATTTTCTTAAATAGTCCCCTGCTAAGAATAGAACAAAGGCTACAAAAATCACTTTTTTAATTTTTTTTCTTTTCTGACAATAATGTCGCCTTCATTCTGCCAACTATATATGTAAGTGTAAAACATGTTACATATTTCACACTTTCTTTTGTTTTGGGGGTAAGCATAACACACTTTTCAACTGTTGCTCAGTTTACTGATATTTTTCTGACAAAATATTAAACAGTAGAAAAAGTCTTATTTTAAAAAAAAAAATTTTTGTTTGAAACACAACAAAAATTTTTTTTAATTATCACAAAATATATTTTACATTATATATTATAATGTATAATATACTCTATACTAATATTATAATTAACTCTTTTAGCTTTTTTACCTGTTTTATAAAGGGACCGTACAATTTTTGAATTTATTTTCAAAATACGTTTATTTGTAAGTAAAAACCAGTTTTTCTTTAAATCCGTTAAAAGTTTACTGAGTTATTAAAACTTTTATCAAAACAAAATTTTTTTCAAACATATAATTTTTGGAAATTCCTCTCAAAAATGTCTGCTTGGCCGCTTTTTTTTTAACTCATCATAGTACAGGTAGGCTAAAAGAAATCACCCTGTTGGAAGATGCTCTTATTTTTGCAAATGGCGGCCAATGTCAAATCTGTCTTGACATTTGTGAACTAGACAGATCTAGAATACAAGTGAAAAAAAAAATGGAGCGATACACTGCCCAAGAACGCGGAATAATCAAAGTGGACGAATTTTCGACCAAAATCATAATGAGCGACGAGACTCATTTCCACCTCAGCGGGTACGTGAAAAAGCAAAACTATCGCTTCTGGGGCAATGATTGATGCACGCGGAGCCAGTACATCCGCTCAAAGTGACTGCATGGTGCACGCAAAGAAGAAAGATGTTTGAATATGGTCACCGCAAACATAGTGTGGTCTTCACAAAAATGTTATTATTAATTTGAAGTATCTAAACATTATTATGATCACGATAAACATGTTTCTAGTTATTTTTACCCATATTATGCTTAGCGTCTTAAAGCAACCATATAATTATTGTATTATGTTTAATAAAATTTTACTTGAAACCATAAATATGTTCACAGCAAACATAATAATGATAAAAATATGGTTGAATGTAATTTGTTTTCTATTTTGTCTCTTCCGCAACCATATAAATAAAGTGAATATAAAACAAAAACTTAATCGTTCATACTCAACTGAGCTTTGTAGCTGAAGTGGTTGAGTGGCGAGTTAATGCTCACAGTTCGAGTCCTGGTAGAGTTAAATAAAATAAAAAAAAATTTATGAAAACTCGCAATATTATGTAATAAATAAATACAATGTAATAGAAAAGAATAATCAATGGAATAAAAAAAAATTTATTTATAAAAAAAATTTAAATTAAAATTATTTTTAAATTTATATTAAAATTTTTGTTAAAAATTTTTATATAAAATACGTATGTATTTAAAAAAATTATAAAATAATAAAAAATATTTTTTTTTTGCCCTGACCGGGGGTTGAACCTCAACATCTGCAGTTGAAAGTTATTTTTAATATGTTTGATTTAAAAATATATATGGTTAGATGCAATTATAAATCTAATCATACTATGTTTTCACCAGAATATGATTGCCTCAACCATATTTTTTCTTTGCGTGTGGGCGCGGGGTAACTGGTTAAACTGTTACATGAATATATGACAGCATTTGTTTTCAGAAAAGAAAACAGCATAAAATTTTTTTTATTTACGATTTATTTATCTTTTATTTACTTGCGTTTAAATAAATTTTGTGTGACTTCCAATATAACAATTCCTTATTGAAAGGCAACCAAGTATGTTTGTTCACTTTTTAAGTGCCGTATTCCTTTTCACTGTGTACACTCTTGCTTGACACATATGCTGACGATAAGGAATATAAAAGTTGTATTTTTTATTTTCAAGCTAATTTTTATATTCATAGCTAATGAACAATCGTACACCTAGAGAAAAAATGACACCATCCGCTGTAAAAATGACCACAAACGGTGTCAATAGTGTATCAACTACGTTTGTGCTCACTTTGACAACGCCTGGTGTCATTTTAACAACGCATTGTTGACAACATAGCGTTGAAAAATTGTCAACGAATGATGTGAAATTGACATGACTTGTAGTTGAAATTTTCAATTCAACAACGACCGTTAACAAGTTGATACCGTGCGTTGTCAAAAAAGTAAGATGGTCGCTTTTTTTTAAGTTGAGAGCCAATCAACCGGCAATGGGATGGTGTCAAAACGACCACATACGTTGTTGAAATTGCAGCACGATGTTGGACTCAGTGTGCTTGGTTGATTTTCAATAATAAATTGTTATGGGATTATTAAAAATCATAAAGTGAACTTTAGCGCGTTTAAATAAAAAAAATTAAATGTGAAATGTCAAATTTTAGATTTAATTTAGTTCGACCTCAACACTCTTTAACAAAACTTACATTGTTAGCGTAACTCTAACAACACACAGAACATTTTAGCGAGAGAGAAAAGAATAATTTAAAAACTGTCAAACATCTTCAGTTTGGTCTATAATTTAATCATGAATCGTCTTACAAACGAACAACGCTTGCAAATTATTGAATTTTATTACCAAAATGCGTGCTCTGTTAAGAAAGTTCATCGCGCGCTTCTTCCATTTTATGGTCAGTTTAATCGACCTACTGAGGCTTCTATTCGGGCTATTGTAACAAAATTTCGCACCAAATTTACATTGTTGAACATTAAACCACCAACACGCTTACGTAGAGTGCGAACTGAAGAAAATATCGCAGCCGTATCGGCCAGTGTTGGTGATGACCGTGAATTATCGATTCGGCGCCGTTCGCAGCAATTGGGCCTCTGTTACTCCACTACGTGGAAAATTTTGCGGAAGGATTTGGGTGTGAAGCCTTATAAGATACAACTGGTGCAAGAATTGAAGCCAAACGACCTACCACAACGCCAAATTTTTGGTGAATGGGCTCTTGAAAAGTTAGATGAAGATCCACTTTTTTATCGAAGAATTGTGTTCAGCGACGAGGCTCATTTCTGGTTGAATGGATACGTGAACAAGCAAAACTGCCGTATTTGGAGTGAAGAGCAGCCAGAAGCATTGCAAGAGCTACCAATGCATCCACAAAAAACAACCGTTTGGTGCGGACTATGGGCTGGCGGCATCATTGGGCCGTATTTCTTCAAAGATGATGCGAATCACAACGTTACTGTGAATGGTGAGCGCTACCGTGCGATGATAACAAACTTTTTTTTGCCCAAAATGGAAGAGCTTGACTTGCATGACATGTGGTTTCAACAAAACGGTGCCACATGCCACACAGCACGCGAAACAATGGACCAATTGAGAGGCGAGTTCGGTGAACAGTTTATTTCACGCTTGGGACCAGTCAATTGGCCGCCCAGATCGTGCGATTTAACGCCTCTAGACTATTTTTTGTGGGGCTATGTTAAGGCTAATGTCTATAGGGACAAGCCCGCTTCGATTGACGCACTGGGAGCCAACATTGCCAACATTATTCGTGAGATACCGGCCGAAATGTTGGAAAGAGTATGCCAAAATTGGACTAAGCGGATGGACCATTTGAGGCGCAGCCACGGCCAACATTTGCATGAAATAATCTTGAAACATTAAATTATATCGACCCAACTATCGATCCAAATAAATATTTCATGCATTTTTCTGAATTTTATGTGTTTTTTTTTTTTAAATTTCCGATAGTTCTTATAAAATCACCTTTTAGTAGAAAATTCTTTTGTGTTTTCAATGCGTACCTTTCAAAGCTGTAAAAAATATAAAACCATTAAATTGCTATGTGGACACCACCACGACAATTTAAAAAATAAAATTGTGTAACTAAAATTGTCCTTTATGTTCCTGGACTAAACATAATATTAAAAAAAAATTATGTGAGAGAGATTTTTGTATAAAATCGAATATTTGTTTTTAGCAAAAATATGTTTGGTACATTTTAATGCTTTTGTCAGAAAATTTTAACACTACAAAACATCTGGCAGCTGCTTTAATTTAATGGTTTATCATTTTGTTAAACCCATTTCAAAGAATTCCATATTTTTACAGCTTGAGAGTGATTGTATTCAGTTCACAAACCAAATTAATGGTACTGTATACATTGCATTGTAAATGAAATCTAAAAAAAAAAATTTGCAAAGTGCCACATTTTTTTACTGCTTTTAGGTATTTTAGGAATTGAAAAAAAAAAAAACGTTATTTTAAAAAATGAGCAAGTGCAAACTCAAATATTAGTCGATAAATTACAAAGTGAAATAATAAATTGGCTTAAAAATACTTTTCTTTTAATTATTAAATAGTACTAGTGGCATTAATTTAAAATTAATGATGGTGGGCATATTGAGTATATTAAATAATTAACTTATATTTCTAGATTTTATGCATTTTTTACTAACAATTTCTACGATATCTTTAAAACTAGTAGGCAGAACGACTCAAGGTAAATTTTAATGTAGAATTTTCTGTTTAGCAATATTTAACAAAACATTTTGAAGTGTTTTATTACTTATATCGTGTCACCCATATGATTGAAAGTAGAACAAAGTTGAAAATATACTTCGAAAACAGTTTAAAGTTGATCTGATCCAAAACCATGTATTATTCTTATTATTAAGAATGAGGAGCGGGAACAAGTCACTTGATCACTGCGCCCAAAATAGACGTATTGTGTACAGTCTATGCGTTCACTATTCCAGATCTAAGTATCAAATAAAATCAGTTATTTTGTTTAGTGACAGCTTTCCTACCTTTCTGAAAGTCAACAAGAAGCCGTTACGAAATCCTCAAAGTCGGAAAGTCACAAAATACATGTTATTAGATTTTATCATGTAATCCACAAAACCTGCATGGGCTGAACAAATTAGGATTTAAAACAGGTATCCTTATGCTATTATTAATCAGTCTCGCCCGATCCCTTACTCTGTCAGTTGGAATCCTTAGAGTAAAGGGAGCCTATGTATGAAATTTCATAGAAGTTTCATTAAAAATTCTAACTTAATTCTTTTTTTAAAGTAGGCATGGCTGGTGAATACAGGTTTAATGAACTAAATTAAAAAAAAAATTCATTGGAAAACAAAAATAAAAAAACAAATAGAAAGTAAGTTTTATATTGTGCATATATAGTGGCGTTTGATCAAAGCTAAAACTAAAACTAAATTTTTCACAGAAATAAAAGAATTTCTCTTGCATACTGAGAATAGAAATCTTGCCGTCTAAAATATTACAACTGCATGTTTTAAATTATAAAATTTTCAACTTTATTTATTTGTATATTAAAACAAAACCCGGTTTTTAATGATAGCTTAGCACCTTGCTGGCGTAGAGTTTAAAAATTTCGATCATTATTAGATGAATTTTTTCCTCTAAAGCTCGTTTTAGCTATTTTAAATTAAAAATAGTCAAATAATTTTTTTGCCTTGCTTTGTAAATTTTCCACTATAAAATTTATAGAATTTGTCGAATCATTATATCAAATTGTTTTTTGTATGGAAAATATATTTTTGATATTCTTAGAAGTTAAATGTTTTTATTATTTTTTAATTAAATAACATTTTTGATAATAAGAAAGGAATTTTGTTAAAGTAGTTTTTAATCTTATCTTTTAAAATGGGTTTGGCTCATGTGATAGAAGAACTGATTATAGTTTATTTTTTAATAATTTCTAAACTATGAAATAAATGATTTCATTGTTTCTATTGTTATTCTTTTTAACAAATAAAAAACTAAATTTTTACCAAAAATTTATACAACGATTTTATTATAATTCTACAAATATTCAGAATATATCAAAGATTTCAAGTTTTTGTTAAAGTAACTGTGCATAAAACTCAGAACTATTACTCATAATCATGGTTACACTAAAGTATGCTTTTATTCAAGGCTTATTTTAGACCATAGTGTAATTATATTAAGTGGACGCAACTCGTCAGCTGTTTTTTATTTATATTTGTTTTTTGTTAGACTTGAATAATAAAATTTTTTTCATTTTGCTTTGCTTGTTTACGAAATAATATTTTTGTAGTACAGGGTGTTTTTTATAGACGTATAGAACTTTAAATTGCAATAAAACAACGATCGATTGACATGAATTTTATATATCCGAAAGATAATCTTGTGGCATTACATTTTAAATATGATTTCTGGCATATGACCACCACGGCTGGCTCGGATGTAGTCCAATCTGGACGTCCAATTTTCGATAACTTTTTCCAACATTTGTGGCCGTATATCGGCAATAATACGGCGAATGTTGTCTTCTAAATGGTCAATCATTGGTCTGAAGAAGTACAGACCAATGATTCCACCAGCCCATAAAGCGCACCAAACAGTCAGTTTTTCTGGATGTAACGGTGTTTCGACATACACTTGAGGATTAGCTTCACTCCACATGCGGCAGTTTTGTTTGTTGACGTAGCCATTGCACCATAAGTGCGCTTCATCGCTAAACAAAATTCGCTTATGAAAATCGGGAATCGTTTGGCTTCAATTCTTGCACGAATTGGATTTTGTAAGCACGCAAACCAAGATTCTTCCGCAAAATCTTCCATAAAGTGGATGGACACAGATCCAATTCCTGTGCTCGATGGCGGATTGACTCATTCGGGTCTTCCTCAATGCTACGCTCTACAGCAGCAATAGCTTCTTCTGTACGCACCGTACGGCGTCTCTGGGGATGCGAGTTATCAATAAGAGTAAACGTGTTTCGAAAACGTTCCACGGTTAATCGAATTAACTGCTCGGATGGACGATTTTGTCGACGATAAAATGGAACCATTATTTTCGAAATAAAATTGCACTATTTGCAAGCGTTGTTCAGGCGTGAGTCTATTCATGATGATTTGCCAAACCAAACTGAGAACAAATCAATTGACAGCTGTTAAATCGGTCCCCATCTTGAACAGTAATGCCAACTTAAAGTTCTATACGTCTATAAAAAACACCCTTTATAACTCATAACAATATAAATTTTATTGAAAAGTGGTTTTGAATGTCAAATTTTATTTATTAATTCTTATGCCAAATTTTGTGAAAAATCTTTTAAAAATCTTATAAGAAAGTGCAAAGCAACTTTATTTAAGTGCTAAATAAAAAATTTATTATAAGAAACGTGTTGATTCTGTGCTGCCAAAGCTGTTATATGCAAATTTTTTTAAACATTGTGGAAATAAATTTTATTGCCTGCCCAATTATTTGTGAAAAATCTTCTAAAATTTTTATAAGAAAGTGCAAAGCAACTTTATTTAAGTACTAAATAATAAATTGATTAAAAGAAATGTGTTGATTCTGTGCCGCCAAAGCTGTAAATATTTTTTTTAAACATTGCCGCAAACAATTTAATTGCTTGCCCAATTATTTTCGTGTGCAGTGAAAACTATAAATAAATAAAATTGTGAATATATTTATAAAAAGCAATGTCTTACTGTATTTTATTTAAGAAAAGGGTGGAAAAGGGTCAAAACACTTTTCAAATGCCCACAGATCCTATGAAATTAATTATATTTATTGCATTATTTTTATTATTTTATTTATTTATTACTATTTTTTGCATTACGAGTATAAGCTATGTTGTAATATTTTCTTTCAACCCTATTTTTGTTTAATTCTTTTGTTACTTCTCTTTCTTCATTTTGACATTAATCTATGAATAATTACACTAACAAAATACATCGTGCGCCTACTTCATATAATTATACTATGTTTTAGATCATAAGAACTTTTAGATATTAAGTCGTTTTGTTTTCCAGCAGATTTCAACTTGACTATGGTTATCGGTAATATTTGATAGTTTTCTACAAATTATTTGCAATATAAAGCTTCTTAATTTCTGCCCACTAATTACCTAGAAACTTTAAATTTTAAATAACTTTAGCGGCCCATACACGGCAGCAACATGCATGTGCAATCAGGTGATTGTATTGTATGAAAATTTTCTGTGATTGTAGGTCTTGCTTTAGCGATATCTCATATATTTTTATATTTACCTGATGCTGCAAGCTTCCTGGTGCTGTGTATGTCGAAATTAGCTCATTTGAGGCATGTTGTCAAAAATTAAATATTAAAAGCTTTTGCTATTAATTTTTTTCAATTTTATTAATATTAATTTTTATTGGTTTAATTTATTTTTTTACTAGATCTTTCGGGCTGTCTTTACTGATATTATAAACGCGAAAGCTTGTTTGTATGGATTTTAATTAAACTTTACAATAATATAGCCTATACATCAGAATTATATATATATCTATATATTTATAATAATTTAGGACGGTCTATATCCAACTTTTTATTGAATAATTATAGTTTTCAACGGATTTCTCTGAAATTTCATACTTCAAGGAAGATTCCCATATATTTTTATATCAACCATGCCCACTTTTATGCATACACAATATAAACAAATTGCCACCATTCATGATGATCCTTCCTGTAATACAGAACACCAGTCAAACACAAATGTCAAATACATCTGATGCTAAAGGAAAAACTTTCAAGATATTGCAAGTATACACTTATACTTCCCTATGTGCAAACATAAAAAAAAATTTTGTTATCGAAAAAAAAAAAACGAGAAGAGAAGAAAGTGTGCAGCAGTGTTGTTTAGTTACCTGGCGTTCTTTTGCCATGATAGTAGCAGTTTCATGGTGTGTTATGAATCGAGCTTATTAACTCAATTACTTGATTAACCGTATACTGCTGTCGTGTATTGGCCCCTTTAACCTAAAGATTGACTAGCACTTTAAGCACTTCAATAAACGGCAAAACAAAATAAAAAACATAATTGAATAAATTTTAAACAAAACAAGAATAGAATTTAAAAAACAAATAATTATTTATGCTTTGAAAGAGACGTACGAACCAACACAAAATAACAAAAACACCTTAAAATTTGTTATATTTAAATGAGAGAATGAATGAGCTCTACATTTAACAAGTGGCGAGTAGCGAAATTAAGTGCTTTTATTCAGTATTGTTTCGGTGGTAGACCTTATCGGTTGTCGAATATTAAAAAAATAATAGAAAACACTACTAAATGCTTGTATGTCCGTGTGTGTTAGTTTTAGCACTAAAGAAACCTAATAATATTATAGATAAATAATAAAAAACATCAAAACGTTTAGCAACAAAATAATATTTGTGTATGTGTGTTTGTATATATTTATTTACATGAATAAAAATGATGTCTAACAGACCAAGCTAAATTAGAGCGGCAAACATAGCGTTTCTTAACGCTGGCGTGCGTATTCTCTACAGTAATGTTAATCAGTTTTTTAATAAAGCCAACAAAAATAGATTTAAAAAAAACTAGCTAAAACGTCATTACTGGTCATTGATAACCACACAAAAATAAAAAACAATTGTTTTGCAGCCAACTTCACTATAAAAAGCTCTGTCAAAATTAGATTTTTCAACCCCTCAGTGCTGCTGTCGAGTTATTTCGATATGCTTCATATATTTTGTATGTGCAAAAGCATTTTTAGCAAATAAAAAACGCTTGCTGCGCCAATTTAGGTATGTTTCTAAAGAAAATGAAAATATATCCAATAATTGAAAAAAATATGGTTTTTGGTTATAAAAAAATCTGTATAAAAATGTTCATTAAAATTTAACTACAATGAGAACCACAAACGATGAAAAATTAAATGACAACGGAAGATATAAAAGTTTTGAAACTATTTTGTTAAATTTTATATTCGAATTGTTTTTCTTCGAACTTTGTATTCTATTGATTTGCAAAAATATTATTGGACTTCTGTAAAATTTTTTGAATGTTGATTATTAATATATTACTCGATAAAAAGAATAAAAAAAAAAAATAACTAACGATTTCTGTGTTTTATATCACACGCTTAAGACCTTATGATATTTAATTGTTTGCACATTTTATTGATATAGAATTAAAAGAAAGAAACAACAAATGATAGAAAGAGCCAAATATAAAAAATCAAAACAATTCGTGCATAAACCAAAAAATGGGCAACATTTAAGTTGAAAATTTAAACATTTTTTTTTTGACAGTCCGTGATTTTTTATCGATAACACTGGTGATATATTTGACGTTTTCGAATTCATCTTGATAAAGTTACAATCTCTTCCATTACAATATATTTGCGCTGTTCTTCAAAAATTAAACAATTCAAGAAAACGTAAGTGTCATATGGGCTTTAGTGAACAATTAAAAAATCATTCTTTCTTTTATATAAAAGTACTTCACTTTGGTAATCGTTTTGTCGTTTTCATTGTAATTGTGCTCTGCTGCCTTATACACAACATAAATAAACAAATAAAATTGCTTAAAAAACGTGCGGGCTGAGATTGTTTTTTGCCAACGCATATGTTTAAAAAAGCTTAAGGCATTTGACATCAATTTGCTTAGTTAGTCGTTTGACGTAATAAATAAACATAAAAATTTATTTAGGAAAAAAGAATCAATAAAATCAATTTTAACTTTATCTGTAGCAGATGAGTCATTATTTTTATTGGAACACCAGCCAAATAGGGATTCTCATACTGCAATATATTTATTTTTTTTTTTAACTTTTTGGCTAAACGGTAATTATTTTGTTTTGCGGTGCGATCATAGCCCATAATGATAATAACAATAATAACAAGTATTTTGTTTTTATTTTTATTTTAATAAAGTCTGTTTACTTTTATATTTATTATTGAAAGTAAGTACATTGCACTGAAAAAAATCATTTTTCTTTTAGTCTCAGCGAGTTTTATTACAAAAGAAGAGCAAATATTACCCACTTGATCAAAGAGCCATAGTCGATTTAAAAAATTGGCTTTAAAAAAGTTGACTTATAACGCTTTAAAAATTAAAAGCTCAATAATATTTACATTGTAAATTTACTCTAAAGAAAAATTAAAATTTGACTGAAACCTGTTTTGAGATTCGTTGTGGCTTTTCTTACTTTCCAAAAAAAATAAATAAATTTGGAGAACGCATTATTTTGAGAACACATTTTTGTTATTTTGAAGAAAATTGTACAAAATTATATATTTTAAATTCTAATATGTAACTACGCCACTCTAACATTGATTTATATGATTGATATGACATCATATCAGAAAGAAACCGATAGCGGGATGTCTCAATTTGTGTTATTATAGTCCACTATTGGAAATTCACGTGTCGGAATTTTTGTAAAAATTTTTTTACTTCAGCAAATTTTAAATCAAGTGGGTAATTTATATGAGTGTAAGCATGTGTAGATGTTGTAAATTTTTAAGACCAACAAAAAATATTAGTAAAATATTTTAGCCGAATTCAATTGATTTTTCTTTTTCACTATATCTGAACAATTAATAGTTTAATTTAATATACACTGAAATAATAATTCATTATTTTTCAACTAATGAAAAGATTTCATTAGACTAATGATAATTTCTCATTGATTCAATGAAATTATTTCATTAAATGAATGAATATTTCACTGAATTAATGAATTACTTTATTAGCTTAATGAACCAATTTCATTGGTAGAAAAATAATGAAATTTTTCATTGAATTAATGAACAAAATTCTTTCAGTGTAGTAGCAATAATTGAATAGTCAAATAAGAGAAAGTCAAATTAAGTAAAAGCCCTTTAATATCATATTTTTAAAGTCGTAAATATTTCTTAAAGAAAGAAGGTCTATAATGCAAAGAAAAACAATTTATGACAATATTTTCTACTTTCAATCGAATTGGCAATTAAAAATATACAAGCAAAAACATCTCCTGCACCTGACCGCATTATTGGTGCTTTGTTAATTAACTTACCAGATTCTACTGTGAGAACCATCCTGTCTATACCTAATGCCATATTAAGAGTTGGTTATTTTCCGTCATCTTGGAAGATGTCTGAAATTGTTAGGATCGCAAAACAGGAGATAGACGTCAGCTAGCTAAGCGTTCACTGAAACGCCTGCAGAATGTGAGACTGTGACGCATGGAGAGTTCCAGACAGATTCTAAGATTTTCACTTGCCCACTAAGATTATCTCCTTTAATATAGAATAGACCAGGTAGCTTTAAGGCTAAATTAGCTGATGTTCCCCTACTCCTAATATGTAAGGGAGTGGGCCCAGTTATCATTCTTAAAGCATTTCTTGATTAATTAATAATAATATTCAGTGGTAAGATTTGAATACTTATAGTAAAATTCATTGAAGAAAATCCAATAATAACATAAAAAAATTAATATTTGCTTGCGAATTTACCATTTTTTTTTTTTACTTTTTGTTATAAATAAATAATAAATTAAATAATAAATTTGCTTTTAAATAATAAATTTGCTTTTAATAATCGTTCTCTCTATAAATGGGTGGCGTAGAGATGATTTAAGAAACAAATCCAAATTTTAGACATTTTGTTTTTGTCGTGACATCAACCGCAATATATGTATAACCGAATATCTGAAATTTAAATTGTTACGAAAAATAATGCTGTTGTCCCACTGTTATTATTTTTCAGAAGAATTTGTAGTTTAAAATGTGTAGTATTCATGTTAGTTTTCAGTGTTATATAATTAGCTAGATTTTAAATGACCGTTACAGTTTGGTTTTATTATTTGTTAAATCTATAATGCTCTAGGCTGAGCTGACTTTGCCAGAGCTGATCAGTTTTAGTTGAGACGTTAAACAGTAAACAAGGTGTGTAATAAAGAACAAAGTGTCGTTCAGATGGTTATAACTATGTGCCTATGTGGTGAAAAGTGTACTAGTTGCGTTTTATTTTACAATACCGAACCGTAATAAACTAAACGTTTTTCAAATAGGGTAAAAACGTAACATTATTTTTTCTAAGGCTGTTATTCAAAATGACTGACTTCAAGTAGAAATTATGACAAATTTTTCATAGAAATCTGTCACAATACCGATTTCAAGTCTACTTTAATATTCTTTGAATACAAGCATAAATGTCTGTACCAAAATTTGTTTATTTTGAGAAGATTATAGTTTTTGTTTACAAACAACTATATATAATTACGTCTGACATATTTAAATCCTTTTTGGTTCTAGCAGCTCATGTTTTTTTGAAAAATAATGTTTTAGAAGTCATGCAAGTTATGCGACCATTTAACAATATAAAAGTTGATTGGTACGTTTACCATGAATTGTATTATTTAAGAGGTGTAAAAAAAATCAAAACTGATTCTAGCTTATACGCTAAATATACTTTTTTTATCACTTTTTCATCTTACATCTTACGATGCTCATATAAAATTTGAAGACTGTATCTCTATTATAAATATTCGCATAGTGAATGAGAAGGAATTGTAACACCACATTTTCCATTCTTGCCGTTTTAACTATTTACTTTAACAAAATTCTTTTTCATCATCACCAAGGTTTAAGTTTTTTAAAAGAAAACTCCCCTAGAAAATAAATCACTTTGTTTTATTTACAGGCTTTTAACCGTTTTTTGTTTTAAAAAATCAGTCCTTAAAGCATTAAAAAAGCTTTTCAAATGATGCTTATCTTTGCTACAATGAATCAGCCTGAAGGTATGCTGTATTTATTTTACAGCTTCTATGTTATCTTAAATTAAGAGATATTGTGGCGTCACTTGCATCCATAGAGATGCTTTGCAATTCAAAGTTCACTTGGTCAGAAAGAAACCTGTTGATTCATTTAAAGTTGCGTGACGTCACATATTTTTTTTGTTAAAGTCTGCATGGGAAATTTTATTTGACAAACCAAGTTCGATGAATTGGGCGATTGTCTGGTTGTTGTTGTTTTATTTAAAAAAAAAAAAAAGAACTGAATATCGTGAGTCGTCCAAAGACGGCAAATACTCATTGCATGAGTAATTAAAATTAAAATTTAAATAAAACACAAACATCCACACATGATTCCGTTCGTTTAATTATATATTCGTACTCTACTTTTCCAGACGTGTAGTTTTTTTTTATGCAAATTAAATTTTTAAGAAATTGAATAAAATTTTTGCTATATGTATCACACACAATTTTGAATTCATTGATTATGAATGAATTTATATGTAACCACAATTGCTTGTGTTAAATGTGTAAATATTGTGGTTTGTAAGTTTTATTATGTACATATGTGCTGTTCAAAACATTTTGAAACTCACGCATTAATACACACATACATATATAAAATTTTGTAATACAAAGTGCTTGTAAACCTTTGAATACATGATTGTGCAGCGCTCTAGTACATATCGCTCGTAATGAGCCAGAGAGTACTAAATTTAATATTTAATATTTACCACACAAACAGAGAAAGAAAACACGTTCGAGACAGCAGGCTATCGGCTACACGACTGCAAGTTCCGTTGGCTACACTTGTCGCCGTGTAGCCAGCTACTTAATTATTTTGGAAACTCAGCATCTGATCTGTAATTTTGACGTTCTAATATGGAATAAAATTTTTACATGAAATATATCAATATTATTAATACTACACTGAGCCGATAGCCTATGCAGCTACATTACATTTACATTTAGTCTTAGAATTTATTCTCATGACTAAATTAATTATATATAAATAAATAAAAAATATTAATACTACTAATTAAAATAACATTAAAAAATATTTACCAAACAAAAACATTAATGAATAATTTAGAAATGCAAATAACTGTTTGTTATAGAAGTACATTTTTCAGTGGTTCCACATTAAAGTTTTTAATTTATGTAAAAATACAATTTTTTATTCAGGCGTTTCAGAATTTGTGCTTTTTTCAAACAAACATCGTCGATAATTTTTTTTTTTTTTTTTAAATGTCAAAAAAAAAACGTGAAGTATATATATTTTTTTAATCAAATTAAAATTTCGTATTAAGTTTTTACGTTACTTGAATAAAAATGAAATTAAATTGATATTTTCTTATATTTTGTTGGATCTGGGAAAATATTAAATAAGTGTATTGATTGTCAAAGAAAATTAAATATTTTTCAGCTCTAATTTAGTTTGCATTTCGTATTATATTGGCAGCACTACATTGTTTATTACTGTCATTGAAAATTGAAATTAGCCTAAGT
Source organism: Thelaira solivaga (assembly GCA_947397855.1). NCBI lineage: Eukaryota > Metazoa > Arthropoda > Insecta > Diptera > Tachinidae > Thelaira > Thelaira solivaga. The sequence continues at coordinate 23,607,257 of OX377612.1, read as the reverse complement.
TGACGACAGCTACAACGGTGATTGTATAGCCGTGCTGTCGGGAATATAATCGTTTTCATATTAATACATGATTCTATTTTTGACAGGTTGTAGTAGGTAGCTTGCTGTGTCGAATGTGTTTAATGCATAACACTTAATTTTGGTTACATATTAAAGGTGATAATTATGAATTAATAAAGTAAGTCATACATGATAAGTCTTTTATTTATAATTAAACTCAATACATATTTAATTGAATTGAATTTTACGTTTGTGAATGACTTTTGTTATTCATATTTTGACTTTCAATAGTCCTATAATAATTCCATGTTGAAAGTCAGCCAAGTGGGCATAGGGTAAATATGCCAGTAGTTGGCAGTTTAACTTTTTTCTATTTTCAAATTGGTACCATTTTATACATGATCATGGTATAATTTACTGTGATAACACGGTGTAATAATACAGTATTGGGTATAGTTTTAAAAATATTAAGTTATTTTTAAAAATTATTTATTAAAAATACACAAAATTTGCCAGTAGTCGGCATACATGTCGTAATGCTCGCCATACTGTGATCCTATCGTTGGCATATCATTATGACTTTACATTTTTTTCAAGACAATCAGCTGTCGACGCTTTAAATTACTCAATAAAACGTTCAATCGACTACTCACAAAACACAATTTACGAATAATCGGCACAAAAAGAATATATTTTTCGCTAATTTTTATTTCGCAATGACAATATTTGAACTCTTTTCTTTCCATAGAAACTATTATAAAAGGTGATTTTATAAGAACTATCGGAAATTAAAAAAAAAAAAAAAACACATAAAATTCAGAAAAATGCATGAAATATTTATTTGGATCGATAGTTGGGTCGATATAATTTAATGTTTGAAGATTATTTCATGCAAATGTTGGCCGCGGCTGCGCCTCAAATGGTCCATCCGCTTAGTCCAATTTTGGCATACTCTTTCCAACATTTCGGCCGGTATCTCACGAATAATGTTGGCAATGTTGGCTTCCAGTGCGTCAATCGAAGCGGGCTTGTCCCTATAGACATTAGCCTTAACATAGCCCCACAAAGAATAGTCTAGAGGCGTTAAATCGCACGATCTGGGCGGCCAATTGACTGGTCCCAAGCGTGAAATAAACTGTTCACCGAACTCGCTTCTCAATTGGTCCATTGTTTCGCGTGCTGTGTGGCATGTGGCACCGTCTTGTTGAAACCACATGTCATGCAAGTCAAGCTCTTCCATTTTGGGCAAAAAAAAGTTTGTTATCATCGCACGGTAGCGCTCACCATTCACAGTAACATTGTGATTCGCATCATCTTTGAAGAAATACGGCCCAATAATGCCGCCAGCCCATAATCCGCACCAAACGGTTGTTTTTTGTGGATGCATTGGTAGCTCTTGCAATGCTTCTGGCTGCTCTTCACTCCAAATACGGCAGTTTTGCTTGTTCACGTATCCATTCAACCAGAAATGAGCCTCGTCGCTGAACACAATTCTTCGATAAAAAAGTGGATCTTCATCTAACTTTTCAAGAGCCCATTCACCAAAAATTTGGCGTTGTGGTAGGTCGTTTGGTTTCAATTCTTGCACCAGTTGTATCTTATAAGGCTTCACACCCAAATCCTTCAGCAAAATTTTCCACGTAGTGGAGTAACAGAGGCCCAATTGCTGCGAACGGCGCCGAATCGATAATTCACGGTCATCACCAACACTGGCCGATACGGCTGCGATATTTTCTTCAGTTCGCACTCTACGTAAGCGTGTTGGTGGTTTAATGTCCAACAATGTAAATTTGGTGCGAAATTTTGTTACAATAGCCCGAATAGAAGCCTCAGTAGGTCGATTAAACTGACCATAAAATGGAAGAAGCGCGCGATTAACTTTCTTAACAGAGCACGCATTTTGGTAATAAAATTCAATAATTTGCAAGCGTTGTTCGTTTGTAAGACGATTCATGATTAAATTATAGACCAAACTGAAGATGTTTGACAGTGACACAAGATACAAAACGTGCGTGAGCTGTCAAAACTAGTGTTGCCAAAAAGATAATAGCAAAAAAATCACTCTTTAATATAGAAATTGTTTCAAAATTAGCCATTCAAAACTGGCCTTGCCACTAAATTTTTCCTAGAAAACAAGCACTTCTGCAGATGAGAGTTGAGTATAATATTTAACTAAAGTTCATATTTTATTTTTTTCTTAATTATATAAGTTATAAAATAAAAAAAGAACACATGCCGAAACTAGGAGCATTTGCCCTATTAGCTTTTTATTTGAAATACATAAAAACTTCAGCCGCTCCCAAACTCTGAATTGTTATAACGACGCCCTCAAAAAATTTATTATTTTTTCTTCATCATCATAAATTTTCCTGTAACCTCTATTCCAACTTTCTTGACATTTAATTTAATAAATCTAGCGGTTTTTCTCAATCTTTATTATATTATTTTTTTAAACTTTTGTTTATTTTATTTAAAATTGTAAACATTAAAAAAACAGTTTTTTATGAAGTGACTCGGAATTATTTAACATTAAAATTTAATATACTTGTATTTCTTATTTTCAGATAATAAAATTGGCTTCAGTTAAGGTAAGTCTAATTAAAATAAATTTTTTTTTCACTAAATTTTGATAAAAAAGTTTTTCACCATTGAAATATATAATAGTTACACACACGCTTGCATAAAAAAAATATTTTAAAAAGCTGTATAATGAAATAATAAGCCTAGGTGCTGCTGCTGTAACGAATACGGTGATATGTGGCAGCGTCGACCATAGCTTCTCGTAAATTAGACTATGAAAACGACAATCGTAATAAGGCTGAATGTCTGAGGAGTTGTTTATAATAGACCAGAGTACTAACGTGGTTTGATATAAAATCTTAAAATGTATTCAAGGCCAGCAAAGTTTCACAAAATGTAGTTTTTGAATACATTTTAAGTTTTGTTTTATTTGTGGCGTTACAATCGTGCATGTTCTGTATTCCACACGGATTTGAAAAAATGTGAAATTAAATTTATTTTCTTCTTATTAAATGAAAACTTTTATGTTTTTTTAGTTCTACCAATAATTTTGCACCCAAAATAAAGCAAAAACAAAATTTCAAAAATTTTAAAATGAACCACAGAGTATTTATGAGGTGCTGAGTTTTTCAATTTTGAATAAAATATTCGGATTCGGAATACAGAACAGCACTGAATGTTAAAATTTCGTCATTTTACAAGGATAATTTTTGTAGAACATTTCAACCCTGTAACTCCTTAGCTTACTGGTTTTTTTTACACTTTTTAAGTTAAGGGTCAAGAAAATTTCATTTATTGAAGAGTGAGATGGCTAAAAGGTTCCACAAAAATATTCCTCGTAGTGCTTTACATAAGTTTAATAAACATTTTGTGTACCTAGAATGGAGGATTCGCATCATAACCTAAGCTGACTCACAATTAAACTCTGAAAAGGGGAGAAACTTTAAGTTCTATTTCAACCATAATAAGTTGTCAGAACCTTGCTTTTCCGAAAAAAAATCGATTTTATTGTATAGTGTTATGAGTCATGATCATGATTTAATTTTATATTTCATTTTACATAAATTCTTGAAATTGACGTTTGCACGTGTCTTATAATTTTTTTTTTTTTCGAAATAAATATTTTTTAATTTAATTTTTTCTAACGCATTTGTTGTGGAAAATTATTATTTTAATATTAATTTTAAAATGTGCAAAGCCTATACATCAAAATCAAAAATCAAATTGCTATAACGCGAAGTGTTTCATTCAACAATGGAAGCTCATGAAAAAGCTTGGACATTCGGCAAGAATTATAAAAATTATCTCAAGTAAGTGTGTAAAAACTTTAAAGTACTTTTGCTGGCCGCATACAGTATTAAGCATTTTTGGTGGCATTTAAAGCAGTCGCTGCTAAGAAAAAGTTGTATGAAAGCTTATCAAAATGCTATTAGTTAGTGGCGGTTATGTTGTTATTGCTAATTATAATAAAACCTTTGACGTCAATCGTTTTTTATGGAAATTCCTTACTTTAAGAATGGAACAATTTGGCATACTCATTCTGTAAACAAACACTTAGTGTTTGATTTTTATTTAAAACAAAAAAAAATCAGTCAAAAATGCGTCATCATCACATAAAATTCAAAATCTAACATGCATACTTGTGATTTAGGTTTGTTATTCGTTATACTCGTAGCCAGAGAACGTTTATTTAAATAAGGATAAGTTTGTTTAAAAAAATGTTTCGCACCTTTTGGAGTCTGTGGTCATGTCAAGAAATTCATTTGAAATTTTGTGGAATTTGTCCATAATCATAGTCACACAAAAGTAAGCTTTTATTAAAAGCTGACTTTTGTTCATAAGAATTATATGAAGTTAAAGTTGTTTTTAAAAAGACTATGATTACGGCCTAATTTGCTTAATGGTTTTTAGTTTTCATTTTTTTTATTCAATTTTAAAATATTAATTATTTGGCCATAGTTTACAATGACCTGATTCCTGTTAGTTAATTCCCTTGATTAAATTCTAAATTTGGTGGTTTGTTTGCATTATATAGTCGTACATTTGAAAATAATTTCAGAATACATTATTGTCTTTAAAAAATACGTATGAGAAGTTCAGTTGAAATATTGTAACGCCTCGATAAATTGTATTTTCAAATGAAATGAAAGTAATTATCTGGTGGTGATTTTTTTTTTTTTTTTTGTTCGAAGCACATGACCTACACCCATATACAAAGTGATTTTTAAAAAGAATTTTAATGACTGCATGTTATAATAAAATACTTTTTAATGTCATAATGGGAAAAATCAGAAAATGCTTTAACTACTCACTTGATTCATTGAAATAATAAAATAAAATGTAAACAAAAATTATGATATTTAAAACAAAATATTAGTAAATAGTATGAAACGTATTTTTAGCGTTTTGTTTTTATGATTTTTTAATAAATTTGTTTTTGAACACCTTTAACAACATTCTAATGACATCAAGAGAGTAACCACAAAAAGCCCAAACAGTTCATTTATTTGCAAACACATTGAAGGGGAATGAAAAAAAAAAATACAAAATATCACTTTCCCTTTAGCATTACAGTTATTCATAAACAAAACTTTGTAATTTAAAATAAATAAAAGTTTAGCTAATAAAAAATATATTCAGAATATATTTCCATCTTAAGTACTTATTTATTACGCAATTCCAATTGAAGTCGTTCGTGCATGCTTACTAACACTGTAAATAAAAAACCAATAATTAAACATCATCTGTTTGCTTTTAATAAATCTATTTAAAATAAATTAAATGACAAGCATTTAAGTCTGCTAAAGTGATAACTTAATATGAATCAATTGATGAAGGAGTGAGTGAATGATTGACTGATGATAAAACAAATAATATCACGTGTAATAATTAATTTCATTACTAATTACAATGTAATATGAATTATTTAGAATTTATCTAATCATATAATATTAAAAACAAAAACAACTAAACACTAGATTAGTTAAGTTACTACGTAAATTTAACACGAAAACTGCTTAGTTTTCTCATTAAGCTGTGAATATAAATACGTTTATGATGCTTAATGTTGTTGTTGTTAATGATGTTGGCTGTGATAAATGTTTGAACACTTTTTTTGTTGCTATTGTTGTTGCTGTTTGCGTTGGTTTAGTTCTAAATGTGGAATTTTTCATTTATTGTAGATGTAACCGTATTGGCATTTCATAATACTTTGTAATTGGGAATTTATAAATAAAACTATTGTAGTTTACTTTTATACATTGACGTAGGTACTTTACCACAAACTGTTAATTAAATTGTGTTTATAAAAGGGTTTTTTGAGAAACCTAAAATACTAATTATTTCCTATATACGACAAAAAAAAAATTAATTACACAATAGTTCGGGACGATATTTTACTTTTATATGTTTTCCAATTTTCTAAATAATGGTGGTTCAGTTCAAAATACTGTTCACAGTCATCGCAATTTCGGTCTCATCTTCAAATAAGTAAGCCCTGACCAAAATCTGCTCCATACAGTTGCTTGTTGTGGGTGCATTTGTTGCTCTTGGATTTCATGGGAATTTTCTTAGCGCTCAATTCATCAATTTGGTGTATGCACGAAGCCATTCCTATTAAAGTGCGCTTCATTGGAGAAGATATTATATATATTTTTTTAATTGGCATAGATTTCACTTTATGACATTACAAATCGAAGAAACTACCGTCAAAGATATTTTATTTCATACTTAATTGGACCATGTTTTTTTCACAATTCCATAAAAAAATCAAAATTTTCTTAAAAATTACATGTTTTTATTTTAACGTGAAAAAAGACACCTTTTGTTTGGTCTCACACAAAGAATTTTTAAAAATAAAAATTACTAGCCGCTTTTACCCGAACCCTCCCGGTCTTGTCCCTTCCCCCGTGTATGGGAATGATTTAAATTTTTCTATATTAAAAAAAAAATTAATATACAATTAGAAAATTAAATTAATAAGAAAGAATTTTAAAAAAACAACACAAATTAATTTCTATAATATAGATTACGTTTGAGTCAGCCATATTCTTTTTTTGCGTGTATATAAAAATAACTAAAAACAATTATTTTTTTAGCAAAAATTTTATATCTATAATTTTTAATCGAAGGAACTGTATACTATAAAAGGTCATTCCTTTTGTGATGCAGATGATGTTGCGTGGGTTAGGTTAGGTTAGGTTAGGTTAACAGGTCGCCCGAAAGAAATAAAAACAAGAGCTGGGCTCACTTGGGTCCTCTGACGTGGTCCCTTTGTGATACCTGTATAGAGGAAAATGAAGAAGAGGAGGGATAGTAATAGTAGAGTGAAGGGGAGGAAGGAAGATAGAGAAAGAAAGAAAGAAAGAAAGTGAAAGAATGTTGCGTGGGTTAGTTGGTATTAATATATTTCAATTTAATTTAATTAAGTTTAATTTCATTTTATATCAAAATGATATGAATTTAATTTATTTAAGTTGTTTTATTTTCCCTTTATCACGTATAAATCAAGTTTTTCTTTGATTCATAAAAGAAAGCGAAATTTTTCCCGGTGAGCAAAGAGTTTAATAATAAAATTTATTTTAATTTAATTTTATTTTTCATTCTAATCCCATGTAAATTAGAAATTATTTAACAAAAATTATTATCTATTGAATGGAAACATAAATATTTTCCTTTTTTTATTTTTCAGTTTATTTTGCTTTAAATGTAAAATTGATTTTTCTTTTTGTGTTGCATTCTTAACTCTTGCGTTTTATTTGCATTTTTGTTTATTGCCAGGCTGACATGTGCAAATCAATTACAAAAAATCTTTCGATAATTTTTATCATTTTTGTTTTTATACACTTTTCAATGAATATTTGCATGAATGAATGAATAAATGAATGAATGTATGCAATCATATACGCTAAGCGTTGAATACAACAAATGTAAGCATAAATTATAAAAGAAAAGACGAAAAAAAATTGTGTTTATGAAAAAAATTAAGGTACCTACTGCTATGACTGTGGTAGGCACTACACACCGAAGTTTTTTTAGTAAAATCACTGGCATTTAACCACTGTGGCTTAATGTTTAAGCACTGGCATAGTGTTACGTGAACACCTGTCTACCAAACCATGGATTTCATTTTAAAATGCCACTGATTTGTTTTTTGTTTGTTTGTTTGTTGATTATTGAAACATTTGCATTACACATTTTCATTAGCATTTTTTGCGATATGTGTGTACGAATGTACAATTTAATGAGGAAGAAGAATAAGTATTGGTAGGAAATGCAGAGTTGTCATTTGTAGCATGTTGTAGGTGCATCAAAACTATTGTAATAATACGGCGGTTGTTGAAGTGCAGACTGGTGCTCAATTAAAGTTGCAAGTTCTTGAGCAATTTCAGTCTGACTTTGATGATTGCTTAAGAAAGGTGTTTAATAAAACCTAAAACTCAACGATATCTATACATGAAAACCAAAAAAAAGAAAATTGTTTTAAAATAAAAAGCATAGCAATGGAAAATATTTTATGAAAATCAACCGAAAATCCCCAAAAAAATTTATAAAAAAGTGTTTAAATAAAAATTTTATTAACAGATGAAGTGTTAAAAGTGAATACATTTGTCCATTCGATTTGATAGGATTTCTTGTTTTATGAATATTAATTTACGGTAGAAAACAGCGATTAATCATGTTGTAAAGTTGTTGTAATTCTGTGCTTCTAATACACAAATATTTAACACTTTTTCCTTTCAACCTGTCTAACGAACTATCTTGTTAATGCCACACAAGAACTTGCAAAGCACACTCTGCAAAATGAGTTTCAAAATGATGCATTCATTTTTAAAAAAGTGATAAGAAATCTAAAATTAAATATGAGTTAGCTGAAGAGGTTTGTATAAACAAAGTTTGCTAAACGGTGAAATATGATTAAGTGGTATCAAATTGGAATAAACTCGATGCCTCATGTTGAAATGTGTATCTGAATCATAGTGTTTTGAAAAGGCTTCTTACAAATCTTAATTATTTTAGTTGGGCACACACATACTTTTACTTTATTGGGAGTGATTTAATAAACTAAATTATAATATGGCTCTTAAGCTTTACGTTCTGCCATGAGATTTTTCTTTAACAAATCATTACTTTAATGCCTGTAAAAGATGTATTTATGAATGAATTGTAAAAGAAGGCCTTAAAAGAATTATTGAATAATAAAAAAATATATATTTTCATTGAGAAGTAAGATTGTAGATAGTTGTCATTCATACATATGTATGCATGTGCTTGCATATACAGACGGTTGTCGCAGCCGCAAAGGCGGCGGAGTTACTTCCGTTTTATGAGTCTACTACATACAATGTGGTATAAGCAACAACCTGTAGCATGTATGTACTCTTACAACTTGCTTACGCATTCATTCATTTAATAAGCCAAATGAAAATGAAAGAAAAAATAAACAAAAAAAAAAAAAAAACAAAATGTGCAAATTAATTTAATCAATACAAAAATAAATAAAATAAAAAGCAACAGACAAATAAAATGTAAATAAAAAACGAATAAAATACAAATAAACGAAACGACTACAAAAAACAAAATGCAAAAAACGGCCGATAATTATGAATGAAGAGAGCGAAATAAATGAAGGGAAAAAATAATAATAAAAACAAAATAAAAAAGACAACAAAACAGGGATTAAATAAAAAAAATTAACAAAAACAAATGTTAAATTTTAAAACGTGAGCAAAAAAAAAAACGTGTAACCACTTGTACGAGCACTCTACTCAAACTAAAGCACATCAAACATGTGTTAAACAGCACGCTCCATATTTTAAAATTAAAATATTTAATTTATTTTTGATGAACTTACTTGCCCACATATTAACTGCGTCATGCATTTTTGTGGTCAGTAGCAAAAACTGTCTAAAACCAGAAATATTTGTTTGACTGAAATCTACTTCACACAGATTTCAAGGAATGACCTAGAAAATGTTAAAAAAATTATTTCAATTTAAGAAATTATTCTGGGAAGTAAACTCTTTTACCAAAATGCAAATGGTCTTATTAAATTAAGTTAAATAAAAGACAAAACATTAGAATTTCATTTCTTTCACTGATGGTTGGTTAAGTGGCGGGCTAACGAGCTTCAATTAGAGTTGCAAGACTCCGTGGGCGTAAAGTGACCTAGATTCACCCCGTGGCAATTAGATATCTGAGAAAGTCTTCTAACCTTACTCCCGATATCTCAGGTAGTCCACTCATCAGATGTGCATCGAAATATCTGTGTATTGAAGCAATTAGAGTCGGCCACTCTCAGAGAAGGTGAAAGACTCTCTCCTCACTCTCGGGTGACCGGTGGCTGTAGCTACCGGGCAGTCCTAGCTTACTGCCGTGTCTGCCGATCGTCCAGTCACCAGTTGTTACTGCCACCAACCTGGAAATGTCCCTTTTATTCCTAATCACTAGCTGAACACAGCATAACCTTACACGTTTCAAGACTCCGCCATCTGGTATCCGCCTTTTGCCGGTAATAATCAGAAATACCACTCCTGATACTACCAAGCGATAGAAATGTAAATATAATTTCTCTGAATTTTGTTGTTAGCCCCCTGAAAAATTACCGAATTTTTCAACCGATGGCAAGTTTTATTACACTAATGAAACATTTCATTAAATCAATGAAATCATTTCATTGAACTTATGAAACATTTTTTTCTCTTTACTTGCTTAACGCAAGCTACTAATTATTATCACAATTTTTTTACTAAAAATATAAAAAATAAAGTTAATTTAGTTCAAAAATTATTTTCTAATTTTTATTTAACGTGTTGCTTAAATTAAAGTACTTGTGCTTGTGCGAGTTTGTTTTGATTACAGTATTGGTTTTATTTTTAATAATTTTTTTTAATCTGGCAGTTTGTTTTTTTCTTGTTTTTGATCACGTTTGATTTCAATTGTTGTGTAGTTGCTGTATTTGTTAGTGATTTTTTTATTTTGTTATTTTTTTTTTTGGAAATTCCCGACACATATTTATAAACAAGTTTGCTTTCTTTTTGACAACTCCAAGGCTGTTTGTTGCTGGCTATAAATATTGAAATTTTGTGTGATGATTCATTCTTTAATTTTACAGCAAAATACAATTCTTTTTTAAAGTTAAATAACAAATTTGTTCATTCACTTAAGTTTTAAAGTTGACTTTGGACAATTTTATTAAAAAATTCTAAATCAGGTGGTCTCTAAATTCATTTTAAAGTAGCTCTTTTGCTTGGTCCCAGGTGGTTTTTCACTTTGTGAATAAGAATCCCTCATATATTAGTTGGTAGCGTACTAACCTATCAATCTGGGGGTCGCAGGTTCGATTCCTGTCTAGACCTTTTTAGTTTTTTGCAAGCAAGCCAAGAGGCTTCGCGGATTTGTGTTATTAAGAAAAATTAAAAAAACTTCTTTAAAAAATCAGTCATTTAATAATTTAGAAACTCATTAACTTACTCTGTTGAAAAATGGGCATTAAAGTGAGCAGGACCGAGTTTTAGAAAAATTTGTACAGCTTACAAACAAACATGCAAGCGAACAGAAAATAACTCTATACCCAGCAAAATAACATAATAGAATTGGTTCTCTTCAAACTGCATTTAAATCACTTCAAACAAAAAGCGATTAACATATTTTGGCTGCTGAAAAACAAATATTTTTCACCACATATGGTACCGATTTAACAGCTGTCAAGTGATTTATTCTCAGTTTGGCTTGGCAATTCATCATGAATAGACTCACGCCTGAACAACGCTTGCAAATAGTGCCCAAAACGCGATTGCCGTTGTTCCCGATTTTCATAATCGAATTTTGTTTAGCGATGAAGCGCACTTCTGATTGAATGGCTACGTTAACAAACAAAACTGCCACATGTGGAGTGAAGCTAGTCCTCAAGTGTATGTCGAAACACCGTTATATCCAGAAAAACTTACTGTTTGATGCGCTTTATGGGCTGGTGGAATCATTGGTCCGTACTTCTCCAAAAACGATGATGGCCAGATCAATGGTGATCGGTATTGAGCCATGATTACTAACTTTTTCATTCCTGAATTGAACAACCATGATGTCCAGGAGCTGTGGTTCCAACAAGACGGCGCAACATGTCACACAGCTCGTGCCACAATCGATTTATTGAAAGACACGTTTGGTGACGGCCTAATTTCACGTTTTGAACCTGTGAATTGGCCTCCAAGATCTTGTGATTTAACACCGCTAGACTACTTTCTGTGGGGCTATGTAAAGTCATTGGTCTATGCGGATAAGCCACAAACGCTTGAACATTTGGAAGAAAACATTCGCCGTGTTATTGCCGATATACGGCCACAAATGTTGGAAAAAGTCATCGAAAATTGGACGTCCAGATTTTACTAGATCCGAGCCAGCTGTGGCGGTCATATGCCAGAAATCATATTTAAAATGTAATGCCACAAGATTATCTTTCAGATAAATAAAATTCATGTCAATCGAATAATCCATCTTTGTTTTATTGCAATTTAAAGTTATATACGTCTATAAAAAACACCCTTTTCAATGTTAACAAAAATGACACCAAGTATTACATTTGTATAGCTGCTTAAATGCGTGTTTTATTCAGGGAAAATATCTGCAATGTTTCTAGTAAAGGGCTGCCCAAGCATACTTTCAAGCCACAAATAAATAAATACATGTGTAATATTTAATAATAAAAATTGCTTTTAAATTTCATGACAATAGTAAACGAAAAAAAAATTGAATTATCCGTTCACTTAAGAGATTAATATTTCATATATAATTTATGGAAAAAGAAATCTCTAACCTGAACTGTAGTTATCTAACCATCCGTATTTCAGATATTAGGCAAAATATTTTCACGAGAATTTATTTAATTTTTTACAAAATATGTCAAGCAATTTGAAAATATAAATCATTAGGTAATATTGATCTTAGTCCTGCTGCGGTGTAAGTACCCAGTTTTGAAAAACAAACAAAATATAAATATTTTTTTACTCCATTTTTTTAAAAATTCCAACAATATTTTTATTCACATACCAATTCTCTACCCCATTCGGATCAACTCGTCTACAAATTTTGTATTAAAAATTTTCAACAAATTAAGCACATTAATCCTATTTACTAGCATTTTAATCCATCATAATAAAGGGTGTCCCAACAAGAACGCAAGACAGTCAATGGTGTTCGGTATCGTGAAATGATAACCAGTTTTTTCTTGCCTAGAATTGATTGAATTGTGGTTTCAAGAAGACGGTGCCACATGTCATACAGCCAAAGAAACAATTCAATTGCTGCATCAGTCATTTCCCGGTCGTGTTATTTCACGTTTTGGAGACCAGAATTGGCCGCCTAGATCGTGCGATTTAACACCATTAGATTTTTTCTTTGGCGTTTTTTGAAGTCGATGGTTTACGCGAATAAGCCGACTACGACTCAAGCCTTAAAAGAGGAAATTGGACGCTGCATTAATGAAATACCGCAGCATTTATGCAAAACGGTCATTGAAAATTTCATTAAAAGATCGCGTGTGTGCCAGCAAAGCCGCGGCGGCCATTTGCCCGATATGTTGTTCCATACATAACCTCATTCTGTCTAATTTACGATATAATAAAGTTTCACGATTTTGTTTTTTAATATATGTATTTTATTTAAAATTTAAATCTTGCGCTCTTGTTAGGACACCCTTTACAAGTTGTAAAGGATACTGAATATTATTTTCGAGGAAATATGTTAAGCCCTTAAAATATTTATTTAAAATCGCATTATGGTACTTTTCTTATTGACCTTAACACTTCTACTAGTGGCCGTCATAAGTCTTTAAATTTTGTTCTTATTTAAACTAATTTTTCTTTGTTCTTCTTTAATCTTCTGTTTTGATATTTTATTATTCTTTTATTTGAGAGTCTGTTAACATTTTGCCATCTAGGTAAAAATATTTATGATCTTAAAATTTTGCAAGATTTAAATTTATTTAGATGATAATCCCATTACACATTTTATAGAAAAAAAATGTTTTCGTAATCTTTTTATAACTTAATCTCAATTAACTGTGCACTGCCAAATGCAACTTAAGTAGTTTGGACAGGAATTCATATCTATTACTACGCTTATACTAATTTAATAACTTTATTTAAAAACTAGATGTAAGACGCTGGCACTTCTTTAATTTTCTTTGTATTTTTGGTGATAAAACAATCCTGTAAATTTAAATATTTTTTGTTAAGAAATTTATTAATTGATTGCTTACGTTTTGGCATTAATTTCAATGCTAAAAAAGTTATATCTGCTTTATTATTTTTCATTTTCAAATTTACATATTATTTATATGACAGTCAGGGCTGTCAGGACCTAGAAAAAATTAAGCTAAATTGGCCTAAAAGTTAAGTCACACACAAAAAAAGTTAAGAGAAAATTTAAATTTTGAAGTTAAAATTTTAAATTTTCTTCATGTTTTATTACAAGTACAATAAAAGTATTTTTGTAATTATGATTTCATAAAATAATAAAAACTAAAGAAAATAAATTCGTTTTCCACATGACTTTAATAAGCGTATTAATTTATTTTCTACCTCCGATATTAAAAAATTAAATTTTAAATTCCTTCAAATAACAATTTAGTTTTTTGATTTCAATGCAATTTAACTTGCTTTATCCACAACTAAATACAAAATTGATCACATCCATCAACGTATGATATTTTATTTAGCCGGAACTCTTGCCGCGAGAGGGTTTTTTAATGAGAGTTTTCAGTAGCATTATTATGCTATACAAGATAGAGGCCACTTCTACAAATACATTTCGTTCGAGCAATTTATCAATTTACAGATAAAAGTTCTATCAAAAATATTGCTTTACTTAAATTGTTTAAAATTAAACTCCCCCCAAAGCAAATGTAAAAATTATTTTTACAAACAATGTGGCTTTTTCTGAAAAAAAAAATTGAAGTAGTATCAACGCAACTCAATATTATGCAGAAGAAATAAAAATTTAGTGCAATTCGAGTTAAAAAAGCTTACAGAACAAACTTATTTGTGTTCAGGAATTTTCTATAGACATAAGCTAGAGGCTAACTCATAGATTTCGAGCCAAAGTGAAAGAAAAAAAGGCTTAATCTTAGAAAGGCTAAATGGCAACGCTGATGACAGCATTGCCAATTAATTTATTACTTTCCATCCGCCACCACCAAAATTGCAATAACTCTTTATATTTATCTTAAGCGGTTATGAGACGTTAATGCGCGTCATGTCATGATGAAATGTCATTATATTCCTGTAATAGCGAAAAAATGATGTTTGACATGCCACACATGATGGATTTATAAATTTTTGGTTTTTTCACTCTCTCTTTCTTTCATCATACCGTGCTGTCATGCCGCGCATAATTGTCTAATAGGCTCTTTAGGTGAAAACGGCGAGTATTAATCTTATTTGCAAAGAGATGCCGCATAAACGTAGCATATACTTTTGTATTTAATAAAATATGTTTTGCTTATCAACTAAATGCAGGCTTTTAAAGGAGATGGCAAAAAATTTCTTTTAAATGAAATATTCATCAATATTTTTTAATTTTTCTTCAGTTTAAGAAAAATTTGCAAGTGCATAATAATACAGCAACAAGTAGTATGTAATTTTTTTGGTTACTAGGGCTTCTTTCAAAACATATGACGATATGCACCCTCAGCCATACGATATGATAAATTTTCTGCTGTTCATTAGTTCAAAAGGCAACCGGTTGTTGCTAAAGCACGCGATCGTCAGTGACACGTTTTTATTAACTTAAGTCGTCAGCGACACACAAACTTCTACACTATTAATAATTTCATTCAAGTATTCTGCACACATACAAATACATCCGCTAATTTATTGAATGAAAACAGTTTCTCTTTATTTTTAATTAGTGAAGCACGACTGGCACGAGGGTTGCTGAGATTTTTTGTATATTTATAAAAACCGATGACTCTACGTTCGAAACCACTCTCCCAGTTTTTGCACTAACAATTAATTACACCATATTATTAAACAATAATATCATTATTAGCACTCACTAAGCATTTATGAGTTTTCAGAAAAACAAAACTAAAAAAAAAACCATAAAACTAATGCAAAAACAATTTTACAAATACAAATTTTTTACTTTATTTTCTCTGAGAATGCGTGAGCATGGAGCGCAGAGTAATGTGATCTTTATTTCATTAAGCAAGTATGTGTATGTATGTATTTTTGCAAATACTCGTGTACTCGTTACAAGTGAGCTCGTATACAATTTGTTCCCTTGTATGAGTGGGTAGTAAAGCTAAAGCAAATCAATGATTGGTTATTTAGTCTACTACTACTAGAGTAATGGTTTTCTATATTTACACGTGCCTTCAAATAAACAACAGTATACAACAGTATTCATATACCTGTTTATGTGTGTGTATTGTTTGGGTTTGTTTTGTACTTAGTGTTGAACGAGTAGATTCATGCATTTATAAAATACAGTTGTATTGATGAGTAGCCGAAGTAAAATAATAAAAATAACAACAACAACAGCAGTATAATATTTAAGCGATTAGTTTTGCCAATAAATACTCTTTAGCCGAAGACTTTTATAAGACTGGGTTTAGTAACACTTTAGTATTAATATTAAATTGGTTGTCAAACAATAAACACTTCCACACAAAAGAAAATAAAAGAGAAGAAAAAAAATTGTTTATAAAATGCAAATAAAATACAAATAAATAAAAAAATTAGTAGCACCATAAACAAATTTATAAAAACTAATTAAGATAAGATAAACAAATTTATTGGAAGTGCTAAATTATTATTAAAAAAAAATTTAAATTGATGAAATTGTAATTGAAAAACAAAATTATGAAAAAGTTTAATTATCAATCAATCTAAAAAAACAACAACAATATTACAGTATTAAAAACAAACATTTCAGCAGAATAAAAAGTATTATTTTGAAAAAATTAAATTTAACAAAAAAAAAAATTATACTTATAAGAACACAACTCAACAGAAAAACACAAACAATGGAATACAATTATACTAAGATTGCATTAAAACAGCCAAAGGCTGATCCACGTACAGTGCTGTTACATAAAAGAAATTTTATGGAATCTTCATCAGATCACATACAAAATTTTCATAAACAATTTAAAGCAGATACAACAACAACAACAATACATTGTGATAATACAAAAAGTATATGTGAACAAAAATCTACAAAATGCATGACAACAAAAACAATATTAATAACAAAAATATCCTCTGCATTTTCAACATCCTCATCATCATCATCATCATCATCACCGTCGTCGTGGTCATCATGGTCAGCGACTTTATTATTAGTTAATTCTTTAAACTCCTGCCATTTTAACGCTAGTACTACTAAAAATTATTTATATAAAACACAAAAGACAAGTGAGTTAAAATTTATTTTCAAATACTAACAATCTAGTAGTAGTTACTTCTACAATATTTGAATTAATTTAAAACTTAAAAAAATTATAATTCTATTAAAAATTAGCAATACCCACCAAAGGTAATGATGCAGAAAGATTGATTTTAATCCCAGGTTTGGTGGAGAAATCACTTTCGTATGGGGTAAAATAATAATATGACTTTAGAGATTAATTATCCAGCATCAAATTGATTATTGTGGAGAGGGCACCTACCATGTCAAGTTCGCTCAACTCATTTTGCTTGAACATTTTGTGCGGCTAGTACTTGAGTAGCTGGTTCACTTTATTATTAAAATTAATTTTATATTTTTTCATTAACATTTTTTGAAAAAATTATTAAAGACAAAATTAAATGCAACAAAACTAATCAGGAAGCAAACTATGGGATTCATTAGTATTCAAAATTTCTATATAATTTAAATGAAAATTTCGATAGAAATTTCGCTAATGAAAATGACACAAATAGTGCAACAATTTTTATAAAAATTTTTTTGGTTAATTTTTGTGTCTTGACAGCATTTCGCAAGCAATGATAAATCTAATACCACAAAGCTCTTCGACACTGTATTCTTAAACTAAAAACCATTTCAAATATTTAATGAAATTTACTAAATAAAAAGAATAAATAACAAGCTGAACATACAAAGAAATAAAGATACAATAAGTTAATTTTGCCTGTATTTTTTTTTTCAGCTTGCAGGTAGTGAAGTAAAATATTTTATATCAGGTATAGAGAGAAAAGAAGAATAAATAATAGTTTTGAAGTAGCATACCTGAAAAAATTTTGTACGGCTTATTGGGTCCTTGAATTTGAAGCTGTCATGCATTTTCAAAATTGTGCTGGTTTCTGGCATGTCTCTTCTAGAAATACCTGAAATATATTTATTAAAAATATATAATCAAAGTCACCCCTGCTCTTTAAAAAATTTAATCTTAGAATTAATTTCTAATATCTAATATGAAATTCGTTCACACATATATCTTGAAAAATATTTAATCTATTTTTTGGCATTATTAGGCCTTATGTATATATTTTATTTTGAAAGAAAATATTTTTCTACCACCATAATTTGCACATACAGATTCGAATGAATTTCTTTAAATACGAAATACGGAGTCAGCGTCAACTTTAGGCTAAGAACATTTCTAACGGTATTTGTTAAAAAAAAAAAAAACATTTCATTGCACTCCATTGATAACCCAAAACTATCAAAAAAAAAAAAAAAAAAGTGATTTCTGTACGAACTCTTCACTGAAAGAATTTTTTTTTAATATTTTTTGAATTTTGTTATTAATCCAATGAAAATTTTTTTATTTTTTAACCATCGTACGTTCTATTTTTTATTAAATATTTAATTAATGAAATTCATTCAAAATTAATTCATTTAATGACATTATTTATATAATTTATAAAATATTCCATTGTATCAATAAAATGTTTCATTAGTCTAATGAAATTCATAATTGATTGAATAATACGAGTATTCTTTCAATATGTTACTGAAGCAATAAGGACATCATTGGAATAATTTATGAAATATTTCATTGTAATTGGTTGAAAAATTTGAAAATATTTTGCAATGTATTGAAAATATACAATTAATTCAATAAAATACTCATTCAATATATCATTGAATCAATGATATGCTTAGTATTAAAAATGTATCATTAAATAAATAAAATATTTGTGCAATCAAAGAACAAATTTCATTGATTTAAAGAAATTCTTCCATTCTCATATTTGATATTATAAATTCATATAATTAGTGAAAGATTTTATTTAAACTGTTTTAATAAAATCGTTTCATTAAATTTATGGAAAGGTAACTTTTTTTGGCGTGTAGTAAACAAATAATAATAATAATAAAAGTAAAATTTTGTATTAATAATGATATAATTACAAGATTACGCCATTACGCGTATAAAATTTAAATTTTCTGAGTATGTAGCTCAAATAACATCATGCGATGTGTTCCTATTTGCTATTAGTTTACAGTGGAGAAATTTCCTATTTTTTCTTCAAGCAGTGGACACTCACGTCCTCTAACGGCAAATTATGGGCATGGCGTAATTTTCTATATCTATCATGCTTGAATATAAATCACATGGTCGGCGCTGCCACATATTACTATTTTCATCTTGACAACAAGACTAATAATCAAGCCTATAGTGATTACTACTCCTAAAAATTTTTTACAGCCAAAATTTTAATTTTACAATCAAATACACTATCTTTTTATTGTATTTAAAACGTCAAGTATAAAAAAACACTCTTCCAAAAATGGCCACATATTAAATGCTTTTATCTCCAAAAATCACATTCTTGATTAAAACGAAAATTATAAGAAACGAAAAGAGAATAAATTGTGTTATACCAACTATTCGTAACTTTTTTTTTGGTTTTAATTATAAACCCTCTCCCTATCCAAAAAAAAAAAAAAAAAACAAAGAATCAAGTATTTCTTATAGCGTTTCTATAGTGAACATGAACATAAAAAACAGGTCATACATGCTTACACATACACATTTAGCAATTAAATAGAAATAGCAAAACAAAAACAAATACATTTTTTTCGTATATATTTTAGATAATTAGTAGAGAGGCTACTTGTTGCTGCCATTAACCCTTAAATACAAAACTTATTTCTAGATATAAATAAAGAAAATGAAAATGAAAAATAAAAATAAAAGGTAGTTAAAGTATCTTAAAAATAAATATGATTTGTGCATCAATGTTTTGTTACAGCTAATTAAAAAGATACTAGTAATTCAGAAATATGCGTGTGTGTGTGTTTTTTTTTGTAATATACCTACACAGTGATATTTTCTTTATTCATTTACACAGTTTTGATTCCTTGTCAGTTTTGATTTTCTAACAAGTTTATCTAATTTTAGCTTTAGTGTTTATGATTTTACTTGAACATACCGACACACACACACACACACACACACCCAACAATATTATTTTCAATAGTAATAAATAGATATTTGTTTTTGGATTATTGTATGCTTACTTGCATACTCTAATAGGAGTCTTTAACAATCATACGCTTTGTTGTACCTGTTTATACTTATATATCTAACATAAACACACTCACACCTAAGGATGCTTACAACTGTTTGATTGTATGTTTGAATGAGTTTATGTAGCAGCACAGTAACAACATAATTTTTTTGTTTTTTTATTTACCTATTGTTATTATTTTTATTTCTTCTTTTCTTTTTTGCATTTAATGAGACTCAGTGTGTGTGTTGTTTGTTTTTTTTTTTCTTTTTGCTAACGATTTATAACAGTAATTAAATTTTGCTGACATTTAGTAAAACCTTTCTCTTCATTTATAGAAACAAGACCGTGTGTTGGTTGTAGCCCACACGCATAAGCGTTTTATAAAAATTAACTTGTTAATTATTTATGTTATCTGTATGTGATATGATTTGTTAGTGTGCCTCTACTGTTCTCTGTGGCCAGTCGGTATATCTTCTTGCCTGTTGGTAATTAAGTGAATTTCTAATGTTTATCTAGTAAAATTTCATTTATGTAGACTTTAAAATATTTTCATATACGCACAAACACACATACACATTTTTATTTATTTATTTCATGTAGCAATCATTGCGGTAGGTTAGGTATGTATTGCTCATGTAGTTCAATAGTATTTAGTGATTGTTCAAGATAATTGTTACATCTCTGTTAGCTTACCATCAACATATGGATCATTTCATACAATTAAATAGTAAGCATATCTTGAGCAGAGTCTTAGCTCGAAAAAATATTTTATTTTATTTTGGCTGAAATAATGTAAAGGCTCTTCTTTTCAGAAAAATATTTTAATAAGTCATTCATTAAGAGTGCCAGAAAATGGTGAACTCAGTACTGAAATAAAAAATAAAACGTAAATATCTATCACATAAACGTGAATATTATCTATGACCCAAGGTCTACAAAACGCAAGCACACACTGAAGCAAAGTGATGAACATTGCAAAAATTAATAGTCAAAAAGAAAATAAAATGTTGCACAGTTCTTCTTTTTTTTAACTAAAATTGAAAAAAAAATTGCCCTTTATCCAAAAAAAATATGAATTTAAAAAGTTTACTTTGATTTTTTCAATTGTGTGTGTCAATAATAAAGTATCAATTTCCCATTCACGTTCTATGAGAAAAACGGAAGCAAAATGTGCAGTTTAAAGATCATGTTGTGGCGTTTTGCAAAATTCTTTTCGGTTTGAAAACTCGCATTTCTTAGAACACGCCCATATCCTTGTTAATATTGTTATGGTTACAGTCTATGCTTATTGTAATTGTCTGAAATAAATACTTATGACAATGGTTTTTTTTATCTATCACTTTGCCATTTTTACATATTTTCTAGATGTAATAATTTCTATTTGGAATTTAAAAGTTTAACAAAATATTAATCTTTATTTGTGCTTAATTCCAGAAATTGTGTTGGTTTTAAAATTTATTCTTTTACTCATGATATTCTCATGAGTTATTTATTCAGTCAATAGGTACTGAAGGGGATAGCATACCTATATGGACCATTTCATCAGATTAATATTTTGTTAAACTTTTAAATTCCAAATAGAAATTATTACATATAAAAATACAAGTGCTCATTGTAGAAAAACCCTATGTTTTTCTTATTATTTTTTTATAATTTTTTGTTTTTGTTTTTCATATACTCTTTAATTACATTCAGTAATACCCACCTGGCATTCAAATGTAAAAGAGAAGAGAAGAATAAAAATAGAATATATAGTTTTCAATATTAAAATGTTGGTTGGGAAATTTATTTATTTATTCAGTTCAATGCTTACTGAGTTTTTTGTTTGAATATTTGAATCTTTTTGTAACTATTGATTAATAATTCTTATTTAGTCAATTGCTTTTACAATATAAAGGTTCTAATGTTTGCAAGAAACGTTGGGAGTAACCTACTGAGGATTCAGAGTAGCGTCTGATGAAATGGTCCATATATATATGCTATCCCCTTCAGTACTTATTGTACTGAATAAATAACTCATGAGAATATCATGAGTAAAAGATGATTATAAAAATTAAAAAAAAAAAACTGTTTCCTTTTTAGCACTTTAAACATTTTCTCACATAATCATAACCCACAAAAAATAGTCTTTTTGTTCATAAGAGTTTTAATAATTTTGAATCTCTGTTAAAAAGATAGCGACCTTAGTGTGACTATGATCACGGTCCTTGAATACAGACTAAGTATGTACCCCCAAATTCATAAAAAATATTATTTGCTAATAAGCAGACTTCTATTCAGTATTTGTCAAATAACCCCTTATTAAGCACATAATATTTTTTATGAATTTGGGGGATATACTTTATTATAAATTTAGGTTGTATTCAAAACACAATTATTTTTGGATATAACGCTAGAAACAATCAATTTTAACAATGTGATGCGTTGCGTTTTATAAAACACCATTTTTCTAGTACTCAAATTAATAATGAAATAAGAAACAGCTCTAGCAATGCTAACAATCACAGTGATTTATAAAATATAAAACTTTATAACACTTATTTACAAAATAAGTCAATTAATATCGTTTAAGTGAACATTTGTGCACATACATGAAAAACGTTTACGTCAGTTTTTATTTCTATAATAACTTATAATTTTGTTAAAAAATATAAAAACATAAAAAACATTATTCGTAAATAAAATTCAGATAATTTTATCAAAACTTGTAAGGAAATTAGGACATTTTATATTAGAAGTTGGCGTCCCTGTAATACCAAATTATGATTTAATTTAATATTGAAAATGATAAAAATTGGAGGTTGTGATGCAAATGAAATAAGGGTTATTATCATTTATTTTATTTAAATGATAAATTAATTAATTTTGTTAAAAAAAAAATGTTTTTCGAAAATAAAATTCAGGGACGAAATTATGGTATTCGATATTGATCGAAATTGAATTGTATTGAAATTTGGATCGATATAGAATGATATTATTTTCATACTTTATTCGTTTTACATATTTTTAGTTAAATAAAAAACATTCAATAATAAAAATGCTTAAATAACTCACATGGCATGATTTGATCTTACGATCAGATTTATGCCAAATTATTTTGTTGGCTTGTTATTTTGATAATTCTCATTTAGACAATTAGATAAATAATCCACTGATAAAAGAAGTAGCCTACGAAAAATTAATTAAAAAATTTTTGTTAAATTAAATTTTCCATACAAAGCTCATTTTGAATCAGTTCCAAAATTTGTTGTTATTAAGTTATTGCCGACTTAGTTTGAACTGCCTGTAAATGTGTAAAACCATAACAAAATAAATATGATAATGGAGTAGCCCATATTTAGAGTAAAACTTGAAGAAAAATGTGCATAAAAACATGTACGTGCATAAAATACACCTTGAACTTGTTTCACTGATTTTTTACAAGAGTAATAGTCTTTAACAATTGAGGAAGCTGTTGCAAAAAGGCACTTAAAGCCGGCCGGTGGTTACTTATAAAAAATAAAAATAAAAAAAAGTAAAATCTAAACAACGCATGTGGCACAATTGAACAGTTGTTGCTAAAGCAGTCAATGTGATGGTTGTTGGCTGAATGAAAAATTAAAAAATTCTTAAAGTAAAACATGATCAGTGAACGTTTTAGTACTAATTACCGCTTTTTATTTAATTAAAATTGGCTTAATAACAAAAACAATGCAGCTCATTGATGATGACGTGACATTAAGATTTCATTCAATGGTTGCTAAATCGACCACACATAACAAGTTTTTCAGTGAGACACAAACTAAACACTAGGATAGAGTTTAAAAACGTGAATTGAATGTGTAAGCATGAAATTTTCATTTAACTTGTGTCTTCTTTAAAATTTTTATATGAAAAATATAAATATGAGGAGTTTAGAGCACAATCAAATTTGTATAATCATAATGTAAATACTTACGAAGAAATTTTTCTGATCGACTTTTACTTATGCAAAAGCAAAAGCATACTTGTGATATACAGGGTGTCCGCCGGGAAGGTATACTACTTTTATGTACAGCCTCGTAAATGGCTCTTGTGTCAACTGAATCTTATATGGAAACAAATGCAAATCCTTGTGAAAATTGTGGCCAAAGTTGTTCTTTGAAGACCAAGCTCCTGAGCACGGCATCGAATTGAGGTTGATGGATTGTTTTGAACACTTTCTTGAGCAGCAGTAATGTGTTCAGCCGATCTTGCAGTACGTTATGATCCATGATTGGGCCTATCACCTACAGACCCTCATTCTTCGAAATCATTCACTACACGATAAATAGTGCGTTTTGTTGGCACGTTGTTTCTCCCAAAAATTTCACGTAACTTTCTCATCGTCACAGTAATCGATGATTGATTTTGGTAATATGTTTTAATGATTAAAACATGTTGGTTAAGTATGAACTGTCAAGACTAATGTTTACCAAAATGGCGGCAAAACAAAGTAGTATACGTTCCCGGCGGACACCCGTTAGTTTGGCCCTGAGAAACATGTTTAAATTCCTTAAACTCGTTGCCGGTATGCCTGTTTCTCTACATACGAACGATAGCTTCTTTCGTATATTCTTATTTAAAACAAAAACAAAGTTTTGTGGTTTGTTCTTTTTTTTTTTAAACAAATGTGCGATAGAATCTATCGTTCGCATGTAGGGAAATAGTCTTATGATTTTTTAAAAGCTCCTTAAAGTATACAATAACTAGGTTCATATGAACTTTATGCCTTGTTTAATCCTTAATAGGATCTAAAAAATTATTACTCTTGTTTTTCTATTTCACTAAATTTATATTAAATCTATTTTTCTCTTTTATTTTGCAGCATTAATTTTTTTCTTTTTATTTATTTGGTGTGCCATACTTTTACAAACAGCGCAAGCGGTGCCAACTCATCGTGTTGTGACATCAGGACGAAAACTCATATTGCATGCAAATGTTTTTAGAGAAAATTATCATCAAAAGTTGCTAGAAGAACAAAGACGGCACAAGCAGCAGCAACAACTAATTCAACTACAATTCCAAGAACAACAACACAGACTTCAGCAGCAACAGCAACAACTGTTACAACTAGAAAGATTACAAACCCAATCATTATCACATCCAACAATAATATACCATCAAGAAGCACAACAAAAACAAGTACAAAATTCATATAATAATCAAATATTTTCACCAAATCAAATTTTGAGACGGCATCCTCAAGCTCAAGCTCAAACTCAAACACAGACGTATCATCGCCATCATTTGCATCAACGTGCTGCTCCCGTTACATCACCCCATCATTATATCCAACAATACAAAATGAGTTATTGCAACGGCAACAAAATCTATCAAAACTTGTATCATCAAATGAATGCCTCAATGTTGTATATCAAACAATTATGCGCAAATTATGTAAGTTTTAGATTTTAATTTATTTTTATTTTTCTTTAATTATAAATAATACAATTCACTGAAGCTAAAAGAAAAAATATCAAATGAAGGGTGGGCTGTTCTTTGGAAAATAAAACTGATTTCATGTAGGTGTTTCATTTTGCACAGGGTTATTTCTATAGCAAACCAGAGAGAGAAGCGATGATTCTTTATTGGCATTAAAATATCATTATATTATTTCCAAAGGTTAATTAAAATGACTTGGAAAAGACTAATTATGAATAAAGTTCTAAAATATATAGAATTAAATTAACTTCTTAAATCAATTGAAATAAATAACGCTTTACAAAAAAAAAAGGTTCTGATAACTGATTATAGTAGAGGGAACCAAATTGAAGTTTAGAGTTTCTACTTTTTTTTCGAATTTTAATTATGAATCGGAGTAGATAACCATGCGAATTCTATATTTGGGGTTCAGCGAAATTATGTAAACCTTAATTTAAAGAGACTTTTTTTTGACTGCTAAATATAAAATTACAAAAAACACCCATAAGTTGAGGGCTAAAATGTTCTAAAATAATATTTCTCTTGAAATTCTACCATTCTCTGAACATACTAATGCTAAAAAAACATTAAACTTAAAATATGTTTCAGAGTTATTTCGATCTTATTTAGAATTGGCTCAAACAGGTTGCAGAAAACTGGATATCAAATAGTTGTTTGTGTAAAAAAAATGTTAATTGAAATAAAAAAAAAATCATTAAATAATGAAAGTGGAAGTCACAGATGTGATTCTGCCTAAACCTTGGGTTTTTATTTGTACAAATGAGTCTGTGAGCCTAATTAAAAAAAGTAATAATTAAAAAGGACATGAAAGCATTACCAGTTGCTGCTGCTATTCTGTATAAAAATTATTTTCCTAGTTGAAAAAAATTTAAATAATTTCAAATCTAAGTAAATTATAAATTAAACTAGATACAAAGTAATTGTCATCTATTAAATCTGTTGTAGATTAAAGCAGTGATGCTAACTGAAAGACTTTAAAGTCAAAAAAAATTTCTTCTTGTTATGGTTTTAGCTTAGCCATAACCATAGCTAAAAAAAGAAGTATTTTTTAAGCAGATTTTTGGTATAATTACCTCATTCGATGGTGATTAATATTAAATAATACTTCGAGAAGTGCCGAGTAAACAAATCACCGCATACGTATGTTTACACTCCTTACTCTGGACCGTACTTGCTAATAAAGTAATTTGTTTTGGTTGAGATATCTAGTTTGCTATCAAATGAATTATACTCGATCGAAGACTCGCTATTGAATGCTGTTATCTTGATATCGAGTGCCACAATACCAAAATGAAAATTTGAATCAATTTTACTGGATATCGAATGCGGTGGTGATTAGACTACTGAATTGTTTACGGCTGCTTTAGTTTCGTTTAGTTACTACAAGCATAAGATTTAATTGCTTGAAATGATATTTATGTTGCTTTTTTGCTTAGTATATTTAGAAAATTATGCATCTAGTATCTCTATTTCGAAAGTCAAAGAAAACCAGTCACTCATTTTAGACGGAAAAATCGGCTCACTATCTTTTCACTTATGGTTCAGTTGTCTTTACGTTTTTTAACTCAATTCATTTCAATGTATAATTTCACAACAACAGTTTCATAAATTAATCACCAATTGAAATTTGTATAAAGAAAACAAATATTACGAGTATCGTTTTCATTGTTTTACTCGTACTTACGACAAACTAATGTAAAAGTTATGGCCACATCAAACTATTTTAGTGAGAACAACTACACTCTTAACTAGGTTGAAATTTCATGCAGAAATGCTTACGTTATATTCGATTTTCTTTTCATTAAAAGTATCTTGGAAAATTTTTTTAGTGGCTGCAAGTTTGTTGTTTTCCGTTAAGAAAGAGAGAGTTCGGAATAGCGAGACTGACTGTTAGTATGTAAAATATGAACCAATATTTTCTTAATGTAATGAAAACTTTTCCTTATTTTTTACAGCTTAGAGACCGAGGCAATGAAACCTTTGACGATATGTCGGAAACATGGAAATTAATTAGTTTGGAAACTAGAAATCCGAACCGCAAAGAAGTCCTTATAGAAAATGAGGTAAGTTTGAAAGAATCGTATAAAAAATTTAGATGAAATACAGTTCAATTATGAAGAATACTTTCCTGGAAGTTGTCTTTCATTTTGTCCTTTCTTTCATTACATACACTGAAAGAATATTGTTCATTAATCCCATGAAAAATTTTATTATTTTTCAGCCAATGACAACTTTTCATTTAATTAAATAAATATTTCCTTGAATCCAGGAAGTGTTGTCATTATTTGTTGGTTGAAAAATAATTAATTATTCTTTCAGTAAAAATAAAATTTCTTCCTTTTCTAAAATAATTTATTGGCGACATTTTTCTCCAAAACAAAGTTTTTATTGGAAAAAAATTTCAGTATAATATTCATAATTGGACTGATATGATAACACAAGTTTACAAATTCAAGTCAACTTTTGAACCAGAGCAACTAAAAACTGTTTCCAAAGAAAATATTAATAGGAAATTAAAAATTTTGCATTTTAATCAAATAAACCAAAGCGATTTTAACAAAAAGTGACAAGTCTTAGGATTTTTCTGTTTTAAATTATTTTTTGAAAATACAAAATTTATAAAGTTTGCATAAAAATTTGTTTATTTTTCGTCAAAACTTCTATAATATTTTTGAAACCACCCAGCCAATTTAATAGTATTTTATTTACGACTTAAAGAAAATTTCCCATGCAAAGATAACGAAACATCTCAGAAATCAGTTGTATCAAACTATTTACGGAAATGTGCTGAAGAATAGCAGTACTTAATAAAGTTGAAAGACGCTATAGCTAGATGAATCTGATCAATCTAATTCCAATCCATTCCATTTTGAATAAAAAAATATTTTATTTGTTTTTTCTCTAATTCTTTGGATTTTTTCTATACAATAGAACCGATAATGAAGACGACTTGATATATATAAAAGTTTCCATTCGTCCCAGAAAATATATACCGATTTCAGTTGTGATGAGCGACTTTCCTGCTTTGCTTGACCTTTAGCCAATTTTTTTAAAAGCCTGTATTTATTAGCCATTTTTTTTTAAATTAAATTTTTATAAAAGTATGCGAAAAGCATATTTGAAATCAGCGTTCCAAAAATATTACGGAAACAGTCTTCAGTCAATTTATTCCAAAACCGTTTATACTTGTGTAGTTAATTATTGCATTGTTTCAAGGCGAATTTGTATAAGGTGATTGTATCCCGAAAATCACTTATTCAGTTTCTTTCAAATTGTCAAAAAAATTTTGTTTTGGTTTATAAAATTTGTACATCCGACAAAATAGGCTGATTTTTTCTATTAAAATTGTAAATACAAAGTGGGCGAATTCGCTCACCAGCTGTTATATTCCAAATTGTCAAAATTTATTTAAATTTATGATTTGAATCGGCAAAAATAGTCCATTTTAAAGAATAAAGTTTTTAAAATCCCAAATCCTAAACCAGTAATTCAAAGTATACATATATTATGTTCCGAAAACCGCTCATTCTCACGAGCCACTCGTTTTTTAGCAAGAGCACATCCATTTGTGGTCGATTGTCCAGTGGATCGCACTACGCATTACAGACAGAGTTGTTTTTTAGTCGTACAGTTCGTATGTCGAATAAAATTTCTGCTGACGTCTTTCCTGAATCTTACAATTTGGAAAAATTCAAACCGAATGTTCACAGACACTACTCCATCTATCCTTCTTCCCATAACCTATTTTCCTAGTTCCATCACAGTGCATTGCATGAGTAGGGGTCATCCCCTGAGTGCTGGTCCTAATTAAAAAATAAAATAAAAAGTTTGTTACCAAAATTTTGAAAATATAAAAGAACTTGACAATTTAGTATATAATTTCTGAAAAGTGAATTCGCTCACGAGACCTCTTTATATAAATTCGCCTTGTATTGTATAAAAAATTTATGCAAGACGAATTTATTCAAAGTAAATGCATTAGTACAAAAACAACTTTTTTCCCGTAGATTTGTAAAAAGCAGTACACACACACATACAAAACATTGTACCCATACATATAATTTTTATACTAATAAATTTCTACTTATTTTCACTTTTATCTCACTCTTTTCTCACATTTTGTTTTATAATAATTTTTATCTTACATATTTTAAAATTTTTTAATCTCTTTTACACTATTTTTAACTTTATTTATTTTTTAAAATTCTGTTTGAATTTAAAATTTCTTCACAAATTCATGCAAATAAAATTACAAATTAATAACAGCTGATAAGCGACTACCTTCTACAAATTCGCCTTTAATTTAAGTTAATTGTCACAAGTTTTAACAACATATTTCTTAAATTGTATTTCAATTTTAGCTGCACAAAAAAATCCATGATTTTTATTTGAATCTGCATACATTCGATCAGCTACTTGATTATGCCTTCCAGGATACAAATGATAACAAGACGAAAATTGAACACGGTGAAGAAATATCGATTGATAAAATTATAAAATTTCTGCAATCAGTAAAAGCTGAAATCAAATTCAATATGAAGGAAGCCGAAAATTTATTGGAAATTTTAGAAATAGAAAAACCTGACTTAGCTGATAATACAGTAACGTTCAATTCAAATATTGGTCGTAGAGTTCGTGACTTTTTGATTATAAAAAATTTGATTGAAGAATTTGAGCATGTATTACATTTGGTGCAAAATTATTGTGAAAATAATGATGCAGAATAAATTGATACAAAAAAAAAAAATGGAAGCAAAACAAAATAATCAATTTGAGTCATGAATAAAGTAGACACTTACACACAAGTTAAAATTAAATAAACTTGGAAACAACTAAGTACAGTCAAAGCTCGGTTTAACGAATGATATAATGTCAGGCCCATTCGCTATAGCCGAAAATTCGTTATATCCGACTGATTTTTATACATATAGAATCAACTAATCTGACAGTTTTTATAATTCAATCAATTTTATTAAATAGAAATCATGTTAAATTAAAATAAGTAAAAAATACATTCTAGGTAAATGTTGTACTTATATTTGCAAATACGAATTCATGTTGTAAAGACTAGTAGTTAAATAAGTGAGAAAAATTCCTTAATGGATGTTTGTTTTGGTACGATTTGCAGACTCTTTTGAAGAGCTTCTTCTTGCATTTCTCTAAGAAGTAATGTCTTTGTAATAGCTATATTATTTTGGTGACTCCATTGTATGCACTTTTCAAGACATTTGATTACTTCAGAATGCTTAATTTTTGTTTCATTTTCACTCAATAGATTTACAGGTACGATATCATCTTCAGTTTCTTCGTTGTCTTCCACAACTTCATCACCTTGGTTCCAAGCATTTAAATCTTCCATATTAAAAGAAACCTGAATGTGTAATAAGTACCCATATAAATTATATAATGCAACTAGCTAGAAGACTATATTCTTACATTTGGAAAAACTGTACTTAATAACCGCACTCCACGCCTGATAGAAACAATTTCATCTCCAAGTAAAATTCTGGACAAAGGAATTTCGTCTTCTTCATCAAATTCCAAATGTCCGCCAATTAAAATTTTATTCCAGCATTTTGCCAACGCGTCCTGTCTTATACTGTTCCAAGCGAGACCAATCATACACGATGCATCAAAAAGAGTAAGTTGTTTTAAGAAATTTGCAACGTCGTCTGTTTCGGAAGTTACTATTTTTGAAAGCAAACTGTTTCTATAGTTTAATTTTACCAGCCGAATTGCATTTTGATCCATAGGCTGGATAAGAGGCGTAACGTTAGGTGGCATAAATATTGTCCATATTTTCCCATCTTCTGTACACTTAACAAGCTCTTCTGCAGAAGAGTAACTTGGAGCATTGTCGAGAATCAATAAAGCTTTTAACGGCAAATTATTGGCTTTTAAAAATGATTCAACCTAAGTGCAGTTAAGTAATGTTTACAAAAACCTATGTTAAATGATAGAAACTAAACTTACCTCGGGCACAAACATTTCAAAAAACCAGATCTTGAAGATTCCAGAATTCATCCACGCATTTTTTGAATGTAAATAATTTACAGGCAAAGCTTTATTTCTAAATGACCGTGGTTTTTTTGCCTTTCCAATAAGCAGAGCAGTAATTTTTTTCTTTCCTGATGCGTTTGCACAGAGAAGAGCTGTTATTCTTTCTTTAGATATTTTTCTACCCGGTGCAGTTATTTCTCCAGCATGTACAAACGTTTTATCTGGAAGCATCTTCCAGTACAAACCCGTTTCGTCAGCATTGAATATTGAATCATTAGCTAAGCCTTCTTCCTTTATTATTGTGGCTAACTTTGTCTTAAAGGGCTGAACTAAGTCGTTTCTTGATGATAACTTTTCACCAGATTCCTTTAGAAGGCGAATGCCATATCTTTTTTTAAATCTGGTTAGCCAGCCATCACTAGCATTAAATCCACCGTCATGGAACTTGCTCTGTAGCTCTAAGGCTTTTGCTTTTAGTGCCATACCATTCACAGGCATATGCTTTTTTCTTTGATTAAAGAACCACTTGTAAAGTCTCTCCTCCATTTTTGGATACTCGCCCTTTCGAAGTGAACGTCGATTCTTGGAACCATTATTGGTATCTTCTAAATTAGAAACAATTTTCCCTTCCATTTTTTTTAATGTGCATATGGAAGACTTCGGTAATCCATATTTATTAGAAATTGCAGACAAAGATAAACCCCTTCTGCAATCATCTAAAATTTTAATTTTTTCACTTAAAGAAATTCTTTTTCTATTGCTCATGTTTCTTTATGCAGTCAAATTCTACTAAAACTTAAAGTACGAGTAAAATAACTTCTAAGGTATGATCACGTCAATGAATATGTTTGTCTTTACATACATAGAAAACATAACGGTATTATAAAGAATTTTAAAGTAATATTGTTGTTGGTAATATTTACTTTTCTTCTTGCTAAGAACTTTGTGACCATTCGTTATACTGAGTAGTAAAATTTTTTACATTCGTTACATAAGGCCGTCAATGCAGCATATTTACTTATTCGTTATATCCCGAATTCGTTAAAGTGAATATTTGTTATACCGAGCTTTGACTGTACTTAATTAGATAAATCTCATTAATTTTTAGGAATTTTATTTTGAAATTGATGTTTTAAATTAAGCAAGCTTAAGCTCATAAATCATTAAATATAAATATTTATTAAGCCTAAGCCACATCAATATGACCAGCTAAAATTTCATATTCATGTGCAAAACTGATTTAATTTAGAAAATCAGTAATAAAAAGAAAATAACAAAAAAAAAAAAAATTTATGTGTTGTTTTAACTAAGCAGACTGTCCAGAGTTAAAAATATAAAAATAAAAAAAATTAAACTAAATGCAAAACTGATAATTTTAAATTTCTTTCATAAGTAAATTATTTTTTTTTATATAAAATGCTGTCTTTTATCATTTATTTATTATTATTATTTTTTTTTTTTTTTTTTTTTTTGTTAAATTAATCATCATTGTCATTATTAATATTAAGATCCCAGCAGATTCTAAACAAATTTCATTTCATTTAAGTTTGTTCTCGCATAGTCGTTATTTATTAATAGAATTTATTTATTATTTATATAATACTTTTTATAAGCCACAAATAAATTTTAATTTATTTATTTTAATTTATTGACATTTTTAATTATAGCTTTTATTTTTTAAAATTAAGTTTGAAGAAAAATTTCTTTTTAAATTAAACTTAATTATTTATTTCGTTTAAAGTTAAATATATTGTATAGACTGTTATTTGAAAAAATGCTCTAATCAATTAATGGTAATTTTAATTTTACCTCATGTCTATATCTTACTAAGATTATCTTTAACCAAATTTTTTTAAAAAGAGGACTTTAAATACTTTCAAAAATAACAGCTCATCTTTTTTTAGTTGAAGGACCTGAACAGAACATGAGGCCTGATGGATTTGCACTGTAATTTAAAGTATAAAATGTAATAAAGTTATAATTTCTTTAACAAATTTGTTTAAATTATCAGCGAATTGCAGTGTTACAAACCTTCTATTGTTTAAAACAATTTTTTTATATAGCTTATATAATCAACTTAAACTTTTATTGCTTGTACATACAAATAAAACATTTACAAATTAAAAAAAAATTTTTTGTTTCTTCTTATTTTATTTTTATTCTAACTCTTTATGTTTCCTCTATAATACTCCTAAATAGGGGAAAAATTAATTGAATGCCAAGAATGTTTTTTTAAACGCCATTAGTTTGATATTCACTATCACATTTATGATTTTTGTAAGTAAAGAAATACATATATATAAATGTTTTTAAACATTGAAACGACTAGTTTATTAAGTTTAAGGTCGTATTATAAAAATTTATTTTTATATCGATGTGTATAATTATAAATATAATTAAGCATTAATAATAATATTCTGAAGAAGCTACACAAAGTTGAAGCGAAATATAAATATAAAAATAAATTTTTATAATACGACCTTAAGCTTAATAAACTAGTCGTGTCAATATAAAAAACGTCAAATAAATTCAGCAATAATTATTTTTAAACATCTTTTTTTTTATCTTTCAATTACCCCTTCAACAAAAACTGAAATGAGACTTATCTAAGAAATTATTATTTATCCCGGAATATCCATAACGCCATAACAAAAAATAAATTTTTAATGAAACTTAAATATTTTTTGAGGTGAACAGAAAAAATTAAAAATCATAAACGAAATTCACAAACACATTTACTTTTTTAACTGAAATAGGACAAAATTCGTAAACCCAAAAGCGCTATTAATATGTGCGTTATAGAAAACAAATGATTTTCACAGGAAACATGAACAGAAGCAAAATATCAAACAAATCAAATATAGACTTGAACATAAACTTAAACAAAAGTTTGTCAGAAAAAAATTTGGTCATAATTTTTTTTTTATGATATAAAAAACGATTTTTTAACTTAAGACAAAATTAGTCTTTACTTTGTGTTCTATTATGATTCAGTTGATTCAATTATGTTTAATAGAAAACGTTAGTTTTTCTGTTTCGTTCTGTGCCGTTGCGTACAAACCTGTAGAAAATAGATTTTGACAACATTATTAAGTGACAATTATAATAAATTATATGGAAATTTTTTGAATTCGTTTAAATTTTGATTTTAATGGAAAAAAACCATATGAAAATAGACGACAATTTTAGTGCAAGAATATTAATTTTTTTTAATAAATTCAGACTGACGGAGAAAAAGCGTGCCGTTTGGGCAGATATAAGTAAAGAAATGGGTGTACCAGGTAAGTAAAAACTAACTACAAGAAATAAGTAACAGAACGGCACGACACAAAACAAAAAAAGAAAATAAAGGCTAATGAAGCTTTAAAAACAAAGTTTTTGCTGAAAACATAATTTATTTATTACTTTACTCTTAGAAATTAAATTTTAAATTGCTCTATCAAATTTCGGTTATGACAATTTTTGACTAAATACTAACAAATTCAGTTTGAGACAATCGAAACTGTAACAATATTAGAATAAGGTTCATATAACTAAAAGAAATATGCTTCCCAAATCTTACAATATGATTTCATTAATTCAATGAAATTGCCTGAATAAAATTTGTTTTGTTAATTAAATGAATATTTTATTAAAATAGTGAAATATTTATTTCCATTAAAGCAAAAATATTAGAATTTGAGCTGAAAGCCTAGGATGACATTATAATTTAAGAGAATTAATAAATACATATATTTTAATTAGAATTTTGTATGTAACTTGTATGAAAATATGTTTCATTAATTGAATGAATGATTTGAATTTCAATCAAATTATTAATTAAATTAACGAAAAGTTTCTTAAAATACATATACGAGTATTTATGTTTAAAAATTGTTTCAGCAAATAAAAAATATCAAATTTTTGAGTTTTTTTTTATTGTTGAATTTCTTAGAATTCTTAATATAGAAATTAATTTGTTGTGCTAAATAAATTATTTAAATACTTGATACAAACAAACATATAGTATCAAAAATTGTTGACACAAATGCTGCCGATAAGGAACTAGTGTCTGAAAATGATATTAATTTTTCTTTATCCAATAAAAATTGTATTAATCAATGAAAAATACCTACATGCATATTACTAAAATAAAATACTTTATAATTGTCAAAAAATTAGGTACAAAAAAGTAGCAAAAATTTAATATATATGTATGTGTATCTGTGCTACGAAAATATCTCTTTAAATCTCAATAAAAAAAAATATGCAGGGGCATAAAATACGATAAAATTAGCACAAGCACTTAAGTTGTTATTGATGTTTTATGTTTAAGCGCCATTACTTAGTAAGACCACAAACCGTTATGTTATATGAGATAGTAACCGTTATTAAACCAATAAAACCAGACAGAGAATGCTCCCTACAAAATGGTCATCTTATATTACACAACATAAACATTCAATAACAAAAAATAAAATATTGAATTAATTACTCAGACACTTGTGTGGCTTTAAAATTAAAGTAAGTGTCTGTCTGAGCTGAGATGTTGGTCATGTTCAAATGCCAAAATTAATTAAATATTATTTTAAGGCCAACTTGTTTTGCATCTCACACTCAGGTTGCACAATCCAATCACAATCACATCTACACGTACATTTTATGCGTTTAAAGTTAAAAAGAGTGAAACTTGAAAAAGGAAAAAAAAATGCAATTGACAAAAATACTACAATTTTTTTTCAAGTTTTAACGTGCTACGGAAATGCCTTTGGATGGTCGCTGCATGACAAATAAAAAGATTTTTATAAAATACCAAGCAAATAAATACCAGTTGACTGTTATGACTCAATACAAAAATACTTGCCATAAATTAGTTAATTAGGAGGCGAATCAAACAAATATAGATTAAAATTTTCAATATTATTAACATAATTAAATACTTATATTTTAAATTTGAGAATCAGTCAGAAGATTTTTTTGCGGATTTGTTGAGATCATATAAAAATAACGCCAGTTGGCTTATACAAATGAGTTGAAACTGTAGGCTGCGAAAGTAATAATATGTACTAAAAAGTAGACCGTCAGAGAGTCCAAAAATTAATAAATAGCTTCTTAATTTTTAAAAAATATTGGAAAAATCTTTTATATATAGTGTAATGCTCAGAATCAAAAAATATAAAAATTTTGTTTTGCACTCTAGTGTGTTTTATTGATCATTATTAATATAATATTTTTTTGAATTAATATAATTTGTGTTCTACTACAAAAACGAACTGTGACGTATAAAAGAAAAAGTTTTTTAAAAACTAGTTACTTACACTTTTACAGGAATAAAATCTGAAACATTTCAGAACTTCATAATCTTTTATGGGGATTTTTAAAAAATAATTTTAGCTTTATTTTATTTTGTAAAAAAAAACCAAAAACGTTATTTAATAAGAATAAATAAAATTTAATTCCACATTTTTTAATACCTTATATTAAAAATAAATAAAGAAACTGTTAAATAGTAAAATATTTTTAAAAAATTGGATAAACGTTTATAATTTTCATTGTTTCAGAGCAAAATTTTTGAAAAAAAAAAGAAATAACATTGCGTTGCTAAAACAGTAATAAATAGCAGTAGAGAAGAAGATATTGGCTTAAACTTGCTTGCCATATATATATATATATATATATATATATATGACAATCGTTTTATATAGTGATTTTAGATGAACTGGGAAGAAATTTACTTTCATTCAGTTATCACTATCACTTGACAAAAATAACAGAGCTTTCCTTCAACGAAAAACGTTTAGGGTTTATTTAACAAGTAGGTATCAATTACGTGCAAGCCATTTTACTAACATGAATAAATTGTGAAAATTTATATTTTTGAAAAGTATTCCACATTCAATAAAAATTTCATTCATAAAAAATTTTATATTTCTTATACAGACAGCTCTTAAATATTCTCTTAATTTATGTAAGAAACCAGAGATATTGTATTCTCTTAAACAAGTAGGAGAATATAAAATTGAGTGCTTGTTTTATGTTCGCTTCGTATATACAATTGAGTGTTTCTGCTTTGTATACAACAACTGGCCAATGAGAAATGCTTTAATCACCAACACATGCGCATTTAAATGAGCTAATGGCTACGCCTTTTTTATTATTACATTTTTCGCTTGCTTTTAAAAATGTCTGAAAGAGAGGGGAGGTTGAACTTTAAGTTTTATATGTATAAAGAATTCTTCAAATATTATTATTGTTATTTATTTATTATTTTTTTAATAAAAACTAAAATTAAGGCAAATACTATTCTAAAATTATAAAAATTTTGAAACAAAGTTTGTTTATTTTTCAACTATTTATACAGCTATGAAGGCACTAAGTAGATATAGTCCAGCAACTCGCAACCAATGAAGACTACCCCCAGTTATTCTTACTTTTTCGGAACTGCCTGCTTAATCTAATTTAATTTAACCAAATGCAATTACTTAATTTAATTATGTAAAATGTGAAGTTTTCATATTAAATTTCAGTATGTTTTAATCCATTTAATGTTATTGAAATTTTTTTAATGAAAATAAATTAATTTGATACAACAAAACAAAAAAAAAACAGATCAGGCGAAAGCCCTGCTTTTTCTCGTAATGAATAAAAACCTTAAATTACTTTTTTCTAAAGTATTCAACCGTTAATCAAGCTTTGTATTAAAATTGATACATTTCGCTGTTTACGGCAACGTAGTTCAGTTAAAAAAAATATGTTGAAAGCCTCAAGTGCTAAAGCTTCGTCAATGTTGATATTTCCGGTATTTTAAGTAACATTTAAAGAAATTAATCCAAGCAGCCCATGAATAATTTAAAAACTGAGTAATTCTAGCTATATATCGTATGTGATCACATGATATTTTAAGAACTTTTTGTTGTAACACTACAGATAAGGAAGTAACATTACAGATAAAAATCTGAAAATACACATACATTTATATAAATATTTTTATTAAGATCTAAAAACGAGATTCCATGATTTTATTCGACAAATATAATGGAAAAATATTTCGATAAATCATGTCTGAGACAACATTTTTATATATAAATAAAGACCTAGAGCCTAAAAATTTAAGTATATACATAAAATTTTGATGATGTAATAACGATATGTGGTCAGAGATGATACTCCCAGCTACTTTGTTACTATAGATGAACAATAGCTGGGATTTCTTGATAGTTGTAAATTCCAATAGCATATTCCGTCTAAACCAGAAAGATAGGGTTTAAAATTTTAGCTACTTGTTGATTCACGCACTTGTTATGTGTGGAAAATACAGCCATATTTAGGCAAAGATGTACTCAGCAGGACCCAGAACGTAATCAAAAGGTTGTTCTTGATTTAGTCGATTTATAGAAAGGACAGAATGTCACCTTAGTTACTTTCTTTTCATCACATACTGTTGGTCAAATTTTGAACAAAAAGATTTCTTAAAAATAAAATCACAGTTATTCCAAAACTTTTGAAAAAGGGAAGTTCTACAAACCTGGCACTACCCTCGTTTCTTATATAAGTCATTAAAACAAATGCACTGTACTCATGAGTAAAAATCATAACCAACTGAAAGTGGCAGCTGATTTGAAAAGTTGGCAGAAATAATTTGTTTTTACAACTGGACGAAAAGTTGAGGTTGCAAACACAACGAAATTTATCAAAATTGCACACAGTCTGAAAAATATAAAAACGAATTGTTTTCTTAAAATTTCCAATGTGTATTTATGAGCTTGTTTGAAAAAAGCAAATGTTGAAATTTGTGAAAAAATAATTTATTTTTTACACAAATAAAAAAATTTAATGTGGCATTACTGAAATGTGATAAAGAGCCGTTTACATTTCTAAACTAATTATTATTGTTTTACTTTGCATTTAGTTTTGATAAGTATTTTATTGTTATTTTAATTGGTAATAATAATATATTTCAGATAAAAATTTTATTATAAATCAAAGCGTCAATATTACAGATCAGCTGTCATTTTCAATATTGATTTAAGTAATTTTTAAAATATTTATAAATTAAATAAATATAATAAGCTGTTTAGATATTGCTTATGCATTGGTTCCAGAAGATCTTGGCAAGATTAGTTATACATCAATTATGAGATTCGTAAGGAGTCTCGGATTGTAGTTAAGAACTGGGTGCGATCATAGCCGATAATGATAATAATAATAATATGTTATACTCGTATGTTATCATATACATATGGGTAATTATAGAAAAACTTTACTTCCGTCAGATCACGCTACTATTTTAAAGATTCAAAGTTTTTAAGATTTAAAGAGCCTAAAGCCTGCAGTTTCAAAAAATTTATTTTATTTTGCACTATAATTAATTGTATTATGTGTGACCCACACACACACTCATTTAAAATTTAATATAAATAACACTATGGAACATTTTTGGGATTATTGTCTGGGGGGTGAGAAATTCCAAGTCAGGGTGATGGTACTAGGTCAGTATAGTAAAACCCTCAAAGGGTTTGGCGTTCGTATGTGTCAGTTTTTTTTTTTATGACCAGATTGGCTGTTGTACTGTGTAATTAATGCTCTTATCCAAAAAAAATTAACGTAGACTTTAAAGTAAATTTATTTTTTTAATTATATGAAAAATTTCGTTAACGTTGACATTAAAGTCAAAGTGTTTTAGTTCGGCAACGTAAAAAATTTAAATAAATTAAAATACTTTTGATTTTCTGCAATTGAGCTGTTATTTTTGCAAATGGTACAAGCTCACTTTAAGAAAAAAATTAATTAATGATAATTTTGGTATAAGATGGTGTTCATATCTTACTACAATTACCGCTAACTAATGTTTTGTAAAATGGACTTATTTATACCACTTTAAAAATTACAACCTCAATTAATTGATCAATCAACGAAAACAGAGATATACACCAGACAAATGTGCCAGATTCTGCCGCACTTTTGCACTACAAGCATTGAACTTTAGCATGTACATATGGCCCACTATAAATAGACTACAAAAATAAATTAAGCTACTAGCGTCCTAAAAGTAATATTTATTTTGTGATGGAAGCGGATGTACCAAATCTTTTGATCTTAAATACATAAAAAATTATACTGTAAAATGTACTTGTATATTTAGATCGTGGTTAAAAAAAACTAAAAGAAAACAAAAATATTTTTTAAAAATTAGCAAAATATAGCGATACGAAGCTCGGAGAAAAGAATGAATTAAAATAAAATATCAGCTTAAATGATTAAAAGACAACTACATAAAATCATTATAGGTACGTATCATACATAACTACATAACAGGACACTGGCCATTGAAATGAAAATCATGAATAGATATATTTTTTTGCAATTTTAACCAAATTATAGGTACAAATGAAAAAAAAAAAGATAAATAAAAGAAAAAGCAGATAATGAGTTCACTTTTTCCTTTGATATAGTACTCAGCAGGATGTGGAAACAACAAAACAAATTTTTTGTGCATCAACAATAAAAGGAAATTAACACAAATATTTTTGAAATATTTGGGTGGTCTTGGAATTTTTGTCAAGCAAACAACAGCAGGATATTAAGTTGTTGAGAATAATTTATAAAAAAAATAATAATTAAAAAATTTACAGCTACATACACACAAAAGTAACTTTAAAAAATATTACAATTAATTAATATCTTGTTTTACCTAATAATACTGTAACAAGTTTTCTTAAAACATTCATTGAAGGCCAGTTTAAAAGGAGCATTTGAAAAGCTTTTTTTTTTTTTTTGAAAATTATATTTTCTTTATTAAAATACCGTAATACCAAGCACAAAAAAATATTAAATTTCCCTAAATCCGGGCAATTTTTTTTATAAATTTACTATCTATTGTTTTATCTAAGCAACCAGAATACAATAAAGAACACAATTAGTTTATGATAAATGTTTTGAAAACATTTTATGAGATTTTCAGTTTTGCTTCTCTTTTGGCTTATTCTTGTTAATTTTGCATAAAACCTATTTAGGTATTTCTCTGCCATTAACTCACACAAGTAAAAGGTTTCTTAGTCAAACCGATATTTTGGTTTGGGCTAACTGATGCTTGTTTTTGGCTGGCCATATCGGCCAAAAACAAAAACCAATAACAAATTTCACAAAAGAAATATGTTAACACACACAGCTACATAGTTTATTCTGTTTTATTTTCAAACAGCAGGACATTTTGCTTGATATTGGCCGACTAGAAAAAAAAGTTGGAAAATATCTATCACCCACCATTGATGAACAAAAATGACAACAATTGTTAGAAGAATTGCCAGAGGTATTGCAATAAATACAACACCAACTACATATTTCTATAATAATAAAAGAAAAGAGAAAAAAACCTACCTCTAATAAATTTTTATTTAATGCTCATTTTTTATGATTTTGACAGACCCAAAAGAATTTAGAGGCACACACGCACAACGAGATAAAACTCTATATAATTTCGCACTCAACAGCTTAAAAAAATTCGACAGCAACTCTATTAATAAAATCTAAAGAACAGTGATTTCTTAGGAACAAACGCATTAAATATGAAAAACATTTTTTAATATAAAAGCCAATTCAATTTGATTTTTAAAGAACAGTATTTCCAAATATGGGCAGCTTTCATTTCGTCACATAACGTTATTTTTTTTAAATTAATAATTTTTAGGAAACGAGTAGGTTAGGATAGGTTAGGTTACACAGGACGCTAAGACACGAGTAGCTTAATTGACTTTTTCGCTTCTATCTATACATATAAAAGGGTAACGTTACTGACTGACTGACTGACTGACTAACTGACTAACTGACTGAATAACTTATCATCATCGACCAGAATAAGCGGATAAAGCTACGGACTTGAAATTCGTTAAGCATTTTCCTATCCCAATGTGTAGGACTAATAAGAAAGGATATTTAGAAATTCGAATATTAAAGTTAAAATCGAACTTTTTATATATAGGAATATTCCACTAAAAATATAAGCGAATGGGTATTTGGTACTTTTTAGATATTTGTACATTTGCGGGATAAAAAGGGTAAAAATTAATGTTGATACGTTTTTTTAGCTGCATGTGTCTTTCAAAGTAATAATCCAAGCAACAAAAATTAAATTCTTTTTTGGCTTTTTTTATATTCGAGCAAATAAGTGGTAAAATATGTAGCCCTTTTTGCTACTATTTTAAAATTTATACTTTCTTGTACACTGATGCAACTTATTCTATTATTAATTTGTAACACCCAATAAAATTCGATTTGAAAAGTAAATTTCAAGTGAGAAAAAAAATACAAAAAAGGGGAAATAAAATTGGACTTTATAGTTAATTACTTTTAATGATATTTTTTATGTTATGTGCAAATCTACAATTGTGACATTAGAATTAAACGGTACTAAAACAAATAAGAAATCATTAAAGGGACAAAATAGTACTTTTTATTCATTTTAATAATACTTTTTGATTTTTTAATGAAAACGAACCTAGAAGTACAAAGTTGGGCTCAAACGGTCTTCAGCAAAGTGAAAAATCATTAAAGAGATAAATGGTACATTTTGTAATTTTTTTTTGGTACTTTTTGATATATCATCATTTACGAACCTAGAAGTGCAACATTAGACTTAAACGATCCCGAGTAAAATGAAAAATTATTAAAGGGACAAAATGGTAGTTTGGTACTTTTTGATTTTTCAATTAAAATGAACCTAGAAGAACGGTCA
The DNA here is from genome assembly GCA_947397855.1 of Thelaira solivaga. Classification (NCBI taxonomy): domain Eukaryota; kingdom Metazoa; phylum Arthropoda; class Insecta; order Diptera; family Tachinidae; genus Thelaira; species Thelaira solivaga. Next base: position 23,564,123 of record OX377612.1, on the reverse strand, counting down.
AGCGTTCCTGAGCAAAGTGAAAATCATTAAGGGAACAAATGGTACTTTTAATTGTTTTTTAGGATAATTTTTGATAATTTATTATGAACGAACCTATACGTAGGAGGTTAGGGACAAGCGTTTCTGAGTAAATTGAAAATATTATTTTAATATTGGTTTCTAATTTTTCAACACGCACACTTACCTAGTGCTGAGCTGAGCAGAGAAATTATTGCACAGTCTCCTCCTCTTCCTCGTCCTGATAACTTCTGCAGTATTCATTTGATGTTATACAAATTCTCCTGCCATAATTGAATCTATGAAAACTTAAAAAAAAGTGTAGATTTTGTTATCTCTTTAATTGGCTTATTAAGCTTTTAATAATTTAAGTTCAAGTAAAATTTTCTCTAAAATCAAAATTATTTTATGAGTAAATAACTCAATTATTTTTTAAGTAAACTATTTTTTAAATCATGTTTTTAATCCAAGTATAGCCTACACAGTAAAGATTTACCCCCTTATCCAAAAAAAATTGACGCATACTTTAAAGTCAACGTTATCGAAATTTTTCAAATAATTTTTTCATAAATTTTACTTTAAAGTCTACGTCAACTTTGGATAATAGCATTAAAAGATACCAAGTGTGTTTTAACAATCTTTATGATTTCTTGAAGCTTCCCGTATTTAGTGGTTAATATTGAATTCATAGCAAAAATTTTGACTTTCAAATCACTGTAAATTTTATATACTCGAAATAGCAAGTATGAAATGTTGTAAAAACAACTACACCTACAATGTTGATTACATTTGATTGAGCTCCTGCTGCTGTTGTCGGTATACAAAAAGTGCACAGACTCAACACGATTTCTGTAAGTGTAAAATAAAATTACAAAAAAAAAAAAAATATTTTTACAAACAGAGGTACATACTCATGCATTTAAAACAATTAAACACACACTCACGCAAACACACTCACTTATTTGCATCGTTATGTTGTAAAGTCCTTTTTGACAATTCCTTATGGACAAAATATTTTGGTAAAAAAAGATACCAAAAGAAATTAAGCTGTTTTACAACTCACATACACCTAAAGTGATAAGACCTTTTTTGATTATGTTTTTGAATTAGTGCTGTGTCATGTTCGCTTTTGTTTTTTTTTTAATAAAAATAAAGTATTTTTTTTCTTCCTGCCCGCAGCAGCAATCGCCTATTTTTCTCCCAGAGGAGTGTATAGGTAGTTGATCAAACAGTGAATGTAGCAAAAGATTGTTTAGCGATATGAAATTGGTGTAACTAATCAAATTGATTCGCCTGTAACTAATACTCATTTGCCGTACTTGTTACCTTCGACATGTTGACTAACAACAAGTAACATTATTTTTCACATTATTTCTTTTATTTAAATTCTTGTACATTTTTAATATCTCTGGGATATTTACAACATCATGAAACTCATAAATATCTCAATTATACCCTACAAATTGAAATTTTGTAAATGAACAAAAGGTAGCGAGCAAGCAGTTGCATGTGCGCATTGAACAATTAAAAAGTTGTTGTAAATAAAAGATTTTATTTAGCTTACCAAAAACATGTATAAACAAGTGTTCCAATTTTCAAGGCGTAAACGTGTTAGATATTAAAACAAGCGGCAAATCGTTAATAAAAACATCAGTTAGATAATGAAGCTATTTTGCTTGCTTCGGCAACCAGCATAGAAATAACTAGTAGGGTCTTATTTCATTTAAGTGAATAAATGTTTGCAAATTAAATAAAGACGTCAAATAAAAGTTATTGATTTCAAAAAATTATTTTATAATAGTTATTTTGACAATTAAAAATAGAAAATTCAAGTAACACTTAAAAATTGAGTTTTATTTTATGAATAAATTGCCATTAAAATGAAAACACGGGGGCTTTAATATGTTATTATTTGATTCCTATTATTCAACTGTTATTGTTTTATTTGTTATATTTTTATTATTCATATCCAGCTAAATAAAATCCATAAAAAAATTAATAATAAACAACAATAATTAATACAGAAAAAACAAAACACAAAAGAAAATAAGCAAAAGCAGTTTTATTTTCTGGCTAACAAAATATATAAATCCTCAGAGTTTTATTTAAGAGTTTCATTGTTTTTTAATATCGCCATAGATTCTGGAAAATCTTGGGAATACGAATCTATTGCTATATGACAATATAAATAGATCTCCGTTGACTCTAGCATGGAGTTAAATTTTTTTTGATGTTATTTATTTATTTACGGTTCTTGCAATATTGATTAAATATTTAAAAAATAATTGTATTGATTAAATATTTAACTCATGCAATTAATTCAATCGAACTAAAAAATTTTTAGAGTGATTTGTTTTCTAGTTTATTGATAGTAGTGGTGGCTAACTAAATTACGGAATGTGATGTTGAATTTTAACAAAAAATGCGAATTAAAGGGGGTGGTCTCATTCCAAACCAAGAGAAACCATGTAAATTAATTGTCACCTATAGTTCTTTGTAAGTGTTAGGATTAGCTTAGATTGCTTTGAAAATTCTGACTGTTTTCTGCAGTCACCTTAAAAGCTTCTTATATTTTTGTTGTTTGCAAAACATTTGGAATACTTTTGCCTTCATGTGGCCAACCCCAAAACGTAAAGCCTTTAGTTTTTTGTTCAATAACTAATAAATATATCGGCTTAACGGCCGATATATGTATTCTAAAGCTGATAAGTATGAGTTTTATCACAAAGACTAAAGTGAGCTCTTTTTATTGAGGTGCCTTGTACAGCCTAAGCATGATTTTTCAATGTGGCTTCTTAGATTAGTGGTGTAGTGTAGTACTGTAACTAACTTTACAATCTGGGTGTCCCAGGTTGGATTTTTTTTGGACCCAGGGTGCTTGGATATTTAAAAAAATCCCATTGAGAGCGGTGCATATGTACTTAAAATTACTTTTTTTATAAATATTATTCAAGCTTAAAATCTTATTATTTTGTAATATTTCGACTTTCTTGTCGAAAGTCTTCTCCAAGGAAAATTAATTGTTATATTGAACTACAATTTGTTGTCAAAAAATTTTAAAAATTTAAAAATGAAAATATGAAAACAATATTTCTCTTATTATTTTTATTAAATTATTAAAAAAAATAATAATTAAAATATTAAGATCTTAAGCTTGAATAATATTTATAATAAAAATCAATAAAAAGATCGAATAACTAAATGATATCATTTTTTAAAAATTATGAGCGCAACTTATAATAGCAGGAATAAGGAAGAAAGAAGTAATTACCAAGTTATAATCATGAATAGTTTAATATACAGAAGAAATAATGAATTAAGAAACCATAACAATAATAAGAGAAATATAGTTTTAATTTTTTAAATTTTCAATTTTTAAAATATAAAAAAATTTTTTGACAACAAATTGTAATCTATATATATAAAAATTAATCCCTATATCCCTTGGTGCCTCCATCACGCGTGAACGGTTGGACCGATTTCACTATTTTTTTTTGTTGTGTTTGTTATTGTTAGGAGAAGGTTCTTAGGACAGAAAAAATTTTAAAAATTTCGCGGAAAATTAGAAAATTTAAGAATCCTTATTTAAAACCACTTTTTACATTTTAAAAGTATTAAGTAAATAAAATTCATTTTCTGTACATATGGTATTCCTAAAAAATAATTTATTATTAGCAGAGGCGCAATGCAATGGCTATATTTATTGTGATGGGTTTTTTAATAATGAAAATTTTATTTATTACCAGATTTATCTAAAAATTAAGGACCGTGCCGGGCGAGACCGGGTAAACACATCTAGTTCAATATAATAATTAATTTTCCCTGAAGAAGACTTTCGACAAGAAAGTCGAAATATTAGAAAATAATAATAAAAATTTATTAAAAGATCGAATAACTAAATAACATCATCTTAAAAAAATTATGATTTTATTTTTATCCTAATATTTTCAATTTCAAAAGTGCTCCCAAAATAGGAAATAAAAATAAAAATTCATATTACATACTAGCACTTTCATGTATAAAATGTTTATAATGATGTGTGTTTCTCAAGTATGCATAAGCATTACACAACACATGTGTAAATAATTGCAATTATTTTTTATTTGTCAACTTTCAATCACACATCCTTAAGATAAAGAAGATGAAATAACAATACTTTATATAAAACATCTGTGTAGTTAATAGGGTGAGCGACACGGTTTTTCTATCGGTTTTTCCAGATTGCAGAGTCAATTATTTGAGATGTCAATTTTTCAACTTACTTCAACAAACAATTTATCTTTTCTTTTATATTGTTTTTCTGGAAGATTTTAGAAAAGTTATTAATACCGACACCGAGTTCATGGTTAGATGATGTTGTTTGTATAAATTTAATATAAAAAAGAATTTGACTGACTTTTACAACAAAAAAAAGTTATTTGTGTTATTACACTAGCTTTCAAATTTGATTTATTTTCTTCTTTATTGTAGTTTCAGTTATTTCAAAAAACTCGTAGAAGTTGTTATAAAAAAATTTTTCATAGAAAATTTAATAAGTGAAAAAACGGAATAAAATTTGCTTTATAAGCTTTCTTCTTTAGTATATTTTTGTATTACTATATTTTATTTAAATTGTATTCGAATTTTATTTTTGATATAATATTACAAAATGTTTTCAAGTGAAATGCATGTACTCGTTATCGTATCACAAACTCCATTTAGGGGATAACTATCTTGGAAAGGTGATATGTTGGATTTTTTATAATTTTTTGTTAAACTTAATGTATCTTAAGTGTTAAAAAAATATATTTTATTTCAAGAACAAAAACAATGTAGGTAATGTAAACACTGTAGACTTGTGATGCAGAAAAAACTAAAAATGAATAGCTTATGGTTATGATAGACACAAGATTACGCCATGCGCACGATTTCCCTTTGAATAATGTAGTTTGTCCATTGTTTTGAAGAAAAAATTTATTAAATTTCTCTACTGTTATGTTTACATTATTTATTTATTAACCTGTAGAAATACATCGAATGACGTCATTTAAATTTCTTTTGTGTATCATTCTTGGGTTTACGTGTTACCACTAAATTCAAAACTTCTGAAAGGATTTCATTTGTATCGTAAGTATTAAGAACAATATTTACATATTTATTCATTGTCGATTTTTTATTAATTTTTTAAGAAACTAATTTTTTAAGTTTTCTTAATTAATTTTTTTTTTAAAAAGCTTTTTTTTTTGAAAAGCTTTTGATTTTCAACGAAAATATTTTTCTTTTTCTTTTAAAAAAAATTTTTTTTTAAAGAAAAGTATTTTCTTCTCTATTTAAAAACATTTCGTTTTTCTTTTTTAAGATTCTACTGTATAAGCAAATAAAACCGGGTCTTTTTTAAAACCGGGCTTTAAAAAATCTACATTAATTGTTCACTCTAGTAACCATCTATAATAAAAATTTTATTAACAAAAAAACAAGACCGATTTATTAAAAGAGTTATAAACAGAACAACACCTACAATAAAATTTTAATACCATCAGTTATCGTTTATAAATACAAACATACATACATGTCTTTAATTCAATATATTTATTTCTTACAATATACACTGACTTAAACAATTGTACGCACACTATATTCTAAATGTTTGTATTAATTTAATTATATATATATAAATTATACAATTATATTTATTTATTTACACAACAAAAGAGAAAAAAAAAATAATTTATGTTCGGCTGAACGAGCTCACTATAAAAGCTAAATTTTAATATTTTTAAGTTCGCACATTAAAAAAAGAAAATAAAAAAATGTAAGAAATGGGGACATGTCAAAGTTTAAGGGCTATTACTACTATCAAATGGCAGAATGATTTTTTTAGTATTACAAATAAACCAATTATAACAAAAAGTTTTCGATAAGCAAAAGGCAAGATTGTCTCACAGTTAACTATTAATGTAAAGTAAATATAAGCGTTTCGTTAATGTTTGTGCTTAATGTGGTTAATTTTGGTTATTGTATATGGTATCCTTATTCTTTTCTGTTGTTCCATCTGACACCTTATTGCTAACTTATAATAATAAGCCTAAATGTTTTATATGAAGTAGGCTAGTCTCTTTAACATAACCATGTCTTACAAATGACATGTTACTAAACTGATCTGCGTCAAGGGATTTAAAAGCCAGTCGAAGCTATCAACTCTGGCAGATATGCCAGATAAGTCTTAAGAAGATATAGAGCTTGTACTGCAGTTGAAGGCAAACAACCTGAGTTTTATTTGAATTTTTAATTTAAAAAAAAATTACCGGCTTAATTAAAAAAAAATTTATTTTCACTGTTGCAAAAACCAATCAACTAACTTTTATAGCATTTTGGAATTGGGACTTTTGATGCAACTTGCCAAAATTTTTTAGTACATTTTTTTTCAACACGGTCGTGTAATAATAGCCTTCAAAATATACAGGGTGGGCCAAAAGAAACCAAGGGGTGTAAAAGTTTAATAACTTTTTTGTTTATTAACTTTTTTTTATTTTTTCTTTCAGATTATATAATATACAAAATGGAAATTTTTTTACACTAAGTATGAAAAATGATGTCTCTTAAATGACCACCGTTTTCAGCTTCGCACTGATGGGCTCTTTTTAGAGCATTTTCCATAACATCTTTCAAAACTTGTGGCTGTAGCGTTCGAATTTCTGCAACAATGTTTGCCTTGAGTTCAAGGATTGTCTCTGGCTTGTTCACATACACTCGCTCCTTCAAAAAACCCCAAAGAAAATAGTCGGGTGCTGTCAAATCTGGCGATCGCGCTGGCCAAATAATTTCCGAATTTCGAGAAATTATTCGCTCTCCAAAAATTTGACTTAAAAGTGCCATTGTGTCTGGGGCAGTATGGGCAGTGGCTCCGTCCTGCTGAAACCACATACCAGGTCTGTTTTCAAGAGCAGGACGTAAAAAATTTTCTATCATAAAACGATACCGCTCTCCATTTACGGTTACAGCACTTCCATCTTCATTCTCGAAGAAGTAGGGCCCAATGACATTTTCAGATGTGATCCCACACCATACTGTAGACCTGATGGGGTGCAATTGGCGTTGATGAATGGCTCTTGGATTTTGAGAACCCCAGAACCTACAGTTCTGCTTGTTAACAAAGCCATTCAAATGAAAATGAGCTTCATCACTCATAATCAAATTTTCAATAAAGTTGATTTCTAATAAAATTCTATTGTTCTGGTTCTCTGTTCAGTTGTGAACCTCTCCATTATAAATTCTCCAAGTGTTGTCTATATAATCTGAAAGAAAAAATAAAAAAAATTAATAAACAAAAAAGTTATTAAACTTTTACACCCCTTGGTTTCTTTTGGCCCACCCTGTAGTTGGTTAAAAAAATGGTATTTTCTTTGAAAATTACTTTATTGTGGTCAAATTTTTTATTAACGTTTGCAGAAGGTATGCTTACAATAACAACGGAAAAAAGTTTTTTGAAAAGTAAAAATTTGTAGCTACAGCAAGAGATATATCAATGCAGGGTACCAAAATTAAAAAAAAAAATATTCCGAATGGCAGTAACTCGAGAAATACGCAACATAAATTTTTTTTTTAATTTTTTGTGGGAGCAGTCACTATGTGACTTATCACCCACTTTTGGCTTGACGGACATCCTTTATATTCAACTGTTTAGTGTACGGGCAATTTTTTAAGCAAGTGTATTTCATACAAATAAGTAAAATAAAAAAGATGGTTCCTTTTGAAACACATAAACAAAGAGGTCTTTGCAAAAATTCAGGTAGAGATGAATAATAAAGGAGAATCTGCATATAAAAAAATTAATTAAACGTTTAAAACTTTGTTTTACGATACATGTAAGAAACAAGAATAAGTTTTATGTGCATGATGACCCATAAAAAGTTGAATTGGTAGGCATGAATGACAAAGAACTCAGAACAAAGTTTTTGTACTGCATACTTACACTCAAAGGGAAAATTGAGTTGAATAACAGTCATTGGTTGAAGAGAGACTAAGAATAAATATTTGGCTCTCATAAACACGAGTAAATAAAAAAGGTTCGGTGGCAAGCCAACTGTGACGTATTAATAATGACGATTGTATGTTGTTTATGAGTTCGTTTTGTTGTTGTTGTTCTTGTTATTTATGTATGAGCATATGTATGAATAACATACAATTCTCGTTGGTGTTGCTGATGGCGCTGACCATATTTACTTACTTACAACAATAATAATAATAACAATAATAAAAAAAACGAAAGCAATAAAAAGAGTATTATTTGTTGTTGTTGTTGTGGTGTTGAGAAGGTTCGTTCGTGTTTTGTTTTATCTGACTGCTTGACTGGTTAATATATGTATGTTTACGAGTCTTATTACGTGAGTAGAGTGGTTGTTTTTAGTGTTTGTTGGTATGTGTAAGTAGAGGAGGAGAATTACTACACAGCCAGCAGATACAGATGGGTAAAAGAAAAAGAAACAAATACAAAAAACAAATTAAATACTTAAAAAGTCTCAATAAAGAAAGGTAGTCAAAAATAATACAGCATACAATTCAGTCTAGTTTTAAACTTTGACGTGTAAACAACATTATTTTATTTTTTAAATGCAAATTGATATTGTTTGAGTCAACGAAAGTAATTTAACCGTAATAAAAATAAATATTAATAACAATAAAGCCAAAATTAATTAACGGATAAACTTTTTTTTTTTGTTGAACTTGCACCACTTTGTAAAAATAAAACAATTGAAATATTGACCGGCATTAATTTGTATTTAATTTGATAAAAAAAACAATAATTAACATACAAGAAATTTGGTAAACCAATTTGCTTGTTAACACATGTTAAATGTTAAATAAATAATTAATTGAACAAAATGTATTCGTTAAAATATTCAATGACTACTATGTTATTAGTGATGATGTGTGTTAAAGCAAGTCCCACCTTTACGCTAAAAAATAGTGTAATTAACAGTATAATCGATAATAATCAACGGCAAATGCCACCAAATGACGCCGTCGCTTTATCAACGTTAGCACCAATATTATCATCATCATCATCATCATCATCGTTATCTTTATCAACAGCCTCAGTAATAACCACAACAAATAATTTACGCTTGCGCAAACGCCATCGTAAACGTCATAGTATTTGGCTTGATTATAACAGTTACAATGAAAATTCCACCATATTAGAATGGTCAAATCCTTGCGGCGGTGAATATCATCCAAACGCCAAACAACCTAAAAGACCCACCAAAAAAGAACAAAAAAAGGTATGTTTTGTAAAAAAAAAGTTTTTAAAACATTTAATGAAAGCATATGAATAAAGGCAATTAATGGCTCATAATCACGGTCACTTTAAAGTCGTTACATTTTTAGAAATGTTTTATGAACAAAAGTAAACTCTCATAAAAGCATATTTTTTGTGGTTTTAATTAAAGCCCATTTTTTTAAATTGATTAAGAATTTTTTTATTGATCGCGATAATAGTTTGTTTATTAAATGTTAACAAGTATCTAATATTTTTACATCAAGTTGTGAAATTGTTTGTGGTAAAATAATTTTCATTTTGTTAAAAACCCTTTTTATTAAAAAATAATGACTAATGGTCTAACTCCACTTTACAAAAATTAGTTAACGGTAATCATAAGCACCATCTTACTAAAATGATCACTAACTAATTTTTTTTTTTTTAAAGTGGACTTATACAATTTTCTATTATAACAGCTCTTATTGTAGAAGCTTCTATTTATTTGAATATAAATAATATTTAGTGTTGCTATGTATTCCGAACGGAATTAAAAATGTGGATTTTTTTCTTCTTAATGAATAAATTTTTTTTCTTTTTTAATTTCCCAATACAAGATAAAAATAATTTAAAAAAAATTAGTATATATATGTAAAACAGCGTAGTTATGAGGTGATGTACTTTTCCCTTCCGAATCGAAATACAGAAAAGCACAATTTAGATTAATAGAGTCGCAGGTTACATTCTTGCTCAGACCCTAAGTGTTTTCTACAGACAGGCCAAAAACTTGGAGGATTTGTGTTGTGTTAAAAAATAAAAAAAATTTGTCTTCAGAATAAAATTTTCCAATTCGGAATATAAAAATGGGAATATAGAGGAATTGTAACATATCTTTTTAGGGAAAAAAATAAAAAATCTATTTATTAAGGAAAAAAATTATATAATAATAACTGGCTATTTCTGCAGAAGCGAACGATATTTTTTTTTGTTTTCAGTACTAAAGTAATTGTTCTCCTTTACAGAAAAATCACTCATTTTAAAACATTATCAGACCAATTTTTAATATTTCCTGGCAATTTTTTTCAGTGAAAATTTAATTTTTTTTAAATATTAAACAAACCAAAGAATTTTCTTTAATTAAAACAGGAAAAATTTAATTATAATAGGAGAAAAGGTTAAAGGAGAAAAATTCCTAGGAAAATTTTTTATAATTTGCTGTATTTGTATGAAATAAAAATTAAATGATTTTAGAACAATTTCTAACTTTTTATTTTGATTGTTACTAATGAAAGTCAACTATAAAAGTTTGCGCAAGCATTGGCCTTTTTTCGCCAATGGTTCCAAATGTAGTTGCCTGTAATTAGTGTTACTGTTTATTTAACAATGGCTTCTTAACCACATGGTATACGATTTTAAATCACTAGCTTTCTTCAACAATTTCAATACTATTTTAGCACCACAATTACACATAACCTATACGATGTTAACAAAAATGTCACTGTATTGCATTTTATACTTCCTTAGATATGCATTTTATTCAAGGAAAAGTTTTTAGGAAACGAAAAATTTCCTTTCAATGACTCAAGAATGTTTTTTTAATGGTTTTTTCTCAGACTAAGAAGTACTTCTAGTTGCAGTTGCCATTGCAGTGATTTTTGCACTGTTTTTTTACCTGGTACAATTTGAAATATTAATATTTTTAGGAAGCAAGATATGGACAATAATTATTAATAATAAATAAAATAAAACAAAAATAGTATGTTTTTTTAATTTTGACAGGGAAAAGGTTTGTTTTTGTTCCTTTTGTTAGATCCATGCATGATCTTAATAAAACTATTTAAAAAAAAAAGACATTCGTCCTAGAAGAACCTATGAGCTTCAGTAGTTAAAAAACGTTGTGCTTGTTTATAAAACACTCAAAGTGAAATATTTATTTGGAAAATTTACATTGCAATTCATTAAAAAGTTATAATTAAAAAGTATTTCATAGAGTGCCCTATAGATTGATAGGTAGCGTACTAACCTATCAATCTGGTAGTCGCAGGTTCGATTCCTACCCAGACCCTGGGATACAAGGTGCTCATTAACAAATTTAATCTGAGAACTTACTTCTAAACTTAAATAAAAATAATAATGAAAAGTGTTTCAAATTAAGTTTTTAATAATTTTTTAAACTCATTTTGCGTCAATATTCTGTTTTTATTAAAATTTTCGGAAAACATATGTATCCTTGAGACCTTGAAATCTTTTTTATTCTTTGCTAATTTGAGGCATTCGCATCTGTTCTGTTTCAAAAATAACAGCCACATTAAAGGTTCTATGCTTTATAGATTGATAAGGTAATAGTTAAGACTAGGGAACATACAGGATAATTTTAGTTGCTTATCTCTTTTAAAACTGAAAAAATACGATTTTTTCTGTATGTTGTTGGAATAATTTTTTGGTTGTAAAGACACAAATTTTTAAAGAGCAACTTAGCTATGTACTTTTGCATGTCACAGGCATAGGAAGGAAATCCAGTGTGAGCCAGATATAAGCTAAACTCTAAAAAAATTTTGACACGCCCATATTTTTCATATATTTATAAAAAGAATGAAATCTATTGTAGGCAATTTATGTTCAATCCGATAAATGTTTCACCACGCTGATGTTCTATAATTTTTTCATGAAAAGGCTCTTCTCCAGTCTTGAGTAGTCCACGAATGTACTATTGCCATTGTATTATACTATTCCCACACTTGAACTAAGTCAGCTGGTTCGAAGTTTCATATTATCATAGTTAATTTTTTTGATCTTCATTTCAATTGAACGATCAATAGATGTACAACCGATTTAAATAAAAAGGGTAAAGAAGGCACAAAAGATTTCTTTCGCTTATTTAATTAAAAAAAATTTTTTTTTATATTTCCATTTTTAATAAAATTATTAAAAACTGAAACAGAAAAATTAATTTTAAAACCTGAGGACAAATTAGTTTATTCTATATCGAATGCAATTTACAGTGATATTACATTGAAACTTCAATCGATATTGAATGATTTAATTTGACTCTCCCTCCTCTAACTCTTTTATGAATTTTTTACTTTTGTTTTCAATCTTTCTACAACAATTTCTTCCATTTCTTCTAGCAATCATTTTACATAATTAAAATTGTTAAATAACAATCAAGGGTATTAATTTGAAATACTTATAACATAAAAAGACAGAAGATCAACTGAACTAAAAGAAAGAATTATTTCCTGTTTAATTATTGAACTATTCTCTTTTACAAAGAAGTGGGTGCATCTAGGTCTATGTAGAAAGTTAATTGATGTTTGGTCAACAGCTAAATTGGCTTAAAAAAGTTAGAAACAGCTAAATCACTCAGAAACGAAATAGAGAAAAATTAAAAAGCTACAGCTTAAAATTAAAAAATTTTCTTCATTTTTATTAGAAGTGTAATTATGATTTTTATAAAAAAAAACTAAAAAAAAAAATATAGAATATCAAAAATGAAAGAAATTAAGATCGTTTTTGAAAAAACTAATTTTAGTAAAGAAACTGTTAAAAATAGAAATTATTGTCTTAATAATTTAAATATATTTTTTTTTTAATTTTTACAACATATTAATTTTAATAAGTCTTAATGGTTTTTTTTTTTCAGATATACAACACTTTGCGGCATGCAGCCATAAATGATTTTAATTATTTAAATGGCAGCTATCAACAAGATATTGATATCAGCAATATCGCAATTTGGTTTCTGCACAATGGCACATATAAATTTTTGCCAAAATTAAAACTCAATTCATCTGTAAGTATCTGAATTGCCACAATATTTTTAAAACGGAAGTAAAAAAATTAGCTGTAAAGGAAATTCCAATAGAGATTGTAATATAAATTAAAAATTAAAAAAAAAATTATTTTAATTGTTAAAAAGTTCTCCCACAAGTGGATATTGGCGCCGTGTTAAATATCAAAGCTTGTATGTAGGCATGTTTGCACGAGTATATGTGACATGGCTGAGTAATGACAATTGTTGTTGGTATCATTAAAATACAAAATTTAACTAAACAAATGATTAGTCATAGAACTAATAAAGATGCTATAAAAATGAAAACCAACTCAGACCCTAATTCACAGTTTTCAGTTAACTAATAACTGTAGTTATTTTTGAAAGTGGTATAAGTCCATTAAAAAAAATGAGTTAACTATGATTTTAGTGAGTTAAAAACTATCATTTTTGAAAGTGGTACGAGTCCATTTAAAAAAAAAAAAAATGTAATTTTTTTTAAGTAGACTTATATTACTTTGTTCAATAACTCAGGCCCTAATTCACGGTTTTCAGTTAACTAATAACTAAAGTTTTGTGAATAATAAAGACATGACCTAATCTATAATTATTTGAACTGTTATTTTTGAAAGTGGTATAAGTCCATTTTGTTTGAAAAATGAGTTAGCAGTAATTTGAATAAGATACAGACAAAACCTCAATAAAATTATCGTTAAATCATTTTTCTTTTACACTCTCAAATATAACAGCTCAGTATTGTTAACTAAAAGTTGTGAATTTAATCCCAAATAAAACAATTAATTAATATATATTTTTAGTAAATAATATAACTTATTGAAGAGATAGAGACAGAGAGAGAGAGCGAGAGATATTGTTGATCGTGATTGATTTGGTTTGGAAATGTTAGTTATGTTATTGAATTATCTTATCGTAACTTGTGTATTTCCTGTTATTAACTCTGCTTTACATTTTTATTTTTTTTAACTCAATTATCATATTAGTGAATCATCATTTTTACTCAAATGGTTTTAAATTTGTTTATTTTTAGATTGCACTGCTACGTTGGCATCGCAACATGAAAACTTATTTGGCTTCATTTGCCTACTTGTATCACATACAATTAAAATATGATCGCTCCAAATCACAAAGGGAATCAAAAACATGCCAAGAACTTAAAGAACTATTAAGAAGTTCCACAAGTATGTTGTGCGAATTGGAAACGGCAGTAAATAAAACTTATCCAGCCAAAAACAGATCAATACCTCATATAACGCGCTTGCAAATGAATAAACGTTTAAAATTGCGCACTAAACAGCGCTTTAGAGATAATGCCGATATCTTGGCAGAAGCTGATTCCATAGATTTGAAGTTTGTTAAATTTCATTATTTCGAATATTTGAAAAGTATGTGGCAAATTCTAAAGAAATACAACAAACGCGTGCTGCAAACCAACAAACAGCACAATCAACATAAAATAACAAACCAAACAAGTATGAGCCAACAACAGTTTAATGAAGTAGATAAACTGTTGCAAAAGCATCAAACGAAACGTAATAAAAAAAGAAAAAATTCAAAAACTAAAAATAGAGTAGTAAATCTTTAGAAACAACAATAAGAACAAAAAAATAAATCAAATAATTTAAGTTATCTTTAAAAAGCTAATTGATAAGCAGTTTATTTTTCAAACCTGGCCTTAACACTAACAAAAACATTCCATTCCATGTGTTTAATGTACTTATTTTCCACAAAATTATAAATAATTTCTTGTACATCTAGTCGTTCACTTATTAATTTATTCCATTTATTTACAGAATTTCCTATTTTGTTTCATTTGAAATTGAAAATCTTTTAATTGTGTCCAGTTTGCTTTAGAAAATAAATTGCAAGTAAACTATTTTACAAAGTTTTAGTTTACATAAGGAAACAGAAAAAATATACACTGTAAAAAATAGTATTAATTTGTATTATTTCGAAAATATTAACTAAAATCATTTTGTATGTATTTTTTTAATATTTAAATATTAGCCAGGTTCCTAAATATAAATAAGAGTTGCAGTATGTGTGTGTGTATGCAGGTGCATTTGCCTTTAATACATTTAAAATCTTTCTGTGATATTAGCTTAACAAAAAATAAAACAAAAATATTTTAAGTGTTTTTATAATTAAGTGTGTAAGTTTATGTATGTATTTTACGATTATAATTATTAAATATACAAGTCACTTTATAAGAATTTTGTATTTTTTTAAGTCTTAATTTATATGTGTTACATTGTAAATATTTAAAAATTGTTGTAAAACAAACAAACAAAGCCTTAGTAACAAAATTAAATTATTCTTAAAAATTGCAGTTTAGAATTATTTTTGTGTTTTTATTTTTTTGGGGTAAAATTGGAAAAGAAAAGCTGTTACTTTGTTTGGAAAACATGAGTTATATAACCGTTAACTTCGTTCGTTACTTACAACATCACTACCTTCAACCATTTGATAAAGATAAATAAGTCTGAGAATCCTTTTTTTATTTTTTTTTTTTTTGGCGAATTTTAATATAATTTTTTTTATATAAAAAAATTAATGAAAATAGAAAAAGATAAACTTTACCATTTTTTTTCTAGGCTTCAAACAAAAGAAGCTAAATTTTTTTTCAATTCGATGCATAACTTTCGATTTCATTCACAGTTTAACGCATCTCCTTTTTTTAAATTGCTACCATTTCATACATTATCATAGCATTACTTTGATAACACGCTGTAATAATACAGTATTGTGTATTATTTTAAATGTATTAGGCCTCTTTAAAAAAATAATTTATTAAATTGAGTCCAAGTGCTTGCCTTACTGCGAACCTATTATCGTCATAACATTTTGCCTTTAAATTTTTTAAAGCAAAAAAATATAATTCCTGTATTCGACAGGCTTTTAATTACTTAATAAAACATTCTACCAACTACTGGCAAAACACAATTTACTAATAGTCGGCACTCAATGACGGCTACAGGAAATGATACAAGTTTTTTATGCCTAACAGCAGCATCATTAAAAAATACAAAATAAATATTTTTTGCTAATTTTTACTGCTCAAGGACAATATTTCAACTCTTTTCCTTTCCTAAAAACCTTTATAAAATGGATATTGTTTCAAATAATAGCTTTACTAACCCATTAAAAATTTTTCTTGTCACTAAATTTTTCCTAAGAAAACAAACACTTGTGCAGATGTTGCAGAGGAAAAGAGAGAGTTGAGTATATTATTTAACTAAAAATGGTTTTTTATAAATTATAAACTTTCTATTATTTTTATTTATTTGAGTTATAAAAGAAAAAAAAAATTACGACTACTGGGACATGCCTAAATTATAGATACTACTCTGTTCAAAACAAATTTTTCCATATGCATTCGCTATTGTGTTCTTGCCGTATTTGATTACAGATATGTGTCGTTCATTGTAACAATGAATTTCCTTGTAATTAAATTTCGACAAAAATAGCCTTTTGAAAATCATTGTGTAGGAAAAAACAATTTTTTTCAGTGTTCCTTTATTATTTCTTGTTCAATACGAATCAAAGTTATAATAATTTGTAGTAACTGATAATAATCAATTTTAAAAAATTTAATAAGCGAACTTAAAGTTTTTTTCTGGAGTTACTTCACTGTTAAAGTGATAAGTTGCTTTTCAGTGATATGTAATTTCGTCATCAGGTGAACGTTCCTCGGTGGTAAAGCATTAGAATGCATTGTACAAGGTCAAGCATATCTTTCTTTTTTGCGTTAGGGATTGGTTTAGTTGACGAATAGAGTGAACAAGTGAACATGTCGTCCTTGCTTTTTTTTTTACATAAATCTACTGTGTAAAATTATGTTTCTGGACTTAATATTTCTTTAAATTGAAATTCTAAATTACGATTTCTTTCAAATCTAAGTCATCTAATAATAACCGCAAATTTTTTTTCTATTTGTAATAGAAGTTTTCAAGGCCACGGTACTTAAAAAGTCGTAAGTTTTCATTTCGTTTCTATGCTTTTATAATTTCAACCCACTGGTCTTTGTTATAAATTTGATGATGACGACGACTAGCACTCTCAATTATTCCGAATTCTCTGTCATTGAGAATATAAGAATGTTCCGATACCAGGAACTAGTCTTAGGATCTTGTACAAGCTTCAAAAGAGAAAGGATTATCTTTATATTACGATTTTGTTCAGTGCAGGAATTGGACATGATTCTGCAATGCCGCATAAGTTTTTAAATGCTTAACAAGACATGCTGTTATATCTTGAGAACCTCTTCCACCTTCAATTTCGTCCCAGGCATTAATCACTTTAGTGGCTATAAAATCAAATAACTTGGCAGGAAAATAGTGAAACACCCGACTTTTCTTTTAAAATGTGAGCGTATGAGCGTTAAATAAATTAAATTAAATAGTAATCAAACGGCAGGTATGAGTGTAAAATTACACGAAAAAATTTTCTATAGTGTTTGTCTACATTTTCAATTAATTAAAATGTGCTGATTACTGATTTTTATATCAGCTCTAGTTTTTTATTTACGGACAGATTAAAAATTATGTTTATTTTATACACCTTTTTTCAGACAGAACTTCATACTGACAAAGATTTCAGCAGCTTTCAGCTATCATATCGAGCGTTGCTAAGAAGGTTTCTTATATATGTTTGCTTTTTTGGCCCTTATTACCTTCAAAAATTTAGTATATAAATGGTATTTTGGCTGATGTACATAATGCAACTAATATTGCTAACACTTTAGTCTCATAACAGTCATTTTAGTTCCTCAAGTTATTTTCGCTGTCGCGCTGATAACCCTGCCATGATATTTATGTTGGTTAAGCTAAAAATCTTATTTTTTTTTAAATAGGTGGTGTGTATAAACCTATTTATAAGACAGATGTTTTTAATATGACTGGTTTAAAAATATATATAGTTAGATCTAATCATACTATGTTTCCACCAGAATATGGTTGCCTCAACCATATTTTTTCTTTGCGTGTGTGTATGTTCCAGATCCATGGGTAACATTCTTAAATTATACAAAATTCTTGCTGGAACTTTACGCTTTGCTTTGCACTTTAAACTTTAAAAATTTTAATATATTGCTATAAATGAGATTGTTAATATTGTATATGACCCTCAAACGGCCATGAAACAACCTTAGTGTTTTAAATTAGGCAACATATTTTGAATTACTTAAACGAAACACTATCACGTTTTGCTGTTCAAACTGCTTCATGGTCAGAGCTTGTAATAGGCCACAGAGCAGAAGACGATGTCAGATATGATCACTCCCGCGAAATCGTGAGTATACCAAACTTAAGAGCATGTCTTTTTCTATTTATCTATTGTCGCAAAGAGCTAACACAATTTTGTTTTAATTTATTTGGTACCAATCCTCTGTAGAATGCGCATTGTTACTCCAAAATAGTTAAGACACGCAGTCGGTGATCGATTTATAATATATTTTGAACATATATATTTGGCACAAATAACACAAAAATTACAAAAAAAAATATTCTGCCTAATTTTAAACACCAACACAAACTATACGAGTATTTACATTTATATCGATATACTGAAATCCTTGGAGTTTACAGTGAAGAGCAAGGCGTAAAGTTCCATCAAGAAAACAACAATGTTGTAAGTGCTTTAAATACCTTTAATATGAAAGCTTTTTAAAAAAAAAATTTCAAATAATGAAAAAAGGTTAGTTCCCCAGTGAATTTATAGTTGAATTTTGGTAGAAGATCTACCGCTAGTTGTAGTAAATTCAAATATAATGCACGCACATACTTTCATATACTCATACATTTGTCTGCATGTTAACGTACAAAATCTTAATCTTTGAGATAATAAATAGCCAGTTTAATAAAATGAAATAATTTTTGTTTACTCGACACCCAAGTAGTTCTTCTTTTTTTTAGTTTTATTTCTAATTATTTATTTTTTTTTTTTTAATGAAGAAGGGTAAACGGTTCCCATAGCTACACGCACAAGTAGTTAGTTTAGGTTTTTTTTATTTGAAAATAATTTTTTTTTTGTGTTTCATACATAACAAAGTGTCGTTGAACTGTTGTTAATTTACTTATTATACCACCAAGTTAGTCTTACTTAATTTACTTGTAGGACATAAAATCTCTTTATGATCACACACAACACTTGATATTATTATTGTACTAGCATTAGCACTCCAATCTAACTTTAATTTACTGGCAATATTTTTAATGTTTTCTTTTTTTTATAATATAATTTTGTATGAGTACCTTTTTGATAGACTCCTTTAGTTAGGCCAACTGTTTAAATATTTTTCTGTAATTAAAACTAGTTATTTGCTTAAATTTTATTTTTAATAGCCTACAATGAACTTGGGTTTTGTTTATAAATAGTTTTAATTGTACAGCGTAGTTTTTTTTGGTTTTAATATGAGTTCGGCAGCGATTTTTTCTATTTTCTATGTTTGTATTTTTTTGTTATTTATAATTATAAAACAGAATTAAAAAAAAGTGACATAAAGATAAAAGTTATAAGAGAGATAATAACTATTATAATATAGTTAGATTTTAAATGCGTAAGTAAGTACATATAAGACATATAAAAGCAAGCAAAGATTGGCTTATTTAAATTAAAAAAAGATTGGATTAAAGAAATATTTTTATTTCGGCATATGAAAGAGTTATACACCGAAAGAAAAATGTTCTTTAATCTGATGAAATATAAATTGCTGTAACTGTGAACGGCATTCGTTACAGGAACACAATAACAGAGTTCTTGAGCCTTCAACTGGACTTTATAATTTTGGATGATATGTGATTTCAGCAGGATGGTATAACCTCTCACACAGAATGTGAAACAGTTGATTTATTGTATGATGAAATGAAAACACGTATTCTTACTGGGCCACCCTATAATTTATTGATTTTTCTTCAGAAATAGAAGTACTTCTAAGATGCAGTGATGTTAAGAAACACTGGATATTTTTGAAATCTATATAAATAAAATTTAGTTTTTGTTTGTGTGTTTATTTCGTATACATATTTTTTAAGCGATTTTTTTTTTAAATTTGATACAGATAATGTTTATATTCTGAGGAAGATCCCCATATACATTTTCAACACCCACGCCCAATTATATGCCTAATTTTCTATGAATTTTAATTTTCAACCGATTTTGCTATAAACACAACTGAGATAAACGAAGAATTTTTCGTTGCGAATATTCGTTGTTGAAAAAAAAAACATTTGTGTATATGAAAAAGATCACAACCAGTGTGTCGTAGGAAATTTTTCATGCGTAACGAGCTATTCTATATTTTTATTTCTATTTGCAATGTTGATGAGCGACTAATAAATTGCCGTAGAGTGACCGTATTTTTTTAGTATTATAAAAATTTTAGTAAATAAATAAAAATTTTGGGTGCCCTGTCGATTGGTGGATAGCGCGCTTACCTATCAATCTAGGGATCGCAGGTTTGATTTTAGATACGACTAGCATTTAATTCGCTACTTCATGAGAGAAGTACCATACTGTCGCTATTTTAATTTTTTATTTCGTTGTAGACAATTTAATTTCTATTCTAGGTTTTTTAATACTAATACAATGAAGGGTACCATTTTGTCACTTTCTTGATTTGTCTCTTAACTCAGCACTGCTTGAACGCAGTCTAATTGTTCTCGATTCGTTAATATTAAATAATTAAAAAGTGCTATTCAAATTAATAAAAATTACCATATTTTTCATTTAGGTCCAGCTTTGTAGTTCTAGGATTGTTAGTATGAAAAACTCAAAACGTAAAATAAAAATTAATACAAAGTACCATTTTGTCCTCTTAATGATTTTTCAATTTCTTCAGAACCGTTTCGTACTTCTGGTTTTGTTAAAAATAAAATGTAAAAAAGTACCATTTATATGTATAAAAAGTAACATTTGTCCCTTAATGATTTTTGACTTTGATTAGGACCTTAAAAACCCAATCTTATACTGCTAGTTTCGCTAAAAAAAAAAAAACGAAAAGTAGCATTAAAATCAATACAAAGTAGCATAATATCCTTTCACTTTCGTTCGGTGCCGTTTAATTCTACTTTCACATAGCATAAAAAATAGCCCTAAAATTACTTATATACAAAGTCCAATTTTATTTCACCATTTTGGTACTTTTTTCTCCTTTGAAATTTATTTTATAAATATAGTTTTATTGGGTGTTACAAATTATTAATAGGATGTTCATATGCTGCATCAATTTACATATTTTGCAATAGTAGTAAAAAGAGGTACATATTTTACCCCTTATTTGCTCGAATTTTAAAAAAGTGCCAAAATATATTTGGATACTTTTTTAAGACGACAAGAATACAATTTACTTTTTGTTTCTTTGAAAGATAAATTAATTTAAAAAAATTTACCAACATTTGTTTCTAGCCTTTTTATCCTGTATATTTAAAAATATCGATACGCTAAGTTGTTTAGTGGAATATATTGTAGTGTTAATTTTGGCTCTATCTGTAGTAGTTCTAGAGATGTAAGAAGTCCGATTTTACCCGTTTTTAAGCTTTTTACCCGCTTAATATTCGAATTTTCAGAAAATCTTTCTTATTCTTCCTACACATTGTGAGAGGAACCTGGTCATCGAATTTCAAACCTTTAGCCGTTTGAAGTGATGATAAGTCATCAGTCAGGCAGTCAGTCAGGCAGTCAGTCAGTCAATCAGTCAGTCCGTCAGTCAGTCAGTCAGTCAGTAACGTTACTACTTTATATATATAAACAAGTAAATAATAAAATTTTTATTTTTTTTATTAATATTTCTTCTCCTTCAATTATAGCTATTTTTCAAAATATAAACAAAAATTAATTTAATTTTTTATTTAAAATTGTCAATTAAAAGAAATGGACAAAATTCTTACAAAATTAAACAAAATGTAGAGAACAAAAGCAATTTGGAAATGATTTGGTTGTGAAATGTAAATGAAACGTGATTGAATTTCAATAAATGAATTTATGCAACGAAACTTTGTGCTATGTGAAGATCGCGTCCGTTCCAGTTATGCTTGTATCATTTTTTGAAATTTTATTTAACATATTCAAAACGCAACGGTATCTCGACAGCGTTATAGTTTTTTTTAATGCCACCATAATCCATTAATTCAAAGCTGACTACAAGAAGCGTAGGTTAAGCCCTTCTAGAAAAAAATAAGCTAAATTAGGCTAAAAAGGCCAAATCTAGTCTCATAAATACTAAACTGGCACTCTGAATTATAAAACTTTGTCTTCTAAGCCTCTGAAATGTCATATGTTGCTAAATGTATTGCAATTCTAAAATCAATAGTTAGAATTTTTTGTTGTAAGCAAAAGCGCCAACCAAATACAAAAACGTCTAGACTGAAACACAACAATGATAAAAATAATTTAAAAATTAAATATATTTTTGGCAAATTAAAAATAAAACTGACTGATGATAAATCTTTTTGCTAATTGTATGATTAAAGCCAGTTTAAGAAGCTTAAACACACAACAAACTGAAAATCAATACGAATTGTCTAAAACCTACAAGTTAGAAATTGTAATATTATGTATATGAATGGAGACAATGGCCGAAACTATAGAGTTGTAGAGTCAGTCAGCTATACTTTTGTAAGGAGATTTAGGTAAATTTACTTTTTGCGCTTAGAAACGAACCGAACAACTGCAGACAATTAATTGAAATAGAAAAGAAGAAAACTTTAAACTGTAATAATATTTAAAACACATGTGCACACACAAACACACACACACAAATTATTTGTCTGATTAGCATCAACAAAGTAATAAGAAAGATTTACAAGAGCATTTATTTGAGTCACAGCATAAGAAATGAAAATGGTGAATAGATTTTTGTAGTTAAAGGTGTAAGAGAGAGACACAGTTTATGCAGAGTTAACAAGTGCTAAATTTCAAAAACTAAGACTTTAAGTTGGCTTTGTGCGTGCTACTTTGCCTGCCTACACAAAAGGATTTATATATCGTTATGTTGAGATTATCCAGGTTTAATATAAAAATAAAATATTAAGAAATATGCAAAAAGCAAAAAAAAGGATTTAAGAAATACACCGCATATGAAGTAAATAGTAAAAATGCGCAATGTCGAATGGCAAACAGAAAAAAGCATGACAAAAGGATTAAATACAAATTTAAATCTCAAAACTGTGCTGTTTGTTTTAAAACAAAACCTATTGTATGGTAGCAGAGGAAATAAAAATACTTTGCTTAGACAGTAAAGCCCTTTATTGATTACAATAGATAAATATATTTTGAAATACTACATACAAACCTTTTTTTCAGCTACTAAAATATTTATATTTTTTTTTATTTCTTCTATCTGTTGGTTAATTGGTTCTACACTCGGTTAAGTAGAGAATACAATTGTTTGCCTAAAGACTAGAGCCTAGTGCATACTAAATAATAACAAACCCCAGTCAGTGTCAAGTATCACTCAAATAAATCATTTTCTAATTTTGGTTTTGTTTTACTTTGTTTCACTTTGACAACTTTTTGTTGATCTTGTACGAGTATGTGTGTTTTTGTTTTAAAGTGTTAGTGGCCAATGTTTTAATCGTTAAACAAATTGAATTGTCTTTTAAATACATTTTGACTGATCGGCTTTAGTTGTTTGAAATTTGAATATTGTGAGTAGGAAACGTACTTGCATACATCTTTTTTTAAAGATTAGCAATATTTTTTAATAACTTGTAATCTTTTTTCCATCACAATTATCATTTTTCATGTCTACTTGAGATGCCTTTATTTAAATTTTTTTTTTTTAGGTTTTATTTGAGCATTTGCTTACACTCGCTCATAATTTAAAAGTCCTTTCCCAGAAATATGACTTGCAAAAAATATGATTTTGTTTAAAAAAAAAACTGTATGAATAGCAAAGGAATGCTTATAATTTTTAAAATAAAAAACAAGGATAAGAATTTAAAAAAAATTTATCAACTCTAGTTTGCCAATTTCTCTAAAAACTAAATAAAAATAACAAATTGTCTAGGAAAAGTATTGAAATAAAAAACAGTTTTTTTTCAATGATTTATACTCTCACTGAGCAAACAACTTAGGTTGTGAAAACAAAATTTTGTTAACATTAAAAAGTTTCACTTGTGGTAATTAAAATTTTTAATTGTGACAATAGAAAATCATTGTTAAAAAACTAAATTTGTACGAATTTGGTTTTACGATAACTATATTTTGGACTTTATTATACAATGCTTGTTGCTACAACAAAATAATTTGTTTATCACAACTGAATTTTAGATTAGTAACAAAATTAGTTCTCACAACCGATAATGTGATAGAACTTAAAATTGTAAAAATAAAAAATAAAAGTGTGTAATTTTGAAAACTTGAAGATGAATTCATCTGGAATTTTTCGTTTTTAGGGTGTACATTCCTCTGACATGTTAATGTTTTTGCTTGTATTACGAAACCTGCACTGAATTAATAATTTAATATTTTTCAAACAATGACAACGTTTACTTACACATTGGAATATTTCATTGAATTAATGAAGTATTTCATTAGTTTAATGAAACGTTTCATTAGTAAAAAAAATTTTTACTCAAGCAAAATTTAACCTTTATTTGTTCCTATTTAATTTCAATTATGTTGGTTTGGAAATTGTATTATTTTATAAGATATTCTCATGGAAAATTAAAAAAAAAATGTTTTACTCAGTACTAAGAGGGAAGCATATCAGGCACTACTCTGAATCATGAGTGCTTTACTCACAAGTCTTTTTTCTTTGGATTAATGAACAAAATTCTTTCAGTGCATCCACAGTATGAAAGATGACTTGCACACATAAACGATTGTTTATGTGCACCTTAAGAGAGAGCATCTGTTCTTATGTTTCAACCTACACTGATAGAAAATATGCAACTTTTTGAAAGTTTTAACATATTTGAGTAACTACATGTAGTTGTTTCGGGTGAAATTTTAGCCAAAATGTTAATGAGGGCATAAAATTCGAATCGCACCTAAGCTAGCAAAACCCAAATAGCGTTTTATTACTTTCGATAGATACTTCAGGACATTTCACAAGAGAAGGAGTTTGCAGTTTATGTTCTGCAAAGTTGTATTAAATCTGCTTGCCATCAGTTGATCTCATGATAAATTGTCTTGGTATTTAAATTATTCTCAATATATTTTACGATAAATGTTTTAAAAAGTGTTGCAGCAAGTTAATTATTTGTGTTGTTTATAAAGGGTGTTTTTTATAGACGTATAGAACTTTAAGTTGGCATTAATGTTCAAGATGGCAACCGATTTAACAGCTGTCAAGTGATTTATTCTCAGTTTGGTTTGGCAATTCATCATGAATAGACTCACACCTGAACAACGCTTGCAAATAGTGCAATTTTATTTCGAAAATAATGGTTCTGTGCGGAATACGTATAGCGCGAATTTTGTTTAGCGATGAAGCGCACTTCTGGTTGAATGGCTATGTCACCAAACAAAACTGCCGCATTTGGAGTGAAGCTAATCCTAGAGTGTATGTCGAAACACCGTTACATCCAGTAAAACTGACTATTTGGTGCACTCTATGAGCTGGTGGAATCATTGGTCCGTACTTCTTCAAAAACGATGATGGCCAGAACGCTACAGTCAATGGTGATCGGTATAGAGCCATGATTACTAACTTTTTCATTCCTGAATTGAACAACCATGATGTCCAGGAGCTGTGGTTCGAACAAGACGCAGCTCGTACCACAATCAATTTATTGAAAGACACGTTTGGTGACCGCCTAATTTAACATTTTGGACCTGTGAATTGGCCTCCAAGATCTTGTGATTTAACACCGCTAGACTAATTTCTATGGGGCTATGTAAAATCATTGGTCTATGGGGATAAGCCACAACCGCTTGACCATTTGGAAGACAACATTCGCCATGTTATTGCCGATATACTGCCACAAATGTTGGAAAAAGTCATCGAAAATTAGACGTCCAGATTGGACTACATCCAAGCCAGCCATGACGGTCATATGCCAGAAATCACATTTAAAATGTAATGCCACAAGATTATCTTTCGGATAAATAAAATTCATGTCAATCGAATAATCCATCGTTGTTTTATTGCAATTTAAAGTTCTATACGTCTATAAAAAATACTCTTTATATTAATTATGCCCTTTTTTCGCTTTATTTTAGCTTCAACTACAAAGTGTGTAAAAAAAAATGAAAAACAAAAATCTTCAATTTAATAATTCGTTTGACAGTTTATTTCTCTTGTTGATTCTATGAGACTTATAAAGAAGGGCTATAATCGCACCATTAGCTTTAAGATATATTGTCCAGCCGAGTTCCGAGCTACAATCCCAGACTCTTTACGAATATCGTAAGCTCTATGGGACTTAACATCCGCTTATTTTTTTTTTTTATTGATCAACTTTTTTTTTAATGAAAAGACTTTTAAGTGTGTTTTAGAATTTTAATTAAATTCTCATAGTCAGACTCATAAAATTTAAAACTTTGTAAACATTTTGCTATAAAATCAATTATTTTTTATGTTAAAACATTTTTGCATTAGATGGAAAAAGTTCAAATTATTTTCTTTTTAAGAAATTGAATGAATAATTTTATAGAAAATTTATTTCTAGCTTAAAGTCTAGACAACATTTGTTGGCAAAATCAAATAACTTTTTTAAAATTCCAATGCCAAATTTAGTAATCCCATTGAATTTAAATAGAATTTAATTAAAAACTTATAATAGCAAAATGTTATTATTATTTTTTTTAATGTATAACTCGCCAGTAGTTACATAAATAAAATAAATCAACATGTTGAAGTTTTGCTTTAGTTGAAATACCTATTCTTTATAAAATGCCACACAACAAGAATAACTTATTGCTTTTTCATAGCTTTTAGAAAAATAAAAAGTTTAAAGGACTTCCGCTCTTTTTTTTTTCTCAACTTTGCTTTTTCTTAATATTCCTGATCATTGATGTTGGTCACATATTAAATAATACGAGTACTTTGACGTTCTTTTTATCATTGTGGTCAGCAGCAGCATTATTTCATTGCACTCAAGTAAATAATGGTTAAGTATTTGTAAGATTAATTTACTACTACAATTTTTGCGCTCAATTAAAGTATCGATACCATTCATTGCGTGTAATTAGTACGTAAATATTAACATTGTCGAGACTCATTAGCTGACAAGGAATAACTGCACGCACTTTGTCATACATTTTAATTTTTTCTTATTTTATAAAAACAATTGAAAAACAAGCCAAGAAAAATAAAAGTTAAATATCCACAGATGCAGTTTTATTTACACAAAACAAAAAAACCTATGCGAGTGCATTAGCAATTATGCTCATTATACTTAATTATAGTTATAGTGGCAGAAGTAGCAGTTGTAGAAAGACAAAAAAAAAAAAAAATCATCAAGTTAAGCAAAGCAAGTAGCAGACTAGCATCTTATGTGAAAGAAAACTAAAATTCAAAAGCAAAAAAAGATTTCCTCAAGTTAAGTTGTAGAGTTGGGGCATTGATGCATGTATCAACATTTTAAGATATGTGGCTAGATAAATGAAATGGCTGTATAGATAGATGAATGGCTCAATGGCTGACTGGCTGTTTTACTAGCTTACTGGCTGAAAAGTATCAAGGCTGTTGCATAGTAATATATGATTTTACTCGTATGAACAATTTGCACTTAAATTTCTGCAACTAAGTTTGTGCAGCACAGCAATGATGAATTACAAGTAGTAGTTTTAGCCTGAACGAGGATTTTACAGTCATACAATGAATTATTACAGTCTCATTATGTGCGATGATTTATGTGTGGAGCATTACTTTTCGTCATAGAGCGTGTGCTCTTCCCCAACAATAAACGTTGTTGCACTTGCTACTAGTGCATTGCCATTGCAACAAACAATTGTCATATGTAGTACGTGAACGTATGTACAATACATCTCTCTCTCTCTCACACACACATACGTACACTCTTTCCTTAACTCTGCTGACTGCTATCAGTTAAAGTTGCTACGAAACGTAAATACGGTCACCTAAATCGGGCACTTAACGAATGATTTACATTCCAAAAGACAGCAAAAACGCCGCTTTATTGTATGTGATGTTATGCATTGCTATGCGCGAAAAATCATCATCAACATCAACATCTGCAACAACAACAACAAATACATCATTGTGATTGTTGTCGATGTTGTTGTCGTCAGTATCAAAACATCAAAATATAAAAATACAAAAGCTTCTTTCAACCAACTAACAAATCAACTCAGACATTCATCCTGCAAACATACCAAATACAAAAATAAAATATTATATCGCCTCACATGCACGTTTATAACTAGACGATACACATGTTTTATTTAACCCTCTAAAATCTCTTCATTCAGTAAATTTAGTAAAGTATCGAGTTGTCAAGTCAGTTTTTGGAGTAGCTTTGGCTAAGTTGGTTGCACAGGGCGTTTTAATAAGAAAACAGAAAACCCCTCACTTGGGTCTTCTAATATGGGTGCACTTTTGCATTTTACAATAAAAAGTTTTGATTTTTTTATCGAATTGTACAGAAGATATGTTCCGATTAAGTATAGAATAAAATATCTTTGACGGCAACTAGTTCAATGGATAATGGCGCGAAGTGAAGTCAATGCAAATTTAAAAAAAAAACATTTTGTTTAATGAAGCTTATGGATTCGTTAATACACAAAAAGTACAAATTTTGGGCTTAGATAATCGTAATGCAATTAATGAGCAACAAATTCATCCACAACGAGCAACTGTTTGGTGTGGATTTTGGTCAGGTCTTAGGTTTTTGAAGATGAAGACGAAATTTTGGTGATTGTAAACGGCTTTCATTACAGTAACATAATAACGAAATTCCTGTGGGCTCAACTAGATGTCATAGATCTGGACGACATGTGTTTTCAGCAAGACGTCACAAAACTGCCACACAGTGCGTGAAAAAGTCGATTTATTGCAGTTTGAAATAAAATTAAAACAGAAAAAGGAAAAATGCGATAAAAAGATATCAAAGAAATAGGAAGCACAGAGAAAGAGCAAAGGGAAGTAGAAAAACCGAAAGAAGAAAAAGACGAGTCTTTCACTAATTAGTAATTACTACTTCTCACACAGCTAGATATCATACTGATGCCTGTGGAGGACAGCAAAATCAAGGCCTTTTGCTTAGCATTTTCCAAAGTAAAGCTCACTCTGATGAACTAGAAGTGCTTACCAGTAATTTGAGTATTTTTTTTAAATTCTGCATGATTTGATCTACTGGATCGGTTGCAAAATAAAATTTTATTAATTAAACGGTTGAAAAATGGGCATGGCCGATAAACAAAAAGTATAGAAATTCTATCTATCTATCTATAGATGGCCCTTCACAGCCTATTTAGGTCTTCGGCAGAGGAAAGGATGGCTCTCTAAGCGTCTCGATCTTCTGCGCTCTTTCTCCAGTTTGGGACGTTCAGATCTGCAAGATGTTGTTGGACCTGGTCTTTCCAGCGGAGTTTCGGGCATCCCCTCCTGCGCATTCCTTCGGGATCGTACTCAAAAATTTTCCTAGCCGGAGTATCTTCATTCATGCGCACAACATGACCCAGCTAGCGCAGTCTTTGTACTTTTATGCGCTTCACTAAGTCAATGTCGGTGTATAACTCATACAGCTCTTGGTTCATACGATGCCGATAGTCTCCGCTAACACAAATTGGTCCATATATTTTACGAAGAATTTTTCTCTCAAATACGGCAAGAACAGCTTCGTCCGCTATGACTCCGAGCCGTATAAGAGCACGGGTACTATGAGTGTCTTATAGAGTGTTATTTTCGTTCTCCGAGAGAGGGCTTTGGATCTAAATTGCCTGCTTAGCCCAATTTGCTAGTATAACTCTTCTTCGTATTTCCAGGCTGATGTTATTGCTTTTGTTGGCGGTGGACCCAAGATATACAAACTCCTCCACAACTCAGAAGTTGTAGTTACCAACGTTCACAGTTCCGTCTAATCTAGTATATTTTCTGTTCGTTGAAATTCTATCTACCGAATTTCAGAAGACTCCGTTGGGAAACAAAATTTTAATTATTATTATTGAAAAATGTATGCAAAAATTGACAGCCTACGCTACTTACCAATACTGCAGTGAAAGAAGGTTTAAAATCATTTCAGTAGTTTTTTTTTTAAATTATCCATTACAAACAAACAAAAATCAATTAATTTTATATTTTAATCGATTTATAATTTTTAATTTCTATAGGTTGTCCCACATCAGTCAAAATGAATAATGCAGGTTATGTAACGAAGATGAAGAGACAGCGTCACGTCAATGATCTATTTTGGATCTGTTCGCTACTTAAGGCATGATTATCTGAAACGGTCGGACATGGTGGACAAATCTTCCAAGAAAGCGTTTGAATTCTTAATGAATACTAGACTCAGGGAGAATTTGTAACTTGAGAGCAGTGTCACAAGAGGTATATTTTACCAGGTGACTTTTTCCTGCCTTTCATACTAATTCCCATATTAGGTTTTTTGCAGCTCTTCACAAATTCCAATTTTTATTTTGTTTCAGTAAGAAAAGACTTTTGTAAAACTGCCGGCATGAAACGGATAATTTTTTTTTTGGAATGGATCAGTTGTAGTTGTTAAGTTGCATCATTTTAATTTTTTCAGTAACTAAACATACAAACACTGACTGCTAAAACGCTTCTTCGCATAAATATCGGCAGCAATTACTCAGTCATAAGTTTTGCCGCTAACAAATACTAAAAGACCACAACCAACAAAAAGGAATAAACTTAATAAATTTTCTTTTGTTGCCGCACATGCATCCAAAGCCAATAGTTTGGTATCATAACATGGCTTGCTTAGTTTTGCATGGATAATGTTATTTTTCTTATGGGATTATTATTATTTTCTTTCCATTTTGTGCTTTTTTAAATATACATACTTAAAATCTGGGCCTATAGAACATACACACACATCTATTCATGCATATGTATGTAAGTATGTAAGAGGTGTCATGCCGTTGGGCAAATTGTAACCACATGCTTTTACATACTCATACACACATGCAAAAATATGTCTGCTTATCTATTTTGTGGCCTCGTTGTGCCAACAACTGTCTCCCTGCCTGTGTAAAAAGTCAACGCTATATATCTTTATGTTGTTGGTTATGATGATAGTTAGATGTCTGGCTGCTATGATCAGGAGAACGAAAATCATTTACTCTTGCATTCATTACAGCCGCCAGTCATATTTTCATGCAACACACATAAACGCATAAACTTATATATGAACATATGTATAGTCGTATGCTTGTTTGTTGTATACACATACACAATAAAATATTTTCAACAGCCATGTGCTGCTTCAGTGGCCCCCACTCACTCACTTACTTGCTGTAATGTTGGTTAGTGGTGATGCATCTGGGCGGTAATTTGTTAAAGCTTCTTTACTTTTCAACACTCTTCTTAGCGGCAACCGTTTACTAACTTGTTACCTTATTTATCCTGCCTGCTACAGTTTCTGTTGCCAGCGTTGTTTATTCTCATACTTGTTGATACCAACTTAATTGTTGCCCTTATTGTGCATCACATCTCAGTATGAGAGTACACTTGAGGCATACCTGCCCATTTACGTGTAGATGTGTGCTTGAATGCATGTACTTGCATTTACATTTATACATAATAAATAAGCGTACAACAGTTTGCTTGTAAACTAACGTAGTTGTGAGCCGAATGATGTATTTTACACAGTCTCGTCACATTCTCTTATTTTTGATGATAAAATATGTTGTTTCACCAGATTCATTGAGTGCTTCATGTCGCATTTGCGTTGAGATTTTTATTCAAGCATTTTTAAAATTTTTTTCTCTTTTGAAATTCATTTCTTTCCTTGTTTTGTTAGATTTCTTGGCTTCAGTGGGTCGTTACCAATAGCCCACAGCCATTCATAATTTTTCAAAATATTGTTAAGTTTATGTAGCTACTTTTGCTTTGGTTTTGTATTGATAATGTGAGTGTTGTAGAAATAAAATCATTATTTTAAAAAAATTATTTAAAATTTGTTTTAGTAACAGCAAAAGTAAGTCGATTATATTTAATTTACTGTAAGAAGTTGTTTATAATTTTTTTCAGTAAGATTTTTATACAGTCGTTGAAATTAAAAAAAATAAAATAAATAATCGGAAATATAAGTAGACATACTTAAATAAAAATAAAAAAATTAATAAAATTAGATACTATTTAAGACTCGACATGCAATTTTTCGCATTCAATTAATCGAAATTTAAGTAATTTTTTTATGAATCGTATCAAATACCATAATTAAGCTTCTCATATTTTTCGTTGTTTAAAAAAAATTAAATTTTTTTAATTCAGTTATACTAAGAATAGATTATAAAAATATTTTCAGAAAATTCATTTTTTAAACAGTTGCAATGAAAGTAATAAGCCACCTATTCCATAATAACGCAGTTTTTAAGTATTTTTATATGGGGTTAATGAGAAGGAGAGTCAGTATAAAATACTTACTTGTAAGAACATTACCAACCTGTGTACAGTCTGGTTAATTTTAATTGGTTCTATGCTACAGGGTCTATATTTTCTAGATCGTTAGCGTCTTCAGAAAGATCTGGAGGTCTTAATAGGTGGAACAGTTTTCGGGTTGGTGGTGGGTTTACATGCTCCTTGGTCTTTCATGCTGTCTGGTCAATTTAGCATACTACAAGCAGAAAAACAGCAGACTGACTATTTTATTATGGGATATTTGACAGGAATATTCATATTTATCGAAAACCGAAATGCATCCGAACTGGGCGAAGAACGTCGGGCATCTTTGAATAAAATGGTGATACATTTAGCGATTACCTTCGTCTGAATATGCGGAAATTAGACCATTGATAGGAAGTGCAGGCAAAGAGAAGAGCGAGGTTGATAGAGCAGGAAATTGACATGGCAGTGGTATTTCTCTCCCAGGCTGCAAGAATAGAGTTCTACAGTCTAAATAGATGAGTAAACGAGTGTGACATACGTCTGGTTAAAACTGGATCTCAATCGCAATTACAAAGTTGTCAGAACAAGGAACAGGAGAAGTACCAGATCTCCTCTGTCTGGAGCGTAACTCCACCTAGGAGATCTCTATCTTTCTGTGCTTCTTGATTGCAAAAATCGACAGGCTGTATTGTTAGTAAAAAGCAGCAATTGGTCAAGGTCGTAACCGACTCTTCTTTACTTTATTCTTCATGAAAAAGATTATTTTTTATCTTATTCTCTTTGCTGCATAACAGATTTTACATGTTGCGGTGCAATTAAAAGCCCATGGTAATCTCATTCCTTTTTTTTTAAAACGTTTTTAGTTTTCGCTTACACTTCTTTGTTCCTGCTCTTATTTAATACCCCACAAGTATCACTGCAGAACGTTATACCTTGTTTCTTGAGACGTTCTATTCAACCTAACCTAGATAAGTTAATCAAGTTGAAGTTGGAAAATGTTGAGGTTTTCACGACTTAGGACAACACAAACCTGTAATGCTTTTGGTTTATTTGAAAATAATCACAGTAGAAACTTACACACTCTAAAAAAAAAATTAGCACAATATCCACGGCAGCAGTGGATATCCTTGTCTAGATAATTCAAATTATTTAAATTATTTTTTTTATATTTTCAATAAATCAAATGCTTTGTGATGTTCCTTTTTAGCAACTTCAAAGATATTTATAAAAAATATTTTAATTGTATAAAATTAATAAAAAATTAAAACTTTGAAACAAACATCTCAGCAACAGCTAATTAAAAAGCACTTTACGTGGTTGTTATATTAAAAAAATTTGACCGCATGCCAAATATGCGTACGCTTTTAAAATATACGAATGTATAAATGAAATTCCCGCTGAGCATAAAGGAGGTGACGACATCAACACCACTATCAACAACAACAGAGGAAAATATCGAAAACAACAACAACAATTTTAACTATGACAACGAAGATGAGCTAATGAAAATGTTTCTCTTAAACGGAGTTTATGCAGCAGATCATGTCATGAATATTGTTAGTCAGCTGGAGGCCAAAATGTGGCCAACTGTTACGCTTTAATTAAGCCAACGATTATCGTAACTAATTGCAATTACATGGTCGGCTGAATTGTAAATATGTGACAGATATGTAGCCCCAAAGAATAAGAAAACAAAAATTGATCACGGTGTTCATTGTCAAAGGTGGTTTTTCTTTTGGACAAACGCAAAGAGCTGGGCATGTGGCTTCGCTGTGTGAAACTTAATGTACAAACGGCTAAAACAATCATAATAAAAATATGCAACACAACACAAAGGAATATGTTTTGCAAAACTTTAGCCTTGGAAATGGATTTAATGGCTTTTAACAGCATCAAAAGGAACTAAAAAATAATAAAATAACTTGGCTAGTTAGCACACTCTCATACATGAATGAATCCCACACTGAATGAGCAACGAGTCTCAGCCTAACAAACTGACCTTTTTCGCCAATTACCTAAAGAGGTTTAATGAAATTGTCAAGTAATACATCTAAAGAAATTTTATCTTCATGCTTACAGAGAGAGAATATAATCTCATTTAGCAGTCTGGGTAACCAACAAAACAAGCAGTGTGACCGAAGAGACTGGAGGGAGGGCAAAAAACCAATTAAGAGCTACGAAAACTAAGTAAGGATCGATCGTTACACACTTTTGATTTACATGTTACAGGGCACGTCATTTTGTTAGTGAAATAAACTTGCCGAGCATTAAAGCACCCATTGATATTTAAAAGCGTAAAACGTGTTACACACTTTGATCACGTTCTTGTCACAACGATGAATATGATTATAGTTACTTGCAGCTCGTTATTCACTATTAAATATGCTTGTCGCGTTTAAACGACTAAATACAAATGTAAAGCGCATGAATGGCTTGCTGCAGATGGCACGTCACAAACGAAAGATGTTTTGTTGGGAATAAGATTTATTTAGAGTGTGTAACATTGACATGGTTAAATACATACGTTTTTGTTGGGGAATAAGTGTGGAAGCGGGACAGTAGACATATAAGTCTAATGTTTTGTTTCTGTAACACAACCAATCCACTCGTATAGATATTTTGCATGAAAATTACTCAAAATATTCAGTATTTTTCATAACAATTTGCTAACTTGTGTACGTAACTAATTTTACTAAATTTTACACACAAAAATTATAAAAAATATTTGTTATTTTGGACTACCTTAATTAAATGTTAAAAGATACATTTGTTTTATTATTTTATCTAATTTTTTGTCTTTTGTTTTTATTTTTTCAATATTTCGAACAAAGAAAAGATACACACAAAAATTTTTTATTATTGTTTTGCTATTTCTACGACTGTGAAAATCCAAAAATGAAATGATCGTTAAATAGTTAATTATTTTACTTGGCTGTGCAATCACTACCCATACAGTAAGTGAAAGATATAAATTAATTATTATTTCTATTTTTTAAGTAAATTCTTGTATGGGAAAATAAAAACTCATTGACGAATACAAGTACTATTTTACGAGTATACAGAATTAAACAGGATGATGCGTGTGTGGAATGTATTTGAAAATATTATTCTTCAAAAATAGGAGCCCCTTAATATTTTTT
Source organism: Thelaira solivaga (assembly GCA_947397855.1). Classification (NCBI taxonomy): domain Eukaryota; kingdom Metazoa; phylum Arthropoda; class Insecta; order Diptera; family Tachinidae; genus Thelaira; species Thelaira solivaga. Next base: position 23,528,484 of record OX377612.1, on the reverse strand, counting down.
ATATTTTTAGGTTTATTATAACCACATGCCTATAGTTAAAATTAAGGTTTTGTAAGGCTAATGATTGGTATTTTTAAATCTGAACAAATTTTGTTAATACCGTCCGAAAAAAGTTGTAATAGTGGATCCTAAGTTTCATAGTCCAACGAAAACAAATTGAAAGTGACTATCAGTTTTGTTACATGGAGAAGATACACATAGAAAACAAGTTTGGTTGTAGGAACTAAATTTGTTTTCAAACAAAATTTCAGTTTTGGTAATCAAATATTTTAGTTGTAGGAAACAAAATTCGATACTACATTTCAGAATTTGGTTATTTTAAAAATATTTCGAACTGTTAGACTGATACTATATTGTAAAAATTAAAAAATTCGACTTCCACAACTGAATTTTTGATTGGAAACAAATTTAGTTGTAACAACAGAAGTTGTTTTTTCAGTGTAGTAACGTTAACTAGAAGCATTATATTACCGCCCGACAAGCCTCTCTCTCGCTCTCTCTCTCTCTCTCTCTTAGCACATCTCAATAGTTGTATGAAGTCAATTATTCTGTATGATTATAAATCCTGGATCGGAGCTTGATATGTCCTGAGTGGGATCCAAGTGTTCATTAAATGTTACCTTGGCCAATTTTTTAAAATCTTCGTACGATATAAAAACAGTAATCCTTAGCCCTAGGCGCAAACAGGTCAGGCCTTAGTTGAAATATAAATATGAGCACAAAAGTGGAAATTAATTACTTATGTTCTGAAAAATTTTTAAGTCGACATAACCAGAAACAAAATTCACTGAAATTCTCAAAGTAGTCGTAGAAGAGGATGTTCCACCCATCGACACCTGGATGCACAAGTAGCAAAACTAAACAAAACATGAAGTGAGCTAAAGTCCCAGCATTAGACAAGAGAGAATGGAATCCAAAAGTTTAGGTACTACCTAAGTTACGTATCGAAATAAAGAACAATTTGAATTCTATGTTGTACAATAAAAAGAAGAAAAGAGAAAAAAAAACAACCTCCCTTGCATGAATATGGTGATCCAGCTTTTAATCGGTAATAAATCTAGAATGTCAAATTTACAAAAGTTTTCTTAGACTCGAGGTTAGCAAGTTTGACGGCAATTTTGTTAATACTTGAGAGGCACAATAAAATAGAGCCGCCTGGAAGTTTTTTTTATCCTATTTTGTCCAGTAGCGTAAAAATTCTATATTTAAAAATACAACTCCTTAGCGTCGGTATTAGGAACCAGAAAAATACAACTCAAAAGAAAAGTGACTTAAATCGAAGTATTCATCTCACTAAATCTTTTAAAGTTTACTTGATTAAGTGGTTTTACCGCTTTCTTAACAAAATTGTCTAAGGCGGCCCATACTCGCTCAACTTCAATGAAATTTTAGTGCATAAATTCGCCAACCTCTATCTGTTATTTTATTTGTCAATTAATTGAAGAATATAAAAATCATGTTGGTGCTATTTCAATTTGTCACATTTGCCGGACTTAAGCATTAAATTTGTATTGATATTGAGTGTGTATAGGACGCATAACATTTGCTAAATTTTCAGTCATTTATTTTGCTGAGGCCACTAAGCAAAATGAAGTTAAAGCGGTGTACATCCAAAACTAAAGTTTCAAAAATTGACATAACTCGAAATGACGCCAAATGAATTGGGTTCAATATAATTCTCAAGCAAAATTTAAAGAAGAAATGAATCCTATGACAGTATTATATGTCTGTTGTTTGAATTTTGAGAAAATATATTCTTCAGTACACTTTCAATTTTATAACATTAAGACCCAGTATTACAAATTACCGATAGTTAAAGTTAAGATTTTAAAAGTCAAATATCAAGCTTTTGGTTTGACATTAAAGTAAAAATATTATTAAGCTAAATATTGGCTAGTGTGTCCTTAGCTATCCACCCAAATTTGGTTCCAAAGTTTTAGCCATAAACCTGTTATTTGCTTCACAAAATTCTAACTTTAACTATCGAAAGTTGTAATAACGGGTCTAAGTTGCACATCTATTTACTTGATAATTGTAGTTACAAACAATCCACTATGCCATGTCAATGAAATCTTTTAAAATTAAAATTTGTCTTTGGTTTGTCACAAAGAACGAATGTATCACTTGTACCTGAACTAATCTAAGCCACTATAAAACAATAAAGTGATACATACACGCAGTTATTTATTTTTATTTTATTTTATTGGCCATAAAAATGCCAGCCATGTACTAACTACCGTAGTTACTGAAACGCTGTGATAAATTTTAGTTCAAGCATTTTGTTACATCCTATTTTCTCTCTTTGTTTCATTTTTTTTCTTTTAATGCGTTTTAGTTAGTATAACTAATTTCAAATATGATTTGACAATTGTTAGATTTATGACTTTGGCCATAAACACACATGCTATTTTTGCAAATGTAAATTGTTACTTTTACTAATCTCTTCCTTAAAACATTTTTTTTAATGTTTTTCTAATACTTGTTTGATTTTCTTTACGCTGTATAATATTTATTTGAGGCGTTAATTGTTGGTTTAGTTTTTAGACATTTTGTTAGTGTTAGAGTGTGTTAAAAGGTCATACATGTACTAAATACTGTGAAGAAATAATGTTCACCTCAGAGTCGTAATTTAAATAACCCAACCGAAACTTGAGTGAAATTCATTTCTAGTTAAATTTCAATTTCATTAAAATTCCTTTTTATAAATTGAAAGTTATTAATCAAATCTGTTTAGTAGATGACTAAAGCATCTTATTTGCGTTAGGAAATGGCTTGTGCAGAAGAACACACGGCAATTTTAACCGCGCAACTATGGAGTTAATAGGAGGGAAACAAAATAATTGAAAAGGGTATAGACTTGCTCGTACTCAGCTATTTTTTTTTACTCTCATTCGTAGAAGACTCTTAAGTTGATTGTGTAAAACAATGCAAAAATTTCCAAAACAAAATGTGAATACAATTGAAATTTTAAGAGAGAGTTCAGAAAAAGTTACATGAATAAAATTGAGATATGTATTTCCAGCATTTTTGAGAAAAACAACAAATAGGACAATACACTTTATGCCGGACAGTCAGACTAAATACGCTGTTGTCCTAACACTCACTTGAGCTAAGATGAACTATAGGAAAGCTTTCACTGAACAAGGTAATGGGCTTCACGGTCGTGGTATATATAGCTTTAAAAAATCGAAAAAGGGTTCAAATTAGACCATTAGCCTGACACAGTATATGTTCTGCTGTCTCTTAGTCTTCGTCCGCTACATAACCTGCAGAGGTCGTTTTGACTGATCCTTATATTCGTCATATTCAGTCATGAATCCTATGACAATTCAAACGGATTGTCATGAATGTTCTGGCCACTTTGATATTCTTTTTTTCTAACCAATTCTGTTGCCTAAATTAGCTTTTTGTATCAATTAAAGTTTTTGATTTTATTTTATGTAAAGATGGTCAAATTTGATCAGCAAAGTCAATAACCATGAATGTTTTTCTATAAAGTAAATATGCTCCAACGATGTGAATTGTAAATCACAACTTAGCGGCAAGTTTTTTGCTCAACTTAATTTGAAATTTTTTTTCAGTGCTTGAGAAATTCAACTATTCGTTATTTTTTTTGCATAATCACAATCGTTAGAATTTCAGCAAGCCAGGATTGTAGAAAATGTGAAAACATTGCTCACTCAGTTTTTTCTGCTGCTTGCGATAGTATGTCAGAATAGTGCTCGCTTTCGCGCTATGATAACTGACTTCTTGTAACCAGAAATTAAGGATATGGACCTGGACGATCCAAAAAGATGGCGACACTTTCTACTCAGCCAACGAAACAATGGTCGTGTTATGTCATGACGTAGCGATGTAAACCCGTTCATGTGATTTGACAATATTGGACTTCTTTCTTTGGGAAAATTTCAAAGAAAAAATGTACATCAATAAGCCAAGAACAATTCAAGAGGAAAAGAATGAGATAACTCGGCACATTAGCGACATTGAATCTCAATTGTGTCTCTGAGTCATTGGCAATATGGACCATCGAAAGCCATGACGAGCATTTGTTCGATATTTTTTTCACACATAATTGTTATAGATACTTCTATCATAAAAACACTTCTATCATAAGGAAAACTTTTTCATTTATTCACAATTCACATAGTGCATTTTGGTTGGACTACCCTATAGTTGACCATATAGATTCAGAGAAACTGCTTAATATTTCTACTTGTTTTTAGTTTCACTTGACATTAATTAAAATTTTCCATAACATTTATTTGGATTTCGTTTAGCAACAACAGCTGCACATAATTTTATTAATTCTGAAAATTTTTAATAAAACTCTGAAACATATTGACAAAAAAGAAACTATTCAAAAGATTTCTGGTATGTTTTCCAGAAATTAGGCTTTTCTTAAATCCAAAAAAAAGAAAAGAAAGTGTGTACTTTACTTCTGTCACATGATGTAAAACTAATTTTATTACCATGAAAAGAGATTGACTGTTGTTTTTGTAGCTACTTTAATTATGCACAAATACGAGTGTATAAGGATTAAAAAAATGATTTGTTCATTGTCGTCTCCTCATCATCCCTATCATGAATGTGACCTTCAATAGTCTCATATTTTGGTTTTACATTTTTTAAAGGTTGAATGCATACATTTACCTGGAAAAATACTACCGCTAATAAAATAATTTTCTTGACCTTGTAATTTGTGTTGTTGCATTTTTATAACCATTTATTAATCTTTGAAAATATTTTACTTTTGATTTTTAGTTGTTGGTGCTCTGAAGAATGGGTATTCGCAAAGTATGCAAGGCGGATATATATTCTATAAGGCCTTGCTTAATGTGCTTAGCAAAGTGAATGATGAAATGGTTGGTGAAATGTGAAAAATTTTACGCGTTCTTTGTTTTGCCTTTAGCAAATTAAAAATTTTATTTTATTCTTTGTCTGTATTAATAACAACAATATATGGTACATGCATGCCAAAATTCCATATATCCTTACATGTCAAATAACTATACCTAATTTTTTATAATGTGTGATAAAATTCTAAGAAAATGTGACATTTAGTATTCTTGTTTTGTTTTGTAAAATAACTATTACATTTCTCTAAGTACAATGAAGAGTTTTAAAAATTGCATTTCATTAGGTGGATAAAAACAACAGTTTGCTGACGATTTTTAGTTCGGAATGTCTTGGAAAATTTTCCAAACGTTTATTTTCTATTTTCAATTTGTATTTCAAACAGAATTAAAATAGAATTCTAGTTTCTTTAATTTTATCAGTTTATTTTCATAAAAAAAAAAACGTTTTCGTAAGTGTTACGCAGTGCTAAGATCATAGATACGACAGCTCCAACCATGCATTATCCGAAAAAAATTATGCAGTAAAGATTGTAACAGAACTTCATACATGTGTGATTTTCTATTTTCTTTTAATTTTCTACCAGCAAGAAACACTTACATACAAACAAATCCTCATTTACAAAACGCATAAGGGTAGTAAAGAATATCCACGAATGCGGGAACACTTCCAAAAATCGGTTATTGCACCACTTTTGGGGAACGTAAGATACGATGACACTTTACGACTGAATTTTCCAATGACATTGCATTGTAATATAAAGTAATTGAGCCTGAAACTATTAGAAATGCTTGCATTGAGTAATGTAATCATGGTTACCTTATATGAGCCTACGGCTAGCTGACTACAAAACGGAATTTGAAGTCCGATAAAATAAGCTGGCGAGCTAAGAATTTTATAACAATGAGAGTAGCTGACTGTTGAATGAATTTTAAAGACTTGGTAAAATATCTACGAGTTACGATCGATAGCTGCTTGTTATCAAACAACCATATTGAATATGTAGTAGGAAAAGTTTGTAGAACTTTTGTAGGATTATACCAAATTCAAAAGATCTTTAATACCAGAAGGCTGTTCTATTGACAGTTCAGGTTGTATTGTGCTAAATTGCACACAATTGAATAGATTGGCAGCTTTAAGAGCATGCTGAGCTTCAAAACAAATTTAGGTGACGCCACGTTGGTCATATAGGTAAGATTCCGGTAAACCTCTTGGCTTGAGAGTATAAATTAGTTTATAATTATGAGGAATGGATAGATATTATAAGGTTTGGCAGATTATGTGGTCAAACAGTAACAAAGACAAGTTAACGAATAGGCTAAATAATAATCCATAGAGTTGCATGGAAGGTTGGGGACTTCGGCTAATATATTTGTCTGTTTCTTAGTGGGCATGGTGCCTGTAAGCAGTACTTGTATAAAGTTTATACTGCTTGACTCATCATACAGTCAACAGAGCCATAATGTGATTGACGACGTCAAACATGTGTTTTTGGTATCTTCGAGATTTATTACAGTAAAGCGATTCTAGAACAAAAATTAAATAGCGAATGGGACTGTAATATGAGATGCAGTTCATGTATGAAACACCTGAAAACTAGAAATACAATTCAACGTACGTATGATCTGTTTTAAAAGCTCCGCAAAGATCAACTTATCACAGTCAATAATACTTCACGGTATGTCACGGTGTCGGGTAGCGAAGATGTATTTTAATACGTAGGCACTCTAATGATAAATCATGTATGCACAGTGATCCCAATTTATACTCCGTATCTATAAAGATCACCCGAAATGAAAAACAAACACTCACATACAGAAAGTCAAACATAAAGGCCAAAATATTGTTAAAGAAGTCGAACATAGTGATTTTGTGTGTCCGAAATTTGGTGCGGCAAAGGCAAATCTAGACCAAAAATTAAAAAATGCACTGCAAAATATGAACCAATTGATGGTGAAAATACTTCGAATGAATTCCAAAACAAGAGAAAATAGAACTAAAAGATTTACAATGTACGAAAATTTGTTTTTGTTTTCAATACAAATGTGCTTTGCTTTCGTTCGATTAGGTTTTCTTGTGACATCGCTGAACAGGCCATTAATTAATAACAAAATTTAAGTTTTATTCCAATTTATGTTGGTGTGCAAAATGCATTATTTTCCATGATATTTTCATGGAAAATTTCATTTAGAAAAATTGTTTACTTAGTACAATAATTACTAAGAGGGAAGGCATATATATTTAGCTGTTTTATCATACGCTACTCTGAATCTTCAGTAGATTACTCCCAAGTCTTGTTCAATTCTTGCCCAAACATTCGAATAATTATTTCGTTATAAATACCAATCGACTAAATAAGAATTTTAGTTTTCCTAAAAATTAAGCAAGAAAAAAAAAACTAACAAAGTAGACATTGAACTAAATAAACAAATTACAAAAGAAATAAAAATATTCTATTTTTATTCCTCAAATTTAATATGTTAAATACAATTTATTAATTAAGGCTCTATCAAAAAATATTTAATTTTGTAAAAATAAATATAAGAGAAACAATAAACAAGTTACAAATTTTTATATTAACAAAAAAGTAAAACTAAATTATGTGAAAACAGCAAAATTTCCCAAAGAAAAACGAAAGAAAAAAATCATAAAGACAAAAAGTCTGTTCTAGTCATTTAAGACCACCCGAAAAAAATATGGCTTAAATATTGCCATTATAATGAATGTTGCAATGCACTCTTGAACACCACAGAAAAACAACAGAAATGAAAAGCAGGATAGAAGAAAAGTTCGTGGTACCCCGAACATGCTGAGTTCAAAATGAGTAACATGCAGTGTTAAAAATGTTTTAAAATAAATAAAACAGCAGCAAGTGATACACATAAAATAAAGATAAACAAAATGAAAGTGAAATAAAAAGGAAAAATAGAGACATACAAGTATATAAGAAAATAAACTGGAAGCAACATATTGTAGTTGCACAATAACAAGACAAAAAGGATACAAATAAGACATTATTTGTTTAATCTGTGACACTATAATAAAATATTTATGAAAGTAAAAGCAAGAATTAAAGAGAGAGAGAGAGAGTTAGAGATACAAATTATCATAAATGATTTGTTATTACATACTCGTACATTTATTAAGTGAGTGGTAGACACAATTGATGCTAAATTTTTGTTAGAGTAATACAGGTTTGATTTAAATAGAACTCTGAGAGTTTTCTGCAGCTAATTAACTGCGTCATTTAATTTCTTTTCTATTGCTAAATAAATTATTTTCCTTATATTTAAGCAACCGTTTATGCGTTAATAATCCCCAAAACAATTGAAAAAGCTAAAGCTTAAAAAGGCAATAAAACAATATTCCATCTGTGGTTATTTGTCCAGTGTCTTACGCGTACACACTTAAAACTTTTCCTCTTTTAAGTTTGTTGACGAAGCATAGTTTTGTATTTAAAAAGTTTCATAATTTTTTTACATATTTAATGTATGATTTTTGTCAGACAGTCTAGTGTTTGTTAATTGTGCGTGTTTCTATTTACACAGTTGCTCATCTACATAAACACATAAATGCAGACAAACACAATTTCTTTTTTGTTAATTTTATTTAGATGAATTTGATTCTCATTGACTGTATTTTTTATACAAACATCACAGAAGAAAAGGTTCCGTCACAGTTTGTTTATTTTTTTTTAAATTTTGTTTTAGCTCAGCCTCTGTTACCAATCAAGAAAAAAGTGGTAACAAACAAAAATCTTATTATGACTACAAGTGTATAAGCAAATAACTCTTTATACGTCGACATTATTATTATAACAAGAGGAGATAAAAGGGCCTATTCATTCTAACAAAAAACAAAAAAAAAAAACCTAAACAGAAACAGAAATTGAAAGAGTTAAAATAACAAATAAAATTTAATTTTCAAAGGCAGCCCTGCTTTTGTTTTCATTATGTGGCATTAAAGTGGGGCTAGGTATTTGACAGTTGCGGATCAAAGTAAGTACCTACTCGCAAAGAAAAATATTTATCATCATTGTCATAAGTGTGAATGATTAACAGAAAAATAAAAATAATGCAGATCATCAGCTGAAGGAAGACAAATTGTGTTCGCGAATCACTACAGCAGAGTATATGGCATTACACTACACTGAATAAATTTTTTCATTAATCTAATGAAAAAAATTATATATTTTTTAATTAATGACAAATTTGCATTATACTAATGAAATAGTTTATTGATTCAATGAAAAATTCAGTCATTTGAAGAATAAATTTCTTATCACTCAAAATTTAGATTTTATTTATACGAGTATTTAATTTTTATTAAAGTACACTGAGAGAATTTTGGCTGTATAATTAATGGAATATTTCATTAGTATAATGTAACGTGTCATTGGTGAAAAATATTCTTTCATTATTGCGTTGGATTTATGCCAAATTTTTTCGTCAGTGTGCAAAAAGAAATTTTAAATTTGGTAATGTTCCTTTCTTTATGAATTAATAATTTTTAGTTTGTTTTTTATCTGGCCCTCACACATTCTAGAATTATTTTCAGCTTCATATTTGTATTAAATCCATGGAAATTCATGTAATCATACATTTTAAAATAGTTTACTGAGTATTGTAGCCACTTTTCTTTAGAACCTAAGGGCCAAATTGTTGTATTCAATATTAAATGAAACTAATAAAAACTATAGTCTTTTTTTATAAAAAATTTAAAATTTTTAATAGAACTTGCTGGATATCAAATGGTGTGATCTGGTACCAACTTTGTAAGAAAGAATTCGAAAAGATTGAAAAAATTTTTTTTCGTTGCCTTATTTACCGTTTCAGGAAATGGCTTCTGATATTCAAAGCATCTTTAATTAAATAATAAAAATTAGTTTTACTGGCTCATTTTAAATTTAAAATAGAAAAAAACGTAACCCGTTTGACAAAATATATCGCAGCAAAAATCATTAAAAATATTCAATGTTAAAAAAAGAAAAGAAAAACTTAAAGATAAGGAAGTTTAGTCAATTATTTATAACTATTACTCTTTTTTCTTTTGCGATTACTTGTATGTGCAGATTATCAGTTTGATTCAACATATAAAAAAATTAAACTTTTACTTGTACGAATTATTCATATCTTGTATTTATAGTACGGAAATGAATAAATTAACAAACCAACCAATAAATAAATTGTTTTGATTGCTGGTTAGGTATTCGTTTGCTTACGCGTGCCTAGTGATTTTATGAATGAAATTGTTACTTTGAATTCATTGATACGTCATGTATGATAACAAAATTGTAATACTACAACACTCGTTCATACAGGTTTAAAAATCAACAGGCCTTCTATAAATAGGCCTTAGTCAAAGCCTTCTGAAATATTCTATGAGATACGACATTGAAGGTTTCCTATAGTCAGAAAACATCTAAATTTGTTACAATTCCTTATTTTCTGCTGTACTATGCTGGAAAATTGAACAGTCAAGGATATTTATTAGCATGTAGCGAATATGAAAAAATTTAAGCTGTAAATTAATAAAATATTTAATTTTCAGCCGATTAAATCGTCTTAAAATATGCTTTAAAATTGTTAAAAAAAAACTTAAGTGTTTTCCATACGAATTTTCTAGACGACTTCATGGTATGTGTAAAAGAAACAGCACATTAATCTATTTCTGTTAATTAATTTGGCAAATTATTGATAAATTTTTATATTTTCTCATGGAAAGAGAATGGAAAGTTCAAAAATGTGAAAAAAAAAAATGCAAAATTTCGCTAAAATAAAATGTGGTTTAGCTTAATTTGTTTTATTTTTCGAAAATAATTTCGTTTTATTTATTGAAAAATAATTTTTTGTTTGTTTATTTAAAATTTATTTTGATGTTAAGAAATTAAATTTTTTCTTATCACATTAAAACAATTAATTCACAATAGACAATTTTTGAATTCACAATTAAATCAAACTATTCAAAATAATAAAACAATTCCCCAATAATGAATAATGGCAATTTGTATATCGATAGATATTTCTTTTTGTTAAATTTTCTTTTTCCTACTGAATCAATAATACGATCCAATATTTTTTTTTTGGTTTCTTAGTTTGCATAAACTGCGAATACTGTAAACAAAGCCTCATAAATTGAATGAAACAATTTTTTTTTAAACTGTTTTATTGAGTAAATGAAATATTTCATTGAATTAATGAAACGTTAAATAATGAATTCATCATTGAATTAATGGAAAAACTTTTAAAATATGTGAACAGAATTTTATCAGTGTATGAAAGTGCGATTCGAATTGCTTAGAATATTTTAACTAACATTTTAAAGACAAATTTTAGAGTCGTACAAAGAAAATTGTGCGAATACAAAATAAACTAAACAATGATAGTCACACTAAGTGGATACGTTTTTTAAAAAAGGCTTTAAGTCTTAAAGTTCTTACTAACAAAAGTAAACTTTTATTAAATTTAAACTTCATCGTGAATACCATTGCGGTCTAATATTTTGTATGCATGTTTTGCAATTATCAAGTATTAACCAAATAAAATAATAAAATTATGCACGTAGTCTGTGCAAATGCATTTGTCAGGTCATCATATATCTAAATTGTCAATACAAATAGTCAGCGCTTAGGAAACAAGCCTTCAAATAGTCTTGTTAAGATAGTACTATATGATGGCAGGCCTCTAAAAAAAGTTTTTTTTAATAAAAGGGAGTATAGAAAGTGTTCATTGGCAGTGATATCGTGTCTAAAGATGAACATAATATAGAATACAAATTGAACGCTGTGTATAAGCTTTTGTAAAAGGCCTGTGAACTACTTATTTTTACCTGTGAAGAGTAAAGCATGTGAATGTACTATGCATGTGTTTCAAATTCATATGCTTCTTGTAATGGAAAAAATTTATTGACGTATTTCATACTCTTTCTCACACAAACATTCACATAAATATTTTTGTTTTTTGTTATCAAATGCTTATTAATCATTAATAATAAAAACTAGTCATCGATAACAGATTATTTGCTACAATTATTAATAATTTTTATAAAAAAGTTCACATGACTATACTATCGCACACACATATACTTATTTGTTTACGTATTCGCATACCTTTTCTAAATAACAACAAAAATTGTTAAAAACCACAGCAGATAACAAAATTTCATTGAATTTCTTATAAAATTGCGAGAAATTCAAGTAAATTTCTTAGAAATTTTATTGAACAACTCATACGTTTACATTAACAAGTTTTTAAAAAATGAGTGTAAAAACGTAACTTGTGTAGAAGTTCATCCAAAAACGGTAAACGTTAATATATTTTTTATATGTTTGTTTCGAAGTTGATGGGTTTTTATTTATTGTTTTTACCAACAACAAAATAATTATCGTATTTTTTCTTTCGTTATTGTTTAAAGAAAAAAAGAGATATAAAATACGTAAAGGAATTATTTAGTTTTATTTTTATTTTTCTTTGTAAATTTTGTGAACTTTTTTGTTAAAAAAGGGTGATTACAAAATAGTTGTGATTGCTTTTTTTAAAAAAAGACTTATTGATTCAGTCGATTAAAATTAAACAAAATAATATTGTCATATAAATTCATAAAGGCCCTAAAATTAACTAAAACTTTTCTCCGTTTAAGCTTTTGTTTAAAAACGAGCGTTATTTTCAGCTGTAAGTGTGTAAAATTTTTAATGTGAATTGATAAGATGCATCATAATCAATTAAAAAGTCTTATTTGAATTTTTTTTTAACTTAGGGCTTTTTAGAAATCATTGCTTGTCTATTTTATTGATGAGTGATTATAAAGACAAATAAATTTGTAACATATAGCACATTTCCTTCAATAGTGTCATAATACAAATTCTTTTTTTAGCAGAGCCATTTAATTAATATTTTTACTGAATATAAAACAAGACATCGAAAAACAAAATATTTTGTTAGTTTAAAAATAATATATATATTTTAGAGTTATGACACTATTGAAATAAGGGAGCGATCTACTCTCATCTACAATTAAAAGGGCTCACTTCAGGATATTTACATAATTACTGTAGTTCAGCCAATGTTAAGTCAATAATTATAAAAATTAATGAATTCGGCACAACACAAGCCTATAAAATAAAGTTTGTTTATCTTGCCTGAGATTTCATTATTAATTTGAATGCCTAAGAAAGTAAGCTTTAAACACTTTAAATTACTTTTTAAATCCAACATGCAGATCTCGAGATATACCGTTGTATAGAAAAAAAGGAGGTTACCTCATAACATGATTTATAATAACTCGAAAATCAGCTCTCTGGTTAAGCTTACAAAATATACCTTAGGATTAGGAATAAACTAACTTTTTAATTATCTTATTATCAATTTTTACAATTCTTGTAGTTTAGAATGAGAATGAAGAGAGAAAAAAGTCACCTCATCACTACGGTCAAAATAGACTTATTGTGATACCACTCCCAAGTTAAAAATCTTTCCAGAGTCTAGTATTCATTAAGAATTCAGAAACTTCTTTGGGTGATTTGTCCGCTATGTCTGACGGTTGTAGGTGATGTTGCCCTAAGTAGCGAAAACGGGTCTAAATTAGACCATTACAGTGACACAATATGTGTTCTGCTGTTTCTTCATCTTCGTTACATAACCTTTTTTGACTGATGCTCATATTCGCCAAGTGTTTCAATACTTTGCAATGTGCAGTCAGGAATACCGTGATAATGCGAATATATTTCAAACCATACGCATGCTTAAATAAAGTACAGGTACATAATTTATGTACATTTGTAAGTAAAAATCGTTAAAAAGTGGATAAAAGCGGCGTAAGTATATTTCTACCATCTTTGGATTATGTAGATTATATGTGTCAAATATCAGACAAATTAATAAACGAACAGAAAATAATTTTATTCAAATAGATATTGATACCTGTATATGTTCCAACTAAAATTATATTTCATCAAAATTTATTCATAAATTCAAAATTTATTCACAATGTAACCAAAAGAAACCAAATGTTAAGAATTTTGTAAGGAATATGGTTGTAGGTGTTACCACTTAATTGTGAATAATTTGATAAAGAATAGCTTATATTATATGTAACATATGCAAGTATCAACATTATTAACTAAATATAAAATTTCGTTTATTTTAAATTTTTCATGAATTTTTTTAAAAGCAAAATTTTTTTTTTTTATTTTTCTAGAAAATAAAGGGTGTTTTTTATAGACGTATATAACTTTAAATAGCAATAAAACAACGATGGATTATTCGATTGACATGAATTTTATTTATCCGAAAGATAATCTTGTGGCATTACATTTTAAATATGATTTCTGGCATATGACCGCCACGGCTGGCTCGGATGTAGTTCAATCTGGACGTCCAATTTTCGATGACTTTTTCCAACATTTGTGGCAGTATATCGGCAATAACATGGCGAATGTTGTCTTCCAAATGGTCAAGCGGTCGTGGCTTATCCGCATAGACCAATGATTTTACATAGCCCCATAGAAAGTAGTCTAGCGGTGTTAAATCACAAGATCTTGGAGGCCAATTCACAGGTCCAAAACGTGAAATTAGGCAATCACCAAACGTGTCTTTCAATAAATCGATTATGGCACGAGCTGTGTGACATGTTGCGCCGTCTTGTTGGACCCACAGCTCCTGGACATCATGGTTGTTCAATTCAGGAATGAAAAAGTTAGTAATCATAGCTCTATACCGATCACCATTGACTGTAACGTTCTGGCCATCATCGTTTTTGAAGAAGTACGGACCAATGATTTCACCAACCCTATAAAGCGCACCAAACAGTCAATTTTTCTGGATGTAACGGTGTTTCGACATACACTTGAGGATTAGCTTAACTCCAAATGCGGCAGTTTTGTTTGTTGACGTAGCCATTCAAAGAGAAGTGCGCTTCATCGCTAAACAAAATTCGTAAAATACCAGAACCATTATTTTCGAAATAAAACTGCACTATTTACAAGCGTTGTTCAGGCGTGAGTCTATTCAAGATGAATTGCCAAGCCAAACTGAAAATAAATCACATGACAGCTGTTAAATCGGTTGCCATCTTGAACATTAATGCCAACTTAAAGTTCTATATGTCTATAAAAAACACCTTTTATATTGCTTGGTTTTTTTACTTGACAAAACTTTGTGAATATTTTGGAAACTACAAGACTGGTAAAAAAAATGGATCTTAACAAAATTTACAGGTTATATTATTTCCGATCCTTTGTTTGAATGGGTTACAAGTTTTATTACACACAACACATTAGATTGTTATAATCAGGTTTATTGGTCAATAATATAATCTCAAACTTAGTTCTGTTAATAATATTGTAATGCAGTTTATTTCTCAGCTGAGGTGCATTTAGTTTCTCCAGCATCTTCAAAGTTCTGTTTGCTCTGTATTTATACCATCAAAGTCGTCTAGTACTTCCTTGGCTCTTGGCTGAAGATATACGAATAAAATATGTTAATAAATGAGTTAAATAATTTGACCTTGGCTAACTAATTACTCTTCTATAAAAATAAATTTTAACAATTAAATCCGAACAGGCAAAAATACTTTGGTCCTTTATCGGTTGATTACGATAATATAAAATATTAAAAATAACTACCGCCATCAAATCTACAGTAACAAAGTTCGTGTGATAAATAAAACTCTACTCTTCGACTTGTTGTTAAACTCGATACTTTACGAATTCTCTAATTTGTACTTAATGAGAATGAGCATGACTAGTCCTACACAAATTATGAGTCTCGGATTGTAGTTAGAAACTGAGCTTCACAATAGATCTTAAAGGTCGTGGTGCGATTATAGACCATAATGACTGGTTTTACGATACATATTTCAGGTTGGTCTGTTAAGTTAAGTTTGTAACGTCATGTTACAATTTTTTTGGTTATACTGTTAAATATCTTTAGTCACACGTAAAACATTTTATTATTCCAACCGAATTTTTTACTTATTAAAACAGATTTGGTTCTCTCAACTGATGTTGTTTTCTCAGTGCACATACATATGTTTGTAAAAATGTGTGACTTTTAAAAATGTTTTGGGCAGTTCTTCAGTTGTTACTATTATAAGAATAAAATAAGTACTAAATAAGTGGCACCCTTTACTGAAAACTTGTATTGATGGATGGATGTGTATGGAATTTATTTCTTTTGTAATGAGCCTTTGCTGAATAAAAGTGTGGCGCTTGTTATTATTACATCGATATGTGTCTTTTAAATGGCTTTTTTTTTCTCAAGTAAAATTTTTTTCTGCTTTGTTTTCATATATTCCTTTGTACGAGTAGATAAATACAAATGTATGTACGTAAAATTGGCTTGCTTTTTTTTATATTTTCATTTTTTCTCATTTCAACTCTAAAATGATTTGTCTTTTAATATTTTGCTTGGGTCAACAACATTGTTGTGTTCGGTTCTCACATGCTTAAATTTTATTTTAAATGTTTTTTTTTTATCTGCTATTATTTTCGTAAGTTTGTTGAGTTTTGTTAATATTTTTAAGGTGTGAATATGTGTTTGTATATGTTGCCAGTTTTGAAGTTCATTTTGTTTTAAGTGCAGCATTTAAGTGCTTAAAAATTATGTTGTGTTTTAGTTTTGTTGTGTGTTCCCTTGTTGTTGTTTTTTTTTTTTTTTTTGTAAGTAAATATTGTTAAGGAGTACCTTTTTTGTCTGTATAAAAATGTTAAGAAAAAATAAAAAAAACATATATATAATTTCTTAAGGTTATAATTCTCTCTCCCAAGTTAATGTGCAAATGAATAAACCAGATATAGAATAATGGTGGTTTCCACAATAAAATAATGAATGCATTAGTGACAGTGTAAAAACAAGAAGATGACACATTCACTTTGAAATTTTTTTTCAACTTCAGAATACGCTCATCCTGCGAGCATTAACCATGTTAACCATGTAAAATTGAAATATCTGGGCTGCTGTAGCTCTTTCGTCGATTGCGCCAGCTCTTTTAGCTTATACATAAGTTAAAATATTTAGAGTAAATAAAGAGTATGTACCTAATTTTAGACAACTCATATATATTTTACTATTATCTTTGTAACTTTCTTAATTTTTTCTTAAATTAGAATACAACAAAATAATGATCGACTTTTGCGCTTACCAACGTATTTGGCGATTACTTTTTTTGTAAAGAAAATATTTGTTTTTAGATGAAATCATTATTATATAAAACTTTTTATACTTGAGCCTTATAATTCTCATTAAGTCTATGAACTTTCTTCTAGTAGCCAATAAGGGTCGGTACTGCACAAACTTTGTTTCTGATGTATTGAAAGTATTTTATATAGGGTGTCTCAGTAAAAGTGCACTTTTTGAATTTAGTGATTTTTTATGCAACTGGTAAACATGAAATTTATCAACTGGCAAATGTATTTAAACTGATTGTTAAAAATGATGCGTTTTACGAAAGAACAACAAGTTATAAATGTGGTAGAGCAAAGTGTAGTCAGAGCCAATGAACCGCATTTCTATCTGAATGGCTTTCTGAATACACAGAATATTTGAATTTGTGGCTCAGAAAATTCACATGCAAACCATGAGAAACAAAAGCATCCACAACAAGCAACTCTCTGGTGCCGATTTCGATCAGGCCTTATTTTTTTTGAAGGTAAAGGCGAAATAGTGGTATTCCTCATAGGAACATGATAACGGAGTTCTCAACTGAAGGGCATCATACAGTACGTGAAAAAGTATACTCTTAGTCTTGCACCTTTCGTAAGGCTTTGGTTTAGCCATTTTCATTCGCAATGCTTTAGCATAGTCAGTAGTTACAAGTATCTGAAGATCGTTAATTTCTTTTTTGGTAGATTATATTACGAGAATTTCGTTCTGAGCATTTTATGTTTTATTTTTTTTTTTTTTTTGTTTTGTAAACAGGCGCTTAAAATTACTAAATTTTGTATTCACATGCTATGTAAACACCCGTATTAACCCCTTGATTTAATCAAATATATGAAATATATTGTACCGGATGAATGTTTTATGTTAAACATGAACCACGTTGGTGGTTAAAACATCATTTTGTTAACTTAAACGTTTCTTGTATTTTACCTGTTCTCTTAACAATTTTTTTATATTTGTCTTGGTTATTCTTTCTTTCCTACATTTCATAATATTTTTTTTCTTTTGCTTTTTGTCTTTGGTTAATGACAAAAACTAATATTATCTTCCTGTGACAATTTATTTCAACTAAAACATTTTCGTTCTTGTTTAATAATTTTTTTTTATTCGGTTCACTACAAATGTCTCAAAGCCGCTTTAACAGTTTTTTTTTTTTCAACTTGAATGAGCTCTACTTTGTTTTTATTATTTTGTTTTTTTATTTTAACACAAATACGAGTAATTACACTCGTAATTTATTTTTGTTTTTTATTTTGATGTATAAAACAAGATTGTCTTAATTTTGTGTTGGGAATAAAATTTCTTTTGGGTCTAGTTAAATTTTTGTTTTATTTTCTTATGGAAATTATTTGTAGTATAACTTTGCTAATGCGTTAAAACAATAAACACCGTTTTTAAGGTAAATACACATTGGCCCAATATAGGAAACGCATTTTGTGTGATGGCACAAGAGAGAGAGTCCGCAAGATGTGCAGATGGATGCCAGTATTATTTACTTATTTGCAGTAAATAGTTGGAGGAACCTTTTTTTCTCTTGTCTTAACCATTTTTACATTTATTTTTTTTATGATACAAGTGTGTGAAGTGAAGTACTCGTAGATAGTTTTCCTTCTTTCTGTTGCTAATTTGTTGTTGTTGTTGTTATTACTGTTGACAATATTAACAACTTTTGTATGTGTGTAATTTTATTTAAAATTTTATTGCCTTGTTTGCATTTATGCGTTTATATGATTGTGTGTGAGTTGTCAGTTTTGTTTGATGATAATTCTAGTTGCATAAGGAATTTCATATGCATAATTTAACAATGAATGAATTTATATTTTGTAAATATTGACACAAACTTAAAGCTAGAATAAAAGAAGCAAATACATCAAGGTGGTCTTGAGAATAATATTATTTCTGTGTGATATAGTGTGCACTATGGGATAAAAGTATTATAAGTTGCATTGGACGGTGTGAAATATATATAGTTTGAATTTTTAAATTACACAACTTTATTCGATGGCCTAAATTTTTTGTAATCTTAGTTTTAAATTTCTACTCATGTTAAATTTCAATACAAGCCCATAATTGTAACTCTGGTGGCCCAAATAAATATATAAGAAATAGATATTCACAAATTTTTATACCGGAAATGATTGTTAGAAAATTAATTGTGTTTATCCTTTTGGAAACTGAAAAAAAGGATCTCTTTTGTATTTGAACATAAAAAATTATTGTTTATTTGTTTAAAAAAAGAAAACCTTTACAGACAAATACGAATAACTGTGTACAACAATTGTCAACCTCTTAATTCAGGTGTTGGCTGTTTGGATAAAGATGATGATATTACAAAAAAACAGTTAAAAACGTATTTGTTCTTAGGATAGTTGCTAGCATGTGTGTGTAAGCATGAACAGCAATGCCCATGATTATGTATTTTATTATTGAAACAAAAACTCAGGAAATGTCATTATTTGTTTTAATTGTTGTAAAACAATAAAGACATTTTTTATTTTAAATAAATATAAAGGACTTTGACACATCTTTGTTTTTCATCTCATAACAGGACACACACCACAGTTACCAAATTCTTTTATATATTTATAAGGATTAACACATGCAAACACACATGAATGTTGTGATTCGAACTGCGCTGTAAGATCCTGAGCTCAATCAATAAAATGTTTTTAAAACTTTTCTTTTCTCTTGGTTTTCTTTCATCCATTCAAGTTACATATAAAAAAATATCTGACATAGAAACATTACAATTGTATATGTATGTAGATGTGTATGTATGCGTTTTGTTTTTTTTTTAATAAATAAAATTTAATAAAAATTTATATATCAAAAGAATCAAATGCAGTTTCATGAGGATGTTATAAAAAAAGTTTAAATTAGTTTTGTTAATGACAGATTTGAAGTGTTGCACTTATTCGTGACATCAATTTTTATTACAAATTATGTACTCTTTTCAACTCCCATAAATATTTTGAAAAGAAAATGGAAAAATGTTTAAATAGTTTCATTGATTTCTCTTTAATTTTTTCTCGCTAAAAAATATAAGCAAGACAAGAAAATGTTTAGTGTCTAAAGCATAAAAAAATAAATAAATGTACAAGCATACTTGAAACACACACATCATTACAAGCATGTATACAAATTTATACTTGAAAGTGCTTGTAAGCCATTTCAGGTATGCTTGTGCAGTCCTTTATTAATTACTTTTAAATACCCGATGTATTTAATTTGAGGTTAAAATAACAAGTTACATTCGACAATCATGTTAAGCCATTAACGACGAATGGAGATAGAAAAATACTCATTAGTTACAGGTGGCAGTGTCAGAGAGAAAAAAAAAATAAATCGCCAGATCAATATAAATACAATACATATGGCTCGACTGTGCACAATTTTATTAAAATATTAACGCGAATTCTTGGGTCAGGCGTTAAACAATCTTAAACAGTCTTGTAATTAAATGAAGTGCGCTTGTCAATATCATCAAAATATCTCTAAATATTGCAGTTGAATGAATCAAAGTTGACAACGAAAAATTAAAGCTCTAGATAGTGTACCTTTGCAGTTTATGCTTTGTAAACATCAAACTTTAAGCCTGTTATAGAAACCTTTCATTTTACTTGTGTTTTTTTTTCCAAAAATCATTTTAATTAGCTGTTTGTTAAAATCCCCAGTTTATAAACAATTAATTGATGCACGTAATTGTCAAATAAATTTTTTTAAAACGTAATTTATTTTTTAAATTTTTGTCAAAATAAAAGAAAACATATTTAATTAGAATTGTGCATCATTTTATTTTCCCTTTAGCGCTTACTTTACGCAACATTCATCAATACGCTTCAGTGTAAACGTAAAATTTTTAGCACTACGTTTTCTACATATAACACTTCGATTTCAAATTGCCATGGAAAAATGTAAGCGATTTGTCTTTTTTTTTAAATGGGCAAAAGAATCATCTGTATTATGGCAAAGGACATAAAAATTAAAATGTAGGTTTTTTAAACTTAGTGAACAAGACACAGAATAATTTTTTTTTGGTTTTATGCAAATGGAAAGAGGAAAATACATACCTGCTTCAGAGCTTTGTTACTTTAAAATATTATAAAAACCAAGCAGAAACTCGTATAAAAAAATTAGAAGTATTTTTAAAAATATTTTCAGCCTACCCTCGTATAAGTTTGTTTATTTTTATTCTTCTAGTTTCATGTTTGCTTACTTTGTTAAGTGTTAGCTGGGTTGCATCATCATCATCATCATCATAGGTTATTGAATGGCTGGCTGGATGTCAGTTTTTAACAAAATAGTTTATTTGTTGTTGCTTTGTTCTCATATTATTTGTATTAAAGTGTCGATAATCATGTAGGCTTTTTATTGTTTTCCTAACAGATTTGATAAGTTTTTAATGAAATTCAGTCATTCACTCTTTTATTTAATCTCACTTTGATCCCCACCGTGTTGTATTTAGTCATATATTTATATGTGATGTGTTTGCATTTACCTTTCATGTCAATCTTTATATTTGTAGACACACTCATACACAAATTTCTCTTTCACAATTTACATTTTCTTGAGTACTTACGAGTACCTAACTATGCAAACAAATGCTTGTAAATGTAGCATGATAATGGAAAAGTACCCTCAAATAGAATTTATTTGGTGTAATAAATTTAGTTTGTAATTTGATTTTTAGGTTTTTAATTGATTTGATATAAATTACATCCCAGAATTATTTTTTTTTTTACTTTGCCTAAAATTTTAAAATTGTTTTTCTCTAATATAAACTTGTTTTAAGCCTATCTAGCAGCTTTTTATTATTATTATTATTTATTATATGTTAATAAAAATTAATTCTTAGATTACATTTTTTAAGAGCAAGGCTGCCTTTGACCATTTGATTCCAGGGTCTAGGTTAGCGCGCTATCTACCAACTTACGGCGCACCCTATCAGCTTTATTATTTATTTAACTGTATTTCTTTGATACAAATTATAAACACTTTTGCAAGAATAGTAAACTCAAAAGCACTCAAGCATTGATTACGTTTCATTAAACTATTGACAACATATCATTGATGTAATTAAATATTTCAGTAAATGGATAAATAATTTATTTAACTAATGGAATATTTTTTAATCAAATGAAACTTTGGCATTGCTTGATAAATAATGAATTTTTTCATAAATCCACTGAACAAAATTCTATAAGTGAATTATACTGAAAGACCTTGTTCATAAATGCAATGAAAGGAAATCCATAAAAGTGTTTTATTGATTCAATAAAATAATTCACAAATTATATGAAGAAATGAAATATTTTCATTAAATTAATTAATATTTCATTTAACTAATGAAATTTGTTAAATATATTAATTAAATTATTTCGTTAAATTAAAAAATATTTCATTGAATTAATCAAATATTTCATGAATCTAATAAAGTTTTTTAATACTTTAAAAATTAAGAATTTTTTATTAGACTGTAACAATTCAAAAGATATATTAAAAAAAATTCTCTCAGTGTTATAAAATACTGAGAGGATTTTGTGCATTAATTAATTAAAAATATATATGATTTTTTAGATTAATGAAATATTTAATTAATTTAATCAAATATTCACGCATTTATTCAATTGAATTTATTTAATCAATGAAATTTTTTAATTAATTTAATGAAACGTAGCATAAGTTAAAAAATAATGATTTTCTCATTAGATTAAAGACAAAATTCCAAGCATATAAAGATAAATTTCCTTCAGTATAGTGCAAAAAAATATAGTAGCATCTGATTAGCGCATAAAACTAAATCTTACAGTTTTTTTAACATCCTGACTTCCAACTTCCATAATAAAGTAAATTAATTTATTAAAATCTTCACCCAAATTGTCAGCTCGACTTATGAAATAAATACCCTTTAAAAATCCAAAATTACTGCTCATTTTTTTCAAGAATTCTGAAAAGAAAATATAAAACTTTAATTTCTAATAAAATTAAACATATGCAGGCAGATGTTTTCATTTTCAAAATCCCTTAAAGAGCAAAAGGGATAAAAGAGGAGACATATGGTTCATATAGTTATTAGCAACACTTGTTGCTGCCTCAAAGATCTCACACCGATTGGTGCAAATACTGTTGGCCTAAACAGAGTATTAAATTGCCACCAAAGAGGTAGAGTCAGTTAGAAGACGAAAAGACAAACCACCAACATCAATTGGTGTCAAATTGCATTGATGATGGTTTTGTGATTTGGTGGTTGAATTGAAAGTTAAATAATTATGGCTGAATTAATTTAAATCAATATGGCGTGTGCAAAAGCCGCAAAAAATTATAGTCAAATTATTAACACTTGATGACATAAAATCAAGTGTGTACGATATTAAATATCTTGAGTTCTTTTTTTTAACAATAATTAAAAAAAAACCATTAAAATGGTGTTCGAGTATAAAGTAACCCTTTTTCTGTTACGAGTAATAAACATGTTTTTTTTAAATTTTATGTCATAAAAGCAACTTGAAAGGAAGAGAAAAGTAGAGAATAACAATTTTTTTCTTAAGTTTCTTTTTGTCGTTGTTGTTAAAGACAGATAAATCTCATAATTTTTTTTATTAATAAAACTTTATCTAAACAAAATAATCAGTTTTTTCTGTTCATTTTCTTTGTGTATGTGTGTGAATTTAGTTAATCAAAAGAAACGTCCTTTTTTTAAGGTACTTTTCGTTTGGAGACCTAGCATATTATATGTTAACCCATTTAAGGCAAAATGTAACAGATACTGTAATAGTTAATAAAATTCTTACTTTTATGGCTAAAATTAGAAGTGCTTATTAATATATTTTTAACACTTTTGTTGTGCTTATTAAGCGGGAGCTTTGGTCACATAAATAAATACCTTTTGTTTCATAGTATCTTAGCTGTATGTTTGCTAGTGTGCAAGACATAGGAAAAAAATGAAACTTCTTGTACCAAAAAGCAAATTTTAACCAATTAATTAATTAGTTTATTAGTATTCCTCTTTTATTAAAATCTCACCTGTGCTTAGTGGGTTAATAATATTACATCCAAAGAAAAAAGAAGTCATTTAGTTTTGTTACTGCTGCTATAATCTGGAAGTTATGAAACTATTCAAAAATCCATTTTATAGCATTCCATTGAGTTTAGTAATGCGTGTATGTAAAAAGTAACAATCAGAACAATATGATAACTGCAACTGCATCAAAATAAAAGGTTAACGAAAAAGGAATGAACGCACGCGCTGTTATCTTGGCTAAATCAAACAATTGTTGCTTATATGATTTTAGTTTCATTCTTTCTTTACTTAAGCAAACACACAGAGATGTGATCATATGCAGTGTGTTGCTTCTGCTCCCTCATTTGCCAAGAGACCAAAAAGGAACAGACAATCAAATCTTTTAACCATTTTTTCCCTCAATTCGTATGTGTTTAATATGCAAGTCTTAAACTATGAAGAAAAAAAAAATTAAACAAAGAAAAGATGATTATCGCCAGCTACAAACACAGACTTTATACACACGCATACAAGTCCAAATAAACATACCACTATGACAAATCGTAACAAAGATGCACCGAATTTTTAGTTGGTTACAATAACAGCCAACATGTGAATAAGAAAAAAAAAAAATTAAAATCAGTGATAAAAAATAATATGGAACGGAAAATTACTCTTATTTATTTGTTACTTTAAAGCTGCTCTCATCTTTTAATGCAACAACTCATTTCATTTAGTATTTTTTTTGTAGCCTTTCTTTGTTCTTTTTTTTATTTTTTATTTAGTATTACATACGAGGAGTACGTTGATTATTTACCATAAATTTATTTATAATATTAAAGGTGCCACACGTACATGTACATAGAATTATATAAAACGTATTAAGCTACAAGTTTGCTACTCACACTCTATATTATTGCACTGTAACAGCTTTAATATAATTTTTTTTTATGATTTTATGATTGTATGTTGTAACTGCTGTTCATCTTGATTTTAATTTTTTTTTGTCTTTACATATTTTCTTTTTTGGTGTGTGACTTATTATTAAATGGTTACGGTTTCCTTTTTTAGTAAAGTTAATACAGGTACAAACAAAAAATTAATACATAAATAATAGTTTGGCTTTTAATCAGCATTGGTCGAATTTCGTTAAGCCTTAATAATGATAAAATTAATTTTGTTACAAAATGGGTTAGAAAAACTTAACTGATATCCAAGAGTATAATTAAGGAAAACACATGGCAATTCTACACATGGCGCAAAAATAACCTTCCGATGTTTTCTTGGCTGTAATTTAAAAAAAAAATGAAAAACTTTGATTCTTCTTGTGGATTATTTTTATTTGGTCTTTTAATTTTTTTACATCAAGTTGAGAATATGATGTCATGTAAATGGCCGCCGCCACAGTTGATTGTCATTTGAGCCCTTTTTATGGCATTTTCCATCACTTTGGCCAAAACTTCCGGCGATAGGTCCTCACATTCTTGACGGATATTGCCTTTAAGAGCTGCAAGAGTCTGAGGCTTGTTGACATAAACCCGCGACTTCAAAAAGCCCCACAAAAAGAAGTCTGCAGCGGTCAAATCAGGCGATCTTGCTGGCCAGTGCAAATCGCCAAAACGGGAGATTAGGCGCCCGGGAAATGCATCCTTCAAATAAATAGTCACCAATATTCCGCGTTCTGGACCAGTGTAGCGTAACATTGTTTATTAACGTGTATTTCGCATGTGTTTACTACACAAATGTCAAAACAGAACTGACATTAGAGGCCAATCGCAAAATTTATAGCATTTTTTGATAAGAGGATTACTTTTGCACCACCTGTTAGTTGCTCAACTATTAAGTAAAAAAAAAAAAAAAATAGAAAGTAGTACGGACTTGCTTATACTCAACAGCTAACTCCCTTTGATTCTTTATTCGTACCTTTTAAAACTATAAAAATAAGAAAACATTTGGGTTGATTGCGTAAAAGAGTGGCAATTTTAAAAGAGAAATAAGAAAAATTACGCAACTGAAATTGTCGTTACGTATAAGTTATGAAATATATCCTTGAAACTTAATAATTTTTACTTAAGGTGATTTAAGGTTAAGATATATTTTTTATTAGCAAAAAAAAAAAAACTTTAAACTATTTTCTTTTTTGGTTTATATTATTAATTTCTTTTTAGTAAATTAAAGTAAGACCAATGCCTTCATAGGTGAAAAAAAGACTGTCAAAATATTGAAAACGAAACCATTTTTTTCAAAGAACAAATTAATTTTTTGAAGCTCAGGACTCTGGCTGTTCTTTAGTCTACTGAGTTTTCAATTAAATTATGCAGCACTTGAATGTAGGGTGCCAACTAAATAAACAATAAATATCATCATCAACCATAATATAGTTCAAAATATAATGAAAATCATTACGGAAACATTTTAAAATTTTAAACACTGACGTGTGTTGTCTTGTACAAATCACTTTGGTGGCGCTCATTGAACTCGTTTTGTTTTTTATTTTAAAATAAACTTGTATTATACACAAACTTGTAATATATACTCACATACTTATATGTATGTATATTTTAAATTTTAGTATGTAACTTATTTGATTTTTATCTAAAATGTTTTATTAGTTTTCTTTTTCATTAGCTACAAATACGTGATTATATTTGCCAAAGAAAACAAAAAACCATTTAAATTGGTAACGTGTCACAACTAAATTTTACCTTTACTTTAATAGGCAAAACATACAAACTATATACACTGAACGTAAAGTGAGTGTTATAAATATTTTAATTAACATTTTTTTTTATGTATTTCGTACTTTGTATAGAATTTAGTTTATTTAAAATTTAAATTTTTTTAGTCTACTTCTTAATGCGACTCTTAGATACGCAAGTTCAAAGCAATTTTAATGCAAAAGTCCGGCAACCGCTTGTGTAGTTTATGTGTCTGTTTTTGTTGTTTGATCAATTATTTAAAGAAAATCAAAAACATTAAATTTTTCACGTTGTCGGATTTTTTTTTTAAATTTCCAGGACTGTTGTTTTCAATTAATTTGGAAGTTTCCGTTTTGCATCATAAAATAAAAACTACGAAAGTATCCGAAAAGCCTATCCAGAAAGCCTAGAGCCTACAGATTTTTTTGATTTTGGTAATTTTCAAACGATGTGGAAAACGATATTATTTTCTTGAGATTTTGATACTTCATATTTTTTTATAAAAATTATATTTAAGATTCTTAATGTAATAAGGAATTAAGAAAGTTTTGAATTTTAAGCTGTAGCTTTTTTACTTTTTCTATTTATTTAATTTTTTTTTGGCGTCTTTAGCCTTTTCTAGCTTTTTTTTAGTGAAATTTAGCTTATTTTTTTCTAGCTCCTGGCAACGCTGGTTGCTGATATAAAACAACGTTGAAAATAATATATTTTTAAGAAACGTTAAACGTGACAGAAATATGACAACAGAGTTCTTGTGGCCTTAAGTGAACGGCATGGATCTGGACGACATGTGATTAAATAAAGACCGCGCTACCTGCCACACAGCACGTACAACAATCGATTTATTACAACATAACAAAAAAAGTGCACTCTTACTGGGACACCCTTTACATAACATTACGTATCACTAGGTACAATTAACAGAAACTATATTTTTGACAAGTCGTGAGGCAAGTTATTTTGGAACTACCGGTTTAGCATTTCTAGCAGGCTAATAATTTATTATTTATTGGTTTTTCTTATTTTTTCAGTGTATAATCTCAGACATATTAAATTCTATTCCTAGTTTAATTTATTGAATTATTGTTTCCGTTTGTGCTTGTGATGGCATATCTTTGATAAGAGAAACAAAAGAGATTTTATTTTTTTAAGTCAATAAAAAAATTAACTTTATCTCTCCAAATATGCAGTAATAATTTTCTTAAATCGTTTTCCTTAAGGAATAAATATTTTTATAAACGAGTGGTTCTTCTTATCTTAAATTTCTCAACAAAAAGAAAAGGATTAATTGTAAGTGTGTGACAAAATTTCAACATTTTTTGAATGCAGAAGAATATGTTAATAAACAAACGAGTAAAAAAATTTATGAAAAGTTTAAAGCTTTTCAAAATAAAATCATTATTATTTCTGAAAAGATTCTAAATATAATTTATTTCATTTTGATTTTTTTTTAATTTGATTTTATTCAAATATAAAAATATATTTCAAAATAATTTTTGTTTTGTTTTTTTTTTTTTAATTTGTTTAGTTTAATTAAAAATTGTTTTTAATGTAATGACTGCGAAAGCACATTTTTTTACACCTCTCAAGCTCAAAAATAAATTTTATTTAATTTTTGTTGTTACTGGTGGTCATTAAACTGACCTAAATTTATTTCAAAAGCATTTTTTTTATAATTTTCTTATGTGGACTTATAATAAAAAAACCTATTTAAGTAAAGCCATAAAAAACTGTTAAGGTTTCGTAATCTTTACGTTGCAAAAAAAGAAAAGAAATAAAGAAAAAATAAAATAAAATAAGATTCTAATGAAATTTCAACACCACTTAAAAAAGTCATCTTAAAATTATTATTTTTTCTCATGCTGACTTGAGTTTTTGTTTATAAAATAAATTTAACTGAATTCTACTTAATTTGCTAAGCAAGAGAAACACTAACAAAAAATAAATAAATAAAAACGTCTTTTGATTTTTTTATGACAAAATTAAGAAGCACTTTTATTGTAACAAAATAAATTGCTGGTATTTATGTATATAAAGAATAGGTTACAGTATGACATTAAATAATTGATATATAAAAATATAAATATGTAAATCGAAGTATTTAAGGCAACAACAAGAATTATTTAAAATTCGTTATGAACTTTAAATAACTAACAACTGAAACTACGACTTAATGAACTAAAGTTTGTAGCATCATGCTTTAAAAGTGTGTTAATAATTAAAAATTAGTATTTTCATAAAAATTGTGTTAATTATTCTCTTAACATAGTTAATAAGGATACAAGTTTTTAAAATAATATAATACAATTAAAGTAAAACGTTACATTAGCTATCAAATACATTTGATCTAAATTAAAGTTATTTTGTATGAAATATTTTAAAATTTTCAAAGAACTTGCTCGATATTGAATGCGGCAATTTAGCTTCAGATTTTTCAAACTGTTTTATTCATAATTATGTTTACATATTAGCAAAACAAGCTAAAAAAGTATTTGTATGAAATATTTCAAGTCTCATTGTTGTTTTTTGTTTTTCTTTTTTTTTACTTTATTACTGAAATGAAGTTTTTTGTGTTTATATTAAAAGTTTATTAATTTGTTAAGGCAATACACGTTTTGAACATCTAGTGATAAAATGACAAGTCACTTGCCATTGAAAGGGCTACTTTATTTAAATTGTTTTTTTCTAAAATATTTTGCTGAAATATTTAAAAATAAACTTCAAGGAAATATTAATAACGAACACAATTATGCAAATTTTGCATTTCTTTTTTTCTATTATTTCTAATAAGATAATAATATTAATGTGTTGAAGATTTGTTGAGAGACACAGTAATAAAAATAGAAAAATTGTAACGTTTGTTTAAAATGTCGTCACCTGAAATTCAAAAGACCACAAACACACTTTTTGTTTTTTGTTATAAAAAATAAAAAAATAAAAATCACAAGAAATGCTTGAAATAAATTTGTATTGATTTAAAAACTTTTATAATTTACTTTTTCAATCAAATATCAAAGAATCACAGTAAAAATTTTTGTTATTATTCGAATGATTTATAAAATATTGTGACTCCGAAAGAAGGAATAATATTTTTTCTACAAAATTAAATATATTTGCTCAATGTCATAACCTTGTAACATGCATAAAATTTAAATTGTATTTTTATGAATTTTTTTTATTTTTTATATAAATAAAATTAAAGTTCTGTTTGTTTATTTGTTTGCTTTGCAAAATGTTTTTTGCAAACCGATTTCTTTGAAATTTATCATATACTAGTTGAGCCGGCAAACGTTGTCTTGCCTTAAAATTTTTATATATTCGATCTTCTTACACTAAGAAATCGTACTCATAGGGAAAAGAACTGTGCGAGACCAGCTAAAAACAGGTAGTAGGCAAATAAGCCAGATACCGACTATAGCGCTACCTGTCGGGCGGATTTGTGACGGTAAAATTTCCAAGATTATACACATAGACCTTCCTTTTGAATTACCCTATCTATTAAAAAAAAAACCGAATCAAAAGCCGTTGCGTAGTTTTAAAGATTTAGGCATATATAGGGATATAGGGACAGAGAAAGCGACTTTGTTTTATACTATGTAGTGATACTTAGTAAGAAAAATGTTTCCTAAATCCAACGAAATTTTTTCATTAAAAATTGTTCATTCATTATATAAACTATTTCACAATTTATATGATTTAATGAAATATTTTCAATGTATGTATTACGAAATTATTTAATTAAATGAATAAATATATTTATTTTCATTATTTCAATGAAATATTTCATTAAACTAAAGAAACGGGAAAGACTAGTGGATAGTGTTATATTATAAATTGGGATCGCAACTTCAATTCATGGCTACATTCTCCGTCGCCTAATCAAAAATTTTTATATGTAAAAAAAAATAATAAAAAAAATTTGTAACAAAAAAAAAAATAAAAAAAAAAAAATAAATATTTTTTAAGCTTTTAGGTCTTTTTAAATATTTTAATTATTATTAAATTAATTTCAAATATTTCGACACTCCTTCGTATGTCTTTCTCAAAGAAAATATTTTATTGGAAATTAATTTAATAATAATTAAAATATATAAAAAGACCTAAATACTTCAAAATATTTATTTATTTATTTTCAGATAGAAAAGGTCAAATAAACAAGATTTATTAAAAAAAGAAAAAAAAATAAATTATTTAAGTGAAAAAACTACCAAAAAGTTTTTATTCATAATTTTACTGATTTTTTCCAAAAATAAAAATTTTTTTAATCATTAAAAATGTAAAATAAAAAAAATTTTATATGTTGTTCTTAATTTTAATGCCTGCATGAGTAACATACATATAAATTGAGCTATAATACATTACAGTTTTGAATTTATTAAAAATTAACAGCAAAAACATCTTGTGCCCAAGTTTCCCAAACTCAAGTAATCTGTAACTTTCAAGAAAAGAAAATTAAAGAAAACATAAATTATGATAAAATATTTTTGACAAGGTCAATTGTAAACCCAAATTTACTACAATTAAAAAATATTCACAGGATTATTGCACACACCACTTAAGTTATAGACAAGATATTTATCGCTTTCATAATAAAACAAATGTCCTTTAATTTTGCAGCAAATTTATGAAAACAAAAAGGCCAACAACTCAACCGTTCATCCTAAATAGCGCGGTTTAGCATCAAAGGTGTGAAAAATTTGAAATAGTTTAACAAAATACAAAAAAAAAAAAAAAAAAAAAAAATTATAAATAAAAAAAGTAACAAATCTCCCTTTTTTATTAAATGTTTTGTTATAACTGACCAGTTTATAAACCATTGTTTTCAAAAAAAAGGAACGCACATACATAATTTTTTTTTTCATTTTAAAGGCCTGTGTTAGTCATACACAGCACGTACTAACTAACCCCTCTTAAAGCAGATGATCACGATCATGTACACATAAACAATTGATAACTCCTCTTGTATGAATTGAATTTAATTCTGTTTGACAACAACAACAATAATGTAATATTTAATTGTCAAGGCATATACAATGCAACAGCAACTACAAAACATTTAAGGCATAGATTTATAACACTCATTAGACCCCTCAATAGGATAACAATTGAGTGGATGAATGTGTTAGTGTGTCATTTACAAGAGGCACTTGAATACAAAAACCAACCAAACAAAACCAAAACACTTTTACTTTTCTACTTTTAAATCATAAGTTGCTTATGGCGCCTGTGTGGCCAAAATAGTTTATGGGAGAATATAAATATCAGACAATTTTTCTTTTTTTTAATTCTTTTATTTAACAATAATTGTTTAATAACGAAAAAAAAATTATACAATGACATCTGCTTTAAATGTAATTATTTATTGCATATATTTTTAATATATAAAAATTACAGCTGGAACTTGTATATTGGCTAAAATTAAATTCATTATTGAAAACTGAAAATTTTCCACAGGAAATTTAAAAAATAATTTTTCATACCAAGAGCTAAGAACTACTAATTAACCATTATCTCCATAAAAAAAATTTCAGAAAAATTTACTAAAATTGTAAACTAAGCAATTAATCTCACAAGCTTCAATTTCTCAAGTAAGAAGATTTAGAAGATGAAGACTTAGAACAGAAGCTTTCAATTTTGCAGTGAACAAAAGACTTAAGACACACACTTCAGTTATGTAAATAAGTAAAAGACTTGTGGTCGTCTTACACTGCAGTCACACGATCAAGTTTTTTTACAATTCTCTTTCAAGAAATTTACACATACTGCTTGTCAAAATTCACAAAAATTTAAAGCTGTGACGTAGGCTGCACGCAATTTCAAAGCAAGTTTTTCAACAAGATGTTTTTTTAACCTCTTCCACCGACAGTTTTGTTTCGGCGGCAATAGAGTTATATGCCTTAATTTTTAAATCATTCCGTCTATATGCAGGAATATTCATGTTCCACAGAACTTCATGCCTTCTGTATATCTCTATGAACTGCAAAACGTCGCTATATTTGTTTAATTTGTTCACAAACGTATTTAAAAAAAAAACAAAACAATACTGGCGGCAGAATAAGAATTCAAATATGGAATAAAAAAACTGCAGTCAGCTGTTTTCTTGACTGTAATTTGAAACACTCAATTGAACGAAAAATTGAAAGCAAACTCTCAGCAAATTTTAAAAGTGTGAGTGTATTGTAAGAAAAATGAGAGAAATTTTAAGATTTGAATGAAAACTTGATCGTGTGACACCCAAGTTATCGTAGACTTTAAAGCAAAATTTATGATAATATTATATTAAAAATTGCAATAATATTAACTTTAAAGTCTACATTAATTTTTTAAGATTTACAATTTTTTGGGTTTTAGGGGCTGGAATATGAACTTTCAGTTTCATAGGGATCGACAGATTTCAGAAATAAATTACACTTTCGCAAATGCTTTTGGAAAAAAAGTAGAGAGAGAAGGGAAGGAAGCTTGGAATTCCGTTTGTAATTTTTAAACTGTACATATGCCACCGTATAAAGTGTATATATATTCTGCATTCTTACATATAGCGTAGTCGATTTAGCAACTCCAACGCCTGTCTACTTGAGAGGATTCTTTGCACAGAAATTAAATGGAGTTATTTCAATTTTCCGTCCCTTGTAAGTGTTATGCCTCTAGGCATGAATTTCCCTATAATAAATCATGCTGGCATATTATTACAAAAACTTTATTTATTTATTTAAACGCAACAAAAAGTTATGTATTTATTGTTCGTATACAACTTTTAGTTAAGTGTGACGAGTTTGATAGGAACTAAAATTAAAAAAAAAAAACTTGTCAAGTAACAATAACTCAACGCATAAATAAACGAAAAGGAAGAAAGGCATACCAAAAAAAACCAAAAAGGCGGTGAGCTCGAAAAAATCCTTTTAATGTAGGAAATTGCTTTAACCTTTTACATATTTTTTTTAAATTTATTTTTCTTAAACACACAAACATTCGTTTTACATAAGTTAAACTTGGTATTTACCATCACAATTATATGCATGTGTAAGAAAATGGTCATTAAACAATAAATAAAAACAAATTAAAAAATTAAAAAAGCAATACAAAACGAGAGTGAGAACTCAAGAAAAGGAAACGTTATGAAAATTTTAAAACAAACACTTGTTTGTTGATCGCACAATGTTAAATTGTAAATGAACAAATATTGACAAACAACTTGTTGTTGTTAAGGCGTAGATATATTTGTCTAAATAATGAATTAATGAAGCAAAAAAAAAAAAAAATTACTAAATCGTAAAGTGATGCTTGAAACTGAAACTGATTTTTAACTCTTTTTTCATTATTGTGCAAGAGCAATTGTTTGATTTGTGATAAGAAATGGGCGATAAAACTGTGAAACATGTTTCATTGGGTGAAATGTGAACAAACTATAATGTTTGATATCGTGGGCCTGGATTGCCTAATTAAAAATGTGTGGTACACAGATTATGTACATGTACAGTTTAAAATTTCCATAAAAAAAAAAAAAAATTAATGAAAAACCAAAATTTCAATTGTATTTTTAATTTTTCTCGGTCATTTGAGTAGCGATTGTTTTTAGTTTTGAGGTTACGAATGGGATTTCTAACAAAACTGCTTACTAAGTTGTTTTATCTTTTTTATATTTTATTCCGAAAAATCCACTGAGGAACATGGTTAGAAAATAGAAGAGGGTGCGTTTTTTCACTCATAGCTGTGCCATTTATAGATCGATTGGGCTAACTTTCACTAGCAATCTAAAGACAGCAACAATTTCCAGATTGACATGCTAAACTTTTCTATACACTGTATAGGGACTTCAGAAAGTTGATTTAAACAACTAGACAGACAGGTGAATATGGCTAAATCGGCTCCGCTATTCATAAGGATCCAAAATATATATATATACATTACAGGGAGGTATATGTACAAGCTACAAACAAAAGTGAAGGTTATAAAAAGCAAAAATCAATTGTGACTATTCTGTATACCGAACAGATTTAAAAAAATTTATAATTACATTTTCTTCTACTTATTAAATGAAAATTTTTACTTGTTTTTCTATAAAAAAAAAATAATTTCCCACTTAAAATAAAGCAAAAATTTTTTTTTTTATTTGATAATGAACCATAAAGTAGTTAGAAAATAATTTATTTTTCACTTCCGAATAAAATATTTCGATTCGGATTACAGAACACCCCTGTATCACTTTGCATTTGCAAAAATGTATTATGTGTCTGAAATCTTTTGATAGCTTCCGAACTGGAAGTTCGTGTTCAAACTTTTTTAATTCTAAGCAAAACTGCAGTTTGTGGCTTAAGTCTTTCTATGTCGTATCCAAAGTCAGAAGTTTGTATTTTAAGTTTTTTTATTACATCGATAATGGAAGTTATTATTTTCAGTCTTGTACTTTTTAAGTCTTTTAATAATTGTTCAAGAAACAACATTTTTATTAATTTTTATAATTAATAATATAGAAGTATAAGAATAAATATGTTTGTAACATTACAAGGATTATGTACTAAAAGAGCAGTTTTTATGATAAATGATTTGTCCTATCTATTAAATTTTTAATAGAAGCAATTAGAAATTTAACCAATGTAATAATTTTGTTTTTTGTTAAAAAAAATTTGTTCATATTGATAAATCTTTTTTTGAATAAACAAAATATTTAATAGCTATCAAAATTTTTTCGTTGTATTAAAAATATGTATTTTTGATTTAATTAAAAATTTAATTAATAAGAAAACTTTTTTAATGGGTTTATAATTCTTTTCTGTGAAAAGCTTACACAGAATAAAAGAAAACTCATGCAATTAATTGGTTTGCTATTCAAATAAAACTTCAATTTTACTTTTACTCGTCAGCCGTAATTTATTTTGTATATATTTTGAATGTTTTTTTTTTTTTTTGTAATTGTATAAATAATTTTGTAATACATATAGAATACTTTATAAAAATGTATGAGCTAAATACTATATCACAGTTTAATATTAAAAAAAAATAGAAATAATCACTTTTGTATAATATAAATAAGTTCACAATATCAGTTGCTGTAAGAACTTTTCAATAAATTAAAAATGCACAAGAGATTGTGAATTTTTTTAAAATTAAAAAAAAATTATTCTTAAAAATAACAATACATTATTAAATATAAAAATATTTATTAATTATGGAATTAATAACATAATTAAAAAATATTATATAAAAAAGGAAAGAATGTTTCGTAGAGTCACTTTGTTGATAAGAAAAAGATTTCGAAATGACAGTAGATAAAAAATCGCTCGTTATTAAAGGACGGGCTGAGCTGATCTGCTCATTAAAGAAATATTTTAAATTCTATTCTATTCGAGTTTTTTTTTAAGAGTGTCTTAATTTGCTTACACGTTGCTGCCTAGCTGGCTGCTGTTTAATTTTTCTAGCTCTTTTACCTAGATATAAAGGTCCAGGTCTTTTTGTGTGTATTCTTAAGATTTTCATTAGTTTGCGTATATAAACATAATAGTGATATTTAGCAAAACGTAAATCAAATACATTCACCGTCCACGTTTTGTCATTTGTTTTTATTTGATGCCACTTCAAAGGTGATATGTATTTTATGTTTGTATTAAATTTTAAAATTTCTTCCATATTTGTACGGCTTATGAATAGAGAGTCTATAGTTGAGGCACTTTTACCTGTGGTAGTATTATTGATGGCATGCTCTATATTGCATAATATATTACGAGCGTCTTTCATAAGCTCATTCAATTCATGAGCATATAAGCTTTCCTGACTGTCTTTCATATAATCGAAATGTAATTGAGCACGTTGTAGGTATTCAAAAGCTGCCACGTAAATCTGTACCTGACGATGCCAGCGACGTAGGGAGATCTATAAACGAATAAAGTGTAAAAATATAAATTCTTCATTAGCGAAATTGATAAGTAATTAAAATTTTTGCATTATGAAAAGTTTTCAATGTGTTTTTTTTATGTAAAACAATATTATTTAACTTAAAATCAAGATATACCTACACCTTAAAAGCTTTAATTTACAGAAGCAGAGAAAACAAAATAATGTACAGGCGTATCTCGATTAGCGCTTAGGGGTTACGTGCCTAACTAAGATACATCGAATTATAATTCACCGTTTACAATTCGCCGAATAACATTCATTTTCATCTCCAAGGTCAAGCGTTTTCTAGATTGCTTAGTAACATGTTCTGTGGTGATTGATTTTTTTTAATGAATTTTATTTACTTAATCAAAATTAGTACTTCTAACGAACAATTTAATGCAAAATTTTTTATTTTGTTATTCTTGGAATTAAAATTATATTTTATATATATTTTATTTTCCTATCAAAAATAAGGATTCAAAGAACTGTAAATTAAGTTTTATCAATTTTCATATGAAATTAGAAAAAGAAAACCTTTTAAAAATTATTTTAAAGTTAAAATATTTTTTTTTAATTCAAAAGAGCGCTATAGCGAGGTATGCCTGTATTTATTAAAATATGTGCCGGTATGAAAAAACCGCTTATATCTTAAGTTATTTTAGAAGCCTTAAAAGATTTGGATATTGTTTTCATGGGCATTTCGTCAATATAAGAATATAATCGCCCCAGCATCCCTGAACCATAATAATAAAGTTATGACCATAAATCAATTTTTATTTAAGACGACTTTAGCGATTTTTCCTGATTAGCACAGTAATGGAAACATTGCAGCTGATGATTAATTAATGCCGATTATTTAAATCATACATTAAAGTTAAAAAAAAAAAATAAATTAATTATCCTCACGTGACAAACGGAAAACTTTAGGTACTTGTAAATGAATATTTCCTACATTGGAAATTTTCTATACGTTTTCAATTTAATTTCCATTTCAAATTGAGTTTAATGAACTTTAGCTGTGGGAATACAAAACATGAGATCTCATTTTAAATGATACAGAGACTTAAGCAAATAATTAATTGTTTATAATTAATTCAAATAAATAAGTAAATAAATTCAGTTAATGCAATTAATTATTGGCAGCATTTACCTGTATCACTATATAAAGAGAAAACGGCAATAACATGATAAATAAATAAATAACAACAATAAACAATGTGTTGTCATAGTCATCGTCGATATTTATTTCAAAAACAAGCTCAAAGCCACATGCACACTCACATATACACATAAACTCCCATACATACATGTGTATAAAATAAAACACTTAAAAAATAACAAAACATTTATAAATAATGACTGCATGCGAGTATGACGTCTTAGAGAGCAGCAAACAAATCATTGCCGCTTCCAATGTTCACTGTTATACAAATATGGGTTAAGTGGGGGTATTGTATTTATACAATTCAAAAATATACAATAACAATGTCATTAATGCGATAAGAATAATTTATTTTTATCATACACTTAAGCCTCTGTCAGTCAACCAAGCAAATTTTAATAAATGAGGTGTTATTTTTGAAAGTGCTAGAAGTACAATTTATTGGGAATTTTAGTGAGATTTAGTCGCCGTCTTCCTAAAATTATCGTCAACTAATTTTTTTTTTAATGGACTCAAGGTAATTTTTTTTTTAATTTACAAAATTTTATGAAGCCCTTGATGTAAATTATAGAGTTTGAAAATAATTTTCAAGTTAAATAATTTTTTTTTTAATAAAAAGATTTATCATGCAGATTAAAAATTTTAATTTAAAAATATTGTCCTATGAATTACGATTAAAGTTTAATTGAATTAATTTTTAAATGTTTAAATCAATATTATAATTTTTCAATTTGGTTATAAAAAATAATCATATTAACTAACAGCCAGGCGAAATATTTCATGCTAAGTATTAAAAAGTTAATTTTTAACCCACTAAAACACGACAATTCTAATGATGTAGAGCTTGGCTGTGAAATATTAAGAGAGAACTTCATTTACCTCAATTTTTTTTTATTGGCGTATAAGTATTATCTGCAAAAGCAGAGTTCGAATCGTTGCATTCGCTGTCGAATAAAAACGATAGAAATTTTAGTCTTTTTTTTATAAAAAAAAAATTTTATAAATTGGAGAGAGAGTGCTCTGCTCGATATCGAGTGCGACAATTTAGACTCAGGTTCTTTCTTAATCAGCATAATATTTAGCATTTTCGCACTATGAGTTTCAACATTGGTTTCGTTCTTTTAACTTCGATTGTGAAACTCATCGTTCAGGCGGCATTTCGCTAAGTTTCATTTGATAGTTCTTTTTTATATAAACTCATTTGCAGCATTTAACAAGATAAGTTGCTCCAAAAGCTGTGACTACAACTGATCCAAATCTGAAAGAAGCTCGATGCACAACTTAGATTAATCAAAAAATTTTACCTTGGCGAGCATTCTTCGTTTCACAAAAGAAATTGATTTTTTTTGTTCTTTAATCTCTTTATGAAATTTACAATTTTTTTTTAAACACAAAAATAAATTTTAATAAATTAGAAATTCAGAATTGCACTAAATTTTCAAGGTTTCGGAAAGAGCTTGAAAATGAAAAATATAATCTGCAGATCCACTCACTGAATTTTGTATGGC
Organism: Thelaira solivaga; assembly: GCA_947397855.1. Classification (NCBI taxonomy): domain Eukaryota; kingdom Metazoa; phylum Arthropoda; class Insecta; order Diptera; family Tachinidae; genus Thelaira; species Thelaira solivaga. The sequence continues at coordinate 23,489,227 of OX377612.1, read as the reverse complement.
AAGTTTTTCTGTTTGACTCGAGATTGAAATACAAAACTTCAAGAGATTGAGAGTCGTGTCTCGTCTGAAGAACGGTAACTTCTTTTATATAAAAAAAAAAAAATTTATGATTGTGAAAATTTTTGAAAATTTTTTATGTTACAAAACACAAACGTTTTTTTTTAAATTGATTAAAATAAACTAAAAATTAAGCCAAATATAAAGGGTGTCCCAACAAGAATGCAAGATTTAAATTTGGCGCCATTCGAAGTGACATTTGAACCAGATTTTTCTTGCCTAGAATTGAAGAAATGAATGTGGAGGGCTTGTGGTTTCAACAAGACGGCGCCACATGTCATACAGCCAGAGAAACAATTCAATTGCTGCATCAGTCATTTCCCGGTAGTGTTATTTCGCGTTCTTGAGACCAGAATTGGCCCCCCAGATCGTGCGATTTAACACCAATAGACTTTTTTGAAGTCGATGGTTTTCGCGAATAAGCCGACGACGACTCAAGCCTTAAAAGAGGAAATTGGACGCAGCATTAATGAAATACCGCAGCATTTATGCAAAACGGTCATTGAAAATTTCATTAAAAGATCGCGTGTGTGCCAGCAAAGCCGCGGCGGCCATCTTCCCGATATGTTGTTACATACATAACCTCATTCTGTCTACTTTACGATATAATAAAGTTTCACGATTTTTTCTTTAAATATCTGTGTTTTATTTAAAATTTAAATCTTGCGTTCTTGTTGCGACACCCTTTAGTTTTACGATAGCCAAATTTGAAACAAGAGGATCAAGTGTAATTTAATAGAATAATTATTTTGCAATTTGCACAAAAAAAAACACGTTATGAAATCACGAAACACAGCGTTTGTTTAAGCATTTGTGAAGTATTGTGATTACTTCTGGCAGCGAGCCCCCTAATCAAGCACTTGTGGGGGATTCCACAAAGGCAAAAAAAAAAAAAACCAACACAAATTGTACTTTTAATGTTGCAAATTAAATAAAGCATGTGGTATACGAACGACATTATATATGAAAAAAAAAATGATGTTGTATGATTCATTATCTAAAGAACATGAAATACCTATTTTCTTAATATTTTCAGACTTAATTCGTCATGATTTTATCTTGTGAAGGTGCATTTACAAAGGGTTTTTCTGGTGTGGTTACAGTGGTGACATACTCATGCCTAACTTGCATAGTCTGAATTGACGTCAGTTTGGTTATAGATTTTCTTTGAAATTCCAATTTTGAGTGTATGCGTTCTTTTGTTAGTGTTTTTAATTGAAAATGATGTTTATTTAAAATGGTTTTTGTGGCAAATAGGTTAGCTTTGATGTGCTTAATTTATAGAAAATATAAAATATGTAAAATTTTGATAGACTCTTTAATTTTTTTTATGTTCATCATCTAAAGGAATTACTTATTGTCACTCCAACATTTGAGCAAAGATTCCATAGAAAAAAATCACTATATGAGAATTTCAAATTAATATTATCATTTAATAATGATGCACATTATGTATAATTTATAGTCGTACTTATGATAAAAGACTCCTACAAATATTATGGCTTAGAAAAGAGAAAAAAGCCGTCTTTAATTTGAACTGCTATTTTTGAAAGTGGACAAAGTCAGCGGTTATTTTAGTCAGATGGTATTTATGTCTTATTAAAATAAACGCTGACTCATGTTTCTAAAAAAAGTGGACTTATACCACTTTTAAAAATAATAGCTTATATATTTTATTAAATTATGTATGTCAATATACTCGTACATATTAATTAATACAATTTATTATTTCATTATGAACCATTTAATATCAGTTGTAGCTTTTTAATATCAAAAGGTAGCTTTAAGGTATATAAAAGTGCCATTTTATATGTACTTTTCTTGTTTTCTCTCTTTACTTAGAACTGCTTGAACTCCGTATGATTGTTCTAGCTTCGTTAATATTAAAAAGTCTAAAAGTATCATTAAAATTAATTTGAAAAAAACATAAAAAGTACCATTTTGTCCTCTCAATGATTTTTTACTTTGCTTGAGGCTAGTTTCATAGTTCTAGGTTTTTTAATAATAAATTATCAAGAAATACCATAAAAATCAATAAAGAGTACCATTTTATCCCTTAATGATTTTTCATTTAGGTCAAGATTGTTTGAGTCCAATCTCATACTTCTATGTTCATTTACATTAACAAATCAAAAAGTAACACTAAAACGAATAAAAAGTACTATTTTGTTCACTTAAAGGCTTTTTATAAATACGAATTTAAATACGAAATTTTAGACAAGAAAAAACTTTTACAAATTAATATAGCTAAATTTGCAGTTTACAGACCTCTGCAAAGGACTTAATAGAAGGTAGTAAAATATTCAGGAGAATAAAACAAGAAATTGGAGACAGAAACTAACAAAAAAAATTAAATATAGAAAAGTGTCTTCCAAGAGATTTGTAATACAACTATGTATTTCAGATATGTATTTATAACTTTAGACGCAGAGTAGGAAAATTTGATTCTGTAAAAAATGCTTCTTTGGGTACATTATTGCAAATTTTGGATAAAAATGCAATTGCAAAAGTATCCAATTATATAGGTATGGTAGTCCAAGAGATCCACTACACGTCGCATTTAGCCATTTTTCTGAAATAATTGTGAGATTTGAGAAAATTGATTTTGAAAATTGCTGTAGAGGAGCACTGATGATTTTGGAAGTAAGTAAAGATAAATATGTTTTAATGTAACACTTTACGTTTTATAAAGGGTGTTTTTTATAGACGTATAGAACTTTAAGTTAACATTACTGTTCAAGATGGCGACCGACTTAACAGCTGTCAAGTGATTTATTCTCAGTTTGGTTTGGCAATTCATCATGAATAGACTCACGCCTGAACAACGCTTGCAAATGGGCACAAAACAAGATTGCCGTTGCTCCCGATTTTCATAAGCGAATTTTGTTTAGCGATGAAGCGCACTTCTGGTTGAATGGCTACGTCAACAAACAAAACTGCCGCATTTAGAGTGAAGCTAATCCTCAAGTGTATGTCGAAACACCGTTACATCCAGTAAAACTGACTGTATGGTACGCTCTATGGGCTGGTGGAATCATTGGTCCGTACTTCTTCAAAAACGTTACAGTCAATGGTGATCGGTATAGAGCCATGATTACTAACTTTTTCATTCCTGAATTGAACAACCATGATGTCCAGGAGCTGTGGTTCCAACAAGACGGCGCAACATGTCACACAGCTCGTGCCACAATCGATTTATTGAAAGACACGGCCTAATTTCAAGTTTTGGACCTGTGTCTATAAAAAACACTTTTTAGTATTTACAAATATCTTTTCAGTAATTATGACATATTTATCATATAAGTCTTAAGTCATTAAATATACCTAAATATATTCTTAGTATTTATGACATATTTATAAATATGTTTAGGATAAATATAAGTGCATAAATCCGTAGCTTTCTCTAAGAGATTCGGAATGAAATACACAGCGTTTGAAAGGAGACTTTCTCTAAATTTTTAGTTTGCTATCTGATTACTCTAAAATTGCTTTGGAATATTTTTAAAAAACTTTTTTAATTCCCTCATACTTCCAGTACTATTGCTCTTAAGGATTTTTACAATTTCCGGAAGAAACATAAAAGATTACAGGTTGAGAAATACCCCATTTTAAAGAGGAGATCTTTTAGATTGGTAATCTACTGCTAAATAGTAAGAAATTACTTAGGAGGGCTTTAAATATTATAATCAAACTAACCTGAACTATAAAGTAAACTATAAAGTGAACTATAAACTGAACTATAAAGTCAAATATAAAGTGAACAATAAAGTGAACTATAAAGTAAACTATAAAGTGAACTATAAAGTGAACTATAAAGTGAACTATAAAGTGAACTATAAAGTAAACTATAAAATAAACTATAAAGTGAACTTTAAAGTAAACTATAAAGTGAACTATAAAGTGAACTATAAAGTAAATTATAAAGTGAACTATAAAGTGAACTATAAAGTAAACTATAAAGTGAACTATAAAGTGAACTATAAAATAAACTATAAGGTGAACTATTAAGTTCCGCTTAATATTCGAATTTCCAAAAGCCCTTATTTTTCTTACACATTGTGACAGAAATCTGCTCACTGAGTTTCAAGTCCGTAGCTTTGGCAGTTTGGGCTGGGTGATGATGATAAGTCAGCAAGTCATTAATTCATTATGTTGACTTTGCTAAAAAAAAATGCAAAATGTTTTGAAAAACTTGGGAGCTGGGCCGCACAATAGATCTTTAAAGGTCGCGGTTCGATTATAGCCCTTGATGATAATAATAATTGAAAGCCTTTTTTTTTTTTTTGAATTATTTCTTTTCCGTTTCAAAATGTGTTGCTGTGTTTATTTATAAACCAACTTACTTACCAATTTTTTTTATTTATGGCGGTGTTCTTATAAGTTTATGGCTTCACATTTCGAACTACTTAAGAAACAACTTTTCACATTATAAAATACTTAAAACAAAAGCATCCTTCAGGTGAGCCAAGTGAAAGAAAACCAAAAAGAAACAAAAATTAAATGAAATGTGAAATGAAAATAAAATATGCCAAAATCTGTATAAGTAAAAACTCCAACGACGCGTCATCATTAAAGAGGAGAAAAAGCACAGGATGAAATACAATAAAAAAAAGAAACTGATATTTAACAACTAGTTAACAAGACACCTAAATCATACAACATAAGGAAGAGCCAGCAAACAAGAGAAACAACAACAAAGTAACATACATTTTTATAGCAGCCAAGTAAGCAGTACGTAAGTAATTGTGCATGTATTTGAATGCATGTGACTGACATCCTATATGAACGAATATATTTGAAGATAAATGATGATGTTGAGAGAGGATGAAAGAATAAATTCATAAACTACTCAATCAACGCCCCCAGGGTAACGTGCCAACAATTATGGTTACTAAGGTAAAACAAAAAAAATATATATATATTAAAATAAAAATGCTATAAAGAAGAAATAATGATAACAGCAACTTTGTTTGTGTTTGACTTAAACAAAGAACATTGACTAATTTTTTGTTTTTAATGTTTTGCTTCTTTTCTTTGAGGACGATCGCAGACAAAACAAGTGGTCTGTACTTGTACAAACCAACTTAAGTATGTGGACTTTATATCCACATGTCTTTAAAAAAAAAAATTGTGATCAATAAATTAGCAAAACTGTTAAGGAAAATAAGAAAAACAAATTATAGTTTAACTTTCAGATGTCAATTATTAGTTTTTTTTTTAATGCTTATTAAGTAAGGGGCGTAAGTTTTTCTTACTTTTTTACTTTAATGGGTCCATCCCCCTACCTTGTTCTAGATTTGAAAGCCATGAATTCAAATTTAAAAGAATTTGGGTTTTAATCATAGTGACAAAAAAGTATTCTTTTATTAAGAACTGACTTGTGTTCATAAGAATTTTATGAATTTAAAGTCGTGACTATGATTATTTCTTTCGATGATATAATTCTTTTTTAAATGAATAAAAATAAGTTTTAATACTTACACTTGAATTGGTGTTAAGTTTTGGTAGAAAAGAATATTTTTCTGCTAAGTCCCACTGTTTCATATTCCGTATATTGATGGCATGTAAAGTTTCCTTAATTAAATTGTAGTTTTTTGCAATTGTGTTTTGAAGTTTTTTTAATTCCTGCAATAAATAAAAAAAAACACGCATACAAATTAGAATGGCATATAATTTTTATTTTGAAAAAAAAACTTTGTTTAAAGCGGCTCATATACACTCAAGTTCAATAAAATTTAAGTGAACAAGTACTGGAGTCCCTATAGATTATATATATTATATGAATATGTTTTTAATTGACTCAGCAATTAAATGAAGAGAATCAAAACTTATGATACATTTTTCCCATTGCCGGACTTTAGCATTTAGCTTGTACTAATCAGCTCTGCCATTTTAGCCTTTTTTCTAGCATTTAGCTTTAAAATATATGATTTACCCTTTAGCTTTTTTGCTAACCTTTTTGTTTATCAAAATAGCCTTTTTTGAAGGAATGAAAACAAATCATACATAAAGAAACTGAGACTGAAACCAATTTAACTAAAATAATATTTTCGTTAAAGTTTTGATATGTAAATTGATAAGTTGGTCGAATGAAGGTAATTTCATAAGTGAATAACTTGTAAAATAAAAATGCACTTTATTCCTAATTAATTAATTAATTGTTCCATTTAGTATTTAGTAATGCAGAGGTTGCTAACTTTTAAGTACGACAAAGCAAGCGATATATCAGAATAGAAATCGCATTGAAAATCGAGAAATAAATTATTATTTAAAGGAAATGAAATTCGGTTTTAAGTATTCAAAGCCATGTGGAAAATGACTTTATTTTCTTTAGCTTTTGATATTACATGTTTTTGGGTTTTTTTTTTATAAAAATCTTAATTAAGATTCTTAATGAAATAAAGAATTAAGAAAATTTTGAATTTAACTTTTTAACTTTTTTGTAGCTAATTTTTTTCGGCGTAATTTAGTTCTTTCTAACATTTTTTAGGGAAATGTAGCTTATTTTTTTCTAGCTCCTGCCAACGCTGGTACTGTGTGTGGCCACATAAGAAATTAATTATACTCCTGGCTATTGGTTTTTTCTATTAGCAAAAAATATAAACTGCATTTGCCCAGAGCTGGAAAGGACATTTTCACTGAGGTTTATTGAAAACCCCGCTAAAATGAAACTCTCCATGAATAGGAGATTTAATTAAAAAATTTTTTTTAATTAAACACATTTGATTTGGTAGGTAGGGAATACTAAGCTAAACTCAGACAAAAATTAGTCTCCCTACAATATTCTTTTTGCCACACTACAGAGTGCTGGGCGATACTCTGTATTGTGATGCGAAAGACAAGGGTACGAAATCGAATCTTTAGTGTACTTGATGGTTTACTTTTTGCATTTGTCTGGTAGTACCCCGCTCTGTAATGTCACACACAAATATCTTGCAATAATCAAAGAGCAAATGGAAAACCTTTATCTTTCGCTTAGTAATTGCTTTCGCATTCAATACAGAGTAGCCCTCCAGAACTATAGAATATGTTTGATCAACAGTGTTTACAAATGTTACACTGAAAGAATTTTGTTTAAATATTGTCAAAATTTTGTCATTAATCTAATGAAAAATTCATTATTTTTCAACCATTAGATTAACTAAATATTTAATTTATTCATTGAAACATTCATTTGTTTAATGAAATATTTTTATAAATATATTGAAAATACATATATTATTATATAATTTCACACAATTTATGAATAGTTTTATTGAATTACTAAAACAATTTCAATACATCGATTCATTAGACTCATTTCATACCGCATTTTTGTCAGAATGCCGTATGCTGCGCCTAAATAGTCACATCCGATATCGAATGAAAACTTTCGGTACTTTTTTTTAAATTTGTTTTTTTTCTGATGATCTAGTTGTTTTCTGCAGGCACATAAAATCGTAACAATTATATTCTTTTCCTTTTCCATTGATATCAAAAGTTTGAAATAAAAAAATCTTACACACATAGTTAAATAAATGGTAAGCAAACCTCATACATACCTTTTTGATTGGTGGAGGTCTCTTTCGTTTAACCGGTTTTTCATCCATTTTTGAAATGCCACCACAAGGATTATACCAATTAATTGCCTGAGATTGCATTATGCTATTGTAATAGTCATGCCAACTAATTTCACGTTTGTACAATCTTTCCTCCTCGTCACCTTCATTGTTGTCATTGATTTTTAAAAAATCAGTCTTCAATTGTTCGAGTTGTAGCTGCCTTTGCAAATGACGATGCTGATGTTGATGCTTCTGTGGTTGCTGATGTTGGTCATACTTGTAACTTAGTTTTTGGGATAAGAGAATTTCTTGCAACTGCTTGCGATAAAATGTTTCGTATGTTATATTATGCGTCTGTTGTTGGTGGTGTTGTAGCTGCTGCTGCATTAGCTGGTATTGATGTGTCTGTTGCAAAGGTGCTGCCATTGTAAATGTTAATGGCTGTACACTTAATACTGTTAATAACATGGTAATCAAAACAAATAGTTGTTTATAACTGTCTGTTGTTAAGGTGGTAATTTTGTGATTTTTATGCGTAAAACTTTGCGTTAACATGCAACAACTAATATGAAAACAAACACAACTGCAATCACCAACGTAGCAACAGTTACAATTATGACAGCAACAACTGATTGTCGTATGTAATTGCTGTAGCTTTTGTTGGATCTTTTGCCGTTCTACAACTGAATTGTTGTACGTTGTTATTTGTCTTGGTTGCCACGATTTTTGTTGTTGTTGTTCTACTAAGCGATTATCTTGCAATTGTAGGGGCCGTGTTGATGGCAACGGCTGGCCTAATAGAAAATGTTGTTGTCTTAGTTTGGCCGTTTTGTTGGTATCTCTCTGTCAGTTGCGTTAGATTAGCAACCAACACCTGTTTTTTTTTTTTATTAACAAATAAAGAGGGTTATTAGTATTAGCTTTCAAATATTATTTATTGCTGTTTGCAACTTTTCTTTCTTTTGATTTTTTTTTCTTTTTCTCTTAGCAAATATTTAAATTGGTAATTATTTTGTTAAAGTTGTGAAATAGGTTTTGTTTGTAAATAATTTTATGTTAATTGTTGGCAAAATGTATGTGCAAAAATGCCATAAATAAAGTATGAAATTTTGTTATGAAAAATTTTGTCTTTAGCTAATAAATTTGAGATTGATGATTGAAAGTTAAGGTAGGGAGCCAGACTAGTGACACGTTTAATTTATTACTAAAGCGCACAATGGGTTAGTTTCCAAACGAAGTTAGTAAAAAATTCTAAATTTTAAATTACACTAAAATAATCTGTAACGTGGTAAATATAATTTTCATATAATCATGACTTACGATATCGTACAACTTCACTAGAAATTTTGCAAATTATTTTATACAAAAAAGCTAAATTATTAATCATTTTCATTGGATATAGAGAGAGAAAGATAGAGAAAATAGTCACTTTACTAAAAAATTCGTCATCGCACAGCAAAAACACTTAGAATTCAGTGAATGGGTGCCTTTTAACAATTCGTAGAACGACTAAAAAACGATTTTTAGAATTTCAAATATTAAGGGGGTAAAGAAGTATAAAATAGGTAACCTAACAGTATTTCCGGAGATACTAGAGATGGATTTAAAACACAAAATTTTCTCAAAAAAAAAAATTTAATTTTTATTTTACATTTTTAGTGTAAAAAGGGTAGAACACAAAGACAAAAACACAGGGGAAAAAAGTTAGCACTTCTAGCGTTGGCGTTTTTTTTTTATTTTAACTAAAAATCTTAGTGGACCTTAAATCAGTTGTTGGTCATGTAAAGTAAAAGCGAAAAATAAGCTCTTAAATAAAGAGCTTGTTTGTTAAGAAAAATTAAAATGTTTTTATGTGTAAGATATGGCTTTCGATATAGATGGAAATTTCGTTCGACATCGAATGACGTAGTTTAGCCCCTGGTATATTTAATTAAAATTTAATTGATTATAATTTCTTAATTCATTAGTATATGTGCACCGTAATTTTCAAAAATGATGGCTCTACTTAATAAATATACTAACTTACAAATAATCAAACTTAATTTTTTGAATCAGAAGTAATTTTCGAGGGTTTTATTGAAGGTAACAAAAATCTAAATCAATCACAAATATAAAAATAAAAAAAAATATTTCTGGAATTAAGCATAAATAAAGGTTACTTTTAAATTCCAAATAAAATTATTACAAATAAAAAAATTTAATTTTTATAACAAATGTTTTGACCACCACTGTATATTAACTGATTAAACTGATTTTAATTTTTAGCAAAATTTTGTGAATCAACTATGACTGTTTGACGTGCAAGAATACTTTTTTTGTAATGAAAATCCCCTCATTATTATATTTGGTTTTTCCAAACTCGAAATGAATGCTGTTTTGCGGCAATGTTGTGCTTAACAACTCATTTTATTGTTCTTCAACACAAATATCAAGTTTCGTGTTTAAATGAGCTTCTTTACAAAGATAAGTTTTTATAATTTTTATTTTTTTTTTATTAATTATTGAAATGTTTTAAATAATTTTTCAATCATGTGAATTTTTTTAGTATTTTTTTAAACCAGCAAACAAAGGTAAAAAGAATAATATATTTCATATTAAATGAACTATTTCTAGTTTATGTTGGTTTTCTCTGCAAAAAATTAAAACATTTAACATCAAACACTAACATATTAATAAATGATCTATCACTATTTACTTTTATTCAAAATCATGATTAGTTTTTTGTTGTCGTTTGAAAAAAAATTTATTTAAAATCCTATACTTAAAGCCGTCTTTAAGTCTAGGGGATTTTTTTCGTGTTGGTTTGTTTTCAGCTCCAGCTTTATTGTGAACATTTTATAGACTAATTAAATTGTTTTTATATTTCGTTTACTGTATGAAATTTAAAATATTCAAAGTTCATTTACATATTTAAAAAAACAAATTTATTTGTTTTAATAGGCCAATTTCGTTGGTAAAAGTTGAATTTAAAATTACAATACAAACATATAAAACGTTCATAGAGATAAAGTTCACTTAGTTTCCTGGTCTATTTAAGATGCTTTATAACGCAACTAGAACAACTACAGCATTAATTACATGAAATATTCATTTATTTAATGAAACGAAACTAAATGTTTCATTAATTCAATGAAATATTCATTCATTTAATGAAATATTTTGTTAATATTTATCATAATATATAAAATTCGACTGTACGTGTGTTTGACATTGCGCTCCTTCCAAACGAATTTCTGTGTATGCCTTTAGCGTCACAAATTCGCTGCAGTCGGTACCTGGCTGATTTATATACTACCTGTGTTTATCCGGTATTGCACGGTTCTTTAATCTATGAGTACGATTTCTTAATTTTAAGGCAAAACAACGTTTGCCAGGTCAGCTAGTATAAATTTATATTTAATTAATTAACATAAAATATGAAATATTTCACTTAATCAATGAAAGAACTTTAATTCAAATGTTTCACTGTATTTATGAAAAATTTTTCTTCCCATCGCAGGGAATATTTATGTTCTGACAGTTGTTGTCCTTATTGACAGAAACATCAGAAGTCGTTCTTCTGTACTACACCGATTTCACTCCTGTGAAAGTTGAAACTGCAATGTCCCGTCATCAGTTCAACATACTCGTATAGTTTGGTATCATTTTTGCTGAGATTCAAAATAACTTCTGCCCTAATATATATTTCTGAATGTAATTATAAATTACAGTGCAGCTCTTTTTCTTTCTAAAGAAAGAAAAAATAAATTTTTCAATTAAAAATTTATTCAAGTTGTTATTTGGAAGTTCAAAAAAAACATATTCATGCCAATTATGAATATTCCCAAATATTTTTTGATTTTTGGGAGAAAATTCCTTAAATTAAATGACTTTCTATGTTAATAATGATAGAAATTTTGTTTTTAATAAGAGGAAAGGGAAAAGTGAAAAACTCCCGATTAATTTTTATTCATAATTGGGCTGATAGTGGGATTCTAAGATGAGGTCAAATCGATGCACTTGTGATCGAACAACTTTCATCAAAATTTAAAATTATTTCACACAGAAAGACTAAAATTTCGATTGCACCGATTTAAGCTCTAATTTCTATACATGGCCATGGCATTAGATTAGATTAGAGATACACTCTTTCGTATAAAAAATATTAAAATACAAAAAAAGCTTTTTTAGTATCAAATACATCTGCTCTAAAATTAGAAAAATGTATAGTATTTGCCGTATGCAGAATATAAAAAAATTTTTGCAAATACCAAAGGAAACACATTTGCATGGAAGACTTTACTTGGTGTTCTTGTGCCTTATTTTTGATCATCAGTGAATTTTGATATTAAGTCATAGAATAATTAAAAATATTTCACATTATTTTCGGCTTCATGCAAACATTGTATTTTTTAAAAGCCTTTTAAGTTTAGAAAGTTTTATACATAATTTTGGATTTTTTGAAAGAAGTTTTTGAGCCACAAATAAGACACAGCTCGGTACTTAGCAAATAATTCTTAGTTTCAAAAATCATAGCTTCTGAAATATAATATATTGTTAAATTTTAATGCGAGACAAGAAGAGCTGAAATAAAAGTCGAAGGCAACAATTTAGTTGTAATTACCAAAATTTTCAAATATTTACAGTACAAAATGTAGCTTTTTTAATAACTTTTTTTTGCTACCAAATCAACATAACTAAAAGTTTTATTAAAATTTTATGATAATTATCGTCAACACCGGGTCTTAAAACCGAAACTGTTTTCTCAGTATATATATATGAGTAGTCTTGAATTTGTTTTTGATTAATTTGACACAAATTAAATCAATAAAATTTTAGAAAATCTTAACAACATTTTAATAGTCAATCAAATATATGTAGTACTTTTAGGCCATCGTTTATTTTTCGTATTTGTAATGAAGGCATAAATTTTATTAATTAGCATACGATATTGCTTTTATAAGTTTTTTTTTAATTCAAGTTTTAATTTCATTTTAGTTCTTTCTCTTGTAGTGAAAACTGCTAAAGAAATGTGTTTAAAGTATTTATTTTATATTTTGTTTTTTTTTTTTTTTTTAACAAAAGATAATAATCGTTTGCTACTTTTGTTTATTTTCTATTACTTTACTTAATTTTTTTTCTCTTTGATTATTGTGCTCATTTTAGTTTTATTCAATATTATGGGCTTCACTATGTGCTTTTGCTGCTTCAATGACCTCACATTTAGTTAGGGATTTGAAAATCAAAAATTGTATATCATTATGAAGAACTATTATTTTAACCTGTTGAATATCGTGATAATTTTTTTTATTTAATTTACAAATCATAAAACTGTGTGATTTTTTTATTAATAATAATTTCATTATAAATGATTTATTTTATTTTATATATTTCGTTTTCCAGATTTGATGTCTAGTTTTAGCAGGTAACATGCAGGTTTAGGTCCCTAATTTTTTATTTTGGCAAATATTTAATTTTTATGAAATTAATGTAGTTAAAACTACATTTGATATGTTATTTTTGAATTTGGTATAAGTCCACTTATACCAAATTAAAATTTTACTTAAATTACTGCTGACTAATTTAAAAAAAAGCGGACTTGTACCACTTTAAAAAATAACAACTCATATAATAGTGAATGAATTTCAAATTCAAATTGTGCTTAGCACCGGCTGCGTCTAGTAAGAATTTATCTGTTATTTTGGAAAATGTTATAAGTCCAAATAATTTTCAAAATAACTACCTCAATTGTACATTTCAATATTTTGAAGATGCATGATTTGGTATTGATGTAAAGCGCCCATTACACGATTATCTCGGCATGTCAGCACGGTATGATGAGAGAAAGTGAAAATAAAAAAAAAAATAAATTTAAACCAACATGCGCGGCATGTCAAACAACAATTTAGCGCTTTACACGCGCATGCTGGCATTTCGTTATACCTTGCTGACATGCCACACATGATCGTCTAATACTGGCTTAAGCCCATTGAAGAACTAGAAATTAAATGTGTGTATGTTATAGCACTGCACAAGCATACTTGAAAGCCACACATCACTACAAACATGTGTAAAGTTTTTTTTTTGCTCTCGGTAGGTACAGAATGCCTTAAATTTAAAATAGAAATTTGAAACACTAAATACGAACTAAAACTATAACTCTTGTTTTAAATTTTTGATACTCTAATTTAATCAGAACTAATTTTGTTACAAATTAAAAATTGAATTTTTTAATTGTGATAATAGAAAATCGGTGTTACAGCTCTAGATATTTTTAGAGCATTAAGTTTTTGAGTGCACTAGCGAATTCTAATTGCTACTGATAAAAAACAAATGTAATTTTCACAACCGAATTTTTGATTGGTAATAAATTAAATTTTAATAATGAAAGTTGTTTTCTATGTGTAGAGAATCCATTTATTTTTAAAATTCTTTTGAATGTAAGGGTAAAAAATAGATTTAGAAATCTTTCGTCTGTCAAGCTTTGACTAAATAATCGTTAGTATTTTGTATTGAGCTTTGCAATAAAAAAATTTTAATAAAATTTTTCCTTATTAAGAAAAAAAGTAAAACATAGTTTTAAAAATATTGTAAATAAAGGGTGTCGTAACAAGAACGCAAGATTTAAATTTGGCGCCATTCGAAGTGTCATTGTTTGACATTTGAACAATTGTTATTGTTTGCTAGTAGAAGGTACGAGGTTAGTAAAAATTACCATGGGCAGCAAAGGGAGTTCGTTAATTGGGTATTGGAGAGACAACATGAAAATGCTGATTTTGTCGATAAAATCATCTTCAGTGACGAGGCCCATTTCCATCTTGATGGCTTCGTTAATAGGCAGAATTGTCACATTTTGGGTAAGGAAAATCCTCGAGTGATTCACGAGAAGCAAATGTATCCTCAACGTGTCACTGTGTGGTGTGGTTTTTGGGCTGGAGGAATCACTGGACCTTTTTTTATGAAAATGAGGCAGGTCAAGCGCAAACAGTCAATGGTGTTCGGTATCGTGAAATGATAACCAGTTTTTTCTTGCCTAGAATTGAAGAAATGAATGTGGAGGGCTTGTGGTTTCAACAAGATACACATGTCATACAGCCAGAGAAACAATTCAATTGCTGCATCAGTCATTTATTTAAAATTTAAATTTTGCGTTCTTGTTGGGACACCCTTTATAACACAGTAATTATGGAGTGTTGAATTTTTACTTCCGAGTAAAATATTTAGATGTTCAAAAAAGAAACTTGTGATGGACGTCAGGCAGCCATGTAAACCAAAATAGAACAGCATTGAATAAATAGAGTTGGTAAGGATGCTGCAAAAGTAATTTTTCAAAATAATAACCATCTAAGCAAACTAGATTAAAATAAATCGCAATGTGAGTAAGTAAGTAGTATTATTTATTTATACTTTTTGAACTATGATATTGCAAAAGAATTAAATTTATTTAAGAAAAATGTATTACATTTTTAGTATTTAATAGACTTGTGCTCCGTAGTTCATTTTAGTGAGCGCTCTTCTTAGTTCAAAAATTAAAAAGGATTAGTTCGTTCATTTAGTTCATTTGATTGTCATTGAACGTTCTCTATTATGTAAAATGATATCGAATAGGAGTTGAAAGGAATTTTTTACGAAAATAGAAAGCAACACAACAAAACAAATTTGGATAAATTTTTAAATTTAGTTTTCGATTTCTTTTTTTGTAATATAATTCAAAAAGTACTTTAGTCACTATGGCTGAAAACAAAAATTTAGGTTTAATTTTAAAATCTTAAAATTAAGCTTTTTCGCACGCATAATACATATTCTCTTCTTCAGTTTATTTGTTTAAAATACCATTTTTGTAAAAGGAAATAATTTGCAACTTTCGTTCCTTCGTCATTGTTTTCGTTTAAGTTTAGTTCGTTCGTTCATTTATAGCTCCTTGCTCTTTATTTTAAAAAATAAACTATAGGAACTAGTTCGGACTAGTTCGTTCATTTCAAATAAGTGAATAATAGAATGTGAATAGTAGAATCTGAATAGTTCGTTCGTGTACTACCCAAGACTAGTATTTAATATAATAAAATTAAATTTAAAAATTTATAAAAAAATATTGTTTAAGAAATTTTGGTACAGAAAAAAATTTTATTAAAAAACATCTTTGAAGTTATTGTGTGATTATGGCTCCTATTAAAACAAAAATATTTTAAACTAAATTAATTGAAAAGCAAAGTAAGAATTTAACATATTTGTTAGCAAAAGCTGTATTTTTCAATTTGAACAAAAAATAAATAAATATTTACTAAAATTCAAAGCATAAAATTGAAAAGAAATTTATAACAATTGAAACTCAATCCCATGTTTTGTTTAAAAAAAATATTATTTGACATATAATCAAATAAAATTAAGCAAAACCAATTTCACAACAATTTGCTAAAATAAATAAGGTAAAAAATGTAAATTCAACTTACCATTAAAAACAAGAAAACAAAAATGAAAATCATAAAAATTTGATTTTCAATTTTTTTTTATCAAACACACACACTTTAATATTAAATTTACAGTTTTTAAATTAAAAATGTACGTTGGCTGGTACTTAAAAAAATTTATTGTTTGTTTTTCTTTCTTCTTGTTTGTGAAGACTTGCACCAAATTCACTAATGGCGTTACTTTATTTCGTTAAAACCAATAAATTGTTTATTTAATTTTTTTAAACGTAATAAATAATACTTTTTTTTTACACGTTGTTAACACTTCAATAACTTTTAAGATACTGAAATATTTGCAACAATATCAAAAACTCAATGTTTGAGTGAGTTTTACAAAATTATTATTGTTGTTTTGTGGAAAAACACTAAATTGAAAAAAAAAACCAAACAATCCAGAGAAGAGTGCTTTTGAGCTGGTTTTTTTCCAAACATATTTATGCATACTATTGTGCTTTAAGCTTACTCTTTCTCAATTGTGTTCAATACAATATTTATTAGTAAGTAAGCAAGTATTACAGATTCTTTTCTCTTTTGTAGTGCTTTTTATTTAGTGAAATGATTTTATTTATTTTAAAGTATCTGTTGTTTTGTTTGGTTTTTAAATTGGTTCACTACTGTAAGATTTGGCACAGGCACAGCAAACCACATTTCTCTGGCTCTCTCTTTCTCTCTGTGTATGAGAGCTATAATGTTTATACACAGGAACAATAAAAAAGCCGGTAAATTAACAATGATGATGACGCCATGAGCAAAACAACTGTTTTGTATGGTGCTTGCTTTTGCATGTTTCTGTTATTTTTCTTTTTTTTTCTCAATAAGAGAACGTGTTTCGTATTAATTTAAAAATTGTTAAAGTTAAAATTTGTATACATGTATGTATGTTTGTATGTATGTCTATTTATCTGTAATTCCGTCTACACTTAATATGACGTACAATTATATATTGACTCAATATGAAAGTGAAATGTTTATTATGGCTTTTGGCTTTCCGTTTGATAAGTAAGGAATTTAGAATTATCGCAAAAACTTTAACCCTAATGTTACCAACATGTCTGTGAGACACACTTTGATGTTTAATTCAATTTTATAAATGTTTTGTATAGTTTAGCAAAAAAATACTTCAAATTCTAAATTATTCTACTTTTTAGAAGCCAAAAACAAAAAATGCAACAAAAACTACAGACATGTGTGTTCTAAACATATTAAAACTTTATTTACGAGAATATGCAGAAGCAAATAGGCCAAAGGTCAAGAAATAAATTATAACGGCCTATAGTTCAGTGCATGCTGCAAGTGTTTCAGGAAGAAGCTTTACCAACTGTTACAATGCTGCCAAAAATGTTGTAATAATGTTTGTAATGGTCATGGTATAAAAACTTTTGTTTGCAAACAATGTGTGTAATAAAAAATTTGTCTAAATTTACTTGTATATAATTAATTAAAACTTTTTCTTCAAAATTTCTACGTGCGTGTCTCAGAGACACATTTTGGTAGGACTTGTAATATTTTATGTCGGTATAATTAGAGTTGCTGGAACGTAGGGCCAACAATTGTATAGCAAACAAAAAGAATATACCAAAGTTTGTTTTTGTTTTCAATACAAATAAGTTTTTTATGTAAAATATAACATTAATTAGCCAATTAGTGTTTGATATATATAACGCTGTTAAGGCGATCACTAAAAGCCCTTTCACACTTAACTAGTGACTTGCGTAAGAAGGTTTTTAATATTTTTATATTTAATTTAGAACTTGCCCAATCTTTTACATTACAAATATTTACTGTTTCCTTTTTTTCGTTTTCTTTTGCTTAAAATTCAAAATTTTTTCTAATTTTTATATATTGCTTCACTCACTCACTCACAAAACAATACAAAATACAACAAATAAAAAACATAAACAAATCCTTTAAGCACACACACACACACACACAAATTGATAGAATGACCGGTGCAGGCAAGTGTGAACTGAAAAAGTATAAATTCTCTTCCACTCAAACCGAATATCTACAAACACAAAAGTTGCCCAAGTTACTTGTTAGGTGGAAGCCCTTGACATAAAAAACTTTGCGTCTAAAATAAAATAAAAATAAATTTTTTGGAGAATATCTTGATTTTTTAAGAAATAAAATTTTCATATTTTTATTAGTTTTAATATTTTCGTTCACAAATAAAATAATTTGCTTCTTTGTATAAACAAGTAGTTGACACTGTAGTAAAAAAGGGCATTATCTCACCCTTACTTATAAATTAAGTGCAAAACATGGACCATATTTGCATATTTTACATGGCACATGTTTATTAAATTTTGTTAACAATAGAACACAAACATTCTTGGATGGCAAAGTACCAGAAAAAAACGACATTGAAGTTTTTTGCAATTTATGTTTACTAAATTTAGTTCTTTTTTTTAAGCCAAAATGGGTGAAACCTCTTGTTTATGCAATACACTATCAGAATCTAAACAATCTTCCCATCCAGTAAATCTTACATTTAAAGAAAGCTTTTCAATACCTGAAAGACTATTGGTTATAGTATAGTATTACTGAATAAATTACATTCTTCCAGAGCTAATAGTTTTAATTGGAAAAAAGTTAAATTTCAGTAAATTTGCAGTGCAACGATAGCTCGTATATCTAAATGCAACTGTGAAAATTTTAAAACTCCATAGATATTGTACATATCATGAGTCACAACTGTCAACACGTTTTACGCTTTTGTCAAAAAAACCAACTATTATGACGCTCATAAAGCGTGTGACGCATAAAGTTAAGCACGTTTTAACTTTTTCAAGCGTTGTAGACGGTCTGACAAGTAAACAGCTGTATTTGCATTAAATTGCTTTTAAAAACTTTATAATATTTGAAAAATAAAATACATAATAAATAAATAATTAATACGAGAAATTAAAAAACAAAGTTTTGTATTCAAGATCTGGCCTTGAACTCAAAAACAATAAAGAAAGCAAACGCGTTGCTTGTAACCTATAATAAGGTGTGTTCGTTTACTCCACATTGGGATCCCGCGGGATCCTAATTAACACAAAAAGCGTTCGTTTACTACAAGTTTGTGTAAATGAGAGGAGTTGTGTGAGAGAATAATGTTTGTTCTTTTTGCACAAAACAGCCCACGCTTTTTCTTCGTGCAAGTTGGATAAATTGTCAATCAGCTGTTTGAAAAATAAATAAAAAAATTGTGATTTACAAATTTATGAAGTTTTGTGGCTGTATATGTCAAACTTGATATCAACACAATTTGCTTGTTATGTTAAAACTGCTACCGACACTACCTCATATATTATTTTTTGTAAGTGTTTGGCATTTTCTTTCTGGGCTAAAAAATTGGTTTTTTGCGTCCGCTTACTTTTAGGTATTTTTATGGTTTTTTGCGAGTAATCTTAGCTTACTCTCATTTTAACGAACTTTACGCAAAAAGTACTCGAACAAAGCTATTATAAAAACGTGACGAGTTGAAACGTATGACACGTGCAGAGCTAAACTAAATTGGCCTAAAAATATGTAAAAAAAAAAGCTAAATAACACAAAAAGAGCCAGAAAAAAGTTAAAAATCTACAGCTTAAAATTCAAAATTTTCTTTATTTTTTATTCCAAATATAATTATTATTTTTATAAGAAACTAAGAAGAGAACATTGAATATTAAAAACTGAAGAAAATACGATCGTTTTCCACATGACTTTAAATACTTATGAATAAGCGAATTCAATTATTTTTTTAACTTTAACTTTATTTTTTTGATTTCAATGCGATTTCTATTCTGATATTTAACTTACTTTATCGTATTAAAAAGCGAGCAACCTTAGCATTACAAAACGATAGTACTAGAGAACTAAATTGATCAATTAATGATAGCTTTCTGCAGCATTATTTAGCCGTTTCGAAAAATGTGTTTTGAAAAATAAAACTTCAATATGAAGTATGTAAAAGATAAATACTTTTCTTCACTTCTTTCGTTATACAGTCAACAATGGAACCTAAGTATAAACCATATTAGATTTTATGAAGCTCGCATATCAAGAAAGTTAGAAAATTTTTAAACACATTTTGTGCATATCATATGATTAGAGGTAGGAATGGGCAAGCCCAGCTTAAATGAAGTCCACAACAATTAGAAAATTTGAGAGAAATTTATATTGTTTTATTGAGCATTAAGCTGCACAACAGATTTTTTAGGTTTTGGTTCTATAATTTCTCATAGATATTAATAATTAACAATGTCATCTAATGTGGATCGATTTTTCTCTAAAAAGCACTTCGGATGCTAATAAGTGAGGCCTGATTTAAAAAAAGAGTGCACAAAATAAAATGCAGTATTGAAATGACGTGCATATGATTTGGTCTTGATATGTTCGGAAACACATATGACAACTCTTAAGTTTATAAAAAAGAGATTAAAGAAGTACGAAAAGGGGTACAGACTTGTTCGTACTCAGCAATTCCCTTTTTTTCTCTATTTGTACTTTTAAAAATAAAGAAGATGTTTAAGTTTATTTTGTAAGAAAATACTAAAACTGTGGAAATCACATTTTTATGGGTGAACACAACGATATAATGATAAAGAATATAATATATTTTAAGCGTTTGGTACACAAGTCCACAAATCATCATCTCTCTGAGTGCTGAACTCTTCTAAATTCGAAACACAGATTTGTCAATAAATTTCCCGGGCAACCTATTTAAGCAATCTACTCTAAGATTATAGATTAAGTTAAGAGATCTTCTATATCTTTTCACCATTCCACTAGGTTGCCTCGGTCAGTATATAATACTATGCTATTCTAATTGATGGCACCAGCAATAAATTTTATATTAATTTTTTTTTGCATTTGCTTAAGTCATGAGTTTGAATATATTCCTTTTCTTTTATTTATAATTGACTGCCAGTTTCGTTTTTAATAAAAGCTTATACTTTCAGCGTTCTAACAAACTTGTTTTTTTTTTTTTTTTGAAGCAAAACAAAAAAAAAAAAGTTGTTTCTCGAGAAATCATTGAGTCCACTGACCGCCTCCATGTGAAAACTTTCGAAATGTCTATTCTAAATACAAAGTTTTCCAAGTCATTTTTTTACATTGCCAAAGTGTTCTGGAATGGCAAATGACGCAACGTATGTGTTTGGCAATAAAGTGTCCAATTCCATCTTGAGACATACCGCCAAATACTGATGCCGACTTCCGAGATTTTTTTTGTTCACCTTGGCTTAGATAATATCGAGCGATGTGACAACGAATTCATAATCCGTGATACATATGATTATCATTAATCAACAAAAGAACGGAATAACGTTTGAAAACAACTTTTTGCTTACAAGTTAACGGATCTTAAAGCTCAATAGAGTACAGTGACTTTTAATGGGTTAAATAAGAATACTTATAAGTTTTGGTTATATGGTGTACAAATTATTTATTATAAAAATTATGTTCTAATTGAATTTATATAGCGGTTTAATGTTCCCTGAATTAAATCAAAATGTACAAAAAGTTACCTGTTTTAGAAAGATAATTAAGATTGAAAAAATTCATAATATTGTCACTTAGGTGTAAAGAAAAAGAAAATAATAAATAAATTAGTTAAACAAAATTTGAATTAAAAGAATTGTACTTGTAAAGTGAGAAGCAATTCTTTATTTTGTTTTAAATTTTATTACCAAAAACAAAAATTTTAATCTTTCTTACCCCTTCATTCCCATTTTTTTTTTAAGTTTTAAATTGTTTTTTAATAGCATTCAGTCCAGCCGGCAAATTTATATGTCTAGCAGATATTCACTTGGCAATCTACACCAATTACTACCACATTGTAATTTCCGTTGAATTTCACCAGAAATTCACATTACTCATACGACTAGACACCCAAGAAAGAGCACTTGTCTGGCTGTGTGTTTTGTCTGACTCAGTTTGAGTGATTTAATTTTTTACAATAACACTTTCTTTGCTCCCCTGTGCGGTTACGCATTTTGTACTCATAGCGAAACCACTCAATATTTAACCAGTTCTCTTTTTGATAAGCTCTCATTTTTTTCACTAGCTTCCCCGTAAGACTGAGTATAACACAAAACCAAATAAAAATTCATTCATAAATACTGAATAGACAGATTAAATGTTAAATAATATCACAGCAAAATTATTTTATTGAGTTTTTACAAAAAATTATTTGTTTTGTTTTTCTATTGTCTAAATGTAGGCCCCAATACGTGTTAATATCCACTGAGTGTATTTAGTCAAATACTTATAACATTAAGAGAGCTGAAAGAGAACTGAAAAAAGTAATACAAATTAAGTTTCTATGAGTCACTTTTAGAGGAATTTTTTTCTTTTAATATTTTGTTAATAGTCATGCTAACAGAAGATTTATAAATTAAAATTATTTTGGTAAAACATATTTGTAACAGCTTACTCGTATATTCGAATAAAGCGTCCAATACACAGCAACAGCATGCTTGCGCAATCAAGTTATTGACCTAATAGGTTTGTGCCATCAAACTGGCACAATTTTGTTATGAATTAAAAATACTAATAAATAAATAAATAAATAAAAAATAATATGATACAAAAAAAAAAAAAAAAAAAGAAAACGATAAGAATATTTAAAGAAAAAAGTGTGTTTGGTGGAAGACATGATTTCTTTTTTAAATAACTAATATTTTGTATACATAGATAGTACGCTGAAGTTTACTGTTTGACAAATTTAACTGGGCTTATTTCACCATAGTTAACACTAGCTACCTGGTAGCAATGAATAACAAAATATATTCGATATCGCTACAGTACTGCGTATAATCATACAAAATGAACAGACACGATCAAGGCAGAAATATACAAATCTACAACAAACATTAAAATGCAAAAACAACAGGGTTTCGTTTCTTCTGTGTGTCAAAAACATCTACAAAAAAAAAGCAAAAATAATTAATGTTTTTGCACACTTTCTATATACATATTTTGAGTATAAGAAGAATGGCGCTCAGAGAATGTAAACAAATTTTGACAAAAACTAAAGATAATAAGCACAATTGCTATTCTAGCGTTTTTAAGGCTAGATTTAGCCTTTTTTCTCGCATTTAGCCTCTAAATTTATGATTTAGCCTGTAGCTTATTTCCTAGCCTGTTTTTTTTTTCAAAATAGCCTTAAATAACTTTTTTTTTAATTAAAACAAATCATACATAAACAACCTAACGCCGAAGAGAATTCCTGAAAACAAATGAATTTTTTCTGTAAAATTCCAACTTGAATTGAATTAAAATTATATTTTGGCTGCCTAATGTTAAATTGAGTTGCTATTAGTTTTAATTTTTTTATATAAAAATAATTAATTATTATTGAGCTTAAGTCCTTTTCAATATTTCGCTTTCCAGTGGAAAGCTTCGTCAGGAAAATTATAAGTATTAATCAAAATTGATTGATTCCGTGCTCTCTTTTTTGTTAAATTTATATAATTATATAAATTTTATATTTTTTTTTAAATATTAACCAAATTAACTAAATTTGCTTGACAAAACTTTGAAGTAAATTGACCAATTGGACAAACGATAAAAGTGAAGTGGATTCTACCTTGTAAAATAAATGCCCTTTATTCTTTGCATTTATTTTTCAAGACACATTTTTCAAAATGGCTTAATAATGCTGCAGAAAACTATCAATTTAGTTGTCTAGTACTATCGCTTAATAATGCTGACGGTGTTCGCTTTTGAATGCGATAAAGCAAGAATGGAAATCGCATTGAAATCAAAAAAGAAAGTTAAAGTTGAAAAATAATTGAATTCGCTTATAACTATTTAAAGCCATATGACAAGCGATCTTATTTTCTTTAGTTTTTGACATTTTATGTTTTCTTCTTGGTTTTTTTATAAAAATTATAATTATACTTCTTATAAAAAATGAAGAAAATTTTTAATTTTAAGCTGTAGCTTTTACCTTTTTCCTATTTTTTTTTCTGTGTGATTTAGCTTTTTCTAGTTTTTTTAGGCCAATTTAGCTTTTTTTTTTTTGCTCTTGATAATAAGAGATGTTCAACTGTGCTAATGTCTTTGCCTTGTATAATTCTGCCAAATATACGACCATACCGCTAGAACAAAAATTTGATTAAACAAAGTCAACTAAAAACATATCGAATACATAAAATTAAACCTGAATTAAAAAAGATTAATTTTCCCAAAAAATAATAAAGGTTGTCCTAGTAAGAGAGGACTTTTTCACTTCATGCTGTAATAACCTTATCTTGCTGAAACTAAATATCATCCAGATTCATGCCGTTCACCGTCACCTCAAATTCGGCCTCATTATGAAAAAATTTAAAACATGACCACAAGTCGCACCAGACAGTTGCTCGCTGTAGGTGCATTTGTTTTTCATAGATTGGATGAGGATTTCTTTGTGTATTCACAAAGATATTCAGATGGAAATTCGCTTCACCGGAGAAAAAATTTTTTTTTGAAAGTTTGCATTGACTTTACTTTGCTACATCACAATTTTAACGCGTTGTTCTGTTTTAAAGTTTTTCATAAAAATACGAGTATGTGACAGCTGCCAAATTTCAGAGTTGTCGCTTTTTCAAAAAAAAAATTTGTCTTGAAGGGACACCATTATTTAGTACTTTTAGAGATTTTTTATCAGACTCATCTTGGCGTGTTATAGAACTGGCTTATTTGATTATTAAATAATACTCGCTTATTTTCGTATGTCACTTCAGCAATGTTAAAAATTTCTGCTGTTATGTTATATTTCTTTCAGGATAATCTAAACTTGTTTTTTGGAATAGAAAGCATAATTTTGCAACTGGAGCTAAGCAAGTGGGTGGAAGGACCAATGTTTGATTCCTAATGCATAAAAAAAAAATTTTTTTCTATATTTCTATATTTGTAAATTATTAAGACTGGTATTGAAAGAGACTAATAACGATTTCAAATATAAATTAGGACAAATTTTTCTAACAAATTTGTCACAATATGGACTTCAAATTTACTTTAATTTTCTTTGAATACAACCACAAATTCTTTATTTAAAAAAATAGTTTTTAGTTAATTGAAAAGAGATTTTTTTTTGTCTCGGTTAATAGATAAAGGCTGCTTTCAATACATCAAAGGCTTTAATTTCTAGTCTTTTATTGTATTTCAAGTTGTTCGGACATGAATAGTTTTTATTTTCTGTTTTTACTCAGTTTGCGTGGAGTTCAAAATACCTTGTATCACTAATTATTTGCTGGATGCTATTAAGATACAAATTTAAATTGTTATATTTAAAAGTGGGCGTGGTTGGTATAAAAATATATGGTGACCTTCCTTAAAGTATGGCAACTGCACATATCGCATTTCAGAAAAATCCATTTAAAAAATATTAATTTTGCAAAGCGTACAAACAAACAATTTACTTAACAAACAAAAGATAGATAATACCCACAAAAGTGCGTGTCTAAATAATAAAATCACAAAGCCACTTAATAAATTAATGTACTCCCTACAAATGTAAAAGAGTGTTTGTGTTGAAAACTTTTTTTACTTGCATATCAATAACAAAACACTCTTTGATTAAGTGATCAGGTTATTAAAATTATATTTTGAACACTCTTGTATCATAT
This sequence comes from Thelaira solivaga, assembly GCA_947397855.1. Taxonomy (NCBI): domain Eukaryota; kingdom Metazoa; phylum Arthropoda; class Insecta; order Diptera; family Tachinidae; genus Thelaira; species Thelaira solivaga. The sequence goes on along the minus strand of OX377612.1, from coordinate 23,463,598 downwards.
TATTAAATGTGTGTATTAATTTCATCATGTGGTTAAATTAAAATTAAGTAATTTATTTTTTATTAATTCCACTATAAAATATTTTGATGAAGCATTAAAAAAAAGTACGATTTTTTTCATACGAATTTAAACAAACAGACGATTAAAAAAATAGTCGAAGAAAGCAATAAAAGTAAAACGGCATTGACTCGAAAATTTTCTTCGTATAAAATGTTTAAAAACACGTATGCTAAAATCACTAAGTTGACTTTGTTTAAAACTAGACTGACAATCAAAATTGTTGTTGGAGCATGAACACACTGACACAAAATGATACAGGTCAATACAGTAGTCTCCTAACCACTTACCAGCTGCCATAAGTTAGTATGTAATGTCACACTCAGTGCGACATGCATTAATTTACCCATCTTACTAACTAGTGACTATCACACTGTGAAACTTCTAGAATGTTTAAAATATACTTTGACCTATTTTTTGAAATAAAAAAAAATGGTTTTTGAAAAACTAATTTGAAATTTTTACTACCGGTTTTGCAGTTAAAATTTTTTATTTTTAAAATATATTTTTTTATCAAAGAAGGGAAAGAGAGATCTGTGTGAATTGCGAAGCATAATATTTAAAAAAAATTTTTTTATTAGAAAATCTACTCTACAAAAATTGGAATTCTAATTAGCATTATTTTGTAAAAGCCCATAACTTTAAAAATAAACATCTAAAAAAATATTACGTATTTGCTTTCATACCCACTAGAGGTATAATTAACCCAAATATAAACAAATTCTACGACTTTACACTTATTTTTCGTTGTCCGCTTCACGTGAAATGCTTTAAATTGTTTTAAAATCTCCTCAGTAGTTTCAAAGATATTGTAGAAATAGTTTTTCCGAAACACCAAAGTACTTTTAATTTTTGAAAAATTATTATAAATAGTACAATGTAAAAATCAAAGGTTTTTCTATAACTTTTAATGTTTTCTGTGAGAAAAATTCATAAATCAAATATTTACCTAAAGAAAGTCTCTAAAAGTTTATATAAAAAAAGAAGAATTAAAATATTTACAAAAATTTTTATAATTTCGATTAAGGGCTCCGAGAAAAATTACTTCTGTCGTATTTGAATGAAAAAAAAAAAAAAACAAAAACTATGAAAGCAGTATTATTCCCACTTTCTCCAAGATCCCGTGACTTGTTAAAAGAAGCTGCACTTATGTGTACTTTGGGTCTTAAAATTCTATTGGTTCTAAGCAGAGCTCGCGAAGAAACGAAACGAATGCAAACGTTTCGTTTTGTAGTTTTCCATAATAATACTCTGAAAAACTACAAAACGAAACGTTTGCATTTGTTTCATTTGATTTTTTTGCAAACTCTGGTTCAAAGTAATGATTATTTTAGCCATGTAGGTGTACGTCCTTTTTTGAATCCTTGCAGAATAAAAATTCAAAAAAAAGAAAAAAATTCTTTTAGGCACAATAGGTTACAATGCAGGTCTTAAGAGATTATTAAAAAAAAGTAAAACTAAAAATGGTAAAGAACCCAAAAACTAAATTAAAACTTTAATAGTTTTACATTTCAGATTATAATTATTTTGTGAATACGAGTATAATAACCCATATATTTCACGTGTCGAATAAAATTTAAGTGTTTAATATTTTTAGTCAGGGCCAAAAGAAAACAAACAATAAATTAATTTAAAATTTAAACTTTATAGAAAAAATGCTTTCGGAATGTGAAGTTACTGATAGTAAATAATTAAATTATTTTATATAAATATTAGCAGTATTCAGCGTTTAATGTGAATATTCTAGTAAAAGTGTTAATGTACTTGTATTTTATGGCCAAACTTAAAAAAAAATCTAAAATTTTTTATATGAACACTGAATAACCTTATTCATTTTAATCTGCTTTGCACTTTTCTTTTAAAGACTTATCAAAAAATTTGGGGAAATCCATATTATCTTATTATTTGCTATTAATGCCTTCAACTGATAAACAATATTTTTAAATTATTTTTGTGCTTAACGGCTATAATAAGAATTAATAAATGCTTAACCCTAAAATTTAATTTTAATTGTTTTTCTTTTTATGTTAAACAAATTATATAAAATAATTTGTTTCATAAAAATTTATATTTCATCAAAAGTATTATAATATTTATAAAATCTTGAGTTTTTCGTTAGTACTACTGCTAGCCAAATGGTCGCTTGGTCAATTAGTCAGTCGTTTAGTCAGACAATATCTCGGTCGGTCAACTTTTTAGTCCGCCAGTCAGTAAATTATAATAGATCTTACGCCAACTTAAAAATTAAATATTTTTATTTTTATAAAATGCTTTTTAAACCTTCAATACCGATGAAAGTAAAACTTATAGTGGCTACACACGAGCTTTCCAACTCTTTTTACTAAATTTCACAAGTGCTTTCAACAATAGTTTTTAAGTAAAAAACAGCTAAAACAAAACATTTTTAATTAATAAATTTAAATTTAAAGAGTTTTTATTTATGTATTACAAAATATCGTTATAATTTCACTGTTAAAAAATAACTTACCAAGAAAAGTTGTTAAATAAATTAAAATTAAGGTACTTAGAGCCATTATTACAACTAAACGATAACTAAAAGTAGGATGTTATCGAACAGATAAATGCTTTTTGGGTATTACAAAAATATTCTAATTAAAAAGTGTATGATAAGGTTTGAGTTGGTCATAACTGTTAACGTGAACTTCAAGTATTTAAAGCTGCTATATTTTCGATTTTAGACAGGGCATTTTGAATTGAATAACAAATATTAAATAAAATTTGAAAAGTAAAGAATTTCTTAGTTATTTGAAGGCATGCCGTTGCCATTGTGAAAAGTAATCGGTATTCACAGCAGTGGTGTTACACAATATATATATATCTTATTAAGAACTTGTAATAATAGAAAAAGGTTATTGATCAATTTATCAGTTACTTTAACTAAAGTTAATTATAGCTATCTTAGACCTTATGAGTAAGTTGTAATAATGGCCCGTAGTCAAAAATAGATGGCTTAGAATTAAAATTCACTATTATTGCTAACTCCAATTTGCTGATTTGTCTTTGATAAGAAGACTAGGCTTAACAATTAAATAACGTTAAGGTTAAACTTTAATATTAAACTTGGCATAAACGTTTATAGTCATATCTATGTCTCCTGTTTATGTTACACAGTGTGGCTTTATAAGAAAAACAGACGTAGAATCATTTAAGACTTTTGATGTTTTAAAAGGGAAGCTAGTTTTATAGAACTGTATACGTCTTGCCCTTCAAGCGATTTGAAGTGATCATCAGTGAACGCTCATCTTGGAGAAATTTTTCAAGGATTTATGCTGTAAGATATATGTCGAAATGCTTACGTATTGCCACAAGTGATACAGAAATATACATTCTCTTAGAAAGCCAAGTAGCTCTAAAGGTTTTGCAAGTTTTTCCGCTCATCAGAAACGAATTTGTACTCTACACTGAACTATTTACAAAACAATATAGACTCAATTGCGACATAAATTAAATTAATTTGGTACAGGGTGGTTCCTGTTGTCTCTGTTAAGAGAGGCAACTTTATAGCACTTTGTGTGCATTTTTTCACTGGCTGGAAGATACGGAATGACCATTCTAGACAGTAGAAATATCAATGCAGAGAATTGACACAGAAATATTTAACGACAAAATATTATAAAAGTTCAAAATACGTAGATATTACAATACAACGTCTTTTTTTGAATATTTTTTCTAATAATTTTATTTTATTTTTAAGCTCTTTTTTTACATTTAAATATTGAGCGCAATAAAGTGAAGATTTGTTGATACAATTGGTTAAGTTTTTCTTTTTGAAATTTACAAAAGAAAATTATTTTTTGTGGCTTCAACACAGAGATGAGGTGAAGGTTAAAGTAATTATACTTAAGGGCTTTTTTTCAAATACATTTTAAAGTTAATAAATAAAGGCTGCTGTCTAATTGCTATAATTAGTTTGGCCAATTTTAATAAATCTGTCAGTTCTTTTAGAAATAGAATTAAGTTAAAAATTTCTTCTACTACTCGACTAAGAGCAGCACGTTTCAATGAAATATTCAGCCATAAATAAAATATTACGAGATTTAATAAAAATAACTTCTAATGTGAGATACAAAAATATTAACATTTGCACGAAATTATTTATTTAAATGGGTATTTAAAAGATTTACAAGCATCTTATTGTTTTATTTAGGAACTACCGTATAAATCAAATAAGAAACAACACAAATTTGACTCTAGATATTTATCGTTTAATTTAAAACATCAAAATCATAAATTTAATATATTTATAACCCATAAAACACAGATAAGATATTTTTCAACAAGATGAACCAAAGAACACACTCTTACTAAATACTTACTACCACAGCAACGGATAGTTTTTTTGTGCTGGTTTCTTTTCTTTTTGTTTTTTAATAAATGCCAAAAGCGGGGCTTAACAAAGTTAAATGTATCTCATCATTATGGTTAATTTGTATTATAGATGTATTTATAACCAAATAAGGTATGAATGCTAAAACACACAAAAGCGGCTGTATTGATGTTAAAAATAAAAAAATAGATTGAAATACACAATATTATGAAATATAAAATTAGCAACAAGTCAACAAATATTTTGAATAATTTATGAGTTTGAATTGGATTATAAAGATTAAATTTGTATTCTTTCCTTCCTTTAACTTAAATTTACGAGTGCTAAGGAAGCGATTTGTAATAAATTTTATATAGATTTATTAATGAATTTTAGTTTTTGTATTTATTAATTTTTCTGTTTGGAAAAATTTGAACTGCCGAATGTCAACTGTTTGCTTTAACTTGTGAAATTTGAAACTTTGTTTTTAGTTATTGTTCAAATGGCGCTTAATAATGGTGCTAACTAAGTCTCCTGTGTCTATACGGATATTAATTCCAAATGAAAAACGTTTAACCAGCACTTCTTGGTGTTCTTTTGTTTTAAAGTAGAATTGTGTGAGAAACAAGTTTAAATTTTTCTATAAATTTGATATCTGTGGGAATTGTAAAATCAATATGGCCAGTGGTCTTGTTTAATCGTGTGTAGATTTTTAAAAAAAATTTTACGGGTTATAAATAAGTTAATAACCAGAATAATAAGCCATCATCACTATCAACCAACGCTGAGATTGTCTCTTAACACTAACAAGCCATGACTATCAATGAAAATGGGGAAAAACTGAAAACCATAATTTTAATAGAAGAAACGAATTCAACAGTAAAAGTTGTATTGGGAAGGTATCCCCAAACAAAATTCTATCAAATAAAATGTAACTTTTTTTTTAAATATGCAAAAACAAGCGAAGTATAATATTTTGCACAAAATTAAAACGAGTGGCATTATTTTTATTGTAGTTTGAAAAATTATTCTGTTTAGTGGTATCAACTTGTTTCTCAAAAAAAAAAAAAAAAATAAAAAAATTAATATGAAATAAATTAGCCAAAATATCTTGAGAACAGGTATGTATGTATCTTTCTGCATGCACAGAAAAAAATTAAGAAACAATTAAAAATTTTAATTAAAAAATTTTTGAAATCAATTAAATCCTTAATTGAGTCAATTAAATATTTAATTAGACTGAAAAATATATAAAATTAATTAAATATTTAACTGATTCAATTAAAAATTTAATAATTATATTAATTTTTTTCTATGTGGACGAGTGAAAAGGTGTGCAAAATAGGTAAGTTGATCTGACTAAAATAGAACCACAATCACAGCGGGAGCTTACCAGAGATCAATTAAAAAATGTGAAAGCAATAAATGGCCATCTAATGACTAATGCAGAAATTGTTAGAGCGAGGAATATGATTCCACTGTAGAGCATTTTCCCTGTCTCTGCGTTAATTTATTTTTTGGGAAACGCTGTCGGTTGCAAAAATCAATTTAAGTGATAGAAAACCCTTCATCTTCTTTTTTTGCTTTTATATCTCTGCTCCCTCTCTTTGATGTCTTTCTATTACTATCCCTTTGCGCTTTTTCTTCTTCTACAGGTATCACAAAAGACTTACGTAAGCCTCCTTCCTTCTTCTTAATTGGTACGGTCTGTTCAACTTAACATAATTTAAATTACTCAATTTTCTATAGCCATATAAATTTTTTGCATCTGTATTTCCAGCCCAACTTAATAGCTAATTCGATATCGATCGAAGTTTCAATTTAACTTAAATAGAAGTTTCGTTCCTTTTGGAATGCTGTTGGTTGGCCCCCGGTACTGGCACCTTGTGAAAATAAAGGAAAAATATTTTTGGATTAATTACACAATAATTTTATGCATTAGCTGAATTTAATTTTACTCATAATTATGAGCTTTGACATAAATGAAAACAAAAATTTTTAAAATCACGTAAAATTATTTATGTTGGACTCGAAAATTTATTTTTTAATCACATATAATATCAAAATAATGCCATGCAGTGTAAATATTTATTATTGTTTTGAATTCTACCTGAAATTAAGTCCCCAGATACACACAGAAAACAACTTCGGTTGTGAGAACTAAATTTGTTTCAAATAAAAAATTTAGCTGTGATAATCAAATTTTTTAGTTGTAACAACCAGAATTCGATAGAAGAGTTCAAAATTTAGTTCTATCAAAAATATGTCAAGCTGTAAGACTGAGTTTCGCAACTGAAGTTTTGATTGGCAACAAATTTAGTTCTCACAATCGAAGTTTTTTTCTCAGTGTAATGTCCGAGGAAGAGGCCATTAATATTAATAATAACTGCTTAGTCTTTTCTTCATTTAAACTCATTTTTCAAAGTGTTTTAAATGCCATTGATGGTCTATGCGAATGCGGAAACTTTCTCCTTCCATGGAAGAATTTTTAAAACCAACAACAGTTAAATAAGAGAAATAATACACATAACCTGCCAACAGTTATTTTATATCTTTTTATTTTGGGCTGTCGATACAACAGCAATTGTTTCTTCACAGTACTTAATTTAAAAGCGGGCAAATAGTAACAAAACGAAAAGGACCAACCTAAAAAAAAATAAATAAATGAAAGCTACAGAAAGAAATGTATAAACAGTCGGTCAAATGCGGTTGCATTAACACACTATATTGAATTGGCTTTTAAAGGTACTTACACACAACAAAAACAAAATAATTGAATTTCTATAAAGCCAGTCACACGGGTTTGTTGAGTATATAACAACACTAACATCGAACAAATCAGAATTACAAAAACACTAACGCTTAAACATGAATTGCGAAGCGAACGACGCAATTTCTCTTTTATCTATTTTTTTTTGTGTACTCAACAACAAAAAAGAAAAGAAGTAACCAAAAATTTTGCTTTGCATCACATCACTTTTTGTTTCCAAAATGGCAGTTTGTTCTCTTAAAATTTCAATAAATTCTTTTAAAAATTTTTTGCTAGTTATCGCCGCGATACACATACTGACGTCTAAAAGGACACTCAAATGAAAAAAATTCCGAATATTTGCTTACATCCAACAAGTCCATTGTAATTGAATATTGTTAAACTCATTCTGACATGTTCGCTAACAGCTCCATACACATCCAACAAATCAAAAAACACACATATAAATCATATGTGTATGGCCAGCTTAAATACAGTAGAAATTGTTGAATTACATGATCATCCAATTCTATTAGAAACATGATTTATGCGTGCATGTTTTGCAGGTTCATGCATCATTTCATTTCCACAGAACTATTTATTATACTGCTTCGATAAAATACGAAGAAGAACTTTCTCTGAAAGCAAGGCATTATCAAGTGAATCTTTTCTTTTTGTTGTTTTTCGACTTTTATAGACTAATGCTTTTATACAAAAAATTTTACATAGACTTTAAAGTAAAATTTATGAAAAATTTCGATAACCTCGACATTAAAATTTACGTTAATTTTTTTGAATAAGGCGGTAAAAGTTTCAAGTAAAAGTTGATAAATAATTATCAAAACACTGTTAAGTAGAAATATTTTACTTGCTGGCTGGTACTATCCGGAATTTTGCTTAGTCTTGATAAAAAAAATTATTTAAATTCAACCTTTCAAATGTCATGATTATGATATGATTGCCATTTGTAGCGTGATTGGCTGCAAAATAAGAAAACAAAGTTGATATATAAAATCGGTTTATTGCTTCATATAATGATCGAGGCATATCATCAAACCTCCTACTTTATGGGATGAAACGTACAATTGTCGACAAAAATGCTACAACAACAACAACACACTGCAATGTGCGAACGCCCTTTAGTTGAATGTGAAAAGTCTGTTTTTATTGTATTTATTTTTTGGTTTTTGCTTCTTTTTTGGTAAGCGGTGATATCGGCGTCGGTATTGCGTAGTGTTGTTGTCTGTAATTTTGCATTCATATTGAAGGAATGATGTGAACATGAGAGAGTGTTTTATTTGGGACGTTACCATTTTGATGTTGACCGCTATAGGAATCCATACTCGCATACGTTAAAGGATTTGTTTTCACTGTTTTAACTGTGAGAATGTATTTTAAAGAAGCATTTGGCACAAACAATATTATTGCATTGCATTGAGTTAAATAGTCAGTTGATGGTGTATGTTGAAGGGATAACGAGTTAACGAGTTAATTTTTTTTATTTTTTTTTTCTTTGCTTGTGGTTGTTGTTGTTGTTTTTAGTAGGGTTTTACTGATTTCATTGCCGATACAAGTTAGTTTTTTGGATTGATTAGCAGTAGATGTGTATGCCACTGCCAGCCACTACTAACCACATTTTTTTTATATTTTTCGTTGCTGGTGTTGAATGCCACTGGCTCTTGTTTTATACACAAACATGTGAAACAATGACGGTCAATGAATAAACTACAATATGCATTTTTTTGGTTACTTATGGCGGTTTGAATTGGTTCATTTTTAGCTTTTTTTGTTTGTCTATGTTGCTTTGCTTATGGTGGGGTTTAACTTCATGTTTTGCCCCTCTGCTAGTGTTGCTTATTTTGCTACTCATGGTACTCTGCTGGTTGGTAGGTTTACTTAGCTTGTTTTCATAATGCTTGTGGCTTTTTTACCTTCATTAAAATATACTACCTTTTGTATCAACATCAACATCAAAATCATTCTCCTCATCCTTATTATCATCTTTATACACTTAAGTCGTAAGCATTAAGTGCAACACCATCTCTTTGCCACAGACAACGTCATAAGCACCATCATGCATCATTATGAGTCCAAAATTCATTGTCTATAAATTTGTTTTCTTTTTTCTTTCGTTTGTTTATATTCTGATATTTTGTTGTGTTGCAAATATTCTGTGGCAAGGTTTGTATAAACAGTTTCACATACCACGTCTGTACGTATTTGGTAGAAAATGTGATGTTTGGTGTTTTGTTGGCGCTTGGTTATGTCGGCAGGGGCGTTGCCAAATAATCATCACACGTTTTAATGCGACTGCACTCTGTGCAACTTAATGGGAGTTCACAACTGAAATTATACACATAATGGATAAATATTTTCTTACCACAAGCGTTAACAAATTTACACTTTGATGTTTATGCTGATGCTGTTGCTATACTGGATAATGACCCATGATTGGGCATACTTTACACATTCCTACCACCCCTCCTACCCATCATCCTTTATATAAAATGTACCGAAAACTATAAAATATAAATAAAATCATGCTGCACAATTTTTTTCAGTTAACACATGAGAATTTATGCCGTTCTTAAAATAATTGGATTGAATTTTATTAAGAGTGTAGGAAATATTAAAACACACACAGGCACACACATACACACAAATACTCAATAGTACATAGAGAGGTGTTGTTGGTGGCTACATTCTTCAAAAGTGATCAATTATTTAATTATAAATATAATTTGCTTAATATTTATGTGACTCTAAGGTTAAGTGATTTTAAACTGCTTAAAATCCGAATATTGAGATGGTACTGAAATTATTTGAAAGATGATTTTATTAAAAATACTATCAGTTCTTTTATAAAACTTAATAAAATTTTAATTGAATTTTGATTAAATAAATAAAAACTGGTTGAAAAATAATGGATTTTCCATTGGCTTTAACACTTTTCGCTAGTGCTTTTGCAGGTCATTAGAAATTTTTTTTTTAAGTTTTGAAGGCGTAAAGTAGAAATTAATAGATAAACGATTTTTAAGTAAAATTTTTCAATTGATTGAACGACTGACTGACATGTTGTTCCTTAGGCGGGATATAACTCTTTTTTAACTAATTTTGGCCGGGTGGTGTACATTCAATACTGTCATCGTAGATAACATTTGGGAGAAATATTCTTTCCATATTTTCAGCACACTCATTCAATCTGTTATCAGACTTCCTTGTTGGTCTTTATAAGAAGAAATGCCAGTATTAAAGACCTCTATTTGTTGTTTAACTTTTTGATATAATTTTCGGGATTCGTTTGTCGTCTTGTACATCTCGATCTCATCACATTCGCGTCTTTCTATCTCTTTCTTCTTTCTTCAGAATAGGTGTCCCGGTATCTCTCTCGTGAACCTCGTGTTGCTACGGTCTGAAAGGTTGCTGTATTTATCTGATTGGTAGTCTTGAATTACTCCTGGTTTTACCGAAAGTTGTTTGTTGCTGGCTGCTGATACCCAAGTACGTCCTGTGCATAAATCTTTTTAAGTGAACTTTGCTATGTCATTTAGCACCAACATTATTGGGACAAGGAGTGCAACTAAGTAACTCGAGTGGAATAAGTGGTGACATTACATTGTGTGCGTAGCTTTGTGACGTGTAACTTCTTCCAGACACGTATTCGAATATTTGTCGCCATAAAAAGTCTTGTTCGCATCTTGGCTGTGACAAGGTAATAGTCTGAGTCAATGTTGATGCCTCGAATCGAACGTACGTGCAATTTATTGGAGTCATGTGTTCCTTAAATCACAACGTGCTAGATCTGGTTTCTTGTTGCTTGATCGGGCGCTGTGGTATCTGGTATTGCTAACCATCATATTAAGTGTCGCTGCCAATAAAATCAGTCTCACACAATTGTCAGCTGTTTCCTCGTGGATACTAAATTTTCCGAACGTTGAACTGAAGATATTTTCCCTACTCCTGTTTGCATTAAAATCATAAAGAACACTTTTAACATCATGGTCATACACTTCTTGTAGGCACTCGTAGATTGTGTCCTTAATGTGCTCATCTTTATAATTCGAAAAGGCATGAGTTGATGTTTATTGTTGCTAGTCGGTCATTCACCGGTGTAAACCGGTAAGCTACAGCTCCACAACCAAATTCGAGGCCACAAAAACTATACGTAGGATTGAAAACTTAATTATGCAATTTGAGTCTAGAAATTAATCTTAATTTTGGCATCACGAAAATTATTGTAGGATTTTGTAAATGATTATCAATAAAAACTTTAATAAAGCAAAGTTTTACTAAAACGGAAAGAAAGAAAATAAAAAAATTCAATAAAATTTGTAAGAGAAAAGCAAAACAAATAAAAAAACTGAAGATGACTTATATGGTAATAATTACAGAGACAAAAATGATTTTGTAATTCTTTTTTGTTTAACGGTGTAAAAAGTGTAAAATTTTTCATTTAAATGATTATCAATTGAATTCAAATGATATTTGCTGCTGTTGCGGCCCCTACAACTCAAGCACATATTGTTTTTGTAGTTACTTGTATTGATGAATGAGTTGACATTAATCCTCTTCACTAATCTTGTGCCGCCAACAGAAACGTAAATAAAATATTGTTGCGTTATAGAAACGAAATACAAAAACTCTTATAAAAGTAATTGAAAATCAAATGATATACAGATGTTTGATCTTGACTACAAACGCAGGCAGACAGACACTAACGAAAAGAAATAATGATTAAAAAAAAAAAAAAAAGTAAATAAAAAAGATATATTGATCTGTTGATATTGATCTTGTTCATATAATAAAATAATCCTTGTAGCAGCATCAAAATGACATACACAAAAAAATACAAATATTTTTGTGGTTGAAAATATTCTTTGTTTGCACAAAAAAAAATAATTTTTTTTTTTGAAAATCACAAAACACAATTTTATTTTTTGAGTTGTATCGTTTGGTCGGCACAAAATTAAGCATTCGTTCGAAACCCAAAATCGAATCTTAATTAATGTTGGAATGTTAAGGAGAAGATAATATTTTATGGGTGTCATTAACTTACACATGTACGTCTACATACCCACAAACATACCCATTTATTTGTATGATCGGGGCCAATAAGCCATAAAAAACGATACACTAAAACTGACACTTGCCACTCCATATTAATGAGGAATACACATACACATGCATGTATATTTTAACTGATTTGTATATGCAGAGTATATGAGTGTGTTTATGTGTCTGTTGTCTTCTTGACTTGAAATGTTTAATATAAATGAGTCTCAATTAAATTATTACATTTTTAATTTTAATGATTCTTGCTGAATGAATGTGTCCGTTTGTATGTATGCGAGTGTAAGTATATGTGAATTTGTGAGGTGTTTGTTGTATTATTTGTTTGCTCGTTTGTCTGTTTAATGACAAAATAAAACATGTAACGTTTTTATTTTTGGTTTCTCATAAGATCAGATTAAAATTTAAATTATGACTACATTTTCCATTAATTCAGAATCAACAATAAGATTGAAAAAACAAGTAAAAAAATAAAATAAATAAGCAATACAGCCTGCCGACCAACGACCACCGACACGGTAAATGTTTCATTTGATTTTTTTCCTCATTTTTCTGGAGTCAATTTTTATTTTGGAAAAGTACGTTCAAAAGTATTTACCAAATATTTGATAGCCACTAGTTTGGCAAATATTTGTACTCGTATAGTCTGGCATGATTTGTATTAAATAAAATTAAGTCCAACCTAAATTGGAGCGGCAAACGGAGCGTTTTTTATGTAAAAGCCCAGTATTTATGTAAAAGCATCATCCTTAAATAAGAGTGATGGCGGTACGTGTTCTCTACAGTGTGCAAAACACTAAAGACAAACAAAAATAGAGTTAAAAACGCTATATTAAAAAAACTAGCTAAAATTTCATTACTGGTCAAAAAAAAAATTTTTTTTTGCAGCCAACTTCGCTACAAAATGCGCTGTCATAATTTTTTTTAAATTGTTTCCAATTGCTCAGGATAAAAAACACTTGCTAGGCCCCAATTTAGGTATGACTGTTAAATTACTATAAAGCAAATTTTTATTTTGAAAATAATAACGTGTATCAAAATGATGTGAGCTGTTATATGCGCATTGATTAACTCCATCTCTCACAGAAAAATTTTACATATTATTTATGACTGTTTTTCGCCCATTCTTTCTGTTTTAACTTTTAATGCTGTTATCTTTATAAACTACAATTTTTAGTTACTTTTAAAGTGGTATAAGTCACTGTTTTAAAGAAAATTGATTTGGTGGTAGCTTAAGTAAGATATAGACACGCCATTTTATATTAATATTACCGCTCAGAACACCTTCTCTGATGGCGTCCGGCCCTGGCTAAGCGGCGCAAGATCCACTTTGCAGGGTCTCACTAAGCTATTGACTACAAGGATCAACATGCTATATGGCTTCGTTAGGAGTAGTATTTGGTTTATTATTTATTTCCTTTCGCTTTTATATTCCTATTGCTGTTCTTTTTCACTTCCTCTAATGGAAGTATCACAGAGGGAATACATTAGAGGACCCAAGTGAGCCCAGCTTCTATTTTTCTTATTTGGGCGCCCGGTGTCACCTAACCTAACCTACAGCACACAATTTTTTTTTTAAATTGCCTTACACTACTTTCAAAAACAACAGCTTACATATTTGAGTTTTTATTACATATAAAGGAAATTTAAATTCATTATTTCATTGCATTTCTCAACTTTTGGTTTAATAAATCAATGGCTGGTAGAGCCAAAGAGCCGAGTGATTACATTTTTTTTGCTTAAATATTTGACTAATATGAATGTAGCTGTACACTCGTATGTTTTACAAGTCAGTACACTTTCAATGGACTTGGGTTTGCTAATGACATTCAAAATGCTTTTAATCAATACTTTTTTAAATGCATATTTTATAAATTTATAAGACGCCAAGTAGGCGATTTTTTTCAGTTTAAAAATTTTGGTCTTTCAATATAGAAATTACAGGTGGTCCTTGATCATTAGAATTGAAATATATAACTTTAAAAATAAATTAAAAAAGTAAAATTAAAAATTTAAAAAAAAAAAATGCTTAATGGAAACGCTTAGTCGTATTTTGCTCGTAAATTGTTGTGAATTGTAAAATTTTCTGCTCTGCCTTACAATAGTGCATTCAAGTATTTCTGGAAATGTATACAATCATTTTTTGTTTCGCAAAATTTTAAACGCTTTAAAAGCAATTGCTTTTGTTGTCTGTTAAAAATATTTGGGCTGTAAAATTTGTCACCATTTTCTTAAAAAAAATTTCTACAATTTTAAGTACATAAAGGGTGTCCGAACAAATTTGGCGCCATTCGAAGTCTCATTTTTTGACATTTGAACAATTGTTATTGTTTGCTAGTAGAAGGTACGAGGTTAATAAAAAATGACCATGGACAGCGAAGGTAGTTCGTTAATTGGGTATTGGAGAGACAACATGCAAATGTTGATTTTGCCGATAAAATCATCTTCAGTGACGAGGCCCATTTCCATCTTGATGGCTTCGTCAATAAGCAGAATTGTCGCATTTGGGGTGAGGAAAATCCTCGAGTGATTTACGAGAAGCAAATGCATCCTCAACGTGTCACTGTGTGGTGTGGTTTTTGGGCTGGAGGAATCATTGGACTTTTTTTTTATGAAAATGAGGCAGGTCAAGCGCAAACAGTCAATGGTGTTCGGTATCGTGAATTGATAACCCGTTTTTTCTTGCCTAGAATTGAAGAAATGAATGTGGAGGGCTTGTGGTTTCAAAAAGACGGCGCCACATGTCATACAGCCAGAGAAACAATTCAATTGCTGCATCAATTATTTATTTAAAATTTAAATCTTGCGTTCTTGTTGGGACACCCTTTATTAATTGAACTGTAAATTATACGTTAATTAGTAATTTATTATTTACGATTTTAAACTGAAAAGCGTAAGTAATAAAGCACTAATTTTCTACAATATACAATTGTTTCTCCACTTATTAAAAAAATATTTTTTAATTCACCAATTTTAAGGAAACATTTAATAAATTTATTTGGAATTTTAAATCTTTATTTGTGCTTATTCTAAAATTGTGTTGGGTTAAATATTTAAATATTCAATACAAAAAGTACCGTAGGCTATAGCATATCTATATGGAGCACTTTAGCAGACACCACTCTGAATCTTCAGTAGATTACTTTCAACATTTCATTTCACACTCAAAAACCTACTGAAAGCAGTACTGCACTTCAAGATTTCTGGTACGAGTACATTATTTTTTTTTTTTGTTGTTCTTTTTTAGACAATTTTAATCACATTTCAATCTTGAAAATACTAAATGAAGATGTCAAAAATATTTATTGATATTGTGGTAATATGTCATCATAATAAATTTTATGGTTAATAGTTTTTTTTTTTAACGAACACGTTAGTAGACTGACTGCACGTTTTCTTACCTAAAAACTGCTGAATAGTGACAACAATAAAAAAGAAGTTTTGATATTGATATATGAATGTAGTAATTCAATTTTGCTTTTTAAATTCTATAAACATAAACGATTTTATGTGTGTGTAGGATTACTTTTTGTTTCTATAATATATTTTTGGACAACATCATCGTAAATAGTATTTAATGTGATGATTGTCATATCGCCTTTTATTGTCTCATCAAATGTCAGATTTAAAAAAAAAATAAGCAAATAAAGAAAACACAAATACAATAAATGTTCGTACAAGTCTGAATTGATTATACCCTTTTTATGAGCCTGGACCCTGAAAAAAACATTGTAGAATTATGAATTGGCATGTTTTTTTTGACTGCTTCATCGTTTTGCTTTTTTTTTTTTTGTATTTTAAAATATGCCTCAAAAAAAATTTTTTCTTTTCATTTACCACAAGTATACATACTCTCGTACACAAATACTCAGGTGCGGGAGGTCTGCTGGCATACAGTAGGACTTCAAAATATACATATGCACACTGTGTAAGGAGTGCACTTGTATGTTGATGTTCATGAGACTACAACATATTTTTGATGCGATTATTGTAAAAGGAATGTTGAGTATTTTGTTTTCAGTTCTGAAAGAGTGTGTAACATAGTAAGAGCATGTACCTGTTGCTAAGTATGCAAGTGTTGAATGAATTCTTAACGAAGCAACATGTACCTCGTACTTGCATGCTTCAGTTGATGGTCATTTTTATACTTTTTTATTTTATTTTTATTTTTGTTTTAAAGACAAGAGTGCTTGAGTTTTAGTTTTCTTTTTTTCCTTTTCTTTGTGTAATTGTACACTTCAAAATGACAATATAATGAAAACGGACAAGAAAAATGAAATGCTATAAAAAAGTATAATCATTCAAAATAAATGCCAGGTTTTTAATAATTGTTCTCACAGTACGTTTAGCTATGAAATAGGATGAGCTTAACTGTTAACAAAAAGTGAAAAAACACCACTTTATTTTCTTAACGCTGATAATTATTTGACTGTGTGGTCCAATTAGTAGTTCCATTCATTTGCTTCTCAACACAAACTTCAGATGTGTGGTCTTTTGGCTTAACATTGTTTTTATTATATTTTAGCACACTGCATTTGTATTACTTACCTGTTACTCGTATAAGCTTGTCTAAAACTTGAAGGTCATTATTTAAAGAGTTTTCGGATGTCCCTCAATGACATACATTTTTATTTTTTTAATTTAATATTTACAATTTTTCAGGTCACAATTTAGGTGTGAAAAATTTCATGTCACAAAAAACAAATTAAAATATTCATATTTTTTATTTTACACAATCTTCTGAAATATTCAACAAAAAGATGTTTAATATGAAGATTGAATAGAAAATTGATTAAAATTATTTTCTTTGAATAAATAATTAATCTCAGTTAAAGAAATTCAAATTTACGATATTCACGAAAATATACGTTTTTCGATAATTATTTTTATATGTAATAATTTCTATTTGGAATTTAAAAGTTTAACAAAATATTCATCTTTATTTGTGCTTAATTCCAGAAATTGTGTTGGTTTTAAAATTTATTCTTTTACTCATGATATTCTCGTGAGTTATCTATATGAACCATTTCGTCAGACGCTACTCTGATTCCTCAGTATATTACTATCAACGTTTCTTGCAAACATTAGAACCTTTATATTGAATATTTAAATTTTTTTGTAACTATTGATTAATAATTCTTATTTAGTCAATTGCTTTTACAATATAAAGGTTCTAATGTTTGCAAGAAACGTTTACCCCTTTTTACTACTATTTCTAAATACGTACTTTTATGTAAATTGATGCAGCATATGAACATTCTATTATTAATTTGTAAAACCCAATAAAACTCTATTTAAGAAATAAATTTCAAAGGAGAAAAAAAGTACCAAAACTGGTTATTTCAATTTGGATTATTTCCATACACTCCAATGCTGTTGCTCTAAGTGTTTTTAACAATTTCCCAACGAACCTATAAAGCTTGTGGAATGGGACATATATCGTTTTAATGGGGAGATCGTCTTAATTTTTAATCTACCACCCAAAAACTCAAAAGTTACTTTGAACTATTTTAAAAAAATTTTTGAAATTACCATATACCCCAGTACTGTTGTTCTCAAGGATTTTGGCAGCTTCCGTTTTGTATCATAAAATAAAAACTACGAATTTATCCGAAAATATTAAAACACTTCCAGAAAGTTTAGAACCTACAGATTAAATTCTTTCTTGGTAATTTTCAAGGGCAAAATCGGGAATAGCACCTCAGCAAAATTTTCTAGCCCCACCTTCTAATGAGTTGCTTGCTAGAATGTCGAAACTGCTCACTGTCATAGAGTATCAACTGTGAACTTAGATGATGTCCCTGATTTAGACATTTCTTAATTTTGCAGCACTGCTTGACAGTTTGATAGCAGAACACTGGAGAGTCTCTAGCAGCTACTAAATTCTGTACTAATGATCTGCAATATTTTTGTTATGAAAACGGCTGTAATAAATTTATTCTTAAAAAAGTTATCTGTTAATTAGATACATGTTTTGTATTATGTATTTATTTATTCAATAATTTTCTACAGTATTTTTTATTTCTTTTTATTTATTTTTTTTAACTTGACAGCATTGTTTGACTTCTTGTTAAAACTTTGCTAACAGATAGTTGGCTAATTAACCCTGAAGTAATGAGCTGGCATATTTTTGTTATGAAAAATAATGTAAGATTTTTGAAAGAACAAAAAAAGTAAATAATAAAAATATAAAATAATATAAAAGAAACATTTTATCAACTTTAGAAAAGTTTTTATCCTTTCAATTATTCGAACATTATATAGTAATCATTACTGCAAAAACATTGTGTTAGGCTACTGATAATTTATTGACATTTTAGAGTCTTTTAAATTAAGACATAAACATTGTTTCTATGGCATCCTGAAAAAAAATAAATTTTTTTTCTCTCCTTTACGTGTGGTCCAAAATTATTCTTAAAAAAATGGGAAGAATAAACATTCTATAAGACAAAAAAGAAAAAAAAAATTATTCAATGAAGGCCATTTAATGTTATAAATATGAGTGCAGGCATTATGACTATAACAGAAACAATCACTTTGCTGTGAGGGTTATATTTGTCCTAAAAAATATGGCACCTTACCTTAAATGAAAAGTTAATTTGTAGTCTCGTTATACGAGTGTACGAGTATGTCACTCTGTATTTGGAAATTCACACGTGGCTTAATGTCTTAATAAATTAATTCCATTATATTGATTTCGTGTGTCTTAAAGCCAGTGCTGCTTGGCTGTTATATTTATAGCCGTAGTTTTACTTATACAAAAATTAAAAAAAATGTTGTGAATGATCATGACGATGATGTGGTTGATGATGTTAATGTTGATGATTATGATGTTGTTATATGAAGTGTTAATTTGCTGATATGGCGCCAAAAAGTATTAAGTTTTCTTTCATGATGTTGCTCAAGTTTAAAGATTTAATGAAACTTAAAGCCACCCATACCTAAATATGTTTTTGGAGTTTTATAATTTTTTTTCTTCATCTTTATTAAAGCTTCAATATGCAACGCCATTTTTAAGGCTAATCGAGCCATATTTATTTAAAATCTACACGTTTTCATATGCAAAATGTGCACATAGTGGAAATACAAAATAAAAAAATGAATTTAAGAACAAAAAAAAAAAAACACTTCCCACAATTTTTAAGCTAAACTTCAGTGAGGTCTAACAGACGGCCATATTTTTTTAAAAAAAAGGTACTCGTATGCAATGAAACCAATTTAAGGCTTCTTTTTTGAAGCTGAAGATTTTTTATGTTAAAATTTTTGGCACCACCATCATCACTTTTCATGTGTACCACACGAAGAAGGAAAAAAAAAGTAAAGAAATATCCTTGCTTATATTCTTTTTGTTTTAATTTTTTTATTTTCAATTTTTGTGGCTGGACTTTTTCTATAGTCATCTTCTTTGTCGTATAAACTACTCATCGTTCCCGTAGTCTATGTCTACGTCTTCGTCATCGTCATAGTCATCATCGTCTTCATTGTTGTTTTCATTTTCTTTGTCTCTTCGGTGTGTCTTTTTTTGAATTCATATATAAATATTGTGGAGATGGCATTCACAAGATTAACAACATTCATCCAAAAACCCAAAACCATTCTTGGCTCAGCCCAAAATATTTTTTTTACCAGCAATAACAAACTCTTTGAACACATTTATGTGTCTGTTGAATCTTTATTTATTTTTTTTTTTTTTTGTTTATTTGTAGGGATTAGGTTTTTTGTCGGCTTGTTGTCTTCTTTTTACGTCTTTTTTTGCGTATAAATGAGCTATTTTTTTCTTCATTTTAATCAAATTTTTGCATCACCTAGCCTGGCATCATCGTCATCATCATAAGGCATTTAAGGCCTACATAACATTAAACCTTTTACTTGTTTAAGCATTAAACTCCTTATTGATTCAAGTCTTACCTTCTACTTGTTTAATGCTTGTCGTATGTATTTGTTGCTTTGATTGAACTTCTCAATGAAATATGCAAATTTTTATTTATTTAATTCTTTTTTTTTTTTTTTTGTCATACTCCCAGAGTTCTGAACTTTTGTTGTGCGAACTTACATTTAGTTATCTTCAAGTATTGAGTTTGTCTTATAACTACCAGTTACTGCAATATAAATACAATTTAAAAAGAAAATAAAAGAAAAAAAAAAACAAAACACATTCACACATTCACTATCAGTTTTAAATGCTTTTATTGTGTGGGTTATTTCGTAATTAAATGGAAACAAATGCTAGTCTATCGAGCACAGGCTGTCTTCTTTTCATTGCCTTCATTGGCAATGAGCAGGTGAACGAATTGGCCAAGCCCGGCGCTCTCATTAAAGCTTCTATGACATTGACGGTCACTATACCGCTTAGTAGCACCAGCAGTGGCATTCTTGAATACCATACTGCAGGTTATCGAGACCTATTTATAAAATTTAGCTTCATATATGGCTTCGCTATGATGGTAAACGCTCCCTTCAGCTGTTGAGCAGAAATAGAAAGAATATTTCCAGATTGGTGGCTGTGATAACTTGTCTTTGGGCAATTAGTATGTACGCCAATAGCGTGAAGGCCCACACTCGAAGACATCCATTGTCAAAATGACCATAAACGGTGTCAGTAGTGTATCAAGTATGCTTGTACTCACTTTGACAACACATGATGTTATTTTAACAACGCATTATTGACGACATGGCGTTCCAAAATTGACAACGAATGGTGTCAAATTGACAAGATACCGGAGGTAAATCGATAATAAGTTGGATATTTGAAAACACATTGCTGTCAATTCAACAACGTTAATAACGTGCGTTGTCAAAAAAGTAACATCGTAGCTTTTTTTCTAGATTGACACTCAACAGTTATCGATTTATACACCCTTGTTAAAAAATTTAAAACACTCTTTGTCAATAAAAATCTTTTTTAATATTGCAATGCGATGTTTGGCTCAGAGTAGGACTGCCCTTCAAAGTAAACTGTAGAAGTTGTTTTACATCTGATACTCAGAAAACATTGCTTCACCTTCTCTGCGAAGATTTACATGAAGACTGAAATTAGATGAACATATTACTAGTAAGAGAAAAGAATTATTAAAAATCTGTAAATAAAGAAATCTTTTAATCATTGGACAAATTCCGATTCACAGTAAGAACATTTTCTCCTCCTGGTCAACTACAAACAGCAACAACTCCATATTGGTGTATCAGTGTTTTGAAAGTTTACATCTTTCTCTAAACAAAATAGTGCTTAAAGTTTCTTCTTTTTTCGATTATAATTGTGAACTCCGATTTCATAGGAAACAATGCGAATTCTTCACTTTAGTTACATGAGGTGCTTATTAAACTTATGTAAAAAACCACGAGGAACATTTTTGTGGAACCTTTTAATCGTCTAACTCTTTAATTAATGGAACTTTTTTGACTCCTAATTTAAAAAAGACAAAATTAATAAGTTGAATAGTAAGAGGGTTAAAAAATATTTTTCAACTATTATTTTCTGAACACAATAATTATGAAATTTTAATTCAAACATCAGAAATAAATCAAAACAAAACCAGTTCTTTAGAGATGAGATAAAAACGTTGATAAAAACTAGAATTCAGTTAGGCCGATACAAGTTTTTTCTTCTGGTTCCACCTCCATTCGATTTTGCTTACAGTGGTATTTGAAAAGCTTTTTTTACTAATAAAACTGTTGATTATTGTCAATTTCTTTATGGAATACCCCATATAACACCATATGGTAAACATGGAGTATAATAGAATATGCTTGATTTGAATCGAAACTATATTACCCTACAAAGTTTCTAAACAATTTTAAATATTTTTGTTACTCAGCATGTGCCACCATCATAGCAATTTCATACCATCAACTTATTCAGCCTTGAGCCCTCTTTCAATTTTAAAATCTAAGATGAATACGTAACTTATTTTCTAGTAATGAAAAATTTATGAATTTCTTATTAAACATATTTTTTCTTCAATTAATTTTCTAAGCAGCAAACGTAAATATAAATTTTTATAAAAATTAATTCATGTCAATGTAAAAATCATGGATTTCTTTGTAAAAAATAATATCAATATTAGATTTCAAAAATTCTGTTACAGAAAAATATATTTATGGCCAAAATATCACTGTGGAATGGAGGAGAAATGATAAAAAAAGCCTTCAGATATGATGAAGAGTTGCTTGCATTTAATATAAATACAGACGTAACAATATTCCAAGATGTGTTATTTACGATTATTAAAATACTTACATAACATGGTACGTTGTAGATCCTAATGCTCAGAGATAAATATTTCTTATAGAAAAGTTTAGGCATTTAAAGAATTTTTTTCAATTTGATTTTTATAAAATTAATAATAGACATTCTTAATTTGATCTCTTTTTAAAAATTAATTTAAGTCTTTAAATTAAATAAGCTTTGAATCAAGTTCTCGCTTAATCAATTTTAAATTCAAATAAAATAATTTCAATATGTTACTCGCTTTACAAAATGTCACGAAATTTGTTTGCATCAAATAATTAAAATGAAGGGTGTAATAAATTCAGTGCTGAATCCCCAAGTAAAAAAATTACCTTTTTTGACAGTGTGAAGGTGTAGAATGTACATACATGATATGATGTGGTAAATAGGAATCGTATGTGCAAGAATTACTTGAATATGTTGCAGTTAAGCATTCATTGTTTTATTTGCATCATCTTCATCATTCACTTTGCAACTATTGTCGTCTTTGTCGTCATCATCTTCATCATCATCATCATTGCCATCGTCATCAGCAGTTAGCATCAGGTTGAGGCTTATGCTCTTTTGGGGCATCTCAAATATCCTGCTGGTGGGTAAGATTTTTTCAATTTTTAAAAAAATTTTTTCTTTATTTTTTTTAGTGATTGCAAGTTCGGTATTCAATATTTATCTGGATGCTGGTAAGTCACGTTTATTTCTTTAACAGCCACAAAAATCCAAAAATAGAAAATAACTAAGCGAACAAATAAATATTTCTCATTGTGAATATTTTATAAAGATTTTTTAAATGTTTTATATTTAAAAAAACCCAATCAAATGCAGAACTTTATAAAATTCAAAAAAGAAGTCTAAAACTGTTTAAGTACTTAATTTAGTACTTGTAAAAGAGTTTTTTTAATGCTTTTCGCGGCCATTCACACACATAAAACAAACGAAATAAGTAGAGTCTAAATTGAAACAAAGTATATCAGCAATTAATTTATTAATTTGAAAAAGAAATCTTAACAATTTATGTCGCAAATTATAGTTTATAAATAATTATTGTTTTTTTTTTGTTGGTACTATTTAATATTGTGGCACTCCATTAGAGTATAAATAAGCCAAGCAGCGCCAAATATTTACATGCTTATGTGTATTTGTATGTGTCTGTAGATTTGTAATTGTAAATAATTATTAACTTATGATTGCTGTAAATTCCGGTCTGTTTGGTGGTTAATTACATACATTTATTTATTTTTTTTTTAATTTATAAATATAAAACAAGCTATCGATACAACAAAACCATAGCTATACAAACATACTTACGTATAAGTACGTTAATGGCAAAAGTCGATCTATTCACTTGCTTATAACGCATGCGAAATAATTTTAATACAATCTGTGATAAAAAATTTTATAACTCCTCTCAGAAATAAGTTGGCTTATAAGGTAGGAAGATAATGAAACTTAGAAGCAGTTTAGCCTTTTAGAAGGTAGACTTGGCTTTTTTCAGCTTTTTTTTTGTTGTTTTTAAGACGGCCTTAAGAAGCTCAAATGGTTTCCTTTTTTTTTTTTTTTTGATAATTGGAAACATATTATAGATAAACTAAGGCTGAGTAAAATTTATCCCTGAACACAAATAAGTTTGTTCTGTAAACTCCGAATTCTTGAAAAAGATCAAAAGTCATCGGCATTTTTATTATGAAATTAAGAGTCTTCTGGAGTTGTAGGAAGTAATTTTTACCTTTAAAAGTACAGCGCTGATTCATATTCTAAAATTCGTAAAAAACTTTGAAAATTAAAAATGTACCACTAGTTTCTCCTGTCGCCTCTCTTTTTATGAAATATTAATTTTAATCATTTTTTCACTCTATTACAAAAGTATTTAAATAAAAATTAAAATTTCAAATCACTGAATTTTTGAAATAATTTTTAATTTTCAAATAGCAAAATACTAAATTCAGAACACTCCAATTCATGTTTTTATTTTGTTTACAAGCTTCAACTAACTTTTAGTAATGATATTTGAATACATTTTAAGAAACATAACAGTTTTAATCAGATTTTCCAGTTCTTAAACATTCGTTAATGTGCTAAGAAATCATTTCTCTTTCTAAAAAAATTTTTCCTGAAAGATTTTCACCTGAATGAAAATGATAAATTAAATAGTAAATTTTTTTTTTTAGTAATGGTAAAGCTTAGTAATTCTGAGCATTAAAGAAAGTCTAATCTAAGCATAGAAATTGCATTGACCTCAAAATACTAAATTCTTTTTTGAAGTAATTTAAAATTTTATTTTTTAACATTGAAGCTAAAAAGTTTTTAAATTCTTTAAAAAATAATTAAAGTCGGTATCTTTTTAAAAACGACTTTAAATTCCAAAAATTCTTATGAACAAAAGTCAGTTCTTTTATTAAGAGTACTTTTTTGTGACTATGATTATGGCCCATTATGTGAAAAATGACTTTATTTTTTTTAGTTCATGTTATTTTACGTTCTCTTCTTGATTTAGAAAAAAAATTACAAAGACTCTTAAATTAGATCTTAAATAAAAAATTAGACAATTTCTAATTTTAAGCTTCTACGTTTTTATTAATTTTTCTAGCTTTCTTTTGTGCGTGATTTAGATTTTCTAGCCTTTTTTAAGCCAATTTAGCTTTTTTTTGTCTAACTCTTGAATCGCTGACTGATATACATAAAAACCGGGTTTCGAAGAAAGCTTTGTTATGCATGAGTTGTTTGCAAAATTAATAAATTTTTATTAAATTTCTTTCATTTCCTTACTACGGCATAATTTTGTGAGAAATAGGAATAGAAAATGCTTTAATGCTTTAAAGAATCATTTAATTAAGAGAAGAGTCCGTCATAACTTGAAAAAAACTTTTCTCGAAACCATGTACTCCACAGTTTCTACAGTGAGGCTTCCAGGAGGAATTTCTCTCATGCTGGATAGAGAAATGAAAGTATTATACGAAAGGAATGGGTCCTCGTCCTACTAACGTCTGCACCAGTCAATCTTTTTGCACAGTTGCCATATTTACAGAAAACGGCTGCCAGGAGATTCTTCAATTGAGCTCTATGCAGCAAGATTATCAGCTAGTTTGAGCCAGATCATCTTTGCACGTCCATTAACTTGCTTGTTCTGTGCTCTATCCAAAAAAAATAACATAAATTCGCAGTTTAAATTACAAAAGAAAAATATTTAACTAATAAATATTTTAACTTTCATTTAACTTTAAAAAAAAAAATGTCGAACAACCATGAAAATTATCATGTTAATTTAAGCAAATTATCCTACCAGATGTAAACCTCATAATTTGTCATTTACTACCCAAAGTAGGGGAATTCAAATAATTACTTTCAACGACAATGATATCTTTATATGCGCTGCCACATGCGCGAGTATTATTTGCTAGTTTTGAAGATCAATTGAATTCAAAAGCGTTTAATTTTATCTAATAAACTTGAAACAGAACTTTCAAAGAATCGCCAAATTTTTGAAAAATAATAAAAATCATTCATGTTCGTTTTATTAAGTCTAGCAACAACTTCAATACAATTTAAATCAAAACTACCATTAATATGGAATTAAGTAAATTGGCTCTTGATAAGATATTTAAAATAATATAAATCACATAAATATTACAAGTTTACTTTACAATATGAGTGAGCGATTTTGTCAAAAATTAATTCCTTTAAGTTACTGTTACTAGTGCGAGTGCAATGATATATTTAATTTGGCTTATATTTATAGTCCAGTTCAAATGAAGTTGTATTTTTATTTGTTTGTTACGAATACAATTGAGGAACTAGCAAATCACAAATATTACTTACATATCTGACGTGTTTACATATAATTATGACAATTGCTTATTTAGATCTTTTTTATGATTTCGAGTTTTTCTCTCTCTCTCTCTCTCTCTCTGTGTGTATGTGTGTTTGCAATAAAAAATTTTATCATGCATACGAATACTCGTGCAGTGTGTAAGATGAAAAAAAAAAAATTCAAAAGGAAAAAATAAATAATAAAATAATATAAATATCGGCCGTTGGTACAATCCAACAGCAATTGGAATGTAATAATTTGTTTTGGTTGTTACATAAGTTTCATGATCAACTTAATCAAGAAAACAATTGTATTAAATACAATTTGTTTGTTGTATCTTGCTTTTACAACTGATTTTTCATTTCTATTTGTCTTTAATTGCCATAAGCTGCAGATGATTTTTATTCAACTATTTTCTGCCATTTGGAAATAAATTTTAAAAAAGGTATGCATTTAAT
This sequence comes from Thelaira solivaga, assembly GCA_947397855.1. Classification (NCBI taxonomy): domain Eukaryota; kingdom Metazoa; phylum Arthropoda; class Insecta; order Diptera; family Tachinidae; genus Thelaira; species Thelaira solivaga. The sequence continues at coordinate 23,436,904 of OX377612.1, read as the reverse complement.
TAATATATAATTGCTTTAACAGTTTACTATTTCATTTTCTAAATTGCTATAATTAAAAATTGGGAAGTCAAATTGTATTTAAGAAAGAAACTATTCGAAAAGATTCATTGGAAAAGCATTATAGACCGAAAATTAGAAATAAAATTAAGCAAAATAAAATAAATTAAAATAAAATAACATGATCAATTTTGTTGAAATAAAATAAGTACAAAATACAAATTCAAAAACAGTTAAGTGTCTTATTGAAACTGAGGTGCTTATAAAAACACTATTGAAATGACTTTACTCTTCGCATAAGATCACCCTAAATGGTTGAACATTGTAATGCCGGTTTAACAGAGTTTGCGTTAACGTGTTTTTTTATTGTTTATTGTTTTGTAAAAGTGAAAAATGTGATGAAATTAATTTTAAAATTTCATGTTTTTACTTAGTAACTTAAAATCGATTCTGATCAAGTACTTTTCTAAATTCTAAAATTTATTGAAAAATGTTACCAATTTAATATTGCATATTTTAGAATAAATGCATATTTTTGTGCATAACCTGTATTAATTTTTATATATATAATATGGCTATTTTGTTAAGCTTGAGGTCTTATTTTTGAAAAATTTATTCGCTTCTTCAGGACGAAATATCGATATAAAAATTAATTTTTGAAAAATAAGACCTCAAGCTTAACAAAATAGCCATATTATTTAAAAGAAAAAGGTCAAATATAACTAACTAATAAATTTTTATGTTTATATTTAATATTCTTGTTAATATTTTTTTTTTAATTTTTGGTTTGCCTATTGATTCTCATTTAGTCAAATGTTGTAACAAAATAAGTATTCAATTGTTTGGTCAAAAATTTAACAAGACTTGGGAGTAATCCACCGACGATTCAGAGTAGCGTTTGATGAAATAACGATATGGATATGCCTTCCACCTTAGAACTTATTGTATTAAGTAAACAATTTTTAAAAAAAAATTTACATGGAAAATAATTCATTTTGAACAACAACATAAATTGGAATTAATCACGAATAAAGACAAAATTTTATTTTTAAAAAAGTAATTCTACGAGTAATTGTAATATATACCTGTGAATTTATACTTTTAATAAACTTATAAATGGTTTTTGTTTTAATTTTCTATAAGAGTAATAGTATATATTTTAGTGCATATTTTGTATTTTTAGCGCATGTTTTATGCATAAATTTTATTTTATAAAGTGCATGAATTTCCTTGCTTATTTATATTATATGCTTTAAAGGGTTAAAGCGAATTTAAAAGATGGAATGCAATTAGTACAAAAAATCCTCTGGATTGCGGTATACATGGCCTAATTGGCGATAGTAGGACAGGATTCAATTATTTACTTGGATTTTATACTCATAATTAGTAAATTGAAGGGAATTCTCCAGAGTTAGCATTCTTAATCGAGCAGTCTACGTTGATGAATATCCTCTTTATTAACTCATGTATAATTCATTTGAAGGCGATACCTATTTCATAGGTATTATTAAACTTTTGCTAGTGGAATAATAACTTCATTCGTGTTTTACTATACGAAGGGAAAACAGATTGCTGGAGAGCTCAAGCGTTTATGTGGCAGTTATTAAACCAGACCTTATTAAAGCAGAATATATGAATAAACTCAGCAGAAGTGATATAAAACTCTATTATGAACTGCTAACAGAAAGCAATGGAACACATCTATATGCTTTTAATCAGTGGTGAGAACTTATAGGCAGTAGCATACTGGCTCTAGAATTAGAATTAGGATCGGAGACAAATCACTCGACCACTGCGGCTGGAATATATCTATTAAACTATTATACCAGGACCACACACAGCAAGTTTAGTTGGGCAATTCTTTCTCATTTCTCTTTTAAAATTGTCGTTTTGTCCACACACAAATTTTTTGTTTCGGCAATTTTAGCATTCTTATTCAGTCATTCATTCGGACCTGTCTTCTTTTTTACATCTCTATAAAAGATACGAAAAGACAACAAAAGGGAATTGCCGAGTACGAGCAAGCTTGTACCTCTTTCCTCTCTCTCCAACAAAAGCAAGAATTGAGCAACTAAAATTGCTGTGTGTGATCTTGGTCTTACAGTGACACAGTATATTCTCTGCTGTCTATTAGTGTTTGTTACATAATCTGCAGAGGTCATTTTTACTGGATTCTCAAATTGACTGAGTCAAACTTATTAAGTCATTAGTTGTCCTTCCAGAACGAAATGTTATAAATATTTTCGTTTCCAACCAACATTGGTGGGACTGTTTTTCCAGGCATACCCTAATTTTTAGGTTGATAGATTTCCAGAGTAGTGCCCATAACAATCCTGGGTGAGTGAGACTACTAGTCGTACATTTTCTCGTATAACTCTTCGTGCCTACATATTCACTATGACCAGCATGTCTCTTTTATTATTTGTTAGTCTGTTTATAAGTGTTCAACACTTGGGCCACTGAGTGTATGTAATGCTGTTTTGCTATCAAAGTGAATAAAGATGTGACTATTATTAGTGTCTGTTTTGAGTTCTTCTCCTAGGGACAGAAGACAAAAACAAAATTAGTTCCACAACTGTTACGTGAAAAGTCTTGATTTTTGTAGTTACGCAGTAGTTTACATAATGGTTGCCATGTGTTCGTCTCCCATTGTGATAATAATGATGTAGGACGATTTATTTCTGCTTGTCAATTGTTAAAATTTCAAGATGTGTGATCTATACATTGTTAGTGGGAGCTCAAAGCATATCCTGGTAAAAAATACACTCAAAGCTCGAATAACGAATGATATAATGTCAGACTTATTTTTTAAAGTTAAACCATACCTGACAGCCACATGTCAATATTGGTTTTATGTACATATTGTATAAAGGCAAACTTAGATTTCCTGTTCAGAAGTGGTAAAAACGTCCTACAGCATCTCGTCAAAAAAAAAAAAAAAATACTTTAAAATTAAAGAAGTTACCGATTTAATAAATAAAACACTCAAGCATAAATTCCATCATTCTTAAAAAAATAGAAAATAAAAGAGAAAAATAGTTAAACAGTATTAAGAAACACCAACCAAAACGGAAGATTAAGCTTTTAAGTTCAAATTCAATAAAATGTTATAGCTCAATTAAAACATATGTACATAATTATATGAAAATATTAATTAAAATTGTATAAAAATTCTTTAAATATTTTAAATCTGCAAATTTGATTCGAACCCAAAAAATATTTTTTTTTTTTTAATTTATTTTAATTGAACCTCTTGATTAAACATCGTTGCATAAAAAAGGACAACCAGTAAAAATTTGTGGCTGAAACATTTTTCATTCAAAATTAATGATGTTTTGTAAATAATTTTTTTTATTCTTGGGACTGTTTTAAAAAATACAACTAAAAATTTGCATAAAATCAAAGTACAAAATCATTAGCAGCACCTCTCTTGCACAGTTTCCTTCTGTCCAGCAGAAACATAAATTCATAAACACATTCAAACATTTATTCAACAGCCTGCATTAACAAGAACAAACATGCTTACACTTAAGACTGTTAAATGCAGCTAACAAGTGTCACGTCGGGCATATAATTTTTTTTTTTTTTTTTGAGTTTTTTATTTTCATCTCATGAGTGTTTCTTTTTTGGGCTGAGTAACAAGGATACTACAACAAATAATAAATAAAACAAAACAAAATTAAGAAGAAGAAAATTTCCAAAAATAAAAATTTAACATTTGAACAGACAACCATTCACAAAAAACAGTCACAACATGAATAAGCAGCAGTGAATAATCAGAAGTGAAAAACAGGCAAAAGACAAGATAAATAAGATAAGATTTAGTTTTTTTTTATTTCATTTGCTCTCCCTCTGCCCATACCTTTTTGGTGGGTTTGTTTCTTTATTCAATGGGCGAACACTATGGGGTGGTAAGGAGTGAAAATGAATATTCGAAAAATTCATTCATGAAACATGTGTTTTATAGTTGAATTAAAAAAAGGGAGCTTAAGAAAAATAGTCTTTTACTTAAACTGAACAAACTCAAAATTGATTTAAAAAAATATTTAGCAAAACTAAAAAATAAATAAAAATTTATATAAAAAATTGAACTTATGTTGCACACAAAATCGTTTTTTATTTTTTACAATTTTTTTGTGAAAAAAATTAACAGCTAAAGCACCATAGTGCAGCCAAAACAAATGTACATACGTTTCTTAATTTGTATATCGGTATGTATAAGCGATGAACAACAAACAAAAAAAGGGTTATAAAAATTGGACCACAAACGTTATAAATATTAACCGCAAAATAAGCTAAAAGAACAAGGGTATAAACATGAAAAAAGCGACATAAAACTGAAAAAGAAATAATAAGTTTGTATGTCATGTTGTTGCATGTTTTACTAACCACAACAACTAATTCTGCAATGTGAACAACATCAACTGAATAAGCAACGGCTGGGAGGACGATGATGATGATGATGACGACAACAATGCGCGAATGTGTGAAATCAAATTGTTAAGCAGACACATCAAAAACCAGCAACATAAACAGCAACAGCAACCTCGTCGACATTAACATCAACAACAATAACAAAAAAACAAAAGCATACTAACAACAAATCAGTACAATATTCATTCATGTTTTTCAAATTTTACAAAAAATAAATAAACGAACTAAACAAAATTATACCCTTCCCTGTCTTTGCTCTACTAAACAAAATTCCTTGCTACTTTTTTTTTTAATTTTATTCTTTGGCATCTGATCAATATTGTTGAACATTTAAAACTCAGATTTAGGCAATTTTTGTGTGTGAGTGTGCTTAAAAAGAAAGCCTCATGTGCCGCTTTTTCTTTTTTGATTACAAAGGATTATAAGGGTTTTATAAATACATATTTGCTTGTTGCTTTGTTTTATTTTGCTCCTTCACATGTGAGTATAAATGATTGGTATTTTGTACAGGAGTTTTGAGACAATAATAAAACAAGAAAAAAAATTAAAAAGACAAATACATTCCAATGGCAAATAAAACCAAATATTTATACGTTTAGAAAGAGGAAAAAAATAACCAAAAGTTTCACATACTTTTGATATTTTTTTTTAAATGGTTTTTTTAGAGTATATTGAAATTACAGTTTATAGTTAGGCTACTCTAAAGACATTCTTTTCTTATGGCTCTTTTTATTTGCGACAAAAAGATGTGTAAAAATGTGGTACAACCTCATGCCAAAAATATTCGTTATAAAAAAAATTTTTAAATCTAAAAGTGGCAGCATTTTCTGGAAATGTGAAATTTTTCTTTTTCAATTTGATGCTACGAGTAATTTCAAGGATGAGAAAAATATAATTTTATTTAAAGGATAATTAAATTTAAATCTTAATATTTTTGTTTAATTAGGAGGTTGTTGAAGCAAATTTTTGTTAAAATTTTTATTAAAGAAAGTATAATCTTTCCAATACCTTAATGTGTGAGTGAAAATTAATATTGATCACTCAACATAGTAGTGGATCATGGGGTGTCATGGTGTGTGACATAAATAACTTGCTGAAAGTGTTATTAAATAGGTCTCTTAATGAGTAAACTTGAACTTTTTTTTTGGATATGTAATGACCGTATATACGAAATTTCAGAGAAATTTGTTAAAAAATAGGATGGTAATTATAAAAAAAAATTCAATTATTTTAATAAAAATTTGGTACTAAAATATGCACGATACTTTCTCTAGTCAATGAACTAAGAAAAAAGCAAACTACTAAGAATAGTCTTAAATTACGGTCACATTAAACAAATATTTGCTGAAATAAGCAGTACCATTATATACCCTTAGACTAATTGATTTTTTTTATTAAAATAGAACATACTTGCATTATTATATTATTTGTAATAATTTTATATATAAAAAAAGTTATATTAATTCATACGGTGGGTAATACTGCCAGAATTTGTGCATAATGTTTTGATGGGATTAAATTTAAAACTTTAATTTCTGCAAGTATTAATTAAAAACAAAATATTTCTAATAATTACAGTAAAATAAAGATAAAACAAATTGGAACATTAAACTATTTATTTTATTTAATTTCTTTTTTCTTTAAGTTCAAGTTCAAGAAGTCATAAAGTCATAAGTTTTAAGAAAATAACAGGAAAAAATATGACTGCTCTGAGCAACCCCTAATAATTCAAATATGTGTGAGGTGATAACAAATAAGTAAACAGTTATAAATAATTTGAATTCACAATAAAAATAATTGAAAGCTTGTTCGAAAAATACATACTGGACATTATAATGGTTGTGTGAAATAAATATGAAAAAAATGGCATCTGCTTAAATTTAAGTGAACTTTATTTTAGGTAACGAAAGAGCGAGGAATCAGACACTAATAAAATGTTGCTAGTTTGCTCACTAATTGTAGAAGAGTCCATCTTGGGGTCTCAAAATCTGAAGATGTTTTATAAAAAATTGATCAAAAACTCTAACAACCAGTGCGCATTCCTTTAGGTTTAGCATCAAACAAAAATATTTTTAATTCTGTATATAGTACAATAAAAACATTTACTAAAAAAATATATATCTTTTCAGAATATATTTAGAAATTTCCATTTTCAATAAAAAATATGTAAATACAAAAATTCAATTGTCTAATTTTACTTATGACAAATTATTAAACACAATACAAAAAGTATTATTATTTTAGGACTTTTTGTTTGAAGTTCAACAACAACTTGTTTTAAACCTATCATAAAATAATATGATTTTAAACTTTATGACTGATGGGATAGCACTGTGAATCCAGTAAATGTTTTATTAAAAAACGTCAGTCAACCTTATTCTCACATGAGAATTTTAATTATTAATTTTTCAAATGAATTAGTGATCGCTCCATTAAACAGTGTTTGGGTTACTTGAATAAAAAAAGTGGCTTTCAGAAATCGAAATTAAATATAAGAAATTAACAAAAATATTTAATTAAAAATTCACGTTTATAAAAAATAAATATTTTGCTAAAACAATTTCTTTTTTTAACAAAGATGTTTTCTTTCAAATTTTCACCCCTTTAACAACAAAAGAACTTTTGCTAATTTGTAAAGGAATTAAAACTAAAATCAGGATTGGGAACAAGTCATCTGGATTGTTACTCTCTATTGCGATGCGAGAGAAAACGCATCGCAACTCAATGTAAAAATCATACAGATGGAAATGGTTTTTCTTTCGCATCGCAATAGAGAGTAACCCCCCTGATCATTTTATCCAAAATTTTTATTTCTTGGTTGTAAGGTTTCTTCCATGTAGCTCTTGTTATATTTATCCAACTGCATGGGTTACATTTTCATTACTGCATAATTATTTGTTCCACTTACATGGCATATGTAATTTCACGCTCAAATGTGTGTCAAAGTTAATGAGTTATTATTAATATCACCTTTTGTGATACTAATCTAATGCTACTCCCTAAGTCTAATATCCATTAAGAATTCAAAAACTTTCTTGAATGATTTGTCCGCTATATCAAACGGTTGTATGTGGCATATTCTACGTTGTACTATCTTATCGTCTTTGGTACACAACTGTTACATGACCGCTTCCACTGCTTCTTGTATTTGTAAGTATTTCAATACTCTACATTGTGCGGTCATGTATCGCATAGCAACTGCGAGTTCTTGTTGGAACAAAATGACGATAATGTTTTTGTCACTCTGACATTCATTGTTTTCAAACTATACTGAGAGTGCTTTTCTTTCCAGCCATGCTCTTTTTCAAGCCCGCTTGTAAACGACTTTCACTTAACACTGTTCAAAAAGATGTACTGAAATTATGTTTTCAAATATTTTATTTTCCACATGAAAAACTTTATAGACTAATGAATGGAATTTATTTGGATGGGTTTTTAACAATTAAAATTCTATTTGTAAACAGATTTCTCTGGAAATTGGTAGATATGTATTCTAACGATACCGACTCATCTAGTAAAGGATCGGGCCAAAACATTTAGCAATACATATAGATATATTATTCGATTATCAGAATTGAAAGCTTGACTCTCAACTTATACAATTCTCAATCACAACTGAATAACTGTATTTATTCAGTTTCATTACGAGTGTCGCTGTCGCACTCGAATTCACGACAAGTCCATTTAAAACATATGGCTGGCATTGCCACATATCACAGTTTTCGTCACAACAACGACTCTCATAATCAGGCATATTTTCTTTTGATATGAGTCTTAGTTTTTATTATTAGAAACACCAAAAAATTAATAAAAATTTAACTGACATTCCAACTGAGTTTGACTACTTTTTCTTATAAAAAAAAACCTTTTTGGTTGAAGTAGCCCATTATGACACATCGTTAAAGACAATAATTGTTTTCATTTAAAAATATTAAATTCTTTAAGCCCAAAACTATCCTAATTTTGGCACAGTTTGATGCCGGAAATTCATGACATACCATTGCTCCTCCAAAAAAAAGAAGAAAAAAAATTAAAAGAAAAAAAAAATTTTGAAAGAAGCAAGAACAAATATTTGAAAAATTAAATCCTTTTCTTTACTTGAATATTTCTTTTTTTTTCATTCTTTTTTTTTTTGTGGTTGTGAAATCTTAACAAGCAGCAGAAACATCAGCAGCAGTTTGTTCTTATTTTTTTATCACTACAGTCAATTTTATTACTACCACCGCTTAGCTTCTGCTTTAGCTGCCGTTGTGTTTTTTGAGTTGGTTTTTTTATGTTTTAAATGAGATCAAATATGATAGCGCCAGCCATGATTATACCAAAAATAAAGAAGAAGGTAAGGAATAAAGACACCAACAACGCATACACAAACACACGTGCAATACGTGTATAAAAGAAAACATGTTTAGGGCTATTACTTACCTTATAAGTCCCCATAAAAGTAAAATTGTAGCTTGTGCTTGCTGGCTTTGTTAACAAGCACAGATGTACAGTGGAGCTGAATATCGATGATAAACCATGATTATCAATGATAAAATTTTTAATGAAAACAGAAAACTACTTGTCGAAATTAAATTAATTTTTTTATGTTGGAAGGTAAGTTATAACATTGGAAAAGAATGCTAAGTCAAGGTTACCAAGGCTTCATATACTATTTTTACGCATTTGCCAATTTTTTACTCTTTTTTCAGAAATGTAATAAATAAAAGGAAAACTAATTTGTACAACCAAATATTTGGAAATGTCTATTGTTATTGAAATTTATTTAAAAAAGCTAACTGTTTTTATCCGGTCTCGCCTGGTGATTTTTTTAAGCTTATAGTAAAGAAAGCGCATATATAAAAAAAACAAGTTAAATAACGAACCTTTTTTGAAAAAAAGGAACGTATATAACAAATTTCAGAGAATTCTGTTGAAAAATAGAATTTTAATTATTTTAATAAAAAAAGGAGGTTTAAAAGTATGCTCGATCGGTTCAAAAGTACATGAAACCTTCTTTGAAAACTTTATTAATATCGTACAACGCATTCTTGGGTCAAGCTTTCCAGAATATTGTGAATTAAGATTTTCTAATTCAGGGCACTGCCCTTAATGCGATTCCAAAAAAACCTATTACAAGAAAAACAATTAATTTAGTACCACCGTTTACTGCAACCAATTATTATTATGGATAGTGATTATGGTGATGTTTTCTTGTACACATACAGATAGGCAGACATTTACAAATATTGATGGCGTTGCTGATGACGCTGTTTTACCACTACGCAAGAGTTTTAATTTTTTTATTTTTTTTTTTTTTTGGTGTGTGATGTGTGATATTTTTGTGTTGTTGTTATACTGCCATGTACAAACAAACAGCATGCACGTTTGCTGTTCAAGTCTTTCGTTTTATTATCATTCATGGCTCAGCTTGTCAGTGTGTTGAAGGAAAGAGCCGCCGACAGTAGTGGCTCATGGATATAATTCAAGCCCGGTTGATGATGTTTAAATGGTTTAGCTTAGTTTGTTGGCTATAAAGCGTTCAGCCATGACCCAAAACTCTTTTGTTTAAATACAATAAGCATAATAACACACACATACATACGCACGCAAAGAAAAAAAAGTGAAAAAAATATTGAAATATTTTATGTGAGTTTGCACCATCTATTTAGCTAACTATCCACCTCCTTTTATTTATTTTTTTTTTTTTTGCTGTTTGATTTGTTTGAATACGCAAGGCGCTCGTCTGTATTTTCTTTTATAGGTTTGTTAATCGTCGTGTGAAGTTTGTCCGCATAAAAATTTGCTTTTGTATGTGTTTTTGTTGTTCTTATTTTGCTTAAATTTTATTTGAAATTCTTCGGCGCTGTTTTTCAATGCTGTTTGACACTCAATCTTTGATTTGTTCTCTTTATTGTTATTGTTGTTGTTACTTTAGCATTATTTGAAAGGTATTGTACTTTTTAATTCATTTAAGGTTTTTTTCTTTAATTCAATTTTGTTTTTTTTTTTTTTTTTTTTGGTGTCAAGTTCAACAAATATTTAGTGTTTTTCCATAACGTCTGGAATGTCTTTTATTTGCTTTACTTATTAATTTTCTGTTTTGTGTTAATAAAAAGATTTATTTCATTGAATAGTTTTTTTTTTTGGTGTGTGAATGGCATGTGTTTGGGGTATACACTTCAAGAACATTCGAAAAACTATAGAAATTTACTACATTTCTCTGAGAACTAAACTTAATTTTTTGGTATAGAGTTTTTTAATTCATTGAGAGGATTCCAAGGTAAATATTTTGTTCTATTGGAGAATTTGAATTTAAGTTTATAACAACAAAAAAAATTACAAAGCTCTGACCACTGATTATAATATAGAAGACCACTGATTATAATAAAAAGTTCACATCTGGCTCTACCATAAAATTGGATTTTAAGTGTCCCCTTTTTCCAATTTGTAATTGAAAATCGTCGTAGGTAACCATCTGAATAGTAGATTCTAGTTCAGCAAACTTATGTGAAACACTACGAGGAATATTCTTGTATAACTTTTGGAGGGTTGCTCTTCAAATGTTTGTAGCAATATTACGTTATATGTTTCTGAACACAACAATGATAAAATTTTAATTCAAATACTGAAAATAAGTCAAAACTTAAAATATGTTTATAATGTGTATTATTATTTTCCGGAATTGCAACCAATTGAAACAAAATTGAGTTTCTATGTGTGGCAAAGTATTTAATAAACTTTATTAGTGAACAAACAACCAACATTTAGAGTTTATTGCTCAGTGTAAATTCCTTTTTAATAAAAATCAGTTACATTTTAATAAAATTTAATTAAATATTAACAAAGTTTATTGCAATCAAAAACAATGATTCGGCAAATTATTTAAAAAAACTGTTTTCTCTTGTGGCATTCAGAAGCTTGTTTAAGGGTTTATTTGTTTTTATTTAGAGATGTAAAAATATTAAAAAAAATTGAATTTAAGGTAGTTGTTTGTAAGAGAAAAATGTTTTGCTATAAATTTAATTATAAGAAGCATTAGCAATTAAAATTTGAAAAAAAAAATTAACTTCAAACAGAATTTTGACATAGGGGAGATGCATACTTTCAAAGTGCCTATAAAAGTGTATTTAAATTAATAAATAATACCTGAATTTCCCATGATTTCTAAATTACAAAATTATAATAAGGGAATTTTTATTATTTTTTTTTTGGTTCCCTCTTCCATAATCAGTGGTCACAACCTTGGTATTTTGACAAAAAAATATAGTTTATCGTACAGTGTATTAAAAAGACTTTAGCAATCTTATATAATTTTAGTTTTTTATGTGAAGCCACAAAAATTATTATCGAAATCAAGGAAGTTCTTATTTTCTAAGGTTTAATGTCTCATAATGTTTACTTTTATATTTAATAACAAAACATAATTTTATTAACTCATTAAATATTATTAAAAAAAAATCATTTGTATCTAACGATAGGATTTTTATGTATTTTCAATTAAATTCCCTGTAATTGATAATTTGCTAATGTTTTTCGCACAAAAAGAAAACCAATAAAAAGGCTTAAATAAGAAAATTCGTAAACACACCATAAAGATCTTAAGAAAATAAACATGAGAGTAGGCGTTTGTGTATTAAGCTTCTCTGGATTAAAAAATAATAAAGTTGTTGAAAATAATTATATTTTCTTTTTGACTGGCGCCAGCAAAATCATAAAAAATCATTTTTTGTTTAAATTAATTGAAAAGTTGTTTGCAAAATCGAACATAATTTTTCTATTTTATTTTATAACCCCAAAAAGACATTTTTACAATAAAAATGAAAAGCAAAAAAAATCATAAAAAGACAAAAGAAGAAAAGAAAAACAAAACAAAATAATGAAATACAATTTTAAAATGAATAGAAACACTTGTCTAATACTAAATGATCTAATAAAGTGAAACGAAATCTGTCAAAATACTCTTAAGGTCTGGGAAAATATTTACACTTTGTGTTCATTTTGTGCGGGTATGTAAGTAGGTGTTTGCGTTGTGTTTTCCATAGACTGAGGGCTGAGCAAAATGCAATAAAAAACTGCCTTACCTGGCTGTGTTTGATTGTTTGATGTAGTCGAACGGTTATGTTTATTGCTGTGTTTTAATTTGCTTTGGCCTTTTTTTTTTGTAACTCAAAATTAAACAAAAGACACAATTTCCTTTTTTAAATGATATTGTTGGCACAGCAACTAACTATTGTTTGGAAGTTTTGTTTTAACACACCACCAACACTGCCTATGATATGACTGAGTTATAGACCAACATGCTCGTATCTAGTGTGTGAATATCTATATTTTATTATAACGACTTGAAAGGATACATTTAGCTGATCATCATTGGAAATTGGAAAAGTATAAAATATATTTATTGTCGGCAAATCTTTTGTCCACATTAAAGTCTGTATGCACTTTTCCTTTCACAGAGAGAAACAAAGACTGTGTGCCTGTGTAAGAAAGCGAGAGAGAGTTGATTGTTAGTCCCAGCTTGTGGGAAGAAGAAAAATGTTTTAACCAAAGAAACACTAAAAATATTACTTACCAATGCTGCTGCCACTTATTTTTATTGCTGCATTTTTGTTTTATAAATTGTATCTAAATAATATTTTTTCTTAACTTTTTTTTAAATTTCCATTTGTGGCTTAAAATCAATCAGGGTGGCAATAGCTCAACACTTACACACACATACACTTTTTTCATTACAAGTAGACAAAGAATGTTGTCATCTTAACTACGATGATTTCTATTTCTTAATAAAGATTAAATTCCAATGAATTTTTTCGGCTTCTATGTGTGGATGCACTTTCAGGTTAGTTGTGTTGTTGTTATCAAATGCAAGTACAAGCATGCATGTAGTCAGCCAAAGAAAAGACTACAACAACAACAAAAAACATTTCATACAATTTTATGACAATCACTATATGTTAAGGGTCAAAATGTATTATGTCTGGAAGCCTATAAAACTATATAAGTGGCAAATGATTAGTTGCTTTGAAAAAAAAAGTATTTTTTTTAACTTGTTTATTGTTGTTCCCTAAATATTATAATAAAAAAAAAAAACAAAAAGAAAAAAAATGTTATACATTTTTTAGGATGTCTGCGTGGTTAAACAAGTCTCTGTGTATTAGTTTCTTTATACGTTTTAATGAATGAAATTCCTGTACGTGACAGGAATTTGTAATATTTTTATTGTCTTGTATTAGATCTAGATATCCAAACACTAACATAATCGTTTAAATGAAATGCTTGATTTGGTTTTTGTTTCTATTTTTTTTTTTTTTTTTTTTTTTTGTGAATTGAATTGATGGGGCTTCAAAAGGTTTTGAAAATTTTATAAAAAAAAAAATTTTCCTGTCTACTTTAGAATTAGTGTTGGACCACTTCAGTCCAAGTAAAATGGATCTGAACATCATCACAAAAATATATTTTTTTATCACGACATAGTATAAACCAAAGTCGCTTTCTCTGTCCTTATATGCTTAAATCTTTAAAACTACGCAACGGATTTTGATGCGGTTTTTTTTTAAATAGATAGAATGATTGAAGAGGAAGGTCTATATGTATAATCTTGGAAGGTTTAACGTCACAAATCCGCCCGGCAGGTAGCGCTATAGTCGGTATCTGGCTTATTTGCCTACTACCTGTTTTTACCCGGTCTCGTTCTTTACTCTATGAGTACGATTTCTTAGTGTAAGAAGATCGAATATATAAAAATATTAAGGCAAGACAACGTTTGCCGGGTCAACTAGTTAATAAATAAAAAACAAATTGTCAAACTGTAAAATAAAATAAAAACTCAATGAAATTACGCTTGCAATTTGCAATCAATTAAAGCTTCTAAAATATATTAGCTGGATTCACTTAAAAAATTTTATTTTTATCAGAGCCAATATAAATGGAACTAAAAAGTAATAAATTTAATTAAAATTAATTACAAGATTAAATTTAATTAGGAAACCATTCAATGAGTCAAACATATTCTGGTGGAAACATAGTTTTAAATCAAAGATATTAAAAATACCTTTCGACTGCAATGTTTTTTTTTTTAAATTCATACATATTTTATTTAAATATTTAAAATAAATTCATATTAAAAAATTTTAATATACTTTTTCGTTTCTATTAATTTATATATATTTATTACATAATACAGCGGCTTAAATTTATTTTTTTTAATTTTATTTGACTCTACCAGGGCTCGAACTTGTGAACACTTGGTTAAGAAGCATTAACTCGCCTCTCAACCACTTCAGTCCCAAAGCTCAGTTGAGCTTGAACGATTAAGTTTTTGTTTTGTACTCACTTTATTTATATGGTTGCGCAAGAGACAAAACAGAAAGCAATTTACATTCAACCATATTTTCAGTAAAAATTTCATTAAAAATATAATTATATGATAATGATATGAGTGATCTATAACGGTAAACATAGTATAGTTAAAAATAAATAGCAACATACTTATCATGACCATAATAATGTTTAGATGTTTTAAATTAATAATAATATTTTTATGAAGAACAAACTATGTTTGCGGTGACCATATTCAACCATCTTTTTTCTTTGCCTGTGCTTTGACTCTTATGACTCTATTCCTACTAGCCAGTAGTTTTTAATGTGCTATTCCGTAATATTGTGATGAGTAGTGCCGGAATGGTTAAGAATCTTCCGCCAGAATAAGGGTTAAGTTGGTAGGCGTTTTATGCGGAGTTCAACATAACCTGTTGATTAGTGACGACATAAAAAATTTTTTTGCAAAAATACATACGATTCTGATAGTCTTCAATTAAAATCGCAAGGTTCTGTTTTAAGCTACCTATACTCCAAGACTAAGTGGTTATAAAGTGACCTAGATTCACCCTGTGGCGTTAAGATAGTTGAGAAGGTTTCTTAACTCATATCCCAATATCTCAGGTAGTCCATTCATTAAATATACACCAAGAAATCTGTGTTTCGAAGCTATAAGAGCCGGCCACTTGCAGAAAAGGTAAGATACTATCTTCTTACTCGTAGGTGCCATACACCTTTGGAAGCAGTTCCAAACTACTGGTATGCTTCCCGATTCTGTAGTGACCAGTTATCACAACCACCAGTCTAGATATATGCTTCCTATTCTTGCTCACCAGCTAAGCTGGTAGGGCCATAATTGAAGTATTTATAACTTTAAACGTTTCTAGACCCCTTCAAGTGATATAAGTCTTTTCCTGATATTAATCAAGAATGCCGTTCCTAATACTACTAATCGATACAGCAACTGTCATGAACATAGAAGCCTACATGTTAGAGCCAGCCTTAGCCAATTCATTTGCCTGCTCATTATCAATAAAGCTACTGGGTGCAGGACTTCATATAAAAGGTACATCAGCCTGACGTCCCAGATTACACTGTGTTATTCAAAAGGATATGAAAGACCAACTACATATAGAAAAAAATTTAATTTTCAATTGTTTGTTCTATAAATCAATGAAGAAAAAAAGTCGAATGAAAGCGCGAGACCGGCTTACTTAAGGCCGATCCAATTAAATTTTATTGGCAACACATGTGATTTAATATTCGTCAACAAAGTACTCATAGAGTCAAACTGTTCCGTTATTACTTTAATTAATATTAGTTGAAAAAAGCGAAGTATAAAGTACAACTTATTCTATATGCCCTGGTCTTAACGCTTTAGATTAGTTCAGTGATATGCCACAAAGCGATTGAGAATAAAACTAATTGATCTCTTTTGAAAGTGAATGAACTAATTACTTCATGCTTTTTGATGATTTATTTTAAGTAAAGTAACTAATTACGCTATATGCTATTTTCAGCAGCGATTTACAAAATTTTAAAAAAAATTTTCAACTTAAAATTTTATTGAACTTAAGTTTTCCTTCTGTTTTTTTTTTTTTTTTTATAAAAATAATAACTTTTTTATAAACTAAAACTTATTGGTGATAGTCATCTGTAAATGGCAGAAAACAATATGCTAAAAAAAAACCTTAACCACCTACAAACTTAAACTTCACTTATTTAAATGTAAATGCAAATAAAAACAAACTCTGAAAGACAACAAAAAACTAAAATTCATGTTGAGATTTGCAATAACAGTTTTTATACTAGAATATAAAGTTTTGTAACACAGCAAATGAAATATAAAAAAAATTTACATACACATATGAAAAAACAATCACAATAATAAACAAACAATTATTTTAAGTTGTATGACACACAGTGTACATGCGAGTGCAACTAGTGCTAAAATAACAATAACATTTGTAGCATCAATGTAAATGCTGAGTTAAACATGTCCGTAAACACCATTTACCTTACAAAGCATTAAATAAAATTAAAGTAAAAAAAAAACAAGGTGGAGAGTATTGATTGACTTAAAGAGGCTTTACTTTATTAGTTTTTGTTCAATGAAGTTCTTTATCTATTTAAAGTAGCATAAGTTTTAACAAAAAAAAAAAAAAAAAAAAAAAAAAAAAAAACTACTGAGGAAAAATGCCTCTAATATGAGCTCTTTTCCTTAATTGAGACTTGTTGATTGTTGCTGATAGAATACAAATTAAATGTGGAACCTTGTCAATGTTACCTACAGGCCAATATCCCCTGATTTTTCGGTACTGGTTCTTTGTGAAAATACACTTATTCTCAACTGGCTTTTATATCTAAAGATGACAACCTGTAACTCGCCCGGTTGCCTTTAGCTCGGCACCTTGAAATTATTATTTCAGGCTTTACCGAAAGGTCTTAGCTCTATTGAAAACGATTCGAAAAGAATGAATGTTACATGTGGCCTCAAAAACTTATGCTACTCAAAATACTTTCAACACTGCGCCGTAAAAGCAAAAAAAAAAAAAAAAACTGCAACAATAGTTTAAACAAAGGAATGTAAAAAGCGTTCTTTTATTTTAAATTCTTAAACAATTTTCTTACTCGTATTTTTTATGTTTTATTTCATTTTATTTTTTGTTGTTTTTTTATTTAGTTTTATTGCGTATTAAAAATATCAGCAAACAGTAACGCGAGTGCCAAGAGTAAAAGATGGGTAATCGGTTAAAGTATTTGCGCCATGGGGTGCCACAATATAGCCCTCTGACAAGCTTTAGCAACACTCATCTTTTGTTTTGTGCTTTCCTTTTGTGATGCTGAACGTACGAACACTCAAAAAACCAACACCGCCGCCACTCACTCACTCACTCATTGACTGACTTTTCTTGTTGTTAAAGATCGTTAAATTGATATGCATACGCAGACTGTATAAGAATGTTAACTGGTGTACGAGTATGAAGTTTAAAGTTTGTATAGTTGCAATATTGTATTGCAATACATAATATTTCAAACATGAGTACGACTGACTAAATGTTTGTTTGTGTAACAAAAGTTTGCAGCAAAGCAAAGAATGAAATGTTGTTAAACAATGAACTGCAGAAGTTTTTACATCTCTTTGTATTCAATATTTTTTTTTGATTTCTTGGCATGTTTTAGGTGATGCTATGCAAATTTTTATAATTTTTTTTTTTGTAGTTGTATAAGCACAATGTATTAAAATAGGAGTGAGTGAGTGCTTCTTCGTGCTTTTGTTTAAAATTTTTTTTTCTTATTTTATTTAATTTTTTGCTTAAATAAGTTAAATTGGATTGGTTAAATATTTTTTATGTGCAAATATGCTTAAGCCACCGGTGTAAGTACTTGTTGTATAAATAAAATTTTATTTCATCTTTATGATTTTGGTTTTTTTTTTTTTTTTGATTCTTTTAAAAGTCACCAAAAAAATATTAAAAAGTTTCTAAAAGTGTGGACTACCGCTGTGATCTCATAAAAAGCATTAATTTTATGGCCACTTCTTTTGCTTTGCTTTTGTACCTAAAAATAAGGGCTTTAGGTTTAAGTGTTTTTCTGTGTGTGTGTTCAGGTGAATGAATATGTTATTTGATTTAATTTTTTTTTTTGTTTTGTAAAATGGAAAATTATAAAAATTAAAATAAGATTAATCCGTCAGTTTAATCAAATTGTTGTGATATTTTCGAAGGCATTAAAATTGAAAAAGAAAAATCAGTTTTGATTAAAAGTTATTGAAACATTTAAAAACATATAATATTTTAAATAAATAATGAATTCATTAACACAATTTTCTATTTAACTCAGCAAGTATTAGCTGAGACATATTGGCGTCATAGAGAAAAAGTTTCAAAAATCATTATTTTCTTTGTTTGTATTTTCTGAAAAAAAAATTATCTAAAAATTTTAAAGCTTTAAAGAAAAAAAAAAAAAGAAAAAGAACCTTACGTGTATTAATCTTTCGATAGTTTACAATTAATGGAATTTTTTTGGCTCCCAATTCGGACAAAAAATACCAATATGTTTAATTATGTATTTAATTAATTAATTAAATCAACATATCCTTTTTTTTAAGAAAAGCTTATTACAACTGAAAACTTATGAAATTTTCTGGTTTTCAATAGTATACCTTTAAATTTGATATTAATTGAAATGCAAATATATTGATTTAACTACATTCTTATCATCAGTAACACATGTGCTTAACAATCTTTGGGATGATATGTATTGTTAACGTTAAGTATTTAACTCAAGTATATTCAGAAATAGAATACGAGAATTTTTTTACCCTCATTACAATTCACAGCTTTAAAGCTGTGGTCATATTTTACAAATATTTATCGAAATAAGCGTAACCACTATTTTGTGGAAATATTTTTGTAGTCTAACATGACTTGTATTTCATAAGACTAATTCAAATAATTTAATATTGAAAGAATATTGTATTTTAACAAACATTTTAATTAATCTACTCGAATATTTGTGCAAAATATATAAACGTATAAGTAAATGATGTAGTGGTTATGCTTATTTTGACAAATAATTGTTTAATGTGACCGTAGCTTAATTAAATTTAATTTTTCTGTTAACTTAAACTTCAGAAGTAAAATGATTTTAAGGGTTAATTTTTAGTTATTTAAAGATGACGCAAACATTTTCACAAAACTTAATTTAGTCATCTTAAGTCATCTTAGGAAAAAGATGTTCAGATATAATTTTTGGTAATAAAAAGGGGACAGACACCTTACTTTCTCTAATAATTATATTTATAGCTAGCAATATTACAAGTATCGTTCTAGTAGCTAAATTTTTGATAAGCTAATGTAAAACACATGACACTGTTTTCAAAATAATACTCAGGGTCATTATCTTACAATGGGTGGCGGCACAAAGGGCCTAATTATAATAATAACATTCATAGCTAGTGTATACAAATAATGCTATCTCATGTTTCTTTCTTTTCTTTTTTACAATCAGATCCTAGCCTGAATTGGAAGATATTTGTATATTATTATGGTGAAAGAATTTTTTTAATGGGTCGATCTCTAAATTATTTAAAATTTTAAAATTTATGAAAAATATAAAACTTGATTTTCTTATTTAAATTAAAATTTTGAAATCACTTTCCTTATAAGCACAACAACAAACAATGTTAACGATTTTTCTGTGTGTTTCCTTTTTCAGTCCATAATTTAATTAAATGCTAACCTTGCAGTTATCGATTTAATGTTTACTAATAAAGACCAACGATTTAAGCTAAGTGCGAATAAAAATACAAAATTAACAACTTTTTGCTTTCTCCTCCTCCTGCTCATGATATAACAACAATGCACAACTAAATTTCATTCATTTCATTGTAGAAATCAAGTTTGAAATCAAATATTATAGCGGCAATCAGACAACAGCAGAAGAAACATCTAAGGGTGTACAAAATGAAAGGTATCCCATTTATTATTTTTTTTTTTTTTGTATTTTTTAAATCACTGTTATTGCTGATACTGGCGTCCAAGAAAATGTTTCTTTAAGCTCTTAAAATTAACAGTGGCTTGTAGAGCATTTATTATGTAAAATAAACAAAATTAAATTTTATATTTTAAAACAATTAATTTTAATTAAACATTAACGCTCTTATCCAAAAAAAATTTTACGTAGACTTTAAAGAAAAACTTATTAAAAAATTATATGAAAAATTTCCATGACGTTGACTTTAAAGTCTACATTAATTTTTTTGGATAAGGGGGTCTTTTAACTGCATTTTTCTCTCCTATAAAAAAAGGACTTCTTTTACAAAAGCTGACATTGAAGATTTCATAAATGCTTGGTAAATCCTTTTGAAAGCTTTTAAAATTTTGTTAAAAGACCTAAGCTTATATTCAAAATCAACAATAAATGTTTGAAATTTAACTTATGACAAATTTTATAAACAAAGTTGTTACAATATCTACTTGAAGTCTATTTTATTCTTTTCTGAATGCTAGCCCTAGTTTTTAAGGTTGAGCTTGAATTGTAATTATCTTTATACACAAAGTTGCAGTAAAATAAAAAATTACTATATAATCCGCTGTCAAGCTTAAAAAACTATTTTGATAAAAATTCTAAACAAGCAAACACATTGTTTTAAAATCAAAATACTGTTAAAATTTCTGTTTTAACTTTAGATTTAATTATTTACAAACGTGTGCATTTCAAGCTTAACTTATGTAGAATTTATTGTTTGCATAAATAGGGAAATTTTTTGTTTTCGTTACACTGTTCCTTGCAAAGAATAATCATGTGTATTTTTTTTCTCTTCTTTACAGTCAGTCAAGTCACTGCTTGTTTCATCTCCATAAAATGCCATGATTGATGAAGCCGAATTAAGCAAACCCTGCCGCCGCTAAGTCCACATCACAAAAATCTACAAAGCCAAAAAAAAAAAAAAAATTAAAATTAAAAAAACTTTAAATTTAGTTCTACCAAAAATGTATACGAATGCTCATCATCAGCACACACAATGCAGTTTAAGTGGCGCGTATAGTATGATGTGTGAGAACTTCTGTTATCATGGATGAGGCGCATGCGCGCAGATACAAATTTAGCTTTCTGGTACTTTTTGCAAGTTTAAAATAAACTTTAACAAGGACGTAGTTGAAAAGAGGGGTTTACTTTTGATTATTAATAGTGTAACTCTTACTATTGCAGCTACGCTACTGCTAGCATCATTAACAATAACTGTGTGACTTCCTTTAAGAAAAAAAAAAAAAATAATAGCCAGCAGTAAAGAAATGGTGTGAGCATTGTGATGAATTTTTTGCTAAATCTGTACTATGTATAGAGACAATTTTTATAAAATCATAATAATCAAAACTGAAGACGACGGTGATATGATTTTTGAGTTTCTAGTTTATACAAGTGGTGGTGGTGGTATTGCTGCTGAAGTTGCGCTAAAGATGTGTTTTAATTTTTATGTTGTTGCTGCTTAAATAGCTGTGGGAAAAACTACTTTCGCAAAAATTATTATCACAACAAAAGGTCTCATATTTATATGCCAGCCATACATAAACATAACATTTATAGCACGTACGTGTTGCTGATATACATCCCTATATATGCAACGTTTTGCTTGATGTTTTTAATTTTTTTAACCATTTCTCGTGCTTCTCAATTCAATGGGCTGTGGCTTGCGTTGTGTCTTGTTATTGTTATAAATAAGTTAATAATATGGCGGAAAATGGTCTTTTGTTATCCTTGTAGCCGTCATTTGTTATTATAAAAAAAAAAAATTTAGTTCGCACCGCCACAATATCGAACACAATCCTACCTTTCTTGAAGGTGGATTTTAACTTTAAGTAAAACTAAGTCACGGTTTTGAAATTTTTTAATAAGTTTGTAGTTGTTGTTGTTATTTTTTCATTGTGTTTATTTTGTTTAAACACTAAGCCTTGTTAGCATTTTGAAGAGTTAATATTGAATAAAAATCAAAAAGAAAATTAAAATAAAATCACTCCTTAACATAAACAAGACCACCTTAGTATTCAACAAAAGGATAATTACCAAGAGAGCAACAAATTGCTCTTTGCTTAGCTTTGTTTACTAAATTTTGTTTAAAAATAGAGAAACAAATTTTTTGTGAAGTTTGTGTTTCAAGTCTTTTGTTTTTATTCCCTTTTTTTGCTTTCTTCTTTTAAAAGTTTCCAATATGAAATTTTTAATTAAATTTTAATTTTTATTAATATTTTAATCTGTGCAAAGCATAAAAAAAAATAAAAATCCCACCCACTTGCAAAATGTGTGTTTAATATCTTTGGCATTTCCGTAAAAAATTTGTGGTTTTATTTTTATTTCTTTTTGCAATTTGTTGCGGTGGTTATTTGTTAAACAAAAACAAAAAAAAATATTTAAGTCACCTTAAATTAAAGTTATTTATGAAATTTAATGAATTGCTAAGCAAACGTGATGCCGCAAAACCAAAAATTAATATTCATACGTTTATAAAGTATAAATCTTGATTAAATTAAACTTTTTTTACATGAATATGTATAAATCAAGCACGTTTAAATAAAATAAAAACAAAAATAAAATTAAAATTGTTACAATAACAATCTTGTTACGATGAGTAAGTAAACTGTGGATTTGTAAATCACTTATTTTTTTTTATAAAAATGTTCCATAAAGTTTTAATGGCTAAATTGTCGTTAAGGTTATTTACAAACTATAAAAATGAACAAACTATAAAAATGAACAACTTTCACAATTGTCGTATAAAAATATTTTTCTGTCTCAGAAGGGTTAACTCACTAATAGTATTTACTTTGGAAATAAAATAAACTTATTAAATTCTTTAAAGTAATTATTTAATTTATATTCAAATGCTTTTGACAAGGTTAAATGTAAGTTAATAATTTAAAAATAATGGTGTAAAGCTACTACAAAAACCAAAAATATATTACACCTTATTAGAAATGTCTACTCTTATTTGACAATTGAAATTCAGTGTTGTCAGACAGGGGACTAAAAGTTACACTAGAACAAATTTGTTGTAAATATTATAGTTAAGAGAAGGGTTTTTAACTCTAAAACCGCAAAATCTAGTTAGAACACGAATAATTTGCTATTTTATATTCCAAACAAAATTGTAATATGTGAAATGAAATTGTTTTCTTCTTATTAAGCTAACTTTTATTCTTTTTAAAAAGAAACAGAGTTTTCATTTGCGAATAAAATATTAGGATTCAAAGTACCGAGTAGTACTGATTATAATTTAGAGAACATCAAGAGCAGTTGCTCTGTAGAATAATATTTCAAAATAAGAAATTAATTTTTATTGTTCTTGTTGTTTATAAAGAAAATAATACAACCACTTGAAAAAGTTCTTTCTTTGATAGATTTTTTGAGTCTCATTAACTAAAGTATTTTCAACTAAAATAAAAAAATGAGGAGAGAAATATGTACTACAAATGCAAAAAAATGTCTGAATTAATATTTTATTAAATTATTATTCTGGTATTCAAAGAGAAATTAAGAAGATTTGAAATGAACATTATGATAAATTTTGCTTAGCATTTTTTTTTTCATAACATCTATTTTAACTGTTCCTTACTCATTCTGAGTGCCAGCCTTAGCCTTTAAAAATTTTATTTTACACTGTATGACAAGATTGCATTTTTTTTAATAACAAAGTCTTGATAAAGACAAAAAGTTTAATAATTAAATTTAATTAAAATACCCTAAGTCTCTGTCATCTTTTTATTAACAAATATTATAACTTGAGTTTCTTTTTGAAAGGTGTCTTTTAGTTAAACTTAATGCAAAATATATCTATACATAAAAAAGAGTAACGTTACTGACTGACTGACTGACTGACTTATCATCATTCAATTCCCGCTCATATAAAAAATTCAAAGTATTTTATTTGCTACTTAGTTCAACAGACAATATTTGTAAAAAGCACAGAAAACAACATTGAATAATTTATCACTTAAATTTCTTTTAAATAATAGACTTAATTGAAAATAAAACGATTTATAGTTTTTTTTGTAAGCCTTGTAAGCTTATCATTTGAAAAATTTTATCAACTAATTTCTTTTAATTTTCTTAACTTAATCTTAATTATTTCTATTATTCTTTTGTCTTTAGTAAAACAAATATCAAAAAAAAAAAAATTAAAAAATCCTGCCAATAATTTTTATCTTTTTTATTTAAATGTTTAACACGTTTCTTATCTTGTTCGAGTCACCCCAAAACAATAATTTGTGTGTTTCTTTTTTTTTCTTTGGTTTGTATTGTTTTGTGCTTTTTGTTTTTTCTCTTTTTATCTAAAGCATTTAAATACCTTGTGATAACACAATTTAAATGCCATTAAACTGAGCACCCAATTATGAACACATAAATACAAACAAGAATCAGCTAAAAAAAAAAAAAATATATATTAAAAAAAATATACGAAAAACAAAAAAAAAAAAAATGATGCCGCTTTTGATGTATTAACGATCACATGTTTATGTAGATACATCCATATACTTTGATTATTTCCTTGTCGTTTCATTAAAAAAAAAGAAAAGAAACAAAGCAGAGCTTTAAATAAATAGAATCATTTATAAAAAAAATTTTACAATAATTTACAAGTTCTTTATATTAAAGATTTAAAAAAACTTCTTTTTTTAAACTGTTCTCAATATTTGATTTCGGGTAGTTTTACCCGAAGGATTTTTTGTAAGCTTATTATCGCTAAGAATATTCACGAAACATGTGGCATTAAGAATAAGTTTGAACAAATTATTTCACTCAGTTCCTATAGCTATAAAAAGATAAGCTAAGCAGAATCTCCAGATTAATTGCTAAATAATTTATAATAATTTCTTGGCAGGCTGTGTGATATTGAAAAGTTCTGCTACATACTTTTTTACTTGGCCTATAAACAGCAGTTAAAGAATAGCTTTCTAGATAAAACAAATGCCAGATTACTGAAATAAAAATATACTAAATGGCAAATCTTATTGTTAAATAAGAAAATGATAAAACGGATTTATTTTATACTTGGCAACCATACAAAAAGAATGAGATGAGCCTCTAATTATTACTCTAGAAGATGTCTTTTTTTATCTGCGTTAGAGAGTTAATAAATATGTCACGAAGTGATAGTAAAGCATTGTTCATACAAAATCCGATACCATAAAAAATTTCATATATAAATAAAGGAAAGAGGTATTAAAAAGCTACTATGCTTAAATCCATAGCTACATATTTATGGCTTTTTTGAAAAAAATTTTAAAAAATAAATTAATATTCATTTTCTGCACCACATTTTGATCTACTTGTGCTGCATATGCGTTACAAACTTTTAACAATTTTTTATCGTCACAAGCAACAGTATCAATTTTCTTTAATGTGACTTTGATAATAGCATAATATTGTTTAATTGCCCGAAGCTAGAGACATAGTGGAACTATATCGACCGGATTTCTTTGATACCACTCCATCGTAGTTTTTGAGTAATGACACTAACTCAGCCCAAAATTTTAATGGAAACTTTATGCAAGCAATCTTCGATATAAATTTCTAATGTCATTATTGAAGAGACGATATACGAGGGGTGCAAGTTATAATTTTTTTAACATTTTTGTTTAATCGTATTTTGAATATTTAGGCATCTCCAAGTTTCGTTTTTGACCTGGCAGCTGTTTTAAATTAATTTTTTTTTTCAATCCAGGCACTTGCACATGTTGGATTTTCAAGATATTTCTGGACAATATATTTTAATTTCCATTTTCCATGGCTAACCAAGCTTACAAATAAACTACTATTGATTTTTACAGAATAAGTTTTTTAGAAAATAATTTTTTTTTTAAATTCAAGTACCGCTTTTTTCGTAAACAATACTTTAATAGTTGAAAAACTAAATGAAATATGCATATTAAAACAAGCAGGCGATTCCATAAAGTACTCGTAAATGCATTTGAATATGTGACCATTACATGCTAATCAGTTGAAGCGACCTCTGCAGCTTACGTCACGAAGTCGACGATAATAATCTTTTTGGCCCTGTTTTCATTACTTAACAACTGTTTGAAATGACGGACAAATCTTCCATTGAAGACTTTGAATTCTTAATGAATTTGTAAGAGTAGTGTCACAATGGTCAGTGATCAGATAATTCTGCATTGTAGGATCAGTAAATATTTCACGTAGCTTCAGTATTAGTCGAAAAATTGCTAATAATAATACTTAAAAAAAAGTAGTCTACCTCTCTTTTCCTTCCTCTTTCCACCATCCTAGAAAGAGTTAGTTCTTCTTCTTCTCTTTAATTAAATTTCTTTTTCAATTGAGTTTCTTTCTATTTTTGGCGTACACCGGGTCCATGCTACGAGATGGATGTATATCATATCAATCTTTCTCCAAATTGTCTTGCCAAATAAGTGGTTGAAATTGTCACTTAAACTAAAAACCCAACCGCATAGTTATCATAAAAACCCATTGGAACAACCACATGACTTCCATTTAAAATTTTCCATCTTAGTCTGCCACAACAATATGTATCAAGTAATTGTTCAAGGCAGCGGGTTTCAGTTTATGCAAGCTACTATATAACAAATATGATTTAATATTATTTTATCATATTTGTGTTTTTTAATTAATTGAGGTGTTATTTTTGAAGTCCGCTTTAAAAAAAATATTTTTTGTTGATTATTTTAGTAAGATGTGTGTCTATATCTTATTAAAATCACCGCTTATTAATTTTTTTAAAAATTGGACTTATACCACTTTCACAAATATAATGTTATATAATGTGTAGATATACATGTTTATTGAGCAATTAGGCATTTTTCGCAATTATTGAGCTCAATTAACTATTCAAAATGTCCATTAAATTATTGAGTAATTAAAAATTTATAGCACGTAGATGAAGTCAAAATCGAAATACAACTTTTTGTTGTGCCCTTAAATATCAACTCAAAAGTGAGAAAAGTTGTTATTTTCTGTATTAAAATTAAATGTCATAAAAATTAACTGGCAGCGAAGTTATCGGTAAGTAAATTTTATAAAATTTTTATTAAAAATAAATAAATAAAAACTAAAAGAAGCAATAGCTGCTGTTTTCTCACATTATTTATTTATTTATTTTCTTTCTTTTTTTTTTTAGCAAAGATAGTTTACCTTCAAAACTAGATTTCACTGATCAAAATAATTCAATATTTCTGGTAGAAGCTACCAACATTTTTTAAAATCCAACTTTCTTTTCATTTTTTAAATAATTTTTTTTTTTTCTAATAAATACACAAACATATTTTCACAAAAAAATATATCACAAAATTTTCAGTTGTCACATTCTTAAATGCGTAAACTTTTTAAATTGATTTCATTAACTTTCATGTCTGAAGAGGCTATTACTCTTACTTCGCATGATTATTTGACTTGATGAATTCACTCCTTTACACGGTTTTTAGTTTTTTTTAAAAGCCAACATCATTTTAGATTTTTCATATCTTCTTTTTTTACTGTTGCTTTTTATTTTCTTTATTCGAATGATGATCTTTTTATGGCGCTAATTTAAAATTATAGCTCTGTGGCCAGAAAATAAAATAAATTTAATTTTTGTATCCAATAACAAGGCGCCAATTTTGATTTTGTAACAAAAATTTAGTGAAAAAAAGAAGTTTGCATGCATTCTGTGGATACACAAAGTTGAAATAAATGAATTAAGGAGTTTGCAAATGACAACAAATATACAAGTTATAAGTCTGTCATTTATCCTTGTTAAAACGAAAGACGTTTATTAAGACACAGTCAAGCTGATGCCCACAAATTAAAAAAAGGTGTTTCACAAAACTTTTTTAAAAATATTATACACTTAGGATTTTTTTTAAATAACTTAAGGTATCGAAGATGAGAAGCAAATGTTACAGAATTCCGTAAAACTTAATGGTTGGTTATGGGACACTTCAAATAGTTTTGTATTGTTAACAATAACTTTTGTACCTGAAAAAAATATTTGTTAATGGCTTAAGTAATTATATTTTAGTTTGTAGCTGCATTATAACATCATGTCAGGCTTATGTAGAGACAAATGTCAACCAGTAATTGTCATTCCAACAGCAAACATTGTAACAGTCAGTCAGTCAGTCAGTAAGTTAACGCTTGTTAAGTGTCGAAATTTCAATTGGATTTGTTTTTTATATTTTGGGTACAGCTGTCACTACCAAAGGTCCGTTTTTTTTTTTTGATTGTCTGCTTGTCTGTCTATCATTCTTGTCTAGCTGTCTGCCGCACAAGTAAATGAATACGCCCGCGCACCTGGGTTTGCTCCTAGTCACTATTGTGATGAGAACCTTAGAAAAATATCTCACTTGAATAGCATGACCACTTCAACACACATTTTGTTCAAGTATTTTGTGGAACAATAAAAAGTTGTCGCAACAAAAGATAAAGCAAATGTACAAGTAACATTAAAATACTTGAAATATAATAATAAAATTAACAAAGGTACAACATACATGTGCCAAAATAAAAATAGAAGGCGCTTAGCACAGAACAAGGTGTTAAAATGTAATTAATTGTTTTTGTGCAACAAACCAGGTGATTTTTTGTTTGTTTATTGATTTGAAACAAAAAACCTTTGGAACTCTTTAAGTTGATTTAATTTAAGTTTTACAATTTAATAAACTAAATCTTGATAAAGTTATATCCCCGTAAATCGTCCACAAACTGTTGTGTGCGTTGTAGAACAATTAATGAAATTGTTTATTTCATAAAACTGCACATTTAATTTACTGAAATCTTTAAATCTCATTAAGCAGTCCTCCTGTCCTTGTGGTTTTTTTTTTTTTTTTGTAAATACTTTGTAAATTAAAGCGTTCAGCTATAAAAACAATCATTTAATATTGTTGTCGCTTTTTGTTTCTTTTTTTTCTGTTTTATAAATCATAAATTTCTACTTGATAAAGGAACCGCTTCAATAACAAAGGATTGTTAAATTAAATGTTTGTTGTAAAGTTAAGTTTTGTTGTGTCATTAAGATGCGTGCTATCACGTATATTTTTGTAACACTTTAATTTGCAAGAGACTTGAGAAACCTTAGCATGTTTCATTTAATTTTCTTCTACTGCATAAAGATATATATTTGATATTTTTTCTTGCTTGTTCAAAAGAAGTTTTTGTTTTTTTTTTTTTTTTTCTTACAAAAACTTACGCAAGGTCAAGGGTTTCTATGTAACAGAAAGTCTTTTTTAGTACACACAACTAAATTCAAAAATTGAATTCAGTTGTAATAATCGAATTTCAGTTGTATTAAATATATTTTGATTTAACAAAATTTAATATTTATTCGTGCTTAATTTCAATTTATATTTTTGTGCAAAATGCATTATATTCTCATGGGAAATTTAAAAAAAAAACTGTTTACTTAGCACAATAAACTGCTGGTACTAAAAGGAAAAGCATATCCATACAGCTGTTTCATCAGACGCTACTTTGAATCTTCAGTAAATTACTCTTGACAAAGATTTCGAATACTTATTTCGACCAAATGAGAAATTTAGTCAATAAGAAAACAAAAAGTTTCAAAAATTTTAAACAAGAAAATAAAAAACTAACAACAAAATTTCCCATCCAAATTATTACAAAATAATAGAAATATTCTATTTTTATTAATCTCTTCTCTTTTACATGCGAATGCCCTGAGGAAACAGCTGTATGGATATGCTTTCCCTTTTAGTATTTATTATACTAAGTAAATAATTTTTTCTAAAATTTTCCATGAGAATATCATGGGAAATAATGCCTTTTGCACACCAATATAAATTGGAATTAAGCACGAACAGAGATTAAATTTTGTTAAGCTTTATAATTCCAAATAATTTAATATGTTGTGTATTTTGGTTTGTAACACCAAATTTTTGAATGTCAGAAAATGTAGTTCTCACAACCGAAGTTGTTTGAGCAC
The DNA here is from genome assembly GCA_947397855.1 of Thelaira solivaga. Classification (NCBI taxonomy): domain Eukaryota; kingdom Metazoa; phylum Arthropoda; class Insecta; order Diptera; family Tachinidae; genus Thelaira; species Thelaira solivaga. The sequence continues at coordinate 23,406,720 of OX377612.1, read as the reverse complement.
TACATTCTGCTCTATAGTATTAAAAAAAATTATTATCACACCTAAATTTTTTATTATAAACAAATTTAGTTGTCACAACCGAAATTGCTTTCTGTTGGCATTTTACAGTTCTTACTTATATGTATAAATGTACTCTAAGCATACCCAGATACACCATTTTTATTTTTCTATAAATTTACACGTTGTAAGTTCAACTTATTTTTTTTGACAAATTTTGCACTGAAAACGATTTCAAAACACACACAGAAATCAACTTCGGCTGTAAGAACTAAATCAAAAATTTATTTGTGATAATAAATTTTTCAGTTGTAGCAACTAGAATTCCATAATACAGGCCAAACATTAGTTTTGTTAAAAATATTCTGAGTTGTAACAGCGAATTTCTATTGTCAAGATAAAAAAATTCGATTGTGATTCAGTTGTGATGAATTTTTGATTGGGAACAAATTTAGTTCGCACAACCAAAGCTGTTTTCTGTGTCAATTTAGATAAAAACCCCATTAGAAAAGTTGTTACATATGTAAGTCCAAAAAAAAATCATTTCTAAAGCTTTCCAAACAATGACAAAGGCTTATCTGTACAAAGCAGTCAGGTTAATTCACACAGAAAACAAATACGGTTGTCCAGTTAAGAATTAAGCATTTTTTAGTTGTTGCAACCAAAATCTGATATTATAGTCAAAAATTTTTTTGTCTTAAAAACATTTCGAGCTAGTGTACCGATTTTCTGTTTTTTTTAAATCATCAGAAACTCATAATCGAAATTATTTATTGGTAAAAAATTTAATTATAACAACCGTAGTGGTTTGCTCAGTGTTTTTATTGCATAATACAAATTTATCATTTATTTCGGGATACATTTATAAAAATAGCAACAAACTAGTTTAAACAAACTATTTTCTTGAATTCAAAAAAGTACTCAAACATATTTTAAATTTTCTTAAAAGAAAAGAATATACTTTCAGTTTACTATCACTAATGCTATTAAGAAAAAATATCAAAATTAATGGTATTTGGCCCATAAATAACTATCAAAAAACAAAACAATTTCTATTTTAATTTAAGCTTCTTCTATATTATTTAGTTCGGGAGGTATTAGGGGGGTTTTATCTTTTTTCGTCCCCTTAATAATCGAATTTTCAAAGATCTTTTTTTATTCTTTAGAAAAATATCCAATTTTGGGCCATTTAGGTTAGATGGTGATAAATTTGCTATTCAGTCATTCAGTCATTAGTTAAATTTGCAAAAAGTATACAAGACTAAATTTTGTAGTTTAAGTTTTAAAAATAAATATTTATTTTAGTATAAAATCATTTTATTTTTTTAACTATTAAATAAATAACAATAAACAATTAATAACAGATGAAAATTTAATTGCTTTTGTGCAATTGAAAAATCATCTCAATAATTAACATTTATTGTTGGGTTAATTCATCATTTTGTAATCATGAAGTTTATTAATGATTTTATAAAATCTTGTAGATTTTTTAGAAAGTTTAAATAATTTGAAATAAAATAAATAAACAGTTTTGTAGCGCCAACCACTTATTTAGCACGTGCATGAATCATTCATGTCATCAGTTTTAAATTACAGGCGTTGTCATAAAGCAAAAAAAAAAACAAATAAAATTTTATTAATATTTTATTATAGAAACATTTTGTATTTGCCATCAAAGGTAAACCCAGCATGTAAGTGTAAATTAACAACTATTAAATAGCCAATAAAATACAAGGGAAACAAATTATTTAATAAATAAAATTAAACAGAATATACAATTTTACAAAGGGCATACATCAATTAAATAACTAAAAATGATGGTCAACTTTTTTTATGCAACAATATCTTTTAATATTTTTTTTCCGATTTATAAATGTTTTCTCCCCTAGCAGGTATAAACAGTAGTCGCACCTGAACAATTAGCCAGTCATTAAAAGGGTAGATAATTTGTGCTTGAGCTTAATATAATATAAAGTGCTAATTGACTGTTATAAATATTAATTGCGTATAAATATCTGTTTGTAGATAAGTTAAGATTAGTATTTTACAAGAGTGGGGGATTACCCCAGTGATGCAATTACAAGCAAACATAAAGTACACTTGTATATGTGGAAATAATTTATAACAAAACGTGACATATTCTCTACTTCTATATAAATGTATGTATGTAAATGAAAACAAAAATTAATAAATTTGAGACAATCTATGGCAGTAGTAGACTGACATAGATTTATGTTCTGAGTTTATTATGTTTAGCGGAATTCATTTGGTTTCTATTGAAATTTCCTTTTAGAAAAATTGCAATTAAATAAAATACATTTTTAAAATAACATTCTTATTGCCATTATTACAAGTTACGGATTTTATATGTCAAATATCAAGTTTTTCTTTAGACATTGAATTATAAATATCGATAAGTTAAATAACGGATAGTGTGTTCTTAGCTAGCCACCCATATTTGGTTTCAAAGTTTTAGGAAAAAACCGGGTATTTGACTTACAAAATCGAAAGTTGTAATAACGATCCTTAGAGAAACGTATTAGTAAAGCTAACTAATATCTAAAATGCAAAATTAATTTTACATTTACTAAATTTTTTTCCGTAGCTAGCTGCATTTATTTATGAAAATCAGAATCTCTGTAAATAGAAATTAATTGCCAAATGCGTTGCTCTGGTTGTTCTTGTGGAAAGAAAAACTTTAAAAGTTACCAGGCAAATATTGAAAACATAATTTTTCTTTTGATATGGGAGAGTGCCTGGGTGTTATATACATAAGAGTTACGAGGAAAGAGAGAGGTGGACCTTTAAATTGATCCCGAACTTGGAGAAAATGGTCAAGGAGGTCACCTACTATCTAAAACAGATGCTGTTTGGAGACGGTTACTTACGGAAGTATTTGTAAGATGGGCAAATATCGAACGCCGTACAGTATATATGAGAACGAGGAAGCCGTGGACGATGTAAAGCACACCTTTTTTTAGTGCTGCCCCTGAGACGAGAGCCACGGAGAGCTGCGAATGTGGATAGGCGACTTTTTTGCGGAAAAGTTAGCGGAAAAAATGATAAGCGATGAGGAGTTATAGAATGTAAACGCAAATTTCGTAGATAACTATCTGAGAGCAAAGAAGCGGGGCCTGGATGCAGTGATGAATATCTAGAAAGAAGAGTGGAGTGTAGACGGATGTCATGGATAGGCCACAAGGAATCCAAGCCGAAGTAATGGGAAAGCGGTCCCGTGGTGGAAAACAATTCTAAGGAGATAAAGGGGTTCTTTTGTCGGTATGCCAACATGGTGAGAACAACACTTAACACGCGGTGAACCAACCACATTTCCCCCCCCCCCTTTCCCCTCAAAAAAAAAATTAAAAAAAAAAAAAACAAAAGTCAATAATAATCATAAACCACATATACGTATTTATGAATTTAGTTATATCACTGAAAGAAACGAACATCAAACGAACGTAAATTTTTGTTGGTATATTTGTTCTCAGTGACTTTTCACATTCTCTACGTTAAATTTACCGATTTAATGTCTTTTTAGTTTTATTGATTTCTTTTTTACTTCTTTTCCCTCTTGTGTTGCTTTTAATTTGTGTACCAGTGGCCCAAGCAAAACCAGATGATTTAATTGTAACAAGTGTAATTGTCACAACCAAAGTTAATTGCTGTGTGTACCAAATAATATGTGCTACACAATATGTCCTACACAAAATTGTTATCATTAATGATAGACAAGATTGAAAACAAAAACAATTATGAATTATTTACACACAATTAATAAGCGTTTTTTGTACGTAAACACATAATTGGCTTCAATTAAATGCTTATACTGCCCAACATTTTGCTAGGTCTTTGCTTTCAAATTTCAATAGAAAAAATATTTCACAAACAAGCGTGTCATAAACTAAAGAAACTTTTTTATGAATGAATTTTATGAAAATCAATGAATCATGCATTAGCGGGCACAAAATTTTGACGTCACTTGTTTTTGTCGCTTTAATGAATGAATGAATGAACATCTATTAAAAAAAACACAGCTATACAAATGAGTAGGTACACATGTGAGGCTATACTACATTGAAAACAAAATTCTAACTGAAATATCAATTGTTTGCCTGGTGACAATTTTGTCTGCTTTTTTTTATTATTTGCTCACAGAAATAATTGTAGGCATATGGCTGAAGTAAAGTTAAGAATTCGTAGAATGTCATATTCCATCATTTCATTTAAAAATATTATGTGATTAACGGTAACGAACGTCAATTAAGTAGGACTGATAGTAAGTTTGAGAATGTACAGCTTTCTTTATGCTGATCAATCAAGTTTTATATTTATTTGCTCAACTATTAACAAATATTTATTTTATTACGATTTTTGATTTTTTTTAGGTGGATGTAAAAAATTTTTTTTAATGCTAATAAGCTAATGTTTGTTATTTTTAACGCATTAGTTCATTTTGCTATTTTATAAAACTATTTAGGTAATTACGAGTATTTGTAGGGAATTACTTTTTTTATTTATGTAATGACTACTTAGAGCCGGTTGAAATAAAAGAAGCGTTAAACAAAACAACGTGTAGCAGGGTTTTACTGTATATGACAACTTTTCCTGAAACATAGAAAGTGTTGGTACATAAGTATTGGTACAAAATATTCAAGTGATTGTAAAGCCATTACTGAAAAAAAATATTTCAAAACCTTCTAAGCAATAACTATTTTATATGTTTAATATTTTAGAGAAATTTAATACAACTCTTGTTATTTAAAAAAATTACTAAAAGTAGGCGTGACTAGTGCAATATTTTTATACCTAACTAATGAAAAAATAAACATAAATAATTTTTTTTATAATGAAATAGACATACATAAATAGCCAAAGAGTTAATTTTTATTATATTTGTTTTATTTTTAAATTTATTAAAATTTAATTAATAAAGTCGGTAAAAAGTATAGTCTAACAGAGGGCAATTAAGAGATTCATAAAAAGTAGTTCATTTACCTTTAAATTTAATTTTAAAAAATAATTTAAGTAACAAGAAATTAAAAAAAAATGTTGTAGCTGTTAAGTGTCTACAAGTTTTATTAAGTAAATAAAACATTAAAAATTTCACTGTATGACTCATGAGAAAAAAGAAGTGTTAAAAATAAAATATCAGCAGCTAAAAATAGATTCTATTTTCAATCATCAAAAATATGTATTTTAATAATTAATAAATTGGTACGAGTCTATAACTGGTACACATACGCTTAGTAATAACAAAAATATGTGACTGTTTATATAAACGTAAATATAACACAAATTTTGTTACCAAGACAAAACGCAAACCATCTTCTTATATTTGTATATTATTAAATTTAAAAATCATTTGTTTTTTATCTTTCACAAGTATTATGCTTTCATTATGATGTTTGCAACGTTAAATTGGTATCAATCGTTTTGAGAAAATCAATTAAAGTGAAAAGAATGATTGAATTACTTTTGTATAATTATTTATAAATTGAGTATTAATGTGTATAATAATTAAATAAATATAAAATTAAGGATAAAAGGAATGTAAAAAGTATTTGTATGAAGATTTAGCATGTCTAAAATATTCAAAGAAATTTTCAGTTTATTTATTCCAAACCAATTGGAATTTCGTTTTCTTGTCTTCGGCACAGTTTTAATCTAGGCGAATAAGTGTGTAGAACAAAATAACTCAAAAGAACTAAATCCATTGCCTCAAAATTACTAAAATGTCACAAAAGGTTAATTTTTCTAACTTTTTACATGAATATAAATAAAATAAAAACTTGAAAAACGAGCCAAAAATGGGAAAAAGAAAATGTAAAAAAAAATAAAAATATTTTTTGTGACCATGAAGTATTGCTTATGCAGTAAAATAAGTAATCATAGAGGGGCAAACTATCTTTAGAGACCATTTTACTGAAGCATTTTCAATTTCCTTAGGGGAATAAGAACTAGTCACAAAACATGACACTGGACTTGTCCTTAAAGTATAAAGTCCGGTCCAGTCAATTTAACACTGCGATGTCCTAGAATGGAGTGAATTGCAACTATTTATATACTTCGTGACATTTTCTAGAGCTAATCAATATTGGACCAGTACCGCATATTATCCCAGTTCAATTAATTTTGCTACTAATGCTGAAAGACTAGTTACCCGCAAATGTAAAAACATTACCTCTTCCAAAAGAAATTAGAGCTTGTGTACTCCTTACGTACTCATTGGTATTATTTCCGTGATAAGTTATTTTTTGATAAGTCACGGTATATTTTTGATTAGTCATGGGACATGTTCTTTGGGAACAATTGGTCCAGCATTTTCCACAGAGTTATGTATTTGCACTATATTTATTCATTCTTATTTGTTTATAAGAAGTGATTATTAAAAATTTTTTAAAATTAGTGTCCAAACTTGGTTTGAACTAAGACCTTAAAATAATATACAAATCGGATTTTATAATTAAGGGTCAGTTGGGTTTTGCTGGAAGAGACTTTTTGTCGCTTACAATTTTATATGCAGAGCTATTACACACAATGTAAAAAACTAGAGTTGTCACTTAACAACCAACGAGTATACTTCACATTTTCTAAACTTAGCTAAAATTGTAATTGAACATCATAAACCGAGTTCTCCTTTTATATACTTATATATCACCTACAGTATTTAAGTGAAGTGAATATTTTATACGCCTAAAATAAAATTCTTAAGTCTACATTGCCTACAATTTAACTCTGTATATATAAATACTTTACTTTGTGAATTAAACCTGCACTACACCTAATGTGTGACCAAAACGGAGTCTTACGACTATAATTGAAGGCCGTTTAGGCCGCCACGTAAACCAACACCTAATGTCACTTACCTGTTTTGAAATAAAATTATTAATTTACCTTCCGGCAAATTACTTATCTATAATTATAATTTATATGAAACTTAAAATTAGAAATAAACTCGTTTACAATTATCTAAATATCGAACTTTTAATTATCCAACACGGAATTTAATATATTCGCCTGCTACTAAATCTATTAAGCTAAACTGCAATACCAACATAAAAATAAATTAATCATCAGTTAAACATACACCTATCCGCCTTATTAATCTTATGCACAAGAAACCAGTAAATATTCTTCCTAACTCATTCCCTGGTTAATGTAAGAAACTAATTCCTTTGTTTTTTTCATTCCCTTCCATAATTCTACTTAATTATAATTACCTTAACCACCCGGAGTAATTATAATTACTGGAATAGCCAGTGGAAGCTGTAAGTAATTACAATTCATAAGAATGGCATTTTAAAAATGCAACACTATTCAAAATAAATATTGTGAACGATATCGCATGACATAATTTGACATTTGTTTTGTATTTTAACAATTACAAGATTGATAGAAAAAACTTTAAAACAAAAAGCATATGATGAAAATAAAATCTTATCTAAATAGAAAAAACTCTATGTGTACCTACACAGAAAACCACTTCGGTAGTGAGAACTAAATTTCTTTCCAATCAAAAATTCATTTGTGATAATGACAACCAGAATTCGATAATGCAACCCAAAATTTAGTTAGATCTTAAAGGTTGCGGTGCAATTAGAGAAATAATAATAATTTAGTACTCCCAACCGAAGTTGTTTTCTGTATATACTTTAATTTATAAATAAAACAAATCAAATAAAATAATACTTTAAGTTATGTAGCATATTCAAAGCCGTGACTTGCTCTACTTAATTTTTATTTATATTTTATAGTGATTTTGATAATAAATATGTGTTTTTATTACTACTTTTAGCGTTGATATTGGGATGCTTCATTGGTGAATCAACATGTGTCTTTTTTTATGTGGCTTATATTTCATCAAAATAAGAAAGTTACTAACAAGCCACACACACAATTAATATGCCAAATAAAAACGAGAAAAAAACTTGAACTACAAATTTAATCTGCTTAAGATAAAAAGATTAAAACAAAAACATGTTCGATGATCATACAAATTTTTGTCTGGTCTGTTCATTTTGCCGACGAGTTTGGTTATCGTCTTTTTTTCTTTTTGTTTTCAATAGATGATGATTTTTCTGATTTTTTTTTCTTTTGCAGTTCACCTACAAAAAAATTATTTGTTTAGTGCTTAAAAATACAAACAGTTTAAAATGTATTAGATATAATCAAGTTACAAAAAAAAAAAAAAAAATTATCACAATTTTAGGTTTAAAAAATTTATTTCCGCTGATGAAATTAGAAAATGAAAGAGTTTTAGGGCCTCAGCTGTCAGGGGCTTATAGTTAACTTCTTAGTTAAATGACAAAGTGACCTATAATTTTTTTCATTATTACAAGTTTATAATAAGATAAATATAATAGCGGAATTCACTCTTGTTGGTATATGTGCAATTAAATCGAACTTGCACCTATTTCTTGCTACAATTCATGAGAGACCTTTTCTACGATTGTAGCGAAAAAATCATCACATCTAATTTCATAGAGAATAACCATAAACAAAACAATGTATATTTTTTTCCTTAAAATAAATTTAGCGAATTAGTTACATTCCTGAACCAACTGCAATGCCAAATTTATCAAAAAAAAAAAAAAAGTTATATAAATTTTCTGGTTCAAAATGCTTGCAATGAAATTGAATTTTATCAGTTTGTTTGTTTATTTTTCTTTGTCACTGTAAGTAAAAATGGTATATATAATTTTCTGATTATATTTGCTTTGTTTTTTTTAGCGCTTTTTATCTAAAGTAAAAAAAAAATAAGTAAACATTTTTTTCAAATATCATATTCATAGTATTATTCACATTTAAGAAATTTTAACAAATATCTTCGTACCTTTGCTGTGAGAGATTTTTACCATTTCCCATTTTGTAGAGGTACCATTTTGCACATGCAAATTAATGAAACCAAAAAGGAATTTAATCTATAGGCTCTAAGTTTTTTCTGAGTACTTAGGCAATTGATTACAAATCTAGACGACCTCCTCTTTAAAATTATATCTGTCTCATCCCGAAATATTCCATGGTTCGTCCGGAAGTTGCTAAAATACCTGAGAGCAATAGCACTGCAGTATATGAAAATTTAAAAAAAAATTTGAAATATAATCCAAATACTAAAAATACATGTAGAAATATTTAATGACGTAAGGCGTATTTGATAAATATATTTACAAATACTAAAAAAGTTTATAGAGCATATTTAACGCGGCATATTTATCTTCACTCACTTAATTTTTTCTATGGTTTTGATATTATAGAAGACTGTGCAAAGTGAAAAATATTAACATTTTGTTAACACAATGAATGCTATAGAAGACTCGCCACAGCCGAATTTAACTTGTTTTAATATTTGTTTTAGTATTGTGTTATTTTTGTGAATTAATAAAAAAGCTTGTAATGTCTATGGTTGCTGAAGTTACCATATATTTATAAAATCGAAAATATGGCAACTTTAAACTCTTAATGTTCATGTAAAAATTTATGGCCAACAAACATGCTTTTAGCTTATCATACAGTTTTTTGCTAAAGTCTGTATGTAATTACCAAAAACAATTTATCTGTCTGATAACATTCTACTTTTAGTTATTGTTTAAATATAATAATGGTCCTTAATTTTAAAAAAAGATACACTTATATATTATTTTTTTTGTTAATTAACGCAGAGTGGCATATGAGTCGTACTACAAAAATAAAACATAATAGCTTTTTTTTTCTCTGTGTAATGTATGTTTGGAATACCGAAAAGTATCCTAATGATATTGATAAAAAAAATTTTTTAATAAAAAAAGTTACTTTCACTTTTTCTCAAAAACAAGTTTCCACAAAATTTGTCGGCTTCTGTTTGATTAAGTGGCAAAATATTTCTAAAAAAAAGATGTCTTAATGTTGCACATTATTTTTCTGGTTGTTCTTTTTCCTTTCAATCTCTAGGGGTAAATATTTGGCTTGAAGTGTAATCAATTCTATTATTAAAGAACTCATTTGAAAAAGTGTCAAGCAAACCAATTTATTGATGGTAAATAAAAGAAAATGCCAAAAGAAAAACGCAAATCTATTAAAAAATTTTTTTTTTCAAAATTATAAATTTTTTCAACTAAAAAAATTAACTTCCGGAATTAAAAACAAATTAAACAATTTAATCTTTTAGAAATAATGAAAATATTATTGAATTTATACATCCATAAATAAATGCATGTAAAAGTATGGGTGTAGTGGTCAATGATTGTTCTTATTTTATTTCTTTTCTTATATTTTATTTTGATGCAGCAATTCAATATGGGCGGCCAATAGGCGGCATAAATAAAAGTATACAATTTCTTAGCAGATCAAGCCATCAATTCATAAACACTGTTTTATTTTTTTGTTTTTTAATGTATACAAATAAATTAAAAACACAAAATACACATACAGTTTTAAACTGCTACATATCTCATGAATAGCCGTAACAAATGTTTGATTTTATGCTCAACAGGAGTTAAAACACGGCATTTTTGGCCAATCAATTGTTTTTACAAATGCGATTGTGCACAAGCTGTATCCTTGATCCTGTCAAAATGTTTGTACTATTTGAAGTTTCAGCAAATTTTCTGATTTTACGCTTATTTAGTTGTTTTATGTGAATTTTAATGTTTTGCTGCTTCATTTTCATTTTCTTTCAGTTTCGATTGATTTCGAAAGCGATATAATCATTTCAAAATGTGTTGATACTTTTACGATTTTTAAAAATTTATGAATGTGTCAAAACAGCAATTTGATTTTAAAAATAAAAACAAAATATATACAAGTACACGCACACACAAACACATTTTAAAGTAAATAAAGCTTGAAACAATTTATTTTAGTTTTAGCTGTTGCAACATACCAAATACGAAATTAATTGCCTATCAAATTCCATTGGCAATTTAATTTCTATTTTCTTTAATGTTTAATTCAATAAGATTTCCAGGAAACCAATAGCATTAAACTTTAATTTCATTAGCGCAAATGTGGCATATTTTCTTCCATATCAAAAGCAAATTTTATTCCCTAGTTCACTGCCCTACATTCTATCACATTCATGATGGTAAAGTGCCTTTAATAATAACATAGCAAGGAATCTTAAAAAGTGTAACTGAAATAGTTAAAGTAGAAGTCGTTGTAAATATGCTTTTTTTTCTCACTCTTCGTGCTTGTTTGGTAAATTTAGAATTGTTGATGCCGCTTCTGAAACAGGTGTTTGAACAAAGTCAAAGTAAACAAAAGTAAGTATAACGAACAGGCTGGTTTGGTGGGGTCGAGTAGAATTAAGTTGGATTGGCTGTTGCACCACTTTATAACAAATAGCCAGTCATAAGTTCTTTATTGTTTTGAGTATTTAGTTGCTGTTGCAATCATGCATGTGGGGAAAAATGTCAATCATGCAAAAATTACGATTATTAATTTTCATTATTGCTATTACAAAAATATGCTGCCTTTGAAATAAAGTAAAAAAAAAAACTTACAGCCAGCAAGACAAATATTAACGACAACTTACACGATGTATTACACAGCCTTGTTTCACAGAAATGGCAAATATTAATTTTAACTGGTGCAAAAACTAAGAATTGGGAATTTTAATCAAATGTAATCTTCAATTGTGCTTAACTATAATTTATATTGGTTTGTAAAATGCATTATTTTCCACGGTATTCTCATGGATAATTTTAGAAAAATTGTTTACTTAGTATTAAGACGGAAAACATATCCATCATACGCTAATTAATAAATTGTTATTGATTTATTTTAAATCATCTTAAATTGAACAAAAAATTTTTAATTTTTTATTAACATTAATAAAATTTGTAAGTTTTTTTTAATTCTTTAGCCAAAGTTTAGGAAATTAATGCTATTAAACATAAAGAAGAGGAAATTGAGGAACTCACTTATTATAGGCTATTATTGCACCACGACCTGCAAAATCTATTGTGCAGCCAAATTAAAAACTAGAATAATCAAAAAATTCTTACAAATTTCGTAACCAGCGTTGCCATTTTAGCCTTTTTAAGGCTAGATTTAGCCTTTTTTCTCGCATTTAGTCTCAAAATTTATGATTTAGCCTCTGGCTTTTTTCCTAGCCTTTTTTGAAAAAATGAAAACAAATCATACATAAACAAACTGAGACTGAAACCAAATTAGGTAAAGTAATATTTTCGATAAAACTTTGATATTTCACTTAATAAATTGGTGAAACGTAGGTAATTACATAAGTAAAAAAAGTATTTGGCTTCTAACTTGTAAAATAGCAAGTTAAATTCATCTGTGCCAAGTCTTATATACCCTTCACTGTCTTAGCGAAAAAATAATATTTTTTACTTTCCACAGCCTTCTGAAATATCAAAAACATACAAAAAAATTAAGTGGGTGAAGATAAGTATACCGAGTTAAAAATGTTTTAGCGTACCTTTACGTTTTTTAGTACTTCCAAATATATTTTCAGTATTAATGGTATTTTTATCAAATACGTCTTACGTGACTAAATACTTCTATAGATATTTTTAGTAGTAGTTAAGCGGAGGTCGTCTAGATTGGTAACCTGCTGCCAAAATACTTAAAAGTTACTTTGGACTATTTAATTTTTTTTTTTTAATTTCCATATACCCCAGTGCTGTTGCTTTGAAACTTTTGTCGATTTACCATTCCCGATTTTACCCATGAAAATTAATCTTTGTAGGTTCGTTGGGAAGTTATACCCCAGTGCAGTTGCTTTAAATGATTTTAGCAGATTATAAGTTTTCAGCAAGCTCTCTATGCACAAACCAGTCAATATATTCAAATTTTGCTTCACATTTTTGTAGCTCGAATTATGTTTGACTTTTTCTAGAGCGAAATACACTAGATATAATTTTATATCTGAAGAAATATCCCCAGATATAGCAAAAGGACAGATAATCACATTTTAAGAGTCGGCATTTCTTTTATTCTTCCGCCCTAAATCTAAGCCTAACTAGAAAGTATAAAAGTATAGCCGTTAAAATCACCACTGCTTTTATTTAATATACTCAGAATGTGGCAGATATTAAAATTAATTGAATATACTTTTCCTTCCATGCAATTAACTGGAAGGGCCGACCAGACAAATTTGTGTTGCACAAGTAATCCTATAGTTGAAATGCTTAAATTTATGTTTTGTTAGGCAAATCCAAAAAAAGGCCCCCATTTAAGCTTCAATTTGTGCATTTCTGCATTAAGATGTTTTCTTTTTATTTTGCTATTTAATTTTAAATACTGTATCGTATTACTTAGCACCAGTTCTGACAAATGAAATAACAAACATAAGCAAACAATATTTTTCTTCAGTTTTTTTTTTCACTTTAAGCGCAAAAGCATCAAGTGTTTTGGTCTATAAAAGAAACTTCAATCGTGCATTTGAACTCAAAAAAAAAAAAAAATTAACAATGAAACTAAACAACAGCAACAAAAACTAACTACACTTTATACGAGTTTGTTTTTTAAAGTGGGCTAAGTGATTTTTACTACTATTTTAGTAACCATAAGAACAACAATAAATGAAGTATTAAATAACACAAAAAAAAGCAAAACAAACTTCCAACCAAATGCCGTGCAACACAGACGACATAATGTTGTACATGTTGTTAAGCCCAATAAAAAAAATTACGGATATAGCAAAAAAAAAAAAAAGAAATCAACAAAAGTCTTTGCAAAAAGTTATTGAAATTGCAATTTAAGTAACTTAGAGCTAGGCCAGCCAGCATTTATAAATAATTTACTTTTGCACCAGCAGACTTACTGGCAGAACGTTAAGAAGTCATTACAAGTTGTCCATGTCGCATTTGTACTCGTAACTTTTGGTGAGTGTTTTTATGTAAAATAAACGCTTCTTTCTTTAAATTGATATTGCTGATCTGGTAGCTACTAGAGCTGCTACATTAATCGTATTCTTGTCTTGGAAATTAAAATCTAAGCGCCTCAAATTTCAATAAGAAAACGTGCTACATGTGCCGCCGACAAATCACACCACACAAACAAACTTACAATGTTATTTAAGTCATTCTAAACACAGTAATAAATTAAAACAGAAGATGCACATACATAAAGAAATATTTATAAAAAAAAATAAAAAATCAAATTTACTTGAATTTATGTGTTTGCAATCTGGACTGTTAGAGAAATTTCTCTAGGGAACCTCACTATGTCAGCGTACTCCATCAGCGATCAAAATACACTAGAGTCTAGAATAGATTTATTGTAAGTAACTTGTCAAAATGCTGATTTTGCATTTAAGCATTTCAAATAATTTTTATCGTTCCCAGAGACATCTGTTTGTTGCAGCAATTGCAACAAAAACCAAATAATTCATTGCATTTCATACAAGTTTGTTTGCTAATATTTTATTTTCTCAATCTTCTTCATTATTTCCACACAAGTTGTGTGCTGTGTTGGGTTAATTTATTTATTTTTTTTTTTCATACAGCAGTTTTATATTGCAACAGCGGCATCGGTGGTAGCCACCTTGTCTACGATGGTGGCATTAATCGTTTTGTGTGATTTCTTATATATTTTTTTTTCAGTTGTTCAGCAAGTTGAGTATTAATTTACAACCTGTGAAAATTGTCAAGATTTTATATGTTTATCGTAAGCATATTCAAGTGCTTATAAAGTGAATATGAGTAATTAGTAAAAGAATAACTGATAAATCAGTGGTTAGCACAATTTTATAAATTTTTTTATTATTTAAATAAAATTCTCGGTTATGCTTTGAAGTAAAAAAAAAAATAAATTTATTTAGTTAAATTTATTAAAGTTTTGTGATTTTAGCAAATAAATCAAAATTTGATTGGCAACAAATGGAAAAAAATATTTTCTTTTAAATAACCACTAAAGATCATAAAGGCAGCACACCAGAGCACCCAACTGAGCCCCCTTATACATTTCTTATTGGGGTGTACTGTGCAACCTAAACATTTTTTTTCTGATGGGCTGTGATCGCCTAACTGCCAAAATCATAAGTGTTTCAAGTTATTTGAAAAAATTTTTTTTCTTGAGATTTTATTTTAAATAGAAAATTTTTGGAGAGGCTGCTTCACATTTTTTTTTAACTTTTAAACGACTTATCAGATATTTTACAGAATTTTCCAAAAAAATTTTAATGATATTAATTTTAGTTTGTTTTAACATAATTTTTATGGCAACCATTAGTTTTCGGGTTATTGAGAAAAAAGTAAAAAAAAATATATAATTAGTAAAAGCAATTGACTAAATAAGAATTATTTGTCAATAGTTAAAAAAAAAAATTCAAATTGGGAAATTTATTTATTTATTCAGTTCAATACTTACTGAGTTTTTTGTTTGAATATTTGAATTTTTTTATAACTATTGACAAATAATTCTTATTTAGTCAATTGCTTTTACAATATAAAAGTTCTAATGTTTGCAAGAAACGTTGGCGGTAATCTACTGAGGATTCGGAGTGGCGTCTGATGAAATGGTCTATATAGATATGTTATCCCCTTCAGTACTTATTGTACTGAATAAATATCTCATGAAAATATCATGAGGAAAAGAATAAATTAAAAAGCCAACACAATTTCTGGAATTAAGCACAAATAAAGATTAATATTTTTTTATAATTTTATTTACAAGATTAACTTTACTGCAGTCATTCCCATCGAAAAGTGACATTTTCAAAGAGCAAAACAACTGCAAGTATTTTATGCCGGCATTTATTTACATGTCGTCGTCACAGGGTTCTATTTTTTTTTTAATAAACTTTTTATTTAAGGGGCTCGCGTCACAATATTTCAGAGGAAGCAATAATATAGTAGAGACGTCATAACGTCTAGTTTGTTTTATTTAATTTGCTTCCTAATAATTAACAAACAACCAGGTGACAATACAACTTGCAAATAAATTGGAATTTCAAAGTGAGTAAATCAAACGTTTAATAAAAAAAAATTCTGAGAACAATGTACTCGTACGCGGGGAACTATTCAAAGTAAATGTTAAATATTTAAAACATTTAAGCTAATAGATTTCAACACTTAATGGGGTTTTACAAAACCGATTTAAATAATAATAAAAAATAATTTCTAGCTAAAATTCAATGTAACTTGTTTATTTAACATTTTATTTCATTATTAAATGCAATAAAATTTATATTGTAACATATTAAAAGCAGAATGTAAATTTTTTACATAAAGAACGAACTTAGGATTTTTAGTGAATAAAGATAATCAAATTGGCTAAACCAAATTCAGTTTTTAACTTATTATCATGAATTTAGCCCTTAATGGAAATCTGTTTGAAAATTAATTCGTTTTTGCTTTAATATAAAAGGGAAAAATTGTAATTCATATTATTAAGAACTATTTAACTCTGTTAAGTTTTAAAACTGCAGGAAAATCTAGAAACAAAATACACTCTTGATAATTCGGTTTAATACAGGGTGATATCAAGAAAGCATATATGCCATTCAAGTTTTTACCGATTTGTTTTATTCGACAAATCATGAATATTTTAAACGCAGAGATGTTTGATGATTTCACCTTGTATGAATTTGCCTTGACTGGTGCCAAAAGCAATATACCGTGACTTATGATAATAGAACATATAACGGAAATAATACACTGAGAAAACAACTAAGGTTGTGAGAACTAAATTTGTTTTCAATCAAAAATTCTGTTGTGTTAGTCAAATTTTGTAATTGTCGAATTTTGATTGCTACAACAAAAAAATTTTATTACCACAACAAAATTTTTTATTATAAACAAATTTAGTTCTTACAACCAAGGTTGTTTTCTGTATGTATCAATGAACACGAAGGAAGGAAAATTACAGCATTTGTTATCGATCGAAATTTCCATTTAAATTATATTGAAATTTCGATCGATATTAAATGAGCTAATTTGTCCTATGAATTGGTTTTTCTGTTTATAAGAAAATAAATTAAAAAAATATATTTAAAAATTCTAAATTATAACAAAACTAAGTACCATTTAAAAAACTACATTCGTTTGGGGCTAATACCAGTATTTACTTTTATATTTGGTATCAGTACTAAAGGGCTGCACAAGTGTAGCATGTACGCTACACTTTTTATTATAAAATACTACACATGTTTGTATTGATGTGTTACTTGTGCAGTCCTTTAATCAGTACCATATTACTCATTTCAGCACTGCACAACTCTAGTCTGATATTGACTAAAAATACAACTTTACCTTTAAAACATGTCAAAAAAAGTTGCAATTGAAGCACTTCTGGAACATTGCAATGCTATAGTGACCACTTAATTACATAAAGAAAACAAAACAACTTAAAGGCTAGTCTAAAAAAAATTTTCGCCTTAACACTCATGAATTATAGCGTTCAAAACCAATATTAAGAAACATTTTTAAAATCAAGTGGTACACTTGAAATAGAGAAATAATTTCATTAACATAATGAAAAAACTTAATTAAATCTGTGGCATCACTGATTCACATATGATATTATTATTTAAATACATTTTTATTGAAACTCTAAATTTTGAAATTAACGTATTTATGTGGTTTACTAAAATTAACAACTATTTAATTAATAAGAATAAATAAAAAAGCTAGTACTTAATGAACAAAGAAAGAATTAACTCCATAAATCATAATGGGTGGGCCAAAAGAAACCAATGGGTGTAAAAGTTTAATAACTTTTTTGTTTATTAACTTTTTTTTATTTTTTCTTTCAGATTATATAATATACAAAATGGAAATTTTTTTACACTAAGTATGAAAAATGATGTCTCTTAAATGACCACCGTTTTCAGCTTCGCACTGATGGGCTCTTTTTAGAGCATTTTCCATAACATCTTTCAAAACTTGTGGCTGTAGCGTTCGAATTTCTGCAACAATGTTTGCCTTGAGTTCAAGGATTGTCTCTGGCTTGTTCACATACACTCGCTCTTTCAAAAAACCCCAAAGAAAATAGTCGGGTGTTGGCCAAATAATTTCCGAATTTCGAGAAATTATTCGCTCTCCAAAAATTTGACTTAAAAGTGCCATTGTGTCTCGGGCAGTATAGGCAGTGGCTCCGTCCTGCTGAAACCACATACCAGGTCTGTTTTCAAGAGCAGGACGTAAAAAATTTTCTATCATAAAACGATACCGCTCTCCATTTACGGTTACAGCACTTCCATCTTCATTCTCGAAGAAGTAGGGCCCAATGACATTTTCAGATGTGATCCCACACCATACTGTACACCTGATGGGGTACAATTGGCGTTGATGAATGGCTCTTGGATTTTGAGAACCCCAGAACCTACAGTTCTGCTTGTTAACAAAGCCATTCAAATGAAAATGAGCTTCATCACTCATAATCAAATTTTCAATAAAGTTGATTTCTAATAAAATTCTATTGTGCTGGTTCTCTGTTCAGTTGTGAACCTCTCCATTATAAATTCTCCAAGTGTTGTCTATATAATCTGAAAGAAAAAAAAAAAAGAAATTAATAAACAAAAAAGTTATTAAACTTTTACACCCCTTGGTTTCTTTTGGCCCACCCTGTATTAAGTGAGGGTGCTAAATTGAATATTGAAAAAATTTTTCAATTTTAATATGAGCTTAGTACAATTTAAAGAAAATTGTTTTATCATCTTTAACGAGTAGTTTTCTTCACACTTAAACATTTTTTTTTATTTCTTTATTGTATTTG
Organism: Thelaira solivaga; assembly: GCA_947397855.1. NCBI lineage: Eukaryota > Metazoa > Arthropoda > Insecta > Diptera > Tachinidae > Thelaira > Thelaira solivaga. The sequence continues at coordinate 23,388,063 of OX377612.1, read as the reverse complement.
AAAAGTAAACTTTTCAATTTGTGGGGATTTTTTTATAAGCACTTGAAACGTTAGGCTATCATGATTGTTTGCTTATTTTACTCATACTTACAACTTATTTTTAAACATTTCTTTTCTTTTTTTTAATGATTTATTTACTTAATGAACATAAGCCTGAACGTATCTGAGACACTCATTAAATGACGTCAAGTTAAAGTTTCACTGTCAGTATCATATTGTATGAGCATTTGCTCATAAAAGGAAAAGTGTATCTGATTATGTATATGTTTTGGATGATTTCCGTTTCTTTATTTTTATTTTGGGAAATCATTTCATTTCAATTTTGGTTTAATCTACTTACTATATGCAGCATTAAAACAAAGTTCATTTAATAAAAAATCTCACATTCCTTTATTGATTAAGGTTAAACTACACTTTCTACAGTTTATCATTTTAGTCATGGCGATTTAGTCATAATTTGAATTTGAATTAATTTTTAGTTATTTTTGCAAAGAAATATTTTAATAAAAAAAATTTAACCTATTTAGTACATGAAACTTAAATTAATTTTAACTTTAAGGGAAAAGGATCTCAGGACAATCTTCTAAGAGACGCGTTCCAACAATTTTATTAAAATTTTTTTACTAAAACTAAATGTTACACGAAAACTCCCTACTTATAGATTTAACTTTCTTTAGTTCTGTAACCACACCATATTGTTTCTTTTCGCAATTTAAGGTTTCTTTTAAAAAAAAGTTTTCTGGATGCTGTTTTCCTTTGATTTACTGTTTTCTCTTCTGAGCACCAGAAATGCTTCCACCAAACTGACTTCCTGAACACTTGCTAAATCACCCGTTTTCAAACCATTTTTTAAATTTTTTTTTAAGGATAACATTGCTTAGAACCTGTTAAGTTTTGAAAAAGAAAGTCTTTATAAAAAACTGCATCAACTGGTTTTCGTTGTGAAGTGGATATTTTTTGTATAGAGATTTCTGATGTTTTGCCCACATTTCGTGACAGGTCGAACTTAGTAGGCTAGGTAAGGATGAAAGGATGATACATGTTAATTTTTTTTTTTTGTAATGAAAAGTACTAAAGAGTTTACAGCTTATATTTTAAAATTTGGAGGAGGATAATATTTATTTAAAAAATTATTTTAACATTTTTAAAGCAACCTTAGCTTTTTTTCTTTTCTTACGATCTTTTATTTTCTTTTACTTTTCTATATCTATCGCTGTCTTTCTTCATTTCCTTCATATAGAGGTATCAAAGAGACTTATTTGAGATCCCTGAGCAACCCAATTTAGCCTAGCTTTTAAGAAGTGTTTTTTATATCGTGGAATTATTATTAAAACAGCATAACTGTATGCTACACCTACTCATGGTGACCTTCTGACCATATCTAAGCCTAAAAAAGTAATGCAGACTATGCTTTTCATAAAATTAACTCTATAATACCAGTCTTGTACCTGTTTAGATATTCCATAAGCCGTCTCATACCTCATATTCCCTTTACAAGCAATGTTACTATTTTTTTGTGTCTTTTATTATTAAGAATATGTAAAATGAAAGCAATTTCAACATTGATTTAATTACTTTTGCTTAAATTAAAACCAATCCTCTGAAGTCTACCCAGCTTAAGTTATAAAGATGATCTACTTGTTTCATTGAGTAAGTCATAGTCCGGCTGGAAAAGCAAACTACATTACAAGGCCTTGTTTTGAAATACAGACTCCAACAACTTCAATTGACTATTTCGAAATATTTATTTATTTATCGTCGCATTCCATTCAAGCAACAAGTATGAACTATTTATAACAAAAAGTGAAAATATTCTATTCATTTTGTGTGATATCGAATGCGACGATTCAGCCTCAGTTTTTAATTTGATTTTTTTTTTGCAAATTAAAATTGATAAAATTTTATTATATAATGAAACTGAGGTGGACGTTGCTCAAAATTTTTTAACTTTTATTTCAAAGAAAATACCATCAACTGCAACAGCTCCTAATAAAAACATGAAACTATTCGCCAAGAGTTGCTGTAAAAATGTGCAGTCGCTCAGGTGCTACATAACTGAGAATCTCTATAACAGCACTACGACTTATTCTCTAATATCAGGCAGATTCTAAAATCACTGTGATTTCACACCTCTAACGATTTTACGTGATTTTTAGGTGTTCTGTAAATCTGGAATTTCTAATTAACGAGCTTCAAGCTCGTTCACGAAGAATTTAAAGAAAACAAAAAAAAATTTACAAAAAATAAAGTGTTCTTTTCTGTAAATTCTATAATTTTTTTAAAAACCTAATAATGTTTGAAAAATTTTAAATGATTTGCTATCGTAAAACAGTTACCTGACGGATTTTTAATCAAGAGACTTAAAAGGTTTTTGTGAGCAGAATACCTTTTTCATGATTTCAATTCACTTCGAGAAAAAATAATTTTCAGAACGTGGCTGTACATGGCAGTCCTTTCAATAGGTTTAGGAATTATTCAGTGGACCTGCAATATGTCAATCACTTTGTTGAAGTTAACCCAGCCTGCACCATTTCCTAACAAGTCAAGTATATAAATATAAGTTACCTTATTTATTAACCTACTCCGACATGCATTCATGTACAAATCCTAATTAATATTTAAATATTGAAGAGATTTGAGGGGCTTAACTTTACAATTCAGAATGTTTTTCAAGAGCTTTTAATATTTTTACACTTGAACTTTGTTATCATTAAAAATGTAGTGTAAACTTTAACAGCATTTAACATTCAATTTGCGTATGGGTCTTGTGACTACTAACCCTTGATAGTGGACGCATAGTAGAGAGTGCAAGAAGTTAATAATTTTTTTTATTATTTTCAATCTAATAAATTTTTATACACATGCAATCGCATATTTGTATTCCATGTGCGTGAATGATATGTGCTACGTAATTGATTCATTTATAGCAGTTATAATTATTTACACGTACGTTGAGATAAGACAATAATTTTTCTTATCTAAATTGTATTTAATTTATAGACACATTGCTTTTGATTCAGGCATGATTATCAACAACCCTTGCTCGATTGTGAACAAATTCGCTAGTTGTTTGGCCAATTTAAAATCACTATAAATAAAACCGTAAGTATTTCAATAAAACATGATCAGTATTCATTTGAGCATTCAACTAACTACTAAAAAATTCTCTTTTAAAAATAAATAGCAAACAATTAAAAAAAAAGAGAGGTGAAAAAAATTCTATTAAAATAAAATTAAAAAATAAAATTTTCCTTTTTTAATGTAACACGCTTACAGTGATACTAAAAAAAATAGATTTTAAATCAAGTGTAAACAAATTAAAAAAATTACAGACTTAAAAGCAACAAAAAAGAAAGAAGTAAGTGTAAATAAATAGTTGTTTAGTTAAATATTATAAATATTAGAATGTTCGCAGGAGTTTTATCTCTTCATATTAGAAGTTGTGCAAAGTTTTTCATAAATAAAATTATTCAAAAGAATTTTTGATTTTTTTAAATACATTGCAAGTCTACAGAGTTAATTTTTATTATAAATAATATGGATGTGTATATGTGTGTTTTTAGAATTTCTTATTTATTTAATTTAAAAAAAAAAATATTAAACTGAAGCTGAGCAAATTTTTCATGGAAATGAGTTGTTATTAAAGAGCTATTATTTTTTAAAGTGATATAAGTCGACTTAAAAAAGAATAAGTTAGTGGTAATTTTGTCAGATTTATGGTATCTGCGTAACCGCTAACTGATTTCTTTAACTCTACCTATATGCTTTCAAAAGTAAGAGTTAAAATTATATATTCTTTTGAGAGAAATTACAATTTCTTAAAAAGCTTTTATAAAAAATGACAAACAAAACAATTATTTTAGAACGCAACCACTTTTAATTTTTCAGGCTAAATTGTGCCTTTTCATTATTTCATAAAAAAAAAAAAAGATTTTATTCTTGATTTGAGTGACTACATTAAATACATACAAAATCTAAACCAAATATACTCATATAATCACGGAATTCCCGGCAACCGTAATCTTTCAATAGGGTATTGATTATAATCTACCTTGACTATGGAAACTCCCGGCATAATTGTATTTATCAATATTCTTATTATTATTATTATTTAGCGATATCCGTTCATTAGTCTGTGTAGTCATTAAAACTCTTTTTTAAATTCCGACACACAAGGTACAGAAAAGTTTTGCATACCAATCTGTCGATTGTTGCTCTTGTCAGATTAACTATGGAAATTCAGCCTACTCGGTTCGTAATGAATAAAAACCCGCGTTTTTATCTTTAATACGAAACCAGCTAAAAAATGTGAAATGAAAATCATAATACCTGTGCCAAAAAGCAAATGAGAAAAATAACAAATACAACAATTTGATTTTTTGAGCTATATATTTTGTTTGTTTAATTTTAATTAACACTGCATATGTTCTATGCGACCCATACACACTCAAATTCAATGCTTAAGTCCGTTAACTTGAAAAATTGATTTAATATCAAAATGATTTTGATTTTCTTCAACTAATTGGTCATACACTAAACAAACTAAGCATTAAAATTGCATTGAACTTGAGTGTGTATGGACCGCTTTAGCAATAAAGCAATAACATTGGAAAAATAACTGAACATTATTATTTATTGCTTGATATATGTTAAGATATAGCAACTCGTAACACGATTTAAATGTAATCAAGATGGAAAGAAATCCTAATGAATTTTATTTTGAAAACAATATTCAAAAATCTAAATTTTAAGTTTTTAAACTAGAAATTAGCATAAAATGTATTAAAATTTTATGTATTAAAATTAATATTTATCATTAATATGCTGTTTACAGGAAACGAACAATCCAAGTGTTTAAAAAATTTTTATATAAAACACTCAATATTTAAAATATTTTTGGGGATTTTTCATACAAATTTATAAGATTGGATTGTTCGTTTCCGCTAAATAGCACATAAATATTTAACACAAAGTTATGCATATTTTGAACTGAAATCTGCAGTATCAATGCAGTAAAACGTTCTTTGATGCATAATTTTTATGAACAAATTTTTAATGTAAACAAACTAAAAAAAAAATATACTAGACTGTTAAAGTAGCACACATTCAGTTAAAATTCATGTTCGTATATGCAACTGACCTATCTTAACTTCAAATTTGTTGAGACAAATGACAGCAGAAAAGCTTTAGCAATTAGTAATCATATACATAAGATAAATATTTAGCTAAAATGAATATAAAAGAACAAACAGTAAAATGAGTGGGGAAGTAGCTAAAAAAATAAAACGCTGATATGAACAAATTAAAATATTATTTTTAAACGCCTACACAAAACTCAAAAATATTTTATAAAACTTATTTCACACAGACAGATTATTCAACACTTTGGTCTTTTTTTATTTCTTTTAAACAAAAAATAGATACAAATTAAAAACAAATTTAAATAAAATAATTTGAATATGAAATAATATAGAACATCAGTGTGAGAAAAAAAATTTATTAAACTAAATGAATTGAATAGACTACAATAAATTAAAAAAACCAATTCTTTTTTATTGGTTTTTTAACAGTTAGCAAAAACAAATAAATATTTTCTTATTTTTTTATTTCTGCACAAATAGCATTAATATTAATAGCAAATGGAGATTAAAGTTCAAAATTTATCAATATCACGATTCAGTAACTATTTCCGAGAGCTACTCGCAATGAAAAGTGCAAATATACTTGAGATATTTCGACAGTTCTCTCAGCCACAGATATCATAAAGGATATTCTTCCATTTGTATTACCAGTATCTCTACTATAACTTTACAGTATAAGCTGTTATTTTTGAAAATGGTATAAATCCACTTTATGCAAAAAATTAATTAACGCTAATTTCAGTAAGATACTGACAACATCTTACTAAAATTACAAGTAAACAATTAAAAAAAAAAAAGACTTTGTGCACCACTTTCAAAAATTACAGATTATATACATATGCTTGGTAGATACCACTTATCAAAAACAATATTGAATTTAAAAATTATGTTATTTATTATACCTATTTTCGATTAGCCTACATATACATACACTACATGCATGTATATGTGGTAAGAAAAAAATTCAATAAAAACCCAAAAAAAAAATTATTTTGGCACAAGCATTTAAAACTAATATTCATGACTAATCGGTATTTCAGATGAATTTCACAAGAATGTTTAAAGTTATGGACAAATTATGTGTGTTTGTATGTAATAAATAGAGAGAGATAACGAGAGGGAGAGCGAGTTTCCCACACACCTTTGTTATATAAAATCAAGACAACAGCAACCAGCGGTGTCAACTTTTTAATTTCAGAAAGCACAGAAACCTAAAAAAAAACACAGAACATAACAACTTGAACAAGCACAAATTATATATCTACTTTATTTTTTTTCAAGTCTTTATATTTTGGTGTTTTTGTAATTTTAATCAGAGAACTACAGAGAGGGCGCAACCGCTCGTATATCTCAATAACTACACGTAGGATTAAAAAAGTATGTAATTTGACAATGAAACCTGCGGCAAGACACAAAAAATGCATTTTGTAGGTCTGTGTTATTTAAAAAAAAAATGGATGGCAGTAATAAAGGTGACATATTACTAAAAATCAAATTACACAAAAATTTTGTGTCAGGTATATTTATGCTAGGACAATATTGGTTATAACATTTTACCTCAATTTCAAGTTATGTTCTACTTAATTTACAAAACTCATTTAAATACAGGAGTCTGATGAACTTTTTTTATTCGTATAGTAAAATATAAACTTGCTTTAAAGCTACAGTCACATTACACAAATATTTTTGGAAATAAGCGTGACCAATATATCATCTACATATAGTTCATATATTTTGAAAAATATTCACATAGAATAGTTTAATATTTTATTAAAAATTAACATACTGGCACTAGCATATTTTTTATGTTAACTTGGTACAAAACAAGTCATGTTAGACTATATTAATATTTGCTAAAATGTAGTGGTTATGCTTAATTAAACAAATATTAGTGTAGTGTGACCGGAGCTAAAGTAGGTTAATTTTGAGCAGCTTTACCACTCATAATTTTGGTATAATCAACCTATTTTCGCCGAATGGGCAACTCACATTCACATTCAGATATATTTTTTGTTTGTATTTTTTTAACTGTAACCATTCGTCACTAACGCGGCCCATATACCACAGTAGCATACACAGGCTGTTAATTGATTGTTCCAATATGTACCCACATACATACATGTAGGGGAAATATTTTTTGCAATATAAATACAGGAAATAGTTAAGAAAGAAGTTTGTATGACTTTTAATGTTTGTTTCTACTGTTTCTAAAAACAATTTAAAAAGCAAAATCATCATACCGAAATTACAAATTAAAAATAAATAAGTGAAATGAAAATAAACAAGACTCTTACGGACTTAAGAAAGTGGTTTTTATTCTTGATTATTCAGAAACTTTTTTGTACAATATTTTCATTTATTTCATAAAAATTTATTTTTTGTGAAATTGAGCATCTGGGCGATGAGAAAAAAACACTAGCAGTTAACACGAAATAATGTTTTCTTCCAAAATTTTGTAAAAGCACTAAAACGGATGTTAAAAACACTAATTTGAAATTTTAAGCAACAAATAACAAAACCAATTATGTTCAAGTAATTTAAAAAACATTAACTGTGTGTAGTTGGTGCTTTTTAATATTCGACTTAGGAAAAAGTGATAAAAGGGCTGATAGCAACACAAAACCATTAAGCAACAAATAACAAAACCAATCGTGCTCAGGTAATTAAAAAAAAAATTAATGCTTTTTAATATACGACCTAGAAAAAACTGATAAAAATTCTAGCAATGACTGCATTTGCACATTTTAAAATGCGTACCTTTATCATCATGTAGATTAATATAAATACCTACAACACACACACACACACACATGCCACTAAAAACATTCACAATAAGCTTTTCGCTCTCACTTTTCATTAAACGAAAACTTGTTTAGCTTTAGTCGCGTGCTTATTATGAATAACACCAACAGCAATAAATTACTGGTAATGACACACACGCGCAAACACTTATAAAGGTCTCATGTAACTGTTATTAAAAGCTCTTTATTCTCTCATCTGCTTAAAAAGTCAACGAACCTATTTTTTACTTAGTGTTTTGTGTGTTAAATATACCCTTCTTTAGACAGTCACACCCCCTTTAAATTATTTACTTTTATAAAAAGCTTTTTTCAATAGAAAATAGTTAAATAACTGCAAAGAGAAGGCTGTTTTCATTTATTTATTTATTTTGTACACTTGAACTTGATTTACTCTTTTTATATGGAAAAAATAACGATGACGTTAAATTTGTGTAAAATGTATAACACGAAATTGGCGCTGAGTAATCATCAGTTGCAACAGCATACAATTCAATATGAGATATTTAAATTTGATGCTATTTTTTATGTGGGAAATTTATTAAAAAAAACACTAAGTGATGTCATTGTCTATTGTCTGTGTTATAAATATCGGTACCCAGACGTATTATTAATTGTGGTCTTTGCGGTCAAAGATACAATTTGCATACATTTGTTTATGAGTAAATTAATTAATGACACACAGTTTTAATTGTTAAATGTCAACATGAAATAGATTTCTAACAGAGAAAAACTCTATAAAGAGTTTTTTTTATATATGAAAGCCTCATATTGTTCGTTAAATAGCACATCTATTTTAAACTTTGATTTTATCTTACCTACAGTGATAATAGAAAAATATAAAACATTTAAGGATTTCGATAAAACAACTTCATTTCGTAAGTCTAAAAACTTGAGGCCTAAGTTTTTAAACCATCTTGTTTTGAACTAATTTGGCATAGATAAGGTGTTTTAAAATGGCGTCAAAATGAGCAACCTCAAGTTGTAAACAATATTCGTAAACATAACAAATTACGCTAAAAAAGTAATTCGAATTCTGGTCTTCTATATGATTAATAAAAAAAATTTTAAACTTTGTAGTAAAATTTCCTTAAAATGGTTTTAAGTCTGTTCAGTAGTTTCAAAGCTATCAGAACTTTTTCATGTTTAATTTCTTAAAACCAAATCTTATAACTAGAAAATAATTCCGTTAAATCCAAGGTAGGAATTACGAGGGCGGATTGATATTGAAAGTAGGAAAAAACATGTTTTTTTCAAAAACCATTTATTTCTCAACATAGTCTCCTTTTAGCTTAGTACACTTCATAAGACGGTATTCCAACTTTTTTATACCATCTGAATAATACGATTTTGGGAACCCCTCAAAATACGCGTTAGTTTCGGTAATCACTTCTTCGTTTGAGATGAATCTTTTTCCTGCGAGCCATTTTTTCAAGTTTGGAAACAGGAAAAAGTCACTAGGAGCTAAATCTGGACTATAAGGTGGAAGATCAACCAATTCGAAGTGTATTTCACATAATTTTAGCATCGCATATAATGCTGTGTGAGCCGGTGCGTTGTCTTGAAGAAAGAGCAAATGCGGCATCCATCTTGCCGATAGCTTTTTCATATGCAAATGTTCATGCAAAATGTTGAGCACACGTTTATATGATATATTTACCATTTTAACAATCTCAAGTAACTTCACTCGGCGATCATTCATAACGATATCGAGGATTTTCTTGATATTTTCTTCAGTAACCTCTTGTTTTGGCCTTCCTGTTGATGGTATTGTTGCAGTGCTTGTTCGGCCTGGTTTAAATTCATCAATCCAATATTTTACCATGTAATCTGACGGAGAAGACTCACCATAATGTTTATCTTTTGTCTCTTTTGTCGTTTTCTTTTTCAAATAATAGTGCTTAATCACTGCACGGAATTCACTTTTTTCCACTTTTCAAGAAACACAAAAGTTGCTTACTTCAAACGACTACAACAAATAAACTAATCGATGAATTTGGGTGAAATTTTAACAGCTGACGTTTGACAGATCGCAATTTCTATACAAAAAAAGTTTTTGTGTTTGTGCTGCCATCTAGCGCTAGGTAGCTTCTATATCAATGAAAAAAAGGAATACAAAAATTCTATAATACTACCTGGTAGACATAAAAACACTACATGAGATGACTATATACCTGTGTCTTAAACTTCTTCTACTTCTTTCGGCTACCTAGTCTATCTAACCTACCTAAGTTCTCTAACTTACGTTCTCTGAATAGATATTTATTTTAAATTATATTTTAAAATACTTGATTTAAGAAAGACTATGGGCCTTAGAAAAGTAGGCTTTTATTAAGATCTGACTTTGTTCATAAGAATTATATTAAGTTAAAGTCGGTTTTAAAAAGATGCTGACTTTAGCGTGACAATGGGTCTCAAAATTTTTTTTTTTTCAAATTTTAATATAGATTTTCTGTAAATAATTTTCTTTTATGTTTGGTATGGTAAACCTAACAAGCAGTTTTAAATATTTCGTTTCTACTTCTTTTTCTTTTTATATGGACACCTCCTACATAATTTCCAAATAACTAATAGTTTAACTTGCCTGCATGAACATTAATCATGTGCTGCTAATAAGAGACAACTGATGATTTGCGATTGGTTAAAATAAAACAAAGAAAATTATGATAGCAGAAACTAAACAACTCCCACAACATAAAAAAAAGAAAATCATTAAAACAAAAAATACACAAATGTAACCATAATCTGGAAAAACCTACATCCAGACTAGAGTTCTTTAGTTAAATACATATTTACGTTATTAGTCAGGCCATGGAAAAGTCATGAAAAATCCCAAAAGAGTATACATACATACCTGTAAGACATACATACGAGTATGTACCTACATAGCATAGTCATATGCCATCAATGCCAAAAAGAGTAGGAAAATCTCTTTAAATAAATTAATAAATTTTACAAGAGACCAAAAACATGTATGCTTGTGCACATTTAAGACTGAATTAAACCTCAAACACAAAATTATGTACACAAAATAACTCAAAATGAGTAAATTATGCGTAAATTTGTACTCACAAACAAACAAACATACGTGACTGATACCTGCCAACATGCATTCATTCATTCTTTTCTTATATTTATATATGAGGGAGATACCAGAATTTATTAAAAAAAAAATAACTTTAAATCAGATTAGTGGTATTAAGTAATCGTACTTAATAGCTGTTACTTAGAGGGTAAGATAATTTAAATTAGAATGGAAATGTAGGGGGACAGGAGAGAAATTATTTACATTCAAAATGCTAAAAAAATTTATTTTAACTGACTACCTATCAGATGTTTTTAAGCTATTTCCTTTGGAATTTTTTTCATTAAAAAAACCTTTTAAAGGAAACTTAGTAACTGGAAAACATTAAAGCTGCACTCAGCAATTTTTTTCGAAACAAAAGTTGTGTTTGAAAAAAAAATTTTCCGTACAAGATTTTCTTTGTATGTAGTTTAAAGTGTTCCTTACAAAGAGGAAACTAAACTACGAACAAAAACATATTTTAAGAACAAAAATTTTCTTCACAAGAAAGCAGATGTTTTTTTTACTATTTTCAATAAAATTTCTAAAGGTTTCTTGAATGCAACTGAGTAAATTAGAACAGAATTCATCTCCTTGTTGCAAATAAAATTTTGTTTTACGCAAAAAATTTTTAAAATATAGTTTTAAGTGTCACCCACAAAGAGAAAACTAAAGTTGAAAATAAAAAATTTGGGTAAGAAAAAAATTTTGTTCGGAGTGCTTCAAGTAGGTTAATAGCTGAGTATTAATACTATTTCAAAGACTGAATTTCAGAAATAAATTGTTTAAATGCCCTATTTTTTTTAGAAAACTCAGGATTAAAAAAAAATTGGTTTTATTTGATTAGAATTATATGTACATCCAAAAGCCTTTAAATACCTTCAAATAATGTTTGATAAAATTTGGGTTTTATTTCGTAAAATTGTACAAAGAAAAAGAAGAAAAACTGGCATAAAATTGGCCCAAAATTCAAACTTTTTGAAAAGTTTTGATTTACAAAATTTGAGAGTAAATATTTGTATAAATGAATTGCTCATAACTCACTTTACCTTGTCTTACAATGTCTTTATTAATCTTTACGCTTCTTAAACATTAAAAATAAAATTTGAAGCATTCTTTGTTGGCTGGTACTTCAAAAGAAAATATTTATTAATGAACTAACTTTCAATGGAAGCATATTTAAGAACTCTGTCACTCTCACTTTTTGAACTTAGGTTGGCCAAGTTAAAAAAAAATTAAGAACTTCTCACACTGACCTCATATTTTTTTAAATACCAAAGTCTGGCGATAAAGACAAATAAAAAAATGCACTTCATTTGCTGGCTTGAGTGCACTTGTTTGGTGCTTGTTGTTATATACACATACACACATACATGCAACTCTCATGGCATGCAACAAAAATACCACCTCTGTGGCTGGATGCACTAGCATAAGTACAAAAACAACAAACACATGAATGTTTGTTATTGGCGTAATGTAAAATACTTTTGCGCTTGAGCAGTTGAAATTTCATTAAAATAAACAAAATGACAAAGAAAAGAAAATAAACGTACATATATGTATACCTACGTATTTATGTACATACCTACTCACAAACAATATTTAGTAGAGAGCATCAAGTCTCATGTGAAGTATAATGATGACAAAGTTAGTCAATGATAATGTACTAACGCTCGTCTGTAGTATAAATTGTGTGTACCAGTATGAGAGTGTGTGGTTTATAGCTCGCGCTTAATAATAACAACAGAAATATATTTTGTATTTGTTAAATGAAATAAAAAAAAAATTATATATAAAACAAACACATTTTACGTTTGTCATTGCATTTATTAGTTCAAGTTAGTACGATTTAAACAAGCATTAAGTTAAGAACAACGCTCACGACTGCTTGTATCGATTATTATACGCACAACAACGAATTTATTAAATAAAAATAAACGAACATTTTCTAACGATAATTGTGAATTGCCAAAAACGAATTTTACATAAAAAAATTAATTAAAAAAAAAAACGAATAGTTTAAGTTAAACAAAGAATTTCAACAAACGAAACGCGCCAACAGCTACATAATATTATAGAGGATTAATTACCAAAAAAAAAAAAAAAAACAAACATAAAAAGTAAATACACTGTTAAGTATTTAATTATATTTCATTTACCGAGCTGTCAAAGCTAGTGCTTTTTTTTAATTTGTTGACTAATTTGGCTGGCTATTTAAAAATATATCTGAGCTGCTCTTTTTGAAAGTGGTATAAGTCCATTTTTTTAAATTAGTTAGCGGTAATTTTAGTAAGATGGTGTCTATATCTTACTAAAATGAGCAAATAAACTGTTATAATTGAAAGTGGTATAAGTCCACTTAAGAAATTGGCTCAGCGGAAATTTTAATAAGATTTTGTTTATATCTTACTAATATTACCCCTGATTTATTTTTTTTAAAAGTGGAGTTATGCCACTTTCAAACATAAGAGCTCATTTGCTTGTAAATATTTTATTTATAACAAGTTACCAGTAGTTAAACGTCAGACAAATAACGGGCGTTTGACTGGTTTTTAAAACCAGAATTAAGTGTTAAGTTAAGCATAGATCATCTGACATTTAGCTTAAATGAAAGTTAAACTAAAAGCTGCTTGTGGGGCCTATAAAATCTTAATTTTAACTACTGATAATTTTTAATAAGCCTCTTATTATGAAATTATTTTGTAAATATTTGACGCTCGCAGCTATCAATTATTTAAATTTTTTATGCATAATTTTTTAAACATTTATTAGAAATTAAATTGAAATTTAAAATTTTAAAGCTCTCTTAAAAATTAATCAATTTATTGATTTAAGGTCGGTGCTGTCCAATGTAAAAGAATTTCAAAAAATAATATTCATTTTGCGGCGGTGGAATAAGTGGAAAGAAGCCACCTTCATTATGTTTCACAAAAATATATGTGTCTCCATGGAAAAGTTTAGGATAGTAAATCATGGCTTTCAGTAAATCTTAAATACTTTTATTTTTAATCTAAGTAAATCAAAATATACGCCTACAAAAAGTCAAATCTAACTTTTCCGTGAAGAGCCCTCATTCATGAAAAATATATTTTTTTAATGAGAGGTTATTAAAAAAATTTTTTATAGGAATTTGGCTTAATGTTTTTCATATTTTAAATTATAATAACTGAGAAATTTTACCAAGAATACTATTTAACAATTTATGCCATTAATTGGTTTAGCTATCCATTTCTTTGACAACATTAAACAAATTTTTTACTTTAATCTTAAATGCAAATGAACACAAAACTTTCATGTGTTTTCTAGAATGCAAATATTTTAAAAAGTTAGTCAGCAATTAAAAAAAAAATTAATTATTTTGAAATTTAACTCCGTCTAGTTAAAACTCCTCTTTTAGAAACAAACGTTACTTACATACTTCTTTTCTAAAATACTTCCAATTCATAAATCATATTTTCTTTTAACATTAGTCACTTTTTTAAATCTTAATAAATACTAATACATTATACGTCACATTTCTTTTTATTTTAATAGTGGATTGCATGGCAGGAACAGCAATTTTAAAGAAACAAAGTACTACTACTAGTAGTAGCAACAGACACAACCAAAGCAAAACAACTAATTTGTATATAATATCACATTCCATAGCAGCTGGCAGAAGCTGTTGTTTATGGATTCAACAACCACAAGTTGCAGAGTCAGCAAGCATCATTATCAGCAAGTGCAACAGTAACGACGGGCCTACGAAAGACGATACAATAAACAACTACCACAACAGTAGTTGTACACTTGATGACAGAATTTTTACAAATTGTAATTACAACATAAAAACGTTAAAGGAAAAGCAACAGCTAACAACAACTAACAAAGAACGCCCCTTAACACTTAGTTTAGCCACAATAATAATAATGTCGTTAAGCATTTTATTTATACAAATGTCAACAATTGTGGAAGCCAAATCTATTTATGAAAAATCGGTTACAATGGAAAATAAAGAATTAAATAACGAATCAAATTCGAAAGTTTTGTTATCACTAGATGAAGCACCATCATCAGCCTCAGCAGAAAAATCTTTGACTTTATTAACTGAATTTTTAAAATACATTCAGAGCAATCAACGTCATCGTCGGGAGCCTACAATGCGTTTACGTAAACGTCATATAAGAGATTTGATTATAACCAAGTATTTGCATGAAGATAATCATAATTTAGAATGGAAAAATCCCTGTAATGTGGATCACATAGACATGCAAGCACAGCCTCGCCGTGTTAGCAAACAGCAAAAGTATATGGTAAGTAAAAGAAATTCTTAAAAAAAAATTAATCCGACCCCTACACACTCTATTGCAAGTCTAGCAATGTGAAAAAACCTAAATTTATTTTCCTGCAAAAACAGTATAACCCCAATAGAAGTTGCCACACTTTTGTCCCAAAATTGCATTGAACTTAGTGTGTTAGTTAAACCAAAGCATTCATCATAATAATTACTTTATTTTTCAAAATTTGCTTGTAGTACATGAAGAAACTTGAACACGATATTAGCATGGAATATGAGCTAATCAGTGCCACCGCTCACACCATTAACATCAATGATATTGCTGACTGGAATAAGCATGATGAAATATATAAATTTTTACCCAAACTGAATGTCAATGAAAGTGTAAGTATACAAAACAATACAATTTTATAACTATCAAGTTTAAGGTGAATGGAAAAGAAAAAAATAGAACAAATAAAAGCACAATCAAATTTAAATAAAGAAATACTAAGCAATTGCACAAGAGCAAAATAATTTCTAAAAAGCCAAAGAGATTGCAAATGATAGAATCATGAGCGGAGTTTCAAATTGAATTCTGTGGGATTTTTCAGCTGACTCTCTGATATTAGGCAAAGACAAAATTTATGCAGCAGACAATTGAGTCTATGTGAGTCTTTTGTACATTTTTGTTTGTTTCGGCTGTTACTTTAATGGCTTTTATTTTGCTCTTTTAAACGAAAACCTTTCATAACTAAGCTATGAAGTTAAAAAAACAAATTTACTCCTAAGCGCTCAATACACGACAACAGCATGACTGCGCAATCAAGTGCCAGCTGTTTGGTAATGTATTAAAATTTTGAGTGATTGTACGGCTTGCTGTAGTGATATTTTTAAATATTGCTGATAAGACTAGCTTCAAAATTATATACCTCAGTTCAGGAAAGTTGTTAAAGAGTAAATATTAGGATACTACGCTTTACAGAAATAATTTTAAAAATTAAGAAATATCTTCATCCAAACAAGACATTCTCTTTAACTATTTTATAAAGTGGTTCATGCCTTTGCCAGCGTTATATGCAGAGACGCTATTTAAAGTAGTAGATAAAATATTTCGAAGCACTAGTCCTTATAAACAGTGGTGAGTGAAAATCATTGAAAATGAGTACAAAATGGGCGTAAAATGGGAGTGGCTGCTTCAAAAACATATGTCACAAAATTTTGGTACTAAATGTACTAAATTTTAAACAAATCCGTTGTGAAACAAATATGTACGAGTACATGGCAAGCAAATACACAAACTACATAGCAGAAAATTAATTTTATTCATATAGACACTTTTGCAACTTATACTCGTAAAAAACATTTTCCGCTTTTCACAACGTCCCTTCCAGTAATTTGTTTTCAATAAAATTTTTATTTTACCAGTTTGATAGCATGTTGTGTGGTTCAAGCTTAAAAACTCAATCACTGGATTTAACATGCATGTTGGTGTCGTATATTGGCCGCTTTACATAAACCGTGTTTGTCATGCAAGATCATGTTTTTTATCATACTAGTTGACTACAGACTATTATATTAGTAAAAAAAATTTACCGCTCAAAAGTTGACAACAATTTGGGTGCAGTGTACTGCGTGATGTTGCATCTTAATTTTGTTTACTTTAGTAAGTCAGTCATTCAGTCAGTCGCACTATTTCAACAATCAAAACTATTTTGAAATTAATTTCAATATTAACACATGCATAAACTTAAGCAAGTGACCACCCAGCTAGAGAAACTTACCAATTAAAAAAATGAGAACTATTTAAAATAATAATTTTTTTGTTGTTATATTTTGTTTTTAATTTGGTTGTGGCAGTCAGTAAAACTTTCTATGATTTCTAAAAATAAAACTAGCTGGCAACTGCCACTACTTGTTGCCCTTGATTTTATTTGGCCACATTTTTGCTTAACAATTTTATGCTGCGCTAACTTGACAATCACCTCCCTCAGGGCTTAATAAAGCATGACAGCGTGATAAACAAGTGAAAAAAATTTACAAAAACTACCACAACACACACGTACATACCACCACAAAAATCTTATATTATTTTTAAGTCTTTGCCTAACAGCTGTTTGTTGTTAACATAAGGTGGCTGGCTGAACCACTTAAAAAAAGAGAGTATCTAGACTAGTTTCTCCCCGTAATTCTTATACTCATCATAACTGCACACACAAAAAATATACCAGAACTTTAGAAACAGCGACCAACAGCAAAATACAAAAATTTGCATAATATTCACATACATTCATAATTTTATGCTCTCCTTTGTGAAAACGTTTTGTTCGGGCAGGCATCAGAGAGTAAAACTAAGTAAAACGTTTATGTAAATGTATGTGTTCGTATGTCAGTTTAAAATATGTTTCAAAGATAAATCAATCAATCTTGGTTAATATTCAAATTTGTTCAGTTTTCCTTGTTGCTGGACTTGACTTGATATGAAAGGAATGTAATTTTTTTTTCTGTTTTTATTTACAGCAACCCGTATCACCTGAATATTGAAATATTTTGTTAAATTAATTTTCATTAATTTCTTTTTTTTAGATCACTTTACAACGTATGGATCGTTATATGCAAGTGTATGTGGGCTCCTTGGGCTTCTTGGCTCGATTGCAGTATAAATTTGATCAACATAAAGGCATGTTTGTTGGCAGCATCTCAGATGAGTTAAACAAGTTACTTGCTAGTGCCCGTTTCATTTTATGTGAACTGGAAACCACCATTAATGGTTCAAATCCCAACAGTAGAAAACCTCGTACTTATAGCCGGAAAGCCATGAACAAACGTTTTAATTTTGTTAGTAAACATTTGCAAGCAAATGGTGGTATTGTAGCGGCCAATATAGTGGATTTAAAATTTGCCAAATATTATTATTTTCAATTTTTACAAAATATGAAGATCACACTTAACCAAAAGTTACACATCAATGGCAAAAAGTATGGCTTTAACAGTAGCTCGGAGGATTATAACGGCAGCATACGCATGGGTGATGATGATAGCAGTAGCTTGGACTTTAGTTCTATTTTCAAAAGTGATTCGAATCTTAGTGTCAACGAAAGTGTTGAAATTCTTTTTAAAAATTCAAAGAAATCGCCTCATACACAAAGACGCTAAGCAAATGAAAAATTGTTGTTCTGCATATCTATCAGCAAAACCTTAAATCTTTGCAATGCAGAAATCAACCAAACAAAAAAGTTCCTAAAAAAATCCTAATTCAACATTTGCCTTAATAGAATCTAACACAATGTACTTAATTAATGTACAAGTATCTCAACAGTTTATTGAATCTAAACAAAATCAGTGGCCATTTAATTAAATTAACATTTTGTATTTTTTAAGTTCCTTTCCTTTTTAGCGTAAGACTTTCTTTTACATTTTTTTAAACATTTATTTCACTTTCCATTTAACTATTTATTGCATTCCATTTTATTTATTGTAAATCATTTCATTATCTACAATTTTTGTATAAAATACTTTCTATGTTTTTGTTTTACAAACTAGCCTTAAGGATAACCAAACCATTACTGTGATTATTTATATAAAATAGTGACTACTTAGAGTTTATACAACATCTGATAGTATTACTAAAATAAAATAAAAAATATTTAAAAGAAATATTTAATTAAAATCAATTTATCCAAATAATTTTACCTTATGACGAAATAAATAAATAAAAAACATAATTGTGTAAAAAACAAATATAAGTGTTTTATTAAAGCAAAAGCAAATGTATTTAATTAAAACAAATTATTTTTATTCTATAATAGCTCTTTTTACCCCCTTTCACAGGTTTCTTTACTGTATTTATTAAAATCCTTAGAATGAAAATCCTTAGAAAATTAGGCGTGGCTAGTCCAAAAATATATGGCAAACTTCCCAGTAGTGTAGAGATTATTTCTACCAAATTCGAGATAAATTCGTAGGAAAGCAAAAACAAGCAAACAAACATAAAATTAATTTTATTTATATAGATTTTGTTACTGAAATTGATTATTATTACTATAATCATGGGTGTCCTGTAGACACCCATGTGGAACGCATGTTCGATTCCTGCCCAGACTATGGGAAACTATGATTTTTTTTATTTTTTTTTTTTGGGTTGGGAAGGTGGGAATGCTGTTACGCATACCTGTCCGGTCGTCACTCATCGACAGGTTATGTTGCCTACCAACTAAACCCACAACCCGTCTTCTGGGGGAGGGGAGATTCCTTACCATCCCGGAACTACTCATCGCATTACTTCGAGATGGCCTCCTTCTTTGGCATCCTTGCCCATATCTGTTATCATGCCTCGTCAGGCCCTGTCCTTTTAATGTCCTCTACCGCCCTCTGTGGTGGACTGTTCTTCATCCAGATCTCTCTTCTTCCTCCGCAGTATTCTTTCCACGTAGCGAGATACGAGATTCCAGCTGTCTTCCCGTGTCACCATGATCTGTATGATATTCTCAACTGTAAGTGGGCCAGTATATTGCTCCAATTCTGCCCTTTCCTGTCGCCATCTCTAGCACATAAACACTGTATGCTCAGCGTCATCCGCATCTGAATCACCATATATGCACCCAGGAAGCTATGATCAAGGTTAACAATTTTAATCTTATAATTAATTTCTAATATTAAATATTAATAATAATAATTATTATTATTATCAGCCTAGTCCGACAGTCTTTACGAACGTTGTATTTGCTGTAGGATTAATTATGCCTAGAAATTCATTAAGAAATTTATTTCTAAAACTTCACCGACTCTTTAATTGTCAAGGAAATTTGTTTTCTTTAATATTTTTCTATCTGATCTTTAAAGTTAATTGAACTTAAAATACGCATTTCAGTTTAAAAAATTTAATAAAAGCTAAAAAAATGCTAGACAAATGCTCTTATCCAATAAAAAAATTGATGTAGACTTTAAAGTAAAATTTGTGGAAAAATTATATCAAAAATTTCGATAATAGGGAAAATATTTTAATTTGCAAAGGTATTAATTTCTAAAGATATCATGATGTCCGGGCGAAAAAAACGATATTCCTTCTTTTCAAGTGAATTGGGCCTCTTTCATTTAAAATACTTATTTATTTACAATAACCTAGCCTGTATAGGCCAAAAGCGGCTAAAAAGTTTCTACTAAAAATTAGATCTGTGTAATCTTTAGATCTACGTGTATGTTATTATTTTTAAAATTTTGTTTTGTCTTCTTTGAATTTTTTCTACATATGAAACTGGGAAATTACCCACAGTTAAATTTCAAAATATTTTAAAAGAATATAAGTTATTCAGAAAAATTGATTTTCTAATTAAAAAAAATTAAAAATTTGTTGAATTATTACGTTATTGATATAAATGGCATCCATCTAAATTTCAATATAGTTAATTGAAAAGAAAATTTTGATTTATATCGAGCCTCTCTTTTTTCTTAATTTGAAAAACTCCAACCAACAATTTGGGAACCGGTGTTTAGATAATATCGATTAATCGAGCACCAGAACCAGGTTAACAAAAGTAAAAATGTGTCTATAAATTATTTATAGCGAGTGTTGAACAGACTAATATTTTTTATTCAACACAGTTGATTGGCTAGAATTCAGCTGAGTATTTTTAGTACAAATGCTGTTTAGGTTTCTGGCTTTGATATACTGAGTTGAATAAAACAAGGTAGTAGTCATTTACTTTAAATCACGGATAATGTTGTAATTTAAAGAAAATGTTAAGAAAAAGTGTAGAGTTCAAAATTATAGCACTTGAATAGATAAAGGTAAAGGATATTTTAAAATTTTTAGTACTTATTTAATCTTATTCAAATTAACTCAAATTCAAAAAGCTTTCTGTTAAAAATAACTTGCTCCAGACAAAGCAATGCATAATCACACTTGAAAAACACACATCGTACAAAAAAAAAGATTTTAATACTTGAAAATCTTTTTAAGCTTTTTCAAGTATGCTTGTGCAGTCCTTTACTAGATTTTCTATGGACAAGCATATCAATTAAATTTATTTATTTTCAAAAGGTTAGCTGGACTCGCATTAACGAGTGTTTTTAAATTTCGATTTCTGTTTAAAAAAATTTATTTTGCTTAATATCAATCCTTTACATGTTTTTGAAAGACAAAAAATATTAAATAAAATTATAAGTTGTGCACTGATTTCAGTAATTTTTATTAGTATTATTATTTATTATTTGATATTAGAAATTAATTCTAAGATTAAATTTTTTTTAACTAGCACGGCCCCCAGATTGATAGTTTAGCAAGCTATCCACTAATCTACAGGTCACTGTAATTTTTTTATATGTTTCTTTCTATTTAAATTTTATTTAAATGCTTATGAAGCCATAAACTTAAAACCGCAGCTTAACTAGCACAACTCAAAGAATGTTTCGTTACTTAAAAAAATCCACACGAGAAAGGGTTTGTATTTTATGTGGTGCATAGTGTTATTAAGGAGATACAAAGAAGTATATTAAATTAAAATTAAAGACACAGTTGCCGCCGAAAACTTATGATGTTAATAAAATGTTAAGCTTATGTTAAAGCTTAACATATTCTAGCAGTTTTTTTATTTCTGATTTAAAACAGAAGGGGAAATTAAAACTCTCTATTTCTCACTTTCTTCCTCTATCTACTTCTGCTTCTCTATTTTTCCTTCGCTATCATGTATTCAGCATTACTGTTAAACTATAATTGCAATTTCCAAACACACATCCTGTCACTTTAATAAATGTGACTGCTTTTTAACTAATCCAGTGATGCCAGTCGAGAGTTTCCCTCTGTAGTGATAAGCCACGAATGATTTCATAAAGAAAAAATTTTTAATTTTTGGAGAACCTTTCATTGATGACACTCCCCAACAAATGTTCACTTCAAATAACTTAAAAAAATACTACTATCACATTTGATATATTTTTTTATAAATTTTTTGAAAATTACCAAACCAATTTTGTTCCAATTTTGTATAATAGCAAATTTAAAAAAATGGCAACAAGTTTTGTGTTGATAATAGCAATCATACTTGTGCAAAATATCGTAAATCGATCACCGATTTCGTAAAATTTCTGTATTTTAATTACTTTATAGTAATTGCTTTTATTGTGCAGAAGTCATTTGTGGCAAATAATGTATGATATAATAAAATTGTATTGTATGGATAAGTGACAAAAGGTCTTCTTTTGAGAGAAAAAATATTATCTGAAGCTTAGCACTCCCATGATTTGATAGCAGCCTTTTAATCACAAATATAATTGTTATTTTTGTATGGTAATCAATACTGGCGTAAACTTTGCAAACGGCGAGACAATTGGTCATATCCGACATTGTCTTTTGATCAGAGGCATTTTGCACGCTCTTGTCATGAATCAACTTGAACAGAGAACATGGAAATATTTCGTTTCAGTGACTATCTTTAAATTATAAATCAAGACACTATTTAAAAATATGTTGTCTAATTTAAAATACCTATTCTATGGCAAGCTATATTCTTTACATTCTCATTTGAATCGGTTTACTAAAAATCTTGAAAAAAAAAAACAGTGAAAAGAAAGACGAATGGTTTCAGCAAGATGGAACAACATTGCTAAGGAAGGTGATTATTGCTGGAATCTTTGTCCGGATTTAAAATAAGCGTCTCGCTCAAGAAAGTCCTATAAAAATCAGATTTTTGTACTGTATGAAATAAAGTAAATTAAAAAACTAAATTAAAAAACTAAATTAAAAAACTAGTGCCTTAGAAAAAAAACTCTCTGAAAAAATTTTTACTGTTGACCTTTCTAAGCATCTTTACGCAATGTCGAAGCACTTTTTTTAATAAAACATTGATGACTTTGCATTAAAAAAAACTGAAACATAAAAACATTTGTAATAAAAAGATCATGATTCACTATCGTATTTAATCATTTCCCATTAAATGAAAAGTTACATGAAATAAAAGCTTCCCTGCAATTAGAGTTGCTTTTTCTATGATTAATGAGGGCAAAGCAACAAAAACAAAAAGTGTGGCATAACCATTTTGAAGCGATTTTCACAATTGGAAAAATCTTTCATATTTTATTCCTTAAAAGTCATACGATTATTATTGAAAACAATGACCCTGCAGATCATAGCCTTAGGTGAAGGCTTAGTTGCGTTTATTTGCGATACAGTTGCCTAACAAACGCTATTAGGAATTTGTTGAGTTTAGGCACATATTTTTTTTAAACAACACAAATTCGCGCAGCTTCTTAGCTTGTCTGCAGAAAACACCCAGCGTCTAGACAGAAATCGAACCACCCCAGATTGGTGCACTAGTACGCTACCTACTAATCTATGGGGACACCCAATTACTATACCAGAAAATAAGAGACGTCAGCAAAATACCCTCTTCCATAAATTTCTATGAAATATTTTAAAATAATTTAATCTAAACTAACTAATTCTTGACTTGACCAAATGATTATTTAGAGGGATCAAAATGTTTTAAGCAAGAGACCAGGTCAGAGCCTGACCAAAAATTGAATAAAAATTTTTATAAAATTAATTTATACCAGTTAGCAATATAAGGGAAAAGAAACTGTAGCTTAAAATTTTTATGTAATTCTAAACAAAAAAAAAAGGCTATGACTTTTATTTTCTTTCAATGAGTCATTGAAAATATGTTGTTCTTTTTGAAAACTTTTCTTTTTTTTTAATATAAAAGCCTACAATTTTGGTAACATTATTATTTGAGATCCATTGTACAGCCTAGTTCCAAACTATAATACAGGACTACTCCCCAATCTGGCACTTGTTAAATGATTCATTCTTGAGGCCAGTATCAAACTAGCTAGGTGGGTTATTCTGTGTTTTTCTGAACAGAAACAAGAAAAAATACAAGAAATATCGGAACGCTTTCTTTCCTTTTGCTCAGCAGTGGATGGTACTAAAAAAGTAATGAAATTGTTGAGGAAAAAGTAGTTATTTATTAAGTTAAAATATGACTTCTTAGGAAGCTAATATATTGCAACTCTTTTTTTTTGTTAAGATGTGACGTTCCTTTTTTTATTTATTTTTTATTAATTTTTGATATGTATCTTTAAGCTCCTCCAGAAATCTCAAATACTTATTAAAAAATTAATAAAATTATTATGGGCTAAGATCTATTATGCAGCCCAGTACTCAACTATCATCCAAGACTCCTTACGAATCTCGTAATTGATGTAGAATTAATCATGCCTTAGCAGATTATTCTGAGTCTGGCCACCGCTGGGGCAAATAAACATGTTCAGAGATTTCCCATCCTTCCCGACCAATGTTACTCGTATGATTCAACTACTCTGGGCCGTCAGCATCTCACAATATAATCTGATGTCATTTCTACTGATTCATTCATTTAATGAAATTGATTCAAGGAAGTTGTCATTTGTTGAAAAGTATTATCAGATTAATGAAATTTTTAAATTTATGCACAAGAAAATTTTATTTTTTTTAAAACAACAATATTTCGTGTTGTTTTTTTTTCTAAAAGCTTTCGTTTCAGATATTTTGGAGGCAAAAATAAAACTATTGGTTATGATGAAATATTTACTTTTTAATTTCTCTACCACTTTTGCTGATGGTAAAGATTTTTTTGTTTAATTTTTGCCGGTTTTATGTGGCAACTTCCAAGTTTCTACAACCATTTGTAAGTGTTTGAAAATACTTCCAACAAACAAAGTTTAATAAACGAGAGCCTTCATTACAAAGAGCTTACTTACACAGTGTGTTCAGGCCCAGTTGCGTAGGAAAAATATTTACTATTTCTTTGTTTTTCCTTGTTTTACTTGTTTACATTGTGACGCTATACTGACGAATTAACTGTCATTGTACTTGTCTAACCTTGTTGAAAAATACGTTAAATATCAAATAAAATGAAAACGTCATTGTCGGAATAAAACCCAAAAGAATCATTTGAAGGTTTGCCTTTAGTTTGATGGTTGCTGAAAGCCAAACAGTTAAAAATAAGATTGAGGTTGTTGTACGTTTTTAGAAACCTAAACTCAAATATTTAGCTTTAGGATAGGAAATTTATTAATACGCTACGAAAAGGAAAAAATAATTCGCTATCAAGTACATAAAAACCATTCATTGATCTTTGACTTTTAACTTATTTAAAGTTTTTTAAGAATAATTTTTTTTTTCATAAAAATTGGTAATTGAACACTAGATTTTAGAAATTACTACTTTTATTTTTAACTTTAAGCTCTGATTATAAACAGATACTTTATCGGCATTTCGCTTGAAGCTTATATGAGTTTTTCTGAAATTAAAATTGAAAACGAAATTTTTTCTTTGTAAACATTTAGTTTAGCTTTACCATGCTAAAGGAAATTTAGTTGTTTTCTAGAATAGAGCAATAAAACTTGATTAGCACAAACCTAAAATCAAATTTCTCTTATTGAAATGTACCAGTTCTGTGATTAGTTAAAGCAAAGCACCTCACATGTAAGTCCGTTAATTATACGACAGTTTCTGTGTTAAATTCTTTCCTGCGCCATATTTTCCACTAAAGTTTTGTTTGTGTAAATTATGCTGTTCAATCTGTGAAATGCAATCTTCAAGTCAAATAATTACATCAAGGATTTTTTTTGCTTAACTTATATTTTCACTCATTTGTTAGACACCTTTAATTGCACATTTGTTAAGTGCATACAATATGTGTGCTCTAATGATCATACAAAATGCAATTAAGCCATATGACAATGTGTATGTGTGTGTGTGAATGTACATGGTAGTAGTGTAGTTTAGAAAATAAAAACTTTATATGAAAAGCAGATAGCAATTTTATATCTGTTTCCTGTAAATATAAATAATGTTCTTGTTATGTCACAAATACTTAGCAGAACATATGTATGTATGTACATGCTTGTGTCTGTGTATGTGCATGAAATTGAAATGAAGTTAAAACAATAAAAATCATTCAAAAAGTTGGTAAAACTAAAGAACTTAGATGTGTGAGGATGATGTATTTTTTACACACAACAAAAATAATTCAATGAAAAAAAAACTTTTGAAATATTTCTTTATGTCATTAGCACACTTAACAAGCGAATACTGAGTAGTTACTGACACTGTCTTAGCGCTTAATATTTTTGGAGACTTGTTGACTCTTTTGGATATGAAACAATTAATCGTTATTGTTTTGTAAACAGTGTCAAAAAAATTTTTTTTTAACTTTCGAAATAAATAAAAAAAATTTATAAACCAGCAAAATTATTTCACTAAAAACCTTCTAGCTTTCTACATTTCCAAAGTCAGTATAAAGGATCCTGTGATATGCTTAAAAAATAAATAAAAAGACAGCGACATAGTAAAATGAAAACGAAAAACCTAAATTTTATTATTAAAATTTTGTTATAAAAATTTCAATCCTTAATTTTGAGCTTGAAAAAGTTTTAAGGCAGTCAGCAGAATGGTCCTAGACTATTGAAATGGTTGCAAGCAGTTTTTTCCTGTAATTTAGTCTGCCCCCTTGATACCCACATATCCACTATCATTTATTATAATTTATTATACGTTTCAGACATTAAACATTTTTCTATTAAATCACTTTATATAAAACTCGAAACAATCATATTCAGTATAGAATTAAATTGACTGAAAAAATTTTTAATTTTTAGTAGGACGTATTTCTTTTTTTTTAGACTATATTTTTCTAAAATGCCATAAATCAATGAAACAGATGAAGCAAATAGCCTAAACATTTTTAATATAAAATTTAGCTTTAAAAAGTTTTTGATTAACAAAATAAATCCCAAAATATATTTAAAAAAAATTTTATATTAATCAGCTGTTATATTGATAGATAGAAAATTAATTCACTAATCGATTAAAAAAACCACTAAATTTTCAATAAATAAATTTATACTTCAATACTTTGTTTGCCCTGAATTTGTTGTGGCGTAACTGAAACGAAATAAATATGAATAATTGATTTTGAAACAAAACACTTTAAATAAATAAAAATTTCATAAAAACATTTTTTAGCAAATTTATTTTGTCAATAAACTAGTATTCGTACACATGCATTTGACACAACCTGATGGTTGTTTTTTTATAACGAGCATGTCTTTCAAGTGTCATTAATCATTTATATACGAGTGTGAATACAGTTTAGTTTTATTTATTTTCTTTTTTACATTTTTATTATTTATTTGTTAGGGAAAAAACACACACATACATCCACATAATGCATTATATATTTCTTGTTTGCATTAAATGGAATTTTTTGTTAAAAAAAAAAAACGGATCAAAAAGAAAAAGTTTAAACTAGCACATGCAGATAGAACAAATTATTGTAAAATTTGTGTTTTTTTAATGTGTGGTAAGCGTTATCAGTTGAAAATCCACTTCACTGAACTCTTGAAATTCAAAAAAAGCTGAATTGATATTAGTTTTTGAGGATTATTTTAGATGTTTATGAATATAAGCTTTTTAAAAACTAGTTTTTAAAGTAACATTATTGGGAAGGGCAAACCACTTTAAAAGAAGGCAACATTTCTGCAATTACTCATACTCAAGCATAATAAGATACTGACTACGGTAGTTAAGCAGACAACAAGATTTTTTAAAAGGCTAGAATTATTTTAATTGCTGCTACTGCAATAATGTAATAATATTTACTAAGAACATATTTTTATAATAGCAATAACAATTTATAGTTTGAATGATATGGATTCGCTTCCTGAGAAACCAAGAAATACAGATTTGTGTTATCATTAAAAAATTTATTGCTTTCCAGACCAAATTTTCTTTTTCCTTTTAAAAATACAATGATTTATTACTCTAAGAAAACAGTTCTCTATCGTTAGTTGACTACTGACTATTGTTTAAGGCACCACAGTCGATAGTTAAAATTACTGCGACCAGAATAGACCTACTGCAATACTACTCTCATATTACAAATACTAACTAAGTTAAGTATTAAATAAGAATTCAAAGATTTTCTTGGCTGATTTGTCCTCCATATTAGACGGCTGTAAGGATTGATGCCATAAGTAATGAGCACGGTTCTAAATTTGATGATTCAGTAACACAGTATATGTTTTACTATTTTTAATCTTCTTTACATAACCTTTACAAATTGTTTCGACTGACTCTCATACTAACCAAATGTTTCAATACTCTGCAATGTGAAATCACGAATCCCATTACAACGAATTTTTGAACAAATCAGGCCCAGTAAGTCATGGAAAGCATTTAATAACATTAATGTTTTCTTTAAACTGAAATTACTTTTGCAATTTCCTTTCCTTGAGATAACTCTAAGGTCAATAGAGATGCAAGACAGTCTGCAGATTGGTCTGGGCTGTAATGTCACCCTGTTGTCAGAGTGATATATGAGTGTTACTATTATCTTTTTCAAGTTATTTTCTTAAGCAGAGATCGATAGCAAAATAAGCTTTTCACAGTAGTGAATAAAAAAATATTGACCCAAAAGGGAAAGTTCACAAATTTACACTATTCTTATAAATTATTTTATTAAAAATTTAGAAACAAACTCACACTGTACAACAAAATTAACTATTTTTTATCAAATGACAAGGATCTGACTTCTGATTATTTTAGAGGGTACTAAAACAAAAGTATAGGTGTTTTGAGAGTTCAGAACTGTCTCTATATCAAATTGGGGTTTAAGGCTTCTTTCTTTTTTTTAATTTTAATATTGAATCAGTGTAGGTAACCATACCAATATTTCGTTTCAGGTGAATGAAATGTTCAACAAGCTTATGTACAACATTAAAAGAAATATTTTTGTAGAATACTTTAACCCTCTAGCTCTTCACATAAAGGGACTTTTTGACCCCTATTAAAAAAATACAAATCAGACTCATTCGTTTTTTTTGAGCTTAAAGCCGAATTATAAACATTTATTTTTCTATGAATATTTCACTTCAAATTTCTATAGCTTCTGCAGGATATAATCATAATTACACCATTACAAAACCTAGCCTTTGTGATTTGAATTATAATTAATTCAATAAAAAAAGAGAGGTCCTAAAAGCTACTTTTTCGAAATTGCATTTATCACACAATTTCATTTTATTTAATTTGTGATACAATAATCTTTAAAAAAAACTTTAATATAAATCTTACCTCAATTTGTATATGGTTATAAGAACTTTACTTTAGCAATACTATTAATAAAATATATGGGTAAGAACAACTAGTGCTCGTATTCAAAGAAAATTAAAGTAGACTTGAAATCGATACTGTGATAAATTTTTATGAAAAATTTGTCATAATTTATACTTGAAGTCTTTATTAGTCTCTTTGTATACCAGCCTAAAACTTTAGGATTTGATTTTATACAAAAAAAAAAATATTTCGTTTTCATTTCATATCGTTTTACAAAATCAGTTACTTAACATTTTGTAAAATAATACGAATACCGAGTTAGAAGAAGTTTTTTTGTTATTTTATAATTAGTTTTATTTTCAAAACCATAACGAAGTTTTAATCTAGTTGCCGAAGAATTATTTTTTTGTGTGTTTAAATTATAATATAATTTTAATATCACAGTTGGTTTTGTATTCGTTAGAGATAAATCTGCGTTCATGTCTTTTGTTTGCCTAATTAAACATATTTTATTACCAAGATTTTTTATTAGACTTAATTTTATTAAATTTCAAATTAGTTTGCTTACCCACAGCAACTTTAAATTTACCTAATAAAACAAGTAAATATCAACCCACTACTTGTTGCATACTACAAGTAGTAATAATAAAAACAGGGGTAAAGCAATAAAGTTTTTATAGAGTTTCTCAGTAAAAGTATACTGCTAAATCATTAAATATCTCACGCGCTATGCGGCAGGTCGTCCACTTCGTAGGTAATATTGAATAAAAATTGTGTATAGAATTTAAAAAAAAAATTTAAATTTACTGTGTTTTTATTTAAAACTACAGAAAATTTATTCAATAAAATAATATTTTTTATTTTTTTGGGCAAAAAATTATATGAGAGTTACATTAGTTTATTTAAATAAAATGTTTCTTTAAAGAAAATTAAAATTTTGTCAATTAAACAAAATTTTAGTAAAAATGGTAGTAAATCCTTGTAAAGTCTTTACTGTTTCCATAAACATAAACAATGCAAAATTTTAATACATACAAAATGTATTAAAATACAAACAAAATTTTAATGAAATTTCATTAAATTTAATAAAATTGGGTTGTAGAAAATAATAAGAAGCGAAACTGACTTTACTTTACTCCATCACAATTTTGCGTGTTGTTCTTTTGTAAAATGCTTAATTTTAATAATCAGAATAAACAAATGTGACAGCTCGCAAATTTTAGAGTTGCCATTTTACTAAAAAAAATTATAAATTAAAAAATGCACTCTGACTGGGATACCCTATACTAAAATAAATCTCTCTCATTAGTTTTATTCATAGCCAAGTAATTTGATAAGCAATTTCTATTTTATACTTGTGTAGTTACAAAAGCTAATCAGTCCATTGTTGAGTGACATCACATTGGCCCGAGTTAGTCCGATGCTCAAAAAAAGTTCATTAATTTTTTCCATAACGACAAAAGTAATAAATATTTAAGAGAGAATAAACTTTGAATATGAAAATAACAAAATTTGGTCTTTACGTAATTGTCGAAATATGTTTTTCAACAATACAAATCTCTTAAGCTCGTCTGAACAACCCATGACTTCTGATTGGAAGAATAGTACACTACACACCATATACAAACTATCATCGTATTTCATAACGCCGAAGTGCAAAACATTGACAATGCATCACATTTCAAAACGTCGTAGACAAGTATAAGAAACGCCGCAAAATAGCAATAGCCGCATCAGTTTCACAGTTGATGCTTTTACTTTTGCATTGTTTCGCAACTCTGTATTTATAAAAATTTTAAATACCGTGTTAGAATTGTATGTCTTATAACGTTTTGGAAGTCAGCCTATGTGAGCCTCACAATTACTTCTTTCTTAGAAAACTTTAATTCAAATTGAAAAACAATTTTTTCAATATTCAATTGTAAAACTTTAATAAATTTATTAAATGAATTTCAAGAAAATTTAGTTAATAAAAATATAATCACAAATAACTAATACGAGTAACTAATTCGTCGCAAAAGTACAAAATTTTTTTTTTTAACTATTTAATGTCTCTAATGCAATACAAATATATAATAAGTTTAAATAGAAAGGCAGCATAATAAAAAGAAAGTGCTTTTATGAGTGTTTCAACTTATTATCGTATGCCTTGAATTTGCTAAGAAAATTCTATTTTTGTTATTTTAGTTCTAAATTATGTGTTGGTTGAGTAGCCTATGAAAATATTGCACCATAAAAATAAAATTTCTATTGCCACCATATATAATAACGATGGAAAACGCCCGCAATTTTATCTATACAAATAAATATTTTTGTTTAGCAAAAATGTAAGTTCTATAAAATATGAGTGAACATGAAAATGTATAGAAAAATATGTATTTTACCACCCACTTCCGGGGGGTATCACAAACATAAGCTTGAGCTAGATACCAGAAATACAAACTAATTAAAATAAAAAATCAAAAAGAAAATAATAATTTAAGGAAACACAAAAAACTTACGCTCAATTACACAGTAGATGTTGGTGTTGTGAAAGAAAAGAAAAATATAAAAGAAACCATAATAATTTTTAGTGAAATAGAAATGTAATTTTAATGTCGTAACATCTTGTAGAGCTTAAATTATTATGACTACATAAGTTGTTAGAGCTGATGATTAAGTGACAATTATAATCTTTAAAACCACACTGCTCACTCTTATAAATTAATATGACATTTAGCATTCAACCGTCTGACATATTCTAACATCAAATGGTATTGTAGGTTGAGAAAGTTTCAAACTACTTTTTTCTTATCTGGTAGCAGCATTATAAATTTTAATATAGAAGAATGGCAATGAAGGAACCAACAATACAACTACTAAATGACCATAACAGATGATGGCAGATGTTGTGAGTGAGTTGTATCCTGTTTGTTATGTTGCTACACCAACACTTACAACACAATTTTGTGTTGTAGTCTACAATGCACTCGTATTATTTTGTTTTTTTTTCTTTGTTTGTTTAAACAATATTTCCGGCATGGAATGACAGTAAGTGCGTCATTTAACATAAAATCATTGGATTTGCATACACTTCCTTTAAATAATCATTGACACAGCACAACACTAACTTAACAAAAATAAGTCAACTACATGAGTATATAGCATCAATAGCAGCTGGCAAAGGGAATAGCAATAACAACAACAGAAATAAATAACTGATAAAACAATAAACTGCTGTAAAAGACTCCTTCATCGCTTAACGTTTATCACTTATAGTTTTTCTTTTTCTTTACTTTTGTTTTTTCTCTTTCTATTTACTGGTTAAGTGTTTTATACATTTAAACTATGAATTAATGGAAGACAGTGGGTTGTACAGTAAATACATTATGCTTTATAAAAAAATATATACAAAAAATTAAATAAATAGATTAAAATTAATATAAAAAACTAATTGAAAATCTATTTAAAATTTTAAGAAAATAAGATGAAATACAATGAAATTAAATAAAAATTAAAAATTAAAAATTAAAAATTAAAAATTAAAAATTAAAAATTAAAAATTAAAAATTAAAAATTAAAAATTAAAAATTAAAAATTAAAAATTAAAAATTAAAAATTAAAAATTAAAAATTAAAAATTAAAAATTAAAAATTAAAAATTAAAAATTAAAAATTAAAAATTAAAAATTAAAAATTAAAAATTAAAAATTAAAAATTAAAAATTCAATATTAAAAACCTTAGATTGAATTTATATTTAATGATACAACACCACTGTCTTTCTAACACTTTTGTTGTATAAATTTTTTAAAATTTATATTTCTCCTATAATCATAACCATAAGAAAAATATCACCATCATCAGAATAGTATTAGTGTCTTAGTTGGTGCAAAATAACAAAACTTTGTTTTACTTTTATTTTACATTTTAGTTTAGAAAATATTATTTTACTTTTGCTCACAAAAAGAAAGTTCATTTTTATCTCCAGCATTGTTCTATGCATCTAATTTTTGTCTTAAAATATTTTATTTTTTATTTTACTTTCTGAACAGTCAAGTTGTGTAGAAAGCAGAGTTTTAAAATAATTAAACAAAATAAACTTATTTTTTAAGTTTTTTTTTATTTTTAATTTTTTTTTTTTAAGAAATTGAGCGTAGGAGAGAACACCAGAAGTATGCAATTTTCAAATAAAAATTAATTTATGAAACGATTTGCTTTTCTGAAAAATTATATGGTTTTGTAGCCTAAAAGCTTGATT
The DNA here is from genome assembly GCA_947397855.1 of Thelaira solivaga. NCBI lineage: Eukaryota > Metazoa > Arthropoda > Insecta > Diptera > Tachinidae > Thelaira > Thelaira solivaga. The sequence continues at coordinate 23,354,473 of OX377612.1, read as the reverse complement.
GATTTAATATTCTAAACAACTTGAAATGTATTTCCTTCTTAAATTAGTACGATTTTCAATTCATATAAATTGTTATATTAAAAAAATTTATTAAATAACAAAAATTGACATGTAGATTTTGGTAATGAAAGACAGTAGAGTTATTTTAGTTTTCTCTAAAGGTTTTAATTTTTAGTTATTGAATTATTTCTTTCAAAAACTGATATAGTTTTTGGTTAAGGAAGCAACAAAGCCCTATACATTTTCGTCTGTTTTACCATGAATAATTCTTGTACAAAGAATACGCAATAAAAACGAAAAAGAAAATTAAAATAAATTAAAACTAAGTAAAAATATATTATTGCGGGATTAAGAGACTTAATTACTCCCTATAATTAAAAAAAATCTGTTCTAAGTTGATAGCAAACTTTAACGTTCGGTATCATTCCACAAATACTAAGAACTTGAAAAAATAAAAATGATGATGAACCTTCGGTTCACTTATTTAAAGGCACTAAAAATTCCATATTCAGCAACCTGTATATTTTGCAAATTTTAACCGATTGCAGAATTTTAAAATAGAAATGGAAGCTAGATACATTGAAATATAAAAAAAATCATGACATTAGTAGTTTCTTTACTAAAGAACTTTTTTTAAGCAATTTATCAAAAAAAGGCTAAAAATGTGCTATTTTTTTTGATTCACTTGAATAAAGGCACTTTAACTAATTTTAATGAAAAACAGTTTTTCTTGTTTTTTTAATTTATTTTACTTTATTTAAGAACTATTAGTAGTGGGCACAACCCCCTTTGTTTTTAATAACTTCAAATATACGGGCTTTCATTGACAGATTAAGAGAATTTATGTAATCCAACGAAATTTGATTCCAAGCATCCTTAATGGACTGAATTAGTGACTGCTTGTCATCAAATTGTCTACCTCCTTCATAGACCCCAGACATTTTCGATAATGTTTAGATCTGGCGAATAAGGTGGCCAGTCAAGAATTTAACATTTTGGCTTGCAATGAACTCCTTTACTACTCTGGCGTTGTGTATAGGCGCATTATCCTGTTGCAATATCTAAGATATGGAACCAAATAGTTCACTAAACTTCGGAAAAGACGATTCCAATAACGTTTTATAGGTGCAAGCACTTTGAAATTCAAGATCGATGGTGCCATAGTATGTAATAGCACCCCACACCATAACGCCGCCCTCTCGGCTGTGATGTCGGTTCAAAAACCGCTTTTCTTTGCACAAATCATGGAAATAATAGTTATAACTATCAGGCCCATCCAAATTAAGCTTCTTCTTATCTGTAAATACAACTATTCTCCAGTCATTTACATGACCTCTTTGCTGCAGAGGCCATACCATGCGAAGTGAAGCTGGTTTTCCTTACGAAGAGCATTAAGTGGCGGTTTTTTTTTTGTAATTTCAGGTATTTAAGATACTCACAGATCTTAATTACTCTGCGTACTGATGACTTGCTCGCTTGCACTCCAGCTTGAGCTCTTATTTTTAATAAAGATAAGGCAGAATTAGAAGCAATTCTGATGATTTTTCTTTTCTCATACGTAGGTAAAGACAATGAAACCCTTTCTTTAATATTTTTTCATACCCCTCGGGGTTCTATTGGGCTTCGTCCAATTTTTTTAGCTATTGCGCGGTTAGAATATCCTTCAGAACGGTAAACATCGATTTTAGTTTTTTCTGATAGACTTAAAATTTTTTGTTTAGCCATTTTGACTCGTAAAATGATTAAGATGTAATAAATTGCAATAAGTAAACGCTTTCTACAAAAAATCATCGCTTACTTTAAAAATAAAAAAATAATAAAGTGCCTTTATTCAAGTGAAATAAAAAAAAGAGCACATTTTTCGACTTTTTGAGATAAATTGTTTAAAAAAAAGTTATTTAGTAAAAAAACCACTAATGTCATGACTTTTTTTTATATTTCAAGATGTCTAGCTTCCATTTCCATTTTAAAATTCTGCAAATGGTTAAAAATTGCAAAAGATACAGGTTGCTGAATATTTAATTTGTAATGCCTTTAAATAAGTGAACCAGAGGGTATCTTAAATTATGGCCACATTACACAAATATGGGCACATTGTAAATATTTTTATAGTCTAACATGACTTTTGTATTATATTCAATTAATTTAAATGCAAGCATATTGAATTTCGATAAAAAAAGAAACTTTAATTAAACTAAGCGAATATTTTATCAAAATATGTAAACGAAGTGGTTATGTTTATTGCAATAAATACTTGTTTAATGTGACCGTAGCTTTAGTTAAAGAGCGACTTATTTCAAATAGTAGCCTTAATTATTTATTAAATAAAATTTTTTTTAAAAAAGAAGCAAATGTTACAATCTTTAGCATAAACAAAATCTGTTCTCGTCCTTTAATGTGGATATAAAACGAATAAATACAAAAGAGTTGAAACAGTTTATTTAAAAGATCATCTCATAATATTTTCATGTTTTTCCTATTACTATCATCAGCAAGTACACAGCATCTTTGTTTCTCTAATGCTGTTTTTAATTTTATTATATAAAAAAAATTTATGTGAAAAAATTTACAGGAAACAGAAAGAAAACAAAAACAATGTAAAATATGGTAAAAGAAATCATGGAGAAAACTTTTTTAGCTGTTTTTAAATGACTTAACATTTTAAGAAGCAAAATCCAAGTGAAGAACAACACAAACTTTAGCAGCAACACACAAAATTTAAGAAAAACTTTTAATTGAATTATTTATGAAGAAATGTATGCAAAATAAAGTTAAATCAAATGAAAATCACATTTTCGCATGAAGATTAAAAAAAAAAAATAGAAAAAAGAAACAACATTTCACGGAGTTTAAATAAAACAGAACAATGTTTTGTAAAGATTTTTTTATATTTCAATAGAATAGAATGCGTGAGTAAAAACTAAAGACAATTGTGTACGAAATTTAATTTCGTTTAATAAAGTTTATTTGCTAATGATTTTTGAATATGGCGCTATGGGATATATTTATGGGAAATAACTGCTGTCTCCAATATTGAAAAAATACAACGTCGTCAAAACAATTTGCTACGAATATTTACTGCCAACCCTTTATATATTAAGAAAAAGAATATTCACACTGATCTTACTATCTCATTTGTTAAGAATAAAATTCTTAACAAAAGTAGTTTGACATACTCCCAGATGAAATAAGGTTAAGTTAGGCTGGGTTGCATAGGGCGTTCCGAATACAGAAAAACAGAACCCAAGTTTTGATGTGATAGCTTTGTGATACCTGTAAAGAAGAATGGTGAATAATAATAAAGATAGAAAAATAGTTAACGGGATAGTAGAGGAAAAAATTACAAGAGAAGAAGACGAGTCCACCAGGGCAGGACAGAAAGAAAGAAGGTCTTGCACAGTTTCTTTTACAATAGTCATTTGATTTTAGACTCATTCTCCTTGCATTTCTACCAAAACTGCAATTAACCACCACCACATTTCTCACTTGGTCTCTATGGAGTTACAGTAAACCCCTACTTCGATTACAGTCCAGTCTAGGCCAAATCATTCTAGCTTTATTGCACGTGCGTTCGTTTCTCCGAGATGGATATATTGTATTTTCTAAATTTTTATATTTTAATTTAAGATTAAAATACTTGTTGCTAGTAAGACTGCTGCAATAAATCGATTGTTTCAAGCTTTGTATGGCAGCTGACGTGGTTTTATTGAAACTATATGTCGTTCAGATCTATTTTATTTAGTTGAGGCTCTAGAATAAATTTATCATATTCCTGTAATGAATGTCTCTCATGGTCACCGCAAAATTTACCTCATCTTCAAAAAAGTAGGGACTGACTAAAATCCGCACTAGACAGTTGCTCTTTGTGGGTGAAGTTATTTCTCATGCGCAGGGATTTTCTAAGCGCTTAATTTGACTATTTTGTGTATTTACAAATTCGTTGAGATGAAATTGGCATTGACTTCAGCTTGCTCTAGTGCCCATTGAACAATTGCTGGGGCAAATATTTTATTCCAAATTTAATCAAAACATATCATCTTTAAAGTTTAATAATTAAATTATAAATTATTTTATACTTTTTCTTTAGAGTAAAAAGTACACTCTTCCTGAGAAATTTTTTGTATGAAGCTTCAATAAAAATTCTTAAATATAAAAAAAAATTAATTAATTTTTTTTATATTTTACAGTTTTTATATGCTCCTATAAAATGTAAATCATATTGTGGATGAGCCAGCAGTAATTTTCTTAAATAATTAAATTAAAAATTCCAGATAAGTAGAAAACGAAGCACTGGTTAAATAAATATTTTATATGCCTGTCCAAAAAATATTTTTGATAAGAACAAAAATAAATTTTTCATTATTTTTGACGGTGAGGTACTGTGGTACGTATGACAATTACTTTTGTGTGTTTATTTTATTTTTATTGCTCATACGTGTGTTATCACAGGCCATTTACAAGTTTTCATGGTGTATTGCTTTTTCTTTTTATTTAAAGCCACTATGCAACTTTGTAAAACTTAAATGACGAACAGTAACAGTAATAGCCAAATTGTGGTAAATGTTGTTTTAATAAACTTTTGGTTTTTTTCGGCTATTTTAACCAAATTATACAACAAATGCTTACGAAAAAGAGAAAAAACTTTAGTAATGTAGTGACTATTCAGCGATATAATGCTTGAATATAGAAATACACACACATACGATATTGCATCAGTATAAATATTTAATAAATACCATAGTTACACTCTCAATTTACCCATATTAACACAAAACTAGAATTTGCTATAAACCACTTACACCGCATATACCGCACAAACATAGAAATAAATACACATGCTCTACAAATATAAATTTAAGGACACACAAACACAGTTTTTACAGCCACTACTTCACCACCACTAATGCGAGCATATTCTTGCTTAAAACATAACAAAGTGAGAGAAAAATTGCTGTGTTAGACTTTAACTTTAATATTTAATTTGTTAAATGTTTGCACTTAAAACAGAGAATAAAACATCAACTGCAGCAGTATTTACTACAGCAATAAATATAATTTTTTAATTTTTTTATGCAATATACAATAAAAAATTATTCTACAAGTAAAATTTGGCAGTGGTGAGCCTTATAAACAATTCCTAATCCGAGTATACGCGAAACTTTCAAATACTCGTATTTAAAGTCGCCATTATGCTTAGTTTATCTAGAGCCGGCAAAATATTATAATAATTAAAATGTTTTCTGAAATATTTAATTAATTTAAGTTACAGAAATTAAAATTAACTTATATAAAAAAAGAGAAAAAAGTGCGAATCAGTAACTATTAAGATTTCGACAGAGTAATATTTTTAATTACAGATTTTTCTGTTTGCATGAATTTATAATTCAATAAATTTCGGTTAATTATAGGAGTTAAATATTCATTACTAATATGAATACCGTGTACAATAACCAAAATTAACAAAAAATGGCTAACCACACAACTGACTGTTAAAAATTATACTGAATCCAAAATTCCCTAATTTTAGTGTTAACTCTTTTTCACCAAACATTTTTCTTTTAAAATAAATAGTGAATCGAGCTACTGGTACCAATATTAGGGACTGAAAATCAAGCGCCAATGCAATTTCAATGCGAAAGTACTGCAGAATTTGGCGTATATATTTGCTTTTGTTAATTGATCAATTAATTATAGAAAATCAAAATAATTTTAAATATTTCATTAAATTTTAGAATATTAAAAAATGAGCTTTTATAGTGTATTTTGAAAATTTATCAATTTAAGAAGCTAAGAACGAAAAATGAGAACCAAAAAATAAAACCTTGGACTACCCCTTTCGCTTTTTTTTTTAGTGATAAAAAAATTTTATTGCACTATCCACAAGAAAAAAAATTCTTACAAAAGCCATTACGATTAGCTATCTACTGCAAAATAAATCAAGTCGATATATTGAAAACTCAGCAAGTTATGACCAAAAAGGTAACCAGTTCTACTAAAAAAAGGCCGGAAAAAGGCAGTAGTAGAACTGCTTACCTTTTTGCTCATAACTTGCTTACTTTTCTAGATATCGACTTGATTTCTATTGCGTTGAATAGAGAACCGTATTGGCTTTAACTCTAGTTTTGCTTCTTGCAGATAGTGCAGAAAAAATATTTTTTGCCAAAAAAAACAATGGACTACCCCCTTTGCTTTTTTTTGAAAAAATGATTAAAAAATTTTCTTGCAGTATCCACCAGAAAAAATTTCCAATTAAAGGCAACACGGCTAGCTATCCATCGCAAAAGAAATCAAGTCGATATATTGAAAACTCAGCAAGTTATGACCAAAAAGGTAACCAGTTCTACTAAAAAATGGCCGGAAAAAGGCAGTAGTAGAACTGCTTACCTTTTTGCTCATAACTTGCTTACTTTTCTAGATATCGACTTGATTTCTATTGCGTTGAATAGAGAACCGTATTGGCTTTAACTCTAGTTTTGCTTCTTGCAGATAGTGCAGAACAAATATTTTTTGCCAAAAAAAACAATGGACTACCCCCTTTGCTTTTTTTTTGAAAAAATGATTAAACAATTTTCTTGCACTATCCACCAGAAAAAAATTTCCAATTAAAGCCAACCCGGCTAGCTATCCACCGCAAAAGAAATAAAGTCGATATATTGAAAACTCAGCAAGTTATGACCAAAAAGGTAACCAGTTCTACTAAAAAATGGCCGGAAAAAGGCAGTAGTAGAACTGCTTACCTTTTTGCTCATAACTTGCTTACTTTTCTAGGTATCGACTTGATTTCTATTGCGTTGAATAGAGAACCGTATTGGCTTTAACTCTAGTTTTGCTTCTTGCAGATAGTGCAGAAAAAATATTTTTTGCCAAAAAAAACAATGGACTACCCCCTTTGCTTTTTTTGTGCAAAAATGATTAAACAATTTTCTTACACTATCCACCAGAAAAAATTTCCAATTAAAGCCAACCCGGCAAGCTATCCATCGCAAAAGAAATCAAGTCGATATATTGAAAACTCAGCAAGTTATGACCAAAAAGGTAACCAGTTCTACTAAAAAATGGCCGGAAAAAGGCAGTAGTAGAACTGCTTACCTTTTTGCTCATAACTTGCTTACTTTTCTAGATATCGACTTGATTTCTATTGCGTTGAATAGAGAACCGTATTGGCTTTAACTCTAGTTTTGCTTCTTGCAGATAGTGCAGAACAAATATTTTTTGCCAAAAAAAACAATGGACTACACCCTTTCCTTTTTTTTAAAAAATGATTAAAAAATTTTCTAGCACTATCCACCAGAAAAAAATTTCCAATTAAAGCCAACACGGCTAGCTATCCATCTCAAAAGAAATCAAGTCGATATATTGAAAACTCAGCAAGTTATGACCAAAAAGGTAACCAGTTCTACTAAAAAATGGCCGGAAAAAGGCAGTAGTAGAACTGCTTACCTTTTTGCTCATAACTTGCTTATTTTTCTAGATATCGACTTGATTTCTGTTGCGTTGAATAGAGAACCGTATTGGCTTTAACTCTAGTTTTGCTTCTTGCAGATAGTGCAGAACAAATATTTTTTGCCAAAAAAAACAATGGACTACCCCCTTTCCTTTTTTTTAAAAAATGATTAAAAAATTTTCTTGCACTATCCACCAGAAAAAAATTTCCAATTAAAGCCAACCCGGCTAGCTATCCATCGCAAAAGAAATAAAGTCGATATATTGAAAACTCAGCAAGTTATGACCAAAAAGGTAACCAGTTCTACTAAAAAATGGCCGGAAAAAGGCAGTAGTAGAACTGCTTACCTTTTTGCTCATAACTTGCTTATTTTTCTAGATATCGACTTGATTTCTGTTGCGTTGAATAGAGAACCGTATTGGCTTTAACGATAGTTTTGCTTCTTGCAGATAAAGCAGAACAAATATTTTTTGCCAGAAAAAACAATGGACTACCCCCTTTGCTTTTTTTTGAAAAAATGATTAAAAAATTTTTTTGCACTATCCACCAGAAAAAATTTCCAATTAAAGGCAACACGGCTAGCTATCCATCGTAAAAGAAATCAAGTCGATATATTGAAAACTCAGCAAGTTATGACCAAAAAGGTAACCAGTTCTACTAAAAAATGGCCGGAAAAAGGTAGTAGTAGAACTGCTTACCTTTTTGCTCATAACTTGCTTACTTTTCTAGATATCGACTTGATTTCTATTGCGTTGAATAGAGAACCGTATTGGCTTTAACTCTAGTTTTGCTTCTTGCAGATAGTGCAGAAAAAATATTTTTTGCCAAAAAAAACAATGGACTACCCCCTTTGCTTTTTTTTGAAAAAATGATTAAAAAAGTTTCTTGCACTATCCACCAGAAAAAATTTGCAATTAAAGCCAACACGACTAGCTATCCATCGCAAAAGAAATCAAGTCGATATATTGAAAACTCAGCAAGTTATGACCAAAAAGGTAACCAGTTCTACTAAAAAATGGCCGGAAAAAGGCAGTAGTAGAACTGCTTACCTTTCTGCTCCTAACTTGCTTACTTTTCTAGGTATCGACTTGATTTCTATTGCGTTGAATAGAGAACCGTATTGGCTTTAACTCTAGTTTTGCTTCTTGCAGATAGTGCAGAAAAAATATTTTTTGCCAAAAAAAACAATGGACTACCCCCTTTGCTTTTTTTTGAAAAAATGATTAAAAAATTTTCTTGCACTATCCACCAGAAAAAATTCCCAATTAAAGGCAACATGGCTAGCTATCCATCGCAAAAGAAATAAAGTCGATATATTGAAAACTCAGCAAGTTATGACCAAAAAGGTAACCAGTTCTACTAAAAAATGGCCGGAAAAAGGCAGTAGTAGAACTGCTTACCTTTTTGCTCATAACTTGCTTACTTTTCTAGATATCGACTTGATTTCTATTGCGTTGAATAGAGAACCGTATTGGCTTTAACTCTAGTTTTGCTTCTTGCAGATAGTGCAGAAAAAATATTTTTTGCCAAAAAAAACAATGGACTACCCCCTTTGCTTTTTTTTGAAAAAATGATTAAAAAAGTTTCTTGCACTATCCACCAGAAAAAATTTGCAATTAAAGCCAACACGACTAGCTATCCATCGCAAAAGAAATCAAGTCGATATATTGAAAACTCAGCAAGTTATGACCAAAAAGGTAACCAGTTCTACTAAAAAATGGCCGGAAAAAGGCAGTAGTAGAACTGCTTACCTTTCTGCTCCTAACTTGCTTACTTTTCTAGGTATCGACTTGATTTCTATTGCGTTGAATAGAGAACCGTATTGGCTTTAACTCTAGTTTTGCTTCTTGCAGATAGTGCAGAAAAAATATTTTTTGCCAAAAAAAACAATGGACTACCCCCTTTGCTTTTTTTTGAAAAAATGATTAAAAAATTTTCTTGCACTATCCACCAGAAAAAATTTCCAATTAAAGCCAACACGGCTAGCTATCCATCGCAAAAGAAATCAAGTCGATATATTGAAAACTCAGCAAGTTATGACCAAAAAGGTAACCAGTTCTACTAAAAAATGGCCGGAAAGAGGCAGTAGTAGAACTGCTTACCTTTTTGCTCATAACTTGCTTACTTTTCTAGATATCGACTTGATTTCTATTCCGTTGAATAGAAAACCATATTAGCTTTAACTCTAGTTTTGCTTCTTGCAGATAGTGCAGAAAAAATAATTTTTGCCAAAAAAAAAACAATGGACTACCCGCTTTGCTTTTTTTTAAAAAATGATTAAAAAATTTTCTTGCACTATCAACCAGAAAAAAATTTCCAATTAAAGCCAACCCGGCTAGCTATCCATCGCAAAAGAAATAAAGTCGATATATTGAAAACTCAGCAAGTTATGACCAAAAAGGTAACCAGTTCTACTAAAAAATGGCCGGAAAAAGGCAGTAGTAGAACTGCTTACCTTTTTGCTCATAACTTGCTTACTTTTCTAGGTATCGACTTGATTTCTATTGCGTTGAATAGAGAACCGTATTGGCTTTAACTCTAGTTTTGCTTCTTGCAGATAGTGCAGAAAAAATAATTTTTGCCAAAAAAAAACAATGGACTACCCCCTTTGCTTTTTTTGAAAAAATGATTAAAAAATTTTCTTGCACTATCCACCAGAAAAAAATTTCCAATTAAAGCCAACCCGGCTAGGTATCCATCGCAAAAGAAATAAAGTCGATATATTGAAAACTCAGCAAGTTATGACCAAAAAGGTAACCAGTTCTACTAAAAAATGGCCGGAAAAAGGCAGTAGTAAAACTGCTTACCTTTTTGCTCATAACTTGCTTATTTTTCTAGATATCGACTTGATTTCTATTGCGTTGAATAGAGAACCGTATTGGCTTTAACGATAATTTTGCTTCTTGCAGATAGTGCAGAACAAATATTTTTTGCCAGAAAAAACAATGGACTACCCCCTTTGCTTTTTTTGAAAAAATTATTAAAAAATTTTCTTGCACTATCCACCAGAAAAAATTTCCAATTAAAGCCAACCCGGCTAGCTATCCATCGCAAAAGAAATAAAGTCGATATATTGAAAACTCAGCAAGTTATGACCAAAAAGGTAACCAGTTCTACTAAAAAATGGCCGGAAAAAGGCAGTAGTAGAACTGCTTACCTTTTTGCTCATAACTTGCTTACTTTTCTAGATATCGACTTGATTTCTATTGCGTTGAATAGAGAACCGTATTGGCTTTAACTCTAGTTTTGCTTCTTGCAGATAGTGCAGAAAAAATAATTTTTGCCAAAAAAAAAAATGGACTACCCCCTTTGCTTTTTTTGAAAAAATGATTAAAAAATTTTCTTGCACTATCCACCAGAAAAAAATTTCCAATTAAAGCCAACCCGGCTAGGTATCCATCGCAAAAGAAATAAAGTCGATATATTGAAAACTCAGCAAGTTATGACCAAAAAGGTAACCAGTTCTACTAAAAAATGGCCGGAAAAAGGCAGTAGTAGAACTGCTTACCTTTTTGCTCATAACTTGCTTATTTTTCTAGATATCGACTTGATTTCTATTGCGTTGAATAGAGAACCGTATTGGCTTTAACGATAATTTTGCTTCTTGCAGATAGTGCAGAACAAATATTTTTTGCCAGAAAAAACAATGGACTACCCCCTTTGCTTTTTTTGAAAAAATTATTAAAAAATTTTCTTGCACTATCCACCAGAAAAAAATTTCCAATTAAAGCCAACCCGGCTAGCTATCCATCGCAAAAGAAATAAAGTCGATATATTGAAAACTCAGCAAGTTATGACCAAAAAGGTAACCAGTTCTACTAAAAAATGGCCGGAAAAAGGCAGTAGTAGAACTGCTTACCTTTTTGCTCATAACTTCCTTACTTTTCTAGGTATCGACTTGATTTCTAGTGCGTTGAATAGAGAACCGTATTGGCTTTAACTCTAGTTTTGCTTCTTGCAGATAGTGCAGAAAAAATATTTTTTGCCAAAAAAAACAATGGACTACCCCCTTTCCTTTTTTTTAAAAAATGATTAAAAAATTTTCTTGCACTATCCACCAGAAAAAATTTCCAATTAAAGGCAACACGGCTAGGTATCCATCGCAAAAGAAATCAAGTCGATATATTGAAAACTCAGCAAGTTATGAACAAAAAGGTAACCAGTTCTACTAAAAAATGGCCGGAAGAAGGCAGTTGTAGAACTGCTTACCTTTTTGCTCATAACTTGCTTACTTTTCTAGATATCGACTTGATTTCTAGTGCGTTGAATAGAGAACCGTATTGGCTTTAACTCTAGTTTTGCTTCTTGCAGATAGTGCAGAAAAAATATTTTTTGCCAAAAAAAACAATGGACTACCCCCTTTGCTTTTTTTTGAAAAAATGATTAAAAAATTTTCTTGCACTATCCACCAGAAAAAATTTCCAATTAAAGGCAACACGGCTAGGTATCCATCGCAAAAGATATCAAGTCGATATATTGAAAACTCAGCAAGTTATGACCAAAAAGGTAACCAGTTCTACTAAAAAATGGCCGGAAAAAGGCAGTAGTAGAACTGCTTACCTTTTTGCTCATAACTTGCTTACTTTTCTAGATATCGACTTGATTTCTAGTGCGTTGAATAGAGAACCGTATTGGCTTTAACTCTAGTTTTGCTTCTTGCAGATAGTGCAGAAAAAATATTTTTTGCCAAAAAAAACAATGGACTACCCCCTTTCCTTTTTTTTAAAAAATGATTAAAAAATTTTCTTGCACTATCCACCAGAAAAAATTTCCAATTAAAGCCAACACGGCTAGCTACCCATCGCAAAAGAAATCAAGTCGATATATTGAAAACTCAGCAAGTTATGAACAAAAAGGTAACCAGTTCTACTAAAAAATGGCCGGAAAAAGGCAGTAGTAGAACTGCTTACCTTTTTGCTCATAACTTGCTTACTTTTCTAGATATCGACTTGATTTCTAGTGCGTTGAATAGAGAACCGTATTGGCTTTAACTCTAGTTTTGCTTCTTGCAGATAGTGCAGAAAAAATATTTTTTGCCAAAAAAAACAATGGACTACCCCCTTTGCTTTTTTTTGAAAAAATGATTAAAAAATTTTCTTGCACTATCCACAAGAAAAAATTTCCAATTAAAGGCAACACGGCTAGGTATCCATCGCAAAAGATATCAAGTCGATATATTGAAAACTCAGCAAGTTATGACCAAAAAGGTAACCAGTTCTACTAAAAAATGGCCGGAAAAAGGCAGTAGTAGAACTGCTTACCTTTTTGCTCATAACTTGCTTACTTTTCTAGGTATCGACTTGATTTCTATTGCGTTGAATAGAGAACCGTATTGGCTTTAACTCTAGTTTTGCTTCTTGCAGATAGTGCAGAAAAAATAATTTTTGATAAAAAAAACAATGGACTACCCCCTTTGCTTTTTTTTAAAAAATGATTAAAAAATTTTCTTGCACTATCCACCAGAAAAAATTTCCAATTAAAGCCAACACGGCTAGCTACCCATCGCAAAAGAAATCAAGTCGATATATTGAAAACTCAGCAAGTTATGACCAAAAAGGTAACCAGTTCTACTAAAAAATGGCCGGAAAAAGGTAGTAGTAGAACTGCTTACCTTTTTGCTCATAACTTGCTTACTTTTCTAGATATCGACTTGATTTCTATTGCGTTGAATAGAGAACCGTATTGGCTTTAACTCTAGTTTTGCTTCTTGCAGATAGTGCAGAAAAAATATTTTTTGCTAAAAAAACAATGGACTACCCCCTTTGCTTTTTTTTGAAAAAATGATTAAAAAATTTTCTTGCACTATCCACCACAAAAAAATTTCCAATTAAATCCAGCACGGCTAGCTATCCATCGCAAAAGAAATCAAGTCGATATATTGAAAACTCAGCAAGTTATGACCAAAAAGGTAACCAGTTCTACTAAAAAATGGCCGGAAAAAGGTAGTAGTAGAACTGCTTACCTTTTTGCTCATAACTTGCTTACTTTTCTAGATATCGACTTGATTTCTATTGCGTTGAATAGAGAACCGTATTGGCTTTAACTCTAGTTTTGCTTCTTGCAGATAGTGCAGAAAAAATATTTTTTGCTAAAAAAACAATGGACTACCCCCTTTGCTTTTTTTTGAAAAAATGATTAAAAAATTTTCTTGCACTATCCACCACAAAAAAATTTCCAATTAAATCCAACACGGCTAGCTATCCATCGCAAAAGAAATCAAGTCGATATATTGAAAACTCAGCAAGTTATGACCAAAAAGGTAACCAGTTCTACTAAAAAATGGCCGGAAAAAGGCAGTAGTAGAACTGCTTACCTTTTTGCTCTTAACTTGCTTACTTTTCTAGATATCGACTTGATTTCTATTGCGTTGAATAGAGAACCGTATTGGCTTTAACTCTTGTTTTGCTTCTTGCAGATAGTGCAGAAAAAATATTTTTTGCCAAAAAAACAATGGACTACCCCCTTTGCTTTTTTTTGAAAAAATGATTAAAAAATTTTCTTGCACTATCCACCACAAAAAAATTTCCAATTAAATCCAACACGGCTAGCTATCCATCGCAAAAGAAATCAAGTCGATATATTGAAAACTCAGCAAGTTATGACCAAAAAAGGTAACCAGTTCTACTAAAAAATGGCCGGAAAAAGGCAGTAGTAGAACTGCTTACCTTTTTGCTCTTAACTTGCTTACTTTTCTAGATATCGACTTGATTTCTATTGCGTTGCATAGAGAACCGTATTGGCTTTAACTCTAGTTTTGCTTCTTGCAGATAGTGCAGAAAAAATATTTTTTGCCAAAAAAACAATGGACTACCCCCTTTGGTTTTTTTTGAAAAAATGATTAAAAAATTTTCTTGGACTATCAACCAGAAAAAAAATTATAATTAAAGCCAACACGGCTAGCTATCCATCCCAAAAGAAATCAAGTCGATGTATTGAAAACTCAGCTAGTTATGACCAAAAAGGTAACCAGTTCTACTAAAAAATGGCCGGAAAAAGGCAGTAGTAGAACTGCTTACCTTTTTGGTCATAACTTGCTTACTTTTCTAGATATCGACTTGATTTCTATTGCGTTGAATAGAGAACCGTATTGGCTTTAACTCTTGTTTTGCTTCTTGCAGATAGTGCAGAAAAAATATTTTTTGCCAAAAAAACAATGGACTACCCCCTTTGCTTTTTTTTGAAAAAATGATTAAAAAATTTTCTTGCACTATCCACCACAAAAAAATTTCCAATTAAATCCAACACAGCTAGCTATCCATCGCAAAAGAAATCAAGTCGATATATTGAAAACTCAGCAAGTTATGACCAAAAAGGTAACCAGTTCTACTAAAAAATGGCCGGAAAAAGGTAGTAGTAGAACTGCTTACCTTTTTGCTCATAACTTGCTTACTTTTCTAGATATCGACTTGATTTCTATTGCGTTGAATAGAGAACCGTATTGGCTTTAACTCTAGTTTTGCTTCTTGCAGATAGTGCAGAAAAAATATTTTTTGCCAAAAAAACAATGGACTACGCCCTTTGTTTTTTTTTTTTTTTAAATGATTAAAAAAATTTCTTGCACTATCCACCAGAAAAAAAATTATAATTAAAGCCAACACGGCTAGCTATCCATCGCAAAAGAAATCAAGTCGATATATTGAAAACTCAGCTAGTTATGACCAAAAAGGTAACCAGTTCTACTAAAAAATGGCCGGAAAAAGGCAGTAGTAGAACTGCTTACCTTTTTGCTCTTAACTTGCTTACTTTTCTAGATATCGACTTGATTTCTATTGCGTTGCATAGAGAGCCGTATTGGCTTTAACTCTAGTTTTGCTTCTTGCAGATAGTGCAGAAAAAATATTTTTTGCCAAAAAAACAATGAACTACCCCCTTTGGTTTTTTTTGAAAAAATGATTAAAAAATTTTCTTGCACTATCCACCAGAAAAAAATTTCCAATTAAAGCCATCCCGGCTAGCTATCCATCGCAAAAGATATCAAGTCGATATATTGAAAACTCAGCAAGTTATGACCAAAAAGGTAACCAGTTCTACTAAAAAATGGCCGGAAAAAGGCAGTAGTAGAACTGCTTACCTTTTTGCTCATAACTTGCTTACTTTTCTAGATATCGACTTGATTTCTAGTGCGTTGAATAGAGAACCGTAATATCTTTAACTCTAGTTTTGCTTCTTGCAGATAGTGCAGAAAAAATAATTTTTGCCAAAAAAAAACAATGGACTACCCCCTTTGCTTTTTTTGTGAAAAAATGATTAAACAATTTTCTTGCACTATCCACCAGAAAAAAATTTTCAATTAAAGCCAACCCGGCCAGCTATCCATCGCAAAAGAAATCAAGTCGATATATTGAAAACTCAGCAAGTTATGACCAAAAAGGTAACCAGTTCTACTAAAAAATGGCCGGAAAAAGGCAGTAGTAGAACTGCTTACCTCTTTGCTCATAACTTGCTTACTTTTCTATGTATCGACTTGATTTCTATTGCGTTGAATAGAGAACCGTATTGGCTTTAACTCTAGTTTTGCTTCTTGCAGATAGTGCAGAAAAAATATTTTTTGCAAAAAAAAAACAATGGACTACCCCCTTTGCTTTTTTTTGAAAAAATGATTAAAAAATTTTCTTGCACTATCCACCAGAAAAAATTTCCAATTAAAGACAACACGGCTAGCTATCCATCGCAAAAGAAATCAAGTCGATATATTGAAAACTCAGCAAGTTATGACCAAAAAGGTAACCAGTTCTACTAAAAAATGGCCGGAAAAAGGCAGTAGTAGAACTGCTTACCTTTTTGGTCATAACTTGCTTACTTTTCTAGATATCGACTTGATTTCTATTGCGTTGAATAGAGAACCGTATTGGCTTTAACTCTAGTTTTGCTTCTTGCAGATAGTGCAGAAAAAATATTTTTTGCAAAAAAAAAAAAAATGGACTACCCCCTTTGCTTTTTTTTGAAAAAATTATTAAAAAATTTTCTTGCACTATCCACCAAAAAAAATTGAAAATTAAAGCCAACACGGCTAGCTATCCATCGCAAAAGAAATCAAGTCGATACATTGAAAACTCAGCAAGTTATGACCAAAAAGGTAACCAGTTCTACTAAAAAATGGCCGGAAAAAGGCAGTAGTAGAACTGCTTACCTCTTTGCTCATAACTTGCTTACTTTTCTATGTATCGACTTGATTTCTATTGCGTTGAATAGAGAACCGTATTGGCTTTAACTCTAGTTTTGCTTCTTGCAGATAGTGCAGAAAAAATATTTTTTGCAAAAAAAAAACAATGGACTACCCCCTTTGCTTTTTTTTGAAAAAATGATTAAAAAATTTTCTTGCACTATCCACCAGAAAAAATTTCCAATTAAAGACAACACGGCTAGCTATCCATCGCAAAAGAAATCAAGTCGATATATTGAAAACTCAGCAAGTTATGACCAAAAAGGTAACCAGTTCTACTAAAAAATGGCCGGAAAAAGGCAGTAGTAGAACTGCTTACCTTTTTGGTCATAACTTGCTTACTTTTCTAGATATCGACTTGATTTCTATTGCGTTGAATAGAGAACCGTATTGGCTTTAACTCTAGTTTTGCTTCTTGCAGATAGTGCAGAAAAAATATTTTTTGCAAAAAAAAAAAAATGGACTACCCCCTTTGCTTTTTTTTGAAAAAATTATTAAAAAATTTTCTTGCACTATCCACCAAAAAAAATTGAAAATTAAAGCCAACACGGCTAGCTATCCATCGCAAAAGAAATCAAGTCGATACATTGAAAACTCAGCAAGTTATGACCAAAAAGGTAACCAGTTCTACTAAAAAATGGCCGGAAAAAGGCAGTAGTAGAACTGCTTACCTTTTTGGTCATAACTTGCTTACTTTTCTAGATATCGACTTGATTTCTATTGCGTTGAATAGAGAACCGTATTGGCTTTAACTCTAGTTTTGCTTCTTGCAGATAGTGCAGAAAAAATATTTTTTGCCAAAAAAAACAATGGACTACCCCCTTTGCTTTTTTTTGAAAAAATGATTAAAAAATTTTCTTGCACTATCCACCAGAAAAAATTTCCAATTAAAGACAACACGGCTAGCTATCCATCGCAAAAGAAATCAAGTCGATATATTGAAAACTCAGCAAGTTATGACCAAAAAGGTAAACAGTTATACTAAAAAATGGCCGGAAAAAGGCAGTAGTAGAACTGCTTACCTTTTTGGTCATAACTTGCTTACTTTTCTAGATATCGACTTGATTTCTATTGCGTTGAATAGAGAACCGTATTGGCTTTAACTCTAGTTTTGCTTCTTGCAGATAGTGCAGAAAAAATATTTTTTGCAAAAAAAAAAAAAATGGACTACCCCCTTTGCTTTTTTTTGAAAAAATTATTAAAAAATTTTCTTGCACTATCCACCAAAAAAAATTGAAAATTAAAGCCAACACGGCTAGCTATCCATCGCAAAAGAAATCAAGTCGATATATTGAAAACTCAGCAAGTTATGACCAAAAAGGTAACCAGTTCTACTAAAAAATGGCCGGAAAAAGGCAGTAGTAGAACTGCTTACCTCTTTGCTCATAACTTGCTTACTTTTCTATGTATCGACTTGATTTCTATTGCGTTGAATAGAGAACCGTATTGGCTTTAACTCTAGTTTTGCTTCTTGCAGATAGTGCAGAAAAAATATTTTTTGCCAAAAAAAACAATGGACTACCCCCTTTGCTTTTTTTTGAAAAAATGATTAAAAAATTTTCTTGCACTATCCACCAGAAAAAATTTCCAATTAAAGACAACACGGCTAGCTATCCATCGCAAAAGAAATCAAGTCGATATATTGAAAACTCAGCAAGTTATGACCAAAAAGGTAAACAGTTATACTAAAAAATGGCCGGAAAAAGGCAGTAGTAGAACTGCTTACCTTTTTGGTCATAACTTGCTTACTTTTCTAGATATCGACTTGATTTCTATTGCGTTGAATAGAGAACCGTATTGGCTTTAACTCTAGTTTTGCTTCTTGCAGATAGTGCAGAAAAAATATTTTTTGCAAAAAAAAAAAAAATGGACTACCCCCTTTGCTTTTTTTTGAAAAAATTATTAAAAAATTTTCTTGCACTATCCACCAAAAAAAATTGAAAATTAAAGCCAACACGGCTAGCTATCCATCGCAAAAGAAATCAAGTCGATATATTGAAAACTCAGCAAGTTATGACCAAAAAGGTAACCAGTTCTACTAAAAAATGGCCGGAAAAAGGCAGTAGTAGAACTGCTTACCTCTTTGCTCATAACTTGCTTACTTTTCTATGTATCGACTTGATTTCTATTGCGTTGAATAGAGAACCGTATTGGCTTTAACTCTAGTTTTGCTTCTTGCAGATAGTGCAGAAAAAATATTTTTTGCCAAAAAAAACAATGGACTACCCCCTTTGCTTTTTTTTGAAAAAATGATTAAAAAATTTTCTTGCACTATCCACCAGAAAAAATTTCCAATTAAAGCCAACACGGCTAGCTATCCATCGCAAAAGAAATCAAGTCGATACATTGAAAACTCAGCAAGTTATGACTAAAAAGGTAACCAGTTCTACTAAAAAATGGCCGGAAAAAGGCAGTAGTAGAACTGCTTACCTCTTTGCTCATAACTTGCTTACTTTTCTATGTATCGACTTGATTTCTATTGCGTTGAATAGAGAACCGTATTGGCTTTAACTCTAGTTTTGCTTCTTGCAGATAGTGCAGAAAAAATAATTTTTGCCAAAAAAAAACAATGGACTACCCCCTTTGCTTTTTTTGTGAAAAAATGATTAAACAATTTTCTTGCACTATCCACCAGAAAAAATTTCCAATTAAAGCCAACACGGCTAGCTATCCATCGCAAAAGAAATCAAGTCGATATATTG
The DNA here is from genome assembly GCA_947397855.1 of Thelaira solivaga. Classification (NCBI taxonomy): domain Eukaryota; kingdom Metazoa; phylum Arthropoda; class Insecta; order Diptera; family Tachinidae; genus Thelaira; species Thelaira solivaga. The sequence continues at coordinate 23,335,164 of OX377612.1, read as the reverse complement.
AAAACTCAGCAAGTTATGACCAAAAAGGTAACCAGTTCTACTAAAAAATGGCCGGAAAAAGGCAGTAGTAGAACTGCTTACCTCTTTGCTCATAACTTGCTTACTTTTCTATGTATCGACTTGATTTCTATTGCGTTGAATAGAGAACCGTATTGGCTTTAACTCTAGTTTTGCTTCTTGCAGATAGTGCAGAAAAAATATTTTTTGCAAAAAAAAAACAATGGACTACCCCCTTTGCTTTTTTTTGAAAAAATGATTAAAAAATTTTCTTGCACTATCCACCAGAAAAAATTTCCAATTAAAGCCAACACGGCTAGCTATCCATCGCAAAAGAAATCAAGTCGATACATTGAAAACTCAGCAAGTTATGACCAAAAAGGTAACCAGTTCTACTAAAAAATGGCCGGAAAAAGGCAGTAGTAGAACTGCTTACCTTTTTGGTCATAACTTGCTTACTTTTCTAGATATCGACTTGATTTCTATTGCGTTGAATAGAGAACCGTATTGGCTTTAACTCTAGTTTTGCTTCTTGCAGATAGTGCAGAAAAAATATTTTTTGCCAAAAAAAACAATGGACTACCCCCTTTGCTTTTTTTTGAAAAAATGATTAAAAAATTTTCTTGCACTATCCACCAGAAAAAATTTCCAATTAAAGACAACACGGCTAGCTATCCATCGCAAAAGAAATCAAGTCGATATATTGAAAACTCAGCAAGTTATGACCAAAAAGGTAACCAGTTCTACTAAAAAATGGCCGGAAAAAGGCAGTAGTAGAACTGCTTACCTTTTTGGTCATAACTTGCTTACTTTTCTAGATATCGACTTGATTTCTATTGCGTTGAATAGAGAACCGTATTGGCTTTAACTCTAGTTTTGCTTCTTGCAGATAGTGCAGAAAAAATATTTTTTGCAAAAAAAAAAAAATGGACTACCCCCTTTGCTTTTTTTTGAAAAAATTATTAAAAAATTTTCTTGCACTATCCACCAAAAAAAATTGAAAATTAAAGCCAACACGGCTAGCTATCCATCGCAAAAGAAATCAAGTCGATACATTGAAAACTCAGCAAGTTATGACCAAAAAGGTAACCAGTTCTACTAAAAAATGGCCGGAAAAAGGCAGTAGTAGAACTGCTTACCTTTTTGGTCATAACTTGCTTACTTTTCTAGATATCGACTTGATTTCTATTGCGTTGAATAGAGAACCGTATTGGCTTTAACTCTAGTTTTGCTTCTTGCAGATAGTGCAGAAAAAATATTTTTTGCCAAAAAAAACAATGGACTACCCCCTTTGCTTTTTTTTGAAAAAATGATTAAAAAATTTTCTTGCACTATCCACCAGAAAAAATTTCCAATTAAAGACAACACGGCTAGCTATCCATCGCAAAAGAAATCAAGTCGATATATTGAAAACTCAGCAAGTTATGACCAAAAAGGTAAACAGTTATACTAAAAAATGGCCGGAAAAAGGCAGTAGTAGAACTGCTTACCTTTTTGGTCATAACTTGCTTACTTTTCTAGATATCGACTTGATTTCTATTGCGTTGAATAGAGAACCGTATTGGCTTTAACTCTAGTTTTGCTTCTTGCAGATAGTGCAGAAAAAATATTTTTTGCAAAAAAAAAAAAAATGGACTACCCCCTTTGCTTTTTTTTGAAAAAATTATTAAAAAATTTTCTTGCACTATCCACCAAAAAAAATTGAAAATTAAAGCCAACACGGCTAGCTATCCATCGCAAAAGAAATCAAGTCGATATATTGAAAACTCAGCAAGTTATGACCAAAAAGGTAACCAGTTCTACTAAAAAATGGCCGGAAAAAGGCAGTAGTAGAACTGCTTACCTCTTTGCTCATAACTTGCTTACTTTTCTATGTATCGACTTGATTTCTATTGCGTTGAATAGAGAACCGTATTGGCTTTAACTCTAGTTTTGCTTCTTGCAGATAGTGCAGAAAAAATATTTTTTGCCAAAAAAAACAATGGACTACCCCCTTTGCTTTTTTTTGAAAAAATGATTAAAAAATTTTCTTGCACTATCCACCAGAAAAAATTTCCAATTAAAGCCAACACGGCTAGCTATCCATCGCAAAAGAAATCAAGTCGATACATTGAAAACTCAGCAAGTTATGACCAAAAAGGTAACCAGTTCTACTAAAAAATGGCCGGAAAAAGGCAGTAGTAGAACTGCTTACCTTTTTGGTCATAACTTGCTTACTTTTCTAGGTATCGACTTGATTTCTGCTGCGTTGAATAGAGAACCGTATTGGCTTTAACTCTAGTTTTGCTTCTTGCAGATAGTGCAGAAAAAATATTTTTTGCCATAAAAAACAATGGACTACCCCCTTTGCTTTTTTTTGAAAAAATTATTGAAAAATTTTCTTGCACTATCCACCAAAAGAAATTTCCAATTAAAGCCAACACGGCTAGCTATCCATCGCAAAAGAAATCAAGTTGATATTGAAAACTCAGCAAGTTATGACCAAAAAGGTAACCAGTTCTACTAAAAAATGGCCGGAAAAAGGCAGTAGTAGAACTGCTTACCTTTCTGCTCATAACTTGCTTACTTTTCTAGGTATCGACTTGATTTCTATTGCGTTGAATAGAGAACCGTATTGGCTTTAACTCTAGTTTTGCTTCTTGCAGATAGTGCAGAAAAAATATTTTTTGCCAAAAAAAAAACAATGGACTACCCCCTTTGCTTTTTTTTGAAAAAATGTTAAAAAAATTTTCTTGCACTATCCACCAGAAAAAATTTCCAATTAAAGACAACACGGCTAGCTATCCATCGCAAAAGAAATCAAGTCGATATATTGAAAACTCAGCAAGTTATGACCAAAAAGGTAAACAGTTATACTAAAAAATGGCCGGAAAAAGGCAGTAGTAGAACTGCTTACCTTTTTGGTCATAACTTGCTTACTTTTCTAGGTATCGACTTGATTTCTGCTGCGTTGAATAGAGAACCGTATTGGCTTTAACTCTAGTTTTGCTTCTTGCAGATAGTGCAGAAAAAATATTTTTTGCCATAAAAAACAATGGACTACCCCCTTTGCTTTTTTTTGAAAAAATTATTGAAAAATTTTCTTGCACTATCCACCAAAAGAAATTTCCAATTAAAGCCAACACGGCTAGCTATCCATCGCAAAAGAAATCAAGTTGATATTGAAAACTCAGCAAGTTATGACCAAAAAGGTAACCAGTTCTACTAAAAAATGGCCGGAAAAAGGCAGTAGTAGAACTGCTTACCTTTTTGCTCATAACTTGCTTACTTTTCTAGATATCGACTTGATTTCTAGTGCGTTGAATAGAGAACCGTAATATCTTTAACTCTAGTTTTGCTTCTTGCAGATAGTGCAGAAAAAATAATTTTTGCCAAAAAAAAACAATGGACTACCCCCTTTGCTTTTTTTTGAAAAAATGTTAAAAAAATTTTCTTGCACTATCCACCAGAAAAAAATTTTCAATTAAAGCCAACACGGCTAGCTATCCATCGCAAAAGAATCAAGTCGATATATTGAAAACTCAGCAAGTTATGACCAAAAAGGTAACCAGTTCTACTAAAAAATGGCCGGAAAAAGGCAGTAGTAGAACTGCTTACCTTTTTGCTCATAACTTGCTTACTTTTCTAGGTATCGACTTGATTTCTATTGCGTTGAATAGAGAACCGTATTGGCTTTAACTCTAGTTTTGCTTCTTGCAGATAGTGCAGAAAAAATATATTTTGCCAAAAAAAAAAAAAAATGGACTACCCCCTTTGCTTTTTTTTGAAAAAATTATTAAAAAATTTTCTTGCACTATCCACCAAAAAAAATTGAAAATTAAAGCCAACACGGCTAGCTATCCATCGCAAAAGAAATCAAGTCGATATATTGAAAACTCAGCAAGTTATGACCAAAAAGGTAACCAGTTCTACTAAAAAATGGCCGGAAAAAGGCAGTAGTAGAACTGCTTACCTCTTTGCTCATAACTTGCTTACTTTTCTATGTATCGACTTGATTTCTATTGCGTTGAATAGAGAACCGTATTGGCTTTAACTCTAGTTTTGCTTCTTGCAGATAGTGCAGAAAAAATATTTTTTGCAAAAAAAAAACAATGGACTACCCCCTTTGCTTTTTTTTGAAAAAATGATTAAAAAATTTTCTTGCACTATCCACCAGAAAAAATTTCCAATTAAAGCCAACACGGCTAGCTATCCATCGCAAAAGAAATCAAGTCGATACATTGAAAACTCAGCAAGTTATGACCAAAAAGGTAACCAGTTCTACTAAAAAATGGCCGGAAAAAGGCAGTAGTAGAACTGCTTACCTTTTTGGTCATAACTTGCTTACTTTTCTAGATATCGACTTGATTTCTATTGCGTTGAATAGAGAACCGTATTGGCTTTAACTCTAGTTTTGCTTCTTGCAGATAGTGCAGAAAAAATATTTTTTGCCAAAAAAAACAATGGACTACCCCCTTTGCTTTTTTTTGAAAAAATGATTAAAAAATTTTCTTGCACTATCCACCAGAAAAAATTTCCAATTAAAGACAACACGGCTAGCTATCCATCGCAAAAGAAATCAAGTCGATATATTGAAAACTCAGCAAGTTATGACCAAAAAGGTAACCAGTTCTACTAAAAAATGGCCGGAAAAAGGCAGTAGTAGAACTGCTTACCTTTTTGGTCATAACTTGCTTACTTTTCTAGATATCGACTTGATTTCTATTGCGTTGAATAGAGAACCGTATTGGCTTTAACTCTAGTTTTGCTTCTTGCAGATAGTGCAGAAAAAATATTTTTTGCAAAAAAAAAAAAAATGGACTACCCCCTTTGCTTTTTTTTGAAAAAATTATTAAAAAATTTTCTTGCACTATCCACCAAAAAAAATTGAAAATTAAAGCCAACACGGCTAGCTATCCATCGCAAAAGAAATCAAGTCGATACATTGAAAACTCAGCAAGTTATGACCAAAAAGGTAACCAGTTCTACTAAAAAATGGCCGGAAAAAGGCAGTAGTAGAACTGCTTACCTTTTTGGTCATAACTTGCTTACTTTTCTAGATATCGACTTGATTTCTATTGCGTTGAATAGAGAACCGTATTGGCTTTAACTCTAGTTTTGCTTCTTGCAGATAGTGCAGAAAAAATATTTTTTGCAAAAAAAAAAAAATGGACTACCCCCTTTGCTTTTTTTTGAAAAAATTATTAAAAAATTTTCTTGCACTATCCACCAAAAAAAATTGAAAATTAAAGCCAACACGGCTAGCTATCCATCGCAAAAGAAATCAAGTCGATATATTGAAAACTCAGCAAGTTATGACCAAAAAGGTAACCAGTTCTACTAAAAAATGGCCGGAAAAAGGCAGTAGTAGAACTGCTTACCTCTTTGCTCATAACTTGCTTACTTTTCTATGTATCGACTTGATTTCTATTGCGTTGAATAGAGAACCGTATTGGCTTTAACTCTAGTTTTGCTTCTTGCAGATAGTGCAGAAAAAATATTTTTTGCCAAAAAAAACAATGGACTACCCCCTTTGCTTTTTTTTGAAAAAATGATTAAAAAATTTTCTTGCACTATCCACCAGAAAAAATTTCCAATTAAAGCCAACACGGCTAGCTATCCATCGCAAAAGAAATCAAGTCGATACATTGAAAACTCAGCAAGTTATGACCAAAAAGGTAACCAGTTCTACTAAAAAATGGCCGGAAAAAGGCAGTAGTAGAACTGCTTACCTTTTTGGTCATAACTTGCTTACTTTTCTAGGTATCGACTTGATTTCTGCTGCGTTGAATAGAGAACCGTATTGGCTTTAACTCTAGTTTTGCTTCTTGCAGATAGTGCAGAAAAAATATTTTTTGCCATAAAAAACAATGGACTACCCCCTTTGCTTTTTTTTGAAAAAATTATTGAAAAATTTTTTTGCACTATCCACCAAAAGAAATTTCCAATTAAAGCCAACACGGCTAGCTATCCATCGCAAAAGAAATCAAGTTGATATTGAAAACTCAGCAAGTTATGACCAAAAAGGTAACCAGTTCTACTAAAAAATGGCCGGAAAAAGGCAGTAGTAGAACTGCTTACCTTTCTGCTCATAACTTGCTTACTTTTCTAGGTATCGACTTGATTTCTATTGCGTTGAATAGAGAACCGTATTGGCTTTAACTCTAGTTTTGCTTCTTGCAGATAGTGCAGAAAAAATATTTTTTGCCAAAAAAAAACAATGGACTACCCCCTTTGCTTTTTTTTGAAAAAATGTTAAAAAAATTTTCTTGCACTATCCACCAGAAAAAAATTTTAAATTAAAGCCAACACGGCTAGCTATCCATCGCAAAAGAAATCAAGTCGATATATTGAAAACTCAGCAAGTTATGACCAAAAAGGTAACCAGTTCTACTAAAAAATGGCCGGAAAAAGGCAGTAGTAGAACTGCTTACCTTTTTGCTCATAACTTGCTTACTTTTCTAGGTATTGACTTGATTTCTATTGCGTTGAATAGAGAACCGTATTGGCTTTAACTCTAGTTTTGCTTCTTGCAGATAGTGCAGAAAAAATATTTTTTGCCAAAAAAAACAATGGACTACCCCCTTTGCTTTTTTTTGAAAAAATGATTAAAAAATTTTCTTGCACTATCCACCAGAAAAAATTTCCAATTAAAGCCAACACGGCTAGCTATCCATCGCAAAAGAAATCAAGTCGATATATTGAAAACTCAGCAAGTTATGACCAAAAAGGTAACCAGTTCTACTAAAAAATGGCCGGAAAAAGGCAGTAGTAGAACTGCTTACCTTTTTGCTCATAACTTGCTTACTTTTCTAGATATCGACTTGATTTCTATTTCGTTGAATAGAGAACCGTATTGGCTTTAACTCTAGTGTTGCTTCTTGCAGATAGTGCAGAAAAAATATTTTTTGCCAAAAAAAACAATGGACTACCCCCTTTGCTTTTTTTTGAAAAAATGTTAAAAAAATTTTCTTGCACTATCCACCAGAAAAAAATTTACAATTAAAGCCAACACGGCTAGCTATCCATCGCAAAAGAAATCAAGTCGATATATTGAAAACTCAGCAAGTTATGACCAAAAAGGTAACCAGTTCTACTAAAAAATGGCCGAAAAAAGGCAGTAGTAGAACTGCTTACCTTTTTGCTCTTAACTTGCTTACTTTTCTAGATATCGACTTGATTTCTATTGCGTTGCATAGAGAACCGTATTGGCTTTAACTCTAGTTTTGCTTCTTGCAGATAGTGCAGAAAAAATATTTTTTGCCAAAAAAACAATGGACTACCCCCTTTGGTTTTTTTTGAAAAAATGATTAAAAAATTTTCTTGGACTATCAACCAGAAAAAAAATTATAACTAAAGCCAACACGGCTAGCTATCCATCGCAAAAGAAATCAAGTCGATGTATTGAAAACTCAGCTAGTTATGACCAAAAAGGTAACCAGTTCTACTAAAAAATGGCCGGAAAAAGGTAGTAGTAGAACTGCTTACCTTTTTGCTCATAACTTGCTTACTTTTCTAGATATCGACTTGATTTCTATTGCGTTGAATAGAGAACCGTATTGGCTTTAACTCTAGTTTTGCTTCTTGCAGATAGTGCAGAAAAAATATTTTTTGCCAAAAAAAACAATGGACTACCCCCTTTGGTTTTTTTTGAAAAAATGATTAAAAAATTTTCTTGGACTATCAACCAGAAAAAAAATTATAACTAAAGCCAACACGGCTAGCTATCCATCGCAAAAGAAATCAAGTCGATGTATTGAAAACTCAGCTAGTTATGACCAAAAAGGTAACCAGTTCTACTAAAAAATGGCCGGAAAAAGGCAGTAGTAGAACTGCTTACCTTTTTGCTCATAACTTGCTTACTTTTCTAGATATCGACTTGATTTCTATTGCGTTGAATAGAGAACCGTATTGGCTTTAACTCTAGTTTTGCTTCTTGCAGATAGTGCAGAAAAAATATTTTTTGCCAAAAAAAAACAATGGACTACCCCCTTTGCTTTTTTTTGAAAAAATGATTAAAAAATTTTCTTGCACTATCCACCAGAAAAAATTTCCAATTAAAGCCAACACGGCTAGCTATCCAACGCAAAAGAAATCAAGTCGATATATTGAAAACTCAGCAAGTTATGACCAAAAAGGTAACCAGTTCTACTAAAAAATGGCCGGAAAAAGGCAGTAGTAGAACTGCTTACCTTTTTGCTCATAACTTGCTTACTTTTCTAGATATCGACTTGATTTCTATTGCGTTGAATAGAGAACCGTATTGGCTTTAACTCTAGTTTTGCTTCTTGCAGATAGTGCAGAAAAAATATTTTTTGCCAAAAAAAACAATGGACTACCCCCTTTGCTTTTTTTTGAAAAAATGTTAAAAAAATTTTCTTGCACTATCCACCAGAAAAAATTTTTCAATTAAAGCCAACACGGCTAGCTATCCATCGCAAAAGAATCAAGTCGATATATTGAAAACTCAGCAAGTTATGACCAAAAAGGTAACCAATTCTACTAAAAAATGGCCGGAAAAAGGCAGTAGTAGAACTGCTTACCTTTTTGCTCATAACTTGCTTACTTTTCTAGATATCGACTTGATTTCTATTGCGTTGAATAGAGAACCGTATTGGCTTTAACTCTAGTTTTGCTTCTTGCAGATAGTGCAGAAAAAATATTTTTTGCCAAAAAAAACAATGGACTACCCCCTTTGCTTTTTTTTGAAAAAATGTTAAAAAAATTTTCTTGCACTATCCACCAGAAAAAAATTTTCAATTAAAGCCAACACGGCTAGCTATCCATCGCAAAGGAAATCAAGTCGATATATTGAAAACTCAGCAAGTTATGACCAAAAAGGTAACCAGTTCTACTAAAAAATGGCCGGAAAAAGGCAGTAGTAGAACTGCTTACCTTTTTGCTCATAACTTGCTTACTTTTCTAGGTATCGACTTGATTTCTATTGCGTCGAATAGAAAACCGTATTGGCTTTAACTCTAGTTTTGCTTCTTGCAGATAGTGCAGAAAAAATATTTTTTGCCAAAAAAAACAATGGACTACCCCCTTTGCTTTTTTTTTAAAAAATGATTAAAAAATTTTCTTGCACTATCCACCAGAAAAAATTTCCAATTAAAGCCAACACGGCTAGCTATCCATCGCAAAAGAAATCAAGTCGATATATTGAAAACTCAGCAAGTTATGACCAAAAAGGTAACCAGTTCTACTAAAAAATGGCCGGAAAAAGGTAGTAGTAGAACTGCTTACCTTTTTGCTCATAACTTGCTTACTTTTCTAGATATCGACTTGATTTCTATTGCGTTGAATAGAGAACCGTATTGGCTTTAACTCTAGTTTTGCTTCTTGCAGATAGTGCAGAAAAAATATTTTTTGCCAAAAAAAACAATGGACTACCCCCTTTGCTTTTTTTTTAAAAAATGATTAAAAAATTTTCTTGCACTATCCACCATAAAAAATTTCCAATTAAAGCCAACACGGCTAGCTATCCATCGCAAAAGAAATCAAGTCGATATATTGAAAACTCAGCAAGTTATGACCAAAAAGGTAACCAGTTCTACTAAAAAATGGCCGGAAAAAGGCAGTAGTAGAACTGCTTACCTTTTTGCTCATAACTTGCTTACTTTTCTAGATATCGACTTGATTTCTATTGCGTTGAATAGAGAACCGTATTGGCTTTAACTCTAGTTTTGCTTCTTGCAGATAGTGCAGAAAAAATATTTTTTGCCAAAAAAAACAATGGACTACCCCCTTTGCTTTTTTTTTAAAAAATGATTAAAAAATTTTCTTGCACTATCCACCAGAAAAAATTTCCAATTAAAGCCAACACGGCTAGCTATCCAACGCAAAAGAATTCAAGTCGATATATTGAAAACTCAGCAAGTTATGACCAAAAAGGTAACCAGTTCTACTAAAAAATGGCCGGAAAAAGGCAGTAGTAGAACTGCTTACCTTTTTGCTCATAACTTGCTTACTTTTCTAGATATCGACTTGATTTCTAGTGCGTTGAATAGAGAACCGTATTGGCTTTAACTCTAGTTTTGCTTCTTGCAGATAGTGCAGAAAAAATATTTTTTGCCAAAAAAAACAATGGACTACCCCCTTTGCTTTTTTTTGAAAAAATGTTAAAAAAATTTTCTTGCACTATCCACCAGAAAAAAATTTTCAATTAAAGCCAACACGGCTAGCTATCCATCGCAAAAGAATCAAGTCGATATATTGAAAACTCAGCAAGTTATGACCAAAAAGGTAACCAGTTCTACTAAAAAATGGCCGGAAAAAGGCAGTAGTAGAACTGCTTACCTTTTTGCTCATAACTTGCTTACTTTTCTAGGTATCGACTTGATTTCTATTGCGTTGAATAGAGAACCGTATTGGCTTTAACTCTAGTTTTGCTTCTTGCAGATAGTGCAGAAAAAATATTTTTTGCCAAAAAAAACAATGGACTACCCCCTTTGCTTTTTTTTGAAAAAATGATTAAAAAATTTTCTTGCACTATCCACCAGAAAAAATTTCCAATTAAAGCCAACACGGCCAGCTATCCATCGCAAAAGAAATCAAGTCGATATATTGAAAACTCAGCAAGTTATGACCAAAAAGGTAACCAGTTCTACTAAAAAATGGCCGGAAAAAGGCAGTAGTAGAACTGCTTACCTTTTTGCTCATAACTTGCTTACTTTTCTAGATATCGACTTGATTTCTATTACGTTGAATAGGGAACCGTATTGGCTTTAACTCTAGTTTTGCTTCTTGCAGATAGTGCAGAAAAAATATTTTTTGCCAAAAAAAACAATGGACTACCCCCTTTGCTTTTTTTTGAAAAAATGTTAAAAAAATTTTCTTGCACTATCCACCAGAAAAAATTTCCAATTAAAGCCAACACGGCTAGCTATCCACCGCAAAAGAAATCAAGTCGATATATTGAAAACTCAGCAAGTTATGACCAAAAAGGTAACCAGTTCTACTAAAAAATGGCCGGAAAAAGGTAGTAGTAGAACTGCTTACCTTTTTGCTCATAACTTGCTTACTTTTCTAGATATCGACTTGATTTCTATTGCGTTGAATAGAGAACCGTATTGGCTTTAACTCTAGTTTTGCTTCTTGCAGATAGTGCAGAAAAAATATTTTTTGCCAAAAAAAAACAATGGACTACCCCCTTTGCTTTTTTTTGAAAAAATGATTAAAAAATTTTCTTGCACTATCCACCAGAAAAAATTTCCAATTAAAGCCAACACGGCTAGCTATCCATCGCAAAAGAAATCAAGTCGATATATTGAAAACTCAGCAAGTTATGACCAAAAAGGTAACCAGTTCTACTAAAAAATGGCCGGAAAAAGGCAGTAGTAGAACTGCTTACCTTTTTGCTCATAACTTGCTTACTTTTCTAGATATCGACTTGATTTCTATTGCGTTGAATAGAGAACCGTATTGGCTTTAACTCTAGTTTTGCTTCTTGCAGATAGTGCAGAAAAAATATTTTTTGCCAAAAAAAACAATGGACTACCCCCTTTGCTTTTTTTTTAAAAATTGATTAAAAAATTTTCTTGCACTATCCACCAGAAAAAATTTCCAATTAAAGCCAACACGGCTAGCTATCCAACGCAAAAGAAATCAAGTCGATATATTGAAAACTCAGCAAGTTATGACCAAAAAGGTAACCAGTTCTACTAAAAAATGGCCGGAAAAAGGCAGTAGTAGAACTGCTTACCTTTTTGCTCATAACTTGCTTACTTTTCTAGATATCGACTTGATTTCTAGTGCGTTGAATAGAGAACCGTATTGGCTTTAACTCTAGTTTTGCTTCTTGCAGATAGTGCAGAAAAAATATTTTTTGCAAAAAAAAACAATGGACTACCCCCTTTCCTTTTTTTTAAAAAATGATTAAAAAATTTTCTTGCACTATCCACCAGAAAAAAATTTCCAATTAAAGCCAACACGGCTAGCTATCCATCGCAAAAGAAATCAAGTCGATATATTGAAAACTCAGCAAGTTATGACCAAAAAGGTAACCAGTTCTACTAAAAAATGGCCGGAAAAAGGCAGTAGTAGAACTGCTTACCTTTTTGCTCATAACTTGCTTACTTTTCTAGATATCGACTTGATTTCTAGTGCGTTGAATAGAGAACCGTATTGGCTTTAACTCTAGTTTTGCTTCTTGCAGATAGTGCAGAAAAAATATTTTTTGCCAAAAAAAACAATGGACTACCCCCTTTGCTTTTTTTTGAAAAAATGATTAAAAAATTTTCTTGCACTATCCACCAGAAAAAATTTCCAATTAAAGGCAACACGGCTAGGTATCCATCGCAAAAGAAATAAAGTCGATATATTGAAAACTCAGCAAGTTATGACCAAAAAGATAACCAGTTCTACTAAAAAATGGCCGGAAAAAGGTAGAAGTAGAACTGCTTACCTTTTTGCTCATAACTTGCTTACTTTTCTAGATATCGACTTGATTTCTATTGCGTTGAATAGAGAACCGTATTGGCTTTAACTCTAGTTTTGCTTCTTGCAGATAGTGCAGAAAAAATATTTTTTGCCAAAAAAAACAATGGACTACCCCCTTTGCTTTTTTTTGAAAAAATGATTAAAAAATTTTCTTGCACTATCCACCAGAAAAAATTTCCAATTAAAGGCAACACGGCTAGGTATCCATCGCAAAAGATATCAAGTCGATATATTGAAAACTCAGCAAGTTATGACCAAAAAGGTAACCAGTTCTACTAAAAAATGGCCGGAAAAAGGCAGTAGTAGAACTGCTTACCTTTTTGCTCATAACTTGCTTACTTTTCTAGATATCGACTTGATTTCTAGTGCGTTGAATAGAGAACCGTATTGGCTTTAACTCTAGTTTTGCTTCTTGCAGATAGTGCAGAAAAAATATTTTTTGCCAAAAAAAACAATGGACTACCCCCTTTGCTTTTTTTTGAAAAAATGATTAAAAAATTTTCTTGCACTATCCACCAGAAAAAATTTCCAATTAAAGGCAACACGGCTAGGTATCCATCGCAAAAGATATCAAGTCGATATATTGAAAACTCAGCAAGTTATGACCAAAAAGGTAACCAGTTCTACTAAAAAATGGCCGGAAAAAGGCAGTAGTAGAACTGCTTACCTTTTTGCTCATAACTTGCTTACTTTTCTAGGTATCGACTTGATTTCTATTGCGTTGAATAGAGAACCGTATTGGCTTTAACTCTAGTTTTGCTTCTTGCAGATAGTGCAGAAAAAATAATTTTTGCCAAAAAAAACAATGGACTACCCCCTTTGCTTTTTTTTAAAAAATGATTAAAAAATTTTCTTGCACTATCCACCAGAAAAAATTTCCAATTAAAGCCAACACGGCTAGCTACCCATCGCAAAAGAAATCAAGTCGATATATTGAAAACTCAGCAAGTTATGACCAAAAAGGTAACCAGTTCTACTAAAAAATGGCCGGAAAAAGGTAGTAGTAGAACTGCTTACCTTTTTGCTCATAACTTGCTTACTTTTCTAGATATCGACTTGATTTCTATTGCGTTGAATAGAGAACCGTATTGGCTTTAACTCTAGTTTTGCTTCTTGCAGATAGTGCAGAAAAAATATTTTTTGCTAAAAAAACAATGGACTACCCCCTTTGCTTTTTTTTGAAAAAATGATTAAAAAATTTTCTTGCACTATCCACCACAAAAAAATTTCCAATTAAATCCAACACGGCTAGCTATCCATCGCAAAAGAAATCAAGTCGATATATTGAAAACTCAGCAAGTTATGACCAAAAAGGTAACCAGTTCTACTAAAAAATGGCCGGAAAAAGGTAGTAGTAGAACTGCTTACCTTTTTGCTCATAACTTGCTTACTTTTCTAGATATCGACTTGATTTCTATTGCGTTGAATAGAGAACCGTATTGGCTTTAACTCTAGTTTTGCTTCTTGCAGATAGTGCAGAAAAAATATTTTTTGCCAAAAAAACAATGGACTACCCCCTTTGGTTTTTTTTGAAAAAATGATTAAAAAATTTTCTTGGACTATCAACCAGAAAAAAAATTAAAATTAAAGCCAACACGGCTAGCTATCCATCCCAAAAGAAATCAAGTCGATGTATTGAAAACTCAGCTAGTTATGACCAAAAAGGTAACCAGTTCTACTAAAAAATGGCCGGAAAAAGGCAGTAGTAGAACTGCTTACCTTTTTGCTCTTAACTTGCTTCCTTTTCTAGATATCGACTTGATTTCTATTGCGTTGAATAGAGAACCGTATTGGCTTTAACTCTTGTTTTGCTTCTTGCAGATAGTGCAGAAAAAATATTTTTTGCCAAAAAAACAATGGACTACCCCCTTTGCTTTTTTTTGAAAAAATGATTAAAAAATTTTCTTGCACTATCCACCACAAAAAAATTTCCAATTAAATCCAACACGGCTAGCTATCCATCGCAAAAGAAATCAAGTCGATATATTGAAAACTCAGCAAGTTATGACCAAAAAGGTAACCAGTTCTACTAAAAAATGGCCGGAAAAAGGTAGTAGTAGAACTGCTTACCTTTTTGCTCATAACTTGCTTACTTTTCTAGATATCGACTTGATTTCTATTGCGTTGAATAGAGAACCGTATTGGCGTTAACTCTAGTTTTGCTTCTTGCAGATAGTGCAGAAAAAATATTTTTTGCCAAAAAAACAATGGACTACGCCCTTTGTTTTTTTTTTTTTTAAATGATTAAAAAAATTTCTTGCACTATCCACCAGAAAAAAAATTATAATTAAAGCCAACACGGCTAGCTATCCATCGCAAAAGAAATCAAGTCGATATATTGAAAACTCAGCTAGTTATGACCAAAAAGGTAACCAGTTCTACTAAAAAATGGCCGGAAAAAGGTAGTAGTAGAACTGCTTACCTTTTTGCTCATAACTTGCTTACTTTTCTAGATATCGACTTGATTTCTATTGCGTTGCATAGAGAACCGTATTGGCTTTAACTCTAGTTTTGCTTCTTGCAGATAGTGCAGAAAAAATATTTTTTGCCAAAAAAACAATGGACTACCCCCTTTGCTTTTTTTTAAAAAATGATTAAAAAATTTTCTTGCACTATCCACCAGAAAAAATTTCCAATTAAAGCCAACCCGGCTAGCTATCCATCGCAAAAGAAATCAAGTCGATATATTGAAAACTCAGCAAGTTATGACCAAAAAGGTAACCAGTTCTACTAAAAAATGGCCGGAAAAAGGCAGTAGTAGAACTGCTTACCTTTTTGCTCTTAACTTGCTTACTTTTCTAGATATCGACTTGATTTCTATTGCGTTGCATAGAGAGCCGTATTGGCTTTAACTCTAGTTTTGCTTCTTGCAGATAGTGCAGAAAAAATATTTTTTGCAAAAAAAAAAAAAAATGGACTACCCCCTTTGCTTTTTTTTGAAAAAATTATTAAAAAATTTTCTTGCACTATCCACCAAAAAAAATTGAAAATTAAAGCCAACACGGCTAGCTATCCATCGCAAAAGAAATCAAGTCGATATATTGAAAACTCAGCAAGTTATGACCAAAAAGGTAACCAGTTCTACTAAAAAATGGCCGGAAAAAGGCAGTAGTAGAACTGCTTACCTCTTTGCTCATAACTTGCTTACTTTTCTATGTATCGACTTGATTTCTATTGCGTTGAATAGAGAACCGTATTGGCTTTAACTCTAGTTTTGCTTCTTGCAGATAGTGCAGAAAAAATATTTTTTGCCAAAAAAAAAACAATGGACTACCCCCTTTGCTTTTTTTTGAAAAAATGATTAAAAAATTTTCTTGCACTATCCACCAGAAAAAATTTCCAATTAAAGCCAACACGGCTAGCTATCCATCGCAAAAGAAATCAAGTCGATACATTGAAAACTCAGCAAGTTATGACCAAAAAGGTAACCAGTTCTACTAAAAAATGGCCGGAAAAAGGCAGTAGTAGAACTGCTTACCTTTTTGGTCATAACTTGCTTACTTTTCTAGATATCGACTTGATTTCTATTGCGTTGAATAGAGAACCGTATTGGCTTTAACTCTAGTTTTGCTTCTTGCAGATAGTGCAGAAAAAATATTTTTTGCCAAAAAAAACAATGGACTACCCCCTTTGCTTTTTTTTGAAAAAATGATTAAAAAATTTTCTTGCACTATCCACCAGAAAAAATTTCCAATTAAAGCCAACACGGCTAGCTATCCATCGCAAAAGAAATCAAGTCGATACATTGAAAACTCAGCAAGTTATGACCAAAAAGGTAACCAGTTCTACTAAAAAATGGCCGGAAAAAGGCAGTAGTAGAACTGCTTACCTTTTTGGTCATAACTTGCTTACTTTTCTAGGTATCGACTTGGTTTCTGCTGCGTTGAATAGAGAACCGTATTGGCTTTAACTCTAGTTTTGCTTCTTGCAGATAGTGCAGAAAAAATATTTTTTGCCATAAAAAACAATGGACTACCCCCTTTGCTTTTTTTTGAAAAAATTATTGAAAAATTTTCTTGCACTATCCACCAAAAGAAATTTCCAATTAAAGCCAACACGGCTAGCTATCCATCGCAAAAGAAATCAAGTTGATATATTGAAAACTCAGCAAGTTATGACCAAAAAGGTAACCAGTTCTACTAAAAAATGGCCGGAAAAAGGCAGTAGTAGAACTGCTTACCTTTCTGCTCATAACTTGCTTACTTTTCTAGGTATCGACTTGATTTCTATTGCGTTGAATAGAGAACCGTATTGGCTTTAACTCTAGTTTTGCTTCTTGCAGATAGTGCAGAAAAAATATTTTTTGCCAAAAAAAACCATGGACTACCCCCTTTGCTTTTTTTTGAAAAAATGTAAAAAAAATTTTCTTGCACTATCCACCAGAAAAAAATTTTAAATTAAAGCCAACACGGCTAGCTATCCATCGCAAAAGAAATCAAGTCGATATATTGAAAACTCAGCAAGTTATGACCAAAAAGGTAACCAGTTCTACTAAAAAATGGCCGGAAAAAGGCAGTAGTAGAACTGCTTACCTTTTTGCTCATAACTTGCTTACTTTTCTAGGTATTGACTTGATTTCTATTGCGTTGAATAGAGAACCGTATTGGCTTTAACTCTAGTTTTGCTTCTTGCAGATAGTGCAGAAAAAATATTTTTTGCCAAAAAAAACAATGGACTACCCCCTTTGCTTTTTTTTGAAAAAATGATTAAAAAATTTTCTTGCACTATCCACCAGAAAAAATTTCCAATTAAAGCCAACACGGCTAGCTATCCATCGCAAAAGAAATCAAGTCGATATATTGAAAACTCAGCAAGTTATGACCAAAAAGGTAACCAGTTCTACTAAAAAATGGCCGGAAAAAGGCAGTAGTAGAACTGCTTACCTTTTTGCTCATAACTTGCTTACTTTTCTAGATATCGACTTGATTTCTATTGCGTTGAATAGAGAACCGTATTGGCTTTAACTCTAGTTTTGCTTCTTGCAGATAGTGCAGAAAAAATATTTTTTGCCAAAAAAAACAATGGACTACCCCCTTTGCTTTTTTTTGAAAAAATGTTAAAAAAATTTTCTTGCACTATCCACCAGAAAAAAATTTTCAATTAAAGCCAACACGGCTAGCTATCCATCGCAAAAGAAATCAAGTCGATATATTGAAAACTCAGCAAGTTATGACCAAAAAGGTAACCAGTTCTACTAAAAAATGGCCGGAAAAAGGCAGTAGTAGAACTGCTTACCTTTTTGCTCATAACTTGCTTACTTTTCTAGATATCGACTTGATTTCTATTGCGTTGAATAGAGAACCGTATTGGCTTTAACTCTAGTTTTGCTTCTTGCAGATAGTGCAGAAAAAATATTTTTTGCTAAAAAAACAATGGACTACCCCCTTTGCTTTTTTTTGAAAAAATGATTAAAAAATTTTCTTGCACTATCCACCACAAAAAAATTTCCAATTAAATCCAACACGGCTAGCTATCCATCGCAAAAGAAATCAAGTCGATATATTGAAAACTCAGCAAGTTATGACCAAAAAGGTAACCAGTTCTACTAAAAAATGGCCGGAAAAAGGTAGTAGTAGAACTGCTTACCTTTTTGCTCATAACTTGCTTACTTTTCTAGATATCGACTTGATTTCTATTGCGTTGAATAGAGAACCGTATTGGCTTTAACTCTTGTTTTGCTTCTTGCAGATAGTGCAGAAAAAATATTTTTTGCCAAAAAAACAATGGACTACCCCCTTTGCTTTTTTTTGAAAAAATGATTAAAAAATTTTCTTGCACTATCCACCAGAAAAAATTTCCAATTAAAGCCAACACGGCTAGCTATCCATCGCAAAAGAAATCAAGTCGATATATTGAAAACTCAGCAAGTTATGACCAAAAAGGTAACCAGTTCTACTAAAAAATGGCCGGAAAAAGGCAGTAGTAGAACTGCTTACCTTTTTGCTCATAACTTGCTTACTTTTCTAGATATCGACTTGATTTCTATTGCGTTGAATAGAGAACCGTATTGGCTTTAACTCTAGTTTTGCTTCTTGCAGATAGTGCAGAAAAAATATTTTTTGCCAAAAAAAACATTGGACTACCCCCTTTGCTTTTTTTTGAAAAAATGTTAAAAAAATTTTCTTGCACTATCCACCAGAAAAAAATTTTCAATTAAAGCCAACACGGCTAGCTATCCATCGCAAAAGAAATCAAGTCGATATATTGAAAACTCAGCAAGTTATGACCAAAAAGGTAACCAGTTCTACTAAAAAATGGCCGGAAAAAAGCAGTAGTAGAACTGCTTACCTTTTTGCTCATAACTTGCTTACTTTTCTAGATATCGACTTGATTTCTATTGCGTTGAATAGAGAACCGTATTGGCTTTAACTCTAGTTTTGCTTCTTGCAGATAGTGCAGAAAAAATATTTTTTGCTAAAAAAACAATGGACTACCCCCTTTGCTTTTTTTTGAAAAAATGATTAAAAAATTTTCTTGCACTATCCACCACAAAAAAATTTCCAATTAAATCCAACACGGCTAGCTATCCATCGCAAAAGAAATCAAGTCGATATATTGAAAACTCAGCAAGTTATGACCAAAAAGGTAACCAGTTCTACTAAAAAATGGCCGGAAAAAGGTAGTAGTAGAACTGCTTACCTTTTTGCTCATAACTTGCTTACTTTTCTAGATATCGACTTGATTTCTATTGCGTTGAATAGAGAACCGTATTGGCTTTAACTCTTGTTTTGCTTCTTGCAGATAGTGCAGAAAAAATATTTTTTGCCAAAAAAACAATGGACTACCCCCTTTGCTTTTTTTTGAAAAAATGATTAAAAAATTTTCTTGCACTATCCACCAGAAAAAATTTCCAATTAAAGCCAACACGGCTAGCTACCCATCGCAAAAGAAATCAAGTCGATATATTGAAAACTCAGCAAGTTATGACCAAAAAGGTAACCAGTTCTACTAAAAAATGGCCGGAAAAAGCCAGTAGTAGAACTGCTTACCTTTTTGCTCTTAACTTTCTTACTTTTCTAGATATCGACTTGATTTCTATTGCGTTGCATAGAGAGCCGTATTGGCTTTAACTCTAGTTTTGCTTCTTGCAGATAGTGCAGAAAAAATATTTTTTGCCAAAAAAACAATGGACTACCCCCTTTGGTTTTTTTTGAAAAAATGATTAAAAAATTTTCTTGGACTATCCACCAGAAAAAAAATTATAATTAAAGCCAACACGGCTAGCTATCCATCGCAAAAGAAATCAAGTCGATATATTGAAAACTCAGCAAGTTATGACCAAAAAGGTAACCAGTTCTACTAAAAAATGGCCGGAAAAAGGTAGTAGTAGAACTGCTTACCTTTTTGCTCATAACTTGCTTACTTTTCTAGATATCGACTTGATTTCTATTGCGTTGCATAGAGAACCGTATTGGCGTTAACTCTAGTTTTGCTTCTTGCAGATAGTGCAGAAAAAATATTTTTTGCCAAAAAAACAATGGACTACGCCCTTTGGTTTTTTTTTTTTTAAAATGATTAAAAAATTTTCTTGCACTATCCACCAGAAAAAAATTTCCAATTAAAGCCAACACGGCTAGCTATCCATCGCAAGAGAAATCAAGTCGATATATTGAAAACTCAGCAAGTTATGACCAAAAAGGTAACCAGTTCTACTAAAAAATGGCCGGAAAAAGGTAGTAGTAGAACTGATTACCTTTTTGCTCATAACTTGCTTACTTCTCTAAATATCGACTTGATTTCTATTGCGTTGAATAGAGAACCGTAATATCCTTAACTCTAGTTTTGCTTCCTGCAGATAGTGCAGAAAAAATATTTTTTGCCAAAAAAACAATGGACTACCCCCTTTGCTTTTTTTTAAAAAATGATTAAAAAATTTTCTTGCACTATCCACCAGAAAAAAAATTATAACTAAAGCCAACACGGCTAGCTATCCATCGCAAAAGAAATCAAGTCGATATATTGAAAACTCAGCAAGTTATGACCAAAAAGGTAACCAGTTCTACTAAAAAATGGCCGGAAAAAGGCAGTAGTAGAACTGCTTACCTTTTTGCTCTTAACTTGCTTACTTTTCTAGATATCGACTTGATTTCTATTGCGTTGCATAGAGAACCGTATTGGCTTTAACTCTAGTTTTGCTTCTTGCAGATAGTGCAGAAAAAATATTTTTTGCCAAAAAAACAATGGACTACCCCCTTTGGTTTTTTTTGAAAAAATGATTAAAAAATTTTCTTGGACTATCAACCAGAAAAAAAATTATAACTAAAGCCAACACGGCTAGCTATCCATCGCAAAAGAAATCAAGTCGATGTATTGAAAACTCAGCTAGTTATGACCAAAAAGGTAACCAGTTCTACTAAAAAATGGCCGGAAAAAGGTAGTAGTAGAACTGCTTACCTTTTTGTTCATAACTTGCTTACTTTTCTAGATATCGACTTGATTTCTATTGCGTTGAATAGAGAACCGTATTGGCTTTAACTCTAGTTTTGCTTCTTGCAGATAGTGCAGAAAAAATATTTTTTGCCAAAAAAACAATGGACTACCCCCTTTGGTTTTTTTTGAAAAAATGATTAAAAAATTTTCTTGGACTATCAACCAGAAAAAAAATTATAACTAAAGCCAACACGGCTAGCTATCCATCGCAAAAGAATCAAGTCGATATATTGAAAACTCAGCAAGTTATGACCAAAAAGGTAACCAGTTCTACTAAAAAATGGCCGGAAAAAGGCAGTAGTAGAACTGCTTACCTTTTTGCTCATAACTTGCTTACTTTTCTAGATATCGACTTGATTTCTATTGCGTTGAATAGAGAACCGTATTGGCTTTAACTCTAGTTTTGCTTCTTGCAGATAGTGCAGAAAAAATATTTTTTGCCAAAAAAAACAATGGACTACCCCCTTTGCTTTTTTTTGAAAAAATGTTAAAAAAATTTTCTTGCACTATCCACCAGAAAAAAATTTTCAATTAAAGCCAACACGGCTAGCTATCCATCGCAAAAGAATCAAGTCGATATATTGAAAACTCAGCAAGTTATGACCAAAAAGGTAACCAGTTCTACTAAAAAATGGCCGGAAAAAGGCAGTAGTAGAACTGCTTACCTTTTTGCTCATAACTTGCTTACTTTTCTAGGTATCGACTTGATTTCGATTGCGTTGAATAGAGAACCGTATTGGCTTTAACTCTAATTTTGCTTCTTGCAGATAGTGCAGAAAAAAATATTTTTTGCCAAAAAAAACAATGGACTACCCCCTTTGCTTTTTTTTGAAAAAATTATTAAAAAATTTTCTTGCACTATCCACCAGAAAAAATTTCCAATTAAAGCCAACACGGCTAGCTATCCATCGCAAAAGAAATCAAGTCGATATATTGAAAACTCAGCAAGTTATGACCAAAAAGGTAACCAGTTCTACTAAAAAATGGCCGGAAAAAGGCAGTAGTAGAACTGCTTACCTTTTTGCTCATAACTTGCTTACTTTTCTAGGTATCGACTTGATTTCTATTGCGTTGAATAGAGAACCGTATTGGCTTTAACTCTAGTTTTGCTTCTTGCAGATAGTGCAGAAAAAAAATTTTTTGCCAAAAAAAACAATGGACTACCCCCTTTGCTTTTTTTTTGAAAAAATGTTAAAAAAATTTTCTTGCACTATCCACCAGAAAAAAATTTTCAATTAAAGCCAACACGGCTAGCTATCCATCGCAAAGGAAATCAAGTCGATATATTGAAAACTCAGCAAGTTATGACCAAAAAGGTAACCAGTTCTACTAAAAAATGGCCGGAAAAAGGTAGTAGTAGAACTGCTTACCTTTTTGCTCATAACTTGCTTACTTTTCTAGGTATCGACTTGATTTCTATTGCGTTGAATAGAGAACCGTATTGGCTTTAACTCTAGTTTTGCTTCTTGCAGATAGTGCAGAAAAAATATTTTTTGCCAAAAAAAACAATGGACTACCCCCTTTGCTTTTTTTTTAAAAAATGATTAAAAAATTTTCTTGCACTATCCACCAGAAAAAATTTCCAATTAAAGCCAACACGGCTAGCTATCCAACGCAAAAGAAATCAAGTCGATATATTGAAAACTCAGCAAGTTATGACCAAAAAGGTAACCAGTTCTACTAAAAAATGGCCGGAAAAAGGCAGTAGTAGAACTGCTTACCTTTTTGCTCATAACTTGCTTACTTTTCTAGATATCGACTTGATTTCTATTGCGTTGAATAGAGAACCGTATTGGCTTTAACTCTAGTTTTGCTTCTTGCAGATAGTGCAGAAAAAATATTTTTTGCCAAAAAAAACAATGGACTACCCCCTTTGCTTTTTTTTGAAAAAATGTTAAAAAAATTTTCTTGCACTATCCACCAGAAAAAATTTCCAATTAAAGCCAACACGGCTAGCTATCCACCGCAAAAGAAATCAAGTCGATATATTGAAAACTCAGCAAGTTATGACCAAAAAGGTAACCAGTTCTACTAAAAAATGGCCGGAAAAAGGCAGTAGTAGAACTGCTTACCTTTTTGCTCATAACTTCCTTACTTTTCTAGGTATCGACTTGATTTCTATTGCGTTGAATAGAGAACCGTATTGGCTTTAACTCTAGTTTTGCTTCTTGCAGATAGTGCAGAAAAAATATTTTTTGCCAAAAAAAAACAATGGACTACCCCCTTTGCTTTTTTTTGAAAAAATGTTAAAAAAATTTTCTTGCACTATCCACCAGAAAAAATTTTTCAATTAAAGCCAACACGGCTAGCTATCCATCGCAAACGAAATCAAGTCGATATATTGAAAACTCAGCAAGTTATGACCAAAAAGGTAACCAGTTCTACTAAAAAATGGCCGGAAAAAGGCAGTAGTAGAACTGCTTACCTTTTTGCTCATAACTTGCTTACTTTTCTAGGTATCGACTTGATTTCTATTGCGTTGAATAGAGAACCGTATTGGCTTTAACTCTAGTTTTGCTTCTTGCAGATAGTGCAGAAAAAATATTTTTTGCCAAAAAAAAAACAATGGACTACCCCCTTTGCTTTTTTTTGAAAAAATGATTAAAAAATTTTCTTGCACTATCCACCAGAAAAAATTTCCAATTAAAGCCAACACGGCTAGCTATCCATCGCAAAAGAAATCAAGTCGATATATTGAAAACTCAGAAAGTTATGACCAAAAAGGTAACCAGTTCTACTAAAAAATGGCCGGAAAAAGGTAGTAGTAGAACTGCTTACCTTTTTGCTCATAACTTGCTTACTTTTCTAGATATCGACTTGATTTCTATTGCGTTAAATAGAGAACCATATTGGCTTTAACTATAGTTTTGCTTCTTGCAGATAGTGCAGAAAAAATATTTTTTGCCAAAAAAAACAATGGACTACCCCCTTTGCTTTTTTTTGAAAAAATGATTAAAAATTTTCTTGCACTATCCACCAGAAAAAATTTCCAATTAAAGCCAACACGGCTAGCTATCCATCGCAAAAGAAATCAAGTCGATATATTGAAAACTCAGCAAGTTATGACCAAAAAGGTAACCAGTTCTACTAAAAAATGGCCGGAAAAAGGTAGTAGTAGAACTGCTTACCTTTTTGCTCATAACTTGCTTACTTTTCTAGATATCGACTTGATTTCTATTGCGTTGAATAGAGAACCGTATTGGCTTTAACTCTAGTTTTGCTTCTTGCAGATAGTGCAGAAAAAATATTTTTTGCCAAAAAAAACAATGGACTACCCCCTTTGCTTTTTTTTGAAAAAATGATTAAAAATTTTCTTGCACTATCCACCAGAAAAAATTTCCAATTAAAGGCAACACGGCTAGCTATCCATCGCAAAAGAAATCAAGTCGATATATTGAAAACTCAGCAAGTTATGACCAAAAAGGTAACCAGTTCTACTAAAAAATGGCCGGAAAAAGGCAGTAGTAGAACTGCTTACCTTTTTGCTCATAACTTGCTTACTTTTCTAGGTATCGACTTGATTTTTATTGCGTTGAATAGAGAACCGTATTGGCTTTAACTCTAGTTTTGCTTCTTGCAGATAGTGCAGAAAAAATATTTTTTGCCAAAAAAAAACAATGGACTACCCCCTTTGCTTTTTTTTGAAAAAATGATTAAAAAATTTTCTTGCACTATCCACCAGAAAAAATTTCCAATTAAAGCCAACACGGCTAGCTATCCATCGCAAAAGAAATCAAGTCGATATATTGAAAACTCAGCAAGTTATGACCAAAAAGGTAACCAGTTCTACTAAAAAATGGCCGGAAAAAGGCAGTAGTAGAACTGCTTACCTTTTTGCTCATAACTTGCTTACTTTTCTAGATATCGACTTGATTTCTATTGCGTTGAATAGAGAACCGTATTGGCTTTAACTCTAGTTTTGCTTCTTGCAGATAGTGCAGAAAAGATATTTTTTGCCATAAAAAACAATGGACTACCCCCTTTGCTTTTTTTTGAAAAAATGATTAAAAAATTTTCTTGCACTATCCACCAGAAAAAATTTCCAATTAAAGCCAACACGGCTAGCTATCCACCGCAAAAGAAATCAAGTCGATATATTGAAAACTCAGCAAGTTATGACCAAAAAGGTAACCAGTTCTACTAAAAAATGGCCGGAAAAAGGCAGTAGTAGAACTGCTTACCTTTTTGCTCATAACTTGCTTACTTTTCTAGGTATCGACTTGATTTCTATTGCGTTGAATAGAGAACCGTATTGGCTTTAACTCTAGTTTTGCTTCTTGCAGATAGTGCAGAAAAAATATTTTTTGCCAAAAAAAACAATGGACTACCCCCTTTGCTTTTTTTTGAAAAAATGTTAAAAAAATTTTCTTGCACTATCCACCAGAAAAAAATTTTCAATTAAAGCCAACACGGCTAGCTATCCATCGCAAAAGAAATCAAGTCGATATATTGAAAACTCAGCAAGTTATGACCAAAAAGGTAACCAGTTCTACTAAAAAATGGCCGGAAAAAGGCAGTAGTAGAACTGCTTACCTTTTTGCTCATAACTTGCTTACTTTTCTAGGTATCGACTTCATTTCTATTGCGTTGAATAGAGAACCGTATTGGCTTTAACTCTAGTTTTGCTTCTTGCAGATAGTGCAGAAAAAATATTTTTTGCCAAAAAAAACAATGGACTACCCCCTTTGCTTTTTTTTGAAAAAATGATTAAAAATTTTCTTGCACTATCCACCAGAAAAAATTTCCAATTAAAGGCAACACGGCTAGCTATCCATCGCAAAAGAAATCAAGTCGATATATTGAAAACTCAGCAAGTTATGACCAAAAAGGTAACCAGTTCTACTAAAAAATGGCCGGAAAAAGGCAGTAGTAGAACTGCTTACCTTTTTGCTCATAACTTGCTTACTTTTCTAGGTATCGACTTGATTTTTATTGCGTTGAATAGAGAACCGTATTGGCTTTAACTCTAGTTTTGCTTCTTGCAGATAGTGCAGAAAAAATATTTTTTGCCAAAAAAAAAACAATGGACTACCCCCTTTGCTTTTTTTTGAAAAAATGATTAAAAAATTTTCTTGCACTATCCACCAGAAAAAATTTCCAATTAAAGCCAACACGGCTAGCTATCCATCGCAAAAGAAATCAAGTCGATATATTGAAAACTCAGCAAGTTATGACCAAAAAGGTAACCAGTTCTACTAAAAAATGGCCGGAAAAAGGTAGTAGTAGAACTGCTTACCTTTTTGCTCATAACTTGCTTACTTTTCTAGATATCGACTTGATTTCTATTGCGTTGAATAGAGAACCGTATTGGCTTTAACTCTAGTTTTGCTTCTTGCAGATAGTGCAGAAAAGATATCTTTTGCCAAAAAAAACAATGGACTACCCCCTTTGCTTTTTTTTGAAAAAATGTTAAAAAAATTTTCTTGCACTATCCACCAGAAAAAAATTTTCAATTAAAGCCAACACGGCTAGCTATCCATCGCAAAAGAAATCAAGTCGATATATTGAAAACTCAGCAAGTTATGACCAAAAAGGTAACCAGTTCTACTAAAAAATGGCCGGAAAAAGGCAGTAGTAGAACTGCTTACCTTTTTGCTCATAACTTGCTTACTTTTCTAGGTAAAGACTTGACTTCTATTGCGTTGAATAGAGAACCGTATTGGCTTTAACTCTAGTTTTGCTTCTTGCAGATAGTGCAGAAAAAATATTTTTTGCCAAAAAAAACAATGGACTACCCCCTTTGCTTTTTTTTGAAAAAATGATTAAAAAATTTTCTTGCACTATCCACCAGAAAAAATTTCCAATTAAAGCCAACACGGCTAGCTATCCATCGCAAAAGAAATCAAGTCGATATATTGAAAACTCAGCAAGTTATGACCAAAAAGGTAACCAGTTCTACTAAAAAATGGCCGGAAAAAGGCAGTAGTAGAACTGCTTACCTTTTTGCTCATAACTTGCTTACTTTTCTAGGTATCGACTTGATTTTTATTGCGTTGAATAGAGAACCGTATTGGCTTTAACTCTAGTTTTGCTTCTTGCAGATAGTGCAGAAAAAATATTTTTTGCCAAAAAAAAAACAATGGACTACCCCCTTTGCTTTTTTTTGAAAAAATGATTAAAAAATTTTCTTGCACTATCCACCAGAAAAAATTTCCAATTAAAGCCAACACGGCTAGCTATCCATCGCAAAAGAAATCAAGTCGATATATTGAAAACTCAGCAAGTTATGACCAAAAAGGTAACCAGTTCTACTAAAAAATGGCCGGAAAAAGGTAGTAGTAGAACTGCTTACCTTTTTGCTCATAACTTGCTTACTTTTCTAGATATCGACTTGACTTCTATTGCGTTGAATAGAGAACCGTATTGGCTTTAACTCTAGTTTTGCTTCTTGCAGATAGTGCAGAAAAAATATTTTTTGCCAAAAAAAACAATGGACTACCCCCTTTGCTTTTTTTTGAAAAAATGATTAAAAAATTTTCTTGCACTATCCACCAGAAAAAATTTCCAATTAAAGCCAACACGGCTAGCTATCCATCGCAAAAGAAATCAAGTCGATATATTGAAAACTCAGCAAGTTATGACCAAAAAGGTAACCAGTTCTACTAAAAAATGGCCGGAAAAAGGCAGTAGTAGAACTGCTTACCTTTTTGCTCATAACTTGCTTACTTTTCTAGGTATCGACTTGATTTTTATTGCGTTGAATAGAGAACCGTATTGGCTTTAACTCTAGTTTTGCTTCTTGCAGATAGTGCAGAAAAAATATTTTTTGCCAAAAAAAAAACAATGGACTACCCCCTTTGCTTTTTTTTGAAAAAATGATTAAAAAATTTTCTTGCACTATCCACCAGAAAAAATTTCCAATTAAAGCCAACACGGCTAGCTATCCATCGCAAAAGAAATCAAGTCGATATATTGAAAACTCAGCAAGTTATGACCAAAAAGGTAACCAGTTCTACTAAAAAATGGCCGGAAAAAGGTAGTAGTAGAACTGCTTACCTTTTTGCTCATAACTTGCTTACTTTTCTAGATATCGACTTGACTTCTATTGCGTTGAATAGAGAACCGTATTGGCTTTAACTCTAGTTTTGCTTCTTGCAGATAGTGCAGAAAAAATATTTTTTGCCAAAAAAAACAATGGACTACCCCCTTTGCTTTTTTTTGAAAAAATGATTAAAAAATTTTCTTGCACTATCCACCAGAAAAAATTTCCAATTAAAGCCAACACGGCTAGCTATCCATCGCAAAAGAAATCAAGTCGATATATTGAAAACTCAGCAAGTTATGACCAAAAAGGTAACCAGTTCTACTAAAAAATGGCCGGAAAAAGGCAGTAGTAGAACTGCTTACCTTTTTGCTCATAACTTGCTTACTTTTCTAGGTATCGACTTGATTTTTATTGCGTTGAATAGAGAACCGTATTGGCTTTAACTCTAGTTTTGCTTCTTGCAGATAGTGCAGAAAAAATATTTTTTGCCAAAAAAAAAACAATGGACTACCCCCTTTGCTTTTTTTTGAAAAAATGATTAAAAAATTTTCTTGCACTATCCACCAGAAAAAATTTCCAATTAAAGCCAACACGGCTAGCTATCCATCGCAAAAGAAATCAAGTCGATATATTGAAAACTCAGCAAGTTATGACCAAAAAGGTAACCAGTTCTACTAAAAAATGGCCGGAAAAAGGTAGTAGTAGAACTGCTTACCTTTTTGCTCATAACTTGCTTACTTTTCTAGATATCGACTTGACTTCTATTGCGTTGAATAGAGAACCGTATTGGCTTTAACTCTAGTTTTGCTTCTTGCAGATAGTGCAGAAAAAATATTTTTTGCCAAAAAAAACAATGGACTACCCCCTTTGCTTTTTTTTGAAAAAATGATTAAAAAATTTTCTTGCACTATCCACCAGAAAAAATTTCCAATTAAAGCCAACACGGCTAGCTATCCATCGCAAAAGAAATCAAGTCGATATATTGAAAACTCAGCAAGTTATGACCAAAAAGGTAACCAGTTCTACTAAAAAATGGCCGGAAAAAGGCAGTAGTAGAACTGCTTACCTTTTTGCTCATAACTTGCTTACTTTTCTAGGTATCGACTTGATTTTTATTGCGTTGAATAGAGAACCGTATTGGCTTTAACTCTAGTTTTGCTTCTTGCAGATAGTGCAGAAAAAATATTTTTTGCCAAAAAAAAAACAATGGACTACCCCCTTTGCTTTTTTTTGAAAAAATGATTAAAAAATTTTCTTGCACTATCCACCAGAAAAAATTTCCAATTAAAGCCAACACGGCTAGCTATCCATCGCAAAAGAAATCAAGTCGATATATTGAAAACTCAGCAAGTTATGACCAAAAAGGTAACCAGTTCTACTAAAAAATGGCCGGAAAAAGGTAGTAGTAGAACTGCTTACCTTTTTGCTCATAACTTGCTTACTTTTCTAGATATCGACTTGACTTCTATTGCGTTGAATAGAGAACCGTATTGGCTTTAACTCTAGTTTTGCTTCTTGCAGATAGTGCAGAAAAAATATTTTTTGCCAAAAAAAACAATGGACTACCCCCTTTGCTTTTTTTTGAAAAAATGATTAAAAAATTTTCTTGCACTATCCACCAGAAAAAATTTCCAATTAAAGCCAACACGGCTAGCTATCCATCGCAAAAGAAATCAAGTCGATATATTGAAAACTCAGCAAGTTATGACCAAAAAGGTAACCAGTTCTACTAAAAAATGGCCGGAAAAAGGCAGTAGTAGAACTGCTTACCTTTTTGCTCATAACTTGCTTACTTTTCTAGGTATCGACTTGATTTTTATTGCGTTGAATAGAGAACCGTATTGGCTTTAACTCTAGTTTTGCTTCTTGCAGATAGTGCAGAAAAAATATTTTTTGCCAAAAAAAAAACAATGGACTACCCCCTTTGCTTTTTTTTGAAAAAATGATTAAAAAATTTTCTTGCACTATCCACCAGAAAAAATTTCCAATTAAAGCCAACACGGCTAGCTATCCATCGCAAAAGAAATCAAGTCGATATATTGAAAACTCAGCAAGTTATGACCAAAAAGGTAACCAGTTCTACTAAAAAATGGCCGGAAAAAGGTAGTAGTAGAACTGCTTACCTTTTTGCTCATAACTTGCTTACTTTTCTAGATATCGACTTGATTTCTATTGCGTTGAATAGAGAACCGTATTGGCTTTAACTCTAGTTTTGCTTCTTGCAGATAGTGCAGAAAAGATATCTTTTGCCAAAAAAAACAATGGACTACCCCCTTTGCTTTTTTTTGAAAAAATGTTAAAAAAATTTTCTTGCACTATCCACCAGAAAAAAATTTTCAATTAAAGCCAACACGGCTAGCTATCCATCGCAAAAGAAATCAAGTCGATATATTGAAAACTCAGCAAGTTATGACCAAAAAGGTAACCAGTTCTACTAAAAAATGGCCGGAAAAAGGCAGTAGTAGAACTGCTTACCTTTTTGCTCATAACTTGCTTACTTTTCTAGGTAAAGACTTGACTTCTATTGCGTTGAATAGAGAACCGTATTGGCTTTAACTCTAGTTTTGCTTCTTGCAGATAGTGCAGAAAAAATATTTTTTGCCAAAAAAAACAATGGACTACCCCCTTTGCTTTTTTTTGAAAAAATGATTAAAAAATTTTCTTGCACTATCCACCAGAAAAAATTTCCAATTAAAGCCAACACGGCTAGCTATCCATCGCAAAAGAAATCAAGTCGATATATTGAAAACTCAGCAAGTTATGACCAAAAAGGTAACCAGTTCTACTAAAAAATGGCCGGAAAAAGGCAGTAGTAGAACTGCTTACCTTTTTGCTCATAACTTGCTTACTTTTCTAGGTATAGACTTGACTTCTATTGCGTTGAATAGAGAACCGTATTGGCTTTAACTCTAGTTTTGCTTCTTGCAGATAGTGCAGAAAAAATATTTTTTGCCAAAAAAAACAATGGACTACCCCCTTTGCTTTTTTTTGAAAAAATGATTAAAAAATTTTCTTGCACTATCCACCAAAAAAAATTTCCAATTAAAGCCAACACGGCTAGCTATCCATCGCAAAAGAAATCAAGTCGATATATTGAAAACTCAGCAAGTTATGACCAAAAAGGTAACCAGTTCTACTAAAAAATGGCCGGAAAAAGGCAGTAGTAGAACTGCTTACCTTTTTGCTCATAACTTGCTTACTTTTCTAGGTATAGACTTGATTTCTATTGCGTTGAATAGAGAACCGTATTGGCTTTAACTCTAGTTTTGCTTCTTGCAGATAGTGCAGAAAAAATATTTTTTGCCAAAAAAAACAATGGACTACCCCCTTTGCTTTTTTTTGAAAAAATGATTAAAAAATTTTCTTGCACTATCCAACAGAAAAAATTTCCAATTAAAGCCAACACGGCTAGCTATCCATCGCAAAAGAAATCAAGTCGATATATTGAAAACTCAGCAAGTTATGACCAAAAAGGTAACCAGTTCTACTAAAAAATGGCCGGAAAAAGGCAGTAGTAGAACTGCTTACCTTTTTGCTCATAACTTGCTTACTTTTCTAGGTATAGACTTGATTTCTATTGCGTTGAATAGAGAACCGTATTGGCTTTAACTCTAGTTTTGCTTCTTGCAGATAGTGCAGAAAAAATATTTTTTGCCAAAAAAAACAATGGACTACCCCCTTTGCTTTTTTTTGAAAAAATGTTAAAAAAATTTTCTTGCACTATCCACCAGAAAAAAATTTTCAATTAAAGCCAACACGGCTAGCTATCCATCGCAAAGGAAATCAAGTCGATATATTGAAAACTCAACAAGTTATGACCAAAAAGGTAACCAGTTCTACTAAAAAATGGCCGGAAAAAGGCAGTAGTAGAACTGCTTACCTTTTTGCTCATAACTTGCTTACTTTTCTAGGTATAGACTTGATTTCTATTGCGTTGAATAGAGAACCGTATTGGCTTTAACTCTAGTTTTGCTTCTTGCAGATAGTGCAGAAAAAATATTTTTTGCCAAAAAAAAACAATGGACTACCCCCTTTGCTTTTTTTTGAAAAAATGATTAAAAAATTTTCTTGCACTATCTAACAGAAAAAATTTCCAATTAAAGCCAACACGGCTAGCTATCCATCGCAAAAGAAATCAAGTCGATATATTGAAAACTCAGCAAGTTATGACCAAAAAGGTAACCAGTTCTACTAAAAAATGGCCGGAAAAAGGCAGTAGTAGAACTGCTTACCTTTTTGCTCATAACTTGCTTACTTTTCTAGGTATAGACTTGATTTCTATTGCGTTGAATAGAGAACCGTATTGGCTTTAACTCTAGTTTTGCTTCTTGCAGATAGTGCAGAAAAAATATTTTTTGCCAAAAAAAACAATGGACTACCCCCTTTGCTTTTTTTTTGAAAAAATGATTAAAAAATTTTCTTGCACTATCCAACAGAAAAAATTTCCAATTAAAGCCAACACGGCTAGCTATCCATCGCAAAAGAAATCAAGTCGATATATTGAAAACTCAGCAAGTTATGACCAAAAAGGTAACCAGTTCTACTAAAAAATGGCCGGAAAAAGGCAGTAGTAGAACTGCTTACCTTTTTGCTCATAACTTGCTTACTTTTCTAGGTATAGACTTGATTTCTATTGCGTTGAATAGAGAACCGTATTGGCTTTAACTCTAGTTTTGCTTCTTGCAGATAGTGCAGAAAAAATATTTTTTGCCAAAAAAAACAATGGACTACCCCCTTTGCTTTTTTTTGAAAAAATGTTAAAAAAATTTTCTTGCACTATCCACCAGAAAAAATTTTCAATTAAAGCCAACACGGCTAGCTATCCATCGCAAAGGAAATCAAGTCGATATATTGAAAACTCAGCAAGTTATGACCAAAAAGGTAACCAGTTCTACTAAAAAATGGCCGGAAAAAGGCAGTAGTAGAACTGCTTACCTTTTTGCTCATAACTTGCTTACTTTTCTAGGTATCGACTTGATTTCTATTGCGTTGAATAGAGAACCGTATTGGCTTTAACTCTAGTTGTGCTTCTTGCAGATAGTGCAGAAAAAATATTTTTTGCCAAAAAAAACAATGGACTACCCCCTTTGCTTTTTTTTGAAAAAATGATTAAAAAATTTTCTTGCACTATCCACCAGAAAAAATTTCCAATTAAAGCCAACACGGCTAGCTATCCATCGCAAAAGAAATCAAGTCGATATATTGAAAACTCAGCAAGTTATGACCAAAAAGGTAACCAGTTCTACTAAAAAATGGCCGGAAAAAGGTAGTAGTAGAACTGCTTACCTTTTTGCTCATAACTTGCTTACTTTTCTAGGTATCGACTTGATTTCTATTGCGTTGAATAGAGAACCGTATTGGCCTTAACTCTAGTTTTGCTTCTTGCAGATAGTGCAGAAAAAATATTTTTTGCCAAAAAAAACAATGGACTACCCCCTTTGCTTTTTTTTGAAAAAATGATTAAAAAATTTTCTTGCACTATCCACCAGAAAAAAATTTGCAATTAAAGCCAACACGGCTAGCTATCCATCGCAAAAGATATCAAGTCGATATATTGAAAACTCAGCAAGTTATGACCAAAAAGGTAACCAGTTCTACTAAAAAATGGCCGGAAAGAGGCAGTAGTAGAACTGCTTACCTTTTTGCTCATAACTTGCTTACTTTTCTAGGTATCGACTTGATTTCTATTGCGTTGAATAGAGAACCGTATTGGCTTTAACTCTAGTTTTGCTTCTTGCAGATAGTGCAGAAAAAATATTTTTTGCCAAAAAAAACAATGGACTACCCCCTTTGCTTTTTTTTTAAAAAATGATTAAAAAATTTTCTTGCACTATCCACCAGAAAAAAATTTCCAATTAAGGCCAACACGGCTAGCTATCCATCGCAAAAGAAAACAAGTCGATATATTTAAAACTCAGCAAGTTATGACCAAAAAGGTAACCAGTTCTACTAAAAAATGGCCGGAAAAAGGCAGTAGTAGAACTGCTTACCTTTTTGCTCATAACTTGCTTACTTTTCTAGGTATCGAATTGATTTCTATTGCGTTGAATAGAGAACCGTATTGGTTTTAACTCTAGTTTTGCTTCTTGCAGATAGTGCAGAAAAAATATTTTTTGCCAAAAAAAACAATGGACTACCCCCTTTGCTTTTTTTTGAAAAAATGATTAAAAAATTTTCTTGCACTATCCACCAGAAAAAATTTCCAATTAAAGGCAACACGGCTAGCTATCCATCGCAAAAGAAATCAAGTCGATATATTGAAAACTCAGCAAGTTATGACCAAAAAGGTAACCAGTTCTACTAAAAAATGGCCGGAAAAAGCCAGTAGCAGAACTGCTTACCTTTTTGCTCATAACTTGCTTACTTTTCTAGGTATCGACTTGATTTCTATTGCGTTGATTAGAGAACTTCTTGTAGATAGTGCAGAAAAAATATTTTTTGCCAAAAAAAACAATGGACTACCCCCTTTGCTTTTTTTTTAAAAAATGATTAAAAAATTTTCTTGCACTATCCACCAGAAAAAAATTTCCAATTAAAGCCAACACGGCTAGCTATCCATCGCAAAGGAAATCAAGTCGATATATTGAAAACTCAGCAAGTTATGACCAAAAAGGTAACCAGTTCTACTAAAAAATGGCCGGAAAAAGGCAGTAGTAGAACTGCTTACCTTTTTGCTCATAACTTGCTTACTTTTCTAGGTATCGACTTGATTTCTATTGCGTTGAATAGAGAACCGTATTGGCTTTAACTCTAGTTTTGCTTCTTGCAGGTAGTGCAGAAAAAATATTTTTTGCCAAAAAAAACAA
The DNA here is from genome assembly GCA_947397855.1 of Thelaira solivaga. Classification (NCBI taxonomy): domain Eukaryota; kingdom Metazoa; phylum Arthropoda; class Insecta; order Diptera; family Tachinidae; genus Thelaira; species Thelaira solivaga. The sequence goes on along the minus strand of OX377612.1, from coordinate 23,300,526 downwards.
TGGACTACCCCCTTTGCTTTTTTTTGAAAAAATGATTAAAAAATTTTCTTGCACTATCCACCAGAAAAAATTTCCAATTAAAGCCAACACGGCTAGCTATCCATCGCAAAAGAAATCAAGTCGATATATTGAAAACTCAGCAAGTTATGACCAAAAAGGTAACCAGTTCTACTAAAAAATGGCCGGAAAAAGGTAGTAGTAGAACTGCTTACCTTTTTGCTCATAACTTGCTTACTTTTCTAGATATCGACTTGATTTCTATTGCGTTGCATAGAGAACCGTATTGGCTTTAACTCTAGTTTTGCTTCTTGCAGATAGTGCAGAAAAAATATTTTTTGCCAAAAAAAAAAAAAAACAATGGACTACCCCCTTTGCTTTTTTTTGAAAAAATGATTAAAAAATTTTCTTGCACTATCCACCAGAAAAAATTTCCAATTAAAGCCAACACGGCTAGCTATCCATCGCAAAAGAAATCAAGTCGATATATTGAAAACTCAGCAAGTTATGACCAAAAAGGTAACCAGTTCTACTAAAAAATGGCCGCAAAAAGGTAGTAGTAGAACTGCTTACCTTTTTGCTCATAACTTGCTTACTTTTCTAGATATCGACTTGATTTCTATTGCGTTGCATAGAGAACCGTATTGGCTTTAACTCTAGTTTTGCTTCTTGCAGATAGTGCAGAAAAAATATTTTTTGCCAAAAAAAAAAAAAAAAACAATGGACTACCCCCTTTGCTTTTTTTTGAAAAAATGATTAAAAAATTTTCTTGCACTATCCACCAGAAAAAATTTCCAATTAAAGCCAACACGGCTAGCTATTCATCGCAAAAGAAATCAAGTCGATATATTGAAAACTCAGCAAGTTATGACCAAAAAGGTAACCAGTTCTACTAAAAAATGGCCGGAAAAAGGCAGTAGTAGAACTGCTTACCTTTTTGCTCATAACTTGCTTACTTTTCTAGGTATAGACTTGACTTCTATTGCGTTGAATAGAGAACCGTATTGGCTTTAACTCTAGTTTTGCTTCTTGCAGATAGTGCAGAAAAAATATTTTTTGCCAAAAAAAACAATGGACTACCCCCTTTGCTTTTTTTTGAAAAAATGATTAAAAAATTTTCTTGCACTATCCACCAGAAAAAAATTTCCAATTAAAGCCAACACGGCTAGCTATCCATCGCAAAAGAAATCAAGTCGATATATTGAAAACTCAGCAAGTTATGACCAAAAAGGTAACCAGTTCTACTAAAAAATGGCCGGAAAAAGCCAGTAGTAGAACTGCTTACCTTTTTGCTCATAACTTGCTTACTTTTCTAGGTATCGACTTGATTTCTATTGCGTTGAATAGAGAACCGTATTGGCCTTAACTCTAGTTTTGCTTCTTGCAGATAGTGCAGAAAAAATATTTTTTGCCAAAAAAAAAAAAAACAATGGACTACCCCCTTTGCTTTTTTTTGAAAAAATGATTAAAAAATTTTCTTGCACTATCCACCAGAAAAAAATTTTCAATTAAAGCCAACACGGCTAGCTATCCATCGCAAAAGAAATCAAGTCGATATATTGAAAACTCAGCAAGTTATGACCAAAAAGGTAACCAGTTCTACTAAAAAATGGCCGGAAAAAGGTAGTAGTAGAACTGCTTACCTTTTTGCTCATAACTTGCTTACTTTTCTAGGTATCGACTTGATTTCTATTGCCTTGAATAGAGAACCGTATTGGCTCTAACTCTAGTTTTGCTTCTTGCAGATAGTGCAGAAAAAATATTTTTTTGCCAAAAAAAACAATGGACTACCCCTTTTGCTTTTTTTGGAAAAAATGATTAAAAAATTTTCTTGCACTATCCACCAGAAAAAAATTTCCAATTAAAGCCAACACGGTTAGCTATCCATCGCAAAAGAAAACAAGTCGATATATTGAAAACTCAGCAAGCTATGACCAAAAAGGTAACCAGTTCTACTAAAAAATGGCCGTAAAAAGCCAGTAGTAGAACTGCTTACCTTTTTGCTCATAACTTGCTTACTTTTCTAGGTATCGACTTGATTTCTATTGCGTTGAATAGAGAACCGTATTGGCCTTAACTCTAGTTTTGCTTCTTGCAGATAGTGCAGAAAAAATATTTTTTGCCAAAAAAAAAAAAAACAATGGACTACCCCCTTTGCTTTTTTTTGAAAAAATGATTAAAAAATTTTCTTGCACTATCCACCAGAAAAAAATTTTCAATTAAAGCCAACACGGCTAGCTATCCATCGCAAAAGAAATCAAGTCGATATATTGAAAACTCAGCAAGTTATGACCAAAAAGGTAACCAGATCTACTAAAAAATGGCCGGAAAAAGGTAGTAGTAGAACTGCTTACCTTTTTGCTCATAACTTGCTTACTTTTCTAGGTATCGACTTGATTTCTATTGCGTTGAATAGAGAACCGTATTGGCTTTAACTCTAGTTTTGCTTCTTGCAGATAGTGCAGAAAAAATATTTTTTGCCAAAAAAAAACAATGGACTACCCCCTTTGCTTTTTTTTTAAAAAATGTTAAAAAAAATTTTCTTGCACTATCCACCAGAAAAAAATTTCCAATTAAAGCCAACGCGGCTAGCTATCCATCGTAAAAGAAATCAAGTCGATATATTGAAAACTCAGCAAGTTATGACCAAAAACCAGTTCTACTAAAAAATGGCCGGAAAAATATAAATAAACTTCTAGGAAACTTCTCTGACCACATAAATACATGTCTAAGTCAAAATTTGCATTGTCTTGCACTCTTTATAGATTTCAGCAAGGCGTTCGACACGCTATCTCATAACAACCTGCTAAACATGTTGCACAAATACGGAGTTAGAGGAGAATGTTTGAACTGGTTCAAAAACTATTTAGAACTAAGAACATATCGTGTTAAAATCGGACAGACTCTTAGCGAGGAAACATCTACATCCAATAATGGTGTACCTCAAGGTTCAAAACTTGGACCCATACTCTACCTAATATATACGAATGAAATGCTAGACATGATTCAGGAATGCGCAACATTTGCCTATGCTGATGACACTGCCATTATAGTTGCAAATAAAAATGTTGATACGGCTTATCAAATAATGCAGAGGAAAATGAACGAAATATCGAGATGGTCTCATGATAATGGTCTAGTAATTAACTCAATAAAAACAAAAATATTACACATAAGGCCGCCGCATCTCAATAGTGTAACAATGCGTATCAAGTTTCACGATTATCAATGCCTACATGACTCAAGTAATACGGGGTATATAGACACGTGTTCCACCACTATAGAGCAAGTGAAAAACATAAAATATCTAGGCGTATATATCGATGAAAACTTTAAATGGCTTACGCAAATACAACATATCTCAAAAAAACTACGAAAGGCAGCTTATAGTCTATATCACTTAAGCAATTGTGCAACGTACGAGGTACTGAAACAAGCTTACTATTCTTTAGCAGAACCATATTTAAGGCACGGAATCACGGCATGGGGAAGCGCAACATATTGCAGATCGCTGCAGCAAACCCAAAACCAAATCCTCAAAATTCTTCTAAAGAACAAACAACGCAACTATGAAGTACCATCGGAACTAATATATCAAACAACAAACAGCACACGCAACAACAGCAGTAACATAAATATAAACTACCCGATCAACAACATAAACAGCAGTAATAACATAAATATCATCAGCACAAACAATAGTACACAATCAATCATACACTCAAACACAACTACAATAAACGAAAATAATAATAACCTAAGCAACAGAAACAACACCAATATAAATCAAACACAAGCAATACACAACTACATACATACTAATACAAACACCATAAACCAACGTAACAGCATTGCTAGTACATTAGGAATCCTAAACGTTAAAAGTCTACATCAAATAACCCTAATCAACGAATTCTACAATGATCATCGCTTTTTGAACAGATTAAACCACGCATACAATACTAGGCAACGCGTAGAGGGAAAATTTCAAGTACAACGTCATAAAAATAACTATGGAAAAAACTCTTTAAGTACCACCTTACCCAATATATTTAACAAACTACCACCACAGATAAGGAACGATTACAGTGTACAAAGGAGGAAGTTGAATCTGAAAAGATACTTCATTCAAAAACAATGAAAATTGGTTACCGTTTACATATCCCTATTGTCAAATATATATTAAAATACACATGTAAATAGACATTCAATCTATAGCTCTATTTCCTGCAGAAAAGCCTAAAGGCTTCGCGGGAAGAACCATATTTTGAAAAATGAATATCGAAATGTATTACAAATAAATTTGAAAATGAATATTATAAATAAAGTAAAAAAAAAAAAAAAAAAAAAAAAAAAAAAAAAAAAAAAAAAAAAAAAAAAAAAAAAAAAATATATTGAAAACTCAGCAAGTTATGACCAAAAGGTAACCAGTTCTACTAAAAAATGGCCGGAAAAAGGCAGTAGTAGAACTGCTTACCTTTTTGCTCATAACTTGCTTACTTTTCTAGATATCGACTTGATTTCTATTGCGTTGAATAGAGAACCGTATTGGCTTTAACTCTAGTTTTGCTTCTTGCAGATAGTGCAGAAAAAATATTTTTTGCCAAAAAAAACAATGGACTACCCCCTTTGCTTTTTTTTGAAAAAATGTTAAAAAAATTTTCTTGCACTATCCACCAGAAAAAATTTCCAATTAAAGCCAACACGGCTAGCTATCCATCGCAAAAGAAATCAAGTCGATATATTGAAAACTCAGCAAGTTATGACCAAAAAGGTAACCAGTTCTACTAAAAAATGGCCGGAAAAAGGCAGTAGTAGAACTGCTTACCTTTTTGCTCATAACTTGCTTACTTTTCTAGATATCGACTTGATTTCTATTTCGTTGAATAGAGAACCGTATTGGCTTTAACTCTAGTGTTGCTTCTTGCAGATAGTGCAGAAAAAATATTTTTTGCCAAAAAAAACAATGGACTACCCCCTTTGCTTTTTTTTGAAAAAATGATTAAAAAATTTTCTTGCACTATCCACCAGAAAAAATTTCCAATTAAAGCCAACACGGCTAGCTATCCATCGCAAAAGAAATCAAGTCGATATATTGAAAACTCAGCAAGTTATGACCAAAAAGGTAACCAGTTCTACTAAAAAATGGCCGGAAAAAGGCAGTAGTAGAACTGCTTACCTTTTTGCTCATAACTTGCTTACTTTTCTAGGTATCGACTTGATTTCTATTGCGTTGAATAGAGAACCGTATTGGCTTTAACTCTAGTTTTGCTTCTTGCAGATAGTGCAGAAAAAATATTTTTTGCCAAAAAAAACAATGGACTACCCCCTTTGCTTTTTTTTGAAAAAATGATTAAAAAATTTTCTTGCACTATCCACCAGAAAAAATTTCCAATTAAAGCCAACACGGCTAGCTATCCATCGCAAAAGAAATCAAGTCGATATATTGAAAACTCAGCAAGTTATGACCAAAAAGGTAACCAGTTCTACTAAAAAATGGCCGGAAAAAGGCAGTAGTAGAACTGCTTACCTTTTTGCTCATAACTTGCTTACTTTTCTAGGTATCGACTTGATTTCTATTGCGTTGAATAGAGAACCGTATTGGCTTTAACTCTAGTTTTGCTTCTTGCAGATAGTGCAGAAAAAATATTTTTTGCCAAAAAAAACAATGGACTACCCCTTTTGCTTTTTTTTGAAAAAATGATTAAAAAATTTTCTTGCACTATCCACCAGAAAAAAATTTCCAATTAAAGCCAACACGGCTAGCTATCCATCGCAAAAGAAATCAAGTCGATATATTGAAAACTCAGCAAGTTATGACCAAAAAGGTAACCAGTTCTACTAAAAAATGGCCGGAAAAAGGCAGTAGTAGAACTGCTTACCTTTTTGCTCATAACTTGCTTACTTTTCTAGGTATCGACTTGATTTCTATTGCGTTCAATAGAGAACCGTATTGGCTTTAACTCTAGTTTTGCTTCTTGCAGATAGTGCAGAAAAAATATTTTTTGCCAAAAAAAACAATGGACTACCCCTTTTGCTTTTTTTTGAAAAAATGATTAAAAAATTTTCTTGCACTATCCACCAGAAAAAAATTTCCAATTAAAGCCAACACGGCTAGCTATCCATCGCAAAAGATATCAAGTCGATATATTGAAAACTCAGCAAGTTATGACCAAAAAGGTAACCAGTTCTACTAAAAAATGGCCGGAAAAAGGCAGTAGTAGAACTGCTTACCTTTTTGCTCATAACTTGCTTACTTTTCTAGGTATCGACTTGATTTCTATTGCGTTGAATAGAGAACCGTATTGGCTTTAACTCTAGTTTTGCTTCTTGCAGATAGTGAAGAAAAAATATTTTTTGCCAAAAAAAACAATGGACTACCCCCTTTGCTTTTTTTTGAAAAAATGATTAAAAAATTTTCTTGCACTATTCACCAGAAAAAATTTCCAATTAAAGCCAACACGGCTAGCTATCCATCGCAAAAGAAATCAAGTCGATATATTGAAAACTCAGCAAGTTATGACCAAAAAGGTAACCAGTTCTACTAAAAAATGGCCGGAAAAAGGCAGTAGTAGAACTGCTTACCTTTTTGCTCATAACTTGCTTACTTTTCTAGATATCGACTTGATTTCTATTTCGTTGAATAGAGAACCGTATTGGCTTTAACTCTAGTGTTGCTTCTTGCAGATAGTGCAGAAAAAATATTTTTTGCCAAAAAAAAAACAATGGACTACCCCCTTTGCTTTTTTTTGAAAAAATGATTAAAAAATTTTCTTGCACTATCCACCAGAAAAAAATTTGCAATTAAAGCCAACACGGCTAGCTATCCATCGCAAAAGAAATCAAGTCGATATATTGAAAACTCAGCAAGTTATGACCAAAAAGGTAACCAGTTCTACTAAAAAATGGCCGGAAAAAGGCAGTAGTAGAACTGCTTACCTTTTTGCTCATAACTTGCTTACTTTTCTAGGTATCGACTTGATTTCTATTGCGTTGAATAGAGAACCGTATTGGCTTTAACTCTAGTTTTGCTTCTTGCAGATAGTGCAGAAAAAATATTTTTTGCCAAAAAAAACAATGGACTACCCCCTTTGCTTTTTTTTGAAAAAATGATTAAAAAATTTTCTTGCACTATCCACCAGAAAAAATTTCCAATTAAAGCCAACACGGCTAGCTATCCATCGCAAAAGAAATCAAGTCGATATATTGAAAACTCAGCAAGTTATGACCAAAAAGGTAACCAGTTCTACTAAAAAATGGCCGGAAAAAGGCAGTAGTAGAACTGCTTACCTTTTTGCTCATAACTTGCTTACTTTTCTAGGTATCGACTTGATTTCTATTGCGTTGAATAGAGAACCGTATTGGCTTTAACTCTAGTTTTGCTTCTTGCAGATAGTGCAGAAAAAATATTTTTTGCCAAAAAAAAACAATGGACTACCCCCTTTGCTTTTTTTTGAAAAAATGATTAAAAAATTTTCTTGCACTATTCACCAGAAAAAATTTCCAATTAAAGCCAACACGGCTAGCTATCCATCGCAAAAGAAATCAAGTCGATATATTGAAAACTCAGCAAGTTATGACCAAAAAGGTAACCAGTTCTACTAAAAAATGGCCGGAAAAAGGCAGTAGTAGAACTGCTTACCTTTTTGCTCATAACTTGCTTACTTTTCTAGGTATCGACTTGATTTCTATTGCGTTGAATAGAGAACCGTATTGGCTTTAACTCTAGTTTTGCTTCTTGCAGATAGTGCAGAAAAAATATTTTTTGCCAAAAAAAAACAATGGACTACCCCCTTTGCTTTTTTTTTAAAAAATGTTAAAAAAAATTTTCTTGCACTATCCACCAGAAAAAAATTTCCAATTAAAGCCAACGCGGCTAGCTATCCATCGTAAAAGAAATCAAGTCGATATATTGAAAACTCAGCAAGTTATGACCAAAAACCAGTTCTACTAAAAAATTTCCGGAAAAATATAAATAAACTTCTAGGAAACTTCTCTGACCACATAAATACATGTCTAAGTCAAAATTTGCATTGTCTTGCACTCTTTATAGATTTCAGCAAGGCGTTCGACACGCTATCTCATAACAACCTGCTAAACATGTTGCACAAATACGGAGTTAGAGGAGAATGTTTGAACTGGTTCAAAAACTATTTAGAACTAAGAACATATCGTGTTAAAATCGGACAGACTCTTAGCGAGGAAACATCTACATCCAATAATGGTGTACCTCAAGGTTCAAAACTTGGACCCATACTCTACCTAATATATACGAATGAAATGCTAGACATGATTCAGGAATGCGCAACATTTGCCTATGCTGATGACACTGCCATTATAGTTGCAAATAAAAATGTTGATACGGCTTATCAAATAATGCAGAGGAAAATGAACGAAATATCGAGATGGTCTCATGATAATGGTCTAGTAATTAACTCAATAAAAACAAAAATATTACACATAAGGCCGCCGCATCTCAATAGTGTAACAATGCGTATCAAGTTTCACGATTATCAATGCCTACATGACTCAAGTAATACGGGGTATATAGACACGTGTTCCACCACTATAGAGCAAGTGAAAAACATAAAATATCTAGGCGTATATATCGATGAAAACTTTAAATGGCTTACGCAAATACAACATATCTCAAAAAAACTACGAAAGGCAGCTTATAGTCTATATCACTTAAGCAATTGTGCAACGTACGAGGTACTGAAACAAGCTTACTATTCTTTAGCAGAACCATATTTAAGGCACGGAATCACGGCATGGGGAAGCGCAACATATTGCAGATCGCTGCAGCAAACCCAAAACCAAATCCTCAAAATTCTTCTAAAGAACAAACAACGCAACTATGAAGTACCATCGGAACTAATATATCAAACAACAAACAGCACACGCAACAACAGCAGTAACATAAATATAAACTACCCGATCAACAACATAAACAGCAGTAATAACATAAATATCATCAGCACAAACAATAGTACACAATCAATCATACACTCAAACACAACTACAATAAACGAAAATAATAATAACCTAAGCAACAGAAACAACACCAATATAAATCAAACACAAGCAATACACAACTACATACATACTAATACAAACACCATAAACCAACGTAACAGCATTGCTAGTACATTAGGAATCCTAAACGTTAAAAGTCTACATCAAATAACCCTAATCAACGAATTCTACAATGATCATCGCTTTTTGAACAGATTAAACCACGCATACAATACTAGGCAACGCGTAGAGGGAAAATTTCAAGTACAACGTCATAAAAATAACTATGGAAAAAACTCTTTAAGTACCACCTTACCCAATATATTTAACAAACTACCACCACAGATAAGGAACGATTACAGTGTACAAAGGAGGAAGTTGAATCTGAAAAGATACTTCATTCAAAAACAATGAAAATTGGTTACCGTTTACATATCCCTATTGTCAAATATATATTAAAATACACATGTAAATAGACATTCAATCTATAGCTCTATTTCCTGCAGAAAAGCCTAAAGGCTTCGCGGGAAGAACCATATTTTGAAAAATGAATATCGAAATGTATTACAAATAAATTTGAAAATGAATATTATAAATAAAGTAAAAAAAAAAAAAAAAAAAAAAAAAAAAAAAAAAAAAAAAAAAATATATTGAAAACTCAGCAAGTTATGACCAAAAGGTAACCAGTTCTACTAAAAAATGGCCGGAAAAAGGCAGTAGTAGAACTGCTTACCTTTTTGCTCATAACTTGCTTACTTTTCTAGATATCGACTTGATTTCTATTGCGTTGAATAGAGAACCGTATTGGCTTTAACTCTAGTTTTGCTTCTTGCAGATAGTGCAGAAAAAATATTTTTTGCCAAAAAAAACAATGGACTACCCCCTTTGCTTTTTTTTGAAAAAATGTTAAAAAAATTTTCTTGCACTATCCACCAGAAAAAATTTCCAATTAAAGCCAACACGGCTAGCTATCCATCGCAAAAGAAATCAAGTCGATATATTGAAAACTCAGCAAGTTATGACCAAAAAGGTAACCAGTTCTACTAAAAAATGGCCGGAAAAAGGCAGTAGTAGAACTGCTTACCTTTTTGCTCATAACTTGCTTACTTTTCTAGATATCGACTTGATTTCTATTTCGTTGAATAGAGAACCGTATTGGCTTTAACTCTAGTGTTGCTTCTTGCAGATAGTGCAGAAAAAATATTTTTTGCCAAAAAAAAACAATGGACTACCCCCTTTGCTTTTTTTTGAAAAAATGATTAAAAAATTTTCTTGCACTATCCACCAGAAAAAAATTTGCAATTAAAGCCAACACGGCTAGCTATCCATCGCAAAAGAAATCAAGTCGATATATTGAAAACTCAGCAAGTTATGACCAAAAAGGTAACCAGTTCTACTAAAAAATGGCCGGAAAAAGGCAGTAGTAGAACTGCTTACCTTTTTGCTCATAACTTGCTTACTTTTCTAGGTATCGACTTGATTTCTATTGCGTTGAATAGAGAACCGTATTGGCTTTAACTCTAGTTTTGCTTCTTGCAGATAGTGCAGAAAAAATATTTTTTGCCAAAAAAAACAATGGACTACCCCCTTTGCTTTTTTTTGAAAAAATGATTAAAAAATTTTCTTGCACTATTCACCAGAAAAAATTTCCAATTAAAGCCAACACGGCTAGCTATCCATCGCAAAAGAAATCAAGTCGATATATTGAAAACTCAGCAAGTTATGACCAAAAAGGTAACCAGTTCTACTAAAAAATGGCCGGAAAAAGGCAGTAGTAGAACTGCTTACCTTTTTGCTCATAACTTGCTTACTTTTCTAGGTATCGACTTGATTTCTATTGCGTTGAATAGAGAACCGTATTGGCTTTAACTCTAGTTTTGCTTCTTGCAGATAGTGCAGAAAAAATATTTTTTGCCAAAAAAAACAATGGACTACCCCTTTTGCTTTTTTTTGAAAAAATGATTAAAAAATTTTCTTGCACTATCCACCAGAAAAAAATTTCCAATTAAAGCCAACACGGCTAGCTATCCATCGCAAAAGAAATCAAGTCGATATATTGAAAACTCAGCAAGTTATGACCAAAAAGGTAACCAGTTCTACTAAAAAATGGCCGGAAAAAGGCAGTAGTAGAACTGCTTACCTTTTTGCTCATAACTTGCTTACTTTTCTAGGTATCGACTTGATTTCTATTGCGTTCAATAGAGAACCGTATTGGCTTTAACTCTAGTTTTGCTTCTTGCAGATAGTGCAGAAAAAATATTTTTTGCCAAAAAAAACAATGGACTACCCCTTTTGCTTTTTTTTGAAAAAATGATTAAAAAATTTTCTTGCACTATCCACCAGAAAAAAATTTCCAATTAAAGCCAACACGGCTAGCTATCCATCGCAAAAGATATCAAGTCGATATATTGAAAACTCAGCAAGTTATGACCAAAAAGGTAACCAGTTCTACTAAAAAATGGCCGGAAAAAGGCAGTAGTAGAACTGCTTACCTTTTTGCTCATAACTTGCTTACTTTTCTAGGTATCGACTTGATTTCTATTGCGTTGAATAGAGAACCGTATTGGCTTTAACTCTAGTTTTGCTTCTTGCAGATAGTGAAGAAAAAATATTTTTTGCCAAAAAAAACAATGGACTACCCCCTTTGCTTTTTTTTGAAAAAATGATTAAAAAATTTTCTTGCACTATTCACCAGAAAAAATTTCCAATTAAAGCCAACACGGCTAGCTATCCATCGCAAAAGAAATCAAGTCGATATATTGAAAACTCAGCAAGTTATGACCAAAAAGGTAACCAGTTCTACTAAAAAATGGCCGGAAAAAGGCAGTAGTAGAACTGCTTACCTTTTTGCTCATAACTTGCTTACTTTTCTAGATATCGACTTGATTTCTATTTCGTTGAATAGAGAACCGTATTGGCTTTAACTCTAGTGTTGCTTCTTGCAGATAGTGCAGAAAAAATATTTTTTGCCAAAAAAAAAACAATGGACTACCCCCTTTGCTTTTTTTTGAAAAAATGATTAAAAAATTTTCTTGCACTATCCACCAGAAAAAAATTTGCAATTAAAGCCAACACGGCTAGCTATCCATCGCAAAAGAAATCAAGTCGATATATTGAAAACTCAGCAAGTTATGACCAAAAAGGTAACCAGTTCTACTAAAAAATGGCCGGAAAAAGGCAGTAGTAGAACTGCTTACCTTTTTGCTCATAACTTGCTTACTTTTCTAGGTATCGACTTGATTTCTATTGCGTTGAATAGAGAACCGTATTGGCTTTAACTCTAGTTTTGCTTCTTGCAGATAGTGCAGAAAAAATATTTTTTGCCAAAAAAAACAATGGACTACCCCCTTTGCTTTTTTTTGAAAAAATGATTAAAAAATTTTCTTGCACTATCCACCAGAAAAAATTTCCAATTAAAGCCAACACGGCTAGCTATCCATCGCAAAAGAAATCAAGTCGATATATTGAAAACTCAGCAAGTTATGACCAAAAAGGTAACCAGTTCTACTAAAAAATGGCCGGAAAAAGGCAGTAGTAGAACTGCTTACCTTTTTGCTCATAACTTGCTTACTTTTCTAGGTATCGACTTGATTTCTATTGCGTTGAATAGAGAACCGTATTGGCTTTAACTCTAGTTTTGCTTCTTGCAGATAGTGCAGAAAAAATATTTTTTGCCAAAAAAAAACAATGGACTACCCCCTTTGCTTTTTTTTGAAAAAATGATTAAAAAATTTTCTTGCACTATTCACCAGAAAAAATTTCCAATTAAAGCCAACACGGCTAGCTATCCATCGCAAAAGAAATCAAGTCGATATATTGAAAACTCAGCAAGTTATGACCAAAAAGGTAACCAGTTCTACTAAAAAATGGCCGGAAAAAGGCAGTAGTAGAACTGCTTACCTTTTTGCTCATAACTTGCTTACTTTTCTAGGTATCGACTTGATTTCTATTGCGTTGAATAGAGAACCGTATTGGCTTTAACTCTAGTTTTGCTTCTTGCAGATAGTGAAGAAAAAATATTTTTTGCCAAAAAAAACAATGGACTACCCCCTTTGCTTTTTTTTGAAAAAATGATTAAAAAATTTTCTTGCACTATTCACCAGAAAAAATTTCCAATTAAAGCCAACACGGCTAGCTATCCATCGCAAAAGAAATCAAGTCGATATATTGAAAACTCAGCAAGTTATGACCAAAAAGGTAACCAGTTCTACTAAAAAATGGCCGGAAAAAGGCAGTAGTAGAACTGCTTACCTTTTTGCTCATAACTTGCTTACTTTTCTAGGTATCGACTTGATTTCTATTGCGTTGAATAGAGAACCGTATTGGCTTTAACTCTAGTTTTGTTTCTTGCAGATAGTGCAGAAAAAATATTTTTTGCCAAAAAAAACAATGGACTACCCCCTTTGCTTTTTTTTGAAAAAATGATTAAAAAATTTTCTTGCACTATCCACCAGAAAAAATTTCCAATTAAAGGCAACACGGCTAGCTATCCATCGCAAAAGAAATCAAGTCGATATATTGAAAACTCAGCAAGTTATGACCAAAAAGGTAACCAGTTCTACTAAAAAATGGCCGGAAAAAGGCAGTAGTAGAACTGCTTACCTTTTTGCTCATAACTTGCTTACTTTTCTAGGTATCGACTTGATTTCTATTGCGTTGAATAGAGAACCGTATTGGCTTTAACTCTAGTTTTGCTTCTTGCAGATAGTGCAGAAAAAATATTTTTTGCCAAAAAAAACAATGGACTACCCCCTTTGCTTTTTTTTGAAAAAATGATTAAAAAATTTTCTTGCACTATTCACCAGAAAAAATTTCCAATTAAAGCCAACACGGCTAGCTATCCATCGCAAAAGAAATCAAGTCGATATATTGAAAACTCAGCAAGTTATGACCAAAAAGGTAACCAGTTCTACTAAAAAATGGCCGGAAAAAGGCAGTAGTAGAACTGCTTACCTTTTTGCTCATAACTTGCTTACTTTTCTAGGTATCGACTTGATTTCTATTGCGTTGAATAGAGAACCGTATTGGCTTTAACTCTAGTTTTGCTTCTTGCAGATAGTGCAGAAAAAATATTTTTTGCCAAAAAAAAACAATGGACTACCCCCTTTGCTTTTTTTTGAAAAAAATGATTAAAAAATTTTCTTGCACTATTCACCAGAAAAAATTTCCAATTAAAGCCAACACGGCTAGCTATCCATCGCAAAAGAAATCAAGTCGATATATTGAAAACTCAGCAAGTTATGACCAAAAAGGTAACCAGTTCTACTAAAAAATGGCCGGAAAAAGGCAGTAGTAGAACTGCTTACCTTTTTGCTCATAACTTGCTTACTTTTCTAGGTATCGACTTGATTTCTATTGCGTTGAATAGAGAACCGTATTGGCTTTAACTCTAGTTTTGCTTCTTGCAGATAGTGCAGAAAAAATATTTTTTGCCAAAAAAAACAATGGACTACCCCCTTTGCTTTTTTTTGAAAAAATGATTAAAAAATTTTCTTGCACTATTCACCAGAAAAAATTTCCAATTAAAGCCAACACGGCTAGCTATCCATCGCAAAAGAAATCAAGTCGATATATTGAAAACTCAGCAAGTTATGACCAAAAAGGTAACCAGTTCTACTAAAAAATGGCCGGAAAAAGGCAGTAGTAGAACTGCTTACCTTTTTGCTCATAACTTGCTTACTTTTCTAGGTATCGACTTGATTTCTATTGCGTTGAATAGAGAACCGTATTGGCTTTAACTCTAGTTTTGCTTCTTGCAGATAGTGCAGAAAAAATATTTTTTGCCAAAAAAAACAATGGACTACCCCCTTTGCTTTTTTTTGAAAAAAATGATTAAAAAATTTTCTTGCACTATCCACCAGAAAAAATTTCTAATTAAAGCCAACACGGCTAGCTATCCATCGCAAAAGAAATCAAGTCGATATATTGAAAACTCAGCAAGTTATGACCAAAAAGGTAACCAGTTCTACTAAAAAATGGCCGGAAAAAGGCAGTAGTAGAACTGCTTACCTTTTTGCTCATAACTTGCTTACTTTTCTAGGTATCGACTTGATTTCTATTGCGTTGAATAGAGAACCGTATTGGCTTTAACTCTAGTTTTGCTTCTTGCAGATAGTGCAGAAAAAATATTTTTTGCCAAAAAAAACAATGGACTACCCCCTTTGCTTTTTTTTGAAAAAATGATTAAAAAATTTTCTTGCACTATCCACCAGAAAAAATTTCCAATTAAAGCCAACACGGCTAGCTATCCATCGCAAAAGAAATCAAGTCGATATATTGAAAACTCAGCAAGTTATGACCAAAAAGGTAACCAGTTCTACTAAAAAATGGCCGGAAAAAGGCAGTAGTAGAACTGCTTACCTTTTTGCTCATAACTTGCTTACTTTTCTAGGTATCGACTTGATTTCTATTGCGTTGAATAGAGAACCGTATTGGCTTTAACTCTAGTTTTGCTTCTTGCAGATAGTGCAGAAAAAATATTTTTTGCCAAAAAAAACAATGGACTACCCCCTTTGCTTTTTTTTGAAAAAATGATTAAAAAATTTTCTTGCACTATCCACCAGAAAAAATTTCCAATTAAAGCCAACACGGCTAGCTATCCATCGCAAAAGAAATCAAGTCGATATATTGAAAACTCAGCAAGTTATGACCAAAAAGGTAACCAGTTCTACTAAAAAATGGCCGGAAAAAGGCAGTAGTAGAACTGCTTACCTTTTTGCTCATAACTTGCTTACTTTTCTAGGTATCGACTTGATTTCTATTGCGTTGAATAGAGAACCGTATTGGCTTTAACTCTAGTTTTGCTTCTTGCAGATAGTGCAGAAAAAATATTTTTTGCCAAAAAAAACAATGGACTACCCCCTTTGCTTTTTTTTGAAAAAATGATTAAAAAATTTTCTTGCACTATCCACCAGAAAAAATTTCCAATTAAAGCCAACACGGCTAGCTATCCATCGCAAAAGAAATCAAGTCGATATATTGAAAACTCAGCAAGTTATGACCAAAAAGGTAACCAGTTCTACTAAAAAATGGCCGGAAAAAGGCAGTAGTAGAACTGCTTACCTTTTTGCTCATAACTTGCTTACTTTTCTAGGTATCGACTTGATTTCTATTGCGTTGAATAGAGAACCGTATTGGCTTTAACTCTAGTTTTGCTTCTTGCAGATAGTGCAGAAAAAATATTTTTTGCCAAAAAAAAACAATGGACTACCCCCTTTGCTTTTTTTTGAAAAAAATGATTAAAAAATTTTCTTGCACTATCCACCAGAAAAAATTTCTAATTAAAGCCAACACGGCTAGCTATCCATCGCAAAAGAAATCAAGTCGATATATTGAAAACTCAGCAAGTTATGACCAAAAAGGTAACCAGTTCTACTAAAAAATGGCCGGAAAAAGGCAGTAGTAGAACTGCTTACCTTTTTGCTCATAACTTGCTTACTTTTCTAGGTATCGACTTGATTTCTATTGCGTTGAATAGAGAACCGTATTGGCTTTAACTCTAGTTTTGCTTCTTGCAGATAGTGCAGAAAAAATATTTTTTGCCAAAAAAAACAATGGACTACCCCCTTTGCTTTTTTTTGAAAAAATGATTAAAAAATTTTCTTGCACTATCCACCAGAAAAAATTTCCAATTAAAGCCAACACGGCTAGCTAGCCATCGCAAAAGAAATCAAGTCGATATATTGAAAACTCAGCAAGTTATGACCAAAAAGGTAACCAGTTCTACTAAAAAATGGCCGGAAAAAGGCAGTAGTAGAACTGCTTACCTTTTTGCTCATAACTTGCTTACTTTTCTAGGTATCGACTTGATTTCTATTGCGTTGAATAGAGAACCGTATTGGCTTTAACTCTAGTTTTGCTTCTTGCAGATAGTGCAGAAAAAATATTTTTTGCCAAAAAAAACAATGGACTACCCCCTTTGCTTTTTTTTGAAAAAAATGATTAAAAAATTTTCTTGCACTATCCACCAGAAAAAATTTCTAATTAAAGCCAACACGGCTAGCTATCCATCGCAAAAGAAATCAAGTCGATATATTGAAAACTCAGCAAGTTATGACCAAAAAGGTAACCAGTTCTACTAAAAAATGGCCGGAAAAAGGCAGTAGTAGAACTGCTTACCTTTTTGCTCATAACTTGCTTACTTTTCTAGGTATCGACTTGATTTCTATTGCGTTGAATAGAGAACCGTATTGGCTTTAACTCTAGTTTTGCTTCTTGCAGATAGTGCAGAAAAAATATTTTTTGCCAAAAAAAACAATGGACTACCCCCTTTGCTTTTTTTTGAAAAAATGATTAAAAAATTTTCTTGCACTATTCACCAGAAAAAATTTCCAATTAAAGCCAACACGGCTAGCTATCCATCGCAAAAGAAATCAAGTCGATATATTGAAAACTCAACAAGTTATGACCAAAAAGGTAACCAGTTCTACTAAAAAATGGCCGGAAAAAGGCAGTAGTAGAACTGCTTACCTTTTTGCTCATAACTTGCTTACTTTTCTAGGTATCGACTTGATTTCTATTGCGTTGAATAGAGAACCGTATTGGCTTTAACTCTAGTTTTGCTTCTTGCAGATAGTGCAGAAAAAATATTTTTTGCCAAAAAAAAACAATGGACTACCCCCTTTGCTTTTTTTTGAAAAAATGATTAAAAAATTTTCTTGCACTATCCACCAGAAAAAATTTCCAATTAAAGCCAACACGGCTAGCTATCCATCGCAAAAGAAATCAAGTCGATATATTGAAAACTCAGCAAGTTATGACCAAAAAGGTAACCAGTTCTACTAAAAAATGGCCGGAAAAAGGCAGTAGTAGAACTGCTTACCTTTTTGCTCATAACTTGCTTACTTTTCTAGGTATAGACTTGATTTCTATTGCGTTGAATAGAGAACCGTATTGGCTTTAACTCTAGTTTTGCTTCTTGCAGATAGTGCAGAAAAAATATTTTTTGCCAAAAAAAACAATGGACTACCCCCTTTGCTTTTTTTTGAAAAAATGATTAAAAAATTTTCTTGCACTATCCACCAGAAAAAATTTCCAATTAAAGCCAACACGGCTAGCTAGCCATCGCAAAAGAAATCAAGTCGATATATTGAAAACTCAGCAAGTTATGACCAAAAAGGTAACCAGTTCTACTAAAAAATGGCCGGAAAAAGGCAGTAGTAGAACTGCTTACCTTTTTGCTCATAACTTGCTTACTTTTCTAGGTATCGACTTGATTTCTATTGCGTTGAATAGAGAACCGTATTGGCTTTAACTCTAGTTTTGCTTCTTGCAGATAGTGCAGAAAAAATATTTTTTGCCAAAAAAAACAATGGACTACCCCCTTTGCTTTTTTTTGAAAAAATGATTAAAAAATTTTCTTGCACTATTCACCAGAAAAAATTTCCAATTAAAGCCAACACGGCTAGCTATCCATCGCAAAAGAAATCAAGTCGATATATTGAAAACTCAGCAAGTTATGACCAAAAAGGTAACCAGTTCTACTAAAAAATGGCCGGAAAAAGGCAGTAGTAGAACTGCTTACCTTTTTGCTCATAACTTGCTTACTTTTCTAGGTATCGACTTGATTTCTAATGCGTTGAATAGAGAACCGTATTGGCTTTAACTCTAGTTTTGCTTCTTGCAGATAGTGCAGAAAAAATATTTTTTGCCAAAAAAAACAATGGACTACCCCCTTTGCTTTTTTTTGAAAAAATGATTAAAAAATTTTCTTGCACTATTCACCAGAAAAAATTTCCAATTAAAGCCAACACGGCTAGCTATCCATCGCAAAAGAAATCAAGTCGATATATTGAAAACTCAGCAAGTTATGACCAAAAAGGTAACCAGTTCTACTAAAAAATGGCCGGAAAAAGGCAGTAGTAGAACTGCTTACCTTTTTGCTCATAACTTGCTTACTTTTCTAGGTATCGACTTGATTTCTATTGCGTTGAATAGAGAACCGTATTGGCTTTAACTCTAGTTTTGCTTCTTGCAGATAGTGCAGAAAAAATATTTTTTGCCAAAAAAAACAATGGACTACCAGCTTTGCTTTTTTTTGAAAAAATGATTAAAAAATTTTCTTGCACTATCCACCAGAAAAAATTTCCAATTAAAGCCAACACGGCTAGCTATCCATCGCAAAAGAAATCAAGTCGATATATTGAAAACTCAGCAAGTTATGACCAAAAAGGTAACCAGTTCTACTAAAAAATGGCCGGAAAAAGGCAGTAGTAGAACTGCTTACCTTTTTGCTCATAACTTGCTTACTTTTCTAGGTATCGACTTGATTTCTATTGCGTTGAATAGAGAACCGTATTGGCTTTAACTCTAGTTTTGCTTCTTGCAGATAGTGCAGAAAAAATATTTTTTGCCAAAAAAAACAATGGACTACCCCCTTTGCTTTTTTTTGAAAAAATGATTAAAAAATTTTCTTGCACTATCCACCAAAAAAAAATTTCCAATTAAAGCCAACACGGCTAGCTATCCATCGCAAAAGAAATCAAGTCGATATATTGAAAACTCAGCAAGTTATGACCAAAAAGGTAACCAGTTCTACTAAAAAATGGCCGGAAAAAGGCAGTAGTAGAACTGCTTACCTTTTTGCTCATAACTTGCTTACTTTTCTAGGTATCGACTTGATTTCTATTGCGTTGAATACAGAACCGTATTGGCTTTAACTCTAGTTTTGCTTCTTGCAGATAGTGCAGAAAAAATATTTTTTGCCAAAAAAAACAATGGACTACCCCCTTTGCTTTTTTTTGAAAAAATGATTAAAAAATTTTCTTGCACTATCCACCAAAAAAAAATTTCCAATTAAAGCCAACACGGCTAGCTATCCATCGCAAAAGAAATCAAGTCGATATATTGAAAACTCAGCAAGTTATGACCAAAAAGGTAACCAGTTCTACTAAAAAATGGCCGGAAAAAGGCAGTAGTAGAACTGCTTACCTTTTTGCTCATAACTTGCTTACTTTTCTAGGTATCGACTTGATTTCTATTGCGTTGAATAGAGAACCGTATTGGCTTTAACTCTAGTTTTGCTTCTTGCAGATAGTGCAGAAAAAATATTTTTTGCCAAAAAAAACAATGGACTACCCCCTTTGCTTTTTTTTGAAAAAATGATTAAAAAATTTTCTTGCACTATTCACCAGAAAAAATTTCCAATTAAAGCCAACACGGCTAGCTATCCATCGCAAAAGAAATCAAGTCGATATATTGAAAACTCAGCAAGTTATGACCAAAAAGGTAACCAGTTCTACTAAAAAATGGCCGGAAAAAGGCAGTAGTAGAACTGCTTACCTTTTTGCTCATAACTTGCTTACTTTTCTAGGTATCGACTTGATTTCTATTGCGTTGAATAGAGAACCGTATTGGCTTTAACTCTAGTTTTGCTTCTTGCAGATAGTGCAGAAAAAATATTTTTTGCCAAAAAAAACAATGGACTACCCCCTTTGCTTTTTTTTGAAAAAAATGATTAAAAAATTTTCTTGCACTATCCACCAGAAAAAATTTCTAATTAAAGCCAACACGGCTAGCTATCCATCGCAAAAGAAATCAAGTCGATATATTGAAAACTCAGCAAGTTATGACCAAAAAGGTAACCAGTTCTACTAAAAAATGGCCGGAAAAAGGCAGTAGTAGAACTGCTTACCTTTTTGCTCATAACTTGCTTACTTTTCTAGGTATCGACTTGATTTCTATTGCGTTGAATAGAGAACCGTATTGGCTTTAACTCTAGTTTTGCTTCTTGCAGATAGTGCAGAAAAAATATTTTTTGCCAAAAAAAACAATGGACTACCCCCTTTGCTTTTTTTTGAAAAAATGATTAAAAAATTTTCTTGCACTATCCACCAAAAAAAAATTTCCAATTAAAGCCAACACGGCTAGCTATCCATCGCAAAAGAAATCAAGTCGATATATTGAAAACTCAGCAAGTTATGACCAAAAAGGTAACCAGTTCTACTAAAAAATGGCCGGAAAAAGGCAGTAGTAGAACTGCTTACCTTTTTGCTCATAACTTGCTTACTTTTCTAGGTATCGACTTGATTTCTATTGCGTTGAATAGAGAACCGTATTGGCTTTAACTCTAGTTTTGCTTCTTGCAGATAGTGCAGAAAAAATATTTTTTGCCAAAAAAAACAATGGACTACCCCCTTTGCTTTTTTTTGAAAAAAATGATTAAAAAATTTTCTTGCACTATCCACCAGAAAAAATTTCTAATTAAAGCCAACACGGCTAGCTATCCATCGCAAAAGAAATCAAGTCGATATATTGAAAACTCAGCAAGTTATGACCAAAAAGGTAACCAGTTCTACTAAAAAATGGCCGGAAAAAGGCAGTAGTAGAACTGCTTACCTTTTTGCTCATAACTTGCTTACTTTTCTAGGTATCGACTTGATTTCTATTGCGTTGAATACAGAACCGTATTAGCTTTAACTCTAGTTTTGCTTCTTGCAGATAGTGCAGAAAAAATATTTTTTGCCAAAAAAAACAATGGACTACCCCCTTTGCTTTTTTTTGAAAAAATGATTAAAAAATTTTCTTGCACTATCCACCAAAAAAAAATTTCCAATTAAAGCCAACACGGCTAGCTATCCATCGCAAAAGAAATCAAGTCGATATATTGAAAACTCAGCAAGTTATGACCAAAAAGGTAACCAGTTCTACTAAAAAATGGCCGGAAAAAGGCAGTAGTAGAACTGCTTACCTTTTTGCTCATAACTTGCTTACTTTTCTAGATATCGACTTGATTTCTATTTCGTTGAATAGAGAACCGTATTGGCTTTAACTCTAGTGTTGCTTCTTGCAGATAATGCAGAAAAAATATTTTTTGCCAAAAAAAACAATGGACTACCCCCTTTGCTTTTTTTTGAAAAAATGATTAAAAAATTTTCTTGCACTATCCACCAGAAAAAATTTCCAATTAAAGCCAACACGGCTAGCTATCCATCGCAAAAGAAATCAAGTCGATATATTGAAAACTCAGCAAGTTATGACCAAAAAGGTAACCAGTTCTACTAAAAAATGGCCGGAAAAAGGCAGTAGTAGAACTGCTTACCTTTTTGCTCATAACTTGCTTACTTTTCTAGGTATCGACTTGATTTCTATTGCGTTGAATAGAGAACCGTATTGGCTTTAACTCTAGTTTTGCTTCTTGTAGATAGTGCAGAAAAAATATTTTTTGCCAAAAAAAACAATGGACTACCCCCTTTGCTTTTTTTTGAAAAAATGATTAAAAAATTTTCTTGCACTATTCACCAGAAAAAATTTCCAATTAAAGCCAACACGGCTAGCTATCCATCGCAAAAGAAATCAAGTCGATATATTGAAAACTCAGCAAGTTATGACCAAAAAGGTAACCAGTTCTACTAAAAAATGGCCGGAAAAAGGCAGTAGTAGAACTGCTTACCTTTTTGCTCATAACTTGCTTACTTTTCTAGGTATCGACTTGATGTCTATTGCGTTGAATAGAGAACCGTATTGGCTTTAACTCTAGTTTTGCTTCTTGCAGATAGTGCAGAAAAAATATTTTTTGCCAAAAAAAACAATGGACTACCCCCTTTGCTTTTTTTTGAAAAAATGATTAAAAAATTTTCTTGCACTATCCACCAGAAAAAATTTCCAATTAAAGCCAACACGGCTAGCTACCCATCGCAAAAGAAATCAAGTCGATATATTGAAAACTCAGCAAGTTATGACCAAAAAGGTAACCAGTTCTACTAAAAAATGGCCGGAAAAAGGCAGTAGTAGAACTGCTTACCTTTTTGCTCATAACTTGCTTACTTTTCTAGGTATCGACTTGATTTCTATTGCGTTGAATAGAGAACCGTATTGGCTTTAACTCTAGTTTTGCTTCTTGCAGATAGTGCAGAAAAAATATTTTTTGCCAAAAAAAACAATGGACTACCCCCTTTGCTTTTTTTTGAAAAAATGATTAAAAAATTTTCTTGCACTATTCACCAGAAAAAATTTCCAATTAAAGCCAACACGGCTAGCTATCCATCGCAAAAGAAATCAAGTCGATATATTGAAAACTCAGCAAGTTATGACCAAAAAGGTAACCAGTTCTACTAAAAAATGGCCGGAAAAAGGCAGTAGTAGAACTGCTTACCTTTTTGCTCATAACTTGCTTACTTTTCTAGGTATCGACTTGATTTCTATTGCGTTGAATAGAGAACCGTATTGGCTTTAATTCTAGTTTTGCTTCTTGCAGATAGTGCAGAAAAAATATTTTTTGCCAAAAAAAACAATGGACTACCCCCTTTGCTTTTTTTTGAAAAAATGATTAAAAAATTTTCTTGCACTTTTCACCAGAAAAAATTTCCAATTAAAGCCAACACGGCTAGCTATCCATCGCAAAAGAAATCAAGTCGATATATTGAAAACTCAGCAAGTTATGACCAAAAAGGTAACCAGTTCTACTAAAAAATGGCCGGAAAAAGGCAGTAGTAGAACTGCTTACCTTTTTGCTCATAACTTGCTTACTTTTCTAGATATCGACTTGATTTCTATTGCGTTGAATAGAGAACCGTATTGGCTTTAACTCTAGTTTTGCTTCTTGCAGATAGTGCAGAAAAAATATTTTTTGCCAAAAAAAACAATGGACTACCCCCTTTGCTTTTTTTTGAAAAAATGATTAAAAAATTTTCTTGCACTATTCACCAGAAAAAATTTCCAATTAAAGCCAACACGGCTAGCTATCCATCGCAAAAGAAATCAAGTCGATATATTGAAAACTCAGCAAGTTATGACCAAAAAGGTAACCAGTTCTACTAAAAAATGGCCGGAAAAAGGCAGTAGTAGAACTGCTTACCTTTTTGCTCATAACTTGCTTACTTTTCTAGGTATCGACTTGATTTCTATTGCGTTGAATAGAGAACCGTATTGGCTTTAATTCTAGTTTTGCTTCTTGCAGATAGTGCAGAAAAAATATTTTTTGCCAAAAAAAACAATGGACTACCCCCTTTGCTTTTTTTTGAAAAAATGATTAAAAAATTTTCTTGCACTATTCACCAGAAAAAATTTCCAATTAAAGCCAACACGGCTAGCTATCCATCGCAAAAGAAATCAAGTCGATATATTGAAAACTCAGCAAGTTATGACCAAAAAGGTAACCAGTTCTACTAAAAAATGGCCGGAAAAAGGCAGTAGTAGAACTGCTTACCTTTTTGCTCATAACTTGCTTACTTTTCTAGGTATCGACTTGATTTCTATTGCGTTGAATAGAGAACCGTATTGGCTTTAACTCTAGTTTTGCTTCTTGCAGATAGTGCAGAAAAAATATTTTTTGCCAAAAAAAACAATGGACTACCCCCTTTGCTTTTTTTTGAAAAAAATGATTAAAAAATTTTCTTGCACTATCCACCAGAAAAAATTTCTAATTAAAGCCAACACGGCTAGCTATCCATCGCAAAAGAAATCAAGTCGATATATTGAAAACTCAGCAAGTTATGACCAAAAAGGTAACCAGTTCTACTAAAAAATGGCCGGAAAAAGGCAGTAGTAGAACTGCTTACCTTTTTGCTCATAACTTGCTTACTTTTCTAGGTATCGACTTGATTTCTATTGCGTTGAATAGAGAACCGTATTGGCTTTAACTCTAGTTTTGCTTCTTGCAGATAGTGCAGAAAAAATATTTTTTGCCAAAAAAAACAATGGACTACCCCCTTTGCTTTTTTTTGAAAAAAATGATTAAAAAATTTTCTTGCACTATCCACCAGAAAAAATTTCTAATTAAAGCCAACACGGCTAGCTATCCATCGCAAAAGAAATCAAGTCGATATATTGAAAACTCAGCAAGTTATGACCAAAAAGGTAACCAGTTCTACTAAAAAATGGCCGGAAAAAGGCAGTAGTAGAACTGCTTACCTTTTTGCTCATAACTTGCTTACTTTTCTAGGTATCGACTTGATTTCTATTGCGTTGAATACAGAACCGTATTAGCTTTAACTCTAGTTTTGCTTCTTGCAGATAGTGCAGAAAAAATATTTTTTGCCAAAAAAAACAATGGACTACCCCCTTTGCTTTTTTTTGAAAAAATGATTAAAAAATTTTCTTGCACTATCCACCAAAAAAAAAATTTCCAATTAAAGCCAACACGGCTAGCTATCCATCGCAAAAGAAATCAAGTCGATATATTGAAAACTCAGCAAGTTATGACCAAAAAGGTAACCAGTTCTACTAAAAAATGGCCGGAAAAAGGCAGTAGTAGAACTGCTTACCTTTTTGCTCATAACTTGCTTACTTTTCTAGATATCGACTTGATTTCTATTTCGTTGAATAGAGAACCGTATTGGCTTTAACTCTAGTGTTGCTTCTTGCAGATAGTGCAGAAAAAATATTTTTTGCCAAAAAAAACAATGGACTACCCCCTTTGCTTTTTTTTGAAAAAAATGATTAAAAAATTTTCTTGCACTATCCACCAGAAAAAATTTCCAATTAAAGCCAACACGGCTAGCTATCCATCGCAAAAGAAATCAAGTCGATATATTGAAAACTCAGCAAGTTATGACCAAAAAGGTAACCAGTTCTACTAAAAAATGGCCGGAAAAAGGCAGTAGTAGAACTGCTTACCTTTTTGCTCATAACTTGCTTACTTTTCTAGGTATCGACTTGATTTCTATTGCGTTGAATAGAGAACCGTATTGGCTTTAACTCTAGTTTTGCTTCTTGCAGATAGTGCAGAAAAAATATTTTTTGCCAAAAAAAACAATGGACTACCCCCTTTGCTTTTTTTTGAAAAAATGATTAAAAAATTTTCTTGCACTATTCACCAGAAAAAATTTCCAATTAAAGCCAACACGGCTAGCTATCCATCGCAAAAGAAATCAAGTCGATATATTGAAAACTCAGCAAGTTATGACCAAAAAGGTAACCAGTTCTACTAAAAAATGGCCGGAAAAAGGCAGTAGTAGAACTGCTTACCTTTTTGCTCATAACTTGCTTACTTTTCTAGGTATCGACTTGATTTCTATTGCGTTGAATAGAGAACCGTATTGGCTTTAACTCTAGTGTTGCTTCTTGCAGATAGTGCAGAAAAAATATTTTTTGCCAAAAAAAACAATGGACTACCCCCTTTGCTTTTTTTTGAAAAAAATGATTAAAAAATTTTCTTGCACTATCCACCAGAAAAAATTTCCAATTAAAGCCAACACGGCTAGCTATCCATCGCAAAAGAAATCAAGTCGATATATTGAAAACTCAGCAAGTTATGACCAAAAAGGTAACCAGTTCTACTAAAAAATGGCCGGAAAAAGGCAGTAGTAGAACTGCTTACCTTTTTGCTCATAACTTGCTTACTTTTCTAGGTATCGACTTGATTTCTATTGCGTTGAATAGAGAACCGTATTGGCTTTAACTCTAGTTTTGCTTCTTGCAGATAGTGCAGAAAAAATATTTTTTGCCAAAAAAAACAATGGACTACCCCCTTTGCTTTTTTTTGAAAAAATGATTAAAAAATTTTCTTGCACTATTCACCAGAAAAAATTTCCAATTAAAGCCAACACGGCTAGCTATCCATCGCAAAAGAAATCAAGTCGATATATTGAAAACTCAGCAAGTTATGACCAAAAAGGTAACCAGTTCTACTAAAAAATGGCCGGAAAAAGGCAGTAGTAGAACTGCTTACCTTTTTGCTCATAACTTGCTTACTTTTCTAGGTATCGACTTGATTTCTATTGCGTTGAATAGAGAACCGTATTGGCTTTAACTCTAGTTTTGCTTCTTGCAGATAGTGCAGAAAAAATATTTTTTGCCAAAAAAAACAATGGACTACCCCCTTTGCTTTTTTTTGAAAAAAATGATTAAAAAATTTTCTTGCACTATCCACCAGAAAAAATTTCTAATTAAAGCCAACACGGCTAGCTATCCATCGCAAAAGAAATCAAGTCGATATATTGAAAACTCAGCAAGTTATGACCAAAAAGGTAACCAGTTCTACTAAAAAATGGCCGGAAAAAGGCAGTAGTAGAACTGCTTACCTTTTTGCTCATAACTTGCTTACTTTTCTAGGTATCGACTTGATTTCTATTGCGTTGAATAGAGAACCGTATTGGCTTTAACTCTAGTTTTGCTTCTTGCAGATAGTGCAGAAAAAATATTTTTTGCCAAAAAAAACAATGGACTACCCCCTTTGCTTTTTTTTGAAAAAATGATTAAAAAATTTTCTTGCACTATTCACCAGAAAAAATTTCCAATTAAAGCCAACACGGCTAGCTATCCATCGCAAAAGAAATCAAGTCGATATATTGAAAACTCAGCAAGTTATGACCAAAAAGGTAACCAGTTCTACTAAAAAATGGCCGGAAAAAGGCAGTAGTAGAACTGCTTACCTTTTTGCTCATAACTTGCTTACTTTTCTAGGTATCGACTTGATTTCTATTGCGTTGAATAGAGAACCGTATTGGCTTTAATTCTAGTTTTGCTTCTTGCAGATAGTGCAGAAAAAATATTTTTTGCCAAAAAAAACAATGGACTACCCCCTTTGCTTTTTTTTGAAAAAATGATTAAAAAATTTTCTTGCACTATTCACCAGAAAAAATTTCCAATTAAAGCCAACACGGCTAGCTATCCATCGCAAAAGAAATCAAGTCGATATATTGAAAACTCAGCAAGTTATGACCAAAAAGGTAACCAGTTCTACTAAAAAATGGCCGGAAAAAGGCAGTAGTAGAACTGCTTACCTTTTTGCTCATAACTTGCTTACTTTTCTAGGTATCGACTTGATTTCTATTGCGTTGAATAGAGAACCGTATTGGCTTTAACTCTAGTTTTGCTTCTTGCAGATAGTGCAGAAAAAATATTTTTTGCCAAAAAAAACAATGGACTACCCCCTTTGCTTTTTTTTGAAAAAATGATTAAAAAATTTTCTTGCACTATCCAACAGAAAAAATTTCCAATTAAAGCCAACACGGCTAGCTATCCATCGCAAAAGAAATCAAGTCGATATATTGAAAACTCAGCAAGTTATGACCAAAAAGGTAACCAGTTCTACTAAAAAATGGCCGGAAAAAGGCAGTAGTAGAACTGCTTACCTTTTTGCTCATAACTTGCTTACTTTTCTAGATATCGACTTGATTTCTGTTTCGTTGAATAGAGAACCGTATTGGCTTTAACTCTAGTTTTGCTTCTTGCAGATAGTGCAGAAAAAATATTTTTTGCCAAAAAAAAAACAATGGACTACCCCCTTTGCTTTTTTTTGAAAAAATGATTAAAAAATTTTCTTGCACTATCCACCAGAAAAAAATTTGCAATTAAAGCCAACACGGCTAGCTATCCATCGCAAAAGAAATCAAGTCGATATATTGAAAACTCAGCAAGTTATGACCAAAAAGGTAACCAGTTCTACTAAAAAATGGCCGGAAAAAGGCAGTAGTAGAACTGCTTACCTTTTTGCTCATAACTTGCTTACTTTTCTAGGTATCGACTTGATTTCTATTGCGTTGAATAGAGAACCGTATTGGCTTTAACTCTAGTTTTGCTTCTTGCAGATAGTGCAGAAAAAATATTTTTTGCCAAAAAAAACAATGGACTAACCCCTTTGCTTTTTTTTGAAAAAATGATTAAAAAATTTTCTTGCACTATCCACCAAAAAAAAATTTCCAATTAAAGCCAACACGGCTAGCTATCCATCGCAAAAGAAATCAAGTCGATATATTGAAAACTCAGCAAGTTATGACCAAAAAGGTAACCAGTTCTACTAAAAAATGGCCGGAAAAAGGCAGTAGTAGAACTGCTTACCTTTTTGCTCATAACTTGCTTACTTTTCTAGGTATCGACTTGATTTCTATTGCGTTGAATAGAGAACCGTATTGGCTTTAACTCTAGTTTTGCTTCTTGCAGATAGTGCAGAAAAAATATTTTTTGCCAAAAAAAACAATGGACTACCCCCTTTGCTTTTTTTTGAAAAAATGATTAAAAAATTTTCTTGCACTATCCACCAGAAAAAATTTCCAATTAAAGCCAACACGGCTAGCTATCCATCGCAAAAGAAATCAAGTCGATATATTGAAAACTCAGCAAGTTATGACCAAAAAGGTAACCAGTTCTACTAAAAAATGGCCGGAAAAAGGCAGTAGTAGAACTGCTTACCTTTTTGCTCATAACTTGCTTACTTTTTTAGATATCGACTTGATTTCTATTTTGTTGAATAGAGAACAGTATTGGCTTTAACACTAGTGTTGCTTCTTGCAGATAGTGCAGAAAAAATATTTTTTGCCAAAAAAAACAATGGACTACCCCCTTTGCTTTTTTTTGAAAAAATGATTAAAAAATTTTCTTGCACTATCCAACAGAAAAAATTTCCAATTAAAGCCAACACGGCTAGCTATCCAGCGCAAAAGAAATCAAGTCGATATATTGAAAACTCAGCAAGTTATGACCAAAAAGGTAACCAGTTCTACTAAAAAATGGCCGGAAAAAGGCAGTAGTAGAACTGCTTACCTTTTTGCTCATAACTTGCTTACTTTTCTAGATATCGACTTGATTTCTATTTTGTTGAA
This sequence comes from Thelaira solivaga, assembly GCA_947397855.1. Taxonomy (NCBI): domain Eukaryota; kingdom Metazoa; phylum Arthropoda; class Insecta; order Diptera; family Tachinidae; genus Thelaira; species Thelaira solivaga. Next base: position 23,271,034 of record OX377612.1, on the reverse strand, counting down.
TAGAGAACAGTATTGGCTTTAACACTAGTGTTGCTTCTTGCAGATAGTGCAGAAAAAATATTTTTTGCCAAAAAAAAACAATGGACTACCCCCTTTGCTTTTTTTTTAAAAAATGATTAAAAAATTTTCTTGCACTATCCACCAGAAAAAAATTTGCAATTAAAGCCAACACGGCTAGCTATCCATCGCAAAAGAAGTCAAGTCGATATATTGAAAACTCAGCAAGTTATGACCAAAAAGGTAACCAGTTCTACTAAAAAATGGCCGGAAAAAGGCAGTAGTAGAACTGCTTACCTTTTTGCTCATAACTTGCTTACTTTTCTAGGTATCGACTTGATTTCTATTGCGTTGAATAGAGAACCGTATTGGCTTTAACTCTAGTTTTGCTTCTTGCAGATAGTGCAGAAAAAATATTTTTTGCCAAAAAAAACAATGGACTACCCCCTTTTGCTTTTTTTTGAAAAAATGATTAAAAAATTTTCTTGCACTATCCAACAGAAAAAATTTCCAATTAAAGCCAACACGGCTAGCTATCCAGAGCAAAAGAAATCAAGTCGATATATTGAAAACTCAGCAAGTTATGACCAAAAAGGTAACCAGTTCTACTAAAAAATGGCCGGAAAAAGGCAGTAGTAGAACTGCTTACCTTTTTGCTCATAACTTGCTTACTTTTCTAGGTATCGACTTGATTTCTATTGCGTTGAATAGAGAACCGTATTGGCTTTAAGTCTAGTTTTGCTTCTTGCAGATAGTGCAGAAAAAATATTTTTTGCCAAAAAAAACAATGGACTACCCCCTTTGCTTTTTTTTGAAAAAATGATTAAAAAATTTTCTTGCACTATTCACCAGAAAAAATTTCCAATTAAAGCCAACACGGCTAGCTATCCAGCGCAAAAGAAATCAAGTCGATATATTGAAAACTCAGCAAGTTATGACCAAAAAGGTAACCAGTTCTACTAAAAAATGGCCGGAAAAAGGCAGTAGTAGAACTGCTTACCTTTTTGCTCATAACTTGCTTACTTTTCTAGATATCGACTTGATTTCTATTTTGTTGAATAGAGAACAGTATTGGCTTTAACACTAGTGTTGCTTCTTGCAGATAGTGCAGAAAAAATATTTTTTGCCAAAAAAAAACAATGGACTACCCCCTTTGCTTTTTTTTGAAAAAATGATTAAAAAATTTTCTTGCACTATCCACCAGAAAAAAATTTGCAATTAAAGCCAACACGGCTAGCTATCCATCGCAAAAGAAATCAAGTCGATATATTGAAAACTCAGCAAGTTATGACCAAAAAGGTAACCAGTTCTACTAAAAAATGGCCGGAAAAAGGCAGTAGTAGAACTGCTTACCTTTTTGCTCATAACTTGCTTACTTTTCTAGATATCGACTTGATTTCTATTTTGTTGAATAGAGAACATTATTGGCTTTAACACTAGTGTTGCTTCTTGCAGATAGTGCAGAAAAAATATTTTTTGCCAAAAAAAAACAATGGACTACCCCCTTTGCTTTTTTTTGAAAAAATGATTAAAAAATTTTCTTGCACTATCCACCAGAAAAAAATTTGCAATTAAAGCCAACACGGCTAGCTATCCATCGCAAAAGAAATCAAGTCGATATATTGAAAACTCAGCAAGTTATGACCAAAAAAGTAACCAGTTCTACTAAAAAATGGCCGGAAAAAGGCAGTAGTAGAACTGCTTACCTTTTTGCTCATAACTTGCTTACTTTTCTAGGTATAGACTTGATTTCTATTGCGTTGAATAGAGAACCGTATTGGCTTTAACTCTAGTTTTGCTTCTTGCAGATAGTGCAGAAAAAATATTTTTTGCCAAAAAAAACAATGGACTACCCCCTTTGCTTTTTTTTGAAAAAATGATTAAAAAATTTTCTTGCACTATTCACCAGAAAAAATTTCCAATTAAAGCCAACACGGCTAGCTATCCATCGCAAAAGAAATCAAGTCGATATATTGAAAACTCAGCAAGTTATGACCAAAAAGGTAACCAGTTCTACTAAAAAATGGCCGGAAAAAGGCAGTAGTAGAACTGCTTACCTTTTTGCTCATAACTTGCTTACTTTTCTAGGTATCGACTTGATTTCTATTGCGTTGAATAGAGAACCGTATTGGCTTTAACTCTAGTTTTGCTTCTTGCAGATAGTGCAGAAAAAATATTTTTTGCCAAAAAAAACAATGGACTACCCCCTTTGCTTTTTTTTGAAAAAATGATTAAAAAATTTTCTTGCACTATCCACCAGAAAAAATTTCCAATTAAAGCCAACACGGCTAGCTATCCATCGCAAAAGAAATCAAGTCGATATATTGAAAACTCAGCAAGTTATGACCAAAAAGGTAACCAGTTCTACTAAAAAATGGCCGGAAAAAGGCAGTAGTAGAACTGCTTACCTTTTTGCTCATAACTTGCTTACTTTTCTAGGTATCGACTTGATTTCTATTGCGTTGAATAGAGAACCGTATTGGCTTTAACTCTAGTTTTGCTTCTTGCAGATAGTGCAGAAAAAATATTTTTTGCCAAAAAAAACAATGGACTACCCCCTTTGCTTTTTTTTGAAAAAATGATTAAAAAATTTTCTTGCACTATCCACCAAAAAAAAATTTCCAATTAAAGCCAACACGGCTAGCTATCCATCGCAAAAGAAATCAAGTCGATATATTGAAAACTCAGCAAGTTATGACCAAAAAGGTAACCAGTTCTACTAAAAAATGGCCGGAAAAAGGCAGTAGTAGAACTGCTTACCTTTTTGCTCATAACTTGCTTACTTTTCTAGGTATCGACTTGATTTCTATTGCGTTGAATAGAGAACCGTATTGGCTTTAACTCTAGTTTTGCTTCTTGCAGATAGTGCAGAAAAAATATTTTTTGCCAAAAAAAACAATGGACTACCCCCTTTGCTTTTTTTTGAAAAAATGATTAAAAAATTTTCTTGCACTATCCACCAGAAAAAATTTCCAATTAAAGCCAACACGGCTAGCTATCCATCGCAAAAGAAATCAAGTCGATATATTGAAAACTCAGCAAGTTATGACCAAAAAGGTAACCAGTTCTACTAAAAAATGGCCGGAAAAAGGCAGTAGTAGAACTGCTTACCTTTTTGCTCATAACTTGCTTACTTTTCTAGGTATCGACTTGATTTCTATTGCGTTGAATAGAGAACCGTATTGGCTTTAACTCTAGTTTTGCTTCTTGCAGATAGTGCAGAAAAAATATTTTTTGCCAAAAAAAACAATGGACTACCCCCTTTGCTTTTTTTTGAAAAAATGATTAAAAAATTTTCTTGCACTATCCACCAAAAAAAAATTTCCAATTAAAGCCAACACGGCTAGCTATCCATCGCAAAAGAAATCAAGTCGATATATTGAAAACTCAGCAAGTTATGACCAAAAAGGTAACCAGTTCTACTAAAAAATGGCCGGAAAAAGGCAGTAGTAGAACTGCTTACCTTTTTGCTCATAACTTGCTTACTTTTCTAGGTATCGACTTGATTTCTATTGCGTTGAATAGAGAACCGTATTGGCTTTAACTCTAGTTTTGCTTCTTGCAGATAGTGCAGAAAAAATATTTTTTGCCAAAAAAAACAATGGACTACCCCCTTTGCTTTTTTTTGAAAAAATGATTAAAAAATTTTCTTGCACTATCCACCAAAAAAAAATTTCCAATTAAAGCCAACACGGCTAGCTATCCATCGCAAAAGAAATCAAGTCGATATATTGAAAACTCAGCAAGTTATGACCAAAAAGGTAACCAGTTCTACTAAAAAATGGCCGGAAAAAGGCAGTAGTAGAACTGCTTACCTTTTTGCTCATAACTTGCTTACTTTTCTAGGTATCGACTTGATTTCTATTGCGTTGAATAGAGAACCGTATTGGCTTTAACTCTAGTGTTGCTTCTTGCAGATAGTGCAGAAAAAATATTTTTTGCCAAAAAAAAAACAATGGACTACCCCCTTTGCTTTTTTTTGAAAAAATGATTAAAAAATTTTCTTGCACTATCCACCAGAAAAAATTTCCAATTAAAGCCAACACGGCTAGCTATCCATCGCAAAAGAAATCAAGTCGATATATTGAAAACTCAGCAAGTTATGACCAAAAAGGTAACCAGTTCTACTAAAAAATGGCCGGAAAAAGGCAGTAGTAGAACTGCTTACCTTTTTGCTCATAACTTGCTTACTTTTCTAGGTATCGACTTGATTTCTATTGCGTTGAATAGAGAACCGTATTGGCTTTAACTCTAGTTTTGCTTCTTGCAGATAGTGCAGAAAAAATATTTTTTGCCAAAAAAAACAATGGACTACCCCCTTTGCTTTTTTTTGAAAAAATGATTAAAAAATTTTCTTGCACTATCCACCAAAAAAAAATTTCCAATTAAAGCCAACACGGCTAGCTATCCATCGCAAAAGAAATCAAGTCGATATATTGAAAACTCAGCAAGTTATGACCAAAAAGGTAACCAGTTCTACTAAAAAATGGCCGGAAAAAGGCAGTAGTAGAACTGCATACCTTTTTGCTCATAACTTGCTTACTTTTCTGGATATCGACTTGATTTCTATTTCGTTGAATAGAGAACCGTATTGGCTTTAACTCTAGTGTTGCTTCTAGCAGATAGTGCAGAAAAAATATTTTTTGCCAAAAAAAACAATGGACTACCCCCTTTGCTTTTTTTTGAAAAAAATGATTAAAAAATTTTCTTGCACTATCCACCAGAAAAAATTTCCAATTAAAGCCAACACGGCTAGCTATCCATCGCAAAAGAAATCAAGTCGATATATTGAAAACTCAGCAAGTTATGACCAAAAAGGTAACCAGTTCTACTAAAAAATGGTCGGAAAAAGGCAGTAGTAGAACTGCTTACCTTTTTGCTCATAACTTGCTTACTTTTCTAGGTATCGACTTGATTTCTATTGCGTTGAATAGAGAACCGTATTGGCTTTAACTCTAGTTTTGCTTCTTGCAGATAGTGCAGAAAAAATATTTTTTGCCAAAAAAAACAATGGACTACCCCCTTTGCTTTTTTTTGAAAAAATGATTAAAAAATTTTCTTGCACTATCCACCAGAAAAAATTTCCAATTAAAGCCAACACGGCTAGCTATCCATCGCAAAAGAAATCAAGTCGATATATTGAAAACTCAGCAAGTTATGACCAAAAAGGTAACCAGTTCTACTAAAAAATGGCCGGAAAAAGGCAGTAGTAGAACTGCTTACCTTTTTGCTCATAACTTGCTTACTTTTCTAGGTATCGACTTGATTTCTATTGCGTTGAATAGAGAACCGTATTGGCTTTAACTCTAGTTTTGCTTCTTGCAGATAGTGCAGAAAAAATATTTTTTGCCAAAAAAAACAATGGACTACCCCCTTTGCTTTTTTTTGAAAAAAATGATTAAAAAATTTTCTTGCACTATCCACCAGAAAAAATTTCTAATTAAAGCCAACACGGCTAGCTATCCATCGCAAAAGAAATCAAGTCGATATATTGAAAACTCAGCAAGTTATGACCAAAAAGGTAACCAGTTCTACTAAAAAATGGCCGGAAAAAGGCAGTAGTAGAACTGCTTACCTTTTTGCTCATAACTTGCTTACTTTTCTAGGTATCGACTTGATTTCTATTGCGTTGAATAGAGAACCGTATTGGCTTTAACTCTAGTTTTGCTTCTTGCAGATAGTGCAGAAAAAATATTTTTTGCCAAAAAAAACAATGGACTACCCCCTTTGCTTTTTTTTGAAAAAATGATTAAAAAATTTTCTTGCACTATTCACCAGAAAAAATTTCCAATTAAAGCCAACACGGCTAGCTATCCATCGCAAAAGAAATCAAGTCGATATATTGAAAACTCAGCAAGTTATGACCAAAAAGGTAACCAGTTCTACTAAAAAATGGCCGGAAAAAGGCAGTAGTAGAACTGCTTACCTTTTTGCTCATAACTTGCTTACTTTTCTAGGTATCGACTTGATTTCTATTGCGTTGAATAGAGAACCGTATTGGCTTTAACTCTAGTTTTTCTTCTTGCAGATAGTGCAGAAAAAATATTTTTTGCCAAAAAAAACAATTGACTACCCCCTTTGCTTTTTTTTGAAAAAATGATTAAAAAATTTTCTTGCACTATCCACCAAAAAAAAATTTCCAATTAAAGCCAACACGGCTAGCTATCCATCGCAAAAGAAATCAAGTCGATATATTGAAAACTCAGCAAGTTATGACCAAAAAGGTAACCAGTTCTACTAAAAAATGGCCGGAAAAAGGCAGTAGTAGAACTGCTTACCTTTTTGCTCATAACTTGCTTACTTTTCTAGGTATCGACTTGATTTCTATCGCGTTTAATAGAGAACCGTATTGGCTTTAACTCTAGTTTTGCTTCTTGCAGATAGTGCAGAAAAAATATTTTTTGCCAAAAAAAACAATGGACTACCCCCTTTGCTTTTTTTTGAAAAAATGATTAAAAAATTTTCTTGCACTATCCAACAGAAAAAATTTCCAATTAAAGCCAACACGGCTAGCTATCCATCGCAAAAGAATCAAGTCGATATATTGAAAACTCAGCAAGTTATGACCAAAAAGGTAACCAGTTCTACTAAAAAATGGCCGGAAAAAGGCAGTAGTAGAACTGCTTACCTTTTTGCTCATAACTTGCTTACTTTTCTAGGTATCGACTTGATTTCTATTGCGTTGAATAGAGAACCGTATTGGCTTTAACTCTAGTTTTGCTTCTTGCAGATAGTGCAGAAAAAATATTTTTTGCCAAAAAAAACAATGGACTACCCCCTTTGCTTTTTTTTGAAAAAATGATTAAAAAATTTTCTTGCACTATCCAACAGAAAAAATTTCCAATTAAAGCCAACACGGCTAGCTATCCAAAGCAAAAAAAATCAAGTCGATATATTGAAAACTCAGCAAGTTATGACCAAAAAGGTAACCAGTTCTACTAAAAAATGGCCGGAAAAAGGCAGTAGTAGAACTGCTTACCTTTTTGCTCATAACTTGCTTACTTTTCTAGGTATCGACTTGATTTCTATTGCGTTGAATAGAGAACCGTATTGGCTTTAACTCTAGTTTTGCTTCTTGCAGATAGTGCAGAAAAAATATTTTTTGCCAAAAAAAACAATGGACTACCCCCTTTGCTTTTTTTTGAAAAAATGATTAAAAAATTTTCTTGCACTATCCACCAGAAAAAATTTCCAATTAAAGCCAACACGGCTAGCTATCCAGCGCAAAAGAAATCAAGTCGATATATTGAAAACTCAGCAAGTTATGACCAAAAAGGTAACCAGTTCTACTAAAAAATGGCCGGAAAAAGGCAGTAGTAGAACTGCTTACCTTTTTGCTCATAACTTGCTTACTTTTCTAGGTATCGACTTGATTTCTATTGCGTTGAATAGAGAACCGTATTGGCTTTAAGTCTAGTTTTGCTTCTTGCAGATAGTGCAGAAAAAATATTTTTTGCCAAAAAAAAACAATGGACTACCCCCTTTGCTTTTTTTTGAAAAAATGATTAAAAAATTTTCTTGCACTATCCACCAGAAAAAATTTCCAATTAAAGCCAACACGGCTAGCTATCCATCGCAAAAGAAATCAAGTCGATATATTGAAAACTCAGCAAGTTATGACCAAAAAGGTAACCAGTTCTACTAAAAAATGGCCGGAAAAAGGCAGTAGTAGAACTGCTTACCTTTTTGCTCATAACTTGCTTACTTTTCTAGATATCGACTTGATTTCTATTTTGTTGAATAGAGAACATTATTGGCTTTAACACTAGTGTTGCTTCTTGCAGATAGTGCAGAAAAAATATTTTTTGCCAAAAAAAAACAATGGACTACCCCCTTTGCTTTTTTTTGAAAAAAATGATTAAAAAATTTTCTTGCACTATCCACCAGAAAAAAATTTGCAATTAAAGCCAACACGGCTAGCTATCCATCGCAAAAGAAATCAAGTCGATATATTGAAAACTCAGCAAGTTATGACCAAAAAGGTAACCAGTTCTACTAAAAAATGGCCGGAAAAAGGCAGTAGTAGAACTGCTTACCTTTTTGCTCATAACTTGCTTACTTTTCTAGATATCGACTTGATTTCTATTTCGTTGAATAGAGAACCGTATTGGCTTTAACTCTAGTGTTGCTTCTTGCAGATAGTGCAGAAAAAATATTTTTTGCCAAAAAAAAACAATGGACTAACTCCTTTGCTTTTTTTTGAAAAAATGATTAAAAAATTTTCTTGCACTATCCACCAGAAAAAATTTCCAATTAAAGCCAACACGGCTAGCTATCCATCGCAAAAGAAATCAAGTCGATATATTGAAAACTCAGCAAGTTATGACCAAAAAGGTAACCAGTTCTACTAAAAAATGGCCGGAAAAAGGCAGTAGTAGAACTGCTTACCTTTTTGCTCATAACTTGCTTACTTTTCTAGGTATCGACTTGATTTCTATTGCGTTGAATAGAGAACCGTATTGGCTTTAACTCTAGTTTTGCTTCTTGCAGATAGTGCAGAAAAATTATTTTTTGCCAAAAAAAACAATATACTACCCCCTTTGCTTTTTTTTGAAAAAATGATTAAAAAATTTTCTTGCACTATTCACCAGAAAAAATTTCCAATTAAAGCCAACACGGCTAGCTATCCATCGCAAAAGAAATCAAGTCGATATATTGAAAACTCAGCAAGTTATGACCAAAAAGGTAACCAGTTCTACTAAAAAATGGCCGGAAAAAGGCAGTAGTAGAACTGCTTACCTTTTTGCTCATAACTTGTCTACTTTTCTATTTTTTGCCAAAAAAAACAATGGACTACCCCCTTTGCTTTTTTTTGAAAAAATGATTAAAAAATTTTCTTGCACTATTCACCAGAAAAAATTTCCAATTAAAGCCAACACGGCTAGCTATCCATCGCAAAAGAAATCAAGTCGATATATTGAAAACTCAGCAAGTTATGACCAAAAAGGTAACCAGTTCTACTAAAAAATGGCCGGAAAAAGGCAGTAGTAGAACTGCTTACCTTTTTGCTCATAACTTGCTTACTTTTCTAGGTATCGACTTGATTTCTATTGCGTTGAATAGAGAACCGTATTGGCTTTAACTCTAGTTTTGCTTCTTGCAGATAGTGCAGAAAAAATATTTTTTGCCAAAAAAAAACAATGGACTACCCCCTTTGCTTTTTTTTGAAAAAATGATTAAAAAATTTTCTTGCACTATCCACCAGAAAAAATTTCCAATTAAAGCCAACACGGCTAGCTATCCATCGCAAAAGAAATCAAGTCGATATATTGAAAACTCAGCAAGTTATGACCAAAAAGGTAACCAGTTCTACTAAAAAATGGCCGGAAAAAGGCAGTAGTAGAACTGCTTACCTTTTTGCTCATAACTTGCTTACTTTTCTAGATATCGACTTGATTTCTATTTCGTTGAATAGAGAACCGTATTGGCTTTAACTCTAGTGTTGCTTCTTGCAGATAGTGCAGAAAAAATATTTTTTGCCAAAAAAAAAACAATGGACTAACTCCTTTGCTTTTTTTTGAAAAAATGATTAAAAAATTTTCTTGCACTATCCACCAGAAAAAATTTCCAATTAAAGCCAACACGGCTAGCTATCCATCGCAAAAGAAATCAAGTCGATATATTGAAAACTCAGCAAGTTATGACCAAAAAGGTAACCAGTTCTACTAAAAAATGGCCGGAAAAAGGCAGTAGTAGAACTGCTTACCTTTTTGCTCATAACTTGCTTACTTTTCTAGGTATCGACTTGATTTCTATTGCGTTGAATAGAGAACCGTATTGGCTTTAACTCTAGTTTTGCTTCTTGCAGATAGTGCAGAAAAAATATTTTTTGCCAAAAAAAAACAATGGACTACCCCCTTTGCTTTTTTTTGAAAAAATGATTAAAAAATTTTCTTGCACTATCCACCAGAAAAAATTTCCAATTAAAGCCAACACGGCTAGCTATCCATCGCAAAAGAAATCAAGTCGATATATTGAAAACTCAGCAAGTTATGACCAAAAAGGTAACCAGTTCTACTAAAAAATGGCCGGAAAAAGGCAGTAGTAGAACTGCTTACCTTTTTGCTCATAACTTGCTTACTTTTCTAGGTATCGACTTGATTTCTATTGCGTTGAATAGAGAACCGTATTGGCTTTAACTCTAGTTTTGCTTCTTGCAGATAGTGCAGAAAAAATATTTTTTGCCAAAAAAAACAATGGACTACCCCCTTTGCTTTTTTTTGAAAAAATGATTAAAAAATTTTCTTGCACTATCCACCAGAAAAAATTTCCAATTAGAGCCAACACGACTAGCTATCCAGCGCAAAAGAAATCAAGTCGATATATTGAAAACTCAGCAAGTTATGACCAAAAAGGTAACCAGTTCTACTAAAAAATGGCCGGAAAAAGGCAGTAGTAGAACTGCTTACCTTTTTGCTCATAACTTGCTTACTTTTCTAGATATCGACTTGATTTCTATTTTGTTGAATAGAGAACAGTATTGGCTTTAACACTAGTGTTGTTTCTTGCAGATAGTGCAGAAAAAATATTTTTTGCCAAAAAAAAACAATGGACTACCCCCTTTGCTTTTTTTTGAAAAAATGATTAAAAAATTTTCTTGCACTATCCACCAGAAAAAAATTTGCAATTAAAGCCAACACGGCTAGCTATCCATCGCAAAAGAAATCAAGTCGATATATTGAAAACTCAGCAAGTTATGACCAAAAAGGTAACCAGTTCTACTAAAAAACGGCCGGAAAAAGGCAGTAGTAGAACTGCTTACCTTTTTGCTCATAACTTGCTTACTTTTCTAGATATCGACTTGATTTCTATTTTGTTGAATAGAGAACATTATTGGCTTTAACACTAGTGTTGCTTCTTGCAGATAGTGCAGAAAAAATATTTTTTGCCAAAAAAAAACAATGGACTACCCCCTTTGCTTTTTTTTGAAAAAAATGATTAAAAAATTTTCTTGCACTATCCACCAGAAAAAAATTTGCAATTAAAGCCAACACGGCTAGCTATCCATCGCAAAAGAAATCAAGTCGATATATTGAAAACTCAGCAAGTTATGACCAAAAAGGTAACCAGTTCTACTAAAAAATGGCCGGAAAAAGGCAGTAGTAGAACTGCTTACCTTTTTGCTCATAACTTGCTTACTTTTCTAGATATCGACTTGATTTCTATTTCGTTGAATAGAGAACCGTATTGGCTTTAACTCTAGTGTTGCTTCTTGCAGATAGTGCAGAAAAAATATTTTTTGCCAAAAAAAACAATGGACTAACTCCTTTGCTTTTTTTTGAAAAAATGATTAAAAAATTTTCTTGCACTATCCACCAGAAAAAATTTCCAATTAAAGCCAACACGGCTAGCTATCCATCGCAAAAGAAATCAAGTCGATATATTGAAAACTCAGCAAGTTATGACCAAAAAGGTAACCAGTTCTACTAAAAAATGGCCGGAAAAAGGCAGTAGTAGAACTGCTTACCTTTTTGCTCATAACTTGCTTACTTTTCTAGGTATCGACTTGATTTCTATTGCGTTGAATAGAGAACCGTATTGGCTTTAACTCTAGTTTTGCTTCTTGCAGATAGTGCAGAAAAAAATTTTTTGCCAAAAAAAACAATGGACTACCCCCTTTGCTTTTTTTTGAAAAAATGATTAAAAAATTTTCTTGCACTATCCAACAGAAAAAATTTCCAATTAAAGCCAACACGGCTAGCTATCCAGCGCAAAAGAAATCAAGTCGATATATTGAAAACTCAGCAAGTTATGACCAAAAAGGTAACCAGTTCTACTAAAAAATGGCCGGAAAAAGGCAGTAGTAGAACTGCTTACCTTTTTGCTCATAACTTGCTTACTTTTCTAGATATCGACTTGATTTCTATTTCGTTGAATAGAGAACCGTATTGGCTTTAACTCTAGTGTTGCTTCTTGCAGATAGTGCAGAAAAAATATTTTTTGCCAAAAAAAAACAATGGACTAACTCCTTTGCTTTTTTTTGAAAAAATGATTAAAAAATTTTCTTGCACTATCCACCAGAAAAAATTTGCAATTAAAGCCAACACGGCTAGCTATCCATCGCAAAAGAAATCAAGTCGATATATTGAAAACTCAGCAAGTTATGACCAAAAAGGTAACCAGTTCTACTAAAAAATGGCCGGAAAAAGGCAGTAGTAGAACTGCTTACCTTTTTGCTCATAACTTGCTTACTTTTCTAGGTATCGACTTGATTTCTATTGCGTTGAATAGAGAACCGTATTGGCTTTAACTCTAGTTTTGCTTCTTGCAGATAGTGCAGAAAAAATATTTTTTGCCAAAAAAAACAATGGACTACCCCCTTTGCTTTTTTTTGAAAAAAATGATTAAAAAATTTTCTTGCACTATCCACCAGAAAAAATTTGCAATTAAAGCCAACACGGCTAGCTATCCATCGCAAAAGAAATCAAGTCGATATATTGAAAACTCAGCAAGTTATGACCAAAAAGGTAACCAGTTCTACTAAAAAATGGCCGGAAAAAGGCAGTAGTAGAACTGCTTACCTTTTTGCTCATAACTTGCTTACTTTTCTAGGTATCGACTTGATTTCTATTGCGTTGAATAGAGAACCGTATTGGCTTTAACTCTAGTTTTGCTTCTTGCAGATAGTGCAGAAAAAATATTTTTTGCCAAAAAAAAACAATGGACTACCCCCTTTGCTTTTTTTTGAAAAAATGATTAAAAAATTTTCTTGCACTATTCACCAGAAAAAATTTCCAATTAAAGCCAACACGGCTAGCTATCCATCGCAAAAGAAATCAAGTCGATATATTGAAAACTCAGCAAGTTATGACCAAAAAGGTAACCAGTTCTACTAAAAAATGGCCGGAAAAAGGCAGTAGTAGAACTGCTTACCTTTTTGCTCATAACTTGCTTACTTTTCTAGGTATCGACTTGATTTCTATTGCGTTGAATAGAGAACCGTATTGGCTTTAACTCTAGTTTTGCTTCTTGCAGATAGTGCAGAAAAAATATTTTTTGCCAAAAAAAACAATGGACTACCCCCTTTGCTTTTTTTTGAAAAAATGATTAAAAAATTTTCTTGCACTATCCACCAAAAAAAATTTCCAATTAAAGCCAACACGGCTAGCTATCCATCGCAAAAGAAATCAAGTCGATATATTGAAAACTCAGCAAGTTATGACCAAAAAGGTAACCAGTTCTACTAAAAAATGGCCGGAAAAAGGCAGTAGTAGAACTGCTTACCTTTTTGCTCATAACTTGCTTACTTTTCTAGGTATCGACTTGATTTCTATTGCGTTGAATAGAGAACCGTATTGGCTTTAACTCTAGTTTTGCTTCTTGCAGATAGTGCAGAAAAAATATTTTTTGCCAAAAAAAACAATGGACTACCCCCTTTGCTTTTTTTTTAAAAAATGACTAAAAAAATTTTCTTGCACTATCCACCAGAAAAAATTTCCAATTAAAGGCAACACGGCTAGCTATCCATCGCAAAAGATATCAAGTCGATTTATTGAAAACTCAGCAAGTTATGACCAAAAAGGTAACCAGTTCTACTAAAAAATGGCCGGAAAAAAGTAGTAGTAGAACTGCTTACCTTTTTGCTCATAACTTGCTTACTTTTCTAGATATCGACTTGATTTCTATTGCGTTGAATAGAGAACCGTATTGGCTTTAACTCTAGTTTTGCTTCTTGCAGATAGTGCAGAAAAAATATTTTTTGCCAAAAAAAACAATGGACTACCCCCTTTGCTTTTTTTTGAAAAAATGATTAAAAAATTTTCTTGCACTATCCACCAGAAAAAAATTTGCAATTAAAGCCAACACGGCTAGCTATCCATCGCAAAAGAAATCAAGTCGATATATTGAAAACTCAGCAAGTTATGACCAAAAAGGTAACCAGTTCTACTAAAAAATGGCCGGAAAAAGGCAGTAGTAGAACTGCTTACCTTTTTGCTCATAACTTGCTTACTTTTCTAGGTATCGACTTGATTTCTATTGCGTTGAATAGAGAACCGTATTGGCTTTAACTCTAGTGTTGCTTCTTGCAGATAGTGCAGAAAAAATATTTTTTGCCAAAAAAAAAACAATGGACTACCCCCTTTGCTTTTTTTTTTAAAAAATGATTAAAAAATTTTCTTGCACTATCCACCAGAAAAAAATTTGCAATTAAAGCCAACACGGCTAGCTATCCATCGCAAAAGAAATCAAGTCGATATATTGAAAACTCAGCAAGTTATGACCAAAAAGATAACCAGTTCTACTAAAAAATGGCCGGAAAAAGGCAGTAGTAGAACTGCTTACCTTTTTGCTCATAACTTGCTTACTTTTCTAGGTATCGACTTGATTTCTATTGCGTTGAATAGAGAACCGTATTGGCTTTAACTCTAGTTTTGCTTCTTGCAGATAGTGCAGAAAAAATATTTTTTGCCAAAAAAAACAATGGACTACCCCCTTTGCTTTTTTTTGAAAAAATGATTAAAAAATTTTCTTGCACTATCCACCAAAAAAAATTTCCAATTAAAGCCAACACGGCTAGCTATCCATCGCAAAAGAAATCAAGTCGATATATTGAAAACTCAGCAAGTTATGACCAAAAAGGTAACCAGTTCTACTAAAAAATGGCCGGAAAAAGGCAGTAGTAGAACTGCTTACCTTTTTGTTCATAACTTGCTTACTTTTCTAGGTATCGACTTGATTTCTATTGCGTTGAATAGAGAACCGTATTGGCTTTAACTCTAGTTTTGCTTCTTGCAGATAGTGCAGAAAAAATATTTTTTGCCAAAAAAAACAATGGACTACCCCCTTTGCTTTTTTTTTAAAAAATGATTAAAAAATTTTCTTGCACTATCCACCAGAAAAAATTTCCAATTAAAGGCAACACGGCTAGCTATCCATCGCAAAAGAAATCAAGTCGATATATTGAAAACTCAGCAAGTTATGACCAAAAAGGTAACCAGTTCTACTAAAAAATGGCCGGAAAAAGGCAGTAGTAGAACTGCTTACCTTTTTGCTCATAACTTGCTTACTTTTCTAGATATCGACTTGATTTCTATTGCGTTGAATAGAGAACCGTATTGGCTTTAACTCTAGTTTTGATTCTTGCAGATAGTGCAGAAAAAATATTTTTTGCCAAAAAAAAAACAATGGACTACCCCTTTTGCTTTTTTTTGAAAAAATGATTAAAAAATTTTCTTGCACTATCCACCAGAAAAAAATTTGCAATTAAAGCCAACACGGCTAGCTATCCATCGCAAAAGATATCAAGTCGATATATTGAAAACTCAGCAAGTTATGACCAAAAAGGTAACCAGTCCTACTAAAAAATGGCCGGAAAAAGGTAGTAGTAGAACTGCTTACCTTTTTGCTCATAACTTGCTTACTTTTCTAGATATCGACTTGATTTCTATTGCGTTGAATAGAGAACCGTATTGGCTTTAACTCTAGTTTTGCTTCTTGCAGATAGTGCAGAAAAAATATTTTTTGCCAAAAAAAACAATGGACTACCCCCTTTGCTTTTTTTTGAAAAAATTATTAAAAAATTTTCTTGCACTATCCACCAAAAAAAATTTCCAATTAAAGCCAACACGGCTAGCTATCCATCGCAAAAGAAATCAAGTCGATATATTGAAAACTCAGCAAGTTATGACCAAAAAGGTAACCAGTTCTACTAAAAAATGGCCGGAAAAAGGCAGTAGTAGAACTGCTTACCTTTTTGTTCATAACTTGCTTACTTTTCTAGGTATCGACTTGATTTCTATTGCGTTGAATAGAGAACCGTATTGGCTTTAACTCTAGTTTTGCTTCTTGCAGATAGTGCAGAAAAAATATTTTTTGCCAAAAAAAACAATGGACTACCCCCTTTGCTTTTTTTTTAAAAAATGATTAAAAAATTTTCTTGCACTATCCACCAGAAAAAATTTCCAATTAAAGGCAACACGGCTAGCTATCCATCGCAAAAGAAATCAAGTCGATATATTGAAAACTCAGCAAGTTATGACCAAAAAGGTAACCAGTTCTACTAAAAAATGGCCGGAAAAAGGCAGTAGTAGAACTGCTTACCTTTTTGCTCATAACTTGCTTACTTTTCTAGATATCGACTTGATTTCTATTGCGTTGAATAGAGAACCGTATTGGCTTTAACTCTAGTTTTGATTCTTGCAGATAGTGCAGAAAAAATATTTTTTGCCAAAAAAAAAACAATGGACTACCCCTTTTGCTTTTTTTTGAAAAAATGATTAAAAAATTTTCTTGCACTATCCACCAGAAAAAAATTTGCAATTAAAGCCAACACGGCTAGCTATCCATCGCAAAAGATATCAAGTCGATATATTGAAAACTCAGCAAGTTATGACCAAAAAGGTAACCAGTCCTACTAAAAAATGGCCGGAAAAAGGTAGTAGTAGAACTGCTTACCTTTTTGCTCATAACTTGCTTACTTTTCTAGATATCGACTTGATTTCTATTGCGTTGAATAGAGAACCGTATTGGCTTTAACTCTAGTTTTGCTTCTTGCAGATAGTGCAGAAAAAATATTTTTTGCCAAAAAAAACAATGGACTACCCCCTTTGCTTTTTTTTGAAAAAATTATTAAAAAATTTTCTTGCACTATCCACCAGAAAAAAATTTGCAATTAAAGCCAACACGGCTAGCTATCCATCGCAAAAGAAATCAAGTCGATATATTGAAAACTCAGCAAGTTATGACCAAAAAGGTAACCAGTTCTACTAAAAAATGGCCGGAAAAAGGCAGTAGTAGAACTGCTTACCTTTTTGCTCATAACTTGCTTACTTTTCTAGATATCGACTTGATTTCTATTTCGTTGAATAGAGAACCGTATTGGCTTTAACTCTAGTGTTGCTTCTTGCAGATAGTGCAGAAAAAATATTTTTTGCCAAAAAAAAACAATGGACTACCCCCTTTGCTTTTTTTTTTAAAAAATGATTAAAAAATTTTCTTGCACTATCCACCAGAAAAAAATTTGCAATTAAAGCCAACACGGCTAGCTATCCATCGCAAAAGAAATCAAGTCGATATATTGAAAACTCAGCAAGTTATGACCAAAAAGGTAACCAGTTCTACTAAAAAATGGCCGGAAAAAGGCAGTAGTAGAACTGCTTACCTTTTTGTTCATAACTTGCTTACTTTTCTAGGTATCGACTTGATTTCTATTGCGTTGAATAGAGAACCGTATTGGCTTTAACTCTAGTTTTGCTTCTTGCAGATAGTGCAGAAAAAATATTTTTTGCCAAAAAAAAACAATGGACTACCCCTTTTGCTTTTTTTTGAAAAAATGATTAAAAAATTTTCTTGCACTATCCACCAGAAAAAATTTCCAATTAAAGGCAACACGGCTAGCTATCCATCGCAAAAGATATCAAGTCGATATATTGAAAACTCAGCAAGTTATGACCAAAAAGGTAACCAGTTCTACTAAAAAATGGCCGGAAAAAAGTAGTAGTAGAACTGCTTACCTTTTTGCTCATAACTTGCTTACTTTTCTAGATATCGACTTGATTTCTATTGCGTTGAATAGAGAACCGTATTGGCTTTAACTCTAGTTTTGCTTCTTGCAGATAGTGCAGAAAAAATATTTTTTGCCAAAAAAAAACAATGGACTACCCCTTTTGCTTTTTTTTGAAAAAATGATTAAAAAATTTTCTTGCACTATCCACCAGAAAAAAATTTGCAATTAAAGCCAACACGGCTAGCTATCCATCGCAAAAGAAATCAAGTCGATATATTGAAAACTCAGCAAGTTATGACCAAAAAGGTAACCAGTTCTACTAAAAAATGGCCGGAAAAAGGCAGTAGTAGAACTGCTTACCTTTTTGCTCATAACTTGCTTACTTTTCTAGATATCGACTTGATTTCTATTGCGTTGAATAGAGAACCGTATTGGCTTTAACTCTAGTTTTGCTTCTTGCAGATAGTGCAGAAAAAATATTTTTTGCCAAAAAAAACAATGGACTACCCCCTTTGCTTTTTTTTGAAAAAATGATTAAAAAATTTTCTTGCACTATCCACCAGAAAAAAATTTGCAATTAAAGCCAACACGGCTAGCTATCCATCGCAAAAGAAATCAAGTCGATATATTGAAAACTCAGCAAGTTATGACCAAAAAGGTAACCAGTTCTACTAAAAAATGGCCGGAAAAAGGTAGTAGTAGAACTGCTTACCTTTTTGCTCATAACTTGCTTACTTTTCTAGATATCGACTTGATTTCTATTGCGTTGAATAGAGAACCGTATTGGCTTTAACTCTAGTTTTGCTTCTTGCAGATAGTGCAGAAAAAATATTTTTTGCCAAAAAAAACAATGGACTACCCCCTTTGCTTTTTTTTGAAAAAATGATTAAAAAATTTTCTTGCACTATCCACCAGAAAAAAATTTGCAATTAAAGCCAACACGGCTAGCTATCCATCGCAAAAGAAATCAAGTCGATATATTGAAAACTCAGCAAGTTATGACCAAAAAGGTAACCAGTTCTACTAAAAAATGGCCGGAAAAAGGCAGTAGTAGAACTGCTTACCTTTTTGCTCATAACTTGCTTACTTTTCTAGATATCGACTTGATTTCTATTGCGTTGAATAGAGAACCGTATTGGCTTTAACTATAGTTTTGCTTCTTGCAGATAGTGCAGAAAAAATATTTTTTGCCAAAAAAAACAATGGACTACCCCCTTTGCTTTTTTTTGAAAAAATGATTAAAAAATTTTCTTGCACTATCCACCAGAAAAAAATTTGCAATTAAAGCCAACACGGCTAGCTATCCATCGCAAAAGAAATCAAGTCGATATATTGAAAACTCAGCAAGTTATGACCAAAAAGGTAACCAGTTCTACTAAAAAATGGCCGGAAAAAGGTAGTAGTAGAACTGCTTACCTTTTTGCTCATAACTTGCTTACTTTTCTAGATATCGACTTGATTTCTATTGCGTTGAATAGAGAACCGTATTGGCTTTAACTCTAGTTTTGCTTCTTGCAGATAGTGCAGAAAAAATATTTTTTGCCAAAAAAAACAATGGACTACCCCCTTTGCTTTTTTTTGAAAAAATGATTAAAAAATTTTCTTGCACTATCCACCAGAAAAAAATTTGCAATTAAAGCCAACACGGCTAGCTATCCATCGCAAAAGAAATCAAGTCGATATATTGAAAACTCAGCAAGTTATGACCAAAAAGGTAACCAGTTCTACTAAAAAATGGCCGGAAAAAGGCAGTAGTAGAACTGCTTACCTTTTTGCTCATAACTTGCTTACTTTTCTAGATATCGACTTGATTTCTATTGCGTTGAATAGAGAACCGTATTGGCTTTAACTCTAGTTTTGCTTCTTGCAGATAGTGCAGAAAAAATATTTTTTGCCAAAAAAAAACAATGGACTACCCCCTTTGCTTTTTTTTTTAAAAATGATTAAAAAATTTTCTTGCACTATCCACCAGAAAAAAAATTGCAATTAAAGCCAACACGGCTAGCTATCCATCGCAAAAGAAATCAAGTCGATATATTGAAAACTCAGCAAGTTATGACCAAAAAGGTAACCAGTTCTACTAAAAAATGGCCGGAAAAAGGTAGTAGTAGAACTGCTTACCTTTTTGCTCATAACTTGCTTACTTTTCTAGATATCGACTTGATTTCTATTGCGTTGAATAGAGAACCGTATTGGCTTTAACTCTAGTTTTGCTTCTTGCAGATAGTGCAGAAAAAATATTTTTTGCCAAAAAAAAACAATGGACTACCCCCTTTCCTTTTTTTTGAAAAAATGATTAAAAATTTTCTTGCACTATCCACCAGAAAAAATTTCCAATTAAAGCCAACACGGCTAGCTATCCATCGCAAAAGAAATCAAGTCGATATATTGAAAACTCAGCAAGTTATGACCAAAAAGGTAACCAGTTCTACTAAAAAATGGCCGGAAAAAGGCAATAGTAGAACTGCTTACCTTTTTGCTCATAACTTGCTTACTTTTCTAGGTATCGACTTGATTTCTATTGCGTTGAATAGAGAACCGTATTGGCTTTAACTCTAGTTTTGCTTCTTGCAGATAGTGCAGAAAAAATATTTTTTGCCAAAAAAAACAATGGACTACCCCCTTTGCTTTTTTTTGAAAAAATGATTAAAAAATTTTCTTGCACTATCCACCAGAAAAAATTTCCAATTAAAGGCAACACGGCTAGCTATCCATCGCAAAAGATATCAAGTCGATATATTGAAAACTCAGCAAGTTATGACCAAAAAGGTAACCAGTTCTACTAAAAAATGGCCGGAAAAAGGCAGTAGTAGAACTGCTTACCTTTTTGCTCATAACTTGCTTACTTTTCTAGATATCGACTTGATTTCTATTGCGTTGAATAGAGAACCGTATTGGCTTTAACTCTAGTTTTGCTTCTTGCAGATAGTGCAGAAAAAATATTTTTTGCCAAAAAAAAACAATGGACTACCCCCTTTGCTTTTTTTTGAAAAAATGATTAAAAAATTTTCTTGCACTATCCACCAGAAAAAATTTCCAATTAAAGCCAACACGGCTAGCTATCCATCGCAAAGGAAATCAAGTCGATATATTGAAAACTCAGCAAGTTATGACCAAAAAGGTAACCAGTTCTACTAAAAAATGGCCGGAAAAAGGCAGTAGTAGAACTGCTTACCTTTTTGCTCATAACTTGCTTACTTTTCTAGATATCGACTTGATTTCTATTGCGTTGAATAGAGAACCGTATTGGCTTTAACTCTAGTTTTGCTTCTTGCAGATAGTGCAGAAAAAATATTTTTTGCCAAAAAAAAAACAATGGACTACCCCCTTTGCTTTTTTTTGAAAAAATGATTAAAAAATTTTCTTGCACTATCCACCAGAAAAAATTTCCAATTAAAGCCAACACGGCTAGCTATCCATCGCAAAAGAAATCAAGTCGATATATTGAAAACTCAGCAAGTTATGACCAAAAAGGTAACCAGTTCTAATAAAAAATGGCCGGAAAAAGGCAGTAGTAGAACTGCTTACCTTTTTGCTCATAACTTCCTTACTTTTCTAGATATCGACTTGATTTCTATTTCGTTGAATAGAGAACCGTATTGGCTTTAACTCTAGTTTTGCTTCTTGCAGATAGTGCAGAAAAAATATTTTTTGCCAAAAAAAAACAATGGACTACCCCCTTTGCTTTTTTTTGAAAAAATGATTAAAAAATTTTCTTGCACTATCCACCAGAAAAAATTTCCAATTAAAGCCAACACGGCTAGCTATCCATCGCAAAAGAAATCAAGTCGATATATTGAAAACTCAGCAAGTTATGACCAAAAAGGTAACCAGTTCTACTAAAAAATGGCCGGAAAAAGGCAGTAGTAGAACTGCTTACCTTTTTGCTCATAACTTGCTTACTTTTCTAGATATCGACTTGATTTCTATTGCGTTGAATAGAGAACCGTATTGGCTTTAACTCTAGTTTTGCTTCTTGCAGATAGTGCAGAAAAAATATTTTTTGCCAAAAAAAAACAATGGACTACCCCCTTTGCTTTTTTTTGAAAAAATGATTAAAAAATTTTCTTGCACTATCCACCAGAAAAAATTTCCAATTAAAGCCAACACGGCTAGCTATCCATCGCAAAAGAAATCAAGTCGATATATTGAAAACTCAGCAAGTTATGACCAAAAAGGTAACCAGTTCTACTAAAAAATGGCCGGAAAAAGGCAGTAGTAGAACTGCTTACCTTTTTGCTCATAACTTCCTTACTTTTCTAGATATCGACTTGATTTCTATTGCGTTGAATAGAGAACCGTATTGGCTTTAACTCTAGTTTTGCTTCTTGCAGATAGTGCAGAAAAAATATTTTTTGCCAAAAAAAAACAATGGACTACCCCCTTTGCTTTTTTTTGAAAAAATGATTAAAAAATTTTCTTGCACTATCCACCAGAAAAAATTTCCAATTAAAGCCAATACGGCTAGCTATCCATCGCAAAAGAAATCAAGTCGATATATTGAAAACTCAGCAAGTTATGACCAAAAAGGTAACCAGTTCTACTAAAAAATGGCCGGAAAAAGGCAGTAGTAGAACTGCTTACCTTTTTGCTCATAACTTGCTTACTTTTCTAGGTATCGACTTGATTTCTATTGCGTTGAATAGAGAACCGTATTGGCTTTAACTCTAGTTTTGCTTCTTGCAGATAGTGCAGAAAAAATATTTTTTGCCAAAAAAAACAATGGACTACCCCCTTTGCTTTTTTTTGAAAAAATGATTAAAAAATTTTCTTGCACTATCCACCAGAAAAAATTTCCAATTAAAGCCAACACGGCTAGCTATCCATCGCAAAAGAAATCAAGTCGATATATTGAAAACTCAGCAAGTTATGACCAAAAGGTAACCAGTTCTACTAAAAAATGGCCGGAAAAAGGCAGTAGTAGAACTGCTTACCTTTTTGCTCATAACTTGCTTACTTTTCTAGGTATCGACTTGATTTCTATTGCGTTGAATAGAGAACCGTATTGGCTTTAACTCTAGTTTTGCTTCTTGCAGATAGTGCAGAAAAAATATTTTTTGCCAAAAAAAACAATGGACTACCCCCTTTGCTTTTTTTTGAAAAAATGATTAAAAAATTTTCTTGCACTATCCACCAGAAAAAATTTCCAATTAAAGCCAACAAGGCTAGCTATCCATCGCAAAAGATATCAAGTCGATATATTGAAAACTCAGCAAGTTATGACCAAAAAGGTAACCAGTTCTACTAAAAAATGGCCGGAAAAAGGCAGTAGTAGAACTGCTTACCTTTTTGCTCATAACTTGCTTACTTTTCTAGATATCGACTTGATTTCTATTGCGTTGAATAGAGAACCGTATTGGCTTTAACTCTAGTTTTGCTTCTTGCAGATAGTGCAGAAAAAATATTTTTTGCCAAAAAAAAAACAATGGACTACCCCCTTTGCTTTTTTTTGAAAAAATGATTAAAAAATTTTCTTGCACTATCCACCAGAAAAAAATTTGCAATTAAAGCCAACACGGCTAGCTATCCATCGCAAAAGAAATCAAGTCGATATATTGAAAACTCAGCAAGTTATGACCAAAAAGGTAACCAGTTCTAATAAAAAATGGCCGGAAAAAGGCAGTAGTAGAACTGCTTACCTTTTTGCTCATAACTTCCTTACTTTTCTAGATATCGACTTGATTTCTATTTCGTTGAATAGAGAACCGTATTGGCTTTAACTCTAGTTTTGCTTCTTGCAGATAGTGCAGAAAAAATATTTTTTGCCAAAAAAAACAATGGACTACCCCCTTTGCTTTTTTTTGAAAAAATGATTAAAAAATTTTCTTGCACTATCCACCAGAAAAAATTTCCAATTAAAGGCAACACGGCTAGCTATCCATCGCAAAAGATATCAAGTCGATATATTGAAAACTCAGCAAGTTATGACCAAAAAGGTAACCAGTTCTACTAAAAAATGGCCGGAAAAAGGCAGTAGTAGAACTGCTTACCTTTTTGCTCATAACTTGCTTACTTTTCTAGATATCGACTTGATTTCTATTGCGTTGAATAGAGAACCGTATTGGCTTTAACTCTAGTTTTGCTTCTTGCAGATAGTGCAGAAAAAATATTTTTTGCCAAAAAAAAACAATGGACTACCCCCTTTGCTTTTTTTTGAAAAAATGATTAAAAAATTTTCTTGCACTATCCACCAGAAAAAATTTCCAATTAAAGCCAACACGGCTAGCTATCCATCGCAAAAGAAATCAAGTCGATATATTGAAAACTCAGCAAGTTATGACCAAAAAGGTAACCAGTTCTACTAAAAAATGGCCGGAAAAAGGCAGTAGTAGAACTGCTTACCTTTTTGCTCATAACTTGCTTACTTTTCTAGATATCGACTTGATTTCTATTGCGTTGAATAGAGAACCGTATTGGCTTTAACTCTAGTTTTGCTTCTTGCAGATAGTGCAGAAAAAATATTTTTTGCCAAAAAAAAACAATGGACTACCCCCTTTGCTTTTTTTTGAAAAAATGATTAAAAAATTTTCTTGCACTATCCACCAGAAAAAATTTCCAATTAAAGCCAATACGGCTAGCTATCCATCGCAAAAGAAATCAAGTCGATATATTGAAAACTCAGCAAGTTATGACCAAAAAGGTAACCAGTTCTACTAAAAAATGGCCGGAAAAAGGCAGTAGTAGAACTGCTTACCTTTTTGCTCATAACTTGCTTACTTTTCTAGGTATCGACTTGATTTCTATTGCGTTGAATAGAGAACCGTATTGGCTTTAACTCTAGTTTTGCTTCTTGCAGATAGTGCAGAAAAAATATTTTTTGCCAAAAAAAACAATGGACTACCCCCTTTGCTTTTTTTTGAAAAAATGATTAAAAAATTTTCTTGCACTATCCACCAGAAAAAATTTCCAATTAAAGGCAACACGGCTAGCTATCCATCGCAAAAGAAATCAAGTCGATATATTGAAAACTCAGCAAGTTATGACCAAAAAGGTAACCAGTTCTACTAAAAAATGGCCGGAAAAAGGCAGTAGTAGAACTGCTTACCTTTTTGCTCATAACTTGCTTACTTTTCTAGATATCGACTTGATTTCTATTTCGTTGAATAGAGAACCGTATTGGCTTTAACTCTAGTTTTGCTTCTTGCAGATAGTGCAGAATAAATATTTTTTGCCAAAAAAAACAATGGACTACCCCCTTTGCTTTTTTTTGAAAAAATGATTAAAAAATTTTCTTGCACTATCCACCAGAAAAAATTTCCAATTAAAGCCAACACGGCTAGCTATCCATCGCAAAAGAAATCAAGTCGATATATTGAAAACTCAGCAAGTTATGACCAAAAGGTAACCAGTTCTACTAAAAAATGGCCGGAAAAAGGCAGTAGTAGAACTGCTTACCTTTTTGCTCATAACTTGCTTACTTTTCTAGATATCGACTTGATTTCTATTTCGTTGAATAGAGAACCGTATTGGCTTTAACTCTAGTTTTGCTTCTTGCAGATAGTGCAGAATAAATATTTTTTGCCAAAAAAAACAATGGACTACCCCCTTTGCTTTTTTTTGAAAAAATGATTAAAAAATTTTCTTGCACTATCCACCAGAAAAAATTTCCAATTAAAGCCAACAAGGCTAGCTATCCATCGCAAAAGAAATCAAGTCGATATATTTAAAACTCAGCAAGTTATGACCAAAAAGGTAACCAGTTTTACTAAAAAATGGCCGGAAAAAGGCAGTAGTAGAACTGCTTACCTTTTTGCTCATAACTTGCTTACTTTTCTAGATATCGACTTGATTTCTATTGCGTTGAATAGAGAACCGTATTGGCTTTAACTCTAGTTTTGCTTCTTGCAGATAGTGCAGAAAAAATATTTTTTGCCAAAAAAAACAATGGACTACCCCCTTTGCTTTTTTTTGAAAAAATGATTAAAAAATTTTCTTGCACTATCCACCAGAAAAAATTTCCAATTAAAGGCAACACGGCTAGCTATCCATCGCAAAAGAAATCAAGTCGATATATTGAAAACTCAGCAAGTTATGACCAAAAAGGTAACCAGTTCTACTAAAAAATGGCCGGAAAAAGGCAGTAGTAGAACTGCTTACCTTTTTGCTCATAACTTGCTTACTTTTCTAGGTATCGACTTGATGTCTATTGCGTTGAATAGAGAACCGTATTGGCTTTAACTCTAGTTTTGCTTCTTGCAGATAGTGCAGAAAAAATATTTTTTGCCAAAAAAAACAATGGACTACCCCCTTTGCTTTTTTTTGAAAAAATGATTAAAAAATTTTCTTGCACTATCCACCAGAAAAAATTTCCAATTAAAGCCAACACGGCTAGCTACCCATCGCAAAAGAAATCAAGTCGATATATTGAAAACTCAGCAAGTTATGACCAAAAAGGTAACCAGTTCTACTAAAAAATGGCCGGAAAAAGGCAGTAGTAGAACTGCTTACCTTTTTGCTCATAACTTGCTTACTTTTCTAGGTATCGACTTGATTTCTATTGCGTTGAATAGAGAACCGTATTGGCTTTAACTCTAGTTTTGCTTCTTGCAGATAGTGCAAAAAAAATATTTTTTGCCAAAAAAAACAATGGACTAAACCCTTTGCTTTTTTTTGAAAAAATGATTAAAAAATTTTCTTGCACTATCCACCAGAAAAAATTTCCAATTAAAGCCAACACGGCTAGCTATCCATCGCAAAAGAAATCAAGTCGATATATTGAAAACTCAGCAAGTTATGACCAAAAAGGTAACCAGTTCTACTAAAAAATGGCCGGAAAAAGGCAGTAGTAGAACTGCTTACCTTTTTGCTCATAACTTGCTTACTTTTCTAGATATCGACTTGATTTCTATTGCGTTGAATAGAGAACCGTATTGGCTTTAACTCTAGTTTTGCTTCTTGCAGATAGTGCAGAAAAAATATTTTTTGCCAAAAAAAAACAATGGACTACCCCCTTTGGCTTTTTTTGAAAAAATGATTAAAAAATTTTCTTGCACTATCCACCAGAAAAAATTTCCAATTAAAGGCAACACGGCTAGCTATCCATCGCAAAAGAAATCAAGTCGATATATTAAAAACTCAGCAAGTTATGACCAAAAAGGTAACCAGTTCTACTAAAAAATGGCCGGAAAAAGGCAGTAGTAGAACTGCTTACCTTTTTGCTCATAACTTGCTTACTTTTCTAGGTATCGACTTGATTTCTATTGCGTTGAATAGAGAACCGTATTGGCTTTAACTCTAATTTTGCTTCTTGCAGATAGTGCAGAAAAAATATTTTTTGCCAAAAAAAAACAATGGACTACCCCCTTTGCTTTTTTTTGAAAAAATGATTAAAAAATTTTCTTGCACTATCCACCAGAAAAAATTTCCAATTAAAGCCAATACGGCTAGCTATCCATCGCAAAAGAAATCAAGTCGATATATTGAAAACTCAGCAAGTTATGACCAAAAAGGTAACCAGTTCTAATAAAAAATGGCCGGAAAAAGGCAGTAGTAGAACTGCTTACCTTTTTGCTCATAACTTGCTTACTTTTCTGAATATCGACTTGATTTCTATTTCGTTGAATAGAGAACCGTATTGGCTTTAACTCTAGTTTTGCTTCTTGCAGATAGTGCAGAAAAAATATTTTTTGCCAAAAAAAACAATGGACTACCCCCTTTGCTTTTTTTGAAAAAATGATTAAAAAATTTTCTTGCACTATCCACCAGAAAAAATTTCCAATTAAAGGCAACACGGCTAGCTATCCATCGCAAAAGAAATCAAGTCGATATATTGAAAACTCAGCAAGTTATGACCAAAAAGGTAACCAGTTCTACTAAAAAATGGCCGGAAAAAGGCAGTAGTAGAACTGCTTACCTTTTTGCTCATAACTTGCTTACTTTTCTAGGTATCGACTTGATTTCTATTTCGTTGAATAGAGAACCGTATTGGCTTTAACTCTAGTTTTGCTTCTTGCAGATAGTGCAGAAAAAATATTTTTTGCCAAAAAAAACAATGGACTACCCCCTTTGCTTTTTTTTGAAAAAATGATTAAAAAATTTTCTTGCACTATCCACCAGAAAAAATTTCCAATTAAAGGCAACACGGCTAGCTATCCATCGGAAAAGAAATCAAGTCGATATATTGAAAACTCAGCAAGTTATGACCAAAAAGGTAACCAGTTCTACCAAAAAATGGCCGGAAAAAGGCAGTAGTAGAACTGCTTACCTTTTTGCTCATAACTTGCTTACTTTTCTAGATATCGACTTGATTTCTATTTCGTTGAATAGAGAACCGTATTGGCTTTAACTCTAGTTTTTCTTCTTGCAGATAGTGCAGAATAAATATTTTTTGCCAAAAAAAACAATGGACTACCCCCTTTGCTTTTTTTGAAAAAATGATTAAAAAATTTTCTTGCACTATCCACCAGAAAAAATTTCCAATTAAAGCCAACACGGCTAGCTATCCATCGCAAAAGAAATCAAGTCGATATATTGAAAACTCAGCAAGTTATGACCAAAAAGGTAACCAGTTCTACTAAAAAATGGCCGGAAAAAGGCAGTAGTAGAACTGCTTACCTTTTTGCTCATAACTTGCTTACTTTTCTAGGTATCGACTTGATTTCTATTGCGTTGAATAGAGAACCGTATTGGCTTTAACTCTAGTTTTGCTTCTTGCAGATAGTGCAGAAAAAATATTTTTTGCCAAAAAAAACAATGGACTACCCCCTTTGCTTTTTTTTGAAAAAATGATTAAAAAATTTTCTTGCACTATCCACCAGAAAAAATTTCCAATTAAAGCCAACACGGCTAGCTATCCATCGCAAAAGAAATCAAGTCGATATATTGAAAACTCAGCAAGTTATGACCAAAAAGGTAACCAGTTCTACTAAAAAATGGCCGGAAAAAGGCAGTAGTAGAACTGCTTACCTTTTTGCTCATAACTTGCTTACTTTTCTAGATATCGACTTGATTTCTATTGCGTTGAATAGAGAACCGTATTGGCTTTAACTCTAGTTTTGCTTCTTGCAGATAGTGCAGAAAAAATATTTTTTGCCAAAAAAAACAATGGACTACCCCCTTTGCTTTTTTTTGAAAAAATGATTAAAAAATTTTCTTGCACTATCCACCAGAAAAAATTTCCAATTAAAGCCAACAAGGCTAGCTATCCATCGCAAAAGAAATCAAGTCGATATATTGAAAACTCAGCAAGTTATGACCAAAAAGGTAACCAGTTTTACTAAAAAATGGCCGGAAAAAGGCAGTAGTAGAACTGCTTACCTTTTTGCTCATAACTTGCTTACTTTTCTAGATATCGACTTGATTTCTATTTCGTTGAATAGAGAACCGTATTGGCTTTAACTCTAGTTTTGCTTCTTGCAGATAGTGCAGAAAAAATATTTTTTGCCAAAAAAAACAATGGACTACCCCCTTTGCTTTTTTTGAAAAAATGATTAAAAAATTTTCTTGCACTATCCACCAGAAAAAATTTCCAATTAAAGGCAACACGGCTAGCTATCCATCGCAAAAGAAATCAAGTCGATATATTAAAAACTCAGCAAGTTATGACCAAAAAGGTAACCAGTTCTACTAAAAAATGGCCGGAAAAAGGCAGTAGTAGAACTGCTTACCTTTTTGCTCATAACTTGCTTACTTTTCTAGGTATCGACTTGATTTCTATTGCGTTGAATAGAGAACCGTATTGGCTTTAACTCTAATTTTGCTTCTTGCAGATAGTGCAGAAAAAATATTTTTTGCCAAAAAAAAACAATGGACTACCCCCTTTGCTTTTTTTTGAAAAAATGATTAAAAAATTTTCTTGCACTATCCACCAGAAAAAATTTCCAATTAAAGCCAATACGGCTAGCTATCCATCGCAAAAGAAATCAAGTCGATATATTGAAAACTCAGCAAGTTATGACCAAAAAGGTAACCAGTTCTAATAAAAAATGGCCGGAAAAAGGCAGTAGTAGAACTGCTTACCTTTTTGCTCATAACTTGCTTACTTTTCTGAATATCGACTTGATTTCTATTTCGTTGAATAGAGAACCGTATTGGCTTTAACTCTAGTTTTGCTTCTTGCAGATAGTGCAGAAAAAATATTTTTTGCCAAAAAAAACAATGGACTACCCCCTTTGCTTTTTTTGAAAAAATGATTAAAAAATTTTCTTGCACTATCCACCAGAAAAAATTTCCAATTAAAGGCAACACGGCTAGCTATCCATCGCAAAAGAAATCAAGTCGATATATTGAAAACTCAGCAAGTTATGACCAAAAAGGTAACCAGTTCTACTAAAAAATGGCCGGAAAAAGGCAGTAGTAGAACTGCTTACCTTTTTGCTCATAACTTGCTTACTTTTCTAGGTATCGACTTGATTTCTATTTCGTTGAATAGAGAACCGTATTGGCTTTAACTCTAGTTTTGCTTCTTGCAGATAGTGCAGAAAAAATATTTTTTGCCAAAAAAAACAATGGACTACCCCCTTTGCTTTTTTTTGAAAAAATGATTAAAAAATTTTCTTGCACTATCCACCAGAAAAAATTTCCAATTAAAGGCAACACGGCTAGCTATCCATCGGAAAAGAAATCAAGTCGATATATTGAAAACTCAGCAAGTTATGACCAAAAAGGTAACCAGTTCTACCAAAAAATGGCCGGAAAAAGGCAGTAGTAGAACTGCTTACCTTTTTGCTCATAACTTGCTTACTTTTCTAGATATCGACTTGATTTCTATTTCGTTGAATAGAGAACCGTATTGGCTTTAACTCTAGTTTTGCTTCTTGCAGATAGTGCAGAATAAATATTTTTTGCCAAAAAAAACAATGGACTACCCCCTTTGCTTTTTTTGAAAAAATGATTAAAAAATTTTCTTGCACTATCCACCAGAAAAAATTTCCAATTAAAGCCAACACGGCTAGCTATCCATCGCAAAAGAAATCAAGTCGATATATTGAAAACTCAGCAAGTTATGACCAAAAAGGTAACCAGTTCTACTAAAAAATGGCCGGAAAAAGGCAGTAGTAGAACTGCTTACCTTTTTGCTCATAACTTGCTTACTTTTCTAGGTATCGACTTGATTTCTATTGCGTTGAATAGAGAACCGTATTGGCTTTAACTCTAGTTTTGCTTCTTGCAGATAGTGCAGAAAAAATATTTTTTGCCAAAAAAAACAATGGACTACCCCCTTTGCTTTTTTTTGAAAAAATGATTAAAAAATTTTCTTGCACTATCCACCAGAAAAAATTTCCAATTAAAGCCAACACGGCTAGCTATCCATCGCAAAAGAAATCAAGTCGATATATTGAAAACTCAGCAAGTTATGACCAAAAAGGTAACCAGTTCTACTAAAAAATGGCCGGAAAAAGGCAGTAGTAGAACTGCTTACCTTTTTGCTCATAACTTGCTTACTTTTCTAGATATCGACTTGATTTCTATTTCGTTGAATAGAGAACCGTATTGGCTTTAACGCTAGTGTTGCTTCTTGCAGATAGTGCAGAAAAAATATTTTTTGCCAAAAAAAAACAATGGACTACCCCCTTTGGCTTTTTTTGAAAAAATGATTAAAA
Source organism: Thelaira solivaga (assembly GCA_947397855.1). Classification (NCBI taxonomy): domain Eukaryota; kingdom Metazoa; phylum Arthropoda; class Insecta; order Diptera; family Tachinidae; genus Thelaira; species Thelaira solivaga. The sequence continues at coordinate 23,240,050 of OX377612.1, read as the reverse complement.
AATTTTCTTGCACTATCCACCAGAAAAAATTTCCAATTAAAGGCAACACGGCTAGCTATCCATCGCAAAAGAAATCAAGTCGATATATTGAAAACTCAGCAAGTTATGACCAAAAAGGTAACCAGTTCTACTAAAAAATGGCCGGAAAAAGGCAGTAGTAGAACTGCTTACCTTTTTGCTCATAACTTGCTTACTTTTCTAGGTATCGACTTGATTTCTATTGCGTTGAATAGAGAACCGTATTGGCTTTAACTCTAGTTTTGCTTCTTGCAGATAGTGCAGAAAAAATATTTTTTGCCAAAAAAAACAATGGACTAAACCCTTTGCTTTTTTTTGAAAAAATGATTAAAAAATTTTCTTGCACTATCCACCAGAAAAAATTTCCAATTAAAGCCAACACGGCTAGCTACCCATCGCAAAAGAAATCAAGTCGATATATTGAAAACTCAGCAAGTTATGACCAAAAAGGTAACCAGTTCTACTAAAAAATGGCCGGAAAAAGGCAGTAGTAGAACTGCTTACCTTTTTGCTCATAACTTGCTTACTTTTCTAGGTATCGACTTGATTTCTATTGCGTTGAATAGAGAACCGTATTGGCTTTAACTCTAGTTTTGCTTCTTGCAGATAGTGCAAAAAAAATATTTTTTGCCAAAAAAAACAATGGACTAAACCCTTTGCTTTTTTTTGAAAAAATGATTAAAAAATTTTCTTGCACTATCCACCAGAAAAAATTTCCAATTAAAGCCAACACGGCTAGCTATCCATCGCAAAAGAAATCAAGTCGATATATTGAAAACTCAGCAAGTTATGACCAAAAAGGTAACCAGTTCTACTAAAAAATGGCCGAAAAAAGGCAGTAGTAGAACTGCTTACCTTTTTGCTCATAACTTGCTTACTTTTCTAGATATCGACTTGATTTCTATTGCGTTGAATAGAGAACCGTATTGGCTTTAACTCTAGTTTTGCTTCTTGCAGATAGTGCAGAAAAAATATTTTTTGCCAAAAAAAAACAATGGACTACCCCCTTTGGCTTTTTTTGAAAAAATGATTAAAAAATTTTCTTGCACTATCCACCAGAAAAAATTTCCAATTAAAGGCAACACGGCTAGCTATCCATCGCAAAAGAAATCAAGTCGATATATTGAAAACTCAGCAAGTTATGACCAAAAAGGTAACCAGTTCTACTAAAAAATGGCCGGAAAAAGGCAGTAGTAGAACTGCTTACCTTTTTGCTCATAACTTGCTTACTTTTCTAGGTATCGACTTGATTTCTATTGCGTTGAATAGAGAACCGTATTGGCTTTAACTCTAATTTTGCTTCTTGCAGATAGTGCAGAAAAAATATTTTTTGCCAAAAAAAAACAATGGACTACCCCCTTTGCTTTTTTTTGAAAAAATGATTAAAAAATTTTCTTGCACTATCCACCAGAAAAAATTTCCAATTAAAGCCAATACGGCTAGCTATCCATCGCAAAAGAAATCAAGTCGATATATTGAAAACTCAGCAAGTTATGACCAAAAAGGTAACCAGTTCTAATAAAAAATGGCCGGAAAAAGGCAGTAGTAGAACTGCTTACCTTTTTGCTCATAACTTGCTTACTTTTCTGAATATCGACTTGATTTCTATTTCGTTGAATAGAGAACCGTATTGGCTTTAACTCTAGTTTTGCTTCTTGCAGATAGTGCAGAAAAAATATTTTTTGCCAAAAAAAACAATGGACTACCCCCTTTGCTTTTTTTGAAAAAATGATTAAAAAATTTTCTTGCACTATCCACCAGAAAAAATTTCCAATTAAAGGCAACACGGCTAGCTATCCATCGCAAAAGAAATCAAGTCGATATATTGAAAACTCAGCAAGTTATGACCAAAAAGGTAACCAGTTCTACTAAAAAATGGCCGGAAAAAGGCAGTAGTAGAACTGCTTACCTTTTTGCTCATAACTTGCTTACTTTTCTAGGTATCGACTTGATTTCTATTTCGTTGAATAGAGAACCGTATTGGCTTTAACTCTAGTTTTGCTTCTTGCAGATAGTGCAGAAAAAATATTTTTTGCCAAAAAAAACAATGGACTACCCCCTTTGCTTTTTTTTGAAAAAATGATTAAAAAATTTTCTTGCACTATCCACCAGAAAAAATTTCCAATTAAAGGCAACACGGCTAGCTATCCATCGGAAAAGAAATCAAGTCGATATATTGAAAACTCAGCAAGTTATGACCAAAAAGGTAACCAGTTCTACCAAAAAATGGCCGGAAAAAGGCAGTAGTAGAACTGCTTACCTTTTTGCTCATAACTTGCTTACTTTTCTAGATATCGACTTGATTTCTATTTCGTTGAATAGAGAACCGTATTGGCTTTAACTCTAGTTTTGCTTCTTGCAGATAGTGCAGAATAAATATTTTTTGCCAAAAAAAACAATGGACTACCCCCTTTGCTTTTTTTGAAAAAATGATTAAAAAATTTTCTTGCACTATCCACCAGAAAAAATTTCCAATTAAAGCCAACACGGCTAGCTATCCATCGCAAAAGAAATCAAGTCGATATATTGAAAACTCAGCAAGTTATGACCAAAAAGGTAACCAGTTCTACTAAAAAATGGCCGGAAAAAGGCAGTAGTAGAACTGCTTACCTTTTTGCTCATAACTTGCTTACTTTTCTAGGTATCGACTTGATTTCTATTGCGTTGAATAGAGAACCGTATTGGCTTTAACTCTAGTTTTGCTTCTTGCAGATAGTGCAGAAAAAATATTTTTTGCCAAAAAAAACAATGGACTACCCCCTTTGCTTTTTTTTGAAAAAATGATTAAAAAATTTTCTTGCACTATCCACCAGAAAAAATTTCCAATTAAAGCCAACACGGCTAGCTATCCATCGCAAAAGAAATCAAGTCGATATATTGAAAACTCAGCAAGTTATGACCAAAAAGGTAACCAGTTCTACTAAAAAATGGCCGGAAAAAGGCAGTAGTAGAACTGCTTACCTTTTTGCTCATAACTTGCTTACTTTTCTAGATATCGACTTGATTTCTATTGCGTTGAATAGAGAACCGTATTGGCTTTAACTCTAGTTTTGCTTCTTGCAGATAGTGCAGAAAAAATATTTTTTGCCAAAAAAAACAATGGACTACCCCCTTTGCTTTTTTTTGAAAAAATGATTAAAAAATTTTCTTGCACTATCCACCAGAAAAAATTTCCAATTAAAGGCAACACGGCTAGCTATCCATCGCAAAAGAAATCAAGTCGATATATTGAAAACTCAGCAAGTTATGACCAAAAAGGTAACCAGTTCTACTAAAAAATGGCCGGAAAAAGGCAGTAGTAGAACTGCTTACCTTTTTGCTCATAACTTGCTTACTTTTCTAGGTATCGACTTGATTTCTATTGCGTTGAATAGAGAACCGTATTGGCTTTAACTCTAGTTTTGCTTCTTGCAGATAGTGCAAAAAAAATATTTTTTGCCAAAAAAAACAATGGACTAAACCCTTTGCTTTTTTTTGAAAAAATGATTAAAAAATTTTCTTGCACTATCCACCAGAAAAAATTTCCAATTAAAGCCAACACGGCTAGCTATCCATCGCAAAAGAAATCAAGTCGATATATTGAAAACTCAGCAAGTTATGACCAAAAAGGTAACCAGTTCTACTAAAAAATGGCCGGAAAAAGGCAGTAGTAGAACTGCTTACCTTTTTGCTCATAACTTGCTTACTTTTCTAGGTATCGACTTGATTTCTATTGCGTTGAATAGAGAACCGTATTGGCTTTAACTCTAGTTTTGCTTCTTGCAGATAGTGCAAAAAAAATATTTTTTGCCAAAAAAAACAATGGACTAAACCCTTTGCTTTTTTTTGAAAAAATGATTAAAAAATTTTCTTGCACTATCCACCAGAAAAAATTTCCAATTAAAGCCAACACGGCTAGCTATCCATCGCAAAAGAAATCAAGTCGATATATTGAAAACTCAGCAAGTTATGACCAAAAAGGTAACCAGTTCTACCAAAAAATGGCCGGAAAAAGGCAGTAGTAGAACTGCTTACCTTTTTGCTCATAACTTGCTTACTTTTCTAGATATCGACTTGATTTCTATTTCGTTGAATAGAGAACCGTATTGGCTTTAACTCTAGTGTTGCTTCTTGCAGATAGTGCAGAAAAAATATTTTTTGCCAAAAAAAAAACAATGGACTACCCCCTTTGCTTTTTTTTGAAAAAATGATTAAAAAATTTTCTTGCACTATCCACCAGAAAAAATTTCCAATTAAAGCCAACACGGCTAGCTATCCATCGCAAAAGAAATCAAGTCGATATATTGAAAACTCAGCAAGTTATGACCAAAAAGGTAACCAGTTCTACTAAAAAATGGCCGGAAAAAGGCAGTAGTAGAACTGCTTACCTTTTTGCTCATAACTTGCTTACTTTTCTAGGTATCGACTTGATTTCTATTGCGTTGAATAGAGAACCGTATTGGCTTTAACTCTAATTTTGCTTCTTGCAGATAGTGCAGAAAAAATATTTTTTGCCAAAAAAAAACAATGGACTACCCCCTTTGCTTTTTTTTGAAAAAATGATTAAAAAATTTTCTTGCACTATCCACCAGAAAAAATTTCCAATTAAAGCCAATACGGCTAGCTATCCATCGCAAAAGAAATCAAGTCGATATATTGAAAACTCAGCAAGTTATGACCAAAAAGGTAACCAGTTCTACTAAAAAATGGCCGGAAAAAGGCAGTAGTAGAACTGCTTACCTTTTTGCTCATAACTTGCTTACTTTTCTAGGTATCGACTTGATTTCTATTGCGTTGAATAGAGAACCGTATTGGCTTTAACTCTAGTTTTGCTTCTTGCAGATAGTGCAGAAAAAATATTTTTTGCCAAAAAAAACAATGGACTACCCCCTTTGCTTTTTTTTGAAAAAATGATTAAAAAATTTTCTTGCACTATCCACCAGAAAAAATTTCCAATTAAAGCCAACACGGCTAGCTATCCATCGCAAAAGAAATCAAGTCGATATATTGAAAACTCAGCAAGTTATGACCAAAAAGGTAACCAGTTCTACTAAAAAATGGCCGGAAAAAGGCAGTAGTAGAACTGCTTACCTTTTTGCTCATAACTTGCTTACTTTTCTAGGTATCGACTTGATTTCTATTGCGTTGAATAGAGAACCGTATTGGCTTTAACTCTAGTTTTGCTTCTTGCAGATAGTGCAGAAAAAATATTTTTTGCCAAAAAAAACAATGGACTACCCCCTTTGCTTTTTTTTGAAAAAATGATTAAAAAATTTTCTTGCACTATCCACCAGAAAAAATTTCCAATTAAAGCCAACACGGCTAGCTATCCATCGCAAAAGAAATCAAGTCGATATATTGAAAACTCAGCAAGTTATGACCAAAAAGGTAACCAGTTCTACTAAAAAATGGCCGGAAAAAGGCAGTAGTAGAACTGCTTACCTTTTTGCTCATAACTTGCTTACTTTTCTAGATATCGACTTGATTTCTATTGCGTTGAATAGAGAACCGTATTGGCTTTAACTCTAGTTTTGCTTCTTGCAGATAGTGCAGAAAAAATATTTTTTGCCAAAAAAAACAATGGACTACCCCCTTTGCTTTTTTTTGAAAAAATGATTAAAAAATTTTCTTGCACTATCCACCAGAAAAAATTTCCAATTAAAGGCAACACGGCTAGCTATCCATCGCAAAAGAAATCAAGTCGATATATTGAAAACTCAGCAAGTTATGACCAAAAAGGTAACCAGTTCTACCAAAAAATGGCCGGAAAAAGGCAGTAGTAGAACTGCTTACCTTTTTGCTCATAACTTGCTTACTTTTCTAGATATCGACTTGATTTCTATTTCGTTGAATAGAGAACCGTATTGGCTTTAACTCTAGTGTTGCTTCTTGCAGATAGTGCAGAAAAAATATTTTTTGCCAAAAAAAAAACAATGGACTACCCCCTTTGGCTTTTTTTGAAAAAATGATTAAAAAATTTTCTTGCACTATCCACCAGAAAAAATTTCCAATTAAAGGCAACACGGCTAGCTATCCATCGCAAAAGATATCAAGTCGATATATTGAAAACTCAGCAAGTTATGACCAAAAAGGTAACCAGTTCTACTAAAAAATGGCCGGAAAAAGGCAGTAGTAGAACTGCTTACCTTTTTGCTCATAACTTGCTTACTTTTCTAGATATCGACTTGATTTCTATTTCGTTGAATAGAGAACCGTATTGGCTTTAACGCTAGTGTTGCTTCTTGCAGATAGTGCAGAAAAAATATTTTTTGCCAAAAAAAAACAATGGACTACCCCCTTTGGCTTTTTTTGAAAAAATGATTAAAAAATTTTCTTGCACTATCCACCAGAAAAAATTTCCAATTAAAGGCAACACGGCTAGCTATCCATCGCAAAAGAAATCAAGTCGATATATTGAAAACTCAGCAAGTTATGACCAAAAAGGTAACCAGTTCTACTAAAAAATGGCCGGAAAAAGGCAGTAGTAGAACTGCTTACCTTTTTGCTCATAACTTGCTTACTTTTCTAGGTATCGACTTGATTTCTATTGCGTTGAATAGAGAACCGTATTGGCTTTAACTCTAGTTTTGCTTCTTGCAGATAGTGCAGAAAAAATATTTTTTGCCAAAAAAAACAATGGACTAAACCCTTTGCTTTTTTTTGAAAAAATGATTAAAAAATTTTCTTGCACTATCCACCAGAAAAAATTTCCAATTAAAGCCAACACGGCTAGCTATCCATCGCAAAAGAAATCAAGTCGATATATTGAAAACTCAGCAAGTTATGACCAAAAAGGTAACCAGTTCTACTAAAAAATGGCCGGAAAAAGGCAGTAGTAGAACTGCTTACCTTTTTGCTCATAACTTGCTTACTTTTCTAGGTATCGACTTGATTTCTATTGCGTTGAATAGAGAACCGTATTGGCTTTAACTCTAATTTTGCTTCTTGCAGATAGTGCAGAAAAAATATTTTTTGCCAAAAAAAACAATGGACTACCCCCTTTGCTTTTTTTTGAAAAAATGATTAAAAAATTTTCTTGCACTATCCACCAGAAAAAATTTCCAATTAAAGCCAACACGGCTAGCTATCCATCGCAAAAGAAATCAAGTCGATATATTGAAAACTCAGCAAGTTATGACCAAAAAGGTAACCAGTTCTACTAAAAAATGGCCGGAAAAAGGCAGTAGTAGAACTGCTTACCTTTTTGCTCATAACTTGCTTACTTTTCTAGATATCGACTTGATTTCCATTGCGTTGAATAGAGAACCGTATTGGCTTTAACTCTAGTTTTGCTTCTTGCAGATAGTGCAGAAAAAATATTTTTTGCCAAAAAAAACAATGGACTAAACCCTTTGCTTTTTTTTGAAAAAATGATTAAAAAATTTTCTTGCACTATCCACCAGAAAAAATTTCCAATTAAAGCCAACACGGCTAGCTATCCATCGCAAAAGAAATCAAGTCGATATATTGAAAACTCAGCAAGTTATGACCAAAAAGGTAACCAGTTCTACTAAAAAATGGCCGGAAAAAGGCAGTAGTAGAACTGCTTACCTTTTTGCTCATAACTTGCTTACTTTTCTAGGTATCGACTTGATTTCTATTGCGTTGAATAGAGAACCGTATTGGCTTTAACTCTAGTGTTGCTTCTTGCAGATAGTGCAGAAAAAATATTTTTTGCCAAAAAAAACAATGGACTACCCCCTTTGCTTTTTTTTGAAAAAATGATTAAAAAATTTTCTTGCACTATCCACCAGAAAAAAATTTGCAATTAAAGCCAACACGGCTAGCTATCCATCGCAAAAGAAATCAAGTCGATATATTGAAAACTCAGCAAGTTATGACCAAAAAGGTAACCAGTTCTACTAAAAAATGGCCGGAAAAAGGCAGTAGTAGAACTGCTTACCTTTTTGCTCATAACTTGCTTACTTTTCTAGATATCGACTTGATTTCTATTTCGTTGAATAGAGAACCGTATTGGCTTTAACGCTAGTGTTGCTTCTTGCAGATAGTGCAGAAAAAATATTTTTTGCCAAAAAAAACAATGGACTACCCCCTTTGGCTTTTTTTGAAAAAATGATTAAAAAATTTTCTTGCACTATCCACCAGAAAAAATTTCCAATTAAAGCCAACACGGCTAGCTATCCATCGCAAAAGAAATCAAGTCGATATATTGAAAACTCAGCAAGTTATGACCAAAAAGGTAACCAGTTCTACTAAAAAATGGCCGGAAAAAGGCAGTAGTAGAACTGCTTACCTTTTTGCTCATAACTTGCTTACTTTTCTAGGTATCGACTTGATTTCTATTGCGTTGAATAGAGAACCGTATTGGCTTTAACTCTAGTGTTGCTTCTTGCAGATAGTGCAGAAAAAATATTTTTTGCCAAAAAAAACAATGGACTACCCCCTTTGCTTTTTTTTGAAAAAATGATTAAAAAATTTTCTTGCACTATCCACCAGAAAAAAATTTGCAATTAAAGCCAACACGGCTAGCTATCCATCGCAAAAGAAATCAAGTCGATATATTGAAAACTCAGCAAGTTATGACCAAAAAGGTAACCAGTTCTACTAAAAAATGGCCGGAAAAAGGCAGTAGTAGAACTGCTTACCTTTTTGCTCATAACTTGCTTACTTTTCTAGATATCGACTTGATTTCTATTTCGTTGAATAGAGAACCGTATTGGCTTTAACGCTAGTGTTGCTTCTTGCAGATAGTGCAGAAAAAATATTTTTTGCCAAAAAAAACAATGGACTACCCCCTTTGGCTTTTTTTGAAAAAATGATTAAAAAATTTTCTTGCACTATCCACCAGAAAAAATTTCCAATTAAAGCCAACACGGCTAGCTATCCATCGCAAAAGAAATCAAGTCGATATATTGAAAACTCAGCAAGTTATGACCAAAAAGGTAACCAGTTCTACTAAAAAATGGCCGGAAAAAGGCAGTAGTAGAACTGCTTACCTTTTTGCTCATAACTTGCTTACTTTTCTAGATATCGACTTGATTTCCATTGCGTTGAATAGAGAACCGTATTGGCTTTAACTCTAGTTTTGCTTCTTGCAGATAGTGCAGAAAAAATATTTTTTGCCAAAAAAAACAATGGACTAAACCCTTTGCTTTTTTTTGAAAAAATGATTAAAAAATTTTCTTGCACTATCCACCAGAAAAAATTTCCAATTAAAGCCAACACGGCTAGCTATCCATCGCAAAAGAAATCAAGTCGATATATTGAAAACTCAGCAAGTTATGACCAAAAAGGTAACCAGTTCTACTAAAAAATGGCCGGAAAAAGGCAGTAGTAGAACTGCTTACCTTTTTGCTCATAACTTGCTTACTTTTCTAGATATCGACTTGATTTCTATTGCGTTGAATAGAGAACCGTATTGGCTTTAACTCTAGTGTTGCTTCTTGCAGATAGTGCAGAAAAAATATTTTTTGCCAAAAAAAACAATGGACTACCCCCTTTGCTTTTTTTTGAAAAAATGATTAAAAAATTTTCTTGCACTATCCACCAGAAAAAAATTTGCAATTAAAGCCAACACGGCTAGCTATCCATCGCAAAAGAAATCAAGTCGATATATTGAAAACTCAGCAAGTTATGACCAAAAAGGTAACCAGTTCTACTAAAAAATGGCCGGAAAAAGGCAGTAGTAGAACTGCTTACCTTTTTGCTCATAACTTGCTTACTTTTCTAGATATCGACTTGATTTCTATTTCGTTGAATAGAGAACCGTATTGGCTTTAACGCTAGTGTTGCTTCTTGCAGATAGTGCAGAAAAAATATTTTTTGCCAAAAAAAACAATGGACTACCCCCTTTGGCTTTTTTTGAAAAAATGATTAAAAAATTTTCTTGCACTATCCACCAGAAAAAATTTCCAATTAAAGCCAACACGGCTAGCTATCCATCGCAAAAGAAATCAAGTCGATATATTGAAAACTCAGCAAGTTATGACCAAAAAGGTAACCAGTTCTACTAAAAAATGGCCGGAAAAAGGCAGTAGTAGAACTGCTTACCTTTTTGCTCATAACTTGCTTACTTTTCTAGATATCGACTTGATTTCCATTGCGTTGAATAGAGAACCGTATTGGCTTTAACTCTAGTTTTGCTTCTTGCAGATAGTGCAGAAAAAATATTTTTTGCCAAAAAAAACAATGGACTAAACCCTTTGCTTTTTTTTGAAAAAATGATTAAAAAATTTTCTTGCACTATCCACCAGAAAAAATTTCCAATTAAAGCCAACACGGCTAGCTATCCATCGCAAAAGAAATCAAGTCGATATATTGAAAACTCAGCAAGTTATGACCAAAAAGGTAACCAGTTCTACTAAAAAATGGCCGGAAAAAGGCAGTAGTAGAACTGCTTACCTTTTTGCTCATAACTTGCTTACTTTTCTAGATATCGACTTGATTTCTATTGCGTTGAATAGAGAACCGTATTGGCTTTAACTCTAGTGTTGCTTCTTGCAGATAGATCAGAAAAAATATTTTTTGCCAAAAAAAACAATGGACTACCCCCTTGGCTTTTTTTTTAAAAAATGATTAAAAAATTTTCTTGCACTATCCTCCAGAAAAAAATTTCCAATTAAAGGCAACACGGCTAGCTATCCATCGCAAAAGAAATCAAGTCGATATATTGAAAACTCAGCAAGTTATGACCAAAAAGGTAACCAGTTCTACTAAAAAATGGCCGGAAAAAGGCAGTAGTAGAACTGCTTACCTTTTTGCTCATAACTTGCTTACTTTTCTAGGTATCGACTTGATTTCTATTGCGTTGAATAGAGAACCGTATTGGCTTTAACTCTAGTTTTGCTTCTTGCAGATAGTGCAGAAAAAATATTTTTTGCCAAAAAAAACAATGGACTACCCCCTTTGCTTTTTTTTGAAAAAATGATTAAAAAATTTTCTTGCACTATCCACCAGAAAAAATTTCCAATTAAAGGCAACACGGCTAGCTATCCATCGCAAAAGAAATCAAGTCGATATATTGAAAACTCAGCAAGTTATGACCAAAAAGGTAACCAGTTCTACTAAAAAATGGCCGGAAAAAGGCAGTAGTAGAACTGCTTACCTTTTTGCTCATAACTTGCTTACTTTTCTAGATATCGACTTGATTTCTATTTCGTTGAATAGAGAACCGTATTGGCTTTAACGCTAGTGTTGCTTCTTGCAGATAGTGCAGAAAAAATATTTTTTGCCAAAAAAAACAATGGACTACCCCCTTTGGCTTTTTTTGAAAAAATGATTAAAAAATTTTCTTGCACTATCCACCAGAAAAAATTTCCAATTAAAGCCAACACGGCTAGCTATCCATCGCAAAAGAAATCAAGTCGATATATTGAAAACTCAGCAAGTTATGACCAAAAAGGTAACCAGTTCTACTAAAAAATGGCCGGAAAAAGGCAGTAGTAGAACTGCTTACCTTTTTGCTCATAACTTGCTTACTTTTCTAGATATCGACTTGATTTCCATTGCGTTGAATAGAGAACCGTATTGGCTTTAACTCTAGTTTTGCTTCTTGCAGATAGTGCAGAAAAAATATTTTTTGCCAAAAAAAACAATGGACTAAACCCTTTGCTTTTTTTTGAAAAAATGATTAAAAAATTTTCTTGCACTATCCACCAGAAAAAATTTCCAATTAAAGCCAACACGGCTAGCTATCCATCGCAAAAGAAATCAAGTCGATATATTGAAAACTCAGCAAGTTATGACCAAAAAGGTAACCAGTTCTACTAAAAAATGGCCGGAAAAAGGCAGTAGTAGAACTGCTTACCTTTTTGCTCATAACTTGCTTACTTTTCTAGATATCGACTTGATTTCTATTTCGTTGAATAGAGAACCGTATTGGCTTTAACTCTAGTGTTGCTTCTTGCAGATAGATCAGAAAAAATATTTTTTGCCAAAAAAAACAATGGACTACCCCCTTGGCTTTTTTTTTAAAAAATGATTAAAAAATTTTCTTGCACTATCCTCCAGAAAAAAATTTCCAATTAAAGGCAACACGGCTAGCTATCCATCGCAAAAGAAATCAAGTCGATATATTGAAAACTCAGCAAGTTATGACCAAAAAGGTAACCAGTTCTACTAAAAAATGGCCGGAAAAAGGCAGTAGTAGAACTGCTTACCTTTTTGCTCATAACTTGCTTACTTTTCTAGATATCGACTTGATTTCTATTTCGTTGAATAGAGAACCGTATTGGCTTTAACTCTAGTGTTGCTTCTTGCAGATAGTGCAGAATAAATATTTTTTGCCAAAAAAAACAATGGACTACCCCCTTTGCTTTTTTTTGAAAAAATGATTAAAAAATTTTCTTGCACTATCCACCAGAAAAAATTTCCAATTAAAGCCAACACGGCTAGCTATCCATCGCAAAAGAAATCAAGTCGATATATTGAAAACTCAGCAAGTTATGACCAAAAAGGTAACCAGTTCTACTAAAAAATGGCCGGAAAAAGGCAGTAGTAGAACTGCTTACCTTTTTGCTCATAACTTCCTTACTTTTCTAGATATCGACTTGATTTCTATTTCGTTGAATAGAGAACCGTATTGGCTTTAACTCTAGTGTTGCTTCTTGCAGATAGTGCAGAAAAAATATTTTTTGCCAAAAAAAAACAATGGACTACCCCCTTTGCTTTTTTTTGAAAAAATGATTAAAAAATTTTCTTGAACTATCCACCAGAAAAAATTTCCAATTAAAGCCAACACGGCTAGCTATCCATCGCAAAAGAAATCAAGTCGATATATTGAAAACTCAGCAAGTTATGACCAAAAAGGTAACCAGTTCTACTAAAAAATGGCCGGAAAAAGGCAGTAGTAGAACTGCTTACCTTTTTGCTCATAACTTGCTTACTTTTCTAGATATCGACTTGATTTCTATTTCGTTGAATAGAGAACCGTATTGGCTTTAACTCTAGTGTTGCTTCTTGCAGATAGTGCAGAATAAATATTTTTTGCCAAAAAAAACAATGGACTACCCCCTTTGCTTTTTTTTGAAAAAATGATTAAAAAATTTTCTTGCACTATCCACCAGAAAAAATTTCCAATTAAAGCCAACACGGCTAGCTATCCATCGCAAAAGAAATCAAGTCGATATATTGAAAACTCAGCAAGTTATGACCAAAAAGGTAACCAGTTCTACTAAAAAATGGCCGGAAAAAGGCAGTAGTAGAACTGCTTACCTTTTTGCTCATAACTTCCTTACTTTTCTAGATATCGACTTGATTTCTATTTCGTTGAATAGAGAACCGTATTGGCTTTAACTCTAGTGTTGCTTCTTGCAGATAGTGCAGAAAAAATATTTTTTGCCAAAAAAAAACAATGGACTACCCCCTTTGCTTTTTTTTGAAAAAATGATTAAAAAATTTTCTTGCACTATCCACCAGAAAAAATTTCCAATTAAAGCCAACACGGCTAGCTATCCATCGCAAAAGAAATCAAGTCGATATATTGAAAACTCAGCAAGTTATGACCAAAAAGGTAACCAGTTTTACTAAAAAATGGCCGGAAAAAGGCAGTAGTAGAACTGCTTACCTTTTTGCTCATAACTTGCTTACTTTTCTAGGTATCGACTTGATTTCTATTGCGTTGAATAGAGAACCGTATTGGCTTTAACTCTAGTTTTGCTTCTTGCAGATAGTGCAGAAAAAATATTTTTTGCCAAAAAAAACAATGGACTACCCCCTTTGCTTTTTTTTGAAAAAATGATTAAAAAATTTTCTTGCACTATCCACCAGAAAAAATTTCCAATTAAAGCCAACACGGCTAGCTATCCATCGTAAAAGAAATCAAGTCGATATATTGAAAACTCAGCAAGTTATGACCAAAAAGGTAACCAGTTCTACTAAAAAATGGCCGGAAAAAGGCAGTAGTAGAACTGCTTACCTTTTTGCTCATAACTTGCTTACTTTTCTAGATATCGACTTGATTTCTATTTCGTTGAATAGAGAACCGTATTGGCTTTAACTCTAGTGTTGCTTCTTGCAGATAGTGCAGAAAAAATATTTTTTGCCAAAAAAAACAATGGACTACCCCCTTTGCTTTTTTTTGAAAAAATGATTAAAAAATTTTCTTGCACTATCCACCAGAAAAAAATTTGCAATTAAAGCCAACACGGCTAGCTATCCATCGCAAAAGAAATCAAGTCGATATATTGAAAACTCAGCAAGTTATGACCAAAAAGGTAACCAGTTCTACTAAAAAATGGCCGGAAAAAGGCAGTAGTAGAACTGCTTACCTTTTTGCTCATAACTTGCTTACTTTTCTAGGTATCGACTTGATTTCTATTGCGTTGAATAGAGAACCGTATTGGCTTTAACTCTAGTGTTGCTTCTTGCAGATAGTGCAGAAAAAATATTTTTTGCCAAAAAAAACAATGGACTACCCCCTTTGCTTTTTTTTGAAAAAATGATTAAAAAATTTTCTTGCACTATCCACCAGAAAAAATTTCCAATTAAAGCCAACACGGCTAGCTATCCATCGCAAAAGAAATCAAGTCGATATATTGAAAACTCAGCAAGTTATGACCAAAAAGGTAACCAGTTCTACTAAAAAATGGCCGGAAAAAGGCAGTAGTAGAACTGCTTACCTTTTTGCTCATAACTTGCTTACTTTTCTAGGTATCGACTTGATTTCTATTGCGTTGAATAGAGAACCGTATTGGCTTTAACTCTAGTGTTGCTTCTTGCAGATAGTGCAGAAAAAATATTTTTTGCCAAAAAAAACAATGGACTACCCCCTTTGCTTTTTTTTGAAAAAATAATTAAAAAATTTTCTTGCACTATCCACCAGAAAAAAATTTGCAATTAAAGCCAACACGGCTAGCTATCCATCGCAAAAGAAATCAAGTCGATATATTGAAAACTCAGCAAGTTATGACCAAAAAGGTAACCAGTTCTACTAAAAAATGGCCGGAAAAAGGCAGTAGTAGAACTGCTTACCTTTTTGCTCATAACTTGCTTACTTTTCTAGATATCGACTTGATTTCTATTTCGTTGAATAGAGAACCGTATTGGCTTTAACTCTAGTGTTGCTTCTTGCAGATAGATCAGAAAAAATATTTTTTGCCAAAAAAAACAATGGACTACCCCCTTGGCTTTTTTTTTAAAAAATGATTAAAAAATTTTCTTGCACTATCCTCCAGAAAAAAATTTCCAATTAAAGGCAACACGGCTAGCTATCCATCGCAAAAGAAATCAAGTCGATATATTGAAAACTCAGCAAGTTATGACCAAAAAGGTAACCAGTTCTACTAAAAAATGGCCGGAAAAAGGCAGTAGTAGAACTGCTTACCTTTTTGCTCATAACTTGCTTACTTTTCTAGATATCGACTTGATTTCTATTTCGTTGAATAGAGAACCGTATTGGCTTTAACTCTAGTGTTGCTTCTTGCAGATAGTGCAGAAAAAATATTTTTTGCCAAAAAAAACAATGGACTACCCCCTTTGCTTTTTTTTGAAAAAATGATTAAAAAATTTTCTTGCACTATCCACCAGAAAAAAATTTGCAATTAAAGCCAACACGGCTAGCTATCCATCGCAAAAGAAATCAAGTCGATATATTGAAAACTCAGCAAGTTATGACCAAAAAGGTAACCAGTTCTACTAAAAAATGGCCGGAAAAAGGCAGTAGTAGAACTGCTTACCTTTTTGCTCATAACTTGCTTACTTTTCTAGGTATCGACTTGATTTCTATTGCGTTGAATAGAGAACCGTATTGGCTTTAACTCTAGTGTTGCTTCTTGCAGATAGTGCAGAAAAAATATTTTTTGCCAAAAAAAACAATGGACTACCCCCTTTGCTTTTTTTTGAAAAAATGATTAAAAAATTTTCTTGCACTATCCACCAGAAAAAATTTCCAATTAAAGCCAACACGGCTAGCTATCCATCGCAAAAGAAATCAAGTCGATATATTGAAAACTCAGCAAGTTATGACCAAAAAGGTAACCAGTTCTACTAAAAAATGGCCGGAAAAAGGCAGTAGTAGAACTGCTTACCTTTTTGCTCATAACTTGCTTACTTTTCTAGGTATCGACTTGATTTCTATTGCGTTGAATAGAGAACCGTATTGGCTTTAACTCTAGTGTTGCTTCTTGCAGATAGTGCAGAAAAAATATTTTTTGCCAAAAAAAACAATGGACTACCCCCTTTGCTTTTTTTTGAAAAAATAATTAAAAAATTTTCTTGCACTATCCACCAGAAAAAAATTTGCAATT
This sequence comes from Thelaira solivaga, assembly GCA_947397855.1. Classification (NCBI taxonomy): domain Eukaryota; kingdom Metazoa; phylum Arthropoda; class Insecta; order Diptera; family Tachinidae; genus Thelaira; species Thelaira solivaga. Next base: position 23,223,848 of record OX377612.1, on the reverse strand, counting down.
AAAGCCAACACGGCTAGCTATCCATCGCAAAAGAAATCAAGTCGATATATTGAAAACTCAGCAAGTTATGACCAAAAAGGTAACCAGTTCTACTAAAAAATGGCCGGAAAAAGGCAGTAGTAGAACTGCTTACCTTTTTGCTCATAACTTGCTTACTTTTCTAGATATCGACTTGATTTCTATTTCGTTGAATAGAGAACCGTATTGGCTTTAACTCTAGTGTTGCTTCTTGCAGATAGATCAGAAAAAATATTTTTTGCCAAAAAAAACAATGGACTACCCCCTTGGCTTTTTTTTTAAAAAATGATTAAAAAATTTTCTTGCACTATCCTCCAGAAAAAAATTTCCAATTAAAGGCAACACGGATAGCTATCCATCGCAAAAGAAATCAAGTCGATATATTGAAAACTCAGCAAGTTATGACCAAAAAGGTAACCAGTTCTACTAAAAAATGGCCGGAAAAAGGCAGTAGTAGAACTGCTTACCTTTTTGCTCATAACTTGCTTACTTTTCTAGGTATCGACTTGATTTCTATTTCGTTGAATAGAGAACCGTATTGGCTTTAACTCTAGTTTTGCTTCTTGCAGATAGTGCAGAAAAAATATTTTTTGCCAAAAAAAACAATGGACTACCCCCTTTGCTTTTTTTTGAAAAAATGATTAAAAAATTTTCTTGCACTATCCACCAAAAAAAAAATTTCCAATTAAAGCCAACACGGCTAGCTATCCATCGCAAAAGAAATCAAGTCGATATATTGAAAACTCAGCAAGTTATGACCAAAAAGGTAACCAGTTCTACTAAAAAATGGCCGGAAAAAGGCAGTAGTAGAACTGCTTACCTTTTTGCTCATAACTTGCTTACTTTTCTAGATATCGACTTGATTTCTATTTCGTTGAATAGAGAACCGTATTGGCTTTAACTCTAGTGTTGCTTCTTGCAGATAGTGCAGAAAAAATATTTTTTGCCAAAAAAAAACAATGGACTACCCCCTTTGCTTTTTTTTGAAAAAATGATTAAAAAATTTTCTTGCACTATCCACCAGAAAAAATTTCCAATTAAAGCCAACACGGCTAGCTATCCATCGCAAAAGAAATCAAGTCGATATATTGAAAACTCAGCAAGTTATGACCAAAAAGGTAACCAGTTCTACTAAAAAATGGCCGGAAAAAGGCAGTAGTAGAACTGCTTACCTTTTTGCTCATAACTTCCTTACTTTTCTAGATATCGACTTGATTTCTATTTCGTTGAATAGAGAACCGTATTGGCTTTAACTCTAGTTTTGCTTCTTGCAGATAGTGCAGAATAAATATTTTTTGCCAAAAAAAACAATGGACTACCCCCTTTGCTTTTTTTTGAAAAAATGATTAAAAAATTTTCTTGCACTATCCACCAGAAAAAATTTCCAATTAAAGCCAACACGGCTAGCTATCCATCGCAAAAGAAATCAAGTCGATATATTGAAAACTCAGCAAGTTATGACCAAAAAGGTAACCAGTTCTACTAAAAAATGGCCGGAAAAAGGCAGTAGTATAACTGCTTACCTTTTTGCTCATAACTTGCTTACTTTTCTAGGTATCGACTTGATTTCTATTGCGTTGAATAGAGAACCGTATTGGCTTTAACTCTAGTTTTGCTTCTTGCAGATAGTGCAGAAAAAATATTTTTTGCCAAAAAAAACAATGGACTACCCCCTTTGCTTTTTTTTGAAAAAATGATTAAAAAATTTTCTTGCACTATCCACCAGAAAAAATTTCCAATTAAAGCCAACACGGCTAGCTATCCATCGCAAAAGAAATCAAGTCGATATATTGAAAACTCAGCAAGTTATGACCAAAAAGGTAACCAGTTCTACTAAAAAATGGCCGGAAAAAGGCAGTAGTAGAACTGCTTACCTTTTTGCTCATAACTTGCTTACTTTTCTAGGTATCGACTTGATTTCTATTGCGTTGAATAGAGAACCGTATTGGCTTTAACTCTAGTGTTGCTTCTTGCAGATAGTGCAGAAAAAATATTTTTTGCCAAAAAAAACAATGGACTACCCCCTTTGCTTTTTTTTGAAAAAATAATTAAAAAATTTTCTTGCACTATCCACCAGAAAAAAATTTGCAATTAAAGCCAACACGGCTAGCTATCCATCGCAAAAGAAATCAAGTCGATATATTGAAAACTCAGCAAGTTATGACCAAAAAGGTAACCAGTTCTACTAAAAAATGGCCGGAAAAAGGCAGTAGTAGAACTGCTTACCTTTTTGCTCATAACTTGCTTACTTTTCTAGATATCGACTTGATTTCTATTTCGTTGAATAGAGAACCGTATTGGCTTTAACTCTAGTGTTGCTTCTTGCAGATAGATCAGAAAAAATATTTTTTGCCAAAAAAAACAATGGACTACCCCCTTGGCTTTTTTTTTAAAAAATGATTAAAAAATTTTCTTGCACTATCCTCCAGAAAAAAATTTCCAATTAAAGGCAACACGGATAGCTATCCATCGCAAAAGAAATCAAGTCGATATATTGAAAACTCAGCAAGTTATGACCAAAAAGGTAACCAGTTCTACTAAAAAATGGCCGGAAAAAGGCAGTAGTAGAACTGCTTACCTTTTTGCTCATAACTTGCTTACTTTTCTAGGTATCGACTTGATTTCTATTTCGTTGAATAGAGAACCGTATTGGCTTTAACTCTAGTTTTGCTTCTTGCAGATAGTGCAGAAAAAATATTTTTTGCCAAAAAAAACAATGGACTACCCCCTTTGCTTTTTTTGAAAAAATGATTAAAAAATTTTCTTGCACTATCCACCAAAAAAAAAATTTCCAATTAAAGCCAACACGGCTAGCTATCCATCGCAAAAGAAATCAAGTCGATATATTGAAAACTCAGCAAGTTATGACCAAAAAGGTAACCAGTTCTACTAAAAAATGGCCGGAAAAAGGCAGTAGTAGAACTGCTTACCTTTTTGCTCATAACTTGCTTACTTTTCTAGATATCGACTTGATTTCTATTTCGTTGAATAGAGAACCGTATTGGCTTTAACTCTAGTGTTGCTTCTTGCAGATAGTGCAGAAAAAATATTTTTTGCCAAAAAAAAACAATGGACTACCCCCTTTGCTTTTTTTTGAAAAAATGATTAAAAAATTTTCTTGCACTATCCACCAGAAAAAATTTCCAATTAAAGCCAACACGGCTAGCTATCCATCGCAAAAGAAATCAAGTCGATATATTGAAAACTCAGCAAGTTATGACCAAAAAGGTAACCAGTTCTACTAAAAAATGGCCGGAAAAAGGCAGTAGTAGAACTGCTTACCTTTTTGCTCATAACTTCCTTACTTTTCTAGATATCGACTTGATTTCTATTTCGTTGAATAGAGAACCGTATTGGCTTTAACTCTAGTTTTGCTTCTTGCAGATAGTGCAGAATAAATATTTTTTGCCAAAAAAAACAATGGACTACCCCCTTTGCTTTTTTTTGAAAAAATGATTAAAAAATTTTCTTGCACTATCCACCAGAAAAAATTTCCAATTAAAGCCAACACGGCTAGCTATCCATCGCAAAAGAAATCAAGTCGGTATATTGAAAACTCAGCAAGTTATGACCAAAAAGGTAACCAGTTCTACTAAAAAATGGCCGGAAAAAGGCAGTAGTAGAACTGCTTACCTTTTTGCTCATAACTTGCTTACTTTTCTAGGTATCGACTTGATTTCTATTGCGTTGAATAGAGAACCGTATTGGCTTTAACTCTAGTTTTGCTTCTTGCAGATAGTGCAGAAAAAATATTTTTTGCCAAAAAAAACAATGGACTACCCCCTTTGCTTTTTTTTGAAAAAATGATTAAAAAATTTTCTTGCACTATCCACCAGAAAAAATTTCCAATTAAAGCCAACACGGCTAGCTATCCATCGCAAAAGAAATCAAGTCGATATATTGAAAACTCAGCAAGTTATGACCAAAAAGGTAACCAGTTCTACTAAAAAATGGCCGGAAAAAGGCAGTAGTAGAACTGCTTACCTTTTTGCTCATAACTTGCTTACTTTTCTAGATATCGACTTGATTTCTATTTCGTTGAATAGAGAACCGTATTGGCTTTAACTCTAGTGTTGCTTCTTGCAGATAGTGCAGAAAAAATATTTTTTGCCAAAAAAAACAATGGACTACCCCCTTTGCTTTTTTTTGAAAAAATGATTAAAAAATTTTCTTGCACTATCCACCAGAAAAAAATTTGCAATTAAAGCCAACACGGCTAGCTATCCATCGCAAAAGAAATCAAGTCGATATATTGAAAACTCAGCAAGTTATGACCAAAAAGGTAACCAGTTCTACTAAAAAATGGCCGGAAAAAGGCAGTAGTAGAACTGCTTACCTTTTTGCTCATAACTTGCTTACTTTTCTAGGTATCGACTTGATTTCTATTGCGTTGAATAGAGAACCGTATTGGCTTTAACTCTAGTGTTGCTTCTTGCAGATAGTGCAGAAAAAATATTTTTTGCCAAAAAAAACAATGGACTACCCCCTTTGCTTTTTTTTGAAAAAATGATTAAAAAATTTTCTTGCACTATCCACCAGAAAAAATTTCCAATTAAAGGCAACACGGCTAGCTATCCATCGCAAAAGAAATCAAGTCGATATATTGAAAACTCAGCAAGTTATGACCAAAAAGGTAACCAGTTCTACTGAAAAATGGCCGGAAAAAGGCAGTAGTAGAACTGCTTACCTTTTTGCTCATAACTTGCTTACTTTTCTAGGTATCGACTTGATTTCTATTGCGTTGAATAGAGAACCGTATTGGCTTTAACTCTAGTGTTGCTTCTTGCAGATAGTGCAGAAAAAATATTTTTTGCCAAAAAAAACAATGGACTACCCCCTTTGCTTTTTTTTGAAAAAATAATTAAAAAATTTTCTTGCACTATCCACCAGAAAAAAATTTGCAATTAAAGCCAACACGGCTAGCTATCCATCGCAAAAGAAATCAAGTCGATATATTGAAAACTCAGCAAGTTATGACCAAAAAGGTAACCAGTTCTACTAAAAAATGGCCGGAAAAAGGCAGTAGTAGAACTGCTTACCTTTTTGCTCATAACTTGCTTACTTTTCTAGATATCGACTTGATTTCTATTTCGTTGAATAGAGAACCGTATTGGCTTTAACTCTAGTGTTGCTTCTTGCAGATAGATCAGAAAAAATATTTTTTGCCAAAAAAAACAATGGACTACCCCCTTTGCTTTTTTTTTAAAAAATGATTAAAAAATTTTCTTGCACTATCCTCCAGAAAAAAATTTCCAATTAAAGGCAACACGGATAGCTATCCATCGCAAAAGAAATCAAGTCGATATATTGAAAACTCAGCAAGTTATGACCAAAAAGGTAACCAGTTCTACTAAAAAATGGCCGGAAAAAGGCAGTAGTAGAACTGCTTACCTTTTTGCTCATAACTTGCTTACTTTTCTAGGTATCGACTTGATTTCTATTTCGTTGAATAGAGAACCGTATTGGCTTTAACTCTAGTTTTGCTTCTTGCAGATAGTGCAGAAAAAATATTTTTTGCCAAAAAAAACAATGGACTACCCCCTTTGCTTTTTTTTGAAAAAATGATTAAAAAATTTTCTTGCACTATCCACCAGAAAAAATTTCCAATTAAAGCCAACACGGCTAGCTATCCATCGCAAAAGAAATCAAGTCGATATATTGAAAACTCAGCAAGTTATGACCAAAAAGGTAACCAGTTCTACTAAAAAATGGCCGGAAAAAGGCAGTAGTAGAACTGCTTACCTTTTTGCTCATAACTTGCTTACTTTTCTAGATATCGACTTGATTTCTATTTCGTTGAATAGAGAACCGTATTGGCTTTAACTCTAGTGTTGCTTCTTGCAGATAGTGCAGAAAAAATATTTTTTGCCAAAAAAAAACAATGGACTACCCCCTTTGCTTTTTTTTGAAAAAATGATTAAAAAATTTTCTTGCACTATCCACCAGAAAAAATTTCCAATTAAAGCCAACACGGCTAGCTATCCATCGCAAAAGAAATCAAGTCGATATATTGAAAACTCAGCAAGTTATGACCAAAAAGGTAACCAGTTCTACTAAAAAATGGCCGGAAAAAGGCAGTAGTAGAACTGCTTACCTTTTTGCTCATAACTTCCTTACTTTTCTAGATATCGACTTGATTTCTATTTCGTTGAATAGAGAACCGTATTGGCTTTAACTCTAGTTTTGCTTCTTGCAGATAGTGCAGAATAAATATTTTTTGCCAAAAAAAACAATGGACTACCCCCTTTGCTTTTTTTTGAAAAAATGATTAAAAAATTTTCTTGCACTATCCACCAGAAAAAATTTCCAATTAAAGCCAACACGGCTAGCTATCCATCGCAAAAGAAATCAAGTCGATATATTGAAAACTCAGCAAGTTATGACCAAAAAGGTAACCAGTTCTACTAAAAAATGGCCGGAAAAAGGCAGTAGTAGAACTGCTTACCTTTTTGCTCATAACTTGCTTACTTTTCTAGGTATCGACTTGATTTCTATTGCGTTGAATAGAGAACCGTATTGGCTTTAACTCTAGTTTTGCTTCTTGCAGATAGTGCAGAAAAAATATTTTTTGCCAAAAAAAACAATGGACTACCCCCTTTGCTTTTTTTTGAAAAAATGATTAAAAAATTTTCTTGCACTATCCACCAGAAAAAATTTCCAATTAAAGCCAACACGGCTAGCTATCCATCGCAAAAGAAATCAAGTCGATATATTGAAAACTCAGCAAGTTATGACCAAAAAGGTAACCAGTTCTACTAAAAAATGGCCGGAAAAAGGCAGTAGTAGAACTGCTTACCTTTTTGCTCATAACTTGCTTACTTTTCTAGATATCGACTTGATTTCTATTTCGTTGAATAGAGAACCGTATTGGCTTTAACTCTAGTGTTGCTTCTTGCAGATAGTGCAGAAAAAATATTTTTTGCCAAAAAAAACAATGGACTACCCCCTTTGCTTTTTTTTGAAAAAATGATTAAAAAATTTTCTTGCACTATCCACCAGAAAAAAATTTGCAATTAAAGCCAACACGGCTAGCTATCCATCGCAAAAGAAATCAAGTCGATATATTGAAAACTCAGCAAGTTATGACCAAAAAGGTAACCAGTTCTACTAAAAAATGGCCGGAAAAAGGCAGTAGTAGAACTGCTTACCTTTTTGCTCATAACTTGCTTACTTTTCTAGGTATCGACTTGATTTCTATTGCGTTGAATAGAGAACCGTATTGGCTTTAACTCTAGTGTTGCTTCTTGCAGATAGTGCAGAAAAAATATTTTTTGCCAAAAAAAACAATGGACTACCCCCTTTGCTTTTTTTTGAAAAAATAATTAAAAAATTTTCTTGCACTATCCACCAGAAAAAAATTTGCAATTAAAGCCAACACGGCTAGCTATCCATCGCAAAAGAAATCAAGTCGATATATTGAAAACTCAGCAAGTTATGACCAAAAAGGTAACCAGTTCTACTAAAAAATGGCCGGAAAAAGGCAGTAGTAGAACTGCTTACCTTTTTGCTCATAACTTGCTTACTTTTCTAGATATCGACTTGATTTCTATTTCGTTGAATAGAGAACCGTATTGGCTTTAACGCTAGTGTTGCTTCTTGCAGATAGTGCAGAAAAAATATTTTTTGCCAAAAAAAAAAACAATGGACTACCCCCTTTGGCTTTTTTTGAAAAAATGATTAAAAAATTTTCTTGCACTATCCACCAGAAAAAATTTCCAATTAAAGCCAACACGGCTAGCTATCCATCGCAAAAGAAATCAAGTCGATATATTAAAAACTCAGCAAGTTATGACCAAAAAGGTAACCAGTTCTACTAAAAAATGGCCGGAAAAAGGCAGTAGTAGAACTGCTTACCTTTTTGCTCATAACTTGCTTACTTTTCTAGATATCGACTTGATTTCTATTTCGTTGAATAGAGAACCGTATTGGCTTTAACTCTAGTGTTGCTTCTTGCAGATAGATCAGAAAAAATATTTTTTGCCAAAAAAAACAATGGACTACCCCCTTGGCTTTTTTTTTAAAAAATGATTAAAAAATTTTCTTGCACTATCCTCCAGAAAAAAATTTCCAATTAAAGGCAACACGGATAGCTATCCATCGCAAAAGAAATCAAGTCGATATATTGAAAACTCAGCAAGTTATGACCAAAAAGGTAACCAGTTCTACTAAAAAATGGCCGGAAAAAGGCAGTAGTAGAACTGCTTACCTTTTTGCTCATAACTTGCTTACTTTTCTAGGTATCGACTTGATTTCTATTTCGTTGAATAGAGAACCGTATTGGCTTTAACTCTAGTTTTGCTTCTTGCAGATAGTGCAGAAAAAATATTTTTTGCCAAAAAAAACAATGGACTACCCCCTTTGCTTTTTTTTGAAAAAATGATTAAAAAATTTTCTTGCACTATCCACCAAAAAAAAAATTTCCAATTAAAGCCAACACGGCTAGCTATCCATCTCAAAAGAAATCAAGTCGATATATTGAAAACTCAGCAAGTTATGACCAAAAAGGTAACCAGTTCTACTAAAAAATGGCCGGAAAAAGGCAGTAGTAGAACTGCTTACCTTTTTGCTCATAACTTGCTTACTTTTCTAGATATCGACTTGATTTCTATTTCGTTGAATAGAGAACCGTATTGGCTTTAACTCTAGTGTTGCTTCTTGCAGATAGTGCAGAAAAAATATTTTTTGCCAAAAAAAAACAATGGACTACCCCCTTTGCTTTTTTTTGAAAAAATGATTAAAAAATTTTCTTGCACTATCCACCAGAAAAAATTTCCAATTAAAGCCAACACGGCTAGCTATCCATCGCAAAAGAAATCAAGTCGATATATTGAAAACTCAGCAAGTTATGACCAAAAAGGTAACCAGTTCTACTAAAAAATGGCCGGAAAAAGGCAGTAGTAGAACTGCTTACCTTTTTGCTCATAACTTCCTTACTTTTCTAGATATCGACTTGATTTCTATTTCGTTGAATAGAGAACCGTATTGGCTTTAACTCTAGTTTTGCTTCTTGCAGATAGTGCAGAATAAATATTTTTTGCCAAAAAAAACAATGGACTACCCCCTTTGCTTTTTTTTGAAAAAATGATTAAAAAATTTTCTTGCACTATCCACCAGAAAAAATTTCCAATTAAAGCCAACACGGCTAGCTATCCATCGCAAAAGAAATCAAGTCGATATATTGAAAACTCAGCAAGTTATGACCAAAAAGGTAACCAGTTCTACTAAAAAATGGCCGGAAAAAGGCAGTAGTAGAACTGCTTACCTTTTTGCTCATAACTTGCTTACTTTTCTAGGTATCGACTTGATTTCTATTGCGTTGAATAGAGAACCGTATTGGCTTTAACTCTAGTTTTGCTTCTTGCAGATAGTGCAGAAAAAATATTTTTTGCCAAAAAAAACAATGGACTACCCCCTTTGCTTTTTTTTGAAAAAATGATTAAAAAATTTTCTTGCACTATTCACCAGAAAAAATTTCCAATTAAAGCCAACACGGCTAGCTATCCATCGCAAAAGAAATCAAGTCGATATATTGAAAACTCAGCAAGTTATGACCAAAAAGGTAACCAGTTCTACTAAAAAATGGCCGGAAAAAGGCAGTAGTAGAACTGCTTACCTTTTTGCTCATAACTTGCTTACTTTTCTAGATATCGACTTGATTTCTATTTCGTTGAATAGAGAACCGTATTGGCTTTAACTCTAGTGTTGCTTCTTGCAGATAGTGCAGAAAAAATATTTTTTGCCAAAAAAAACAATGGACTACCCCCTTTGCTTTTTTTTGAAAAAATGATTAAAAAATTTTCTTGCACTATCCACCAGAAAAAAATTTGCAATTAAAGCCAACACGGCTAGCTATCCATCGCAAAAGAAATCAAGTCGATATATTGAAAACTCAGCAAGTTATGACCAAAAAGGTAACCAGTTCTACTAAAAAATGGCCGGAAAAAGGCAGTAGTAGAACTGCTTACCTTTTTGCTCATAACTTGCTTACTTTTCTAGGTATCGACTTGATTTCTATTGCGTTGAATAGAGAACCGTATTGGCTTTAACTCTAGTGTTGCTTCTTGCAGATAGTGCAGAAAAAATATTTTTTGCCAAAAAAAACAATGGACTACCCCCTTTGCTTTTTTTTGAAAAAATGATTAAAAAATTTTCTTGCACTATCCACCAGAAAAAATTTCCAATTAAAGCCAACACGGCTAGCTATCCATCGCAAAAGAAATCAAGTCGATATATTGAAAACTCAGCAAGTTATGACCAAAAAGGTAACCAGTTCTACTAAAAAATGGCCGGAAAAAGGCAGTAGTAGAACTGCTTACCTTTTTGCTCATAACTTGCTTACTTTTCTAGGTATCGACTTGATTTCTATTGCGTTGAATAGAGAACCGTATTGGCTTTAACTCTAGTTTTGCTTCTTGCAGATAGTGCAGAAAAAATATTTTTTGCCAAAAAAAACAATGGACTACCCCCTTTGCTTTTTTTTGAAAAAATGATTAAAAAATTTTCTTGCACTATCCACCAAAAAAAAAATTTCCAATTAAAGCCAACACGGCTAGCTATCCATCGCAAAAGAAATCAAGTCGATATATTGAAAACTCAGCAAGTTATGACCAAAAAGGTAAAAAGTTCTACTAAAAAATGGCCGGAAAAAGGCAGTAGTAGAACTGCTTACCTTTTTGCTCATAACTTGCTTACTTTTCTAGATATCGACTTGATTTCTATTTCGTTGAATAGAGAACCGTATTGGCTTTAACTCTAGTGTTGCTTCTTGCAGATAGTGCAGAAAAAATATTTTTTGCCAAAAAAAAACAATGGACTACCCCCTTTGCTTTTTTTTGAAAAAATGATTAAAAAATTTTCTTGCACTATCCACCAGAAAAAATTTCCAATTAAAGCCAACACGGCTAGCTATCCATCGCAAAAGAAATCAAGTCGATATATTGAAAACTCAGCAAGTTATGACCAAAAAGGTAACCAGTTCTACTAAAAAATGGCCGGAAAAAGGTAGTAGTAGAACTGCTTACCTTTTTGCTCATAACTTGCTTACTTTTCTAGATATCGACTTGATTTCTATTGCGTTGAATAGAGAACCGTATTGGCTTTAACTCTAGTTTTGCTTCTTGCAGATAGTGCAGAAAAAATATTTTTTGCCAAAAAAAACAATGGACTACCCCCTTTGCTTTTTTTTGAAAAAATGATTAAAAAATTTTCTTGCACTATCCACCAGAAAAAAATTTGCAATTAAAGCCAACACGGCTAGCTATCCATCGCAAAAGAAATCAAGTCGATATATTGAAAACTCAGCAAGTTATGACCAAAAAGGTAACCAGTTCTACTAAAAAATGGCCGGAAAAAGGAAGTAGTAGAACTGCTTACCTTTTTGCTCATAACTTGCTTACTTTTCTAGGTATCGACTTGATTTCTATTTCGTTGAATAGAGAACCGTATTGGCTTTAACTCTAGTTTTGCTTCTTGCAGATAGTGCAGAAAAAATATTTTTTGCCAAAAAAAAAACAATGGACTACCCCCTTTGCTTTTTTTTGAAAAAATGATTAAAAAATTTTCTTGCACTATCCACCAGAAAAAATTTCCAATTAAAGCCAACACGGCTAGCTATCCATCGCAAAAGAAATCAAGTCGATATATTGAAAACTCAGCAAGTTATGACCAAAAAGGTAACCAGTTCTACTAAAAAATGGCCGGAAAAAGGCAGTAGTAGAACTGCTTACCTTTTTGCTCATAACTTGCTTACTTTTCTAGATATCAACTTGATTTCTATTTCGTTGAATAGAGAACCGTATTGGCTTTAACTCTAGTGTTGCTTCTTGCAGATAGTGCAGAAAAAATATTTTTTGCCAAAAAAAAACAATGGACTACCCCCTTTGCTTTTTTTTGAAAAAATGATTAAAAAATTTTCTTGCACTATCCACCAGAAAAAAAATTCCAATTAAAGGCAACACGGCTAGCTATCCATCGCAAAAGAAATCAAGTCGATATATTAAAAACTCAGCAAGTTATGACCAAAAAGGTAACCAGTTCTACTAAAAAATGGCCGGAAAAAGGCAGTAGTAGAACTGCTTACCTTTTTGCTCATAACTTGCTTACTTCTCTAGATATCGACTTGATTTCTATTTCGTTGAATAGAGAACCGTATTGGCTTTAACTCTAGTTTTGCTTCTTGCAGATAGTGCAGAAAAAATATTTTTTGCCAAAAAAAAAACAATGGACTACCCCCTTTGCTTTTTTTTGAAAAAATGATTAAAAAATTTTCTTGCACTATCCACCAGAAAAAATTTCCAATTAAAGCCAACACGGCTAGCTATCCATCGCAAAAGAAATCAAGTCGATATATTGAAAACTCAGCAAGTTATGACCAAAAAGGTAACCAGTTCTACTAAAAAATGGCCGGAAAAAGGCAATAGTAGAACTGCTTACCTTTTTGCTCATAACTTGCTTACTTTTCTAGGTATCGACTTGATTTCTATTGCGTTGAATAGAGAACCGTATTGGCTTTAACTCTAGTTTTGCTTCTTGCAGATAGTGCAGAAAAAATATTTTTTGCCAAAAAAAACAATGGACTACCCCCTTTGCTTTTTTTTGAAAAAATGATTAAAAAATTTTCTTGCACTATTCACCAGAAAAAATTTTCAATTAAAGCCAACACGGCTAGCTATCCATCGCAAAAGAAATCAAGTCGATATATTGAAAACTCAGCAAAAAGGTAACCAGTTCTACTAAAAAATGGCCGGAAAAAGGCAGTAGTAGAACTGCTTACCTTTTTGCTCATAACTTGCTTACTTTTCTAGATATCGACTTGATTTCTATTTCGTTGAATAGAGAACCGTATTGGCTTTAACTCTAGTGTTGCTTCTTGCAGATAGTGCAGAAAAAATATTTTTTGCCAAAAAGAAACAATGGACTACCCCCTTTGCTTTTTTTTGAAAAAATGATTAAAAAATTTTCTTGCACTATCCACCAGAAAAAATTTCCAATTAAAGCCAACACGGCTAGCTATCCATCGCAAAAGAAATCAAGTCGATATATTGAAAACTCAGCAAGTTATGACCAAAAAGGTAACCAGTTCTACTAAAAAATGGCCGGAAAAAGGCAGTAGTAGAACTGCTTACCTTTTTGCTCATAACTTGCTTACTTTTCTAGATATCGACTTGATTTCTATTTCGTTGAATAGAGAACCGTATTGGCTTTAACTCTAGTGTTGCTTCTTGCAGAAAGTGCAAAAAAAATTTTTTTTTGCCAAAAAAAACAATGGACTACCCCCTTTGCTTTTTTTTGAAAAAATGATTAAAAAATTTTCTTGCACTATCCACCAGAAAAAATTTCCAATTAAAGCCAACACGGCTAGCTATCCATCGCAAAAGAAATCAAGTCGATATATTGAAAACTCAGCAAGTTATGACCAAAAAGGTAACCAGTTCTACTAAAAAATGGCCGGAAAAAGGCAGTAGTAGAACTGCTTACCTTTTTGCTCATAACTTGCTTACTTTTCTAGATATCGACTTGATTTCTATTTCGTTGAATAGAGAACCGTATTGGCTTTAACTCTAGTGTTGCTTCTTGCAGATAGTGCAGAAAAAATATTTTTTGCCAAAAAAAACAATGGACTACCCCCTTTGCTTTTTTTTGAAAAAATGATTAAAAAATTTTCTTGCACTATCCACCAGAAAAAATTTCCAATTAAAGCCAACACGGCTAGCTATCCATCGCAAAAGAAATCAAGTCGATATATTGAAAACTCAGCAAGTTATGACTAAAAAGGTAACCAGTTCTACTAAAAAATGGCCGGAAAAAGGCAGTAGTAGAACTGCTTACCTTTTTGCTCATAACTTGTCTACTTTTCTAGATATCGACTTGATTTCTAATTCGTTGAATAGAGCACCGTATTGGCTTTAACTCTAGTTTTGCTTCTTGCAGATAGTGCAGAAAAAATATTTTTTGTCAAAAAAAACAATGGACTACCCCCTTTGCTTTTTTTGGAAAAAATGATTAAAAAAGTTTCTTGCACTATCCACCAGAAAAAATTTCCAATTAAAGCCAACACGGCTAGCTATCCATCGCAAAAGAAATCAAGTCGATATATTGAAAACTCAGCAAGTTATGACCAAAAAGGTAACCAGTTCTACTAAAAAATGGCCGGAAAAAGGCAGTAGTAGAACTGCTTACCTTTTTGCTCATAACTTGCTTACTTTTCTAGATATCGACTTGATTTCTATTGCGTTGAATAGAGATCCGTATTGGCTTTAACTCTAGTTTTGCTTCTTGCAGATAGTGCAGAAAAAATATTTTTTGCCAAAAAAAAACAATGGACTACCCCCTTTGCTTTTTTTTGAAAAAATGATTAAAAAATTTTCTTGCACTATCCACCAGAAAAAATTTCCAATTAAAGCCAACACGGCTAGCTATCCATCGCAAAAGAAATCAAGTCGATATATTGAAAACTCAGCAAGTTATGACTAAAAAGGTAACCAGTTCTACTAAAAAATGGCCGGAAAAAGGCAGTAGTAGAACTGCTTACCTTTTTGCTCATAACTTGTCTACTTTTCTAGATATCGACTTGATTTCTATTTCGTTGAATAGAGAACCGTATTGGCTTTAACTCTAGTGTTGCTTCTTGCAGATAGTGCAGAAAAAATATTTTTTGCCAAAAAAAAAAACAATGGACTACCCCCTTTGCTTTTTTTTTTAAAAAATGATTAAAAAATTTTCTTGCACTATCCACCAGAAAAAAATTTGCAATTAAAGCCAACACGGCTAGCTATCCATCGCAAAAGAAATCAAGTCGATATATTGAAAACTCAGCAAGTTATGACCAAAAAGGTAACCAGTTCTACTAAAAAATGGCCGGAAAAAGGCAGTAGTAGAACTGCTTACCTTTTTGCTCATAACTTGCTTACTTTTCTAGATATCGACTTGATTTCTATTTCGTTGAATAGAGAACCGTATTGGCTTTAACTCTAGTTTTGCTTCTTGCAGATAGTGCAGAAAAAATATTTTTTGCCAAAAAAAAAACAATGGACTACCACCCCCTTTGCTTTTTTTTGAAAAAATGATTAAAAAATTTTCTTGCACTATCCACCAGAAAAAATTTCCAATTAAAGCCAACACGGCTAGCTATCCATCGCAAAAGAAATCAAGTCGATATATTGAAAACTCAGCAAGTTATGACCAAAAAGGTAACCAGTTCTACTAAAAAATGGCCGGAAAAAGGCAGTAGTAGAACTGCTTACCTTTTTGCTCATAACTTGCTTACTTTTCTAGATATCGACTTGATTTCTATTGCGTTGAATAGAGAACCGTATTGGCTTTAACTCTAGTTTTGCTTCTTGCAGATAGTGCAGAAAAAATATTTTTTGCCAAAAAAAAAACAATGGACTACCCCCTTTGCTTTTTTTGAAAAAATGATTAAAAAATTTTCTTGCACTATCCACCAGAAAAAATTTCCAATTAAAGCCAACACGGCTATCTATCCATCGCAAAAGAAATCAAGTCGATATATTGAAAACTCAGCAAGTTATGACCAAAAAGGTAACCAGTTCTACTAAAAAATGGCCGGAAAAAGGCAATAGTAGAACTGCTTACCTTTTTGCTCATAACTTGCTTACTTTTCTAGGTATCGACTTGATTTCTATTGCGTTGAATAGAGAACCGTATTGGCTTTAACTCTAGTTTTGCTTCTTGCAGATAGTGCAGAAAAAATATTTTTTGCCAAAAAAAACAATGGACTACCCCCTTTGCTTTTTTTTGAAAAAATGATTAAAAAATTTTTTTGCACTATCCACCAGAAAAAATTTCCAATTAAAGCCAACACGGCTAGCTATCCATCGCAAAAGAAATCAAGTCGATATATTGAAAACTCAGCAAGTTATGACCAAAAAGGTAACCAGTTCTACTAAAAAATGGCCGGAAAAAGGCAGTAGTAGAACTGCTTACCTTTTTGCTCATAACTTGCTTACTTTTCTAGATATCGACTTGATTTCTATTTCGTTGAATAGAGAACCGTATTGGCTTTAACTCTAGTGTTGCTTCTTGCAGATAGTGCAGAAAAAATATTTTTTGCCAAAAAAAAACAATGGACTACCCCCTTTGCTTTTTTTTAAAAAAATGATTAAAAAATTTTCTTGCACTATCCACCAGAAAAAAATTTGCAATTAAAGCCAACACGGCTAGCTATCCATCGCAAAAGAAATCAAGTCGATATATTGAAAACTCAGCAAGTTATGACCAAAAAGGTAACCAGTTCTACTAAAAAATGGCCGGAAAAAGGCAGTAGTAGAACTGCTTACCTTTTTGCTCATAACTTGCTTACTTTTCTAGATATCGACTTGATTTTTATTGCGTTGAACAGAGAACCGTATTGGCTTTAACTCTAGTTTTGCTTCTTGCAGATAGTGCAGAAAAAATATTTTTTGCCAAAAAAAAACAATGGACTACCCCCTTTGCTTTTTTTTGAAAAAATGATTAAAAAATTTTCTTGCACTATCCACCAGAAAAAATTTCCAATTAAAGCCAACACGGCTAGCTATCCATCGCAAAAGAAATCAAGTCGATATATTGAAACTCAGCAAGTTATGACCAAAAAGGTAACCAGTTCTACTAAAAAATGGCCGGAAAAATTCAGTAGTAGAACTGCTTACCTTTTTGCTCATAACTTGCTTACTTTTCTAGATATCGACTTGATTTTTATTGCGTTGAACAGAGAACCGTATTGGCTTTAACTCTAGTTTTGCTTCTTGCAGATAGTGCAGAAAAAATATTTTTTGCCAAAAAAAAACAATGGACTACCCCCTTTGCTTTTTTTTGAAAAAATGATTAAAAAATTTTCTTGCACTATCCACCAGAAAAAATTTCCAATTAAAGCCAACACGGCTAGCTATCCATCGCAAAAGAAATCAAGTCGATATATTGAAAACTCAGCAAGTTATGACCAAAAAGGTAACCAGTTCTACTAAAAAATGGCCGGAAAAAGGCAGTAGTAGAACTGCTTACCTTTTTGCTCATAACTTGCTTACTTTTCTAGGTATCGACTTGATTTCTATTGCGTTGAATAGAGAACCGTATTGGCTTTAAATCTAGTTTTGCTTCTTGCAGATAGTGCAGAAAAAATATTTTTTGCCAAAAAAAAAACAATGGACTACCCCCTTTGCTTTTTTTTGAAAAAATGATTAAAAAATTTTCTTGCACTATCCACCAGAAAAAATTTCCAATTAAAGCCAAAACGGCTAGCTATCCATCGCAAAAGAAATCAAGTCGATATATTGAAAACTCAGCAAGTTATGACCAAAAAGGTAACCAGTTCTACTAAAAAATGGCCGGAAAAAGGCAGTAGTAGAACTGCTTACCTCTTTGCTCATAACTTGCTTACTTTTCTAGGTATCGACTTGATTTCTATTGCGTTGAATAGAGAACCGTATTGGCTTTAACTCTAGTTTTGCTCCTTGCAGATAGTGCGGAAAAAATATTTTTTGCCAAAAAAAACAATGGACTACCCCCTTTGCTTTTTTTTGAAAAAATGATTAAAAAATTTTCTTGTACTATCCACCAGAAAAAATTTCCAATTAAAGCCAACACGGCTAGCTATCCATCGCAAAAGAAATCAAGTCGATATATTGAAAACTCAGCAAGTTATGACCAAAAAGGTAACCAGTTCTACTAAAAAATGGCCGGAAAAAGGCAGTAGTAGAACTGCTTACCTCTTTGCTCATAACTTGCTTACTTTTCTAGGTATCGACTTGATTTCTATTGCGTTGAATAGAGAACCGTATTGGCTTTAACTCTAGTTTTGCTTCTTGCAGATAGTGCAGAAAAAATATTTTTTGCCAAAAAAAACAATGGACTACCCCCTTTGCTTTTTTTTGAAAAAATGATTAAAAAATTTTCTTGCACTATCCACCAGAAAAAATTTCCAATTAAAGGCAACACGGCTAGCTATCGATCGCAAAAGATATCAAGTCGATATATTGAAAACTCAGCAAGTTATGACCAAAAAGGTAACCAGTTCTACTAAAAAATGGCCGGAAAAAGGCAGTAGTAGAACTGCTTACCTTTTTGCTCATAACTTGCTTACTTTTCTAGGTATCGACTTGATTTCTATTGCGTTGAATAGAGAACCGTATTGGCTTTAAATCTAGTTTTGCTTCTTGCAGATAGTGCAGAAAAAATATTTTTTGCCAAAAAAAAAACAATGGACTACCCCCTTTGCTTTTTTCTGAAAAAATGATTAAAAAATTTTCTTGCACTATCCACCAGAAAAAATTTCCAATTAAAGCCAAAACGGCTAGCTATCCATCGCAAAAAAAATCAAGTCGATATATTGAAAACTCAGCAAGTTATGACCAAAAAGGTAACCAGTTCTACTAAAAAATGGCCGGAAAAAGGCAGTAGTAGAACTGCTTACCTCTTTGCTCATAACTTGCTTACTTTTCTAGGTATCGACTTGATTTCTATTGCGTTGAATAGAGAACCGTATTGGCTTTAACTCTAGTTTTGCTTCTTGCAGATAGTGCAGAAAAAATATTTTTTGCCAAAAAAAACCATGGACTACCCCCTTTGCTTTTTTTTGAAAAAATGATTAAAAAATTTTCTTGCACTATCCACCAGAAAAAAACTTCCAATTAAAGGCAACACGGCTAGCTATCCATCGCAAAAGAAATGAAGTCGATATATTGAAAACTCAGCAAGTTATGACCAAAAAGGTAACCAGTTCTACTAAAAAATGGCCGGAAAAAGGTAGTAGTAGAACTGCTTACCTTTTTGCTCATAACTTGCTTACTTTTCTAGATATCGACTTGATTTCTATTTCGTTGAATAGAGAACCGTATTGGCTTTAACTCTAGTGTTGCTTCTTGCAGATAGTGCAGAAAAAATATTTTTTGCCAAAAAAAACCATGGACTACCCCCTTTGCTTTTTTTTGAAAAAATGATTAAAAAATTTTCTTGCACTATCCACCAGAAAAAATTTCCAATTAAAGGCAACACGGCTAGCTATCCATCGCAAGAGATATCAAGTCGATATATTGAAAACTCAGCAAGTTATGACCAAAAAGGTAACCAGTTCTACTAAAAAATGGCCGGAAAAAGGTAGTAGTAGAACTGCTTACCTTTTTGCTCATAACTTGCTTACTTTTCTAGATATCGACTTGATTTCTATTGCGTTGAATAGAGAACCGTATTGGCTTTAACTCTAGTTTTGCTTCTTGCAGATAATGCAGAAAAAAATTTTTTGCCAAAAAAAACAATGGACTACCCCCTTTGCTTTTTTTTGAAAAAATGATTAAAAAATTTTCTTGCACTATCCACCAGAAAAAATTTCCAATTAAAGGCAACACGGCTAGCTATCCATCGCAAAAGATATCAAGTCGATATATTGAAAAATCAGCAAGTTATGACCAAAAAGGTAACCAGTTCTACCAAAAAAATGGCCGGAAAAAGGTAGTAGTAGAACTGCTTACCTTTTTGCTCATAACTTGCTTACTTTTCTAGATATCGACTTGATTTCTATTTCGTTGAATAGAGAACCGTATTGGCTTTAACTCTAGTGTTGCTTCTTGCAGATAGTGCAGTAAAAATATTTTTTGCCAAAAAAAAACAATGGACTACCCCCTTTGCTTTTTTTTGAAAAAATGATTAAAAAATTTTCTTGCACTATCCACCAGAAAAAATTTCCAATTAAAGGCAACACGGCTAGCTATCCATCGCAAGAGATATCAAGTCGATATATTGAAAACTCAGCAAGTTATGACCAAAAAGGTAACCAGTTCTACTAAAAAATGGCCGGAAAAAGGTAGTAGTAGAACTGCTTACCTTTTTGCTCATAACTTGCTTACTTTTCTAGATATCGACTTGATTTCTATTGCGTTGAATAGAGAACCGTATTGGCTTTAACTCTAGTTTTGCTTCTTGCAGATAATGCAGAAAAAAATTTTTTGCCAAAAAAAACAATGGACTACCCCCTTTGCTTTTTTTTGAAAAAATGATTAAAAAATTTTCTTGCACTATCCACCAGAAAAAATTTCCAATTAAAGGCAACACGGCTAGCTATCCATCGCAAAAGATATCAAGTCGATATATTGAAAAATCAGCAAGTTATGACCAAAAAGGTAACCAGTTCTACTAAAAAAATGGCCGGAAAAAGGTAGTAGTAGAACTGCTTACCTTTTTGCTCATAACTTGCTTACTTTTCTAGATATCGACTTGATTTCTATTGCGTTGAATAGAGAACCGTATTGGCTTTAACTCTAGTTTTGCTTCTTGCAGATAGTGCAGAAAAAATATTTTTTGCCAAAAAAAACAATGGCCTACCCCCTTTGCTTTTTTTTGAAAAAATGATTAAAAAATTTTCTTGCACTATCCACCAGAAAAAATTTCCAATTAAAGGCAACACGGCTAGCTATCCATCGCAAAAGAAATCAAGTCGATATATTGAAAACTCAGCAAGTTATGACCAAAAAGGTAACCAGTTCTACTAAAAAATGGCCGGAAAAAGGCAGTAGTAGAACTGCTTACCTTTTTGCTCATAACTTGCTTACTTTTCTAGATATCGACTTGATTTCTATTTCGTTGAATAGAGAACCGTATTGGCTTTAACTCTAGTTTTGCTTCTTGCAGATAGTGCAGAAAAAATATTTTTTGCCAAAAAAAACAATGGACTACCCCCTTTGCTTTTTTTTGAAAAAATGATTAAAAAATTTTCTTGCACTATCCTCCAGAAAAAAATTTCCAATTAAAGGCAACACGGCTAGCTATCCATCGCAAAAGAAATCAAGTCGATATATTGAAAACTCAGCAAGTTATGACCAAAAAGGTAACCAGTTCTACTAAAAAATGGCCGGAAAAAGGCAGTAGTAGAACTGCTTACCTTTTTGCTCATAACTTGCTTACTTTTCTAGGTATCGACTTGATTTCTATTGCGTTGAATAGAGACCCGTATTGGCTTTAACTCTAGTTTTGCTTCTTGCAGATAGTGCAGAAAAAATATTTTTTGCCAAAAAAAAACAATGGACTACCCCCTTTGCTTTTTTTGAAAAAATGATTAAAAAATTTTCTTGCACTATCCACCAGAAAAAATTTCCAATTAAAGGCAACACGGCTAGCTATCCATCGCAAGAGATATCAAGTCGATATATTGAAAACTCAGCAAGTTATGACCAAAAAGGTAACCAGTTCTACTAAAAAATGGCCGGAAAAAGGTAGTAGTAGAACTGCTTACCTTTTTGCTCATAACTTGCTTACTTTTCTAGATATCGACTTGATTTCTATTGCGTTGAATAGAGAACCGTATTGGCTTTAACTCTAGTTTTGCTTCTTGCAGATAGTGCAGAAAAAATATTTTTTGCCAAAAAAAACAATGGACTACCCCCTTTGCTTTTTTTTGAAAAAATGATTAAAAAATTTTCTTGCACTATCCACCAGAAAAAATTTCCAATTAAAGCCAAAACGGCTAGCTATCCATCGCAAAAGAAATCAAGTCGATATATTGAAAACTCAGCAAGTTATGACCAAAAAGGTAACCAGTTCTACTAAAAAATGGCCGGAAAAAGGCAGTAGTAGAACTGCTTACGTTTTTGCTCATAACTTGCTTACTTTTCTAGATATCGACTTGATTTCTATTTCGTTGAATAGAGAACCGTATTGGCTTTAACTCTGGTTTTGCTTCTTGCAGATAGTGCAGAAAAAATATTTTTTGCCAAAAAAAACAATGGACTACCACCCCCTTTGCTTTTTTTTGAAAAAATGATTAAAAAATTTTCTTGCACTATCCACCAGAAAAAATTTCCAATTAAAGCCAAAACGGCTAGCTATCCATCGCAAAAGAAATCAAGTCGATATATTGAAAACTCAGCAAGTTATGACCAAAAAGGTAACCAGTTCTACTAAAAAATGGCCGGAAAAAGGCAGTAGTAGAACTGCTTACGTTTTTGCTCATAACTTGCTTACTTTTCTAGATATCGACTTGATTTCTATTTCGTTGAATAGAGAACCGTATTGGCTTTAACTCTGGTTTTGCTTCTTGCAGATAGTGCAGAAAAAATATTTTTTGCCAAAAAAAACAATGGACTACCACCCCCTTTGCTTTTTTTTGAAAAAATGATTAAAAAATTTTCTTGCACTATCCACCAGAAAAAATTTCCAATTAAAGGCAACACGGCTAGCTATCCATCGCAAAATAAATCAAGTCGATATATTGAAAACTCAGCAAGTTATGACCAAAAAGGTAACCAGTTCTACTAAAAAATGGCCGGAAAAAGGCAGTAGTAGAACTGCTTACCTTTTTGCTCATAACTTGCTTACTTTTCTGGGTATCGACTTGATTTCTATTACGTTGAATAGAGAACCGTATTGGCCTTAACTCTAGTTTTGCTTCTTGCAGATAGTGCAGAAAAAATATTTTTTGCCAAAAAAAACAATGGACTACCCCCTTTGCTTTTTTTTGAAAAAATGATTAAAAAATTTTCTTGCACTATCCACCAGAAAAAAATTTCCAATTAAAGAAAACACGGCTAGCTATCCATCGCAAAAGAAATCAAGTCGATATATTGAAAACTCAGCAAGTTATGACCAAAAAGGTAAACAGTTATACTAAAAAATGGCCGGAAAAAGGCAGTAGTAGAACTGCTTACCTTTTTGCTCATAACTTGCTTACTTTTCTAGGTATCGACTTGATTTCTATTGCGTTGAATAGAGAACCGTATTGGCTTTAAATATAGTTTTGCTTCTTGCAGATAGTGCAGAAAAAATATTTTTTGCCAAAAAAAAACAATGGACTACCCCCCCTTTGCTTTTTTTTGAAAAAATGATTAAAAAATTTTCTTGCACTATCCACCAGAAAAAATTTCCAATTAAAGCCAAAACGGCTAGCTATCCATCGCAAAAGAAATCAAGTCGATATATTGAAAACTCAGCAAGTTATGACCAAAAAGGTAACCAGTTCTACTAAAAATTGGCCGGAAAAAGGCAGTAGTAGAACTGCTTACCTCTTTGCTCATAACTTGCTTACTTTTCTAGGTATCGACTTGATTTCTATTGCGTTGAATAGAGAACCGTATTGGCTTTAACTCTAGTTTTGCTCCTTGCAGATAGTGCGGAAAAAATATTTTTTGCCAAAAAAAAACAATGGACTACCCCCTTTGCTTTTTTTTGAAAAAATGATTAAAAAATTTTCTTGCACTATCCACCAGAAAAAATTTCCAATTAAAGCCAAAACGGCTAGCTATCCATCGCAAAAGAAATCAAGTCGATATATTGAAAACTCAGCAAGTTATGACCAAAAAGGTAACCAGTTCTACTAAAAAATGGCCGGAAAAAGGCAGTAGTAGAACTGCTTACCTTTTTGCTCATAACTTGCTTACTTTTCTAGGTATCGACTTGATTTCTATTGCGTTGAATAGAGAACCGTATTGGCTTTAAATATAGTTTTGCTTCTTGCAGATAGTGCAGAAAAAATATTTTTTGCCAAAAAAAAACAATGGACTACCCCCCCTTTGCTTTTTTTTGAAAAAATGATTAAAAAATTTTCTTGCACTATCCACCAGAAAAAATTTCCAATTAAAGCCAAAACGGCTAGCTATCCATCGCAAAAGAAATCAAGTCGATATATTGAAAACTCAGCAAGTTATGACCAAAAAGGTAACCAGTTCTACTAAAAAATGGCCGGAAAAAGGCAGTAGTAGAACTGCTTACCTCTTTGCTCATAACTTGCTTACTTTTCTAGGTATCGACTTGATTTCTATTGCGTTGAATAGAGAACCGTATTGGCTTTAACTCTAGTTTTGCTCCTTGCAGATAGTGCGGAAAAAATATTTTTTGCCAAAAAAAAACAATGGACTACCCCCTTTGCTTTTTTTTGAAAAAATGATTAAAAAATTTTCTTGCACTATCCACCAGAAAAAATTTCCAATTAAAGCCAAAACGGCTAGCTATCCATCGCAAAAGAAATCAAGTCGATATATTGAAAACTCAGCAAGTTATGACCAAAAAGGTAACCAGTTCTACTAAAAAATGGCCGGAAAAAGGCAGTAGTAGAACTGCTTACCTCTTTGCTCATAACTTGCTTACTTTTCTAGGTATCGACTTGATTTCTATTGCGTTGAATAGAGAACCGTATTGGCTTTAACTCTAGTTTTGCTCCTTGCAGATAGTGCGGAAAAAATATTTTTTGCCAAAAAAAAACAATGGACTACCCCCTTTGCTTTTTTTTTGAAAAAATGATTAAAAAATTTTCTTGCACTATCCACCAGAAAAAATTTCCAATTAAAGCCAAAACGGCTAGCTATCCATCGCAAAAGAAATCAAGTCGATATATTGAAAACTCAGCAAGTTATGACCAAAAAGGTAACCAGTTCTACTAAAAAATGGCCGGAAAAAGGCAGTAGTAGAACTGCTTACCTCTTTGCTCATAACTTGCTTACTTTTCTAGGTATCGACTTGATTTCTATTGCGTTGAATAGAGAACCGTATTGGCTTTAACTCTAGTTTTGCTCCTTGCAGATAGTGCAGAAAAAATATTTTTTGCCAAAAAAAACAATGGACTACCCCCTTTGCTTTTTTTGAAAAAATGATTAAAAAATTTTCTTGTACTATCCACCAGAAAAAATTTCCAATTAAAGCCAACACGGCTAGCTATCCATCGCAAAAAAAATCAAGTCGATATATTGAAAACTCAGCAAGTTATGACCAAAAAGGTAACCAGTTCTACTAAAAAATGGCCGGAAAAAGGCAGTAGTAGAACTGCTTACCTCTTTGCTCATAACTTGCTTACTTTTCTAGGTATCGACTTGATTTCTATTGCTTTGAATAGAGAACCGTATTGGCTTTAACTCTAGTTTTGCTTCTTGCAGATAGTGCAAAAAAAATATTTTTTGCCAAAAAAAACAATGGACTACCCCCTTTGCTTTTTTTTGAAAAAATGATTAAAAAATTTTCTTGCACTATCCACCAGAAAAAAATTTCCAATTAAAGCCAACACGGCTAGCTATCCATCGCAAAAAAAATCAAGTCGATATATTGAAAACTCAGCAAGTTATGACCAAAAAGGTAACCAGTTCTACTAAAAAATGGCCGGTAAAAGGCAGTAGTAGAACTGCTTACCTTTTTGCTCATAACTTGCTTCCTTTTCTAGATATCGACTTGATTTCTATTGCGTTGAATAGAGAACCGTAATATCTTTAGCTCTAGTTTTGCTTCTTGCAGATAGTGCAGAAAAAATATTTTTTGCCAAAAAAAACAATGGACTACCCCCTTTGCTTTTTTTTGAAAAAATGATTAAAAAATTTTCTTGCACTATCCACCAGAAAAAAATTTCCAATTAAAGAAAACACGGCTAGCTATCCATCGCAAAAGAAATCAAGTCGATATATTGAAAACTCAGCAAGTTATGACCAAAAAGGTAACCAGTTATACTAAAAAATGGCCGGAAAAAGGCAGTAGTAGAACTGCTTACCTTTTTGCTCATAACTTGCTTACTTTTCTAGGTATCGACTTGATTTCTATTGCGTTGAATAGAGAACCGTATTGGCTTTAAATCTAGTTTTGCTTCTTGCAGATAGTGCAGAAAAAATATTTTTTGCCAAAAAAAAACAATGGACTACCCCCTTTGCTTTTTTTTTAAAAAATGATTAAAAAATTTTCTTGCACTATCCACCAGAAAAAATTTCCAATTAAAGCCAAAACGGCTAGCTATCCATCGCAAAAGAAATCAAGTCGATATATTGAAAACTCAGCAAGTTATGACCAAAAAGGTAACCAGTTCTACTAAAAAATGGCCGGAAAAAGGCAGTAGTAGAACTGCTTACCTCTTTGCTCATAACTTGCTTACTTTTCTAGGTATCGACTTGATTTCTATTGCGTTGAATAGAGAACCGTATTGGCTTTAACTCTAGTTTTGCTCCTTGCAGATAGTGCAGAAAAAATATTTTTTGCCAAAAAAAACAATGGACTACCCCCTTTGCTTTTTTTGAAAAAATGATTAAAAAATTTTCTTGTACTATCCACCAGAAAAAATTTCCAATTAAAGCCAACACGGCTAGCTATCCATCGCAAAAAAAATCAAGTCGATATATTGAAAACTCAGCAAGTTATGACCAAAAAGGTAACCAGTTCTACTAAAAAATGGCCGGAAAAAGGCAGTAGTAGAACTGCTTACCTCTTTGCTCATAACTTGCTTACTTTTCTAGGTATCGACTTGATTTCTATTGCTTTGAATAGAGAACCGTATTGGCTTTAACTCTAGTTTTGCTTCTTGCAGATAGTGCAAAAAAAATATTTTTTGCCAAAAAAAACAATGGACTACCCCCTTTGCTTTTTTTTGAAAAAATGATTAAAAAATTTTCTTGCACTATCCACCAGAAAAAAATTTCCAATTAAAGCCAACACGGCTAGCTATCCATCGCAAAAAAAATCAAGTCGATATATTGAAAACTCAGCAAGTTATGACCAAAAAGGTAACCAGTTCTACTAAAAAATGGCCGGTAAAAGGCAGTAGTAGAACTGCTTACCTTTTTGCTCATAACTTGCTTCCTTTTCTAGATATCGACTTGATTTCTATTGCGTTGAATAGAGAACCGTAATATCTTTAGCTCTAGTTTTGCTTCTTGCAGATAGTGCAGAAAAAATATTTTTTGCCAAAAAAAACAATGGACTACCCCCTTTGCTTTTTTTTGAAAAAATTATTACAAAATTTTCTTGCACTATCCACCAAAAAAAATTTCTAAATAAAGTCAACACGGCTAGCTATCCATCGCAAAAGAAATCAAGTCGATATATTGAAAACTCAGCAAGTTATGACTAAAAAGGTAACCAGTTATACTTAAAATAGGCCGGAAAAAGGCAGTAGTAGAACTGCTTATCAAAGATGTTACGCATGGGGCTTCATATCACTCAATAAGCTTGTTGCTGATACTGACCACACTTTTTGTAAAATATGTTTCCGGAGAAGCTAAGACACCACATCAATTCAAATTCTGTTATCCCACACAGTCAATGTGGATTCAAAAAATGCGCAGCGTTGTGGAGCAAGTACACAGAATAACGAAAATAAAGAATACACTTCAGCACTTTTTATTTATATATCTCAACCATTCGAGAAAATCTTGCACGACGGTCTATTATGAAAAATTTTAAAACTGCTACCAGAAAACATTCATAAATTGCGCAAGAGCTACAATACAAATAGATATTTTCTGCGGATAAAATAATATATATTTAAGTTTGTATTTTTGTCCATCTCAAATGCTTTGCTCTTACATTTAAGTACATGTACAGTGTACACGTATTTATATTCTTCTACTAAATAAGTTAAATTATTTAGCAGTTTAGAACAACTTAAATGAAGGCTTTTCCACCCGTTAACATTTTAGCATTTTATTCGTATTTATTTTTAAATCTCGTTTATAGTCCACTTGACCATTAAAAATTGTTTCATTTAGTGTTGACCACCATTTCATATAAATTATCACCCCAAAACAGAACAAAAAATACCATTTACATTTACAGCAGGTAGTGTCAGGTAAAATCAATTAGCATAATGGCTTGTGTTTTGTTGCTTGCTTTAACAAAAATTTCATTTGGGTAAGTGAATGTGTGTGCTTGTGTGTGTATATGCATTTATATAAATCTGTTGTCATTTGGGTTCATGAGAGAACAACATACATGGAGCATAATGGAATCTCATTTTTAATTAAAGTTGGCCTGAATATAGTTTTTAAATTGAAAAAAATAAGTAAATAAAATATAATTATGCTTTGGTTAAATGCAGGTTATTTTAAAATCAGTATGGGTTCCACAATTATATATACATGCATCCTACTTAATTAACAGTTTTTTTTATTATTTAATATTAGAAATTAATTGAAAGATTAAATTTTTTAACTTTTTTAAAAGAAGATGTTAGCGGTAATTTTAGTTAGATTAGTTACTAAAATTACCGGAAACTTGTTTTTTTAACTGAACTTATACTATTCTCAAAAATAACGGCTTATTCATTTAATAAAATCTTAATATTAATTCTTCACTTTTTTATTCTTGGTCAATATTTTTTTATTATTTTATAAAAAGAATTTTAATTAAATTTAAAAAAATTATTTAATTATTCGAACCATTTTTTAATTAAAAATAAACCACAAAAGCGCGTGTGCTATCATATTATACGTTCTTTATTAAATTAATTTTTTTAGTTTTTTCTTAACTTAAAAATAAAAACAAAAATGTTGCCAAAACTTTATATTTTATGAAACTATAAAATGAATAGTTAAAAAAAAATTTTTAAAGCACACACATAAATTTAAATTAAAATACAAGTTGGAGAGAAATACATCTTTTTGTGTGAAAGTTTTACAACCACAATTTTACACAAATGCAACATTAACAAAACTGCAACGCCAAATGTCCTTCAGACAAAGAGACGTGCGAAAACTACTAAAACAAGTCGTGGTGTATTTCTCCAGCATAGCTTAAAGAGTATATTAAACTTAAATAATATCAAGTATAATATGCAGAGATAACTGAAGCAAAAATTATTCTTTATGTGAATATACGATATTTATTTATACTAGTACACTGCGGCCGTCTACTTATATTGTACGTTGATTGCATATTAAAATGTTTTAATAAGAAAAATAAAACATAAAAATTAAAAAAAAAATAATATCTTGTTTTTGATTTATTGTTTCAAAGCAAATTTTTAAACTCTACTCCTTTTGTTTTTTTAAATATGAGAGAAAAAATTAATACAATTCTGACAATAATTAAAAACAATTTCAAAATTCAGCTAAAGTTTTTGTTCCCATAATTGTATTGAACATAAAAACAATATACGAAAATTTGTTTCCGTCTTTAATATAAGATCAAAGATTTCGTTTGCTGAACAACGAATTTTACATAAAAGATATGTATCATTTGTTAAAGCAAAGAAACTTTAATTTCTTTTATTCTCCAAATTTATAAAAATATTTGCAATAAAATAATGACTTTTAAATAACTTTGCAAATGGCGGACATCATCAAATAGGATGTTGGAACATTCGGTGATCACCCTCATCTGGGTGCGTGCATATGGGACCACAATAAGGAACTGTAGGGCGGATAATCTAGCAAGATAAGGTCGAGGCTGCCAGAGCAGAATGCCGACGCTCTCTGCTGTTTGCAGGCCGAGAGCATATTTTTGCGAAGATCACAGTCCAGAAGAAGAGACCAACGGAAGTGCAATTTGGCGAGGATGATCTGTCCTATTGGAGATAGTAATCGAAGCAGGGACTTACTGGGACTCCAAAGAACCCAGTTGAGAAATGTGGTAGCTGTAGTAACAGACCACTGCAATTTTGGCAGAATGAATTTGCCATTAAACGACTACTGTATAAGTTGTCAGGACGAGGAGGAAGAGGAGGAGATGGAAGAACACCTTCTCTACCGGTATGCGAGGGCAGGAAGAGCGGCGAATGCTCCAGTTTAAAGAGCACTGTCTGCAAGGTCTAACTGCGCTGTCAACTATAACGGTCGTCATGCTACATGGCTTCGTTAGAAGTAGCAATTGGTTGGAGTAACGGACTAACCTTCTTTATCTGTCTTCTTATTTATTTCCTTTTATTTCACTCTTCTATCTCTAGTGTTAGCCTTCTTCACTTCCTCTTATACAGGTATCATAAAGGGACCACATCAGCGTATCCATGTGAGCTCAGCTTCTGTTTTCTTATTTGGGCGCCCTGTGTAGCCTAACCTAACCTAACTTTTCAAATTAATAAAAAACGGTTTATAGTTTCGGTTAAAAAAATTAACTCTTCGTATGCATATGCGAATATAAATTTTCACAGTAACTAAACTCAGATATTTTGCTAATAGTTATGTGGCAGTCTTTGACTTTTTGGATAAAATATTTTCGGCAATTAAGTGCTTTTTTTAACATAATCTCCTTTTAGATCAATATATTTATCAAGCTTCAAATCCTTCGCTGGTAATGATGTTGCCTTGTTTGCTGGCGATAGCACAAAAATGTATGCAGAAATCTCTTAATGAAGCACAAAATTACTTTAAGAATCCTCCGAAAACCCTCACCCTTTTTATATTCTGTTTTCAGATTCCATCAAATATCTTGGTGTCACTTTAAAGAAAAAAAACAGCACGATAACCTGCTTAAGCTCTCAAGCACATTCACAGAAAACAAAAAATTTTAAAATTTTATTATTTAAAAAAGAAAATTTTAAACTGATTGTTAAAAAATAAATTGTAAAAGATAGAATAAATTGTATTGCTAATTCAAGTGGCTTCTGTGCGTTTTCTGTTGGTTTTGTAAGAAAAAATATCCTAACGACAAGTGAGTGATTTCGGCATTTGTATTCGTACAAAATGAAAAATATTTTTATTGAGCTACAATTTCATATAGGAATGTTTACGTTACTGTTTGATTTTTTTTTCATAAGAATTGTCGTGTAAAATATTTTTAGAGAGCCGTAAACCAGTTGTTTGTTGTCTGAAGTAGAAGCCAACGATAGTTTTCTTCATAGAGAGCCTGGCGCTGTAACCTTCTTCTGTATACAATGTGTATAATACCAATCTTAATATTTGCTTGCCCAAGTATGAAAAAGTTGAGCGAAATTTTATACGAGAAAACTTTAAAGATTCTCTACAAATAACCTACATGTTCTACCTGAACAACGAACTAAACAAGTTCCTATCAGAGACATTGTCTTATCATTTGTGAACAAAATTTTGAACACCAAAGGAGATTGATCTCCGGCAGCTAAATTTCTATACATTGTGATTTAAGTATAGATTTTTTTTTTTGTATTTTTTTCTACAATCTCTTTACAGTAATTTTAAATCTATGAAATAATCTTAAAAATATCCATTAACATTTGCTGTAATAGTGATGAATAGTGATGGTATATAAATAAATAATAATAATAAAATGTGTGATTAATGTATTTAGATCAGCGTGTGCCAATTTTTCTATTTCTTCCAAATAAATAAATAATAACTGGTTCTTTCGACCCAAATGTCTTGCCATCCACCCATTTCTTTCAATTTGGCTAAATCTGGATGAGGTAGAAGTTCGTAGCCAAATTTATGGATTTTTACTATGCGAAATTCACATTTTTTCATTTTTGTTAAAGCTTTAAGTGGCTGTCAAGCTAAATGACGTAGCTTGCTCAAAATTTTACAGTAATTAATTAAAAGACGGTGTTTGATGCAGTGTTGCATTTAAAGTTTAATAATATAATTTAATTTATTTTATAAATAACTTAAAAACTAAATGTAAACACACAAAGGCATATTTTGCTGAGGCCCCAAATGCTTAGGCTTCTCTCCAAGTCGATATAGATACATCAAAACAGTTAGTAAAATATATATATGTACTAAGTGACCCGTCAAACGTTGTTTTGCCTTGAAATTTTTGTATACTCGATCTTCTTACTCTAAGAAATCGTACTTATAAAGTAAAGTACCATGCAAGACCGGGTAAAAACAGGTAGTAGAAAAATAAGAAAGATAGAGAGTGCAGCGCCATTTACCGGGCAGTTTTGTGACATTAAACCTTCCAAGGCGAAACCTAAATGCTTACACAGAAATTCAATTAAATCGCTCCAGCCGTTTAGGAGGAGTACAATGTCAGTCTAATTTTATATACTGAAATATACGCCGGCTGTAGATTAAAAAATATATTAAAAATTAAAATGTTCAGTGATAGCTTAGAGTGTAAGTATCCTAATAAAGCAGATATTACTTAGTAAAAAATTCTTTTTTTATTAAAAAACAGAAAAGAATTTCTTCAAATTCTATTCTAAATCCAATTAATTAAAATTTTTTTTGTTTTCTTTTAATTTTTTTTTTTTATATTTTTTTTTTTTTTGTTGCCTTCACTTTGTGGGAAATAACGTATTTTTTTTTTAATTTGAAATTTTGTTACTGTCACCATTTAAACTCTCTATAAATTGCTACGTCAGCAAATTCTAAGTGCACTTGTGTGTACTTGTGCGTACATATTTACTTGCATATGTAAGCGTACTCTTTGCAAAAATGTTAAATCGTGTAAAAATAAGAATCCAAAAAAAGTAGAACAAAATTACATCAAACAAAAAATTTATAAATGAACAGTTAAGTTAGTTATTAAAAAAAAACAAGTGTTCTAAAGCTTTTAAGCTTTTTTCAGATGAATGCTGATGATAGCAAGAAAAAAAATTAAAACTCATTTCGATGCACTTTTTTCATGCCATTAAAATTTTCATAAAAAACAAAAAAAAAGTGGGCTAAATTAATTGGAAAGTTCTAAACCAAAAAAAAGAGAATTTAAACATTGTTATTAGCTCGATTGTTATTAGCTCGCCTTGAAAAATAGTATTTTGGATCAAAAGTTATTTTATTACAAAGAGAATTAAGAAGTCAAAATATAAGAACAAATCTATTTTAAAAGATAGAAAGAAATTTTTAATTGAAAATGCAAGTGGTTTCAATGTATTTTTTTAAGTTTTATAGAAAAAAATATAAAGGCTGTTTTTTATAGACGTATAGAACTTTAAATTGCAATAAAACAACGATGGATTATTCCATTGACATGAATTTTATTTATCCGAAAGATAATCTTGTGGCATTACATTTTAAATATGATTTCTGGCATATGACCGCCATGGCAGGCTCGGATGTAGTCCAATCTGGACGTCCAATTTTCTATGACTTTTTCCAACATTTGTGGCCGTATATCGGCAATAACACAGCGAATGTTGTCTTCCAAATGGTCAAGCGTTTGTGGCTTATCCGCATAGACCAATGACTTTACATAGCCCCACAGAAAGTAGTCTAGCGGTGTTAAATCACAAGATCTTGGAGGCCAATTCACAGGTCCAAAACGTGAAGTTAGGCGGTCACCAAACGTGTCTTTCAATAAATCGATTGTGGCACGAGCTGTGTGACATGTTGCGCCGTCTTGTTGGAACCACAGCTCCTGGACATCATGGTTGTTCAATTCAGGAATGAAAAAGTTAGTAATCATGGCTCTATACCGATCACCATTGACTGTAACATTCTGGCCATCATCGTTTTTGTAGAAGTACGGACCAATGATTCCACCAGCCCATAAAGCGCACCAAACAGTCAGTTTTTCTGGATGTAACGGTGTTTCGACATACACTTGAGGATTAGCTTCACTCCAAATGCGGCAGTTTTGTTTGTTGAGGTAGCCATTCAACTAGAAGTGCGTTTCATCGCTAAACAGAATTCGCTTATGAAAATCGGGAACAACGGCAATCTCGTTTTTTGCCCATTTGCAAGCGTTGTTCAGGTGTGAGTCTATTCGTGATGAATTGCCAAACCAAACTGAGAATAAATCACTTGACAGCTGTTAAATCGGTCGCCATCTTAACAGTAATGCCAACTTAAAGTTCTATACATCTATAAAAAGCACCCTTTATTTTTATTCATTCAAAGAGAAGAAAATTTTTCATATTTAGCTGAACGAACATTCAATTTCCTTTCGATTAGAATTTTCGTGTAAAAATGTTTTTAGTGAACCACAAATCTATTGTTTAAAGTCAAAGGAGTCAAATATTCAATTGGGTAGGGTTTTGCTTCCAAAATAAATATTATACTCTATTATCACTCGCCTATAAAAGGTCACGCTAAGAAAATTGTTAATTGTTAAACGAGTCAGCTGGTAATTAATATTGATGATTCGCTAGGGTACTACTATTACAATTTTAATTTAAATAATTATTTTGTTTATATTCTAGGCAAAAATTTTTTTATCACGTCAAATAATTTTAAATATCTATTGGTGTCCCCATGGACAAGTACTAACTTACTAATCTGGGGGTAGGAGGCTTAATTAGTGACTAGACCCTGCGTATTTTCTGCAGACAAGCCAAGAAGCTTTTCAGATTTGTGTTGTTTAAGAAGATTAAAAAAAATACAGAAAGAAATTGGCTAAGTATTTATTGCAAAATTTTGAAACAAAATATTCTGTAAATTCCATTTAATTTTATTTTTTTTTTTTGCTTAAATATTTTTGTGTTTCTGTTAAATGAAACACAATATTTGCAACACAGTCGTACATTAATCTATTTTATTTTATTATAAGTCTACCAAATGGACTGCAGTGGTTAGTACTGTTTGAATTACTGTCAAATACATACAAAATACATTCAGTAACATAAAATATCTTTTATTCCCTTAAAAAGCAAAAGCTTTTGTAACAAACGTGTCTACCAGCATATGTTTACTTGGGAAGTAAATTAATAAATCATGCTGCTGCTGTTATTGTTATTTCAAAACATGTAAAGTACACACATACTTATGTATGTACACATACATACACACTCACACATACACTTTGTCATATCAAATCTTTTTAGTGTGTAATTATTTACTATAAGGAATCAACCAACTAAGCAAACCCAAACAGATCACACCTACTTGGCACACTTGTACATGCATCACTACTACAGCAACAAAAACAGAATTAAAAAAAAAAAAATTGAATTGGCATAAACAACTACAACAACATTTGTAAATGTGTGTGTATCTACATTTGACCTAGTTTTTTCTTTAAAGCTGAAACAAGATTTATAAAAATATATTTCATTCATAAATATTGAGTCATTTGGGGCTTTCCATTTGGTATGTTTTTTGTAGACAGAAAACTTCTTCCTTTTCATTTTTCTTTGTAAATGCATTCGTATTACACATTTAATTAAAAACAAAATGACTGAAACATGAATAAATTTATTTTGTTTAAACTTTTTTAGTATTTAAACACAGTAATCCCTCTTGACAAATACATGAAAGCTAAAATTCTGGATAATTTTTTAAAATATTCTTTCGTATATACCCATTGTATGTAAAAGGTGGTCCAACCAAAATGCAAGATGCTAATTGTGAGTCACATCTTAACGTCAAAGTTTTTGCCCAACTTAATTTGAAATTTGTTTGTTTCAGTGTTTGACAAATTCAACCCTGGACAGGTACACAATTTAGCAGTGCGTTAAAATGGGCGTTTATATCAAAATGCATTTTGTGCATTTTATGATTTTTTTGGTCAGCATAATCGACCAAATGTGTTCACAATCGGAAGAACTTTGTCAAAAATTTCAGCCAACCGGGTCTGAATTAAATCCAAAACATCTAAATAGTTCGTTTTGTGGAAAACACTGCTGCTGTTCGCGATAGTGTGTCTGAGGTTGGCTAAGTAGTTACCGTGAATGGTGTTCACGGACTTTTTGGGGCCATAAATTGAGGATATAGACCTGAACGATATGTGGTTCCAACAACAGTCTACAATTGCATTTTGTATAATATGCTTTTATATTATAAAAAATGCACTTGAATACTTTATTTTAACGCTCACAGTAGTGCAACTTGACATACAGCCAACGAAACGTGTGACGCTATTAATTCGCAGCCACGATCATTTGATTTGACGCCGTTGGACTTCCTTCTTTGGACATATTTAAAAGAAAAACTGTACGTCAATGAGCCAAGAACAATTCAAGAGTTAAAGGATGAGGTGATTTTAAACCACGAACGATTTTAAAATCACGTAAGTGATTAAATATTTGTTGTTCTGAAAATCACGAGATTTTCGTTGCAAATTTTTACTGTTGTCAATCACGAGCTTAAAGCTTTTATACTTAGTTTACAATAAAATTTGCTCAAAAAAAAAAGGAATAACAAGAAATGAAAATCTCGAAAAATATAAAGAAAACTAAAAAAAATTTTCCACAAAAAATAAAAAGTATTTTTAAACTAATAAATTTTACGGTACCGTTGTGTAAAAGAATTAATTTTCTTACAAAAACTAATAAAAAACAATTCTAATTAAGTTTTTTTTATTCATTTTGCTAAAGAATTCAAAACAAAATGCTTAAAATGATCTCAGTTATTTGATATCGTAAGACAGTTAGCTGACACTTAGCTGCACAGAACACCTTTTTCGTGATTTAAAATCACTTTGAGAAAAAGAAGAAAATATGGACCATCCGAAGCTATGGCGAGTATTTGGCTGATATTTTGTTTCATACATAATTATCTTAGATCCTTCTATCATAATGAAAAATATTGATATAATTCTCTGATTTTTTTTTTTTTTTTTATTTACAATTCACATAGTGCGTTTTAGAACAACCCTATATATAATTGGTAGCTATTTTACTTTAAAAAAAAATTAAATTTTAATTAATCAAAGAAAAAAAAATATTATCAACTCAAGTAAACTAAAGCCCGCTTGTGAATGCTTATTTTTTATTTTATAATAATATATGTATACTAACATTTAAACGCAGAATTTGATTTAAATAAGAAGAAAAATATTTTAAAATGCAAAACACTTTTAATTCTAAAAAGAGATTTATTTTATTTAAGATTAATAGGTCTTCTTGGTGTTGCTGATAAAAAATGTAAAACAAGACAAATGTCAGTGTCAATGTTATGCCATTGTCAATATTAATATGTCAATGACAATGTCATGTCAATTTCATGTCAAAAGCATCTCTGCTCTAAATTGTCGATCATTAAAATTTGATCGCAACAGACCATTTCAACATATTATATGTATCAATCATAAGCGTTAAAAGCTTTTCATTATTTTCTGCAAAAACATCAATATAAATATTTTTCATTGCTAATTTTTTTTATTTTTTGTAATTACCATACACGGTGGACTCCAAAAATATATATATATAACAACTCCCAAAAGCATTGATGTATTTGATTAAGTTTTACTCAAAGCAAAATGTAAATATATAAAAAACTATTTACACACAAAAGCGTTTCTCATTACCCTGAAAATATTACAATCATCAAATATTAAAAAATCAAGATAACAAATTCATTAAACCAAATGACCTTCAAACAAGAAGAGTTTTAAAATACGGGTAGACATATACCATACGTACATATTTTTACTTAAAATTACATATATGTAATACCAGCATACGAACCCACCTTAGGAAGTAAAATCAAAATCAAAACAACCACAACGTCAAAGTGTATGTACTCGTATGCTTTAGAATATGTTATATTCCATTTTTGTTGCAGTCATAACAAGGAATACCTAGCCACACACACATACTTATAAGTATTCAACACCAATTACGCCAAAAATTTTGTGTACATGAATGAATAGTAGTGTGTTGGTCTGTGACTCTATATTTAAAACTATATAAATCCCGTGTTTGTTTTGATTTTAAAATTGGCAAAAAAATGTTATGAAAATAATATCCGGACTTGCAATTAAACAGCTGATTTCAATGTGAAACTTACATTCTCTTAAAGAGCATGCCCAGAGAGAGCTGAATTAGTGCAAAATGGAAAATGACGGTAAAGAATTGTATTGAAGGCTATATAATGCAAAAGGGTGTAGTAACAAATACCCATAATATTTCATTGAAGAATACAACTTTTCGACGAGTTTTATCTTGTTCACTGACTATTGAGTAGAGTGTAGTAAATGTAAAAATTTTTGTGTTGATAATACATGTGCATGGTAAAGACCTTAATCAGTTGCAAACGCGATTCAAGACTCAAAGGTTGCAAATCCAAAAAATTTGTCTTTAAATAAAAATATAAAATAACAATAAAAAAAAAATTGTCAAGTGCAGTTTTAAATACTAAAATTAAAATAATTTTATAAAATAAAAATAAGAGTCAAAAAAGAAGAAAGAAAAAAAAAATTAAAAAAATAAAAGTGAATATAAAAAAAAATGTTTTAATTTATAAAGTTTTAACAAAAAAAAAAAAATATTATAAACAATTTATTAAAAATCTAGACAAACAAGTAATAGAATGTAGCATATTGCAAGCAAGCTTGTAATTAAATATTTTATAAAAAATTTAATCTTCTTTTCCTGTTGTCCATCTACAATTTAAATTATTTTGAATAATTCATAACATTTTGTACGTCATGTAGCACCTTGTAAATACTTGTTATCATGAAACAATAACGACGTCTGTACCTAACGGCTTGCAAGAGCAGCAACAACAATAAACAGGTGTTTACCACACTTTTTTTTTTACTTTTTGCTTTAGTAAATCAATCTAGTAGGTGCAAAATTACCCCTACCATTTATGATTTTAAGTGACACTGTAATAACCTAAGCAAACAAAAAATAATTTGATTTTTTTTATAAATTTTTAATTAATTTTTCAATGTTTTGTTCAAAGTACTGTTGCAATTATTTGCAAGTATTTATATTTAAAGAAAATAATTTTGTTGAAGAATTTTTTCAAATTGAAAAATCTTATTTTATTAATTAAACACAATCGTATAGTAATTGTTAATGAAATATTTTTTTTTTCGGTCTCAAGTCCCTATACGCTAAAATTTTTAACAAAAAATTAATAAATTTAAATATAGTAGCTGTATTAGCAAATACATATAATTTATATAAATATTCACACAGCTACAAATACATTTTAGGGTAAACATAAATTAGATATCATTAAAACAAATTTCACGAACCTTATAATATTTAGTAGGGGAGAGCTTAACAAGACTTCAAAGTAATTAAAACCCACACAGTGTATACTGATCAACTGCTTTAATTTAGGTTGAAACGTGCATGACTTAAACAGCATGTTACTGCGTTAGCGTGCTCTTGCAGATTAAGAGTTTACATTTTGGGTGAAAAATTTGTTATTAAAATGAAAACTGAGTTCACGTCCAAATACGCTGTAAGCGGTTTAGCATTTAAATGCAATTTATTTTAATTTTATTTTCTTTTGCAAACACAATAATTATATTTCTATTTATAATCACATATTCTTCTAGAAGATTTTATGTATTACTAGATGTTTTTGCCCGGTCGCGCCCGGCCCAGTCCTTTATTAAGTAAGTCGGTATCGTTAAAGAGCGTATGTACCAATTTATTTTAATTGTTAAAAAATCCATCCACATAAATACAGCCATTCACTACTTTATAAAGTGGCTCATATTTTTGCTAGCGTTATTATCAGAAACGTCAAGCAAAGTGCTAAAAGAATATTTCAAAACATAATTTCAGGCTTTAATTAAGTACGGGCACATATCTTTTTTAACAGTTCAGAGTGAAAATCATTAAAAAAAATGGACTTCAAAATGAGCCCAAAAGTATATGGAAACCTTTCTTGGAGTATAAAGACTCTATGTGCCAAATTTCAGACAAAACGAAAAAACAAACAAAGAAACACAAAATGAATTTTATTTATATAAATTAGCTGTTTTGCTAGTTTTGTCTGGTGTTGAGAATCCATAAAGCAAAAAAGCGCTTGTATGAAATTTCCAAAAATTCCGCTGAAAAATAGAATTTTAACCATTAAAAAACTTTTATAACACCGTCCATTCACCTCCTTTCACTGGAAGATAAAAATTTGTGTTACATTCAACCACGTAAACAAACAGAAAATAAACGTTTGGATTTTAAATTTTGCTCAGTAGTTTTCAAACTATCGTTAAAGTTGTTATATAAAATTTGAAAATTTTTAATTTTATAAAATTAGTTCACAATTAATTTAATCACACAGTAATAGACACTATTTTGTTACAAACAAATGTTGTTCAAAAAAGAAAAATTATGTTTTCACTAATTTGTTAGCAATATTTATGTTTTTGTTTTTTGACGTAAGAATAATCATTATTCCTTAACCAAAATACTCGTACGTATGAAAACAAAAATTAGTTGATCTGTTCTTATATTTTGTCTTTATCAATACATTTGAGTATTAATTTTTGTTTATTTATTTATTTAAATTAAGTCAATGGACAATATCCTTACTGACTATAGTATAATATATACATATGAAAAAAACATTTTTTTTATAATTAATTTAACTATTTAAGTAAAAAATAATATTGTGTTTTATAATATTAATATTTGAGCTGAAATCTATATTTTTCATTAAAACAACAACATAGTTTTCGAAATGGGTCTGCCATCGCATAGTTTGTGCGAAATGTTTGTACATATAGTAGACTATGCGATCGCAAAGAGCGTTGAGGTACATTAAAAGATAAGTTGCTCAGCAAAAACTCTGAACAGACGTTTCCATTAATAAGATTGACTAAAAATGATACATTCAGTATAGTTCTGCGGCTTTTCAAAGTTGGCAAGTTGATCTCTGCTAATCTTATTTTGTAGGAGGGAAGTGCTAGACGATCCCGATATTTATGTCTCAAACGAAGTTTATTTTTGCTCTTACAAAAAATATTTATAGAACTGAAAAAGAAAATTATTGAAAAAAATAAAGAATTTTTATCCCTTGCAGTTTTACTAGATAGATTTGTTCATGCATGTTCTGTATTCCACATGGATTTGAAAAAATGTGGAATTACATTTTTTTCTTCTTATTAAATGAAAAACAAAATTTAATAAATCTTAAAATGGGCCACAGAGTCTGAATTTTTCAATTCCGAAATACAAAATAGCACTAATTAGAAGTAATTAAATGCTTATTTATTATAATAACAAGCAAAAATACCAACTTAAAAAAGAAAAATAGAGTAGATTTATTGCGAATATATTTTTAGGAATAGAGTATAAATTTAGCAGTTCATGCAAATAATCTAATTCTTTATATTCTTTAAGATAAAAGCAAGTTGAGTATCAACAACCTGTGAACGGCAGGCCTTGACTGAAATCATCTTTCTGAAGTTTGTAGACAAAAAAGCTAAGCATAGAAATCTGTCAGTTTCTTATGTTTTTCAGTTGCTATTGATATTCAGCCGGATCGGTCCATAAATGGCGAAGCTTTGAGCCAAAGACCGCACCTACCTCTATTTTCAGTTTTGTTTAAAATATGAATCGTACTATCTGAGCAAAAAATTTATG
The DNA here is from genome assembly GCA_947397855.1 of Thelaira solivaga. NCBI lineage: Eukaryota > Metazoa > Arthropoda > Insecta > Diptera > Tachinidae > Thelaira > Thelaira solivaga. The sequence continues at coordinate 23,183,041 of OX377612.1, read as the reverse complement.
ATTTCGGTCCACAAATGACCGAGAAAAATAAAAAATGCAACCCAAATTTTAGATTTTCATTAATTTGTGTTTTTTTTTTATGGAAATTTTTTAGCTGTACATGTGCGTAATGTTTGTACGACATACAAACACGAAACCAATCAGTCGGTTTTATACAAACGTGAGTAGGTCCATATGTGTGTCTTTAAAATGGCATGAGTAGATTTTGATTTTTGCCGCTAATTTGAAATCCTTTATTTGATGTTAAACATTTAATTAAATTAAATTATATATAATTTTCATTCCTATTGGGCATTTTATTGATTTTAGAATTTATTTCTTTATTTGATTTAAACATTTAATCAAATTAAATTAAATATAATTTTCATTTCTATTGGACATTTTATTGAATTTAGTTCTTAGCAGGATTTTTTCTTAGAACTCTTTAATTTTATTTTCTTGATTTTTTAATTTTTCCCGCTAATTTGAAATTCTTTATTTGATGTTAAATATTTAATTAAATTATATATAATTTGCATTCCTATTGGATATCTTTCTTAAAATTTCTTTTGTTATTAACTTAAAAAATTATATTGATTTTAGAAATAAAAGTTCTCAGCAAGATTTTTTCTTAGAACTCGTTAATTTCAGTTTCTTGAACTGAAATTAATTATTTATTTTATTATTAATTAAAAAAAAGTATGCAAAGAAAATTATTTTTATCAATGTTTGTAAAATATAATTTTTACTTGCAACTTTATTTTACCTTTTTAATAAAAAACACGTCTGGTTTAATAAGATTGCGGTTGTATTATAAAAGTTTATATCGATATTTCGCTTTAAAATAATATTTAAATGAATTTTTATAATGCGATCTCAAGCTCACTAAGCTATGCGCTTACTTACATTTTTAATTTAAATTAAATTTTTTTTGGTATTTAAGAAGAATATATAAAGTAAAAAATAACACAGTGAGGCTAGCCACAGCCGAACTAAACTTGTTGTAAGTCTATTGAATATTCAAAAAATGAGCTGTTATTTGTGGAAGTGATATAAGCAGGCTTTAAAAAAATAAATAAGTTAATTGTAATTTTAGCAAGATATGGACACACTTACGAGTATACAAAAATTACCTCTGATTAGTTATTTTTTTGAAAGTGGACTTATGATCCAAATATATTAGTAAAAACAAACCTTGCAATGAGCCCTCTCTTTTACATCGATACTCTTTGTTTTGTACTCTTAACATGATTATTTTATTTTAAAGTAAAAAATTCATCATTATCTTAGCCTGCTGTTCCGCTCTTTGAATCTCCTGCTTTTCAATTTTTTTTTATTATTTATTTAATTTTTTTTGTGTGCGAAAATGTTTGTGATATTAAAAAGAAATAAAGCCTTATCTTAAAAAAGGAAAATAATTTAATTGTGTATGGCATTTGGAATACGTGTGAATAATATTCCTTTTTCCTATTTTACACCACCCAAAAAAATTAAAGCTGAAAAGAAGGCATTTTTCACTTACATACTTTTTTAATAATAAAAAAATCTCTCTCTAAGGAGGTCGACATACAGTCTTTTTATTTAACGTTAATATTGTTTCTAAAAAAATTTTTTTTTTTTTCTTTATTATCATAAAATTTATGTGAAATAATTTTTATATATCATATTTTTTCCTTGCCATGTACTCACTTTATTCAAAAATAAATCATATCGTAATAATATTACGTTTTCTTCTTTTGTGTTCCTTCATATAAAACAAGAGCCAGGCAATACAAATTGCAAATGTGTATTTACTTTATCTAAAGCAGAGAAAATGAAAAAAAAAAAAAAAAATAAGAAAAAAGATAACAACAGTTTGGTTTTACAATAAATACTCGTAAATATAAAATTTCAAAAAATAATGGCTGTTAAGACTTATTAAAGAAAAAAAGTTAAATTCGACCGAATCTGATATACCCTTTACTGGAGCAGTTAAATTAATATACAAAAGTATGCCCAATCATTCATAGTTTCAAATTCGCACATTTTTGTTACTTGAAAACGGGTTGTTTTATTTCATTAGGAAAAAAATAAAAAAATAATACTGAAAACTTACTTTAAATCTACATCGTTTCAAAATATCGTTGATGAAAAAAAAATTTTTTTGTTCAAATTCCACAAATTATGAATTTTTTATAAATCATTGAAATCAGAAAAAAGACCACAAGCCTTGTCGCTAATAGATGATCAAGCTCAAGCTTTACTTCGGGGATCTCAACTTGGCTTACTGTGCTGTCGACCGCTAATATATCAGAAGTAGAAAATGGTTTAGGAACGAACACGTTTCTTCTTCTCCTACAATTTACCCACTTCTCTTCATTCTTGTACCTATTATTTTTTGACAGCTTTCTATCGCTATTCTTCTTAATTTTTAATTCTGTACAAAAGTCCTAACTGAGCCCACTTCTGTGTTGCTGGCTACAATCACTTATGTAATACTCGTATGTCGGCAAAATAAATAAGTATTTTGGTTTATAAGGTATTTTTCTGAAAGTGCGTTCGGTTACTTTAAAATGATTTGCATGGTTTAAATAAAGATAAATAAAATCATTTGCTAAACTGCAGTAGTGACTTGCCGTTAACTGAACTGGAGTCCAGTAGAATATATTAGACCTGAATTTTTAAATATTTCAAAAATTTCTTTTACAATTGTAAGAAAAAATTATATATTTTAATATAAGTAATAATTTCTATTTGGAATTTAAAAGTTTAACAAAATATTAATCTTTATTTGTGCTTAATTCCAGAAATTGTGTTGGTTTTAAAATTTATTCTTTTACTCATGATATTCTCATGAGTTATTTATTCAGTACAATAAGTACTGAAGGGGAGAGCATACCTATATGGACCATTTCATCAGAAGCTACTCCGAATCCTCAGTAGGTTACTCCCAACGTTTCTTGCAAACATTAGAACCTTTATATTGTAAAAGCAATTGACTAAATAAGAATTATTAATCAAAAGTCACAAAAAGATTCAAATATTCAAACAAAAAACTCAGTAAGCATTGAACTGAATAAACAAATAAATTTCCCAACCAACATTTTTAATATTGAAAACTATATATTCTATTTTTATTCTTCTCTTCTCTTTTACATTTGAATGCCCGTTGGGTATTACTGAATGTAATTAAATTGTATATGAAAAACAAAAACAAAAAATTATAAAATAATAAGAAAAACATAGGGTTTTCCTACAATGAGCACTTGTATTTGTATATGAAATGGTCCATATAGGTATGCTCTCCCCTTCAGTACTTATTGTACTGAATAAATAACTCATGAGAATATCATGAGTAAAAGAATAAATTTTAAAACCAACACAATTTCTGGAATTAAGCACAAATAAAGATTAATATTTTATTTTAATATAATTTATAAAATCAATAAATATAAAAGCAATCACTAAAAAAAGTTAACTGAATTGTAAAAATTGTAAAAAGGTTAAAAAAGTTTTAATGTTTTTAAATATTTTTAATTTAATGGAAATATTATTCTTTAATATTAGCACAAGAAAAAGAGAAAAGCTTATACAATTTTTGCTGGTTAAATATTATTTCTGTTTCATATTTTAATTAATCAATATTTACTCTTTTCATTACACAATTAATTTGTTTTATTAACATTATTTATGTGACAGGATGCACAAACATGTTAATAAATATATAATAAAAGAAAAAAAAATTAAATAAAACTAATTAATTAAATTTTTAATGCACCAGAGACTAAGCCAAAAAGTCAGTATAGCTTTTTCTTTTTCGCTTTTTTGTTGGCTAATTGCATACATACATACAATACAAAACATTAATTTTAATAAACTTTTGCCTTATCATGTAAACTATGTATGCAGTAGCTAACAAGCGAACAAGCCAAAGGGGGAAAATGGGAAACAACAAAACAAACAACATAATTTCAATTTTCAATATGGGAGTATTTAAAAAAGCAAATATCAGTATAATAAAAATTTTAATGTTGATGTTATTTTGAACACTGTTTACCACTGCTGAAGCAGGACCATTAACACGTGCTGGAAATTTTTGCAAATAAAAACAAAAATCCATTATCGCATTTGGTGCATGATCTCCATCTCTAATGGGCCTTCAAATAGCATAACCCCTGTTGAATTTAACTGAATCTAGTAGAGAAAATAATAAAATTTTCCAAATTCTCAAGGGTATCTGAAGCAAGAGATATTTGAAATTTTTTATTTCACATTACATAAATTTTTGCTTCAATTTGTGATTCTTATTACAGAATTTTTTGTATTAACATTTTTATTCCGAGATATACTATAGGCGTCATGAAAGAAAATAAATTAATTTATTTGCTGTCTCAAACGTGTAAAACATTGCATTTAATAACTTAAGACAATTAAAAAGATACAAATACAAGCATATTTTAGAATATTAACTTTAATTAGCATGTTTTAAATTACAAGATTAGTATTACAGCAACAACAAAATGTAACTGAAAACTTAATAAAATTTTAACATGCAAATGGTAAAAAAAATTAAAAATAAAAATTAAACATGGAGTTTAAGTTTAATTCTAATACAACAGTTTGATAGCAGTTGTTTTATTATTTTATAATTACACAGATGGCTCGAAAACAGCAGAAGATGTTGAAGCAGGGATATTTCGTCAGAATAAGTTTATTTAACAGTATGGGTCAAGAGACCTAAATTTTTCAGGCTGCAAAAAAATAATATCGAGATTTGTCTAGGAGAAGAACTTGCCTACATCTTTATTGACTCTGATATCAAAGCAGTATTAAAGTCATTCAGGGCTTTCGAATTAAATTCAAAACTAGTCTGTGATTGTCTAGTACTTCTAAAAGAGTAGACCTAGTATGGGTGCCAGGTCACAGTGTATACATAGGCAATGAGAGGGCAGACAAACTCGCAAAAGAAAATTCTGTTAATAGCTTCAATGACCCAATACCATTCTACCAACTTATTTGAAATTCTATTGAGCTCAGGATCAAATAAAGGCTAGAAAAAGAATCGCAACAATATTGACTGTTCAATTTTTCACTTAGTATGCAGAGAAAGCAAATGAATGTAAAATATGGACCAGTTCGTTTTATGCTAGTGAAGGAATAGTACAATAGGAATAGCTCATACATGTGCTACCCTAGACTAACATTTAATAGTGAATTAAAAACTTTCCAGAATTAATGATTTTTAGTTAACTACTGACTATCGGCGAAGTAATGATTATAACACTGGCTAAACAGCAATTGCTAGTTAACTGAAAATAGTGAATTCATAAGATATATTATTTTCATTTTAACATTTTCTTCATACTCCCGTATTTTGTTTTTTACTTGCTTATAAAAACTAAAATTAATTTTTTATAATTTTTAGTCATAAGCCATACGAGTGTCTTCTCTTTAATTTCTTTTTTATAATAATAAATTATCGCCCTTGGTTAGCTTTCGTTAGGGAATGAGGTAAATATTATATATTGAAAGTTTGTTTGCCAACTGAAAATCGCAAATATTTATAAGAAAAAGTTTTCGTTAAAAAAAAATTTAACTACGAGTATATGGTTGTCAAACTGGAAAATATCAATTTATTATTAAATTTTTTTTAGTCAAGTCAAACTCACGATGTAATAAAACAGAAGAATATAAATCAAAGTAGCTGTTAGAAAAATAAGTTGAATTAGTATCCTTGCAGGATTTGGTTTTGTGAAAATTATCAAAAACGTGTTTTGAATTTGTTCCCATTTAGCTGATAAACGAAAAAGGATATAAATAATGAAACCAAAACCACAAAACTGTATCCCATTTCAGAAGCAATTTATATACATATTTTTGTGAACGGAGGCAAAAATATTTAAATAAAATTTACACTGATAGTCCATGTAAAAAAATACTAAAATACACTGAAACACTTAAAAAAAAAGTTTCAGCACTTTAAACATTTGTGTTTAAGGTGTTACGTATTAAACAGTTTTTTTGTCTTTGCTTTATTTTCAAAATACAGCAAACTCGCGAAAACGTGAACACTCGAAAGTGTGAAAGTCTCAGAACCGTGAACAATTTTATTTTTCCTCAGAGTATTCTAAAACGTGAACAAAATCTGAAAGCTCTAAAGCTTGAACGGTTCTACTTCTTCAGGCACTGAATTCTTAGGTTCGTTTTATTATAGGTTTCAGTGTTTTTAGAGAATTTAATTAAAATTTAAATACAGATAAATGTTACTCTTTCCACAGTCAAAAATTGGAAAAACAATCCTGAAAAAAATTGCACAGAAGTAGGAAGTATTGAAATTCAAGATGCTACCGACGATGATGATGATTCGATTATATACCAGCCAGAAGTTACAATTAAATTCAAGGAAGCTGTAGAAGCTTCGGATAAGGCTTTGATATGGGCTGAAAACGAAATGGTAGACCAAAGTGACATTAGAGTGCTGACAAAAATTAAAGAAAAAGCTCTTTTAAAGATGACAAAACAAAAAACTTACCAAAAAAAGATGACTAATTTTTTCCTTTAAACTTTATTTAATTGATTCTTAATTATCAAACCAAAAAAATTTTGCTATTAAATTTAGTTTATTTTTTGTTGTTTTTGTTAATTAAATATGAATTTATTGCATCCTTTTATTTTATTTTTGGTTATTTATCGAATGCAAAGTGAATTGATAATATTGCATTTTATTTTTTGTTTTAAAAATTAGTAAAAATAATTAATTAAAAATAGTGTTTAATATTGTTACTTATTAATATATAATTTTTTATATTAAATAGGGTAATTTTTTGCTTTAAATTTGGGTATTCGATAAAGTGAACAAACTCGAAAATTTGAACTGCCTTGGTAAAAATTATTTCACGTTATGGCGAGTTCACTGTAGTTCAATTTCGCTATCACGTACGTATACATACATACATAGAGAAATTTAATTTGGTTACCACACATGTGTCTGCAAAAAGTGTAGCAAACAGAAGAAAAAAACATAAACGTAACATGTGGGATGATTTGAAAACAAACTTCATTAATTAATACGGTTAGTGTATGCAAACTATGCTTATAATGAACCAAACTAAAAAAAATGTTTCTTTAAGCAAAACTATAATCTAATTTTAAATATAATGTAGGCAAACAAAAATGTTCAAATAAAATATTTACATTTATAATTAAAAAAATGTTTGTATTTGATTTTGTGTTTCACATGTTATGTCACATGGAACCTAACTAAACTGAAAGTAATAATTATAATCAACAGCAAAACAGATTAATCTGACTCTTAGAAATAAGTTAATTTTTTAATTTCCTTTTTAAAATAACACAAATTTGCAAAGTATATGATGTGTTTGCCTTACTCGCATTATGCTTTAGGCTTTGCCTCTCCTCCTCCCCCACCAAATTATTATTGCTTTCAGTCGATGCAGAATGCTTCACACACACAGAAGACAACTTTGGTTGTAAGAACAGAATTTGTCACCAGTCAAAAATGCAGTTGTGATAATCAAATCGTTTAGTTGTATTTACCCAAATTTTTGCATTTTATTAGTTGTGTACCATCAGTCAAGTTGGAATCATGTCGAAATCACTTCCTGCGATGTAGCAGAGTTAAATTATCTCAAGCTTGGCAATGATAATACCTGTAAGTATGCATTCTGTAAAAACTATCGAAATTCGATAATACAGTCTCAGAAACTGTATTTCCGAATTTTTTTTTGATTCAACTATCACAGTTGAATTTCTGACTGTTGACAAATTCAATTCTCACAACCGAAATTCTTTTCTCCCTGTAGGTTTCAATTTATTAGCACTTTAGCCACGTATGTTAAATTATGGAAAATAAAATTCTAAGAAGAAAATATTAGGCACAATTCCTTGGAGAAATTCGAAATTTCTGAGTTGTGGAAAAAGTTGTGTTTTCAGAATTTGAAAACAAAATTTATTATTTTATAAAAAAAAAAAAATTAATAAGAAAATTGAATTCTAAAAGAAAAAAAAATTAAATACGATTTTACGTGAAAACGAAGTGAGGGATCTATAAAAAGTTTAAAAGACTTTTGTGCTATTCTGGATATTGAACACCGGCTTAGCTTACAAAAGTATTTTTGCGTACACAGCATTTGGAATGGTGAACACGTTTCCCAAGACTTTTCTTGTGAAAAATTAAAAGTTTTGTATTGAACCTATGCAAACTTTGGAGGCCCTTACCTAGCAAAATACCAATATCCCCGAAAAAATATATTTAATATTTTCTTTATAAACTTCAATATTCTATCACCTGTGATTGTTTTTTTTTTTTTAATTTGCTGTACATGGCTAAAGAAAATCTAAGCCAAGCACTAAAAGCTGAACAAGATCAATCACAAAACTTTGTTTTTTTTTTCAAGTACTTATTTTTAAAAAAGAAAGCTAAAATAATATAATAATAACTCATTTCCAACCCACATATTTAAAGCAAACTAAGTACCTTGACGTAATTTATTCACAATCTATTAATTCCAGTAAAAAATATTTTGTTGAAACATTAAAAAAACATGCGCTTATTTGTTTAGACCAGGACTACACACAGCAAGTTTAGTTGGATAATTTCTTTCGCAATTCTCTTTTAAAATTGTCGTTTTGTCCACACACAAATTTTTTGTTCCGCCAATTTTAGCATTCTTATTCAGTCATTCATTCTGCCTTCAAGCTATTTTAACTCTCTTTTTTTACATCTTTATAATAAATAGATACGCAGAGAGAACAAAAAAGAATTGCCGAGTACGAGCAAGTTTGTACCCCTTTCCATTCCGCTTTCCTCTCTCTCCTACAAAATTAAGAATTGCCCAACTAAAATTGCTGTGTGTGGCCCTGGTCCTATTTGCGATCTTTTTTTATTTAGTACCAAATACTGATGAGCAAAAATAAACAGTAAAACTAAAAGAGCGTTAGCTCGAAAATTTTCTTAGTAGAAAATTTTAAAAAGCATTAAAAACAAAGCTAAAACTGATAACTACCTGCATACAAAATTACAATACTAATTTCAATTAATTTAGTTTTTGCATAAAGATAACGTGAACAAATTATTCTTGTAAAGCAACAAAGCTTTAGAAATTTGGGCTCTAGAATATCAAGTTATAATAATAAATTACAAAGCAAATCATAAATCGAATTTGTTTTTACAACTGATCTGATAACTGATTAGGTAGAGGGAACTAAAAAAAACAACGTAAATGAATATCGATATTTTTTAAGCTTACATTTGGCCTATGACAAATCGGGGTTTAAAGTTTTTCTTTTTTTAAAAATTTTAATTGCTAATCGACGTTGGTAACCATGCGCATCCTGCACTACAAGGAATATTTTTGTGGAACCTTTTAACCCCCTAAGTCTTTAACTAATTGGAATTTTTTTGCTCTTATTAAAAGAGGAAAACAATCAATCTTACTGAGACACCGTTTATAATATTAATGCCAATTTAATGGCATAACATATAAAGAATAAAATAAAAAATTTATATGCAAGTGCACATGTAAATTAAGCCTTTGTGGGTACAAGTGAAATGTCTAGTAAATATTTACCTAAAAAAAAAATTAATTTCCTTATGCTTGGGATCAAACATTCTGTATTTTCTTACCCCCATATACTCGTATTAAAGTATATCAACAAAAATTACCTACTATTGGGGAGAAAAGCAAACATTTCAATTTGAATTAATATAAAACGAAATATTGTTCCTTTATTTCTTCATTCATTTAATTATACGAATATTTGTGTAATATATATCTATAGATTTAAGTATGTGTTAGTTTACTCTCATTCTGATTAATTCATTATTTCTAACGATATTCAATCAAACAGTTTTTGATATGATTGAAAAACTAGCAATTTTATTACATCTACTGCATAAATCAATTTTATTTTGACAGAAAATATATAATGTTTTTTTTTTAATGAAATTAAATGATGATAAATAAAAAAAAATACTGCTGTCGTATGAGTAGGATTCTAAATTAGAAATTTTTTTAAATAAAAGAAATTTAGTTTTCTTACTGGTAAAAAAAGTTTTTATTTTAACAGCATACAGTCACACAAGCTTCAAAAACTTTTTAAAAGGAATTAAGTAAAAAAAATATAATAAAATTTTAAATTGATTTTACTTTTCATCTTTTTTTTCTTAAGAGTTTTCCTTTTCTTTTCCTAACTTTTGAGACACATAGCAACACAACTCTTAAAGTAAAAAGGACATTGTTGAAATTGCTTACACTTGAAATATAATTTAGGTTTTTTTTGATAAAAAGCAAAAATAAATAATAGCCCAAGACACATGCCATGTAACTTAACAGTAATTTACACCCATCATATTTCTTGGTATTTGCATTTCCCCTGCTTATAAATTTGTTTTTTTTTTGTTTTTTTGCCTTTCTTTTTGAGTATTTGGTTTCAGATAGTATAGAAAATATATTTCTAAGAAAAAAATATAAATATTTGAACAATTAATGGTAAATGTAAATGTTGTAACAGACATTGAAACATAATTACTTTTATTGTCTTAAAACAATGTAGGCCATTTCATACTATACTTAAATAATGTGACAAGATAACAAGAAAAAGTTGTAAGATTTAATAATTACCTACTAGAATTAAGTTACAGATCCAAAATTATTTATTTTTCTTTTATTTGAAATTTAATATAATTTTTAGTAAATATTTTGTAGACTGTTCGTTAACCTCGAAAGTTATCTTCTACATTTTGCTTTCACAACAAACAACAAAAGACACTATACCAGGAGACAGAAAAAAATAATAACACATACACACACAATTACAAGAAACAAATTGTAAACAAAAAAATTTAAATTTTGGTTTTTAATTAAAAAAAAAAGTATGTTAAAAGATAAAAAATATTTTTTTAATTGCAAATGTAAGTTGCTTCCGTGCATTTTGTGTTAGTTTTATAAAACAAAAATATCCTAAAGATAATAAATAAACAAGTGACTGATTTTGGCATTTGCATTTGTAACCATGTTTGTTTAGGGTCATGGCAGAATTAACACCGTAAAGCATGCTCTCCTTTTATTTGTTTTCGGAACTGTCAAAATTTGCTTACATTCTGTGAGCGCTCTTGTTTTTATGATCAAAAAACATAGAGTGAGTGTAATTGTATGACGGAATCTGCATTCTATTTCCTCCCTTTTAGTTGATATTATAGATACGATAAGATTGTTTTTGTAATTCAGTGTTTGTTATAATAAATACCTCATTATGTTAATTCTGCATTGTTTAGGGATAAGCAAAGCTCACTTTTTAACAGCTGCTTAGTTTACTGAAATTTGCATACATCAACAGCGTTGGTTACAAAAAAATTAGGCAAAATTTAAAAATAGGCCAAATATCATTTAAAATTATTTTTTATATGTATTTTGGAATATTTTATTGTAGCCATAAATAAATATAACTACTAGAAAAATTGTTCCTATTTGCAGCATTTGTTTTCGGAAAAGAAATCACCATATTTTATATTATATAGCCTAGAGTTGAAAAAGCTTAGGGGGGTTATTCTGTAATGCGATGCGAAAAATAACGGTTCGAAATCAAATCTTTAATGTGTTTGATAGTTTACTTTTTGCATTTGAGTAAGTGTAGGTCTACGAAGTTTTATACACACAAATATCTTGCGATATACAAAGAGCAAACGTAAAGCATTTAGCTTTCGCATCGCAATACAGGAACAGGTACATTTTAGTAGCGCAACGTTTTCATAATTCTTCTTTAAAATTGTCGTTGTGTCCACACACAAAATTTATGATTCGGTAATTTTAGCATTCTTTTACAATTATTCTTTTTTTTTTTTTTTGGCAGTTTAAAAAAGTACAATAGTGAACCAGTACGAACAAGTCTATACCTCTTACGAAACTTTTTTTCTTTCTCTCCTATAAATTCAAGAGTTGAGCAACTAAAATTGCAACTGTAGATCAGATTCACCTTTATCTCTCCTTGTGTTGAAAACCACATAAACAATTTTTTGAGCTGAAGACCACACAAAAATGTTTGTGAGTAAATTAGAAAAAGAAAATATAAACCGAATCAAAATTTCTTGACTTTGTCGGCCTCACTATTTAATTATAAAAAAGTTGTTTAAAAATTAAAAAAAAAAAAAAAATTTTTAAATAATTATGCACTTTACCCTCGTGTTTAATATCCATGTATTTTAGACGTTAATACCATATGTCGTCAAATATTTATGTATTGACATTTTCTCTTTCTAAGTTGCTCATTCCAGCTGGTTTACAAATACACAGAAGGTGCTCTAAGATTTCTTCTTTTGACAGAAATGACAAGAATCACCCTGTATCACACCAATTTAATTTATGTCGCAATTGAGTTTATAACGTTCTGTAAATAAATCAGTGTAGAGTTTAAAGTCATTTCTGATGAGGTTCAGCATAACTTAGATCTAATTGAGTCTTTTTGACTGCTATATGTACTAAGGGCTGTTCAGTAATCCTTAGACTTCCTTTTTTTCATAGTTAGGTACTTATAAAGCTTTTATTTACTCCTCACAAATATTCTCATGCAATAAAAGATGTGTGCACTCTAATTATAATTCGACAGTCGTCTATTTCATTGCCCACATACCTTTTACGCTCTGATACCTACATTAGAATAAACACATTGTTTTTGCCCACAGCGTCCAGAAATTTTTTAGCATTTTTAAATCGACTTTGATTTCAAAAAGCTTGAAAATGCATTTAGAGCTGGTTGGCTATCTAAACGAATGTATACTACTGTTCCACAATTAGACTCATGTAAACATGATCCTATGTGTTTTACAGCATGTACGTTTGAATGTGGAGATCTGTCACAATACCGTTTCTCGAAGATGAGCATTCAGACGTCAAAATCTAGATAGTTCCGTAATATATAAAAAGCGTACTCAGGAGGTGGGCGAGCCTTCCTCACACCACATCAGAGGATCTAAGTAATACCCTTTTGTTTTTTATTGGCCACCCTATGCAACCTATCCAGGAATTTAAGTGATAACACTGCTCAGCAGCAAAATCCTCCTTTAAATAAAATGATGTCGATGTGCTAAACTCAAATCCGTTTTCGCTTGACTGGTTATGTGCAGTAAACGTTTATTCCAAGTAAGAATCTTTCATGATTAAAATTACTTCCAGTTAGTCTCCTAAAGCGTTAAATATAATAAAATATCTTCATAATTGTAGTATTCCTGATAAAAAATTATTTTAACTAAAAAAAAAACAATATGACTGCTAGAAAATACTTAGAAATGCCATAAATACGAGTGGAAAACCATACATGAAGGTGAACAACGTAATTCTTTTTGGGGATGAGAAGAAGGTTAATGGGGACACTCAAATATTTTATTTTAAATAATTTATGAAATAATTTACAAGGAAGCTGAGAGACACTTTTACATATGGAGAGATTTAAATTCAAATTGGCGTTTTGAAAAAACGAAATTAATTATTTAATAAATAGCAAGAAATATTGGCCCATAATCATAGTCACACTAAAATCGTTATTTTCTTAAAATCGATTTTAAATTCATGAAATTCTTATGAAAAAAGCCAGTTCTTAAAATAAGCATACTTTTTTGTGAGTATGATTATGGCCCATTGTTTTTTAAAAAAGAATTAAAATTCTTTGTAAATAAAATTACATTCCATGGAATTATGTTTAAGAAAATTTAATGCTTTTCCATTTATCTTAATTTAATTTCATAAAAAATACTTCAAGTGTAAATTGAAGACAAGAAAAGAAAACAGATTTCTTTTTGTAAAGTTTGAATTTTCTTACTAAATATTTTTCACTTTTAAAAAATTACACAAACTCATTTTACTCTCCTCGACTCTAACCAACCTTCGAACCAAAACTTTGTTGGTTTAGAGTAAATTAAGTATGGTTGTGCATATCTTCGCTTAAATACAACTCCAAGTATAATTAGTTTTCTGTCATTTGTTTTATTTACTTTTGTTTTAACACTTTTTATAATTTGTTTCTTTTCATATCTAGAACGCACAGAAAACACAAATTAAATTTTACAACAAACAGTCTGTAATTTCTAACAAGTGGCCACTAAAAAAAATAAAATAAAATTCAATTGGGTTAAGTCCACAAAAGAATACAATAAAAAGAATAAAATAATAAACCTAAAATAAAAATTTAATTTATAGACAAATAAAAGCAAGGAATGGGTTTTTATATATAACCACACTCTGTAAAATAGCTATAGCACTTTTAGTGTTTTTTAATATTTTTTTATGTATCAATTCTTGATTATTAAGCTTAAAAAAAAGTCTTGTGCTTAGTTTTTAAGAAGAATTTTTTCTTAAATTGTTGCTCCTTCTGTACTAGTTTCGGATCTTTTGGACTACCGACTTTTTCTACCCTCTAAATCCATTTTTTAGCGCACCTAACATACTTTTATTGCTAAAATCTTAAGCTTTCAGTTTTTTTATTGGGAAAAATGGTTTATAACGTATTAAGCTTTTATTCCATAAGATATTAATTACTGAAAAAAAGATAAGTAAAAAATCATTTTGCTATAACTTCCTGAAAAATTGTAGAAGCTGATTGAAGCTTTGTCCATGGGTTTTGTCAAGAAATAATATGTTCGGTGATGAGATACCATACCTCAATTCACTAATCAACTTTAAAGAAAATTGTTTGGTTAAAATTAGTTAAGCCTAAAATTAAATAACTTGTGATTTAGTAAAATTTTTATCTGTCAGCTGTGTGATTAGATAAAAGCCAGAATTTTGTGTGGTGTTTACTTAAACGCAAAATAAAAGTGAATGGCTTTTAAATAAAAAAATATATAATAAATAAATATGTAGTATTTGTAGCCTGTTTGGTTGTTGTCCATGCTGTTCATAAGAGTGATAAATTTTTAACTTCTAAAGTTAACTAAGCATTAGTGAATCACACTGAAAAAAATGGAGTTAGAAATAACACCATTTGGAACCCTTTTTTTCAAGGAAACAGTTTTTGGCATACTGAGAAACAGCTTCAGTTGCGAGAATCAAATTTTTTAGTTATAGTGGTAGAAATTCTTATAAAAAAATAAAATTATTTCTTTTAGTTTCAAGACGAATTGTCAAATCGTCAAATGAAAACTAAATTCATTTTTAATAAAAAAATTTCAATCAAATCTTTTACATGTTACTACAAAAAAGTGATAAAAGAGCTATTTAATATTAGAATTGTTTTACGAAATAAGTTTTTCATCAATTAAAATTGTACAACTGAAATTTGTAGTAATTGATAAATTAACAAATTATTTGACTGAGAAAATAATGATTCTGAGTGTATGGCAAAAACTTTAATTTTTTTTCTCAATTGAGTATAACAGCGCATATTTAATCACTCTCTGTTTAAGTTAGAACTAAAAACATACATCTTTGCAGCCTTTAAAAAACTTTTAAATAAAGGTTACACTAACATTTTTGCCATGTTGTTTTCTAAACTTGTATTTGTTTGTTTTACAACATGTAATGACTGTTTTTTGATTTATTTTTCTCTTTGGGTTTCCTTCTGTTTTTTTTTTTTCATTTTTATTTTTGTATTTTATTTTTATTGTTATTCTAAAAACAAGGAGAACCGAGTCATTATGTTTGGCTTAAACACGAGGTCAATTGTTTTACAGTTTTCATGTTGTTTATTTTCATTTCATGTTGTTTGACTTTTTTAAATGTTTTTGGAAATTTTTTCTTATTTTTGCTATATTATTTTTTATGTATTTGCTATGAAGGATTATATAAAACATGTGTCTGTTTGCGTACATATAATAGTGGCGTCAAAGGTTTTAAAGTTATATCAATATTGATAGTAAGTGATGTTCTAAAAATTTTCCTTATATTTTAATGAATAAAATATGCAAAAGGATAATTTAAGAAAAATTTAATTTTGCATCACTTTTTAAAAAAAATCTATT
Organism: Thelaira solivaga; assembly: GCA_947397855.1. Taxonomy (NCBI): domain Eukaryota; kingdom Metazoa; phylum Arthropoda; class Insecta; order Diptera; family Tachinidae; genus Thelaira; species Thelaira solivaga. The sequence goes on along the minus strand of OX377612.1, from coordinate 23,167,113 downwards.
GCAAAATAAAATTTTATATATTGAAAACTACATTGAAATTGTTCTATTAAAAAGTGGGCAAGAAAGGGGGCATGGTTAGTTCAAAATTATTTGGCAGCCCTATTTCCATATACTCAGAGAGTTTGTTATTAAAAATTATATTAATTTTGTTATATTGAGGTGCTTCACGCACTGTGTGTCAGGTAGTGCCCTCTTGCTGAAACTGAATGTCATCCACATCCATCTCATCCAGTTTAAGTTACCAGATATTCATTATCATGTTCGTGTAATGAATAAGTAATGAAAAAGTAAGTTGAGGCCAAAATTCGCAACAAACAATTTAAAGTTGTGGGTGCATTTGTTTCTCATGGAATGCATGATGGTTTTCTAAGCCCTAAATTTTAAAGTCATTTACATGGAAATGAATTTCATCAGAGTATACTTTGAAAAAAAAAATGGCAGTGACTTCACTTTGCTTCATTACCCATCTAACGAGTTGTTGGAACGAATGTTTTATGCCGTATTTAATCGGAACATGCCTTTTTTACAATCCAGTAAAAAATCAAAGCTTTCTTAAAAAAATTTTATTTTTATTTAAAAAAAAAAGTGCATTTTTACTGAGACACCCTTTATTGTTTAGTTTTTTTTTTGTCTAGATACTGTATTTTCCACAAAAAAAAATAGATTCAGTTTGCATTTGTAAAATTCATAAGCACGTTATGAAAAATATCACCTGTTTTTATGAATAACATTCTACTCACTAAAAATTCATTAAAGAATTTTTATCATTAATAAATTTCTGAAGAAATTAAAAAAATTTTATGTTGTTTCTTCAATTTTTATTAAGAGAAATTATGAAATGTTACTACGATATTTGGTGTTAAAATATCTGAAAATTTTTTTTTATACTTTAACGTTTTTTATAGAGTAAAATGTCAAATTTCATGGAATCTATTTTTAAAGCGCACACGTTGATTTTTTTCAACATCTTGTAACCTAGACACTTAATTAAAAAATGTGCTACATAATTAAACAATTTAATTTTTTCGCTAAGCTACTGTTCAAAAATTTTGTTTCACTATAATTTTTATTTAAAGAATTTACTTTAAAGTTACATAAATATCAAAAGCTATGAGTATTAACCATAAACATAATAAAAATTCTTTACCACTCTAATATTTGAGCAATAAATTTCACAACATTTTTATTGCGATCGTGATATTTTTTAAGATTGAATGCTTAAACAGGGACTATAAAAAATTTCATAACACAATGTTAAAGCAATTTAATATTTTCAGTTTTTTAAAATTTTAACATTTTTTTGTGACGTACAAATTTTTATTAAAGAAAAATGTTTTGTTTTTGTTTTTGCCCTTTAAAATAAACATTTAACTTTAAGATAACTCAGCAAGTAAAATAGTTTAATACATTCTTCACAAATAATAATTATTTGAAATTAAATTTAATACAAATGAAAAGCATATTTTAATTTTATTTTTTAATTAATTAATCAATAGCTGATACATGGCTTGCTGTAAGCTAGTAAAATATTATGCTTTAAACTGGTATTGGAAGAATAGACTTGAAGTAGATATTTATTATGACAAATTTATATGAAAAATTTGTCATAATTCGTATTACAAGTATCATTATTAGGGCCATTGTTACAACTTACTTATTGAGAGTCACCCAAATTGAAACTACTCCCATATATTGGATAGCTGGATCACCGCTTATTTTCATTGACAGCATTTGTTTCATCAACTTGGGATGTTTTACGTTTGTAGAATACGGGAATTATCATAATGTGTGTATATTCAAGCGGATGGCCATATTTAAAGTTTTATTGCGGTATTATCATACTTTTGCAGATACAGTTCAATTAATATACATCTGGAAAATAAATTTTTACCTCCAGCTTTTCCGAGAATAGAAAGAATGTAAGAAAAAACCCTAAAGTGAGGGTTAGACAAAATGTATATTAAAATTAATTTTATTAACACAATTAAACTGCTTTATAAGGTTTTCCCTAAACCAAATAAATTTCATTGAACTTTTTGGATTTGAGTTATTTGTCAGCTCTGTTCGGTTTATAAAACAGCCTCACTTTGACAAAAAAAATTTAACTCTAAATAACACCGTATTTGGAGAAAAAAAAATTATTTTTATTTAAAATTTTATTTGAGAGTAGAAATTTATTTCTTGTTTGACAAGAATTAAAAACAAACGTTATCATTCAATCAAAAAATTAAAAAAAAAAAGTAGGAAAATGCCATATAAAAGTTTATTTCCAAAGAATTTTCAATTCAGAAAATATCTGTTTGCCATTGTTGACATCGAATGATAAATGATACCAAATAATAAAACCATTTTATTTGAAAAGTTTGACTTTCAATTTTGTTGGGAAGAGAAAGTGTTTTTCTTTTATAAAAATTAAATATTTTTAAAGCGGTATATGACATAGAGTATTCTTTCTTTGAAATACAAATTAATAACCATATTTTTTTTAAATTTAGAATTCTAAAAAATTTGAGTTTAAATTAATAGCCTAAAAGATGTAAAGGTGTTTCTTATTTAAATATTTTTTTTAACAAAATATTAGAATTACAATCAGGAACAAGAATAAGTCACCTTGGTACTGCGGCCAGAATAGATTTATTGTGATACTACTGTCATGTCAAAAATACTTCGCAACTTAGTGTTCTTTAAGTTTTCAGAAACATTTTCGGGAGTTTTGTCCGCTATATCAATCAGGACGTTTCTTTATAAATAACGAAAACAAGCTGAAATTATCAAATTACAGTTTCGCAACATATGTTCTGCTGTCTCTTTATTCTCGATAATGCACCTTCTGAGTATATATATATTATGTGTTCACGTCGCAATACGTATAAAAAAATGCAAATTGTAAATTCGTGTTGCGCCTGAGTAAACAGTGTGGTGATTTGTATGTTTCACGTACGAACATAAGAGACATGCGTGGCTCTGTTGGCAATTAGCGGCCCCTATGTGCTACCGCCGAAAAAAAAGAGCGACAACGGAATCTGAACTGCTGGCTGGAGAGAATCTTTACTACTCTACTTCAATTTGAGCAATTAACAAGGCTAGACCTCAACTTAAAATAAATAATTTAAACCACAAAATAAAATAAAGAAAATAAAATAAAAGAAAAAAAAAGAAGAAAAATTGGATGTTTTAATTTACAGAAAAATAGAAGTCAAGGACCACACAAAAGGTGAATCTACTTCTGGTAAGGAACCTGACACAAACATTTGTCGCTGTAATTGTTGCCCAGCGAGCCCAGGAATAAACATTATGACTGATATTCATATTTAACAAGTGTTTTAATTTGAGTTTTGGTAAAATAATAAACTGAACATTTTAAATTTAATAAGTAAAAAAAATAAAGTTAAAGGAAGTAAAAGGAAAATGTACGTATTAATGAAGAGAAGAGAAGTTATGTAAAAATATTTTGTAAGCAAAGCTGGTGTTCCCGATAAATCTTCTATTTGATGTTAATCTGTTAAAGATTTTATTTTCTATAATGCAGCTTTGCTTACTAAAGATTTTTCTATAGTCGGCCTTTGGTCAGCCTCCTCTTACGTGGTATTTATAATAGTATAATATTTTCGTTTGTTAGCTTTAGTAAGCAAAGTCAGTGTTGGACGTATACTGGAGTAAGTAAGTAACCTCAGCCAAAATAGCGTAAAAGTCAAACTTTACGCCTGTGGGAGTAAACATTTGTCATTTAGTGAAGAGAGGCCCTTACGCTGCCGGCTTTTGATTGGAAGCTTTGATTATGTGTGATATTTCAGTCCATTTAATTGGAGTGTGAATTGAAACTTAATACAACTAACTAATCTATTAGATAAGTAGTGCGGCCCATACACTCTCAAGTACAATGCAATTTTAGTGCAAGTTCGTGTACTATATGTATTAGTTTCTGTTGATTGATTTTTTACTTGAAGAAAATCTAAATCATTTTGATATAAATTCAAATTATCAAGTTGTCGGACTTGAGCATTTTACTTTAATTGAACTCGAGTGTGTATGGGACACATGCAATTATTTTATGTTGCAGATAGAAGTTTAGAAAAGCAGATTTTTGAAAAGACTGACTTTCGATTTTTAAATAACTCGTCTTTTAAAATAAATTTACTAAAACAAGGGAAATTATTTAGAATTTAAAATTTTAACAAAAATTAAATTTTTTTGGTTGTCAATGCCATTTATGTCGGTGTTTAATATATATTATTTTCCTTGTTTTTTTCCATAAAAATATCATGGAAAATAATGACTTTTTGCACACCAACATAATTTAAATTAAGCACTAAAAAAAATTAGTTTTTGATAAATTTCACTATTTAGGCATTTCACGTAAAACTAACACTGTTTCACTTAAATGCAAAATAAATTATATATAATGTTTTGAGCCTCTAATATTATGCTCGTATTTAACAATATTAACAAGTCTGAAAACGTATATCATATAAATTATTCTACAAGCGAATAAAACTTCATTTTAATCTATAGATTATTACACACAGATTAATTTCTTACTTGTTTCATAGTAGACCTTGTAAAACTAACATGTCTTGCTAATGAAAGGCTTTGAAGAAAATTAAAATCCCTTGCAAAAACAATTGGCAACAATAACAGCAACAGAAGCATCAACGTCAACAGCAGAAGCCCAAGAACCAACAATGTAAAACATAATAACAATAGTTACAGTGCAAACTTAAAGAAATAATCTTTTGTTATAAATAAAAAAAAAATTACGAACACCATAAGAAAGCAATAATATAAAACATGTTTTTTAATGCATAATAAATATACCACATCACTTATATTAATTTATAATAGCAAAAACACACACAAAAGATAAATTTTTTTGTATTGGAAAAGTGTGCCTTTTTATGTCGCCAAATAAAATAAAGTTCATAGTCACAAACACCCACAAGAGTATTTTAGCAATTTAAAAAACAAAAGGGTTTCATTAATCAATATCCTTTTAACATTGTTGTTTAAGTATGCAACCAGCAAGTACAACAACAGGCAATTGTTGTTACAATACTCTGGCAAAATAAATTTACACCATTTAAAAAAAAGAAAATGTCTTAAAAATATTTGTTAAAAAATATTAAAATTACAGAATATTTTTTTAAACGATTTGAAAGCAGCACTCAGGGAACGACTATTTCGAACGAGGAAAATAAATTAAGAGAAGGCAGACTTTTACGAATTATTATAGCTTCCGAGTTATACCGTTATATAAAAAGAGATTAAGCTAACGCATATAATACACAACGCCTCGAGAACTATGTAGCTCTTTGATTAAACTTGCAAAAACGCCTACGGATTAGAAATAAAATAACTCTTAAATTATGTTAATTCAGATTTTTTTAAAAGTTTTGTACTTTCTGAAATATTCATAAAGTTTTATGAAAACGAAACATTTTTTTGATGGTAACCTTTAAATATTTTTTCTTAAAGAATTTGTTAATAATCATAAATTTGATTTTGATATTGGTACCTGAATATGTTGTAAAAAGGATCAATATTTCATCAAAATGCTTTCACTAGATCTAATTTTTTTTGTACAATTTAGTGATAGCACCTAAAATCCTATGCCATACAATTTTATTAACAAGTATTGTTTCTTAGTTCAAACTAAAAAAAAATTTTATGGCATGTGTGTGTGTTTTATATAATTTACTGTAAATAGGAAGGGTATGTGTTCTACTCTATATATATTCTGGATTGTTATAAAAAGCGGCACCGATTTAGTGATGTCTATTTGTCTATCTTTTTATCCACCGTACATAAAATATATATACTGAATCCTTATAAATAGTGGAGTCGATTAAGCAATGTCTGTCTCTCTGTCTGTGTAGTCGTTGAAATCAACTTTCTGAAATCCCTAGGCAACGTATGAAAAAGTTTAACATATCACTATGTCAATTGTTGCTGTCTTTCAGTTGATATTGAAATTCAATTCAATGGGTTCATCAATGGTAGTGTTATGAATAAGAACCCGTTTATAGCTCTATTTTTTTATCATTTTTCTTGAATACAAAACAGACAAAAAAAGGTTTTACATAAATCACAATGCTAATGTCTATATTTGAAACTTTTTGAAACTATTGACAAATAGTTCTTATTTGGTCAATAGTTTTCATAATGTAAATATTCTAATGTTTAAGAACAAATGGTGGGAGTAATTTGCTCATTATTCAGATATTATAATATAGATATGCTATCCCCTTCGGTACTTATTGTACTGAATAAATAACTCTTGAAAATATCACGAGGAAAACAATAAGATAAAATAACCTAACAATTATGGAATAAGCACAAATAAAAATTAATAATTTTTCTGCATAAAAAATTTGAACAATCGGTTCACAAGTGAAATGAAAAAAAACACCTGAAATTTTCTTTAATTTCGGTTTTGTTCTTTAGTGGAAAGTAAACGTACATGTGCTTAATAAAAAATCAGCAATAAAACCACAATTTTAGATTTTCTTTAATGTCTGGTTTATTTTTTTAGAGAACATTTTAAGCTGTAAATGTGAGTAAAGTGTGTGTGCGTGTATGCATGTGTGTTTTTTAAATTCTTTTTGTGTAATAGAATACTTATTAACAGAGGAAATTTTTAAATTTTGCTGTAAAATTAAATTTCTATATTTTGATATTAAAGAATTCATTTTTAAATCTTTCTTAAAATTTCTTCTTTTCTATATTTAAAAATTTTATTGCTTTTAAAAATAAGCATCTTACAACGTTTTCCTTTTCGTGAATGTAGTTCATTTGAATTTCTTTATTTGAAATTAATTATTTATTTCACGACAAACAAAAAATTAAATATTAAAAGAACATTATTTTAATCAATATTTGATATTTCATTGAAATATAATTTATTTTTTTTTTTGTAAAATATTTGAGAAGAATATGCAAAATGAAAAATTTAAATATTTGACTACAGTGAAGGGTACATGTGATTTTAGCTTGTTTTTAGTTAACATTCAAATATTTTTCTAAGATAAACTAATAATTTTATGCCAAAACTTTCTAAAACTGATTTTAAAAATATTTCATATAACATTTCCACAAAAAATGTTTGTCAAAAATCAGGAAAAAAATTGTTTAGACAAATTACTTAAAGGCTAAAACAAATAATTTGTTTCATCTAAATCCGTCCAGTAGTTTAACTTCTAAACTCTAATATTTCTTTATTTATTACCGCTTTTTTAAATTGTCCTACGTTAACAATACTGGCAAAAATCTATTATAACAATGATTGTAATTTGACCTAAAAACATTAAAAAAAGTCGTTGTAAAGAAAAAACTCACTCTATTAATACGAGTAATTAATATGACGATATAAACAAAGAAATACCTCTAACAAAATTATTCATACATTTAGACATCAACACGTTAATACACGTTACTTCACCTACATAAATATTGAAATATTATTTTAAATGAACGAAAGAGCAAACGTATTGTTTTATTTTCTTATACTAAATGATAATTTCAAATATTTTAAAATAAATGGATTTTTCTTAATGGTTATTACTAAATGGTGTTCTTTTGTAGTGTCAATGAAATATTCTCAATGTCTAGATAAAGACCACACAATTGCACTTTATTTAAATACGACAAAACACACAATCATTTATTGGGGTTTTACACTGTAAAACTAAATCCAACGACTTGTCAAGAAATCATATCAAATGAAAAAGCAATATGTCAAAAAATACGCATAGAGATTTGGCAGTAGAACAGCTCGTTTGTATATTGTATCAGAGATGTATTTTAACATTGTGTGAAACCGTCAAACAATTTTCCGACAGTCATACGAATTGCCATTAGATTTTGCTCTATGAAAATTCCATGACAATCTTAACACTTCTATTACCGTGTAAAAGCCCTATTATTTGAATTGTTAAACTCATTTCAGTAAAGAATACAGGAGTGAAAACGTAAAGTGTATTTGTTCATACCCAGTTAACAATTTTTGTCAATTGACATATTTGACTACTACCAAGTAGTAATCTTTACGTTGTCATAGGAAAATTATTAGTTTTCCAAAATTCTTTTAAAAGCTTTCTAAGGACTTTATTTTAGTTCGTAAGTAATTTGTTTTGGCATGATTCTGCAACACGTGTGAAATTTTTCAAAACGTGTAATGATGATTTCCTGTCCAGTAAACCTGCACAACGGAATCTGCAATTTGTGCTTAGTGTTTAAGCAAATTTTATTTGAAACCTCACACATATGTCTAGTGGGTATGTATGCATACACACATATGTATATTCCTAGAATATGTCGATGTGTGTGCTTGTGAATGTGTTCATGAGAATATGGATGCTTTTAGATTCTTTCCAAATAGGTACACACAATTCAATATATGAATAAATGTTAAAATGTGTGTGTACTTAGTTTATTCGACTTAAAAATAAATATTATTTCCTTTGTGTATCATACACCCATACTTTTATAAATATGTGAATGTGTGTGTGTGTGTATAAGTTGTTTTCACACACATTTTAGGGAATATATTTACTGGCATTATGCTCAGACTTTTTTCATATCAAAAACCATTTTTAATTTTTTGCTTTGGGATTGTATGGCTTTAACTGTTGATGAAAAGGCAACAACTACAACAACAACAAAATGGTCTATAAACATTAAAAAAATAATAAAATTTTAGTAACGTTGGGATCAGAAATATTTACGCATACGAGTATAATGAGTGTCTCAGTAAGAATACAATTTTTCATTTTAAAATAAAAACACGTATTTTTTGAAAAAGTTTTAATTTTTTTATAGGATTATAAAGAAATTATGGTTCGATCAAGTATGGAATAAAATATCTTCGCAGGCAATTCGCGCAATGAGTCATATTCTCCATTTGGATGTCTTCGGGCATATACAAAATTATTGAATTTAGAGCTCACACGTCACCTGCCACACAGCGTGTAAAACAATCGATTTATAGCAGTTTCAAACCAAAAATTACATTATTACTGGGAAACTCTTTAGTTCTGAAATAGGTATTTAACAAAAATCACCAAATGGCTTAAGGATACCAATGAACTTTTGAAAGACAAATTGAGTAGAACACAGCATTTTTGCCTCAGAGCTTCAAATGATTTTTAATGCTTAAACAAAAGACAAAATTTAATCCTTCGAAATAAAAGAAAATCAAATATTGAAGAAGATTTGAAAGTAGCGTTGTGGAAGGCACAGATACAAGGTATGCGACATCTTATTTCACAAAGTTTAAAGCAGATCAATATAATTTGAAACAAAATACTGTAAATGAAAGGGACTTCGCACGGTTGGAATGAAAAACTAAATTTTTTCATGCACGCACATAAAGTTTAACAAAAAAAAAAAAAAAATGCGGCCTTAATTAATAAACATATTTAGTTTTGAGATTTGAATACACTTGTCAGTGTAATTTCTGAAGATGCAATAAATATAGTGTGAGTGATAAATTGTAAAATGTTTAGATTAATTGGCCAACTTGGATAAATTGAACTTTTAGTATGTTTAATGTAAATATTATATTGTATGTGTGAAATACATTAAGCAGCCTATACATGACAATAGTATACATGCGCATTAAGGAAAAAATTTTGATTTTGAAGCAATAGCAAAAATTCGAAGCAATACATTGTAAATATTTGGGAATGAAATAGCTTAAGGCAATGGGTTTCAATAAGTACTTACACAAGCTAAAAATAATATTTTGTTAAGTTTTGTGCTTGCATAGAAGCATTAAAAAAGTAAAAAATTTGGTGAAACTTTTTCAAATGCTCTTTTTATGATAAACGAGAGCATTTTCAAATAAAACGACGATAGATTTTAAATGTATAAAATTCTCAAGAACATACAAATTTCAAATGGAAATTTATTGCTTCCAAGAACCACTAACGTAAGCGGGAGTTCAAAAAACATTTATACAGACACTAGCATTTTGCACTCGTAGTACTTATTGAAAGTAAAAATAAAACAAACATTCAACCTTTTACACTTAGCAAAGCTTTGAGCCTGAAGTAATTGAGTGACGAGTTAATATGTCTTAAATGCAGAAGTGCTCTGCCTCCATCCTAGTAAGTGTTATGAATTAACTAAAAAAATTAAGTAGTTTCCTGTTTTTATTTTGTTGAACATAAAATAAGCATTCTTGTCAGCATAAAATAAGCATTCTTGTCAGTTAAAGAGATTGCTTCAATGCTTTTTTGTAACTGATTCTCTATCGTTGTATCGCTTATATAATTGCTTTTAGCCAAGCACCAATTTTTTTTTTTTTGCTGAGATTTATGCCAGTGATTTGGCATGTAGTCATTTTGTGAGTCGTGCGCTTTGTTGTAGCGTTATCAAGCAGATCTTGTTATTTTAATGATGGTGCCAACTTGAGGAACGTTGTCAGTCCAAGAGTAAACATCGCAATAAATTATTTATTAAAAATTGAGAAATTTCTTTGTCCAAACAATTTTTTTCTTCAAAATTTTTTTTTAATCTTTTTTAGTATAATATTTTAAATAATTTTACAATTTATAATAAACATTTTTCACTTTTCATAAAAACCTTTTCTATAATTTTTTTCTTAAATGATAATATCTTACTTGCTTCGAGCTTATTAGGTCAATCATTTGATAGCGCTTGCATGCTGCTGTCGTGTAGAGGCCGCTTAAGACATTCGATAAATTTTTTTTTGTGTTGTTACGTTATAATGAAAAGATAAAACTAAATTGTTTTTTAATTTTTAAAAGATAAAATATGCATAGGCCTTCTGCTGGAAAATTTCACTTCTGACAAAAAACACTAGTATTTTGTCTAATCAGTTTTGTATTTTGTTGTATTAAGTATCAATAAAAATTTAACCAATTAAGGAATATGATGTTATGTGAAAAAAGTGAAGCTTTACGTTAAATTTAATTTCATTTCTGCCAATTTATATTTTGTATCATAAGTTCTAAAATTAAATTTAGCTTTTTATATCAATTTAAAACATTTTATGTGTCATCATATGCCATTCAAATTAAATTTAATGATGCCTGCTGTCAATTTTAAGCTAAAAGTTTTAAGTATTTTCTTATTAGAGTTTTATGTGCTTCAGCTTATTTTTTACGCATTCATGTGGTAGGGGGAGATGAACATTATTATAGGCAATTTATTTGTACCGAAAATTGTTAACGTTTTCATAAAATTACATTTCCGTTTACAGGTCCTTTTCAATATAAATAAACTTTACTCAACAAATTCTTATACTCATTTCAAGTCTTTTACAATTATGTGTTTTACAACAAAATTTTATTGGGAAGAATATAGGTTTTTTTTCTTGTTTGTCAAATTTTGAGGCTGATACCAACTGCTTTTATATCTTTGCAAATATTGAGGGAAAAAACACTTTAACAAGTTCAAAAGTCTCATAAAAAAGTTTAAAATAAAAGATTTATATTTATCTATTAGTTATTAAAGATGTACTCGTATGAGTAGATACTGGAAAATATCGATGAACTATCCGGCTATGACATTAAATTTATTACTGTGTAAAATATATTGCTTCTGCTATTTAAAGTTTTTGGCAAGTGCCCTGTGGTTTTTCGCAGTAGTTGATAAGTCAGTTAACACTCTATTATTTTATGATATGCCCATTAAAAAAACTACTAAATATTTTTAAAAATATATTACTTTTAAAGGTTTGTTTATTGGTTTTCTAAAAATATTTTTTATAATACTTATGAGTGTTTTAAATATAAAGTTCTTATGTTATTAGCAGATATTTTATTTTTTCCTTTCCTTTCCTCTACTCTCCTATCATTGCCACTGCTCTCCTTATCTTTTCTCTGCTTTCCTTGCCTGTCCTTTCTTTTCTTTTATTTATCTTTATTTTCCTTTTCTGCATAATTTCGGATGTAACGGGACTCTCTATAAGATCTTCTCGTCTTAGAGAAGATCTTTCCAGGAACAGTTGTGAATTCGGCGATAGATCTAATTGCGGAGCTGGAACTGACATGTTTTTCTAGCTCTAATGGAATATTTACACATATACTGATAGCCAAAATGCAATGAGATCCTACATGAGTAGCTACTCTTCATGCTGCCAAATAAGAAAATATCAATCATAAGATGACGAAACATGCATCTTGGTATCTTTGCTGAAAACTGCATACTTAATGACTTAGTACAGAAAGCATTTAGAATGCCAGAACAGAACATTCTCATGTCTTGTAATATACTTATCTTGGTCTGCAAACAGCAGATCAAAAGCACTTTTCTGTAATCCATATAAACGAGGATGGAGCATTCAATACAACATAAAAAATCACAATATCGCCAGAGATCTTAACTAGAACATGTAGTGGCAGCAATAAGAAGCCACTGTAACTTTAGCAATCATGCAACAACAATGAGTAAGCCATAAAATTACTACTGTACCAGTTCTCAGCAAAGAAAAAGGACTGTGAAACACTTGCTGTACATCTGCAAAGTACTAGGGAACCAGTTTTATTTCCACCTCAGGGAATGCTAACTAGCTTTGTGACCAGCTTTTCTCCTTCCTTTCCTCTCTTTTTTTATTGTTCCCTTTTAAATTCTTCTTATCCTTTTTATTTTGTTTCTTGACGTCTTTCTATCGCTATTTCTTCTTCTTTTTTCATTCTCTGTAGATATAAAATAGGTTAAAAAATTCCACAAAACTTGCTCGATATTAAATTTAGCGATTTGGCCTCAGGAGCCATTTGATCAAGTTTTAATATAAAGCTTATCACATGCTTCTAGTTAAAATTCATTTGATTTTAAGTGAGTGAAGATAAATATGCCGAGTTAAATATTTTTTAACAAAACCTCATGGTATAAGAAAACCAGGTAACTTCAACAAATAATAAGATTACAAAAAGCCCATATATTTCTTTATTGCTTTTTAGGCCCCTCCAGTCAAAATTTATTTCCTGTGGCTGATATCAAGAAGAGTGCTAGAGCGAAACGTAAAATTTGTTGCCGGTATTGATTTCTCTTAAATTTTAACAGGAGGAACTGTAACAGCAATCGGCTGGTTTCTCAGTATCACCTGGTTTACTTACATCATACGTAGTTCGTTACGTTTTTTAATATTTGTAAATATCTTCTTATCATATAAGTGCATATGTACAAATATGAATAAATATGTTGACTTCTCAAGAAGATTACGGGATGGGACAAATATAATTATAAAGCGGAGGACGTCGAGATTTGTAATCTACCTCACAAATTATTTTAAAAAAGTTTTGAAATGCCCTCATACCCCAGGACTTAGCCTCTGGGAGATTTTGGCAGTACTAAAAAACGTAAGAGGTTACGTCAAAACATATTTAACTCCGCATATTTATTTTCATTTACTTTTTGGTTGTACAGTTTTGATTGAGATTCAAAAAACTTGATCTACAATTTCATTTTAAAGATTCCATCATTACAGTAATACCTCAAAATGTTAACATGTTAGGGGGCCAATGGTTTTCTTAATCATTGTTTAAGCCATCGTTAGTATTTAGTAAACTAAAATTATGTAGATTTTAAACTAAACTTTCTGAAAAAATTATATAAAAGTCTGCATACATTTTTTTTGATAATAGGGTGCAAATTCAGACTTCCAGAGGTATCAATATTGAAGATTTATTTTGTGTTTTTATAGCTTTAAAACCTTGATGTAAATACTAATTAAATTTTTTTTTTATGAATGTAATAACTTGACTTAGAAGGTGAATGTATTTAATAATTTACTTAATACTTTTTTTAAATTCCTCTTTCGTTTTAGATGGAAAATCTCAACAACGTTAAGCTTGTAATTTATCAGAGAATTAAATGAAATTATTTTGTGTGTTCAGTTTTAAAGGACTTATGACGAATGATTAATTAAAAAATAAAATAAAGAAAAGAAAAATAAAATGTTAACTAAGACTCCCTGCAATATTGCTACCGGCAATGAAACTGTATTGCATGCAATTTTAACTAAAAACAAGAAAAACACTAGCGATGTTAATAAAATATACCAACAAAAACAACATAAAGTTAATGCATTTAAACATAATGAAGCTGTAGCAATAATTACAACCACCTACAACGACCCTGCCATCGGTAACAGTAACAAAAGAAATCCCAACAGTTCCCTAAGTATTAAAAGTATTAAACAAATCAAATTCATTGTTCTTGATGAACAAGATTATGATGATGAAATTAATGACACTGATGCTGATTACAAAGTCAACAAGTCAACAAAGTTTATAACAGCATTGCAACAGCAACAAACAATTAATAAAAACATTGTCTTTTAATGCGTGAATTAATTACAACTACAAAAAAACACACACACACACATACAAAACTATTTTAAATGCGTTATTGAGGTTTTTTATAAACTTAAAGTATATTTTTAGTTTGTTTAAGTGTTCAACAGCTTAAAGATATTTTTTATATCTGAAAAAAATAATTCTTTTGTGGTTTGATTTGCAACTATTTCCTATTGCTATTGCCAGCCAACAATCCCTTAATTTATTTATATCTAAACAAGTGAAGAAAAGTGCAGAGAAAATACTTGTGGTGAAAATATGCTCACACAATTGTATACCACTGAAGAGGATCCGGCCTTGTGTTCGATTATATGGGGTACAAATTTTACTACAACACAAATTGTAAGTGAAAATGACAGCAATGCCATAACAGCTGCCTCAACATCATACAATGCTGCAGTGGCTGCTGCTGCTGTTGGCAGTGGCATAAATAGTGGAAGTATTGGAAGCGTTGGTGGGGATGTTGGTGGTGTGGCTGGTGGTGTAGTTGGTGAAGGTGGTGGCTATAGGAGTGATGTTAAAACAGCTATAGCTGCTGGTGCTGTAGGTGTGATTGGTGATAACTTGCGTGATGATCTCTATATAACAAATGAGGTGGGTGCTAAAGCGGAAATAAGTTAAATTGAATATTTTTTATTTATTTTTTTTTAAGCAACATCTAATCTTGAGTTTTTCTTTTCTGTTGTTGAATATTTTTCTTCATGTTAATTTTTGGCAGAAGCAAAAAAGGGAATAAGTGAAAAAAATATTAAAAAAAAATTAATTTAAAATTCTCATTTACCCAAACAGGCCAGGAACAGCATTGCTTTCAGGTTTTTACGGCATTGAATTTAAAGCTTGCTTGCAAACAGTTATTTTAAGCAAAATTAATTAAAATATTGATTGAAATTTAGATAAAAAGAGGTGAAGAGGTTTTAAGATATGTAAGAAATTAATTTATTTTCTTTATTATTTTAATTTTTATTTATTATTTAAATAATTAAGGGTAGAGTTCAAATTAGAATCAGGAACGGGAAAAAGTGGGCAGGTCACTGCAACCAAAGTATTCCTATTCTGACACTACCCTCATATTACGAATATTCTCTAATTAATTAAGAATTCAGAGTCTTCTTTCTGGTGTTTTGTCCGCCTTTTCAAATGACTGCAGATAGTGATGCCCTAAGTAACGAAAACGGGGAGCAAAGTAAAGACAAAGTAGTAAAATCACTATAACTGCATCCAATGGATTTAACATTAAATTCAATGAAAGGAAGTTGTTCTCTTTTGAAAACTTATCACTGCATAAAAATTCGTTTAAGAAGCTAAAAAAGTAAGACTCTGAGACGTTTTTGTGAGCATCGTAAATGTTGTGAACAAGGATTTTCATGCACTTAAAAAATTAAAATATGCGGCTAGAGCAGGCGCTTAAAAATACAAAATAAGCACTAATGCCCTTATGGAAAATAAAAAGACATTATTTTTTCTTATCATATAATCTTACGACATATTTATTAAAAGTTTAATTTAAATAATCGGAAAATTACTTTTTCAAAAATACTTTTAAAAATTTCTTTTAGATCGAGTAAACGATTTAAACAGCAAACTCTGAAAATTAAATGAATGACAATGCTTACGTTTACTACATCATCAATTAATAATACCATAAAATTAACAAAGTGCCTCTTTTCATTTTAAAAACGGTCAAATCGTCTAGAAAATATGTGTTGAAATAAGTAAGAAAACCAGTGCTTTTCAGACAAATTTTCTAGATGCAAAATTAATAAAAAAGGCGTTTGCTGCATTGATGAATTTAAGAATCGAAAGTTGTTCAATAGCATTTATCTGTGAACATTATTGTGAAGTACTGAACTGGAATGACAAAATACATACAAACTTCAAGCACATACGAGTACAAAGAAAAGAAGAAGAATATTTTACACTAAAATGCTGCGAAATGTGTGATCTTTTTTATTTGTGAAATATTTTACAGGTTATCAGTAGGTGAATACTTTTGAATATTCAAAATATAAAACTGAATACAAATTATGGGTGGATATTCAAAATACAAAATTAAATATTAATTATGCATACAAAATATAAATTTACAACAAAATATTCAAGAATATGCAATAACAAATTGATGCCATTTTTCAATAAACTCTCGGATTTGGAAAAGTACTTGATCAAAATCGATTTTAAGTTACTGAGTAAAAACATACATTCGCATGAAAATCCTAACTCTAATTATGAATACTTTTATGTAAAATAGTGGTGCTAAAATATTAATGAAATTGTTTAAGAAAAGGCAGTGAGTCAAAAATTGCTTAACGGTATCAACAGCATATGTGGTCATTTTGACACCACCCCGCTATCAATTTAGTTGCCAACAAGTGTTTTTAATTTTTTAACAAGCGTGTACAAGGAAACGGTTGGTTGTTAACTTAGAACAAAAACAACCATTTTACTTTTTTTAAACTGACATTGTCAAATTGGTAACGAACGTTGTCAAATTCAAAACGCGTGTTTTATTTTGTTAACAAACGGTGTGAATTCGACACCAGTATGTTGTCATTTTGATACCAGCATGGTATCAATTCGACACCATACTTTGTCAATTTGCGCTGTTAAAATGACACCATGCACTGTAAAAACTAAGCAAACGTGGTTGATACGAGTACACTATTGACACCGTTTAGTGTCATGTAGACAACGGATAATGTCATTTTATCTCTAGTTAAAAATGATTTCTACCTAAAATATGCCCATCGTTTTTTTTAAAGTGATGTAAAATAAACTTAGAGTAAACCACTTAAATTATTTTTTGCTGTGACATTTTTGGCTTTTACATTCTATTACGAGTATGTATTCTGTAATTACAACTAGAAAAAAAGTCTTAAATGAGATAATTAAATTTTTGTGTTTGTGTCTTTCATTGCTGCTTTTTAGTTCGCTTATGTTTTTTTTTTTCAGGGGAGTTTATTACTTGAAATTTTGTTTAATAATAATTGCTATGCATCACTTGAGAAACGAATTTTAATAGCAAGTATTTAAAAAAAATAAAATATATACACATTGCGCCAATTTGCTTATTCCTTAAGCTTTAGTTCTTACAGCAATTATTTTCAAAAAAAAAAAAAAAAAAAAAACCTATAAATTTTTTTTCTGTTTATAGTTTTGCTGAGTAAACAACTAACATTTCTAATATTATTTTTATTTTTATTGCGCTAAAACCCTTCTTCTTTCCCCAAAATAAACAAACTTTTATTTCTTTTAGTTAATTTATATTCTTGTTCTTGTTTTTGTTTTATTAATTTGTCTGTCCTATTATGCGTATCTACACTATATTTTTTATAGCTAAAGGATTTCCTATGCAAGCCACAATTATTTGCTTGTGCTTATTTTTGTTTGTTTTATTTCATTTTTTTTATTTTCCACAGGATCCACGCACTGAAGCACTACGTGAATATTCCTACGGCATAATATTGCCCATCATCTGTGCGCTTGGTATCATTGGAAATGTACTCAATCTAATTGTTTTGACAAGACGCAATATGCGTGGCACCGCTTACATTTATATGAGAGGTTTGTATTCTAATTTATTTTTTTTTTATATTATAATTTCATACGTTAGCATGTGAGTTGTAAAAGTACGAACTTTGTAGGATATTATTTGCTTAATGAATGCCGGTATTAAGTAATGATTTCTACATAAAAACATAGAAAGTGTGCTGTGAAAATTAAACATTATTTCATTTTTGTTGTCATGTTTACAACATACAGCCGCCAAAAGCTGTAAGCACCTCATGAATTTTTTTATTATTTTCTATCTGCTGACATTTGCCACATAAATTTATTACAACACGTATCATTCGTGTGAGAACTTTGGTAAGGAAACAAATATTTTTTTATTTGTGTAAGTATTATATTTAAATAGATTGCTTAGGCAGTCTTAAATGTATTTCAATTTCTTGAAACCTACAAAATTTAATGTTAATAAATTAAAAAAAAAAGCATTGTTTTTCTGTGCTTTATAATGCTGTCTACTTTATTGTGAGTTTACTAATTTTAGGAAAATTGTTTTTAATTAAAAAAAATAAAATTTTGTGAGTATTAAACTAAATAAAAATTTTTTCGATTTTCTTTGAAAATATCAGAAAAAAATTCTTTTATCAAGTGATTTTTGTTAAGAATTTTTGATTCCAAATAATTTATAAATAATATCGGATCTAAATTTAATACAGAGATACTACAACTTTCAAAAACATAAATTTTTTGTTTGGCTATTTAATATCGAATTGCAATGCCAAGCTTTTTTATTGAAAAGGAAACATTTGTTCTGTCTTTTTTTATAAAGCGTCTTTTGTATCTTTTTTCTTAATGGTTTCAAAATTTTGTAAAAATGTTTTAAAGCAATGATACACTAAGCTTAACGCATTTAATAAATTCATAATAAGTATTAAGTTATACATTTATGCCTGAAATGAGAAATTTAATTTACATAATTGAAATTTATTCCTTTCGTACATCAATGGCAAGTCAATATAAAATGTTCTATTTCGAGCCAACCACTGCTATTCTAATCATAAAGATAAAAATGATTTTTGTTGTTTGTCAATGAATAAACTATATAACTCATTTACATAATTTTTTTTTATTAGTTGCCTTTCCTTTTGTTAAAGTTATCAAAAAAAAAGAAAATATAGCAACATGTTATTGTGTTAGTGGCAAGTATTATTAGTTGCTAAACTTATTCCTTTGAATGAGAATCCTAAATTCTCCTTTAAATTTGAAAACGAAAAAATTCCTTTTACACATGTAGGGCTTGTTTCTGAAGACTATAGCCAATATAGTAGCAAAATCTTAAAAGTACACAAAAGACATTAAAATTGCCTATTTTCATAAATAAAATATAAATTTTCTTTCTATCAATTTTAAATAATAATTTCTGCCTCAGAATGAAGTTAAAGAGCAGAAAATGTGGTTGACACCACCCTAGACTTTGAACTTTCTAAATTGCATAAATTATTTTAATATATTTTTCTTTGCAATAAATCTGACAAATTTATTTTGTATGAATAAATTTATTTAAAAAAAAATATATTTTTTATAAAAAAAAAAAGTTTTTTGTGTTGACTTTTAATTAAAGTTTACTGAATCTGTTATCAAAAATAATTTTTATTGTTTTTTTTTTAAATAAACACTGAACTGTATCGTTTGTAATAAACCAAAAATATACATACATGCAAACACTGCCTTGTAACTTATCTTACTAAATTTATCTGGAAAACATTAATGCTTAAAATTCAAATTAAATTTTACCATTTCTTAAATTCAATAATGATGAAACAAGACTTTTTAATGGATTTTATGTAGGAGGCATATTTTCTACTTCTAGAGTTCACTATTTGTTGTTTAAAAGAAATTTGTTTTAAGAAAAATAAGTTAAAAATACATTAAATTTAATAACATAGAAAAGCTCACGACAAAAAGACTAAACATAATTTAAGCATTCGGATTAATTTTTATTTCAGTCAATTAAATATTTAATTAAAATGCTAAGCAATATTTGAAATACGTATTTCGCATTTAAATTTTAAGGAACTATTTATGTCTGCACAAGCGCACCGTAGCTTATTTCGTACATTTGTATTGAAAACAAAAACTTTACTTTGTTTTTAATATCTATAAAGGTACGAAAAATATATATTTTTCGTTGCTACAGAAAGAGGCTGTTAATATATATATTTACTAGCTGACCCAACAAACGTTGATTTGCCTTCAAATTTTTTTATTCGATCTTTTATTTTATATTCGATCTTCGTACTCTCAGAAATTTTACTCATAGAATAAGGGACTGTGCAAGACCGGGTAAAAACAGGTAGTAGATAAATAAGCCAGATACCAGCTGCAGCGTCACGTGCTGGGAGGTTTTGTGATGCTAAGCCTTCCACGGCGTAACCCAAAGGCCGTTTAGGAGGAGCACAATGTCATATTAAGATTAGGAAATATATATTGTATTTTGAATAATAGAATAAGTAAGCAGTCGTAAGCTTGCTTAGTTGTTCTTTTAGCCCCAAGAGAACTGAAAATGTTAAAACAAGACAGAAATATTGTTGGAATGAAATGACATTTATTTTTTAAACACGATTACGCGTATATGTATAGCAGCCGCAGCTGCAAGTTGCACGGTCTATTCGATCAGTCCAATTTTTTACTGCTTTTTTTTAGTCTATTTAATATTCTCTTCTAATGATTCAATATTTGATGGTTTGTCAACATCAGCTAATGAAAAATTCCAAAAACAAATCTGAAGGAGTTAAATCTTAAGAAGAATAAATAAAATTGCTTCTATAAATAAAGTTGTTATCACAATGATTTTGCAATAAACTGTACAACAATTAACCAAATATCTGTGATGCTTAGTTGATTAATTTTTAGAAACTAAAATTCATTCGTAGCGTCAGCTCCTTACTCATATCGAAAGAAATAAAGACGCCGCCAGCATGAAACAGTAAATTTTAATGAATGTAATGATGATTCCTTACACAGAAAAAAAACATAGTAATGACCACTTATTTTAACCTTGCTCCAAATTAAATTAACATTCGGATCGTTCCAAATAGCAGTTGCTATATGTCCCAACTACAAAAATGCTGTTACCTAAAATACAATTTGCCAAATGCAAAAAACTGTTTTACTAAATACAAATATAAAAATTGTCTTACCAAATGCAATTGTCCTTGTCCCAAATACAAAACGGCAAATGAAAACACTGTTTTTTGTATTTTTGGGTTTAATTTTTATTTGTAATAACATAAAATCTTTCAATTTGATAATAACCTCACCAATCATGAAAATTTTACGTTGAATATTCCACTGCTCGTGCAAGACAAGTTATAGTTGCTTGTCCTGTTTTTAATTAAAATCATTAATATTAAACAATGTGAGCATCGGTTGTTGACAGTTTTCAACTTTTTTTAGCTCAAGATGGAAGAATTACCGAATGTACAAAAGTAAAAGAAATGTGAACAAAATTTTATTTTAAAATTTTTAAGGTATAACTTACTTGTATCTGTTGCTGTTTTCAGGAGCCGGCATGATCTTAAAATTAATGTCAATGAACATGTAACCATTAGAATCTTTATACCTAGGCTTATCATTCAGAAAATTTGGTATAGTTTCTTTGTTTTTCTTCAATCGCAAGGATTGACATATCTTTCCATAACATTCTTTTCAATTCTTTCTATTGAGTTGTCAAACAACACAACTAATTTAACTGCTTATTGCATTTGAAATAACAACAATCTTCATTTGACGTAAATAATTTTTACTATGTAATCTAAAATAAAAACTTTTTATTAAACTAAATTTTACATTTTCAAATGAAATCACATTTAATTTTACGAAAATCGCATTTGGCTCTTGATTTTAGCTATTTTTGCTACTGCGATAACTAGAGTGCTTTTGTAGAAACTTGTTGCGGCAAATAAAATATCAATTGAATCAACTACTTTTCATTTGCGACAAACACTAATCGCTCAACTGTAAAAAGTATTTGTCATAACTACAATTATTTTTTTCTGTGTAATGGCTTGAGGGTTTTATGAATATTTTTAATTAATTTCCATAATTTGATAAACCTTACTGAACAGAAATGTTAACACAGTTTAAAAGTTTCCTTATTTAATTAAAAGTTTCCTTATTTAATTCTTATGATTTCTATTGTTGTAATACTTTTTAGTAAAATCTCATAACTATGTAAATATTACTTAAGATTTGTAAATAAATAAAGATAAAGAAAAAATGTTAACACAGTTTGATTGAAAGAGATAGTCGATATATAAATTTACATACGTCTGCGATTTGATTTATTTTTATACAAAATAACTATTTTACTCCATCTCTTCCTGTTATTTAGAGCAAAAAAAAAATTATGATATGTACTACATTTCAAAGAAATTTGTTGAAAAATATTGATCCTTAAAACAGCCAACTAAATTATTTTATTAAAAAGTGGACGTTAAAATAGACATGGGAAATTCAAAAGCACATGGCGACCTTTCTTGGAATGAAGCAGTTACATATATTAGAAAAATATGTTGAAAAAGTAACTCACAAGCACACAAACGAAAATGGGCGTGTCCAATTCCTTAGAGTATAAAGATTGTTATCTTTATGAATAATATTAGCTACCAGTTGCCATACTAAACATCTTTTTTAACTACATTTTGAAAAAATATAATCATAAACTAAAACAAAAACTTTCCATAGAAATATTCTCCAAAATTTCATAATCTTATGTCAAGTGAGTTGATCCAGTATTAAGTTCTGTAGAAATATAGTACACTAGTTGACCCGCAAACGTTGTCTTGCCTTAAAATTTTTATATATTCGATCTTCTTACACTAAGAAATCGTACTCATAGAGTAATCAACCGTGCGAGACGGGGTAACAACAGGTAGTAGGCAAATAAGCCAGATATCAACTATAGCGCTACCTGCCGGGCGGATTTGTGACGTTAAAATTTCCAAGATTATACGTATAAACCTTCCTCTTCAATCCCTCTATCTATTAAAAAAACCGCATCAAAAGCCGTTGCGTAGTTTTAAAGATTTAAGCATACATAGGGATATAGGGACAGAGAAAGCGACTTTGTTTTATACTATGTGGTGATTTTCCTTTATCCTGCTGAATTGTTTAATTTAAAAACCTAAATTGAATTACCCTTCAAAAACTAATTAAATTTTTCGGACACGAAATGTAATTTACTTTTGCTGATCTAAAAAAATTCTCATTTATATTAAACCATAAAATAAGTTGTTTTCTGTGCTTTTCTAATCAAATAAGTACTTTGATCTTTTTAAAAAAAAAAAATAAGCTCACATACAAACATTCATAATAAATACGGAAATGTTTTTGGAATATGAGTACTCGTGCATTTACAATCCTGCCGAACTTTTTTTACATCATTGTTCACAAAAAAAAGTATAAAAAAGGACAGACAGCTAATTAGGCTTTTCATGTATTATACGAGTACAATTTAACAATCATCTTCAAACATGTGTTGAATTGTTGTTGGTGTAGTAACTGCAAACGAAACTTGTTAGCAAACAACTTACAACTTTTAATTTATTCATAGTGCACGAATTCCTAATGCTTATCAGGCGATGAAAACCATGAAACTGGAATAAGTTTACAAATTATATTATAATATAATAATAAAATTGAAATTTCTTAATACATTTTGATATAAATATTATGAGCCGTAGCGAATCTTATATACCCTTCAATATAGTAAAATATTAAAAATATTGTGGGATTCACATCGTTGTATTAACCTTTCACAAAATAGTATGACTTGTAACCGATAGGACTCATAATTCTTAAAATCATACTAAATTGTGAAAGATTAATACAATTGTTATTGTGCTTCAAACAAAAGTCATAAAAGAATAAGACTTTTTCTACTGCGAGGGCGGATCAATAAGCTCGTGACTTTTCAAACTCATAGTTATATGAAATGTAACACTGTTCCCATTAAGTACCACCTTTTAATAGACTACTGTAAAATTTTGAGCAAGTGTCGTCATTTGCTGTTCAAAACATACAACGTCGTGAATTTTTCTAAAAATAGAAAAAAAGTGAATTTCGAGAGCTCATTAATCATTATTTTTTGCGAAAAAAACCCTCAATCAAACTAAGGAAAAGCTCGATAAATACTATGGGGACTCTGCACCAGCAATTTCAATGGTAAAAAAGTGGTTTACAGACTTTCGTTGTGGTCTCACAAGTACAAAATGTTCTGGACGGCCAATTGAGGTCAGTACACCCGAAAATGTCGAAAAAGTCCACGATATGGTGTTGGCCGATCGAATAGTAAAAGTGCGTGAGATTGTTGATGCCATAGGCATTTCATATGGCAGTGTGGTTTAGATTTTAAATGATCAGCTGGGCTTAAGAAAGTTGTCTGCAAGATGGGTGCCGCGTTTGCGAGACGTGTGCAATCTCAATGGCATAACTCTATGAGTTGGGCTACGAATTGATACCTCATAAATCATATTATCCGGATTTAGCCGCTAGTGACTACTTTCTATTTCCAAACCTAAAGAATTGGCTCGCTGGAAAGAGATTGAGCTCCAAAGATGAAATTATTGATCAAACAAATGACTATTTTAAGGACCTTGAAAAATTCTATTTTTTGGAAGGGATACAAAAACTGGAGAAACGTTGGACTAAGTGTATTGAGTTACAAGGAGATTATGTTAAAAAATAAATTTTTGTTTTGCAAAAAAAAAAATTTGTTTCATTCAAAAAGTCACGGAGTTATTCATACGCCCGTGTATGTTTAATATATTTTGTAATAAGATGCAACTGACTCAAATTGGAAAAAAACAAAAAAAAATCTAATGAAAGCCAATATAAAAATCAAATCGATATCTTGAAAATTAAGCAAGTTATGACCAAATATATAGAATAGATAAACGTATTGGCTTTAGCTTGAATTTTTTTTTTTTTGTTGCGAATAGTGTGAAAATTTTTTTTAAAAATACTGCAAGTTATGACCAAAAAGGAAAGCATGTTTAAAACGACCTTATTTTTTCGTGAGTGATTTAGCTTTTACCAGCCTTTTTTTTGGCAAATTTAAGTTATTTTTTTCTAGCTCCTGGCAATGCTGCTGCCTACTTAAAATTTTTTTCCATTATATTCAAAAACCATAAGCACAATTTAAGTACACTAGCGCTCACAGTGACAGTGCAAACGAGTAAAAACTGATTCATTTTAGTCAATACAACAGCCAAAATGTACATATTTCGCTTCATATGCCATAAAACTAACTTAAGCAAATTTCTTTGCTCAAATGAAAAGGCATACCTCGATTAACGCTACTTGTTTTAGCGCTGTTTCGCTATAACCCTCTGAAAAATTTATTTTAAAAGTTTTCTTTCATTAATTTCAGATGAAAATTGATAACAAACACTTAATTTACAGTTTTTGGAATCTTTGTTTGTGAAAAGAAAAAAATATGAAAAATAATTTTAATTCGGAGAATTCCAAAATGTGAAATTTTGTATTAAGTTTTCGTTAAAAAAACTGATAGTTTTTGAAATAGACCTCAGTTATTTTAATTTAATAAATAAAATTGTTAAAAATAATCAATTGAATCACAGACACATGTTGCTAAGCAATTTAGACGTTAGGAATGAAACTGAATGTTGTAGTCCGAAGTGTCTTAGTTAGGAACGTAACCCCATAGCTTAAAGCAAATAGCACCTCTTTTAACGCTCATCTCTCTCTAGAACGTAAAGTGGGCAGCAAACGAGGTATGACTGTGCAATTGATAGAAAGAGTTACAGTTTTCGGATTTGTTGTTGGGTTTTGTTTTCGGTAGCATTAATAATGGGAAAGCAAATATTTTGAAAATTAAAATGGGACACTCACCACCTAGTCCAATATGCTCTGCATATGTGCAAACAGCAGAATATGAATTGATGGTCTAGTGAATACCTTTAAAGTGCTATATTGAAAATTCAAATCAATACAAATTTTTTATATAACATGAACCTGCCGTAAAAAGATATGTGAGAGTAAATGGAAATTCCATCTCTGCTAAAAAGTTATCACAATTTTTATTTTTGTTTATACATTGCAACATCTAACTCCAACACCACAAACACAACAGTGTGTTTTAAATATAAGAAATTAGAATATACACAAACCACAGTGTATACCATTTCAATGCCACAGTATAACAGTATGTTCAACAATGAGCCAGATTTTCTTAAGACTTGGCTACATGCGGCACATGTCGATTTTGTGACAAAATAACATTTCATTTACTATTAAAATTTTAACACATGTAGTTACTAAGATTTTTCTGCACGCATGATAAATGATAAACTTATCGTGAAGTCAGGGCTACATGCACATGTGGCTTTTTACATTTCATGTACTGCGGGTTTTACATGTCATAAGCCTGCAGTAGATATGGAGCTGATTTTACAAACGTCACTCGTTATTGATCGACATTTTAATAGAGTCTAAATAAAAGTTTCTAAAGATACCCCGGAATACAAGTTACCGCATTCAGTTTTAATTGAAATTTTATAACTTGGCACCCAAAATTTAATAAAAAACAAACACAAATTTAAAAAAAAGAATTAAAATTTTTTTCTAGTCTTTTCTTGTACTCAGCATCACTTCATCATTTCATAGTCATCAGCTTTTCATCTTTCAAATTCTAATGAATTAAAGTGTTTGTTAAAGTTTATGTAAAACTTACAGTAAAATACTTTTCAAATAATAACAAAATAATTAATTTCAGCATATTCAACAGCCGCTTTGTTGGCCATTGTGTTTGCTATACCATTTGGGATTCGTATGCTAGTGCACAAGGACCGAGGACAATGGGAAGAATTTGGCCCAGCATTTTACACAGCACATTTAGAACTGTTCTTAGGAAATGGATGCTTAGGTTGGTAAATAAATAATCTTAAGAAAATTCAAAAAAGAATTTCATGCTACCATGTATTTATTCTCTATGATAAAAAAAGGTGTGGGTGTAATGATGCTTTTAATACTGACCATTGAACGTTACGTGTCGGTATGCCATCCCAGTTTTACCAGACCAGTAATGGGTCCTCCGGGGTTTGTTGAAATGTTTTTGTTTATTAATAGTTCATTTATCCTTTTTATATAAAACGAGTGTCATTTTAATTTCAGTCTCATTGTATTCCTAACAACATTTGTAACGTTTATTATTTACCTACCCAGTGTCTTCCGTGGGGAACTAATTAAATGTGTTTTACAAACAGATGGACGTTTTGTGTACTTTCGCAGAGATAATAATGCATTTTTAAGAACATTATTTTATTCGGTAAGCATATTAGACAATTAATAACTTAATTTTTTAAACTTCTTTTACTATTTTTTTTTGTTTTAATTTTTAGATCTATAAAGTAATATTGGAAGTGATATTTAAATTAATACCAACTGTTTTGATAGCTGGTCTTAATTTACGGATTATGATGGTTTATCGTCAGACCTGTGAGAAAAGACGTAAAATGACCTCATCAAGAGCTTCGTACATCAAGGATGCTGAAGAAAGAAGACTATTTTTATTGTTAGGTAAATTCAGTTTATTTAAAAAAAATTCATTTAATTCAATACGTAAGATGATAAAAAGGAAAGTTTCTACTTGTCTTTCTGATGACTGAAACTCAAAGTCACTGAACGCGGATCTCTGGAATATAAGTGTAAATCGTTTTTGTTTTTTTTTTTTTTTCAACACATTTTTTGGGTATCATGCAAGAAAACGAAAATTAAGCGAAAAAAAGCACAAAAAATTAATTTTACATATTTTTTAAACTAAGTTTTTGTTATAAATTTGATTTACAAAATTTGTTTTTTAAAAACTTATACCTTTTTCACTTTTTGTGAGGGATACAAAAATTATTTCATGGCACCCCTTATATTGGTGGATAGTGTGCTAACCTATCAGTCTAGAGATTTTCTGGTTCAATTTCTGATTAAACCCTAAGAGCCTATGGTTAATGGAACCAAGTGTTTGTTAAAAATTTTAATATAATCATTAATTTCTCATAAAAATTTAAATTATTTAAAAAAAAATAATTTTTCCTTTTAAGTGCTTTACAAAATTAAAACAAAAAAATAATTCCTAATTAAAATTATACTAAAAAAAATTAAGCTAGAGATTTATTATTATTTTTAAGTATTTATTATTATTTTTTATTTAAATTTTAGGTAGCACATCAATTTTATTTCTTGTCTGTGTCTCTCCCATGGCGATATTGCACATGACAATTGCTTCGGAAGTTTTGCCTAGTTTCTCATTTCAGGTAAGTTGTAAAAAAACTTAAATGTTTATGTTTTCTTTTTTTTTTTTTTGGTATAGGAAATTATTTCAGAAGTAAAAAAATTTTTCAGAAGTAAAAAAAATTAGTATTAATTCAGTTAATGCTGCACAAAATATTTTAATCTCATGGTGGGAAGAAACGAAAGCATCTCTTTCATTAAAAATGTTTTAGGGAAAAAAATTTAAAGCTTTCTAAAATGTTTAAATGCGTAGTTTGTTTTCTCTGCCTTTACCAATGGCGCACTTAAATCTTTGTGAATATTTAAGTTTTTAAAATACCACAGAGTTGATGCTATTCTTCTTTAGAATGAAAAGGTTTATTTTACTTTTGTAAATATACTGTGTAAATGCAATAGTCTAATTTGCATCTATTTTTGCTACTGACATGGCGGATAATTCACCCAATGAAGTCTTTGAGCTCTTAATGAATACTAGATTTAGGGAGTAGTTGTGATATGAGAGTATGTTTTGTTAGAATAGATCTATTCTATATAATTCTAATTTTCCAATAAATGAAATAAAAAAATGTTATTTTCCCTTTTCTCTACGCTGCTGTTGTTAATCAAAATTATTAACATTTGGTAGACATGACAAGCACTTATATTTTTCATCTGTGTACATATAAAAGAGTGTATGTTTAGAGGTGTATGTGTATTAATAGTAAAAACATTTTCATTTCCGCTTCTAAATATTTTTAAATTGCCATTCTCCCAAATGTAAACTGAAAAACGTGCAAATGATCTGTGTTTACAAATTGTAACTGAATGTTTGCAAATCCATAAACAAATTTAGGCTATTTTTGGCGCAATTGCTCTGTTCTGTTTTATTTGCAGTTCAATTGCAACAACAACTCATGCAGGCATAATCTTAAAACGTGTTTAACAATTTCAGGTGTTTAGAGCATTGGCGAACCTATTGGAGTTGACGAATTATTCAATAACATTTTACATTTACTGTTTATTTAGTGAAGATTTTCGTAATACTTTAATGCGAACAATTAAATGGCCCTGGATTAAAACACAATTCTGTCATCAAGTGGATGAGGTAATAAAATTAATTATTAACAACGAAATTTAAAAAAAAAACATTTTTGTTTCATAAGCCTTTATTTAGCGAATTTTTTTCTAAGAAAATTGTTTAATAAGCACTTATTAAACAAACATGTTTTTTATGAATTTCCTTCTTAAATTTAAAAAATTTTAAATAAAATATTTGTTTTTTTTTTTTGCGAAAAAAAAAATTTTTGTTGCTTTTTTTAATTTAAAAGGTCTCTGCAAAACAAACAGCTCTGGCCAATTTTGATAAATTAACTTTGCGTAATCATCATATAACCACCACATCTGGTGTTTGCACTGGCATGGGACGTTCCAGCAGTATTTGATGCAAATTTTGTGTTTTAAATACCTTGTTGGTCAGCGTAATTTAAATTTCTTTTTAAGTTACAAAAAACAAAATTAATAAAATAAAACAAAAACTATTTTTGAAACCAAAACTATTAATATTTATAGAATATTAAATTAATTACAGAAACCATAAAATTATATTTACTAAGTTATAACAAAAATTGTAAAATAAAAACTAAATCTGTGTTCATTGTTACAAATTAATTTATTTATAAAATTAAAAAAGAAAAATTTACACTAAAAAATAAAAAGTACTTGTATGAATATTTTGGGAATTTACATGTATTTACTTATTAAATAATTAAATATTATAATAACAAAACTTATCGTGTATACTATTAGATATAATTATAAATGTAGTAATAGACACAATATTTAAAATTAAAACAATTTAGCTAAGCAAGAAATATTTATGTTATTATTTTTTCAAAACTTTTAAATAATTAAATTAATCATGCAGCCAGCTAATGCTTTTATTCTGCAAACTCATAAATAATTGAATAAAATTATAAATTTTTTCTGTTTTTTTTTTTTTTTTTTGCAAAATTAGTGGAAAGAAACTGATTAAAAAAAATGATTTGTTTTTTTTTTTTTAATTTTTAAATAAATTTTTTTTTATATATTTTTTTAATTGAAACCAACAAAACCTTTCTACTTGCAGTTTATTGTTCGAAATTTCTGTAAATTTGTATGTATTCCACTTCAAAGTCATATAACCCATTATTTGCAGAGTTAGAAAAGAAACGAACCATTTCATAAACGTTTGTTATAAATTCACAAAAATTTTAAATCATTTTGTATGTACAATGTATAAAACAAAAAAGTTACATATAAAACGATTGGCTTAGCGTGCAGTCTTCTTCTTGTTATGTACTAATCCAATCGTACATTTATGTATAAAACAAAAGCCGAGCATACTACAATGCCTCGTGTAAAGAATTATTTACTGCGTAGCTATTTTGCAAATGATAAACATGTGGGCAATAGTAAGTGCTCACACAAGAAGCCAGGCAGTCGCGCTTATGCACATGTGTGTATATTGAATTTTTTTACTATGTACCGATACAAATACAAAATAAATCACTGTAAATGCTTGCAGTTTTTTTTATTTTTATTTGCTTTTTACTCTGAAAAACTACAAAACGAAACGAATGCAAACCTTCCGTTTTGTGTCTTTTCAAGCTCTGATTTTTTTTTATATTTTATGAAACAAAGAATGTTTTTAAACACAATTGTAGTGGTTATATTTTATTCACAATAACTTTTGATTTTATTTACAATTAAGCAAATCACACAACAGTAACATATTTAATTGTCCCTTAAAGAAATAAAAGAGCTCTCATATATGAAGATAATCATCAGTGTAAGATAAGAAATATTAGGAGCAGGAAATGTAGGTTTTGTTATTTGCAAGTACTTTGAGACTGTCAGATTTCAAACACGCAAACAAGAAACTTAACAACAGTTCTTGAGGAGGTTAGCCCATATAATTTATAATTTGCAATAACTCGAGAAGTAGCTCTCTGATTAAACTTACAAAAACACCTAAGGATTAGGAATAAAATAAATAACCTTTAAACTATTTTATATCAAGTTTTTAACAGTATTACAGCCCTTTTACACTTGGCAAATGAACGGTTCACATTACAAAAATTTACTTTTTCTTTTGGTTAAAATTTTAAATTTTTTTAATTTCTTATACGTTCACTCACTCACTCACAAAAACAAAAAATCCAAAACACAAACAAATACCTTAAACAAACACCAAGAATGAAAGAACAAAACTAATTGCCGAGTACGGGCAAGTGTATATTGAAAAAATAGGAATTCTCTTCCACTCAACCCGTTCATCAGCAAACACAAGAGCTGCGCAAGAGACTTGCGCAAGTCACTTGCCAAGTGTGAAAGCCATCTTATAGTTTAGACAAAGTTCTGTCTAGAAAAATTAAAAAAATTTTTTTCTTAAAAGAGTATTATAAGTTAAAGCGATTGGAGTTTTAAGTTGTACGCCTTGTGATGTATTTAAAATTATAGCTAAATTCATAAAAATTTTTGTTTAACAAGGGCTTATTAATCACATTTTATATGGGCAATTTGAGCTTATTAAACAGAAATTTTGGCTGTTAAAATATACATTACGAATATTTGAGTGACCACTTTTTATACATTTTAGTTGAGATGCATGGCTAACAATTAAATGATTTAATTAGTTTTTAAATGTTGAAAAACTTCATATCTATTAATTGACATTTGATATTATTAATTTGTGCTCAGAGTGAATATTAACAAATGATTTACTGGGAAACACAAATTTCAAGAAGGTATATCAATTGAAATGGATTTTTCTGTGTAATCGATATCACTTCCAAAATGAAATTAAATCTAAAATAAATAACATAAGCTTTTTATAAAGTTATTCTGAATTTTTGATATACTTACGGCTCATTTTGTTTATATTCTCTGATTTTAGCAATTGTGACAGTTTTTATATATTTTGTTTTGAATTTAGTTTTTTATCCTTTGAAGTGAAATTAAATTGTAATAATTTTCAGCTTGTGCTACACATCTCGAGAATGTATATTTTCATATCGTTCTTCCTTAAGTGTGATTATTTCCCTCAAATTATTATATAAACTCATTTTCAATCCTAAATGAACAGGTGAGGTAAATTGTATTTTAAATATTATGCAAAATTTGCTCATGTACTTAATTAAGTAATTAATTAAATGTTTTGCTACATGATTTATAACTATATAATGTATTTAATTATTGATAAAAGAAAATTAATAAATTGATGTTTAATTATACATGTTCACATGTATTAAATGCAGTCAACAGATGCCTGATATAAAACTTTTTAGTTTACAAATATTAGAAAAAAAATTTAACAAAATACTAGAAAAAAATAGTTATTTAAGTAAATAATTTATTCTTATAGAAAATATATAAATATAAATATACATGCGTGTATGTATGAATTTACCGGTACTCATTTATAAATACATAATAAATAAATTGTATTTTTGTGTGACGAATATAAAAGTATAATTATAGATTTAAGTGTTTAATTTTTCATTAAATTCAGTTTATTTGCAGTTTAGTTTATAGAATTAAATAATTAATAACTATCTACACAGATTAGCATATTAATACATACTAAAGGACTGCACAAATATGCAAAGTATGCTTGTGCAGCCCTTTATAAAATAAAATTTTACACTTGCTTGTAGTGAGATGTGTTTTTCAAGTATGCTTGTAAATTGCTTACACGCTTGAGTATTTACAAGTGATCTGGCAGCATAGCAAGTGTTAAACATTGTAGTTGGTCTATTAATGGAAAGCTGTGCAATTTTTCAAATGCAATGCTTAAATCACAGTGTCACACAGAGGCGTCAAAAACAAGTTATATCTCTGTCTCTATAATTTTTTAAATTGTCTGTTTTAAATCTCATTTCCTGGCAGTTTACATGGCCGAATTATATATGATAAAGCATTAAAATCAGCTATAAATTTTTTGCTCTCTTTCGTTTGGACTGCATAGCTGTCAAAATTTGTTTACATTCTGTGCCCGTTGGGCTTAAAAAATTATTTAGCGGTAATTTTAGTATCTTACTAAAATTAATTTCCACTGATTGTTTGAAAATAGGGGACTTATACCATTTTCAAAAATGAGAGCTCATATATCTATTTAATGTGGTTGTACCTTATGATTTTATTTTTAGTTAAATATATGTTGACTAGGATTGTGATGTTCATATCTGACCTAGTTCACATGAACGATTCAGCAAACTAAACGATTCGGCCCATTAAATTTTTTTAAATTATTTCGTTTATCGTTCACTTTTACTGTCTACGATTATAATATCTAA
Source organism: Thelaira solivaga (assembly GCA_947397855.1). Taxonomy (NCBI): domain Eukaryota; kingdom Metazoa; phylum Arthropoda; class Insecta; order Diptera; family Tachinidae; genus Thelaira; species Thelaira solivaga. The sequence goes on along the minus strand of OX377612.1, from coordinate 23,133,668 downwards.
AAATTTGATTCAATGTAAACAAGAAACTGTAATGATTTCAAAAATTGTCACTTAATTTAAAATCAATTTGAAATAAACGATTATGTACAAACATAATGTTGACCAATTGTTTTTGTAAACACACAACTCCTCACACACAACTCAAACACTATGCAATGGTTTTAATTGTTTCTTAAGACACTTTTTTATTTATGTCTTTTAGTTTTAAATTGTTTAAACATAAAAATTTTAATTTTTCTAAAAAAATTTATTTTCGTATATTATTAAACTATTGTTGTCTTGCTCTGCCTAAAAATTTAAGTTTTTGGTTTTTGAGCTGTAAAATTCTTCGCCTCTGGGATTCCTGTGATTCCAAGATTCCCTGCTTGAAACACAGAATAGTCCCATTATGATTTTAATATACTTTTTTTTATCAAACATGCTCGTATTTCCGTTACACTAACTGCCAAATTACCTAGTTAAAAAAATTTTATTTATTAAAAATATTTTAATATTTCTCTGTTAATTTCTTGTTCATATTTAAGTGCCAAAAATCAGTAAGAAAGTCTGTTTTATATCATTTACAACGCCTCCAGAAAATAATCCTTACTAAAACTACACTAAATAACTATAGTTATAATTTTACCTTTAGTTTGTAGTAATCATTCTATTAAAAATTTAATTTTATGTTTTAGAAATTTTACTTTTACTCAGTCATGAAAGAGAATAGTTTAAGCCGCAACAAACAACATTTACTTTAAGCAAACTTCATTTTCAAAATTACAAAATGAAAAACATACAAAAACAAATAAAAAGTAAATTAAAACTATTGAAAAAAGTACCTATAGAAAACAACAATAATATTTCAATTAAAAAATAAAAACAAATCAAAAAATACAAGAGTATTAATTACATGCATACAAGACAAAAAAGAAAAACATTTAAAATAAAGAAAATTAAAATACAATTTTGAAAATCTAACAAAATAAAAAATTTAATGAAAATAAACTTAAAAGTAAGTGAAAATATTAAAACTCAAAAGCGTAAATATTTCTAAAAGAAACAAAAATATAAATAGAAGAATAGCACAGACAGATTATATGGCCAAAAGTGAGGAGATCTTTTAAGGGAAATTGCTCTTTTTTTAAAATCATTTTAAGGAAATTAAAATTGGATGACAAATCTGTTTTGTATTAATTTGAAATGGAAGAAAAATTGATCTTAAGAATCAGCTCAGTAACTTAACATTTCTAAGTCCTGAAAAACTTTCATTATAAAAAAGGCTTTGCAATTGTTATTTAAGGCGTTCTGCAAAAACCCTGTGGGAAATGTTTCAAAAGAATATGTACCTTGACTAATCAAAAATATACTGGAGCTAAAAGCAATATATCTTGACTTGGAAAAAGAGAACTTAACTTATAATACCAATGAGTACGTAAATAGTACACAAGCTCCAATTTCTTTTGGGATTGGTACCGTTTGTACATTTGGGTTTTTACTTAGTGTTATTCAGTTTTTCAGCAGCATTCAGCATTAGTTGCGAGATTAGCTGAACTGAGATAATATACGGCACTCGTCTAATATTGACTAATCGTAGAACCAGTCTGTTTAGATTAGCTCTAGAAAATGTCACTAAGTATGTAAATAGTTGTCCTCCTAGGACATCGCAATGTTAAAGTGACTAGTCTATTACATGAAAAAGATCAAAGGCAAAGATCGTTCCTTACACTTGAACGACAAGTCCACACTTGAAGGACAAGTCCAAGGGTGTGTTTTTATCTACATGGTAACTATCGATATCGGTAACTATAGTTTGAAAGCTGAGAATGTTCTAAAGCTAAAAATCAAATACAATTACGAAAATCATAAATACATTTAACTTTTTCATTGAAATAGGACCTATTACAGAACTAGAAAATCAAAACACGCAGTTAGAGTTTGAGTAATAGAAAAAAAATCATTTTCGCACCGAACATGAACGGAAGCAAAATATCAAACAAAAATAATTGTAGACTTGATCAAAAAAATAACAGACTTGTTTAAAAAAATTTTTAGTAAAAATTTTTCTCATAATTTTTTTCTGTGTTGACATATCTGTTTAGTAACACCTGGCAAGTTATCACAAATTGTTTAACGGCAAAACACCGCTTCCTAATTATGAAAAGTAAGTTTGAAAAAAATGAATCTGTATGCGAAGGTCAAGAGAATTTTTATAAAAGAAATGTGTTTAGTGATAAAGTTCATTTTTATTTCAATGGCTAGGTAATAAGCAAGATTTTTTGTGTTTTGAGCGAACACAATCCTTTAGGGAATAATCAGGACATCCTTTAAATAGGAATTTGGTTCATATTATCAAACTTCTATTGCTACAACTGAAATATTAGATTATCAAGCATGAAATCACGTTTATTTTAAACCACGAACGATTTTAAAATCACATTAGTGCTTTTTTAGTGTTCTGGAAATCATGAAATTTGTAGATTTCAGTAGTGATTTTTACTATTTTCAATCACCAGCTTAAAGTTGTTTCTCGTTTGTTTAAAATACAATTTAAGTCAGAAAAAGAAGTACAATAAATTAAAATCCTGATAAGTTTAAACAAAAGAATAGAAATTGTTAAAAAAAAAATTATTTTGTCTTTTTATATTTGTAAATTTTAAGGTTTTGTTGTTTAAAGTAATTAATTTGTTGACAAAAATTAATAAAAACAATTTAAATTAACTGTATATAATAATTTTGTTAAGAAATTCAAAGAAAAGTGGCAGTAAGCTGGACGATTTTAAATCACAAGATTTCAAATGATTCCGTGATTCAAATCACTTTGAGAAAAAGTGTACCTGTATGACTACAGAATTTTTGACCAATCACAAATTAGATTATCACAACAAACATAAACAATTTCTCAGTGTACGACTTTTCTGTAAATTTTTAAAAAATCATGGGTTATAATCATATAAGATCTATCGTTCAGCCCAGTACGAGACTCCTTATGAGTCTCGTAATCATGCCTAAGTCTAATGGGACCAATGTCCCACTGACTAAGCAGCTCATTTTGCATCTTACCACCGCTGAGCACTCGCACAGAAGGTGTTTTAACGTTTTGCGTCCTTCCCAACAGAAACGTCATGGGCCTTTTTGTATCACATCAATATTACTCATGTGATAGTTAAGTCTAAAATGGCCCGTAAGTAACATTTTCAAATAGTTGATGAAAATCTACCACAACAATTCCTTAAATTATAAAAAATGTTCAAAAATAATATAGTGTAAAAGCTTCTTTTAGTAAATGTGAAATTCTGTTTGAAAATTGAACTTCTTTTTAATTTGAATTTCTTTTCATATAAAATTCTTATGAATTTTTTTTAGTTCCAATTTTTTTTTTTTTAACAAAATAATTTTTAATTCAAAAAGTTGTAAAAGGAAGGTTTAAAATTTTTTTTCACTCTTATGAAAAAATTTTTTAAATATTTTTCTGATATTTTTGTAGAATACAAAACAAAATAATAAACAAAAATTTACTTTTCAATTTCAAAAAACATATTTTGAGTTATGACGCTATTGAAGTAAACGAGCGATACATTCTAAAAATATGCTGTAAAGTCAGTGTCGAATTAACACTTCTTAAGTAAAATACCTAGTACCGGTATTATTACATTCTATAAGGTAGGAAAGCTATTACTGAATAAGGAATATGGAATTAACATCGCTATGAAAAAATTAATGCGTGGGCTATACAAAAGATAATTTAAATGGCGGTACATATATCCTATTTATAAGAAAACTTATAGCATTCAATGACATCATTAAGGAACATGCATTGTGTTGAAATTTCTAATAAATATTACATGTCATCATTAGCCGGTAGTACATTCTTCTTAATAAGTAATTTTGTTTGACCCTTTCAAAGTAACTTTCTATAGCTTAATTTAATGTAACTATTATCCTAGAAAAAGTTCTCCTGACTTTCTCAGAGCAAACAGATAAAAAATTAACAAAAATTAAAATTAAAAAAAAATATTTTACGACAAAAAATAAATAAAAAAGTTCATATCTAAAAATACAACAGAAAGTAAAACAAAACCACTTTTAAATTGCTGACTACAGAAATCAGAAGAAGAAATAAAAACAAATTCAAAGTTTTTTTAAATTCTGACAAAGAAAGTTCAAACATCATTTCAACTAATTTGTAAAATTGTTTTGAAATTTTAAAATTTCTAAATCAGAAATGAATAAAAAATATTTTTTTTTGTTTGCTATTTTTAAACTTCCTGTGTTTTTTTTTTTTTGTATGAAAAGTTCCAGTTATGGATTCTGTATAAAACTAAAAACAAAAATACAAACATCAAGTGAAAAATGTTCAGTAATTATTTTACCACATGGACATTTTAATGTTTTTAAGTATTTTTGTATACAAATCGCATTTTGGCTTCAATCTATTTTCGTTTTTAGTTGTAGTTATAAATTTAGTTCCCTTTCAACATAAAATACAAAAAAAAGAGCAACACAATGTTTAAGAAAGCCTAAATATAAATAATATTTTTATTAACTATAAAAAGAAATGCTAAAAATATATAAATAAATACTATATTTATGATAATAATAAAAAAAATATACAACAAATTACCATATAAAAACACACACTCAAAACCAAATGCAAGTTTGCATTTAAAAATAAATTCTTTTATTTTCAACATTTAAAATTATGAGTTTTTTTTCCGCTTTCAAAATGAAGTTATGAGATAGAGTTATTTAAATGTGAGGAGTTTGTTCGTTCTGTTTTAAAATTTTTTTTAAAGGGGTACGTTTTTGTTTATTACGCTATTTATTTCTCAAGTAACAATTAACAGCAGCTAAATGAACAAATATTTTATTAAAATATTTAATTCAGAGCAACTGGTTTAACAAAGACAATCAAAAATTTTAAATTAAAATATTAAATAATGCAGGTTCTTACAGAGGACGACAGCAGAACAACTGTAATTGTCTACTTTGGATCTGTTTTCGATTCACTACCTACAACCGTCTGAAACGGTGCAGAAATAACATAAGGAAGTTTTTGAATTCTTAATGAATACTAGCCATTATTACAAATTACAGACAGTTAAAGTTCAGTATACAAATATTAAGCTTACGGTTAGAAAATAAATTTAAAATATCGATAAGATCTAGAGGATAGAGAACTCTAATAAATTAAAAAAAAACTAATTTCCTTTGCTGAAATAAAATGTGTTAGCTGGGTTCAAAAATAAAAGAATTTTTTTGACAATTAATCACAGCTCTCTGGACCAAAACGGGGCTACGTATATCTTGCATAAAAGACATGAAAGATGAAAAAGTAACTCGGTGAAGAAGCTGGAAATACGATATTATTGAAAGAAATAAAAAAGTTTTATTAGCGAAATAGAATTTTTGAATATAACATATTTAATTCTCATAACGAGAGTTTTATTCTGTATATAGATATGGCTATGGTATTTGAGATAAAAAAGAACACTTAAGCGATACGAGTACACTAAGAAAAAAACTTAAGCACAACTAAAGAATTGAATTTTTTAAATGTTAGAGTTAGAAATCGGTTATAAAGCTCAAACTGTTATTAAACCCACTGCCTATACGTGATGAATCATGATATAGATTAGCTATAGGTCCCATTATTAGTGTTACCAAAGCATTATGATAGAAAAAGCACGCTATGCCCTATACTATTTCAATATTGACATAAAATGTATTTTAGCTATTAATTTAATTTCATTGTATTTTTCACTTAAAAAAGCATTAAATAATTATTTTACAAATAATATATGTTTTATAGATAATACAAAAAATTAATTTTTTTAATTATATACCCTTTACTGTAATAGCCAAGTATACATATTTTGAGTTTTACACAGTCCTGAAAAAAAGTTATAAAAAGAACTTTTAATGAAATAGCAAAAATTTATTAAAATTATTTTCTTTTAATATATTTTGTTAGTTCATACCTCATTTCAGTTAAAGAAATTCAAATGACCAAAAATACGTTCTAGGATCTTTATTTTTTAAAGTAATAAAATGTCTATTGGTACTCAATTTTGAAATATAAAACATATTTTAAAATACAAAATAAATTATATTAAATTTAATTTAAAATTTTTCCAAACGTTTCTAAGCAATAAATAAATAAATGCTGAATAAATATTTAATTTCAGATAAAAAAATTTTAATGTAAAATCAAAAAATTTCCCTCTGAAAAAGATTTCTGTATTCATAGTTGCATTACACTCATAAATATTTTTGAGTTTTCTATTCCATATGTAAACCGATTGTTTTAACTGAACAAATATTATGACTCTCATTTCTGACAAAACTGCTTATAAAGTTTTTTCATTCATTTTGCATTTTGGAGAAAATACGCAAAAACCCAATCAGAAAATTGTCTAATATAGAGGTGATAATGACTCGTCGGTTCGCATTTATTTACCAATTCGGCTGAATTTCAATAGCAATGGAAAGACAGAAACATCTAGAGACTTCAGAAAGTTGATTTCAATGACTTCAAAGACATGACTTCAAAGATCGACTTTGCTTTTTATAAGGATCTAGAATATAATACTTCATAGGGTGGCACATGTACGGAATCACAAACTTATATATACTCTTCTTACTTAAAATGAAAGGTATAAAAAAGTGTGTATCATGATATAAAACCATCAACGTCCTCTATAGTATGTACAGATATAAGTGTAAAATTGACATGTGCTATGCCAACATTAAATCAATTTATACAATTTAAATAATGTAACCTGGCCTCATTTATAGACATCGGGAAAAGAATGAAGAAAAGTTATTTTCTGTGATTCAGCTTATGTTACAGCTGTTGATAGTCTCACATATCTTATACGACATGTGCAGTGATGCCAGTTCTTACTTTATACATTGAATTGTCATGTGCCCTTAAACTTGCCAGGTTCGAGAATACCCACAGCCTTTGTTAATTTTTATTAATAAATATTATATCTGCAACTTTTTTTTAAGTAGCTTAAAGTTAAATTTAATCCAAAAAAATTTCAAAGAAAATTTATTCTTTATTCGTGCTTAACTCCAATTTATGATGGTGTGCAAAATGCATTATTTTCCATAATATTCTCATGGAAAATTTTCAAAAAATTGTTTACTTAGAACAATAAGTATTAAGAGCGAAAGCTGCTTCATCAGATGCTACTCTGTATCTTCAGTAGATTATTTCAAAGTCTTGTTATATTGCTGTCCAACCATTTGAATACTTATTTCGTTATACCAATCAACCAAATGAGAATCTTAGTCAATAGGCAAACAAAAAGTTTCAAAATATTTAAACAAAAATATAGAAAACTATTAAAGTAGGCATTGAACTTAATAAACACAATTTCCTAACCAACAAATTGTAAAGGAATAGAAATATTCTATTTTTATTTCTGTCTTCTCAAAACAGTTTTTTTTTTATAAAGAACCAAATGAAATCCAGTTTCGTGCAACATATTTGTGCAATCTGTAAATAAGAACAAATTAACCAATAAAATATTTTAAATTTTGATTAATGCCTAAGTCAAAATTTCATCATTGGTGTATTCACAGAGACCTATTGTGGAATTTTACGAAAAACATTGAGTTGTCTATTTGTTGTCCAATTAATTGCAGAATTGGATTAAAATATTGCTCGTAGTGCTTTACATAAATTTGTTGAACATTTCACATACCTTAAACTCAGCATTCATAATTACAATTTGAAAAAGGGGTAAGCTTTAAATCTCATTTTGACATTCATACTTCTTTCCTTTTTTTGGGTCACCTCTACCAAAATAAGAGGTGAGAAACTTATTTTGAATTTTGTTGTTCTTTAAAAGCAATAGGTTTTAATAAAGTTAACAATAAAAGTCTTTCACTTAATTTGAGTTAGAATTTTATTTTATATGCACTCGAGAAACCTATCGAGTCGAGGTGTTATTATGTTCCAATAACAATATTTTTTTTTAAATAAAAAAAATACTAGACTAGTGTAATTAATGAGTGTATTTAAAATAATAAAAATCATTTCATATCAATCGTATTAACTTGTGACGTGTGACTTAAATTAATACTGCTCAAAGGCATACTGTCGATGTAAGGTGGCATTTAAATTGTCTAATACTCACTTGAATAAAACAGCATAAGGAATGAAATTACTTTATGTCCTTTATAATTTTTAAATAATTAATAATAATTTCTAAAAATTTTATTACTGTTTTTTAATTAAAACATTTTATTTACATTTTAGAAAAGAAATTATTCTAAATTTATGTTGAATTTTAGCCATAAAATAAGAATTCTGGCGTCTAAAAGCTAATGGAAGAATTTCTTTGGTTTTTAATTAAAACTTTACAAAAAAATTAAAAAGAAATTAATGAAACTTTAACTTTATGTCAATTAATTTATTTAAAGTTTATTATTTTTTATTATATTTATTTAATTTTATGTAATTCGGACTATTTGAGTTTATCTCAAAGTTTGTCTCTGTGTTTTAATTAAAGCTTTTTTTTATTTTTTTAAATTATTTAATTATGTAAAAAATATTTGTAATTTTTGCTTATCACTTTATTTTGTTTTCTTGTTGTTGTGTGTAGGCTCTATCTACATATTCACCAAGGTCTCCACACTTGTGAATTGTTTAAAACTTGTGGCTCAAAAGGTCCATTTTCACGCAAACGTTTACGTTCAAAAATTTGTCTTCGTATTTTTAGTAGAATATCACGTTTTTCCTGGCTTTGCGATGACTGAGGTTGCTGTTGTTGTGAATAATTGTAAATGTGTTGTTGTTGTTGCTGCTGTTGTTTTTGCTGTTGATGTTGTAGAGCACATGAAGTAACAGCTATGGTATTTAACGAAATGTTTAATGAATTAATGTCAGGTGATAAACGCGTGGATAAAACCGCTGATACATTTTCCATCTGCAATTCTTCGTCTTTGCTGTTTTCATACTCAACATGAACTTTTTCTTGCAGCTCCAGTCTTTGTTTGTTTAACAAAGGTAAAGCTTCATTTTGATAAAACTCAATTTCATCATCATCATTATCATTATTATCATCAAATTCCATTGCATGAAATGAAAACTGTGTTTGTTTGATTTTAGCGAGTTTTTTGGGACTTTGCTGTTGTCTGTATAAATTTTTCTAAAAAATGAATAACAAATTTTTAATGATGCTGTTAGTTTTAGTTACATTAAGTAGCATTTAAAGAAAATTTTAATGAAAGAAAATTTTTTTTAATTTGTATGTTTTTTTTTGCAGCAAATTTAGAATAATTTTAATTTTTTATTTAATAATTTTAGTAAATTGTTCGATCTTATAAATTTATTATTATTTAATATTAATCAAGCTTAAGATCTTAAAAAAATTGTTTTTATTTAAATTTTCCAATATTTCGAAGAAGACTTTCAAAAGAAAATCGAAATATTGGAAAATTTAAATAAAAGCTTGATTAATATATAATAATAATTTTTTATTTAATTTAATTTTTTCAATATCAGTTTTTGTATAGGGTGTCTCATTAAAAATTCACTTTTTTATATTAAAAAAAAACACGTATTTCATGAGAGAGTTGTGATTTTGTTATTAAATTGTAATGAAGACATGTTCCGATGAAGTATAGAATAAAATATTTGCGCTGGCAATTAGTTTAATGGGTAGGGAGTACAGGGAAGTCAATGCCAATTTTGCGAAAAAGTCATCTTTTCCGATCAAGATCATTTGCATCTGAAAAGCTTTGTGAATACACTAAATTGTTGAATTTGGGTTTTAGTCAGGACTTACTTTTTTTTGAAGATAAGGTCAAAATTACGGTGACTGTAAGTGGCATCTATTACAGGAACATGATAACGGAGTACTTGTGGCCTAAACTGGATGGCATAGACTTGGACTTAGATACAGGCTGACTTTTATAATTTCTGTACCTGGTGCAATTTCATGAAATTAAATTTAAATAAATGCAAACATATGCAATTTACTAGACGTAACGGTGCAGTACACCACTATAACCTGGATGAACACAATTTAAAACTCGTAACTTTAAACTTTGCGTGCCTTGTTTTTTGTAAAACGATGGGCAAACGAATTCAATGATCCATCCATTACCAAACGTTTGTATGAGGCACTTGTTAAACCAATCTTAGAGTACGGTTCAGTCATTTGGGATCCGTACTATAACATTTATATTAATCGCATCGAATCGGTTCAAAAACAATTTTTGATGTTCTGTTTGATACATGTGTACCGACGTCTTACACTTCCCTCATATAAAATAAGACTAGCAGAGAGTAATCTACGAACCTTAAAAAGTCGAAGAACTATGCTGAATGTCTCTTTTGTGATGAATTTAATTAATGGAAACACCTACTCATATTTTCTGTTAAGTAATTTAATTAATACTGTTTCACAACGTTCTTTACGGTCACATAATTTTGCTATGGCAGATCCGTACAGAAAATTATGTTGTTGTTTTAATGAGATGTCTTTGTATATCGATTTTAATCGATATATATAATATAATAGGGCACTTAAACTGTTAAGTGTGTTTATGTAATGTCCCTATACTTCGATTAAATATAGATACAGTAAGTAAATATTGTAAATATTCTTATATAGTCTATAAGGATAAATGGAGCGTTAAACAATCAATTTATTGCAGCAAGATATGAAAAACTGCATTCCTAATGGGACACCTCTAAGTTTCTTCGAGTAAAATTTTATTTGAGCGTTCTTAAATCTTTAGGTTTTCGTTTGTTTGCATTTTAAACAACAAAAGCCTGAGCCCAGTGCGTCGCATTAGATATCGAATGAAAGCAATAGACACTTTAATCTTTGAAACTTTAAACTTTTTGTATGACATAATTTAGAAATTTCTGGGTGTAGATTTTTGTTCTCTAAATACAAAGCAAACAATGTCATTAGAGATTTATTCTAGTTTTCTTTTGGACTCGTATTTAATGTTATTCAACTAACACCTCTAGATTAGCCAATGATATTACCATTGATTAACCGACAGCAGTTGATTTACTAAAGATCGCTCATGCAGGCCTTAGTGTATCATAAGCATTTACTTACATTTCTTTTTGATTTCTCTGCCAAAAATTTGCACAATTGTATGATGTGCTCTGCGGTAAATTTTTTATCCATGCTCGAGTCTTTAACTGTAGCTGAATTGTCGTCCAATGACTCTGAGGAGGCCAATAATGTCGGCTCAATTATATTGCCTTCTATAGTTATTAAGCGATTGTGTTCTTTTTTAAAATTTGCTACTTTAGGGGGCGGCGATTTATTGAAATCCATATTTAAATTTCTGTGTTTCATTAATTTATACATAATGCCCATTTAATATAATTTTTTTGTAATACTACGCGTAAAAATCACTTTTGTTTTTGTTTTTTTTCTTTCTAACAAATTAAATTTTCTTTATATTTTTTTACTTTTTTTTTTTTTTTTGAAAAAAATATTTTATTCCTGTTGGAGTTGTATACTCCTTCACTTGATTTTCTATTATGATCATGTGTTGTTTGTTTCATGCATCTTTATACTCAGTGTTACATATGTTTCTTGTGTTGAATTTTTATTTTCTTATGCCCAACCATTACTGCACCATTTTCAATATCTTTAAAAGTTTTCAATTTTTATCTGAAAATAAATTTCCCGCTTAAAATATGTTTTTAACTCCATTCCACAGAGTGTTTGTGTTTGCGTGTGCGTTTCGTTTTTTATTTTATTTTATTTTTATTTTTTGGAATTAAATATTTTACGATATTTTTGTAGTTCTTGTGTTTGTTTATGTGTGTGAGAGAATATTTTTTTTTTTGTTTAGTTCTGGTTTATTTTTGGTTGCAGTTTTTATGTATTTCTTCTGTTTGTGCTGCTGGTGTTGGCTGGTAAGTGGCATTATTGGGAAACCATTGGAACACATGTTTGTTCTGTTCCTTTATCAAACTAAAAATAAACAAACTATTCATAGTAGAAAATAACACAAACACAATAAATAATAATGCCATCATTAAATTTAATAATTGGAAATTGTTTGCGTTTCTAATCGTCTTCTGTTAAATAGTGTTATAAACACGACAGTTTAGTTGGACGAAATTTTATAATACTCGTATTAAAAATATAAATTATTAGCACTTAAATGTTGGTTATTAAAAGCTTAATTGTGCTTTACAAATACTTCATAACAGTAAACAGGGATTTTGGCACATTTGTGGCATTTAAAAAAAGATTAGCGCGTTTAAACGAAATGTGTATAACTAACAAAACTTTACTTTTATGATTGCATTGTTTAGTTGATTTGTAACAAGCAAATCAAAAATGTAAACATTTTACTGGCAGTTAATTAAAGTTATGAGTTTTATAAGAAAAGCTTGCTAGAGTATTGTTTGAGTGGTAATTTCTAGAAAACATTTGCATTGCGATACATGTTACAAGTGTAATGGCGGTTTCTAATCTCAAAAACATTATGCCTTCCAAGTTGCATTTAACTCTATTGTATATTTAGCGTTTTAAATGTTTAAAGATTTTAAAGCGACTTGCAAAATCTGATTACGTTAATACCACTGATAAGATGTAGAATCTACCGTATTTTACAAATAAATTAGCTAAGGCATCTCAATGTGCTGATACAATTTTTCTAAGCAAAACCTAAAATGCAACTACTGCTAAACCAATATTTTGTAACGACATTTAGCTTATCGGTATCTTGTAACTTAAGGTATAATAAAACATTATAACTTTGATTGCACTGGTCAACACTGAATTTATTTCCCATTAATTACAGTGTGATAATTATGAAAATATAATAGATCTTTTTGTAACGGCTCTAGTTTTTAATTTATGCACAACTAAAATATGTTATTTAAAAATTTTTTTTATAAGATTCTTTTAAATAAGCTGTTGTCTTAGATCTTGATAAAATTTCCAGTAGTAATCAGCCTTCATATGTTAATCCCAACTATCTTGGTAACGTTTTTCCGTAGTAAGTATATCTTGGTGAAACCTTTCGCATTGCGCTTCACTGTAATCTCAAAGATTTTAATAAAAATTGATCCAAATGATTGATACAAAAATTTTCTTTTAATTTTATTCCTAACGATGAGATGTCAAAATTTAAATCCCAGATGCATGTCCAGTTGAAGCCACAAGATTATCGTTATCATATTCTTATAAGAAATGAGCTTTACAGTTACTGCAATTTTAGTCTCATTTTCAAAAAAGGAAGGTCTGGCAAAAATCCGCTCAGAAAGTTACTCGTTGTGGGTGGATATGTTTCTGCATGAAGATTTTCTGAATGCCAAACTGGACAATTTTGTGTGATCATGAAGGAAATGCACTTCATCGGAGAAGCTGACACTTAATCGGAAAATATCTTCTTTACAATCCAATAAAAAATTACAATTTTTTAAAAAAAAATTAATATTTTCATTTTAAAATTATTAAGTTAACTTTTACTAAGATACGCTTTATAAATTCTTGCTTATTATGCACTTATGTTACACCATTATTTTTCTGCTAAGGTAGTCTTGGAATCAACAAATGTCTTCTTCAATTGCGTTCATTCTACCGCAATATGTCCACGTTATTTGAGACCCGAACTAAGAATCCGCTAACTACATAATAAAAAATATGCGCCGTCGAAATAAATACTACGACTCTCAACTGACCATGTACAATAAATAAATAAATAAAGCTAATGGGAGTTTGACAATGAGCATCAAATCAAAGGAGAAAGTGTGATAGTGTGAAAACAATATGTCAAAAAATATGCAGAGAAAAAACACTTATACTTTTTCTTGTGTCAGAGCTGTAGTTTGGTCATACGAACAAAAAAAATATAAAACACCTGACACATTTAAAATCCAATAAAATTCTTAATAGTTATAAAACAGTGTAAAGCCATCATTAATAATTAATTATATAAAGAAATCTGATGAGATAAATACTTAGGCTCTCGGTGGGCTGCCTACGATTCAACACTGCAAGAAAAATTTTGTACAAGAAACTATCCTACGAGCACAAAGCTTATACGTTACTGAATCTTTAACCTCGAGCTAGATTTAATCTTGATACTTTATTCAGTTTAATGCATAAGCTTCATGCGTATACATGTATGCTTGTGCAGCCCTTTAGTATACATACATATGTATTTAAATCAATGTGTTCTTACTGTGGTATGCGCTACTCCTTATTGGTTAATATGATTATATTTATAAGAATATCTTCAAAGTTTTTTAATTATTAAATACTTAAACTAATTTAATAAATTAACAAATATAATTTAATTTAATTAGAATTAAGTATTTAATTACTGGCTAGTGTACATATAAAAAATTTTACTTAATGCGTATAATCTCTCATTAAATTAAATGTGCTTACGTCCCCTTTAATAAGCTACTTAAAAAATTAAAAGAAATCTTATTTGGCTGTTGGGCTTCTTAAATAATTCTTTCTCCTCTTTTTCTTAACAAATAATTAACATGTGTTTGAAATCAAAACTACTAAAATGAAATAAAAAAGAACATACACACATATAGACTTGTGTGGGAAAAGAATTTCCACGAAATAATGTTAAACAATAATAACAATGCGAACAACAACAATTAAGTGATAATAAAATCAAGAATCACGACATTCGAAAGCTATACCCAGAAGTTCGAATGTACTGACAGTATGTAAAAATGTTTTATTTACAATTAAAACCAGTTAAATTCCGATATGCCGAATTTTATATACCCTTCACTCTGCTAGCTAAAAATTCATATTTTTAATTTCGCCCATTCTTTTTAAATATTTAACAAAAATAAAAAAATTAGTAATTAAATTACTGCTGAAAATAGTTTTCTTTAAACAGGTATCTATTTCGTATATGTGACAGCATTTTTACCAACAATATTATTGAAATGAAGTCAGTAGACTTAAGGTCGATGTTGTTTAAAAAAAAGAAACTTCAATATATTTTATAATTTCGTGTTTCTAAGTTTATTTAAAATATCAACGGCTATTTATGCCATTTTTTTAAAGGTTAGAACTTAAACTATAATTTAAGATTGATTTCCAGATATTCCTCATTCCCTTGAAATCATTCAATGCCAACAAATAGGACGAAATTAGCTCGTAATATCAGAATCAATCATACACTTTTAAAATCAGCATTCCAGTAGTTGTTTTCCTTACTAATCCGTTGAACCACACAATCTCCATCCTGATGTATTTTTTAAGAAAAAAAAATATTAAAAAAAATTAAACTTTAAAAATTTCCTATTTTCCTCTGTAATTTAAAAATCTAAAATCTTATTTATTTATTTATTTTCTTTTATTATTATTATTTTTATTAGAACACAATTATTATTAAGTTTAATTACCATCTAGCCTCAGGTTATTGTAATATTTACAATTTACTTTTAATTACATCCTGTAATTCAGAGTCAATTCTTTATTGAGTATTCCTTGCATAAAAAGAGAGAGAAAAATAGAGATCTACCACAAACACTCAAAAAAAAAACATAGTCAAGCCCCATTATTAAGAAGTTATTTTTATATTTGTATATTTTTCCACTTTTATTTTTATGCAATTACAAATTATGATACAATTTTAAGAAAGAAATAGCTACTTATAAGCAAATTTTTTAAATAAAATGAAGTTAAATTCGACTGTGCCAATTTTTATGTACCCTTCACGGTGTTAGCGATATATTTATATTTTTCACTTTCCACATTCTTCTTAATTATCAAAAAATGCAAAATTGTATAATGGGAACAGCTAGCTTATTAAGCTTTTTATTTTATTTATTTCTTTTTATTTTATTTATGCCGTTTCAATAAAAAAAGTTAAATAGACTTAAAAATTAAAAATTGCATAAAAAAAATTAAAAATATTCATGAAAACATTTTCTTTGACTACCTATTGTTTTATTAATCCTAAATAAATAATTAATTTCAGTGCAAGAAACTAAAATTAACGAGTTCTAATAAAAATTCTTTTCTGAGAATCTAATTTTTAAAAGAAATAAAATGTCTGCAGGCATTAAATTTTTTTAATAATAGAAAAAGAAATTCTAAGCACGATATCTATAGGAATGAAAATTATATAAAATTTAATATAATTTTGGAAATACTTGCAAACACTTTTTAAGCCAAACCTAATAAATTAAATATATAATATCAACAAAGATTTTAAAATTAAAGGCAAAATCGAAAAACTTGTCTTTAATAAAGATGTTTGTATTGGTAATGATTACACTCAAAGCATTAAAAGCCACACACGCATACATAACATTTTTTAGGTATCGTGTTTGTGTGAACAAAGCATTGCGCACATGACAGCTTAAAAATTTCCATAAAAAAAATAAGCAAAAGAAAAAAAATTTATCATTTAGGTATAGGTTTAAAGTAAAATAAACAAGGAAATTAGTTTCTTATGGGGATTAGGAATTTAGTGAGGATTGATGCCTACTGGTTTCTTCTGTATAGGATAAATAAGGCGGGTAGGTGTATATTTAAATGATAATTAATTTATTTGTAAAGGGTGTTTTTTATAGACGTATAAAACTTTAAATTGCAATAAAACAACGATGGATTATTCGATTGACATGAATTTTATTTATCCGAAAGATGATCTTGTGGCATTACATTTTAAATATGATTTCTGGCATATGACCGCCATGGCTGGCTCGGATGTAGTCCAAACTGAACGTGCAATTTTCGATGACTTTTTCCAACATTTGTGGCCGTATATCGGCAATAACACGGCGAATTTTGTCTTCCAAATGGTCAAGCGTTTGTGGCTTATAGGGTTTTTACACTACACCACATCTCAGAGGAACGCGTGAAAGATGTTGAAAATGATGAAATGCTTTTTACATTACCAACATCTAACATCTACCATCAACTAAACTGTCGAAAAATAAAAGAAAAGAAGACGCATAATTTTCGAAAACAAAAAATATCTTAAAATAAATTTAGAAAAATCATTCATTATTGTTGCTTTGCAAGATCAAATCCATTAGGCTTCAAAATTTGAATTTTTATTTTGTTTAATATGTGTACATACTTATGTTATGTATGTATAAATAAATGTTACTTTATAAGTGATGCCACTAAAATCGAAAATATTGCCATTTTTCTAGTGATGGCACGAAAATTATCGAAAGATGTTGAGTGAAACAAAATGAGATAGGAACATCTTGTAAAGATGTTGGAAGATGTTGATTTTTTCTACATGCATTTTATATGGGAAGATGTTGTCATCTCGCCGAATAGATGGTAGATGTTAAATGTGCTCTAGTGTAAAAACACTATTATCCGCATAGCCCCACAGAAAGTAGTCTAGCGGTGTTAAATCACAAGATCTAGGAGGCCAATTCACAGGTCCAAAACGTGAAATTAGGTGGTCACCAAACGTGTCTTTCAATAAATTGATTGTGGCACGAGCTATGTGACAGCTCCTGGACATCATGGTTGTTCAATTCATGAATGAAAAAGTTAGTAATCATGGCTCTATACCGATCACCATTGACTGTAACGTTCATTGTTTTTGAAGAAGTACGGACCAATGATTCCACCAGCCCATAAAGCGCACCAAACAGTCAGTTTTTCTGGAAGTAACGGTGTTTCGACATACACTTGAGGATTAGCTTTACTCCAAATGCGGCAGTTTTGTTTGTTGAGGTAGCCATTCAACTAGAAGTGCGTTTCATCGCTAAACAGAATTCGCTTATGAAAATCGGGAACAACGGCAATCTCGTCTTGGGCCCATTCGACGAATCTACGCCTTACTTGAAGATCGTGAGTCTATTCATGATGAATTGCCAGACCAAACTGAGAATAAATCACTTGACAGCTGTTAAATCGGTCGCCATCTTGAACAGTAATGCCAATTTAAAGTTCTATACGTCTATAAAAAACACCCTTTACGTTACTATTTCAGTTTACTAATAGATATAGGAGTAGATATACGAGTATGTATGTATTTATTAATGGGCTGTACAAGCATATTTGAAATAGCTTACAAGCACTTTTTATTATAAAATATTACACATGCTTTCAAGTATGCTTGTGCAGCCCTTTAGTATTTATGTAGAAAATTTGTTTTTTGAAAATTCAGGCTTATAAATTGTTTATTTATTATTCGAAATTTACAAAAGTATTTAGTTTAGTATGTAAATTTTAAGAAAGAAATTCACGTAAAATTATTAATTATAATATTTAACTATTATTAATAATTGTAATGTATGTATGTATTTCACTCAAAAATTATTAATTTATAAGTGAATAGTTTTATATTTATAAATTTTGTATGTAACGTTGTGTGTATAATGTTTCATATATTAATGTATGTATAGTGAAGTTAGCTTGTTGATGATTTACAGACGATTCATTTTCACAGCTTTATGTGTAATTTTTCTTTTGTCACTTAGAATTTTATTAGCGACAGAATTGCTTTCCAATATCATCCAATTGTTAGTTCTTTATAAATTGGAGGATTTGTCCAATTAATACAAACAAACATACAGCTGTTAATGAAAGAAAAGGTTTTTTCAAAAGCTGGACCAACGCCTAGTAATAATTTATACATTGTGTTTATCAAAAAAGTTGTAAATAATCATTTTTGATTGATTATCAATAAGGAATTTTGATAGGATTATTTAAAAGTCATAAAAAATATATATAAGACCTGTTAGAATAGCAAAAATTAAATTTTAATAATAATTAATAGTTTTAATAATAACAAAGACTTACGTTACATTTTAAGATACTGCAAAAGTAAAGATTTTAAACTGTGAAAATTGCTAACAATTAAATAACAAGATATATATATTACTTAAGATTATTTCAATGAGTTATTTAAATTAAATTAAAGAACTTCATGTTGCTGCTTGGTAGGGTGTAAGAAAAAAAAAAAGAATACACAATCATATGAACAACATTATTAATGGGAGTGTGCATATTAAATCGAAGAGTGAACAACATGTGTTAAATATTCCCATGTCACTAAAAATAAAAAATTTCCCAAAACTCAATTTACTCGCACAGAAAATAACATATTTATGATAAAATTTTTTTTTGTACTTACGACTACACTTTCCAAAAAGCATAGAAATGTATACTGTGTAACGAAGAAGAATAAAATTCTTACAAAACGTACAAAAATACATTTTTGTGGATGGAATATCTTTTGAATAAATATTTCATATACAACAACTACAAGTACTATACAGTTATTAAGTTTGAAAAGAAAGCGAAAACTGTTTGTAGGTTCAAGTGCATTTTGTTTTGTTACACTCTTCAGAACAGCAGTGCACTAACAAACAAATAACTCAGAGGCATAGTCGTCATACTCGTACACATGTGCTCTTTAAGCGAGTACACAAGAGAATTTATAAAAATAATTGTTTTATAGGTATTATGCTCAGGGGCCTACATAAGCACATACACACGTACTTTGCATCTATAAATATTTTGGGTAGTCTGAGAAGTTTTTAAAACATGTGGATAATCAATAATAATAGAAGATAAGATTGCGCCTTCAGCAAGTTATTTCTCTGTGTACGAAACTAAGTTACATCTGGCAAGAGAATAATGGAAATAATTTGTGCTCTCAATTTAATAGCATATAAATAGATACACAGAGAAAACAATTTTGGCTATGGGAACTATATTTGTTTCCAATTAAATTCAGTTGTGAAAATCAATTTTTTTTGTTTTAGTAACCAGTATTACATAATAAAGTCCATAATTTAAATCTCCTAAAAATATTTTGAGCTGTAAACCTGATTTTCTATTGGCACGATTAAATAATTCAACTTTTTGATTCTAAACAAATTTAGTTATCAGAACCGCAGTTGCTTTCTTAGTGTACATGCACTTCTACATAAGTCTAGGTGTGACGTGCATCTAGAGAGCAGAATTTTGTAAAGGTTTAATTTTCTTTTTTATTACTTTTGGTAATTAAACATTGTCACCTCAGAAGCTGGCAAAATTCGCTTTTAGACTTAACTAGAGATTTTACGAAAAACATATAAACACATATAAAGAAAATATAAACATACATATAAAAAACTCTAAAAATATTTTATTAAGCTGCTATGAAACATCATATGCCAACGATATGAAAACTCCGATTAGAGAGCATACAAATTTTTGTACAAGTAAATATGGGCAGTAATAAGGACAATGAAGTCATGCCTGAAGTTGAGAAATTATTCTGAAAAAAAAAAAAATCTTTTTGGCATTGGCAGCCGGGAAAACCCGAACAATAATTGAAAATAAAATTTTGCAAGAGGAATGTACGGAAAGAATAATTTAATTTATATTTTAAAATAAATTATGAAAATGTTTCAGTAGACTAATGGGAACCTTATTAACAAAAACATTATTAAAATTAATGAATTAATTCATTACTGTAATGAAATGCTATCAGAAATTGAAAATAATGAAATTTTTCATTGCAATAATGAACTACTAGATTATTAGAAATAATAGAATTCAAATATCATCCTCATGAAACCATGTATTTAACAATGAGTAGACATATTTGCCTTCGAAAAGGAGTACAACAAGGATTGCATGAGTATACCTTTAAAGCCGCTTTTCATTAGAAAGAAAAATGCATTAATAATCCGCAATCTGAAAAAACTTAAAGTGGAGGCTAAATCCCAATGAATGCTGGTAAATTATAACAAAATTTTAAAAGGATCCAAAAAATAGTCTGGGTTGGGTCGGTTATCAATCAAAATTCTCAGGATTAGCAATGGAAAAATTTCTTTAAATTAATGAAATATTTCATTAATTCAATGAAATATTCATTCATTTATTCAAATAACATTGAATCAATGAACAGTTGTCATCACTCTAAAGAAATAATGATTTAATCTTTCGGTGTAAGAATACATAGAATTTTTCTGTAGGTCTAGCATAACAAAATTATTTTCAAATACATTATGGGAAGAAGTCACATGTAGGGAAATTTAAATTTTATTTTCTTTTTTCTTTTATTTATTTTTTTTTTTTTAATGATTTACAATGATTTTTTTGTCTGACCTCATGTCAGTATTCACATGTGAAAAATATGCTTCAGTTTTTGTGCATGTGTTTATGTAAAAAGTACTTGTGGTGCAGTAAAATCATTATTAGATCCTCACAAAAATAAGAGCATGCAAAGTGTCTTACAGGCGCACTATTTATAGAAACTAATAGTCGAAAGCGGTGAAGTAACAACACATGTTCGTGTGTATTTGCTGTTAGATTTTAATAAAATTTATTTATGTGTTTCACTAATGAAATTTTAATAACTGTATGTATGATTTTTCTCTGCAATATTGAAATGTATGTTGTTTTTTTTTCTTGTAATTGGGGTAATACAAGAGCACTTTGTGAGATTAAAAAAAAATAATCAAAATGAAATGAACAAACTAATTTAGTTTTCAAAAGTCTTAACAAATGAATGCATCATAATAAATGGGGTGTAATGAATAGCGTTTCTTTACCAAACTTTTAATTTGTAGGGAAATATCCCTACTAAGTAGTAAAAAAAGTCAGAACACTTTCTTCGAGTTGTTGGTTAGCCTTGTCAATTCAAAGTATGATTGTTTTAGCTCGAATAATAGATATTGCGGTTAAATATTAAACAATCGTAGAAAGAGTTGGTTAAGCTTAATATATACATGTGAAAAGCAATTGACTAAGTCTTAGAATGTACAAGAAAGATGTATTTCGATTTAATATCTCGAATAAACCATGCACAAACAACACAAAGATGGAACGTCTATTCTTTCGTTCTATTAAATTTGCATAGTAAAATTTATTTAAAATCTTGAAATGATACCTACATAAAGGTTTCATTGACTTCAACTGTTTTCTTTTAGCTGTGGATCTAAATATTCTTGCCACTAAATTTTCCAAAAGATACAATTACTGCAAATAATGTTGAATCATATCCAACTTATTCGGTCTTCAGATCATTGCAGCCATAAATTTTATCAGCTATAGTAATAAGTTTATCTAATCAATTTTCTATTTCATTTGAGATGGAAGTTGCTGTATTTTCAGTTGTTTTACATGCCATCCGCTGTTATTAAACTAAATAACACATAAAGATAAATAAATCGGATGGTTTCTTATATGACAACATAATCTCCATCAGAAATTTCCTTAAACTATTTACTCAGAAATAAGAAAGTCAGTATACGAGTTTCGTTTTAATTTTTATATTAGTGATGACATCTAGTATTTTTTGCAAAATAGAATGGAACTTCATCAATCATTCCAAGCATTATAAGTGAATCTGAGGTCCAAAAAAGTTTTGTTTTTACAGGAATCCTTGATATTTCAAATTGAAGAACGTCAGATGTGAAAATCATTTTCTGGTGTTGAAGTATAATTTTTTATTTAAAATTTTTAATTTAATTTTTCTTATAAAGTTTTAACTTGTTTTGTATTCTTTACCATAATGTAATTATGTATATAATGATAATATACAATTATTTTATTATAATTTCATCGCAAAGTTCCTTACTACAATCCAAGACTCCTTATGAATCTCGTAATTGCTGTAGGATTAATTGTGCTTAGATCTTCTAATGTCAGACTATGTAAGCACCTTTTTCTGCATCTTGCCACCGCAAGACGTTTCTGTCCTTCTCGACAGAAACGACAGGAATCGTTCTGTACCACACCTATTCTACTCATGTGATAATTAAGCCTATAGAGGCTCAACAGCCTCTGCTCTAATGAAGTCGGGGTTAATAGGTCTCTTTGACTGCCACATACCATTTTCAGCTTTCTAGCAGACTTGTAGACTTTGTTTTTAATCCTGGCACAATAGAATTCTGTACCTATAAAAGGGTATCCTATCCCTTTGGAGCCACATATTCGCTAGTTTTGTTGCCCACATACTCTTCGTGATCCGGTACCGCGTTTCTCCCTGCCAAATCATTAAAAAGCTTATAGTAAAAAAGAATAGCTTGTCAATGTACATAAAGGTGCTGAATGTCTGAGAGAATATATATTTCGGGACCACAAGTGCCCCTTCGTATACATTTGCTAGCACATAACTCTACGGCGCGGACCTCCGCCTGAAAAATGTAAGCGGTTTTTCCCATTACAACTATCCTACGGAAACGTGGTTTTGAAATTCCCGGACCAGCACTGGCATCTGTTATTTTGGACCTACCAGTACAACTGTCTATTTCGGTCCATTATTATTTCACCGTTTCCACTTCCATCCTATTAGAGATGGCAAGCCATGGAAAATTCCAGACAGATTCTAAAATCTTCGCATGCCCACTAAGATTGCTTTCTTTAAGATAAGATAGACTAGATAGCTTTAAGGCGGAACTAGCTTCTACTCCCCTACTCACAATATCTATTGTAATGAGCCCTGTGATCAAACAATATCCTTACTTTATATTTTTTCTTTTAAAAATCAATACAAGCTTAATTGATAAATAATACTTTTTTTTCTTTTATGAAATATATTTGTTTGTACAGAGTTTTTACATTTACCATCTGTAAAAGTTCAGAGTAAAAAGCGGTACTTAAAACTATTTGGGTAACATATTTCGTGACTAGTAAATCCATTAATAACTAGAAAAATCGAGTTGCAAAAAATATCTGAATATTGCGAATAAATAATTAAGCATCAAAACAGATAGAGAGTAAATAAAATAATTAGGCAACCCCAATAAGCCGGTTTAAAAATCTAGGGGTCACAGGTTCGATGATTTTCTATTGTGGTATTTTAGAGACAAGCAAAAAATCTGAAAGTATTTGTTTTAATGAAAAAAAGCAAATAATCCAATAAGTTTTATAGAATCTACAGGCAGTCAATAAATATCCTTTGACAATTGCTGTAACTAAAGTAGTAAATATTAAGGCAACTTTTCAATTGTGGAAATTTTAAAACATACAATAACGTTGGCATAAAGATTAGTAGCAAATATTGCTGGACTGAATAATTCTACCAAAAAAAAAAAAAATAAATTAACTTGTCTTTAGCAAACAGAAACAGAACGCTTAGATCAGTATTTATGTGAGTGTATAATATTAACTATTTACCTTGAGATTTAAATGGTTAAACTTAAAATGATGAGAATCATGCATAACAATATATCGTAAAATTGCTTTAGTCATTTAAAAGTAAAAGAAACCCAATTTTATGCATTTACACCAGAGTTGCTGATAGCAAAAATACTTTTTTTTTAATTTAGATTGATTTAGAAGAAATATTTACAAATTTGTTTATTTTTTTACTTTTAAATATATTTTTTTTAATTATCATAAAATATTAATTCAAAAACAACACACTAAAATCTAAATCTGTAACTCATTATTTAAAGTTTTTGTTAAAAAAGAACGTCAAAAAAAGAATTTAAACTAATTTAAAATTAAAATCAAATGAAAACAGCAGCCATGCCCACGATTATATGATTTTATTTGTTTGTAGTTTTCGACATGTACGTGCCTAGAAAGGGAAAACATGTGTAAGGAATAGAAAAAGAAAAAGCTAAAAATAATTTTGAATATTTAAGTATAGAATTTTCACTGAAACAAAAAATATGTTAAATAAACATTCCATAAACAAATGAAATACTTCTCTCACATATTTTTAGATTCATATAATTTTAATACAAATACTTGCTTGGGTTTCGCTTCTAAGTATGATTATTACTGTCTGCATGCTAAACATAAAAATAAATTACTTCTATGAAACTGTTATTGTTCCAAGTCATATATAAAATATGTATGTGTGTTTGTGTACAGCTAACCATAAGAAATTATAGCCAGGAGTATGTGTGAAACTAATCTGTGCTTGTGTTTATGTAAGAAAGGAAATAACATCAAGTACTTTAATACTTTCATTTGGTTAATTTTTACCAGTAACATTGAAAGGATATATTTTTTTAGAAATATTTAAGTAAACTTAAGGATTCCAATTATATGCACAAGTAGTTTCTGTTAAGAGAGCTAGCTAATGTGTTGGGTAACCCAATTGGCCAAATCAAACCTAAATGTTAAAGAAGAGTTTTACTTTACACTTTTGAATTTACAAATTGACGGGTATATAAAATGTGTATTAGAAAAGTATTATTTTAATAAATACGCGTTAGGTTTCTCCAAAGCAATCAGCTAATTTTTTCTAAATTGAACAATAAATATAAAGCACCTACTTTAAAAAAGGAGGATGCGCTTAACAAAAATGAGAATGAAAGATTCAGAATCACATAAGTGTCGCAGATTAAGTAATTTCCTCTTTGAATGCATTTACAATATTCAGACTGATAGCCTTCGTCAACTTATATTTTTTTTTGGTTTGGAGTATTTTTAGAAGATAAAGAAAGCTTTAAATGTAGGTTATAGGCAGACTTACTTTTACTTCCACTTTTCAATGAGTTTAAGATAAACATATATTTTTAAACAGATTTTTCTCAATTTTACACCACATGGAATGTTGGCATGTGCTTTGTAGTGGACGCGCTTTTTTTAAATGATTTTTAGGATATTTTTCATCGAATTTTTCTGGATTTGGTACATGAAATTATGTAATTATCTGCACTGACTTTATGATTAAAATTTTATTTTTTGAAGGGATTTTCTGGAATTTCGTATATACTCGAGGGAAGGTTAAAAAGATTTTTGCACTAACCAAGCTACTTTCAAATGATTTAACAATTAACAGGTTTCTATGAAATTCGGTACATATATTTTAATTACTCCAAAGCAGATTACAAGATATTTTTATAAAGGGCACGCCCACTTTATGAAAAAGTAATTGAAAATTTAATAACTATATTTCTTTCTAACTAAATTTCAATGAAATGTGATATATAGGCTTTCTTTATTTTTAGGATTACAGCTTATAAAGTAAACGGCCATATGAAGCCGGGTAAAACATTAATTTTTTAATTCACCATCGAATTCTCACGACCATTTGAAAATATCTTTTAACTCACGGTTTGCGATTACTCCAGTTCAGATATGAAAAAACCCAAGATAAGCTCATCTTAGACCATTTCGTCTTAAAATAAAAAATATCTATATTAAAAAATAAAAAAAACCAACAATTTATTTAGTTGAGTATTCGTCACAAGGAACTTTTTGTTAACAGTGAAGTTAAAAAAAACTTTATAATCTTACGAGAAAAAAAAATATAACACATATCACTTTAAAAGCGAAGTCGTCTAGATTTGTAATCTACCGCCTAAATACTCAGAAGTTACTTTTGACTATTTTAAAATTTTTTTGAAAAATCCAAAGTAACTTCTGAGTATTTGGACAGTAGATTACAAATTTAGATGACTTCTTCCTTAAAATGATATAAGTTCGTTGGGAAGTTTCTAAAATCACTTAGAGAAACAGCCCTGGGCTATATGGAAATTACAAAATAATCCAAAGTAACTTCCGAACGAACCATAGAAAACTGCAAAATCGTCTGGATTTGTAATCTACTGCCCAAATATTCAGAAGTTTCTTTTCACTATTTTTAAAAAAATTTTTAAATTTCCAGTGGTGTTGCTTTCAATGATTTTAGTGATTTTCGGATGAACCATAGAAAATTATCGGATAGAACACATACCATTTTAATGGAAAGGTTGTCAAAATTTATAATCTACAGCCCACACCCTAAGAATTTATTTTGGACTATTTAAAATTTTTTTTTGAAATTTCCATATGCGCCAGTGCTGTTGAGCTGAGGGAATCTAGTTATTTCCGGCCGAGCCATAGAAGATTGCGGGATGGGACACATATCAAACTTAAAAAAATTTTTTTAAAATAGTCCAAAGTAACTTCTGAGTACTTGAGCGGTAGACTACAAATTCAGATGACCTCCCCTTTAAAATGATATGTGTCTTCTTGAGAAGTAAACGTATTTATGCAGATTTGTATTTATGTATGTATGTACTTATATTTCTCCTAAAAATATTTATAAATACATACATCATAAATACTGAAAAGATATTTACAAATACTAAAAAACGTAACGGGTTACGTTAAAACATACAAGTATGTATTTAACTCGGCATATTTATTTTGACTCACTTTTCATTTAATTTTTTTAAAGCGACATTACGTCTACTGTTAATCAGATATTACACAAACTGTTATTATTTGTTCTCCCGTTGGCTATGCCTTCTTTACTTATTTCAGTTAAATTGTAAGGAGTTGTATTATGCTTGATGATTTGCAATTGTGAAGCATAATATTGACTCAACTTTTCTTACTTCTCACGTGATCTTTAAAAAATAAAAATAAAAACAAAAACTTAAAGTGTAAAGAAAAAGAGCAAAAAAATTATAATAGGGAAAGAAAATAACTGAAACAAGAAGGAAACTTTGCGGGAGGCTTTACATTTGTTTTGGGTTTAACATATTTTACATAAATTATAAGTAAGCACACAAACACGTCTCCTTTTTAACACAATTTCAAGTATCAGTAGTAAGTCAAAGATGAGTGTTTTGTTTTAATGCTACATAAGATTCTATATCAGTGCTTTAAGTATAGAAGTACATATGTCAGTGTTGGAAAATTCAATACATTTTTAGAAAGCATTTTATTAGTCGTCTCAAGTGATTTAAATGAGATTTAAAAAAAAAATCATCAAAAGTATTGTGTATTTACTTCCTCACACTCAAGACCTTTTTTCACATTTAAATGTAAAGAGGTGGACACAAGCAAAAAATTTGCTAAGTTGACAAACACTACCAACAAAATTCATAAATTTTTTGAGCCACAAATTTTCTTTCTATTTTCCATTTCTGATGTTTACACACAATATTTTTCTTTTTGCTTATGTTATTAAAATTTGTGTTTTCATTTAATTAAAAAGTCGTTTTTTTTCTAAAGTTTTCTTTTAGCAAATGAATCATATGATTCAATAGGGAAATTACTAAATGGGGGAGTGTAAAAGAACTGTAAATATTTCTTGTAACTCGTACATATAAACAAACTTGTGTGTAAATGGAGTGTGTGAATTTTAAATCAATAAAAAATACTGGAAATTTCTTAAGCAGCAGCCTTAGTTTTTTTATATCTGTACGCCGAGAATATTTTAATTTTTTTTTTTTAGAAAACAAGTGTAAAAATGTTTACATTCCATGATTTTTTTTTAATTTTTTCTAATTAAAAGAAACTTTGATCTATGGGGTAAATTCATATACTAAATATGAGAAATATTTTTATATCTTAATGTTAACTAATTTGAAAAAATAATAGTGGGGACTTAGCACCAATTTCAGTAAAAAGTAAATATTGATAATTAATTTAGTTGAATTAAAAAAAAAATTTTTTTCTAAAAGATGACTCATAATTATCCAAACTTCCTCTTTGGAACTACATTTGTAGATGTAGAGAAGAAGAATGCTCCAACCATAATGCACAATGTTCACTATGAATCAAACATTGACGTCGAGTTATTTGATCAACTTAATTTGACATTTCTTTGTTTCAGTATTAGAAAAATTCAACCATGAAGGGGTAAACAATTGAGCAACGCGAATTATTAAACTCGTTTATTTTCGGTTTAAAAAAATTTAATTATTTCAAGACACTAATATGTATCTTGAAATGTTCTTTATTGAGTTTACTTATGAACTAACTGGCAAAAGTATTTACACATCTATTTATACTTTTGCTCTTGTAAATATTAGGGTGATAACTAAAAATAGAGTTTGACCTTCGAACGATCGTCTTATTATATTAACTAGTTTCTTATCAATAATGTTATTAAGAAACACACATATTTGTTTTGTGTTTTGTTTAATACAATATTTCTTAGTCTTTAAAAATTTGGTTACTTATAATATTTTACAAATGATTTATGACTTAACCTTTGATCTTTTCCTTATCAGTCTACTGGCTTGTAATACTTTATATTAATATGATTAAACATGTTTTCATGCTTAAGAAATATTTCATCTAAGTATGTGAGCGTCGTTAACTCTCCCCCTGCTTAAACGAGAGCGTCCCGATCTCTAATTTTTCCTACCTGCTGTTGAAAATAAATTTTAAAGTATTCTTCTGCTCGTCGGCGTCTGTACAATAATATGTATTTATATATTTTCAGTCCAGTAATGACTATACTACTTATTGTTATGATAAATATGAATGTATAAAAACCTGTTCTTATAGGGTGTTCCTCATATGGTATGATTAGTTTCTTTAATGAGTCAATGTTATCAAATGCGTTCTGGCGGTTCGAGTTTAGAATTTTTTCAATTTCAAAATCTTCATTATTAATCCGTTTAAGTTTTTAATTTCTGTGTCTCCTTTGATTTCTGGTATGGCCGCTGCGAGTAATATCAGGTAGATGATCATTATGGTCAATAGTATAATTTTTGATATTATCTTTATGCACAATCTTCCCCCTTGTGGTTAAGACAGTGTCCTCACGGTCTTCTTTCACTATATATTTAATATATCTAGTGTCTTTTTTCTTCCTTACTCCTTTAATTTTAACTAGTATTTGCTCATTTGGTGAAAAGGTTCGATGCTTGGTGTTTTGGTTCAGTCTTTCGAGTGTTCTTTCCGATGCCTTTTTTAGTTTTTCATATATATCACTTTTGTCGTATTTTATTTTGTTGAATAAAATGTCAACTGGTTTTTGTCCTGTTACCGTGTGTATAGTGTTATTTAGTTCTCTTGTTGTTTTATATATTTCTTCAGCTATTGTTGTTTCGTTCTGTATTTTGAATATTCGTACTAACTCAGAGATTGTGCTGTGTGCGCGTTCCACTTGTCCGTTCGATGTCGATCTATAGACTGGAGTCTCTATCTTTTTGATACCGTATTTTATACACATCATGTTTACTGCTGGTGTGTTTAGGCATCTTTCATTATCAGTCATCAATCGTGTGCAGTCCGGAAAGTTATTTGTGAGAATCTCTTCAATTTTCTCGGACATGCGTTCTCTTGAATCGATTTCTCTCAGAGTAATATATTTTGAAAATTTATCAATAGCGACTAAAAATGTTTTGTTGTCATTGAAATATATGTCCATGTGTATATATCGGCCTGGTTCTGTCGGTATGTCGGAATCTCCTAATGGTTCTTTTGTGGGATTTCTTTCGTATTTACCATATAGACAAGGTGTACACTTTTTGTTGAATGCTTTACAGTGTTGCTTTATTTCTGGCCAATAGTGATTTCCAAGTATTTCCTGTATATTGTTTTTATAGCCTCTATGTGCTCTATTATGTATCTCTTCAACTATTTCAATTTGCTTCTCTTTTTCTCGAACGTCAGTTAGTTTTGTTGGTGTGTATACGAAGTTTGTTGTGTTGAAAGCGTTCTTTATAATGGGGCTGAATGCGTAAATATTTTCTCTGGTAGTATGTAATGCAATCGTTTTGTTTGGCTGCAATATCTTTTTCAATTCCGTGATCAAATTTTGTTCGTTCGTAAAGTTTATCGTATGTCTAACTCTGTTTGAAAATATGGTACGAGTTCGTGTTTCATTTATTCTTTCATTTGGTACAAGTTCAATTTGAATGGCATATGCATTAAAAGGTCGTTTCACTTGTTGGATAATTTCTGTGTAAGAGCTTTCGGCTGAATGAGCTGTATCAATGGATGATGTATTTATACATTGTCTTGACAAGGCGTCAGCTACTACATTTTGGTGTCCAGGTTTATATATTAATTTTGCTCCAAAGTCTTCAATAATAGCCTTCCATCGTTTTAATTTTGGGTTGGGGTTTTTTTCGGATATGGCATGTGTTAGAGATTGGTGATCAGTATAAATAGTAAGGTCTGTTGTACCATAAATATAGTTTCTTAGTTTTTGTAACGCCCAAATAATGGCTAATAATTCTTTTTCGTTCGTGGAGTAATTTTCCTCCGTTTTGCTAAGTGTTCTACTAAGGAAAAATATTGGTTTTTTCATTTGACTGAGCACTGCTCCAATAGCTATGTTAGATGCGTCTGTAGTCAGTTCAAAAGGTTTTTCATAATTTGGTTGGAAGAGTTCAACCTGTTCTTTTAAACTACTCTTCAATTTGTTAAATGCCTGTATTGCGGCGTCATCTAAATCTACTCTTGTTTTAGCACTTTTGTTCTTTCCTATTTGTCCGTTATCTCCTCGTAAGTGAATTGTTAGGGGCTTGGCTATGCTAGCATATCCCTGTACGAATTTCCTGTAGTATCCTGTCATACCCAGGAATCCTCTCAAATCCTTTAGTGTTTGGGGAAGGGGATATTTGTCAATTACCTCTACCTTCTCTGGATTAGTCCCTATTTTATTGTGTTTAATTATATGACCCAAGTATTCGACTTCAGTTTGGAAAAATTTGGACTTTTCATCAGATACTTTTAACGTTGCTTTATTCAATGCATCAAATATGGTATTGATGTGTTCCATATGTTCTTCTGGTGTCGAAGAATAGATAAGTACGTCATCAATGTAAACATATGCGAATTTTCCGATATATTCCCTCAGGATATCATCGACACATCTTTGAAATATAGATGGTGCATTTTTCAACCCGAATGGCATACGTATAAATTCGTATTTTCCACCGTTTACGCAAAAAGCAGTTTTTTCCCTATCTACTTCTCTTATTTTAACTTGATGAAAGCCTGATTCCAAGTCTAATGTTGTGAAATATTTTGCCTTTCCCAAATTTTGTATCGTCATGTTTACGTCGGGAATAATATATCTGTCAGTGATGGTGTGGGAGTTCAATTTTTGGTAGTCTATCACCATTCTTCTCTTAGGTCGACCGTCTTCATCTAAGCCTTTTTTTGGTACAGTCCATATTGGGGAATTATATGGGCTATTACTCCTTTGAATGATACCGTCATTTAAAAGTTTTTCTATTTCCCTATTTACGAAGTCGTTATCTGCTATGGGATATGGGTACTGCTTCGTCCAAATGGGTTCGTCTGTTTTTGTTCTTATTGTGGCTTCTATAGTTGTTGTGAATGGTAATGGTCCTATGCCATTGTTTTCTTTCATCAATTTGTCGATTCTATTTCTATACTTATCATTTCCTATGGTGTAATTTATGTTACTACTTTCAGTTTTCTCATTTTCTACAGTGAATGTCATATTTTGTAAGTTTATTATAGCTTTTAATGCAATTATTCCTTGTAATCCTAATATTAAATCATATTCTTTTATATCATCTAATTCAAAAAAATCTATATCCTTACCTAGAAATTTGATTCTTTGTTTAGTATGTACTATTGAAGTTCCATGCATTGAAATAACCTCCATAGGTTTTATTTTTTCAACTGTATTGAATTTCAAGGACTTTCTTACATAATTATGGGTTGCTCCGGTATCTAATAAGACATTGTATGTTTTTTCATTATCGCTCATTTTTATATGGGGCAACCCGTTTATTAGTTTAAAGACTTAACAACTACCTTATTGATAGTACCTGTTTCTACGATAGTACTGCTGCTATCGTCTTCTTTGGTGATGATATTATTGTTCCTCATTTGTTTGTTATTTTGGTAATTTCCACTCGGCTCTCTTTCTCTTTTCCATGATGGGTTATAATGCTGATTGAAGGGGCTGAAACATGTTGGTTGCCGATACGTTGTATTTCCAGAGCTGGTGTCCATTGGTTCCGGTTGTGGTTGATGGTTGTTGTACCTTGATTGATATTGTCTTAATTGAAAGGTGTTGTGAGGCTGTCTCTGTCTGAATTCTGCCCGTGGTTGATTTCGTTGTATCCCGTCCATATACCTTGAGGGATATTTTTGATGATTATGATGGTAGTGGTGATTCTGGTGTCGAGGTTGTTGTTGTTCAGTTCCAAATGGTTTTTTAAATCTTTCCTCATGAGACAATCTTAAATTTTGGTGTCGGTTGTCATGTTCTATCGTTCTCGCTATTGTATATGCATGCTCCAGGTCATGAGGTGCGTTTCCGTATAGGGTTGACTGGATAAAGGAGTTATTTACTCCAGCTATGAAGACTCGAACTGAATCTTCTTCCGCCTGCGTTATCATGGCTTGGGTTACCTCTTCTATATGGCCTGACATTGATATTTTTGAGATTATAAGGTTCAAGCATTTGTTAATCTCATCGTGGAATTCTGTCAATGTTTTTCTTCCTTGGTTGCATCTCTTCATCTCGTCCTGCAGTACATATAGTGGTCGAGTATCCGCATATGCTTTATCGAGTCTGTCACGGATGGCATAAAAGTTAAATATTGTGCCGTGATTGGCTAATAATTGTGCTGCACTTCCATGTATTTTTGTCTTTATTATCTGTAGCGCTTGGGCATAAATTGGCTGATCGCTGAGGTTGGATATGCTCTCCATCATCCTCGTTGCGTCCTCTCTCCATATTCTATAGTTATTTATGTTACCATCGAAAATAGGTAACGATTTAAAAACATCTAGTTTCACCTGATTTTCATTCGTGATTCTGGGTTCTATTACAACCCTTTGGTTTTCTGGGATAACATCTATAAGCTGGACTTGTCTAAGTTGATCCTCCAAATTTTTGACTTGCCTTTGGTGCTCCGTTCGCATATTCTCAATGGTGGCTTGCATGGTTGCCATTTGCTGCACTAGCACATTGACATCGAAGTTCTGTGCCATTGTTGATGTAGGGATTTCTTCGGTAATTTCTTCTAAGGGCCTATTGATGTCGAAAACGTTCCTTCTCTTACTTGAGAACATCCGCTGTATGATGACTTTTTCTCTTTTTTATTTATGAAGAATTTTTATTTTAGATTGGCAATGTTTTTTTCTTCGTTTATAGATTTTCAACTTTATTATGAATAATTTTTATATAAACACTTTCTCCTCTCATGAAGATTTTTCATTTATTCTTTTTATGAAGATTTTCACTTATTCTTCCTATGAAGAAGTTTTTATAAACAATTCTCCTCTTATGAAGATTTTCACTTATTCTTCCTTATGAAGAATGTTAATTTAATTCCTTGTTGCGACAAGGATTCCGATGGTCCGCTCTTCAAAGGATAATTTTATTATCCTCCTGGCAGGATCGCCAATTATTAAACTCGTTTATTTTCGGTTTAAAAAAATTTAATTATTTCAAGACACTAATATGTATCTTGAAATGTTCTTTATTGAGTTTACTTATGAACTAACTGGCAAAAGTATTTACACATCTATTTATACTTTTGCTCTTGTAAATATTAGGGTGATAACTAAAAATAGAGTTTGACCTTCGAACGATCGTCTTATTATATTAACTAGTTTCTTATCAATAATGTTATTAAGAAACACACATATTTGTTTCGTGTTTTGTTTAATACAATATTTCTTAGTCTTTAAAAATTTGGTTACTTATAATATTTTACAAATGATTTATGACTTAACCTTTGATCTTTTCCTTATCAGTCTACTGGCTTGTAATACTTTATATTAATATGATTAAACATGTTTTCATGCTTAAGAAATATTTCATCTAAGTATGTGAGCGTCGTTAACTCGCGTTAAGATTATTATTTTATTTTTTGTGAGCTTCAAATCAACTTTTTGTCGTTTAAAGTAGAAGCATAGGACAATTTTCTTCATAGAAAAATTCACATTCAGGGCTTAAGAATATATGAATTCTTAAAAAGCTAAAATTAGCTAAAGGTTGTTTCCTTTTGTTTTTTATACCCTTCACAAAAAAAGTGAAAAGGGTATATACATATAAGTTTGTCATTACGTGTGTAATTTCTACACAGTACATGGGGTACTCTATAAAAAATATATATATTTGTGGTCCTTATAAATAGCTAAATCAACTTAGCGATAGCCGTTTGTTTATCTGTCCGTGTGTATGTTGAAATTAACTTTCTGAAGTCCCTAGAAAACCTACAGAAAAGTTAAGTAAGTCAATTTGTTGGAAGTTTCTGTTGTCAGTTTGCTATTGAAATTCAGCTCAATTGAAACATAAATTGCTGAGTTTTGAGTTCTCAAGTTCAACCACCTTAATTTTTTTTACCATTTTCGGAGCGTTATTTGCGTAATTTGTGTAAACTACAAAACGGACAAAAAACAAACACTTAAAAAAAAATTACTGTTTCTCAGAACTCTTTAATTTTAGTTTATTGAACCGAAATTATTTTTTTTTTTATTTTAGGATTAATAAAACAATAGGTATTCGAAGAAATTCTTTTTGTCAATATTTGTTGTTTATTTTTTTTTATATAATTTTTTATTTCTAAGTATATATGACCTTTTTTATTGATATTCTTGTTTACTAAGTTGAGATTGTATTATAATAAAAAAAATAAATTTTTATACTTAATATGACCTCAAGCTTAATAAGCTAGAAATTTCTATTATTATATTTTTATTTATAGTATAATATATAATTTTTTTTATATTTATGAGCTGTGTTTATAACACAAACAATCAAGTCGTTTGGAAATTTTTTTCGTAAAAAGTACTCAAAATAATGAGTGTTTTTCATTAAAATTTTTTTTGACGAGTTGATGGCTTGTGTTATAATAACAGCTCATTAAGGAGAATGTCGAAAGTGAAAAATATGAATATTTAACCAACAGCCGAATTTAACTTGCTTAAATTACATTTTAAAATTATCTTAATTTTCCCCACTGTGATTAGAGATATAAGAAAATAAAATATTTTTTAAATGTTTGTATTCAATAGTCACACGCTTTTACCTGTCAACTTTATTTGTATGGAGGTGGTTTTTCTTTCTGTTTTCCTAATTATTAATTATTCATTTAATACCTACCAATTACTAAGAAATCAAATACTTAAGTAACAAATTATAGTTAATTAACACTCAACAACACATAATTTTAGACACCTTGTTTGACTTCTAAATGAAGTGTTAAATTGTAGTTTTATTGAGTTTAAATGAGTATTTTCGTTGTACACAAGGTAACTAAGTAACAACACAAAATATTACAAGGGACAGAAGACTTGCTGTAATTTTTTATTTATTTAATATAAATAATAAGCAAATAAAGGAAACTATTTTTGACGTCTAGAGGTTTGTGTTTGAAAAATTTTAAACTTGCATTTTTATAGAAAATTCACATTTTTTATTTTGAGATTAAAAAGTAAAAAAAAGTACAAATTTAAGTAAAAAAGCAACAACATAACATATTTTTTTAAACTTAAAATTTGAAAGCAAAATGCTTGAGCTATAAATGAGTTGTTATTTTTGAAAGTGGTATAAGTCCATTTAAAACAAAATTTGGCGCTAATTTTAGTGAGTTGGAAACTTTATCTTATTAAAATTATCGCTGACACATAAATGTTAAAGTGTTGCAAACATCAAAGAGAGAAAAAGATGTTATATTAAAAAGTCCACATTAAAAAAAATCAGTTAGCGGTAATTTTAGTAAAATGGTGCCTAAATCTTAGTAATATCACGCTAACAATTTTTTTTTTTTTTTAAAGTGGACTTATACTACTTTCAAAAGTAACAGCTCATATATTTTCAGTATCGTGTTCTTAACAAACACACATGTCATCATACATTTTTTTAGTTTTGTTTTTGTGCTAAACTTTAACCACCGCACAGGTGGAAATACGTAATAATACTTAATAAAGGGAATGAGTGTAATAAGTGTTTATTGCCATGGCGTACAAGCGGGAACGCACACTCGACATAATGAACAACAAACATAAGCATTAAATGACAACAACAAACCTCATCAAATTAACTGCCAGTATGTGACTCAGCAAACGGGCGTTTCCCACGCTGTTACTAGATAAACATATGGGCTAGAGTAAATAGAGCATGTGTGTGTATCTGTGAATTTGTGTTAATAAAGAAAAACTTTAAAACAGACTTGTAAACTAAAGGAAATTAAAAATATTTTAATTTTGAGCTTGTGAATTAACACTCACAAAATAGCAAATTTTAGCTATTTTATTTAATTGGGTTGAGTTTTAGCTAAAAAATCCTTAATGAAACTCTACACTTCCAAAAAAAAAAAAAAAAAAATTAAGAATTTCTCTTTTGTGACCTAGCAGGTTAATACATAAAGCGGCCTATACACGACAGCAGCATGTACGCATAAAATTAGACGCACATAAAATACCATCAAACTTTTATAATAGTAATTTTATTACACTAAAGCTACCACTAAGCTCGTTATGAATAGCGAAAGATTTTTTGCTATGAATTGTAAAAGTATTTAAAATTGTAATAAAAAAAAAATATAATATAAAAAAAAAACTATAATAAAATTAAAGAAAAAAATGTGTTCGGCCGAAAAAATGATAGAAAGATGTCAGACTTAAAGAGAAGATAGTTTGAGAGATCTAGATAAAAAACTGAAAGGTGAACCGTCTTTCACTAGTAAGTCTCTACCTGCTTTTGCTATGCAGTCTAGGACAGATCATGTCTTAATTTTCAATGAATAATGTTTTAATATGTACTTTTTGACAACTTTTCTCAGCTGAATTCATTTCGCCATGCACAACACCAGCAACCTGGTAGCCAACGTTGCCAGGAGCTAGAAAACAAATGAGTTGTATTTCCCTAAAAAAAAAAACGCTCGAAATGGCAAAATCACGCCAAAAACAAAATAAGCTAGAAAAAAGTTAAAGAGATACAGCTTAAAATTAAAAATTTTCTTAATTCTTTATTACATTAAGAATCTTAATTATAATTTTTATAAAAAAACAGAAAAAAAAACATGATATATCAAAAACTAAAGAAAAAAAGGTCGTTTGCACATGGCTTTAAATACTTATAAGCCTATTCAATTAAAAATAATATTTAAAATTCCTTCAAGTAATAATAAATTTTTTGATTTTTAATGTGATTTCTATTCTGATATTTCGCTTGTTTTATCATCCTCAAAGCTGAGCAACCTCAGCATTACTAAACGGTGGTACTAGATAACTTAATTCTAAATGGAACAATTAATTAATTAATTAAAAATAAAGTGCATTTTTATTTTACAAGCTAGAAGCCAAATACTTTTCTTTTCGTATGAAATTTCCTTCGTTCGAACAATTTATCAATGTTTTATCGAAAATATTACTTTAACTAATTTTGTTTCAGCTTCAGTTTGTTTATGTATAATTTGTTTTCATTTTTCGAAAAAAGGCTATTTAAGGCCATCTAGCCATAAAAAGGCTAAAATGGCAACTCTGCTATCAACATCAGCAAAATATCAAAATCTTTTTGATATTATTACAGCAAAGCGTAATGCCCAATCACTTCATACCCCATACACACTGCTGTAGATTATGGGCCGCTGAAGAACACAAACATGTTTGTACGGCACCGGCAAGCTCAAAAACTACTGTAAAATTGCTAACAAAAATTTATTCACGTTTTCAGTAAATTTCTGGGTGGACCTAGCAGATATGAAAAAAATGGTCATAAAGAAATAGTGTTGAATCTTTAATTGCAGAACTTTATTAGTAGCTGCAACCTTGAAGTTTAATGAAAATTTGCAAGGTTCATCCAATACTTATTGAAATTGAAATAGGAAGAGTCACTCCCCAGGCAGAAAAAAATTTTGATTTCACTGTGAGACAGAATCGATTTTTGTTTCAACAGTTTACACCTGATCTTATGTTAAAATGGGGCTTAAAGTTGCCCTCTTTTAAAAATTTTTATTGTGAATCGGCATAAATAACCATGCGCATTCTTCAGCAAATCTGCGTAAGCAAAAAATATTTTTAAAAAACTTTTTAAGCCTCTAATTCTTCATGTAATAAGATTTTTTTAACAAATAAAACAAAAAAATCCGTAAGTTCAAGATTAATATTGTTAAAATGTTTTTTTTTTAAATAATCGTCGTGAAATTTTACTATGCCGGAACATACTAATGATGACAATTTTAATTAAACATCAGAAATAGGTCAAAACTGAAAGTATTTTAAAGGCTAATTCGTTTTTATTTAAAGATTCAGCAAAACTGTTTCGCAATATTTAATTTCATAATCTACCATAAAAGTGGTTCGAACCTTTTTTCTTTTCTTATACCATGTTATTGGATAATTACAAAACAGCCAGTGAAATGAAAATCTTGTTTAATTATTTTCAATATAAAGAAACAAACATGCATAGACATATATTAAGGAAGGGTGTTTCTATAGATTATTAGGTAACGTACGAAGCTACATACCAATTAGGGAGCGGCAGGTTCAATTCCTCTCTAGACTCTGAATTTCCTGCAGACAAGCCAAAAATTTTCGCAAACTTGTGTTGTATAAAAAAAAGTTGATAAAGAGAAAGGATTACCCTTCCTAAACATACTAAAAAAAAGCGGAACTAACGAAATTTTGAAAGAATGATTTTGATTAAGGTGCATGAATGGCAAAAAAGTCGTCAGGATCAGTAAAAGAATGGTGTCCCCATTTATACGTAGCTATATAAATTTATGAATTTATGGGTGTCCCCCTAACCTACCAACCTGAGGATCCCAGGTTTGATTCCTGCTTATACCCTTGCTGTTTTCTGCAGATAAGCTAAGAAGCTTCACTGATTTATGTTGTGTTGAATGGATTTAATTAATTATTCGCCAAATAAATTTCCCAAAAAAAAATTTTTTTGTGCAAATCTCAGGCGGTCTGCTAGTTCATAAAAAAATCTGTTTAAAATAAAACATGCCCTTGATAATATAAAAAAAATCTTTCTTTTTTAATTTTGTAAATTTGAAAAAACCAATTTTCTTTGATTGTTTATTCTTAGCGTGTTGATAAATTTGAAGGAAAAAAAAAATTTTTTTTATCAATGAATCACAAAAAATGGAGATAAAATTAATGTTTAGAATATCATGCTAATAAATATGAGTGTAAAATTATCTGTACATATGTAGAAGGCTGTGTTTTGAAAAATAAAAACAAACTCTAATAAACACCTATTTATTTTAAACGCTTTTTTCTAAAAAAAAAATGTGTTTAAATGTCAAGTTAAACAAAAAAGAAATTCTTGAAGCGGAAAAACAAAATATGCTATAGCTTTGCTGCCAAAAAGTGATTTCCCATAATGTGTTTCTTTACCTTTTTTGGTGATTTTTTTCATAAAAATTTAATAATACGTTTGTTGGTTGTTGTTTTGTTGGTTGACTTCAGTCCTATAAATAAAATTTAACAGCAAATAAAAACCAGCAGGTAGTTGAAATACAAAAAAAAAAAAAAACAAAGAAATAATTAAACAATTAATTCCTAATCCTGAGCCATAATAGGGCGACAGCCTTAAAGATTTATTGTGCAGCTTAAATAATTAAAGAAGGAGGCAAGGGCTCTTGTAAGCATTTATTTATATTTATTTAGGCTTCTACGAGTACTTAGATTTCATTATTAGAATTAATTTTCATTAAACTGAATTTTTAAATTTAAAAAAAAAAAATAAAAATAAGTAAATCGTCTGGCCATATATATGCTTAAGATAAATTTCTGTCTTTGTGTTTGTAACAAAATTTCATTTTGTTTTATAGCACACTGAAGGAAAATAAAAAAATTTAATTTCAGAGCTTTAATTACTTTAGTTTTAAATAAAATTTTGAAAAAGCAATTTTATAACTTTTTAACCAAAAATAACCTTTGAAATGTTTTCCATATTGTTTTGTTTCATTATGGAAACAAAACAGTACAATCTAATCTGGGACGACCGGCAAATGGATTAATGTATACAGTGGCTTTCTTGGAAATAAGCAAGTAGACGAATTGGCTGAAATTACTTATTTCTAATACTACCGAAGAATGGCGGATACAAGATGGTAGAGTCTCCAATATGCCCTACATATTGCGCAATAATATAAAGGATGTTTCCCTAATGATGGTTGTAATAACTGGTCACTGGGTGATTGACAGGCATAAGAACCGACTGCGCCTACTCTTGCACGTAATCTAAAATAGATTAAGTAAAATTTTATATTGATTAAAATTTATAATACGCATGAAAATGGGAAGTCACGGTAATACTGCATTTTTTTTAAATTTTGTGCAATTTTTTAATACAATTGATATCATTGAAATTTAAAAGTTGTCCATATGTTTATTCCCATTATTGAAAGCGCTTTATATAAAAGCAACACATTATAATTGGAGTAAAATTAAGTCAATCCGATGAAGCTCATTTCCATCTGAATGGCTTCGTAAATACACAAAATTGTAAAATTTGAGACTAAGAAAATTCTCATGCCATCCATGACGAATAAATGCACCCACAATGAGCAACTGTCTGGTGCGGGTTTTGGTCTGTCCTCATTATTTTGAAGATGAGACCGAAATTGCGGTAACTGTGAAC
Source organism: Thelaira solivaga (assembly GCA_947397855.1). Taxonomy (NCBI): domain Eukaryota; kingdom Metazoa; phylum Arthropoda; class Insecta; order Diptera; family Tachinidae; genus Thelaira; species Thelaira solivaga. The sequence continues at coordinate 23,092,505 of OX377612.1, read as the reverse complement.
AGTATTCGTTACACAAACATGATAACAAAGGACAGGAACTCGTGAAACTATCTATTTATTAAAGCAAGTGCACTCTAACTGAGACACACTCCATACTTGGTTATGCCGAACAAAAAAATTAGGCTGTGGTCAGATTTTTTCACAAAAACCTAAGTTCAGCTATGACAAACATATAACAAACAAATTAGCCAAATCGATGCAGTCGTTCTTACGTGATGCAATTACAACCGAACGTCATTTGATTCCAATCTTTCATTAATAGAAATAAATATTAAATCATTTCATGGACACAATATTCATTCATCAACTAAGTCGGGTTTTAATATGGATAAAATATTTTTCTCTCGTTGTGGAGCACAAAAAGTTGTCCGCTAATTTTTTAAGATAAAGAAATTCTAATTTTTTTTTTTAATTTTATTTATAAAATTTCATAATAAAATTTTTTTCTTACATTTTTTTGAGTTAAATTCAGTCAGATCTATTTTTTTTTTCTTGTTAATTTTTATTTCAGTAATTCAAGCCAAGTGATCACTCAAGCACATACATATATACTAAAGAGCTGCTCAATATCAGTGCTTTTCTGTAGTCGTATTCCGAATCTGAATATTTTATTCGAAATTGAAAAATTCAGCACCTTACGCAGTGGCCCATTTTAAGATTTTTAAATCTTTGTTTTTACTTTATTTTAGGTGCGAAATTATTGTTAGAATTAAAAAAAAAAGAAATAAAAGTTTTCAATTAACAAGAAGAAAAAAATGTAGTTCCACATTTTTTCAAATGCATGGGGAATTTATAAATAAATTACAGTTTCTGTAATTAAATTAAATTATTTCGCTAATTGAATTAATGAAATATTTTTCAGTCTAATTAAATGTGAATTATTAGATTAATAATAAAATTCGAAATGTATAAGAACAAAATACTCTCAATGTATACCTTATTAAATTGCACTTCAAGTTTTCCCAAGATTTATTTTGTCACTAAACAATCCAAATCAATTAGAGAAAATTAAATACTAAATGGAAAACGCATCGAAAGTCAAAACCGCTGACTTCATAATTTTTATTTTCTTAATTAGAACATGCTTTAATAGTGGCACAAAGTTTGTAAGCTTTATTAATGAACTAAATTCTATATTTTTGTGCCAGAAAAAATAAAAACAACAAGTAAACAAACAGCAATGAGCACTTCTTTTATATTTAATGGTTCTTTGTATAGTTCCCAACAAACCATTACAAATTAATAGAAAAAATAATTTCTATATGCTGTTCTTCACAAGTCATACTTTACATTTTTTCTTACATTCACCATACGAGTACTCCTGGGTTTGGGAAACTCCTTAGTTTCTAGTTGTATTTGCCTAGAAGCCAGTCGTCAAGTTTCTTTTTTTTTTTTTTTGTTTTTGCTGACATCGTTGGCGCTTAAATGCGAATTATTTTAAACTTAATTTTTCTTACCTCCAGCATAGAAATTAAAATAATAAAACTGCATTTTCATATGTGAGTGGCAATACAGTAGTTGTAGTGACGAGTGCACACTGAAGTCATCAGCAACTGTACAAAGTGCAAAATATGGTTCACATCTATCTATCTGGGATGAAAATCATCATCATCATTATTACATTGTTATGAAGTACTACGGTAACTATGAATGTATGTTGCATATATTCTTTTTTTTTCTTCTTTGCTTGCACGTGATATATTACGGAACACATATAAATGTGGGAAAATATTAGACTTGTATGTATTGGCATAGAGAAAACACAATAAAAAGAAAAAATAAATAAATAAAATAAATTAAATAAAAGAAGAAAAACATTGACAGATTACAAAATTGCCATGCGAAATACACAGAATGACTTTCCCATTACCTGATAACGTTAAACGTAACCCAGTAAGTAAAATACTTCTGAAAATTTGTTGATAGTCTATTACTTCATACGATTTTGTTGATAACTGGAGAAATTTTATCGTGCAAATCTTTTGTTTTTTAGGTATTTTATTTTTTTTTTAAATAGTTACCTCAGAGACATTAAAAATCTCCTTCAAATTCATCAAATATATTTTCTAAGTAACATCTTTCTTTGTGTTTAATTTACTCAGATGATATTTAAAATTAAAGGTAATAAGTGAAAACAGTCATACTACTCGGTGTTCGAAAGAAAAAAAAGACTCTGGTCCTGACTCTTACAGAAATTCACATTATCACGGGATTTATGGTTTGGCACCGCAAAGTATTCAAATATTTGCAAACTATGAAGATCAGTGTAATCGACCTCTACTGGCTACGTAATTAACACAAAGAGAGAGCTTAACATATATTGCGTCACTGTAACGTTCTCATATGGACCTGGTTTCGTTACTTAGGCCACTTCTAAGTTCAACCTAAAATGGCGAACAAATCGTTCAAATCAGTTTTTGAATTCGTAATGAATACTAGACTTATTTACTATTTATATCATAAAGTTAGTGTCATAATAGGTCTACTGTGGCCGCTATTCTTTAGCATATTAAAAAAAATTAATAAATTAATAAATAAAAACCTGTGATTTTCATAAATCAACAGCTATATTTTCACCAACAAAATATTATTTTCGTATGAAAAAAAATGTATTTAGCTTGAAGACTGCTTCAGAACAATTGGTGTGTAACAGTAAAGGTCATGATTCATTTTCCTATTTAGTCATTGTAACTGTCAAAAATAGCATGTGTGAACAAAAGCCAGTTACTTAGAATATTTGTTACAGATTCTGTACTATTTTTCCATTAAAGGAAAAGTTACATAAAATAATAAATTGTTTCTGAATGAAAAGAGATATTTTTATGGCTGATGAGAAAGAAGCAACAATGTGTTGCTCTGCATCCTTGACTTATACGTAGAAATTTGGAATTTTCTAACTTTAAAAAATAAGTTCGAGAAAAATCTGTTCGATTTCTTTGAAATAAAATTGTACGAATCAAGGCCTTAAGTGGCAATCTCCTTAAACCTATTTCAAATCAGTATTCAAATAAGTCGTCTTCAATTTCTTGAGAATTCTTTTTTCTTTAATTAAATTTTTCAGTATCATAAAGATGCAGGTAATTTTATATACGTAAGGTAGAGAAGAAGTTTTTGCTTTTCCTCATCAGCACAGATGCTGATTCTGTTTCTCCTAATATACGTATAACATTTTTCTGAGAATGTTTTTAATCTATAATTGATCTAGAGTTTCCTTGCTTTAACATATATAAAACATGCCCAGTGAGAAGGGAAAATATCAGGGTAATTATAAGATTAACCTCCGAATTCTTTTATTTAACCCAGGTGGCTTCATTCTTTTTTATTAATATTGTAAGTAAAAGAGTGCGACTTATTTTATGTTACGTAAATGTTTAATTAATAAAATAACAAAAAATTTCATACTTTTTTTTAAAAAGATGCTACATGTGTCCTGAAGGAAAAAAACTGCAAAATACTAAATGGTCGTTCATATATTTACTCTAAATATCAATTTCTGTTGATCACTCTCTTACTTAAACTAAATGTGAAATTTCTTATATTTAGTTAATAATTAAAAATTAAATATATTCCGAATATACATACTTTAAAGTAGATTTTTTTGTTAAAAAAACAATTTGTTTTTGTTTAACAATTAAAATGTAAAAACTTGTAAACCCGGTAGATAATGCAGGAAATATAAAAAAGTTGAAAAAAAAAAATAAAAGAAGATTAATTAGGAAAATGAATTAGACATTTTTCGATAATAGAAAAAAATGTTGTCACTGAGTCGAAAGCATTTCTATTTTTTGCAAAAATTATGTGAGTTATCACTGATTCGCGGGAATGCGAAGGTTAAAATAGGGAACCTTGCAATTCAATCTTAATGTCCTCAAGCTCCCACAATTAAGCAATCTAGACCAGTTTGATTGTTTGATTGATTCTAACCAACTTGTTTTTTTTTATGTAAAACTCAAGGCATTGAATTGAAAACATTTTTTCTTAGAATAAATTTTTACTAAAAATCAAACTAATCACTTTCAGCAATTTTAGTTTTAAACAAACTTTATCTCATCTCAAGAGATAAAGGCTTTTTAGAAGATTAGTTAAAAGTTTGATTAAGAAAAACAAAGAGCTTTCAAAAGTGTGTAGTGGGTTAGAAGCAGTCATACCCAGCGCACACATGAATGTAATCATACGTGGGATAAAGCAAGATAACAGTGCATGTGTATGGCACATGTGGCATTAATAGTTTTTGGCGCTCAACAAAAACTATAACAACATTTTAGTAACAATTCGATGCACAGAAGCATGTGCAAGAGTAATAATAAATAAATAAAAAACAAAACAAATTATACATTAAAAAAAAAATAATAATAATGTCGAAGTAAATAAGTTTGCTTGTGTTTAGCTGGAAGCGCGCACAGCGCAAAAACGTTTATGATGTTCTTGCAGTACATCTACATGAAAATGCTCGTAATAACGATAAATATGACGCCATCTAACAAGGTAATAAATTGAAATTCTTAAAGTGATTAAATGAAAAATGGTTTTATGTACACACGTATGTGTTTGCATGTGGCTGGAAAAAACAACGACAAAAAACGAACTTAATAACACATATTTAAATTTTTCTAATAGACAATAAAAACATTTTTAATTTAATAAATGTAATTGGTTGTTTCAAAGTAAAGAAAAACTAGTTAGTTTATCTACAGTAAAAGGCATCACAAAAGGAAAAAATGTATTGAAAGTTTTATCATTATTATTGTCTATACGGCATATGTACCTCGAGCCAAATGATCTATTGTACATTCCATCTAACAACTACTTCTCAAATCCAAGTTTGGTATGAAGCCGGGTTCAGTGAGATCGAGGAATCTCTTTGAGAAGTCGTGCCACACAGTACATGTTTTGAATAAGTCAGGATATCAGGAAGTACAACCATTCATAACATTCTGTTCTCACAAGAAAACAAATGACTTATTGAGCCTGACTCGGTCAAGAATTCGCTCTGATGGGATTTACGACTGAGCATTGCAGAGTATTGAAGCAGAGTCGAAACAACCTCTGCAGGTTATGTAACGGTGATGAAGGACAGCACATGTACTGTGTTTTTGTAATTAACTAATTTGGAAACGTATTCGTTACTTAGGCATCACTATCAACCAAGGAAATCTTTGAATTCGTATTGAATACTAAATTTAGAGAGCAGACAGATAATCTATAATAATTGAAAATAATGAGAGTCTGACATCAACTATCTCGTCGTTTTTAATAACTATTAAAAGTGTAAAAGCAACGACCTGTTTCTATACTAAGAAAGTTGTCAAAATTACCACAAATGGTGTCAATAGTGTATCAACCACGTTTATGCTTTCTTTGACAGCCTATGGTATCATTTTAACAACGAATTATTAACAAAAAATGGTGTCAAATTGACTTCTTACTGGTGTCGAAATAATACCATGTCGGTGATAAATTCACAATGACACCATTTGGTGTCGAAATAACACCATACGGTTGTTGAAATCACAATATGCTTTGTCAATTTGACAGCATTTGTTAAAAAGTTGAAAATTTTACAACATATTGTTGTTAATTCCATAACATTCATTAACAAGTTGACAGAAATGTAAAATCTTAGATTTTTTCTAAGTTGACAACCAATCGTTGGCGATTTGCACACGTTTGTTAAAAAATTCAAAACAATCGTTGTCAATAAAATAGACAACGCGATTTTTGACTCAGTGTAAATATATACTTTTAATCTATTACCCGCACAATGTTAGGCAGTTATATATCCCGAGTTCGTTCTGAGAAGATAAATAGACCGTCAATGACTTATTGACATCAAGTATATATACTCGCTAAGAATTATGAAAGTGTTAAGTGATCTGTTTTTAAATACACCCTCCATTAAGGGAAATGATTATTTAATCATTTTTAAACATTTCAATACAGTGAGTATAACTTTGCATGCCTATGTGATTGCAGCTTTAAGACAAGAGAAACTTACTTTGACGAATATTGCTGATTAGTTTTTCCTTTCCTCCATTTTGAGACAAAAAGAAATTTAATATTATAAATTGCGTTTCTTTTTTTAATTTTGTTATTTTCTCTCTCCTCCACAGCCTGCCTGTCTTTCGACAATTACCCTTCTAAAAAGTTGAAATGCAAGTACACAAAAAATTATTTGAAAAATACCAAACATTTTTAAAAAGGTTTTATTTCCAATGAGTTAAAATATCAAGCGTAACGTAAGTACTTGTATTCCTTTCATGTCTAATAAATATGGTTGAAGAAAAAATTTTTATTCAACTTAATATCAACAGTCTCTGTGATTTTCAGCATTTATTTACCAACTGATAAAGTAAATTATTTATTTAAGTTTTAACAATAAAACTAAAATGTTTTATTTAATTTTAAACTGACCATAAATGTTAAATTGTTTTGCTGTAGAGAAACAAGTAACCACGAAAACATTTTTTACCGAAAAGCACAATCATGCACGCAAAATTTTTAATGATTTAATAAAAGCATAAAGATAGAAATCAAAACAATTATATGGTGGTGCTTACTGACGCTTCGAGTTATGCACACAAGCACGCACAAATTCAACTAAAGGTGTACATATACCTATTGTGGTAAAATCAAGTGCCACATAAACAAACACCCTTACTGGTGGTTAGTTTTATGGCTGGGCAATTTAAAAATTTCTTAATTACAAGTTATTGTACTTTAAATGTAAATGAGAATATACACACAGACACCGCCTTTCATATAAACTATTTTCTTACGTCTACTTCTGACTTGTATCAGATAAGCAATTGTACTTACAATTTCTACTCTTCTAAATTATTTTTAGCTTAGAAAATTAGTGTAAAATAAATTTTATAATTAAATTTCAAATCTAAACTATTTATTTGAAATTAAATACAATTTTAAACTGAAGCATCAAATGCACTTTATTCATTCCCACGGTTATTGAAGACATCAATCTTTATTTTGCAAGACACACAAACTAAATTATTTTCTTGCATTGAAAATAAAAAGAAAAGAACCATCTTAAGAAACTTTCACTTGACTATTACTAAATATCTGTTAGTAAATACAACTGTAAATTTGCTCCCTTTTTTCACACAGCAGCAGTAATAGAAATTTTCACAAACACACACTTAACTTGTACTCCTCAGCTAAGACTGTAAAACACATGGAAATAGAGTTTTTGATTTATTAAACTCTTTTAAAAACAACGTTTTCTTTTGGTTGTTGGTGACAGAAAGAAATAAAGCAGAAAATAAAAAAACATTTGAAAGAAAAAATTTAACTGCTTCACTAAAAACCAACAAAGATCCGTCTGTATTTGTAGTTTTATAATTCAGCTTTAGATTAACTGGCAACAGCGAATAATATAAGCTGACAGTAATGACAATTGGCTTACACAGCTACACTTGAGTAGTAATGCAATTTGTGTTCTCAATACACTATATAAACTATCAGAATTAAAACAAACAGTGGGACAGTAATATAAAATTAGTTAACAAAATTAATTATTAAAAACCTTTATGTACACAGAAAATTTTATTTTACTAAAATTTAATTTAAAAAATAAAAAAATATTTGTATTTCTTAGACAAAAAAAGTTAACTTTGTAAAGTTTTAAGTTTATAGAAAGAAAAAAGAATTATATTAAAGGTTAACAGGAAAAGTACAGACTTTCTTGTACTACAGGGTTTTAGTTTGCAGAAAACCAATGTTATAAAACTAGACTTACTCTTTCCTAACACAAGAAAAGCTTAAAAGAGAAACTAAACTTTTTCTATTTAAAGGGGGCTCTAAATTCTATAAATGTTAGCTGGTTTGAGTGTTGGTCTAACGGTCCTCAATTAAAATCACAAGATTCCGTTTAGAATCGTCAAGACAACGGAATAATAAATTAACCTACCTAGTCCTCTTCCCGATAGATATATCAGGTAGTCTGTCCATTAGATGTACACCGAGAAATTTTTGTTCAAAATTTATTGTTCAAAGAACTTGAAGCTTGAACCTAATGGAGATGTTTTAGTTGCCCACAGAGAAAAATCATAAGTCAACAAAAAAAATTTAATTTAAAAAAAAAATTTAATTCATTTAATAAAAAGCTTATGCAATTTGACAATTTTTTTAAATAAAAATTATTAATTGGCTTAATAATTTTTTCTCTGTGTACAGTAAAAAATTTGATGTCAATTTTCTTTTAAATAAAAATTCGTCTGAGTCCTTCCAAACAATAAGCTATAATCTAATTGGCGTCGGCAACATTTCCAAATAACATCACTTTTAATTAATTAATTAATTGCTCTTCTTGTTAAGTGAAGACTTTTAAGTTTTTTTAATTCTACCAATAATTTCGTACCCAAAATAAATCAAAAACAAAATTTTAAAAATCTTAAAATAAACCACAGAGTAGTTATGAAGTACTGAATTTTTCAATTCCGAATAAATTATTAGGATTTGGAAGACAGAACAGCACTGATAATTTAATTATAATTTGCTATTCCCTAACTTTAAACTAAAAAAAAAAAATATTATGAATCAAATAAAAAAAAAAAAAAGAATTTCAAAACTTTTCAAGTTTTGTTTTTAGTCAACTCCTTAACCAAAAATAGCGAGGAGAAAATTATGCACCACCTTTTCATTCGACAACATCATCAACGATTTCAAAGCATAATATTTTTATATTTTTTTTTTGATGTCGTTAATATCACTTATAATTTGGTATTCTCCAACGCTATCATGATGATGTCGACGTTTTATTGATTATTTTAAGTAAATTATTTAATATTTTAGTCGAATGCTTCAGTTTGTGGCAAATTTCAAAAAAAAAAAATATTATTTTAAAATTTATTTCATGAAAAAATACATAAAAAACTTCCGTACATAAAACAAAATTATTGTTCACAGTCATCAATATGTGCCTATATTGAGAACTGTAATACAGATTTACCATAAATGATAAAAAAAGGCCGTCGTTTTGTGTCAATGATAATATTTATATAAAATAAGAGTATTTAATTTTTAGAAAGAAAAACCGTTCAAATTTCAACAATATTACAAATAATGTTTATTGAAAATATAGGGTGTCAGAATAAGAGTGCCCTTTTTAATTTTAAAATAAAAACAAGTATTTTTTGATAAAATTGTGATTTTTTTTGTTGGATTGTAAAAAAGACATGTTAAGCTTAAGTATGTAATAAAATATTTGGTACGGTTATACGTTCAATAGTGAAGTCAATACCAATCTCTGGTGCAGATTTTGGTTAAGCCTTACTGTGGAATAAATTTTCATTGAAATAAAATAATACAGAAATTATTTTGAGCCACACAGCAATTGTAAACGTTATCAGTTGACCAATCAGAAGGCATATTTTTGTCTAATTTATAAAGCCGAAATAAGATATTCGGCTTGTGAGAAATTTTTATACATTATACACATATATACAGCATTACCACATAGCGCTTTTTTGTCAAGAAAACGTCACTCATAATCAGATCTATTATATTAAAAAATTTAATAAAAAAATTCAGTGAAAAAATTTTGTTCATTAATTCAATCAAATAATTTATTATTTTTCAAACAATGATAAAGTTTTATAAAACTAATTATTTATTTCATTAATTTAATAAAATGTTTACTCATTATTTAATGAGATATTTAATTAAACCAAATGAAATGTTGTTTTTAATCTAATGATTGAAATAGAATGAATTATTTGATCGGTGTACTATAATGAATTCTATGAATTTTTTTTTTGGCAGTTTTCTTGTTTTGTAAAAAAGTGCACTTATTATTTTTTTCTGCCGAAACTCAAGCATATTAAAAGGGGACTAGAATTTCAATATTCCCACTGTAGACCAATAAAAAGATTAATTGTTCTTAGCACCAATTTTTTGATGTGTGTAAAATTTTTTTTTTATATTTCTTTAAATGAAAACATGTATGTATGTACTTATCTATAGCTCAATATTAAAAGGAAATTTAACACAGTGAAGAAAAGCGTGGATAGGGTGCATTGCTGTGGGGAAAACTTCTGCTGTCATAATATTCAATATTGAAAATAAAATATTTTTTCTTTTCTTGTAATTGATTACAATCTTCCAACGATAAAATAGTCTCGCTTTAAAAAAGAAAACACTTTTCCCATTCCCACATCTGTTTATTTTTTGGTGTGCTTACTGCTCCTTTTTCAGACATTGATTTTGTTTTATCTTTCATTTGCAGCAAATTCATTAAATATACTCTTGCTGCTGTTATTATTGGCATTGTTCTTGCTGGTGATTTTGTTTCAGAGTATTCATTTTTTTCCTTTCACTTTTGTTGTGAGTGTGTGTGTGTGTGTGTGTGTGTGTGTGTGCGTCCTTTAAAGGAAAAATCAATTTTTATAATTGTTGCATAATGCAGAAAACATCTTTTATTTATTTTTTTTTTCACTAAAAGTAGAAGTAAAATTAATTGCAGCCGATAAAATCAAATTATTTATGTCTTTTGCACAAAAAAAAGGTGAATTAGAGTTTGCTTAGCTCCTCTTATAAGATCCTTTTAAAGATTTAATAAAAATTTGTATTCTATTTTGACAATAGAAAAAAAGTTTTTCATATAAATTTTTATAGAAAATTAGATGTCAAAGGCGATTGCTCTATCGCCCGGGTATCTGGGATTAATTTGAAGGTTTTTGCATTTCAAAAACATCATAGAAATTGTCAAATTGAAAGTATGAATACGAAATTATTAAGTTATAAGAAACTAAAATCAAAATAATGATTTTTTTTATTTTATTTTTAAAAATTTTAAGAAATAAGAGGAAATGTATGTTCAAAGTTTGGAATTACATTATCCGTTAAAGTCTCAGCTATTTTACTCATTGTAAAGAAAGCAATTAAATATTACGGTTTAAACAATGATAATGAATTGAACAAATTAAAGTCGTTAGTTCAATCAAAAAAAATGTATAAAAAAATTATTTGAAAAACTTCTATAACATTGAACTTTTGAATTCAGGTTTAATGAGATTTTATAAGGAAAAAAATTAAAGGGGTCTCATGTAGATATTGTAATAGGATCCCTTTATAGTAATTGTGAAAACTTTAAAAGGAAATTGAAAGATGTCAAAGAATGTACTTAAAAGGATAGAAATTGAAAAACAATGAATGGAGAAGAAAACTAAGAACAAGAAAGGAAGAAAAAGAGTGAATCAAAACCTTAACCAGTTGCTGTTTTTTATAAAACTAGGTACCCCTCTAAAACCCACAGTTGACAGCGCAGAAAAGCCCACTCTCCAAAGTGGAATTAGCGATGATACCCCAATGTCAAACAGAGCCTAAAAACTTCTATAGTATAGCTCACAAGCTGCCAAACTTAATGTTTCCCGTTTATATTTAAAACATTATTGATCCTGACAAATGGACTTATGCCTATTATTACAAGAAATATGAATTTTTGAGGAAAATAATCAATTTTTAGAGGCCTAGTAAAGTCTAGCTCAAAACTAATTGATAGGTTAAAAAATATATTTCGTCATTTAAATTATTGAAATTTTTTTATTAAGCCATATGTATAGCAACCCAAAGAATGTATAGCCAAAAATTTAGGGTCTAGATGGGAATCAAATCTGAGACACCCAGAGTGATAGACTAGTATAATACCCACTTATCTAAGGGGACATCTATTGATACCTTTTAGTTAAAGAACAAACCAAAAGCCAAAATTACTCCATCGAAATTTTCATATAAATTCCTTAAAATTTTAATCAACGTAGAATGTCGTTCTCTAATATTTATCTTTAAATGTTGGTGTAAATATTACATTAAAAAAAATGTGGAAAAGGTTTTCTCAAAAATTGATATTCAATTCAAATATATTTTCGCTGTATTCAAAAAAAGGGGCTTAATTCGAAAGAAATATGTACGAAATTGTACAGTTAAATGAATTCTAAAAGGGATACAAATTAATTACAAAATTTCCTAAATCTTTATTTTGCCACTAATTAATTCCCATAGCTCCATATTCACAGCACCATCTTGTACTCTCTAGTGCTACAACGAATTTTAATATCGCGTGGCCAAAATAGCTTTTTCTGAAAAAAAAAAGAAAAAACTTAATTTGTTAATTAATTTGTTTTTTCTGGTAACATCTGCAGCATGTTTCAACAAAAAATAATACTCATTTTGCACAAAATTTTAAGCAATCAAAATGCTTTCGATGTTAACATAAACCTACAAATAAATAGCCCTATATAAATCATACATTATGTACGTTTCATATGCACCACTAAAAAGAAACTTCATTACTTGTTGTTCTAAAGTTTTGTTGTTATTCGTTCCTTTTTCGTGTTTGAGCTCATCTGCTCCCCAAATTATTAAATGAAATGTAGATAATTTAACTGAAAGAGTAAAAGTGGGGAGCACTTGTCAATAAAATTCTCACGGTGTAATTAGTTTGCTACAACAAATTAGTAATTTTACGATTATTATTATGGTTGTTGTTTACAGTTTGATTGCTGTTGTTCTTATTCAACTGATTGCACAGACAGTTATTGTTTGTACATATGAAATTCATGTAGTAGATGTCTTTTTTGTGTGTGTGTGTTCTTTTTATTTCTGTTCCGTTATTGTCATGTTTTATTGTTGCATGTTCATATAAAATCGTCTACTGCTTTTAATGTTAACAAATGTCTTACATTTGTTAAAACTTATTCATACCTTAACACAATCATAAACCATATACAAATTAGTATTTTAAAAATATACACAGTATGTCTATGTGTGTGTGTGCATGTATGAGTACATTACATTAGGCCAATATTTACGATGTGAAAGAAATTAAGTAAATAAATAAAAGCTAAATAACTTTATGAGAATTAAAAAAAAACTTTTTCTTGAAAAGTTAATGAGTTAAAAATAGGAGAATGTCGCTTTTAGAAAAAAAGCTTTATATGCTTTATTTATTTTCTTTTATTTATGGTTATTTATTGTAAAGGGTGTCCCAAGAAGAACGCAAGAATTAAATTTTAAATAAATGACTGATGCAGCAATTGAATTGTTTCTCTGGCAGTATGACATGTGGCGCCGTCTTGTTGAAACCACAAGCCCTCCACATTCATTTCTTCAATTCTAGGCAAAAAAAAACTGGTTATCATTTCACGATACCGAACACCATTGACTATTTGCGCTTGACCTGCCTCATTTTCATAAAAAAAAGGTCCAATGATGTCTCCAGCCCAAAAACCAGACCACACAGTGACACGTTGAGGATGCATTTGCTTCCCGTGAATCACTCGAGGATTTTCCTCACCCCAAATACGACAATTCTGCCTATTGACGAAGCCATCAAGATGGAAATGGGCCTCGTCACTGAAGATGATTTTATCGGCAAAGTCAGCATTTTCATACCCAATTAATGAACTCCCTTCGCTTCCATGGTCATTTTTTACTAACCTCGTACCTTCTACTAGCAAACAATAACAATTGTTCAAATGTCAACAATAACACTTCGAATGGCGCCAAATTTAAATCTTGCGTTCTTGTTCGGACACCCTTTACAATTCACACTTCGTTTGTAAATTATACATCGTACATATTCCACCTTATTCTGGATCCTTATAAATAGCAGCGTAGAATAAACGGTCTAGGTCTGTCTGTCGATCTTCTGATTCTGTAGTCATTGAAATCAGCTTTCTGAAGTCCAAAGCATGCCAATCTGTCTGTTATTTCTGTCTTTCAGTTGGCGGAGCTTTGAGTCAAAAACCCCGACTGCCTCTATTTTGGATCATTTTCTGAGTAGGTGTTTTGCGTAAACTTCAAAACGGACAAAAAACTAAACGTGAAACACAGTTTTATCAGAAACTGTGCGAAAAATCACAACGATCGGTTCACAAATGGCCGAGAATAATCAAAAATACAATAGATTTTCAATAATTTCTGCTTTGTTTATGTGGGAATTTTAAAGTTGTACAGGTGCGTAAAGCTTGTGCTATAAACACGAAACTAGGCAGTCAGTCTTATAAATACAAACGTGTGAATATATGTATGTGTGTATTTTGAATGCTTTGTCTGTAACCTAACGTTTACACATGCAAGTGCGAAAAAGTCAATACACTCACACAAAATTATCTTGCGAGTAAATTTTTGACACTTGCAGAAAGTTGAACGGAAAAAATGGTTGCCTAAAATTTCTGTATTGTGGTAAAAGAAAAACTTAAATATTGTTATATTTACACATACATAAATACCATTTCTTATGAATAATAAAACATAGTGATTCAACAGAGAGATTTTACGTAACAATATTAATATTTTTTCTGTAAAATAAAAAGTAAATCGTAAAATATTTTCTTCAAATACATATGAAACTTAAATTATATCGTTTTAATTTTCAATATATAATCCAAACAAATATATTTAAGTGCTTATTAAAACTCTAAATTATAAAGCAAATAAAATTATCAAAATTAAATGCCCTAATTTTTGCATGAAATACACTCTTCGACGACATTTTTAAATGAACTTTTACTTTCATGTGTAAACGCTCATGCAACTTACATGACGTTTTCGGCGATAATACGTATACACAGCTTGCAAGACAGTACTTTCATGTGCAAACGCACTGTAATAGCATAAGAAATAGAAAATGTTTTTATTTTTGCCGTTAATTTGAAGTTCTTTATTTGATATTATATATTTAATTTAATATGATTGGCTTAAAAAATTTATGCAATTTTGTCAAAACTGATCACACAATGGATTTTTTCATGAACTAAAACAGTGATTAGCCCCACAACAATTACGAGATACGTAAAGAGTCTGGGTTGCACAATATATCTTAAAATTTTAAGTTCCATTATAGCCCATAGTGATAATAATAATAATATAAGATTTGGCACAGCCGAATTTAACTTGTTTTTTATAAAATATTTAGCCGAATTGTAAAAAAATTCTTTGCATCTTTCCTATTTCTTCTAGTGAAAACAATATTTCCCTTGAAACAATTTCCGATGAATATGCAAAAATGAGCTAATTTACATATGAGGGGTTTCTCATTGTAAACAAATATTATCCTAAGACAATACTTTTTAAATTATAAAAAAAAAGTATATTTTTTTTAATAGCAGGCTTAAGCTTATCACTATTTTATGCCATACACGAACTTTTTAATTCATACACCAACTTTAAAATATAAAGTTTAAAAAATATTTTAAACATTTTCTCACACTGCCTTAAGTGAGTGTTTGTACTTGATTTTGTTGTCATTTTAGGGTAACTAGTTCACCTCGATTTAAATACCCGGCTCAAAACAGATTAAAAAACAAAAAGATAATATAATTAGTTTACAAAAAATAGACTACCAGCAAACACTTTGTAGCACAAAAAACCATTTGAGAAAGGAAAATGCAAACAACCAATAATTGCAATGAAGAAATAACCACAACAACAACGACAACAATATAAAAAAGTTAGTTGTTGTTGTTATTGGCACTACAAACAACAAACACCAGTTGTAGTCACAATAAAGTGTTGAATTGCTTGCAATCAAAATGAATTGTAAAATGCGCACGCGCAACTACTACATCATGGTATTCCAGCAGACTATGGTGGCGATGAGTTGCTTACATTAGATTAACTATCCAACAAATAAAGTGGCATACACAGCTACAGTCTCACGCCAGAGCATATCAACTAAATAAACGGACAGACAGAGAGACAGGCAGACGGACACAAACTAAAGACATCACAAGAAGTCATCGTTGTCAACGTTATGGTTGTAGTTATGTTGTTTATACACACTGTTAAAACATACAAAATGACAAACGAATGGAAATAGAAAGAAGACGTACCCAAATGGAGATGTCTTTGTTGGTTTTGACGAATTTTTGTTAGCTAATGAAAGGAGGGAGGGGGAGAAAAAAGCATACTAGTAATCGCAAAGACTTTGGGGAGACAAAGTGTTTGTTAAGCAAGCAAGTCAACAAGCCAGTCAGTCAGCTAGTCAGCCAGCCAGCAAACGTACAATCAAACAAACACATGAAACATTTATTAGTGTGTGCGCGCGCGTGTGCAGTCTTGGCAACCGTGGGAATCTGTGGTTTGCCACAATCCCAAAACCATTTGCAACTCAATGACGAAAGACAAATGAAAAAATAAATAACCGCAGTGAACAGCAGCAGCAACAACAACAACAACAAACCAAAATAACAACAAAATGAATACATTAAACATTTATAAACATACAATACAATTTTATTAAGTAAAGATAAAAAAAGGAACTAGAAGAGTAAAGGGTATTAAACAATTGATAGAGCAGCAAAAATATATTTAAGAAAACGCTCATACATACAAATAAAGAAATGTAATTATTTCATTCGAATCAGTACACTCTGATTCCGTTTATAGTTTTGTTTTTGTTGTATTTATTCACCGAAAATAAAATTTAGTTCAAAAACCAGTTGTTTAAAGTAATTTACACTTCATGGGAATGAAAAGCTTCTATAAATAAAAAATTTTAATAAAAGATTACAAGTAATTTGCTGTGATTTTACATCACCATTTCATTAACTTCTATCACGAGTATTACTTTTTCAGGAATATGCCGACGACGTAACAAACACTTTTTTAATAAAAATTACTAAAATATTTCAACAATTTATATAAAAAATTTGGCATCTAAAATGAAAATAATTGTAGCCAGTCTCACAAAAACTCAAAAACAGCTTAACCGATTTCGCTAATGTTGAAGTACTTTTAAAAATTCAAGGGAAGCTTAAAAGATGAAAGTATATGTGCCACGCCCAGTTTTTAATGATTTAGCGATTAACGCTTTTTTTACAACAAATTCCCCTTAAATTTGATTTCTAAAATTTCTTTACTTTAAAGATTCCAAGTCATACAGTAAGACTGTGTAAAAACAACTTGTACTTTATAAGACTTCTTGAAATGCTTTTATTAAAAATTGCAAAATGCATCAAAGTTTTAGAGGCTGCACAGATATAATTTTCTGCATTATCAGCAATTAATTAGAATCATTGAATTACTCTTCTATACTACGAAAACTATCTTGGTTGTGAGAACTAAAACTCAGTTGTGATGAATTTTTTAATTGAGACCAATAAAAATCATAGCTTCAGCTCAAAACAAAAATTTGTATGAGAACAAAATTTTGTCGAATTTTGATTGCTAAAAAAATATTTATCACAATTGAATTTTTGATTTTTAAAAAATTAATTCTTACAACCGAAATTGCTTCCTGTGTGTAGCTGAAATGTCGTTGACAGAAATTAATAACAAAATTTGCCGCATAGCAACTGTAATGATCAAAATATTTCTATAGAAATGCCTTTATCAGTAAGTCCGTGTATGCCGACTATTACCAATTACATTCTTTTAGAAGTAATAGAATGGAGAACAAAACTTTCACCAAACTACACCTTCCAAAAGGAATGGAATTGATGCAAATTCTAGACAGTTTTTATATTAAACAATTTTAAGCGAGGTGACTGAAGATCAATTTAAATATGAAGACAAATTGAAGAAAATTTTAATATTTTTGTATGAAAGAATTTGAAGTGCGGCTTTAAAAGCTCAAAATTGTACTCTGATATTTTTAGAAAAACTCTGATGCTTTTTATTCCGAATCCGAATGAAAACTGACTTCATAACTACTCTGTGCAATTTTTCAATACTTTCTTTTGGTTGAGAACAAGCTTGTAAAATTAAAGAAAAAAAAATTCCTTGATAAGCGGACAAAAATTTAATTCTAGATGTAAAAGGTGTTTTTTATAGACGTATAGAACTTTAAATTGCAATAAAACAACGATGGATTATTCGATTGACATGAATTTTATTTATCCGAAAGATAATCTTGTGGAATTACATTTTGAATATGATTTCTGGCATATGACCGCCACGGCTGGCTCGGATGTAGTCCAAACTGAACGTGCAATTTTCGATGACTTTTTCCAACATTTGTGGCCGTATATCGGCAATAACACGGCGAATGTTGTCTGCCAAATGGTCAAGCGTTTGTGGCTTATCCGCATAGACCAATGACTTTACATAGCCCCACAGAAAGTAGTTTAGCGGTGTTAAATCACAAGATATTGGAGGCCAATTCACAGGTTCAAAACGTGAAACTAGGCGGTCACCAAACGTGTCTTTCAATAAATCGATTATTGCACGAGCTGTGTGATATGTTGCGCAGTCTTGTTAGTACCACAGCTCCTGGACATCATGATTGTTCAATTCAGGAATGAAAAAGTTAGTAATCATGGCTCTATACTGATCACCATTGACTGTAACGTTCTGGCCATCATCGTTTTTGAAGAAGTACGGACCAATGATTCCACCAGCCCATAAACCGCACCAAACAGTCAGTTGTTCTGGATGTAACGGTGTTTCGACATACACTTGAGGATTAGCTTCACTCCAAATGCGGCAGCTTTGTTTTTTGACGTAGCCATTCAACCAGAAGTGCGCTTCATCGCTAAACAAAATTCGCTTATGAAAATCGGGAACAACGGCAATCTCGTTCGAAATAAAATTGCACTATTTGCAAGCGTTGTTCAGGCGTGAGTCTATTCATGATGAATTGCCAAACCAAATTGAGAATAAATCACTTGACAGCTGTTAAATCGGTCGCCATCTTGAACAGTCATGCCAACTTAAAGTTCTATACGACTATAAAAAACACACTTTATTTAATTTCGTTAGAAACAAGGTATAGCACTGATATTATATCTAAAGCAAAAATATAATATTTAACACAACACCGTTTGCAAAAATCTAAATAGTTTCATAACAAAAAGGTTAAATCTTTTACAGTTTTAGTCCTTTAAAATAACTTAATAAGAAATAGGCCGTTTTTAAATATTTATACAGTTATATATGAAAAAAAGCCAGTGTAGTTAAATCAGTTTTCACTTATTTGGCAATAACCTTGAAGTTAGGGTTTCTTATGGGCGGCGATTGGCACCCACATAGATTGGGTTTGCTTTTAAACTTAAACTGTCACCTGAGAGTACAGGGAAATTCTTTCAAGTTCTTTACGTGTGCTCAGCTCTTGAAGTTTCGAGACACAAATTTCTCGGTGCAAATATTATGTACATCGGGGATCTTGTAAGTTATCTTAATGACACAGACTAGGTCTGGATCATTTTATTATAAGTTGTCTTGGTAAGTAGGTGGTTAAAAATAGAATCTTATTATAATATTTCGATGGTTGAGACTCAAGCTTCCAGATCCTCTTCATTACTTAAAAATATGTGGAATTACATTTTTTTCATCTTTAATTCCACCAATAATTTTTCACCCAAAATAAAGCAAAAAAAAAAAAATCAAAAACTAAAAATAGACCGGTGAATTGCAATAAAATATTCGGATTCAGTGCAAAAATTTTTCGCATCGAAAAGTGTTAAGAAAAAATTCCACCGTTTCTCGATTTGTGAGTAAAAAGTGTTTTTATAGTTGAGTATGAGAAAATGCAAAGCTGTTATGTTTTTATTGGAATTCCCCAATGATTTAAATGTCAAATGCAATAGAAAGTATTAAAAAAAAAATTTATTTAAGATTAATTTAGTTCTACATGACATGTTAGTACAAATTATAGAAAAATTGTGCGTTTCAATCACCTTCATAAATTCACTGCGCCCAACAAAAAAAAATTTATTAACGAAGGATACACATAAAATTGCAAAACAAAATACATTTATTTTATGTAATTTGTTTGTTTGTTCTATTCTATTGAAAGTTTTAGAAATAAAGAACAGAATACAGAAGAGCACTTATAGACTCCTTGTGCTAACATTCAGCGATTTGTAAATCTTAAAAAGGAACGTCTACTTTTAACATTATTTATATGCATCATGTCACGAGAGGAGATGAGGAGTCTTGGATTGCCCTCAATTACGGTCCTTGGTGACAATATAATTCTATTCAAGTTCTTACATTAAAATACACGATTTCTTCAAATACAACATTTTTTTTACATATTCCAGTTGGATCATCTATTATGCTCATTTAAAGAAAAATTAATTCATTCTTTTAAGCACCAACATCTGATGTTTGCATTTGTTACAATTCCTTTGCCAGCAATTTATATAAATTTTTAAGTTTTTCTTATAGATTTGCTTTGCAACTGTTTATTTGCAGCCCTCATTTTCTTTTTGTTGGAAGAAACGAAGCGCATCTAAATACAAGACCACGGATAAGGAGTAGAAATAAAACAATCCGAGTCTGCCAGCAGTTTCGGTAAATTGAAGCAGCCATACACTGCTGCGTCTGTATAAAACAGTGTTGGTGTGTATTCACTCGTCTCATACGTAGACGCATACATAAGTGTTTGTTTATTTGTTGTATCTTTTTGGGTAATAGAGGAAGCTGTGGTTTTATATATATTTTTTTCATCTGAACTTTAAGATTTAACTGATGCTGCTGGTTGTCTGTCTGCGTATCTATAATTTTGAAAGTGTCATCTTGTTGTGGTTTTAGTCAGTTTATTTTCCGTATACTATGTTTTCATACGTTTACAGAAAATGAATCTACCATAGTACTTGTACGTAAGTAGTTCTTTTATTTTATTTATTTTTCAATATTTAACATGTGAAGGGTATTAATTTGTTAATATCCATGATGTGGTTACTTCATCTTCTTCAATGGGTGGCTGTCATGTGAAACAATTGAAGAGTTTAGCAATAAAACAAAAAGAGAAAAGAAGAAAATTTCGTAGAGTTGTTATTATAGGCGAAAATAGATGATTGTGATTACAATTGCGATATGGATGGTGTAATAAAAGTTGATTACAGTTAATGCACCAGCAAAGAGACTTTCAGTCACACAAATATATATTTTGTACTCGTATGTGCAGACGCAGAGAGAAATACAGACTTTCTTAATTTCTTAATGATTGCTGTGAAAAAAAAAATAAGAAAATTTTCTCACAGTCATTTAAAGAGAAGTAGAGAATTAAATTTAGATGTTGATCACTTCATCAGGCAATTTTGTGAATATTATAAATTGTGGGAAATATTTAAAATGTTTAAATAAAAGAAATGAATTTCGGGGAAATATTTATATGAAAATTTAGTTTTCTTTTGAAAACTTTAAATAATAACAAAGTTAACCTGATATAGCTGCCAGGTTATAGTGGATATGTAGCCGAAAAGGCAGACAAACTCTCCGAAAAAAGTATTAGTAGTAGTTGCACTGACCAGAATCATTCCACAAACTGCTTATAGTTCCATTAAATTCAGGGTTACAGAGCGGCTGTAGAGAAAATCGCACAAATACATGATAGAGATAAGAGATATCAAGTTAAGGAAAACATTCATGCCATTCAATTCTTCGAAGGGAACAAAAGACTTATAAGGTATGACTCAGTCAGAAATGATTCACGACTTAGCTTTACAAAGTATTGAAACATTCTGTCCAAACAATCTCTACAGGTTTCATAACAAAAACGAAATGTCATCAAAACATATACTGTTTTATTGTAATGGTCTAATTTGGGCCTGTTGTCATTACTTAAGCCATAACTACATTCAACCTTCTGATACTCACCCAAGAAAGTCTTTGAATTTCTAATTAATACTAGACTTTGGGAGTATTTGTAACATAAGATTAGTATCACAATGGATCTGTTCTGTCCGGAAAGATGAGGTAACTTGTTCCCGTTCTTAGTTATAATACAAATTCTAAGTCTTTGGAATACGATTTAGCTTGAAACAAATTCAAACAATTTAATATAAAAACAAGTTAAACTCGGCTGTGTCTTATATACCCTTCATTGTGTTAGCTATTAATATTTTTCACTTTCCACAGCCTTTTAAAATATCGAAAACATACAAACAAATTAAGGGAGTGAAGATAAATATGCCGAGTTTAATATGTTTTAACGTAATTACTGAAGTTTTTTAGTACTTGTAAATATATTTTCAGTATAAATGGGATATTTATGAAATACGTCTCACGTTACTAAATTTTTAGTATAAGTTTAGCGGAGATCATCTAAATTACTCAGAATGGACCTCGACAAAGTTTATAATATTAAAAATCCCTTAAAGCAACAGCACTGGGGTATATGGAAATTTCAAAATAGTTAAAAAAATATTTGAAAGTAACTTCTGAGTATTTTGGCGGTAGATTACAAATTTGAACGACCTCCCCTTAAAAATGATATATGTCCCATCTCACAATCTTTAGTGCTTCGTTAGAAAGTTGCTAAAAACACATTATATGGAAATTTCCAAAAAAAACTTTCAAAAATATATAAAATAACTTCCGGACGAACCATAGAAGATTGCAAGATAGGACATATATAATTTTAAAGGGGAGGTCATCTAGATTTCTAATCTACTGCCATTTTGACAAGATTTTTTTAAAGTTGCTCAGATTTTGTAGTCATAAAATTTTGTGTAGAATAGTGAATCACGGTTTAGGTTTATATGAGCTATTGATTTTTCTGTGTTCTTCAAATAGTAAAAGAATATTAGAAACCCAATCCTAAAAATTTTTTGAAGCGTGTAAAGCAGATAAAAAAGTCAAAAAAATGTGTAGAAAATTTACGCTAAAATCAGTTTATCATATTAAACTTTGTCATTATCTATTGCTGTAAATAAAAAATACTGATTGTATTGTAAATTTTTAATATTGTTTCATTTAAGTACATTAACTATTGTTGCTGGATATTCCGATATATTTCTCTTTTTTTACCCCTTTATATGAACTATGACATTCGATAAAAATTTCAATTAAATTTAAAGGGAAAATTCGATAAATATCGAATATCATATTTTGGCTCCTGGTTTAATAACATTAAAACATTTAAAAAAACACATATTAATTACATGGAGAAGACAAATAGAGAAAAGGAGGTAAATGGTGTTTCATTTTCTACATCTCGGATACTTGGGATCTGTCAAACCATATAACAGTTTCCAAAATTATGGAGGCCTTAAAAACTGTAATGTGTTTCTTATGACTCTAGGCTTTATTATTATAAAAATTACCAAAATGGTTGTTCCATTTATACATATATCTAGTTACTAACTATTTATGGTTAATGAGTATCAGTTACAGATTATTTGATCTTATTAGAATAATAGAAGGTTGCCATATATACATAACATCCCCCTTTTTATAATGTTTAAAAAATAAATATATAATATCTTCGATTTTACAATAGTAATAATTTTTTTTTTTTTTTAATTTTTACAGGTTTTATAATGTTTTACAAATTTAATTTTTTAGGTGGTATTACTCTTCTCCCGTATCTTGAAGTATAAATTCTGTCATTGTTGTTATTAACAATATTATTACTACCATTTTCATTATAATTCACATTATTATTGTTGTTATTATTATTATTATTATTATTATTAATATTTTCATTACAATTTGTATTAGAATTCTGAACACCAATCGGAGTTTCAAAAGTATTAAAATCGTAATATATATTTTCATTACCAATTTCTAAATTGTTTGTCTTGTTTTTATTATTTATATCTTTACCATTAGTAGCTATTTTTAATATGTGTTGCCTATTCCTTCTATAGACTACACCTTTTTCATCCTCTATTAAAAATGATCTTGGTTCCTTGCTTTTCTTTAAAACTTTTCCTTTAAACCACAAAGATGTTGGATTCTTTTTGAAATAAATCGATTCTCCATCTTCTATGGGCTTAAGGACAATAGATTTTCTATTATATATTCTAGCCGATTTTAATTGCCTTTGCTCAATACTTTTCTTTAATACCTTTTGTTTTACTACATTAGGTTTTAAATTATCCGTTACAGTCGGTAATTTAGTTCGTAATTTTCTGCTCATTAGCAATTCAGAGGGACTTGGCATATTTTTCCGGGAAGTTGTTCTATAATGTAATAACGATATGTATGGATCTGAACCCGAATGCTTGCATTTGTACAAAATCCTTTTCATGGTCTGTATGGACCTTTCTGCAAGACCATTAGACCTTGCTAAATATGGACTCGATGTTATATTCTGTACACCCCAATCAACACAAAATTTTCGAAAGTCTTTTGAATTAAAGGGTGGTCCGTTGTCGGATATAAGAATTGTAGGAATGCCATGTCTAGCAAAAATAGATTTAAATTTAGCTATTACGTTTATAGCTGAATAACCATAACTTAAAAGTTCTATTTCAAAAAATTTTGAATAGTAATCAACTACTATTAAGTACGTTTTCTTTTCAAATTCGAATAAGTCACATCCTACCTTGTACCAGGGTGTGTAAAAAACTTCATGACTTTTTAATTCCTGTCTAGGGTTAGAATTTCTATACGTGAGACAACTGTCGCAATTCGATACTATATTATAAATATCAGAATTAATATTAGGCCAATAAACTGAACCTCGTGCCAAATTCTGACAACCTTGTATTCCACCATGACCTTCATGTATATACTTTAAAATTTTTTGCCGTAAACTCTTTGGTATAACTATTCTCTTATTTTTGAATATAATTCCTTTTACCATGTGTAATTCTTCTTTTATGGAACAAAATTGCCTGACATCTGTCTCTATTTGCTTACTATTTTCTGGCCATCCTTCCTTCAAATATTTTATAATTTTCTGTAAAACTTCATCTTTCTCAGTTTCCCTTCTAATATTATCTATGTCATCTTCAGGCAGTGCTACCTGACAAATTAATGAGTTACACTGTAAATCAATGTCTTTATCAAAATCAGTTAATACCTTATCTTTGAGCGGTGCTCTGGACAAAGTATCAGCAATAAATAAATCTTTTCCAGGTTTATATACCAGGCTAAGATCATATGACAACAACCTGAGCATGAACCGTTGAAGACGTGTCGGAACGTTGTATAAAGGTTTTTTAAATAAAGAAACAAGTGGCTTGTGGTCTGTCTCAATAGTCACATGCCTTCCATATATATATTGGTGAAAACGTGTGCAACCAAACACAATTGCAAACATTTCTTTTTCAATTTGTGCGTAATTCTTTTGACTATCCGTCAATGACGCAGACGCATATGCTACAGGGTTATCGCCATGCATAATGACTGCTCCCACTGCATATTGGGATGCATCGACCGACAACTTCAAAGGTTTCTTTTCATCATAATATGCCAGAACCGGTGCTTTTGTAATTTCCTTTTTTAGGTTTTCAAATTCTACTTGCTGTTCATTATTCCAACACCACACTGTGTCAATTTTCAAAAGATCTCTCAAGTGCTTATTTTTAGCCGACAAATTTTCAATAAATGGTCCTAGGTACGTTACCATTCCTAAAAAACGTTGTAACTCTTTTCTATTCTCTGGTGGAGGCATATCTAAAATGGATTCTATTCGTTTTTTATCTGGTTTTACACCACTTGCATTAAATATATGGCCAATGAATTTAATTTCCGTTTTAAGTATTATCGATTTAGTTCTGTTAAATCTTAAGCCAACCACTCTTGCCCTCTCCAAAACCTTGTTTAAAATTTCATTATGTTTTTCTATACTCACTGCATGAATTAAAAAATCATCCATATATATCACTAAACCTGATATATCACTAAACAGTCTTATCATTTGGGCGTGAAATATTTCCGGTGCTGAACTTATACCAAATGGTAAGCGTAAAAACCGATATCGTCCGAAAGGAGTATTAAAAGTACATATTCGTGACGATTCTTCATCTAATTTCACCATCCAAAATCCTGAATTAGCATCAAGCCGACTAAAATATTTAGAACCTGTCATACGCGACTTACATTCATCCAATGTAGGAAAATCAAACCTAGGCCTTTCTATTACTTTATTTAAATTTCGAGGATCTAAACATAACCTCAAACTACCGTCTGTTTTTGTAACTAGCACTATAGAATTGACCCAATCTGTAGGTTCTTTTACTTCAACTATAACACCTAAATTAATCATTCTTTCTATTTCCTTTTTTAGTGGTTCATTAAGACTAAAAGGTACTCGACGTGGAGGATCAATAACTGGTTGAGTATTTTCCTTTAACTTGATATGACACTCTTCTTTAAGTTGCCCTAGACCTTGAAACATGTCTTTATACTTTTCTATAATATTTTCACAATTAATTGCATTTACTTTTCTGATTAAGTTTAACTTGGATGCCATTTCCAAACCCAATATATTGTTGCATTTCATATCTAGTAAGTAAAAATCAGTTTCGTACATTTCATTATCAAAAATGAAAGGTAAATAAATTTTGCCTACTACCGGTAATCTTTCACCACTTAAAGTAAATATATTATTATATACCTTATAATTTATCTTACTTATACCCAACATGTTGAAAGTATCCATAGACATCAGATTCGCTTGAGATCCCGTATCAACCTGGCAAGTCACGGATTTTCCATTAAGCTCTATGTTGACGTTCCATATGTTGTCATTGCTCCTTTCTTTAGTTGACCCAACAAACAGCATTTCTTCTTGCACAACGTCATCCTCATTGACAGTCTTCACATATTTCTTCTGATTATATTTCTTTATATTGCCTTTAAACCAACACATTTTAGCATAGTGGTTTATTTTTCCACATGCATGACACTTTGCACCTTCAGCTGGGCATTTGCTTTTGTGTACTTGACCACATTTCTTACACATAGAAGCCTTTTGTTGTTTTCTGACAAACTGTTCACTATGTTGTTGTTGTTGGTACTTACTTTTGTATTTTATATTTTTGTTTTGCTGAATTGCTGCAACCATAACCTCATCTGTTTTTTCATTCTGTATGGTGGCCAAATTTTCTTTCGCCATTTCAATACTTTTGGCAATTTCTAAAGCTCTCTGCCATTCTATACCTCCTTCACTCAATAAACGCTCTTTGACACCCTTATAATTTTCAGCTAAACCACAAATAAATATGTCCTTAACTAGGCTTTGGCGCAATGTGCCAAACTCACATGTATTGCTCAAATTCTCTAGTGTAGTTGCATACTGTGCAATGGACTCTTCTGATTTTTGTTTACGAGTGAAAAATGCATGCCTTTCCATCGCTAGGTTTATTTTTGGAATAAAATGGGACTCAAATTTTTTCACTAACGAGGCATAACTTACAGTATCGATATTCTCGTTGAAAGAATTAAAAATCGGTAGACACTGAGGACCCATATGATGTAATAATATCGCTACCTTCCTCCGGTCCGGTTGTGAATATAAATTGGAGGCTATCATAAAGATTTCAAATTGTGTACTCCATTGTTTCCACTCTATCGCAATATTGTATGCTTTTAAATTAAATGGCGGCATCGTTGAGGAAAACATAACCTCTTTTGGTGAGACTTCACACGCATTTGCGGGCACATTTACAGGCACGTTTTCAGGCATTTTGTTTTGTGACAGCCGGGGCTAAACAAATTTCACTTTATTTGTTTTTGACTCAATTAAAACTTTTTGTTTAATTGTTTACTTATTTAATTGTCTTTATTTAATTTTTTCTTTCAATTATCGCCTTATTTCTTTTTATATTTGACACACCTGACACCATGTAATGTGTTTCTTATGACTCTAGGCTTTATTATTATAAAAATTACCAAAATGGTTGTTCCATTTATACATATATCTAGTTACTAACTATTTATGGTTAATGAGTATCAGTTACAGATTATTTGATCTTATTAGAATAATAGAAGGTTGCCATATATACATAACAAAAACATTGCAAGTAATCTGGTAATGCAATTCTTGACAGTTTCCTTTGTTAAATTTCTAACCGTTTAAATTACTTGCTATACCACTACAGTGAAAAAAATTCTACTTTAATAAAAAAAAATTATTAGACTAATAAAATTATTTATTTATTCAATGAAATGAATTAATATTTCGGTGTACTCATATAATTTTAAAATTTGATTACCGAAAAATTTAATAGAAAATTTAGTACACTGACAGAGTTTTGTGGAATTTTTATCATCTATCATTTTTTTCTAAATAAAAATGAATTTATTCTTTTGAGCAACAACATCAGCAATTTATATTCAATGAAAATTGCATTATTTCTTAATAAATTTCATTAGACTAATTGTTTAAAATCAAAATTTTAAACAAACATATGTATTAATATTTGTATTTAACGGTTTTCAATATGAATTTATAAAAAAGTAATTTATTTATACTGGGAATTTGTATTTAAATTATCTACATTATTGTGAATTATTAATTTAACGAAAAAAGAAAAGAAAGAATTGTCAAATGAAAAACAAATTATACTTACTTACAAACTATCATCCAAACGGTGAACATCTCACCAGCACTAATAAATCTTATTTCACACATTATTAAAATCTACTTAATTCACCCCCCTAATTTGTATAGTTTGCTTTATAAATTATACAAATAATTACCGAAGAAAAGAAACCTAGGATTTCCATGCAGCAGCTAACCACAGTCCACTCTAATCCTAATTGCGACGTGGTAAGTCCTCATTCTTTTTCTTCACTAATGAAATAAAGGATGGAGCAGTAAGAGATGCACCACATTTGAAACCACATTTCGTCCTGATCTACGCCATCCTGTGAATACTGTTCATAGTCACCGCAATTTTCGCCTGATAAAAATTCAGTGTAATAAAAAAGTAAAAGGCAAATAAATTAAAATAGAAATTCATTAAATTATTCTCTTAATGCTCCGTATTGTATTTATTTTTCATCTACCTTGTTTTGGAAGCTTTGTTTGCTTTTTCTTGCGTAATGTTGCAAATGGGAACAAAATACATTGTCAAAAATTTCAGGGTTGCATTTTGCGAACACGCTGCAATGTATTACTAAAAGGGACAAAAGTGAGCCTTTCTGAGACTCAAATTCTTTAATTTTGTGTATTCATGCAGCCATTCAAGTGGAAATGAGCTTAATCGGAGAAGATGACTTGTTTCGAAAAACTTACATTGACTTCATCAACAAATTGCCGTCTCGAATATTATATCTTTTTCTTAATTGGAAACATGTTTACTTTACAATGCAAGACAAAACTCACAAGATTATAAAAAAATATATAATTTTATTTTAAAATAAAAAAGTGCACTCCCACTTATTATCTTTATTTCATTAATATTTCAATAATTCACATACTTTGTGAAATATTTCATTGAATCAATGAAACATTTTTAATGATATTCTTTCAGTGGATTTACAAAAAATATTTCTTTCATATTTTAACGCAAAATGAGATACTCTCATAAGTTAGCCTAGGAAGCTTAGGCCAATCTCATTTCCACAGTTTTAAAGAGCTTAGCGGCTTAATATAAATCAGTACCTCCATAAATAATAGTAATGATTTACGGAAACGTTGTAGTATAAATAATAAAACAAAAATATGTTCTAGAACTTTATTTATAGTATATGAACATCAAGGTATACAATTAAAATCAATTAAGTGACTGTTTGCAACCTTAAGCTTACATAAAAGCACTCATACACCTGCTAATATCAAAATAACACTTTTAACATTCAATGAAAAGGATCCGCATTTCAAGCAAATAATCACGTATTTGGAAAATAACATTGATACTCGTAACAAGTTAACAGCAACACTTACTAAATCATTGTCAAAACGAAACTATAAACTATATAAAAAATACATAACAAACAAAATTAACTGCAGCAGTTAGCAGTCAGCAACCGGCAACTGGCCATAGTCATGGCAGACAATGCAATGCAACGCATGCGCGTGTCAGACGTCTTGAATGAATAACGTGAGCAAATGGCCAACAAGCAGCTAAGCTAAATAAATAAAACTGAATCATGTGCATGGGAGCATGTGTATGTATGCTAAGCTGTTGTTACTTATTGTAAGTAATCCATGTTTGTATTCGATTTGGTATCGCAAACATGAGAATGGGATTTCAAAATATTCTCACATTTAACACAAAAAAAAAAAAAAAGAACTGCTAAAAATGTTTTAAAATTAATAAACACTTTGTTTAAGGATGTTTGGTAAGATGTAACAAAACAACAGAAAAAATACAATCGACCGAGTTACTTATATCAACAACAGCATTAATAAAAAGTCATAGTGAAGAATGACAATTCATGTTGCTGAGAGTTTTGTTGCAAATCAATTGCAAATAGCCAACACATACACACAGCATGTTGTTAACGAATGTTTCAATACGTAGTTGGCTATTTTGGCTTTTAGAGTCACTGAGTAGCTTTTTTTGTTGTTGTTGCTGTTTTTATCTTGTCTTCATTTCAAAATAATGAATAATTTATAGAGCGTTACTGTTCATTTGATCGTTTGTTCGTTCGTTCATTTGTTGGTTTTATTTTCATTTTATTTATTTATATTCATTTCTACTCATGGATATATTTTTTGAACGCGTTCTTTGTGTCCGGTTGAATGGGAATGTTGTTATTCGTTCGTTTGCTGGTTTATTTATTTGTTTGTATTTTTAGTTTGATTTTGCAATATAAGCATAAATTTAAGATTAAGAAGCGTTACTTTGTTTTCAAGATTCTGGACAAAAGATTAGTGTAATATGTCAACAAAATTGTTGTTATTATTGGGTTAGAGTTATAGTATTTTACCAGAGGGTTTTGCTCGGTCTCGCCCGGCCCGGTTATTTATTACGTGAGTCGGTCGGTATGTATCAATTTTTAGAGAAATCAGTTTACAAATAAAATTTTGATTATTAAAAAACCCATCCAAATAAATACAGCCATTCACCACTTTATAAAGTGGCTCAAGCCATTGCTAGTATTATTAACAGAGGTGCCAACCAAAGTGATATATACAATATTTGGTCAACTGGAATAAATTAAAGTTTTAACATGTAAATATCCACCATCAAACGTTTTTTTTTTTCAACTAGTGCTTATTTCGTGAATGGTAACACTTAGCTCATGTCTGATTTGACAGATAATTAGTTTTATCCTTCCGCTGAACGAATATGTCTATACGCTTGAACAACGCTGGGAAATATTGCGACATTACTTTGAAAATCATGGTAATGTTGCAGAATGTGTGCGAAAATTGCTTACAGATTTTGGAAGAAGAGAAGCATCGTCAGCTCCGTATGTTTGTTATCTTGTGAAAAAAGTGAAAGAAACTGGCATCCTCATCGATAAACCAAAGCGTGAAAAGCCAAAAACAGTGCGTACACCCGAGAATATTGCTGCTGTGGCAGAAAGTGTGCGTGAAGCGCCATCAACATCAATTCAACGTCGTTCTCAACAATTGAACATTTCGGAGACATCGTTGAGACGAATTTTGCATAAAGACCTTGGTATGGCGCCATACAAAATCCAATTGGTTCAGGAGTTGAAGCCAACTTACCATCCAATGTGTTTTCGCTTCGCTTTTCAGATGAAGCTCATTTTGATCTTGCCGGGTATGTAAACAAGCAAAATTGTCGCATTTGGGGCACAGAAAATCCGCACGCATACATTGAAAAGCCGATGCACCCAAAACGAGTCACTGTTTGGTGCGGATTTTGGTCCAGAGGCATAATTGGGCCATTTTTCTTCGAAAATGAGCAAGGAATGGCCGTTACAGTCAATGGCGATCGTTATCGGGCCATGTTGAACGAATTTTTGTTCACAAAAAGTGAAGAGGAGGATATTGGCAACATTTGCTTTCAACAGGACGGCGCTACCTGCCACACAGCCGAAGCTACACTCGATGTTTTTATAGTATTCTTTACTGAACCTGGACGCTGTGGAAAAAATATTTGTGCTCTATTTTGGGAGCTTCATATATTATTTTATATGTTAATGCTATTAGAAATTTTTTTTAAAAAATTCATTAAGTAAACTCCCTTACAAAAACCTGAACAAAAATATTTCTTTTTCATAAATTTGGCTGCACATGTTTACAAAGTTAGAAGCAAACTTGTCCATACAACTTTTTCCAAAAATGTGTATTTATTGTGGCGAATTTACTTGTACCCTTACCTGTTTAAAAATGCTAATCTCTGTAGATTTTGATGAGAATTTATGAATGGAAAATGTTTAGAATACAATGTCACATCGTATAATATAAATGGGTGAAATGATTAAAAGAAGTATGACTCGTTAACTGACTGACTTGTTGTTCTGTTTGTATGGTTTCGTTTGAATGATACGCGTGAGATATATGGAAGCGTGAGATTAATTACAATATTTCTTTCCACTGTTTGCTTCTTCAAATAAATAAACATCAGCGTTTTTTTTTTTTTTTTTTTTTTTGTTAAGCACAACTATGAAATCCGGCAAAAAGTAAATTTAAAAAAATGTGTTTAATTATTATAATTGTCATTAACACACAGTTGACAGAAAATTTTGATATTTCAGAGAAGTCTTTGAAAATCTTTAATTTTGTTTCTTCTTTGCTGTTGGAAACTAAATTACTGCCGGGAATATTTAATTAAGCAACTGTTATTAGGTTGTGGGAACATTCATTCAATTGTGTTAAAAAAAAAAAAAAACTGTGCATGACAAAACCATCTTGTGCCACGAATTACACTTAAATATGTAATAAATTCTTGCTTGATCGCCATTACCCTTTTTAGTAAAACATTCATATATAATTTTAGCGCTCAGCGCCAGTGTTTATTATACTAAAACAGTTTCTAGAACAAGCCAATACATGCAGCCATATACTGTTTTTATTTCTTTATTATGCTGAAATGTGTGCGCTGTTGTTGCAATCTGAAACTAGTTTAACAATGTTTCATGTATTTAAAATTCATCCGTATATTGCACCTGTTGCCACTGAAAATTCCCACGATCACAAAATGTATTTTACGTTCTGCTTTTGTTTTATGTGAGCTTCTTACTAAACGCCATGCTATGCCGTTGTGATTAAGTGTCTAGATTTGTTTCATATATAAGTTCAGTATGATTGTTTATGGCCTGCATTAAACAAGTCTCCCCCTTTTCTTTTGATTGTATGATATAATGCGACATTTAGGGGCAAATATATAGCGTTGCAACATACAGCAAGCACAGTGTCATTACCAGCCAAACAATTTCTAACTTTTAATTTTAAGTCAGATCAACGTTGACATTTAAAGCTGTAAATAGATTTAAATAAAAAAATATTGAATTTGTGTGTGTGTTTTTAATTAATGAAAAATAGGAAAGTGTACTTAACTATAAACCTGCTAGTCGCACGTGCCTAGACTTTGAATGTTTGGTTGTCCAAATGATTTATAATAAAGTGAATTGCTTCACAGATTTTTAGGAAGTTCAAAGGTTAGAGTGAAATTTTCTTTTGAGCAAATTTAAAACCCTGGTTACTCCCCTTCAATTGTAATAAAATAAAGTAAACTTAATTCAAGTGAAGTTTTGCCAAAGTAAATTTTGAAAATTTCTATTTTATGCCCTACAAGGAAGCTTAAAAAACAATATCTATATGCATAAATAAAACCTATTTTCTGTTTGTTCGTTTGTAAGCTATAAAAATGTATGAGAGTTCTATTTTATATCGGATTTCGATGAAATTTGGAAAATGGTATCACTGTACTAAAGACTATCACAATAACAGTGCACTTTTTCACTACATTTTGCTTCTTGCTGAGGCCACATGTCATCAAAACAATTGAGGCCACAACAACTTCGTTCTCAAGTTCTTGTAACAAATACATTTCACAGTCTACGCAGTTTTGGCGTCATTTAAAAAAAGTAAGACCTGACTAAAATCTAACATAAACAGTTGATCCTTCTGCCTGCAATTGTTTTTTTTATAAATTTTCTGAGTTACAAATATGACAATTTTGAGTATTCACTAAGCCATTCAAATGTAAATGTGTTTCGAAAAATTGTTATTGACTTCACTTTGCTCCATTACCCATTGAACGAATTGTAGGCTCAAATATTTTATTCTACACTTAATCGGAACATATCTTCTCAGAAAATCCTAGTGCAATCCATGAGAAACAAATGTACCCACAACGAGCAACTATTTAGTGCACATTTCAGAGAGTAGTGGCCTGTCATCAGAGTCATGGGGGTCAGTTGAAGGATATTTTATTTCATATTTAAACGACACATATCTCTTTTTAAATCAAAACAATAAAATCACAGCTCTCTGAAAATATACGTGTTTTTATTTTAAAAAGAAAAAGTGTATTCTTACAGGGAAATCATTTACAAGAAAGGTTAACATATACATTTGCAACGACCACGCCCACTTTTTAACAAAGTAATTCAAATGGAATATGAAATAAATAATTATAGTTTTCAACGGAATAGAGTAAAGAGACAGAGGCGTCCAGATAAAATAATTAATTAATAAATATTTTGAATTGTATAGAAACTATCCCAATCGCTATGAAATTGAAAATTATCATAAAAAAGATATGATGTATTTTAAGTAACTCCTTACTTCAGGGTGGCCCTTATACGGTTAAATTTCATTTGTTCGTTAATTAACTAACTAACTAGCTTCCCTTAACACTTTCCAGAAAAAATTGTTTGTGAACTTTTTAAACTAAAACAAATTTTACAAAAAGTTCCACTGTTCAGTGTAACCAATTAAAAAAAAAAAAATCACTATCACATGGCATTGCACATGCGCCCATTGTAGTATGTTTGACTGCATTTATTATAATAATTTGACTGTATGACTTGAACGAATTTTCGTTTTAGCATTGCAGTCGTACATTAAGTTGGTTAAATTTACTCGTAGATACTCTTGAGTTTTTACTTAAGAGGCAAACAAAAACCATGTCTAAGTATATTATTAACGGCCTTATTTAATATTCAACATGCTCTCTGCTACGATTACTTGCTTTGCAGTTTGAAAATACAATTTGTTGTTAAGCGTATGAATAAATATTGGCATCGTGTTCTTTTCGTGTCCATTGTGTTGCTCAAGTTACTGTGTTGGCAACGTTTGTTTAGCATATTTAGCTGTTAAATTTACCACTGCTTGGTTAAGATTACAATTGTTGCTCCCGTATTAAATGCAGTTTTTTTTCCTGATTTCTTTTTTTTATAACTTTTGTAGCTGAAATTATTGTAATCTGGCTTAAAAGTAAATACATAAATAAATATTCTGCATTAACATTGCACGATAACCGCACGAGTTGTCACGCATGTTGCATGTAAATTTTTGTGTGTGTGTCGATTATAAAATTTAGCATTTTATATTTTTAAAAATCTGGAATTAATTTTAATTATAAGTAATCACACGTTAAATGGTTTTGAGTTGCTCTTATTTCGTATTGGTTGGTCATGTGGCTTTCAAAACTTGTAATGAGATTTTGTGCATAAGTCAAGGTTAGCTAGCCAGCAGGAAAGAGCTGCAACACACAACAGTGTTTTGAATTTAAATTAATTTATGGTGGTTTTTAACATTCCTGTTGAGATAAGAAATAATATTGAACGGAAAAATATAAACAGCATGAATATTAAGTCTGAGTGTTACTGATAATAACTGATATTGTTCATACATATAAAAAAAAGGGATTCGAATGGGCAGGTAATTGATTTTAAAGAGCAGGGAATGATGGAGTTTGTATCAGAGAACGGAATGAGTGTACTATGCTTTGCCAGCAGCGTTGCCATTTTAGCCTTTTTTAGGCTAGATTTAGCCTTTTTTTCTCGAATTTAGATTTGAAATTTATGATGTAGCCTTTAGCTTTTTTCCTAGCCTTTTTTCTTTTTCCAATTTTTTTTTTTTTTTTTTTTGCGAATAGTGCCAACGAATTTTTTTATATTTTTTTTTTTTTTTTTAAATATAATTTTTGGAAAAAAATTTTTTCCCACTATCCGCACAAAAAAAATCCAATTAAAGCCAATAAGTTTATCTATTCAGCGCAATATAAATAAAGTCGATATCTTAAAAACTAAGCAAGTTATGACTAGAAAGGTAACCAGTTCTACTACTGCCTTAATTAACATATTTGGTACTTTTTTTGATATTTGTACAGCTGCAGGATAAAAAGTGTAAAACGCTAATGCTGGTACGAATTTTTAACCCTATTTATCTTTCAAAGTAACAATCACAGGAGTAAAACCTAAAATGTATTCTTCTCTTCTTAAAAAAATTTTACAATGAATTTTAACACTTTTTTAAAATTCGAGCAAATATTTCTAAATTTCTAAATATAAAAATTTATAAAAATTTTATTATTAATTTGTAACACCTAAAAATCAATAAAAAATTTTTTTTCTAGAAAACAAAAGAAGTACCAAAACAATTTTAGTGGTATTTTTTACATTGTGTGCAAACCTAGAATTGCAACTGTAGAATTAACTGAATAAAATAAGAAATCGTAAAAAGGACATAATGGTACTTTTTAATGATACTTTTGGATATTTTATTATTAATCGAGACAAGTGAAAAATAATTAGGAAGACAAAATGGTACTTTTTAATAATTTTTATGGTTCTTTTTGATTTTCTAATATTAACGAATATGATAGTTTTTCTAAACTTTAATTTTATTAGTATTAAAAAACCTAGAGCTGAGTGTAAGTGGAAATAAAAAATGAAAATGGCTACAAGATGTTTGTTAATGTCATTCCCAAATCAAACATTTTACGACATATAAGAATCAAATTCTTACAATCTGTGGCTTGGGCATTTATTAAAACTCATGATGACTTTCTAATTAATTTTCAAAATAGCCTTCTTATTATTATCCATCAAACCCCTAGAGCTAAGCAGGCTATAGATTAAAATGTGGTTGACTGCATACGTCGTCATGTAGTCAGCTACATAAATATATTGATAACGGCAGCAACATTGAATTTATACAAGAGGTATTTATTCTACGAGTAGAATAGACATATTTCAGTAATGCCTTTTTAAAGTTTTTTATGTAAAACACAAAAAAAAAATAATTTCATTTATTTAAAAACTTTTAATTTTCAATATACGTATAAGGTTTTATATTTGAAAGTGTTATAAGTCCACTTTTTTAAAAATAAGTCAGCAATAATTTTAGTTGGATGGTGCCCTTCCTTCTCTTACTAAAATAACCGCTAACTAATTATTTTTAAGTAGACTTATACCATTTTCAAATATAACAATTCATATATTTTAGTTGTTTTCTGTCTAATAAAATAAAAATATTTATTTCACTAAATTGTTCATTGTCGTTTATAAAAATTGAAATTGGCCTAGCAGCGGCAACGGTAGTCGTGTATCCATGTAGCTGTGAAGTCGTCCAAATAATATTATAACTTTCATATAAATGTGGGTAACGTGAGTTTTTTTATATTTAGTTACACAAGTTTAAATCATAATAAAATATAAGTATATTTTTAATATGAATGAAATGGGATTTAATTAACAAAAATTTATGACAATAATGTTTTGATAGGATTTCAGCCATGATGATGCTCCATGGTTGATGCATACTAGGCGCAGTCTGGAATAACAATTTTCATAAATTTATCGCAGAATATGGGGAAGTCTTTCCTATATAACTTATTGACTTTACAGAACTGCAAAAAAAAGCCAATAGGATTAAATTACACGATTTTGGCGTCCCATAAAATTATTATTATTGTGCAGATTGTAAATATAATAAGGGAAGCTATTCTTTTATAAAAAAAAAAAATTCTTTGAGTAAATCAATTGTATCATGCGATGTATGCAAGAGTTTGAAAAAAGAACCATTATTTTAATAAAAATTTTTAACAATTTTGCAAGCGTTGCTGTGATGTAAATCTACATACTCTTCTAATGAAATGTCAAACCAAATTAAATAAAAATCAACTATCGGCTATTAAAGGGGTTGTCAAAAAAAGCAGTGTTGCCAATTCAAAATTGCGATCCCCTAAAAAAACACCAATTATTTTAGCTTAGACATTTTGTAGCCTTTAAACTGCTGTGTTTTGTGTTTAAAAAATTAGCCTCCAGTAGCTTGATGGCTATCTATTCCATCTCTCTAATCTAGGATGACATTAAGGCAATGAGTCTTTGTTATTCTTTTAGAGAAAAAAAAATATAAACACTCTCTGCTTTCTGAAATTGATTTTCAGTTAAAAAAAAAAATTAGGAAGTGCGAAAAAAGCTCTACAAACAAAACAACCAAATTACTTAAATTTCATTCAAATAGTTGTCCCCTTCCACAGCATATTTTTTTCATTAATATATTTTTTCATAATTACTTAATGTGTAAGTGGTAATAAAACGCCAATGCATTTAAAATATTTGAAATACAAAAGAAAAAAAAAAACACGCGCACACACAAAAAAATATTATAAAAAATTTTCACAATTTTAATGGCAAAGTAACAATTTGGCAGTTGAATAAAAAATAAAAGCTACTGTAACAACAGATTTATTATGCCGCAAGTCACAAAACAATTCATAAACAATAAAAACTAAAATATTGAAATCACACTGTTGAGACCAAAACAAAATATATTTTTTTAACATAAAAGCATGATCAGCAAATATGTGGGTGTTTTTTCTACTCTTCTGGCTTAAACTAGTGACGACTGTTGCTGTTGCTGTTGCTGCTACTGTTGTTTGTGCTGACTCTTACAAACGTGTAAAGTTGAATGTAGTCTATCGCTACGAACTGATATTATCAGATCGACAAAGATGCTTAAATTAACACGATCGTATTACGGTTTGTTTGTGCACGGTTGGTTCGTCGGTTGACTGCCTGCGTGCCTGCCTGCCCGCCTGCCTGCTTGTCTGTTCGCTGGTTGCCAACTTGAACGTGGGAACTAAATTTATAAACATTATTAAGACAGAACAAAAAAAGAAATACACAAAACGACCAAAACAGCAGAAATAAAGTTTATGAAATAAATTTGATCATATCAGGCATGAAGTGAACAGCGCGTGTTGTAATATGAAATGAAAATCTTAAGATAATAGCAAGTTGTAATTTAAATTTTCGTTGTAGTTGTTGGTGCTATTTAATATTTTATAATACGAATGAATATGTTGCATTAAATTAAAGAAACACCAATGAAATAAATGAATTTGTAAAAAAAATTTTGTAAATGAAGAGTGTGGCAAGAAACTCAGTAAAATAGTGTGTCAAAAGCATGATGTCTTAAAGGGAAATTCGGTTAAAAATTTGAATTCAATAGATATTAATTTGTAAATATGACGTACAGAGAGGGTCAATTGAAAGGGGTTAAGTTATTAACAGGATACCATATTGTAACACTTGCATTGCATATTTTATATTACGATTAATTTTACTTTATAAAAACAGTATTAAATAGCAGTGGAGTTATTAAATTATAATTTTTGTTAAACATCTTAGAAGATTTAATTTTTTTACTAAAAAGAGTTATTAAAATTTTTTCCATAAATATATTTTTGTTTATTTCTTTTTTAAGAAAATGTTGTTTTAGTTGATGGAGCAGGACTTTTAACACAGTAACATATGTTTTTTGTATTCATTAAGTTAGAACATTTCATTGTTGTCAGAAAGGTCTAATCGTCATTCACTCTGAGAGCAAAGCAGCATTACAGCTATTCAGTGCTTTCGTACATAGTAAAATCAAAACTAGTCTGAGATTCTCTAACACTTCTAAAGAGACTACCATTAAACAAAAAAAGTCCATCTGGTACGGGTGTTGAGTCATAGTAAATACGTTGGCCACGAGGGACCAGATCAACTCGCTTCATTGTCTCAGGACCATTTTACGAACTGTATTTTAGCACACTGAGATAACTAAATTTGTTACCAATCAGAAATTCACACGCAAAGAAAAAATATGGTTGAGGCAACCATATTCTGGTGGAAACATAGTATGGTTAGATTTATGATTGCTTCTAACCATATATATTTTTAAATCAAAAATATTAAAAATAGCTTTCACTGCAGATGTTGCGGTTCAACCCCACGTCAAGGTAAGAAATTTTTTTTTAATACATACATATTTTATGATTTAAAAAAAAGTTAAATTTAAATTTTTTGTATAAATGAAGTTTTTTATTCCATAGATTTTTCTTTTCTATCAATTTGTATTTATTTATTACATAATACAACGGGTTTAAATTTATTTTTATAAATTTTAGTTGACTCTACCAGGGCTCGAACTTGCGAACATTTAGTTAAGAAGCATTAACTCGCCACTCAACCACTTCAGCCACAAAGCTCAGTTGAGTTTGAACGATTAAGTTTTTGTTTTATACTCACTTTATTTATATGGTTGCGGAAGAGAAAAAATAGAAAACAATTTACATTCAACCATGTTTTTATCATTATTATGTTTGCTATGAACATATTTATGGTTTCAAGTAAAATTTTATCAAAAATAATGTGATAATTATATGGTTGATCTATGACGCTAAACATATAATGGTTAAAAATAACTAGAAACATGTTTATCGTGATCAGAATAATGTTTAGATGCTTCAAATTAATAATAATATTTTTGTGAAGAACACACTATGTTTGCGGTGACCATATTCAACCATCTTTTTTCTTTGCGTGCAGTTGTTATAGTGAAGTTTTCTAATTGTGAAAATTGAAAATCTGTTTCACAACTCAAAATATTTCTAAGTGAACAAAATGTTGGTATATATTATCGAATTGTGGTTACCAGAATTAAAAATTTTGATTACCATAACTGAATTTTTGATTGGGAATAAATTTAGTTATCACAACCGAAGTTGTTTTCTGTGTGCACTATTAAGCTCAAAATTAGGACCGCAACATTATTAGAAGTGAAAACATTTATGCCATTTCGTTCTCTGAGGAGAAAAGAATTCACTGAATTCATGAATTGTCACTGAATTAATTACTGTGATTTGCAGAGTATTGAAACACTTGGCAAATATGATTATCAGCCGAAATGACCTCTACAGATTATATAATGAAACAACTCTACAGATTATATAAATAAACAACAAAACATAAATGTACTATGTCACTGTAATAGTTTAACTTGATTTAGTTCGACAATAGCTACAACCGTGTGACATGGGGGTTAAATCATCCAAGGAAGTCTTTGAATTCTTAATGAATTCTAAACTTAGGTAGTAATTCACAAAAGATTCTGAACGCAGTGACTAGGTAACTTATTCCTGCCCTTTGTTCTAATTCTCATTTTCATTCTTGTATATCTAAACCTCAGAATCTGTATTTTGTGACTGTTCGACTTTTAGGTCTTGTAAAGCACTTTCAGACAAAAAAAAAAACAAAATTTTCACTACATAAAGTAATTCGTTAGGCCTACAGCTCGATCAGTTATATGCTGTTTCCATAATACAAACAATCGACTTGATTAGAAAATAAGTTTGAAAAACACTCAATGTTTTCAGTAGTTTTGATATAAAATCTTTAAACGAGTTGATCGTTTGTTTTAGGGAATATGCAAAATAATTTTGTTTAAAAATTTAAACTGCTTGACACAGACTAATATGCACTAGCCTATAACAGCTTCCATCTAATCTACCAGAAAAATTAACTCCAGAATTTTTTAATTACAATTTTTAACTAGTTCACTGACACATGAACTGTTTAAATCAAACTAACAATCCAATGATTTAAAAAATTTTTATGGAAAACCCTAAATTTTAAAAATGTTTTTGAGTATTTCTCATCCCGATTTTTTAGGCGATTATATTCGGCTCATTTCCTTTAAACGATTTTTGCAGTATTCTTTTTTAATCATTTTATTTCAGATCTGTGTGCTGTACTTTTAAGTAAAATTTGAATCTCCTTAACCATTTTCCTCTTAATATATACCAACGCTTTTGCTCTAATAATTACAAATGATGCTAATAATAATAAAAACGAATTAAAATTTTTTTACTTTTAAATGAAAAAAAAAACAACAAATTGTTTACCCTTTTTTTGTATTACTTGAGCCTTAAAGTAAAATTCTTTAAAAGATTTTTTCGCTGAGTTTTATTTTTTGTTGGTGTTATCTTGATGTCATATCCGCAATTTTGTTAAATGATCATCACCAATGTTGTTGTTGTTATTGTTATTTTAGACTCATTCATTCAACAAAAATTTATCCCACGGGAGTCATTGTCGCACAATCGTAAACGTAAGACTTCTAAAGCAACATTTTA
The DNA here is from genome assembly GCA_947397855.1 of Thelaira solivaga. Lineage (NCBI taxonomy): Eukaryota > Metazoa > Arthropoda > Insecta > Diptera > Tachinidae > Thelaira > Thelaira solivaga. The sequence continues at coordinate 23,050,584 of OX377612.1, read as the reverse complement.
ATACTCTTGTTCATTCATATAGAGTATACGTGTGCTTCAATGATGAAATGTACGAGTATAAGTACCAACAACAATAAAGTTAAATGAATGAAAGCCATCAGTAAATAAAAAATTAGCTACAGCCAGCGGCATTCACAAATAGCAACATCAACAAATTTTATTATTGTTTAAAAATGAAAAAGAAACTGCAACAGAAAAAAGCCATCATAAGAAAGGAAAGTTGAAAAAAAGATCTGAATTTCTTTTACGTTTGAAAAAAGCGAGAAAAACAACAACTCATAACAAGTTTAGCGTTATAATAAAGGGTGTCCCAACAAGAACGCAATATTTAAATTTTGAATAAATGACTGCTGCAGTAATTGAATTGTTTCTCTGGCTTTATGACATGTGGCGCCGTCTTGTTGAAACCACAAGCCCTCAACATTTATTTCTTCAATTTTAGGCAAGAAAAAACTGGTTATCATTTCACGATACCGAACACCATTGACTATTTGCGCTTGACCTGCCTCATTTTCATAAAAAAAGGTCCAATGATTCCTCCAGCCCAAAAACCACACCACACAGTGACACGTTGAGGATGCATTTGCTTCTCGTGAATCACTCGAGGATTTTCCTAACCCCAAATGCGACAATTCTGCCTATTGACGAAGCCATCAAGATGGAAATGGGCCTTGTCACTGAAGATGATTTTATCGGCAAAATCAGCATTTTCATGTTGTCTCTCCAATACTCAATTAACGAACTCCCTTCGCTGTCCATGGTCATTTTTTACTAACCTCGTACCTTCTACTAGCAAACAATAACAATTGCTCAAATGCCAAATAATGGCACTTCGAATGGCGCCAAATTTAAATCTTGCGTTCTTGTTCGGACACCCTTTATTTAGTATTTTTCTGTATCGTCCGTGTGTCTGTCTATTTGACAACATTTAACATCAACTACAAATGCAATGCGTCATCAGCACACAATCAAATCTGTGTTCCTAAACATTCATTTCATCCTTTCTCCTGGGAAGCAACACTGTAACAAAAAACTGCTTTTTATGTCTTCTGCTATAAAAATCACAATAAAAAAATCACTTTTTCAACTCAATAAACAACGCCTGAAATTTTTATTTCAGCTACTAAGAATATAATGAAAATCATATTAAACTAAGCTAAAGTTGTTTAGTTATTTACAGAAATAAAGTTTTTAAATTTCTTTTAAAGCAACTTTCTTAATAGAGTGAATAATAAATCTGCAATTTAACGTTTCTTAAAAAAATATTCTTTTTAAACTTCAACGTTGTTTTATATCAGCAACCAGAGTTGCCAGGAGCTAGAAAAACATAAGCTAAATTTCCCTTAAAAAAACAAGAAAAGCCTAAACACTACAAAAAAAATTTAATAGAAAAAATTTAAAAGCTACAGCTTAAAATTAAAAATTTTCTTAATTCTTTATTACATTAAGAATTTTAATTACAATTTTTATAAAAAACCAAAAAAAAAAAATATCAAAAACTAAAGAAAATAATGTCATTTAGCACATGGCGAATTCAAATATTTTTCAACTTTTCTTTAAGTATAAAATAATTTATAGATTTTTAATGCGATTTCTATTTTGATATTTCACTTGCTTTATCGTACTCAAAAGGGAAATACTAGATAAGTAAATACTAAATGGAACAATTAATTAAACAATTAGGAATAGAGTGCATTTTTATTTTACAAGTTAGAAGCCAAATACTTTTCTTTACTTATGATATTACCTTCGTTCGACTAATTTATCGAAAATATTACTTTAGCTAATTTGGTTTCAGTCTCAGTTTGTTTATGTAGAAAATGTAGAGTAGGAAAAAAGCTGGAGGATAAATCATAAATTTTGAGGCTAAATGCCAGAAAAAAGGCTAAAATGGCAACGCGTCAGCAACTAACATTATTTTTGACATAAAAGTTGAATACATATCGACACTTCCTGTGTTTTATGTGTTGTTTTCATCAACTTGTCTAAAAAATTTTTATGAAAAATACTCAATATTTTGAGTACTTTTCATATAAAATGTCCAGACAAATTGATTGCTTGTGTTATAAAAACAGCACATTAAGCTGAAATAGTTGAGCTTTAAATTGAGCTTAAAAAAGTGAAGGAGTAAAATTGAACTTTTTCATTTTAAAATAAGAAGAAATACTTTTTAAGAGACTTGATCATGCCTTACTTTTTTGTTTATGAAGGCATAATTGCAGTGACTGTGAAGTGTATTAGTTACAAGAACATAATAACGGAAATCATGTGGCCTCAACTGGACGTCATCTGTCCGGGCAACATACGTGAAATAATCAATTTATTTTAGCTTGAAATGAAAAAGTACACGCTTACTAATATACTAGTCGCACTTAGAGATTATTTATAGTGTTTGTATTCTTTTAGCAGATCTAGTTTTTAATTTTTTGTTTTTTTTAGCAGCTCTAGTTTTTAATTTACAGACAGATTAAAAAGTATGAATGTTTTGAACACTTTTTTTCATACAGTTACTGTTGTTGAAGAATATTAAGTTTTTTATAAGATTTTTTTTAACAACACGCCTGTTTTAGATCCCGACAAAATTCAGCAATATGTATTTCTGGTAAAGTCTTTCACCTTATTCTCAACTGTAATGACAGGGCGATCCAAATGACAATTAAATGATGCCGTTTGATGCTCTTGTTACAGTCTGGGTGTTTTAAATAAACAACATATAGTTAACTTATTGTAAAATTGTAGTTCCCAGAACATTTTGAATCACTGAAACGAAGCAGTTTCAGGCTTGCTGTTCAAAGTTAATGATCAGAGCGTGTAGCAGGCGATTAATATTCCTCTGAACAGAAGGCAATGCCGCACAAGACCACTTATCTCGGCTTGCAGAGCTTAAGCCTGTAATTGTTAACATAAAAAAGTAACAATTATCACGATGATTACGAGCCTTTCGCCAAGTCATGGTGTTTTAAGAAAATTTTAAAAAATTTCAGTTTGTTCTACTAAATGAATAAAAAAAGAGTTCACAATTTATGTATTAATTTAATTTTTTTCATGATGTTTTATCATTGAATAAGCCATTCGATTTAGTTTAAATATAAATATTTTCGAACTCGATTTACAGAAAAGGACCGATTAACTGTAACTTTAAAATTTAATTCAAAATATAAATATTGTCAGAATGGGTAAAATTTGGTCGCAGTGACGAGGCTATAAATAGTGTACAATTGAAATAGAAAGTAGGAACATTTTTTTATATAAATATGTCAAAAAATCTACTTCGCGTGAACTTTAAGTTTCTTTGAAAGTCAGCCAAAAAAAATCTGATATCGAATGAGTTACAAAATTTAAAATAAATTTAAGTATCAACGTAGGCTTAAATGATATCTGGGTATACAAAATCAAATATAATAAAATTTTTCGAATTGTTAGGTTTCATATGAGCGTTTGTTTATTCTACACATTTGTTTATTTCTGTTTGCAACAATCTTTTTATGCAAACAAGTGTGATCACATGCTAAAAACATTATAGGATCCCAAAAAAATTTTTTGTTTTTTTTAAAGAATTTCATTCATAAAGTTTTATGCTTCACTACTCCTGTTACAGTAAATCACAATATAAACAAACGAAACAAAAACTTATCGTCAGTGCGTACTTCATAACATTTAAACCAGTTTTTAATGCTCAACGGTGATTACCAGACCCGAACCAAAGCTCTCTTTGTTGTACCATGTTTTCTTATTGGCTGACAACAACGATTGTCGTCATCGTGGCAGCCAAATATCGTATTGTTATTCAAAACGATCTTGTTCGTTGGGCATGAGCGTTTGTTAGTAACATAAAGTGAGTGGCTGGCATGGCAGTGAGCGCGTGGCTTATGGACAAGTGTGTAGAAGAAGTTTTAATTTCATTAAACTCAATTATTTATGGTTTGTATATAGAAGTGCAAGGAAAACTAAGAGCGCTCTCATCTTAATGTTTGTTTCATTATTGTGACACTTTAATTCATTCATTAACTTGTGCTTGAGTTTCAGAGAGGGGGATCTTTGTCTTTTGCTTTTGTTTAAGTAGTCGTTATAAAATTATTGTCTTCCAACAAGACAAGCTCATTTCAATTTTAAACTTGTTAAAGTAAAGACGTGTGGTTGCCTTTGTTTTTTTTCTTGAGCTAAAAATTTTGTTAAAGATTTACAAGCTAAATAAAATCAAATTCTGGAAATATAAAACAAAACGAATTTATTTAATATATAAAAAAAAATATAAATAAACTGTTGTAAAAATTTTTACTTAAAAAATAATATTGAATTTTATTTAAAAAAAAAAAGTTTTGCTTGTGTTTTTTTTTGTTGTAAAAGTGAATGAATTTCACAAGTAGAATGCCACCCAATCATCAATTTATGCTGAATTCTTTACCAATGGAACCCGTATCGCGTACTTATCAGTATCGCAAGATTATGAAGCCCATGTTGGAACGTAAAAGACGTGCGCGCATTAACAAGTGTTTGGATGAGCTAAAGGATTTAATGACCGGCACCTTACAAGCGGTAAGCCCATTATAAGCAAAATAAAAAAAATTTATTATACATAGTGATTGAAGTAAAAATATAATTAAAAATTTCAACAGAAGATACAAAAAAATTAAAGAAAAAAAAACCATCTGTTATTAAGATTATAATTTTTGATTTAATAAAATTTTTAGCTAAGCAAATTGTAATTTTGAAAAATTTATGTTTTAAGTAAAAAGCAACTATTTTTAGTAATTCTATTAAATAGTAGTATTTTTATTAGTAAGTACCGAAAATGTGTCATAATTTTATTAAAAAATTTTGTTGCTTAAAAACTTAAAAATTTGCTAGTAAGCATGTGATGTCGTTTTTATTGTTTAATCTCTGTACAAAACCTTCGATAAATAAATACAATTAAAAGAGAATTTTAAAGTATTAACCCAAATGCTAAAGTGTGCGTTAGAGGCGTAACGATTTGTTTTAGTAATTTTAAGCTCACATTAGTTTTAAAGGGGCGTAAACTTAAATAATTCCGTATCTACGTGTATGTGTGCTTAACTAAAACAGCAATAATTTTGATATAAATACAATCGTATAAATGCCTGTAAATAGCCGTAGCATTGTTTAACCAATAACAAACTGAAATCACAGTGAAACTATTTTATGTTCAGCAATCGATGTGTGAAATATTTTTGGGTTGTCTGATTTTTAAAATAAAAAAAAAATAATACACAAAATTTGTTAACAAAGAATTCAATTATTCTGTTTTCTCTTTTTAAACAAAAACAATAATATTTTTTTTATAAAAAAAACCCGGTCTTGAAGTAGACTGTATCGCAGATTAAGCAGAAGATCTGCTTTATTTTTATTATTATAAAAAAAAAGAAAAAAGATCCGAGCAGTAGACTGCGTAATTTTTTGCAAATATTATCTTAGACTAATTTAAGAAATGTCATTAATTCTTAAAAAAAACATTAAGTCAAAAACTTTTAAATAAAAATTATTTGATATCAATTACTATTTTAAAGTTTTCAAGAATATTTGTATCTAAAAAAGAGATGTACAGGAGTTGATTTGCTTCTTTTAATTCAATCATCAACATGTGCCAATAATATTGCTTGCAGTGTTTGATCTCTCACAATTGCTTGCCATTTGTTCATTTATTACTGTTGTTTTACTGTTATGCAAAGCATTCATAAAAGCTCAATGACAAGTTTAACAAATAGTGCACAATCAGTGCAATAATTTGTTTAAATAAGTTTTCGCTTGTGATTTAAAAAACCAAATTCGTTTTATTTTGATAAAAAAATATTAAAAATGGTGTTTTCTATTTACAAAAAATAGACGAAGCATTTTTTTATAAGCATTTTGTTGTTATAAATATAAAAACACAAATAAATAAATATAAAAAAAAAATAAATAAATATTTAACTTTTTTATATAATATACTCGTGAATTAAAATTATTATATTTATCTTTAAATACTCGTATTATAATAAAATATTGAATCTGAAGCATTGCTTTTTTCTTCTCTCCACCTCTGAACTTTGTAAAATTTTTTTTCTGTAAGATAATACTATTATTATTTATAGTACATACAACTAAATATAGTCAAAAATATTTTTTCTTAAAAAGCTTTGCGTGTACTCATAACATTCATATTGATTCGTTGATTTTATGAGTAGTAAGAGTTTATAGAATATGTAAACAATAACATGCATTTTGTAACAAAGCAATTGATATGGTGAATCTATACAATTTTTTTTCTAAATATACAATTATTTTTAATAAATAAAAATTTTTTTAGCTTTTGGTCTTTTTTGTATAAAATATTATTTTTAAATTATTATCCAAAATTTTTACCCGCCTTTGTTCAAATAAAATAATTTAATAATTATTTCTTTCTAGATTAAAAATTTAAAAAAAAATTTAAATATTTTTTTTTAATTTGCACACAATATTTTTAGACGATTATTGTGCTGTTTTTATAACACAAGGGATCGTCTGGAGATTTTATATGAAAAGTACTCAAATTATATAGTGTTTTTCACACAAATTTTTTAGATAAATTGATTGCCTGTGTTACAAAAACAGCACATATAAAAAAATTTGAGCTGGTTTTCAAAATAATTAATAAAAGCTTGAAATAGAAGTTATGAAAAAGTTTTCATAAAATTAATGAGGAAAATATTTCATTGATTCAATTAATTGTTGAAAACCAAATCAATGAATACTTCATATAATTATTGAAATATTTCATTAGCCATTGGATTAATGAACAAAATATTTTCAGTGTGTGTTCTAAAGTAAAATTTTTGCCAATACTATTTTCAACGTTGACATTTTAGCCTTTTTTGAGGCTAGACTTTGCCTTTTTCCTGGCATTTAGCTTTGAAATTTATTATTTAGCCTCTAGCTTTTTTCCAAGCCTTTTTTCATTTTCAAAATAACCTTTTTCTTTTTCGCAATTTTTTTAAATTTTTTCTAAAAAAAAAGCAGAGGGTAGTTGATGGTCATTTTTGGCAAAAAAACGTTTTTCGCACTATCTGCAAAAAATTAATTTTGAATTAAAGCCAATAAAATTCAAGTCATAATCTTTAAAACTAAGCAAATTAGTGACCAGTTCTACTACTGCCTCTTTCCGGCCACTTTTTAGTAGAACTGGTTACCTATTTGGTTATAATTTGTTAAGTTTTCAATACATCGATTTGACTACTTTAGCATATAATTGCGTATTGGCTTTAATTCGAAATTTTTACCTGACGACAGTGCGAAAAAAATTTTTTATAACTTAAAAAAAAAAACAAGTGATGAACAAAAAAGAAAGCATGCTTAAAACGACCTTATTTTCTTTACCTTCTACCATTGTATGTTCTCTTCTTGTTTTTTTTTTTTAATAATAAAAATATCGGAAAATTTAAACAAAAACAAAGTTTTAAGATCTAAAGCTTGATTAATATTAAATAATAACAAATTTATAAGATCGAATAATTCAATAAAATTTTCCTATTTTTTTTTTTTTTTTTGAGTGATTTAGGTCTTTCTAGCCTTTTTTAAGGCAAATTTAGCTTATTTTTTAGCTCCTGGCAACGCTGACCCTTTTTTACATAACTTGTTAGGTTAACTATTAGGTCAACTATTAATATTTAACCCTGGTATTATCGGTTATTGTTATGGGTTCTAAGCGCACTTGAAAAATCTATTTTAAAACACAGAAAATAACTGTTGTTATAAATTAATTATAATATTACATTTTTTAAAGAAACCTTGCTGACTTCGACCATTGGCTACCAGGATCTAGGCAGAACATACCAATCTACAGGGTACCCATTTTCTTATTTTTAAATTAAGTGTTTGTTGTTAATTTACATTAACGAATAATTTGAGGAAGATAATGCTGACTTCTGTATCAAGTGTATTAATCTCTAAAAGCTTATATGTTTACTAGAAAATATCACACCGCATACATATCATGATATAACAAATATCGGACGTTTGTTTATATTTTTAAAGCTTATGGTACAAATGTCTTGTTATAATGAATAGTATAAACAATTGCAATTATATAAAATTTTGAGCCAATTTCAATATTGTTAAAAAATGATCACAGTACGGACGTACTGGTCCTATATAAAAATATTGCAATGTCAACTCCCTCCAAAAACCTTTGCCCCTGGTTCATTTCAAGGACTTATGAGAACGTGTTCCGATATAAAATGGTTACTGCTTTGTTTTATATATGTGCTAATTTCGTTAGTTTTGTTAGCAAGATCGACTATAGGTTTCGGCATGCCAGCAAATAGTTTAGGTGACGGACTTATCTTCTTCTTCTTTTCTTTTTTTTTAATTTTGAGACAACAAGAACAAGAAGATATTGCAGGCTAAAGTCAAATTTGGTGTGCTACTGTTAATGATCTATAAAAACGGTCATATTTATTTAATTTTTATTTTATAAATTCACAGCTTATTAATGCAGAGGCATAGAATAAAAAAAATTATTTTATAGAATTGATGACGACTGCGATGTAATCTCAAAAGTGAAAAGTATGTGACCGACGGCAAATATAATATTATATTTATTTCTATTCTTTTGATTTAACTGTATACTTTTCCTTTTTCTTGTTTTTTTTTTTTTTAACCTACTTACTTTTTTTACATTTCTTATTGCAAATGATCAAAGTCACCCATGCTTGTTAAAAAAATTTTATCTTAGAATTATTTTCTAATATCAAATAATAAACAACAATAATAATATTAAACTTATAAAGGTCAAAGAATTTATTTAAATAAACTACATTCATGTTCCGTGGGAATTTTTTCACTCAGAAAATTTTTTTTGTCAGAATAGTTCTCTAAATCATATAATTTCTATAATAAATATGAGAAAATAATTTTGTTCATTATATTAGAAAAGTAAAAAAGTTAAAAACCTTCCCAGTTAATTTTATTCATAAAAAATTAAACTGATTGTGTTTTTCGTATTTCATAAGGTTTCACAAATTTTCTTATTTTTCAGGATGGTGAGAATGTTTCCAAGCTTGAAAAAGCTGATATACTGGAATTAACTGTGCGCCATTTACAACGTTTAAGAGAGAAAAATGCTTTATTTGTACGTCATAATGAAACTTTAAATATGGAAAAATTTTGGTCAGGTTTTCAGCACTGTGCAGCCGAAGTGGCACAGTTTCTTAACAAATATGATCACCAAATAAGTGGAGAATTAATACAACATATAAGCAGCTATGTGCCAAATATTAAAGTAACACCAACAAATACAACCTCAGCTCCTGCAAACAATAGATTAGTGAATAGTTTTACAGCTCCTAGAGCATTATTAAGAGATAGAGAATTGACAGCATATAACCAAAGAATATGTAATAAAATGCCGGTAGTAGGCATGATGCCCTTAAAATCTAGCACTCTGGCAAATAATGAATTTACACAATCAAGCCAACAAAGCTTTCAAATTGGGATAGAAAGAGAATTCAAAAAAGAGGTAATTGAAGAGATCAATAACGTGTGGAGGCCTTGGTAAACAAAATAAGAATGTAATTATTTTTATTTATTTTTTTATTGATTAAATTTATGTGTAAGAACATGCTAAGGACTAAAGCTTTAAAATTCTCTAATTTTCTTTTTGCAACACAAAGTAGTTTTAATTATTTTCTATTTCTAAAATACTCTTTTACTTACCTGTTTCATGAAATAAAATTCGAATTGTATATAAATTATGTGTTAAATTTTACTTTATTTCGATATTTTTTCCCATAATTTTGTATTTGTTTAATTTTAATTATATAATTTCCTTTTAAAATTTTTTTTTATTATCAAGAAACAAAAACATTTAAAAAAATTTTGCAAAAAAAACATAAAATAAAAACGGAGAAAAAATTAAAAAAAAAACTTTTTATAACATTTTCTGAAATTCTTGTATTTTTTATATTTCATTATTATTTTTAAACTATTTAGTGTTAAAACGGACTTCACCTGGCTTATATTTATAAAAAAAGAAAAAAAAAAGAAAATATTATTAATCTAAAATATAATATTGCTTAAATACAAATATAATTATAATTTTGTGTGTGTATGTGTGGTTGTATCCTTGTTAATCTTTCTTTATTGTTTTATTTTTCTTTATTAAATATATTTTTTGTATTTGTTATTATAATGTTTTTTATTTAAATTCACAAAATATATTTAATGATTTTTTAAATTAAGTTTCATACATTTACTGATCTTTTATTTTATTTTTGTATCCTGGAAATATTTTGAAGCATTAAAACGCATACTTTGAATATTTATTTTAAGGTTCATTTTACAAAATATTAATATTTCGGTGTTTTACTTCATTGTTGTTTAATTTTTTTTTTTAATTAATTAATAATTACAATAGTTAAGTATGATTATGTTTTATTTATTTAGTTCTTTTTATTATTTTTTTTAATAAATTAATATATTATATAATATATACAAGATCTTTCTTTTTAACTCTAGCTGAGTTGTGTAGCCTTCAATTATTAAATTAAACTATTTCTATTGATGGTGTGGACTTGTGCTATCTATGAAGCTATGAATGAGTATAATTCATAAAAAAAAACTCAAACTCTTTTTCTAATATTGTCAATTTATATAAATTATATTTACAATTATTAAAGGGTGTTGAAGACGTTTGGAGAGATACAAAAAACATTTGATTCATGCAATTATTATTTTAAAAAAAATTTTTCTGATGTAACTAATTTTAACTAGATTTTAAAACTCCATTTAATGTTTTAATTATCTTATTTTTTTTTTTAAATTTATTTTATTTATTTTCTGTTGAAAGAATCTTTAGGTTAAAATTTTTTTTTAACTATTAAGCTACACAACTCTAATTTCATTTTATTTCACTCAAGCATTAGAGACCTTTTATGTCATTAATTTTAGTTTGAAGTAGCAAATTATTCATTTTTGATAAACCTTAAAATTTTTGCTCTTTTGGAAAAAAAAATTTACTGAAAATAAGGTGGACTTTAAACTCAACGTTATTGAAATTTTTCACACAATTTTTTAAAGTCTACGTCAACTTTTTTTTAATAAAAACATTAGATACTACAAAATTTCTAGCAACCATTAATGTTATCAAATAAGAGTAGTAAAGGAGCTGTATACTCCAGGCCGATACTTAAGAGAAACGTGTGCGAATGTTTAGACAATATTTCATATTCTAAAATGCGTAGCATTCTTAGGAGTGCAAAAAATGTTTGTACAATTTTAAATAATTATATTTAAATTAAAATAAATATATGCTCGCCTAAGTCGTACAATTACACTATAGCTGAAATTTCTATACAAGTGTGATCTGAAACTCATTCAAGTTCATACAATTTTTCGTCTATATTGTAGGCAACTTGAGCCTGAATAACTTATATAAATCCTAGTATAAAATGAATTTTATTAAGGCCTGTCCGCAGCGGCTGCCACACACTTCTTCTTCGTTTTAATTTTACACTTAACAAAACGATGAACAACGGGTAATTTGGAAAACTAAAGAAATTATAAAAAAAATTAAAGGAAAATAGTTACGTTAGCAAAAACGCGTCCAAGTTAAACTATTACTGTAATACAATATGTTCTCTGCCAAGTAACTGACAGGTTCTCTTCCGTGATCGGAATGGCATGAATATTTTAGTAACCTTGATATCTGCTGCTTCCGATGGGTAATGTTTTTTTTTGTTATTTTATTTATTTCATGAAAACAGATAGAAAAAACTTTTTCAATATTTTTTGGGTTCATTAGTTCTACACTTTTTTTCTTCCAGTATATACATGAAAATAATTGGAACTCAATTGGTTTCCCAGAAATGGCATGTTCTTGGAAAAATAAAGTTTTATTTAAAATGTTTATGAGACCATTAAATCTCAAAAGCAGCTAAACTAGCAAAAGCCAAATATAGTTTAGTCTTTTGATAAGCACTGCAAGAAATTCCACATGAGGAAGAGTTTGCATTTTATGTGTAATCTAAAAAAAGATAAAATTTTAATCAATTCTAAAATAATCAAATTGCTTTCTTCAACAGTTTTGTCTTGAAGAAGTGTATACTGAGAGAAGAAATGACACCATCTGTCCCCAAATGTAGGAGTCTGGGACTGCACAATATAATTTAAAGAATACAATTTTAAGAAAATGTGTTGCACAATAGATACTACTAATCCCAATGCTGTATTGGTCCATGATGAAAATATATTTTTAGTTTTAACAAGTATATCAACCACGCTTCGCTTGATAACGCATAGTGTAATTTTAACAATGCATTATTGACAATATAGCGTTGTGAAATTGACAATTAATGGTGGCAAGTTGATCACTATCACTATGGGCTATAATCGCACCGCGATCTTTAAGATCGCGATCGATACTATCTGGTGTCAAAATGACACCATTTGGTGTCGAAGTGATACTATACGATTGTTGAAATGACAACATGCATTATCAATTTGACAACGCTTGCTAATAAGTTGAAAATTTGACAACATGCTGTTGCCAATTCAGCAACGTTCGTTAAAAAGTTGACAACATGCGTTGTCAAAAAAGTAGACGCGTTGCTTTTTCCTGTTGTCGATTTATACATAAAGCATCTTAATTCTTTTTAATTTCTTATTCCTGCCTTCGTTTTTCTATTCAATTTCAATTTCATTTTTTCAAGGTTTATCAAAAATAAAAAATAATGTACCAGATCTCTTTACTCTTTATTAAGCATAAGTGTTAGAGTCATTATTGTTGTTTGTTTTATTTATTAAATTTTAAGGTTAATAATTAAGCGTCGGAAATTGATTGTTGCAGCTAAAATTTCATATTATTTTTTGTTGGCTTAAGTTTAAGTGAATTTTTAATATTTTTTTCTTAATAAAAATTTATGTGATAGATTTTTTCTTTTATTTTTGGTAATTAAGTCAATATAATGCAATATTTTATTTAAGGCATGCTGTAAAGTTAAACGTGCTGGGTAACGCTTAAAATTAAAAAAAAAAAAAATTGTATGTCACTAGACTAAATCGTTTACATCCACATATGGTACCAAAATTGGTATCTACCATGAACTCGTAACTAGTAATTTAATAAGAACACTTAAAAATTAAAAAAAACACAAATAACCTCACCGAATTATGTTAAACAGAAACTTATCAGACAGGTGAAATATCACGGAGCATATCCCAGAAGACACTAGCACTCAACTAAAGTGACCTCAGACTTCTAAAATACACTGTAGTTAGAAGGAAGTTAGAAAATATTAGAATCAAAAAACGCAGGTTGTATGGTGTGCATGAAGAAACCAGAAAATATATGCTTTGTCACTATATGTCCTTAGGGTCTAGTAGGACAAGACTTCTTTCAGATTTTTTTTGACTTTCAGAGGAATATAAAAGCTTTTACTAAACAAGGCATACGACTCTTTAAGCTTGAACAGTGATTTTGAGGTTGCGTTACATAGAGCCATTCCTGGAGTATAATTAAAATATAAATGAAAATGTTGTAGAAAAATGGCAGATGTAAATTTTAGAATTCATTTTTCATAACATATGCTCCAAATGCTTACCCTCTGGACCTCGGCAGACTTGATATCAAACTCTACGCTAAACTGCTGGCAGTAAAGGATAAATCCGTAAGCTGCTTGCCTTATCCGCAGAAAACAACCAGGGCCTAAGCAGGAATCGAACTTGCTTGATTGATAGGTTAGTGCACTATTCATTAACATACGGGGACATCCCAGGCACACGAAAAAATTGTTTCGATAGGAATATATGTTCCTACACATCCTGTTAATTTGTGTAGCTGTGAGGAACTTTAAAATGAGCTATCAAGTTAGAGTGGTCTACTGTCTCCAAAAGAAGGATTCTGAGATTACACAATATAGTCTAAACAATACAATTTTAAGAAATTGTGTTGTACAATAGATATTACAAGTCGCAGTGCTATAATGGCCCGTGATGAAAATATATTTTTAAATTAAACTGCCCCACAAAAACAAGTTGCACTACGTGCTACTCGTATATTTTTCATAAAAGCAGTAAATAATAATAGGGCTATAAATAGTAGTAGATAATTTTGTTGGTACATTAACGTTTATTGTTATACTGCAAAATAACAACCGTATACGTTGGTTTAAAAAAAATTGGGGGCAACAATCACAGGCTATATAATGTTGATAAGATTTTCTTACTGGTAACTCTATTATTTGTGTTGAACACTGAAGTAGTGATATAGACTAGTTTTTTTTTAATACTTGATTATATTGTCTGGCCCTGGGAAGACTTAAATGGATTAGGTTTGCAGTAATCCTACCCTTGTTTTGTACGATACAATTTGGGGATTCATATGTTTTAAAAACCAACCACTCATAACTCAGTATGTTATTTAAAATTTGAGTATTATTATTTTATTACTTTTTTGTTTGAAAAACAACAAAATGCCTTTAAGACTTTAAGGCTTTATATATAAAAAAAATTTCTTTCGAAATTCGAGTTCAAGAACCATTTTTTAATTATGAGTGAATTTGATTTAAATCTGTTTTAATTTTAAGAAATTAATAATGATAATAAAAAGGTAAATAAAAAAATTTAGTTGCATTAATTTTGAAAATTAAATAAATTTTGTAAGTTCCAAATTTTTTATATTTTTTATAAGAAATTTTACCATAGGAAAACAATGTTTTTTATTAATCAAACTTTAAAATATTTAATTGAATTTTATGCATCAAAAGCTTTAATTCCTTTTGATCTGTTTAGGATCAAATGACTGTCTTCTCCAACATCTGTTGCTTTGCAGTGCAACAGAGTTTTCTTACAGCTCAACTGAACTAACTTTGGCAAGGAAGGCATGATATTCTTAACATCTTTTAGTTGACACTTAAATTTCATACAATTATAAGGGGTGTCCCAACAAGAACGCAAGATTTAAATTTTATATAAATGACTGATGCAGCAATTGAATTGTTTCTCTGGCTGTATGACATGTGGCGCCGTCTTGTTGAACCCACAAGCCCTCCACATTCATTTCTTTAATTCTAGGCAAGAAAAAACTGGTTATCATTTCACGATACCGACCACCATTGACTGTTTGCGCTTGACCTGCCTCATTTTCATAAAAAAAAGGTCCAATGATTCCTCCAACCCAAAAACCACACCACACAGTAACACGTTGAGGATGCATTTGCTTCTCATGAATCACTCGAGGATTTTCCTCACCCCAAATACGACAGTTCGGCCTATTGACGAAGCCATGGAGATGGAAATGGGCCTCGTCACTGAAGATGATTTTATCGGCAAAATCAGTATTTTCATGTTGTCTCTCCAATACCCAATTAACGAACTCCCTTTGCTGTCCATGGTCATTTCTTACTAACCTCGTACCTTCTACTAGCAAACAATAACAATTGTTCAAATGTCAAACAATGACACTTCGAATGGCGCCAAATTTAAATCTTGCATTCTTGTTTGGACACCCTTTATAATCTGTTGTTTTCGAAAGTGATATAAGTCTACTTTAAAAAAATATATAAGTTAGTTGTAATTTTAGTAAGATTGTGTCAATATCTCACTATCGCACACCGTTATGCCAAAAGCATTGTTTATATTGTCAATGCTGTTTATTTTATTTGAATAAAAATAATAGGGAAGACTGCCTTCTACTTTATTAAATTTAAATAAATTAGAAAAAGGTTTGATTAGGCCTGATCAATATAAACAAAATTCCAATAAAAATGTTTGTTGAAATTGAATGCCAAATACAAAGAAATAAAAAAAAATTTTTAGCACAAAAGACTACATTTCTGCAATCTGTGCAAGTCGTGGCTATCTTCCAGAGAATGAAGTTTTTTAGCGAACAAAAGGGAATGCAAATAAAAAAATTATTAATAAAAAGTTTACGAATACTACCAATAATTTTGCTATTAGTTAGGAAAGCACTTCAAGCTTAGCAACAGTTTTTAAAAATAAAATAAAGAAACTTAAAAAAAAAATACTCGTACCAGCAAAACTAAGCTTGAGGGAAATAAAAGAAAGCAAACAAAAATATAAGGAAACTCAACTAGCAAACAAGGTATCGTTAGAGTACACACAACAGGAATAAATAAATTATAAAAAAAATTTTAACAAAAATTAGCATTTTAGATACAAGTTATTATTTCATAAATACGCTTAAAAAAGAACAAGTACATACTTGGAAAATAACAAAAGAAAACTTTTATAAATATTTCTTTCATTTATTCTTATTTTTTGTTTAACAAATAATTTTTTTTTTTTTTGCTATAATCTTTCTTATACGAGTAGATAAACAGAGTATAATAATAGAAAAAAAATATTTCAGCACAATAATTATAAGCAAAAAGCGATATAGAGAAAAAAAGAGAGAGAGAGAGAGTATAAAAAAATTAAGTTTTATGTATAATTTAAAATACCATTACCATCAATACAAACACAAATAAAATTTACTTAAGAAACATTCTGCAGATCTAGAATTATTACTTGGCATATAACTTTTCATTGAAACCCTGACTATTTAGCTGTTCTTTGTGTTTGTATTTGCTACTTAAAAATTAATATATAATAAAATTACAGAAAAAAAGAAATAAGAATATTTAGAAAACTCTTTTCAATTCCGGGAGAAAGGAGTTTCAATATCAGTATGAGAAAAAAGTTTTGAAAATATTCTTTCATAAAAAAAGTTTTATTGAAAGCTGAATCCACACATTAAATTACAGAAATTATTTTAGAATGGTGATTTAACAATTAAACTTTTTATATAATTTTTTTTTTTTTATATTAAAAATGTTGGTGTGGGTGTGGGTGTGTAAGTATTTTTTTAAATTGAAATGTTAATTTTTGTATGAGTGTGTTAAGTAAGTAATACGGTGCTTTAAAATTTAAGAGGACAGTATCAGAAATTTTAAAATAAAATAAAATAAGAAAATTAAAATTTAATAGAAATATATTTTTGACTTGAGTTAGATATTGCCCTAAATTAGTAAACAAAAATTTTCCTAATTTCTTTTTCAAGTCTTTATTATTTATTTTGAATACCAGTCTTTTTTTCTAGAAAATAAAAGACAGTATTTCAGAAATAAATAGACTGTTATTTACTAAAAAAATTTTTATGTTCATATATGATTTACCTGAAACTAATACACGACCTCTTTTTGCTGATAACTGGTATGACTGATAATATAGTAAACAGCATCGATAGTAATCAATTTGTGCCACAAGTACTTAATTTTTAATGAAAAATAATAAAATAAAATCCATTATTTTAATTTAAAAGTTATATACTGAAAGAATATTGTTCATTCTACAAAAGAAATATTTCATTAACTCAATGAAATATCAATTCATATAATTGTATATTTAACTGAATCAATGACACTATCATTAATCTAATTACACAATGTAATTGGTTAAAAATTAATAGTCCTTTCAGTGTATTTGAAATGTCCTTAAGTTTTTCTAATTTCATATGAAAATTGATAAAACTTAATTTACAGTTATTGTTTCTGAAAAAAATATATCAAAAATAATTTTAATTCGGTTAATTCCAAAATGATATTAAATTTGTCACTCAAAATATTGAAATGGTTTGATGTATACTAAAGGGCTGCACAAGCATACTTGAAAGACACACAGCACTACAAACATGTGTAATATTTTATAATAAAAAGTGCTTGAAATGGCTTATCAAGTATGCTTGAGCAACCCTTTAATATATACCACAGTAATTTTCATTCAATAAATAAAATTAATTAAATAAAAAAATCACATATTGCTAAGCAATACCGAAAAAACTTGACGTTGGAGAATTGAGAACCGTGAACGATAGTCGGAAGTGTCTTAGTTAGGGACGTGACCCCATATTTTAGTGTAAGTACCTCTTCTTTTAAAGCTGGTTCTGTTAACGCTCAAGGCATGCCTGTACTAGTAAAATATTCCATTAATTTAATAAAATATTTGATTAATTATTGAAATATATATTATCATTATTTTAATTAAATTTTTTCGAATCATGACACAGATTTTTTTTCAGTGTATGTCTTTTCAGTATTTTGCTATCTGATGTATGAAAATACAGTTGATAATAGCGGCATAGAATTATCAGCAGAAGTAATAAAAGGGGACCAAATTAAACGATTACAGTGACACAGTATACGTTCTGCAATTTCTTTTTCTTTAACGTAACCTAATGAGGTCGCTGTAATGGATTCTCATATATTTAAATTTTATTATTTGATGCTCATTTATGGCATTAAGATATATTAATGATCTAGTCAGTGGACTATTTACAGCATAGTTTCTACGACTTATGAAACATAAAACATATTTCTGTGTTGAAGTAACAGACTACCTGATACAGAAAACAGGATATAATTTAAAAGTTGGGCGCATTCAATATGATATAAACATCATTGATTAAACTTTATGTTTCTTTTCAAGGCTGATCATGAATAAACGAATAAAGCATTTTTGAATGTCACAATGGAGGCTTAAAATAATAGCACCGCATTCTAACAGAATATATAATTTTTAACGTGTAATAGTTTTGGGTAGTACATGAACGAACTATTCACATTGTACTGTTCACTTATTTGAACTGAAGGAACTAGTCCGTGTTTTGATTTCCTATAGTTCATTTCCTTGCTCTTTATTTTAAATGAAAGACCTATAAATGAACGAACGAACTAAACTTAAACGAAAACAATGACGAACGAACGAAAGTTGCAAATTATTTTGTTTTACAAAAATGGTATTTAACACAAATAAACTGAAGAAGAGAATTTTAAGCTATTTTAAAATTATTATGCTAAAAAGCTTAATTTTAAGATTTTAAAATTAAACCTTAATTTTTTTAGCCCTAGTGACTAAAGTGCTTTTTGAATTACGTTATAAAAAAGAAATCGAAAACTAAACTTAAGAATTTTTCGAATTTTGTTTTGTTTTTTTGCTTTCTATTTTCGTAAAAAATTCCTTTCAACCCTTATTCGATATCATTTTACATAATAAAGAACGTTCAATGACAATCAAAACTATAAGTGATAGAGATACAAAAGATCAAATGAACTAAATGAACGAACTATTCCTTTTTAATTTTTGAACTAAGAAGAGTTCTCACTAAAATGAACTACGGAGCACAAGTCTAACGTGTAAGGACTGGTGAACTACTACTTCTTTTAATAAAGGCTAATGTTGAAAACGCTTTAGGTATGATCTTATCTAAATGAGGGAGAAAGGTTAATTTAGAATCCAACAGAATGCCTTGGTCCTGTTTTATTATATCATGTTTAATGCGGTATAATGTAGTTAGCGGGCTTTGAAGTCTAGTATAAGTGATTCAAGAATTCAAGATGCTTGAAAGAATAAATTATTTAAAAATACAATTAAATTAGTTTTAACAATATCAATATTTTTACGAATAATCAACATGTTTATAAAATTTATTAAAGTGATATGCACACAATCGGGGCCTAAATATATGTACAAAATTCTCTTAGTATAAATTTTTCATACATTGAAAGAATTATTAATTTTAACCAATAACAACGTTTCTTAATATTAATGACAATATGTCATTGATTCAGTGGAATATATCATTATATGAATGGATATTTCATTGAATCGATGAAATATTTCTTTTGTAGAATGAACAATATTTTTCAGTATATAACTTTTAAATGAATATAATGAATTTCATTTTATATGGTATTTTTTTAAATAAAAATTAAGTATTCGTTGTACAAGTTGTTCTTTATCGATGCTAAACAGCCATAGCAGCTATCAGTAAAAGAAGGTCCTTAATTACTCTCAGGTAAACCACATATGAACATTAATTTTTTAAATAAAAAATAACAAAACTTTTTTTTTTTTTGTTTTATACAATTAAAAAGGATAACTTTCAGAATAGAAGCTCTCAAACATTGTTAAAAAAATTTTATTGAAATAAAAAAAAGTGAATGAAATAGATGAAAAATAAATTCATGTTTTCCATGTATTCTTAAATAAAGTGTAGAATGTTGAGAGAAACAAGAGAGAGTGTTAACAGAGAAAAAGAGAAAATAAAATTATTAAAACATTATAATGCTAGAACAGCATCATAAAATTTTAAATTTGAATTATTTTTATTATTATTAAGTTATAATTGTTTTTGAATTAATTGATTTATTTTTTTTATAATATTTAAAATAAATATTTTTAAGTTTAAGGTGTTGTTTTAAGGATGTTGTTGCTTGATAATATTTATAATTTTTAAAATAAAAATTAAGCTTCCAAAATATAAATTATGAAAAGAAAAACATTAATGAAACATGCATGAAATATTAAAAAAAATTTTAATAAGAACAATTATTAAAATAAAAAACAAACATGCCCAAATTTTTAAAAAAAAATAAAAGCATTTTTTGTTAAATAATTTTGTTTTTTCTTCAATAAAAAATTACCTTTTTTGGGTTGTAATTATTTTTGAAAAACTCATCATGCGTTTGACGAAGAATTAGCTTTTCAGTTAATTGTTTTTCTTTTTTTATTTTCCTTAATTTTGTTAATATAATTAATTAGTGCTGTTAAAATTTTTTTTTTGCAAAATATGTGTGATAAAAATGATTATTATAAAATCCAATTGTTTTTTGTTTTTTCTAATTTTTGGAATAAGAAATTTTGATTTTGTTTTTTCTTTAATTTGTTGAAATTTCTTTTTATTGTTAATAATTAATGAGCCTTAACAACAACACTTAAAACTACAGATTTGCAATATTTTTTAAATTTTTTTGTAAATTTTTTTGTTTTATTTAAATGTTTTTTCTTTTTTTTTATAATAATAAAAAAGCGTTTCCTTTTTGTTTTTCTTTTTAAATTGGTGTTAATATTAATTGTTTTTTTTTTTTATTTTATTTTAGTGTGTTTCTTTATGGGTTTTTTGTTAATTGAAAAGTCTCTGTTTTCACTATGACAGTACATATTTCAAATTGCTTTGTCATCATTTTCTTATTTGAACTTTCCTTGTCGTTCACACAGCTCTTATTGCTCAAATTTTCTTCATGTTCTATTGTACATGTGTGTGTGTGTGTGTGATTTTGAATGACAGAACATAACGAATTTCAAGTACTTACAAGTGTTTACTTAGTTTTATACTGTTGCCGACAAAGTTCATAGTGAGCACGGGGACATAATTGATGTGCATAAATATCATTGGCTTAAACGAAAAATCGTGTGACTGATAAGACAACTCATCATGAGTTATTTGTTTTTTAAATGTCGTGCACTTTATCTCAATTTTATATTTTTTCTTTCAGTTACAAAATTTTTCTTTAAACTTAAAACAAAAATTTTGTTTTCATTAGCAATTTCGCTTTACATTTCTAAGAATGAGTTAAGAGTTTTTAAAAATTAAATAAACGAAAATATAATTATATCTCAATTCCCCATGGATGAAAATAGTGGTCATCTTAATGATATTATTTTTCATAATTAAAATTTTGATCTCAGTTAAAGACCTAAATAGGTCGTAAGAAGCTAGTTAAGTAATTAATATTTATATCATACAAAGTTAATATTAAAAAAAAAAGAACAGACGAAAAATAATAATAAGCAAAAAAGCTACTAAATTTTTCCACGCAGCCATGGCTTTTGTCCCATCTTACAAGTATGAATGCTGACTAATTTTTCTTTTAAGGTGGACTTAAACCAATTTCAAAAATAGTAGCTCAGATCTGCATTAGGAATATTGAAAGAATATTGTCGATTGTTTACACTTTCATATCTCTCATTAGATTTACATAATTTTCTTTTACTTTTTTTCATAATAAAAAAATTTCCAATTAACGCTTTAAATTTTTATTTCTTATTTAAAGTGTAAATTTTAATTACATATTCTTAAAAGTAATAAATTTAAAAGTTTTGTATTGGATTAAAATTTGTTACTAGATCAAATATAAAAGATGCTCTGGTAACCCAAATGAAGAATTACTATGAAACAAATAGAAATTTTCTATGACAGAAAACAAGATTCTTGCATTTATTTTTATCTCTATTTTATTGCGTTGTATTGTTGTACAATCAGGTCGTTACGTTCCAAGCGAACAGCATGGCAAAATTATACAAATCTACAACAAACGTTAAAATGCAAAAACAACATGCGTCTCTTCTCTCCATGTGTCAAACACATATACAACTTAAAGAGAAAATATCAATGGAATCCACACATACACTTACATTTTCTAATAATGTATGCGTATAAAACATCGGCTCGCAAACAAATTTTGACGTTTACTAAAGATAGCAGGAGATGTATGCTATGCTACTGTCAGTACCTTGATAATTCTGCCATGGCGAACAGGAAGTCCCAATGAATATATTTTAATCCATGATATTTTGTTCGCTGACTTCATTGAAGACGCCAAACGGCAGCAACTTGCTTATTTATCTGTCATCAAAGCTCAATATTGCAGAAATAAATTTTTATGTAGTGAAAATTCGATAGTCCCTATTTAGACGAGGAAACATTTGGAAGAAAAACATCTTGAATTCTCTTTTGCTTTTTCTTTCGCGGTCACACAGACGAACATGTTGCCGGCAACATTCCATTATTATTGTTATTATTTGCACACAAAACAATGAAAGAAAAGAAAAGTAAAGCAAATATCAACAAAGAATATGTGAACTAAGCGTATCGCCGAGTACCGAACACAAAAATTATTCTCTTTTCTCCACCCGTAATTTGCCTACAAACGAAATGTTTCCCTTCTAAATGTTTCTTCGTCTAAATTGGGACATACAACGAACTTCGTTATAAGAAAAATCTCAATATAAAGAGTCCTTGAAAAACTTTTCTATTGCTTTATAGCTATAACATAGAAATTCTCAGCTTTAAATCCTCTATATAGCGAAGTACTTTTTCAAAAGTCTCTATACAACGAAATAATACTTGAGAAATATAATATTTTAAGTATTGGCGACCCAAGTCTTGTTATCAAGAGCCTCTACATAACGAAGTGATGATTATGTTGCCTCTATACAAAAAAGTATTTCATTTTTTATTTACCTCTTGAATAGTGAATTTTTATTACATACCATTTTCATGTAAAATAAAATTTTGTTTAAAAAACTATAGGCATAACGAATTTTTTGTCGTATTTCTTCAAATTTCGTTATAAAAAGTTTTCATTAATATGTATGTATAGCAAATCAATAGCTATAGCTTTAGCAAAGTATTTTTCGATCTATTTCCAATTCATTATATAGAAGTTTTACTGTAATTAAGGATTACTTTACCCAGGGTGTAATTTAATTTACAACTAAAATCAGTTAAATCTTTTACTATAGACGCATAAAGTATAAACAAGCCTTTCACATAATTTATTTTTACTTAAATTTTGTAATAAAAAATACGATGAGTAATAATAAAAAAATGTGATAAAAACGGCCTTCAACGTTTAAAATGGAATCTGGCGTTTTTCAAGCTGATGTTAGTATGGTCGCCATGCAAACCGTGATTGTTAAAAAACAGCTGCTTTAACATTTAATATCAATATAATAAGATCAAAGTTCTTATTAGTAACTGGTAACATTGAGGCCGAATTCGATATCGAGCTTTTATCAAAATTTCAAAACTAAATTATCGATAGCTTTCATTCGACATCTAATGCGAGATTTGGCTTTTAAAGTTTCTGCAACTCATTCTTAGAAAAGTAAGTTTTTTTTTTTTATTTTTTTTAAGTCAACAAAAAAAATAAATTGATTTTTTCTCTTTCCTAGAAGTATTTTTTTATTTGCTTTTTTTCTCTCACATCATTAATTTTTGTAACACTTTTCTTTCCTCAGCGTTATTATGTATGTGTTAAAAGCAGAGATTTAGTAAATAGAAAGTAGCATTAAAAAGTTTATTTTTCTTGTTTGCTTGCTTTTCTTTCCTTTTTGTCCGTATAATTTTTAACTTCGTTTTTCTTTCCTTTGGAAGAAGTTGTTGGGTAATATTAAACGCACCTTTTTTGACCTTAATTTGTTAGTTAGTTTATTAGTTATGTAGTTCGTTTATTCTATTCTGAATGGTTGTTGTTGTGTTCTTTTTAAAATTTGTATTCTAAATGTGTAAGTATGAATTTTGGGTGGGTGGTTAGATTCTTTTTTTTTAAGTTATGTGTATGTGTGTTGGCGAAGTAAATAGTATTTACAGATTAACACATTTTTAGTTCTTGGTTATACTTTATGTTTTGTATTTTAATTTTTTTATTAAAATGTTTTTTATTTATATTTATTATTTTTAAGCTTTTACTACTGCTTTTGTTTGAGTTAATTTTTGGGTTAATTTTGTAAAGAAAAAAAAATCTGTATATTTTTGCTCTACAAAATATTTTTAATAAAACCAGAAAGTCAGAATCTGCTGAAAAAAGTAACCGCAACAGCCACAAAAACTGCTTAAGTAGCACCCCTTTGCACAAGCCATAAAGTGTAGGCTAATGAGCTTGTTTTTGTATGATAGTGTTGCATGTTATTTGTAAGTGTGTAAATGTGTGTGTGTGTGTGTGTTTATTGGCTATTGTTTTTATTAAGTTTTCCTTTTTTTGTCAGTTTAATTAATCTCTGAATTAAACTATGACTCTTTTGGTTAATCACCACCTAAACTTAACGCCTGTACTATACGTGGATCAGCTTTGCTACCCTCACGAAATTCTTCTAATGTCAAACGATCATCATGATTTTTATCCATTTGATCAAATATTTTATCCACTCGTTTTTGTGGTGTGTTTTCATCATCCGTTTGAGGCTGTTGACCCTTGAAAAAATGTAATTCATTGTGCAACAAAGAAAAGAAAGAAAAAAAAAACAAAATCATACATACCACCATTTGATAAATAGCATCTACAATATTATACATTTCTTCTCTTGTTATGTAGCCATCATTGTCCACATCATATAAGCGAAATGCCCCTGAAATAATTTAACGTCATTTAATATATATAAAAAAGAAAAGAAAAAAAACAGAAAAGAATTCAACTCTTCAGCATTTAATCAATAACATTAAAAAAAAAATTTAGTATTTTTTAAGTGGCCATTATCCAAAAATACATACAGTGTAGTTTTTCATCCAAATTGCCTCTTGATGTAATCGATAAAGCACGTATGAACTCCTCGAATTCTATCGCTCCATCCTATATTTTGTTTTGCATAAAAAAGTTTACAAATGAAAAGAAATTATTTCACATATCACATTTTACAAAATTCTATTGTTTTGTTTCTTGACTGTTAGTGGTATGAATGAAAAGTGTTATGAAAGTCATGTATTGAATTCATATGTCGAAAGCAAGCATTGTAATTGTTTATTACAAGTGAGTGTATTGAATGATGGCAGTGATTTGTATAGCCAGAACATTTTAATAATGGCAATAATAGAAAATTGCCAGAACAAGTTTGCTGATTGTCTGTGACTATACAAGTGTTTTTCCATTTGTCATTTGGATGGAAATTGTGTTTCATATGTCATCTAATTTATTAAAATTGTAATCTCATTTGTCATATCTAGTTGTTGGAAAGTATTTTTTTTTTTATTTAATAAACAATTCTTCTTTATTTTGTCATTTAACTGTAGGGATGTTGTTAATATTGCAATGACCATCTGAGTTGCACAAAATTGAGTTAAGGTCGGTTGTTTTGTTTAAGATTTTAATTATTGAAATTTGGCTGAGCAATGCTTAGAGCATTTAATATATTCGCAGTAACGAGTGTTTTTTTTAGCACCCTGAGAACTTAAAATGAATGAAACAAAACTGAAATATTGTTGGAAAATTTTTTTTAAATTTTTTTTAGTTTCATGAGATTTATTTTTTAAATATGATTTTCGTTATATGTTCATCGTTGCTAAGAGTTGCATGTTTTAGTCAATCATTCCAATTTATATGTACCGTGTGGTGTCAAGGGTTTCTTGAAAATTGATTTGTCAGCATAAACCAATAAAAAAGAACAAAATCCAGAGGCGTTAAGTCTTACAAAGTGATTTTGCAATAAATCGATTGAAACCAAACGTTGTTGATGTTTACCTGATAAGTTTTTAAAAACTAAAATTCAGTTCAAAATTCGAACCGATAATGCCATCAGCATATAAGTTGCATGATAGTTTCAAATCGAGAAGGGTATAATTGGAAAATTGTTTGCTCAATATCACGATTTTGTTGACCGTTAAAGCTGCTCTATAAACTTTGAACAAGAATTTATTGTTCTTTAAATAAATTTCCACAGTTTGGAAGTGTTAAATGAATCATGATAACTTGCTAAGCATTAATGAATAAAACTGTTAATACAGTTTGATATTCTTAGCTGTCAAGCCATAGTAAATGAAATCAATAATTCCCATTCAGCTAAAAAAAAAACCCTTTACAGAGTTTATTTGTTATTGTTTCAAAAATAGCTCGTTGGTCACCTCTTTTTGGTTCTAAATCAGAATGTTTATTAATTGGAAATAGCCATTTAGAAGAAGAAGATTTTAAATTACTGAATTGTTTTTTAAAGATTCTTTTTTTTTTTTTTTGTTTTTTTCCTATATATTTTTTTCATGAGCTGATTGCATCACTTACAATGGGATTGCTTGTTAGCAGCAGATATCTCTTCTCGATTAGTTTTAGATTTCGTAACTAACATTTTCCAAATTCTAACAAAATTTAATCTTTATTAGCGCTAAATTCCATTTTATGTTGGTGTGCAAAATGCATTATTTTTTGTAATATTCTGAGTAGCGTCTAATGAAACAGATGTACTTCTTGTACTAAATCAATAATTTTTTCTAAAACTGTCCCCGAGAATATTATGGAAAATAATGCTAGAATAAAGATTAAATTTTGTTGCTCTTTATAATTCCAATTATAGATTAATATTTTGTATTTTCCAAAATCAATTAAAAACTCGTTTTTTGGTTTTTATGTGTCAGTTTTTTTTTTCTGACAATATTTCTCTCTTTTAATATATAATTTGAATTTTATTTTGTTTTATTAGCTGCTGCTAAAGTCACTTTTATTTTCAAGTGACTTATTTTTTCCACTTTTGTAATCATATTGATTGGTTTAATACTGATTCTTTTTATTTTATTTATCATTTATTTTAGTTTTGGTATTTATTACTTTGGGTCCAATGTATGTTTCAATGCTTTCAAATGATTTTCTGGATGATCAATGTGCATGCATGTAAGTGTATCTAATGATTCCAATTTATAAGCACAACAATGATTGGGTTGCTCGGAAAGTCATTTAATTTATTTTTTTTTGGAAATTACAAACAATTTTTTTAAGCTGAATTTCCAGATCTAACATGTTGGTATTGTCCAATTTGCATCATATAATGCCTTTGTCGTGTCTTTATCAGCTTTAACAGGCTTCGTTGAAATAAAAATTTGCCGCATCGAAATTTTGTAAAATAAATCTTTCACTGGCGTAGTAGAAAAAAGGTAAAAATTATGTTTATTCCAGAAATAAATTAACCGATGAGTATTTAAAGGATGTGACAATACATCGATTAATTTCTTTCTAGAATAAACATGATTTTTACATTTTCTCTAGTAAAAACGCAACATATAACAAAAATTTTACTCTTTGCTTTTCATGCACAAACTAAAAATTAATGGGTAGAATTAATTGAACTTTTGTACACACAAGCCTTGCTATATCAGCTCTCAAAATATATATGTAATGATTATGCGACTTAAGTATGAAGTTAGATTCGAAAAAATACAATTAAATCTTCTCTCGTAAAAAGGAAATTACTTTCCAAACAACCCAGCTTCTCACGTATATTTTTACTGAAAACAAAAACAAATTCATGTTTATTGTTTTTGTTTTTAACAAAAAATATACAAAAGGAACTATCGTTCCTATTAACGTGAACAGGCCATCAATTTGTTTATTTAATTTTTTTTATTTCACTTACATTATTTTCATCAAACACTCGAAATACTAATGAGGCAAATTTACTAGGATCACCTTGTGGAAAAAACTGTTTGTAGATTTTTATAAAACCCTAAAATGTTTGAACAAAAAATTAATCAAAATAAAATTCATGGATTTATAGAGATTAAAAAGTTTATCAAACAAAAACAAGCAGAAAAAAATGCAATTATAAAAAAAAAAATTATTAAGCAAAATGAAGAAAATTAATAAAATCGGTAATGCCAAAACTTGTATACCTTTTACTAGAATACCAAAATTTTTGTTAAGAAAAAGCATTTCAAAAGGTGTTAAGAATAGCAAAGTATTAACGAGCATAATTTTTTTACAAATATTTAAAAAAAAATCAATAATAAAGAGATTAAAATCAAAATTCCAAAAATTCATAAACGATAAAAAGTCACATTGTTTTGTGTCGATGACAGTAAATAGCATAAGAGAGGTTATGTGCACTAAACTAAATTTCAACTTTTTTTCGGATAAAATTAATAATCTAACTGCTTACAAGCAAGTCAAATCATTTAAAAATTAACAAAAAAAAATTTTTTAATGGGTGTCTCAGTATAAGTAGACTTTTCAAATTTAGTATTATATTTTTTATGCAAGTGGCAACCTTGAAATTTGAAAAATTTAACGAAATGTTTATTCCGATTAATAAAAGTAAGGAGATTTACAAAACATTGTGATGGAAGAAGCTGAAGTCATTGCCAATTTTTTGAAAAAAGTCATCTCCTCCGATGAAGAGCATTTAGATCTGAACTACAAAATTATCGAATTTCAGGCTCCGGAAATCCTTATACCATCCATGAGAAAAAAAATACATTTACAACGAAAATAAAAAGGTCATGGAAAATTTCATTAAGCGAGTAATAGGCTGTCATTAGAGAAGGATGTTTTATTTAATATTTAATCGGAATATGTCTTCTTTACAAAATAATAAAAAAAAATCTAGTCTCTGCAAAAATACTTGTTTTTAGTTTAAAATAAAAAAGTGCACTCTTACTAACATACCCTTTACATTAAAATAATATTACTAACTTTGTTTACAGTTCTCAATGTTTTCCCTAAATCAGTTGATTATTATAGTGAAATTGAATTATAATTATCGGGTGACGAAACAATTTTACTGATCTATGCAATATTTCTTATGCAAAATAATCTAAACTGAAAATTAATTAAATTTATTTTAAGCTCAATAGCTGGCTTTTCCTCTATGCGCTTAAAATGTTTTTAATATTTGAGATAAAATATGCTTCATATTAAAGTATATTTTGTGTTTAATCCTATTAGCCATTCCTAATATATACATGTTATCTACATGCTATATTTTTTACTGGCAAATACAAAAAATTTATTTATAAATGACGAAGACGTACTCGTAAACTTAATATTTTACTAAAATGATATTAATATTCATCTTTTGACCAGATAGACAGATGTGCTGTGTATGTTTATTAATAGAAATAGAATTTCTTACAATAAAAAACTTAAGAATTTTTTTAAAATTTATTATGGATTTTTGTTAAATAACCCACTGTACGCAGAAGCTAGAATAGATGAACATGCTTAAACATTATTAAGTTAGTGTTACGACAATGAGTAGAATGTAAGTGATAAAAAAAAATCAACACAAGTCTAAAGAGTCTGAAGTGACAAATAAAAAGTAAAATAAACAAAAAGAAACTTGTTATTTTTAATGTTTATAAATTAGAAAAGATAAACTAGAGCTTCAGTTGAGTATATTAAAAGCAAACAGTATTAAAGTAAGTGAGTATAATTATTCATATTACAAAATATTTTGTTTTGCTTTCTAGAAATGAGAGAAATTACAAAATCAAATTGCAGAGTCCCAATTTTTTTAGTGACTTAAAAAAAAACTAAGTAAAAAAATAAAAGAAACTTAAATCATAAATATTATTTGTTGTTGTACTTTATTTAATTTTTCTTATAGAGAATAAATTACATGGTATTACTAAACACTTTATTTAAAAATATTGATTTGAAGACAAGCGACTTTTATTTTGTAACATAAATAATTTTTTTCCCAACAGCCGTGGCTTAGAAAAACATTTTTAGAAAACGTTTAAGTATTTTTATAAGCGCTTGTTTAAGAAAAGCAATATCTTAGTGACTCCATAAACTTTGGGCATAAAAAGCTAGACAAATGACAACAACAACTGCTTAACATAAACTGAATTAAAAAATTGGACTGAATATATTTTGAAAGAAAATATATTTTTAGTTTTCTTTAAAAAAAAAACAAATACCATTAATTATATTATTATGACACATAGACAGACATGATTTTAAGTATAATAAATGGCTTGGCTTATGGGCAAAAATGTATGGGACTTAAACTTATGGCAACTCCTGTCAGAAATATAAAACAAAATTAAGGCAAGATAAAATTTAAAAAAAAAAAGGAAAACATTTAAAAAAATCGGTAAAAGTTTAGTAAAATATATTTGGAACAAGCAATTGGTAAATGTTAAAATAAAAGGATTATGTGCATATGTTGTTTTATTTGGGTTTTGGGTGCTAAGGATAAACAAACATGAAAACTATGCTAAGCCAAAGTAACCAGCAAAAAAGAAAGCAATAAATTTTAAATTTATTAAGGTTTTTTCACTCACTTGTTCTGTAAGTAAGCCATTCGGACAGTCTTTTAGAAAACCTTTGTGCCTAGATAAAGAAAATAGTCAGACGAATACATAAGAAATTAAATAGTTTAATTTAGACATAAATTTTCACATTTTTGTAAGTAAATTGTTGAAAAAAAGATTTTTATTCATTTAAATTTGAAATTTTTCATAAAAAATTTATTATTTCAAAATAAGAAAATATAAAATTCACTTACCATTGTCTTATTTCTTTTTCGGTAACTGAAAGAGAAAACCAGAAATTTTTTTTTTAAAAAGTCATTTAAGTATTTTATTTCTTATTTAACAATAACTTTAATTCTTTTAAATTTCAATGAGCAGCTTTAAAAAAGAAAACTTTACATTAAGTGTTGAGTAAAATTGAATTGAATTGAATTAAAAAAAGCACACAAGCAAACAGCCAAAAAAGATTTGAGTATCAGATTGCAAAAATATGATATTTTCTATTTTGTGGTGTTTCCCCGGAAAATATAAATGAAAAATTCTATTAAAAAACTCCACACTAGCAAATGTTAAAAAGACGTGCTGTGTTATTTAATTCAGCAATGCTGTTGATGCTACTCGTACTGTTACTTTTTAACTTCATCTTTTGCTATTGCCATTAAGAATTTTATTTATATGAAGTTGGTGTAAATGTATGTTGATTTTATCCTGTTGTAGAAATGAACCACTAACTTTTCTTCTGTCAACAATACTTTTTATCAAGCAAAACAAGAAACGAGGTCACACCAGTTCTAAGTTAATTTAAAATATTTTTAATAGAAAAAAAATAATAATTTTGATATTTAAACTCATGCAGCCTGTTGTCACAACCAAATGAAAGCTAATGGGTAAGTCATAACTGTAACAAAACTACTTAGTCAATTTAAAAACAATGTAAAGCAAAATTTCGAATTTTGTTTTTAATTAAGTATAACAAACCTCCACTTCTCTTATTTAGAAATGAACAATATATTATATCACACAATCCAGAGATAATTGGAAGAAATTAAAGTGCAAAAATATAAAATTCTTCAGAAATGGTTTCAGTGACTCTATTTCAAAAGTTGACTTAAATTTGTAAGCTTGAATTATTTTAATCAGTTTTTGCAATTATTTTTGACAGAATCAGTGTTTTTGAAGCCCCACATGACATGTTGGTATTTAACAATGTGAAACTTCTCATATAAAGTGTGAAAAACAACACGTTAAATGCTTAAAAAACAAACTTTTTTGACTTTTAATTAAAAAAGGACAAAACAGATCCAAAAGCTGAAAGTTAAAAGGTTTCACAAAAATATTAATCTTAATGTTTTAGATAAGTTTGCTAATCATTTTATAAGACTAAAACGGATAATTTGCATGGTTACCTACCTTCTATTCTCAATGAAAATTTTGAAAAATTTAGGCCCCTCTACCGTAATCAGTGATCAGAATTTTGTTATGTCGCAGTGTCTTAATCCGTTTTGTTGCAAAGTTTTTCAATAATTTTTTATTTATTAAATTTTTAAAAAAATGTGTGAATGGCGAAATATGAATATGTGGCGTTTATAGATTCGCCCATATTTAACTTGTTTTTAAAAAACTTTTTATTGCTTTTTATTGCTTTTGATTTTTTGGTAGCTTGTGTGTTTCTTCTCTTATAAAATTAATTATATTTGATTAGACACATGGTGGTAAAAAAATTTTTTATAGGTGTGTTGTTACAAGTAAACTTCTTTTTTTATGACCCTGGATTTGTACTTGACAAACTTAGATTATCTCTTGAGTGCGGCTTACTTAGCAAAATTTCTTTTAGAGTTTAAGGTGTGGAGTATATACCAAGATATTTTCCACATTTATAAGCAAGTCTAGAAACATACACGATAGTGTATTTTTTCACCCACAAATATGTTTGTCGGTAGTTTTAGTTAACATTCTTTTACACAATCAACTCAAAGGTTTTTTGGAATGAAAAGATAATTGTCGAGTAAGAATAATTAAATGACTCCATTCGTATCTCTCTAATAAAATCAAAAATTATGCTATTAAAAGTGTGTTGCTTATTTTCGGATTAAAGACTATCAAGGCTTTATAAAAAATCTAATATTTTTTTTTATGTGAAATTTTTATTTTTCTTATATATGTTTTTGTTTCTTTTTTTTACTTTATAATGTGCCCATATTTTTTTCACATTTTTTATTCTTTTTAAAAGATTCGATTTCACTTTGTTATAATATAAAAAAACCTTTTTTTAATTTATGTTACTTGCTTTACAAAATTTTTGGCTTTGGAATACTCTTTTTTTTATTCTAAAAAATTTGTAAAAGAGTCTCAATTTGGATATCGTTGACAGCAAATTCTCTTAAAATTTCTTTTCAAAAATATTTTTTAAAGTATAAATAAGACATGAATATATCATTATCCCTGCTCTTTACATAAACTAACATTTTATATAAAACATTTGCCATTCACTACATAAATATAAATAAGAAAACTAAAATAATTTTATGTTTAAGCTGCTACAGCTCAAACAAATTGCAATAGTTATACAATAAAGCAAAGTTTTCTATTAAAATATATATAAAAATAAGTATCTACTATTCACCTGCATAAATGGTACATCGGATGTTGGTTTGATAGCACAACATCTTTTGTTATGTTAAGCTTTGTATGTTTCTCTTTTTGTTTTGTGCATTCAGAAAAAAAAGATTTATTATTTCTATTGATGTTGTACAACGATGTTGATAAACATAAGTGATATTTATAAAGCAGATTAAAAAGAAAAACCCTCAACAAACACGCTGTGTTTTTTTATAGACATTAAATTTTGTGCATTTGAAATAGTTTATACCACAATTTCTGTTAAACTAGACACTTTATGAATGAAGTTGTAATCAATTGGCAAATATGGTCTTTATAAGCCCCGTGATCAACATGATGTCGGTAGTTCTGTGTCCTTAGCAAAAATTAAAAAAAAACCGTACACAATATTTAAAATGTAGATTTCTAAAAAAAACGTATTTTGATAAAACCAGGTAACTTCAAAAATACAAAAATAACAACATTACAAAAAGCCCATATATTTTGTTATTGCTTTTGAGGCTTCTCCTGCCAAAAATTATTTCCGGTGGTTGATATTAAGAAGTGTGCTAGAGGGAAAGAAAACATTTGTTTTCTCTTTTGATCTCAATTTAAGACATTGATATCTCTTAGTTTTTGACAGAACGAGCTTCAATCATGCAGGATTTAGCTGGCGTCTCAGTGTCACCTGAATTTCTTACACCATGGTCTGACGTATTTTTACATTCGATGTATAAAACATAAGACTAACTTGACTAGAAAAATATTAAACAAACAAAGTATTGTATTGAAAAGTATAAATTAATAATAATTTAACACATGATAAATAGGGTCTATTGAAAAGTTGTTACTGAGTAAAAAAATTTTTGTGCCTTCCATTTTACTACTACATAAAATTAAGGCTGGTAAAACAGGCTTGAAATATTGTAATTTATATAATTTTTTATATCAAAAAAAGTGAATTTCAAGTCCTTTACATCCACATTGATAAATGCCTGCTTGAAGTGTATTATACTCCTCACAAAAGAGTTTGTCATTACGTGTGTAGTTTCTATAAAGTCAATTTAGCAATGTCCGTCTGACCATCTCTCCGTGTGTATGTTGAAACAAACTTTCTGAAGCCTCTAGAAAACTTTTAGAAAAGTTTAGCAAATCAATTTGCTTAAAGTTCCTGTTGCAAGTTAACTATTTCAATTCAATCTAATTGGATCATAAATGGCTGAGTTATAAGTTCTGAAGTTCAACTACCTCTATTTTTAGATCATTTTCAGAGTGTTATTTGCGTAATTTGTGTAAACTACAAAACGGACAAAAAACTTTATAAGCAGTTTTATCAAAAATAACAGCCATAAAGTCTGTGCCAAAAATCGGAGCAATCGGTTCACAAATGGATAAGGAATATCAAAAATACAACTGAAATTTAACATTTTCATTAATTTTTGTTTTATTTTTTTAAAGATTTTGTCAAAACTAAAAAGAAGTAGCACGTAGTTTTTTCAAACATCATATTCATAGTATCTGGACCAAAAGTCAAAACTCTATAAATGACGGAGCTATGAATCAAAAATCGTGACTACATCCATTTTTCTTACCTTTTTTGGTGCGTTTTTTGCGTACTTTGTGTTAAGTACACAATGTACCAAAAAAAATTTGGTATACAGTTTCAACATAAGCAACAGTCGCAATGTTTGTGCCAAAACTTTGAACGATCGGTTCACAAATGGCCGAGAAAAATTAAAAATATAACCGATATTTCAGATTTTCATTAATTTTTGCTTCGTTTTTTTTTTGCGTATTTAGTCTAAAATACAAATGGGAGAGAAAATGTATTAACATTTTTTCAACAGAAATAGCTGGGCCAAAAACGAGAGCAATCAGTTAACAAATAGCCGATAAATATCAAAAATATAACCGATATATCACATTTTTGCTCTTCTTTTGCTTGGTTTTTTATGCTGTCATGTGCGTAATGTTTGAAAGAAAATTTTTTTTGGAATTTTGTTGTTAATTAAATATTTAATTAAATATGTTTGGCTTAAAAAATGTTTACAAAATTAAATTTAATTAAACTTTTTTGCATTCCTTTTTTATTAACTTAAAAAAATAGTGTCTGCAGACATTTTATTGCTTTTAAAAAGAAGGATCTCAAAAATACTTTTTTCTTAGAATTAAATAAATAAGTTTCTTGAACCGAAGTTAATTATTTATTTTAGAAACAACAAAACAATAGGTATTGGAAGAAAATTTTTTTTATCAATATATGTTGTTTCTTTTTTATTTTTTATTGAAACGCTAGTTTATTAAGATTGAGGCCGTATTATAAAAATTAATTTATATATATAAATATATTTAGCTCCAATAATAAATAAATAAATTTTTATAATTCGATCTCAAGCTTAATAACCTAGCCGTTCCAATTTAATATACATATAATTTTTTTGTATTTTTTTGATATTTAAGAAGAATGTGAAAAGTGAAAAATATGAATATTTCGCTAACACACTGAAGGGTGAATATAGATTCGGCACAGCCTAATTTAGCTTCGTTTTATTTAAAAAATTTTATTGTATAATAAGTACCTAATTCTTTCTTAAAATTTTGTCATAATTTGTAATTGCATAAAAATAAATGTGATTGGCCACAAGTGGAAAAATATACAAAACCACTCCTAGAAATATTGAGTATAAAAATGACTTCTGGATAACGGAGCTTGACCTTTTTTTACTACAAATTTTTTTTTAATTGTTTGTGGGAAATCTCTCTCTCTCTCTATGTGGCAATATCAATTGTGTATGTGCCTTCTCTCTCCCACACTCTCTTTCTCTCTCTCTCAGAGATCTACTAAAAAGAAGTTTATTTACATATATAACTCATGTAGAGTTTTCTGTTGTCTTGTTCTGTCCTGAAATAGAGAGGCATTTTTGGGAAATTTTGTTGTTTGGTTTTTTGATACAGTGACTTCAATATTAGTGTGTGTTTAATAAACAGTTACTTTTTAGAAAACTAAGCCAAAAACAAATATTTGAGAGAATTTGATTGGTGAACACGTGTAAAATGGATGTTGAGTTAAGAATGGGAAAGTGAATGCAAGAAATATTCAATAAACAAATGACTTTGAATTAAATGATGTAATTTAAAGTGAATTGTAAATATTAAAATTACCTGAGGCTGGATGGCAATTAAACTTAATAATAATTGTGTACCTAAATACAAGATTATAGATTTTTAAATGACAGAGGTGAACATGAACTTTTTTAGGTTTAATTTTTTTTAAATACATCAAGATCGAGATGGTGTGGTTAAATGGTTTAGTGGAGATGAAAACTACTGGAATGTCGATTTAAAAATTTTATAGTTGATTGTCATATTACGGGTTAATTTCGACCTACTTGTGTCATTAAATGATTTCAAGGGAATGACGAACATCTAGAAAACTCTTAAATTATAGTTTAATTTCTAACCTTTGAAAAATTTTTATAAATTGAAAGAAATTATAAAATATATTGTAGTTTTTTTTTAAACAACATCCGAGAATATAAACTCATTACGAAAGACAAAACATGACTGACCCCATTTTAAAAATATTGTTTACGAAAATGCTGACACGTATACGTAGTAGATATCTGTTTAAAGAAAATAATTTTCAGCAATAATTTAATTATTAATTTTTTTTAGTTTTATATAATAGTTTTGTTAAATATTTAAATAGAATGGGCGAAATTAAAAATATGAATATTTAGCTAACACAATGAAATTAATATAAGACTCGGCGTAGCCAAATTTAATTTGTTTCAAGTTTATTTTTAATTTTTTGCTTTGCATTACCATTTATAATTTATAAAAGAGTTTCATAACAATAATACGAGTATTATAAAAGGTGATTTTATAAGAACTATCGGAAATTTAAAAAAAAAAACACATAAAATTCAGAAAAATGCATGAAATATTTATTTGGATCGATAGTTGGGTCGATATAATTTAATGTTTGAAGATTATTTCATGCAAATGTTGGCCGCGGCTGCGCCTCAAATGGTCCATCCGCTTAGTCCAATTTTGGCATACTCTTTCCAACATTTCGGCCGGTGTCTCACGAATAATGTTGGCAATGTTGGCTTCCAGTGCGTCAATCGAAGCGGGCTTGTCCCTATAGACATTAGCCTTAACATAGCCCCACAAAAAATAGTCTAGAGGCGTTAAATCGCACGATCTGGGCGGCCAATTGACTGGTCCCAAGCGTGAAATAAACTGTTCACCGAACTCGCCTCTCAATTGGTCCATTGTTTCGCGTGCTGTGTGGCATGTGGCACCGTCTTGTTGAAACCACATGTCATGCAAGTCAAGCTCTTCCATTTTGGGCAAAAAAAAGTTTGTTATCATCGCACGGTAGCGCTCACCATTCCCAGTAACGTTGTGATTCGCATCATCTTTGAAGAAATACGGCCCAATGATGCCGCCAGCCCATAATCCGCACCAAACGGTTGTTTTTTGTGGATGCATTGGTAGCTCTTGCAATGCTTCTGGCTGCTCTTCACTCCAAATACGGCATTTTTGCTTGTTCACGTATCTATTCAACCAGAAATGAGCCTCGTCGCTGAACACAATTCTTCGATAAAAAAGTGGATCTTCATCTAACTTTTCAAGAGCCCATTCACCAAAAATTTGTCGTTGTGGTAGGTCGTTTGGCTTCAATTCTTGCACCAGTTGTATCTTATAAGGCTTCACACCCAAATCCTTCCGCAAAATTTTCCACGTAGTGGAGTAACAGAGGCCCAATTGCTGCGAACGGCACCGAATCGATAATTCACGGTCATCACCAACACTGGCCGATACGGCTGCGATATTTTCTTCAGTTCGCACTCTACGTAAGCGTGTTGGTGGTTTAATGTCCAACAATGTAAATTTGGTACGAAATTTTGTTACAATAGCCCGAATAGAAGCCTCAGTAGGTCGATTAAACTGACCATAAAATGGAAGAAGCGCGCAATGAACTTTCTTAACAGGCACGCATTTTGGTAATAAAATTCAATAATTTGCAAGCGTTGTTCGTTTGTAAGACGATTCATGATTAAATTATAGACCAAACTGAAGATGTTTGACAGTGACACAAGATACAAAACGTGCGTGAGCTGTCAAAACTAGTGTTGCCAAAAAGATAATAGCAAAAAAATCACTCTTTAGAATCATTGTCTGTATTTATTGAACCCTTTTAAGCGGTTTTCAGCTCAAAATAGACTAATTGTAATTATATGTACGAGTTCATATTGTTGGAAAAGGTGACGCATTAGAACAATTATAGTTTTAAAGTAAAATTAAGGTGACCTTATGTAAAAAATTGCACAACTAAAGACGATTTTAAAACTAAATTGAATAAATAAACTAATTGAATAAATTTATTTTAATTCTTCACATATTTTTTTTTTTCTTAATTGGCTCTGGGTTACAAAATATCGAAGGGAACTCGTCCTAATTTTTGGGAAAAATTATTATTACCCCCCCTTTTTATCTGATAGGTTGAATTTTGAAAATATAACAGGTCTTTTCCTTATCACAAAATGTCCTTGACTTAATCGGTCACATGTTAACGAATAGTAAAAATTTATATTTTTCGGTGCTTCATTTCAATTATGTTAGTTTAGTTAAATGTATTATTTTCCATGATATTCTCATAAAATTTTTTTAAGTTTTTACTCAGTACAATAAGAACTAAGAGGAAATATGTACTTCAAGCAACTACTCTGATCTTCAGTGGATTATTACCAAGAAGATTTTCAGTACTTATATGGAAGTTTCAAACTTTCAAACAAAAAAGTTAGAAGTTATAACAAAATAGGCATTAAACTAAATAAACAAAATTCATACTGTCCGGGTGGTAAAGTCAAGGCTACGCGATCAACATATTAATGTCCTCGATTGGCGTTTTTTTCTCAACATGCATGTAAAATATGCAAATATAGTATATGTTTTGCACTCAATTCGTAAGTAAGGGTAAGATAATGCCCTTTTTAAACTGTATATATACAAGAAAGCAAATTATTTTATATTAAAATTGGAAAAAATATGAGAATGTTAGTTGCTAAAAAGTTACTTATGAAGAAATCAAAATATTCGTCACTTTTGCATTAAAATTTATTTTTATTGTATTTTAGGCACAAAGTTTTTTTTTTTTGTATTGAATCTTTCTATAAGAAAATTACAATAAGTATCCAAATCTTAAATATAAAAAAAGAAAAAACTTAAATTACCAGTGTAATAACTAGTTTCTTGTGCTCAATCTTAGGAATAAAAGAAATATTCTACGGTCAAAGAA
This sequence comes from Thelaira solivaga, assembly GCA_947397855.1. Lineage (NCBI taxonomy): Eukaryota > Metazoa > Arthropoda > Insecta > Diptera > Tachinidae > Thelaira > Thelaira solivaga. The sequence goes on along the minus strand of OX377612.1, from coordinate 23,011,138 downwards.
AAAAAGTTAAGTATCTCTTCTAACTAGGCGCAAGGTATCACTTCTCTTAAGTCTCCTGTGTCCTTCGAACTGTAATAACCCTCTAACGAGGGCATTTGGATGGGTCATCAGTTTGTGAACGTACTTAGTACAATATTTCCCAATTTTTATTGGACGAAAGATAAGTTTCTATTCGTTGTTTCAGCAAAAATAAGAAATTTTATTTGTTGAGAATAGAAAACGCCATAATGTTAGAATTCGCAAAATTGCATTATTTTAAAAATTTTGCTAAGTAGTTTCAAAGTTATGAAGAAAATGAAAAAATTAGTATAATTAAAGCTCGTTATAACAACTTTCGATAGTTAAAGTTTGGATTTTGCCAGGCAAATAAATAAACGGCTTTGGGTTAAAACTTTGCCACCAAATTTGGGGTATAATTAACGACACACTATGTGATATTTAGCTTATCGATATTTTCAATTTAATTTCCAACCAAAAGCTTTATATTTGACTTATAAAATCTTAACTTTAGCTATCTGTAACTTGTAATAATGGCCCTAAAATGTTAAAACTTTGACGTGGTATAGAAGCTACGCAAAGTTGGAGTGAAATATCGAAATAAAAATATTACCCCAAAAAACTTTTTCCGATTTATGAAATTTAATATCTACTTTGAGTAGATATGAGAATAGGCTTATAAAGAGTGATTTTTTTGCTATTATCTTTTTGGCAACACTAGTTTTGACAGCTCACGCACGTTTTGTATCTTGTGTCACTGTCAAACATCTTCAGTTTGGTCTATAATTTAATCATGAATCGTCTTACAAACGAACAACGCTTGCAAATTATTGAATTTTATTACCAAAATGCGTGCTCTGTTAAGAAAGTTCATCGCGCGCTTCTTCCATTTTATGGTCAGTTTAATCGACCTACTGAGGCTTCTATTCGGGCTATTGTAACAAAATTTCGCACCAAATTTACATTGTTGGACATTAAACCACCAACACGCTTACGTAGAGTGCGAACTGAAGAAAATATCGCAGCCGTATCGGCCAGTGTTGGTGATGACCGTGAATTATCGATTCGGCGCCGTTCGCAGCAATTGGGCCTCTGTTACTCCACTACGTGGAAAATTTTGCGGAATGATTTGGGTGTGAAGCCTTATACGATACAACTGGTGCAAGAATTGAAGCCAAACGACCTACCACAACGCCAAATTTTTGGTGAATGGGCTCTTGAAAAGTTAGATGAAGATCCACTTTTTTATCGAAGAATTGTGTTCAGCGACGAGGCTCATTTCTGGTTGAATGGATACGTGAACAAGCAAAATGGAAAAGCTTGACTTGCATGACATGTGGTTTCAACAAGACGGTGCCACATGCCACACAGCACGCGAAACAATGGACCAATTGAGAGGCGAGTTCGGTGAACAGTTTATTTCACGCTTGGGACCAGTCAATTGGCCGCCCAGATCGTGCGATTTAACGCCTCTAGACTATTTTTTGTGGGGCTATGTTAAGGCTAATGTCTATAGGGACAAGCCCGCTTCGATTGACGCACTGGAAGCCAACATTGCCAACATTATTCGTGAGATACCGGCCGAAATGTTGGAAAGAGTATGCCAAAATTGGACTAAGCGGATGCACCATTTGAGGCGCAGCCGCGGCCAACATTTGCATGAAATAATCTTCAAATATTAAATTATATCGACCCAACTATCGATTCAAATAAATATTTCATGCATTTTTCTGAATTTTATGTGTTTTTTTTTTAAATTTCCGATAGTTCTTATAAAATCACCTTTTATTTAATTTTTATACCCCTAAGTAAAGGGGAGGGTGGGTTCGGGTTTACCCCAAAACATTTTTTTTAATTTTTTCAACCGATTTTTATGACAAAAAAGAAATATTTTCCTACTCTATAAACAATTCATATGGCAAAGCAATGTTTGCCGGGTCAGCTAGTATTTTTATAAAAATTTTATAACGTTGGTCATCCTAAACTATGGCAATTATATATTGTACTCGTAATTTTCTGTGATTATAATTAGAAACCGTATAAAATCATAAATTCTATAACGCAATTGGTATTATACACACATGCATACTTGTATTTAAGCAAGAATACTAGTCGTTTAAATACAATTTCTCATGTCAAATTTGTATGCGCTTAAAACACAAACATAAAAGTAGTGAAATGAAAGCAATATGGTGAGTGTTCTTAATGTTGTTAGACTTAATGTTATTATTCACTAAACACATACTTACACATACACTTTATGTTGTGCTAAAAAAAAAATCAACTTAAATAAAAATTGATTTGTAGCAATTAACCCAATGGCCTTATTATTGTTTTTGAGGGATGGAGGGACGATATATTTCACAAATAACGAGCTGCCATTGAAAACAATAAAGTTGTTGTGCTAGAAAATAATTTAATAAGACCTAAGCGGTTTTTCTGTTTTGTATTTAAGAATAATATTTTATTTTCTCTTACTATTTCACTTGACTATTATTTTCAATAAACTATAACCAGTTTGATACTTGTTATTTGTTTTTCTAATTAACAAGCAAATGTATAACAATATACAAATATAAATATTTCTTATCTGAAATGCCATACATTTTTCTGTCTTTGTTAACATAAAATTAATATTAATTTTTATAAAACATTTAATGAATTAATTCATGTTAAGCAGTAATTAAATTGTTTTCTACGCCTTTCCTCAACTATTGTATTTCAAAGAAGTTATAAAAATTAGGACAGTAAGTTCTTTATTAGTTAATCTTTAACATAAAAGAGAATTTTATATCCAAACACTCATACATAATTATAGTGCCTGTGTGTATATTTAATGTAATAAATTTTACAAGTTTAGCTGTTCTGCCATAATTCTTTCATTCACTTGTGTATACTCTGGTGGCTAAACTTTTAATAAATAATTCTTGTAAGTTATCTTATTAGTGTTTTAAAAGCTGTAAACAAGGACAAATGGTAAAGATAAATAAATTATTTAATATGTTGTTGGCAACTTTATGGTTATTAAAAAGAAAACTAAAAAGCCTTAACATCTAATGAATTAAGGGTTTACCACAGGAGTGAGTTAAAAAGAAAATTATAGAATTAAAAGTGTATGAAAATTTAAAGGAAAACAAATGAAGAAAAACACTACATAAGCAAGCCATGATTCACAGTTTTATTAAAATGCCACAAAACTGAAAAGAGTTTAGTACTGGAATTTTCTAACTTTAACATTTCTGTAGTGGAATTGTGTAAGACTCTTCTTAATATTTCGCAATGTTTCTTGCTACTGGACCAATAAGATTTTTACTTATTAGTTTCATCTTTAAAATTTAAATTTAAGCCAGATTTTTTTTAATTGGCAAACTCATTGTTTGTTTCATCAAAAAGTTAACAGTTCTTGTGAGAAGAGTTTCTTTGAAAATTTATAGAGAAAGCATTTCAACAATGAAAAATAAAAGTATTCCGATAAACTTGAAGGAAAAAAAATTTAATCTTAATTTTTCTTAAAGGAAAATTTTATTTTATACAGTTTAACTTTAAAACAACACCTGTAATTTGATTCACTAACTTTTAACAATTTGAACTTGTGTTAGCAATCTCTTCACATTTGGTTGTTCGCACTAATAATTATGCGATTCTGTAACTGGATGTTATTGCTAGTTGACAAATATTGTAATCAAAGGACACAAAAAGAATATATAAAAAAACAAAACATTCATTGTAGAAAAAGCATATAAAAAACATTTTATTTAATATAAAATAAAAAATAAAACATACTCATATAACAAAGAGAAAAAAAAATAAAATTTTGTGTTTTTTGAGTGGAAAATGATTTCACTTTGTGGAGATATATTTAGTTAAAACTTTGTTGTTGACGCATCGCTATAACTACTGGAGTGTATTGTGAGTTATATAACAATTATTTTTAAAAACAGCAGCTGACTTAACACTAACAACTGTTGTTTCAAAAGTTAGTGAGTAGCAAAATTGTTAATTTTGTTATTGAAAAATTCAATAGTAAGAACAACTGATGCTAAAAAATGATGGTGCATCCCACTACTTCACTGCCAAAGTTTCGTATACAAGAAAAATAGTAATAAAAAAATAAGAACTAAAGGAATTTGTAGCCGCTTTCACACACAATTTTTACCTGCCTTTATTTAAAACTTTATACACGAGTGTATTATTTATTTATTTCACACTGGGAGTTCCTGTTTCATTCATTATCTCGTTTTTCTTTTATTTGCTTTTCTCTGAACCACAAATGTATTTATTCACACACAAACAAATATATTTTTGTAACAATCCGTGAGTAAGTATGTATGTAAATATATATATACATGTACATTCGCACAATATGTGCTTGTGTTTTATTTATGTTCTAAAGAGTGTCCCAGTAAAAGTGCACTTTTTAATTTTTGAGAGGCTTGTGAATATTTTTACAGGATTATAAAGAAGACATGTTCCTATTAAGTATGAAATAAAATATCTGAAGTAGCTATTCGTTCAATGGGTAAAAGAGCAAAATGAAGTCAATGCTAGTTGTTCGCAAAAAGTAATTTTTTTCGATGAAGGGCATTTCCATTTGAATTTCTCGAATTTAGGGCCCAGAAAATCTTTTTGCAATAAGTAACTGTTTGATGTAGACTTTGGTCATCATTTAATTTGTTTGAAGATAAAAATGAAATTTCAGTGACAGATAGCGGAATTCTTGTGGCCTCAACTTAATGGCAGAGATCTAGACGACATTTGGCCTCAGCAAGGCTGCTACACAACAATTGATTTACTGCAACAGGAAATGAGTACTCTTATTGAGACACCCTTTTTATGAACATTTTATAACATAAAATGCTAAAAATCATAAAACATAAGGCAATTCACTGATGTCCTTATTTATTGAACTGAATGTAATGGGACTTTAAACGGCCGTTGTGACAGCCTCTGATAAATGACTTAGAACTATATATCTGATTACTTACATTTCATTTTAATGTGCTTTTTGAATTGTTGTTTGTATCTAAATCAAAAAGCAGACACAACGAGGGGAAAAAAAAATAAAATAATTTCAAATATTAAACACCTTAAAATTATTAATTCTTACACAAAAGACTTACTTAAAGCTAATTTTTTTTTAATTTTTACAAGTGCTATCTAGAATCACTTCTATCTAGATGGCCTTATAAGTTAATTTTTCTAAGTTTAATGTTTATGTCTTTAAAGTGTATCAACAAAGTTCTTAAAAAATGGATTCTACATTATGATTATTAATTGTTTTTAAAGTTGGATAGCGTAATATTTAAATTTTATAACTTTTAAAATAATGAGTATTAGAAAAACAGTAACTGAGCTCAAATTATGGCATTCAATATGAATCGAAATGTCTATTTTAATTACATTAAAATTTTGATCGATATCGAGTGGCATAATTTGCTTTATGGTGTTACAATTACCACCCTAATAGTCCAAAAACCAATAAAAAAAATTAACTTTTTTTGGTAACAGAATCATTCGATACATTTTTGCTATATCAAAAAAAAAAAAATTGGAAGCAATAAAAAAGTTCATCTTGAACGGTTGGTGCTGTACACAAAATATCATTTAATAGAAAATTTTAATATATTTCATTGTACAAATAAAATTTTTATTTTAATGCTACACGTAATAAATACCAGAGACTTACCGTAAAATATAAAAAAGAATAATTTACACCACATAATTTGCAATAAATCAGGATCTACATTTTCGATTAAACTAACAAAAATAATCAAAGATTGGAAATGAAATAATCTTTAAATTATGAGCAAATAAATTTTTTTTCCTCTTATAGTTTAAGAGAAAATAAGAAAGTTTTGTAAAAGAAACATATTTCTTCTAGAAAATAAACAAAAAAAAATTTTTTAAGTAAATCATTAAAAATCTAAAATAAACTAAATCTTAAATTTTGTTATTAATATTGATACCTACACATACAATAAATAAAAGGAGAGGTATATGTCATTAAAGTCTGTTGCGTAGTTTTAAATTTATTTCCAATTTCGTGGTAACACTAAAGACCCAAAACTGCTATTTAAAACATTTACTGTAAGCAGCGTTGCCATTTTAGAATTTTTTAGGCTAGATTTAGCCTTTTTTTCTCGAACTTAGCTTTGAAATTTATGATTTAACCTTTAGCTTTTTTCCTAGCCTTTTTCATTTTCAAAATAGCCTTTTTTCTTTTTTGCAATTTTTTCAAAAGAAAAAGCAAAAGGAGGTAGTTGATTGTTTTTTTTTTGCGGATGGTCCGAAAAAATTTTTTAGCATTTTTAAAAAAAAAAGCGGAAGTTCATGGTAATTTTTGACGAAAAAAAATTTTTTTACAAATATCTGCAAAAAAAAAAAATTTGAAAAAATAAAAAGGCTATTTAAGGCTATTTAGAAAATGACAAAAGTCTAGGAAAAAAAGCTAAAGGTTAAATTTTCTAATTAAAGATCATACGTTCATCTATTCAACGCAATAAAAATCAAGTCGTTATCTTGAAAACTAAGCAAGTCATGACCAAAAAGGTAACCGGTTCTACTACTGCCTCTTTCCGGCCACTTTTCGGTAGAACTTCTTCTCTAAGAACGTATCAAATCATATTATTTTATGTATATAAATGTATTTTTAGGCTCTAGGTTTTTTATTTATATATTATATAAAAATGTTCTTTCAGTCATGATGGACCGTAATATTTCTTCCCATAACATTCTTCGGATAAATGATGCAGTCTCGTTTTGAGATCTTCATAAAAATATTTATATATTTTTTTGCAGAATTACTAAGTTTTTGAATTTCTCATGGCCTGCATAAGTACATTTCTTCAAATGTTATTTAAAATACCGGAAATACCAGCACTAAAAAAGTTTTAGTACCAGATATTTTCAATATTTTTTTTAATGGAAATACGTTGACGTAAACAATGAAATGTAGCATTTTTGATACAAAGCTCGATTAACGATTAATAGAAGTAGAAATTATATGGTGTCACTTCTCCTTTTTCTCCATTCGAATATACTGTTACTTGAATTCAGTTTTAGTTTTGCTTTTACCAAAATCACTTGTATAATTATATTATTTTATGTTAATTCCTATGATTTTCTTTAATAAATATATCGTCTTAATACACATTTTTTTCATCAGTTTTGTTTTTTTTGTTATTAGTCTCCACTTTGCAAAGATCAAACGTTATACTTTTTTCGTTTCATAAGCATGTTAAACATTTTTTTTTAAATCATGTCTATTTTATTTCCTTTAACTTGTTTTTTTTTTTAAGAGACACAAAAACAAAAAGATCTCCGTTTTGTCAGTTTTGTTGTAAATATGTGCAGAAGTATGCTTTTTGTCTGACTATATAAAGGAAAATTATTGTGCCATTTGCATTTCAGAACCGGAAATTTATATTAAAATATTGTTTGTGTAATTTTGCAAAAAAATTGTTTTTCTTTGTATCACTTTGACAAAACTTTTAGGTCATGTCAAAGACAATTTATAAAATAAAGCTGCTGGTTAATGTGTATGACCACTTAAAAGAAGAAATTGTGCAATATTACAAAAATATCACATAATTTTATCTTTAGATAGCATCTACAGACTTAAAAATTATTTATCACATAAAAATTACCAATAATATAATAAAAAAACTTAAATATAAATACAAAAACAGAATTCTCTTTTTATATTTTTTTTATTGTAAGTACGAAAGCAATGCAAAATATTTCTTGAAAAACACACATCATGAAAAACATGTCTTATGCTTGAAAATGCTTGTAAGCTATTGCAAGTTAACTTGTGCAGTCCTTTAATAAGGACTTACTAATTACTTATAACGGGTGGCGCAAAAGTAATCCTCCTATCAGAAAATGCTATAAATTTTGCGATTGGCCCCTAATGTCAGTTCTGTTTTGACATTTGTGTAGTAAACACATGCGAAATACACGTTAATAAACAATGTTGACATTAGGGGCCAATCGCAAAATTTATAGCATTTTCTGATAGGAGAATTACTTTTGCGCCACCTGATTACTTTTGCGCCACCCTTTAGAATATAAATGGATAATATATATTTTTATTAAAAACTGACATTTAAATTTATATGTTGAACTGTGTTAAGCCTTTTTCATGAAATTTTTTAAACAATAAGAGTATTTTGTGTGGGTCTGTATGCTTTTTTTAATCAACCAAAAACAAATAACTGAGTATTAGCCGCTGAAATAAATAATCAAAAACTTAACTAAATAAAATCGGTTTTTAGTTATGATAATTTCATACTCAGTTATTTTTTTTAGTTTAAAGCTCCTATTCAGAGAGAATCAGAGTTGACTTGAAGTAGTTTTTGTGAAAAATTTTTATCAAAGATTTGCCATAATTTCTATTTGAAAATTTTATATAATTTTAAATACCAGCACACAGTGGCAAGAAATAAAAAAAAATTTACTTTCTAAATACTGGACGGATTTGAATGAAAAAAAATTCTGCTCTTAATAAACTACCTAATCCTTTACATTTTTATCACTGGCATAAAAAAGGTAACCTCGGGGTTTGAAATCATGTCAAGACCTATAATTTTTTTAAATGTTATTTGTTTTCGAAGACGCTGAGTTTGTTTGAATATTATCTTAAAAACAAGTTAAATTCGGCTCTGCTGAGTCAAAATTCATATTTTTCACTTTCCACATTCTTCTTAAATATTAAAAAGCAATAAAATGCCTGTAGGTATGCAATTCTTAAATTAATTTAAAAAGTTTTGTTGTATTTTTGATATTTCTCGGTCATTTATAATATTTTAAATTTGTTTAAACAAATTACGCCAAAAACGCAGGAAAAATTTAAAAAAAATAAAGGTAGTTGCACTTCAGAGCGCATTGCTCAATCATTTATGTACCATTTGAGTTGAATTAAAATAGCAACCTGAAGACTGGAAGTTCCAACAAAGTGACATACTAAACTAGAAAGTTGATTTCAATATCCATACGGGCAGACACACGAATATCGCTAAGTAGACTATGCTATTTTTAAGGATCAAGAATATATATAAAAGGTGGTTAAATTTTAAGGGCCAAGGTTAAATGTGAACCACCCCTAAACGTCAAGTTTTTTCCTGCATTTCATTTGACATTTCTTAATTTCAGACTAATTCAATTTGAATCATGGAAAGATACACAATCGAGCAAAGCGTTATTCAGGCTTATTATGGAAATGGGTGTTCAAATCAAAATGCATATCGTGCACTTCGTGATTTTTTCGGTCAATTTTACTTTATATACACGGAATGTAAGACTTTTCACTTTTTGTGAAAGGTAAACTAAAAAATAATAATTACAACTTTTTATTTTTTTTAGACAACTGTCGGTTATAGCGAGCAACTTTTATCTAAATTTTAAAACGTTTTCTTGAAAATCGATCGCTTTCATTGTATATCGATTTGAGTTCAGTTTTAGAAATCTTATGTTTTACTGTTATTTTAAGGGTGCCGCCTTAGATTAGTGGGAGATGTACTAATGTCACAGTCTGGGGATTGGATTCTAGGGTAGGCCAAGCTGTGCATAAGATTTTCGGAGTTGCTTTAAAAAAATATTATTTTATTAATTGAGAAAAATCTTTGAATTTTAAGTATGAAAATTCGTATGTGCACTCAATAACCAGAATTATACAAAAATTTGGAAAAAAATTAGTTCAGCTTCCGAGCCTGAGAGGAAATTGCATGCACTTTTTTTTTAAAGAAATTAATTTCGGCAGTGGCGAGTTTTATATCTCTTTTATATTAGTATCCCGATATTCATTTCCTTCGAAAAAGTGTTTCTTATTTCTAAGAGTAATAAATTGTCTGTACTCATCTTTTAAGCTTACAAAAGAAAATTCTTTAAATCTTATTGAAAAAGTAATTCTCAAAATTAAATTCAATAAGAATGAGAAATAAATTTAATTTAATTTAAAAGTAAAGCGTAGGGGACTATATACGTTACGTTATATTCAGTTTTAAAATTTCCATTAAAATAAAAAATAAAAGAAATTAATGGAAACCTAAAATTTTGGTTTTATTTTTGATTTTTTTCACCCATTATTGGACCGATTGTTTTACTATTTTCAGATATATATTATGACTGTCATTGCTGACAAAACGGCACACATTTCTTTGTGCCTTTTGTATTTTAGACGCAAAAAGCCTGAAAACAGCAATAGCTGACAGACATATTATGTCACGGAAAATAAAATTTTATTTCGCAAAAATTTTTTTTTAGGGCTAGATATTTACTATTTGATTAATTTTTGAATGTAAAGTATAAGTCCCTTCAAAAATTAAAGCAAAAAAACCTAAATTTACCTCAATCAAAATAAGGTTGAGGCAACCATATTCTGGTGGAAACATAGTATGGTTAGATTTATGATTGCTTCCAACCATATATACTTTTAAATCAAAGATATTAAAAATAGTTTTCAATTGCAGATGTTGCGGTTCAACCCCCGGTCAGGGGAAGAAATTTTTCTCTATTAATTTGTATTTATTTATTACATAATGCAGCGGGCTTGAATTTATTTTTTTAAATTTTAGTTGACTACCAGGACTCGAACTTGCGAACAATTAGTTAAAAAGCATTAACTCGCTACTCAACCACTTCAGCCAAAAAAGCTCAGTTGAGCTTGAACGATTAAGTTTTTGTTTTATTCTATCTTAATTTATATGGTGGCGGAAAAGACAAAATAGAAAACAATTTACATTCAACCATATTTTCTCATTATTTTGTTTGCTATGAACATTTTTTTTTTTGATTTCAAGTAAAATTTTATTAAACATAATATGATAATTATATGGTTGATTTCAGACACTAAACATAATATGATCATAATAATGTTTAGGTGCTTCAAATTAATAATAATATTTTTGTGAAGAACACACTATGTTTGTTCAACCATCTTTTTTCTTTGCGTAAAGTTGCACAAAATTGTATTTGAATTTAATGTATATTCCGAAATTGTTTAATTTTTATCACAAAATATTTGTTGGCATTAACAAATGGGCAAAATCTGCAAAAAGTATTTTTTTTTTTTTTGCTTATTTAACTTTAATCTATTGAAAAAATTTATTATCAGCGATACAAAAATATTTCTTAAATAATTTTTTTTTTTAATTAATATTGGATTTCCGCCTTTCTTTTACACTCAATTAAGCAACACTTGCTCAAAAATATTTAATGAATGGATTTTTAATGATGATCATTACAATTTCAAAGTTATTGTCATGGTTTTTACATCAGCCGTAAATACAGATAGTCATAAATGCATACACACACGTACTACAAGAATACCAAAGCATTTATAAGCTTTTATCAAAATTAAAAATGTTTTACTCCCAAATGTTAACTAACGTATAAATTTTGTATTAGTTTTAACCAAATTAGCGTTGGCGTTATTTAGCCAACGGTGAAAAATATACAAGTTTTGTTTGGGGATTTTATTTTCAAGCATTAAATATGCAAGTATTAGCGTGTTTTACTGTCTATTGTTATTATCATATAATATTTTTTTTTGCTTTTGGAAATTGCAATTTTTATATATATATTTTTTTGACAGCCGGCGCAACGGAAGTGTTTTTGTTTTTGTTTAACTGTTAAGTGTTGAAAAAAACAAAAACATAAAACGAAAAATTAAAAATATAAAAGCTGATAATGTCTGTTGGGAGAGGAAAATAAAAACATATTGCAGATATCGATATTTTGGAAGTGACATGCTTTTAATGTATTCCATTTTTGAAAAATAAAATTGAATGGCACTCTTACGTGTGCTTGGTATAATAAACTGCATGAATGCTTTTAGTAGTATTTTTAAAGGACTCTTATCCTTAAATAAGTAAACCAAACAATATTGGTGAGTTATAAAATAAAATAAAACATTAAAATAATATTAAAAGTTCAGAAAATGGGTCGCAATTGTGTTTTATATTAAGAAAAAAATTTTAAGAGATAAAATTATACCACTATCCGTAATGTTATAGAAACATTTTTTGTTGTGCACTTTATTGTTGTTATTAAAGTTGAATTTGTTACTCTAAATGAGATCAAGCATTAGCAAGATGATAGACATAGAAAATATTTAATTAAAGTCACAGTTATATAAGTAAACAGTTGTGCGTAATGAAATTGACAATTGCTTTTTTTGTGGGGTTTTGTAGTTGTAAAGGGTGTCCGAACAAGAACGCAAGATTTAAATTTGGTGCCATTCGAAGTGTCTTTGTTTGACATTTGAACAATTGTTATTGTTTGCTAGTAGAAGGTACGAGGTTAGTAAAAAATGACCATGGACAGCGAAGGGAGTTCGTTAATTGCGTATTGGAGAGACAACATGAAAATACTGATTTTGCCGATAAAATCATCTTCAGTGACGAGGCCCATTTCCATCTTGATAGCTTCGTCAATAGGCAGAATTGACGCATTTGGGGTAAAGAAAATCCTCGAGTGATTCACGAGAAGCAAATGCATTCTCAACGTGTCACTGTGTGGTGTGGTTTTTGGGCTGGAGGAATCACTGGACCTTTTTTTATGAAAATGAGGCAGGTCAATCGCAAACAGTCAATGGTGTTCGGTATCGTGAAATGATAACCAGGTTTTTCTTGACTAAAATTGAAGATATGAATGTGGAGGGCTTGTGGTTTCAATAAGACGGCGCCACATGTCATGCAGCCAGAGAAACAATTCAATTGCTGCATCAGTCATTTATTTAAAATTTAAATCTTGCGTTCTTGTTGGGACACCCTTTTGTTATCCAGATTGGTGGCTGTGATCGGCAAACACGTCAGCAGGCTATGATTGCCCTTTAACAAAAACTGCCACAGCTGCCGGTCACCCGAGAGTAAGAAGACGGTCTTTCACCTTCTTCGTGATTGCGTGTGCGGCTTTAGGATGTCGCAGAACAAGACTTCTGGGAGACAAATTGTTAGCTCTAATAGAAGTAAGAATAGTAAATCGTTTCATTCCAGGCCTAAATCTGAATTATATGTGTTCATATAATGTGCAAAAGTTGGTTTAAGCATTGCTTTTGGTTTATTTAGAAAAATTAACAATCGATTTTTTAGATTGTTAGATTTGTTAAAAAATTACACTTTTTTCATTTTATTTTCTTTCAATGTATGATTTCAAATATTTAATTCTCAATTTAAAAGCAATTAAAATAAAAACAATTAAAAAATAGAGAAACAAGTTTCTAGAACATTAATTATAATTTTTGGCACATTAAATTGGAAGAAAGATAACTTCACGAAAAATCAGTATTCACAGCCAGCATTCCCTGGGTGCTAAAAAGCATTTGCATTCAGTTTTTTTAAATTTTATTTGTTGCTTTTTTTTCATACGCTATAATAAAGTTGCAAGTTTTTGGCTGTGTTATGACAATTGTTGTAGTCATAATATCAAGGCCGCAGTGACAAATAAACGAACTGCTTATCGCATTTAGTCTAGTCTTGGGAGAGCACATGTTTCACATTAATACCAAAGGAAATTGTCAAATACCATAATGTGTTACGTATGTAAAACTTAATGTTTTTCTAGAAATTTTGGCACAACCAAACTTTCTTCATAAATTAAAATACAAGTTCAGGGTTTTTTTCTTTTTTGTATACCCTTTTCTAAATTTCCACTTTTCCGCTTTTAAACAAAGCAGTTTTCGTTTTATTAAGCTACGCAAAACCAAACCAAGAAACTTAAAAAAAATAACAAGCCTTGGTATACTATGGCAAAAAAGTAAAAACATTTAAGTGGTTTTTCTAAGCATTTGAAAAAGATGAATGTATTGTTGTACTTACAGTATGTATCCGTTGTTAAACGATCAATAGTGTCCTGCTTCAATTTTGAGTTTTTCTTGCCCATTTTATTGCTTTTTTTTTGTAGGTATTTTAAGGTTTAAATTTAAATTATTTAATATTTCTTATATAGGATTTTCTACAAAATTGCTTTTGTTATTTCTATTTATTATTTTCATTTATTATACACTTTATTTATTTATTTAGTTTTTTTTTTTCTATTTATTCATATTTAAAGCACTTAATATTTTATTGTACATGTTTTAAAATTTATTGATTCAAATTGTAACTTAAGGCTTTATTTTATTATTTTTTTTTAAATTTTAATAACACTCAAAAACCACAAAAACCAACATTAAAAAATTAAAACTAAATTCAGGCAACACTTGAAATATTTCAATTTGAAAACCTGCAAAGAGAGGAAAAAATATTTAATAAGTTTGAAGTTTAAGAAAATAAAATAGATTAAAATAGCGAAATAAATATATAAAAGAGTGGAGGATAAGCCATCTAATCTGCAGTAACTAGAGAGCTAGACTTAAAATTAAATTTGCAAAAACAGGTAAGGCTCAGGAATAAAACAACTTCTAAATTATACTATCAATTTTCTTATATAAGACGGTCACACCAAACCCACAATGTGAATGAATTGTAAATAAAACAAAATTTTTTTAGAGAATTGTGTTAATCTGTGACAGTTATGATTGAAAGACAAAATTTACCATGCTCGCCATGGCTTCGGTGGCATACCTTTATGCGATGGTCCATATTTTCAATAACTGTGAGACAAAATTGAGGTTCAATGTCGTTAATAGGCCGAATTACCTCATTTTTCAACTCTTGAATTGTTCTTGGGTTAGTTTCTTTTAAATATCCTTAAGAAAGAAGGTCAACGGCTATCACAACACATGATCGCGGAGGCCAATTAACATCGCCACGACATGACATACCAAGGACATTGAATTTCTTGCACAAAAGAGCCAGTGTTTCGTTGGCTATGTGGCAGGTGGGACCATTATGTTGGAACCACATATCGTTCAGGTCTATATCTTCTACTTCTAGCCAGAAGAAATTTTCGTGCTGCACACGCATGCTTGAAAACCACACATTACTACAAACATGTGTAATATTTTATAATAAATAGTGTTTGTAAGCCCTTTCAAGTATGCTTGTGCAGCCAGTTATTGTTTTCAAGTAATTCTCGTAAAAATATGTCACGTCAACTCCGACACCTGAGCCAATTTGAGAAAACCAAATAAAGATTTGAAGTCAGCGCTTCAAAATACTTCGGGAACAGCTTTCAGTTGTTTTGGTCTAAAATTTGACTTGTATTTGTAAACTTGTGTAATCATTTAATACAAAAAATTTAATCTAGTTGAATTCGGATAAGTTTTTTTTTTTTGTTTTGCAACTTTTTTCTCATGTGAGATTTTGTTGGAGATTATTGCCGTATGAGTAATAAATGTGAAATTTATTTATTACGTATACGTTATTTATAGGTTTTCTTGGCATATGTGGTGCACTGGCATGGTTTATTTTTTTTTTCCATATGTAAATTATTAAAATATCCATTGAAGAATTTAATTAAAAAATGCTTCAATAAATGTCAGTTGAAAAAACCAACTTCTCACTCAATACGATTTTATTTGTTTTATTTTAAATCATTTCATTTTAATGTGACATCACACATGTCCCACAATTAAGAAAACAACAATATAAACACAAGCAGCACATTTTCATGTGCAATCAATTTTGTGGCTTAAATAAAATAAAAATAAATTACTAATAGTGTTTGTATAAAAGCAAATTTTTGGTGCTTATCAATATTTTATCTGAGTTAGTTATCTCGCTGGAAAAAAAGGCTTAAAAGCAGCAGTAAAAAATAATTAGTACTACTTGCTGAACAAAAAATTATTTTCTACCAAAAATTTACCAGCCACACATTCTTTTCAAATATTTCTACAAATAGCTGTAAGCTCTTTTAATTTGGAAAAAATAAATTTTATGCTCTACATTAAACGTTAACTACTTAAGAAAAAAGCCATTCATTTGCACAAAAGCAATTGAAATTATTTAAAATTCTATTAAAATTATTTTTTTCATTTACATTGAAGGCATACAATTTCTATTCATATATGATTTTCTAATACAAAAAAAAAGAGATTAAAATCTTTTTAGTTCAAGCAGGTCATACACATGATTTCAAAAAGTAAAAAATTTAGCACAAGACTTTTTTATGTATAACACTTTAAAACTAAAATAGTATAAAATTTTTATTATTTAAAACAAAAAAAAAAATGATTTTAATACTACTTTTGCTTAAGATACCTTTTTAAGCCTCTAAAGCAAAAATCCGTATAATTATAATGTAATCCACACTAAGGCCAATATTAAAGATTTAAGTAAAAAAAATTCTTCATCAATCTTAAGACAGTATTTATGATCTGTTTTGTTATGAATCAGCTGATTCAATTGTGTTTTATGCAAAAGGTGTATGTATAGCTAATTTTTCAGTTTCATTGTGTACCGTTATGGACAAGCCAGTGGAAAATGGATTTTAATTTGAATTCTATCAAATTGTAGTCTTGGTAAAAAAAATTAAAGAAAATTAATGTAGACTTGAAATTGATATTATGATAAATTTGTATGAAAAATTTGTCATAATTTATACTTGAAGTCGTTATTAGTCTTTTTGAATACCAGTCATAGGCAAGAAAATAATATTTTATTTAATAAATAAATCAAAAACTGCAGACTGCCGGATACGGTTTTACGCAAAAATTAAGTACAAAAAATAAGTAATAGAACGGCACGGCACGGCACGACAGAGAGACAGCAACAGAAATTAAATATTAATGAAGCCTTCACAGTTACTTTTCTACAATAAAAATCTTCAATTTTTTCATTTTTTGAATGTTTATGGTTTAAATTTTATTAAAAAGGTTTTATTTAAACATGTTTTTCTTTTCCTTTTTAAAAATTTTAATACTGGCCAAAAAGATTTTAAAACTAAAATACCAAAATAAGTAATTAACAAACCTAATTTAATGACAAAGTAAAAAAAAAAATAAAGCAAAGAAATATTGCTACAAAATATTATATCAATATTCTTGACTTTCTTGTGTAGTTAAAAAACTCGATTCAATTTAAAGTTTCAATTTTTTGTCAGATACAATTTTTTTATATAAAATTTTATTAACTTTAAACACATGTTTTGTATAATAAACACTTTTTGCAACAAACAATTTTTGGACATTCAGCATATTTTATTTATTTCTTCGATGCTGTGTTTATGGTTGATGCAAAATTCGCATTACTTTTTATTTGACAGCGTTTTTTTTGTGACAGAAATAATATTAATATTCAATAGGTGCCATGAGAATTTTTTTTTTCATAAAAAATTATTTAGTGAAACATAAAAAAGGGTCAGTTTCAAATAAAGCATATTCTTTGGACAAATTTAAATAAAATATAGATTTAAGGTCTGTAATAGTTTTATAATAAGCTTTTCCTAAATAAAAGCTTATTTGTGTTCGAAAGGGAGAAATATTTCCATATTTGGTTAAAGCAAAGAATCGATGAAACATAAAAAAAATTCTAAAATTATGCAAAGTTATAAGTTACTAATAGTTAAAGCTAAGATTTTGTAATATAATCAGGGGGAAATATTTATTAATAAAAATTTTCTTTTAAATTGTATCGAGTGCCTCAGCTTTTGCTTACAGCTTAAATTTAAAGCTACTGATAAGTAAGTTTGAATCATAACAGCACCCTGTTAAACTAGTTTGTCTTGATCTTACAGCTGTAACTAAATTTTTCAAAATCAACAACTAATTAAGCACTCAGATGTATAAAATATGTTTTTTTAAGCTGTCAGTTTCATATTATGAAAATCCGGCACATTTAGTTTAAATTTTAAAATAAAATGTCAAATGTTTTGAGAAGGAATATGTTCTTTTTTCTAATCCTCTTTGAATTTTTGCACATTGACTTAAACCTGTCATATCATCTGGCAAAGTAAATTAAGACAGATTATGTCAGTGCTTAACATTCATTAAATAAACAAAAATTAATTTACTTTTTAACAATTTTTTATATATTTTTATTTGTAGTTAATCGAGTTTTAGCCGGAAGAGAAAAGACAAAAAAATTTACATCTTTTTATTTGAGTCGTACATATAATTAATGATTATTGAGCTTTAGTCTTGTTTTTTTAATAAAAATAATTTATTATTTTCAATATTTTGCTTTCCTGTAAAAAGCTTTATCAGGAAAATTATAAATATTAATAATAATATATAACAAACATTTTTTGAGTCTTACTTTATTTTTTTTAGCTTATAATTATTTTTATTGATAGTTTATCATTAGTTTCATTGATAGTCATATCCAGTGTGGTAAATCATTATATTTTAAAATAATTTTTTTCATCATTATAATTCTTATCACCAATTTGGTATACTGATTGACTTGAAATTTACTAGAATAATTCGTTATGGGATCATGGAAGTTACCAAAACAAACAAGCTAAAATGTGATTGAAACTACAAAAATCATAAAAATTTCTAATATCTTTTTTTTTCCCAGCTCCCCATTATAGTGATGAAAAAATACGTTTTAATATAATTGTGTTTAAGGGTTATTCAAAAAAAAAATTCACTTCTGCAAAATATATCGTTATCTACTGAATAATGTATCACAAAGGGACCACGTCAAAGGACCCAAGTGAGCCCTGAGTAACCTAGTGAATGATGTCTGTGACACGGCATATAAATCTAAATATTGCTTTAAAAAAATTCAAATATTTAATTAAGGTGCGTCAAAATTATTTTTATATTTGTTCAATAATTTCAAAGGTGTTTTAGAAATAAACTTTTTTAAGCAAAAATTCAGAAATTTTCAATTTTCAAAAAACTATTTAAAATAGAAAGTGATCAAAATATAATTTTTTTTATGAAATATATAGAATAAAATGAGATATACAAGGTGGGGAAAAAGTCCCGCTACCATTTTGATTGTGTGACATTTTGGTTATGTGATGTTAAGCTCAGTTTCGCTTTAAGCATTGTGTTGCGTAGACGTCACAAGAACGAGCAGAAATAGTGACAATATTTATTGAATATAATCGTTCTAATGCCACTCAGCGGAAATTGCATTAAAAATATCCTAATCGTCGAATGCCTTATAAATAAACAGAACAGTGGGTTTTTGGGAACGCATAATCCTCAATTAATCAGTGAAATATTATTGCATTTACTAAAAAAAAAACTCTAGTGATATTCATACTGGAAACATCATTGGTTCCTATTTTTTTGAAATGATCATTGGAGTTATTGTTACTGCTGAACGGTACCAAGACCTGATTCGAAATTTTCTTGTGCCTCAAATGAAAAAGCAAGGGCTAGAGGACATGTCCTTTCAGCAAGATGGGGACACAGCACACACAGCTCGGTCAACAATTCAATTATTCCACGAAGACTAATTTCGCGAAGCGGCGATTTAAGATGGTCACTTAAATCTACAGATTTAACAGCACTACATTTTTTCTTATAAAGTTTTTTAAAATCAAAAGTTTATGTAAATAAGTCCCAAACGATTTAATATCTTAAAGACAATATTTATCACGAAATTGAAGAAATTCAGCCTAAGATGTTGCAGGATGTCATGAAAAATGCTTTAAAAAGAGCCGAAAGTTGCATAGCCTATATGATTTTCAAAACATAACGAAAAAATAGTAAACTAACTAAACTTTTATGAAAATAAAACTTACTTATGTTTTTTTTTTAGAAAATTTTTAGGCAATGAAATTGGTAGCGGGGTTTTACCCCACCCCTTATTTCATTACAACAACTTTTTATTTCATTTACACTTAATGATACTAATTTATTGTGATCAGCATAATCATACAGCACCAACAAACTTGCAATTAAAACACTAGCTAACGCATATGGCAACATTTATTTCTCAACTAAAAATAGTCTGTTACTGTAGAATAGATTGACTTAATTTTTAATAAAATCAAAATACTCTTTTTAAAACTATCAGAGATTTTGGAATAATTTTTTTTAATTGTTTTCATGAGTATTTGTGCACCATTAACTCAGTTAGTGTATCCATCATTTGTGACTATAACACTTCCTTTCAATTTTAAATTAAAAATTAAAAAACAATTTCACAGACAAGGTTTTCTTAGTGCTATAAAAATGAATTGTTATAGTTTTTCCTTTCTTTTTTTCTATTCTATGTTGTTTCCATTTTTCACAAAATAACGTTTTTTGTTTGCAATTTTGCTTCTTTTTGCTAACAGAACAGAAAAACATAATTTATATTCATGTTACGTTATATGAGTACGAAAAAAAGAAAACGTAAATACCGATTTCTAACAGTTTTTTTTTGTTACTTTTTTTTTGTGAATTTATTTTAATATGCTTTTGCTTACATGCAAATATTGAAAAAAAGATAGTAAAAATGCTGTATCAATTGAGGATACAGAAACTTAAGAAAAAAATTTGGTAACAATAAAGTCAGCATGTTACTTACGAATAGAAAACAAAATATAAATGAGAATAAATAAAGCGCTGCACAAGCTCTTTAGTACTTACACAGGGAATTGTTAGTTGAGCAAGTTTTTATTAATTGTCTTTTAAAATTTATTTCGAAAATTATCAACAACTTAAACGTTTCCTTCTTTTCTGACAGTACGAATAGAGAACAAAAGAAAATTGGAGAGTACGAGCAAAACTATACTACTATTCTATTCTTTCTGTTTCTATCTTCTATCTCTCTCTTCTATAAATTTAGACATCAACAGCCATATTCACAAAATTATTATGCAAAATAAAAATTTTACTTAAATTTTATTTTCAAATTTATTTAATTGATAAAATTTAACCAAAATTCAAATTTTATAAATTAATTATTTAAAGATGACAACTTTTTAACTGTATTAAGGAAATGGTCATGACGATCATTCAATTTTAAATTTAATTTGAGAATTTTATTCTGTTAACGATTTAAAAAATTCATAAAAACAATTTGTATTTAAAAAACATTTAAATGACACTTTTTATTAACAAAAAAATTTAACGAAAAATTTTGTTAAAAAAAAAAGTTTTAATCGAAAATTTGATTAAAAAAAATTAAACCAACTTAATTTTTTATGAAAATGACAATAAGATTTTAAACAGTAATTTGTTTGGTTTAATAAATATTTATTGAAGAAAGCATACAGATTGAGACAGAAATGTCATTTTGGTATCTTTAAAGGAAGAGCATTTTCTATAAAATAAAAAGTTGAGTGAATTCGATATTCAGCAATTTTTACTTCTAATTTTTAATATGAGGATCAGTCAAGACGACTTCTACAAACTAATACAGTGAGCGGTTTTGGTGCACAGTTTTGTTTTAACAATTTCAATAAATTTTTAAAGAATGAAATTTATTTCTTGTGGTTCACATTTTTATTTCTTTTTTTTTAGCTATTAAAATTCCCACACATACAAAAACACTTTCATATGTAAAATTTATGCCACCATTAATATCTTTCACTTGGCTGTGTGTAAAAATGGAAATGGAAACGGAATTGTTATGCACGTTTGTCTGCTTCTCTTTATTTAAAGTCTAAGAACCAACAAGGAAAGAACTTGTATGCATGTAGAAGTCAATGTTTTTAATGTTTGATTGTAAGTTTTTTTTTTCTATTATTCTTTACATGACATTTTATGTTATTGATCTGCATAAAGCATGTCTCAAACTTATAAATTATTTTATGAATAATTGGTTTAAAGTATTAGGAAGTTTTAATGTGAATACTGTTTGAGTTCATAGTCTGCATAGTTTTAATATAATGTTATGGTTCAATAAATTGAGTGAACTTTTTTTCAGTTTTACTATTGAATAGACAACATAAATTTATGAATAAATGCAAATTTCTTTTTTTTTATTTTTATTTTTTAATTCCATTTTGATTTGCTTATAATTGAGTTATGAAATTTGCATAATTTTTTGTTTATAATAACTTTATTGCAACAAAAAAAATGTGAGCCTTAAATTTCTATAATTTTTTTTATCAGCTTTAAAATTAGTCACAAAAGAGCTTCTTTAGATTAGTAGTTAGTATACTAGATGTACAGTCTGGGGGTCACAGGTTGGATTCCTGTGTGGAGCCTGAATGTTTGACTATAAAAAAGATCATTTTGGGTCAACATTGTTTATTAACGTGTATTTCGCATGTGTTTACTACACAAATGTCAAAACAGAACTGACATTAGGGGCCAATCGCAAAATTTATAGCATTTTCTGATAGGAGGATTACTTTTGCACCACCTGATTACTTTTGCGCCACCCGTTATATGTCTTTAAAAAAAAAATAATCACAGATGATATGGGGCTACTCTACTGTCATTTTAGCTGTTCAATTTATTTTTGAATTTTTTTTATTAAATTTCTCCTGATAATATTTAAACAATATGATTTTTAACCACCAAAATTCTTAGAAATAAGTTTGAAGTTTTATTATTAAAAACTAGAATTCCCTTTATGGCATTTATTTATTCTCATTGAATATAAATTAAATTTGTTATCCTTAACTAAATTCCACATCTTAATTACTTCCATTTATTTTGAACATACCTCCAGGCAAATTTGCAAAATTTCTACAGCAAAGCCTATGAGTTAAGTTTTATCAAAAAGGAATCTTAAAGTTTTATAAAAACACAAAAAACAAAACAAAAGAAAATTACATTTTGTTTATTTTTAGTAGCAATTTAGCTTTCATCAATTCAACTTAAACAAATTGTCAACTTTTAGCTGAAGTGCGTAAAGAAAATATAAAAAAAATATAATACTTTCTCTGCTGTTTCTGTTAAATAATTAAATTAAGCTGTAAGAAATTGAAAAAGTAGAAGAAGCAGTAATAAAATATAAATTGGTAAAGATACGAGTATTTATTGTAATGAAGGCCAACCAAACATTGTTTTGAATTATAATTAAAAGCCCAAAATAATCTCAAGGCTTTTACACGCGCACACACACCAACTTAAATTAAATTTCACTATAAGCCAAAACAAGTGTAGTTTATTTATAAAAGAAAAGAACAAGTAAAATAAAATAAAAATATTTAAAGAACAAATGGAAGAAAATTTAAAAAAAAAATGGTGACGACAAATGTTTTGCTTTTTAAGAAAGTGGAAGAAACAAAAAAAAACTAAACAAATTACCAAAATCAATGCAAATCTAAAAATTCAAGTTTTACAGTGACTACCAAAAATAATGTTTATTTGACAGTATAAGTAGTATAAGTCCACTTTTTTTTTTTTTTTTTTAATGAGTCAACATTAATTCTAGTTAGATGGTGTCCTTATTTTACTAAAATCACCGCTAACTCGTTATTTTTTTTAAGTGGACTTATACCATTTTCAAATAGAGTTCATATATAATTTAATGAAATTATCATAATTAAATAAATTATAAATGGAAGATATTTCGAAAGTAAATCATATTAAAATATAAGTTTGTTGATGGATATATTTACTTTAAATTTGTATTCACTGACGAAATTAAATTTAACTTGCACAGATCTGATGTACTGCTGTTTGTATGGCTTTCCACAATTTTTCCTTTTTAATAAAAAACTCTAGTCTTTTGTCTAGCAACTCTCTCATAAAAATCATATTGCTTTTAATTTTAAAATAGAAACATCTTTTTTCAGTAATGATTTTTGATTATAATTAAAGTATCTATTCGATTTCTTTTAACGATTGCAAGCAAATATCCGGCTTTGCAGTATTTTGATTGATCCACAACTATACCAACTTGTATAAGCACTTGGACAGGTTCCAGATCTTAATAAAATTGAGCATCTTTAGGAAGTGTATATTAAAAAAAGTTTATGAAAAGATGAACGAAAAATTTAATTAAAATTTGTAGAAAAAAATGTTTTTTTCGAAAGCGATTACTGCACTAAATCATTGTCAAGGGTTAATTAAAATTTTTCTGCTTTTTTTTTTAATTGCAAAATAGCTTTAGTTGGAAAGATTTGTTAAAGATGCACATAAATGAATGTTATAAAAAACCTATAGAAAAGTTTGCTTACAAGGTTTTCGAAAATAAAAAAGAAAAGCGATAATAATTAATATAACTTTAAGAGAAGAAAAACTTTTTTAATGTATTATAGAATATTTTAAAATTAACCAATTTTTGACTTTGATCTTTTTATAACTTTTTTCTTGTTTTCTCGATTACAAGAACAAGCTTTGATGACCTTTTTCAAAGGAAGTTTGCAAATAAAACTAGATTTGAGGTACCTTAAAAAAGAATTTTGTTCACTAATGCAATTCAAAATTGCATTTCCAACGGTTCTTTGAACTAATGAAATATTTCAGTGAATCAATGAAAAGTTGTGATTAATTGAAAAATAATGAATTATTATTTTTTTCTATATCTCACAAAATACTAAATAAATTTTATTAACGTTTCCGTATGCATCTCCAGCTACATATCGAACCATGACTGCTAAAAAAAGCTTAAACAATTTTATAATTAATACAATTTTACAAGAGAAGGTGTTTTTTAAATATCTTAGTTATAAACAAACGAACAAGCAATGTTAACTTAACCTAAATGATCACGACGCAACATTTGTAAAACCATAAATTGTTAGTACCTGTTGCGACTCTGTCTAAATTTGGCTGTCACTTTGTGCTGCTGCCGACAAAATCAGTAGCTGGCTTAAATACTTCACTTTCATTCTACATTCAATTGAGCAAACACTCACCTGTCTTTTTTAATTTAAATTAAAATTAAAAGAAATAAAATTTTAGAAATAAACTTAATGTATAAATATAAATAATAAATAGGCTTTTGGTAAAAAAAAAAAAAATTTTTAAATGGCACATATATTGTAGGATACTTAATTTGATGCCGATGCTTGATTTACTCTGGTGTACGAAGTAATCAGCCTAAGCGACGAAGTAATCAGCCTTGACCGACGAGGTAAACAAGCTTTTTATAAAAAAACCAAAATCGAATGTGATGTTGGTTGGTTAGCTTCTTTGGCGGTCAAGCCTCCATATTTTCAAATATTATTTTCAATTATGAAAATTATTTTCCTAAAGCATAAAATATTTACTGATTCAAAAACATAATAGATCAATTTATGCTACCCACTGTGCCAGCTCAAGCGCAAGCAGACAACAAATATTGCCTGTATACTCTCACGTAATGAAATGTAAAAAAAAAACAATAAGCCTGCGAGAATATTACTTCGTCAGCACATTTCAAACTACAAAACTTTTACTTAAATATTTTCATTTTAACACATTTAGTATGTTAAAAATTAAAAAGTAAAAAATTAAAAAGGAAACTGGAGGAGAATTAAGAAAAAATTAAATGTTTCTCTTGGTAGAACTTTGTTTAAGCCAGATTCTTGTTTCATAATTTATTTATTTCAATTCCTTTGGCAACTTTACTGAAGTCCAAATTTCCCTTTGCTTATGAATTATATTTGTTGTTTATTTGGATTTCGGCAAAGTTAAACGCTTACGGTCTATGTATGTTTCTCTTTGGTTTTTTGTTTTTGTGTAAAGCAAATATAAATAACTTACAATTTAACAACACCAGAAGTTTTTTAAAGGTAATGACCCATAATCATAGTCACAAAAAAGTAGGCTTTTATTAAGAGCGGACTTTTGTTCATAAGAATTTTATGAATTTAAAGTCGTTTTTAAAAAGATATCAACCTTAGTGTGACTATGATTATTTGCTATAATTTTTTAATCCAATAAAAACACAATTTTCTTAAGACTAATTAAGCCTGATATTTTTTTGTTCATATTTTATGCCTGGCGCACAAACAAACTTTAAAAAAAAATATTAATTTCATAGGAATCAAAAAGTTTGTGTTTTTTTAGGCGATTAGATTGTTCATTTCCTGTAAGCAGCATATAAATATTTCATCATAAAACTTTGTTCAGCCACTTTACAGTATATCCAAAATTAAAAATAATATATAAATTAAAAATAAAGCATATTCAACGTAATTTTTGGCCATACGTTCCATCCTTTTTGGTCATAACTTCCTAAGTTTTCAAGATATCGACTTGATTTCTATTTATTGAATAGAAAAACGTAGTGGCTTTAAGTAGAATTCTTTTTTTTGCCGATAGTGGGAAAAAAATGTTTATCATTTTTTCAAAAAAAAGCAAAGGGGGTAGTCCATGGTAATTTTTGGCCATAACTTCCATTATTTTTGTTCATAACTTCCTAAATTTTCAAGATATCGACTTGATTTCTATTTTGTTCTTTTTTTTGCCGATAGTGGGAAAAAAAATTTTTATCACTTTTTCAAAAAAAGCAAAGGGGGTAGTCCATGGTAATTTTTGGCTATAACTTCCATTATTTTTGTTCATAACTTCCTAAGTTTTCAAGATATTGACTTGATTTCTATTTTGTTGAATAGAGAAACATATTGGCTTTAATTAGAATTCTTTTTTTTGCCGATAGTGGGAAAAAATTTTTTTATCATTTTTTCAAAAAAAGCAAAGGGGGTAGTCCATGGTAATTTTTGGCCATAACTTCCATTATTTTTGTTCATAACTTCCTAAGTTTTCAAGATATCGACATGATTTCTATTTTGTTGAATAGAGAAACATATTGGCTTTAATTAGAATTCTTTTTTTGCGGATAGTGGGAAAAAAAATTTTTATCATTTTTTCAAAAAAAGCAAAGGGGGTAGTCCATGGTAATTTTTGGCCATAACTTAAATTATTTTTGTTCATAACTTCCTAAGTTTTCAAGATATTGACTTGATTTCTATTTTGTTGAATAGAGAAACATATTGGCTTTAAGTAGAATTCTTTTTTTTTGCCGATAGTGGGAAAAATTTTTTTTATCATTTTTTCAAAAAAAGCAAGGGGGGTAGTCCATGGTAATTTTTGGCCATAACTTCCATCCTTTTTGGTCATAACTTGCTAAGTTTTCAAGATATTGACTTGATTTCTATTTTGTTGAATAGAGAAACATATTGGCTTTAAGTAGAAATCTTATTTTTGCCGATAGTGGGAAAAAAATTTTTTATCATTTTTTCAAAAAAAGCAAAGGGGGTAGTCCATGGTAATTTTTGGCCATAAGTTCCATCTTTTTTGGTCATAACTTGCTAAGTTTTCAAGATATCGACTTGATTTCTATTTTGTTGAATAGAGAAACATATTGGCTTTAAGTAGAATTCTTTTTTTTGCCGATAGTGGGAAAAAAATTTTTTCTAATTTTTTCAAAAAAAGCAAAGGGGGTAGTCCATGGTAATTTTTGGCCATAACTTCCATTATTTTTGTTCATAACTTCCTAAGTTTTCAAGATATTGACTTGATTTCTATTTTGTTGAATAGAGAAACATATTGGCTTTTAATAGAATTCTTTTTTTTTGCCGATAGTGGGAAAAAAAATTTTTATCATTTTTTCAAAAAAAGCAAAGGGGGTAGTCCATGGTAATTTTTGGCCATAAGTTCCATCTTTTTTGGTCATAACTTGCTAAGTTTTCAAGATATCGACTTGATTTCTATTTTGTTGAATAGAGAAACATATTGGCTTTAATTAGAATTCTTTTTTTTGCCGATAGTGGGAAAAAATTTTTTTATCATTTTTTCAAAAAAAGGAAAGGGGGTAGTCCATGGTAATTTTTGGCCATAACTTCCATTATTTTTGTGCATAACTTCCCAAGTTTTCAAGATATTGACTTGATTTCTATTTTGTTGAATAGGGAAACATATTGGCTTTAATTAGAATTCTTTTTTTTGCCGATAGTGGGAAAAAATTTTTTTATCATTTTTTCAAAAAAAGCAAAGGGGGTAGTCCATGGTAATTTTTGGCCATAACTTCCGTTATTTTTGTTCATAACTTCCTAAGTTTTCAAGATATTGACTTGATTTCTATTTTGTTGAATAGAGAAACATATTGGCTTTAAGTAGAATTCTTTTTTTTGCCGATAGTGGGAAAAAATTTTTTTATCATTTTTTCAAAAAAAGCAAAGGGGGTAGTCCATGGTAATTTTTGGCCATAACTTCCATTATTTTTGTGCATAACTTCCCAAGTTTTCAAGATATTGACTTGATTTCTATTTTGTTGAATAGGGAAACATATTGGCTTTAATTAGAATTCTTTTTTTTGCCGATAGTGGGAAAAAATTTTTTTATCATTTTTTCAAAAAAAGCAAAGGGGGTAGTCCATGGTAATTTTTGGCCATAACTTCCGTTATTTTTGTTCATAACTTCCTAAGTTTTGAAGATATTGACTTGATTTCTATTTTGTTGCATAGAGAAACATATTGGCTTTAAGTAGATTTCTTTTTTTTGCCGATAGTGGGAAAAAATTTTTTTATAATTTTTTCAAAAAAAGCAAAGGGGGTAGTCCATGGTAATTTTTGGCCATAACTTCCATTATTTTTGTACATAACTTCCTAAGTTTTCAAGATTTTGACTTGATTTCTATTTTGTTGAATAGAGAAACATATTGGCTTTAAGTAGAATTCTTTTTTTTGCTGATAGTGGGAAAAAAATTTTTTATCATTTTTTCAAAAAAAGCAAAGGGGGTAGTCCATGGTAATTTTTGGCCAAAACTTCCATTATTTTTGTGCATAACTTCCCAAGTTTTCAAGATATTGACTTGATTTCTATTTTGTTGAATAGAGAAACATATTGGCTTTAATTAGAATTCTTTTTTTTGCCGATAGTGGGAAAAAATTTTTTTATCATTTTTTCAAAAAAAGGAAAGGGGGTAGTCCATGGTAATTTTTGGCCATAACTTCCATTATTTTTGTTCATAACTTCCTAAGTTTTCAAGATATTGACTTGATTTCTATTTTGTTGAATAGAGAAACATATTGGCTTTAAGTAGAATTCTTTTTTTTTGCCGATAGTGGGAAAAAATTTTTTATCATTTTTTCAAAAAAAGCAAAGGGGGTAGTCCATGGTAATTTTTGGCCATAACTTCCATTATTTTTGTGCATAAATTCCTAAGTTTTCAAGATATTGACTTGATTTCTATTTTGTTGAATAGAGAAACATATTGGCTTTAAGTAGAATTCTTTTTTTTGCCGATAGTGGGAAAAACATTTTTTATCATTTTTTCAAAAAAAGCAAAGGGGGTAGTCCATGGTAATTTTTGGCCATAAGTTCCATCTTTTTTGGTCATAACTTGCTAAGTTTTCAAGATATCGACTTGATTTCTATTTTGTTGAATAGAGAAACATATTGGCTTTAATTAGAATTCTTTTTTTTGCGGATAGTGGGAAAAAATTTTTTATCATTTTTTCAAAAAAAGCAAAGGGGGTAGTCCATGGTAATTTTTGGCCATAACTTCCATTATTTTTGTTCATAACTTCCTAAGTTTTCAAGATATTGACTTGATTTCTATTTTGTTGAATAGAGAAACATATTGGCTTTAAGTAGAATTCTTTTTTTTGCGGATAGTGGGAAAAAATTTTTTTATCATTTTTTCAAAAAAAGCAAAGGGGGTAGTCCATGGTAATTTTTGGAAATAACTTCCATTATTTTTGTTCATAACTTCCTAAGTTTTCAAGATATTGACTTGATTTCTATTTTGTTGAATAGAGAAACATATTGGCTTTAAGTAGAATTCTTTTTTTTGCCGATAGTGAGAAAAAATTTTTTTATCATTTTTTCAAAAAAAGCAAAGGGGGTAGTCCATGGTAATTTTTGGCCATAACTTCCATTCTTTTTGTGCATAACTTCCTAAGTTTTCAAGATATTGACTTGATTTCTATTTTGTTGAATAGAGAAACATATTGGCTTTAAGTAGAATTCTTTTTTTTGCCGATAGTGGGAAAAAAATTTTTTATCATTTTTTCAAAAAAAGCAAAGGGGGTAGTCCATGGTAATTTTTGGCCATAACTTCCATTATTTTTCTTCATAACTTCCTAAGTTTTCAAGATATTGACTTGATTTCTATTTTGTTGAATAGAGAAACATATTGGCTTTAAGTAGAATTCTTTTTTTTGCCGATAGTGGGAAAAAATTTTTTATCATTTTTTCAAAAAAAGCAAAGGGGGTAGTCCATGGTAATTTTTGGCCATAACTTCCATTATTTTTGTGCATAACTTCCTAAGTTTTCAAGATATTGACTTGATTTCTATTTTGTTGAATAGAGAAACATATTGGCTTTAAGTAGAATTCTTTTTTTTGCCGATAGTGGGAAAAAAATTTTTTATCATTTTTTCAAAAAAAGCAAAGGGGGTAGTCCATGGTAATTTTTGGCCATAACTTCCATTATTTTTGTTCATAACTTCCTAAGTTTTCAAGATATTGACTTGATTTCTATTTTGTTGAATAGAGAAACATATTGGCTTTAAGTAGAATTCTTTTTTTTTGCCGATAGTGGGAAAAAATTTTTTATCATTTTTTCAAAAAAAGCAAAGGGGGGGTAGTCCATGTTAATTTTTGGCCAAAACTTCCATTATTTTTGTGCATAACTTCCCAAGTTTTCAAGATATTGACTTGATTTCTATTTTGTTGAATAGAGAAACATATTGGCTTTAAGTAGAATTCTTTTTTTTGCCGATAGTGGGAAAAATATTTTTTTTCATTTTTTCAAAAAAAGCAAAGGGGGTAGTCCATGGTAATTTTTGGCCATAACTTCCATTATTTTTGTGCATAACTTCCTAAGTTTTCAAGATATTGACTTGATTTCTATTTTGTTGAATAGAGAAACATATTGGCTTTAATTAGAATTCTTTTTTTTGCGGATAGTGGGAAAAAATTTTTTTTATCATTTTTTCAAAAAAAGCAAAGGGGGTAGTCCATGGTAATTTTTGGCCATAACTTCCGTTATTTTTGTTCATAACTTCCTAAGTTTTCAAGATATTGACTTGATTTCTATTTTGTTGAATAGAGAAACATATTGGCTTTAAGTAGAATTCTTTTTTTTTGCCGATAGTGGGAAAAAAATTTTTTATAATTTTTTCAAAAAAAGCAAAGGGGGTAGTCCATGGTAATTTTTGGCCATAACTTCCATTATTTTTGTTCATAACTTCCTAAGTTTTCAAGATATTGACTTGATTTCTATTTTGTTGAATAGAGAAACATATTGGCTTTAAGTAGATTTCTTTTTTTTGCCGATAGTGGGAAAATTTTTTTTATCATTTTTACAAAAAAAAAGTCCATGGTAATTTTTGGCCATAACTTCCATTATTTTTGTTCATAACTTCCTAAGTTTTCAAGATATTGACTTGATTTCTATTTTGTTGAATAGAGAAACATATTGGCTTTAAGTAGAATTCTTTTTTTTGCCGATAGTGGGAAAAAAATTTTTTATAATTTTTTCAAAAAAAGCAAAGGGGGTAGTCCATGTTAGTTTTTGGCCATAACTTAAATTATTTTTGTTCATAACTTCCTAAGTTTTCAAGATATTGACTTGATTTCTATTTTGTTGAATAGAGAAACATATTGGCTTTAAGTAGAATTCTTTTTTTTTGCCGATAGTGGGAAAAAATTTTTTTATAATTTTTTCAAAAAAAGCAAAGGGGGTAGTCCATGGTAATTTTTGGCCATAACTTCCATTATTTTTGTTCATAACTTCCCAAGTTTTCAAGATATTGACTTGATTTCTATTTTGTTGAATAGAGAAACATATTGGCTTTAAGTAGAATTCTTTTTTTTGCCGATAGTGGGAAAAATTTTTTTTATCATTTTTTCAAAAAAAGCAAAGGGGGTAGTCCATGGTAATTTTTGGCCATAACTTCCATTATTTTTGTGCATAACTTCCCAAGTTTTCAAGATATTGACTTGATTTCTATTTTGTTGAATAGAGAAACATATTGCCTTTAATTAGAATTCTTTTTTTTGCGGATAGTGGGAAAAATATTTTTTTTCATTTTTTCAAAAAAAGCAAAGGGGGTAGTCCATGGTAATTTTTGGCCATAACTTCAATTATTTTTGTTCATAACTTCCTAAGTTTTCAAGATATTGACTTGATTTCTATTTTGTTGAATAGAGAAACATATTGGCTTTAAGTAGAATTCTTTTTTTTGCCGATAGTGGGAAAAAATATTTTTATCATTTTTTCAAAAAAAGCAAAGGGGGTAGTCCATGGTAATTTTTGGCCATAAGTTCTATTATTTTTGTTTATAACTTCCTAAGTTTTCAAGATATTGACTTGATTTCTATTTTGTTGAATAGAGAAACATATTGGCTTTAAGTAGAATTCTTTTTTTTGCCAATAGTGGGAAAAAATTTTTTTATCATTTTTTCAAAAAAAGCAAAGGGGGTAGTCCATGGTAATTTTTGGCCATAACTTCCATTATTTTTGTTCATAACTTCCTAAGTTTTCAAGATATCGACTTGATTTCTATTTTGTTGAATAGAGAAACATATTGGCTTTAAGTAGAATTCTTTTTTTTTGCCGATAGTGGGAAAAAAATTTTTATAATTTTTTCAAAAAAGCAAAGGGGGTAGTCCATGGTAATTTTTGGCCATAACTTCCATTATTTTTGTTCATAACTTCCTAAGTTTTCAAGATATTGACTTGATTTCTATTTTGTTGAATAGAGAAACATATTGGCTTTAATTAGAATTCTTTTTTTTGCGGATAGTGGGAAAAAATTTTTTTATCATTTTTTCAAAAAAAGCAAAGGGGGTAGTCCATGGTAATTTTTGGCCATAACTTCCATTATTTTTGTTCATAACTTCCTAAGTTTTCAAGATATTGACTTGATTTCTATTTTGTTGAATAGAGAAACATATTGGCTTTAAGTAGAATTCTTTTTTTTGCCGATAGTGGGAAAAAAAATTTTTACCATTTTTTCAAAAAAAGCAAAGGGGGTAGTCCATGGTAATTTTTGGATATAACTTCCATTATTTTTGTGCATAACTTCGTAAGTTTTCAAGATATTGACTTGATTTCTATTTTGTTGAATAGAGAAACATATTGGCTTTAAGTAGAATTCTTTTTTTTGCCGATAGTGGGAAAAAAAATTTTTATCATTTTTTCAAAAAAAGCAAAGGGGGTAGTCCATGGTAATTTTTGGCCATAACTTCCATTATTTTTGTTCATAACTTCCTAAGTTTTCAAGATATTGACTTGATTTCTATTTTGTTGAATAGAGAAACATATTGGCTTTAAGTAGAATTCTTTTTTTTGCCGATAGTGGGAAAAAAATTTGTATCATTTTTTCAAAAAAAGCAAAGGGGGTAGTCCATGGTAATTTTTGGCCATAACTTCCATTATTTTTGTTCATAACTTCCTAAGTTTTCAAGATATTGACTTGATTTCTATTTTGTTGAATAGAGAAACATATTGGCTTTAAGTAGAATTCTTTTTTTTGCCGATAGTGGGAAAAAATATTTTTATCATTTTTTCAAAAAAAGCAAAGGGGGTAGTCCATGGTAATTTTTGGCCATAACTTCTATTATTTTTGTTTATAACTTCCTAAGTTTTCAAGATATCGACTTGATTTCTATTTTGTTGAATAGAGAAACATATTGGCTTTAAGTAGAATTCTTTTTTTTTGCCGATAGTGGGAAAAAAATTTTTATAATTTTTTCAAAAAAGCAAAGGGGGTAGTCCATGGTAATTTTTGGCCATAACTTCCATTATTTTTGTTCATAACTTCCTAAGTTTTCAAGATATTGACTTGATTTCTATTTTGTTGAATAGAGAAACATATTGGCTTTAATTAGAATTCTTTTTTTTGCGGATAGTGGGAAAAAAATTTTTTATCATTTTTTCAAAAAAAGCAAAGGGGGTAGTCCATGGTAATTTTTGGCCATAACTTCCGTTATTTTTGTTCATAACTTCCTAAGTTTTCAAGATATTGACTTGATTTCTATTTTGTTGAATAGAGAAACATATTGGCTTTAAGTAGAATTCTTTTTTTTGCCGATAGTGGGAAAAAAAATTTTTATCATTTTTTTCAAAAAAAGCAAAGGGGGTAGTCCATGGTAATTTTTGGATATAACTTCCATTATTTTTGTGCATAACTTCCTAAGTTTTCAAGATATTGACTTGATTTCTATTTTGTTGAATAGAGAAACATATTGGCTTTAAGTAGAATTCTTTTTTTTTGCCGATAGTGGGAAAAAAAATTTTTATCATTTTTTCAAAAAAAGCAAAGGGGGTAGTCCATGGTAATTTTTGGATATAACTTCCATTATTTTTGTGCATAACTTCCTAAGTTTTCAAGATATTGACTTGATTTCTATTTTGTTGAATAGAGAAACATATTGGCTTTAAGTAGAATTCTTTTTTTTGCCGATAGTGGGAAAAAAATTTGTATCATTTTTTCAAAAAAAGCAAAGGGGGTAGTCCATGGTAATTTTTGGCCATAACTTCCATTATTTTTGTGCATAACTTCCCAAGTTTTCAAGATATTGACTTGATTTCTATTTTGTTGAATAGAGAAACATATTGGCTTTAAGTAGAATTCTTTTTTTTGCTGATAGTGGGAAAAATTTTTTTTATCATTTTTTCAAAAAAAGCAAAGGGGGTAGTCCATGGTAATTTTTGGCCATAACTTCCATTATTTTTGTTCATAACTTCCTAAGTTTTCAAGATATTGACTTGATTTCTATTTTGTTGAATAGAGAAACATATTGGCTTTAATTAGAATTCTTTTTTTTGCGGATAGTGGGAAAAAATTTTTTTATAATTTTTTCAAAAAAAGCAAAGGGGGTAGTCCATGGTAATTTTTGGCCATAACTTCCATTATTTTTGTTCATAACTTCCTAAGTTTTCAAGATATTGACTTGATTTCTATTTTGTTGAATAGAGAAACATATTGGCTTTAAGTAGAATTCTTTTTTTTTGCTGATAGTGGGAAAAAAATTTTTTATCATTTTTTCAAAAAAAGCAAAGGGGGTAGTCCATGGTAATTTTTGGCCATAACTTCCATTATTTTTGTTCATAACTTCCTAAGTTTTCAAGATATTGACTTGATTTCTATTTTGTTGAATAGAGAAACATATTGGCTTTAATTAGAATTCTTTTTTTTGCGGATAGTGGGAAAAAATTTTTTTATCATTTTTTCAAAAAAAGCAAAGGGGGTAGTCCATGGTAATTTTTGGCCATAACTTCCATTATTTTTGTTCATAACTCCTAAGTTTTCAAGATATTGACTTGATTTCTATTTTGTTGAATAGAGAAACATATTGGCTTTAAGTAGAATTCTTTTTTTTGCTGATAGTGGGAAAAAAATTTTTTATCATTTTTTCAAAAAAAGCAAAGGGGGTAGTCCATGGTAATTTTTGGCCATAACTTCCATTATTTTTGTTCATAACTTCCTAAGTTTTCAAGATATTGACTTGATTTCTATTTTGTTGAATAGAGAAACATATTGGCTTTAAGTAGAATTCTTTTTTTTTGCTGATAGTGGGAAAAAAATTTTTTATCATTTTTTCAAAAAAAGCAAAGGGGGTAGTCCATGGTAATTTTTGGCCATAACTTCCATTATTTTTGTTCATAACTTCCTAAGTTTTCAAGATATTGACTTGATTTCTATTTTGTTGAATAGAGAAACATATTGGCTTTAATTAGAATTCTTTTTTTTGCGGATAGTGGGAAAAAATTTTTTTATCATTTTTTCAAAAAAAGCAAAGGGGGTAGTCCATGGTAATTTTTGGCCATAACTTCCATTATTTTTGTTCATAACTTCCTAAGTTTTCAAGATATTGACTTGATTTCTATTTTGTTGAATAGAGAAACATATTGGCTTTAAGTAGAATTCTTTTTTTGCTGATAGTGGGAAAAAATTTTTTTATCATTTTTTCAAAAAAAGCAAAGGGGGTAGTCCATGGTAATTTTTGGCCATAACTTCCATTATTTTTGTTCATAACTTCCTAAGTTTTCAAGATATTGACTTGATTTCTATTTTGTTGAATAGAGAAACATATTGGCTTTAAGTAGAATTCTTTTTTTTGCCGATAGTGGGAAAAAATTTTTTTATCATTTTTTCAAAAAAAGCAAAGGGGGTAGTCCATGGTAATTTTTGGCAATAACTTCCATTATTTTTTTTCATAACTTCCTAAGTTTTCAAGATATTGACTTGATTTCTATTTTGTTGAATAGAGAAACATATTGGCTTTAAGTAGAATTCTTTTTTTTGCCGATAGTGGGAAAAAATTTTTTTATCATTTTTTCAAAAAAAGCAAAGGGGGTAGTCTATGGTAATTTTTGGCCATAACTTCCATTATTTTTGTTCATAACTTCCTAAGTTTTCAAGATATTGACTTGATTTCTATTTTGTTGAATAGAGAAACATATTGGCTTTAAGTAGAATTCTTTTTTTTGCCGATAGTGGGAAAAATTTTTTTTATCATTTTTTCAAAAAAAGCAAAGGGGGTAGTCCATGGTAATTTTTGGCCATAACTTCCATTATTTTTGTTCATAACTTCCTAAGTTTTCAAGATATTGACTTGATTTCTATTTTGTTGAATAGAGAAACATATTGGCTTTAAGTAGAATTCTTTTTTTTGCCGATAGTGGGAAAAAAATTTTTTATCATTTTTTCAAAAAAAGCAAAGGGGGTAGTCTATGGTAATTTTTGGCCATAACTTCCATTATTTTTGTTCATAACTTCCTAAGTTTTCAAGATATTGACTTGATTTCTATTTTGTTGAATAGAGAAACATATTGGCTTTAAGTAGAATTCTTTTTTATTTGCCGATAGTGGGAAAAATTTTTTTATCATTTTTTCAAAAAAAGCAAAGGGGGTAGTCCATGGTAATTTTTGGCCATAACTATCATTATTTTTGTTCATAACTTCCTAAGTTTTCAAGATATTGACTTGATTTCTATTTTGGTGAATAGAGAAACATATTGGCTTTAAGTAGAATTCTTTTTTTTGCGGATAGTGGGAAAAAATTTTTTTATCATTTTTTCAAAAAAAGCAAAGGGGGTAGTCCATGGTAATTTTTGGCCATAACTTCCATTATTTTTGTGCATAACTTCCTAAGTTTTCAAGATATTGACTTGATTTCTATTTTGTTGAATAGAGAAACATATTGGCTTTAAGTAGAATTCTTTTTTTTGCCGATAGTGGGAAAAAATTTTTTTATCATTTTTTCAAAAAAAGCAAAGGGGGTAGTCCATGGTAATTTTTGGCCATAACTTCCATTATTTTTGTTCATAACTTCCTAAGTTTTCAAGATATTGACTTGATTTCTATTTCGTTGAATAGAGAAACATATTGGCTTTAAGTAGAATTCTTTTTTTTGCCGATAGTGGGAAAAAAATTTGTATCATTTTTTTAAAAAAAAGCAAAGGGGGTAGTCCATGGTAATTTTTGGCCATAACTTCCATTATTTTTGTGCATAACTTCCCAAGTTTTCAAGATATTGACTTGATTTCTATTTTGTTGAATAGAGAAACATATTGGCTTTAAGTAGAATTCTTTTTTTTGCTGATAGTGGGAAAAAATTTTTTTATCATTTTTTCAAAAAAAGCAAAGGGGGTAGTCCATGGTAATTTTTGGCCATAACTTCCATTATTTTTGTTCATAACTTCCTAAGTTTTCAAGATATTGACTTGATTTCTATTTTGTTGAATAGAGAAACATATTGGCTTTAATTAGAATTCTTTTTTTTGCGGATAGTGGGAAAAAATTTTTTTATCATTTTTTCAAAAAAAGCAAAGGGGGTAGTCCATGGTAATTTTTGGCCATAACTTCCATTATTTTTGTTCATAACTTCCTAAGTTTTCAAGATATTGACTTGATTTCTATTTTGTTGAATAGAGAAACATATTGGCTTTAAGTAGAATTCTTTTTTTTGCTGATAGTGGGAAAAAATTTTTTTATCATTTTTTAAAAAAAAGCAAAGGGGGTAGTCCATGGTAATTTTTGGCCATAACTTCCATTATTTTTGTTCATAACTTCCTAAGTTTTCAAGATATTGACTTGATTTCTATTTTGTTGAATAGAGAAACATATTGGCTTTAAGTAGAATTCTTTTTTTTGCCGATAGTGGGAAAAAATTTTTTTATCATTTTTTCAAAAAAAGCAAAGGGGGTAGTCCATGGTAATTTTTGGCCATAACTTCCATTATTTTTGTTCATAACTTCCTAAGTTTTCAAGATATTGACTTGATTTCTATTTTGTTGAATAGAGAAACATATTGGCTTTAAGTAGAATTCTTTTTTTTTGCTGATAGTGGGAAAAAAATTTTTTATCATTTTTTAACAAAAAGCAAAGGGGGTAGTCCATGGTAATTTTTGGCCATAACTTCCATTATTTTTGTTCATAACTTCCTAAGTTTTCAAGATATTGACTTGATTTCTATTTTGTTGAATAGAGAAACATATTGGCTTTAAGTAGAATTCTTTTTTTTGCCGATAGTGGGAAAAAATTTTTTTATCATTTTTTCAAAAAAAGCAAAGGGGGTAGTCCATGGTAATTTTTGGCCATAACTTCCATTATTTTTGTTCATAACTTCCTAAGTTTTCAAGATATTGACTTGATTTCTATTTTGTTGAATAGAGAAACATATTGGCTTTAAGTAGAATTCTTTTATATTTGCCGATAGTGGGAAAAATTTTTTTATCATTTTTTCAAAAAAAGCAAAGGGGGTAGTCCATGGTAATTTTTGGCCATAACTTAAATTATTTTTGTTCATAACTTCCTAAGTTTTCAAGATATTGACTTGATTTCTATTTTGGTGAATAGAGAAACATATTGGCTTTAAGTAGAATTCTTTTTTTTGCGGATAGTGGGAAAAATTTTTTTTATCATTTTTTCAAAAAAAGCAAAGGGGGTAGTCCATGGTAATTTTTGGCCATAACTTCCATTATTTTTGTGCATAACTTCCTAAGTTTTCAAGATATTGACTTGATTTCTATTTTGTTGAATAGAGAAACATATTGGCTTTAAGTAGAATTCTTTTTTTTGCCGATAGTGGGAAAAAAAATTTTTATCATTTTTTCAAAAAAAGCAAAGGGGGTAGTCCATGGTAATTTTTGGCCATAACTTCCATTATTTTTGTTCATAACTTCCTAAGTTTTCAAGATATTGACTTGATTTCTATTTCGTTGAATAGAGAAACATATTGGCTTTAAGTAGAATTCTTTTTTTTGCCGATAGTGGGAAAAAAATTTGTATCATTTTTTCAAAAAAAGCAAAGGGGGTAGTCCATGGTAATTTTTGGCCATAACTTCCATTATTTTTGTGCATAACTTCCTAAGTTTTCAAGATATTGACTTGATTTCTATTTTGTTGAATAGAGAAACATATTGGCTTTAAGTAGAATTCTTTTTTTTGCGGATAGTGGGAAAAAATTTTTTTATCATTTTTTCAAAAAAAGCAAAGGGGGTAGTCCATGGTAATTTTTGGCCATAACTTCCATTATTTTTGTTCATAACTTCCTAAGTTTTCAAGATATTGACTTGATTTCTATTTTGTTGAATAGAGAAACATATTGGCTTTAAGTAGAATTCTTTTTTTGCGGATAGTGGGAAAAAATTTTTTTATCATTTTTTCAAAAAAAGCAAAGGGGGTAGTCCATGGTAATTTTTGGCCATAACTTCCATTATTTTTGTTCATAATTTCCTAAGTTTTCAAGATATTGACTTGATTTCTATTTTGTTGAATAGAGAAACATATTGGCTTTAAGTAGAATTCTTTTTTTTGCTGATAGTGGGAAAAAAATTTTTTATCATTTTTTAAAAAAAAGCAAAGGGGGTAGTCCATGGTAATTTTTGGCCATAACTTCCATTATTTTTGTTCATAACTTCCTAAGTTTTCAAGATATTGACTTGATTTCTATTTTGTTGAATAGAGAAACATATTGGCTTTAAGTAGAATTCTTTTTTTTGCCGATAGTGGGAAAAAATTTTTTTATCATTTTTTCAAAAAAAGCAAAGGGGGTAGTCCATGGTAATTTTTGGCCATAACTTCCATTATTTTTGTTCATAACTTCCTAAGTTTTCAAGATATTGACTTGATTTCTATTTTGTTGAATAGAGAAACATATTGGCTTTAAGTAGAATTCTTTTTTTTGCCGATAGTGGGAAAAATTTTTTTTATCATTTTTTCAAAAAAAGCAAAGGGGGTAGTCCATGGTAATTTTTGGCCATAACTTCCATTATTTTTGTTAATAACTTCCTAAGTTTTCAAGATATTGACTTGATTTCTATTTTGTTGAATAGAGAAACATATTGGCTTTAAGTAGAATTCTTTTTTATTTGCCGATAGTGGGAAAAATTTTTTTTATCATTTTTTCAAAAAAAGCAAAGGGGGTAGTCCATGGTAATTTTTGGCCATAACTTCTATTATTTTTGTTTATAACTTCCTAAGTTTTCAAGATATTGACTTGATTTCTATTTTGTTGAATAGAGAAACATATTGGCTTTAAGTAGAATTCTTTTTTTTGCCGATAGTGGGAAAAATTTTTTTTATCATTTTTTCAAAAAAAGCAAAGGGGGTAGTCCATGGTAATTTTTGGCCATAACTTCCATTATTTTTGTTAATAACTTCCTAAGTTTTCAAGATATTGACTTGATTTCTATTTTGTTGAATAGAGAAACATATTGGCTTTAAGTAGAATTCTTTTTTATTTGCCGATAGTGGGAAAAATTTTTTTATCATTTTTTCAAAAAAAGCAAAGGGGGTAGTCCATGGTAATTTTTGGCCATAACTATCATTATTTTTGTTCATAACTTCCTAAGTTTTCAAGATATTGACTTGATTTCTATTTTGGTGAATAGAGAAACATATTGGCTTTAATTAGAATTCTTTTTTTTGCCGATAGTGGGAAAAATTTTTTTTATCATTTTTTCAAAAAAAGCAAAGGGGGTAGTCCATGGTAATTTTTGGCCATAACTTCCATTATTTTTGTTAATAACTTCCTAAGTTTTCAAGATATTGACTTTATTTCTATTTTGTTGAATAGAGAAGCATATTGGCTTTAAGTAGAATTCTTTTTTATTTGCCGATAGTGGGAAAAATTTTTTTATCATTTTTTCAAAAAAAGCAAAGGGGGTAGTCCATGGTAATTTTTGGCCATAAGTTCCATCTTTTTTGGTCATAACTTCCTAAGTTTTCAAGATATCGACTTGATTTCTATTTTGTTGAATAGAGAAACATATTGGCTTTAAGTAGAATTCTTTTTTTTGCCGATAGTGGGAAAAAATTTTTTTATCATTTTTTCAAAAAAAGCAAAGGGGGTAGTCCATGGTAATTTTTGGCCATAACTTCCATTATTTTTGTGCATAACTTCCCAAGTTTTCAAGATATTGACTTGATTTCTATTTTGTTGAATAGAGAAACATATTGGCTTTAAGTAGAATTCTTTTTTTTGCTGATAGTGGGAAAAAATTTTTTTATCATTTTTTCAAAAAAAGTAAAGGGGGTAGTCCATGGTAATTTTTGGCCATAACTTCCATTATTTTTGTTCATAACTTCCTAAGTTTTCAAGATATTGACTTGATTTCTATTTTGTTGAATAGAGAAACATATTGGCTTTAATTAGAATTCTTTTTTTTGCGGATAGTGGGAAAAAATTTTTTTATCATTTTTTCAAAAAAAGCAAAGGGGGTAGTCCATGGTAATTTTTGGCCATAACTTCCATTATTTTTGTTCATAACTTCCTAAGTTTTCAAGATATTGACTTGATTTCTATTTTGTTGAATAGAGAAACATATTGGCTTTAAGTAGAATTCTTTTTTTTGCTGATAGTGGGAAAAAAATTTTTTATCATTTTTTCAAAAAAAGCAAAGGGGGTAGTCCATGGTAATTTTTGGCCATAACTTCCATTATTTTTGTTCATAACTTCCTAAGTTTTCAAGATATTGATTTGATTTCTATTTTGTTGAATAGAGAAACATATTGGCTTTAAGTAGAATTCTTTTTTTTGCCGATAGTGGGAAAAAAAATTTTTATCATTTTTTCAAAAAAAGCAAAGGGGGTAGTCCATGGTAATTTTTGGCCATAACTTCCATTATTTTTGTTCATAACTTCCTAAGTTTTCAAGATATTGACTTGATTTCTATTTTGTTGAATAGAGAAAAATATTGGCTTTAAGTAGAATTCTTTTTTTTTGCCGATAGTGGGAAACAAATTTTTTATCATTTTTTCAAAAAAAACAAAGGGGGTAGTCCATGGTAATTTTTGGCTATAACTTCCATTATTTTTGTGCATAACTTCCTAAGTTTTCAAGATATTGAC
This sequence comes from Thelaira solivaga, assembly GCA_947397855.1. Taxonomy (NCBI): domain Eukaryota; kingdom Metazoa; phylum Arthropoda; class Insecta; order Diptera; family Tachinidae; genus Thelaira; species Thelaira solivaga. The sequence continues at coordinate 22,969,171 of OX377612.1, read as the reverse complement.
TTGATTTCTATTTTGTTGAATAGAGAAAAATATTGGCTTTAAGTAGAATTCTTTTTTTTGCCGATAGTGGGAAACAAATTTTTTATCATTTTTTCAAAAAAAACAAAGGGGGTAGTCCATGGTAATTTTTGGCCATAACTTCCATTATTTTTGTACATAACTTCCTAAGTTTTCAAGATATTGACTTGATTTCTATTTTGTTGAATAGAGAAACATATTGGCTTTAAGTAGAATTCTTTTTTTTGCTGATAGTGGGAAAAAATTTTTTTATCATTTTTTCAAAAAAAAGCAGAGGGGGTAGTCCATGGTAATTTTTGGCCATAACTTCCATTATTTTTGTTCATAACTTCCTAAGTTTTCAAGATATTGACTTGATTTCTATTTTGGTGAATAGAGAAACATATTGGCTTTAAGTAGAATTCTTTTTTTTGCCGATAGTGGGAAAAAAATTTTTTATCATTTTTTCAAAAAAAGCAAAGTGGGTAGTCCATGGTAATTTTTGGCCATAACTTCCATTATTTTTGTGCATAACTTCCCAAGTTTTCAAGATATTGACTTGATTTCTATTTTGTTGAATAGAGAAACATATTGGCTTTAAGTAGAATTCTTTTTTTTTGCCGATAGTGGGAAAAAAATTTTTTATCATTTTTTCAAAAAAAGCAAAGGGGGTAGTCCATGGTAATTTTTGGCCATAACTTAAATTATTTTTGTTCATAACTTCCTAAGTTTTCAAGATATTGACTTGATTTCTATTTTGTTAAATAGAGAAACATATTGGCTTTAAGTAGAATTCTTTTTTTTGCCGATAGTGGGAAAAAATTTTTTATCATTTTTTCAAAAAAAGCAAAGGGGGTAGTCCATGGTAATTTTTGGCCATAACTTCCATTATTTTTGTTCATAACTTCCTAAGTTTTCAAGATATTGACTTGATTTCTATTTTGTTGAATAGAGAAACATATTGGCTTTAAGTAGAATTCTTTTTTTTGCCGATAGTGGGAAAAATTTTTTTATCATTTTTTCAAAAAAAAGCAAAGGGGGTAGTCCATGGTAATTTTTGGCCATAACTTCCATTATTTTTGTTCATAACTTCCTAAGTTTTCAAGATATTGACTTGATTTCTATTTTGTTGAATAGAGAATACATATTGGCTTTAATTAGAATTCTTTTTTTTGCTGATAGTGGGAAAAAATTTTTTTATCATTTTTTCAAAAAAAGCAAAGGGGGTAGTCCATGGTAATTTTTGGCCATAACTTCCATTATTTTTGTTCATAACTTCCTAAGTTTTCAAGATATTGACTTGATTTCTATTTTGTTAAATAGAGAAACATATTGGCTTTAAGTAGAATTCTTTTTTTTGCCGATAGTGGGAAAAATTTTTTTATCATTTTTTCAAAAAAAAGCAAAGGGGGTAGTCCATGGTAATTTTTGGCCATAACTTCCATTATTTTTGTTCATAACTTCCTAAGTTTTCAAGATATTGACTTGATTTCTATTTTGTTAAATAGAGAAACATATTGGCTTTAAGTAGAATTCTTTTTTTTGCCGATAGTGGGAAAAAATTTTTTATCATTTTTTCAAAAAAAGCAAAGGGGGTAGTCCATGGTAATTTTTGGCCATAACTTCCATTATTTTTGTTCATAACTTCCTAAGTTTTCAAGATATTGACTTGATTTCTATTTTGTTGAATAGAGAAACATATTGGCTTTAAGTAGAATTCTTTTTTTTGCCGATAGTGGGAAAAATTTTTTTATCATTTTTTCAAAAAAAAGCAAAGGGGGTAGTCCATGGTAATTTTTGGCCATAACTTCCATTATTTTTGTTCATAACTTCCTAAGTTTTCAAGATATTGACTTGATTTCTATTTTGTTGAATAGAGAAACATATTGGCTTTAATTAGAATTCTTTTTTTTGCTGATAGTGGGAAAAAATTTTTTTATCATTTTTTCAAAAAAAAGCAAAGGGGGTAGTCCATGGTAATTTTTGGCCATAACTTCCATTATTTTTGTTCATAACTTCCTAAGTTTTCAAGATATTGACTTGATTTCTATTTTGTTGAATAGAGAAACATATTGGCTTTAAGTAGAATTCTTTTTTTTGCCGATAGTGGGAAAAAATTTTTTTATCATTTTTTCAAAAAAAAACAAAGTGGGTAGTCCATGGTAATTTTTGGCCATAACTTCCATTATTTTTGTGCATAGCTTCCTAAGTTTTCAAGATATTGACTTGATTTCTATTTTGTTGAATAGAGAAACATATTGGCTTTAAGTAGAATTCTTTTTTTTTGCCGATAGTGGGAAAAAATTTTTTTATCATTTTTTCAAAAAAAGCAAAGGGGGTAGTCCATGGTAATTTTTGGCCATAACTTAAATTATTTTTGTTCATAACTTCCTAAGTTTTCAAGATATTGACTTGATTTCTATTTTGTTCAATAGAGAAACATATTGGCTTTAAGTAGAATTCTTTTTTTTGCCGATAGTGGGAAAAATATTTTTATCATTTTTTCAAAAAAAGCAAAGGGGGTAGTCCATGGTAATTTTTGGCCATAACTTCCATTATTTTTGTTCATAACTTCCTAAGTTTTCAAGATATTGACTTGATTTCTATTTTGTTGAATAGAGAAACATATTGGCTTTAAGTAGAATTCTTTTTTTGCTGATAGTGGGAAAAAATTTTTTTTATCATTTTTTCAAAAAAAAGCAAAGGGGGTAGTCCATGGTAATTTTTGGCCATAACTTAAATTATTTTTGTTCATAACTTCCTAAGTTTTCAAGATATTGACTTGATTTCTATTTTGTTGAATAGAGAAACATATTGGCTTTAAGTAGAATTCTTTTTTTTTGCCGATAGTGGGAAAAAATTTTTTTATCATTTTTTCAAAAAAAGCAAAGGGGGTAGTCCATGGTAATTTTTGGCCATAACTTCCATTATTTTTGTTCATAACTTCCTAAGTTTTCAAGATATTGACTTGATTTCTATTTTGTTGAATAGAGAAACATATTGGCTTTAAGTAGAATTCTTTTTTTTGCCGATAGTGGGAAAAAATTTTTTATCATTTTTTCAAAAAAAGCAAAGGGGGTAGTCCATGGTAATTTTTGGCCATAACTTCCATTATTTTTGTTCATAACTTCCTAAGTTTTCAAGATATTGACTTGATTTCTATTTTGTTGAATAGAGAAACATATTGGCTTTAAGTAGAATTCTTTTTTTTGCTGATAGTGGGAAAAATTTTTTTTATCATTTTTTCAAAAAAAAGCAAAGGGGGTAGTCCATGGTAATTTTTGGCCATAACTTCCATTATTTTTGTTCATAACTTCCTAAGTTTTCAAGATATTGACTTGATTTCTATTTTGTTGAATAGAGAAACATATTGGCTTTAAGTAGAATTCTTTTTTTTGCCGATAGTGGGAAAAAAATTTTTTATCATTTTTTCAAAAAAAGCAAAGTGGGTAGTCCATGGTAATTTTTGGCCATAACTTCCATTATTTTTGTGCATAACTTCCTAAGTTTTCAAGATATTGACTTGATTTCTATTTTGTTGAATAGAGAAACATATTGGCTTTAAGTAGAATTCTTTTTTTTTGCCGATAGTGGGAAAAAATTTTTTTATCATTTTTTCAAAAAAAGCAAAGGGGGTAGTCCATGGTAATTTTTGGCCATAACTTCCATTATTTTTGTTCATAACTTCCTAAGTTTTCAAGATATTGACTTGATTTCTATTTTGTTGAATAGAGAAACATATTGGCTTTAAGTAGAATTCTTTTTTTTGCCGATAGTGGGAAAAAAATTTTTTATCATTTTTTTAAAAAAAGCAAAGGGGGTAGTCCATGGTAATTTTTGGCCATAACTTCCATTATTTTTGTGCATAACTTCCTAAGTTTTCAAGATATTGACTTGATTTCTATTTTGTTGAATAGAGAAACATATTGGCTTTAAGTAGAATTCTTTTTTTTGCCGATAGTGGGAAAAAAATTTTTAATCATTTTTTCAAAAAAAGCAAAGGGGGTAGTCCATGGTAATTTTTGGCCATAACTTCCATTATTTTTGTTCATAACTTCCTAAGTTTTCAAGATATTGACTTGATTTCTATTTTGTTGAATAGAGAAACATATTGGCTTTAAGTAGAATTCTTTTTTTTGCCGATAGTGGGAAAAAATTTTTTTATCATTTTTTCAAAAAAAGCAAAGGGGGTAGTCCATGGTAATTTTTGGCCATAACTTCCATTATTTTTGTTCATAACTTCCTAAGTTTTCAAGATATTGACTTGATTTCTATTTTGTTGAATAGAGAAACATATTGGCTTTAAGTAGAATTCTTTTTTTTGCCGATAGTGGGAAAAAATTTTTTTATCATTTTTTCAAAAAAAGCAAAGTGGGTAGTCCATGGTAATTTTTGGCCATAACTTCCATTATTTTTGTGCATAACTTCCTAAGTTTTCAAGATATTGACTTGATTTCTATTTTGTTGAATAGAGAAACATATTGGCTTTAAGTAGAATTCTTTTTTTTGCCGATAGTGGGAAAAATTTTTTTTATAATTTTTTCAAAAAAAGCAAAGGGGGTAGTCCATGGTAATTTTTGGCCATAACTTCCATTATTTTTGTTCATAACTTCCTAAGTTTCCAAGATATCGAATTGATTTCTATTTTGTTGAATAGAGAAACATATTGGCTTTAAGTAGAATTCTTTTTTTTGCCGATAGTGGGAAAAAAATTTTTAATCATTTTTTCAAAAAAAGCAAAGGGGGTAGTCCATGTTAATTTTGGCCATAACTTCCATTATTTTTGTTCACAACTTCCTAAGTTTTCAAGATATTGACTTGATTTCTATTTTGTTAAATAGAGAAACATATTGGCTTTAAGTAGAATTCTTTTTTTTTGCTGATAGTGGGAAAAAAATTTTTTATAATTTTTTCAAAAAAAGCAAAGGGGGTAGTCCATGGTAATTTTTGGCCATAACTTCCATTATTTTTGTTCATAACTTCCTAAGTTTTCAAGATATTGACTTGATTTCTATTTTGTTGAATAGAGAAACATATTGGCTTTAAGTAGAATTCTTTTTTTTGCCGATAGTGGGAAAAAAAATTTTTATCATTTTTTCAAAAAAAGCAAAGGGGGTAGTCCATGGTAATTTTTGGCCATAACTTCCATTATTTTTGTTCATAACTTCCTAAGTTTTCAAGATATTGACTTGATTTCTATTTTGTTGAATAGAGAAACATATTGGCTTTAAGTAGAATTCTTTTTTTTGCCGATAGTGGGAAAAAATTTTTTTTATCATTTTTTCAAAAAAAGCAAAGGGGGTAGTCCATGGTAATTTTTGGCCATAACTTCCATTATTTTTGTTCATAACTTCCTAAGTTTTCAAGATATTGACTTGATTTCTATTTTGTTGAATAGAGAAACATATTGCCTTTAAGTAGAATTCTTTTTTTTGCCGATAGTGGGAAAAATTTTTTTTATCATTTTTTCAAAAAAAGCAAAGGGGGTAGTCCATGGTAATTTTTGGCCATAACTTCCATTATTTTTGTTCATAACTTCCTAAGTTTTCAAGATATTGACTTGATTTCTATTTTGTTGAATAGAGAAACATATTGGCTTTAAGTAGAATTCTTTTTTTTTGCCGATAGTGGGAAAAAATTTTTTTATCATTTTTTCAAAAAAAGCAAAGGGGGTAGTCCATGGTAATTTTTGGCCATAACTTCCATTATTTTTGTTAATAACTTCCTAAGTTTTCAAGATATTGACTTGATTTCTATTTTGTTGAATAGAGAAACATATTGGCTTTAAGTAGAATTCTTTTTTATTTGCCGATAGTGGGAAAAATTTTTTTATCATTTTTTCAAAAAAAGCATGGTTATTTTTGGCCATAACTTCCATTATTTTTGTTCATAACTTCCTAAGTTTTCAAGATATTGACTTGATTTCTATTTTGTTGAATAGAGAAACATATTGGCTTTAAGTAGAATTCTTTTTTTTGCCGATAGTGGGAAAAAATTTTTTTATAATTTTTTCAAAAAAAGCAAAGGGGGTAGTCCATGGTAATTTTTGGCCATAATTTCCATTATTTTTGTTCATAACTTCCTAAGTTTTCAAGATATTGACTTGATTTCTATTTTGTTGAATAGAGAAACATATTGGCTTTAAGTAGAATTCTTTTTTTTTGCCGATAGTGGGAAAAATTTTTTTTATCATTTTTTCAAAAAAAGCAAATTGGGTAGTCCATGGTAATTTTTGGCCATAACTTCCATTATTTTTGTTCATAACTTCCTAAGTTTTCAAGATATTGACTTGATTTCTATTTTGTTGAATAGAGAAACATATTGGCTTTAAGTAGAATTCTTTTTTTTTGCCGATAGTGGGGAAAAATTTTTTTATCATTTTTTCAAAAAAAGCAAAGGGGGTAGTCCATGGTAATTTTTGGCCATAACTTCCATTATTTTTGTTCATAACTTCCTAAGTTTTCAAGATATTGACTTGATTTCTATTTTGTGGAATAGAGAAACATATTGGCTTTAAGTAGAATTCCTTTTTTTGCCGATAGTGGGAAAAAATTTTTTATCATTTTTTCAATAAAAGCAAAGGGGGTAGTCCATGGTAATTTTTGGCCATAACTTCCATTATTTTTGTTAATAACTTCCTAAGTTTTCAAGATATTGACTTGATTTCTATTTTGTTGAATAGAGAAACATATTGGCTTTAAGTAGAATTCTTTTTTATTTGCCGATAGTGGGAAAATTTTTTTTATCATTTTTTCAAAAAAAGCAAAGGGGGTAGTCCATGGTTATTTTTGGCCATAACTTCCATTATTTTTGTTCATAACTTCCTAAGTTTTCAAGATATTAACTTGATTTCTATTTTGGTGAATAGAGAAACATATTGGCTTTAAGTAGAATTCTTTTTTTTGCCGATAGTGGGAAAAATTTTTTTAATCATTTTTTCAAAAAAAGCAAAGGGTAATTTTTGGCCATAACTTCCATTATTTTTGTGCATAACTTCCTAAGTTTTCAAGATATTGACTTGATTTCTATTTTGTTGAATAGAGAAACATATTGGCTTTAAGTAGAATTCTTTTTTTTTGCCGATAGTGGGGAAAAATTTTTTTATCATTTTTTCAAAAAAAGCAAAGGGGGTAGTCCATGGTAATTTTTGGCCATAACTTCCATTATTTTTGTTCATAACTTCCTAAGTTTTCAAGATATTGACTTGATTTCTATTTTGTGGAATAGAGAAACATATTGGCTTTAAGTAGAATTCCTTTTTTTGCCGATAGTGGGAAAAAATTTTTTATCATTTTTTCAATAAAAGCAAAGGGGGTAGTCCATGGTAATTTTTGGCCATAACTTCCATTATTTTTGTTAATAACTTCCTAAGTTTTCAAGATATTGACTTGATTTCTATTTTGTTGAATAGAGAAACATATTGGCTTTAAGTAGAATTCTTTTTTATTTGCCGATAGTGGGAAAATTTTTTTTATCATTTTTTCAAAAAAAGCAAAGGGGGTAGTCCATGGTTATTTTTGGCCATAACTTCCATTATTTTTGTTCATAACTTCCTAAGTTTTCAAGATATTAACTTGATTTCTATTTTGGTGAATAGAGAAACATATTGGCTTTAAGTAGAATTCTTTTTTTTGCCGATAGTGGGAAAAATTTTTTTAATCATTTTTTCAAAAAAAGCAAAGGGTAATTTTTGGCCATAACTTCCATTATTTTTGTGCATAACTTCCTAAGTTTTCAAGATATTGACTTGATTTCTATTTTGTTGAATAGAGAAACATATTGGCTTTAAGTAGAATTCTTTTTTTTGCCGATAGTGGGAAAAAATTTTTTTATCATTTTTTCAAAAAAAGCAAAGGGGGTAGTCCATGGTAATTTTTGGCCATAACTTAAATTATTTTTGTTCATAACTTCCTAAGTTTTCAAGATATTGACTTGATTTCTATTTTGTTGAATAGAGAAACATATTGGCTTTAAGTAGAATTCTTTTTTTTGCCGATAGTGGGAAAAAATTTTTTTATCATTTTTTCAAAAAAAGCAAAGGGGGTAGTCCATGGTAATTTTTGGCCATAACTTCCATTATTTTTGTTCATAACTTCCTAAGTTTTCAAGATATTGACTTGATTTCTATTTTGTTGAATAGAGAAACATATTGGCTTTAAGTAGAATTCTTTTTTTTTGCTGATAGTGGGAAAAAAATTTTTTATCATTTTTTCAAAAAAAGCAAAGGGGGTAGTCCATGGTAATTTTTGGCCATAACTTAAATTATTTTTGTTCATAACTTCCTAAGTTTTCAAGATATTGACTTGATTTCTATTTTGTTGAATAGAGAAACATATTGGCTTTAAGTAGAATTCTTTTTTTTGCCGATAGTGGGAAAAAATTTTTTTATCATTTTTTCAAAAAAAGCAAAGGGGGTAGTCCATGGTAATTTTTGGCCATAACTTCCATTATTTTTGTTCATAACTTCCTAAGTTTTCAAGATATTGACTTGATTTCTATTTTGTTGAATAGAGAAACATATTGGCTTTAAGTAGAATTCTTTTTTTTGCCGATAGTGGGAAAAAATTTTTTTTATCATTTTTTCAAAAAAAGCAAAGGGGGTAGTCCATGGTAATTTTTGGCCATAACTTCCATTATTTTTGTTCATAACTTCCTAAGTTTTCAAGATATTGACTTGATTTCTATTTTGTTGAATAGAGAAACATATTGGCTTTAAGTAGAATTCTTTTTTATTTGCCGATAGTGGGAAAAATTTTTTTATCATTTTTTCAAAAAAAGCAAAGGGGGTAGTCCATGGTTATTTTTGGCCATAACTTCCATTATTTTTGTTCATAACTTCCTAAGTTTTCAAGATATTGACTTGATTTCTATTTTGTTGAATAGAGAAACATATTGGCTTTAAGTAGAATTCTTTTTTTTGCTGATAGTGGGAAAAAATTTTTTTATAATTTTTTCAAAAAAAGCAAAGGGGGTAGTCCATGGTAATTTTTGGCCATAATTTCCATTATTTTTGTTCATAACTTCCTAAGTTTTCAAGATATTGACTTGATTTCTATTTTGTTGAATAGAGAAACATATTGGCTTTAAGTAGAATTCTTTTTTTTGCCGATAGTGGGAAAAAAATTTTTTATAATTTTTTCAAAAAAAGCAAATTGGGTAGTCCATGGTAATTTTTGGCCATAACTTCCATTATTTTTGTTCATAACTTCCTAAGTTTTCAAGATATTGACTTGATTTCTATTTTGTTGAATAGAGAAACATATTGGCTTTAAGTAGAATTCTTTTTTTTTGCCGATAGTGGGGAAAAATTTTTTTATCATTTTTTCAAAAAAAGCAAAGGGGGTAGTCCATGGTAATTTTTGGCCATAACTTCCATTATTTTTGTTCATAACTTCCTAAGTTTTCAAGATATTGACTTGATTTCTATTTTGTTGAATAGAGAAACATATTGGCTTTAAGTAGAATTCTTTTTTTTGCCGATAGTGGGAAAAATTTTTTTATCATTTTTTCAATAAAAGCAAAGGGGGTAGTCCATGGTAATTTTTGGCCATAACTTCCATTATTTTTGTTAATAACTTCCTAAGTTTTCAAGATATTGACTTGATTTCTATTTTGTTGAATAGAGAAACATATTGGCTTTAAGTAGAATTCTTTTTTATTTGCCGATAGTGGGAAAAATTTTTTTATCATTTTTTCAAAAAAAGCAAAGGGGGTAGTCCATGGTTATTTTTGGCCATAACTTCCATTATTTTTGTTCATAACTTCCTAAGTTTTCAAGATATTAACTTGATTTCTATTTTGGTGAATAGAGAAACATATTGGCTTTAAGTAGAATTCTTTTTTTTGCCGATAGTGGGAAAAATTTTTTTAATCATTTTTTCAAAAAAAGCAAAGGGTAATTTTTGGCCATAACTTTTATTATTTTTGTGCATAACTTCCTAAGTTTTCAAGATATTGACTTGATTTCTATTTTGTTGAATAGAGAAACATATTGGCTTTAAGTAGAATTCTTTTTTTTGCCGATAGTGGGAAAAAATTTTTTTATCATTTTTTCAAAAAAAGCAAAGGGGGTAGTCCATGGTAATTTTTGGCCATAACTTCCATTATTTTTGTTCATAACTTCCTAAGTTTTCAAGATATTGACTTGATTTCTATTTTGTTGAATAGAGAAACATATTGGCTTTAAGTAGAATTCTTTTTTTTGCGGATAGTGGGAAAAAATTTTTTTATCATTTTTTCAAAAAAAGCAAAGGGGGTAGTCCATGGTAATTTTTGGCCATAACTTCCATTATTTTTGTTCATAACTTCCTAAGTTTCCAAGATATCGAATTGATTTCTATTTTGTTGAATAGAGAAACATATTGGCTTTAAGTAGAATTCTTTTTTTTTGCCGATAGTGGGAAAAATTTTTTTATCATTTTTTCAAAAAAAGCAAAGGGGGTAGTCCATGGTAATTTTTGGCCATAACTTCCATTATTTTTGTTCACAACTTCCTAAGTTTTCAAGATATTGACTTGATTTCTATTTTGTTGAATAGAGAAACATATTGGCTTTAAGTAGAATTCTTTTTTTTGCCGATAGTGGGAAAAAAATGTTTTATCATTTTTTCAAAAAAAGCAAAGTGGGTAGTCCATGGTAATTTTTGGCCATAACTTCCATTATTTTTGTGCATAACTTCCTAAGTTTTCAAGATATTGACTTGATTTCTATTTTGTTGAATAGAGAAACATATTGGCTTTAAGTAGAATTCTTTTTTTTGCCGATAGTGGGAAAAATTTTTTTTATAATTTTTTCAAAAAAAGCAAAGGGGGTAGTCCATGGTAATTTTTGGCCATAACTTCCATTATTTTTGTTCATAACTTCCTAAGTTTCCAAGATATCGAATTGATTTCTATTTTGTTGAATAGAGAAACATATTGGCTTTAAGTAGAATTCTTTTTTTTGCCGATAGTGGGAAAAAAATTTTTAATCATTTTTTCAAAAAAAGCAAAGGGGGTAGTCCATGGTAATTTTGGCCATAACTTCCATTATTTTTGTTCACAACTTCCTAAGTTTTCAAGATATTGACTTGATTTCTATTTTGTTGAATAGAGAAACATATTGGCTTTAAGTAGAATTCTTTTTTTTTGCTGATAGTGGGAAAAAAATTTTTTATAATTTTTTCAAAAAAAGCAAAGGGGGTAGTCCATGGTAATTTTTGGCCATAACTTCCATTATTTTTGTTCATAACTTCCTAAGTTTTCAAGATATTGACTTGATTTCTATTTTGTTGAATAGAGAAACATATTGGCTTTAAGTAGAATTCTTTTTTTTGCCGATAGTGGGAAAAAAAATTTTTATCATTTTTTCAAAAAAAGCAAAGGGGATAGTCCATGGTAATTTTTGGCCATAACTTCCATTATTTTTGTTCATAACTTCCTAAGTTTTCAAGATATTGACTTGATTTCTATTTTGTTGAATAGAGAAACATATTGGCTTTAAGTAGAATTCTTTTTTTTGCCGATAGTGGGAAAAAATTTTTTTTATCATTTTTTCAAAAAAAGCAAAGGGGGTAGTCCATGGTAATTTTTGGCCATAACTTCCATTATTTTTGTTCATAACTTCCTAAGTTTTCAAGATATTGACTTGATTTCTATTTTGTTGAATAGAGAAACATATTGGCTTTAAGTAGATCTCTTTTTTATTTGCCGATAGTGGGAAAAATTTTTTTATCATTTTTTCAAAAAAAGCAAAGGGGGTAGTCCATGGTTATTTTTGGCCATAACTTCCATTATTTTTGTTCATAACTTCCTAAGTTTTCAAGATATTAACTTGATTTCTATTTTGGTGAATAGAGAAACATATTGGCTTTAAGTAGAATTCTTTTTTTTGCCGATAGTGGGAAAAATTTTTTTAATCATTTTTTCAAAAAAAGCAAAGGGTAATTTTTGGCCATAACTTCCATTATTTTTGTGCATAACTTCCTAAGTTTTCAAGATATTGACTTGATTTCTATTTTGTTGAATAGAGAAACATATTGGCTTTAAGTAGAATTCTTTTTTATTTGCCGATAGTGGGAAAATTTTTTTTATCATTTTTTCAAAAAAAGCAAAGGGGGTAGTCCATGGTTATTTTTGGCCATAACTTCCATTATTTTTGTTCATAACTTCCTAAGTTTTCAAGATATTGACTTGATTTCTATTTTGTTGAATAGAGAAACATATTGGCTTTAAGTAGAATTCTTTTTTTTGCCGATAGTGGGAAAAAATTTTTTTATAATTTTTTCAAAAAAAGCAAAGGGGGTAGTCCATGGTAATTTTTGGCCATAATTTCCATTATTTTTGTTCATAACTTCCTAAGTTTTCAAGATATTGACTTGATTTCTATTTTGTTGAATAGAGAAACATATTGGCTTTAAGTAGAATTCTTTTTTTTGCCGATAGTGGGAAAAAATTTTTTTATCATTTTTTCAAAAAAAGCAAATTGGGTAGTCCATGGTAATTTTTGGCCATAACTTCCATTATTTTTGTTCATAACTTCCTAAGTTTTCAAGATATTGACTTGATTTCTATTTTGTTGAATAGAGAAACATATTGGCTTTAAGTAGAATTCTTTTTTTTGCCGATAGTGGGAAAATTTTTTTTTATCATTTTTTCAAAAAAAGCAAAGGGGGTAGTCCATGGTAATTTTTGGCCATAACTTCCATTATTTTTGTTCATAACTTCCTAAGTTTTCAAGATATTGACTTGATTTCTATTTTGTTGAATAGAGAAACATATTGGCTTTAAGTAGAATTCTTTTTTTTTGCCGATAGTGGGAAAAAATTTTTTTATCATTTTTTCAAAAAAAGCAAAGGGGGTAGTCCATGGTAATTTTTGGCCATAACTTCCATTATTTTTGTTAATAACTTCCTAAGTTTTCAAGATATTGACTTGATTTCTATTTTGTTGAATAGAGAAACATATTGGCTTTAAGTAGAATTCTTTTTTATTTGCCGATAGTGGGAAAAATTTTTTTATCATTTTTTCAAAAAAAGCAAAGGGGGTAGTCCATGGTTATTTTTGGCCATAACTTCCATTATTTTTGTTCATAACTTCCTAAGTTTTCAAGATATTGACTTGATTTCTATTTTGTTGAATAGAGAAACATATTGGCTTTAAGTAGAATTCTTTTTTATTTGCCGATAGTGGGAAAAATTTTTTTATCATTTTTTCAAAAAAAGCAAAGGGGGTAGTCCATGGTTATTTTTGGCCATAACTTCCATTATTTTTGTTCATAACTTCCTAAGTTTTCAAGATATTGACTTGATTTCTATTTTGTTGAATAGAGAAACATATTGGCTTTAAGTAGAATTCTTTTTTTTGCCGATAGTGGGAAAAATTTTTTTTATCATTTTTTCAAAAAAAGCAAAGGGGGTAGTCCATGGTAATTTTTGGCCATAACTTCCATTATTTTTGTTCATAACTTCCTAAGTTTTCAAGATATTGACTTGATTTCTATTTTGTTGAATAGAGAAACATATTGGCTTTAAGTAGAATTCTTTTTTTTTGCCGATAGTGGGAAAAAATTTTTTTATCATTTTTTCAAAAAAAGCAAAGGGGGTAGTCCATGGTAATTTTTGGCCATAACTTCCATTATTTTTGTTAATAACTTCCTAAGTTTTCAAGATATTGACTTGATTTCTATTTTGTTGAATAGAGAAACATATTGGCTTTAAGTAGAATTCTTTTTTATTTGCCGATAGTGGGAAAAATTTTTTTATCATTTTTTCAAAAAAAGCAAAGGGGGTAGTCCATGGTTATTTTTGGCCATAACTTCCATTATTTTTGTTCATAACTTCCTAAGTTTTCAAGATATTGACTTGATTTCTATTTTGTTGAATAGAGAAACATATTGGCTTTAAGTAGAATTCTTTTTTTTGCCGATAGTGGGAAAAATTTTTTTTATCATTTTTTCAAAAAAAGCAAAGGGGGTAGTCCATGGTAATTTTTGGCCATAACTTCCATTATTTTTGTGCATAACTTCCTAAGTTTTCAAGATATTGACTTGATTTCTATTTTGTTGAATAGAGAAACATATTGGCTTTAAGTAGAATTCTTTTTTTTGCCGATAGTGGGAAACAAATTTTTTATCATTTTTTCAAAAAAAACAAAGGGGGTAGTCCATGGTAATTTTTGGCCATAACTTCCATTATTTTTGTTCATAACTTCCTAAGTTTTCAAGATATTGACTTGATTTCTATTTTGTTGAATAGAGAAACATATTGGCTTTAAGTAGAATTCTTTTTTTTGCCGATAGTGGGAAAAAATTTTTTTATCATTTTTTCAAAAAAAGCAAAGGGGGTAGTCCATGGTAATTTTTGGCCATAACTTAAATTATTTTTGTTCATAACTTCCTAAGTTTTCAAGATATTGACTTGATTTCTATTTTGTTGAATAGAGAAACATATTGGCTTTAAGTAGAATTCTTCTTTTTGCCGATAGTGGGAAAAAAATTTTTTATCATTTTTTCAAAAAAAGCAAAGGGGGTAGTCCATGGTAATTTTTGGCCATAACTTAAATTATTTTTGTTCATAACTTCCTAAGTTTTCAAGATATTGACTTGATTTCTATTTTGTTGAATAGAGAAACATATTGGCTTTAAGTAGAATTCTTTTTTTTGCCGATAGTGGGAAAAAAATTTTTTATCATTTTTTCAAAAAAAGCAAAGCGGGTAGTCCATGGTAATTTTTGGCCATAACTTAAATTATTTTTGTTCATAACTTCCTAAGTTTTCAAGATATTGACTTGATTTCTATTTTGTTGAATAGAGAAACATATTGGCTTTAAGTAGAATTCTTTTTTTTGCCGATAGTGGGAAAAAAATTTTTTATCATTTTTTCAAAAAAAGCAAAGGGGGTAGTCCATGGTAATTTTTGGCCATAACTTCCATTATTTTTGTTCATAACTTCCTAAGTTTTCAAGATATTGACTTGATTTCTATTTTGTTGAATAGAGAAACATATTGGCTTTAAGCAGATTTCTTTTTTTTGCCGATAGTGGGAAAAATTTTTTTTATCATTTTTTCAAAAAAACCAAAGGGGGTAGTCCATGGTAATTTTTGGCCATAACTTAAATTATTTTTGTTCATAACTTCCTAAGTTTTCAAGATATTGACTTGATTTCTATTTTGTTGAATAGAGAAACATATTGGCTTTAAGTAGAATTCTTTTTTTTGCCGATAGTGGGAAAAAATTTTTTTATCATTTTTTCAAAAAAAGCAAAGGGGGTAGTCCATGGTAATTTTTGGCCATAACTTAAATTATTTTTGTTCATAACTTCCTAAGTTTTCAAGATATTGACTTGATTTCTATTTTGTTGAATAGAGAAACATATTGGCTTTAAGTAGAATTCTTTTTTTTGCCGATAGTGGGAAAAAATTTTTTTATCATTTTTTCAAAAAAAGCAAAGGGGGTAGTCCATGGTAATTTTTGGCCATAACTTAAATTATTTTTGTTCATAACTTCCTAAGTTTTCAAGATATTGACTTGATTTCTATTTTGTTGAATAGAGAAACATATTGGCTTTAAGTAGAATTCTTTTTTTTGCCGATAGTGGGAAAAAATTTTTTTATCATTTTTTCAAAAAAAGCAAAGGGGGTAGTCCATGGTAATTTTTGGCCATAACTTAAATTATTTTTGTTCATAACTTCCTAAATTTTCAAGATATTGACTTGATTTCTATTTTGTTGAATAGAGAAACATATTGGCTTTAAGTAGAATTCTTTTTTTTGCCGATAGTGGGAAAAAATTTTTTTATCATTTTTTCAAAAAAAGCAAAGCGGGTAGTCCATGGTAATTTTTGGCCATAACTTAAATTATTTTTGTTCATAACTTCCTAAGTTTTCAAGATATTGACTTGATTTCTATTTTGTTGAATAGAGAAACATATTGGCTTTAAGTAGAATTCTTTTTTTTGCCGATAGTGGGAAAAAATTTTTTTATCATTTTTTCAAAAAAAGCAAAGGGGGTAGTCCATGGTAATTTTTGGACATAACTTAAATTATTTTTGTTCATAACTTCCTAAGTTTTCAAGATATTGACTTGATTTCTATTTTGTTGAATAGAGAAACATATTGGCTTTAAGTAGAATTCTTTTTTTTGCCGATAGTGGGAAAAAATTTTTTTATCATTTTTTCAAAAAAAGCAAAGCGGGTAGTCCATGGTAATTTTTGGCCATAACTTAAATTATTTTTGTTCATAACTTCCTAAGTTTTCAAGATATTGACTTGATTTCTATTTTGTTGAATAGAGAAACATATTGGCTTTAAGTAGAATTCTTTTTTTTGCCGATAGTAGGAAAAAATTTTTTTATCATTTTTTCAAAAAAAGCAAAGGGGGTAGTTCATGGTAATTTTTGGCCATAACTTAAATTATTTTTGTTCATAACTTCCTAAGTTTTCAAGATATTGACTTGATTTCTATTTTGTTGAATAGAGAAACATATTGGCTTTAAGTAGAATTCTTTTTTTTGCCGATAATGGGAAAAAATTTTTTTTATCATTTTTTCAAAAAAAGCAAAGGGGGTAGTCCATGGTAATTTTTGGCCATAACTTAAATTATTTTTGTTCATAACTTCCTAAGTTTTCAAGATATTGACTTGATTTCTATTTTGTTGAATAGAGAAACATATTGGCTTTAAGTAGAATTCTTTTTTTTTGCCGATAGTGGGAAAAATTTTTTTTATCATTTTTTCAAAAAAAGCAAAGGGGGTAGTCCATGGTAATTTTTGGCCATAACTTAAATTATTTTTGTTCATAACTTCCTAAGTTTTCAAGATATTGACTTGATTTCTATTTTGTTGAATAGAGAAACATATTGGCTTTAAGTAGAATTCTTTTTTTGCCGATAGGTGGGAAAAAATTTTTTTTATCATTTTTTCAAAAAAAGCAAGGGGGTAGTCCATGGTAATTTTTGGCCATAACTTAAATTATTTTTGTTCATAACTTCTAAGTTTTCAAGATATTGACTTGATTTCTATTTTGTTGAATAGAGAAACATATTGGCTTTAAGTAGAATTCTTTTTTTGCCGATAGTGGGAAAAAATTTTTTTATCATTTTTTCAAAAAAAGCAAAGGGGTAGTCCATGGTAATTTTTGGCCATAACTTAAATTATTTTTGTTCATAACTTCCTAAGTTTTCAAGATATTGACTTGATTTCTATTTTGTTGAATAGAGAAACATATTGGCTTTAAGTAGAATTCTTTTTTTTGCCGATAGTGGGAAAATTTTTTTATCATTTTTTCAAAAAAAGCAAAGGGGTAGTCCATGGTAATTTTTGGCCATAACTTAAATTATTTTTGTTCATAACTTCCTAAGTTTTCAGATATTGACTTGATTTCTATTTTGTTGAATAGAGAAACATATTGGCTTTTAAGTAGAATTCTTCTTTTTGCCGATAGTGGGAAAAAATTTTTTATCATTTTTTCAAAAAAAGCAAAGGGGGTAGTCCATGGTAATTTTTGGCCATAACTTCCATTATTTTTGTTCATAACTTCCTAAGTTTTCAAGATATTGACTTGATTTCTATTTTGTTGAATAGAGAAACATATTGGCTTTAAGTAGAATTCTTTTTTTGCGATAGTGGGAAAATTTTTTTTATCATTTTTTCAAAAAAAGCAAAGGGGTAGTCCATGGTAATTTTTGGCCATAACTTAAATTATTTTTGTTCATAACTTCCTAGTTTTCAAGATATTGACTTGATTTCTATTTTGTTGAATAGAGAAACATATTGGCTTTAAGTAGAATTCTTCTTTTTGCCGATAGTGGGAAAAAAATTTTTATCATTTTTTCAAAAAAAGCAAAGGGGGTAGTCCATGGTAATTTTTGGCATAACTTCCATTATTTTTGTTCATAACTTCCTAAGTTTTCAAGATATTGACTTGATTTCTATTTTGTTGAATAGAGAAACATATTGGCTTTAAGTAGAATTCTTTTTTTTTGCCGATAGTGGGAA
This sequence comes from Thelaira solivaga, assembly GCA_947397855.1. Taxonomy (NCBI): domain Eukaryota; kingdom Metazoa; phylum Arthropoda; class Insecta; order Diptera; family Tachinidae; genus Thelaira; species Thelaira solivaga. The sequence goes on along the minus strand of OX377612.1, from coordinate 22,951,202 downwards.
AAAATTTTTTTATCATTTTTCAAAAAAAGCAAAGCGGGTAGTCCATGGTAATTTTTGGCCATAACTTAAATTATTTTTGTTCATAACTTCCTAAGTTTTCAAGATATTGACTTGATTTCTATTTTGTTGAATAGAGAAACATATTGGCTTTAAGTAGAATTCTTTTTTTTGCCGATAGTGGGAAAAATTTTTTTTATCATTTTTTCAAAAAAGCAAAGGGGGTAGTCCATGGTAATTTTGGCATAACTTAAATTATTTTTGTTCATAACTTCCTAAGTTTTCAAGATATTGACTTGATTTCTATTTTGTTGAATAGAGAAACATATTGGCTTTAAGTAGAATTCTTTTTTTTGCCGATAGTGGGAAAAAAATTTTTATCATTTTTTCAAAAAAGCAAAGGGGGTAGTCCATGGTAATTTTTGGCCATAACTTAAATTATTTTTGTTCATAACTTCCTAAGTTTTCAAGATATTGACTTGATTTCTATTTTGTTGAATAGAGAAACATATTGGCTTTAAGCAGATTTCTTTTTTTTGCCGTTAGTGGGAAAAAATTTTTTTATCATTTTTTCAAAAAAAGCAAAGGGGGTAGTCCATGGTAATTTTTGGCCATAACTTAAATTATTTTTGTTCATAACTTCCTAAGTTTTCAAGATATTGACTTGATTTCTATTTTGTTGAATAGAGAAACATATTGGCTTTAATGTAGAATTCTTTTTTTTGCCGATAGTGGGAAAAATTTTTTTTATCATTTTTTCAAAAAAGCAAAGGGGGTATAGTCCATGGTAATTTTTGGCCATAACTTAAATTATTTTTGTTCATAACTTCCTAAGTTTTCAAGATATTGACTTGATTTCTATTTTGTTGAATAGAGAAACATATTGGCTTTAAGTAGAATTCTTTTTTTTGCCGATAGTGGGAAAAAAATTTTTATCATTTTTTCAAAAAAAGCAAAGGGGGTAGTCCATGGTAATTTTTGGCCATAACTTAAATTATTTTTGTTCATAACTTCCTAAGTTTTCAAGATATTGACTTGATTTCTATTTTGTTGAATAGAGAAACATATTGGCTTTAAGTAGAATTCTTTTTTTTGCCGATAGTGGGAAAAATTTTTTTTATCATTTTTTCAAAAAAAGCAAAGGGGGTAGTCCATGGTAATTTTTGGCCATAACTTAAATTATTTTTGTTCATAACTTCCTAAGTTTTCAAGATATTGACTTGATTTCTATTTTGTTGAATAGAGAAACATATTGGCTTTAAGTAGAATTCTTTTTTTTTTGCCGATAGTGGGAAAAAAAATTTTTATCATTTTTTCAAAAAAAGCAAAGCGGGTAGTCCATGGTAATTTTTGGCCATAACTTAAATTATTTTTGTTCATAACTTCCTAAGTTTTCAAGATATTGACTTGATTTCTATTTTGTTGAATAGAGAAACATATTGGCTTTAAGTAGAATTCTTTTTTTTGCCGATAGTAGGAAAAAAATTTTTTATCATTTTTTCAAAAAAAGCAAAGGGGGTAGTCCATGGTAATTTTTGGCCATAACTTCCATTATTTTTGTTCATAACTTCCTAAGTTTTCAAGATATTGACTTGATTTCTATTTTGTTGAATAGAGAAACATATTGGCTTTAAGTAGAATTCTTTTTTTTGCCGATAGTGGGAAAAAAATTTTTTTATCATTTTTTCAAAAAAAGCAAAGGGGGTAGTCCATGGTAATTTTTGGCCATAACTTAAATTATTTTTGTTCATAACTTCCTAAGTTTTCAAGATATTGACTTGATTTCTATTTTGTTGAATAGAGAAACATATTGGCTTTAAGTAGAATTCTTTTTTTTTGCCGATAGTGGGAAAAATTTTTTTATCATTTTTTCAAAAAAAGCAAAGGGGGTAGTCCATGGTAATTTTTGGCCATAACTTCCATTATTTTTGTTCATAACTTCCTAAGTTTTCAAGATATTGACTTGATTTCTATTTTGTTGAATAGAGAAACATATTGGCTTTAAGTAGATTTCTTTTTTTTGCCGATAGTAGGAAAAAATTTTTTTATCATTTTTTCAAAAAAAGCAAAGGGGGTAGTCCATGGTAATTTTTGGCCATAACTTCCATTATTTTTGTTCATAACTTCCTAAGTTTTCAAGATATTGACTTGATTTCTATTTTGTTGAATAGAGAAACATATTGGCTTTAAGTAGAATTCTTTTTTTTGCCGATAGTGGGAAAAAAATTTTTTATCATTTTTTCAAAAAAAGCAAAGGGGGTAGTCCATGGTAATTTTTGGCCATAACTTAAATTATTTTTGTTCATAACTTCCTAAGTTTTCAAGATATTGACTTGATTTCTATTTTGTTGAATAGAGAAACATATTGGCTTTAAGCAGATTTCTTTTTTTTGCCGATAGTGGGAAAAAATTTTTTTATCATTTTTTCAAAAAAAGCAAAGGGGGTAGTCCATGGTAATTTTTGGCCATAACTTAAATTATTTTTGTTCATAACTTCCTAAGTTTTCAAGATATTGACTTGATTTCTATTTTGTTGAATAGAGAAACATATTGGCTTTAAGTAGAATTCTTTTTTTTGCCGATAGTGGGAAAAATTTTTTTTATCATTTTTTCAAAAAAAGCAAAGGGGGTAGTCCATGGTAATTTTTGGCCATAACTTAAATTATTTTTGTTCATAACTTCCTAAGTTTTCAAGATATTGACTTGATTTCTATTTTGTTGAATAGAGAAACATATTGGCTTTAAGTAGAATTCTTTTTTTTGCCGATAGTGGGAAAAATTTTTTTTATCATTTTTTCAAAAAAAGCAAAGGGGGTAGTCCATGGTAATTTTTGGCCATAACTTAAATTATTTTTGTTCATAACTTCCTAAGTTTTCAAGATATTGACTTGATTTCTATTTTGTTGAATAGAGAAACATATTGGCTTTAAGTAGAATTCTTTTTTTTTGCCGATAGTGGGAAAAAAAATTTTTATCATTTTTTCAAAAAAAGCAAAGCGGGTAGTCCATGGTAATTTTTGGCCATAACTTAAATTATTTTTGTTCATAACTTCCTAAGTTTTCAAGATATTGACTTGATTTCTATTTTGTTGAATAGAGAAACATATTGGCTTTAAGTAGAATTCTTTTTTTTGCCGATAGTAGGAAAAAAATTTTTTATCATTTTTTCAAAAAAAGCAAAGGGGGTAGTCCATAGTAATTTTTGGCCATAACTTCCATTATTTTTGTTCATAACTTCCTAAGTTTTCAAGATATTGACTTGATTTCTATTTTGTTGAATAGAGAAACATATTGGCTTTAAGTAGAATTCTTTTTTTTGCCGATAGTGGGAAAAAAATTTTTTTATCATTTTTTCAAAAAAAGCAAAGGGGGTAGTCCATGGTAATTTTTGGCCATAACTTAAATTATTTTTGTTCATAACTTCCTAAGTTTTCAAGATATTGACTTGATTTCTATTTTGTTGAATAGAGAAACATATTGGCTTTAAGTAGAATTCTTTTTTTTGCCGATAGTGGGAAAAATTTTTTTTATCATTTTTTCAAAAAAAGCAAAGGGGGTAGTCCATGGTAATTTTTGGCCATAACTTCCATTATTTTTGTTCATAACTTCCTAAGTTTTCAAGATATTGACTTGATTTCTATTTTGTTGAATAGAGAAACATATTGGCTTTAAGTAGATTTCTTTTTTTTGCCGATAGTAGGAAAAAATTTTTTTATCATTTTTTCAAAAAAAGCAAAGGGGGTAGTCCATGGTAATTTTTGGCCATAACTTAAATTATTTTTGTTCATAACTTCCTAAGTTTTCAAGATATTGACTTGATTTCTATTTTGTTGAATAGAGAAACATATTGGCTTTAAGCAGATTTCTTTTTTTTGCCGATAGTGGGAAAAATTTTTTTTATCATTTTTTCAAAAAAAGCAAAGGGGGTAGTCCATGGTAATTTTTGGCCATAACTTAAATTATTTTTGTTCATAACTTCCTAAGTTTTCAAGATATTGACTTGATTTCTACTTTGTTGAATAGAGAAACATATTGGCTTTAAGTAGAATTCTTTTTTTTGCCGATAGTGGGAAAAAAATTTTTTATCATTTTTTCAAAAAAAGCAAAGGGGGGTAGTCCATGGTAATTTTTGGCCATAACTTAAATTATTTTTGTTCATAACTTCCTAAGTTTTCAAGATATTGACTTGATTTCTATTTTGTTGAATAGAGAAACATATTGGCTTTAAGTAGAATTCTTTTTTTTGCCGATAGTGGGAAAAAAATTTTTTTATCATTTTTTCAAAAAAAGCAAAGGGGGTAGTCCATGGTAATTTTTGGCCATAACTTCCATTATTTTTGTTCATAACTTCCTAAGTTTTCAAGATATTGACTTGATTTCTATTTTGTTGAATAGAGAAACATATTGGCTTTAAGTAGATTTCTTTTTTTTGCCGATAGTAGGAAAAAATTTTTTTATCATTTTTTCAAAAAAAGCAAAGGGGGTAGTCCATGGTAATTTTTGGCCATAACTTCCATTATTTTTGTTCATAACTTCCTAAGTTTTCAAGATATTGACTTGATTTCTATTTTGTTGAATAGAGAAACATATTGGCTTTAAGTAGAATTCTTTTTTTTGCCGATAGTGGGAAAAAAATTTTTTATCATTTTTTCAAAAAAAGCAAAGGGGGTAGTCCATGGTAATTTTTGGCCATAACTTAAATTATTTTTGTTCATAACTTCCTAAGTTTTCAAGATATTGACTTGATTTCTATTTTGTTGAATAGAGAAACATATTGGCTTTAAGCAGATTTCTTTTTTTTGCCGATAGTGGGAAAAAATTTTTTTATCATTTTTTCAAAAAAAGCAAAGGGGGTAGTCCATGGTAATTTTTGGCCATAACTTAAATTATTTTTGTTCATAACTTCCTAAGTTTTCAAGATATTGACTTGATTTCTACTTTGTTGAATAGAGAAACATATTGGCTTTAAGTAGAATTCTTTTTTTTGCCGATAGTGGGAAAAAAATTTTTTATCGTTTTTTCAAAAAAAACAAAGGGGGTATTGGCCATAACTTAAATTATTTTTGTTCATAACTTCCTAAGTTTTCAAGATATTGACTTGATTTCTATTTTGTTGAATAGAGAAACATATTGTCTTTAAGTAGAATTCTTTTTTTTGCCGATAGTGGGAAAAATTTTTTTTATCATTTTTTCAAAAAAAGCAAATTGGGTAGTCCATGGTAATTTTTGGCCATAACTTAAATTATTTTTGTTCATAACTTCCTAAGTTTTCAAGATATTGACTTGATTTCTATTTTGTTGAATAGAGAAACATATTGGCTTTAAGTAGAATTCTTTTTTTTGCCGATAGTGGGAAAAATTTTTTTTATCATTTTTTCAAAAAAAAACAAAGGGGGTAGTCCATGGTAATTTTTGGCCATAACTTAAATTTTTTTTTGTTCATAACTTCCTAAGTTTTCAAGATATTGACTTGATTTCTATTTTGTTGAATAGAGAAACATATTGGCTTTAAGTAGAATTCTTCTTTTTGCCGATAGTGGGAAAAAAATTTTTTATCATTTTTTCAAAAAAAGCAAAGGGGGTAGTCCATGGTAATTTTTGGCCATAACTTAAATTATTTTTGTTCATAACTTCCTAAGTTTTCAAGATATTGACTTGATTTCTATTTTGTTGAATAGAGAAACATATTGGCTTTAAGTAGAATTCTTTTTTTTGCCGATAGTGGGAAAAAAATTTTTTATCATTTTTTCAAAAAAAGCAAAGGGGGTAGTCCATGGTAATTTTTGGCCATAACTTCCATTATTTTTGTTCATAACTTCCTAAGTTTTCAAGATATTGACTTGATTTCTATTTTGTTGAATAGAGAAACATATTGGCTTTAAGTAGAATTCTTTTTTTTGCCGATAGTGGAAAAAAATTTTTTTATCATTTTTTCAAAAAAAGCAAAGGGGGTAGTCCATGGTAATTTTTGGCCATAACTTCCATTATTTTTGTGCATAACTTCCTAAGTTTTCAAGATATTGACTTGATTTCTATTTTGTTGAATAGAGAAACATATTGGCTTTAAGTAGAATTCTTTTTTTTGCCGATAGTGGGAAACAAATTTTTTATCATTTTTTCAAAAAAAACAAAGGGGGTAGTCCATGGTAATTTTTGGCCATAACTTCCATTATTTTTGTTCATAACTTCCTAAGTTTTCAAGATATTGACTTGATTTCTATTTTGTTGAATAGAGAAACATATTGGCTTTAAGTAGAATTCTTTTTTTTGCCGATAGTGGGAAAAAATTTTTTTATCATTTTTTCAAAAAAAGCAAAGGGGGTAGTCCATGGTAATTTTTGGCCATAACTTAAATTATTTTTGTTCATAACTTCCTAAGTTTTCAAGATATTGACTTGATTTCTATTTTGTTGAATAGAGAAACATATTGGCTTTAAGTAGAATTCTTCTTTTTGCCGATAGTGGGAAAAAAATTTTTTATCATTTTTTCAAAAAAAGCAAAGGGTCCATGGTAATTTTTGGCCATAACTTAAATTATTTTTGTTCATAACTTCCTAAGTTTTCAAGATATTGACTTGATTTCTATTTTGTTGAATAGAGAAACATATTGGCTTTAAGTAGAATTCTTTTTTTTGCCGATAGTGGGAAAAATTTTTTTATCATTTTTTCAAAAAAAGCAAAGGGGGTAGTCCATGGTAATTTTTGGCCATAACTTAAATTATTTTTGTTCATAACTTCCTAAGTTTTCAAGATATTGACTTGATTTCTATTTTGTTGAATAGAGAAACATATTGGCTTTAAGTAGAATTCTTCTTTTTGCCGATAGTGGGAAAAAAATTTTTTATCATTTTTTCAAAAAAAGCAAAGGGGGTAGTCCATGGTAATTTTTGGCCATAACTTAAATTATTTTTGTTCATAACTTCCTAAGTTTTCAAGATATTGACTTGATTTCTATTTTGTTAAATAGAGAAACATATTGGCTTTAAGTAGAATTCTTTTTTTTGCCGATGGTGGGAAAAAAATTTTTTATCATTTTTTCAAAAAAAGCAAAGGGGGTAGTCCATGGTAATTTTTGGCCATAACTTCCATTATTTTTGTTCATAACTTCCTAAGTTTTCAAGATATTGACTTGATTTCTATTTTGTTAAATAGAGAAACATATTGTCTTTAAGTAGAATTCTTTTTTTTGCCGATAGTGGAAAAAATTTTTTTTATCATTTTTTCAAAAAAAGCAAAAGGGGGTAGTCCATGGTAATTTTTGGCCATAACTTCCATTATTTTTGTGCATAACTTCCTAAGTTTTCAAGATATTGACTTGATTTCTATTTTGTTGAATAGAGAAACATATTGGCTTTAAGTAGAATTCTTTTTTTTGCCGATAGTGGGAAACAAATTTTTTATCATTTTTTCAAAAAAAACAAAGGGGGTAGTCCATGGTAATTTTTGGCCATAACTTCCATTATTTTTGTTCATAACTTCCTAAGTTTTCAAGATATTGACTTGATTTCTATTTTGTTAAATAGAGAAACATATTGGCTTTAAGTAGAATTCTTCTTTTTGCCGATAGTGGGAAAAAAATTTTTTATCATTTTTTCAAAAAAAGCAAAGGGGGTAGTCCATGGTAATTTTTGGCCATAACTTCCATTATTTTTGTTCATAACTTCCTAAGTTTTCAAGATATTGACTTGATTTCTATTTTGTTGAATAGAGAAACATATTGGCTTTAAGTAGATTTCTTTTTTTTGCCGATAGTAGGAAAAAATTTTTTTATCATTTTTTCAAAAAAAGCAAAGGGGGTAGTCCATGGTAATTTTTGGCCATAACTTCCATTATTTTTGTTCATAACTTCCTAAGTTTTCAAGATATTGACTTGATTTCTATTTTGTTGAATAGAGAAACATATTGGCTTTAAGTAGAATTCTTTTTTTTGCCGATAGTGGGAAAAAAATTTTTTATAATTTTTTCAAAAAAAGCAAAGGGGGTAGTCCATGGTAATTTTTGGCCATAACTTAAATTATTTTTGTTCATAACTTCCTAAGTTTTCAAGATATTGACTTGATTTCTATTTTGTTGAATAGAGAAACATATTGGCTTTAAGTAGAATTCTTCTTTTTGCCGATAGTGGGAAAAATTTTTTTTATCATTTTTTCAAAAAAAGCAAAGGGGGTAGTCCATTGTAATTTTTGGCCATAACTTCCATTATTTTTGTTCATAACTTCCTAAGTTTTCAAGATATTGACTTGATTTCTATTTTGTTGAATAGAGAAACATATTGGCTTTAAGTAGAATTCTTTTTTTTGCCGATAGTGGGAAACAAATTTTTTATCATTTTTTCAAAAAAAACAAAGGGGGTAGTCCATGGTAATTTTTGGCCATAACTTCCATTATTTTTGTTCATAACTTCCTAAGTTTTCAAGATATTGACTTGATTTCTATTTTGTTAAATAGAGAAACATATTGGCTTTAAGTAGAATTCTTCTTTTTGCCGATAGTGGGAAAAAAATTTTTTATCATTTTTTCAAAAAAAGCAAAGGGGGTAGTCCATGGTAATTTTTGGCCATAACTTCCATTATTTTTGTTCATAACTTCCTAAGTTTTCAAGATATTGACTTGATTTCTACTTTGTTGAATAGAGAAACATATTGGCTTTAAGTAGAATTCTTTTTTTTGCCGATAGTGGGAAAAAAATTTTTTATCGTTTTTTCAAAAAAAGCAAAGGGGGTATTGGCCATAACTTAAATTATTTTTGTTCATAACTTCCTAAGTTTTCAAGATATTGACTTGATTTCTATTTTGTTGAATAGAGAAACATATTGTCTTTAAGTAGAATTCTTTTTTTTGCCGATAGTGGGAAAAATTTTTTTTATCATTTTTTCAAAAAAAGCAAATTGGGTAGTCCATGGTAATTTTTGGCCATAACTTAAATTATTTTTGTTCATAACTTCCTAAGTTTTCAAGATATTGACTTGATTTCTATTTTGTTGAATAGAGAAACATATTGGCTTTAAGTAGAATTCTTTTTTTTGCCGATAGTGGGAAAAATTTTTTTTATCATTTTTTTCAAAAAAAACAAAGGGGGTAGTCCATGGTAATTTTTGGTCATAACTTAAATTATTTTTGTTCATAACTTCCTAAGTTTTCAAGATATTGACTTGATTTCTATTTTGTTGAATAGAGAAACATATTGGCTTTAAGTAGAATTCTTCTTTTTGCCGATAGTGGGAAAAATTTTTTTTATCATTTTTTCAAAAAAAGCAAAGGGGGTAGTCCATGGTAATTTTTGGCCATAACTTAAATTATTTTTGTTCATAACTTCCTAAGTTTTCAAGATATTGACTTGATTTCTATTTTGTTGAATAGAGAAACATATTGGCTTTAAGTAGAATTCTTTTTTTTGCCGATAGTGGGAAAAAAATTTTTTATCATTTTTTCAAAAAAAGCAAAGGGGGTAGTCCATTGTAATTTTTGGCCATAACTTCCATTATTTTTGTTCATAACTTCCTAAGTTTTCAAGATATTGACTTGATTTCTATTTTGTTGAATAGAGAAACATATTGGCTTTAAGTAGAATTCTTTTTTTTGCCGATAGTGGAAAAAAATTTTTTTATCATTTTTTCAAAAAAAGCAAAGGGGGTAGTCCATGGTAATTTTTGGCCATAACTTAAATTATTTTTGTTCATAACTTCCTAAGTTTTCAAGATATTGACTTGATTTCTATTTTGTTGAATAGAGAAACATATTGGCTTTAAGTAGAATTCTTCTTTTTGCCGATAGTGGGAAAAAAATTTTTTATCATTTTTTCAAAAAAAGCAAAGGGGGTAGTCCATGGTAATTTTTGGCCATAACTTAAATTATTTTTGTTCATAACTTCCTAAGTTTTCAAGATATTGACTTGATTTCTATTTTGTTGAATAGAGAAACATATTGGCTTTAAGCAGATTTCTTTTTTTTGCCGATAGTGGGAAAAAATTTTTTTATCATTTTTTCAAAAAAAGCAAAGGGGGTAGTCCATGGTAATTTTTGGCCATAACTTAAATTATTTTTGTTCATAACTTCCTAAGTTTTCAAGATATTGACTTGATTTCTACTTTGTTGAATAGAGAAACATATTGGCTTTAAGTAGAATTCTTTTTTTTGCCGATAGTGGGAAAAAAATTTTTTATCGTTTTTTCAAAAAAAGCAAAGGGGGTAGTCCATGGTAATTTTTGGCCATAACTTAAATTATTTTTGTTCATAACTTCCTAAGTTTTCAAGATATTGACTTGATTTCTACTTTGTTGAATAGAGAAACATATTGGCTTTAAGTAGAATTCTTTTTTTTGCCGATAGTGGGAAAAAAATTTTTTATCGTTTTTTCAAAAAAAGCAAAGGGGGTATTGGCCATAACTTAAATTATTTTTGTTCATAACTTCCTAAGTTTTCAAGATATTGACTTGATTTCTATTTTGTTGAATAGAGAAACATATTGTCTTTAAGTAGAATTCTTTTTTTTGCCGATAGTGGGAAAAATTTTTTTTATCATTTTTTCAAAAAAAGCAAATTGGGTAGTCCATGGTAATTTTTGGCCATAACTTAAATTATTTTTGTTCATAACTTCCTAAGTTTTCAAGATATTGACTTGATTTCTATTTTGTTGAATAGAGAAACATATTGGCTTTAAGTAGAATTCTTTTTTTTGCCGATAGTGGGAAAAATTTTTTTTATCATTTTTTCAAAAAAAGCAAAGGGGGTAGTCCATGGTAATTTTTGGCCATAACTTAAATTATTTTTGTTCATAACTTCCTAAGTTTTCAAGATATTGACTTGATTTCTATTTTGTTGAATAGAGAAACATATTGGCTTTAAGTAGAATTCTTTTTTTTGCCGATAGTGGGAAAAAAATTTTTTATCATTTTTTCAAAAAAAGCAAAGGGGGTAGTCCATGGTAATTTTTGGCCATAACTTCCATTATTTTTGTGCATAACTTCCTAAGTTTTCAAGATATTGACTTGATTTCTATTTTGTTGAATAGAGAAACATATTGGCTTTAAGTAGAATTCTTTTTTTTGCCGATAGTGGGAAAAATTTTTTTTATCATTTTTTCAAAAAAAGCAAAGGGGGTAGTCCATGGTAATTTTTGGCCATAACTTAAATTATTTTTGTTCATAACTTCCTAAGTTTTCAAGATATTGACTTGATTTCTATTTTGTTGAATAGAGAAACATATTGGCTTTAAGTAGAATTCTTTTTTTTGCCGATAGTGGGAAAAAAATTTTTTATCATTTTTTCAAAAAAAGCAAAGGGGGTAGTCCATGGTAATTTTTGGCCATAACTTCCATTATTTTTGTTCATAACTTCCTAAGTTTTCAAGATATTGACTTGATTTCTATTTTGTTGAATAGAGAAACATATTGGCTTTAAGTAGAATTCTTTTTTTTGCCGATAGTGGGAAAAAATTTTTTTATCATTTTTTCAAAAAAAGCAAAGCGGGTAGTCCATGGTAATTTTTGGCCATAACTTAAATTATTTTTGTTCATAACTTCCTAAGTTTTCAAGATATTGACTTGATTTCTATTTTGTTGAATAGAGAAACATATTGGCTTTAAGTAGAATTCTTCTTTTTGCCGATAGTGGGAAAAAAATTTTTTATCATTTTTTCAAAAAAAGCAAAGGGGGTAGTCCATGGTAATTTTTGGCCATAACTTAAATTATTTTTGTTCATAACTTCCTAAGTTTTCAAGATATTGACTTGATTTCTATTTTGTTGAATAGAGAAACATATTGGCTTTAAGTAGAATTCTTTTTTTTGCCGATAGTGGGAAAAATTTTTTTATCATTTTTTCAAAAAAAGCAAAGGGGGTAGTCCATGGTAATTTTTGGCCATAACTTAAATTATTTTTGTTCATAACTTCCTAAGTTTTCAAGATATTGACTTGATTTCTATTTTGTTGAATAGAGAAACATATTGGCTTTAAGTAGAATTCTTTTTTTTGCCGATAGTGGGAAAAAATTTTTTTATCATTTTTTCAAAAAAAGCAAAGCGGGTAGTCCATGGTAATTTTTGGCCATAACTTAAATTATTTTTGTTCATAACTTCCTAAGTTTTCAAGATATTGACTTGATTTCTATTTTGTTGAATAGAGAAACATATTGGCTTTAAGTAGAATTCTTTTTTTTGCCGATAGTGGGAAAAAATTTTTTTTATCATTTTTTCAAAAAAAGCAAAGGGGGTAGTCCATGGTAATTTTTGGCCATAACTTAAATTATTTTTGTTCATAACTTCCTAAGTTTTCAAGATATTGACTTGATTTCTATTTTGTTGAATAGAGAAACATATTGGCTTTAAGTAGAATTCTTTTTTTTGCCGATAGTGGGAAAAATTTTTTTTATCATTTTTTCAAAAAAAGCAAAGGGGGTAGTCCATGGTAATTTTTGGCCATAACTTAAATTATTTTTGTTCATAACTTCCTAAGTTTTCAAGATATTGACTTGATTTCTATTTTGTTGAATAGAGAAACATATTGGCTTTAAGTAGAATTCTTTTTTTTGCCGATAGTGGGAAAAAATTTTTTTATCATTTTTTCAAAAAAAGCAAAGGGGGTAGTCCATGGTAATTTTTGGCCATAACTTAAATTATTTTTGTTCATAACTTCCTAAGTTTTCAAGATATTGACTTGATTTCTATTTTGTTGAATAGAGAAACATATTGGCTTTAAGTAGAATTCTTCTTTTTGCCGATAGTGGGAAAAAATTTTTTTATCATTTTTTCAAAAAAAGCAAAGGGGGTAGTCCATGGTAATTTTTGGCCATAACTTAAATTATTTTTGTTCATAACTTCCTAAGTTTTCAAGATATTGACTTGATTTCTATTTTGTTGAATAGAGAAACATATTGGCTTTAAGCAGATTTCTTTTTTTTGCCGATAGTGGGAAAAATTTTTTTTATCATTTTTTCAAAAAAAGCAAAGGGGGTAGTCCATGGTAATTTTTGGCCATAACTTAAATTATTTTTGTTCATAACTTCCTAAGTTTTCAAGATATTGACTTGATTTCTACTTTGTTGAATAGAGAAACATATTGGCTTTAAGTAGAATTCTTTTTTTTGCCGATAGTGGGAAAAAAATTTTTTATCGTTTTTTCAAAAAAAGCAAAGGGGGTATTGGCCATAACTTAAATTATTTTTGTTCATAACTTCCTAAGTTTTCAAGATATTGACTTGATTTCTATTTTGTTGAATAGAGAAACATATTGTCTTTAAGTAGAATTCTTTTTTTTGCCGATAGTGGGAAAAATTTTTTTTATCATTTTTTCAAAAAAAGCAAATTGGGTAGTCCATGGTAATTTTTGGCCATAACTTAAATTATTTTTGTTCATAACTTCCTAAGTTTTCAAGATATTGACTTGATTTCTATTTTGTTGAATAGAGAAACATATTGGCTTTAAGTAGAATTCTTTTTTTTGCCGATAGTGGGAAAAATTTTTTTTATCATTTTTTCAAAAAAAGCAAAGGGGGTAGTCCATGGTAATTTTTGGCCATAACTTAAATTATTTTTGTTCATAACTTCCTAAGTTTTCAAGATATTGACTTGATTTCTATTTTGTTGAATAGAGAAACATATTGGCTTTAAGTAGAATTCTTTTTTTTGCCGATAGTGGGAAAAAATTTTTTTATCATTTTTTCAAAAAAAGCAAAGGGGGTAGTCCATGGTAATTTTTGGCCATAACTTCCATTATTTTTGTTCATAACTTCCTAAGTTTTCAAGATATTGACTTGATTTCTATTTTGTTAAATAGAGAAACATATTGTCTTTAAGTAGAATTCTTTTTTTTGCCGATAGTGGAAAAAAATTTTTTTATCTTTTTTTCAAAAAAAGCAAAGGGGGTAGTCCATGGTAATTTTTGGCCATAACTTCCATTATTTTTGTGCATAACTTCCTAAGTTTTCAAGATATTGACTTGATTTCTATTTTGTTGAATAGAGAAACATATTGGCTTTAAGTAGAATTCTTCTTTTTGCCGATAGTGGGAAAAAATTTTTTTATCATTTTTTCAAAAAAAGCAAAGGGGGTAGTCCATGGTAATTTTTGGCCATAACTTCCATTATTTTTGTTCATAACTTCCTAAGTTTTCAAGATATTGACTTGATTTCTATTTTGTTGAATAGAGAAACATATTGGCTTTAAGTAGAATTCTTTTTTTTGCCGATAGTGGGAAAAATTTTTTTATCATTTTTTCAAAAAAAGCAAAGGGGGTAGTCCATGGTAATTTTTGGCCATAACTTCCATTATTTTTGTTCATAACTTCCTAAGTTTTCAAGATATTGACTTGATTTCTATTTTGTTGAATAGAGAAACATATTGGCTTTAAGTAGAATTCTTTTTTTTGCCGATAGTGGGAAAAAATTTTTTTATCATTTTTTCAAAAAAAGCAAAGGGGGTAGTCCATGGTAATTTTTGGCCATAACTTAAATTATTTTTGTTCATAACTTCCTAAGTTTTCAAGATATTGACTTGATTTCTATTTTGTTGAATAGAGAAACATATTGGCTTTAAGTAGAATTCTTTTTTTTGCCGATAGTGGGAAAAATTTTTTTTATCATTTTTTCAAAAAAAGCAAAGGGGGTAGTCCATGGTAATTTTTGGCCATAACTTAAATTATTTTTGTTCATAACTTCCTAAGTTTTCAAGATATTGACTTGATTTCTATTTTGTTGAATAGAGAAACATATTGGCTTTAAGTAGAATTCTTTTTTTTGCCGATAGTGGGAAAAATTTTTTTTATCATTTTTTCAAAAAAAGCAAAGGGGGTAGTCCATGGTAATTTTTGGCCATAACTTAAATTATTTTTGTTCATAACTTCCTAAGTTTTCAAGATATTGACTTGATTTCTATTTTGTTGAATAGAGAAACATATTGGCTTTAAGTAGAATTCTTCTTTTTGCCGATAGTGGGAAAAAAATTTTTTATCATTTTTTCAAAAAAAGCAAAGGGGGTAGTCCATGGTAATTTTTGGCCAAACCTTAAATTATTTTTGTTCATAACTTCCTAAGTTTTCAAGATATTGACTTGATTTCTATTTTGTTGAATAGAGAAACATATTGGCTTTAAGTAGAATTCTTTTTTTTGCCGATAGTGGGAAAAATTTTTTTATCATTTTTTCAAAAAAAGCAAAGGGGGTAGTCCATGGTAATTTTTGGCCATAACTTCCATTATTTTTGTTCATAACTTCCTAAGTTTTCAAGATATTGACTTGATTTCTATTTTGTTGAATAGAGAAACATATTGGCTTTAAGTAGAATTCTTTTTTTTGCCGATAGTGGGAAAAAATTTTTTTATCATTTTTTCAAAAAAAGCAAAGCGGGTAGTCCATGGTAATTTTTGGCCATAACTTAAATTATTTTTGTTCATAACTTCCTAAGTTTTCAAGATATTGACTTGATTTCTATTTTGTTGAATAGAGAAACATATTGGCTTTAAGTAGAATTCTTCTTTTTGCCGATAGTGGGAAAAAAATTTTTTATCATTTTTTCAAAAAAAGCAAAGGGGGTAGTCCATGGTAATTTTTTGGCCATAACTTAAATTATTTTTGTTCATAACTTCCTAAGTTTTCAAGATATTGACTTGATTTCTATTTTGTTGAATAGAGAAACATATTGGCTTTAAGTAGAATTCTTTTTTTTGCCGATAGTGGGAAAAATTTTTTTATCATTTTTTCAAAAAAAGCAAAGGGGGTAGTCCATGGTAATTTTTGGCCATAACTTAAATTATTTTTGTTCATAACTTCCTAAGTTTTCAAGATATTGACTTGATTTCTATTTTGTTGAATAGAGAAACATATTGGCTTTAAGTAGAATTCTTTTTTTTGCCGATAGTGGGAAAAAATTTTTTTATCATTTTTTCAAAAAAAGCAAAGCGGGTAGTCCATGGTAATTTTTGGCCATAACTTAAATTATTTTTGTTCATAACTTCCTAAGTTTTCAAGATATTGACTTGATTTCTATTTTGTTGAATAGAGAAACATATTGGCTTTAAGTAGAATTCTTTTTTTTGCCGATAGTGGGAAAAAATTTTTTTTATCATTTTTTCAAAAAAAGCAAAGGGGGTAGTCCATGGTAATTTTTGGCCATAACTTAAATTATTTTTGTTCATAACTTCCTAAGTTTTCAAGATATTGACTTGATTTCTATTTTGTTGAATAGAGAAACATATTGGCTTTAAGTAGAATTCTTTTTTTTGCCGATAGTGGGAAAAATTTTTTTTATCATTTTTTCAAAAAAAGCAAAGGGGGTAGTCCATGGTAATTTTTGGCCATAACTTAAATTATTTTTGTTCATAACTTCCTAAGTTTTCAAGATATTGACTTGATTTCTATTTTGTTGAATAGAGAAACATATTGGCTTTAAGTAGAATTCTTTTTTTTGCCGATAGTGGGAAAAAAATTTTTTATCATTTTTTCAAAAAAAGCAAAGGGGGTAGTCCATGGTAATTTTTGGCCATAACTTAAATTATTTTTGTTCATAACTTCCTAAGTTTTCAAGATATTGACTTGATTTCTATTTTGTTGAATAGAGAAACATATTGGCTTTAAGTAGAATTCTTCTTTTTGCCGATAGTGGGAAAAAATTTTTTTATCATTTTTTCAAAAAAAGCAAAGGGGGTAGTCCATGGTAATTTTTGGCCATAACTTAAATTATTTTTGTTCATAACTTCCTAAGTTTTCAAGATATTGACTTGATTTCTATTTTGTTGAATAGAGAAACATATTGGCTTTAAGTAGAATTCTTTTTTTTGCCGATAGTGGGAAAAATTTTTTTATCATTTTTTCAAAAAAAGCAAAGGGGGTAGTCCATGGTAATTTTTGGCCATAACTTCCATTATTTTTGTTCATAACTTCCTAAGTTTTCAAGATATTGACTTGATTTCTATTTTGTTGAATAGAGAAACATATTGGCTTTAAGTAGAATTCTTTTTTTTGCCGATAGTGGGAAAAAATTTTTTTATCATTTTTTCAAAAAAAGCAAAGCGGGTAGTCCATGGTAATTTTTGGCCATAACTTAAATTATTTTTGTTCATAACTTCCTAAGTTTTCAAGATATTGACTTGATTTCTATTTTGTTGAATAGAGAAACATATTGGCTTTAAGTAGAATTCTTTTTTTTGCCGATAGTGGGAAAAATTTTTTTTATCATTTTTTCAAAAAAAGCAAAGGGGGTAGTCCATGGTAATTTTTGGCCATAACTTAAATTATTTTTGTTCATAACTTCCTAAGTTTTCAAGATATTGACTTGATTTCTATTTTGTTGAATAGAGAAACATATTGGCTTTAAGTAGAATTCTTCTTTTTGCCGATAGTGGGAAAAAAATTTTTTATCATTTTTTCAAAAAAAGCAAAGGGGGTAGTCCATGGTAATTTTTGGCCAAACCTTAAATTATTTTTGTTCATAACTTCCTAAGTTTTCAAGATATTGACTTGATTTCTATTTTGTTGAATAGAGAAACATATTGGCTTTAAGTAGAATTCTTTTTTTTGCCGATAGTGGGAAAAATTTTTTTATCATTTTTTCAAAAAAAGCAAAGGGGGTAGTCCATGGTAATTTTTGGCCATAACTTCCATTATTTTTGTTCATAACTTCCTAAGTTTTCAAGATATTGACTTGATTTCTATTTTGTTGAATAGAGAAACATATTGGCTTTAAGTAGAATTCTTTTTTTTGCCGATAGTGGGAAAAAATTTTTTTATCATTTTTTCAAAAAAAGCAAAGCGGGTAGTCCATGGTAATTTTTGGCCATAACTTAAATTATTTTTGTTCATAACTTCCTAAGTTTTCAAGATATTGACTTGATTTCTATTTTGTTGAATAGAGAAACATATTGGCTTTAAGTAGAATTCTTCTTTTTGCCGATAGTGGGAAAAAATTTTTTATCATTTTTTCAAAAAAAGCAAAGGGGGTAGTCCATGGTAATTTTTGGCCATAACTTAAATTATTTTTGTTCATAACTTCCTAAGTTTTCAAGATATTGACTTGATTTCTATTTTGTTGAATAGAGAAACATATTGGCTTTAAGTAGAATTCTTTTTTTTGCCGATAGTGGGAAAAATTTTTTTATCATTTTTTCAAAAAAAGCAAAGGGGGTAGTCCATGGTAATTTTTGGCCATAACTTCCATTATTTTTGTTCATAACTTCCTAAGTTTTCAAGATATTGACTTGATTTCTATTTTGTTGAATAGAGAAACATATTGGCTTTAAGTAGAATTCTTTTTTTTGCCGATAGTGGGAAAAAATTTTTTTATCATTTTTTCAAAAAAAGCAAAGGGGGTAGTCCATGGTAATTTTTGGCCATAACTTAAATTATTTTTGTTCATAACTTCCTAAGTTTTCAAGATATTGACTTGATTTCTATTTTGTTGAATAGAGAAACATATTGGCTTTAAGTAGAATTCTTTTTTTTGCCGATAGTGGGAAAAAATTTTTTTATCATTTTTTCAAAAAAAGCAAAGCGGGTAGTCCATGGTAATTTTTGGCCATAACTTAAATTATTTTTGTTCATAACTTCCTAAGTTTTCAAGATATTGACTTGATTTATATTTTGTTGAATAGAGAAACATATTGGCTTTAAGTAGAATTCTTTTTTTTGCCGATAGTGGGAAAAAATTTTTTTTATCATTTTTTCAAAAAAAGCAAAGGGGGTAGTCCATGGTAATTTTTGGCCATAACTTAAATTATTTTTGTTCATAACTTCCTAAGTTTTCAAGATATTGACTTGATTTCTATTTTGTTGAATAGAGAAACATATTGGCTTTAAGTAGAATTCTTTTTTTTGCCGATAGTGGGAAAAATTTTTTTTATCATTTTTTCAAAAAAAGCAAAGGGGGTAGTCCATGGTAATTTTTGGCCATAACTTAAATTATTTTTGTTCATAACTTCCTAAGTTTTCAAGATATTGACTTGATTTCTATTTTGTTGAATAGAGAAACATATTGGCTTTAAGTAGAATTCTTTTTTTTGCCGATAGTGGGAAAAAAATTTTTTATCATTTTTTCAAAAAAAGCAAAGCGGGTAGTCCATGGTAATTTTTGGCCATAACTTAAATTATTTTTGTTCATAACTTCCTAAGTTTTCAAGATATTGACTTGATTTCTATTTTGTTGAATAGAGAAACATATTGGCTTTAAGTAGAATTCTTTTTTTTGCCGATAGTGGGAAAAAATTTTTTTATCATTTTTTCAAAAAAAGCAAAGGGGGTAGTCCATGGTAATTTTTGGCCATAACTTAAATTATTTTTGTTCATAACTTCCTAAGTTTTCAAGATATTGACTTGATTTCTATTTTGTTGAATAGAGAAACATATTGGCTTTAAGTAGAATTCTTTTTTTTGCCGATAGTGGGAAAAATTTTTTTTATCATTTTTTCAAAAAAAGCAAAGGGGGTAGTCCATGGTAATTTTTGGCCATAACTTAAATTATTTTTGTTCATAACTTCCTAAGTTTTCAAGATATTGACTTGATTTCTATTTTGTTGAATAGAGAAACATATTGGCTTTAAGTAGAATTCTTTTTTTTGCCGATAGTGGGAAAAAAATTTTTTATCATTTTTTCAAAAAAAGCAAAGCGGGTAGTCCATGGTAATTTTTGGCCATAACTTAAATTATTTTTGTTCATAACTTCCTAAGTTTTCAAGATATTGACTTGATTTCTATTTTGTTGAATAGAGAAACATATTGGCTTTAAGTAGAATTCTTTTTTTTGCCGATAGTAGGAAAAAAATTTTTTATCATTTTTTCAAAAAAAGCAAAGGGGGTAGTCCATGGTAATTTTTGGCCATAACTTAAATTATTTTTGTTCATAACTTCCTAAGTTTTCAAGATATTGACTTGATTTCTATTTTGTTGAATAGAGAAACATATTGGCTTTAAGTAGAATTCTTTTTTTTGCCGATAGTGGGAAAAAATTTTTTTATCATTTTTTCAAAAAAAGCAAAGGGGGTAGTCCATGGTAATTTTTGGCCATAACTTAAATTATTTTTGTTCATAACTTCCTAAGTTTTCAAGATATTGACTTGATTTCTATTTTGTTGAATAGAGAAACATATTGGCTTTAAGTAGAATTCTTTTTTTTGCCGATAGTGGGAAAAATTTTTTTTATCATTTTTTCAAAAAAAGCAAAGGGGGTAGTCCATGGTAATTTTTGGCCATAACTTAAATTATTTTTGTTCATAACTTCCTAAGTTTTCAAGATATTGACTTGATTTCTATTTTGTTGAATAGAGAAACATATTGGCTTTAAGTAGAATTCTTTTTTTTGCCGATAGTGGGAAAAAAATTTTTTATCATTTTTTCAAAAAAAGCAAAGCGGGTAGTCCATGGTAATTTTTGGCCATAACTTAAATTATTTTTGTTCATAACTTCCTAAGTTTTCAAGATATTGACTTGATTTCTATTTTGTTGAATAGAGAAACATATTGGCTTTAAGTAGAATTCTTTTTTTTGCCGATAGTGGGAAAAAATTTTTTTTATCATTTTTTCAAAAAAAGCAAAGGGGGTAGTCCATGGTAATTTTTGGCCATAACTTAAATTATTTTTGTTCATAACTTCCTAAGTTTTCAAGATATTGACTTGATTTCTATTTTGTTGAATAGAGAAACATATTGGCTTTAAGTAGAATTCTTTTTTTTGCCGATAGTGGGAAAAATTTTTTTTATCATTTTTTCAAAAAAAGCAAAGGGGGTAGTCCATGGTAATTTTTGGCCATAACTTAAATTATTTTTGTTCATAACTTCCTAAGTTTTCAAGATATTGACTTGATTTCTATTTTGTTGAATAGAGAAACATATTGGCTTTAAGTAGAATTCTTTTTTTTGCCGATAGTGGGAAAAAAATTTTTTATCATTTTTTCAAAAAAAGCAAAGCGGGTAGTCCATGGTAATTTTTGGCCATAACTTAAATTATTTTTGTTCATAACTTCCTAAGTTTTCAAGATATTGACTTGATTTCTATTTTGTTGAATAGAGAAACATATTGGCTTTAAGTAGAATTCTTTTTTTTGCCGATAGTAGGAAAAAAATTTTTTATCATTTTTTCAAAAAAAGCAAAGGGGGTAGTCCATGGTAATTTTTGGCCATAACTTAAATTATTTTTGTTCATAACTTCCTAAGTTTTCAAGATATTGACTTGATTTCTATTTTGTTGAATAGAGAAACATATTGGCTTTAAGTAGAATTCTTTTTTTTGCCGATAGTGGGAAAAATTTTTTTTATCATTTTTTCAAAAAAAGCAAAGGGGGTAGTCCATGGTAATTTTTGGCCATAACTTAAATTATTTTTGTTCATAACTTCCTAAGTTTTCAAGATATTGACTTGATTTCTATTTTGTTGAATAGAGAAACATATTGGCTTTAAGTAGAATTCTTTTTTTTGCCGATAGTGGGAAAAAAATTTTTTATCATTTTTTCAAAAAAAGCAAAGCGGGTAGTCCATGGTAATTTTTGGCCATAACTTAAATTATTTTTGTTCATAACTTCCTAAGTTTTCAAGATATTGACTTGATTTCTATTTTGTTGAATAGAGAAACATATTGGCTTTAAGTAGAATTCTTTTTTTTGCCGATAGTGGGAAAAAATTTTTTTATCATTTTTTCAAAAAAAGCAAAGGGGGTAGTCCATGGTAATTTTTGGCCATAACTTAAATTATTTTTGTTCATAACTTCCTAAGTTTTCAAGATATTGACTTGATTTCTATTTTGTTGAATAGAGAAACATATTGGCTTTAAGTAGAATTCTTTTTTTTGCCGATAGTGGGAAAAATTTTTTTTATCATTTTTTCAAAAAAAGCAAAGGGGGTAGTCCATGGTAATTTTTGGCCATAACTTAAATTATTTTTGTTCATAACTTCCTAAGTTTTCAAGATATTGACTTGATTTCTATTTTGTTGAATAGAGAAACATATTGGCTTTAAGTAGAATTCTTTTTTTTGCCGATAGTGGGAAAAAAATTTTTTATCATTTTTTCAAAAAAAGCAAAGCGGGTAGTCCATGGTAATTTTTGGCCATAACTTAAATTATTTTTGTTCATAACTTCCTAAGTTTTCAAGATATTGACTTGATTTCTATTTTGTTGAATAGAGAAACATATTGGCTTTAAGTAGAATTCTTTTTTTTGCCGATAGTAGGAAAAAAATTTTTTATCATTTTTTCAAAAAAAGCAAAGGGGGTAGTCCATGGTAATTTTTGGCCATAACTTAAATTATTTTTGTTCATAACTTCCTAAGTTTTCAAGATATTGACTTGATTTCTATTTTGTTGAATAGAGAAACATATTGGCTTTAAGTAGAATTCTTTTTTTTGCCGATAGTGGGAAAAAATTTTTTTTATCATTTTTTCAAAAAAAGCAAAGGGGGTAGTCCATGGTAATTTTTGGCCATAACTTAAATTATTTTTGTTCATAACTTCCTAAGTTTTCAAGATATTGACTTGATTTCTATTTTGTTGAATAGAGAAACATATTGGCTTTAAGTAGAATTCTTTTTTTTGCCGATAGTGGGAAAAATTTTTTTTATCATTTTTTCAAAAAAAGCAAAGGGGGTAGTCCATGGTAATTTTTGGCCATAACTTCCATTATTTTTGTTCATAACTTCCTAAGTTTTCAAGATATTGACTTGATTTCTATTTTGTTGAATAGAGAAACATATTGGCTTTAAGTAGATTTCTTTTTTTTGCCGATAGTGGGAATAAATTTTTTTATCATTTTTTCAAAAAAAGCAAAGGGGGTAGTCCATGGTAATTTTTGGCCATAACTTCCATTATTTTTGTTCATAACTTCCTAAGTTTTCAAGATATTGACTTGATTTCTATTTTGTTGAATAGAGAAACATATTGGCTTTAAGTAGAATTCTTCTTTTTGCCGATAGTGGGAAAAAAATTTTTTATCATTTTTTCAAAAAAAGCAAAGGGGGTAGTCCATGGTAATTTTTGGCCATAACTTCCATTATTTTTGTTCATAACTTCCTAAGTTTTCAAGATATTGACTTGATTTCTATTTTGTTGAATAGAGAAACATATTGGCTTTAAGTAGAATTCTTTTTTTTGCCGATAGTGGGAAAAAAATTTTTTATCATTTTTTCAAAAAAAGCAAAGCGGGTAGTCCATGGTAATTTTTGGCCATAACTTAAATTATTTTTGTTCATAACTTCCTAAGTTTTCAAGATATTGACTTGATTTCTATTTTGTTGAATAGAGAAACATATTGGCTTTAAGTAGAATTCTTTTTTTTGCCGATAGTGGGAAAAATTTTTTTTATCATTTTTTCAAAAAAAGCAAAGGGGGTAGTCCATGGTAATTTTTGGCCATAACTTCCATTATTTTTGTTCATAACTTCCTAAGTTTTCAAGATATTGACTTGATTTCTATTTTGTTGAATAGAGAAACATATTGGCTTTAAGTAGATTTCTTTTTTTTGCCGATAGTGGGAATAAATTTTTTTATCATTTTTTCAAAAAAAGCAAAGGGGGTAGTCCATGGTAATTTTTGGCCATAACTTCCATTATTTTTGTTCATAACTTCCTAAGTTTTCAAGATATTGACTTGATTTCTATTTTGTTGAATAGAGAAACATATTGGCTTTAAGTAGAATTCTTCTTTTTGCCGATAGTGGGAAAAAATTTTTTTATCATTTTTTCAAAAAAAGCAAAGGGGGTAGTCCATGGTAATTTTTGGCCATAACTTCCATTATTTTTGTTCATAACTTCCTAAGTTTTCAAGATATTGACTTGATTTCTATTTTGTTGAATAGAGAAACATATTGGCTTTAAGTAGAATTCTTTTTTTTGCCGATAGTGGGAAAAAATTTTTTTATCATTTTTTCAAAAAAAGCAAAGCGGGTAGTCCATGGTAATTTTTGGCAATAACTTAAATTATTTTTGTTCATAACTTCCTAAGTTTTCAAGATATTGACTTGATTTCTATTTTGTTGAATAGAGAAACATATTGGCTTTAAGTAGAATTCTTTTTTTTGCCGATAGTGGGAAAAAATTTTTTTATCATTTTTTCAAAAAAAACAAAGGGGGTAGTCCATGGTAATTTTTGGCCATAACTTAAATTATTTTTGTTCATAACTTCCTAAGTTTTCAAGATATTGACTTGATTTCTATTTTGTTGAATAGAGAAACATATTGGCTTTAAGTAGAATTCTTTTTTTTGCCGATAGTGGGAAAAAAATTTTTTATCATTTTTTCAAAAAAAGCAAAGCGGGTAGTCCATGGTAATTTTTGGCCATAACTTAAATTATTTTTGTTCATAACTTCCTAAGTTTTCAAGATATTGACTTGATTTCTATTTTGTTGAATAGAGAAACATATTGGCTTTAAGTAGAATTCTTTTTTTTGCCGATAGTGGGAAAAAATTTTTTTATCATTTTTTCAAAAAAAGCAAAGGGGGTAGTCCATGGTAATTTTTGGCCATAACTTAAATTATTTTTGTTCATAACTTCCTAAGTTTTCAAGATATTGACTTGATTTCTATTTTGTTGAATAGAGAAACATATTGGCTTTAAGTAGAATTCTTTTTTTTGCCGATAGTGGGAAAAAATTTTTTTATCATTTTTTCAAAAAAAGCAAAGGGGGTAGTCCATGGTAATTTTTGGCCATAACTTAAATTATTTTTGTTCATAACTTCCTAAGTTTTCAAGATATTGACTTGATTTCTATTTCGTTGAATAGAGAAACATATTGGCTTTAAGTAGAATTCTTTTTTTTGCCGATAGTGGGAAAAAAATTTTTTATCATTTTTTCAAAAAAAGCAAAGGTAATTTTTGGCCATAACTTAAATTATTTTTGTTCATAACTTCCTAAGTTTTCAAGATATTGACTTGATTTCTATTTTGTTGAATAGAGAAACATATTGGCTTTAAGCAGATTTCTTTTTTTTGCCGATAGTGGGAAAAAATTTTTTTATCATTTTTTCAAAAAAAGCAAAGGGGGTAGTCCATGGTAATTTTTGGCCATAACTTAAATTATTTTTGTTCATAACTTCCTAAGTTTTCAAGATATTGACTTGATTTCTATTTTGTTGAATAGAGAAACATATTGGCTTTAAGTAGAATTGTTTTTTTTGCCGATAGTGGGAAAAATTTTTTTTATCATTTTTTCAAAAAAAGCAAAGGGGGTAGTCCATGGTAATATTTGGCCATAACTTCCATTATTTTTGTTCATAACTTCCTAAGTTTTCAAGATATTGACTTGATTTTTATTTTGTTGAATAGAGAAACATATTGGCTTTAAGTAGATTTCTTTTTTTTGCCGATAGTGGGAATAAATTTTTTTATCATTTTTTCAAAAAAAGCAAAGGGGGTAGTCCATGGTAATTTTTGGCCATAACTTCCATTATTTTTGTTCATAACTTCCTAAGTTTTCAAGATATTGACTTGATTTCTATTTTGTTGAATAGAGAAACATATTGGCTTTAAGTAGAATTCTTCTTTTTGCCGATAGTGGGAAAAAAATTTTTTATCATTTTTTCAAAAAAAGCAAAGGGGGTAGTCCATGGTAATTTTTGGCCATAACTTCCATTATTTTTGTTCATAACTTCCTAAGTTTTCAAGATATTGACTTGATTTCTATTTTGTTGAATAGAGAAACATATTGGCTTTAAGTAGAATTCTTTTTTTTGCCGATAGTGGGAAAAAATTTTTTTATCATTTTTTCAAAAAAAGCAAAGCGGGTAGTCCATGGTAATTTTTGGCCATAACTTAAATTATTTTTGTTCATAACTTCCTAAGTTTTCAAGATATTGACTTGATTTCTATTTTGTTGAATAGAGAAACATATTGGCTTTAAGTAGAATTCTTTTTTTTGCCGATAGTGGGAAAAAATTTTTTTATCATTTTTTCAAAAAAAGCAAAGGGGGTAGTCCATGGTAATTTTTGGCCATAACTTAAATTATTTTTGTTCATAACTTCCTAAGTTTTCAAGATATTGACTTGATTTCTATTTTGTTGAATAGAGAAACATATTGGCTTTAAGTAGAATTCTTTTTTTTGCCGATAGTGGGAAAAAAATTTTTTATCATTTTTTCAAAAAAAGCAAAGCGGGTAGTCCATGGTAATTTTTGGCCATAACTTAAATTATTTTTGTTCATAACTTCCTAAGTTTTCAAGATATTGACTTGATTTCTATTTTGTTGAATAGAGAAACATATTGGCTTTAAGTAGAATTCTTTTTTTTGCCGATAGTGGGAAAAAAATTTTTTATCATTTTTTCAAAAAAAGCAAAGGGGGTAGTCCATGGTAATTTTTGGCCATAACTTAAATTATTTTTGTTCATAACTTCCTAAGTTTTCAAGATATTGACTTGATTTCTATTTTGTTGAATAGAGAAACATATTGGCTTTAAGTAGAATTCTTTTTTTTGCCGATAGTGGGAAAAAAATTTTTTATCATTTTTTCAAAAAAAGCAAAGGGGGTAGTCCATGGTAATTTTTGGCCATAACTTAAATTATTTTTGTTCATAACTTCCTAAGTTTTCAAGATATTGACTTGATTTCTATTTCGTTGAATAGAGAAACATATTGGCTTTAAGTAGAATTCTTTTTTTTGCCGATAGTGGGAAAAAAATTTTTTATCATTTTTTCAAAAAAAGCAAAGGTAATTTTTGGCCATAACTTAAATTATTTTTGTTCATAACTTCCTAAGTTTTCAAGATATTGACTTGATTTCTATTTTGTTGAATAGAGAAACATATTGGCTTTAAGCAGATTTCTTTTTTTTGCCGATAGTGGGAAAAAATTTTTTTTATCATTTTTTCAAAAAAAGCAAAGGGGGTAGTCCATGGTAATTTTTGGCCATAACTTAAATTATTTTTGTTCATAACTTCCTAAGTTTTCAAGATATTGACTTGATTTCTATTTTGTTGAATAGAGAAACATATTGGCTTTAAGCAGATTTCTTTTTTTTGCCGATAGTGGGAAAAAATTTTTTTATCATTTTTTCAAAAAAAGCAAAGGGGGTAGTCCATGGTAATTTTTGGCCATAACTTAAATTATTTTTGTTCATAACTTCCTAAGTTTTCAAGATATTGACTTGATTTCTATTTTGTTGAATAGAGAAACATATTGGCTTTAAGTAGAATTCTTTTTTTTGCCGATAGTGGGAAAAAAATTTTTTATCGTTTTTTCAAAAAAAGCAAAGGGGGTATTGGCCATAACTTAAATTATTTTTGTTCATAACTTCCTAAGTTTTCAAGATATTGACTTGATTTCTATTTTGTTGAATAGAGAAACATATTGGCTTTAAGTAGAATTCTTTTTTTTGCCGATAGTGGGAAAAATTTTTTATCATTTTTTCAAAAAAAGCAAATTGGGTAGTCCATGGTAATTTTTGGCCATAACTTAAATTATTTTTGTTCATAACTTCCTAAGTTTTCAAGATATTGACTTGATTTCTATTTTGTTGAATAGAGAAACATATTGGCTTTAAGTAGAATTCTTTTTTTTGCCGATAGTGGGAAAAAATTTTTTTATAATTTTTTCAAAAAAAGCAAAGGGGGTAGTCCATGGTAATTTTTGGCCATAACTTAAATTATTTTTGTTCATAACTTCCTAAGTTTTCAAGATATTGACTTGATTTCTATTTTGTTGAATAGAGAAACATATTGGCTTTAAGTAGAATTCTTCTTTTTGCCGATAGTGGGAAAAAATTTTTTTATCATTTTTTCAAAAAAAGCAAAGGGGGTAGTCCATGGTAGTTTTTGGCCATAACTTAAATTATTTTTGTTCATAACTTCCTAAGTTTTCAAGATATTGACTTGATTTCTATTTTGTTGAATAGAGAAACATATTGGCTTTAAGTAGAATTCTTTTTTTTGCCGATAGTGGGAAAAAAATTTTTTATCATTTTTTCAAAAAAAGCAAAGGGGGTAGTCCATGGTAATTTTTGGCCATAACTTCCATTATTTTTGTTCATAACTTCCTAAGTTTTCAAGATATTGACTTGATTTCTATTTTGTTGAATAGAGAAACATATTGGCTTTAAGTAGAATTCTTTTTTTTGCCGATAGTGGGAAAAAATTTTTTTATCATTTTTTCAAAAAAAGCAAAGGGGGTAGTCCATGGTAATTTTTGGCCATAACTTCCATTATTTTTGTTCATAACTTCCTAAGTTTTCAAGATATTGACTTGATTTCTATTTTGTTGAATAGAGAAACATATTGGCTTTAAGTAGAATTCTTTTTTTTGCCGATAGTGGGAAAAAAAATTTTTATCATTTTTTCAAAAAAAGCAAAGGGGGTAGTCCATGGTAATTTTTGGCCATAACTTAAATTATTTTTGTTCATAACTTCCTAAGTTTTCAAGATATCGACTTGATTTCTATTTTGTTGAATAGAGAAACATATTGGCTTTAAGTAGAATTCTTTTTTTTGCCGATTATGGGAAAAAAAATTTTTATCATTTT
The DNA here is from genome assembly GCA_947397855.1 of Thelaira solivaga. NCBI lineage: Eukaryota > Metazoa > Arthropoda > Insecta > Diptera > Tachinidae > Thelaira > Thelaira solivaga. The sequence goes on along the minus strand of OX377612.1, from coordinate 22,922,792 downwards.
TTCATAAAAAGCAAAGGGGGTAGTCCATGGTAGTTTTTGGCCATAACTTAAATTATTTTTGTTCATAACTTCCTAAGTTTTCAAGATATTGACTTGATTTCTATTTTGTTGAATAGAGAAACATATTGGCTTTAAGTAGAATTCTTTTTTTTGCCGATAGTGGGAAAAAAATTTTTTATCATTTTTTCAAAAAAAGCAAAGGGGGTAGTCCATGGTAATTTTTGGCCATAACTTCCATTATTTTTGTTCATAACTTCCTAAGTTTTCAAGATATTGACTTGATTTCTATTTTGTTGAATAGAGAAACATATTGGCTTTAAGTAGAATTCTTTTTTTTGCCGATAGTGGAAAAAAATTTTTTTATCATTTTTTCAAAAAAAGCAAAGGGGGTAGTCCATGGTAATTTTTGGCCATAACTTCCATTATTTTTGTTCATAACTTCCTAAGTTTTCAAGATATTGACTTGATTTCTATTTTGTTGAATAGAGAAACATATTGGCTTTAAGTAGAATTCTTTTTTTTGCCGATAGTGGGAAAAAAAATTTTTATCATTTTTTCAAAAAAAGCAAAGGGGGTAGTCCATGGTAATTTTTGGCCATAACTTAAATTATTTTTGTTCATAACTTCCTAAGTTTTCAAGATATCGACTTGATTTCTATTTTGTTGAATAGAGAAACATATTGGCTTTAAGTAGAATTCTTTTTTTTGCCGATTATGGGAAAAAAAATTTTTATCATTTTTTCATAAAAAGCAAAGGGGGTAGTCCATGGTAATTTTTGGCCATAACTTAAATTATTTTTGTTCATAACTTCCTAAGTTTTCAAGATATTGACTTGATTTCTATTTTGTTGAATAGAGAAACATATTGGCTTTAAGTAGAATTCTTTTTTTTGCCGATAGTGGGAAAAAAATTTTTTATCGTTTTTTCAAAAAAAGCAAAGGGGGTATTGGCCATAACTTAAATTATTTTTGTTCATAACTTCCTAAGTTTTCAAGATATTGACTTGATTTCTATTTTGTTGAATAGAGAAACATATTGGCTTTAAGTAGAATTCTTTTTTTTGCCGATAGTGGGAAAAATTTTTTATCATTTTTTCAAAAAAAGCAAATTGGGTAGTCCATGGTAATTTTTGGCCATAACTTAAATTATTTTTGTTCATAACTTCCTAAGTTTTCAAGATATTGACTTGATTTCTATTTTGTTGAATAGAGAAACATATTGGCTTTAAGTAGAATTCTTTTTTTTGCCGATAGTGGGAAAAAATTTTTTATAATTTTTTCAAAAAAAGCAAAGGGGGTAGTCCATGGTAATTTTTGGCCATAACTTAAATTATTTTTGTTCATAACTTCCTAAGTTTTCAAGATATTGACTTGATTTCTATTTTGTTGAATAGAGAAACATATTGGCTTTAAGTAGAATTCTTCTTTTTGCCGATAGTGGGAAAAAATTTTTTTATCATTTTTTCAAAAAAAGCAAAGGGGGTAGTCCATGGTAGTTTTTGGCCATAACTTAAATTATTTTTGTTCATAACTTCCTAAGTTTTCAAGATATTGACTTGATTTCTATTTTGTTGAATAGAGAAACATATTGGCTTTAAGTAGAATTCTTTTTTTTGCCGATAGTGGGAAAAAAATTTTTTATCATTTTTTCAAAAAAAGCAAAGGGGGTAGTCCATGGTAATTTTTGGCCATAACTTCCATTATTTTTGTTCATAACTTCCTAAGTTTTCAAGATATTGACTTGATTTCTATTTTGTTGAATAGAGAAACATATTGGCTTTAAGTAGAATTCTTTTTTTTGCCGATAGTGGGAAAAAATTTTTTTATCATTTTTTCAAAAAAAGCAAAGGGGGTAGTCCATGGTAATTTTTGGCCATAACTTCCATTATTTTTGTTCATAACTTCCTAAGTTTTCAAGATATTGACTTGATTTCTATTTTGTTGAATAGAGAAACATATTGGCTTTAAGTAGAATTCTTTTTTTTGCCGATAGTGGGAAAAAAAATTTTTATCATTTTTTCAAAAAAAGCAAAGGGGGTAGTCCATGGTAATTTTTGGCCATAACTTAAATTATTTTTGTTCATAACTTCCTAAGTTTTCAAGATATCGACTTGATTTCTATTTTGTTGAATAGAGAAACATATTGGCTTTAAGTAGAATTCTTTTTTTTGCCGATTATGGGAAAAAAAATTTTTATCATTTTTTCATAAAAAGCAAAGGGGGTAGTCCATGGTAATTTTTGGCCATAACTTAAATTATTTTTGTTCATAACTTCCTAAGTTTTCAAGATATTGACTTGATTTCTATTTTGTTGAATAGAGAAACATATTGGCTTTAAGTAGAATTCTTTTTTTTGCCGATAGTGGGAAAAAAATTTTTTATCATTTTTTCAAAAAAAGCAAAGGGGGGTAGTCCATGGTAATTTTTGGCCATAACTTAAATTATTTTTGTTCATAACTTCCTAAGTTTTCAAGATATTGACTTGATTTCTATTTTGTTGAATAGAGAAACATATTGGCTTTAAGTAGAATTCTTTTTTTTGCCGATAGTGGGAAAAAAAATTTTTATCATTTTTTCAAAAAAAGCAAAGGGGGTAGTCCATGGTAATTTTTGGCCATAACTTCCATTATTTCTGTTCATAACTTCCTAAGTTTTCAAGATATTGACTTGATTTCTATTTTGTTGAATAGAGAAACATATTGGCTTTAAGTAGATTTCTTTTTTTTGCCGATAGTGGGAAAAATTTTTTTTATCATTTTTTCAAAAAAAGCAAAGGGGGTAGTCCATGGTAATTTTTGGCCATAACTTAAATTATTTTTGTTCATAACTTCCTAAGTTTTCAAGATATTGACTTGATTTCTATTTTGTTGAATAGAGAAACATATTGGCTTTAAGTAGAATTCTTTTTTTTGCCGATAGTGGGAAAAAAATTTTTTATCATTTTTTCAAAAAAAGCAAAGGGGGGTAGTCCATGGTAATTTTTGGCCATAACTTAAATTATTTTTGTTCATAACTTCCTAAGTTTTCAAGATATCGACTTGATTTCTATTTTGTTGAATAGAGAAACATATTGGCTTTAAGTAGAATTCTTTTTTTTGCCGATAGTGGGAAAAAAATTTTTTATCATTTTTTCAAAAAAAGCAAAGGGGGTAGTCCATGGTAATTTTTGGCCATAACTTAAATTATTTTTGTTCATAACTTCCTAAGTTTTCAAGATATTGACTTGATTTCTATTTTGTTGAATAGAGAAACATATTGTCTTTAAGTAGAATTCTTTTTTTTGCCGATAGTGGGAAAAATTTTTTTTATCATTTTTTCAAAAAAAGCAAAGGGGGTAGTCCATGGTAATTTTTGGCCATAACTTCCATTATTTTTGTTCATAACTTCCTAAGTTTTCAAGATATTGACTTGATTTCTATTTTGTTGAATAGAGAAACATATTGGCTTTAAGTAGAATTCTTTTTTTTGCCGATAGTGGGAAAAAAAATTTTTATCATTTTTTCAAAAAAAGCAAAGGGGGTAGTCCATGGTAATTTTTGGCCATAACTTCCATTATTTTTGTTCATAACTTCCTAAGTTTTCAAGATATTGACTTGATTTCTATTTTGTTGAATAGAGAAACATATTGGCTTTAAGTAGAATTCTTTTTTTTGCCGATAGTGGGAAAAAAATTTTTTATCATTTTTTCAAAAAAAGCAAAGGGGGTAGTCCATGGTAATTTTTGGCCATAACTTCCATTAATTTTGTTCATAACTTCCTAAGTTTTCAAGATATTGACTTGATTTCTATTTTGTTGAATAGAGAAACATATTGGCTTTAAGTAGAATTCTTTTTTTTGCCGATTATGGGAAAAAAAATTTTTATCATTTTTTCATAAAAAGCAAAGGGGGTAGTCCATGGTAATTTTTGGCCATAACTTAAATTATTTTTGTTCATAACTTCCTAAGTTTTCAAGATATTGACTTGATTTCTATTTTGTTGAATAGAGAAACATATTGGCTTTAAGTAGAATTCTTTTTTTTGCCGATAGTGGGAAAAAATTTTTTTATCATTTTTTCAAAAAAAGCAAAGGGGGGTAGTCCATGGTAATTTTTGGCCATAACTTAAATTATTTTTGTTCATAACTTCCTAAGTTTTCAAGATATTGACTTGATTTCTATTTTGTTGAATAGAGAAACATATTGGCTTTAAGTAGAATTCTTTTTTTTGCCGATAGTGGGAAAAAAATTTTTTATCATTTTTTCAAAAAAAGCAAAGGGGGTAGTCCATGGTAATTTTTGGCCATAACTTCAATTATTTTTGTTCATAACTTCCTAAGTTTTCAAGATATTGACTTGATTTCTATTTTGTTGAATAGAGAAACATATTGGCTTTAAGTAGATTTCTTTTTTTTGCCGATAGTGGGAAAAATTTTTTTTATCATTTTTTCAAAAAAAGCAAAGGGGGTAGTCCATGGTAATTTTTGGCCATAACTTAAATTATTTTTGTTCATAACTTCCTAAGTTTTCAAGATATTGACTTGATTTCTATTTTGTTGAATAGAGAAACATATTGGCTTTAAGTAGAATTCTTTTTTTTGCCGATAGTGGGAAAAAATTTTTTTATCATTTTTTCAAAAAAAGCAAAGGGGGGTAGTCCATGGTAATTTTTGGCCATAACTTAAATTATTTTTGTTCATAACTTCCTAAGTTTTCAAGATATCGACTTGATTTCTATTTTGTTGAATAGAGAAACATATTGGCTTTAAGTATAATTCTTTTTTTGCCGATAGTGGAAAAAAAAATTTTTATCATTTTTAAAAAAAAAGCAAAGGGGGTAGTCCATGGTAATTTTTGGCCATAACTTAAATTATTTTTGTTCATAACTTCATAAGTTTTCAAGATATTGACTTGATTTCTATTTTGTTGAATAGAGAAACATATTGGCTTTAAGTAGAATTCTTTTTTTTGCCGATAGTGGGAAAAATTTTTTTTATCATTTTTTCAAAAAAAGCAAAGGGGGTAGTCCATGGTAATTTTTGGCCATAACTTCCATTATTTTTGTTCATAACTTCCTAAGTTTTCAAGATATTGACTTGATTTCAATTTTGTTGAATAGAGAACATATTGGCTTTAAGTAGAATTCTTTTTTTTGCCGATAGTGGGAAAAAATTCTTTTATCATTTTTTCAAAAAAAGCAAAGGGTAATTTTTGGCCATAACTTAAATTATTTTTGTTCATAACTTCCTAAGTTTTCAAGATATCGACTTGATTTCTATTTTGTTGAATAGAGAAACATATTGGCTTTAAGTATAATTCTTTTTTTGCCGATAGTGGAAAAAAAAATTTTTATAATTTTTTAAAAAAAAGCAAAGGGGGTAGTCCATGGTAATTTTTGGCCATAACTTAAATTATTTTTGTTCATAACTTCCAAGTTTTCAAGATATTGACTTGATTTCTATTTTGTTGAATAGAGAAACATATTGGCTTTAAGTAGAATTCTTTTTTTTGCCGATAGTGGGAAAAAAATTTTTTATCATTTTTTCAAAAAAAGCAAAGGGGGTAGTCCATGATAATTTTTGGCCATAACTTCCATTATTTTTGTTCATAACTTCCTAAGTTTTCAAGATATTGACTTGATTTCTATTTTGTTGAATAGAGAAACATATTGGCTTTAAGTAGAATTCTTTTTTTTGCCGATAGTGGGAAAAAAATTTTTTATCATTTTTTCAAAAAAAGCAAAGGGGGTAGTCCATGGTAATTTTTGGCCATAACTAAAATTATTTTTGTTCATAACTTCCTAAGTTTTCAAGATATTGACTTGATTTCTATTTTGTTGAATAGAGAAACATATTGGCTTTAAGTAGAATTCTTTTTTTTGTCGATAGTGGGAAAAAAATTTTTTATCATTTTTTAAAAAAAAGCAAAGGGGGTAGTCCATGGTAATTTTTGGCCATAACTTCCATTATTTTTGTTCATAACTTCCTAAGTTTTCAAGATATTGACTTGATTTCTATTTTGTTGAATAGAGAAACATATTGTCTTTAAGTAGAATTCTTTTTTTTGCCGATAGTGGGAAAAAAATTTTTTATCATTTTTTCAAAAAAAGCAAAGGGGGTAGTCCATGGTAATTTTTGGCCATAACTTCCATTATTTTTGTTCATAACTTCCTAAGTTTTCAAGATATTGACTTGATTTCTATTTTGTTGAATAGAGAAACATATTGGCTTTAAGTAGATTTCTTTTTTTTGCCGATAGTGGGAAAATTTTTTTTTATCATTTTTTCAAAAAAAGCAAAGGGGGTAGTCCATGGTAATTTTTGGCCATAACTTAAATTATTTTTGTTCATAACTTCCTAAGTTTTCAAGATATTGACTTGATTTCTATTTTGTTGAATAGAGAAACATATTGGCTTTAAGTAGAATTCTTTTTTTTGCCGATAGTGGGAAAAAAATTTTTTATCATTTTTTCAAAAAAAGCAAAGGGGGGTAGTCCATGGTAATTTTTGGCCATAACTTAAATTATTTTTGTTCATAACTTCCTAAGTTTTCAAGATATCGACTTGATTTCTATTTTGTTGAATAGAGAAACATATTGGCTTTAAGTATAATTCTTTTTTTGCCGATAGTGGAAAAAAAAATTTTTATCATTTTTAAAAAAAAAGCAAAGGGGGTAGTCCATGGTAATTTTTGGCCATAACTTAAATTATTTTTGTTCATAACTTCATAAGTTTTCAAGATATTGACTTGATTTCTATTTTGTTGAATAGAGAAACATATTGGCTTTAAGTAGAATTCTTTTTTTTGCCGATAGTGGGAAAAATTTTTTTTATCATTTTTTCAAAAAAAGCAAAGGGGGTAGTCCATGGTAATTTTTGGCCATAACTTCCATTATTTTTGTTCATAACTTCCTAAGTTTTCAAGATATTGACTTGATTTCAATTTTGTTGAATAGAGAACATATTGGCTTTAAGTAGAATTTTTTTTTTTGCCGATAGTGGGAAAAAATTCTTTTATCATTTTTTCAAAAAAAGCAAAGGGTAATTTTTGGCCATAACTTAAATTATTTTTGTTCATAACTTCCTAAGTTTTCAAGATATCGACTTGATTTCTATTTTGTTGAATAGAGAAACATATTGGCTTTAAGTATAATTCTTTTTTTGCCGATAGTGGAAAAAAAAATTTTTATAATTTTTTAAAAAAAAGCAAAGGGGGTAGTCCATGGTAATTTTTGGCCATAACTTAAATTATTTTTGTTCATAACTTCCAAGTTTTCAAGATATTGACTTGATTTCTATTTTGTTGAATAGAGAAACATATTGGCTTTAAGTAGAATTCTTTTTTTTGCCGATAGTGGGAAAAAAATTTTTTATCATTTTTTCAAAAAAAACAAAGGGGGTAGTCCATGATAATTTTTGGCCATAACTTCCATTATTTTTGTTCATAACTTCCTAAGTTTTCAAGATATTGACTTGATTTCTATTTTGTTGAATAGAGAAACATATTGGCTTTAAGTAGAATTCTTTTTTTTGCCGATAGTGGGAAAAAATTTTTTTATCATTTTTTCAAAAAAAGCAAAGGGGGTAGTCCATGGTAATTTTTGGCCATAACTAAAATTATTTTTGTTCATAACTTCCTAAGTTTTCAAGATATTGACTTGATTTCTATTTTGTTGAATAGAGAAACATATTGGCTTTAAGTAGAATTCTTTTTTTTGTCGATAGTGGGAAAAAAATTTTTTATCATTTTTTAAAAAAAAGCAAAGGGGGTAGTCCATGGTAATTTTTGGCCATAACTTCCATTATTTTTGTTCATAACTTCCTAAGTTTTCAAGATATTGACTTGATTTCTATTTTGTTGAATAGAGAAACATATTGGCTTTAAGTAGAATTCTTTTTTTTGCCGATAGTGGGAAAAAATTTTTTTATCATTTTTTCAAAAAAAGCAAAGGGGGTAGTCCATGGTAATTTTTGGCCATAACTTAAATTATTTTTGTTCATAACTTCCTAAGTTTTCAAGATATTGACTTGATTTCTATTTTGTTGAATAGAGAAACATATTGGCTTTAAGTAGAATTCTTTTTTTTGTCGATAGTGGGAAAAAAATTTTTTATCATTTTTTAAAAAAAAGCAAAGGGGGTAGTCCATGGTAATTTTTGGCCATAACTTCCATTATTTTTGTTCATAACTTCCTAAGTTTTCAAGATATTGACTTGATTTCTATTTTGTTGAATAGAGAAACATATTGTCTTTAAGTAGAAATCTTTTTTTTGCCGATAGTGGGAAAAAAATTTTTTATCATTTTTTCAAAAAAAGCAAAGGGGGTAGTCCATGGTAATTTTTGGCCATAACTTAAATTATTTTTGTTCATAACTTCCTAAGTTTTCAAGATATTGACTTGATTTCTATTTTGTTGAATAGAGAAACATATTGGCTTTAAGTAGAATTCTTTTTTTTGTCGATAGTGGGAAAAAAATTTTTTATCATTTTTTAAAAAAAAGCAAAGGGGGTAGTCCATGGTAATTTTTGGCCATAACTTCCATTATTTTTGTTCATAACTTCCTAAGTTTTCAAGATATTGACTTGATTTCTATTTTGTTGAATAGAGAAACATATTGGCTTTAAGTAGAATTCTTTTTTTTGCCGATAGTGGGAAAAAAATTTTTTATCATTTTTTCAAAAAAAGCAAAGGGGGTAGTCCATGGTAATTTTTGGCCATAACTTAAATTATTTTTGTTCATAACTTCCTAAGTTTTCAAGATATTGACTTGATTTCTATTTTGTTGAATAGAGAAACATATTGGCTTTAAGTAGAATTCTTTTTTTTGCCGATAGTGGGAAAAAAAATTTTTATCATTTTTTCAAAAAAAGCAAAGGGGGTAGTCCATGGTAATTTTTGGCCATAACTTCCATTATTTTTGTTCATAACTTCCTAAGTTTTCAAGATATTGACTTGATTTCTATTTTGTTGAATAGAGAAACATATTGGCTTTAAGTAGAATTCTTTTTTTTGCCGATAGTGGGAAAAAAATTTTTTATCATTTTTTCATAAAAAGCAAAGGGGGTAGTCCATGGTAATTTTTGGCCATAACTTCCATTAATTTTGTTCATAACTTCCTAAGTTTTCAAGATATTGACTTGATTTCTATTTTGTTGAATAGAGAAACATATTGGCTTTAAGTAGAATTCTTTTTTTTGCCGATTATGGGAAAAAAAATTTTTATCATTTTTTCAAAAAAAGCAAAGGGGGTAGTCCATGGTAATTTTTGGCCATAACTTCCATTATTTTTGTTCATAACTTCCTAAGTTTTCAAGATATTGACTTGATTTCTATTTTGTTGAATAGAGAAACATATTGGCTTTAAGTAGATTTCTTTTTTTTGCCGATAGTGGGAAAAATTTTTTTTATCATTTTTTCAAAAAAAGCAAAGGGGGTAGTCCATGGTAATTTTTGGCCATAACTTAAATTATTTTTGTTCATAACTTCCTAAGTTTTCAAGATATTGACTTGATTTCTATTTTGTTGAATAGAGAAACATATTGGCTTTAAGTAGAATTCTTTTTTTTGCCGATAGTGGGAAAAAAATTTTTTATCATTTTTTCAAAAAAAGCAAAGGGGGGTAGTCCATGGTAATTTTTGGCCATAACTTAAATTATTTTTGTTCATAACTTCCTAAGTTTTCAAGATATCGACTTGATTTCTATTTTGTTGAATAGAGAAACATATTGGCTTTAAGTATAATTCTTTTTTTGCCGATAGTGGAAAAAAAAATTTTTATCATTTTAAAAAAAAAAGCAAAGGTAATTTTTGGCCATAACTTAAATTATTTTTGTTCATAACTTCATAAGTTTTCAAGATATTGACTTGATTTCTATTTTGTTGAATAGAGAAACATATTGGCTTAAAGTAGAATTCTTTTTTTTGCCGATAGTGGGAAAAATTTTTTTTATCATTTTTTCAAAAAAAGCAAAGGGGGTAGTCCATGGTAATTTTTGGCCATAACTTCCATTATTTTTGTTCATAACTTCCTAAGTTTTCAAGATATTGACTTGATTTCAATTTTGTTGAATAGAGAACATATTGGCTTTAAGTAGAATTCTTTTTTTTGCCGATAGTGGGAAAAAATTCTTTTATCATTTTTTCAAAAAAAGCAAAGGGTAATTTTTGGCCATAACTTAAATTATTTTTGTTCATAACTTCCTAAGTTTTCAAGATATCGACTTGATTTCTATTTTGTTGAATAGAGAAACATATTGGCTTTAAGTATAATTCTTTTTTTGCCGATAGTGGAAAAAAAAATTTTTATAATTTTTTAAAAAAAAGCAAAGGGGGTAGTCCATGGTAATTTTTGGCCATAACTTAAATTATTTTTGTTCATAACTTCCTAAGTTTTCAAGATATTGACTTGATTTCTATTTTGTTGAATAGAGAAACATATTGGCTTTAAGTAGAATTCTTTTTTTTGCCGATAGTGGGAAAAAAATTTTTTATCATTTTTTCAAAAAAAGCAAAGGGGGTAGTCCATGATAATTTTTGGCCATAACTTCCATTATTTTTGTTCATAACTTCCTAAGTTTTCAAGATATTGACTTGATTTCTATTTTGTTGAATAGAGAAACATATTGGCTTTAAGTAGAATTCTTTTTTTTGCCGATAGTGGGAAAAAAATTTTTTATCATTTTTTCAAAAAAAGCAAAGGGGGTAGTCCATGGTAATTTTTGGCCATAACTAAAATTATTTTTGTTCATAACTTCCTAAGTTTTCAAGATATTGACTTGATTTCTATTTTGTTGAATAGAGAAACATATTGGCTTTAAGTAGAATTCTTTTTTTTGTCGATAGTGGGAAAAAAATTTTTTATCATTTTTTAAAAAAAAGCAAAGGGGGTAGTCCATGGTAATTTTTGGCCATAACTTCCATTATTTTTGTTCATAACTTCCTAAGTTTTCAAGATATTGACTTGATTTCTATTTTGTTGAATAGAGAAACATATTGGCTTTAAGTAGAATTCTTTTTTTTGCCGATAGTGGGAAAAATTTTTTTTATCATTTTTTCAAAAAAAGCAAAGGGGGTAGTCCATGGTAATTTTTGGCCATAACTTAAATTATTTTTGTTCATAACTTCCTAAGTTTTCAAGATATTGACTTGATTTCTATTTTGTTGAATAGAGAAACATATTGTCTTTAAGTAGAATTCTTTTTTTTGCCGATAGTGGGAAAAAAATTTTTTATCATTTTTTCAAAAAAAGCAAAGGGGGTAGTCCATGGTAATTTTTGGCCATAACTTAAATTATTTTTGTTCATAACTTCCTAAGTTTTCAAGATATTGACTTGATTTCTATTTTGTTGAATAGAGAAACATATTGGCTTTAAGTAGAATTCTTTTTTTTGTCGATAGTGGGAAAAAAATTTTTTATCATTTTTTTAAAAAAAGCAAAGGGGGTAGTCCATGGTAATTTTTGGCCATAACTTCCATTATTTTTGTTCATAACTTCCTAAGTTTTCAAGATATTGACTTGATTTCTATTTTGTTGAATAGAGAAACATATTGGCTTTAAGTAGAATTCTTTTTTTTGCCGATAGTGGGAAAAAAATTTTTTATCATTTTTTCAAAAAAAGCAAAGGGGGTAGTCCATGGTAATTTTTGGCCATAACTTAAATTATTTTTGTTCATAACTTCCTAAGTTTTCAAGATATTGACTTGATTTCTATTTTGTTGAATAGAGAAACATATTGGCTTTAAGTAGAATTCTTTTTTTTGTCGATAGTGGGAAAAAAATTTTTTATCATTTTTTAAAAAAAAGCAAAGGGGGTAGTCCATGGTAATTTTTGGCCATAACTTCCATTATTTTTGTTCATAACTTCCTAAGTTTTCAAGATATTGACTTGATTTCTATTTTGTTGAATAGAGAAACATATTGGCTTTAAGTAGAATTCTTTTTTTTGCCGATAGTGGGAAAAAAATTTTTTATCATTTTTTCAAAAAAAGCAAAGGGGGTAGTCCATGGTAATTTTTGGCCATAACTTCCATTATTTTTGTTCATAACTTCCTAAGTTTTCAAGATATTGACTTGATTTCTATTTTGTTGAATAGAGAAACATATTGGCTTTAAGTAGAATTCTTTTTTTTGCCGATAATGGGAAAAAAAATTTTTATCATTTTTTCATAAAAAGCAAAGGGGGTAGTCCATGGTAATTTTTGGCCATAACTTCCATTATTTTTGTTCATAACTTCCTAAGTTTTCAAGATATTGACTTGATTTCTATTTTGTTGAATAGAGAAACATATTGGCTTTAAGTAGATTTCTTTTTTTTGCCGATAGTGGGAAAATTTTTTTTTATCATTTTTTCAAAAAAAGCAAAGGGGGTAGTCCATGGTAATTTTTGGCCATAACTTAAATTATTTTTGTTCATAACTTCCTAAGTTTTCAAGATATTGACTTGATTTCTATTTTGTTGAATAGAGAAACATATTGGCTTTAAGTAGAATTCTTTTTTTTGCCGATAGTGGGAAAAAATTTTTTTATCATTTTTTCAAAAAAAGCAAAGGGGGGGTAGTCCATGGTAATTTTTGGCCATAACTTAAATTATTTTTGTTCATAACTTCCTAAGTTTTCAAGATATTGACTTGATTTCTATTTTGTTAAATAGAGAAACATATTGGCTTTAAGTAGAATTCTTTTTTTTGCCGATAGTGGGAAAAAATTTTTTTATCATTTTTTCAAAAAAAGCAAAGGGGGTAGTCCATAGTAATTTTTGGCCATAACTTAAATTATTTTTGTTCATAACTTCCTAAGTTTTCAAGATATTGACTTGATTTCTATTTTGTTGAATAGAGAAACATATTGGCTTTAAGTAGAATTCTTTTTTTTGCCGATAGTGGGAAGAAAATTTTTTATCATTTTTTCAAAAAAAGGAAAGGGGGGGTAGTCCATGGTAATTTTTGGCCATAACTTCCATTATTTTTGTTCATAACTTCCTAAGTTTTCAAGATATTGACTTGATTTCTATTTTGTTGAATAGAGAAACATATTGTCTTTAAGTAGAATTCTTTTTTTTGCCGATAGTGGGAAAAAAATTTTTTATCATTTTTTCAAAAAAAGCAAAGGGGGTAGTCCATGGTAATTTTTGGCCATAACTTAAATTATTTTTGTTCATAACTTCCTAAGTTTTCAAGATATTGACTTGATTTCTATTTTGTTGAATAGAGAAACATATTGGCTTTAAGTAGAATTCTTTTTTTTGTCGATAGTGGGAAAAAAAATTTTTATCATTTTTTAAAAAAAAGCAAAGGGGGTAGTCCATGGTAATTTTTGGCCATAACTTCCATTATTTTTGTTCATAACTTCCTAAGTTTTCAAGATATTGACTTGATTTCTATTTTGTTGAATAGAGAAACATATTGGCTTTAAGTAGAATTCTTTTTTTTGCCGATAGTGGGAAAAAAATTTTTTATCATTTTTTCAAAAAAAGCAAAGGGGGTAGTCCATGGTAATTTTTGGCCATAACTTCCATTATTTTTGTTCATAACTTCCTAAGTTTTCAAGATATTGACTTGATTTCTATTTTGTTGAATAGAGAAACATATTGGCTTTAAGTAGAATTCTTTTTTTTGTCGATAGTGGGAAAAAATTTTTTTATCATTTTTTAAAAAAAAGCAAAGGGGGTAGTCCATGGTAATTTTTGGCCATAACTTCCATTATTTTTGTTCATAACTTCCTAAGTTTTCAAGATATTGACTTGATTTCTATTTTGTTGAATAGAGAAACATATTGGCTTTAAGTAGAATTCTTTTTTTTGCCGATAATGGGAAAAAAAATTTTTATCATTTTTTCATAAAAAGCAAAGGGGGTAGTCCATGGTAATTTTTGGCCATAACTTCCATTATTTTTGTTCATAACTTCCTAAGTTTTCAAGATATTGACTTGATTTCTATTTTGTTGAATAGAGAAACATATTGGCTTTAAGTAGATTTCTTTTTTTTGCCGATAGTGGGAAAATTTTTTTTTATCATTTTTTCAAAAAAAGCAAAGGGGGTAGTCCATGGTAATTTTTGGCCATAACTTAAATTATTTTTGTTCATAACTTCCTAAGTTTTCAAGATATTGACTTGATTTCTATTTTGTTGAATAGAGAAACATATTGGCTTTAAGTAGAATTCTTTTTTTTGCCGATAGTGGGAAAAAATTTTTTTATAATTTTTTCAAAAAAAGCAAAGGGGGGGTAGTCCATGGTAATTTTTGGCCATAACTTAAATTATTTTTGTTCATAACTTCCTAAGTTTTCAAGATATTGACTTGATTTCTATTTTGTTGAATAGAGAAACATATTGGCTTTAAGTAGAATTCTTTTTTTTGCCGATAGTGGGAAGAAAATTTTTTATCATTTTTTCAAAAAAAGGAAAGGGGGGGGTAGTCCATGGTAATTTTTGGACATAACTTAAATTATTTTTGTTCATAACTTCCTAAGTTTTCAAGATATTGACTTGATTTCTATTTTGTTGAATAGAGAAACATATTGGCTTTAAGTAGAATTCTTTTTTTTTGCCGATAGTGGGAAAAAAATTTTTTATCCTTTTTTAAAAAAAAGCAAAGGGGGTAGTCCATGGTAATTTTTGGCCATAACTTAAATTATTTTTGTTCATAACTTCCTAAGTTTTCAAGATATTGACTTGATTTCTATTTTGTTGAATAGAGAAACATATTGGCTTTAAGTAGAATTCTTTTTTTTGCCGATAGTGGGAAAAAAATTTTTTATCATTTTTTCAAAAAAAGCAAAGGGGGTAGTCCATGGTAATTTTTGGCCATAACTTCCATTATTTTTGTTCATAACTTCCTAAGTTTTCAAGATATTGACTTGATTTCTATTTTGTTGAATAGAGAAACATATTGGCTTTAAGTAGAATTCTTTTTTTTGCCGATAGTGGGAAAAAATTTTTTTATCATTTTTTCAAAAAAAGCAAAGGGGGTAGTCCATGGTAATTTTTGGCCATAACTTCCATTATTTTTGTTCATAACTTCCTAAGTTTTCAAGATATTGACTTGATTTCTATTTTGTTGAATAGAGAAACATATTGGCTTTAAGTAGAATTCTTTTTTTTGCCGATAGTGGGAAAAAATTTTTTATCATTTTTTCAAAAAAAGCAAAGGGGGTAGTCCATGGTAATTTTTGGCCATAACTTAAATTATTTTTGTTCATAACTTCCTAAGTTTTCAAGATATTGACTTGATTTCTATTTTGTTGAATAGAGAAACATATTGTCTTTAAGTAGAATTCTTTTTTTTGCCGATAGTGGGAAAAAAATTTTTTATCATTTTTTCAAAAAAAGCAAAGCGGGTAGTCCATGGTAATTTTTGGCCATAACTTAAATTATTTTTGTTCATAACTTCCTAAGTTTTCAAGATATTGACTTGATTTCTATTTTGTTGAATAGAGAAACATATTGGCTTTAAGTAGAATTCTTTTTTTTGCCGATAGTGGGAAAAAAATTTTTTATAATTTTTTCAAAAAAAGCAAAGGGGGTAGTCCATGGTAATTTTTGGCCATAACTTCCATTATTTTTGTTCATAACTTCCTAAGTTTTCAAGATATTGACTTGATTTCTATTTTGTTGAATAGAGAAACATATTGGCTTTAAGTAGAATTCTTTTTTTTGCCGATAGTGGGAAAAAAAATTTTTATCATTTTTTCAAAAAAAGCAAAGGGGGTAGTCCATGGTAATTTTTGGCCATAACTTCCATTATTTTTGTTCATAACTTCCTAAGTTTTCAAGATATTGACTTGATTTCTATTTTGTTGAATAGAGAAACATATTGGCTTTAAGTAGAATTCTTTTTTTTGCCGATAGTGGGAAAAAAATTTTTTATCATTTTTTTCAAAAAAAGCAAAGGGGGTAGTCCATGGTAATTTTTGGCCATAACTTCCATTATTTTTGTTCATAACTTCCTAAGTTTTCAAGATATTGACTTGATTTCTATTTTGTTGAATAGAGAAACATATTGGCTTTAAGTAGAATTCTTTTTTTTGCCGATAGTGGGAAAAAAATTTTTTATCATTTTTTCAAAAAAAGCAAAGGGGGTAGTCCATGGTAATTTTTGGCCATAACTTAAATTATTTTTGTTCATAACTTCCTAAGTTTTCAAGATATTGACTTGATTTCTATTTTGTTGAATAGAGAAACATATTGGCTTTAAGTAGAATTCTTTTTTTTGCCGATAGTGGGAAAAAATTTTTTTATCATTTTTTCAAAAAAAGCAAAGGGGGTAGTCCATGGTAATTTTTGGCCATAACTTAAATTATTTTTGTTCATAACTTCCTAAGTTTTCAAGATATTGACTTGATTTCTATTTTGTTGAATAGAGAAACATATTGGCTTTAAGTAGAATTCTTTTTTTTGCCGATAGTGGGAAAAAAATTTTTTATCATTTTTTCAAAAAAAGCAAAGGGGGTAGTCCATGGTAATTTTTGGCCATAACTTCCATTATTTTTGTTCATAACTTCCTAAGTTTTCAAGATATTGACTTGATTTCTATTTTGTTGAATAGAGAAACATATTGGCTTTAAGTAGAATTCTTTTTTTTGCCGATAGTGGGAAAAAAATTTTTTATCCTTTTTTAAAAAAAAGCAAAGGGGGTAGTCCATGGTAATTTTTGGCCATAACTTCCATTATTTTTGTTCATAACTTCCTAAGTTTTCAAGATATTGACTTGATTTCTATTTTGTTGAATAGAGAAACATATTGGCTTTAAGTAGAATTCTTTTTTTTGTCGATAGTGGGAAAAAAAATTTTTATCATTTTTTAAAAAAAAGCAAAGGGGGTAGTCCATGGTAATTTTTGGCCATAACTTAAATTATTTTTGTTCATAACTTCATAAGTTTTCAAGATATTGACTTGATTTCTATTTTGTTGAATAGAGAAACATATTGGCTTTAAGTAGAATTCTTTTTTTTGCCGATAGTGGGAAAAAAATTTTTTATCATTTTTTCAAAAAAAGCAAAGGGGGTAGTCCATGGTAATTTTTGGCCATAACTTCCATTATTTTTGTTCATAACTTCCTAAGTTTTCAAGATATTGACTTGATTTCTATTTTGTTGAATAGAGAAACATATTGGCTTTAAGTAGAATTCTTTTTTTTGCCGATAGTGGGAAAAAAAATTTTTATCATTTTTTCAAAAAAAGCAAAGGGGGTAGTCCATGGTAATTTTTGGCCATAACTTCCATTATTTTTGTTCATAACTTCCTAAGTTTTCAAGATATTGACTTGATTTCTATTTTGTTGAATAGAGAAACATATTGGCTTTAAGTAGAATTCTTTTTTTTGCCGATAGTGGGAAAAAAATTTTTTATCATTTTTTTCAAAAAAAGCAAAGGGGGTAGTCCATGGTAATTTTTGGCCATAACTTCCATTATTTTTGTTCATAACTTCCTAAGTTTTCAAGATATTGACTTGATTTCTATTTTGTTGAATAGAGAAACATATTGGCTTTAAGTAGAATTCTTTTTTTTGCCGATAGTGGGAAAAAAATTTTTTATCATTTTTTCAAAAAAAGCAAAGGGGGTAGTCCATGGTAATTTTTGGCCATAACTTAAATTATTTTTGTTCATAACTTCCTAAGTTTTCAAGATATTGACTTGATTTCTATTTTGTTGAATAGAGAAACATATTGGCTTTAAGTAGAATTCTTTTTTTTGCCGATAGTGGGAAAAAATTTTTTTATCATTTTTTCAAAAAAAGCAAAGGGGGTAGTCCATGGTAATTTTTGGCCATAACTTAAATTATTTTTGTTCATAACTTCCTAAGTTTTCAAGATATTGACTTGATTTCTATTTTGTTGAATAGAGAAACATATTGGCTTTAAGTAGAATTCTTTTTTTTGCCGATAGTGGGAAAAAAAATTTTTATCATTTTTTCAAAAAAAGCAAAGGGGGTAGTCCATGGTAATTTTTGGCCATAACTTCCATTATTTTTGTTCATAACTTCCTAAGTTTTCAAGATATTGACTTGATTTCTATTTTGTTGAATAGAGAAACATATTGGCTTTAAGTAGAATTCTTTTTTTTGCCGATAGTGGGAAAAAAATTTTTTATCATTTTTTCAAAAAAAGCAAAGGGGGTAGTCCATGGTAATTTTTGGCCATAACTTCCATTATTTTTGTTCATAACTTCCTAAGTTTTCAAGATATTGACTTGATTTCTATTTTGTTGAATAGAGAAACATATTGGCTTTAAGTAGAATTCTTTTTTTTGCCGATAGTGGGAAAAAATTTTTTTATCATTTTTTCAAAAAAAGCAAAGGGGGTAGTCCATGGTAATTTTTGGCCATAACTTAAATTATTTTTGTTCATAACTTCCTAAGTTTTCAAGATATTGACTTGATTTCTATTTTGTTGAATAGAGAAACATATTGGCTTTAAGTAGAATTCTTTTTTTTGTCGATAGTGGGAAAAAATTTTTTTATCATTTTTTCAAAAAAAGCAAAGGGGGTAGTCCATGGTAATTTTTGGCCAAAACTTAAATTATTTTTGTTCATAACTTCCTAAGTTTTCAAGATATTGACTTGATTTCTATTTTGTTGAATAGAGAAACATATTGGCTTTAAGTAGAATTCTTTTTTTTGCCGATAGTGGGAAAAATTTTTTTTATCATTTTTTCAAAAAAAGCAAAAAGGGTAGTCCATGGTAATTTTTGGCCATAACTTAAATTATTTTTGTTAATAATTTCCTAAGTTTTCAAGATATTGACTTGATTTCTATTTTGTTGAATAGAGAAACATATTGGCTTTAAGTAGAATTCTTTTTTTTGCCGATAGTGGGAAAAAATTTTTTTATCATTTTTTCAAAAAAAGCAAAGGGGGTAGTCCATGGTAATTTTTGGCCATAACTTAAATTATTTTTGTTCATAACTTCCTAAGTTTTCAAGATATTGACTTGATTTCTATTTTGTTGAATAGAGAAACATATTGGCTTTAAGTAGAATTCTTTTTTTTGTCGATAGTGGGAAAAAATTTTTTTATCATTTTTTCAAAAAAAGCAAAGGGGGTAGTCCATGGTAATTTTTGGCCAAAACTTAAATTATTTTTGTTCATAACTTCCTAAGTTTTCAAGATATTGACTTGATTTCTATTTTGTTGAATAGAGAAACATATTGGCTTTAAGTAGAATTCTTTTTTTTGCCGATAGTGGGAAAAATTTTTTTTATCATTTTTTCAAAAAAAGCAAAAAGGGTAGTCCATGGTAATTTTTGGCCATAACTTAAATTATTTTTGTTAATAATTTCCTAAGTTTTCAAGATATTGACTTGATTTCTATTTTGTTGAATAGAGAAACATATTGGCTTTAAGTAGAATTCTTTTTTTTGCCGATAGTGGGAAAAAATTTTTTTATCATTTTTTCAAAAAAAGCAAAGGGGGTAGTCCATGGTAATTTTTGGCCATAACTTCCATTATTTTTGTTCATAACTTCCTAAGTTTTCAAGATATTGACTTGATTTCTATTTTGTTGAATAGAGAAACATATTGGCTTTAAGTAGAATTCTTTTTTTTGTCGATAGTGGGAAAAAAATTTTTTATCATTTTTTCAAAAAAAGCAAAGGGGGTAGTCCATGGTAATTTTTGGCCATAACTTCCATTATTTTTGTTCATAACTTCCTAAGTTTTCAAGATATTGACTTGATTTCTATTTTGTTGAATAGAGAAACATATTGGCTTTAAGTAGAATTCGTTTTTTTGCCGATAGTGGGAAAAATTTTTTTTATCATTTTTTCAAAAAAAGCAAAGGGGGGGTAGTCCATGGTAATTTTTGGCCATAACTTAAATTATTTTTGTTCATAACTTCCTAAGTTTTCAAGATATTGACTTGATTTCTATTTTGTTGAATAGAGAAACATATTGGCTTTAAGTAGAATTCTTTTTTTTGCCGATAGTGGGAAAAAATTTTTTTATCATTTTTTCAAAAAAAGCAAAGGGGGTAGTCCATGGTAATTTTTGGCCATAACTTCCATTATTTTTGTTCATAACTTCCTAAGTTTTCAAGATATTGACTTGATTTCTATTTTGTTGAATAGAGAAACATATTGGCTTTAAGTAGAATTCTTTTTTTTGCCGATAGTGGGAAGAAAATTTTTTATCATTTTTTCAAAAAAAGCAAAGGGGGGGTAGTCCATGGTAATTTTTGGCCATAACTTAAATTATTTTTGTTCATAACTTCTAAAGTTTTCAAGATATTGACTTGATTTCTATTTTGTTGAATAGAGAAACATATTGGCTTTAAGTAGAATTCTTTTTTTTGCCGATAGTGGGAAAAAAATTTTTTATCCTTTTTTAAAAAAAAGCAAAGGGGGTAGTCCATGGTAATTTTTGGCCATAACTTAAATTATTTTTGTTCATAACTTCCTAAGTTTTCAAGATATTGACTTGATTTCTATTTTGTTGAATAGAGAAACATATTTTCTTTAAGTAGAATTCTTTTTTTTGCCGATAGTGGGAAAAAATTTTTTTATCATTTTTTCAAAAAAAGCAAAGGGGGTAGTCCATGGTAATTTTTGGCCATAACTTCCATTATTTTTGTTCATAACTTCCTAAGTTTTCAAGATATTGACTTGATTTCTATTTTGTTGAATAGAGAAACATATTGGCTTTAAGTAGAATTCTTTTTTTTGCCGATAGTGGGAAAAAAATTTTTTATCATTTTTTCAAAAAAAGCAAAGGGGGTAGTCTATGGTAATTTTTGGCCATAACTTAAATTATTTTTGTTCATAACTTCCTAAGTTTTCAAGATATTGACTTGATTTCTATTTTGTTGAATAGAGAAACATATTTTCTTTAAGTAGAATTCTTTTTTTTGCCGATAGTGGGAAAAAATTTTTTTATCATTTTTTCAAAAAAAGCAAAGGGGGTAGTCCATGGTAATTTTTGGCCATAACTTCCATTATTTTTGTTCATAACTTCCTAAGTTTTCAAGATATTGACTTGATTTCTATTTTGTTGAATAGAGAAACATATTGGCTTTAAGTAGAATTCTTTTTTTTGCCGATAGTGGGAAAAAAATTTTTTATCCTTTTTTAAAAAAAAGCAAAGGGGGTAGTCCATGGTAATTTTTGGCCATAACTTAAATTATTTTTGTTCATAACTTCCTAAGTTTTCAAGATATTGACTTGATTTCTATTTTGTTGAATAGAGAAACATATTTTCTTTAAGTAGAATTCTTTTTTTTGCCGATAGTGGGAAAAAATTTTTTTATCATTTTTTCAAAAAAAGCAAAGGGGGTAGTCCATGGTAATTTTTGGCCATAACTTCCATTATTTTTGTTCATAACTTCCTAAGTTTTCAAGATATTGACTTGATTTCTATTTTGTTGAATAGAGAAACATATTGGCTTTAAGTAGAATTCTTTTTTTTGCCGATAGTGGGAAAAAAATTTTTTTTCATTTTTTCAAAAAAAGCAAAGGGGGTAGTCCATGGTAATTTTTGGCCATAACTTAAATTATTTTTGTTCATTACTTCCTAAGTTTTTAAGATATTGACTTGATTTCTATTTTGTTGAATAGAGAAACATATTGGCTTTAAGTAGAATTCTTTTTTTTGCCGATAGTGGGAAAAAAAATTTTTATCCTTTTTTAAAAAAAAGCAAAGGGGGTAGTCCATGGTAATTTTTGGCCATAACTTAAATTATTTTTGTTCATAACTTCCTAAGTTTTCAAGATATTGACTTGATTTCTATTTTGTTGAATAGAGAAACATATTGGCTTTAAGTAGAATTCTTTTTTTTGCCGATAGTGGGAAAAATTTTTTTTATCATTTTTTCAAAAAAAGCAAAGGGGGTAGTCCATGGTAATTTTTGGCCATAACTTAAATTATTTTTGTTCATAACTTCCTAAGTTTTCAAGATATTGACTTGATTTCTATTTTGTTGAATAGAGAAACATATTGGCTTTAAGTAGAATTCTTTTTTTTTGCCGATAGCGGGAAAAAAATTTTTATCATTTTTTCAAAAAAAGCAAAGGGGGTAGTCCATGGTAATTTTTGGCCATAACTTAAATTATTTTTGTTCATAACTTCCTAAGTTTTCAAGGTATTGACTTGATTTCTATTTTGTTGAATAGAGAAACATATTGGCTTTAAGTAGAATTCTTTTTTTTGCCGATAGTGGGAAAAAAATTTTTTATCCTTTTTAAAAAAAAAGCAAAGGGGGTAGTCCATGGTAATTTTTGGCCATAACTTAAATTATTTTTGTTCATAACTTCCTAAGTTTTCAAGATATTGACTTGATTTCTATTTTGTTGAATAGAGAAACATATTGGCTTTAAGTAGAATTCTTTTTTTTTGCCGATAGTGGGAAAAAAATTTTTATCATTTTTTCAAAAAAAGCAAAGGGGGTAGTCCATGGTAATTTTTGGCCATAACTTCCATTATTTTTGTTCATAACTTCCTAAGTTTTCAAGATATTGACTTGATTTCTATTTTGTTGAATAGAGAAACATATTGGCTTTAAGTAGAATTCTTTTTTTTGCCGATAGTGGGAAAAAAATTTTTTATCATTTTTTCAAAAAAAGCAAAGGGGGTAGTCCATGGTAATTTTTGGCCATAACTTAAATTATTTTTGTTCATAACTTCCTAAGTTTTCAAGATATTGACTTGATTTCTATTTTGTTGAATAGAGAAACATATTGGCTTTAAGTAGAATTCTTTTTTTTTGCCGATAGTGGGAAAAAATTTTTTATCATTTTTTCAAAAAAAGCAAAGGGGGTAGTCCATGGTAATTTTTGGCCATAACTTAAATTATTTTTGTTCATAACTTCCTAAGTTTTCAAGATATTGACTTGATTTCTATTTTGTTGAATAGAGAAACATATTGGCTTTAAGTAGAATTCTTTTTTTTGCCGATAGTGGGAAAAAAATTTTTTATCCTTTTTAAAAAAAAAGCAAAGGGGGTAGTCCATGGTAATTTTTGGCCATAACTTAAATTATTTTTGTTCATAACTTCCTAAGTTTTCAAGATATTGACTTGATTTCTATTTTGTTGAATAGAGAAACATATTGGCTTTAAGTAGAATTCTTTTTTTTTGCCGATAGTGGGAAAAAAATTTTTATCATTTTTTCAAAAAAAGCAAAGGGGGTAGTCCATGGTAATTTTTGGCCATAACTTCCATTATTTTTGTTCATAACTTCCTAAGTTTTCAAGATATTGACTTGATTTCTATTTTGTTGAATAGAGAAACATATTGGCTTTAAGTAGAATTCTTTTTTTTGCCGATAGTGGGAAAAAAATTTTTTATCATTTTTTCAAAAAAAGCAAAGGGGGTAGTCCATGGTAATTTTTGGCCATAACTTAAATTATTTTTGTTCATAACTTCCTAAGTTTTCAAGATATTGACTTGATTTCTATTTTGTTGAATAGAGAAACATATTGGCTTTAAGTAGAATTCTTTTTTTTGCCGATAGTGGGAAAAAATTTTTTTATCATTTTTTCAAAAAAAGCAAAGGGGGTAGTCCATGGTAATTTTTGGCCATAACTTAAATTATTTTTGTTCATAACTTCCTAAGTTTTTAAGATATTGACTTGATTTCTATTTTGTTGAATAGAGAAACATATTGGCTTTAAGTAGAATTCTTTTTTTTTCCGATAGTGGGAAAAAAATTTTTTATCATTTTTTCAAAAAAAGCAAAGGGGGTAGTCTATGGTAATTTTTGGCCATAACTTAAATTATTTTTGTTCATAACTTCCTAAGTTTTCAAGATATTGACTTGATTTCTATTTTGTTGAATAGAGAAACATATTGGCTTTAAGTAGAATTCTTTTTTTTGCCGATAGTGGGAAAAAATTTTTTTATCATTTTTTCAAAAAAAGCAAAGGGGGTAGTCCATAGTAATTTTTGGCCATAACTTAAATTATTTTTGTTCATAACTTCCTAAGTTTTTAAGATATTGACTTGATTTCTATTTTGTTGAATAGAGAAACATATTGGCTTTAAGTAGAATTCTTTTTTTTGCCGATAGTGGGAAAAAAATTTTTTATCATTTTTTAAAAAAAAAGCAAAGGGGTAGTCCATGGTAATTTTTGGCCATAACTTCCATTATTTTTTTTCATAACTTCCTAAGTTTACAAGATATTGACTTGATTTCTATTTTGTTGAATAGAGAAACATATTGGCTTTAAGTAGAATTCTTTTTTTTTGCCGATAGTGGGAAAAAAATTTTTATCATTTTTTAAAAAAAAGCAAAGGGGGTAGTCCATGGTAATTTTTGGCCATAACTTAAATTATTTTTGTTCATAACTTCCTAAGTTTTCAAGATATCGACTTGATTTCTATTTTGTTGAATAGAGAAACATATTGGCTTTAAGTATAATTCTTTTTTTGCCGATAGTGGAAAAAAAATTTTTTATCATTTTTAAAAAAAAAGCAAAGGGGGTAGTCCATGGTAATTTTTGGCCATAACTTAAATTATTTTTGTTCATGACTTCCAAGTTTTCAAGATATTGACTTGATTTCTATTTTGTTGAATAGAGAAACATATTGGCTTTAAGTAGAATTCTTTTTTTTGCCGATAGTGGGAAAAAATTTTTTTATCATTTTTTCAAAAAAAGCAAAGGGGGTAGTCCATGGTAATTTTTGGCCATAACTTCCATTATTTTTGTTCATAACTTCCTAAGTTTTCAAGATATTGACTTGATTTCTATTTTGTTGAATAGAGAAACATATTGGCTTTAAGTAGAATTCTTTTTTTTGCCGATAGTGGGAAAAAAATTTTTTATCATTTTTTCAAAAAAAGCAAAGGGGGTAGTCCATGGTAATTTTTGGCCATAACTTCCATTATTTTTGTTCATAACTTCCTAAGTTTTCAAGATATTGACTTGATTTCTATTTTGTTGAATAGAGAAACATATTGGCTTTAAGTAGAATTCTTTTTTTTGCCGATAGTGGGAAAAAATTTTTTTATCATTTTTTCAAAAAAAGCAAAGGGGGTAGTCCATGGTAATTTTTGGCCATAACTTCCATTATTTTTGTTCATAACTTCCTAAGTTTTCAAGATATTGACTTGATTTCTATTTTGTTGAATAGAGAAACATATTGGCTTTAAGTAGAATTCTTTTTTTTGCCGATAGTGGGAAAAAAAATTTTTATCATTTTTTCAAAAAAAGCAAAGGGGGTAGTCCATGGTAATTTTTGGCCATAACTTAAATTATTTTTGTTCATAACTTCCTAAGTTTTCAAGATATTGACTTGATTTCTATTTTGTTGAATAGAGAAACATATTGGCTTTAAGTAGAATTCTTTTTTTTGCCGATAGTGGGAAAAAAATTTTTTATCATTTTTTCAAAAAAAGCAAAGGGGGTAGTCCATGGTAATTTTTGGCCATAACTTAAATTATTTTTGTTCATAACTTCCTAAGTTTTCAAGATATTGACTTGATTTCTATTTTGTTGAATAGAGAAACATATTGGCTTTAAGTAGAATTCTTTTTTTTGTCGATAGTGGGAAAAAAATTTTTTATCATTTTTTAAAAAAAAGCAAAGGGGGTAGTCCATGGTAATTTTTGGCCATAACTTCCATTATTTTTGTTCATAACTTCCTAAGTTTTCAAGATATTGACTTGATTTCTATTTTGTTGAATAGAGAAACATATTGGCTTTAAGTAGAATTCTTTTTTTTTGCCGATAGTGGGAAAAAAATTTTTTATCATTTTTTCAAAAAAAGCAAAGGGGGTAGTCCATGGTAATTTTTGGCCATAACTTCCATTATTTTTGTTCATAACTTCCTAAGTTTTCAAGATATTGACTTGATTTCTATTTTGTTGAATAGAGAAACATATTGGCTTTAAGTAGAATTCTTTTTTTTGTCGATAGTGGGAAAAAAATTTTTTATCATTTTTTAAAAAAAAGCAAAGGGGGTAGTCCATGGTAATTTTTGGCCATAACTTCCATTATTTTTGTTCATAACTTCCTAAGTTTTCAAGATATTGACTTGATTTCTATTTTGTTGAATAGAGAAACATATTGGCTTTAAGTAGAATTCTTTTTTTTTGCCGATAGTGGGAAAAAAATTTTTTATCATTTTTTCAAAAAAAGCAAAGGGGGTAGTCCATGGTAATTTTTGGCCATAACTTCCATTATTTTTGTTCATAACTTCCTAAGTTTTCAAGATATTGACTTGATTTCTATTTTGTTGAATAGAGAAACATATTGGCTTTAAGTAGAATTCTTTTTTTTTGCCGATAGTGGGAAAAAAAATTTTTATAATTTTTTCAAAAAAAGCAAAGGGGGTAGTCCATGGTAATTTTTGGCCATAACTTCCATTATTTTTGTTCATAACTTCCTAAGTTTTCAAGATATTGACTTGATTTCTATTTTGTTGAATAGAGAAACATATTGGCTTTAAGTAGAATTCTTTTTTTTGCCGATAGTGGGAAAAAAATTTTTTATCATTTTTTCAAAAAAAGCAAAGGGGGTAGTCCATGGTAATTTTTTTATATAACTTCTATTATTTTTGTTCATAACTTCCTAAGTTTTCAAGATATTGACTTGATTTCTATTTAGTTGAATAGAGAAACATATTGGCTTTAAGTAGAATTCTTTTTTTTGCCGATAGTGGGAAAAAATTTTTTTATCATTTTTTCAAAAAAAGCAAAGGGGGTAGTCCATGGTAATTTTTGGCCATAACTTAAATTATTTTTGTTCATAACTTCCTAAGTTTTTAAGATATTGACTTGATTTCTATTTTGTTGAATAGAGAAACATATTGGCTTTAAGTAGAATTCTTTTTTTTTCCGATAGTGGGAAAAAAATTTTTTATCATTTTTTCAAAAAAAGCAAAGGGGGTAGTCTATGGTAATTTTTGGCCATAACTTAAATTATTTTTGTTCATAACTTCCTAAGTTTTCAAGATATTGGCTTGATTTCTATTTTGTTGAATAGAGAAACATATTGGCTTTAAGTAGAATTCTTTTTTTTGCCGATAGTGGGAAAAAATTTTTTTATCATTTTTTCAAAAAAAGCAAAGGGGGTAGTCCATGGTAATTTTTGGTTATAACTTAAATTATTTTTGTTCATAACTTCCTAAGTTTTCAAGATATTGACTTGATTTCTATTTTGTTGAATAGAGAAACATATTGGCTTTAAGTAGAATTCTTTTTTTTGCCGATAGTGGGAAAAAATTTTTTTATCATTTTTTCAAAAAAAGCAAAGGGGGTAGTCCATGGTAATTTTTGGCCATAACTTCCATTATTTTTTTTCATAACTTCCTAAGTTTACAAGATATTGACTTGATTTCTATTTTGTTGAATAGAGAAACATATTGGCTTTAAGTAGAATTCTTTTTTTTTGCCGATAGTGGGAAAAAAATTTTTATCATTTTTTAAAAAAAAGCAAAGGGGGTAGTCCATGGTAATTTTTGGCCATAACTTAAATTATTTTTGTTCATAACTTCCTAAGTTTTCAAGATATCGACTTGATTTCTATTTTGTTGAATAGAGAAACATATTGGCTTTAAGTATAATTCTTTTTTTGCCGATAGTGGAAAAAAAATTTTTTATCATTTTTTAAAAAAAAGCAAAGGGGGTAGTCCATGGTAATTTTTGGCCATAACTTAAATTATTTTTGTTCATAACTTCCAAGTTTTCAAGATATTGACTTGATTTCTATTTTGTTGAATAGAGAAACATATTGGCTTTAAGTAGAATTCTTTTTTTTGCCGATAGTGGGAAAAAATTTTTTTATCATTTTTTCAAAAAAAGCAAAGGGGGTAGTCCATGGTAATTTTTGGCCATAACTTCCATTATTTTTGTTCATAACTTCCTAAGTTTTCAAGATATTGACTTGATTTCTATTTTGTTGAATAGAGAAACATATTGGCTTTAAGTAGAATTCTTTTTTTTGCCGATAGTGGGAAAAAAATTTTTTATCATTTTTTCAAAAAAAGCAAAGGGGGTAGTCCATGGTAATTTTTGGCCATAACTTCCATTATTTTTGTTCATAACTTCCTAAGTTTTCAAGATATTGACTTGATTTCTATTTTGTTGAATAGAGAAACATATTGGCTTTAAATAGAATTCTTTTTTTTGCCGATAGTGGGAAAAAATTTTTTTATCATTTTTTCAAAAAAAGCAAAGGGGGTAGTCCATGGTAATTTTTGGCCATAACTTCCATTATTTTTGTTCATAACTTCCTAAGTTTTCAAGATATTGACTTGATTTCTATTTTGTTGAATAGAGAAACATATTGGCTTTAAGTAGAATTCTTTTTTTTGCCGATAGTGGGAAAAAATTTTTTTATCATTTTTTCAAAAAAAGCAAAGGGGGTAGTCCATGGTAATTTTTGGCCATAACTTAAATTATTTTTGTTCATAACTTCCTAAGTTTTCAAGATATTGACTTGATTTCTATTTTGTTGAATAGAGAAACATATTGGCTTTAAGTAGAATTCTTTTTTTTTGCCGATAGTGGGAAAAAAATTTTTTATCATTTTTTCAAAAAAAGCAAAGGGGGTAGTCCATGGTAATTTTTGGCCATAACTTCCATTATTTTTGTTCATAACTTCCTAAGTTTTCAAGATATTGACTTGATTTCTATTTTGTTGAATAGAGAAACATATTGGCTTTAAGTAGAATTCTTTTTTTTGTCGATAGTGGGAAAAAAATTTTTTATCATTTTTTAAAAAAAAGCAAAGGGGGTAGTCCATGGTAATTTTTGGCCATAACTTCCATTATTTTTGTTCATAACTTCCTAAGTTTTCAAGATATTGACTTGATTTCTATTTTGTTGAATAGAGAAACATATTGGCTTTAAGTAGAATTCTTTTTTTTTGCCGATAGTGGGAAAAAAATTTTTTATCATTTTTTCAAAAAAAGCAAAGGGGGTAGTCCATGGTAATTTTTGGCCATAACTTCCATTATTTTTGTTCATAACTTCCTAAGTTTTCAAGATATTGACTTGATTTCTATTTTGTTGAATAGAGAAACATATTGGCTTTAAGTAGAATTCTTTTTTTTTGCCGATAGTGGGAAAAAAATTTTTTATCATTTTTTCAAAAAAAGCAAAGGGGGTAGTCCATGGTAATTTTTGGCCATAACTTCCATTATTTTTGTTCATAACTTCCTAAGTTTTCAAGATATTGACTTGATTTCTATTTTGTTGAATAGAGAAACATATTGGCTTTAAGTAGAATTCTTTTTTTTGCCGATAGTGGGAAAAAAATTTTTTATCCTTTTTAAAAAAAAAGCAAAGGGGGTAGTCCATGGTAATTTTTGGCCATAACTTAAATTATTTTTGTTCATAACTTCCTAAGTTTTCAAGATATTGACTTGATTTCTATTTTGTTGAATAGAGAAACATATTGGCTTTAAGTAGAATTCTTTTTTTTGTCGATAGTGGGAAAAAATTTTTTTATCATTTTTTAAAAAAAAGCAAAGGGGGTAGTCCATGGTAATTTTTGGCCATAACTTAAATTATTTTTGTTCATAACTTCCTAAGTTTTCAAGATATTGACTTGATTTCTATTTTGTTGAATAGAGAAACATATTGGCTTTAAGTAGAATTCTTTTTTTTGTCGATAGTGGGAAAAAAATTTTTTATCATTTTTTAAAAAAAAGCAAAGGGGGTAGTCCATGGTAATTTTTGGCCATAACTTCCATTATTTTTGTTCATAACTTCCTAAGTTTTCAAGATATTGACTTGATTTCTATTTTGTTGAATAGAGAAACATATTGGCTTTAAGTAGAATTCTTTTTTTTGCCGATAATGGGAAAAAAAATTTTTATCATTTTTTCATAAAAAGCAAAGGGGGTAGTCCATGGTAATTTTTGGCCATAACTTCCATTATTTTTGTTCATAACTTCCTAAGTTTTCAAGATATTGACTTGATTTCTATTTTGTTGAATAGAGAAACATATTGGCTTTAAGTAGAATTCTTTTTTTTGCCGATAGTGGGAAAAAAATTTTTTATCATTTTTTCAAAAAAAGCAAAGGGGGTAGTCCATGGTAATTTTTGGCCATAACTTAAATTATTTTTGTTCATAACTTCCTAAGTTTTCAAGATATTGACTTGATTTCTATTTTGTTGAATAGAGAAACATATTGGCTTTAAGTAGAATTCTTTTTTTTGTCGATAGTGGGAAAAAATTTTTTTATCATTTTTTAAAAAAAAGCAAAGGGGGTAGTCCATGGTAATTTTTGGCCATAACTTAAATTATTTTTGTTCATAACTTCCTAAGTTTTCAAGATATTGACTTGATTTCTATTTTGTTGAATAGAGAAACATATTGGCTTTAAGTAGAATTCTTTTTTTTTGTCGATAGTGGGAAAAAAATTTTTTATCATTTTTTAAAAAAAAGCAAAGGGGGTAGTCCATGGTAATTTTTGGCCATAACTTCCATTATTTTTGTTCATAACTTCCTAAGTTTTCAAGATATTGACTTGATTTCTATTTTGTTGAATAGAGAAACATATTGGCTTTAAGTAGAATTCTTTTTTTTGTCGATAGTGGGAAAAAAATTTTTTATCATTTTTTCAAAAAAAGCAAAGGGGGTAGTCCATGGTAATTTTTGGCCATAACTTCCATTATTTTTGTTCATAACTTCCTAAGTTTTCAAGATATTGACTTGATTTCTATTTTGTTGAATAGAGAAACATATTGGCTTTAAGTAGAATTTTTTTTTTTGTCGATAGTGGGAAAAAAATTTTTTATCATTTTTTCAAAAAAAGCAAAGGGGGTAGTCCATGGTAATTTTTGGCCATAACTTAAATTATTTTTGTTCATAACTTCCTAAGTTTTCAAGATATTGACTTGATTTCTATTTTGTTGAATAGAGAAACATATTGGCTTTAAGTAGAATTCTTTTTTTTGTCGATAGTGGGAAAAAAATTTTTTATCATTTTTTAAAAAAAAGCAAAGGGGGTAGTCCATGGTAATTTTTGGCCATAACTTCCATTATTTTTGTTCATAACTTCCTAAGTTTTCAAGATATTGACTTGATTTCTATTTTGTTGAATAGAGAAACATATTGGCTTTAAGTAGAATTCTTTTTTTTGCCGATAGTGGGAAAAAAATTTTTTATCATTTTTTCAAAAAAAGCAAAGGGGGTAGTCCATGGTAATTTTTGGCCATAACTTCCATTATTTTTGTTCATAACTTCCTAAGTTTTCAAGATATTGACTTGATTTCTATTTTGTTGAATAGAGAAACATATTGGCTTTAAGTAGAATTCTTTTTTTTGCCGATAGTGGGAAAAAAATTTTTTATCATTTTTTCAAAAAAAGCAAAGGGGGTAGTCCATGGTAATTTTTGGCCATAACTTCCATTATTTTTGTTCATAACTTCCTAAGTTTTCAAGATATTGACTTGATTTCTATTTTGTTGAATAGAGAAACATATTGGCTTTAAGTAGAATTCTTTTTTTTGTCGATAGTGGGAAAAAAATTTTTTATCATTTTTTCAAAAAAAGCAAAGGGGGTAGTCCATGGTAATTTTTGGCCATAACTTAAATTATTTTTGTTCATAACTTCCTAAGTTTTCAAGATATTGACTTGATTTCTATTTTGTTGAATAGAGAAACATATTGGCTTTAAGTAGAATTCTTTTTTTTGTCGATAGTGGGAAAAAAATTTTTTATCATTTTTTCAAAAAAAGCAAAGGGGGTAGTCCATGGTAATTTTTGGCCATAACTTAAATTATTTTTGTTCATAACTTCCTATGTTTTCAAGATATTGACTTGATTTCTATTTTGTTGAATAGAGAAACATATTGGCTTTAAGTAGAATACTTTTTTTTGCCGATAGTGGGAAAAAAAATTTTTATCATTTTTTCATAAAAAGCAAAGGGGGTAGTCCATGGTAATTTTTGGACATAACTTCCATTATTTTTGTTCATAACTTCCTAAGTTTTCAAGATATTGACTTGATTTCTATTTTGTTGAATAGAGAAACATATTGGCTTTAAGTAGAATTCTTTTTTTTGCCGATAGTGGGAAAAAAATTTTTTATCCTTTTTTAAAACAAAGCAAAGGGGGTAGTCCATGGTAATTTTTGGCCATAACTTAAATTATTTTTGTTCATAACTTCCTAAGTTTTCAAGATATTGACTTGATTTCTATTTTGTTGAATAGAGAAACATATTGGCTTTAAGTAGAATTCTTTTTTTTGCCGATAGTGGGAAAAAATTTTTTTATCATTTTTTCAAAAAAAGCAAAGGGGGTAGTCCATGGTAATTTTTGGCCATAACTTAAATTATTTTTGTTCATAACTTCCTAAGTTTTCAAGATATTGACTTGATTTCTATTTTGTTGAATAGAGAAACATATTGGCTTTAAGTAGAATTCTTTTTTTTGCCGATAGTGGGAAAAAAATTTTTTATCATTTTTTCAAAAAAAGCAAAGGGGGTAGTCCATGGTAATTTTTGGCCATAACTTAAATTATTTTTGTTCATAACTTCCTAAGTTTTCAAGATATTGACTTGATTTCTATTTTGTTGAATAGAGAAACATATTGGCTTTAAGTAGAATTCTTTTTTTTGTCGATAGTGGGAAAAAAATTTTTTATCATTTTTTAAAAAAAAGCAAAGGGGGTAGTCCATGGTAATTTTTGGCCATAACTTCCATTATTTTTGTTCATAACTTCCTAAGTTTTCAAGATATTGACTTGATTTCTATTTTGTTGAATAGAGAAACATATTGGCTTTAAGTAGAATTCTTTTTTTTTGCCGATAGTGGGAAAAAAATTTTTTATCATTTTTTCAAAAAAAGCAAAGGGGGTAGTCCATGGTAATTTTTGGCCATAACTTCCATTATTTTTGTTCATAACTTCCTAAGTTTTCAAGATATTGACTTGATTTCTATTTTGTTGAATAGAGAAACATATTGGCTTTAAGTAGAATTCTTTTTTTTGTCGATAGTGGGAAAAAAATTTTTTATCATTTTTTAAAAAAAAGCAAAGGGGGTAGTCCATGGTAATTTTTGGCCATAACTTCCATTATTTTTGTTCATAACTTCCTAAGTTTTCAAGATATTGACTTGATTTCTATTTTGTTGAATAGAGAAACATATTGGCTTTAAGTAGAATTCTTTTTTTTGCCGATAGTGGGAAAAAATTTTTTTATCATTTTTTCAAAAAAAGCAAAGGGGGTAGTCCATGGTAATTTTTGGCCATAACTTAAATTATTTTTGTTCATAACTTCCTAAGTTTTCAAGATATTGACTTGATTTCTATTTTGTTGAATAGAGAAACATATTGGCTTTAAGTAGAATTCTTTTTTTTGCCGATAGTGGGAAAAAAATTTTTTATCATTTTTTCAAAAAAAGCAAAGGGGGTAGTCCATGATAATTTTTGGCCATAACTTAAATTATTTTTGTTCATAACTTCCTAAGTTTTCAAGATATTGACTTGATTTCTATTTTGTTGAATAGAGAAACATATTGGCTTTAAGTAGAATTCTTTTTTTTTGCCGATAGTGGGAAAAAAATTTTTTATCATTTTTTCAAAAAAAGCAAAGGGGGTAGTCCATGGTAATTTTTGGCCATAACTTCCATTATTTTTGTTCATAACTTCCTAAGTTTTCAAGATATTGACTTGATTTCTATTTTGTTGAATAGAGAAACATATTGGCTTTAAGTAGAATTCTTTTTTTTGTCGATAGTGGGAAAAAAATTTTTTATAATTTTTTCAAAAAAAGCAAAGGGGGTAGTCCATGGTAATTTTTGGCCATAACTTCCATTATTTTTGTTCATAACTTCCTAAGTTTTCAAGATATTGACTTGATTTCTATTTTGTTGAATAGAGAAACATATTGGCTTTAAGTAGAATTCTTTTTTTTGCCGATAGTGGGAAAAAATTTTTTTATCATTTTTTCAAAAAAAGCAAAGGGGGTAGTCCATGGTAATTTTTGGCCATAACTTAAATTATTTTTGTTCATAACTTCCTAAGTTTTCAAGATATTGACTTGATTTCTATTTTGTTGAATAGAGAAACATATAGGCTTTAAGTAGAATTCTTTTTTTTGCCGATAGTGGGAAAAAAATTTTTTATCATTTTTTCAAAAAAAGCAAAGGGGGTAGTCCATGGTAATTTTTGGCCATAACTTAAATTATTTTTGTTCATAACTTCCTAAGTTTTCAAGATATTGACTTGATTTCTATTTTGTTGAATAGAGAAACATATTGGCTTTAAGTAGAATTCTTTTTTTTGTCGATAGTGGGAAAAAAATTTTTTATCATTTTTTAAAAAAAAGCAAAGGGGGTAGTCCATGGTAATTTTTGGCCATAACTTAAATTATTTTTGTTCATAACTTCCTAAGTTTTCAAGATATTGACTTGATTTCTATTTTGTTGAATAGAGAAACATATTGGCTTTAAGTAGAATTCTTTTTTTTGTCGATAGTGGGAAAAAAATTATTTATCATTTTTTAAAAAAAAGCAAAGGGGGTAGTCCATGGTAATTTTTGGCCATAACTTCCATTATTTTTGTTCATAACTTCCTAAGTTTTCAAAATATTGACTTGATTTCTATTTTGTTGAATAGAGAAACATATTGGCTTTAAGTAGAATTCTTTTTTTTGCCGATAATGGGAAAAAAAATTTTTATCATTTTTTCATAAAAAGCAAAGGGGGTAGTCCATGGTAATTTTTGGCCATAACTTCCATTATTTTTGTTCATAACTTCCTAAGTTTTCAAGATATTGACTTGATTTCTATTTTGTTGAATAGAGAAACATATTGGCTTTAAGTAGAATTCTTTTTTTTGCCGATAGTGGGAAAAAAATTTTTTATCATTTTTTCAAAAAAAGCAAAGGGGGTAGTCCATGGTAATTTTTGGCCATAACTTAAATTATTTTTGTTCATAACTTCCTAAGTTTTCAAGATATTGACTTGATTTCTATTTTGTTGAATAGAGAAACATATTGGCTTTAAGTAGAATTCTTTTTTTTGTCGATAGTGGGAAAAAATTTTTTTATCATTTTTTAAAAAAAAGCAAAGGGGGTAGTCCATGGTAATTTTTGGCCATAACTTAAATTATTTTTGTTCATAACTTCCTAAGTTTTCAAGATATTGACTTGATTTCTATTTTGTTGAATAGAGAAACATATTGGCTTTAAGTAGAATTCTTTTTTTTGTCGATAGTGGGAAAAAAATTTTTTATCATTTTTTAAAAAAAAGCAAAGGGGGTAGTCCATGGTAATTTTTGGCCATAACTTCCATTATTTTTGTTCATAACTTCCTAAGTTTTCAAGATATTGACTTGATTTCTATTTTGTTGAATAGAGAAACATATTGGCTTTAAGTAGAATTCTTTTTTTTGTCGATAGTGGGAAAAAATTTTTTTATCATTTTTTCAAAAAAAGCAAAGGGAGTAGTCCATGGTAATTTTTGGCCATAACTTCCATTATTTTTGTTCATAACTTCCTAAGTTTTCAAGATATTGACTTGATTTCTATTTTGTTGAATAGAGAAACATATTGGCTTTAAGTAGAATTTTTTTTTTTGTCGATAGTGGGAAAAAAATTTTTTATCATTTTTTCAAAAAAAGCAAAGGGGGTAGTCCATGGTAATTTTTGGCCATAACTTAAATTATTTTTGTTCATAACTTCCTAAGTTTTCAAGATATTGACTTGATTTCTATTTTGTTGAATAGAGAAACATATTGGCTTTAAGTAGAATTCTTTTTTTTGTCGATAGTGGGAAAAAAATTTTTTATCATTTTTTAAAAAAAAGCAAAGGGGGTAGTCCATGGTAATTTTTGGCCATAACTTCCATTATTTTTGTTCATAACTTCCTAAGTTTTCAAGATATTGACTTGATTTCTATTTTGTTGAATAGAGAAACATATTGGCTTTAAGTAGAATTCTTTTTTTTGCCGATAGTGGGAAAAAAATTTTTTATCATTTTTTCAAAAAAAAGCAAAGGGGGTAGTCCATGGTAATTTTTGGCCATAACTTCCATTATTTTTGTTCATAACTTCCTAAGTTTTCAAGATATTGACTTGATTTCTATTTTGTTGAATAGAGAAACATATTGGCTTTAAGTAGAATTCTTTTTTTTGTCGATAGTGGGAAAAAAATTTTTTATCATTTTTTCAAAAAAAGCAAAGGGGGTAGTCCATGGTAATTTTTGGCCATAACTTAAATTATTTTTGTTCATAACTTCCTAAGTTTTCAAGATATTGACTTGATTTCTATTTTGTTGAATAGAGAAACATATTGGCTTTAAGTAGAATTCTTTTTTTTGTCGATAGTGGGAAAAAAAATTTTTATCATTTTTTCAAAAAAAGCAAAGGGGGTAGTCCATGGTAATTTTTGGCCATAACTTAAATTATTTTTGTTCATAACTTCCTAAGTTTTCAAGATATTGACTTGATTTCTATTTTGTTGAATAGAGAAACATATTGGCTTTAAGTAGAATTCTTTTTTTTGTCGATAGTGGGAAAAAAATTTTTTATCATTTTTTAAAAAAAAGCAAAGGGGGTAGTCCATGGTAATTTTTGGCCATAACTTCCATTATTTTTGTTCATAACTTCCTAAGTTTTCAAGATATTGACTTGATTTCTATTTTGTTGAATAGAGAAACATATTGGCTTTAAGTAGAATTCTTTTTTTTGCCGATAGTGGGAAAAAAATTTTTTATCCTTTTTTAAAACAAAGCAAAGGGGGTAGTCCATGGTAATTTTTGGCCATAACTTAAATTATTTTTGTTCATAACTTCCTAAGTTTTCAAGATATTGACTTGATTTCTATTTTGTTGAATAGAGAAACATATTGGCTTTAAGTAGAATTCTTTTTTTTGCCGATAGTGGGAAAAAAATTTTTTATCATTTTTTCAAAAAAAGCAAAGGGGGTAGTCCATGGTAATTTTTGGCCATAACTTCCATTATTTTTGTTCATAACTTCCTAAGTTTTCAAGATATTGACTTGATTTCTATTTTGTTGAATAGAGAAACATATTGGCTTTAAGTAGAATTCTTTTTTTTGCCGATAGTGGGAAAAAATTTTTTTATCATTTTTTCAAAAAAAGCAAAGGGGGTAGTCCATGGTAATTTTTGGCCATAACTTAAATTATTTTTGTTCATTACTTCCTAAGTTTTTAAGATATTGACTTGATTTCTATTTTGTTGAATAGAGAAACATATTGGCTTTAAGTAGAATTCTTTTTTTTGCCGATAGTGGGAAAAAAATTTTTTATCCTTTTTTAAAACAAAGCAAAGGGGGTAGTCCATGGTAATTTTTGGCCATAACTTAAATTATTTTTGTTCATAACTTCCTAAGTTTTCAAGATATTGACTTGATTTCTATTTTGTTGAATAGAGAAACATATTGGCTTTAAGTAGAATTCTTTTTTTTGCCGATAGTGGGAAAAATTTTTTTTATCATTTTTTCAAAAAAAGCAAAGGGGGTAGTCCATGGTAATTTTTGGCCATAACTTAAATTATTTTTGTTCATAACTTCCTAAGTTTTCAAGATATTGACTTGATTTCTATTTTGTTGAATAGAGAAACATATTGGCTTTAAGTAGAATTCTTTTTTTTGCCGATAGTGGGAAAAATTTTTTTATCATTTTTTCAAAAAAAGCAAAGGGGGTAGTCCATGGTAATTTTTGGCCATAACTTCCATTATTTTTGTTCATAACTTCCTAAGTTTTCAAGATATTGACTTGATTTCTATTTTGTTGAATAGAGAAACATATTGGCTTTAAGTAGAATTCTTTTTTTTGCCGATAGTGGGAAAAAAATTTTTATCATTTTTTCAAAAAAAGCAAAGGGGTAGTCCATGGTAATTTTTGGCCATAACTTCCATTATTTTTGTTCATAACTTCCTAAGTTTTCAAGATATTGACTTGATTTCTATTTTGTTGAATAGAGAAACATATTGGCTTTAAGTAGAATTCTTTTTTTTGCCGATAGTGGGAAAAAAAATTTTTATAATTTTTTCAAAAAAAGCAAAGGGGGTAGTCCATGGTAATTTTTGGCCATAATTTCAATTATTTTTGTTCATAACTTCCTAAGTTTTCAAGATATTGACTTGATTTCTATTTTGTTGAATAGAAAAACGTAGTGGCTTTAATTAGAATTCTTTTTTTTGCCGATAGTGGGAAAAAAAATTTTTATAATTTTTTCAAAAAAAGCATGGTAATTTTTGGCCATAACTTAAATTATTTTTGTTCATAACTTCCTAAGTTTTCAAGATATCGACTTGATTTCTATTTTGTTGAATAGAGAAACATATTGGCTTTAAGTAGAATTCTTTTTTTTGCCGATAGTGGGAAAAAATTTTTTTATCATTTTTTCAAAAAAAGCAAAGGGGGTAGTCCATGGTAATTTTTGGCCATAACTTCCATTATTTTTGTTAATAACTTCCTAAGTTTTCAAGATATTGACTTGATTTCTATTTTGTTGAATAGAGAAACATATTGGCTTTAAGTAGAATTCTTTTTTTTGTCGATAGTGGGAAAAAAATTTTTTATCATTTTTTCAAAAAAAGCAAAGGGGGTAGTCCATGGTAATTTTTGGCCATAACTTCCATCCTTTTTGTTCATAACTTCCTAAGTTTTCAAGATATTGACTTGATTTCTATTTTGTTGAATAGAGAAACATATTGGCTTTAAGTAGAATTCTTTTTTTTGTCGATAGTGGGAAAAAAATTTTTTATCATTTTTTCAAAAAAAGCAAAGGGGGTAGTCCATGGTAATTTTTGGCCATAACTTAAATTATTTTTGTTCATAACTTCCTAAGTTTTCAAGATATTGACTTGATTTCTATTTTGTTGAATAGAGAAACATATTGGCTTTAAGTAGAATTCTTTTTTTTGCCGATAGTGGGAAAAAAATTTTTTATCCTTTTTTAAAACAAAGCAAAGGGGGTAGTCCATGGTAATTTTTGGCCATAACTTAAATTATTTTTGTTCATAACTTCCTAAGTTTTCAAGATATTGACTTGATTTCTATTTTGTTGAATAGAGAAACATATTGGCTTTAAGTAGAATTCTTTTTTTTGCCGATAGTGGGAAAAAAATTTTTTATCATTTTTTCAAAAAAAGCAAAGGGGGTAGTCCATGGTAATTTTTGGCCATAACTTCCATTATTTTTGTTCATAACTTCCTAAGTTTTCAAGATATTGACTTGATTTCTATTTTGTTGAATAGAGAAACATATTGGCTTTAAGTAGAATTCTTTTTTTTGTCGATAGTGGGAAAAAAATTTTTTATCATTTTTTCAAAAAAAGCAAAGGGGGTAGTCCATGGTAATTTTTGGCCATAACTTAAATTATTTTTGTTCATAACTTCCTAAGTTTTCAAGATATTGACTTGATTTCTATTTTGTTGAATAGAGAAACATATTGGCTTTAAGTAGAATTCTTTTTTTTGCCGATAGTGGGAAAAAAATTTTTTATCATTTTTTCAAAAAAAGCAAAGGGGGTAGTCCATGGTAATTTTTGGCCATAACTTCCATTATTTTTGTTCATAACTTCCTAAGTTTTCAAGATATTGACTTGATTTCTATTTTGTTGAATAGAGAAACATATTGGCTTTAAGTAGAATTCTTTTTTTTGTCGATAGTGGGAAAAAAATTTTTTATCATTTTTTCAAAAAAAGCAAAGGGGGTAGTCCATGGTAATTTTTGGCCATAACTTAAATTATTTTTGTTCATAACTTCCTAAGTTTTCAAGATATTGACTTGATTTCTATTTTGTTGAATAGAGAAACATATTGGCTTTAAGTAGAATTCTTTTTTTTGCCGATAGTGGGAAAAAAATTTTTTATCCTTTTTAAAAACAAAGCAAAGGGGGTAGTCCATGGTAATTTTTGGCCATAACTTAAATTATTTTTGTTCATAACTTCCTAAGTTTTCAAGATATCGACTTGATTTCTATTTTGTTGAATAGAGAAACATATTGGCTTTAAGTAGAATTCTTTTTTTTGCCGATAGTGGGAAAAAATTTTTTTATCATTTTTTCAAAAAAAGCAAAGGGGGTAGTCCATGGTAATTTTTGGCCATAACTTCCATTATTTTTGTTAATAACTTCCTAAGTTTTCAAGATATTGACTTGATTTCTATTTTGTTGAATAGAGAAACATATTGGCTTTAAGTAGAATTCTTTTTTTTGTCGATAGTGGGAAAAAAATTTTTTATCATTTTTTCAAAAAAAGCAAAGGGGGTAGTCCATGGTAATTTTTGGCCATAACTTCCATCCTTTTTGTTCATAACTTCCTAAGTTTTCAAGATATTGACTTGATTTCTATTTTGTTGAATAGAGAAACATATTGGCTTTAAGTAGAATTCTTTTTTTTGTCGATAGTGGGAAAAAAATTTTTTATCATTTTTTCAAAAAAAGCAAAGGGGGTAGTCCATGGTAATTTTTGGCCATAACTTAAATTATTTTTGTTCATAACTTCCTAAGTTTTCAAGATATTGACTTGATTTCTATTTTGTTGAATAGAGAAACATATTGGCTTTAAGTAGAATTCTTTTTTTTGCCGATAGTGGGAAAAAAATTTTTTATCCTTTTTTAAAACAAAGCAAAGGGGGTAGTCCATGGTAATTTTTGGCCATAACTTAAATTATTTTTGTTCATAACTTCCTAAGTTTTCAAGATATTGACTTGATTTCTATTTTGTTGAATAGAGAAACATATTGGCTTTAAGTAGAATTCTTTTTTTTGCCGATAGTGGGAAAAAAATTTTTTATCATTTTTTCAAAAAAAGCAAAGGGGGTAGTCCATGGTAATTTTTGGCCATAACTTCCATTATTTTTGTTCATAACTTCCTAAGTTTTCAAGATATTGACTTGATTTCTATTTTGTTGAATAGAGAAACATATTGGCTTTAAGTAGAATTCTTTTTTTTGTCGATAGTGGGAAAAAAATTTTTTATCATTTTTTCAAAAAAAGCAAAGGGGGTAGTCCATGGTAATTTTTGGCCATAACTTAAATTATTTTTGTTCATAACTTCCTAAGTTTTCAAGATATTGACTTGATTTCTATTTTGTTGAATAGAGAAACATATTGGCTTTAAGTAGAATTCTTTTTTTTGCCGATAGTGGGAAAAAAATTTTTTATCATTTTTTCAAAAAAAGCAAAGGGGGTAGTCCATGGTAATTTTTGGCCATAACTTCCATTATTTTTGTTCATAACTTCCTAAGTTTTCAAGATATTGACTTGATTTCTATTTTGTTGAATAGAGAAACATATTGGCTTTAAGTAGAATTCTTTTTTTTGCCGATAGTGGGAAAAAAATTTTTTATCCTTTTTTAAAACAAAGCAAAGGGGGTAGTCCATGGTAATTTTTGGCCATAACTTAAATTATTTTTGTTCATAACTGCCTAAGTTTTCAAGATATTGACTTGATTTCTATTTTGTTGAATAGAGAAACATATTGGCTTTAAGTAGAATTCTTTTTTTTGCCGATAGTGGGAAAAAAATTTTTTATCATTTTTTCAAAAAAAGCAAAGGGGGTAGTCCATGGTAATTTTTGGCCATAACTTCCATTATTTTTGTTCATAACTTCCTAAGTTTTCAAGATATTGACTTGATTTCTATTTTGTTGAATAGAGAAACATATTGGCTTTAAGTAGAATTCTTTTTTTTGTCGATAGTGGGAAAAAAAATTTTTATCATTTTTTCAAAAAAAGCAAAGGGGGTAGTCCATGGTAATTTTTGGCCATAACTTAAATTATTTTTGTTCATAACTTCCTAAGTTTTCAAGATATTGACTTGATTTCTATTTTGTTGAATAGAGAAACATATTGGCTTTAAGTAGAATTCTTTTTTTTGCCGATAGTGGGAAAAAAATTTTTTATCCTTTTTAAAAACAAAGCAAAGGGGGTAGTCCATGGTAATTTTTGGCCATAACTTCCATTATTTTTGTTCATAACTTCCTAAGTTTTCAAGATATTGACTTGATTTCTATTTTGTTGAATAGAGAAACATATTGGCTTTAAGTAGAATTCTTTTTTTTGCCGATAGTGGGAAAAAAATTTTTATAATTTTTTCAAAAAAAGCAAAGGGGTAGTCCATGGTAATTTTTGGCCATAACTTCCATTATTTTTGTTCATAACTTCCTAAGTTTTCAAGATATTGACTTGATTTCTATTTTGTTGAATAGAGAAACATATTGGCTTTAAGTAGAATTCTTTTTTTTGCCGATAGTGGGAAAAAAAATTTTTATAATTTTTTCAAAAAAAGCAAAGGGGGTAGTCCATGGTAATTTTTGGCCATAATTTCAATTATTTTTGTTCATAACTTCCTAAGTTTTCAATATATTGACTTGATTTCTATTTTGTTGAATAGAAAAACGTAGTGGCTTT
Organism: Thelaira solivaga; assembly: GCA_947397855.1. Classification (NCBI taxonomy): domain Eukaryota; kingdom Metazoa; phylum Arthropoda; class Insecta; order Diptera; family Tachinidae; genus Thelaira; species Thelaira solivaga. The sequence continues at coordinate 22,880,548 of OX377612.1, read as the reverse complement.
AATTAGAATTCTTTTTTTTGCCGATAGTGGGAAAAAAAATTTTTATAATTTTTTCAAAAAAAGCATGGTAATTTTTGGCCATAACTTCCATTATTTTTGTTCATAACTTCCTAAGTTTTCAAGATATCGACTTGATTTCTATTTTGTTGAATAGAGAAACATATTGGCTTTAAGTAGAATTCTTTTTTTTTGCCGATAGTGGGAAAAAAATTTTTTATCATTTTTTCAAAAAAAGCAAAGGGGGTATTCCATGGTAATTTTTGGCCATAACTTCCATCTTTTTTGGTCATAACTTTGCTAAGTTTTCAAGATATCGACTTGATTTCTATTTTGTTGAATAGAGAAACATATTGGCTTTAAGTAGAATTCTTTTTTTTGCCGATAGTGGGAAAAAATTTTTTTATCATTTTTTCAAAAAAAGCAAAGGTGGTAGTAAATGGTAATTTTTGGCCATAACTTCCATCCTTTTTGGTCATAACTTGCTAAGTTTTCAAGATATTGACTTGATTTCTATTTTGTTGAATAGAGAAACATATTGGCTTTAATTAGAATTCTTTTTTTTTGCCGATAGTGGGAAAAAAAATTTTTATCATTTTTTCAAAAAAAGCAAAGGGGGTAGTCCATGGTAATTTTTGGCCATAACTTCCATCTTTTTTGATCATAACTTGCAAAGTTTTCAAGATATCGACTTGATTTCTATTTTGTTGAATAGAGAAACATATTGGCTTTAATTAGAATTCTTTTTTTTGCCGATAGTGGGAAAAAAATTTTTTATAATTTTTTCAAAAAAAGCAAAGGGGGTAGTCCATGGTAATTTTTGGCCATAACTTCCATCCTTTTTGTTCATAACTTCCTAAGTTTTCAAGATATTGACTTGATTTCTATTTTGTTGAATAGAGAAACATATTGGCTTTAATTAGAATTCTTTTTTTTTGCTGATAGTGGGAAAAAAAATTTTTATCATTTTTTCAAAAAAAAGCAAAGGGGGTAGTCCATGGTAATTTTTGGCCATAACTTCCATCTTTTTTGGTCATAACTTGCTAAGTTTTCAAGATATCGACTTGATTTCTATTTTGTTGAATAGAGAAACATATTGGCTTTAATTAGAATTCTTTTTTTTGCCGATAGTGGGAAAAAAAATTTTTATCATTTTTTCAAAAAAAGCAAAGGGGGTAGTCCATGGTAATTTTTGGCCATAACTTCCATCCTTTTTGGTCATAACTTGCTAAGTTTTCAAGATATCGACTTGATTTCTATTTTGTTGAATAGAGAAACATATTGGCTTTAATTAGAATTCTTTTTTTTGCCGATAGTGGGAAAAAAATTTTTTATCATTTTTTCAAAAAAAGCAAAGGGGGTAGTCCATGGTAATTTTTGGCCATAACTTAAATTATTTTTGTTCATAACTTCCTAAGTTTTCAAGATATTGACTTGATTTCTATTTTGTTGAATAGAGAAACATATTGGCTTTAAGTAGAATTCTTTTTTTTGCCGATAGTGGGAAAAAAAATTTTTATCGTTTTTTCAAAAAAAGCAAAGGGGGTAGTCCATGGTAATTTTTGGCCATAACTTCCATTATTTTTGTTCATAACTTCCTAAGTTTTCAAGATATTGACTTGATTTCTATTTTGTTGAATAGAGAAACATATTGGCTTTAAGTAGAATTCTTTTTTTTGCCGATAGTGGGAAAAAAATTTTTTATCATTTTTTCAAAAAAAGCAAAGGGGGTAGTCCATGGTAATTTTTGGCCATAACTTCCATTATTTTTGTTCATAACTTCCTAAGTTTTCAAGATATTGACTTGATTTCTATTTTGTTGAATAGAGAAACATATTGGCTTTAAGTAGAATTCTTTTTTTTGCCGATAATGGGAAAAAAAATTTTTATCATTTTTTCATAAAAAGCAAAGGGGGTAGTCCATGGTAATTTTTGGCCATAACTTCCATTATTTTTGTTCATAACTTCCTAAGTTTTCAAGATATCGACTTGATTTCTATTTTGTTGAATAGAGAAACATATTGGCTTTAAGTAGAATTCTTTTTTTTGCCGATAGTGGGAAAAAAATTTTTTATCATTTTTTCAAAAAAAGCAAAGGGGGTAGTCCATGGTAATTTTTGGCCATAACTTAAATTATTTTTGTTCATAACTTCCTAAGTTTTCAAGATATTGACTTGATTTCTATTTTGTTGAATAGAGAAACATATTGGCTTTAAGTAGAATTCTTTTTTTTGTCGATAGTGGGAAAAAATTTTTTTATCATTTTTTAAAAAAAAGCAAAGGGGGTAGTCCATGGTAATTTTTGGCCATAACTTAAATTATTTTTGTTCATAACTTCCTAAGTTTTCAAGATATTGACTTGATTTCTATTTTGTTGAATAGAGAAACATATTGGCTTTAAGTAGAATTCTTTTTTTTGTCGATAGTGGGAAAAAAATTTTTTATCATTTTTTAAAAAAAAGCAAAGGGGGTAGTCCATGGTAATTTTTGGCCATAACTTCCATTATTTTTGTTCATAACTTCCTAAGTTTTCAAGATATTGACTTGATTTCTATTTTGTTGAATAGAGAAACATATTGGCTTTAAGTAGAATTCTTTTTTTTGTCGATAGTGGGAAAAAAATTTTTTATCATTTTTTCAAAAAAAGCAAAGGGGGTAGTCCATGGTAATTTTTGGCCATAACTTCCATTATTTTTGTTCATAACTTCCTAAGTTTTCAAGATATTGACTTGATTTCTATTTTGTTGAATAGAGAAACATATTGGCTTTAAGTAGAATTTTTTTTTTTGTCGATAGTGGGAAAAAATTTTTTTATCATTTTTTCAAAAAAAGCAAAGGGGGTAGTCCATGGTAATTTTTGGCCATAACTTAAATTATTTTTGTTCATAACTTCCTAAGTTTTCAAGATATTGACTTGATTTCTATTTTGTTGAATAGAGAAACATATTGGCTTTAAGTAGAATTCTTTTTTTTGTCGATAGTGGGAAAAAAATTTTTTATCATTTTTTAAAAAAAAGCAAAGGGGGTAGTCCATGGTAATTTTTGGCCATAACTTCCATTATTTTTGTTCATAACTTCCTAAGTTTTCAAGATATTGACTTGATTTCTATTTTGTTGAATAGAGAAACATATTGGCTTTAAGTAGAATTCTTTTTTTTGTCGATAGTGGGAAAAAATTTTTTTATCATTTTTTAAAAAAAAGCAAAGGGGGTAGTCCATGGTAATTTTTGGCCATAACTTCCATTATTTTTGTTCATAACTTCCTAAGTTTTCAAGATATTGACTTGATTTCTATTTTGTTGAATAGAGAAACATATTGGCTTTAAGTAGAATTCTTTTTTTTGTCGATAGTGGGAAAAAATTTTTTTATCATTTTTTCAAAAAAAGCAAAGGGGGTAGTCCATGGTAATTTTTGGCCATAACTTAAATTATTTTTGTTCATAACTTCCTAAGTTTTCAAGATATTGACTTGATTTCTATTTTGTTGAATAGAGAAACATATTGGCTTTAAGTAGAATTCTTTTTTTTGTCGATAGTGGGAAAAAAAATTTTTATCATTTTTTCAAAAAAAGCAAAGGGGGTAGTCCATGGTAATTTTTGGCCATAACTTAAATTATTTTTGTTCATAACTTCCTATGTTTTCAAGATATTGACTTGATTTCTATTTTGTTGAATAGAGAAACATATTGGCTTTAAGTAGAATTCTTTTTTTTGCCGATAGTGGGAAAAAAAATTTTTATCATTTTTTCATAAAAAGCAAAGGGGGTAGTCCATGGTAATTTTTGGCCATAACTTCCATTATTTTTGTTCATAACTTCCTAAGTTTTCAAGATATTGACTTGATTTCTATTTTGTTGAATAGAGAAACATATTGGCTTTAAGTAGAATTCTTTTTTTTGCCGATAGTGGGAAAAAAATTTTTTATCCTTTTTTAAAACAAAGCAAAGGGGGTAGTCCATGGTAATTTTTGGCCATAACTTAAATTATTTTTGTTCATAACTTCCTAAGTTTTCAAGATATTGACTTGATTTCTATTTTGTTGAATAGAGAAACATATTGGCTTTAAGTAGAATTCTTTTTTTTGCCGATAGTGGGAAAAATTTTTTTTATCATTTTTTCAAAAAAAGCAAAGGGGGTAGTCCATGGTAATTTTTGGCCATAACTTAAATTATTTTTGTTCATAACTTCCTAAGTTTTCAAGATATTGACTTGATTTCTATTTTGTTGAATAGAGAAACATATTGGCTTTAAGTAGAATTCTTTTTTTTGCCGATAGTGGGAAAAAAATTTTTTATCCTTTTTTAAAACAAAGCAAAGGGGGTAGTCCATGGTAATTTTTGGCCATAACTTAAATTATTTTTGTTCATTACTTCCTAAGTTTTTAAGATATTGACTTGATTTCTATTTTGTTGAATAGAGAAACATATTGGCTTTAAGTAGAATTCTTTTTTTTGCCGATAGTGGGAAAAAAATTTTTTATCCTTTTTTAAAACAAAGCAAAGGGGGTAGTCCATGGTAATTTTTGGCCATAACTTAAATTATTTTTGTTCATAACTTCCTAAGTTTTCAAGATATTGACTTGATTTCTATTTTGTTGAATAGAGAAACATATTGGCTTTAAGTAGAATTCTTTTTTTTGCCGATAGTGGGAAAAATTTTTTTTATCATTTTTTCAAAAAAAGCAAAGGGGGTAGTCCATGGTAATTTTTGGCCATAACTTAAATTATTTTTGTTCATAACTTCCTAAGTTTTCAAGATATTGACTTGATTTCTATTTTGTTGAATAGAGAAACATATTGGCTTTAAGTAGAATTCTTTTTTTTGTCGATAGTGGGAAAAAAAATTTTTATCATTTTTTCAAAAAAAGCAAAGGGGGTAGTCCATGGTAATTTTTGGCCATAACTTAAATTATTTTTGTTCATAACTTCCTATGTTTTCAAGATATTGACTTGATTTCTATTTTGTTGAATAGAGAAACATATTGGCTTTAAGTAGAATTCTTTTTTTTGCCGATAGTGGGAAAAAAAATTTTTATCATTTTTTCATAAAAAGCAAAGGGGGTAGTCCATGGTAATTTTTGGCCATAACTTCCATTATTTTTGTTCATAACTTCCTAAGTTTTCAAGATATTGACTTGATTTCTATTTTGTTGAATAGAGAAACATATTGGCTTTAAGTAGAATTCTTTTTTTTGCCGATAGTGGGAAAAAAATTTTTTATCCTTTTTTAAAACAAAGCAAAGGGGGTAGTCCATGGTAATTTTTGGCCATAACTTAAATTATTTTTGTTCATAACTTCCTAAGTTTTCAAGATATTGACTTGATTTCTATTTTGTTGAATAGAGAAACATATTGGCTTTAAGTAGAATTCTTTTTTTTGTCGATAGTGGGAAAAAAATTTTTTATCATTTTTTAAAAAAAAGCAAAGGGGGTAGTCCATGGTAATTTTTGGCCATAACTTCCATTATTTTTGTTCATAACTTCCTAAGTTTTCAAGATATTGACTTGATTTCTATTTTGTTGAATAGAGAAACATATTGGCTTTAAGTAGAATTCTTTTTTTTGTCGATAGTGGGAAAAAATTTTTTTATCATTTTTTAAAAAAAAGCAAAGGGGGTAGTCCATGGTAATTTTTGGCCATAACTTCCATTATTTTTGTTCATAACTTCCTAAGTTTTCAAGATATTGACTTGATTTCTATTTTGTTGAATAGAGAAACATATTGGCTTTAAGTAGAATTCTTTTTTTTGTCGATAGTGGGAAAAAATTTTTTTATCATTTTTTCAAAAAAAGCAAAGGGGGTAGTCCATGGTAATTTTTGGCCATAACTTAAATTATTTTTGTTCATAACTTCCTAAGTTTTCAAGATATTGACTTGATTTCTATTTTGTTGAATAGAGAAACATATTGGCTTTAAGTAGAATTCTTTTTTTTGTCGATAGTGGGAAAAAAAATTTTTATCATTTTTTCAAAAAAAGCAAAGGGGGTAGTCCATGGTAATTTTTGGCCATAACTTAAATTATTTTTGTTCATAACTTCCTATGTTTTCAAGATATTGACTTGATTTCTATTTTGTTGAATAGAGAAACATATTGGCTTTAAGTAGAATTCTTTTTTTTGCCGATAGTGGGAAAAAAAATTTTTATCATTTTTTCATAAAAAGCAAAGGGGGTAGTCCATGGTAATTTTTGGCCATAACTTCCATTATTTTTGTTCATAACTTCCTAAGTTTTCAAGATATTGACTTGATTTCTATTTTGTTGAATAGAGAAACATATTGGCTTTAAGTAGAATTCTTTTTTTTGCCGATAGTGGGAAAAAAATTTTTTATCCTTTTTTAAAACAAAGCAAAGGGGGTAGTCCATGGTAATTTTTGGCCATAACTTAAATTATTTTTGTTCATAACTTCCTAAGTTTTCAAGATATTGACTTGATTTCTATTTTGTTGAATAGAGAAACATATTGGCTTTAAGTAGAATTCTTTTTTTTGCCGATAGTGGGAAAAATTTTTTTTATCATTTTTTCAAAAAAAGCAAAGGGGGTAGTCCATGGTAATTTTTGGCCATAACTTAAATTATTTTTGTTCATAACTTCCTAAGTTTTCAAGATATTGACTTGATTTCTATTTTGTTGAATAGAGAAACATATTGGCTTTAAGTAGAATTCTTTTTTTTGCCGATAGTGGGAAAAAAATTTTTTATCCTTTTTTAAAACAAAGCAAAGGGGGTAGTCCATGGTAATTTTTGGCCATAACTTAAATTATTTTTGTTCATTACTTCCTAAGTTTTTAAGATATTGACTTGATTTCTATTTTGTTGAATAGAGAAACATATTGGCTTTAAGTAGAATTCTTTTTTTTGCCGATAGTGGGAAAAAAATTTTTTATCCTTTTTTAAAACAAAGCAAAGGGGGTAGTCCATGGTAATTTTTGGCCATAACTTAAATTATTTTTGTTCATAACTTCCTAAGTTTTCAAGATATTGACTTGATTTCTATTTTGTTGAATAGAGAAACATATTGGCTTTAAGTAGAATTCTTTTTTTTGCCGATAGTGGGAAAAATTTTTTTTATCATTTTTTCAAAAAAAGCAAAGGGGGTAGTCCATGGTAATTTTTGGCCATAACTTAAATTATTTTTGTTCATAACTTCCTAAGTTTTCAAGATATTGACTTGATTTCTATTTTGTTGAATAGAGAAACATATTGGCTTTAAGTAGAATTCTTTTTTTTGCCGATAGTGGGAAAAATTTTTTTATCATTTTTTCAAAAAAAGCAAAGGGGGTAGTCCATGGTAATTTTTGGCCATAACTTCCATTATTTTTGTTCATAACTTCCTAAGTTTTCAAGATATTGACTTGATTTCTATTTTGTTGAATAGAGAAACATATTGGCTTTAAGTAGAATTCTTTTTTTTGCCGATAGTGGGAAAAAAATTTTTTATCATTTTTTAAAAAAAAAGCAAAGGGGTAGTCCATGGTAATTTCTGGACATAACTTCCATTATTTTTTTTCATAACTTCCTAAGTTTACAAGATATTGACTTGATTTCTATTTTGTTGAATAGAGAAACATATTGGCTTTAAGTAGAATTCTTTTTTTTGCCGATAGTGGGAAAAAAATTTTTATCATTTTTTCAAAAAAAGCAAAGGGGTAGTCCATGGTAATTTTTGGCCATAACTTCCATTATTTTTGTTCATAACTTCCTAAGTTTTCAAGATATTGACTTGATTTCTATTTTGTTGAATAGAGAAACATATTGGCTTTAAGTAGAATTCTTTTTTTTGCCGATAGTGGGAAAAAAAATTTTTATAATTTTTTCAAAAAAAGCATGGTAATTTTTGGCCATAACTTCCATTATTTTTGTTCATAACTTCCTAAGTTTTCAAGATATCGACTTGATTTCTATTTTGTTGAATAGAGAAACATATTGGCTTTAAGTAGAATTCTTTTTTTTGCCGATAGTGGGAAAAAATTTTTTTATCATTTTTTCAAAAAAAGCAAAGCGGGTAGTCCATGGTAATTTTTGGCCATAACTTAAATTATTTTTGTTAATAACTTCCTAAGTTTTCAAGATATTGACTTGATTTCTATTTTGTTGAATAGAGAAACATATTGGCTTTAAGTAGAATTCTTTTTTTTGTCGATAGTGGGAAAAAAATTTTTTATCATTTTTTCAAAAAAAGCAAAGGGGGTAGTCCATGGTAATTTTTGGCCATAACTTCCATCCTTTTTGTTCATAACTTCCTAAGTTTTCAAGATATTGACTTGATTTCTATTTTGTTGAATAGAGAAACATATTGGCTTTAAGTAGAATTCTTTTTTTTTGCCGATAGTGGGAAAAAATTTTTTATCATTTTTTCAAAAAAAGCAAAGGGGGTAGTCCATGGTAATTTTTGGCCATAACTTAAATTATTTTTGTTCATAACTTCCTAAGTTTTCAAGATATTGACTTGATTTCTATTTTGTTGAATAGAGAAACATATTGGCTTTAAGTAGAATTCTTTTTTTTGCCGATAGTGGGAAAAAAAATTTTTATCATTTTTTCATAAAAAGCAAAGGGGGTAGTCCATGGTAATTTTTGGCCATAACTTCCATTATTTTTGTTCATAACTTCCTAAGTTTTCAAGATATTGACTTGATTTCTATTTTGTTGAATAGAGAAACATATTGGCTTTAAGTAGAATTCTTTTTTTTGCCGATAGTGGGAAAAAAATTTTTTATCCTTTTTTAAAACAAAGCAAAGGGGGTAGTCCATGGTAAGTTTTGGCCATAACTTAAATTATTTTTGTTCATAACTTCCTAAGTTTTCAAGATATTGACTTGATTTCTATTTTGTTGAATAGAGAAACATATTGGCTTTAATTAGAATTCTTTTTTTTGCCGATAGTGGGAAAAAAATTTTTTATCATTTTTTCAAAAAAAGCAAAGGGGGTAGTCCATGGTAATTTTTGGCCATAACTTCCATTATTTTTGTTCATAACTTCCTAAGTTTTCAAGATATTGACTTGATTTCTATTTTGTTGAATAGAGAAACATATTGGCTTTAAGTAGAATTCTTTTTTTTGTCGATAGTGGGAAAAAAATTTTTTATCATTTTTTCAAAAAAAGCAAAGGGGGTAGTCCATGGTAATTTTTGGCCATAACTTAAATTATTTTTGTTCATAACTTCCTAAGTTTTCAAGATATTGACTTGATTTCTATTTTGTTGAATAGAGAAACATATTGGCTTTAAGTAGAATTCTTTTTTTTGCCGATAGTGGGAAAAAATTTTTTTATCCTTTTTAAAAACAAAGCAAAGGGGGTAGTCCATGGTAATTTTTGGCCATAACTTCCATTATTTTTGTTCATAACTTCCTAAGTTTTCAAGATATTGACTTGATTTCTATTTTGTTGAATAGAGAAACATATTGGCTTTAAGTAGAATTCTTTTTTTTGCCGATAGTGGGAAAAAAATTTTTATCATTTTTTCAAAAAAAGCAAAGGGGTAGTCCATGGTAATTTTTGGCCATAACTTCCATTATTTTTGTTCATAACTTCCTAAGTTTTCAAGATATTGACTTGATTTCTATTTTGTTGAATAGAGAAACATATTGGCTTTAAGTAGAATTCTTTTTTTTGCCGATAGTGGGAAAAATTTTTTTATCATTTTTTAAAAAAAAGCAAAGGGGGTAGTCCATGGTAATTTTTGGCCATAACTTAAATTATTTTTGTTCATAACTTCCTAAGTTTTCAAGATATTGACTTGATTTCTATTTTGTTGAATAGAAAAACGTAGTGGCTTTAATTAGAATTCTTTTTTTTGCCGATAGTGGGAAAAAAAATTTTTATAATTTTTTCAAAAAAAGCATGGTAATTTTTGGCCATAACTTCCATTATTTTTGTTCATAACTTCCTAAGTTTTCAAGATATCGACTTGATTTCTATTTTGTTGAATAGAGAAACATATTGGCTTTAAGTAGAATTCTTTTTTTTTGCCGATAGTGGGAAAAAAATTTTTTATCATTTTTTCAAAAAAAGCAAAGGGGGTATTCCATGGTAATTTTTGGCCATAACTTCCATCTTTTTTGGTCATAACTTTGCTAAGTTTTCAAGATATCGACTTGATTTCTATTTTGTTGAATAGAGAAACATATTGGCTTTAAGTAGAATTCTTTTTTTTGCCGATAGTGGGAAAAAATTTTTTTATCATTTTTTCAAAAAAAGCAAAGGTGGTAGTAAATGGTAATTTTTGGCCATAACTTCCATCCTTTTTGGTCATAACTTGCTAAGTTTTCAAGATATTGACTTGATTTCTATTTTGTTGAATAGAGAAACATATTGGCTTTAATTAGAATTCTTTTTTTTTGCCGATAGTGGGAAAAAAATTTTTTATCATTTTTTCAAAAAAAGCAAAGGGGGTAATGGTAATTTTTGGCCATAACTTCCATCTTTTTTGGTCATAACTTGCAAAGTTTTCAAGATATCGACTTGATTTCTATTTTGTTGAATAGAGAAACATATTGGCTTTAATTAGAATTCTTTTTTTTGCCGATAGTGGGAAAAAAATTTTTTATAATTTTTTCAAAAAAAGCAAAGGGGGTAGTCCATGGTAATTTTTGGCCATAACTTCCATCCTTTTTGTTCATAACTTCCTAAGTTTTCAAGATATTGACTTGATTTCTATTTTGTTGAATAGAGAAACATATTGGCTTTAATTAGAATTCTTTTTTTTTGCCGATAGTGGGAAAAAAAATTTTTATCATTTTTTCAAAAAAAGCAAAGGGGGTAGTCCATGGTAATTTTTGGCCATAACTTCCATCCTTTTTGGTCATAACTTGCTAAGTTTTCAAGATATCGACTTGATTTCTATTTTGTTGAATAGAGAAACATATTGGCTTTAATTAGAATTCTTTTTTTTGCCGATAGTGGGAAAAAAAATTTTTATCATTTTTTCAAAAAAAGCAAAGGGGGTAGTCCATGGTAATTTTTGGGCATAACTTCCATCCTTTTTGTTCATAACTTGCTAAGTTTTCAAGATATTGACTTGATTTCTATTTTGTTGAATAGAGAAACATATTGGCTTTAATTAGAATTCTTTTTTTTTGCCGATAGTGGGAAAAAAAATTTTTATCATTTTTTCAAAAAAAGCAAAGGGGGTAGTCCATGGTAATTTTTGGCAATAACTTCCATCTTTTTTGGTCATAACTTGCTAAGTTTTCAAGATATCGACTTGATTTCTATTTTGTTGAATAGAGAAACATATTGGCTTTAATTAGAATTCTTTTTTTTTGCCGATAGTGGGAAAAAAATTTTTTATAATTTTTTCAAAAAAAGCAAAGGGGGTAGTCCATGGTAATTTTTGGCCATAACTTCCATCCTTTTTGTTCATAACTTCCTAAGTTTTCAAGATATTGACTTGATTTCTATTTTGTTGAATAGAGAAACATATTGGCTTTAAGTAGAATTCTTTTTTTTGCCGATAGTGGGAAAAAATTTTTTTATCATTTTTTCAAAAAAAGCAAAGGGGGTAGTCCATGGTAATTTTTGGCCATAACTTAAATTATTTTTGTTCATTACTTCCTAAGTTTTTAAGATATTGACTTGATTTCTATTTTGTTGAATAGAGAAACATATTGGCTTTAAGTAGAATTCTTTTTTTTGCCGATAGTGGGAAAAAAATTTTTTATCCTTTTTTAAAAAAAAGCAAAGGGGGTAAGTCCATGGTAATTTTTGGCCATAACTTAAATTATTTTTGTTCATAACTTCCTAAGTTTTCAAGATATTGACTTGATTTCTATTTTGTTGAATAGAGAAACATATTGGCTTTAAGTAGAATTCTTTTTTTTGCCGATAGTGGGAAAAAAAATTTTATCATTTTTTCAAAAAAAGCAAAGGGGTAGTCCATGGTAATTTTTGGCCATAACTTCCATTATTTTTGTTCATAACTTCCTAAGTTTTCAAGATATTGACTTGATTTCTATTTTGTTGAATAGAGAAACATATTGGCTTTAAGTAGAATTCTTTTTTTTGCCGATAGTGGGAAAAAAAATTTTATCATTTTTTCAAAAAAAGCAAAGGGGTAGTCCATGGTAATTTTTGGCCATAACTTCCATTATTTTTGTTCATAACTTCCTAAGTTTTCAAGATATTGACTTGATTTCTATTTTGTTGAATAGAGAAACATATTGGCTTTAAGTAGAATTCTTTTTTTTGCCGATAGTGGGAAAAAAATTTTTTATCATTTTTTCAAAAAAAGCAAAGGGGGTAGTCCATGGTAATTTTTGGCCATAACTTCCATCCTTTTTGTTCATAACTTCCTAAGTTTTCAAGATATTGACTTGATTTCTATTTTGTTGAATAGAGAAACATATTGGCTTTAAGTAGAATTCTTTTTTTTGCCGATAGTGGGAAAAAAAATTTTATCATTTTTTCAAAAAAAGCAAAGGGGTAGTCCATGGTAATTTTTGGCCATAACTTCCATTATTTTTGTTCATAACTTCCTAAGTTTTCAAGATATTGACTTGATTTCTATTTTGTTGAATAGAGAAACATATTGGCTTTAAGTAGAATTCTTTTTTTTGCCGATAGTGGGAAAAAAAATTTTTATAATTTTTTCAAAAAAAGCAAAGGGGGTAGTCCATGGTAATTTTTGGCCATAATTTCAATTATTTTTGTTCATAACTTCCTAAGTTTTCAAGATATTGACTTGATTTCTATTTTGTTGAATAGAAAAACGTAGTGGCTTTAATTAGAATTCTTTTTTCTGCGAATAGTGAGAAAAAATATTTTTATCATTTTTTCAAAAAAAGCAAATGGTAATTTTTGGCCATAACTTCCATTATTTTTGCTCATAACTTCCTAAGTTTTCAAGATATCAACTTGATTTCTATTGTGTTGAATAGAGAAACATATTGGCTTTAAGTATAATTCTTTTTTTTGCCGATAGTGGGAAAAAAATTTTTTATAATTTTTTCAAAAAAAGCAAAGGGGGTAGTCCATGGTAATTTTTGGCCATAACTTCCATTATTTTTGTTCATAACTTCCTAAGTTTTCAAGATATCGACTTGATTTCTATTTTGTTGAATAGAGAAACATATTGGCTTTAAGTAGAATTCTTTTTTTTGCCGATAGTGGGAAAAAAATTTTTTATCATTTTTTCAAAAAAAGCAAAGGGGGTATTCCATGGTAATTTTTGGCCATAACTTCCATCTTTTTTGGTCATAACTTGCTAAGTTTTCAAGATATCGACTTGATTTCTATTTTGTTGAATAGAGAAACATATTGGCTTTAATTAGAATTCTTTTTTTTGCCGATAGTGGGAAAAAATTTTTTTATCATTTTTTCAAAAAAAGCAAAGGGGGTATTCCATGGTAATTTTTGGCCATAACTTCCATCTTTTTTGGTCATAACTTCCTAAGTTTTCAAGATATTGACTTGATTTCTATTTTGTTGAATAGAGAAACATATTGGCTTTAATTAGAATTCTTTTTTTTTGCCGATAGTGGGAAAAAAAATTTTTATCATTTTTTCAAAAAAAGCAAAGGGGGTAGTCCATGGTAATTTTTGGCCATAACTTCTATCTTTTTTGGTCATAACTTGCAAAGTTTTCAAGATATCGACTTGATTTCTATTTTGTTGAATAGAGAAACATATTGGCTTTAATTAGAATTCTTTTTTTTGCCGATAGTGGGAAAAAAAATTTTTATAATTTTTTCAAAAAAAGCAAAGGGGGTAGTCCATGGTAATTTTTGGCCATAACTTCCATCCTTTTTGTTCATAACTTCCTAAGTTTTCAAGATATTGACTTGATTTCTATTTTGTTGAATAGAGAAACATATTGGCTTTAATTAGAATTCTTTTTTTTTGCCGATAGTGGGAAAAAAAATTTTTATCATTTTTTCAAAAAAAGCAAAGGGGGTAGTCCATGGTAATTTTTGGCCATAACTTCCATCTTTTTTGGTCATAACTTGCTAAGTTTTCAAGATATCGACTTGATTTCTATTTTGTTGAATAGAGAAACATATTGGCTTTAATTAGAATTCTTTTTTTTGCCGATAGTGGGAAAAAAATTTTTTATCATTTTTTCAAAAAAAGCAAAGGGGGTAGTCCATGGTAATTTTTGGCCATAACTTCCATCCTTTTTGGTCATAACTTGCTAAGTTTTCAAGATATTGACTTGATTTCTATTTTGTTGAATAGAGAAACATATTGGCTTTAATTAGAATTCTTTTTTTTTTGCCGATAGTGGGAAAAAAAATTTTTATCATTTTTTCAAAAAAAGCAAAGGGGGTAGTCCATGGTAATTTTTGGCAATAACTTCCATCTTTTTTGGTCATAACTTGCTAAGTTTTCAAGATATCGACTTGATTTCTATTTTGTTGAATAGAGAAACATATTGGCTTTAATTAGAATTCTTTTTTTTTGCCGATAGTGGGAAAAAATTTTTTTATAATTTTTTCAAAAAAAGCAAAGGGGGTAGTCCATGGTAATTTTTGGCCATAACTTCCATCCTTTTTGTTCATAACTTCCTAAGTTTTCAAGATATTGACTTGATTTCTATTTTGTTGAATAGAGAAACATATTGGCTTTAATTAGAATTCTTTTTTTTTGCCGATAGTGGGAAAAAAAATTTTTATCATTTTTTCAAAAAAAGCAAAGGGGGTAGTCCATGGTAATTTTTGGCCATAACTTCCATCTTTTTTGGTCATAACTTGCTAAGTTTTCAAGATATCGACTTGATTTCTATTTTGTTAAATAGAGAAACATATTGGCTTTAATTAGAATTCTTTTTTTTTTGCCGATAGTGGGAAAAAAAATTTTTATCATTTTTTCAAAAAAAGCAAAGGGGGTAGTCCATGGTAATTTTTGGCCATAACTTCCATCTTTTTTGGTCATAACTTGCTAAGTTCTCAAGATATCGACTTGATTTCTATTTTGTTGAATAGAGAAACATATTGGCTTTAATTATAATTCTTTTTTTTGCCGATAGTGGGAAAAAAAATTTTTATCATTTTTTCAAAAAAAGCAAAGGGGGTAGTCCATGGTAATTTTTGGCCATAACTTGCTAAGTTTTCAAGATATTGACTTAATTTCTATTTTGTTGAATAGAGAAACATATTGGCTTTAATTAGAATTCTTTTTTTTTGCCGATAGTGGGAAAAAATTTTTTTATCATTTTTTCAAAAAAAGCAAAGGGGGTAGTCCATGGTATTTTTTGGCCATAACTTCCATCTTTTTTGGTCATAACTTGCTAAGTTTTCAAGATATCGACTTGATTTCTATTTTGTTGAATAGAGAAACATATTGGCTTTAATTAGAATTCTTTTTTTTGCCGATAGTGGGAAAAAAAATTTTTATAATTTTTTCAAAAAAAGCAAAGGGGGTAGTCCATGGTAATTTTTGGCCATAACTTCCATTATTTTTGTTCATAACTTCCTAAGTTTTCAAGATATTGACTTGATTTCTATTTTGTTGAATAGAGAAACATATTGGCTTTAATTAGAATTCTTTTTTTTTGCCGATAGTGGGAAAAAAAATTTTTATCATTTTTTCAAAAAAAGCAAAGGGGGTAGTCCATGGTAATTTTTGGCCATAACTTCCATCTTTTTTGGTCATAACTTGCTAAGTTTTCAAGATATCGACTTGATTTCTATTTTGTTGAATAGAGAAACATATTGGCTTTAATTAGAATTCTTTTTTTTTGCCGATAGTGGGAAAAAAAATTTTTATCATTTTTTCAAAAAAAGCAAAGGGGGTAGTCCATGGTAATTTTTGGCCATAACTTCCATCTTTTTTGGTCATAACTTGCTAAGTTTTCAAGATATCGACTTGATTTCTATTTTGTTGAATAGAGAAACATATTGGCTTTAATTAGAATTCTTTTTTTTTGCCGATAGTGGGAAAAAAATTTTTTATCATTTTTTCAAAAAAAGCAAAGGGGGTAGTCCATGGCAATTTTTGGCCATAACTTCCATCTTTTTTGGTCATAGCTTGCTAAGTTTTCAAGATATTGACTTGATTTCTATTTTGTTGAATAGAGAAACATATTGGCTTTAATTAGAATTCTTTTTTTTTTGCCGATAGTGGGAAAAAAATTTTTTATCATTTTTTCAAAAAAAGCAAAGGGGGTAGTCCATGGTAATTTTTGGCCATAACTTCCATCCTTTTTGGTCATAACTTGCTAAGTTTTCAAGATATTGACTTGATTTCTATTTTGTTGAATAGAGAAACATATTGGCTTTAATTAGAATTCTTTTTTTTTGCCGATAGTGGGAAAAAAAATTTTTATCATTTTTTCAAAAAAAGCAAAGGGGGTAGTCCATGGTAATTTTTGGCAATAACTTCCATCTTTTTTGGTCATAACTTGCTAAGTTTTCAAGATATCGACTTGATTTCTATTTTGTTGAATAGAGAAACATATTGGCTTTAATTAGAATTCTTTTTTTTTGCCGATAGTGGGAAAAAATTTTTTTATAATTTTTTCAAAAAAAGCAAAGGGGGTAGTCCATGGTAATTTTTGGCCATAACTTCCATCCTTTTTGTTCATAACTTCCTAAGTTTTCAAGATATTGACTTGATTTCTATTTTGTTGAATAGAGAAACATATTGGCTTTAATTAGAATTCTTTTTTTTTGCCGATAGTGGGAAAAAAAATTTTTATCATTTTTTCAAAAAAAGCAAAGGGGGTAGTCCATGGTAATTTTTGGCCATAACTTCCATCTTTTTTGGTCATAACTTGCTAAGTTTTCAAGATATCGACTTGATTTCTATTTTGTTAAATAGAGAAACATATTGGCTTTAATTAGAATTCTTTTTTTTTTGCCGATAGTGGGAAAAAAAATTTTTATCATTTTTTCAAAAAAAGCAAAGGGGGTAGTCCATGGTAATTTTTGGCCATAACTTCCATCCTTTTTGGTCATAACTTGCTAAGTTTTCAAGATATCGACTTGATTTCTATTTTGTTGAATAGAGAAACATATTGGCTTTAATTAGAATTCTTTTTTTTTGCCGATAGTGGGAAAAAATTTTTTTATCATTTTTTCAAAAAAAGCAAAGGGGGTAGTCCATGGTATTTTTTGGCCATAACTTCCATCTTTTTTGGTCATAACTTGCTAAGTTTTCAAGATATCGACTTGATTTCTATTTTGTTGAATAGAGAAACATATTGGCTTTAATTAGAATTCTTTTTTTTGCCGATAGTGGGAAAAAAAATTTTTATAATTTTTTCAAAAAAAGCAAAGGGGGTAGTCCATGGTAATTTTTGGCCATAACTTCCATCCTTTTTGGTCATAACTTGCTAAGTTTTCAAGATATTGACTTGATTTCTATTTTGTTGAATAGAGAAACATATTGGCTTTAATTAGAATTCTTTTTTTTTGCCGATAGTGGGAAAAAAAATTTTTATCATTTTTTCAAAAAAAGCAAAGGGGGTAGTCCATGGTAATTTTTGGCAATAACTTCCATCTTTTTTGGTCATAACTTGCTAAGTTTTCAAGATATCGACTTGATTTCTATTTTGTTGAATAGAGAAACATATTGGCTTTAATTAGAATTCTTTTTTTTTGCCGATAGTGGGAAAAAATTTTTTTATAATTTTTTCAAAAAAAGCAAAGGGGGTAGTCCATGGTAATTTTTGGCCATAACTTCCATCCTTTTTGTTCATAACTTCCTAAGTTTTCAAGATATTGACTTGATTTCTATTTTGTTGAATAGAGAAACATATTGGCTTTAATTAGAATTCTTTTTTTTTGCCGATAGTGGGAAAAAAAATTTTTATCATTTTTTCAAAAAAAGCAAAGGGGGTAGTCCATGGTAATTTTTGGCCATAACTTCCATCTTTTTTGGTCATAACTTGCTAAGTTTTCAAGATATCGACTTGATTTCTATTTTGTTAAATAGAGAAACATATTGGCTTTAATTAGAATTCTTTTTTTTTTGCCGATAGTGGGAAAAAAAATTTTTATCATTTTTTCAAAAAAAGCAAAGGGGGTAGTCCATGGTAATTTTTGGCCATAACTTCCATCTTTTTTGGTCATAACTTGCTAAGTTCTCAAGATATCGACTTGATTTCTATTTTGTTGAATAGAGAAACATATTGGCTTTAATTAGAATTCTTTTTTTTGCCGATAGTGGGAAAAAAAATTTTTATCATTTTTTCAAAAGAAGCAAAGGGGGTAGTCCATGGTAATTTTTGGCCATAACTTGCTAAGTTTTCAAGATATTGACTTAATTTCTATTTTGTTGAATAGAGAAACATATTGGCTTTAATTAGAATTCTTTTTTTTTGCCGATAGTGGGAAAAAATTTTTTTATCATTTTTTCAAAAAAAGCAAAGGGGGTAGTCCATGGTATTTTTTGGCCATAACTTCCATCTTTTTTGGTCATAACTTGCTAAGTTTTCAAGATATCGACTTGATTTCTATTTTGTTGAATAGAGAAACATATTGGCTTTAATTAGAATTCTTTTTTTTGCCGATAGTGGGAAAAAAAATTTTTATAATTTTTTCAAAAAAAGCAAAGGGGGTAGTCCATGGTAATTTTTGGCCATAACTTCCATTATTTTTGTTCATAACTTCCTAAGTTTTCAAGATATTGACTTGATTTCTATTTTGTTGAATAGAGAAACATATTGGCTTTAATTAGAATTCTTTTTTTTTGCCGATAGTGGGAAAAAAAATTTTTATCATTTTTTCAAAAAAAGCAAAGGGGGTAGTCCATGGTAATTTTTGGCCATAACTTCCATCTTTTTTGGTCATAACTTGCTAAGTTTTCAAGATATCGACTTGATTTCTATTTTGTTGAATAGAGAAACATATTGGCTTTAATTAGAATTCTTTTTTTTTGCCGATAGTGGGAAAAAAAATTTTTATCATTTTTTCAAAAAAAGCAAAGGGGGTAGTCCATAGTAATTTTTGGCCATAACTTCCATCTTTTTTGGTCATAACTTGCTAAGTTTTCAAGATATCGACTTAATTTCTATTTTGTTGAATAGAGAAACATATTGGCTTTAATTAGAATTCTTTTTTTTTGCCGATAGTGGGAAAAAAAATTTTTATCATTTTTTCAAAAAAAGCAAAGGGGGTAGTCCATGGTAATTTTCGGCCATAACTTGCTAAGTTTTCAAGATATCGACTTGATTTCTATTTTGTTGAATAGAGAAACACTTTGGCTTTAATTAGAATTCTTTTTTTTTGCCGATATTGGGAAAAAATTTTTTTATAATTTTTTCAAAAAAAGCAAAGGGGGTAGTCCATGGTATTTTTTGGCCATAACTTCCATCTTTTTTGGTCATAACTTTGCTAAGTTTTCAAGATATCGACTTGATTTCTATTTTGTTGAATAGAGAAACATATTGGCTTTAATTAGAATTCTTTTTTTTGCCGATAGTGGGAAAAAAAATTTTTATAATTTTTTCAAAAAAAGCAAAGGGGGTAGTCCATGGTAATTTTTGGCCATAACTTCCATCCTTTTTGGTCATAACTTGCTAAGTTTTCAAGATATCGACTTGATTTCTATTTGGTTGAATAGAGAAACATATTGGCTTTAATTAGAATTCTTTTTTTTGCCGATAGTGGGAAAAAAAATTTTTATCATTTTTTCAAAAAAAGCAAAGGGGGTAGTCCATGGTAATTTTTGGCCATAACTTCCATCCTTTTTGGTCATAACTTGCTAAGTTTTCAAGATATTGACTTGATTTCTATTTTGTTGAATAGAGAAACATATTGGCTTTAATTAGAATTCTTTTTTTTTGCCGATAGTGGGAAAAAAAATTTTTATCATTTTTTCAAAAAAAGCAAAGGGGGTAGTCCATGGTAATTTTTGGCCATAACTTCCATCTTTTTTGGTCATAACTTGCTAAGTTTTCAAGATATCGACTTGATTTCTATTTTGTTGAATAGAGAAACATATTGGCTTTAATTAGAATTCTTTTTTTTGCCGATAGTGGGAAAAAAAATTTTTATAATTTTTTCAAAAAAAGCAAAGGGGGTAGTCCATGGTAATTTTTGGCCATAACTTCCATCCTTTTTGTTCATAACTTCCTAAGTTTTCAAGATATTGACTTGATTTCTATTTTGTTGAATAGAGAAACATATTGGCTTTAATTAGAATTCTTTTTTTTGCCGATAGTGGGAAAAAAAATTTTTATAATTTTTTCAAAAAAAGCAAAGGGGGTAGTCCATGGTAATTTTTGGCCATAACTTCCATCCTTTTTGTTCATAACTTCCTAAGTTTTCAAGATATCGACTTGATTTCTATTTTGTTGAATAGAGAAACATATTGGCTTTAATTAGAATTCTTTTTTTTGCCGATAGTGGGAAAAAAAATTTTTATCATTTTTTCAAAAAAAGCAAAGGGGGTAGTCCATGGTAATTTTTGGCCATAACTTCCATCTTTTTTGGTCATAACTTGCTAAGTTTTCAAGATATCGACTTGATTTCTATTTTGTTGAATAGAGAAACATATTGGCTTTAATTAGAATTCTTTTTTTTTGCCGATAGTGGGAAAAAAAATTTTTATAATTTTTTCAAAAAAAGCAAAGGGGGTAGTCCATGGTAATTTTTGGCCATAACTTTCATCTTTTTTGGTCATAACTTGCTAAGTTTTCAAGATATCGACTTGATTTCTATTTTGTTGAATAGAGAAACATATTGGCTTTAATTAGAATTCTTTTTTTTGCCGATAGTGGGAAAAAAAATTTTTATCATTTTTTCAAAAAAAGCAAAGGGGGTAGTCCATGGTAATTTTTGGCCATAACTTGCTAAGTTTTCAAGATATCGACTTGATTTCTATTTTGTTGAATAGAGAAACATATTGGCTTTAATTAGAATTCTTTTTTTTGCCGATAGTGGGAAAAAAATTTTTTATCATTTTTTCAAAAAAAGCAAAGGGGGTAGTCCATGATATTTTTTGGCCATAACTTCCATCTTTTTTGGTCATAACTTGCTAAGTTTTCAAGATATCGACTTGATTTCTATTTTGTTGAATAGAGAAACATATTGGCTTTAATTAGAATTCTTTTTTTTGCCGATAGTGGGAAAAAAAATTTTTATAATTTTTTCAAAAAAAGCAAAGGGGGTAGTCCATGGTAATTTTTGGCCATAACTTCCATCCTTTTTGGTCATAACTTGCTAAGTTTTCAAGATATTGACTTGATTCCTATTTTGTTGAATAGAGAAACATATTGGCTTTAATTAGAATTCTTTTTTTTTGCCGATAGTGGGAAAAAAAATTTTTATCATTTTTTCAAAAAAAGCAAAGGGGGTAGTCCATGGTATTTTTTGGCCATAACTTCCATCTTTTTTGGTCATAACTTGCTAAGTTTTCAAGATATCGACTTGATTTCTATTTTGTTGAATAGAGAAACATATTGGCTTTAATTAGAATTCTTTTTTTTGCCGATAGTGGGAAAAAAAATTTTTATAATTTTTTCAAAAAAAGCAAAGGGGGTAGTCCATGGTAATTTTTGGCCATAACTTCCATCCTTTTTGGTCATAACTTGCTAAGTTTTCAAGATATTAACTTGATTTCTATTTTGTTGAATAGAGAAACATATTGGCTTTAATTAGAATTCTTTTTTTTTGCCGATAGTGGGAAAAAAAATTTTTATCATTTTTTCAAAAAAAGCAAAGGGGGTAGTCCATGGTAATTTTTGGCCATAACTTCCATCTTTTTTGGTCATAACTTGCTAAGTTTTCAAGATATCGACTTGATTTCTATTTTGTTGAATAGAGAAACATATTGGCTTTAATTAGAATTCTTTTTTTTGCCGATAGTGGGAAAAAAAATTTTTATAATTTTTTCAAAAAAAGCAAAGGGGGTAGTCCATGGTAATTTTTGGCCATAACTTCCATCCTTTTTGTTCATAACTTCCTAAGTTTTCAAGATATTGACTTGATTTCTATTTTGTTGAATAGAGAAACATATTGGCTTTAATTAGAATTCTTTTTTTTTGCCGATAGTGGGAAAAAAAATTTTTATCATTTTTTCAAAAAAAGCAAAGGGGGTAGTCCATGGTAATTTTTGGCCATAACTTCCATCTTTTTTGGTCATAACTTGCTAAGTTTTCAAGATATCGACTTGATTTCTATTTTGTTGAATAGAGAAACATATTGGCTTTAATTAGAATTCTTTTTTTTTGCCGATAGTGGGAAAAAAAATTTTTATCATTTTTTCAAAAAAAGCAAAGGGGGTAGTCCATGGTAATTTTTGGCCATAACTTCCATCTTTTTTGGTCATAACTTGCTAAGTTTTCAAGATATCGACTTGATTTCTATTTTGTTGAATAGAGAAACATATTGGCTTTAATTAGAATTCTTTTTTTTGCCGATAGTGGGAAAAAAAATTTTTATCATTTTTTCAAAAAAAGCAAAGGGGGTAGTCCATGGTAATTTTTGGCCATAACTTGCTAAGTTTTCAAGATATCGACTTGATTTCTATTTTGTTGAATAGAGAAACATATTGGCTTTAATTAGAATTCTTTTTTTTGCCGATAGTGGGAAAAAATTTTTTTATCATTTTTTCAAAAAAAGCAAAGGGGGTAGTCCATGATATTTTTTGGCCATAACTTCCATCTTTTTTGGTCATAACTTGCTAAGTTTTCAAGATATCGACTTGATTTCTATTTTGTTGAATAGAGAAACATATTGGCTTTAATTAGAATTCTTTTTTTTGCCGATAGTGGGAAAAAAAATTTTTATCATTTTTTCAAAAAAAGCAAAGGGGGTAGTCCATGGTAATTTTTGGCCATAACTTGCTAAGTTTTCAAGATATCGACTTGATTTCTATTTTGTTGAATAGAGAAACATATTGGCTTTAATTAGAATTCTTTTTTTTGCCGATAGTGGGAAAAAATTTTTTTATCATTTTTTCAAAAAAAGCAAAGGGGGTAGTCCATGATATTTTTTGGCCATAACTTCCATCTTTTTTGGTCATAACTTGCTAAGTTTTCAAGATATCGACTTGATTTCTATTTTGTTGAATAGAGAAACATATTGGCTTTAATTAGAATTCTTTTTTTTGCCGATAGTGGGAAAAAAAATTTTTATAATTTTTTCAAAAAAAGCAAAGGGGGTAGTCCATGGTAATTTTTGGCCATAACTTCCATCCTTTTTGGTCATAACTTGCTAAGTTTTCAAGATATTGACTTGATTTCTATTTTGTTGAATAGAGAAACATATTGGCTTTAATTAGAATTCTTTTTTTTTGCCGATAGTGGGAAAAAAAATTTTTATAATTTTTTCAAAAAAAGCAAAGGGGGTAGTCCATGGTAATTTTTGGCCATAACTTCCATCCTTTTTGTTCATAACTTCCTAAGTTTTCAAGATATTGACTTGATTTCTATTTTGTTGAATAGAGAAACATATTGGCTTTAATTAGAATTCTTTTTTTTTGCCGATAGTGGGAAAAAAAATTTTTATCATTTTTTCAAAAAAAGCAAAGGGGGTAGTCCATGGTAATTTTTGGCCATAACTTCCATCTTTTTTGGTCATAACTTGCTAAGTTTTCAAGATATCGACTTGATTTCTATTTTGTTGAATAGAGAAACATATTGGCTTTAATTAGAATTCTTTTTTTTTGCCGATAGTGGGAAAAAAAATTTTTATCATTTTTTCAAAAAAAAGCAAAGGGGGTAGTCCATGGTAATTTTTGGCCATAACTTCCATCTTTTTTGGTCATAACTTGCTAAGTTTTCAAGATATCGACTTGATTTCTATTTTGTTAAATAGAGAAACATATTGGCTTTAATTAGAATTCTTTTTTTTGCCGATAGTGGGAAAAAAAATTTTTATCATTTTTTCAAAAAAAGCAAAGGGGGTAGTCCATGGTAATTTTTGGCCATAACTTCCATCTTTTTTGGTCATAGCTTGCTAAGTTTTCAAGATATCGACTTGATTTCTATTTTGTTGAATAGAGAAACATATTGGCTTTAATTAGAATTCTTTTTTTTGCCGATAGTGGGAAAAAAATTTTTTATCATTTTTTCAAAAAAAGCAAAGGGGGTAGTCCATGATATTTTTTGGCCATAACTTCCATCTTTTTTGGTCATAACTTGCTAAGTTTTCAAGATATCGACTTGATTTCTATTTTGTTGAATAGAGAAACATATTGGCTTTAATTAGAATTCTTTTTTTTGCCGATAGTGGGAAAAAAAATTTTTATAATTTTTTCAAAAAAAGCAAAGGGGGTAGTCCATGGTAATTTTTGGCCATAACTTCCATCCTTTTTGGTCATAACTTGCTAAGTTTTCAAGATATTGACTTGATTCCTATTTTGTTGAATAGAGAAACATATTGGCTTTAATTAGAATTCTTTTTTTTTGCCGATAGTGGGAAAAAAAATTTTTATCATTTTTTCAAAAAAAGCAAAGGGGGTAGTCCATGGTATTTTTTGGCCATAACTTCCATCTTTTTTGGTCATAACTTGCTAAGTTTTCAAGATATCGACTTGATTTCTATTTTGTTGAATAGAGAAACATATTGGCTTTAATTAGAATTCTTTTTTTTGCCGATAGTGGGAAAAAAAATTTTTATAATTTTTTCAAAAAAAGCAAAGGGGGTAGTCCATGGTAATTTTTGGCCATAACTTCCATCCTTTTTGGTCATAACTTGCTAAGTTTTCAAGATATTAACTTGATTTCTATTTTGTTGAATAGAGAAACATATTGGCTTTAATTAGAATTCTTTTTTTTTGCCGATAGTGGGAAAAAAAATTTTTATCATTTTTTCAAAAAAAGCAAAGGGGGTAGTCCATGGTAATTTTTGGCCATAACTTCCATCTTTTTTGGTCATAACTTGCTAAGTTTTCAAGATATCGACTTGATTTCTATTTTGTTGAATAGAGAAACATATTGGCTTTAATTAGAATTCTTTTTTTTGCCGATAGTGGGAAAAAAAATTTTTATAATTTTTTCAAAAAAAGCAAAGGGGGTAGTCCATGGTAATTTTTGGCCATAACTTCCATCCTTTTTGTTCATAACTTCCTAAGTTTTCAAGATATTGACTTGATTTCTATTTTGTTGAATAGAGAAACATATTGGCTTTAATTAGAATTCTTTTTTTTTGCCGATAGTGGGAAAAAAAATTTTTATCATTTTTTCAAAAAAAGCAAAGGGGGTAGTCCATGGTAATTTTTGGCCATAACTTCCATCTTTTTTGGTCATAACTTGCTAAGTTTTCAAGATATCGACTTGATTTCTATTTTGTTGAATAGAGAAACATATTGGCTTTAATTAGAATTCTTTTTTTTTGCCGATAGTGGGAAAAAAAATTTTTATCATTTTTTCAAAAAAAGCAAAGGGGGTAGTCCATGGTAATTTTTGGCCATAACTTCCATCTTTTTTGGTCATAACTTGCTAAGTTTTCAAGATATCGACTTGATTTCTATTTTGTTGAATAGAGAAACATATTGGCTTTAATTAGAATTCTTTTTTTTGCCGATAGTGGGAAAAAAAATTTTTATCATTTTTTCAAAAAAAGCAAAGGGGGTAGTCCATGGTAATTTTTGGCCATAACTTGCTAAGTTTTCAAGATATCGACTTGATTTCTATTTTGTTGAATAGAGAAACATATTGGCTTTAATTAGAATTCTTTTTTTTGCCGATAGTGGGAAAAAATTTTTTTATCATTTTTTCAAAAAAAGCAAAGGGGGTAGTCCATGATATTTTTTGGCCATAACTTCCATCTTTTTTGGTCATAACTTGCTAAGTTTTCAAGATATCGACTTGATTTCTATTTTGTTGAATAGAGAAACATATTGGCTTTAATTAGAATTCTTTTTTTTGCCGATAGTGGGAAAAAATTTTTTTATCATTTTTTCAAAAAAAGCAAAGGGGGTAGTCCATGATATTTTTTGGCCATAACTTCCATCTTTTTTGGTCATAACTTGCTAAGTTTTCAAGATATCGACTTGATTTCTATTTTGTTGAATAGAGAAACATATTGGCTTTAATTAGAATTCTTTTTTTTGCCGATAGTGGGAAAAAAAATTTTTATAATTTTTTCAAAAAAAGCAAAGGGGGTAGTCCATGGTAATTTTTGGCCATAACTTCCATCCTTTTTGGTCATAACTTGCTAAGTTTTCAAGATATTGACTTGATTTCTATTTTGTTGAATAGAGAAACATATTGGCTTTAATTAGAATTCTTTTTTTTTGCCGATAGTGGGAAAAAAAATTTTTATAATTTTTTCAAAAAAAGCAAAGGGGGTAGTCCATGGTAATTTTTGGCCATAACTTCCATCCTTTTTGTTCATAACTTCCTAAGTTTTCAAGATATTGACTTGATTTCTATTTTGTTGAATAGAGAAACATATTGGCTTTAATTAGAATTCTTTTTTTTTGCCGATAGTGGGAAAAAAAATTTTTATCATTTTTTCAAAAAAAGCAAAGGGGGTAGTCCATGGTAATTTTTGGCCATAACTTCCATCTTTTTTGGTCATAACTTGCTAAGTTTTCAAGATATCGACTTGATTTCTATTTTGTTGAATAGAGAAACATATTGGCTTTAATTAGAATTCTTTTTTTTTGCCGATAGTGGGAAAAAAAATTTTTATCATTTTTTCAAAAAAAAGCAAAGGGGGTAGTCCATGGTAATTTTTGGCCATAACTTCCATCTTTTTTGGTCATAACTTGCTAAGTTTTCAAGATATCGACTTGATTTCTATTTTGTTAAATAGAGAAACATATTGGCTTTAATTAGAATTCTTTTTTTTGCCGATAGTGGGAAAAAAAATTTTTATCATTTTTTCAAAAAAAGCAAAGGGGGTAGTCCATGGTAATTTTTGGCCATAACTTCCATCTTTTTTGGTCATAGCTTGCTAAGTTTTCAAGATATCGACTTGATTTCTATTTTGTTGAATAGAGAAACATATTGGCTTTAATTAGAATTCTTTTTTTTGCCGATAGTGGGAAAAAAAATTTTTATAATTTTTTCAAAAAAAGCAAAGGGGGTAGTCCATGGTAATTTTTGGCCATAACTTCCATCCTTTTTGGTCATAACTTGCTAAGTTTTCAAGATATCGACTTGATTTCTATTTTGTTGAATAGAGAAACATATTGGCTTTAATTAGAATTCTTTTTTTTGCCGATAGTGGGAAAAAAAATTTTTATAATTTTTTCAAAAAAAGCAAAGGGGGTAGTCCATGGTAATTTTTGGCCATAACTTCCATCTTTTTTGGTCATAACTTGCTAAGTTTTCAAGATATCGACTTGATTTCTATTTTGTTGAATAGAGAAACATATTGGCTTTAATTAGAATTCTTTTTTTTTTGCCGATAGTGGGAAAAAAATTTTTTATCATTTTTTCAAAAAAAGCAAAGGGGGTAGTCCATGGTATTTTTTGGCCATAACTTCCATCTTTTTTGGTCATAACTTGCTAAGTTTTCAAGATATCGACTTGATTTCTATTTTGTTGAATAGAGAAACATATTGGCTTTAATTAGAATTCTTTTTTTTGCCGATAGTGGGAAAAAAAATTTTTATAATTTTTTCAAAAAAAGCAAAGGGGGTAGTCCATGGTAATTTTTGGCCATAACTTCCATCCTTTTTGGTCATAACTTGCTAAGTTTTCAAGATATTGACTTGATTTCTATTTTGTTGAATAGAGAAACATATTGGCTTTAATTAGAATTCTTTTTTTTTGCCGATAGTATGAAAAAAAATTTTTATCATTTTTTCAAAAAAAGCAAAGGGGGTAGTCCATGGTAATTTTTGGCCATAACTTCCATCTTTTTTGGTCATAACTTGCTAAGTTTTCAAGATATCGACTTGATTTCTATTTTGTTGAATAGAGAAACATATTGGCTTTAATTAGAATTCTTTTTTTTGCCGATAGTGGGAAAAAAAATTTTTATAATTTTTTCAAAAAAAGCAAAGGGGGTAGTCCATGGTAATTTTTGGCCATAACTTCCATCCTTTTTGTTCATAACTTCCTAAGTTTTCAAGATATTGACTTGATTTCTATTTTGTTGAATAGAGAAACATATTGGCTTTAATTAGAATTCTTTTTTTTTGCCGATAGTGGGAAAAAAAATTTTTATCATTTTTTCAAAAAAAGCAAAGGGGGTAGTCCATGGTAATTTTTGGCCATAACTTCCATCTTTTTTGGTCATAACTTGCTAAGTTTTCAAGATATCGACTTGATTTCTATTTTGTTGAATAGAGAAACATATTGGCTTTAATTAGAATTCTTTTTTTTTGCCGATAGTGGGAAAAAAAATTTTTATCATTTTTTCAAAAAAAGCAAAGGGGGTAGTCCATGGTAATTTTTGGCCATAACTTCCATCTTTTTTGGTCATAACTTGCTAAGTTTTCAAGATATCGACTTGATTTCTATTTTGTTGAATAGAGAAACATATTGGCTTTAATTAGAATTCTTTTTTTTGCCGATAGTGGGAAAAAAAATTTTTATCATTTTTTCAAAAAAAGCAAAGGGGGTAGTCCATGGTAATTTTTGGCCATAACTTGCTAAGTTTTCAAGATATCGACTTGATTTCTATTTTGTTGAATAGAGAAACATATTGGCTTTAATTAGAATTCTTTTTTTTGCCGATAGTGGGAAAAAATTTTTTTATCATTTTTTCAAAAAAAGCAAAGGGGGTAGTCCATGATATTTTTTGGCCATAACTTCCATCTTTTTTGGTCATAACTTGCTAAGTTTTCAAGATATCGACTTGATTTCTATTTTGTTGAATAGAGAAACATATTGGCTTTAATTAGAATTCTTTTTTTTGCCGATAGTGGGAAAAAAAATTTTTATAATTTTTTCAAAAAAAGCAAAGGGGGTAGTCCATGGTAATTTTTGGCCATAACTTCCATCCTTTTTGGTCATAACTTGCTAAGTTTTCAAGATATTGACTTGATTCCTATTTTGTTGAATAGAGAAACATATTGGCTTTAATTAGAATTCTTTTTTTTTGCCGATAGTGGGAAAAAATTTTTTTATCATTTTTTCAAAAAAAGCAAAGGGGGTAGTCCATGGTATTTTTTGGCCATAACTTCCATCTTTTTTGGTCATAACTTGCTAAGTTTTCAAGATATCGACTTGATTTCTATTTTGTTGAATAGAGAAACATATTTGGCTTTAATTAGAATTCTTTTTTTTGCCGATAGTGGGAAAAAAAATTTTTATAATTTTTTCAAAAAAAGCAAAAGGGGTAGTCCATGGTAATTTTTGGCCATAACTTCCATCCTTTTTGGTCATAACTTGCTAAGTTTTCAAGATATTGACTTGATTTCTATTTTGTTGAATAGAGAAACATATTGGCTTTAATTAGAATTCTTTTTTTTTGCCGATAGTGGGAAAAAAAATTTTTATCATTTTTTCAAAAAAAGCAAAGGGGGTAGTCCATGGTAATTTTTGGCCATAACTTCCATCTTTTTTGGTCATAACTTGCTAAGTTTTCAAGATATCGACTTGATTTCTATTTTTTTGAATAGAGAAACATATTGGCTTTAATTAGAATTCTTTTTTTTG
Source organism: Thelaira solivaga (assembly GCA_947397855.1). Taxonomy (NCBI): domain Eukaryota; kingdom Metazoa; phylum Arthropoda; class Insecta; order Diptera; family Tachinidae; genus Thelaira; species Thelaira solivaga. Next base: position 22,851,105 of record OX377612.1, on the reverse strand, counting down.
CCGATAGTGGGAAAAAAAATTTTTATAATTTTTTCAAAAAAAGCAAAGGGGGTAGTCCATGGTAATTTTTGGCCATAACTTCCATCCTTTTTGTTCATAACTTCCTAAGTTTTCAAGATATTGACTTGATTTCTATTTTGTTGAATAGAGAAACATATTGGCTTTAATTAGAATTCTTTTTTTTTGCCGATAGTGGGAAAAAAAATTTTTATCATTTTTTCAAAAAAAGCAAAGGGGGTAGTCCATGGTAATTTTTGGCCATAACTTCCATCTTTTTTGGTCATAACTTGCTAAGTTTTCAAGATATCGACTTGATTTCTATTTTGTTGAATAGAGAAACATATTGGCTTTAATTAGAATTCTTTTTTTTTGCCGATAGTGGGAAAAAAAATTTTTATCATTTTTTCAAAAAAAGCAAAGGGGGTAGTCCATGGTAATTTTTGGCCATAACTTCCATCTTTTTTGGTCATAACTTGCTAAGTTTTCAAGATATCGACTTGATTTCTATTTTGTTGAATAGAGAAACATATTGGCTTTAATTAGAATTCTTTTTTTTGCCGATAGTGGGAAAAAAAATTTTTATCATTTTTTCAAAAAAAGCAAAGGGGGTAGTCCATGGTAATTTTTGGCCATAACTTCCATCTTTTTTGGTCATAGCTTGCTAAGTTTTCAAGATATCGACTTGATTTCTATTTTGTTGAATAGAGAAACATATTGGCTTTAATTAGAATTCTTTTTTTTGCCGATAGTGGGAAAAAAAATTTTTATAATTTTTTCAAAAAAAGCAAAGGGGGTAGTCCATGGTAATTTTTGGCCATAACTTCCATCCTTTTTGGTCATAACTTGCTAAGTTTTCAAGATATCGACTTGATTTCTATTTTGTTGAATAGAGAAACATATTGGCTTTAATTAGAATTCTTTTTTTTGCCGATAGTGGGAAAAAAAATTTTTATAATTTTTTCAAAAAAAGCAAAGGGGGTAGTCCATGGTAATTTTTGGCCATAACTTCCATCCTTTTTGGTCATAACTTGCTAAGTTTTCAAGATATCGACTTGATTTCTATTTTGTTGAATAGAGAAACATATTGGCTTTAATTAGAAATTTTTTTTTTTTTGCCGATAGTGGGAAAAAAATTTTTTATCATTTTTTCAAAAAAAGCAAAGGGGGTAGTCCATGGTATTTTTTGGCCATAACTTCCATCTTTTTTGGTCATAACTTGCTAAGTTTTCAAGATATCGACTTGATTTCTATTTTGTTGAATAGAGAAACATATTGGCTTTAATTAGAATTCTTTTTTTTGCCGATAGTGGGAAAAAAAATTTTTATAATTTTTTCAAAAAAAGCAAAGGGGGTAGTCCATGGTAATTTTTGGCCATAACTTCCATCCTTTTTGGTCATAACTTGCTAAGTTTTCAAGATATTGACTTGATTTCTATTTTGTTGAATAGAGAAACATATTGGCTTTAATTAGAATTCTTTTTTTTTGCCGATAGTGGGAAAAAAAATTTTTATCATTTTTTCAAAAAAAGCAAAGGGGGTAGTCCATGGTAATTTTTGGCCATAACTTCCATCTTTTTTGGTCATAACTTGCTAAGTTTTCAAGATATCGACTTGATTTCTATTTTGTTGAATAGAGAAACATATTGGCTTTAATTAGAATTCTTTTTTTTGCCGATAGTGGGAAAAAAAATTTTTATAATTTTTTCAAAAAAAGCAAAGGGGGTAGTCCATGGTAATTTTTGGCCATAACTTCCATCCTTTTTGTTCATAACTTCCTAAGTTTTCAAGATATTGACTTGATTTCTATTTTGTTGAATAGAGAAACATATTGGCTTTAATTAGAATTCTTTTTTTTTGCCGATAGTGGGAAAAAAAATTTTTATCATTTTTTCAAAAAAAGCAAAGGGGGTAGTCCATGGTAATTTTTGGCCATAACTTCCATCTTTTTTGGTCATAACTTGCTAAGTTTTCAAGATATCGACTTGATTTCTATTTTGTTGAATAGAGAAACATATTGGCTTTAATTAGAATTCTTTTTTTTTGCCGATAGTGGGAAAAAAAATTTTTATCATTTTTTCAAAAAAAGCAAAGGGGGTAGTCCATGGTAATTTTTGGCCATAACTTCCATCTTTTTTGGTCATAACTTGCTAAGTTTTCAAGATATCGACTTGATTTCTATTTTGTTGAATAGAGAAACATATTGGCTTTAATTAGAATTCTTTTTTTTGCCGATAGTGGGAAAAAAAATTTTTATCATTTTTTCAAAAAAAGCAAAGGGGGTAGTCCATGGTAATTTTTGGCCATAACTTGCTAAGTTTTCAAGATATCGACTTGATTTCTATTTTGTTGAATAGAGAAACATATTGGCTTTAATTAGAATTCTTTTTTTTGCCGATAGTGGAAAAAAATTTTTTTATCATTTTTTCAAAAAAAGCAAAGGGGGTAGTCCATGATATTTTTTGGCCATAACTTCCATCTTTTTTGGTCATAACTTGCTAAGTTTTCAAGATATCGACTTGATTTCTATTTTGTTGAATAGAGAAACATATTGGCTTTAATTAGAATTCTTTTTTTTGCCGATAGTGGGAAAAAAAATTTTTATAATTTTTTCAAAAAAAGCAAAGGGGGTAGTCCATGGTAATTTTTGGCCATAACTTCCATCCTTTTTGGTCATAACTTGCTAAGTTTTCAAGATATTGACTTGATTCCTATTTTGTTGAATAGAGAAACATATTGGCTTTAATTAGAATTCTTTTTTTTTGCCGATAGTGGGAAAAAAATTTTTTATCATTTTTTCAAAAAAAGCAAAGGGGGTAGTCCATGGTATTTTTTGGCCATAACTTCCATCTTTTTTGGTCATAACTTGCTAAGTTTTCAAGATATCGACTTGATTTCTATTTTGTTGAATAGAGAAACATATTGGCTTTAATTAGAATTTTTTTTTTGCCGATAGTGGGAAAAAAAATTTTTATAATTTTTTAAAAAAAAGCAAAGGGGGTAGTCCATGGTAATTTTTGGCCATAACTTCCATCCTTTTTGGTCATAACTTGCTAAGTTTTCAAGATATTGACTTGATTTCTATTTTGTTGAATAGAGAAACATATTGGCTTTAATTAGAATTCTTTTTTTTTGCCGATAGTGGGAAAAAAAATTTTATCATTTTTTCAAAAAAAGCAAAGGGGGTAGTCCATGGTAATTTTTGGCCATAACTTCCATCTTTTTTGGTCATAACTTGCTAAGTTTTCAAGATATCGACTTGATTTCTATTTTGTTGAATAGAGAAACATATTGGCTTTAATTAGAATTCTTTTTTTTGCCGATAGTGGGAAAAAAAATTTTTATAATTTTTTCAAAAAAAGCAAAGGGGGTAGTCCATGGTAATTTTTGGCCATAACTTCCATCCTTTTTGTTCATAACTTCCTAAGTTTTCAAGATATTGACTTGATTTCTATTTTGTTGAATAGAGAAACATATTGGCTTTAATTAGAATTCTTTTTTTTTGCCGATAGTGGGAAAAAAAATTTTTATAATTTTTTCAAAAAAAGCAAAGGGGGTAGTCCATGGTAATTTTTGGCCATAACTTCCATCCTTTTTGTTCATAACTTCCTAAGTTTTCAAGATATTGACTTGATTTCTATTTTGTTGAATAGAGAAACATATTGGCTTTAATTAGAATTCTTTTTTTTGCCGATAGTGGGAAAAAATTTTTTTATCATTTTTTCAAAAAAAGCAAAGGGGGTAGTCCATGATATTTTTTGGCCATAACTTCCATCTTTTTTGGTCATAACTTGCTAAGTTTTCAAGATATCGACTTGATTTCTATTTTGTTGAATAGAGAAACATATTGGCTTTAATTAGAATTCTTTTTTTTGCCGATAGTGGGAAAAAAAATTTTTATAATTTTTTCAAAAAAAGCAAAGGGGGTAGTCCATGGTAATTTTTGGCCATAACTTCCATCCTTTTTGGTCATAACTTGCTAAGTTTTCAAGATATTGACTTGATTCCTATTTTGTTGAATAGAGAAACATATTGGCTTTAATTAGAATTCTTTTTTTTTGCCGATAGTGGGAAAAAATTTTTTTATCATTTTTTCAAAAAAAGCAAAGGGGGTAGTCCATGGTATTTTTTGGCCATAACTTCCATCTTTTTTGGTCATAACTTGCTAAGTTTTCAAGATATCGACTTGATTTCTATTTTGTTGAATAGAGAAACATATTTGGCTTTAATTAGAATTCTTTTTTTTGCCGATAGTGGGAAAAAAAATTTTTATAATTTTTTCAAAAAAAGCAAAAGGGGTAGTCCATGGTAATTTTTGGCCATAACTTCCATCCTTTTTGGTCATAACTTGCTAAGTTTTCAAGATATTGACTTGATTTCTATTTTGTTGAATAGAGAAACATATTGGCTTTAATTAGAATTCTTTTTTTTTGCCGATAGTGGGAAAAAAAATTTTTATCATTTTTTCAAAAAAAGCAAAGGGGGTAGTCCATGGTAATTCTTGGCCATAACTTCCATCTTTTTTGGTCATAACTTGCTAAGTTTTCAAGATATCGACTTGATTTCTATTTTTTTGAATAGAGAAACATATTGGCTTTAATTAGAATTCTTTTTTTTGCCGATAGTGGGAAAAAAAATTTTTATAATTTTTTCAAAAAAAGCAAAGGGGGTAGTCCATGGTAATTTTTGGCCATAACTTCCATCCTTTTTGTTCATAACTTCCTAAGTTTTCAAGATATTGACTTGATTTCTATTTTGTTGAATAGAGAAACATATTGGCTTTAATTAGAATTCTTTTTTTTTGCCGATAGTGGGAAAAAAAATTTTTATCATTTTTTCAAAAAAAGCAAAGGGGGTAGTCCATGGTAATTTTTGGCCATAACTTCCATCTTTTTTGGTCATAACTTGCTAAGTTTTCAAGATATCGACTTGATTTCTATTTTGTTGAATAGAGAAACATATTGGCTTTAATTAGAATTCTTTTTTTTTGCCGATAGTGGGAAAAAAAATTTTTATCATTTTTTCAAAAAAAGCAAAGGGGGTAGTCCATGGTAATTTTTGGCCATAACTTCCATCTTTTTTGGTCATAACTTGCTAAGTTTTCAAGATATCGACTTGATTTCTATTTTGTTGAATAGAGAAACATATTGGCTTTAATTAGAATTCTTTTTTTTGCCGATAGTGGGAAAAAAAATTTTTATCATTTTTTCAAAAAAAGCAAAGGGGGTAGTCCATGGTAATTTTTGGCCATAACTTCCATCTTTTTTGGTCATAGCTTGCTAAGTTTTCAAGATATCGACTTGATTTCTATTTTGTTGAATAGAGAAACATATTGGCTTTAATTAGAATTCTTTTTTTTGCCGATAGTGGGAAAAAAAATTTTTATAATTTTTTCAAAAAAAGCAAAGGGGGTAGTCCATGGTAATTTTTGGCCATAACTTCCATCCTTTTTGGTCATAACTTGCTAAGTTTTCAAGATATCGACTTGATTTCTATTTTGTTGAATAGAGAAACATATTGGCTTTAATTAGAATTCTTTTTTTTGCCGATAGTGGGAAAAAAAATTTTTATAATTTTTTCAAAAAAAGCAAAGGGGGTAGTCCATGGTAATTTTTGGCCATAACTTCCATCCTTTTTGGTCATAACTTGCTAAGTTTTCAAGATATCGACTTGATTTCTATTTTGTTGAATAGAGAAACATATTGGCTTTAATTAGAAATTTTTTTTTTTTTGCCGATAGTGGGAAAAAAATTTTTTATCATTTTTTCAAAAAAAGCAAAGGGGGTAGTCCATGGTATTTTTTGGCCATAACTTCCATCTTTTTTGGTCATAACTTGCTAAGTTTTCAAGATATCGACTTGATTTCTATTTTGTTGAATAGAGAAACATATTGGCTTTAATTAGAATTCTTTTTTTTGCCGATAGTGGGAAAAAAAATTTTTATAATTTTTTCAAAAAAAGCAAAGGGGGTAGTCCATGGTAATTTTTGGCCATAACTTCCATCTTTTTTGGTCATAACTTGCTAAGTTTTCAAGATATCGACTTGATTTCTATTTTGTTGAATAGAGAAACATATTGGCTTTAATTAGAATTCTTTTTTTTGCCGATAGTGGGAAAAAAAATTTTTATAATTTTTTCAAAAAAAGCAAAGGGGGTAGTCCATGGTAATTTTTGGCCATAACTTCCATCCTTTTTGTTCATAACTTCCTAAGTTTTCAAGATATTGACTTGATTTCTATTTTGTTGAATAGAGAAACATATTGGCTTTAATTAGAATTCTTTTTTTTTGCCGATAGTGGGAAAAAAAATTTTTATCATTTTTTCAAAAAAAGCAAAGGGGGTAGTCCATGGTAATTTTTGGCCATAACTTCCATCTTTTTTGGTCATAACTTGCTAAGTTTTCAAGATATCGACTTGATTTCTATTTTGTTGAATAGAGAAACATATTGGCTTTAATTAGAATTCTTTTTTTTTGCCGATAGTGGGAAAAAAAATTTTTATCATTTTTTCAAAAAAAGCAAAGGGGGTAGTCCATGGTAATTTTTGGCCATAACTTCCATCTTTTTTGGTCATAACTTGCTAAGTTTTCAAGATATCGACTTGATTTCTATTTTGTTGAATAGAGAAACATATTGGCTTTAATTAGAATTCTTTTTTTTGCCGATAGTGGGAAAAAAAATTTTTATCATTTTTTCAAAAAAAGCAAAGGGGGTAGTCCATGGTAATTTTTGGCCATAACTTGCTAAGTTTTCAAGATATCGACTTGATTTCTATTTTGTTGAATAGAGAAACATATTGGCTTTAATTAGAATTCTTTTTTTTGCCGATAGTGGAAAAAAATTTTTTTATCATTTTTTCAAAAAAAGCAAAGGGGGTAGTCCATGATATTTTTTGGCCATAACTTCCATCTTTTTTGGTCATAACTTGCTAAGTTTTCAAGATATCGACTTGATTTCTATTTTGTTGAATAGAGAAACATATTGGCTTTAATTAGAATTCTTTTTTTTGCCGATAGTGGGAAAAAAAATTTTTATAATTTTTTCAAAAAAAGCAAAGGGGGTAGTCCATGGTAATTTTTGGCCATAACTTCCATCCTTTTTGGTCATAACTTGCTAAGTTTTCAAGATATTGACTTGATTCCTATTTTGTTGAATAGAGAAACATATTGGCTTTAATTAGAATTCTTTTTTTTTGCCGATAGTGGGAAAAAAATTTTTTATCATTTTTTCAAAAAAAGCAAAGGGGGTAGTCCATGGTATTTTTTGGCCATAACTTCCATCTTTTTTGGTCATAACTTGCTAAGTTTTCAAGATATCGACTTGATTTCTATTTTGTTGAATAGAGAAACATATTGGCTTTAATTAGAATTTTTTTTTTGCCGATAGTGGGAAAAAAAATTTTTATAATTTTTTAAAAAAAAGCAAAGGGGGTAGTCCATGGTAATTTTTGGCCATAACTTCCATCCTTTTTGGTCATAACTTGCTAAGTTTTCAAGATATTGACTTGATTTCTATTTTGTTGAATAGAGAAACATATTGGCTTTAATTAGAATTCTTTTTTTTTGCCGATAGTGGGAAAAAAAATTTTATCATTTTTTCAAAAAAAGCAAAGGGGGTAGTCCATGGTAATTTTTGGCCATAACTTCCATCTTTTTTGGTCATAACTTGCTAAGTTTTCAAGATATCGACTTGATTTCTATTTTGTTGAATAGAGAAACATATTGGCTTTAATTAGAATTCTTTTTTTTGCCGATAGTGGGAAAAAAAATTTTTATAATTTTTTCAAAAAAAGCAAAGGGGGTAGTCCATGGTAATTTTTGGCCATAACTTCCATCCTTTTTGTTCATAACTTCCTAAGTTTTCAAGATATTGACTTGATTTCTATTTTGTTGAATAGAGAAACATATTGGCTTTAATTAGAATTCTTTTTTTTTGCCGATAGTGGGAAAAAAAATTTTTATAATTTTTTCAAAAAAAGCAAAGGGGGTAGTCCATGGTAATTTTTGGCCATAACTTCCATCCTTTTTGTTCATAACTTCCTAAGTTTTCAAGATATTGACTTGATTTCTATTTTGTTGAATAGAGAAACATATTGGCTTTAATTAGAATTCTTTTTTTTGCCGATAGTGGGAAAAAATTTTTTTATCATTTTTTCAAAAAAAGCAAAGGGGGTAGTCCATGATATTTTTTGGCCATAACTTCCATCTTTTTTGGTCATAACTTGCTAAGTTTTCAAGATATCGACTTGATTTCTATTTTGTTGAATAGAGAAACATATTGGCTTTAATTAGAATTCTTTTTTTTGCCGATAGTGGGAAAAAAAATTTTTATAATTTTTTCAAAAAAAGCAAAGGGGGTAGTCCATGGTAATTTTTGGCCATAACTTCCATCCTTTTTGGTCATAACTTGCTAAGTTTTCAAGATATTGACTTGATTCCTATTTTGTTGAATAGAGAAACATATTGGCTTTAATTAGAATTCTTTTTTTTTGCCGATAGTGGGAAAAAATTTTTTTATCATTTTTTCAAAAAAAGCAAAGGGGGTAGTCCATGGTATTTTTTGGCCATAACTTCCATCTTTTTTGGTCATAACTTGCTAAGTTTTCAAGATATCGACTTGATTTCTATTTTGTTGAATAGAGAAACATATTTGGCTTTAATTAGAATTCTTTTTTTTGCCGATAGTGGGAAAAAAAATTTTTATAATTTTTTCAAAAAAAGCAAAAGGGGTAGTCCATGGTAATTTTTGGCCATAACTTCCATCCTTTTTGGTCATAACTTGCTAAGTTTTCAAGATATTGACTTGATTTCTATTTTGTTGAATAGAGAAACATATTGGCTTTAATTAGAATTCTTTTTTTTTGCCGATAGTGGGAAAAAAAATTTTTATCATTTTTTCAAAAAAAGCAAAGGGGGTAGTCCATGGTAATTTTTGGCCATAACTTCCATCTTTTTTGGTCATAACTTGCTAAGTTTTCAAGATATCGACTTGATTTCTATTTTTTTGAATAGAGAAACATATTGGCTTTAATTAGAATTCTTTTTTTTGCCGATAGTGGGAAAAAAAATTTTTATAATTTTTTCAAAAAAAGCAAAGGGGGTAGTCCATGGTAATTTTTGGCCATAACTTCCATCCTTTTTGTTCATAACTTCCTAAGTTTTCAAGATATTGACTTGATTTCTATTTTGTTGAATAGAGAAACATATTGGCTTTAATTAGAATTCTTTTTTTTTGCCGATAGTGGGAAAAAAAATTTTTATCATTTTTTCAAAAAAAGCAAAGGGGGTAGTCCATGGTAATTTTTGGCCATAACTTCCATCTTTTTTGGTCATAACTTGCTAAGTTTTCAAGATATCGACTTGATTTCTATTTTGTTGAATAGAGAAACATATTGGCTTTAATTAGAATTCTTTTTTTTTGCCGATAGTGGGAAAAAAAATTTTTATCATTTTTTCAAAAAAAGCAAAGGGGGTAGTCCATGGTAATTTTTGGCCATAACTTCCATCTTTTTTGGTCATAACTTGCTAAGTTTTCAAGATATCGACTTGATTTCTATTTTGTTGAATAGAGAAACATATTGGCTTTAATTAGAATTCTTTTTTTTGCCGATAGTGGGAAAAAAAATTTTTATCATTTTTTCAAAAAAAGCAAAGGGGGTAGTCCATGGTAATTTTTGGCCATAACTTCCATCTTTTTTGGTCATAGCTTGCTAAGTTTTCAAGATATCGACTTGATTTCTATTTTGTTGAATAGAGAAACATATTGGCTTTAATTAGAATTCTTTTTTTTGCCGATAGTGGGAAAAAAAATTTTTATAATTTTTTCAAAAAAAGCAAAGGGGGTAGTCCATGGTAATTTTTGGCCATAACTTCCATCCTTTTTGGTCATAACTTGCTAAGTTTTCAAGATATCGACTTGATTTCTATTTTGTTGAATAGAGAAACATATTGGCTTTAATTAGAATTCTTTTTTTTGCCGATAGTGGGAAAAAAAATTTTTATAATTTTTTCAAAAAAAGCAAAGGGGGTAGTCCATGGTAATTTTTGGCCATAACTTCCATCCTTTTTGGTCATAACTTGCTAAGTTTTCAAGATATCGACTTGATTTCTATTTTGTTGAATAGAGAAACATATTGGCTTTAATTAGAAATTTTTTTTTTTTTGCCGATAGTGGGAAAAAAATTTTTTATCATTTTTTCAAAAAAAGCAAAGGGGGTAGTCCATGGTATTTTTTGGCCATAACTTCCATCTTTTTTGGTCATAACTTGCTAAGTTTTCAAGATATCGACTTGATTTCTATTTTGTTGAATAGAGAAACATATTGGCTTTAATTAGAATTCTTTTTTTTGCCGATAGTGGGAAAAAAAATTTTTATAATTTTTTCAAAAAAAGCAAAGGGGGTAGTCCATGGTAATTTTTGGCCATAACTTCCATCCTTTTTGGTCATAACTTGCTAAGTTTTCAAGATATTGACTTGATTTCTATTTTGTTGAATAGAGAAACATATTGGCTTTAATTAGAATTCTTTTTTTTTGCCGATAGTGGGAAAAAAAATTTTTATCATTTTTTCAAAAAAAGCAAAGGGGGTAGTCCATGGTAATTTTTGGCCATAACTTCCATCTTTTTTGGTCATAACTTGCTAAGTTTTCAAGATATCGACTTGATTTCTATTTTGTTGAATAGAGAAACATATTGGCTTTAATTAGAATTCTTTTTTTTGCCGATAGTGGGAAAAAAAATTTTTATAATTTTTTCAAAAAAAGCAAAGGGGGTAGTCCATGGTAATTTTTGGCCATAACTTCCATCCTTTTTGTTCATAACTTCCTAAGTTTTCAAGATATTGACTTGATTTCTATTTTGTTGAATAGAGAAACATATTGGCTTTAATTAGAATTCTTTTTTTTTGCCGATAGTGGGAAAAAAAATTTTTATCATTTTTTCAAAAAAAGCAAAGGGGGTAGTCCATGGTAATTTTTGGCCATAACTTCCATCTTTTTTGGTCATAACTTGCTAAGTTTTCAAGATATCGACTTGATTTCTATTTTGTTGAATAGAGAAACATATTGGCTTTAATTAGAATTCTTTTTTTTTGCCGATAGTGGGAAAAAAAATTTTTATCATTTTTTCAAAAAAAGCAAAGGGGGTAGTCCATGGTAATTTTTGGCCATAACTTCCATCTTTTTTGGTCATAACTTGCTAAGTTTTCAAGATATCGACTTGATTTCTATTTTGTTGAATAGAGAAACATATTGGCTTTAATTAGAATTCTTTTTTTTGCCGATAGTGGGAAAAAAAATTTTTATCATTTTTTCAAAAAAAGCAAAGGGGGTAGTCCATGGTAATTTTTGGCCATAACTTGCTAAGTTTTCAAGATATCGACTTGATTTCTATTTTGTTGAATAGAGAAACATATTGGCTTTAATTAGAATTCTTTTTTTTGCCGATAGTGGAAAAAAATTTTTTTATCATTTTTTCAAAAAAAGCAAAGGGGGTAGTCCATGATATTTTTTGGCCATAACTTCCATCTTTTTTGGTCATAACTTGCTAAGTTTTCAAGATATCGACTTGATTTCTATTTTGTTGAATAGAGAAACATATTGGCTTTAATTAGAATTCTTTTTTTTGCCGATAGTGGGAAAAAAAATTTTTATAATTTTTTCAAAAAAAGCAAAGGGGGTAGTCCATGGTAATTTTTGGCCATAACTTCCATCCTTTTTGGTCATAACTTGCTAAGTTTTCAAGATATTGACTTGATTCCTATTTTGTTGAATAGAGAAACATATTGGCTTTAATTAGAATTCTTTTTTTTTGCCGATAGTGGGAAAAAAATTTTTTATCATTTTTTCAAAAAAAGCAAAGGGGGTAGTCCATGGTATTTTTTGGCCATAACTTCCATCTTTTTTGGTCATAACTTGCTAAGTTTTCAAGATATCGACTTGATTTCTATTTTGTTGAATAGAGAAACATATTGGCTTTAATTAGAATTTTTTTTTTGCCGATAGTGGGAAAAAAAATTTTTATAATTTTTTAAAAAAAAGCAAAGGGGGTAGTCCATGGTAATTTTTGGCCATAACTTCCATCCTTTTTGGTCATAACTTGCTAAGTTTTCAAGATATTGACTTGATTTCTATTTTGTTGAATAGAGAAACATATTGGCTTTAATTAGAATTCTTTTTTTTTGCCGATAGTGGGAAAAAAAATTTTATCATTTTTTCAAAAAAAGCAAAGGGGGTAGTCCATGGTAATTTTTGGCCATAACTTCCATCTTTTTTGGTCATAACTTGCTAAGTTTTCAAGATATCGACTTGATTTCTATTTTGTTGAATAGAGAAACATATTGGCTTTAATTAGAATTCTTTTTTTTGCCGATAGTGGGAAAAAAAATTTTTATAATTTTTTCAAAAAAAGCAAAGGGGGTAGTCCATGGTAATTTTTGGCCATAACTTCCATCCTTTTTGTTCATAACTTCCTAAGTTTTCAAGATATTGACTTGATTTCTATTTTGTTGAATAGAGAAACATATTGGCTTTAATTAGAATTCTTTTTTTTTGCCGATAGTGGGAAAAAAAATTTTTATCATTTTTTCAAAAAAAGCAAAGGGGGTAGTCCATGGTAATTTTTGGCCATAACTTGCTAAGTTTTCAAGATATCGACTTGATTTCTATTTTGTTGAATAGAGAAACATACTGGCTTTAATTAGAATTCTTTTTTTTGCCGATAGTGGGAAAAAATTTTTTTATCATTTTTTCAAAAAAAGCAAAGGGGGTAGTCCATGATATTTTTTGGCCATAACTTCCATCTTTTTTGGTCATAACTTGCTAAGTTTTCAAGATATCGACTTGATTTCTATTTTGTTGAATAGAGAAACATATTGGCTTTAATTAGAATTCTTTTTTTTGCCGATAGTGGGAAAAAAAATTTTTATAATTTTTTCAAAAAAAGCAAAGGGGGTAGTCCATGGTAATTTTTGGCCATAACTTCCATCCTTTTTGGTCATAACTTGCTAAGTTTTCAAGATATTGACTTGATTCCTATTTTGTTGAATAGAGAAACATATTGGCTTTAATTAGAATTCTTTTTTTTGCCGATAGTGGGAAAAAAAATTTTTATCATTTTTTCAAAAAAAGCAAAGGGGGTAGTCCATGGTAATTTTTGGCCATAACTTCCATCTTTTTTGGTCATAACTTGCTAAGTTTTCAAGATATCGACTTGATTTCTATTTTGTTGAATAGAGAAACATATTGGCTTTAATTAGAATTCTTTTTTTTGCCGATAGTGGGAAAAAAAATTTTTATAATTTTTTCAAAAAAAGCAAAGGGGGTAGTCCATGGTAATTTTTGGCCATAACTTCCATCTTTTTTGGTCATAACTTGCTAAGTTTTCAAGATATCGACTTGATTTCTATTTTGTTGAATAGAGAAACATATTGGCTTTAATTAGAATTCTTTTTTTTTGCCGATAGTGGGAAAAAAATTTTTTATCATTTTTTCAAAAAAAGCAAAGGGGGTAGTCCATGGTAATTTTTGGCCATAACTTCCATCTTTTTTGGTCATAACTTGCTAAGTTTTCAAGATATCGACTTGATTTCTATTTTGTTGAATAGAGAAACATATTGGCTTTAATTAGAATTCTTTTTTTTGCCGATAGTGGGAAAAAAATTTTTTATCATTTTTTCAAAAAAAGCAAAGGGGGTAGTCCATGGTAATTTTTGGCCATAACTTCCATCTTTTTTGGTCATAGCTTGCTAAGTTTTCAAGATATCGACTTGATTTCTATTTTGTTGAATAGAGAAACATATTGGCATTAATTAGAATTCTTTTTTTTTTGCCGATAGTGGGAAAAAAAATTTTTATCATTTTTTCAAAAAAAGCAAAGGTAATTTTTGGCCATAACTTCCATCTTTTTTGGTCATAACTTGCTAAGTTTTCAAGATATCGACTTGATTTCTATTTTGTTGAATAGAGAAACATATTGGCTTTAATTAGAATTCTTTTTTTTTGCCGATAGTGGGAAAAAAAATTTTTATCATTTTTTCAAAAAAAGCAAACTGGGTAGTCCATGGTAATTTTTGGCCATAACTTCCATCTTTTTTGGTCATAACTTGCTAAGTTTTCAAGATATCGACTTGATTTCTATTTTGTTGAATAGAGAAACATATTGGCTTTAATTAGAATTCTTTTTTTTGCCGATAGTGGGAAAAAAAATTTTTATAATTTTTTCAAAAAAAGCAAAGGGGGTAGTCCATGGTAATTTTTGGCCATAACTTCCATCCTTTTTGTTCATAACTTCCTAAGTTTTCAAGATATCGACTTGATTTCTATTTTGTTGAATAGAGAAACATATTGGCTTTAATTAGAATTCTTTTTTTTGCCGATAGTGGGAAAAAATTTTTTTATCATTTTTTCAAAAAAAGCAAAGGGGGTAGTCCATGGTAATTTTTGGCCATAACTTCCATCTTTTTTGGTCATAACTTGCTAAGTTTTCAAGATATCGACTTGATTTCTATTTTGTTGAATAGAGAAACATATTGGCTTTAATTAGAATTCTTTTTTTTTGCCGATAGTGGGAAAAAAAATTTTTATCATTTTTTCAAAAAAAGCAAAGGGGGTAGTCCATGGTAATTTTTGGCCATAACTTCCATCTTTTTTGGTCATAACTTGCTAAGTTTTCAAGATATCGACTTGATTTCTATTTTGTTGAATAGAGAAACATATTGGCTTTAATTAGAATTCTTTTTTTTGCCGATAGTGGGAAAAAAAATTTTTATCATTTTTTCAAAATAAGCAAAGGGGGTAGTCCATGGTAATTTTTGGCCATAACTTGCTAAGTTTTCAAGATATCGACTTGATTTCTATTTTGTTGAATAGAGAAACATATTGGCTTTAATTAGAATTCTTTTTTTTTGCCGATAGTGGGAAAAAAATTTTTTATCATTTTTTCAAAAAAAGCAAAGAGGGTAGTCCATGGTAATTTTTGGCCATAACTTCCATCTTTTTTTCTCATAACTTGCTAAGTTTTCAAGATATCGACTTGATTTCTATTTTGTTGAATAGAGAAACATATTGGCTTTAATTAGAATTCTTTTTTTTGCCGATAGTGGGAAAAAAAGTTTTTATCATTTTTTCAAAAAAAGCAAAGGGGGTAGTCCATGATAATTTTTGGCCATAACTTCCATCCTTTTTGGTCATAACTTGCTAAGTTTTCAAGATATTGACTTGATTTCTATTTTGTTGAATAGAGAAACATATTGGCTTTAATTAGAATTCTTTTTTTTGCCGATAGTGGGAAAAAAAAATTTTTTATAATTTTTTCAAAAAAAGCAAAGGGGGGTAGTCCATGGTAATTTTTGGCCATAACTTCCATCTTTTTTGGTCATAACTTGCTAAGTTTTCAAGATATCGACTTGATTTCTATTTTGTTGAATAGAGAAACATATTGGCTTTAATTAGAATTCTTTTTTTTGCCGATAGTGGGAAAAAAAATTTTTATCATTTTTTCAAAAAAAGCAAAGGGGGTAGTCCATGGTAATTTTTGGCCATAACTTCCATCTTTTTTGGTCATAACTTGCTAAGTTTTCAAGATATCGACTTGATTTCTATTTTTTTGAATAGAGAAACATATTGGCTTTAATTAGAATTCTTTTTTTTTGCCGATAGTGGGAAAAAAATTTTTTATCATTTTTTCAAAAAAAGCAAAGGGGGTAGTCCATGGTAATTTTTGGCCATAACTTCCATCTTTTTTGGTCAAAACTTGCTAAGTTTTCAAGATATCGACTTGATTTCTATTTTGTTGAATAGAGAAACATATTGGCTTTAATTAGAATTCTTTTTTTTTTGCCGATAGTGGGAAAAAAAATTTTTATCATTTTTTCAAAAAAAGCAAAGGGGGTAGTCCATGGTAATTTTTGGCCATAACTTCCATCTTTTTTGGTCATAACTTGCTAAGTTTTCAAGATATCGACTTGATTTCTATTTTGTTGAATAGAGAAACATATTGGCTTTAATTAGAATTCTTTTTTTTGCCGATAGTGGGAAAAAAAATTTTTATAATTTTTTCAAAAAAAGCAAAGGGGGTAGTCCATGGTAATTTTTGGCCATAACTTCCATCCTTTTTGGTCATAACTTGCTAAGTTTTCAAGATATCGACTTGATTTCTATTTTGTTGAATAGAGAAACATATTGGCTTTAATTAGAATTCTTTTTTTTGCCGATAGTGGGAAAAAAAATTTTTATCATTTTTTCAAAAAAAGCAAGGGGGGTAGTCCATGGTAATTTTTGGCCATAACTTCCATCCTTTTTGGTCATAACTTGCTAAGTTTTCAAGATATTGACTTGATTTCTATTTTGTTGAATAAAGAAACATATTGGCTTTAATTAGAATTCTTTTTTTTTGCCGATAGTGGGAAAAAAAATTTTTATCATTTTTTCAAAAAAAGCAAAGGGGGTAGTCCATGGTAATTTTTGGCCATAACTTCCATCTTTTTTGGTCATAACTTGCTAAGTTTTCAAGATATCGACTTGATTTCTATTTTGTTGAATAGAGAAACATATTGGCTTTAATTAGAATTCTTTTTTTTGCCGATAGTGGGAAAAAAAATTTTTATCATTTTTTCAAAAAAAGCAAAGGGGGTAGTCCATGGTAATTTTTGGCCATAACTTCCATCTTTTTTGGTCATAACTTGCTAAGTTTTCAAGATATTGACTTGATTTCTATTTTGTTGAATAGAGAAACATATTGGCTTTAATTAGAATTCTTTTTTTTTTGCCGATAGTGGGAAAAAAAATTTTTATCATTTTTTCAAAAAAAGCAAGGGGGGTAGTCCATGGTAATTTTTGGCCATAACTTCCATCTTTTTTGGTCATAACTTGCTAAGTTTTCAAGATATCGACTTGATTTCTATTTTGTTGAATAGAGAAACATATTGGCTTTAATTAGAATTCTTTTTTTTTTGCCGATAGTGGGAAAAAAAATTTTTATCATTTTTTCAAAAAAAGCAAAGGGGGTAGTCCATGGTAATTTTTGGCCATAACTTCCATCTTTTTTGGTCATAACTTGCTAAGTTTTCAAGATATCGACTTGATTTCTATTTTGTTGAATAGAGAAACATATTGGCTTTAATTAGAATTCTTTCTTTTTGCCGATAGTGGGAAAAAAATTTTTTATCATTTTTTCAAAAAAAGCAAAGGGGGTAGTCCATGGTAATTTTTGGCCATAACTTCCATTTTTTTTGGTCATAACTTGCTAAGTTTTCAAGATATCGACTTGATTTCTATTTTGTTGAATAGAGAAACATATTGGCTTTAAGTAGAATTCTTTTTTTTGCCGATAGTGGGAAAAAAAATTTTTATCATTTTTTCAAAAAAAGCAAAGGGGGTAGTCCATGGTAATTTTTGGCCATAACTTCCATCTTTTTTAGTCATAACTTGCTAAGTTTTCAAGATATCGACTTGATTTCTATTTTGTTGAATAGAGAAACAAATTGGCTTTAATTAGAATTCTTTTTTTTGCCGATAGCGGGAAAAAAAATTTTTATCATTTTTTCAAAAAAAGCAAAGGGGGTAGTCCATGGTAATTTTTGGCCATAACTTCCATCTTTTTTGGTCATAACTTGCTAAGTTTTCAAGATATCGACTTGATTTCTATTTTGTTGAATAGAGAAACATATTGGCTTTAATTAGAATTCTTTTTTTTGCCGATAGTGGGAAAAAAAATTTTTATCATTTTTTCAAAAAAAGCAAAGGGGGTAGTCCATGGTAATTTTTGGCCATAACTTCCATCTTTTTTGGTCATAACTTGCTAAGTTTTCAAGATATCGACTTGATTTCTATTTTGTTGAATAGAGAAACATATTGGCTTTAATTAGAATTCTTTTTTTTTGCCGATAGTGGGAAAAAAATTTTTTATCATTTTTTCAAAAAAAGCAAAGGGGGTAGTCCATGGTAATTTTTGGCCATAACTTCCATCCTTTTTGGTCATAACTTGCTAAGTTTTCAAGATATTGACTTGATTTCTATTTTGTTGAATAGAGAAACATATTGGCTTTAATTAGAATTCTTTTTTTTTGCCGATAGTGGGAAAAAAAATTTTTATCATTTTTTCAAAAAAAGCAAAGGGGGTAGTCCATGGTAATTTTTGGCCATAACTTCCATCTTTTTTGGTCATAACTTGCTAAGTTTTCAAGATATCGACTTGAGTTCTATTTTGTTGAATAGAGAAACATATTGGCTTTAATTAGAATTCTTTTTTTTGCCGATAGCGGGAAAAAAATTTTTATCATTTTTTCAAAAAAAGCAAAGGGGGTAGTCCATGGTAATTTTTGGCCATAACTTCCATCTTTTTTGGTCATAACTTGCTAAGTTTTCAAGATATCGACTTGATTTCTATTTTGTTGAATAGAGAAACATATTGGCTTTAATTAGAATTCTTTTTTTTTGCCGATAGTGGGAAAAAAAATTTTTATCATTTTTTCAAAAAAAGCAAAGGGGGTAGTCCATGGTAATTTTTGGCCATAACTTCCATCTTTTTTGGTCATAACTTGCTAAGTTTTCAAGATATCGACTTGATTTCTATTTTGTTGAATAGAGAAACATATTGGCTTTAATTAGAATTCTTTTTTTTTGCCGATAGTGGGAAAAAAAATTTTTATCATTTTTTCAAAAAAAGCAAAGGGGGTAGTCCATGGTAATTTTTGGCCATAACTTCCATCTTTTTTGGTCATAACTTGCTAAGTTTTCAAGATATCGACTTGATTTCTATTTTGTTGAATAGAGAAACATATTGGCTTTAATTAGAATTCTTTTTTTTGCCGATAGTGGGAAAAAAAATTTTTATCATTTTTTCAAAAAAAGCAAAGGGGGTAGTCCATGGTAATTTTTGGCCATAACTTCCATCCTTTTTGGTCATAACTTGCTAAGTTTTCAAGATATTGACTTGATTTCTATTTTGTTGAATAGAGAAACATATTGGCTTTAATTAGAATTCTTTTTTTTTTGCCGATAGTGGGAAAAAAAATTTTTATAATTTTTTCAAAAAAAGCAAAGGGGGTAGTCCATGGTAATTTTTGGCCATAACTTCCATCTTTTTTGGTCATAACTTGCTAAGTTTTCAAGATATCGACTTGATTTCTATTTTGTTGAATAGAGAAACATATTGGCTTTAATTAGAATTCTTTTTTTTGCCGATAGTGGGAAAAAAAATTTTTATCATTTTTTCAAAAAAAGCAAAGGGGGTAGTCCATGGTAATTTTTGGCCATAACTTCCATCCTTTTTGGTCATAACTTGCTAAGTTTTCAAGATATCGACTTGATTTCTATTTTGTTGAATAGAGAAACATATTGGCTTTAATTAGAATTCTTTTTTTTGCCGATAGTGGGAAAAAAAATTTTTATAATTTTTTCAAAAAAAGCAAAGGGGGTAGTCCATGGTAATTTTTGGCCATAACTTCCTAAGTTTTCAAGATATTGACTTGATTTCTATTTTGTTGAATAGAGAAACATATTGGCTTTAATTAGAATTCTTTTTTTTTGCCGATAGTGGGAAAAAAAATTTTTATCATTTTTTCAAAAAAAGCAAAGGGGGTAGTCCATGGTAATTTTTGGCCATAACTTCCATCCTTTTTGGTCATAACTTGCTAAGTTTTCAAGATATTGACTTGATTTCTATTTTGTTGAATAGAGAAACATATTGGCTTTAATTAGAATTCTTTTTTTTTGCCGATAATGGGAAAAAAATTTTTTATCATTTTTTCAAAAAAAGCAAAGGGGGTAGTCCATGGTAATTTTTGGCCATAACTTCCATCTTTTTTGGTTATAACTTGCTAAGTTTTCAAGATATCGACTTGATTTCTATTTTGTTGAATAGAGAAACATATTGGCTTTAATTAGAATTCTTTTTTTTGCCGATAGTGGGAAAAAAATTTTTTATCATTTTTTCAAAAAAAGCAAAGGGGGTAGTCCATGGTAATTTTTGGCCATAACTTCCATCTTTTTTGGTCATAACTTGCTAAGTTTTCAAGATATCGACTTGATTTCTATTTTGTTGAATAGAGAAACATATTGGCTTTAATTAGATTTCTTTTTTTTGCCGATAGTGGGAAAAAAAATTTTTATCATTTTTTCAAAAAAAGGAAAGGGGGTATTCCATGGTAATTTTTGGCCATAACTTCCATCTTTTTTGGTCATAACTTGCTAAGTTTTCAAGATATCGACTTGATTTCTATTTTGTTGAATAGAGAAACATATTGGCTTTAATTAGAATTCTTTTTTTTTGCCGATAGTGGGAAAAAAAATTTTTATCATTTTTTCAAAAAAAACAAAGGGGGTAGTCCATGGTAATTTTTGGCCATAACTTCCATCTTTTTTGGTCATAACTTGCTAAGTTTTCAAGATATCGACTTGATTTCTATTTTGTTGAATAGAGAAACATATTGGCTTTAATTAGAATTCTTTTTTTTGCCGATAGTGGGAAAAAAAATTTTTATCATTTTTTCAAAAAAAGCAAAGGGGGTAGTCCATGGTAATTTTTGGCCATAACTTCCATCCTTTTTGGTCATAACTTGCTAAGTTTTCAAGATATCGACTTGATTTCTATTTTGTTGAATAGAGAAACATGTTGGCTTTAATTAGAATTCTTTTTTTGCCGATAGTGGGAAAAAAAATTTTTATAATTTTTTCAAAAAAAGCAAAGGGGGTAGTCCATGGTAATTTTTGGCCATAACTTGCTAAGTTTTCAAGATATCGACTTGATTTCTATTTTGTTGAATAGAGAAACATATTGGCTTTAATTAGAATTCTTTTTTTTTGCCGATAGTGGGAAAAAAATTTTTTATCATTTTTTCAAAAAAAGCAAAGGGGGTAGTCCATGGTATTTTTTGGCCATAATTTCCATCTTTTTTGGTCATAACTTGCTAAGTTTTCAATATTTCAATATTTCTATTTTGTTGAATAGAGAAACATATTGGCTCTAATTAGAATTCTTTTTTTTGCCGATAGTGGGAAAAAAAATTTTTATCATTTTTTCAAAAAAAGCAAAGGGGGTAGTCCATGGTAATTTTTGGCCATAACTTCCATCCTTTTTGGTCATAACTTGCTAAGTTTTCAAGATATTGACTTGATTTCTATTTTGTTGAATAGAGAAACATATTGGCTTTAATTAGAATTCTTTTTTTTTGCCGATAGTGGGAAAAAAAATTTTTATCATTTTTTCAAAAAAAGCAAAGGGGGTAGTCCATGGTAATTTTTGGCCATAACTTCCATCTTTTTTGGTCATAACTTGCTAAGTTTTCAAGATATCGACTTGATTTCTATTTTGTTGAATAGAGAAACATATTGGCTTTAATTAGAATTCTTTTTTTTGCCGATAGTGGGAAAAAAATTTTTTATCATTTTTTCAAAAAAAGCAAAGGGGGTAGTCCATGGTAATTTTTGGCCATAACTTCCATCTTTTTTGGTCATAACTTGCTAAGTTTTCAAGATATCGATTTGATTTCTATTTTGTTGAATAGAGAAACATATTGGCTTTAATTAGATTTCTTTTTTTTGCCGATAGTGGGAAAAAAAATTTTTATCATTTTTTCAAAAAAAGCAAAGGGGGTATTCCATGGTAATTTTTGGCCATAACTTCCATCTTTTTTGGTCATAAGTTGCTAAGTTTTCAAGATATCGACTTGATTTCTATTTTGTTGAATAGAGAAACATATTGGCTTTAATTAGAATTCTTTTTTTTGCCGATAGTGGGAAAAAAAATTTTTTCAAAAAAAGCAAAGGGGGTAGTCCATGGTAATTTTTGGCCATAACTTCCATCCTTTTTGTTCATAACTTCCTAAGTTTTCAAGATATTGACTTGATTTCTATTTTGTTGAATAGAGAAACATATTGGCTTTAATTAGAATTCTTTTTTTTTTGCCGATAGTGGGAAAAAAAATTTTTATCATTTTTTCAAAAAAAGCAAAGGGGGTAGTCCATGGTAATTTTTGGCCATAACTTCCATCTTTTTTGGTCATAACTTGGTTTTCAAGATATCGACTTGATTTCTATTTTGTTGAATAGAGAAACATATTGGCTTTAATTAGAATTCTTTTTTTTTGCCGATAGTGGGAAAAAAAATTTTTATCATTTTTTCAAAAAAAGCAAAGGGGGTAGTCCATGGTAATTTTTAGCCATAACTTCCATCTTTTTTGGTCATAACTTGCTAAGTTTTCAAGATATCGACTTGATTTCTATTTTGTTGAATAGAGAAACATATTGGCTTTAATTAGATTTCTGTTTTTTGCCGATAGTGGGAAAAAAAATTTTTATCATTTTTTCAAAAAAAGCAAAGGGGGTATTCCATGGTAATTTTTGGCCATAACTTCCATCTTTTTTGGTCATAACTTGCTAAGTTTTCAAGATATCGACTTGATTTCTATTTTGTTGAATAGAGAAATATATTGGCTTTAATTAGAATTCTTTTTTTTGCCGATAGTGTGAAAAAAATTTTTATCATTTTTTCAAAAAAAGCAAAGGGGGTAGTCCATGGTAATTTTTGGCCATAACTTCCATCTTTTTTGGTCATAACTTGCTAAGTTTTCAAGATATCGACTTGATTTCTATTTTTTTGAATAGAGAAAAATATTGGCTTTAATTAGAATTCTTTTTTTTTGCCGATAGTGGGAAAAAATTTTTTTATCATTTTTTCAAAAAAAGCAAAGGGGGTAGTCCATGGTAATTTTTGGCCATAACTTCCATCTTTTTTGGTCATAACTTGCTAAGTTTTCAAGATATCGACTTGATTTCTATTTTGTTGAATAGAGAAATATATTGGCTTTAATTAGAATTCTTTTTTTTGCCGATAGTGGGAAAAAAAATTTTTATCATTTTTTCAAAAAAAGCAAAGGGGGTAGTCCATGGTAATTTTTGGCCATAACTTCCATCCTTTTTGTTCATAACTTCCTAAATTTTCAAGATATTGACTTGATTTCTATTTTGTTGAATAGAGAAACATATTGGCTTTAATTAGAATTCTTTTTTTTTTGCCGATAGTGGGAAAAAAAAATTTTATCATTTTTTCAAAAAAAGCAAAGGGGGTAGTCCATGGTAATTTTTGGCCATAACTTCTATCTTTTTTGGTCATAACTTGCTAAGTTTTCAAGATATCGACTTGATTTATATTTTGTTGAATAGAGAAACATATTGGCTTTAATTAGAATTCTTTTTTTTTGCCGATAGTGGGAAAAAAATTTTTTATCATTTTATCAAAAAAAGCAAAGGGGGTAGTCCATGGTAGTTTTTGGCCATAACTTCCATTATTTTTGTTCATAACTTCCTAAGTTTTCAAGATATTGACTTGATTTCTATTTTGTTGAATAGAGAAACATATTGGCTTTAAGTAGAATTCTTTTTTTTGCCGATAGTGGGAAAAAAATTTTTTTCATTTTTTCAAAAAAAGCAAAGGGGGTAGTCCATGGTAATTTTTGGCCATAACTTCCATTATTTTTGTTCATAACTTCCTAAGTTTTCAAGATATTGACTTGATTTCTATTTTGTTGAATAGAGAAACATATTGGCTTTAAGTAGAATTCTTTTTTTTGCCGATAGTGGGAAAAAAAATTTTTATCATTTTTTCAAAAAAAGCAAGGGGGGTAGTCCATGGTAATTTTTGGCCATAACTTCCATCTTTTTTGGTCATAACTTGCTAAGTTTTCAAGATATCGACTTGATTTCTATTTTGTTGAATAGAGAAACATATTGGCTTTAAGTAGATTTCTTTTTTTTGCCGATAGTTGGAAAAAAAATTTTATCATTTTATCAAAAAAAGCAAAGGGGGTAGTCCATGGTAGTTTTTGGCCATAACTTCCATTATTTTTGTTCATAACTTCCTAAGTTTTAAAGATATTGACTTGATTTCTATTTTGTTGAATAGAGAAACATATTGGCTTTAAGTAGAATTCTTTTTTTTGCCGATAGTGGGAAAAATTTTTTTATTATTTTATCAAAAAAAGCAAAGGGGGTAGTCCATGGTAGTTTTTGGCCATAACTTCCATTATTTTTGTTCATAACTTCCTAAGTTTTAAAGATATTGACTTGATTTCTATTTTGTTGAATAGAGAAACATATTGGCTTTAAGTAGAATTCTTTTTTTTGCCGATAGTGGGAAAAAAATGTTTATCATTTTTTCAAAAAAAGCAAAGGAGGTAGTCCATAATAATTTTTGGCCATAACTTCCATTATTTTTGTTCATAACTTCCTAAGTTTCCAAGATATCGACTTGATTTCTATTTTGTTGAATAGAGAAACATATTGGCTTTAAGTAGAATTCTTTTTTTTGCCGATAGTTGGAAAAAAAATTTTATCATTTTATCAAAAAAAGCAAAGGGGGTAGTCCATGGTAGTTTTTGGCCATAACTTCCATTATTTTTGTTCATAACTTCCTAAGTTTTCAAGATATTGACTTGATTTCTATTTTGTTGAATAGAGAAACATATTGGCTTTAAGTAGAATTCTTTTTTTTGCCGATAGTGGGAAAAAATTTTTTATTATTTTATCAAAAAAAGCAAAGGGGGTAGTCCATGGTAGTTTTTGGCCATAACTTCCATTATTTTTGTTCATAACTTCCTAAGTTTTCAAGATATTGACTTGATTTCTATTTTGTTGAATAGAGAAACATATTGGCTTTAAGTAGAATTCTTTTTTTTGCCGATAGTTGGAAAAAAAATTTTATCATTTTATCAAAAAAAGCAAAGGGGGTAGTCCATGGTAATTTTTGCCCATAACTTCCATTATTTTTGTTCATAACTTTTTAAGTTTTCAAGATATTGACTTGATTTCTATTTTGTTGAATAGAGAAACATATTGGCTTTAAGCAGAATTCTTTTTTTTTGCCGATAGTGGGGAAAAAAGTTTTTTATCATTTTTTCAAAAAAAGCAAAGGGGGTAGTCCATGGTAATTTTTGGCCATAACTTCCATCTTTTTGGTCATAACTTGCTAAGTTTTCAAGATAGCGAATTGATTTCTATTTTGTGGAATAGAGAAACATATTGGCTTTAATTAGAATTAATTTTTCTGTGGATAGTGCGAAAAAAAATTTTATCATTTTTTCAAAAAAAGCAAAGAGGGTAGTCCATGGTAATTTTTGGCCATAACTTCCATCCTTTTTGGTCATAACTGGCTCAATTTTCAAGATATCGACTTGATTTCTATTTTGTTGAATAGAGAAACATATTGGCTTTAAGTAGAATTCTTTTTTTTGCCGATAGTTGGAAAAAAAATTTTATCATTTTTTCAAAAAAAGCAAAGGGGGTAGTCCATGGTAATTTTTGCCCATAACTTCCATTATTTTTGTTCATAACTTTTTAAGTTTTCAAGATATTGACTTGATTTCTATTTTGTTGAATAGAGAAACGTATTGGCTTTAATTAGAATTCTTTTTTTTGCCGATAGTGGGGAAAAAAGTTTTTTATCATTTTTTCAAAAAAAGCAAAGGGGGTAGTCCATGGTAATTTTTGGCCATAACTTCCATCTTTTTGGTCATAACTTGCTAAGTTTTCAAGATAGCGAATTGATTTCTATTTTGTGGAATAGAGAAACATATTGGCTTTAATTAGAATTAATTTTTCTGTGGATAGTGCGAAAAAAAATTTTATCATTTTTTCAAAAAAAGCAAAGAGGGTAGTCCATGGTAATTTTTGGCCATAACTTCCATCCTTTTTGGTCATAACTGGCTCAATTTTCAAGATATCGACTTGATTTCTATTTTGTTGAATAGAGAAACATATTGGCTTTAAGTAGAATTCTTTTTTTTGCCGATAGTTGGAAAAAAAATTTTATCATTTTTTCAAAAAAAGCAAAGAGGGTAGTCCATGGTAATTTTTGGCCATAACTTCCATCCTTTTTGGTCATAACTGGCTCAATTTTCAAGATATCGACTTGATTTCTATTTTGTTGAATAGAGAAACATATTGGCTTTAAGTAGAATTCTTTTTTTTGCCGATAGTTGGAAAAAAAATTTTATCATTTTTTCAAAAAAAGCAAAGGGGGTAGTCCATGGTAATTTTTGCCCATAACTTCCATTATTTTTGTTCATAACTTTTTAAGTTTTCAAGATATTGACTTGATTTCTATTTTGTTGAATAGAGAAACATATTGGCTTTAAGCAGAATTCTTTTTTTTTGCCGATAGTGGGGAAAAAAGTTTTTTATCATTTTTTCAAAAAAAGCAAAGGGGGTAGTCCATGGTAATTTTTGGCCATAACTTCCATCTTTTTTGGTCATAACTTGCTAAGTTTTCAAGATATCGACTTGATTTCTATTTTTTTGAATAGAGAAAAATATTGGCTTTAATTAGAATTCTTTTTTTTTGCCGATAGTGGGAAAAAATTTTTTTATCATTTTTTCAAAAAAAGCAAAGGGGGTAGTCCATGGTAATTTTTGGCCATAACTTCCATCTTTTTTGGTCATAACTTGCTAAGTTTTCAAGATATCGACTTGATTTCTATTTTGTTGAATAGAGAAATATATTGGCTTTAATTAGAATTCTTTTTTTTGCCGATAGTGGGAAAAAAAATTTTTATCATTTTTTCAAAAAAAGCAAAGGGGGTAGTCCATGGTAATTTTTGGCCATAACTTCCATCCTTTTTGTTCATAACTTCCTAAATTTTCAAGATATTGACTTGATTTCTATTTTGTTGAATAGAGAAACATATTGGCTTTAATTAGAATTCTTTTTTTTTTGCCGATAGTGGGAAAAAAAAATTTTATCATTTTTTCAAAAAAAGCAAAGGGGGTAGTCCATGGTAATTTTTGGCCATAACTTCTATCTTTTTTGGTCATAACTTGCTAAGTTTTCAAGATATCGACTTGATTTATATTTTGTTGAATAGAGAAACATATTGGCTTTAATTAGAATTCTTTTTTTTTGCCGATAGTGGGAAAAAAATTTTTTATCATTTTATCAAAAAAAGCAAAGGGGGTAGTCCATGGTAGTTTTTGGCCATAACTTCCATTATTTTTGTTCATAACTTCCTAAGTTTTCAAGATATTGACTTGATTTCTATTTTGTTGAATAGAGAAACATATTGGCTTTAAGTAGAATTCTTTTTTTTGCCGATAGTGGGAAAAAAATTTTTTTCATTTTTTCAAAAAAAGCAAAGGGGGTAGTCCATGGTAATTTTTGGCCATAACTTCCATTATTTTTGTTCATAACTTCCTAAGTTTTCAAGATATTGACTTGATTTCTATTTTGTTGAATAGAGAAACATATTGGCTTTAAGTAGAATTCTTTTTTTTGCCGATAGTGGGAAAAAAAATTTTTATCATTTTTTCAAAAAAAGCAAGGGGGGTAGTCCATGGTAATTTTTGGCCATAACTTCCATCTTTTTTGGTCATAACTTGCTAAGTTTTCAAGATATCGACTTGATTTCTATTTTGTTGAATAGAGAAACATATTGGCTTTAAGTAGATTTCTTTTTTTTGCCGATAGTTGGAAAAAAAATTTTATCATTTTATCAAAAAAAGCAAAGGGGGTAGTCCATGGTAGTTTTTGGCCATAACTTCCATTATTTTTGTTCATAACTTCCTAAGTTTTAAAGATATTGACTTGATTTCTATTTTGTTGAATAGAGAAACATATTGGCTTTAAGTAGAATTCTTTTTTTTGCCGATAGTGGGAAAAATTTTTTTATTATTTTATCAAAAAAAGCAAAGGGGGTAGTCCATGGTAGTTTTTGGCCATAACTTCCATTATTTTTGTTCATAACTTCCTAAGTTTTAAAGATATTGACTTGATTTCTATTTTGTTGAATAGAGAAACATATTGGCTTTAAGTAGAATTCTTTTTTTTGCCGATAGTGGGAAAAAAATGTTTATCATTTTTTCAAAAAAAGCAAAGGAGGTAGTCCATGGTAATTTTTGGCCATAACTTCCATTATTTTTGTTCATAACTTCCTAAGTTTCCAAGATATCGACTTGATTTCTATTTTGTTGAATAGAGAAACATATTGGCTTTAAGTAGAATTCTTTTTTTTGCCGATAGTTGGAAAAAAAATTTTATCATTTTATCAAAAAAAGCAAAGGGGGTAGTCCATGGTAGTTTTTGGCCATAACTTCCATTATTTTTGTTCATAACTTCCTAAGTTTTCAAGATATTGACTTGATTTCTATTTTGTTGAATAGAGAAACATATTGGCTTTAAGTAGAATTCTTTTTTTTGCCGATAGTGGGAAAAAATTTTTTATTATTTTATCAAAAAAAGCAAAGGGGGTAGTCCATGGTAGTTTTTGGCCATAACTTCCATTATTTTTGTTCATAACTTCCTAAGTTTTCAAGATATTGACTTGATTTCTATTTTGTTGAATAGAGAAACATATTGGCTTTAAGTAGAATTCTTTTTTTTGCCGATAGTTGGAAAAAAAATTTTATCATTTTATCAAAAAAAGCAAAGGGGGTAGTCCATGGTAATTTTTGCCCATAACTTCCATTATTTTTGTTCATAACTTTTTAAGTTTTCAAGATATTGACTTGATTTCTATTTTGTTGAATAGAGAAACATATTGGCTTTAAGCAGAATTCTTTTTTTTTGCCGATAGTGGGGAAAAAAGTTTTTTATCATTTTTTCAAAAAAAGCAAAGGGGGTAGTCCATGGTAATTTTTGGCCATAACTTCCATCTTTTTGGTCATAACTTGCTAAGTTTTCAAGATAGCGAATTGATTTCTATTTTGTGGAATAGAGAAACATATTGGCTTTAATTAGAATTAATTTTTCTGTGGATAGTGCGAAAAAAAATTTTATCATTTTTTCAAAAAAAGCAAAGAGGGTAGTCCATGGTAATTTTTGGCCATAACTTCCATCCTTTTTGGTCATAACTGGCTCAATTTTCAAGATATCGACTTGATTTCTATTTTGTTGAATAGAGAAACATATTGGCTTTAAGTAGAATTCTTTTTTTTGCCGATAGTTGGAAAAAAAATTTTATCATTTTTTCAAAAAAAGCAAAGGGGGTAGTCCATGGTAATTTTTGCCCATAACTTCCATTATTTTTGTTCATAACTTTTTAAGTTTTCAAGATATTGACTTGATTTCTATTTTGTTGAATAGAGAAACGTATTGGCTTTAATTAGAATTCTTTTTTTTGCCGATAGTGGGGAAAAAAGTTTTTTATCATTTTTTCAAAAAAAGCAAAGGGGGTAGTCCATGGTAATTTTTGGCCATAACTTCCATCTTTTTGGTCATAACTTGCTAAGTTTTCAAGATAGCGAATTGATTTCTATTTTGTTGAATAGAGAAACATATTGGCTTTAATTAGAATTCTTTTTCTGCGGATAGTGCGAAAAAAAAATTTTATCATTTTTTAAAAAAAAGCAAAGAGTTAAATTCGGCTATGCCGAGTTTTATTCGCCCATTCCGTTTAAATATATAGCAAAACTAAAAAAATTAATAATTAAATTATTGCTGAAAATAATAATTTACTTTAAACAGGTATCTATAAGTACACTTATGTTTTGGCTTGCGTAATGAGTTTTCATTCCCCGATTCTGTTTAAAAAAAAACTTAAATTTATTTTACAATTTTGTACGTCTTTTTAAGTTTATATAAAATATCATCTTTCGATTTATACCAATTTTTTAAAGGATAGCACTTAAACTATAATTTAAGGGTTTTCTAGATATTCGTCATTCCCTTGAAATTATTCAATGCCACAAGTATGTCGAAATTAGCCCGTAATATTAGAATCAACTATAAAATTTTGAAATCGACATTCTAGTAGTTTTAATCTAAACTAAACCATTTAACAACACCATCCCGATCTTGATGTATTTAAAAAAAAATTAAACCTAAAAAAGTTCGTGTTCACCTCTGTGAAATCTATAATCTTGTATTTAGATACAAAATTATTATTAAGTTTAATTACTATCCAGCCTCAGGTAATTTTAATATTTACAATTCACTTTAAATTACGTCATTTAATTCAAAGTCATATGTATGTTTACTGAATATTTCTTGCACTCACTTTCCCATTCTTAACTCAACATCCATTTTACACGTGTTCACCAATCAAATTCTCTCAAATATTTGTTTTTGGCTTAGTTTACTAAAAAGTAACTGTTTATTAAACACACACTAATAATGAAGCCACTGTATCAAAAAAAAAAAAAAAATTCTTCTCTATTTCAGAACAAAACAAGACAACAGAAAGAAATCTACCTATAGGCATGAGTTATATCTCTATATGTATGTAAATAAACTTCTTTTTAGTATACCAAAGCTCTCCGAGAAAGAGAGTGAGGGAGAGAGAGCACATACAAAATTGATATTGCCACATAGAGAGAGAGACAGAGAGATTTCCCAAACACGCAAAAAAAAACGAAATCATGCAAAAATGGCCTTTCATTATAAAAAAAATTGTATTAAAAAATAGTCAAACTACGTTATCCAGAAGTCATTTTTATACTGAATATTTTTATGAGTGGTTTTGTATATTTTTCCACTTGTGGCCAATCACATTAATTTTTATGCAATTAGAAATTATAACATAATTTTAAGAAAGAATTAGGTACTTATTATACAATCAAATGTTTTAAATAAAACGAAGTTAAATTAGGCTGTGCCGAATGTATATTCACCCTTCAGTGTGTTGGCGAAATATTCATATTTTTCACTTTTCATATTCTTCTTAAATATCAAAAAATACAAAAAAATTATATGTATATTAAATTGGAACAGCTAGCTTATTAAGGTTGAGATCGTATTATAAAAATTTATTTATTTATTATTGGAGCTAAGTATCGATATAAAAATAAATTTTTATAATACTCCTACGGCCTCAATCTTAATAACCTAGCGATTCAATAAAAAAGGTCATGTAAACGTACAAATAAAAAATTATATAAAAATAAAAAAAGAAGCAACAAATATTAATAAAAATTAATTTTATGGAAAATATATTTTTTATTAATCCTAAATAAATAATTAATTTCAGAGAAAGAAATTAAAATTAAGAATTCTAAAAAACAATTCTTTCTGATAACCTCATTTTTAAGAGCAATAAAATGTTTGCATTCATTAATTTTTTTAATAATAAAAAAAGGAATATATATAATTTAATTTAATTATTTAAACAATTGTAAAATTTTTTTAACAATCTAATTAATTAAATATTTAATATCAATAAAGATTTTAAGATTAAAGGTAGCATTGAAAAAATTGCCTTTTATAAAAATGTCTGTATTATTTATTCTATCACATTCAAAACATTAAAAACTACACACATACTTTTTTGAAGTGTCATGTTTGTGTGTACAAGCATTAAGCACATGACATTCCATAAAAAAAAGCAAAATAAAGCAAAAATTAGGAAAATCTTAAATATTTTTTTAATATTTCTCTGCTATTTGCTAAACTAACCGATTGCTCTTTTTTTTGCACAGACACTCCGAATGCTATTTCTGTTAAAAAAAATGTCAATAATTTTTTTCTCCGTTTTGTAGTTTAGACAAAATACGCAAAAAATACAAAGCAAAAATTATTAAAAATCTAAAATGTCTCTTGTATTTTTGTTTTTCTTTTTCATTTGTGGACCGATCTTTTTGATACTTTTCACAGACATTATGACTGCTATTTTATATAAAACTGTGTACCGTCTTGTATTCGACAAAAACACGCAACAAAAATGGTAAAAAAATAGGGGTAGTCGCGATTTTCGACTCATAGCTCAGCCATTTATGGACCAATCCAGGGCAGTGTTCTTTAAAATAATATGGATGTGATGTCTGAAGAAACTGCGTACTACTTCTTTTTTAGTTTAAATAAAATACCCGAAAAAAAAAAAAAAAACAAAGCAGAAATTAATGAAAATTTAAAATTTCGGTTGTATTTTTGATATTTCTTGTCCATTTGTAAACCGATTGTTCTGAGTTTTTGCACAGACTTTAGAGCCAAATTACGCCAATAACACTCCGAAGAAATAGAGGTAAAAGGTGATTTTATAAGAACTATCGGAAATTTAAAAAAAAAAAAAAAACACATAAAATTCAGAAAAATGCATGAAATATTTATTTGGATCGATAGTTGGGTCGATATAATTTAATGTTTGAAGATTATTTCATGCAAATGTTGGCCGCTGCTGCGCCTCAAATGGTCCATCCGCTTAGTCCAATTTTGGCATACTCTTTCCAACATTTCGGCCGGTATCTCACGAATAATGTTGGCAATGTTGGCTTCCAGTGCGTCAATCGAAGCGGGCTTGTCCCTATAGACATTAGCCTTAACATAGCCCCACAAAAAATAGTCTAGAGGCGTTAAATCGCACGATCTGGGCGGCCAATTGACTGGTCCCAAGCGTGAAATAAACTGTTCACCGAACTCGCCTCTCAATTGGTCCATTGTTTCGCGTGCTGTGTGGCATGTGGCACCGTCTTATTGAAACCACATGTCATGCAAGTCAAGCTCTTCCATTTTGGGCAAAAAAAAGTTTGTTATCATCGCACGGTAGCGCGATGATACCATTCACAGTAACGTTGTGATTCGCATCATCTTTGAAGAAATACGGCCCAATGATGCCGCCAGCCCATAATCCGCACCAAACGGTTGTTTTTTGTGGATGCATTGGTAGCTCTTGCAATGCTTCTGGCTGCTCTTCACTCCAAATACGGCAGTTTTGCTTGTTCACGTATCCATTCAACCAGAAATGAGCCTCGTCGCTGAACACAATTCTTCGATAAAAAAGTGGATCTTCATCTAACTTTTCAAGAGCCCATTCACCAAAAATTTGGCGTTGTGGTAGGTCGTTTGGCTTCAATTCTTGCACCAGTTGTATCTTATAAGGCTTCACACCCAAATCCTTCCGCAAAATTTTCCACGTAGTGGAGTAACAGAGGCCCAATTGCTGCGAACGGCACCGAATCGATAATTCACGGTCATCACCAACACTGGCCGATACGGCTGCGATATTTTCTTCAGTTCGCACTCTACGTAAGCGTGTTGGTGGTTTAATGTCCAACAATGTAAATTTGGTGGGAAATTTTGTTACAATAGCCCGAATAGAAGCCTCAGTAGGTCGATTAAACTGACCATAAAATGGAAGAAGCGCGCGATGAACTTTCTTAACAGAGCACGCATTTTGGTAATAAAATTCAATAATTTGCAAGCGTTGTTCGTTTGTAAGACGATTCATGATTAAATTATAGACCAAATTGAAGATGTTTGACAGTGACACAAGATACAAAACGTGCGTGAGCTGTCAAAACTAGTGTTGCCAAAAAGATAATAGCAAAAAAATCACTCTTTATTTGCACTTCAGAGCTCATAACTCAACTAATTATGAATCAATTAAGCAGAATTTCAATACAAAACTTAAAACAGGAAATTCCAACAAATTGACATGCTAAACTTTTCTGTAGGTCTTCTACGGACTTCAGAAAGTTGTTTTCAACATACACATAGACAGACGGACAGACAGAAATCGCTAAATCGACTGCTCTGCTTATAAGGATCCAGAATATATACACTTTATAGTTTGTCCCATGTACGGTATAGAAATTACACACGTAAGTTCACTTTTTTGTAAAGAGTATAAAAAAGGAATTTTTCATCTCACTCAAAAAAAATTTTTTTTTTAATTTTTATCAAAAATCCTGATGCTTAATAGTTTGCTAAGGCTATTTTGTAGGGCAAAACTTTTATAAAAATTATATTTTATTATTTTAAACTACAGCTTTTTTATAGAAAATAATTTTTATAAAACAACAGCCAATTATTTATTTGTTTAACTAGAAAGCTATTAAAAACATCCCCCGTAAACTACAAAGGATTTATTAAATGTATACATATTCAGTTTTGATGAGAAAACAAAACAATACAAAGCATATAAACAATATTATTACATCACAAAGCTTATCGTAATCTGAATTTACAAAAGCCTTGAAAAATTATTGTAGGCGAGCACGAGCAGAACATGAGAAGGTACGAGTGTCAGTATGAGTGTATTGAACATACAAGTGTTTTTAATAAAATGTCGTTTAAAATAAGAAGAAATAAAAGAAAATATTTTTGTTATCAAAATTCTGTTACAAATAAAAAACGTGAAACAGATTTAAAAAAAAAAAAAGAAGAATACAATATTGACGTCAATTAAAAAAAACAGAAGAAATCTAAAATTACAAAAACATTTTGTGTATGGAAATTGATTTTTATATATTTTTAATACTTCAGCAGAAAGTGTTAATATTCAGATGTGGCAACTCACTGGACCAATCAACATCAGTTTAATTGTATTCCCTAAACAAAGTTTCATTAGTGCTTTAGATCATTATTATCAGCGTTGCCTTTTTACCTTTTGAAGGCTCTGGATTGAGCCTTTTTTTATGATTTAGCCTCTAGACCTTTTCCTAGCATTTTTCTTTTTCAGAACAGCCTTAAAAAGCTAAAATTATTCATTTATTTTCAATGTTTTTTAATAAAAACAAATTATACATTAACTAAGGCTGAAGTACATTTATATCCGAACATACTTGAATTGGAAATAAATTTATATTTTGTCTGCACAATGCTTAATTGAGTTGCTACTAAATACTTTTAAATTTTCACAAAAAGTTCAATTGTTTGTAGAAAAATATTTTTACTTTTGCTTTAGATGGCAAAATATTACCGAAATTAAATTTTAAAGTGTAACTTAATGAGTTGGTCAGAGAAATGTTAGTTTTAGTAGTGAAAACAAGCATTTGGCTGCTCCTCATAAAATAAATGTGCTTTATTTTCAGCATGTACTTCATGTCGTACCTTAATTTTTCTAGTCAAAATTATTCGAAATGGCTTAATACTGCTGCCGAAAAAAATATCATTAGAAAAATCTCTTGCAAAATAATTTTTGTTCTAACGAACTCCGTAAAAAATAGTTTGGAAATCAAAGTACTAAATTCTTTGGTATGTAATCTTTAAAAAGATTAGGTGAGTGATGCTTTTAATAGCCATGTGTCAAAATGAATTTTTTTAGTTTTTGTTATTTTATGTTATTTTTAAAAAGCTTTGTAATTATGTTTGCAATAAAAAACCAAGAAAATTTTGAATTTTAAACTCTAAAATTTTTTAATCTTTTTTTATGATTTTGATTTGTGGCTTAGCTTTTTCTAGCCCTTTTTAGTCAATCTAGCTCCGGACAACGCTGATTACCATGTTCAAATTTTCATAAAAGGGGCATATTCTCTTCAGCCTCTTCAGGTACTGTAGATGTACACCCGCAGATTACAGCTTTGGTTGTGAGAACAAAACTTACTAATAATTTTTTTTTTTTTTTTTTGTAATAACCAACTTTTATAATTATAGCCACACAGTTCAAAATTTTCGGCTGTAACAATAATTTTATGTTGTCACATTAATAAAAATTAATTTAATTCTCACAACAGAAGTTGTTTCTCAGTGTAGACAAGAAAGGCCTTGTGTAGCTAACACCTTACGTTCCAACATTCTGTTTTGGTTTTAAATCATTCTTTATAAATTTCTCTTGTTGTTGAATTACAAGCCGCCTTTCTCCTTCACTGCAAAGATGCATATTAAAGTATTTGTAAAAAATGTAATATTTTGGTTTATTTCCATTTAAAATTATATCACTTTCGCAGTACGATACAATCATATTGAACTTTGGTCTTGATTACAATTAGAAAGCCCAAATATTTATAGCAGAAATATGGAGGCTTTTGGTTGAAAATATCATATTTTAATATTCATAGAATTCAATGTGGTATCTTCAATAAGTTTAATCAATAGTATGATGAAAACGCTTTTTTAAATGTGCATCTAGATATCTTCGTTTATTGCTGGTTTTGTCCTGCTTTATTTATTTATTTATGTAATGCTACAGTTGTATTTTTAAATTAAGAATATTTAAACAATATCACGTGCTTTTATACTTATTTGTCCTAATAAATCGTCTTGAATTTTTCTTGTGGCTCACCACAGCTGGTCAGTTAGCAGAGCTGACTATAGAATATTGTATAACTAAAACATGATACCTTTTAAATAATTTAAATTGAAATAGTTTACAGTACAGGTAGCTGGTAGCCAAGAAAATATTTAGAACAATTTATCTAAATATATTTTTTTCTTGTTTAAATATTTATCTTTTTGATTTCTAATCAATTGAAGTTGTGACAACAATACAGTAAAAAGAAATTGTAGTAAAAAAGGAATCTGCGTGCAGCATGATTAAATTTTATGACAGCATGTTATTGCAGTCTATAGAGTAAATTTTAATATTAAAAAAAAGAAAAAAAAAATAACTTGTGACAAAAGAAAATTTCTTATAAAAAAATAAAGTCAAAAGTAAAATAAAATTGTAATAAAATTTTATGTTTATGTATTTTATAGCTACTGATTTTCATGGAATTTTCTAAAGGAGATTTGTTAAATGTGCTGGAAAATTATGTTTCGGCATGTGCACAATGGATTACCTTAGATTAGAATCAACAATGAATATCAATAACAGTAAACGAAAAACAACAACAAAACATATTTTGCTTTAGAAAACAGAATGATTATGAATCTCGTGATTTAATCATAATGAAAACAGTGATATGTTACACACCGATTATATATTGTAAATAAATTATTAGAGGTATTCATTCATTAATGAATATGGGCTTGCCAAAGCGCTACTCTAGGACATCATAGCTATATACCTGTTTTCGTTGTGACATAAGCTTTCTCTTATTTAATAAAAAAAATTTCAAATTCACTTTTCATAGAAAACTTTTGCCAAAAAAAAACCAAATGAAAACAGTAAATAATTATGAAAACTTCTGCCAACAAAATGAAAAAAAAAAACATATATAAAATAAAAAGTGATAAAAGTTGTTTATTATGTATTTAAATAAACTTGTTGGTTATTGTTGTATTAATTTTTCTTCATTTTCCTATTTGGCTTTGCATTTGTTAACAGCAGACTTTGCTTTATACTTTTAATTTAATTTTTTGCTAAGCAGAAACAAAAAAAACTTTTGTAGCTTCACGCAGCAGCCTTTTAATCATGGAGGGAATTTCAACACCCCCGTTTGCCATTAAAAAGAATTACAGCGCTAAAAACAGCAGCAACATCTAAAAAATACTTTAAATCTAAAGTACTTAACATTAACAAGCTTTTATTTTAAAATTATTTCATTTTGCCTACACAATCTCATAAAACTGTTAAATAAACTAGAGCAGCATGCAACAACAAAATAAAATATGAATGAAATAAACAAAAAATAATAATAATACAAAGCAAAAAAAAAAATAATCAACTCTGTAAAACAAAGCAAATTTGCATAAGCTCTTTTTATAGGTTTTATTTTTATTAAAAATTGTTTCGCAAATAATTTAAAACAGGGTGACTTTTTAAAAAGATTTTCTGATTTTGACATTTGATGAAATGAGCCAAACTACTCATTTTTGATAAATATTTTTATAGTCTAAAATGACTGCTATTATGTAAAATGAATTCAAATAATAAAAAAATGCAAGTATTTCAATAAAAAATTAAATTAATCGGAGCAAATATTTCTTCAAAATATATCTATAATAACACTGGTCGACAACAAAGAACTTTTTGTGTGTAACATGAAAACTTTTGTCTTGCTATGTTTAGGACAAGGATATGGATAATATAAATAAAATTAGAATGCTTCCAATACGAATAGTTTTTTTGTAATTAGATGTTATATAAATTTAGAAAATTTGAGATTTTGTTAACAAAAGTAAGTTATTTTATTATGTTACAGTATTAATTTAAATAAAATTTTATGATTTTCTGCTGTATTTTGCTTCAGGTACATCTCGTTGTAATGTCCAACAGTAATCCGCTAGCATACGTGGACTCCACTTGCCCTGGTATCGTTTTTCCATGGTAGAAATGTCTTGGTGGAATCTTTCACCATGTTCATCGCTGACGGCGCCAAAAAATTTACAGGAAAAAAGTCTAAATGTGAATGAAGGAAGTGTATTTTCAATGACATATTACAACCCAAAGCCTTATAAGCAGATAGCAGCTCCGCGACAATAGTTTTATAGTCATTTGATCGGTGATTTCCTAGAAAATTGAAAGTTACTTTCATGAAAGATTCCCAAGTAGATTTTTCCAAATCACTGAGTTTTTCTTTAAATATGTCGTCTTTCATCAATTGTCTGATTTGTGGGCCAACAAATATGCCCTCTTTAATTTTTGCCTCACTCAATTTAGGAAACTTTTACTTCAAATATAAAAAGCCGTCACCACTCCTGTCCATAACTTTCTGGTGGTTCTGGTACAGGTAGTTCCTCACTATGAGGGATCGGTCTTTTAGCAGATGGCAGGTCAGGATATGTTATTTTATTTTTTGTTTTAATTGTGATACCTTTCGTATCAGTAAAACAAAAATAACAATCAGATGAGTGATTCGTTGGTTCTGTCCAAATTACGGGGATTGCAAATGGCATAGATCGACATCTCCTCGCCCATCCAGTAAGAAGACCCACACATGTATGTAACACAGCAGATGTACTCTATGTATCCAAATTGACCATCACAAAAAAAAAATTATTTTTTTGGTCTGTAATATTTTACTTACATTAATATTTTTTTAAATTTTTTTATATGAGCAGCAAATTCTCAAAATGTATAAAACAAACACCAAAATACGACGAAGACGCTGAGTGATTGAAAAATTGATTTTGACAGCTCCTTATAAAGTGAAGTTAGCTGCAATACAATTGTTTTTCATTTATTTAAATAAAGTAATTTTTTTCTAGTCTAACAGTTTTGCTTATTTTAATTTTTTTCAGATGATTTAATAATATACCAATACCTCGCTTTGCGTCGGTTCGTTTTGAGTAATTTTCACTATGCGTCATTAGATTTTCGAAGTTGCGTTGTTTTGGGTTCGAGTCTTTAATTTTTTGAAATTTTTTTTTTTTAAAAGAAGGCACGACTTTTGTCATGCCATCAAAACTCGGGAATTTCTTTTCTAACTGAAAATCAACGCAATTTCAATACAGTCTTATTTTCACTTTGTTTTGCTAATTTTAGAGTTCAGTCTCAATTAGTGTGTTGTGCTTTTTTTAAAAGAGAATAATAAACTTTTATAAATTTTTATGGGTTATTTCTGGTTACAAAGAGGTAAATATTTTTTTATAATACATAATTTTGTTTCTTAAATGTTTACTTTTTTCTATTTTCTTTTTAAAAAGTAGTATTTTCGTAACCCTGGAACCTATCTTCGATCTTTACATGGTTTGCTATAGAAAATCATAACTCACTTTGCGTCGTTTCAATGTGCGTCATGTTTTTTGGAACGTAACCACGACGCAAAGTGAGGTATTATTTAGGTTTGCCATTTTAATATAAACGCTAGGCGCTAAAAACACTACCCTTGCCGCTTTAATTTAGGTAGATCTGTAAAACATTTAATTGAAGCACAATTTTTCACTGCTTAATTTTTAATATATTTCTTTTCTTTTTGAATTTGTTTTAATTTGCATAATTTTCTTAAATAAGTTTAGTTGTATTACTTTCTTTCACTTTTAATTCCTTTAAAAACTTAATTTAATTTATGCGCAAAGTAAAAGGATACATTTTTGGAAATTTTAATGTTCGAATTCAACATGTTTCTTTTTACAAACAAACCTAAAAAGAACCAACCGTAATGTGTTATTTACTCAAAAATTTTCCTTTTTGTTAAGTGAATTCACAAATGTGGCGTACAGTTTCTCTAAAAAGTGATTTAAAATAAAGAAATTGTAAGCAACTGACATCTGGTTTTTTATTATAATTAATTTGTTATGGTTTACTGTGCTTGATTATAGAATTGTTTTATGAATAACTTTTTGTCTATCTTTTTAATCTAGTTTTAGTTTATTTAACATTTTTGTTACAAGAAATGGCCTAGCTCTCTCCTTTTTTGTTATAATTAAATCCTCAAAATCAGTTGCAAAACATTGTAGTTAAATGTTGATAAGAAAATATTAAAAAACAGAGATTTTTTTATAACAAAACTTATGCTAAAAAATATATTTATTTCATTTTTTAAAGTAAATTTCATTACAAAAATACAGAAAATTGAAACCGATTTAATTGATGAAACAGAACACGTCTTTTTCAAGGGAAAAAGACTCTCAAAGAAAACAAACCCACAATTAAAACCACGGCTGCAACTTCTTCAACTTTTATTTAATGTTTTTACATTTCCACAATTCTTGCTTTACATAAAAGTTTTTGCAGAATTTCAACTGCAACCATGCTTATATAATTCTTCAATTAATTTTTTAACAATATCAGTCACTTTATTTTCAAACGTACAAAATTATTAATTTAATTAAATTTCTAAATATTTTTCGATTTTCTTTTGTTATTTCTTTTCTTTGTTTTATTTTACTAAATGTATGAAATTTAATATAAAAAAAAAGTGGAAATATTATTGACAGCATTTCTATTTCAAAACAAGAACATAAGAAAAGTCGCTGCCAAAATAAAAGAGATTCTAATTCCCTACTGCTTTCAGCAGCGAATTTTATATGTCAATTTTTATAAAAAAATATTGTTAAGCTCTAATTCTGTTTCATCATTAATCAAAATTTCTATAAAATCTAACAAGAAATTTCTTTCGATATTGCATGCCAAAATTTGGCCCCTGAATTCAACTCATACTTCAAGTTTTAACCTTGAAATGTTGTTTGCCAGTTTTTTTTTCTTATTTCATTTGCAAACTTTTTAAGAATAAGAAAACCTTAAGCTTTAAAATCACTTGAGTTTGCTTTTTAAAATATCATTACCCAATAAATGTTGAAAAGGCAATATTAAAATTTTTCTGAGACAACTGCTTCTTTGCAAATTATTCTTTTTTTATTTATATTTAGTAGATGTTTCAGTTATGCCTCGAAAAATTCTTATGAGTAGGAATGTTTAAAGTAACGCTATTGTTTGACAGAAATCCGTTGAAAAATAGATTTTTTTACATAAAAAATCCCATCTAACTTGTTCTATTAAAATTATATTTCTTGCACTATAGACAACAAAAGCACAACACATATTTGTTCTTTTAAATTATTATTTATCGTTCATTTACATGTAATACAACAAATTTCAGTTAGAACTATAGCTTTTGAATATACAAAAGAATAACGACTTTAGCCGTTTTGGGCTAAAGCTACGGGCTTGAAATTCGGTGAGCAATGTGTAGGACGAATAAGAAAGGAGTTTTTTAAATTCGAATATTAAGGGGGTAAAAAAGGGTAAGAACGGATAAAATCGAAATTCTTATATCTCCGGAACTACTACAGACAGAGCCAAATTTCAAATTACAAAATATTCTACTAAAAAAAAGCGGATTTGTACATTTGTGGGATAAAAAGGGTAAAGACTAATGTTTTTACGTTTTTTCACCCCATTTATCTTTCAAAGTAACAATCACAGCACTAAAAACTAACTTATATTCTTCTCTTTTTAAAAAACTCCAAAATGTGCGTTAGCACATTTTTACAATTCGAGCAAATAAGTATTTACAAATACTAAAAAACGTAACGGGTTACGTTAAAACATATTTAACTAGGCAGACTTATCTTCACTCATTTAAATTATATTAGCGACAGTAAGGTACCTCGCTGACGAAGTAAATGCTATTATAAAATATTTCACAAAAATTCGTTGGAAAACAAAAATAAAAAAACAAACAGAAATGAATTTTATTTATTTTAAAAATGTTTTTTTTTGTACCAAATAAATATAGATGTAAGTAAACTGTGAAGCAAGGATGCTAATTTGTAAATTTCTACAATTAACCAGTTTCCAAACAAAACGGGTACCCTCATAGAATGATGGGTAGTGTGGTAACCTCTCAACTGGGGGCTACAGGCTCAATTCCTGTCCTGACCCTGGGTGTTTTTGCTGCAGACAAACAAAAAAGATACGCTTATAAAAAAGAAATTAAAAAATATTATTCTTTAAAATAAACATTTTGATGATTTTAAAACGTTTTTTCCTTTATAATGATAGAATAAAACATAATCAGTTTTTCCACATTTCCACAGATGCATTTATCTCTTTCGTTAATAATATAATAGAGTATCGTAACATTAGTGATACACTTTATTAAGGTAAAATAATCATTATATGAATGAAACGATGTAGTTTGAAACTACGTTATAGAATATAAATTAAATTTTTTAATATATTATATGACAATTTCATTCCGTAAAGAACAACGTTTCGTTACATAAATGAAACATCTTCATTGTATTAATAACACTTAATATTCTGGCTATGTAAATTGTCATTGCATATACGAAAATCATTATTGAAAAATTTTCTTTCTATTTATGACAGTTTTATTTTTAATGCAACGTTTTTCGTAACAGAAATGAAAATCGATGACAAAATCGTAACTGCAACGTAAAAAATCATTGTATTAACTTCGGTTTTTCTTTCAGTGTACAACTGCTTTTTAATTAATTTTCTCGCAATTTTCAAGGTTTTTCTTCTTTCAGAACTTTCCTGAAGCTTTAAATTAAAAATTAGCCGCATTATTTGAGCTATTCTCGAGCTTAGTATTTTATGCGGAACACATAATTAATTAAGTACATTTATCACTTTTTCTACAAAATACAATCTTCTCTAAAGTCCATTTATTAAAAAAAAGTCCTCTATTAGAGAAATAAATAGAAAAAACTAAAGTTTTGCTAGGCCCTCAAGAACTCGCATTATCGCGGTATTCATGATTGGGCATTGCATATATCAGTAACGAAAACGAATAATACTGAAATGGTATACTTTGAGCCTAATTTCGTTGACATGGTGAGCAAATGACCTTTGCATTTTAAATGAATATTAGGAAGTATTTGTAACATGAAAGTAGTATTACAATAGGTATATTCTTGTCGGAGTAAACAAGTGACTTGCTCTCGCTCCTAATTCTAATTAGTAATATCATAAGAAAGTTACTCTCTAGATTAAATAAATTTCGAAAATTAAATATTCTAATGCGAGTGCTGAAACCAGAACTCTAAGTATTTGTAATGCTGAGTATAAGTATAAATAAAATATAAAACAATACTTAAGCAAATCTTTTTTTATAAATATGTATACCATGAATACGAGTATATGTAAGCAAATGTTTATGGTTCCCTGACTGACTACATAAATTTACATACACAACTTGTGACATGAAAATGCCTGCGTTTAAATAAACCATACAAAGATAAATAAAAATAAATTAAATGAGAATTAAACTCGCACATGTAATTTTAAGCACACCAGCACAAGAATAATTCATTTATTTAAGTACTTAAAAATAATTTGCTTTACAAATATATTACGACACACAAACATACGTATTTTAGATATGACAGATATTCATAAATTAAAAATTTTTAAATG
Source organism: Thelaira solivaga (assembly GCA_947397855.1). Lineage (NCBI taxonomy): Eukaryota > Metazoa > Arthropoda > Insecta > Diptera > Tachinidae > Thelaira > Thelaira solivaga. The sequence continues at coordinate 22,807,768 of OX377612.1, read as the reverse complement.
TCGTTTGCAAAGATTTGCTTTTGTAACTCAATGTCTGGCTGGCTTAAAAGCATTTTTTAATTAAAATAATTTAAATAACTGGTAAATAATGGATTTGCATTTACTGTTTAACACTAATTTTCTTTTATTTATCAACTTTTAATTTGTAGTTATAATTGTTCTCTAAATAAATGAATAAAATTGAATTCGAGCTAAAAAAGGTAAAATTAAGTAAATATTTGGTATTTTAACTTTAAAACTAAAATTTAGTAAGAAAATAATAACTAAAAATAATTTTTTTGGGTCTTTTTACACTGTAAAAACGAACTCTGTTATAAGAACTGCAGTCGTTATCAACCACAAATAGTTGTGACAATAAAAAATTGGTAAAACACAAATTTTTAACTGTTTTATCGAATTTTTATTTTTATTTTCAACTGGTGAAAAATTCAGTTCTCACAACCAAAGTTGTTGTCCTTATGTCTTATTTAAATACAGGGACTAGATCTTTGCAGTCGCTATGAAAAGAATAGGTTCAAAATTTTTATTTTCAAATTTCGATCTGGAAGGCGACTAATTGAGCTCAAGAGTTTTAATGGAATTCAGGCATCGTTTTTAGCAAATAAAAATTTTTTTACTGAGAAAAAAATTTTGGTTGTGGAAACTTAATTTGTTGAGAATCAAAAATTAAGTTGTTGTAAACGAATTTTTTTTATTTGGTTAATACAAAATTTGTTACAGCTCAAAATACTTTTATTAGAACTTATTTTTTAGTTTTATTACACAATTCGGATTGCTATAACTAAAAAATTTTATTATTACAACAGAATTTTTAATTGGTAACAAATTTAGTTCTCTCAACCGAAGTTGTTTTCTCTGTTTTTTACTTTCTGAACCCGCTAAAGCAGTATTATTACCATAACTTTCTTAATTAAATTAAATTTAATTAGTTAACTTGTTTGATGAATAATTTGCCACAATAAAACAAATAACTGAAAACGAGGTATTTGACTTCAAAAATAATAAAAAGAAAATATTATTACTTTTTTAAAACTTACTTTATGCAAAGCAAAAAATTTTTATTTTAATTGTATTACTTATTTTTAAAAGTTTTAAGTTCAGAAACAATTTTAAGACTCACATGAAATAAAATAGAAAAAAAAATTATAAAAAATATAAGCAGCTTTTTGGTTACAAGTAAAAAAGTTTAACTAAGAATGTTTTTTTTTTATTATTTTTGGTATAAATTTTCTTTAAAAAAATTGTAGGCCAAAAGATTTTTCAAAAGGTTTTGGTTTGTGCCTAATAAAACTTAAACTAACAAGTTTTTTTTGTTTGCTTTTTTAAATAAAATTAATAGCAGATTATCTAGCAGATGGCTTTTAGTATTCATTAGTTATTGATGTTTCACAAGTAAAACTTCTTAACGATTAATCATTATGTCATCAAATTTATTTTTTGATTTAATACGTTTTTGCTAGTCATAAAACTTGAGAACATTTCTACTGACTTTGTAAGGAAAAGCTTAGGCACTCAAGCTACCATCTGGTTGCCAGCCATTTCCATAAAAATAAATAAATCAAGTCATTTTATTATTAAGCATATTTTAAGTATTTTGCTTCCTGTTATTGAATTTTTCCCTCTATCTTCGTTTCTTTTTATTTAATCTATTTGTCTGCACAACAAAAGAGAAAGAGAGAGAGAGAGAGACTAAAGAGCGAAGAAGCTGAAATTAAAAATTATTTTTCTGTTAGGGCTTTACAACCAAAGAATTTATTGACAAAAATATTTTTCTGTAAAAAAGCAAAAAAAAAGAATAAAAAATGTAAAAAAAAAATTGATTGAACCTTAATGACTGCACTATAAACAGCCAACAAGCACCTAACAACCAGCCATTAAAAGTTATTTGAAAAGAGGCCAAAATTAAAAAAAAAAATAAAAATAAAAAACAGCAAGAACATAAAATAAATTAATGGCAAAGCTACAGATAAAGAGTGAAAAAAAAAGGAAAAGAAATATCCGTATCGCGTTTAACAAAATTTCCGCCCACAAAGAATGAAAAGCAGACATAACGCTACCTTGCTAAGTGACGACAATAGCGATGACGTTGACAAAGACTATTTGACTATTTGCATTAAAGTAACATGATTAAAATAACGTACTTTGTAAATGATTGAATAACGTCACGCATTTATTATAATTATAAAAAATGTTGGCTTATAAATTACTGAGCTAAATTCAGTTTTATTTTAAAATAAAATAAAAACTAAATACAGGCATATACGAGTATCAATTAACTCTACTTCATTTAGCGCTGTTTCGCTATAGCGCTGTTTCGCTATAGCGCTCTTTTGAATTTTTGAAAAAAAAACTATGTTAATTTTAAAAAAAATTTTAATGTATTTTCTTTTTCTAATTTCATATGAAAATTGCTAAAACTTAATTTACACTTCTTATAATCCTTGTTCTTGAAAAGAAACAAAAATAATTTTAATTCTAGGAATTTTCTATTAAATTGCTAATTCGCAATATTGATTTGGATTGATGTAGACCACAGTAATTTTGATTAAATAAATATTTAAAATCAATTAAATAAAAAAAATCATTTAAACCACAGGCACATGTTGTTAAGCAATCTCGAAAAAGCTTGAGATTGGAGATGAAAATAAGTGTTTTAAGTGAATTGATAACGGTGAATGACAATCTGAAGTGTCTTAGTTAGGAATGTAACCCTTCATTTTAGTGTAAATAGCACCTATTTTAACGCTATTTCTGTTAGGGCTCAATTTTCACGAACGCAATGTGAGTACTAAACGAGGTATGCCAAGATTTTAGTTGTAATTTTAGGCAAAAAAAAATAATTTGTATGACAAAGAAATTTACATTATTGTTGAATTAATAAAAAAAATTTAAACATTTTGAAAAATTAATGTAAAAAACTTAAAAATATTTTTTTTTTAAATTATACAGCTGTATTGTTGTAGCTTATGCTAAAAACCCATTCGAAATGGTTGTCCAAGAAAGGTGCACTTTGTCATTTTAAAATTAAAAAATGTATTTTTAAGAAAATTGTGTTTTTTTAATTGGACTGTAAAGAATAATTAAATAGAAAATAAAATATTTGTAGCGGAAGTTCATTTAATGGCCAATGGAACAAAAGTGAAGTCGCGAATACACAAAATTGTGAAAAAAATCCTCATACAATCCATGAAAAAGAAGTGCACCTACAAAGAGCAACTATGTATCTGGTGCGAATTTTGGTCAGTCCTTACTTTTTGTGAAGATGAGGCCGAATGATACCGGAGTTCTTGTGATCTCAACTTGACAGCATGGATCTCGATGCCACAGAGCGCATGAAGAATTGAATTTACTGCACAATGAAATAATAAAGTTCTCTATTTCAACATATTTTTTTAGTTTCAAAAATATTTTTTTTTTTATATCTCAACACAATATTTTAATAAATGTGAATAAAAAAACACTTCTTATAAAAGTAAAGTAATTCCTTTGCTAACAATGAACGTTCTCTCAAGTACGTATTTTTTTCTAGAGTGTAATCTTTAGATTGTTGTTAAAGCTTGCGTAAAAACATATAAAATAAATTTTCTATATATGCGTTTACGGTCAGCTGCTTTTCAGCTTTGATATGAGAATAGAGTTTATAATTAATATTTTCTTCCTAGAAATTACTTTTTTATTTACTTCAAGCCACAAATTAATATTTTGTTTACAATTCTAATCTATTAACTTGTTTATAATTTAAAATTTAACTTTAGGTCTAAAAATCAATTCTTTGAATGCTAACTTCCATAAGATAAAAAAAAAGCTTTTACATAATTTTTATTTTATGGTTTACTAAATTCACATAAAAGTATTTCTGTGATTTAATAAATAAATCAATGTAACCCTCTATCAGCCATAATACGAGGGCTGCTTGATAACTCCGAGACTTTTTGAATAAATTTTTTTTTTGGCAAAGAGTTTTTCCAATTTATTTTTTATTTATTTCAAATATGAGGTTTTCTGTAAACCTTCAAAATAAGCGTTAATTTCGATAATGACCTCTTCATTCTACAAAATCTCTTACCACGCAACTATTTTTTTTTTTAAAATCTGATAGTTTTTGCTGTAAATCTTTATCAAATCTGTTGAAAAGCTCTGAAAAGTAACAGTTAGCTAAAAAAAACTCTCTATCAGCGTTGGCAGGACTTTAAAAAAAATAATCTATATATCCCTAAAAAAACGCTAGAAAAGGCTAAATCACGCCAAAAAAAAATAAGCGAGAAAAATGATAAAAAGCTACAGTTTAAAATTCAAAATTTTCTTAATTCTTTATTACATTAGGAATCTTAATTATAATTTTTTTTTTAAAAAATATGAAATATCAAAAACTAAAGAACATAATGTGGTTTTCCACATGGCTTGAGAATTACTCAAATAAAAAAGGAATTTAATCTGTAGGTCCTAATCTTTCTGGAAATATTTTAACATTTTGGAATAATTTTGTAGTTTTTATTTTATGATGCAAAACGAAAATCACCAAAATCCTTGAGAACAACAGCACTGGGGTGTTTGGAAATTTCAAAAAAATTTAAAAATAGTCTAAAGTAACTTCTGAGTATTTAGGCAGATGACCTCCCCTTTAGAATGATATGTGTTTCATCCCGCAATCTTCTATAGTTCGTCCGTAAGTTCATAAAATCCATCAAAGCAACAGTACTGGAGTATACGCAAATTTCAAAATAATCCATAGTAACTTCCGGACGAACCATAGAAGATTAAGGGATAAGCATATACCATTTTTAAGGAAAGGAAATTTAAAATAATTCAAAGTAACTTCTGAGTAATTGAGCAATAGATTACAAAACTAGACAGCCTTCCCTTTAAAATGGCCAGTGAGTACTTGGGCAGTAGATTATAAATTTAGACCACATTAGCTTTAAAATGATATGTGTCCCATCCTGTAATCTTCTATAGTATTTAAATACTTTTGAGCGAATTCAATTATTTTTCAACTTCAATTAAAAAAATAATATTTAAAATTCCTTGAAGTAAGAATTAATTTTTTTATTTTTAATGCTATTTCTGTTCTGATATTTTGTCAAAAATCTATAGATTCGTTTTGACAATCTCTTTCAGAATCGATGGTGCTATTAAAAAACAGCTAAGAGTTATATTCCAACGTAAAAATAAAAGCTTAGGGGAATATTTTAAAAATAAAGTTTTATTTTATAGTCATAAAATAAAATTCATATTGTGTAATTTTTTTTTTTTGGAGCAGATTTATTTTTCGGTATACATTTTTAAAAGTTTAATCTCAGCTTTTATTTTTACGTTGACAAATAACAGTTTAATATAAATTTTAAATTTTAAGTCTCAAATTAACTGTTAGAAAATAATTTTTTGATATCGATAACAGTTATTTACAGTACCTGCATCCGAAACAACTGTGGTGATGACCATTTTCTTTGGTGCACGTCCACCCAGGGAATTAAAATCTTTTGATTGTTTTTTTGGCCTTTTTGGTTTATGTTTCGTCTGCGGATTAAAAATTCATCACCAAAATTTTTCCATTTTTATTAAAATTCACTAGGTTTTCTGGCTTTAGCACAAGCAAAATTACGCAGCTTGCTCAAAATTATACAGTAGCTTACTAAAAGATGGTGGTTTTTATCAGCAGTATTGCTTATACGAGTGGGTATTACAAAAAGTCATGGAGCTATCAAACAGCCTTCGTATATTTATTACAGAGAATTATTAAGAAAAATATTATCAAATCAATGTTCGTGCAAACCAAAGTTGTCTTTTTTATACAACCTTAATTTTTTTCCTTTTTTCGTGTTCAAAAAACAATTTGTTAGAGCCATAAATTAAAAAGAAACCCTAAAATAAAGGTAAAAATTATTCGTAGATTTGTTATAAAAAGCAAACAAGCCAGGTGCGTTTCCCAAGCGTTGAGGTTAGGAGATATAACAAATAGATTTTGTTTATTTTTCAAAGTAATTACAATTGTTATTAACTAAAAATCTTTCCTACAAAATGTTTCATATTTTAGTTTCCCTCACCCTTAAAATTAAATAACGTAACCTCCTTGTGCTTACGCTCTATACCTCAATTTAGTATCATTAAAGAAAGGTAAATACTACAGGCACATGGTTAAATAACCCTTAATAATGTCAAAAAGGATATAAAATGGGATTCATTTTATATGCTTTAGGCAACCTTAACTTTAGTTTGTTTGTCTATTTCCTGTGCACGTATTTCCATAAAAAAAATGTATTTGCATAAATTGTTTGTTGTTGTTATTTTATTACGTATTCTTTTTATACATAATAAAAAGTACGGAAAATACAACAAATGCTACATATGTTGTAATACATTTAAGTGAGTAACGATGAGAGTGGATTTGCCTGTAGTTATGTGTGTGTATACTAGTCTGTCTTTGTATTTGTGATATAAAAGGTTATAACCTTGTCAAAATAATGTTTCATAATGTTTTTTTTTTTTTTGTTTTTATAAATGTAATACTTGCAGTGTGTAAACACACTCATGCTTGTACGATTACATAAATAAATAAAATCAGCTGAGGCATGAGTTGTTTGCAGTAACATTTATCAAGGATTTTATTGTGCAACAGTCAGTCATGCACTTTACCAGACACTGGCTGCATAAAATGCATATTTCATTTATAACAATTTGACCTGCCAAAAGCAACATGGCAAATGTAAAGAAATAAAACAAATGGAAGGAGCCAAAAGGTCAGTAGCTTTGGTTTCTTGCAATTGTAGCAAATTTTTATATTTCTAATTCACGCACATTTTAAAAGCATAATGTTGTTTCTGTTTTCATTTTGCTTTTTACAATATAAAAAATTTTTTAAAAAACATAATTGGAATAGTTTACAATATTACTGTTTCATGTTACGATACTTAATTGAGGTATAGAGCAACAAGCTTTGCTGTTACGATTTCAGTTTTTGGATATGAAGGCAAAATAAATGAAAAGTTTAACATTCTACACCGAGAAAACCACTTTGGTTGTGAGAATTAAATTTTTCCCTCAAATAAATATTTCCAATCAAATATTCAGTTGTGGTCGTCGAATTTTTTAATCGTATTATTGGAAAAATGGTCTTGCAGCTCAAAATATATTTGAGAGATTTTAAAATTTGATCTATGTTATGGAATTCTGGTTACTACAGTTAAAAAAATTGATTATCACAACTGAATTTGTGATTGAAAACCAATTTAGTTCTCACAACCAAAAGTTCAATTAGAATATTTAATAAAAATATAATGAAAAACAACATTTTGGATATGATATTTAACACGTTTGCTAGACCTGCTCTGGGCTTCAAGTCTTTTTATATCAAATCTTTTTTTATCTTTTACGCAAAAATATTATTTATGATTCTAATGAACAACATAAGTAATAACAGAAGTATAAAAATGACAGCCAACTTGTTGACCAGAGCAACCGACTACTGTTTCTTAAGTAATCATGGGTGCTACTGTTATTTGATAAAATGAAATGAAAACAGTTTGTTTTACACTTGTAAAAGGAATTTCGAAATTTCCCAATAAAATGTCCTTTAAGTTGTTACTAAATTGTCTTTAAGTCTGTTCAGTAGTTTTTAAAATATCGCAAAAGTTGCGACGAAAATTCCAACTTTTTTTTTGGAAAATCCAAAAATTTTTAATAAAATAAAATATGAAAAAAAAAATATTTTTCTTTCATTCATAAGTACGTATCAAGAGAAAAGTGGTGCTTTTACTGTTTTTCCTGCAACTTTTTTTATTTTGTTTCTTTAACACATACAACAAAAAACGAATTAATGAAATTGCTACAGCTGTTCACGCATAATGCGGTGAATAAGATAGACCGATAGATATAAATCAAGTTAATATTTCGCTCAGTAACAAGCCAAAGCTTTTTAGAGTCAATTGTTGTCGTATATGCGTTAACTTGCATTTGATTATCGGTTAAGTTTGATTGCAACACTCTTACGCTGACATTTCAAAAGAAAAGTTACATTTTTACTATTTTCTTTACACTTTAAAAAAATTATCAAAATAAAAATGACTCAAATTAAAAGATCTGCTCTTAGCAACATTTTTGGCGATACATGTTTTTTATTTAAATATTTAGAAAAAATTTGAATACTTTCCTTTGAGCCATACAGACTTCAAACTTCAAATTAATTTAAGAATAGTTCAAGTGAATTAGTTACTTGGCTAACTCAGAGTTTTTACACTTTATAAATAAATTAAAAACCGCTTTAATATCCAATTATTTATAGACCTGAAGCTTAAGTTCTTTTATAAAAAACTCAAATGCAATTGGTCCGCTAGTGAAAACTGATATGAGAAGATACCCAACAATTTATCTAGAGAAACTAAATTTTTATTACAAATAAGCTAGCCCACAAAATCCTGAACTATTTAGATTATGATTTAGAAAGACTTTCATTTCTCAGAGAGTGTGGTAAAAATGAAAAGCACTTAATTAAAGATTTGATATTTTTTTTTACTCTATTTATCATAGAAGATTCTTTTAATAGAGTATTTTAGTTGTGCATAATTTTCTTATAGTCCAACCTAAATTGGAGCAGCCAGCGGAGCCTTTTTAACGCACTAAATTGATATTAAAGCCTCAACCCTAAATAATAGCACAGTTGTATTAATCATCTTGTTTAATAAAACTCACTAAAGAGAAGCAATATTATAGATAAAAACGCTTAATTAAAAAAAATAGCTAACATGCCATTACTGGCCAAAAATAACATATTTGACAAATTAGAAAATCAAACTGCTTTGCTCTCACTTTTGTAAATATCTCATTTTTGAACTGCGATTGCTGACGATTTGCAAAATCAAAAAACTGCTTGTGTTGTCGATTTCGTTAAATATCTGATTTTTGGACTGGGACTATTGACAACTTGCATATTCAAACCCACTCTTTATACTGTTGCTATTGTTTTTTTTTTTTTTTTTTTTTTTTCAAAATCACAATCAGAAATCAAGCCAATTGAAATGAAAATCATTCCAGTTTTTTAAACACTGAGTATGACTTTTATACGCCTCCACAAAGGATCGTGTTTTGAAGAAACACTCTAGATCTAGATTGTAGTTATTTGACGCGTGCAACTGAAATTTAAAACGTGTAAGCTAGTCAGAACAAGTTTCTTAAAAAAAATTTTTTTATATAACTTTTGTTTATAAATGATTAAATCCATATACGGCAGCCATATGTATTATATTGGCTTGTCATACTTGAGGCTTTCAATAGTTCTGAATATTTCAATTTAAATAAAATAAATAAAAATCAATGCAGTTATAGGTATATTTCTTAAGCACATATCTTGATCAATCTAATATTTTTTACATTAAACTGAAGCACTCCTTATCAAAAAAATAAATAAATAAATAATAATATGAAAAAATTATATGGAAAATTTCGTTAACATTTACTTTGAAGTCTACTTTTTTGTGGATAAGAGAGCTAAAAATAATTATCATATACAATCCATGATTGTGACTAGCATTATCTTTAAATTCTTTCCATTTCATTAAACACAATTTTAAGCAGAAAATTTAATTATGAATGTGTTATTTAAATTCAGCCAAAACAACTTTTTTATTTAAATCTTATTTATTGTATAAATGAGTATTTTGAAAAGTTATTTTTGAACATCTCTCAGATACTTCCACTTTAAATTAATAAAGAAAAAGGAACAGAAACGAAAACGGAAAATAGATATACAATTTTATAGGAAGTCTTAAAAATAAAATGATAAATTATTATTTTTTTAATACCATTTTTCAAAATGACTTTCATAAAGTTTATGCCAAACAAGTCAAGCGTACTTTAAATGAAAGAATTTTTAAAGAACATGAAAACACTTTATGAAAGAAAATTCTAAAGCAGTCACACATTATATGCATATGAGTTAGTATGACTGTAATATATGTATGCGTATCCTGTCGCTTGAAATTTTTTACATAACATCACATTCAGCATTATATTCCCTGGCATTTATATAAGCATAATTTTTGTTTGTTTTTTTTTTCTTTCGTCTGTTTAGCATAAAAAAAATCCTTTACAAAAAACAGACAAAATAAATCATGCACCCACTTTGTAAGTCAAAGTTTCATACCACAAGTACGTGTATTTACCCCCAAAAGAACTGCTTGTGCATTTAATTTAAGCACATGTTTAGCTTTAAAAATAAATTTATAATAATATAATCCAGTTCAAAAGAGAAGCGTTTTATTTTTAATTTTTTATATAATTTTTAAGCAACTTGCCTTCAATTAAAGAGGTGTTCGTTCGTCTCGTATAAAATTTTGCTGCTGTAGTTCTGTAGACTGTATGTTTTTGAAGTAGTAAATAATAATTGTTATTGTTATAATAGTTTTATATTATTTTTATTATTACTGTTGGTTTATTATAGCTTTGCAGACTTTTAAATTTTTTTCTTGTACTAGATTTTACTTTATTTTTAAACTTGTTTCAAAAATACATATTTCATAAAAAAAAAAAAATCAACAATAAAAAAACAATGCAGATCGAAAATCCATTTAAATTTTATTTTGCTTTTGTTTAAAAACAAATTAACAAATAAGCAACATTTAGATTTTTTAAGGCTAAAATTTTCTATAAAAAAAGTTTCACGTAACAATACACGCCTACAACTACAAAAAAAAATTTTTTGCTTATTTATTATACCAAATCCATTTTATTGCTTTGATTTTTAAAATTATTTCAACACTTTAACTTTTTAGTAAAAAAATTTTTCTTGTCTTTTTTCGAAAACAAAAAAAAATTTTTTAATGTTTTCTTTTCTTTCTAGTTTTCACAATTTAAAAATTTCCATTATTTGCTTTATCCGGGTCGTCAAAGGACTTGTTTAATTTGTTACGAAATCTAAATTGAAACTGAAAAGCTTTTTCCCACACAATTTTCTCAAGAAAAACTTTAACGCAACAGTCTTCATTAAAAAGGATTTGAGCTTTTCATTTACGTCTTTGTTGAAGCACAACTTGCTTGTGAAATAAATAAGAGCACAAAAAAAAGAAAAGATAACACCCCCAATGGATAGAGAAAGAGAGCGAACAAGAGAGAATACATGTTCTTTTTAAATTGTTGCATATTTACCGGCTTTTTGTTTATTTTTGTGAGAGTATAAATATAGGGTGGTTTTCTATTTAAAAATCATTAACTATTGATCTAAAGAAAACTCTTCCTTTATTGTTCACTTGAAATCAACAAAGTATTCAATTTACAAGTTTACAGACAAAAGAAGAGCTATAAAATGCAAAGCTTTAGTTTCAAAAGTAAGATAAACAATGGTCTTTTTTTATTTAAAAACGAATTGAATAAACAAAAGCAAATTAAATATTTGGTAGCATTTTCCTTATGTAACCTGCTTTAATGTGTAAAAGGTTTATATTTTGCATATAAAAATAGTTGGGTAAGCAAGCTTGATTTTTTATATTATATTTTTTTTGATATCACCATAATTACTAGTCCCATTGTAGCCATAGTAGAAATACTTACAGAAAGAAACTATAGCTCTGACGGTCGCCAAGAACCAATTCTAGTTTAAAAAATATGCTATTTTAAATAAGCACCTTTTTTAGAGCTCATGAATATAGCCACAGATCGGTAACACTGTGCGACAAAAAAAAAAATACCTGTCAAGTGATATTATTTTTTTGGTAGGTGCTGTTGAGTACAATAAGAATCTGTCTTTAAAATTTGCCAAACACCTCCAAAATCTTGAGTTACGGATAAAAAACCGATTTTTCATACCTTTATGCGCTTATAAACCACTAACTTGAATGTTAACGAGTTTAAGAAAGAAAACATTGATAAATATATCATTTAAGTAAGCTTGAGGAATCTGTGCATATTTCTCCACCAAACAAATTTTTTTTTTTTCGCCAATTTTACACAGTATTTTATAAAGAATTTGAACAATTTTTTAATTTATTTTCAAAATATGTTTATTAATGAGTAAAACAAAACAAATTTTTTTTCAAATCCATTGAAAAGACACTGAGTTATTAAGCTTTTTATTAAAAAAATTTTTGCACAAATACAATTTTTGACCATTTCACTCAAAAATGTTTGCTTGGCAGTTATTATTTTTTAAAGTTATTAAGCGTTTTATTAAAAAAATTTTTGCACAAACACAATTTTTGACCATTTCACTCAAAAATGTCTGCTTGGCAGTTATTATTTTTTAAAGTTATTAAGCTTTGAATTAAAAAAATTTTTCCACAAATACAGTTTTTGACCATTTCACTCAAAAATGTTTGCTTGGCAGTTTTTTTTTTAGCTCAGCATCATTTGTATCTCGTTAAAGTGATCAACAATATTCTGAAATCATTTTCATTTTATTTTAGCAACCATTTCTTGGTGAAAAAGTTCGCCTTGTTCATTTCTGAATTGGTCCAGGTTGTCTGGGAAGAAGTCCAATTGTGACTACAAGAAATGAATTTTTATAAATTTGTTGCAGACCATTCCCTATACGCACTTTAAAGTTCATTATCAACCGTGACGTAGTCGTAACTTCTGTGATTGTTGCACTTTGTGATCATTTTCTTGTCGAGGTTGTTATGTCTTACAAAATTATTTTAGAAGATTACAACTTTAAAGGAACAAAGAAAACATGATATATATAATATATCTCTCGCCATTCCTGAACCTTAATAATGAAATCATTGAGTTAGTAGTGTCACAACTTTTTCTTAAAACAACTAAATGATTTTTTTTTTTATTAGGGCGAAAATGATACTCGCATTACATATCTATATTCGGTAATTGGCAAAGGGACTAAAAAAAAGTCTGCAAATACACACCAACATTTGATTTATTTTCGAAAGTGGTACAAGTCCACTTTAAAAAAATTAGTAAGATGATATCTATATCTTACTAAAATTACTGCTAACTATTTTTTAAAGTTTAATTATACCACTTTAAAAAATAATAGCTGATTTGATTAAGCTGCAGTATCAAATTAGCTGTTATATTTGAAAGTGGTAGAATTCCACTTTTTTTAAAAATCAGTTAGCGGTAATTCTAATTAGGTGGTATCTTTATCTTACTAAATCATAATTTTTTTTTTTATTAAGTGAACTTATACCACTTTGAAATATAACAGTTCAAATATTGCTATCAGTTTGAAATATTTTTTTTATTTATTGTCATTCTTCCAATAGACCAGCAGCTCGACGCAAAACAACTGCAAGTTTCAATATGAATTTGGATACCTCATGAAAACTTAACCACATTCCACTTACAAGTATAAATCATAAAAAAATGTTTGCATTTAATTCTTTGAAATTTTAATTATACTAGTGAGCTTATTCTTTAATGTACCACAATTTGTCTGAGACTACATAAAAATTTACATTTATACTGTTTGCATACATACAACTGAAGGTTAAGAAAAAAAGCATATTGTTGCACGAATGACTTTTTAAATCAGTTTCTATTACGTGAAAGTTATATAAAAGTAAACAAACAAATAATTTAAAAATACCATAAAAAACCTATATGAAGATAAGAGTTACAATTTTACGTTGAAAGAGAAATTGGTAATTTACAGTCTCCAAAATGAGCATTAATTGTAAAATGTACTTTGAGTACAAGCTTTCAAGTTTTAAAAATTTTTAATAACACAAATAAAGCTTTTGATTTTAACAGTGAATGTTAAACAGAAAAAGTTTATTTGGCTGATAATTACCGTTTCAAAGTGGTGATTTAATTTAGTTGTAAATTTTATATTTAAAAAATAATGACTTCATTTTTAGAATTGATGATAACTGAAATAAGATTTTGTAATCAAGTCGTTTAAAAATTTGTATGAGAAACACTCAATATTTACAGGACTTTTCATATAAAAATTTTAGACGAATTAATCGCATGTGTTATAAAAATGTTCTAATGGCAACTCTAATACCCCATTAACCAAAAAAGGAAATAAGCAAAAAAACAAATAGAAAATTTAGTTTAATTTCATAAATATTTAAGCAGGGGTCTCTGGCTTCTGATTATTATTTAATTTAATTTATCTAATAGCCCTATTAAAAGAAAAGGGGTGTTTTACTATTTAGCTCACAATTCTTTTAATATTTTTCTTTTATGGCCGTAAAACTACAGGAAAAATAGAATTAGCGCAATTGCTACAGCTGTTCGTTCACATGTGATGCCGTGACCAAGGGCCATAGGGATAATTTGTATATATAAATAAATATTTAATGAGAAACATAAGTAAGCTTCTTATTTCGAAAAAAACAAGTCACTCAATTTCTCCTAAAAAAAAAGCGGCCCACTAACTTTTGACTTCACGTTCACTTGGCTTTAAGTCTTTTTTACGTAAGCCAGAAGTTTGCTGGAACAAAAGTTTGATCAATGCAATAAACGACAATTTGAAACAAAAAATACTATTTATTTAAAGTATCAGTGAATGCTTCAGAAAAACGAAAGTTCAGGAAAAAAATCTGTTTTAGAATATTAAAAAAAAAAAATATATAATTTCGAATGTAAGTTATTTCTGTGCATTTTGTAGTAGATTTTGAAGACAAAATAAACGACTAATTTTGACATTTCTTTGCTCATAGAGAGAACAAATTTTTAATAGTGATCAGAAATTTTACATAGAAAACGTAAGAATTTCGATTTTTTTTTATAAAAATTTATTTATTTATTCATTTCATCTACAGAATTAAATTCTTACAGATTATTATGTACCTAATTATAATATTTAAATAAAAATAACTTAAACAAACTAAAACTTGAATTAAAATTTTAAGTGGGCTTAAGGCTATTGAAAAGGTGTAAACATCGTGCAATAGGCTCATTTAAGGAGTAGCTTGATTAATAAATACCTTCCTCAAACATGCGATATTGGAGGGAAATATAAAGAAAAAAGTCTATTATTTCAGGACAGTTTATACTCCCAGATATTACATTATAAGCAAACATTAAAGACAAATAAGATCTCCGATCGCTTAGCAACTGAAGACCAATTTATTTTAAAGCAGTTCTGCTAAACAGTTTTTGAACACGCTCAATACGATCAAACAGTATTCAAGGACACTCGCTAATAAAGATATAAAAGGTGATTTTATAAGAACTATCGGAAATTTAAAAAAAAAAAAAAACACATAAAATTCAGAAAAATGCATGAAATATTTATTTGGATCGATAGTTGGGTCGATATAATTTAATGTTTGAAGATTATTTCATGCAAATGTTGGCCGCGGCTGCGCCTCAAATGGTCCATCCGCTTAGTCCAATTTTGGCATACTCTTTCCAACATTTCGGCCGGTATCTCACGAATAATGTTGGCAATGTTGGCTTCCAGTGCGTCAATCGAAGCGGGCTTGTCCCTATAGACATTAGCCTTAACATAGCCCCACAAAAAATAGTCTAGAGGCGTTAAATCGCACGATCTGGGCGGCCAATTGACTGGTCCCAAGCGTGAAATAAACTGTTCACCAAACTCGCCTCTCAATTGGTCCATTGTTTCGCGTGCTGTGTGGCATGTGGCACCGTCTTGTTGAAACCACATGTCATGCAAGTCAAGCTCTTCCATTTTGGGCAAAAAAAAGTTTGTTATCATCGCACGGTAGCGCTCACCATTCACAGTAACGTTGTGATTCGCATCATCTTTGAAGAAATACGGCCCAATGATGCCGCCAGCCCATAATCCGCACCAAACGGTTGTTTTTTGTGGATGCATTGGTAGCTCTTGCAATGCTTCTGGCTGCTCTTCACTCCAAATACGGCAGTTTTGCTTGTTCACGTATCCATTCAACCAGAAATGAGCCTCGTCGCTGAACACAATTCTTCGATAAAAAAGAGGATCTTCATCTAACTTTTCAAGAGCCCATTCACCAAAAATTTGGCGTTGTGGTAGGTCGTTTGGCTTCAATTCTTGCACCAGTTGTATCTTATAAGGCTTCACATCCAAATCCTTCCGCAAAATTTTCCACGTAGTGGAGTAACAGAGGCCCAATTGCTGCGAACGGCGCCGAATCGATAATTTACGGTCATCACCAACACTGGCCGATACGGCTGCGATATTTTCTTCAGTTCGCACTCTACGTAAGCGTGTTGGTGGTTTAATGTCCAACAATGTAAATTTGGTGCGAAATTTTGTTACAATAGCCCGAATAGAAGCCTCAGTAGGTCGATTAAACTGACCATAAAATGGAAGAAGCGCGCGATGAACTTTCTTAACAGAGCACGCATTTTGGTAATAAAATTCAATAATTTGCAAGCGTTGTTCGTTTGTAAGACGATTCATGATTAAATTATAGACCAAACTGAAGATGTTTGACAGTGACACAAGATACAAAACGTGCGTGAGCTGTCAAAACTAGTGTTGCCAAAAAGATAATAGCAAAAAAATCACTCTTTATATTATACAATGATTTCAAAGTGTAAGCATCTCTTAACTCGACAGAGTTTACTATAAGTTTTAGAAACTATATAATTAACATGACTAGAAAAGCTCAATTTAGGGTCAAAAATAACTTCTAAATCCTTTATTTCAACTATCAGTTTAAGTGAGGAACCACAAATAGTATAATCAAATAGAAAAGGCTTTAAAATATGAGAATACAACATTTAAATACTATACAATATTTAGATATATTAATGTTTATTTGATTTACAGAACTGACAGCTATCCAAATCAGCTTGCAACTTTACACAAGGTTAGGTTAGGTTAGGTTAACAGGTCGCCCGAAAGAAATAAAACAGAGCTGGGCTCACTTGGGTCCTCTGACGTGGTCCCTTTGTGATACCTGTATAGAGATAGTGATAGCAGAGTGAAGGGGAGGAAAGAAAATAGAGAAAGAAAGAAGTTAGTGAGACCGTCACACAAACCAACCACTGCTTCTAATGAAGCCATAAAGCGTGTCGACACTTGCATTCGACAGCGCAGTGAGACCCTGCAGGCGTCGCTCACCGAAGTGTATCATGTGCCGCTCTTCCAGGGCCGGACACTGGCAGAGAAGGTGCTCCACAGTCTCCTCCTCCTCCTCGTCCTGACAACTTCTACAGTAGTCATTAAAACGCAAACCCATTCTTCTAGCATGGTTGCCAAAGTTGCAGTGTCCCGTTACTACAGCCACCACATTTCTCAGTCGGGCTCCTTGGAGCCCCAACAAATCCCTACTGCGACTGCTATCCAGCCTAGGCTAGATCATCTTCGCCGTATTACACGTCCCTTCGTCTCTCCATCTGGACTTTACACAATCATACGAATGAAAAATTTTAGCAAGCAATTTCAAATCGTCGGAAAATAATAGACATTTTTTCAAAATAATAGTTTCAAATCATTGATAAATATTATGAAAAGTAATGAACCTCTACGTTTTCCCTGAGGTATACCCGAATAGGCATTACTTGAAGAAGAGGATAATGTATTCCCAATTTTTACCCTAAACTTTTGAAAATTTTTAAAAGATTTATAAAATTAGGTTTAGCCATAAGCCTAAAAATTTTTCAGTTAATCGCTCAGGACGAAGCAGTTCTAAATAACTAGCCTGGCTATAACTTAATCTATAACACAGCAATAGATAGATAGAATGAAATGTTGTATTTGTTTGCTATAGGATTGTGGAAATTTTTGTCATAATGCAGTATCATCTCTTAGTTGTGAATAAAATCAAAACTTATGCATCAATTTTAATGAAATATGGCTCGTTTTGTTAGTTCATTTTTTGGTTTATTATTTTTAATGATATCTAAAAAGTATTTTAGACAAGTTCATATTTGCAACACGGATAATTGCATCAGGCTTTGAGCAAATTTAATAATTTTTTTACCCTTCACAAAAACTGAAAAGTTTGTCATTCTGTGTGTAATTTATGAACCGAACATGTGTCACCCTATTAATTATATATATTATGGATCCCTATAAAAAGTGCGGTATGCCCGTCCATCTGTTAGTATGAATGTTGAAATCAAATTTCTGAAGCCCTGCAAAAAACTTTAGTATGCCAAATTACTGCAAGCTTCAATTTTTTTTAACGCGTTTTTTGCCTATATTGTTTAAAATACAAAATGTATTAAGAATAACTAAAGCTTCATCTGAAATAACAGTAAGAATATCTGTCTAAAAAATCAGAAAGATCAATTTACAAATGGCCGAGAAAAATCAAAAATACATCTGAAATTTTAGTTTTATATAAAATATTTAAATATTTTGCTACTATAGTGAAGGCTAGAGCAGACTTTGTAAGGTTGAATTTTTCTTGTTCTATTTCACTTTCTTTTGATTCTCTTAAAAACGTAAAAACACCAGATTTTTAGTTTAGAGTCAAATTTTAGGAATCAAGTAAATTTATAATATTTCATTTAGTAAATTTTGCTGTTACATAACTTGAACTTTTATGGGAATAGTTTTAGAAATAAAAACTATTTTTCATAAACTTTTTTTATAAATTTTTTTTACTTCATTTAATTTATTTTGCAACAACAACAAATTTTTTTCTTATAAAATAAAAGCATAGAAATTATTGTTTTTTTTTTTATTATCTTTCGTACATAAGGTTTTCTTAAAGCAAAATAGAAACACATTCAACTAATTAGCTGCCACAAAAAAGCCCTTGCAAAACTTTCTCCTGCTCTCTTAAGACGTGCACCATTTATGTATGGATTACTGTGCCATACACAATTTTTTAAGTAAATAGTTTTAAAAACAAAACTTAAGCAAAAGTCACGAACTTTAGCAACAGTTGTAGCTTGATTTTAGATAAATATTATGAAGACAATTAAAAAAACAATATAAAACAATTTAAATTCGGCTATTCCGAGTTTTACATACCCTTCACTGTGTTAGCTAAATATTCATATTTATAATTTCGCCTATTCTTTTTAAACATTTATCAGAACTAAAAAAATTAATAAATCAATTATTCAACATGTACTCGTATTTACTGCGTATATGCGACAGCATTTTTGTCAACAACATTTTTGAATTGAAGTCAGTCATGCTTTGTCTTTCGTAATGAGTTTTCAGACTTAAATTAGCCATTTCCCGATGTTGTTAAAAAAACTTCAATATATTTTATAATTTTGTGTTTTTAAGCTTATTTAAAATATCAACTTCCGATTTATGCCAATTTTTTGAAGGTGAGAACTATAATTTAAGAAAGTTTTCTAGATATGAAATTAGTCCGTATTATCAGCATCAATCATACACTTTTGAAATCAGTATTCCAGTAGTTTTCATCCTCAGTAATCAATGGAACTACACCATCTCGATCTTGATATATTTTTTAAGAAAAAAAAAAATTAAACCTTAAAAAGTTCATATTCTCCTCTGTAATTTAAGAATCTAAAATCTTGAATTTAGGTACACAATTATTATTACTTTTAATTACCATCTAGCCTCAGGTAATTTTAGTATTTACAATTCACTTTAAATTACATCATTTAATTCAAAGTCATTTGTTTATTGAATATCTCTTGCACTCACTTTACCATTCTTAACCAAACATCCATTTTTACACTTGTCCACCAATCAAATTCTCTCAAATATTTTTAGTTTACTAAAAAGTAACTGTTTATTAAACACACTAATAATGGAGGCACTGTATAAAAAAAAATAAAATTTCCTAAAAATTTCTCTCTATTTAAGAATAAAACAAAACAACAGAAAAAATCTACCTATAGACATGAGTTATAGTTCATATGTAAATAAACTACTAAACTAAAGCTCTCTGCGAGTGAGAGAGAGAGGAAGAAAGAAGGCAAATACACAACTGATGTAGCCACTTATAGACTTAGAGAGAGAAAGAGTGAAGGATAGAGATCTCCCACAAAGAAATGAGTTGGAACAAACACACAAAAAATAACACAATAATGGCTTTTTAATAAAAAAAATTTTAATAAAAAAAATCCCGTTATCCACAAGTCATTTTTATATTGAATATTTCTATGAATGGTTTTGTATATTTTCCACTTGCGGCCAATCACATTTATTTGAATACAATTACAAATTAAACTATAATTTTAAGAAAGAATTAGGTACGTCGTTTTAACGAAGTTAAATTCGCCTGAGCCGAGTCTTATATAGCCCAATATTCATATTTTTCACTATCCACATTCTTCTTAAATATCAAAAAAATACATAAAAAATTATATAATTGGAACGGCTAGCTTATCAAGCTTGAGATCGTATTATAAAAATTTATTTATTTATTATTGAAGCGAAATATCGATATAAAAATTATTTTTTAATGACCTAGCGTTACAATAAAAAAAAAGTCATTTAAACTTATAAATAAAAAATTATATAAAAATAAAAAAGAAGCAACAAATTTTGTGATTTCTCTGCCATTTACAGATCGATTGCCCTCCTTTTTTGCGCGGACATTGCGAATGTCCATTAAAAAATATAAATTTTTTTTTCTTCGTTTTTTTTTTTTTTTTGATATCCATATACCCCAGTCCTGTTGCTCTGAGGGATTTTAGCGATTTTCGGACGTACGATAGAAGATTACGAAATGGGACATATATCATTTTAAAGAGGAGGTCATCTGGATTTGTAATCGACCAACTAAATACTCAGAAGTTACTTTGGATTATTATAAAATTTTTTTTGAAATTTCCATATACCCTAGTGCTGTTGCTTCAAGTGATTTTAGCCACTTCCATGAATTTAGATAAAAAACATAAAAAACTAAGCAGAAATTAATGAAAATCAAAATTTTCGGTTGTATTTTGTATATTCCTCGATCATTTGTAGACCGATTGTTCTCATTTCTTCCACAGATATTTTGTCTGTCATTTTTGATAAAACTGCATACACCGTTTTTTTGTCCGATTCGTAGGTTAGACAAAATGTGCAAAAAATTATAAAATATAAAGGTATTTGCGATTTTTGACTCATATCTCAGCTATTTATGAAACGATCGGGCTGGATTTTAATAGCAAAAATTTAACAGCGAAAACAGACAGATTGGTATTCTATACTTTTCAGCAGGTCTTTTAGGGACTTCGGAAAGTTGATTTCAACGACTACATAGACAGACAGACGTACAGACAGACATCGCTTGTTCTACTCCATTATTTATAGGGTCCCAGAAAATACTAGTATATACTTTATAATGTGCCCCATTTACAGTGTAGAAATTACAAACGGAATCACCAACTTATATATACCGTTCTTACTTACAGTGAAGGGCATAAAAATATATAATACGTAACAGAAGAAAAAAGAAAAAATTCTCATATTCCTAACATTAACAAGTCGCAAACAAACTCAAGATGAGGGTAAGTAATTTTTTCACTTTCCCACTTTCCTGCTACCCAGTTTTAAAACTAAAATATTTGTCAGGTTTACTTTTGACTGGTGCCTGGTTAATTTAGCAAAACAAAAATTGCATGATGTTCGTTTTTTGAAATGAACAAAAATACTAGTACAACTGTCAGTTTAAGTTTAAGTAATCAGTTTGCGAAATGTTAAAGAAAAAGAATTACAAAACAGCTAAAAAAGAATTATATGAGCCAGTACATGCCATAAATGAGCAAGAAGAAAATGAAAAAGCATTTTTATTCATTATATCGCAAAAAAAAACTTAAGCAAAACGTGTAAAAAAGCGAAAAGTAAAAAAAAAGTTTAATAAAAACATACATTTTCTTCCTTATGGTGTTTTTAATATGACGTTAATTAGCATGCAAGCGGATATAATAGTTAAGTGTCAAGTAATTATAAAAAAGCATAAAGTGTTTGACTTAAAAATTAGTACAAACACACATACACATTGAATTGTTAATTTTTTTTTCTTGTTTTTAATTTATACTCTCTGTATTTAGGTGTCAGTTATTTGTGGCAATAACTTTCGCTATTTTATTTGACAGTTAATAAAGTTGATTTTAATGTGTGTTTTTATTTATCTGTTGCTTTGACGGATTCTATGAAAAGGTTACGTTTAATATTTTTGCTTAAAAATTATTACTAATTTTTTTTCTCAATAAGTTATTTAATATATTATTTTCAATTTTTAAATAATTTAACAAATGTAAAGGTTTAAAGTGTGAAAAAGATTTTCATTTAATTAAAATAATTTAAAAAAGCTGTTATTATAATATTATTATCACTATTAGCTTTAGTCGCAGCACGACCTTTAATATCTATTTTACAGCACAGTTCCTAACAACAATCCGAGACTCCTTACGAATATTACAATTGTTGTAGAACTAATCATGGTTAGGTCTCCTAGGACCAATGTCACACTGACTAAGCAGCTCATTCCGCGTCTTACCACTCACATAGTGGTAGTAATAGTTAAAATTAAGTTGCTTTGTTTTCAAAAGCAAAGTTGATCTAACCTAAAGAGATGACATGGGTTTGAATCGATCGAAATTCTAATACTATTTAAAGTGAAATTTCGATCAATATTAAGTGTTGATATTTTCACACTCAAATTAAAGAAATTTTTAAATTTCTAAAGAAAATGTGTACATGAGTTTTTATTTTGTTAACAGGTAACTAATTTTTTTTATGAAATGATACAATATTTTATTTTAATAATATTTTTTCCAACTTTTTTTTGCTAACTAAAAAGCACTGAGTGAATGATTTAAAGTGAACACCTAATCTTTGAGGCCTATCTCACCGTATTAAAGGCACGAGTGGCAAATAGGCATAGCATTATTCTGACTAATAATAAGCAATGCGGAGATAAGGAATAGAGTTTGAGAACGAAGAAGAAATGACTGAATGAAGTTTTAAATTGACGTACACAAATAGAAGAATTTGAAAACTACTACGGGATAGAACACAATTCCGTTAGATGATATTTCATGTGCGTTGGTATCCAACCGTGAATGTAGTAATGAATTTCGTAAGTTTTGAAAAGTTACCTTGCTACCTTACTTTAGTTTCAATTAAGAGATTTTTCAACTAAGAAGCACACATTTGTCTAAATTGAACTGCAGTGCAGGTCTTTCCTTTTTTTTTTTTTTTTGTTATTTTATATAACCTTTTTTTGTTTCTTATAGTTTTCAAATCAAATAATATTTAATTGAACTCTTTTAAAGAAATAATTTTACTGCAATAGATAGAAATTTAAGTAAATTTATGCCACATTTTTTAAATAATTTTTCTTTTAAAAATTTTATTTTGATTTGAGTTTCAAAACTCATGAAAAATTTTTTATAAAAAAAATTTAATTAATTTTAAATTTTATTTTTTATAAATTTTTGTTAATCCATTTCAAATCAATATTATTTATTATTCAATATTAAAAAAAATACTTAAGGTATTTAAAATTATATTTAATTTAATAGTAAAATTATTTTCAATTTAATTGAATTTCATTCTCTATGAGTCATTTGTTTGAGTGAGTATTAAATGGTCGGCCATATATAAGACCAATTCTCTCATCTGCTGGCACTAAGTTACGCAAAATAAATAATTGTGTATCTATTTCCAGAGACTTTATTTGGTTTTCATTTTAAATTTCTTAAACAATACTCGCATATATTCTTTTTTTTATATTTAAGAGGAAATTAAAAATGTATTTGTTGATTATTTTAATGTAAACAAAATGCTGACCTCGTTGGATTGTAATGAAATGTGCAAAATAAATATTAATTTTTTATTTCTTAATAATAATGCACAGTGGTTCAATGGTGATTATTCAAAGGAAAATATATATAAATGAGTGACTGTTTGTTTTTAACAAAATTTTTTTTTTATTTTCTATTTATATGAATAGTGAGTTTGCCATAATTCATTCAGAATCATTACTCAATTACAAATTAATCAAATTCAACTGTGGAAATTAACATTTCTAATGTTACTCGCAACTTTCATAACTACCTGCTCCTGAAAATAGCAAACACAACAAAGGAAACAATTAGCAAAATTTCTTCAACCGTTCACAAATGATGCTGTCAAAAAAAAATATATACGAACTCATTTTTATATAAATACAGTTTTGTAGAAAACAAAATAAAATATTTTGTGTCATGTAACCCTCAGAATCTGCATAAACTGACTCTAAAATTGTCTTTTGCTTCCTTTTGTAAGAGTACTTTTAGTTGAATTTAGTTTTTATACACACAACCACCCAAAATTAGTTTGGTGAAAAATTTTTTTCTTGGAATCTCTTAGTAAAAACGAATTAAACCTAAAACAAATTTTAAGTTATGACTTTGTATTAATAATTTCTTTTTAAATGTTTTCTTTTTGACCAAAAAAAACTGCATTATGCAAAACAATAAAAATTTCATACATCATTTGATATTATTAATTACAAGTTGCTACTTTTTGTTAATTATAACAGCTTTTGATTGCTTTTGTTTCACTGTTCCACTATTATAAATTGTTCTACATCTTTAAACATATTTCCAGCAGAGAGAAGAAATATTACATTAAACATTTGAAAGTGTTGAAGTGTTTATTGATTTGACATTTTATGATAAATCTTTTCAGAATCTTTATTTTGTTTGTCGGCGTGTCCCTAAACTTTTTTGTTTTCTTTTTTTGTAAGTTTGTAAATACACTTTTAAATTAAGTCTCTTGTTCAGTTTATTTTTAGGAAATATTAAGAAAAATTATTGTAATAAAGTGTAAGACCATTTAGATAAACAACTGGCACGTGTTGAAATGATGTGACAACAATTACTAACAAACATTTTTGTTTACACATTCCTAAACTAAGGAAATGTAAAAGAAAAGTTCATTAGGACCAAGTATTACTATTAACTTTATATTTTTATTTTTTTTTTCAAGTAAATTAAATTACATTAATTTATTGTGTTTTGTTAAAAAATTTTATTTAATAGCCATTTTAAGATTTAAATACAAAATTTGTTATTCCATTTAATGTTATAAACACAACTGGGACGAATTTCATACAGCATGACAAATGCGTAGACAAAAATTTGTTAAAAAAATTCGTCCATTGAAATTCAATCACTCCAAAAAAGTAGTTGCGAACGTCAATGTACATAAAAAATAAACGTTATTTAATTTCAAATAATATCAAATTATCAGAAATTAAAATAACAAATAGAAAACATTATGTACCTTCAATAATAGGGAATTATATGGAAATATTATTGATAATGGGTATATATACTGAACTAAAAAGCGCGAGTATAAAAAATTTAATTTTTTTAATAAAAATAAAATATTTTCTAGACTATCGATTATGTTCTAAGAAACGCGAGTTTTGTAAAACGCCAAAGCATGTTCTGGATACCTCGCGTTTTGCTTCCGTTTTTCTAACAGAATGTGAATGGGAAAACGCCAGCTTATAAGTAAACAATTGACACACACAATTGACGAAATCAAAGTAAATTTTTTTAAATCATATTTTTTATGCAAAAATTAAAATTTTCTTTTAACTTTTGGTTAATATAAAAAGAAAACCTATTTTATTTAAACTGTGCAACATTTTATTTTCTCTTTGACAGTTAGTTTTTGCAAAATTCATCACTTCTCTTAAGTGTGTGCTTGCGTTTTAAAAACGAATAAATTAAGTGTTTTGCAAAACACATCTTTTGCAATTTCAAATTGTAATCGCCAAAGTTAAGCGTTTTGCATTTTTCAAAATATGATT
Source organism: Thelaira solivaga (assembly GCA_947397855.1). Taxonomy (NCBI): domain Eukaryota; kingdom Metazoa; phylum Arthropoda; class Insecta; order Diptera; family Tachinidae; genus Thelaira; species Thelaira solivaga. The sequence goes on along the minus strand of OX377612.1, from coordinate 22,782,185 downwards.
GCATAAAAATATAGCTTGCTGCGCATAACGCATTTCGTACAACGCACTGGCAAACATTTGAAAGAAAAACATCTGGAATTCTCTTTTGCTCTTTCTTTCGTCTTCATATAGACAAATATGTTGCCGCCAACATACCAGTATTATCTTAATTATTTGCATATTAGAAAAAAAAGCAGTACTGCAAAATGTCAACAAGGAAAATGTGAACAAAGCGTATTGCCTAGTATCAAACATAAAAACGATGCTATTTTCAGCTGCCGAATTAAATGTTTCTCTTCAAAATGTTTGCCCCCTCTAAATGAGGACTAGTGAACATTTCCATATGCACAAATGTGTTCTATTTTCAATAATGAATATTCGCATCGAAAAATTCGTCATTCGTTTTAGTTGTGTTTATAACATAATACTGAAATACCTTTTCTAAAATTGCAAAACTAAAAATCCACTGAAATTCGTCAATGTTTATTCAATATATATACAAGTAAAATTAATTTCTGTGTTTGTTTGTTTATTCGCTATACAAATTTTTGTTTTTCAATGTTGTCCGAACTTGAACAAAACCCTTTAAAAAATTAAATTTTATAATAGCAATATATTGTCAATAGGGTAATAACCTTAAAATGGGTGCCCTGATGGGTAGCGTGGTAACCTATCGATTTAAGAGTCGCAGTTTCGATTTCTGCCTAGACCTAGGGAGCAAATGGTCAAAGTCACTCGTGCTTGTTAAAAAATTTAATCTTAGAATTAATTTGTAATATCAAATAATAAACAAATAAATAAATATTTTTTAAGCTTTTAGGTCCTTTTATAATTTTTAATTATTGTAAAATTAATTTTCAATATTTCAACACGCCTTCGTGTATCTTTTTCAAGGAAAAAAATTTTATAATAAAATTATGGTTTTTATTTTATTTTTTATTATAGGCTCTAGAAGTTAAAGGTCGACAAAATTATCAAATAAATAATAAAATTATATTAAAAATCAAATTAATGTTGGCATATAAATACTTTTGTAACGAGTACACCAACTTTTACGTTAACTTTTCAATATAACAGTCTAGATAAGTTTGCTAACGCTGTTTCCCAACGAACTTTTTTCAAACTGCAAACAACTCCCAAATTCCTACTAAGGTAAATATACTTTTATAGTAATGATGTCTACCTTTACGCCTACTTAAAAAATTTTTATTAAAAACGAAGAGATTTAAACATACTCCCTTCCTCTTTATTCTAACAAAGTGATCTTAATCAGCGCATAAAATTTAGCGTTTATAAATTCGTGCTCTTTGTAATGAAATGGCAGACCTAAATAAAACGGATTACTTCATATATAATCATGAGAGTATTTGACTTATAATAAGCTGTTGAGGCATTACTTTACAAAACCCACCGGAATAAGTCCCATCGGAATAGGGCGCAGCTTTTATATTATAATAGAATGACAAACCTAAATAGGATCGCTGCTGTTGCGTATTTAGCACTAAAGAAAATTGAATGTAGAGTAAAAATTTTTATATAAAAAAAAAAATTAACTAACATGTCATTACTTTTCAACAATAAAAAAAAAATAGTTTTGCAGCCAACTTCACAGGGAAACGCACTGTTAAAATTGCATTTGCTACACGCTCACATTACGTCAGTTTGCTTCATCAGAATTTTTAATAGATAAATACGATTGCTAGGCTAATTGTGATATGTCTGTTAGATTTGTCTATAAGAATTCCAACGCATAAGGAAGGAAACCGAACACGACCGGGAAAAAACAGCTAATTTATTTATAAATTATTGCACATGCTGTAAGTGTTTGTACTGAACAACATTTTGTGCTACTGCTTACAGTAAAAGCATAAGAATTCACCCAAACATGTGAAAGCCACAAAATTATTTAAAATCATTAAAAAAAACAAAAGCACATTTTGACGTACAAATAGCCGAAGCATTACAGAATTAAAATAATTTTAAAAGGAATTTCAAGAGGAAATAAAAATACGAAATGTATTTGCTTAAAAAAAACTAAAACATTTTAAGAAATAAATTAAAATTAATGAAAATAATTTAAATAAATAAATACCTGTTTGTTCTGTAAAATAATGCAAAAATTTTAGAAGAATTTTCTTCCTGTAAAATATTTAAAAAAAGTTTCCTTTAACATTAACAAATTCTTATTTTTATATTGAATTTGAGTTTAATAATTGTGCTTTAAAACATGATTTTTTTAATTATGTTTTTTTTTTTTATTTGGTTTTTTATTTCTTTTTTCTTATCTAATAATAATTAATTATATGCTTTAGGGTTTGTTTAATTTTTGATCAGTTTTTGCTTGTTTTATTTGTTTTCTGCTTATTTTTTTTTTTGCCAAAATATTAATCTTATGCCGCTTTTAACGTTAAAATCTTAAACACGCTGTATTGTAGTGAACGCGGATACGAACATCTGCGAACTGCAAGTTGTAAATAGCAAATATGGTCTTTAGACTGACTCTCTTGCCAAATTGTTGAAAATTTTTATACAAAGTAACAAAAAAAAATAAATAAAACAACGACCTGTAGATGCACATCTAACAGCAGCAATAGAATTTTTATTTAGAAAGAAAAAAGAAAATTAAAACATAAAAATGCCGGGTTAAATATTTTTGAAAAATGTCTTAACCCTGGAATATCAATTTAGTTACTTAAAGTTTAAGTGTACTTTTTTAAATCGTTGCTGCACACTCGTTTTGAAACACATGCTTTGAACAGTAGGTTTTAATGAGTGAAAAATACAAAATTTTTATTATTAATCATTGTTTTTTTACTGCCAAGTTGATTTATGTAGCATTAGTGTTAAGCTCTATAAATAAAGAATACAATTTATACGTAAATTTTACGCAGGTATAAAAATTAAATGAATAAAAAATTTTATTCTTGCTTTTCTATTGATTGTGAATTATAATTTTATCTTAAATATTTTTTAAAATAAATAACGTACAAAAAAAATATTATAAATCAAATTAAAATAGCTAAATATTAAAGCCTTTTAGGAAAATATTCTACAAAACGTAAAGTTTGGCCTATAATCATAGTCACACTAAAGTTGGCATCTTTTTAAAAACGACTATAAATTCTTAAAATTCTTATGAGCAAAAGTCAGCTCTTAATAAAAGATTACTTTTGTGTGACTATGATTATGGCCCTTTGTTTTTAAATCAATCCCAAAAATAAAATATGAATTATTTGAACTAATATTTTGAAGTTTATTTTTTTAAGTCACAAAGAACAGGTGATTCTTATAACTTTGATATTGTTTGGGTTATTCGATTTATATCTGAATAAAAATAATTTTACGAATTCGTTTTCGACAATTACTTAAGTTTTATGTAGGCAAATCAAATACTATTATTACAGTAAAATATTGGTTGTAAAATCGAATATAAAAATAATTTCAGTTTTAACAATCGATAGAATTTTACCTAAATTAATTTTCATTTATTTTGTTTGAAACTTGTAGAAAAATAAAAATATATATAAAAATGTACAAATAATCAAATAGCAGGAATTATGAATAAACTTTACGTTTAACATGAATTTTGAATTGCAAAAACTCCAGATTAAATTTTATTGGCAGCCCTAAACTCAAACGGGTAAGAAGTTAAAATAGAAGGAAAACACCAAAACGAAAATATAAATAACTGACTTCTTCTCAACTATCAGAATTAAATGGATGAATTGTATTGTATTTAAAATTAAAATTATATTTAAAGCAAATAAAAGTAAGATTGTAATTTCAAATTATTAAAATGCTAAAATCTTAAATATACGTCATAGAAGTAAACTCTAATTATAATAATTTACTTAAATGTTAATGTAAATTAAAAAATTTTAAACTATAAAAATCTTCTTACTACCTACTTAACTTAAAATTATTTATACTTTAAATTCAACTAAAAGAACTTAAATGAAATCAGTGAAACAAAATCATATGATTCATTTTACTTGGCAATTTGGAAATTTTTTAAATATAGACATTAAGCCTAATATACAAGGTGGGCAAAAAAAAGTCATCCGATATTGTTTGGCTCTCATTTTTTTTTTCTAAATGAAAATGGAATGTGTGCCGTTGCTCCGTCCTGTTGGAACCACATGTTCAATTGCGGTAGAAAAAACTCGGTTAACATAGCCCTATAGCGCGCACCGTCCACTGTTGTCGTTTAACCAGCCCGATGACTCCTTCATCGTGAAGAGTGCACCATGCAGTCACTTTGAGCGGGTGTAATGGCTTCTCGTGCATCACTCGTGGATTTTCGGTGCCCCACAAGCGATAGTTTTGCTTGTTCACGTACCTTTGGAAATGAACCTCGTCGCTCATTATGATTTTGTTCGAAAAATCGTCCACTTCTATTATTCCACGTTCCTGGGGAGTGTATCGCTCCATGGCTTGTTCACCTGTTGTCCGCCATTTGCAAATATAAGAGCACCTTCCAATAGGGTAATTTCTTTAAGCCCACCTTGTATTTTTGTGTTATGAAATAAAAACAAAATTTAAAACAGCAACTCATGACAATTCTAATTCATGGGCCTAACGGTCTTATACCGAATTTACACTGAAATATTACAGATATAAACAAATTTTGTTTTATAGACTAATCCAAGTAAGCCTAAAGGGATATGAAGGGAGGGGCAAAAAGTGTATTTCGAAAAATGAAATTTTTTTAAGTTCAGTATTAAATTTTAATTTTTGTTTTTATCGAAACACTTTCTTTTCTTCTATTATTTTTTTTTATATTTTTGTGTCACAATTTAGCTTGTGACTTAAAGGCTGAAAAATTATATAAATATTTCGAAATTATTTCAGTTTTTGTTGGTGTACTTGAATTCAATGAAGTACATTCAATCGGAAAAATTCGATTGACAGTGTCTATGAATATCACAAGCGAAGTTGTTTTCTGTGTGTAGGTTAAGCTACGGTCGCATTAAACAAATATTTGTTGAAATAAGCATAACCAGTATATATTTTGAAGATTAGTTGAATTTAGTATTAAAATACAACGTACTTGCATTATTATATTATTTGAATTAATATAAACTATAAAAATATTTGCCAAAAATTAGTGGTTACACTTATTTAAACAAATATTTCTATAATATGACCGTAGCTTAAATGTAAACGTATTATAATAAAATAGCATGAGTATTGTAGGGTTAATATCATTTACTTTGTGCATAACCGGAATATAATTTTTATGTCAAATTTGTCACTTTTTGCAATATAAGTTGCAATTTTAATAAGACTTTATTTAGTCTTAAAAAAGAGAGAATAATAGCCAAAAAAATAACTTATAATATTTAAAACAAAAAACTAGTATAAATTACTTATTTTCGTAATTAGTACACGTTGGTTAATCGAAAGCGAAACACTTTAGAAAAATTTTCAGTGTTGAATAGTGCTATTCAGCATTTTTTTTTTAAATATAAATGGATTTTTCAAAAAAGATATTGCTTCACTAAGCAAGTGTCTGTGTTCTACAATTAAAAACATAGTGGGCAATCATATTTGATAAGTCTTTTTATGATTAACTGTCATGAGATTATTAAAGACCACAAAAATTATATCTTACTAAAATTACCGCTAAGTAGTTTTTTTTAAAGAGGACTTATAGCACTTCCAAAAATAATAGTTCAAATATTGCTGCTAACTTCTACATAAGTAAATATCTTAGGAAGGTTTAATTAAAAAAAAATTAAAAAAATTTTAAGAAAAAACTTTCTTTCATAGATAAAAATTTGTTTAATACCTGACTGCACGTTGGATATGCACGCATAGAAAATACATAAAAAGTATGAAATACACAAGTTTTGTTTGCTTAGATGCCTAATGAACAATTGTTTAGACAAAAGCAACAATTAAATTAGCAAATTCTATATAAAATTGGCCAGGTAAAAAAAAAGAATATTATTGACTCTTTGGTAAATTTTTTATGGACGATAAATATAGCTGGCTTAAAACAAAAAGTCCTTAACTCACCATTATGCTTATTATACTGTAGTGGAAAATAAACTTATAAAAATTTAAACGCTTTTTAAGTTAGAAGTTTTCTTTCAATTAAGTTTTTATTAAGACTCTAATGAGCTCTTATTTTTGCATTAGTAATTAATGATTAACAGACTATTTATGCTTCAGCAAACTATATGCTTAATTATTTGAGACCAAATCACCGAAATTTTTCCATATAAAAACACTAAAAAAAATTTTCTATTCGAATTGAATAATTTTTTGCTTTTTAGAAAACCAAGTAGAACATTTTTAACAATTAAAAAACTGAAAGTCTAGATTATGGCCCACTCTAAAACATTAGATAGAGCTTTAAAGAATAATGACTAAATTATTTAGGTTCTGTATCTATTTTTATATTATAACTTTCAATTTTTGATTCAAAATTGATTTTGCAAAAACAGTAGAAATAATTAACAACAATTAATATGTACAAACTTACAACCCAACCAGGTAAGTTTTCGGAAACAACGGAGAAATCCGATAAATTAGTAAAATGAACTAAAATAAAAAAAAATTAGTCACTGAGTCGAAAGCATTGAAAATTTAAAATCCCTCGCAGGTGAGTTAAACTCTTCTTATGTTCAAGTAGCGATATGTGTATATGACCCAATGTACTCTCTGCTATTCCCAAATAAACTAAATTTATTTTTGTATATGTAAATAGAAAAGATAAAAATTTGTTTGCCACATGCAAACATACGCACACACGAATAAAATTTATTTATAAAATGCATGATGAGAGAATATTTTTATGGTAACAACAACATACAAACAATGGTAAGCTAAAATAAAAATCGCATATTCTGGCTTTGAGGTTTGAAATACGTATGTGTTCTTGTTTTTTAATTTTTCTAGCCTAAAATTTAAATACATGCACATGGCCATACATACTTATAAGCAAACAAACAAACATAAATGTAAACAATTTCAAAATGAGAAAATAGCAAAACGAAAATAGCAGCAACAGAGTAAACAAAATAAAGTAAAATGGCGTAAAAAATGTTAAATGACAAGCAGACAGACACAAATACGGAGAGATTATTATATGTTAATATTAAAAATTTGTTTTATTTATATAAAAAATAAATGTTATGTTTGTTTTGCTTTTCAATTAAAAAAATTTATTTTCTCGCCTACTTTGTATAAAAAAGTGCTAGTGAATCTGCATAATATCTCTTCGAGATATCAATGCTACTTCCTTGATATCATCAGTGTATAGATTCAGATAATTTTTATATTGCTTTTTATTTGCTGTTTATTATTTTAAGTATTGATTTATTTTATATATTTAAAAAAAACAAAAACAATTAAATTTTAATTGATTTTGAAAGAGAGTAAATAAAAAAAAAAAGTTTAAAAAGAGCATTAAAAAAAAAAGCAATAAAAAACATTTTATAATACTAAATATTCCGAGTCCAAATATATTATTCGGAATTTAAAAATTCAGACCCTCATAGCTCTGTGGTCCATTTTAAGATATTTTAAATTTAGTTTCTTTATTTTGGGTGTAAAATTATTGGCAAAATTATAAAAATGTTCATTTAATAAGAAAAAAATAATATGTAATAATTTCTAAATCCAAATAGAAATTGTATACATATACAGGGTGGGCCAAGAGAAACCAAGGGGTGTAAAAGTTTAATAACTTTTTTGTTTATTAATTTTTTTTTATTTTTTCTTTCAGATTATATAGACAACACTTGGAGAATTTATAATGGAGAGGTTCACAAATGAACAGAGAACCAGAACAATAGAATTTTATTATTTAAACCAGAGATCAATTATTTTAACGCTTTGTTAACAAGCAGAACTGTAGGTTCTGGGGTTCTCAAAATCCAAGAGCCATTCATCAACGCCAATTGCACCCCATCAGGTGTACAGTATGGTGTGGGATCACATCTGAAAATGTCATTGGGCCCTACTTCTTCGAGAATGAAATGGAAGTGCTGTAACCGTAAATGGAGAGCGGTATCGTTTTATGATAGAAAATTTTTTACGTCCTGCTCTTGAAAACAGACCTGGTATGTGCTTTCAGCAGGACGGAGCCACTGCCCATACTGCCCGAGACACAATGACACTTTTAAGTCAAATTTTTGGAGAGCGAATAATTTCTCGAAATTCGGAAATTATTTGGCCAGCGCGATCGCCAGATTTGACAGCACCCGACTATTTTCTTTGGGGTGTATGTGATCAAGCCAGAGACAATCCTTGAACTCAAGGCAAACATTGTTGCAGAAATTCGAACGCTACAGCCACAAGTTTTGAAAGATGTTATGGAAAATGCTCTAAAAAGAGCCCATCAGTGCGAAGCTTAAAACGGTGGACATTTAAAAGACATCATTTTTCATACTTAGTGTAAAAAAATTTCCATTTTGTATATTATATAATCTGAAAGAAAAAATAAAAAAAAGTTAATAAACAAAAAAGTTATTAAACTTTTACACCCCTTGGTTTCTTTTGGCCCACCTTGTACAAGTAATCATTGTTTTTCTATGTTTTTCTTATTATTTTTTATATTTTTTTGTTTATGTTTTTCATATACTCTTTAATTACATTCAGTTCTACCCACCTGGCATTCGAATGGAAAAGAGAAGAATAAAAATAGAATATATAGTTTTCAATATTAAAACATTGGTAGGGAAATTTATTTATTTATTCAGTTTAATTCTTACTGAGTTTTTTGTTTGAATATTTGAATCTTATTGTAACTATTGACAAATAATTCTTGTTTAGTCAATTGCTTTTACAATATAAAGGTTCTAATGTTTGCAAAAAACGTTGGGAGTAATCTACTGAGGAATCAGAGTAGCGTCTGACGAAATGGTCCATATAGATATGCTATCCAATTCAATACTTATTTTACTGAATAAATAACTCATGAGTAAAAGAATAAATTTTAAAACCAATACAATTTCTGGAATTAAACACAAATAAAGAAAAAAATAATTTTATTTCACATTTTTTCAAATCCGTGTGGAATACAGAACTGCATGAATATATTTTTTTTTCAACTCAATTAGAAATGGAAACTTCACTGAAAATAGTTCTCAATGCTACTATTGTAAAGAAAAATGTCACCCATTTTTTAAAAACAAAATTCGAAGTAAAAAAAGTTGTTATTGTAAACTTGAAAAAATTTTATAAATAATATTAATTTTTTTCACGAGTAATTTTTTAAAGAAACAAGTACAAAACTGTAAGTCCTGTTTTTAAAATAAAAAAAAAATGGAAAAAAATTTATATAAACAGATCAAAAAGCATAAACAACGACTTCAATATTTACTAAAATAATAAAAAACACACAGATGTTTTAAAGGCAGCATATATGCGCTTTCAAAATTTTGATAGAGCGCAGACTCGAAGCTCATTTATATAATCCTAATAAAAATATAAAATTTTCTGCTACATACTAAATCAATGCACAAGCATACTTACTTTTAATCCACTAAGTAATTTCTTTGTCGCACCAACGAAGCCCATTTTTAGTTCGCCCCAGATCCAACAGAATATAAGAAAACGTTTTTTTTTTCTAGATATCAATGTAATTTAATTTTTATTCATGTAGCGCAAAAACTTCATACCAAATTTAAAATTTATAAAAAAAAAATACTTCAAGGTTTTTTATTACTTTTAAAAAAGTAAAAACTATGTTTGTCGATTCAATGAAGAAAGTGCGTGAAGGGTAAAAACTATGCGTTTTCTTTGCCAAGAATTTTACATTTAATTTTTCAATAAAAAAATAATAAAGCATGGAATGTCATTAAATTTCGATTTACGCTTTTTCTTTTAAATATTTCCTTCCCAAAAAATGTATAAGAAGAGAAATTGTTTCTCGACAACAAAATAATTTTAGGGAAATAAGTTTCTAGAAAGTATTCTGTAAATAGTTAAATTTTCTACTCACATTTAAAAAAAAATTATCAAAATTTTTAGCTACAACTAACAAGCTTTGTGCGTACGAGTAAATAATAAAAAAAATTTATACTCGTATATGCATAGAAAGAATTTATGTTTGAAAATTAATTAAAATTCAAATACTAATAACGTTTAGAAAAGTATTAGAGTTTGGAACAATAGTATGTATGTCAAAATTAAAGCACGTTTCAAATAAACATGTTGTTTCTATAAAAAAAAAAACATACTCAAAATGGAGATGAAAAACATGCAAAGAAATGTTTGATAGATTAAATATGAGTACATGCATGATGTTAGATGTTGTCGTTTTATTTAATACTTATACTTTTTTTATCATATTGATTTAAATAAAAAATTAATTTTAATTTTCTTGCACTTTAAGTGCTTGTTTATCAAAAGACATCACACATCAGTTTTTAGTTTGAAATACTTTAACTCAATTAAATATGTCAGTGTCAATTATATAGACATTATATAATCTATAATATAATATATCAGTTTCCCCATTTATAAGGATTCACAATATATGTACTTTACAGGGTGGCACATGAATTAAAAACAGAATCACACACTTATATATTCAATTTCTTCTTACTTGCAGTGAAAGGCAATAAATCTATCGCTCTTTTTCCACAAGAATTTGCTATATAGTTTAATTTATGTCTGAAGTATTTTGAACGCTGCCCAACTGTAAGTTCGTATTCTAAGTCTTTTATTTGCTTACAAAACTGAAGTGTATGTTTTAAGTTTTTTGATGACTGCAAAACCAGAAGTTCATTTACTTCTTTTTTCTGTCTGAAATTAAAGTTTTTTTGTGAAGCTGTTGTTCAAGAAACAATACTATTTATATAGAATTCATAAAATGAAATAAAAAAAGTTTTAGTAAATTATTCGATCTTATAAATTTATTATTTTTTAATATTAAACAAGCTTAAGATCGCAAAAAATTGTTTTTATTTAAATTTTAAAATATTTAGACTTTCTTTTGAAAGTCTTCTTCAGGGAATTTTATTATAAAAATAAATTTCCCTGGAGAAGACTTTCAAAAGGAAGTCTAAATATTGGAAAATTTTAAAGTATATTAGAAAATTTAAATAAAAAAATTTTTTTGAGATCTTAAGCTTGATTAATATTAAATAACAATAAAAAAATAAGTATAAAAAAATTAAATATCAAGTATATTCCACAAAAAAAAAAATCATTTTCTATGAAAAATTAAAGATTTATGAAATTTTTAAATGTTTTCCTACAAACGTATGGCGTTATCAGATTTAAAAAAATTAAAATCAAAGCATGGCTGGTTCATTTCAAACAAAGCTTGTCATCATACCTTTAACACTACACGCAAAGAAAAAATATGGTTGAGGCAACTATATTCTGGTGGAAACATAGTATGGTTAGATTTACGATTGCTTCTAAGCATATATATTTTTAAATCCAAGATATTAAAAATAGATTTCACCTGCAGATGTTTTTTTTAATATTTTATTATATATTTATTTTTTTAAATACATACGTATTTTATATAAACATTTAAAAAAAAAAAATTGTAAGTTAATTTTACAAAAATTTTGAATTTTTTGTATAAATAAATTTTTTTTTATTCAATTGATTTTTCTTTTCTATTAATTTGTATTTATTTATTACATAATTCAGCGGGCTTGACTTTATTTTTTTTAAATTTTAGTTAACTCTACTAGGGCTCGAAACTTGTGAACATTTAGTTAAGAAACATTAACTCACCACTCAACCACTTCACATTCATTCAATTTTTTCTAAAGAGTTTTATACAAAAAGACTAACTTTCTTATCTAATATTCCATATTTTTGACGACTAGGGCTCTGTTTTCATCATCAGAACGTTTACGTTCTTATGTTTGAATTTCTTGAATACCGAAGAACAGCTGTAATCTTAGAATTTTAATTTGCTGTTTCTGAATTTTTTTCCACAGCAAACCAAGACTGTGCCTCACATCTTCATAGTACTTTCACACTTCTATTATAAATCAGAAAGTTTTGCAGTCAACGCCTACAATGATAGTTTCAGCTAATAAGCCAGTAATACTGTGTCAAATTTTAAATTTGCACATTTCGTTTTATTTATTTTATTTAAAATATTTTAAACACACTAGTAAGTGAATGTATAAGCTACATATACTTAACCTCTAATCTAAAAACTTACTGACGCTCTACTATAATTATACACTTTCAAAGAAGAAAAAAATTAACAAAAAAAAAAAAAACTAAAAACAAACTTACAATGTTGTGTTGAGTTATAAATTTTTTGTTTTTTCATTTTACAGGTAGAAAAACTACAAACTAACACTAAAATGCACTATTTTCTACATACAAAATGGCTTGTGAACAACTAAACGAGTACTAACTAAAGAAATTATATAATAATTTTGATAATAATGAATGTTTATGACTTTTAACACAGGAAGGATATGTAGATATAAGACAAAGTTTAGCCAAAGTGAAAAACAAAAACTAGATAAATGCTAACGTGACAGCGGAAAAAGTATGCTTGCAGGTGTGGGTTTTTAAAAATGTTCAAGTTCATTTTCGAAAAATATATTTTGTCTTACAAAAATATTAAAAAAAACTTGCTAACTTTATACTACGAAGAATTAAATATAGAAAACTTAAAAGCCAAAAATTATTTCTCTTTACACAAAAAAAAAATTAAAGGACAATAGTTTTTTCTCGTTAACTAAACAAAAATTCTTCTTGTTCTTGTGTGAAATATATTGAAAAGAATTGCAAACTACTTTCAATATTTTTTATTTGATTTAATCACAAGTATTCATTCGAATTTTGCTGAACACCACACAACTGATACTTTAGCTTAAAGTGTTTCAAATTTCAGCAAACCTATTAAAAGTTTAAGTGTTTGCAGAACTAATTTAAATTTTTGGTATCTGACTTTCTCTTTAACACGAGTTATTTGTTAAACATGTTGCATGTAAATTATCTATTAAACACTTTAATTTGAAGTATTTAATGAAATGTGGCCAAATTAACGAGCAATATTTTAGTTAGTTTAGTGGCTGTGAAGGTCATTAGATAGTAATCAAGTGTCAAACAATCCACATTTAGGAAATAACTTGAAACTAACAAAATAGTTTTGTTGCATTAGTCATATAATTAAAAAAAAAAAGAATTATTTGACTTAAATACAAACAGGTTTTTTATTAAGATTGCAAGACCGCCCAAAAAGTTAAAATAAAATGAAAAGTGTTCACCATGTCGAAAAAAGGACATTTTCTTTTGAATAAAAACTCTTTTAATACACTAAATTAAAGAAACTTCCAAGAATTTTTATTTAACAAATTTACAGAAAACTTTTATATTAAAATTAGAATACACATATCGTTATGCAATTTATTTGCTCTAATTTTAAATTCTTTTTACAAGTCAAATTTCTTTTTCTGTCACTTTTCTTTATTCAGCCTATTAAATAACTTTTAAAAACTGCTCACTTGCTTTTTTATTTGAAACTTTGTTTTCAACATTCTCAGATTCTTCCAAATAAATATCAAGGTCTTTAAAATTTTGGTTTGCAGTTACCGATTGCACTATATCTTCATTAGAGAAATGAAAAGCGTACTCATTTGTTCAGCGACTTGTCTGATAAGTTTTCCAGTATGAATTATGTCTAAAATTATAAATTTTATAGTGTCGTTTATTTCCTTAAGTCTTAACTCCACGCACATTTTAGTAAACTAAAATTGTTTTCGCATTCTTTTATTCTTGTTCATATTCAAATGTATGTTACACCTAACGGCAAAATAACGAAATACTAAGAAAAAAAAAACGGTTGTACGGACTACAGAGGTAAAATATCTAAATTGTACGAATCTTTAACTTGTCCGGATTACTGGGTAGTCCGGACTACCGAGTGTACGGATTATAGAGCATGTACTGTATTAAGTTTTGATTAATTTTTGTTATTAAATTAAAAATTTAATCAGAGACTCAAAGTATAATTTCAAGAGGAATATTTAAAAAGTCTAATTCTTAAGGCTTCTTTTTATTCTTTTTTAAACGGAGATCAAAAAAGTGCCATTATTAGAAAAATTAGAGGGTTAAAAGGTTTCACAAAAATATGTTTCGTAGTGTTTTACGTAGGCTTGCTGAATATTTATTATATCTAAAATAGAATATTCTAATGATTACCTTTATAAATAAAATTGTAAAACTTGAAGTTCCGGTGTGACATGGGACCACATGCACTTAAGCTGTTAAAATGCCGTTAAAGGTATTGGAAGAATCTGTGTTAACCTATAGTGCAATTAATTAATTTATATTTGCCGACTTTATGTTTCATTTATTAAAAATAATTGAAAATTATCTAAACAAATAAAAATTTCTTATTGTAAAATATTTTAAATTTTTATTTGGAACCAGATAATAATTTTTAGAATCTATAGAAATTAAAACCATTTCAATTGGAATTTTTTATGATAAGCCTACACATTATAATAAAGGTTTTACCAAGAACCTGTTAGGTTAGGTTAGGTTGTACAGGGTGACCCAACAAGAAAGTCATAAAAATGTTCACTCTTAATTAATGCATTAATTAATGTTAAAGATCCTCACGAACTAATTAAATTATTTTATATTTAAAAAAAATATAGATTTTCAATAAAAAATTTTAATTATTACAAATATAAAAAACATTAACTAAAGCTGTATTTAAGTAATAAAAAATTAAATAGAAATTAATTTTATTTTGGATCAATATTTGTACACTAAAAATTTTATTTTTTCATTTTGAAGCAAGTATTTTAAAATTAATTTAATTATTTTGTTAACAACCCGATAACCATAAAATTAATTTAGAAAATTTATTAACAATTCGCCAGGTTGGTTTAAAAATATTTTTACAGCAATTTTCCGCTTTCAATTAAATTAACGATTTTATAGTTTCTGTACAACATTTTTTTTTTTTTTTTAATTTATGCCTGAGTCCCTTGCACACACTTCAATATGTGCTCGTGTGTGTATTTGAAAAAGTAATTTAATTTTTAGCCTTTTATTTAACTGCATACTGCTAGTTGAAGCAACGTTAGTTATTTTAATTTATTTATTTTTTTTAGTTCTATTTTCGCAACGCGATTCTCATGCCTAAATGCAAGCACTAAATAAATTAAATTTTAACTTGTTTTTATTACCAAGCAGAGTTAAGCAACAATTTTATGGAATTTCATAACTTTATTTTAAGGTTGTTGTACTGAAACGTCATATGTGAATATCCAACATATGAGGAAGATAATTTTTTAATAAATTTAATTGCAAAAATTAAGAAAAAATAATATATGTATTTGTTGTAGTAAAATTAAAAAATATATAGTTTTTTCAATACGAGGGTGATGCTTAAAAACCACAAAGCTGAAATATATCGATGTACCAAATTAACACAATTGCATTTATGTACCAAAATATATTATTAGTTTGTTATGTCTTTTGATTCCAAATAATTTATTATGTGACTGCTAATATTTCTTTTATTGTTATAAAATGTTTCACAAAAATATGCTCAACGTATACTAATTTCGATATAAAATAATAATCTTTGATATGCTGTAAACCAAAAAAAAAAATATTTTATTAAAGATTTTATTTTTATTGATAATAAATTTCAATTGACTTGCTCATATCCCTGCATACGCGTTGTGCAGCTGAAAATTTTATTATTATTGCCTTTAATCAGTATTTATGAAGTTGCTGGTTAAGTTTACTTTTATGATAATCTCTGTCTGCAGACACACTGTCTAAAAAAATGTGAAAGTATTAGAACACAAGTTTACAAAAGATTTTATCAACAACTCTACAGCTAAAATTGTATCCCTTCTATTATATTTTTTTAAACAAGAATATACTATAGTTGTGACAGTCTTGTTCTTAAACATGCATATACACACATGCATACAAATGCAAATAAATACATTCTTATGGAAATCTATAGAATATGACCTAAAGGAATATGACAAACAGTAAACTTTTATTTGTTAAAAAAGAAAAATAAGTTTTTTAACACTCATAAAATTTATAATAACTAAATATTTCATGTATTAAAGTACTTATATCTAGGATATAAATAAAATATTTAAGTTCAATATGACAATGTTGATTGTAAAGCTTATTTAGATGGTTCAATACCCCCAAAGTATGTAGTTTCTAATTTTAAAACTTTGTTTGTCTGTTAATTTCTGCCCCTATTATGGTTCACAACTGAATTCTACTTTAGTTGAAACTTTGATATTACAACCTTTTTGTGGTATTATCGACTACAACTTTGCGTTAGGGCGGTTAGCAAAAACCTAAAAAAATTTAAAACTCCTCAATAGCAGTTGAGTTGTGCTATGAACCATAATAATTGCATTAATAATTCTCCTTAAAGTTAGGTTAGATTACAAGGCGCCCAAATAAAAAACAGAAGTTAGGCTCACTTAGGTCCTCTGATGTGCCAAAGCTACAGTGGCCAGTTACTATTGCCACCACTTTTCTCAACTGGCCTTTCTGTAGTCTTAGTAAATATTTGCTATCATTGCTATCCAGTCTAGGCCACATCATCCTGGCTGTATTGCATGTCCGTTCTTTACTCTATCTGAACTGTGCATTTCTCAAAAATTTGCTCTCGATTAAGTGATTGCAGACCGAGAAAGGTACGCTGCAGGGCTTGTCGGTATTCTTTTCTGGCAGTCTCGACCCATGTTATGACATTCCTCGGCAGAAACGACAGCAGTCGTTCTGTCTCACATCTTTTTTACTCACGTAATAATCAAGTCTACAGTGACCCGTTAAGAGCTCAACGTACAGTTTTATGATTTCTGTGGAAGCTTAAAACAACCTCTGCACTAATTCGCTAGAAATTAATGGCTCTGTTTGACTGCTGCAAGCCCACTTCGGCCCTAGAGCAGTCTTGTAGATTTCGTTTTTGCTACTTGGGTAGGAGTGAAGTTGTAGGCCAACCCACAGAAGAACTCTAGACCTATAAAAGAGTGTATGCATCCTTTATATAAACAGCATATAAGTTTTTAATAACATCATGCTTTTTCTTGAATATGGTTAGTGTATTTTTTTAAATTTATTTGATTATTTTTTTTTTTTTTTAATTTTAAAAGGTAACACATGCAACTCTTCAACATGCACTAAGCAAAAACTCAAGTTAAGATGATAATAATAGTAACAGCAAACTGTTTAACTGTTTTTATTAAAAACTTGCTATAATTTTTTTTTAATAAAAAACAATTAATTTAAATTAAAATAAAAAACTTGAAGCAAAAAGTCCTAAGCTTTAATTAAAAAAAAAAAATCTAAACGAGTATATAAGGTACTTATGTTTTTCCCTTAATTTATTTCTCTTTCTACTTCATTGAAAAGCTATTCTTAAATAAAAGAGGAAGTGAAGTAACATGTATGTTTGTATGTGTACTAGCCTACAAAGCCATTATTTCATATTCTGCTTAGCTTGTGTGTATTTAACCACAAGTATTTCTTTTACCATGTATTTTTTGTAGGTAAATATTAGAAGGAAGAAAAATTTGTTGTTTGGTAATGATAATAATGATGATGGATGCCGCTGCTGCTGCATGTTATTGACTTAAAAATATTTAAAAAAAAAATATGAAATTTTTTCTTTCGTGTTTAGGAAATCTCAACTAAATTTGCATGCATGCACAAATTTCCATTGAGGAACATTTAAAGCACATGTTCCTTTCCTTAGATTTACATGCAATATTAAATTTTTATGCTTGTTTGCATTTCTAGCGTATTTATGTTTGAAAAGGAAATGTGAAAGAAGTTTTATTATCTTATTAAATAGCAGTTTTATATTTTTTAAAGGATATTTTTTAATGGAAATAAAAAAAAAATATAATAATTTCTACATAGAAAGTAGTAACGTTACTGACTGACTGACTTGAAATTCGCTGAGCCGGTTCCTCTCATAATGTGTAAGACGAATAAGAAGGGATTTTTCTAAATTCGAATTCCGAAACTTATAAATAGAGCCAAGAGTCAAACTAGAAAATATTCTATTAAAAAAAATAAATGAATGAGTATTTGTTACTTTTTTGATAACTGAACATTTGAGGATAAAAATTGTGAAACAATTATTTTGGTACGTTTTTTTAACCCCATTTATTTTTCAAAGTAACATAAACAGCCTCAAAAACTAAATAGTGTTCATCTCTTCTTAGAAAAATCTACAATGCACTTTTTTAAATTCGAGCAAATAAGAAGTACCCCTTTTTACTACTATTTGTTAATATGTATTTTTATATAAATTGATTATAGGCTGCATCAATATTTTATTATTAATTTTAAGCACTCAATAAAATTTAATAAAAAAAAATTACGAAAGGGAAAAATACAATAAGTACTTTTTATTTAAACAATTTTAGTGTTATTTTTTTATGTTATGTGCAAGTCTAGAACTGTGGCAGCAGAATTACACGATACTAAACGAAATAAGAAATCGCAAAAGTGACATTATGGTACTTTTTATTGATTTTGATGGTACTTTTTGATTTTTTAATATAAACCAACCTAAAATTATGAGATTGTGGTCAAGCCTTCTTGAGCAAAGTAAAAATCATTAAGGACAAAAATAGTACTTTTTATTAATTTTGATGATACTTTTCGAATTTTTAACATTAACGAATCTACAACTGTCAGACTGTACTCATATGGTGCTGAGTAAAGAAAAGAATCAAGAAAGCGACTAAATGATACAAGTACATTTTATACATAATACTTTAATGAAACATTTTAATTTTATTAGTATGTGTTTAAAAACCTAGTAGCGAATTAAATAGTAGATTAATATAATACGCTAAATTTTATCATAGTTTAAGCTAAAAAAGAAGCTTAGGAATTTGCAAGCCGCTGCTTCAGATGGTGTAAGGACGGCATAACAAAAAATATGTTTAAAAATCTACTAATTAAATACTAATATTACCATGGCCAACTTCATAGTTGTAGCTTTTAGTTGACTATCGATTGAATATGTAAAATTTTCCGGAAGGCTTTATATTCTTACTCACACAACAAACATATACAGTGCTGTTCTGTATTCCGCATACAAATATTTTATTCGGAATTAAAAAATTCAGCACCTCATAACTACTCTGTGGTCCATTTTAAGATTTTAAAAATGTTGCTTTTGTCTTATTCTGAGTGCGAAATTATTGTTAGAATTAAAAAGAACATAAAAGTTTTCATGTTATAAAAAGAAAAAAAATTAATTCCACATTTTTTCAAATCCGTGTGGAATAAAGAACATGCACGATATATTTGAGACTTCCTAGCCAAGAAATCTTAATTTTTTTAAGAAGCAGCAAGATTTTAAGCACTCTATTTTTCTTACTAGCTTGAAGAACTAATATGTTATTCTTAAATATTTAGTTTCCTAATAGACACTTCGAAATACAACAATTACTCGGTTTGGCCATTCTTTTAGAAATAAAAAAAATATTAAAAAAGTTTAATACCTAAATATTCTTCTCCATAAAAAGTTTTACCACTTAGCCTTGCATTTTGCGAGTCACAAACTTTAATTATTATGTTGAATTTTCGATGTTATATGATTTCTTGCCTTCTATTTTATATTTCCCTTAAATGTGTGAATATTTTTTCATGTTCACATTTAACATTTAAATCGAAAATAAATAAGCAATTAGACCAGGTACTCAGTATTTTACGGTTTTTGCATGCTAACCAACACTTGCTAACCACTAACAAAAGAATTCATTTTTATTGAAAATTAAGCTTAAAATATTGCATTCACAAAAACAGAATACAAATGTACAAAAGCATATAGTCAGAGATAAAATGAATTTGTCAAAATGCAAAAGAACACAACAAGAAACGATGAAGAGAAGGGGAGAAGGATGCACAAGTAGACCAACAGACATAAAGACAAAGACAAGAGACAGACAAATAAATGGCTGTAAAAGGATATGCATGCAAGCTTTTATTAAAATACATGTCTGTACCTATATATATGGGTGTGTGTGCTTGTGTATGTAAACTTTTATTACCAAGTTCAAATTCCTAAAACTAATCAAATGCCAGTGACTGGAAACCCAAACAGCCAAGTACATGCTTGATCTTGACAATCAATAAAATGTTGCAGAAAACAACAACAAATTTCTGTTAAACAAAAAAATAAAAAAAAAACAAACAACTTAAATACAAAACAAAAAATATACTTACAAAAGGTCATATTTAAATTATTTACTTTAATAGTAGAAAACATAAAGTATTAAATTGCTGCTAAACATTTTGCTTTTGTTAAATATTTTTTTATACAATATTTTCTTTTTATTAAAGAAATTTTTCTTGGTTGTTTCCTATTTTAAAAAAAAATTATAACTTTTTTACTTAATTTTTTTTTTTTGTTGCTTTAACATATCATGAGTTACGAAAGAAAAAGTTTCTACAAAAAATATATAAAAACTCTAAAAAGAATTTTAAAATGTTTTTGTTTGAATTTTTGTAGAAGAACTAAACTAAAAACTTTTAGTAAAATCGTTGAACCTGCTTTAGTAAAAAAAAATAATAAAAAGTTTCTTAATATTTCAGCTTTAGAAAGAAAGCTAGAAGAAATCGGCATGCGTGCTATAAATCGAAAGAGTAAAAAATACCAAAGCTTTAAAAAAAATTTAAATCTCTTAAATTTAGATAAAATAAATAAAAATGATTATTGAAAATTAAATAAAAAATGTATAACAGATTTTATTCAATTATTAATTAAATCTTTTTTTTAATTCATTTTAATATTAAAAAATTATTAAGAACTACGGTGAACAAAAAATTATGTATTACGTAAACTCTTGATTAGTTTTTTTTATGTTGTTCATGTTCAATTAAAAAACAAAATTATTCTTGCAAATTATAAAGCTCATTTTAGTTGTTTTAAGGAAAAGCTCTTTTTTATGCAGAGCTTGTCATGCTATTTAAAAGAAATTTAACATATTATGTTATCTTTTACTTTCAGTTATGGTTTCATTAAAAAATTTTAACCGTAAGTGTGTTGAATTTATATGTATGTATGCCTGCACAGGGTGGCCATTAAACAAAAATCAAATTATTTTAAAAGTGAACAAAAAAAAAAAAAACAAGTTTAAAATAATTATTATTTATTATAATTTTTTTATAATTATTATAATTTTTATAATTATTATAATTTTTTTATAATTAATATAGTTATTATAATTTTTTTATATTTATTATAATTATTATAATTTTTTTATAATTATTATACTTAATATCATTTTTTTATAATTATTATAATTATTTTAGTAAGACATAGATACCAATTTATAAAAATTAGCGCGGACTATTTAGAAAAAAAACTTGACTTATGCTCCTTAAAAAAGTAACAGCGCATATTTAATTTTTTTTATATAATTCAACCTCCCAAAAAAAAAAAAAAAATAAAAAACATCCCGGTCAATGTTGGATTTTATTCTATTTTTTTCTTTCAGCCTGTCGGTACAAAAAAATATTTAAATTAAGCTACTGTCACATTACACAAATAATTGTCGAAATAAGAGTAACCACCACTTTTTAGTAAGTATTTTTATGGTGTAACAAATAATTCAAATAATATAAAAGTTCAAATATCTTGTATTTTAATAAAAAAGTTAAAATAACTTAAGAGTATATTTCTTAAAAATATAGAAAGTATATGTAATTGATATAGTAGTTATGCTTACTTCGACTAATATTTGTGGCCATAGCTTTAGGAAACCTAACTAAGTAATCTTTTGCCTAATATAAAAGTAGTTTGAAGAAACATAAATATACTTGGCGCTCAGACAAGAAAACTTTACTGTATACTAAGAACATTTGTTCAGATCTTAATAAAGAATAACTCTCACGATTCAAGTAATTAAGAGGATAATGGTTATTTTCTGCTAAAAATTACCAAATTTTTTTTTTGTATTTTGTTAAAAAATATTTAATTTTAAATTTTAAAGAATTTAATCTAAAAAATAAACTTAAATCTTTTGATTATTGATTCTTGTTAAATACCCTTATATTCTTATGTCAGTTTAGTTTGTTTTTCTGTTACAAACAGCAAATAAATGATGTGAGTGACGTAATAACCTTCTATAAACTAAAGCTTAAGTTGCTAAGCTTAAGATAATGATGGCACATAATTTAGTAAGATAAATGAAATGCAATCAATAGAGTATTGAAATTCACAAACTTTGTAAAATATACACACAGATACATAAACATATAGAACAGAGTCACCTGCAAATAACAATAAGATTAAGCACGCATATTCTTACATCGAAGGCATCTTGTATTTGATTGAGAAGAAAATTGTCATCAATTACAGTAAGACAAACAAAATTCAACAGAATTAAGTTGAGTGAAAACATTACATGTCATTTTACTTTGTTTATGTTTGGTTCTATTTATTTTCTTTAAAAATTTTCCGTTTATTGTACCCGATTTCATTCATAATAGTCCGGCCGGCGTGTGACGATACTTAATACAATATACTGGTACTTCCCATACGAATAAATATTAATCATAAGACTCTTCATATTCAATATCAAAAGCAAATGTATGAAACATTCATGGCTGGGATATTATGGAATACAAAACAAGTAAAATTAAAACGAAATATGCTAGACCATGAACTGAAATTGAAAATAAGAAAAATAATAAATGGATTCCTGACTTACATTTTGCACAACCGAAATAATACATTAGTAACGGTATATGGAAACAATGCTATGAAAAACTTCAAATTAATTCAGAATAGAATATGCGTTCTATGGAATATAAGGTTCGAGAAACATAATCGTATTATAAGCATGATAAATCATACGGCATTATATGAAAACCGCCGCATAGGAAACCGTGTTATAAGAAACTCAGAATTTATAAAAATAAGGAATTCGTATCGCGTTATATGTAATCTCAGAAATAAATTAATTGTAAATAAATCATACCTAGACATAAAACTATGCTTTTATATGATACCAAACATCTGTCAACAGCTCCCCAAAGTCCCGATATAAATCCCATTAAAAACCTTTGGGCTTATAAAAGGTGATTTTATAAGAACTATCGGAAATTTAAAAAAAAAACACATAAAATTCAGAAAAATGCATAAAATATTTATTTAGATCGATAGTTGGGTCGATATAATTTAATGTTTGAAGATTATTTCATGCAAATGTTGGCCGCGGCTGCGCCTCAAATGGTCCATCCGCTTAGTCCAATTTTGGCATACTCTTTCCAACATTTCGGCCGGTATCTTACGAATAATGTTGGCAATGTTGGCTTCCAGTGCGTCAATCGAAGCGGGCTTGTCCCTATAGACATTAGCCTTAACATAGCCCCACAAAAAATAGTCTAGAGGCGTTAAATCGCACGATCTGGGCGGCCAATTGACTGGTCCCAAGCGTGAAATAACTGTTCACCGAACTCGCCTCTCAATTGGTCCATTGTTTCGCGTGCTGTGTGGCATGTGGCACCGTCTTGTTGAAACCACATGTCATGCAAGTCAAGCTCTTCCATTTTGGGCAAAAAAAAGTTTGTTATCATCGCACGGTAGCGCTCACCATTCACAGTAACGTTGTGATTCGCATCATCTTTGAAGAAATACGGCCCAATGATGCCGCCAGCCCATAATCCGCACCAAACGGTTGTTTTTTGTGGATGCATTGGTAGCTCTTGCAATGCTTCTGGCTGCTCTTCACTCCAAATACGGCAGTTTTGCTTGTTCACGTATCCATTCAACCAGAAATGAGCCTCGTCGCTGAACACAATTCTTCGATAAAAAAGTGGATCTTCATCTAACTTTTCAAGAGCCCATTCACCAAAAATTTGGCGTTGTGGTAGGTCGTTTGGCTTCAATTCTTGCACCAGTTGTATCTTATAAGGCTTCACACCCAAATCCTTCCGCAAAATTATCCACGTAGTGGAGCAACAGAGGCCCAATTGCTGCGAACGGCGCCGAATCGATAATTCACGGTCATCACCAACACTGGCCGATACGGCTGCGATATTTTCTTCAGTTCGCACTCTACGTAAGCGTGTTGGTGGTTTAATGTCCAACAATGTAAATTTGGTGCGAAATTTTGTTACAATAGCCCGAATAGAAGCCTCAGTAGGTCGATTAAACTGACCATAAAATGGAAGAAGCGCGCGATGAACTTTCTTAACAGAGCACGCATTTTGGTAATAAAATTCAATAATTTGCAAGCGTTGTTCGTTTGTAAGACGATTCATGATTAAATTATAGACCAAACTGAAGATGTTTGACAGTGACACAAGATACAAAACGTGCGTGAGCTGTCAAAACTAGTGTTGCCAAAAAGATAATAGCAAAAAAATCACTCTTTATTTGGATGAAAAGTTTGTTGTCATGATATTTTATCCAAAACAAAATTGGAAAGAGTATTATTAGAAGAATGCTACAAAATATCTGAAAATTTTTACCCCCAAATTCATAAAAAATATTATGTGCTTAATAAAAGGTTATTTGACAAATACTGCATAGAAGTCTGTCCAATAAGCCCTTAATAAGCACATAATATTTTTTATGAATTTAAAGGTTAGAATTTAAAATAATCAATTCCTAGACATCTCCAATGAGTTCTGCCTTATAATGGATACCATACAAAATCAAGCAGTGACTAATGCTCTTATCCAAAAAAATTTTACGTAGACTTAAAGTAAAATTTTTGAAAAAATTATATGCAAAATTTCGATAACGTTGACTTTAAAGTTTACGTTAATTTTTTTGGATAAGGGGGTAAAAATGTGAAAAGCGAAATTCTTTTTTGAGATTAAAATATTACTCAGTAAATAAATAAAAAGCCATAAAAACTGTAGTGAATTCAAAGTTGTTGTTTTTTTAATATGAGAGTCATGCAGCGTTGCCATTTCAGCCATTTATAGGCTAGATTTAGTCTTTTTTTTCTCATTTAGATTTGAACTTTATGATTTAGCCTCTAACTTTTTTCTAGCCTTTTTTCATTTTCAAAATAGCTTTAAATATCCTTTTTTCTTTTTCGTAATTTTTTTTGCGGATAGTGCGAAAAAAATTTTTTATCATTTAAAAAAAAAAAAAAAAGGCAAAAGGGTGGTAGTTCATGGTTATTTTAGGCGAAAAAAATTATTTTCGCACTATCCACAAAAATAAAAGTTCAAATTAAAGCCAATCTATTCAACGCAATAAAAATTAAGTCGATATCTTGAAAACTAAGCACGTTATGACAAAAAAGGTAACCAGTTCTACTACTGCCTCTTCCGGCCACTTTTTAGTAGAACTAGTTGTCTTTTTATTCATAACTTGCTAAGTTTTCAATATATGGACTTGATTTCTTTTTCGCTAGATAGATAAACGTATTTGATTTAACGCAAAATTTTTTTTTTTTGGGGAAAGTACGTAAAATTTTTTTTATGATTTTTTTCAAAAAATAGCAAAAGCGTAGTTCATGGTAATTTTAGGCGAAAAAAATTTTTTTCGCACTTTCCGCAAAAAAAAGTGTTTATTGAGAAAAATTAAAAAAAGATTTATAGAACCACATACATACTTGTTAATCAAAATAGTTGCCATATGTCTTTTCTATGTCTCTGTTATGTCTAGACAAAAGAAAACAGACCTAGTATTACGAGACTTGGCTCTAACGGTTTAGGTTAAAGTGAAAAATCATTAAGGGACATAATGGTACTTTTTATAAATTTTTTTGATACTTTTTGATTTTTTTATATAAACGACCCTTTCAGTAAGATATTGGGCTCAATGGTCCCAAGCAAAGTAAAAAATCATCAGGATTGCAAAAGTACGGGTTTTAGCTCAAACGATCTGGAGCAAGCTAGAAAACCATGAGTTTTCATGCTAACAACACTAGAACTATGAGATTGTGGTCAAACGCCCTTGAGCAAAGCATTTTTTTTGAATGGTTGTTTTTGATTTTTTAATATAAACGAACCTAAAATTACTAGACTGAGTTTAAAGGGTTCAGGACAAGGTGAAAAATAATTAAGAGAAAAAAAATGGTACTTTTTATTCATATGCTAAATATAATGATACTTTTTGATTTTTTAATGTTTCCGAATTTAAAAGTGTCTAATGGAGCTCAAATGGTGCTTAGTAAATATAAAAATCAATAAACTGACAAAATGGTACTTTAATGATACCTTTTGATTTTATTTGTATAAAAAAACCTAGAACTGAAAATAAATGGTCTACAAAGAAATAAGAAATTATAATAGCGACAGTATGGTACTTCGCTGGCGAAGTAGCGAGTTAAATACTAGTAAGAAATAAATATCCAAAACGTGCAAGCAAACAAGTGGCTGATTTTGAAATTTTTATTCGCACAAAGAGATAAACTTTTCATAGTGGGCTTCAATTTTCTACTGACACTCTTACGTTACCGTTCAATTCTTTTTAATCACAATTTTAGTAAAAATTTTTGTAGTGAAAAACAAATCAGCTTTTTGTGGTATAAAGTAGCAGCAAATGCTAATTTTTGCTAATAAATTGCTAACTTTTACTCTATAAATTTTAAATAAAAATTTTTCTTTAATTCTTTTTTTTATAGGATAAGAAAAAGTAAAGGATTTTTTAATTTCTTTAAATATACTAACCACAATACGTAAGACTGTACCTATTTTGCCTACCATTTACTTATATTGTTTCTTGTTGTCTTTTGTCTAGACATAACAGAGACATAGAAAAGAATATGGTAACTATTTTGATTAACAAGTATGTGTGTGATTTTGTAAATGTTTTTTTTTACATATTTATCAATAAACAAATTTGTGTAGATGATAAAGCAACACCTATAAAAAGTACAGATAAATATAGAAAAGAGCAAACAAATAATTGGAAAAAATTTATATTCAAATATGGCAAAACAGGAGCTTTCCAACAAGAATACAGATAAAGATTCCGTTTACATATTCAGTCATTTATGTTTATTTTGAAATGATTTATATGCACCAAAAATATGTTTCTATCTTAACTAAACTTTTGAAGACACAAAAAAATGTCCAATAGAAAATCAGAAATGTTAAGCAAAAATATTAGAACATCTTTTCAGCTTATAGAGACCTTATTTAAGCAAAAAACGAATTTTCAAAATCCCAACAAAACAACTAGGATACCATTCACCAAATCTTTAAGATGGAAAGTATCTGCAAAACATTCTAGGTTTATAAAATCAATAGTTTAAGAACTGCAAACGAGATAATGGGTATCACATTAAGAGTTCATTTTTAAAATTTATTGTCAGTTCTTTTCTGGTACAAGGGGCAGCTCTGAAATTTGCCAGCTGTCACACATGTCTATTCCGATTATTAAAAATTGAGCACTTTGGGAAAGAACATCGCATTATAATTGTGATGGAGCAAACTGAACGTATTGTTTATTTTTCGACAAAAGTCATCTACATCGATAAAGTGAAGTTTCATTTGAATAGCTTCGTAATAAAAGAGTTATTGTAACCTCAACTGGCCGGAATATATCTGGATGATATGTGGTTTCAGCTATTCAGCGCCATCTGCCCCACAACACGTGAAACAATCGATTTATTAGAGCATGAAACGCTGCTTAGGCAGTGGGACATTGGTCCCAGCAAACCTAAGTATGGTTAAGCCTATACAGCAAATGCGAGTTTCGTAAAGAGTCTCAGATTGTAGTTGGGAATTGGTCTGCATAATATATCTTAAAGGTTGAGGTGAGATTAAAGCAAGCAATGCTAATGAAAAAGTACACTCTTACTGAGATACTCTTTAGTAGTAATACACACACATCCATACAAATTTATGTGTACTATTCTTTACAAAAACTTCTTTAGTTCATACTCAGTCAATCGATGCAATACAAAATTCATGAAAAACTATTTTTTTTTTCATTTTTCTTATTTCTTCTAACAGTTAAAGTTTATGTTTAAGAAGTTGTAAAACTTGTTTTTTAACATTCAGTTAAACAGAAATATAAATAAAATAAATATTGAATAAGTGAAATACATTTATTTAAATGCTGATGTGAAATACGGAAACACACATGGCTGCTTGTATTTTATTCCACATGACTTTATACGCAAAGTGTAATAAAATCATAGACAACAAAATGAAAGAGCGTTACTACAATTATAAAATATATAAAGAATAAAATTTCTAAGACATTTTAGTCTTTAATGCAAAGTTTAAAATTTTATTAAAGTTAATTTCTGTACACAAATTGGACATGAAAATGTTTGTTGATTAATTTTTTATTATTTAAAATTTAATTTGGATAATTAATTAATAATTAATCTGGAAGTTGCAAGGATGCTTAGCAGTAAAATATGTCTTTAATGTAATTTAATTTAATTCAATTTAATAAGAAATTGTGATTGAATTATTGAAAGTCTCAAAAATGCATTAAAGTGCTATTAAATAATTTTTTTGGAACTAAAATTTAGAGCGGCAGCCAGTCACCTGATGACTGCCGAAAAGAAAAATAAATCTATTGTAACACTACTCTAAAGTTACAACAATTTCTGTCTACCTTTAGTATTCATTAATAATTCAAAAACTTCCTTAGGTAAGTAACGAAAAAGATATCAAATAAGACCATTATAGTTTATATTCTGCTGTCTCTTTTTCTTCATTATATAACCTGCCCAGGTTATTTGCAAAATGTTTCAATGCTCCGCAATACCACATCATAAGTCCCGTCTCAGGCCTAGTAAGCTATTTGTTCTCTTCTAAGAGTGGAATGACATAAATGTTTTTGCTACCCTAATGCCCCTTGTCTCAAACTAAAATTATCGCAATATCTTTTCCTGCCTTATTTAGTAGGCAGTCGGTGAATGGTTCTAGGTCAGTGAAACTACAATCCACACCTTTTCTTGCAGGTTTTTCTGAGTTTGAATGGCCTGATTTGGCATATCTTTTTCTTATTTGTATGTTTTCTTGTGCACATAGTTGTTACATACACAATTTTTTTTTTGTTTCAACAGATTTCTTTCAAATTTTATACATTTAGTTCTATATTTTAAAAAGGTCACCATATATATTTTTATCGGCCAAGCCCACCTTTTAATAAAACAATTTATAAAGATTTTTCAATAGTTAAAATTCCATTTTTCACAGGATACATACCAGAGATCGGCATGAATACATTAATTTTTATGTGCTTTTGTCATGCTTTCATTCAAAAACTTTATTTATTTATTTAATTCTCTTAAATTATAATTACAAATTATAAGTTAAGAGAAAACAAAAAGGGGAGCAATGGCATCTTAGGCCTTCAGCTCAATTCAAAAACAATAACAAATGTTGTTTTGCTAGCTTTAGATTCATAATTGTTATTGATTGCCTCTAACATGCTGTAAAAAAATCATAACGCTTCGTTTAGTAATCGTTGTCATTTATTTTATTTTATTGAAAATGAAGTGCGTAGAAATTTTAAAAGTATTGATTTATTTTTTCTCTTAAATTTTGAAAAATATCTGAAATTTGCTTAAAATATTTTTTTTTTTTTGTAAAATAATACTATTATTGTGGGTGCTTATAACACTCACATTGATTCGATGCTTTTATGAATGGTAAGAGTTTTTAAAATATGCAAGCAATAATATGTATTTTGTAATAAAGCAATTGATGTAGTGAATCTTGCAATAGCACCATTCATTTAGTTTATGTTTAATAATGATTCACTAAACATTTTTTCAAAATAAAAATAAAAATGTCATTTGAATCCTATTCTAGTACACACGTTTTATATGCTTCATGAAAGGCAATACCGGCTACACAAATTTTTTAAGAAAGAAATTTAAAATTGTTTTTTAATGATCGAATTACTAATTTCAAAGCATATTTCTCCAATTCACACTTTAACTACTCCAATTTATAGAGTAAAAAACGAACAAAATCAGAAAAAACAGCTTAAAAAAAATTAAATAAAATTTTAGTAAAATTTATATGTACTTGATTACGAAACTTAAGGAAAGTCTTTAATTTTTAAAAGAAAAAGTAATATATAAATATCTAATTTTCGAAATAAAAAAACACCTCAGGCTTTGTTTTTTTATTCCACGTGTTCTAATTATCTACCTTTGTGCTAATAAGGAAAAATGGCTTAAATCCACTCTGGAAAAAATTGACTTGTAATTACAACTAATTCAATAACTTTATTATTGTGGTTCAGGGACAGCGATTTCACAACTAATGAGATTACAATAAAAACAATACCATGTGCCAGAATCGAAATAATTTTTACGAAAAACTTTAAAGGGTTTTAAAGTTGTGATCCCCTAAGCTAACTTAAAAAGACATAAGTGGTTTTTCCATATTGCCTCAGATGTAGCGAGACATCTCTCACATGCTTAGAAATCGAAAATAATTCTCTGAACAGCTTAAAAACCCGCACAGCTTATTTTTTTCTGGGGTGATTTAGCCTTTTCTAGCATTTTTTTTTTTTTTTTTTTTTTGGGAAAATATAGCTTATTTTTTTAGTTACTCAAAACGCTGATTTGTAGGTAAAAAATACACAAATGGTTTATATGAGCCTGCGACAGATCGTCTTATTATCTTAGCCTTTTGACCGTTCATTACAAGCACGAGCTTTAGGTCTGAACATTTTTGCTTCATCTGTAAATAAGAATAAATTAACCTCTAAACGTATTTTAAGTTTTGACTTATTTCTGATATTTAATTAAAATGTTTATCATTGGTGTGCACAGATACTTATAGTGCAATTTCACAGTAATTTTCCAGCTTTCATTTTGTTCAGTGCCCAGGTAGCACTTAAAGCGTTGTATGTCTCAATATGCTAGTCGTATTTATTCAATTATATTTTATATATTCACATATGTATGTATGTTTATGTATAAACTAATAAAAGAAAAACATGTATCTTATTATACACTCATACATAATTTAATAGACATACAAAAAGCAAGCTGTTCATTTATTGGTCTTTGTGGTTTCATGTTTTCCCTCTTTTTTTTTTGTTTAAGGCTACACAAATTATTATGTCAAATACTAATTAATAATTAGTGCATTGCTTAATGGCACAAGTTTAGAGAAATAGTTCATTAAACAGTTTTCTTAAGACAAAGTGAAATAAATTAAATAAAAAAAAAACACCACAAAGTTAATTAAATAATGAAAGCAAAGTTATTAGAAAATATTTAAAGCAGTTTAATTTAAATTTAAATAAAAGCACATTAAATTTAAATTCGTAATTTAAAACTAAAGTTCAACGTAAAGTAAATATTTGAATAATGAAACCAATTTTGCTTGCAGGAATTTTTAAAGAGATTTTGATTATAGTGCTTTAAACTAAACAGCTTAGACAATTAAGACATCCTAAAGGAGCTTTAATCAGTAATTTAAAATTCATTATTTTCATTTTATTAAACCCAAAAATTAATATAATGAAAAGTTTGTAATGAAAAACTTAATTTTATTACAATAAAATTTATTATTTATAACAACTTAAAAGGAAGTCAATTTAAAAATCAAGCAAATTTGCTTGTTGCAGGTATAAACATGCCATAAACATAATAGAATAAACAAGAGAATTGAGTTGCAAAAGTCATAAAATTTAAAAATTTTACTACCCACTTAAATTTTATAGTTTGATATTAATTTCGACATTAACTTAACTAGGAAATTGTGTTCATAAAGAAATATATCTTTGTCAGGGAATGATGTAATCTAGAATAGTGATACTAAAAAAGCTGATAAATTATGTTCCTCTTCAAAGAGAATAACAAAAGAAAGACATCAAAGGATATCAATTCATTTTCATTAAATACTTTGTTTTGTTATTAACTATCATTTAAAAAAAATAAAAAGTTAAGTTATGTTATGACATCGCCAAGTAGTTTTATTAATTAAAAAAAAAAACAATAGTGAAACTCTCTCTGTGTTATAAATTTTACCATTGCGAAGCCTTTGGGCTTTTAGTCTGTAAATTAGCCTTAGTTATGGTAGTATTTCTTTTCACTTTAACAAATTATTTTTGCAAAGTGCAATAACTTGCATGAAACTCACTTGAGTTTACTTTTCTTAAAGTAATTCCTTGAGATATCAGGAGAAATCACCCTATACTTTTAAATATCTTGAGTACATTTTTTTCATGTTCCAGTGAATATTGCACTCAAGCCAGAAACCATAACCATGTACAACATATAATATTTATAGTTGTTCCGCTGGGACGTGTCCAAAAAAAAAGAACAAGTAAAAGTATTTATCTCACTTCTTGTCAGTGTTGCCAGTTTGGTAGTTTGTGAAAAGTGAAAAGTCACTAAGAGAAAATGTAATTTGTTTTCTTTTAAAAAAAATAACTTAAATTTTGTTTAATGTAAAAGCCTTCTAAAATTCTAGTTATTCACTTAAGCCCTTCACAGCCATAGCTTAAATCACTTTTTATTATAAAATAGTACACATCATTACAAGATACGTGACTTTCAGATGTGTTGCGCAGCTCTTTATTATTCACAGTGCAAGCCAATTAATTCTTATCGGTATTATATCTATGACAATAAGTAAAAAAGGCTTATATCTACTACTTTGGTTTTTCAAAATAGCAATTAAAAATTTTCAAAATTTATTCCTAGTTTAATGTTAAGTATTTTGGAAAAATAGCCTATTTTGGAACAGTAATTATGGGAGTAAAATCTATGTATATTTTGGAAAAAAAATTTAATTTAGTTGTGAAGTAATTTTTATAATTTGAAAATATAGTTTATAGGTTGTTAAGCTTTTATTCGAAATGGATGTGCACATTGAAAAAAGATAAGCAAAAATCATTTTGCCATAACTTATTTGAAAAAATTTCAAACTGATTGAAAGTTTGTCCATGAATATTTTTGAATATTAAGGTTATAAAGGTGGCATTAACTGAAATTTTTCTTAAGTCGACTTAATCGGTTATTTCTTTTGTATTACAAATTTGTATATTTTTTTAGAAGTTCAGAATTCATCCTCTCATAACTACTACGTGATTCACTTTCAGATTTTTTAAAATTTGATTTTGCTTTAAATATTTTGGGTGGCAAAATAGTGATTGAATTAAAAAAAAACACAAAAATTTTAATTTAATAAAAAGAAAACAAAATTAATTAAACATTTTTTTAACCGTTTCTTTTCAGAAACTTTTTTTTTTTTTTAATTTTCAAAATTAAACTAAACTAACAAAAACTATTCACACGCTAAAAAAAATACTTTATTTCTAAAAAGCTACGAATTTCTTCTACTTTGCATTCAAACAAAGGTAACGGTATTAATTTCTTTACATGGAATTTTTTATATATTTCAAATATTAATATATATTTGGCTCTGCTTGAGGCTTTGCTTAATTAGGCCACTTTTACTAACGGCACATTCACTTCAAATTAAAATTTTATTACCTTCCAAGAAGCTGCTATAATCATTGTAATTTTTTTTAAACACTATTGAATCTTTTTTACATTGGAATCAAAGCTAAAAAATATTTCTAGGAACATATTTTATATTTAAAACACATTTTGCTAAATTAAACTAATTAGCTGTTTCAGTAAATTCAAATGAAACTGTCTTTTTAGTTTAATTTTTAGTTTTTATCTTAATACTTGAAATTAATCTTAAAAGGTAAATTTCTGCCATAGTCAGAACAAAAACTTCGGTTGTGAAAATCGAGTTTATTACCAACTAATAAATTCAGTTGGGGTTATCGAGTCTTTTTAATTGCGTTGAAATAAATTCAGTTGGCCATTATAACAAGTAAGCGATAACTAAAAATAGGATGTTATCGAACAGATAAATGCTTTTTGGTTATTACAAACATATTTTAAGTAAAAAGTGTATGATAAGCTAAATATAGGTTTGTGTTGCTCATAACTTTTAACGTGAACTTCAAGCATTTAAAGTTGCCATATTTTCGATTTTAGATATGGCAACCTCAGCATCCATAGACATTGAATAATTTTTTTTATTACTACCCCAAAATAAAACAATACAACTTCACAATAAAATAACAAATATTAAAATTAAATTTTATAAGCAAAAAAAAAAAAAAATTTTCAAAAAAAGGCAGTTGCCATATGTAATCGGTATTTACAGCAGTGGTGCCACATAACAAATCTTATAATATTTATTTTATTGAGAACTTGTAATAATGGAAAAAAGTTATTCATCACTTTATCAGTTACTTTAAATAAAGTTAATTATATGTAGCTATGTGAGACCGTATAAATAAGTTGTATTAATGACCCTAAGAGAACTGAATCTTAGATCTTATTATGCTATTCGGCTATTTACAACTACTAAACTTGATTACAATGAACGAATTTTTATCTTAATTTATTTGACCTAAGAAATCAAATAAATGGTATAATAAAAATCAAGATTTTTTCTGAATGGTTCACTGAATATTAAATACCAGACTTAGGGCCTATTTCACAATGAAGAATAAACATTTCCTTTTGCATGCAAAGCGAATTAAAATTCATCTTGATTTCTTATATTTGAATAATGACATGGAAGAACAATTAAAATTTGTAAATGCGATGTCACTGTGAAGACTACTGCGAAAGCAAATATCAAAATCAGAATATACAAGGTGGCGCAAAAGTAATCCTCCTATCAGAAAATGCTATAAATTTTGCGATTGGCCCTTAATGTCACAATCAACTGTGGCGGCGGCCATTTACATGACATCATATTCTCGACTTGATGTAAAAAAATTAAAAGACCAAATAAAAATAATCCACAAGAAGAATCAAAGTTTTTCATTTTTGTTTTTAAATTACAGCCAAAAAACATCGGAAGGTTATTTTTGCACCATAAATGAAAGATTGTGTGATACTCACACTACTCAAATTGATTCGATTTCTTTCGCTTAAATTTTATTTTAAACTTGTTAAACAGGCTGTGAGAAATAAAATGTAACATTGAAATGGTGAGAAATTCATTTATGATGAACTGTTATGTTCGTGCTACACACGAAAAAAAAACTTCGTTAGAGACATCTAAATTTATTTCTAATAAAAAATTGGCTTGTCAAATTTTTTAATTGTAGAATACATAATTCCATAATATAATACATTCAAAAATTTAGTTCTCTTAAAAATATTTTTAATAAGAGACTTAGAGTTCATTGTCACGTTTAAAATATTCGAACCGGATTTTTTATTGTTAAAAATTTTAGTTCTCTCAACCGAATTTCTGTTCTCAGAGTATATTTGGTCTATAATTCTTAACTTAATGGAGTCGAGAATACCTAAAACTGATTACTTGAATAAATTTGAAAGTTTTAAATGTGGGTATATCGCAAAATTACTTTGATTTTAGTGAACGAACTTTGTTTCCAACAATAAAACACTTTAAATTCTTTATTCTATATTATATTGAAATCCATAAAGCTACTTATTTTGGGCATATCATTACCACTGCTCCTGCAAATGTGAAGGTAGATATGATATTAGCTAAAAATAGATGTCAGTGATAAACCATTAGGAGTATAGAGAATATTTTGCTCGTATAGTACAATATATTGCTGGATAAGATATGCAACAAAGAGAGAAGAGAAATGAATTTTTCACAATCGAAATTGTTTTCTGTGTGCATAAAAAAATTAAAAAAAAACAATTTCAGAAAAATAAATTTTTTGTCTGTGATGCAATTTCGGCAATGGAATTAAAAGCAACAAAATAACTGGCAACCCAATTCCTTTCCACAATATTGTTTGAGTAAAAGCATAAAAGATAAAAAATAATAACACATATAAATATTCATAGCTGTGTTTATACAAGTAAATGTTTCAGTACATACTCGAACAAAGTGATGTTATTATTGGGGTTGTCATTGTCGTTGAAATAACAATGCTTCAGCACCACATTCTAACCTTTATTAATGCATAACAAAGAAAATTTCATATAATTTTTTCAGTTACAATTAAAGTGAAAACCCTAAAACGAATTTTAAATTCTAAGGGCAAACATTTAAATCTGTTTTATTTAAAATATGTTTTGTTTTAACAAACGACTTTAAGGAGTCATTTAAAAATAAAATTAAAAATTTTATACCGATGTTAGTTGTTATTCTCAACATTGGCTTTTATAATGGTGTGTGATAAGCAGGTTTAATTGCCAGATTCTGTAATTCAGGTGTTAATTTTTTTAATTTTATTAAATTTCATGCTTTAGTTCAAAGTACCTTTGGAAGTCCTGTAGATCTGCATTTCACATGGTGTTAAACTATAACATAACAAATGTTAGAAAATCCGTTTCGAATGTGAAAAAGCATAAAAACATCTATCGCTAAGTGGCGCTAACTTTTAGTTTTTGAGCTAAAAGATTTTTTGCAAATTTTAAATAGCTGGAAGTAAGATTAACTCATGGGAAAATGGAAAGGTTATTTTATTAGTTTACAATTTAAAAAAAAAAAGCTTCCAATCATAAATTCCACAAAGGTAAGCATTCAACGCATTTATTAAATTTTTGTTTTGTTGTACTTCGTACCAGCTTACACAGGAAGTTTTTATAGCTGCAATTCTGTAAAATTTTTGTTAAAATTGCTTTTATGTTTACACATACAAGCTTTGTAGCTGCAATTTTACCATTCACATATTTACACATTTAATACAAGTTTTTACAATTTTAAAAGAAACGAACTGCAGTAATTTTTAAAGATTTAACACTCAGTTATTTTTAACTCCATATTTTTCTACTTTCACTAACGAATGTGTGAATCAGTAATTTTTGGTTAACTTTAGGAATGAAAAAGTCACCACTAATATGAATATAATGTACAACAAGCAAAAATGTCTTATTTATTATATTTTTTTTTTATTTAAGAGTCATTAACTTTTACTTTTCTTAACCACACAGCTGGCAGTCAAAAATTTTACTAAATCACAAGTTCTATATAATTCAGACACCAAAAAATTTAACTTTGCACTCACATTTTTTTAAGGATGAATATACATATAAGTAAATCTTCTTTGCTTAATATTATTCCAGCAATCTTAGCTCATCCCAAATGTATGTTTGACTTTTCCTGGTGGTCACTCTACTAGTAATATTTTAAATAAGTGATAAAACCCTTATGCTTCATTTTATTGTAACGTTTAAATTTTTGCACGAAATGTGTAAACACAAATCTACAATCTCCATTTAATAACTGAAAATATTAAAAAAGAAAATGAAAGGATAAACTGAATGCTGGCCGTGAATAAAAGTAAAATATACCAACAAAATGTTTGCTCTGTATTGCATTTAATCCATTTTAAATTTATGAATTTTATCTTGAAAATTTTGCAAAACCAACAAAACAAAACAATTCTTAATTTAACCATGAATAAATAAGCAACAGCAGCTACAAAAAAAAAACACGCTGTGGCATTAGCGTCAGCTTTAAAATACACTTTTTACCAAGCCAAATACATGCACAAACGCACAAATTCACTCGCAAACAAGGATTTACACTTAAACCTAACAAAAGCACAAACAGTGAATTTTTTTTTAAAGAAAAACTTGTGGAAATGTTCGCACCTAATCGTCACATTCCACAAAACAAATACAAAAAGTAAAATAACAAAAACAAATAAATTAAAATTCTGCTTAGATTTGTACTATTCAAAAAGCAGCAATAATTTAAATATACATTTCAAGTTTAAGCTTAATTTAACCCCACGTCCAGGGTGACCTATAAGTTTTAAATAACTGGAAGTTCTAAAGGGAGATTAT
This sequence comes from Thelaira solivaga, assembly GCA_947397855.1. Classification (NCBI taxonomy): domain Eukaryota; kingdom Metazoa; phylum Arthropoda; class Insecta; order Diptera; family Tachinidae; genus Thelaira; species Thelaira solivaga. The sequence goes on along the minus strand of OX377612.1, from coordinate 22,744,524 downwards.
TTTTGTAGAACTTAACTCTCGTCGAACGGAAGAATATTACAACGTTAAAAGACGGTAAAGGTACAACAGAACTGTGATTTTTTTACTGAAGGTATTACAGCTAAAAAAACTAATTATTAAATAAGCAAAATGTATTGTTTTTACATTGTAATAATATTTAACTGAAAATTTAAAAACAAAAGAGTTACCAAAGTAAATTAACGTCACACAGATGTAAAAGTACATACAATGTAATTTTTATTAAAAAACAATGTCATTGAAGAAAGTAAAATAACGTATATTAACTTGCTAGACTCCTGCTTGGTTTAAGTTTACATTCAGTAAAATAAAGTGAAGGTATAATTGTACCTGTACAGTGTTTTAATGGCATAAAATCATAAAGCGCCTAAATCATGGGTTTGGCATCAAGATATTTTTCTTAAATTTTAAAAATTTAATTCTAATTTAAAATTTGGAATTATAGCAAAATCTTAGGTTTGTTTATGAAAAAAAAATTATTACAACTTGAAAACGAAAAAAATTACAATTGTACCTGTTCCTCTCGACTAAGGTGAAATTGATGCAAGCAAAGTTTAAATAACAAATAAGTTTAATTAGATAGCAAAACACTTAGTTAAAAAATGTTAAAGACCTGTATAGAGAGTGAGACTATTTGTTTTTATCTAGACCACAATAACGCGAACCAAGGGATCTATTGAACAGCCACACATCTAAAAGCAAGATAAAAATGCAACCTGTGATCTCCAGATTGAAATTATTTCAAATAAGTGAAGGTAAATACCACTCAGTTTTTAAAAGAAAATATAAATAATATGAATATTTTATTAAGCTTAAGGTCTTATTTAAAAAAAAAATTATTTCTATATATAATTATATCCTGAAGAAGCTACACCAATTGGAGCGAAATATCGATATAAAAATAAGACCTCAAGCTTAATAGAATAGTCATATTATTTAAAAGAAAAAGGTCAAATAAAACTAACAAAGAGAGAGAAAATATAAAAATAAATTTTTATGGTTCCAAGGATTTTTCTTAAAATTATCAACCTTTTTTTTTAATGAAAAAAAAACAAAAAAAATTAAATTAATTGAGCCTTTATTATACGTTTTACTGTCAGAGTGTATGAAAGTTTTTCATTCAATACTTGCAATCCTATAAAGTCTATATATTTTGAAGCATTATAGCTAATTAGATGTTTTTGGCCGGTCTCGCTCGTCCCGATATCTAAAATTGGTATCTTTTTTAGATAATTGGAGAAATTGATTTACAAATAACATTTTAATTGTTTAAAAACCCATACAAATAAATACAGCCATTCACAACTTTATAAAGGGGCTTATGTTTTTGGTAGATTTATTATCAGGGTCGACAGCCAAAGTGGTAAATATAATATTTCAAAGTATAATTTCAGGCTTAGTTTAAGAGTGGCGAGTGAAAATCATTGGAAAGTGAGTTTAAAAATTGGCGTGGCCGGTCCAAACTATATGCTTGGAGTATAGAGAATATACGTACCGAAATCAAACAAATCCGTTGAAAAACAAATATTTTTATAGCGAACAAACAAATAAAAAATAAATTATTATATAGCTGGGTTGTCTCTTCAAAGTGAAGTTGTGAACGTTTTAGTTTTATTTTCTTGCAACAGTTCTGGAATCTGTGGAAGATTCTATAATGAAATCTTTCACACTCCTTACTTTTTATAAGCTTAATTGGTGGAAATAAGAATAGCAGCAAATTTCATTTTGGAAACCCATAATTTTGCTAATACGAATTTTTCCAAGATAATGCACTTCTTATTTTCTTATAATTTTATTTTCTACCACCTGCAATAATAATTGTTAATTTTGCATACATGGTTAAAGTAATAATACTAAATTTATTGCTTAAAATAAAATTTAAATTTATTTAAAATTTCATATGGAATACCCTATATGCATTTGTAGCAAAAAAAAAAAAAAAAAATTATAAATGACTAAAACAACAAAGACTAATGCATATACATTTTTATGAAATGCCGTGAGTATATTTTTCTTGTTTTCTTTTTATCCCAACACATACTAATTTTATTACTAAACGAAGTTTAGTTTTACATTCACGTGTGCACAAGAATTCTATTGGTGTAGTCGTATGGCTATAGTAGATCAGTAAATAGCAGTAGCAGTAGCAACAATAGAAGTTTCATTTTATATACATACACTGAAAAAAGCGACAAATGCAAAATAGTTGACCGATAACTAATGCATGCATGTATTCTAATGGTAGATAGAAGTTAGCAGTACGAGTATAAAGAAAAAGTTAAAAAACAAATAGTAAAAAAACATGTTAATTTGTATGTAGCAAAATGCTTTATGCAAGAGAATAGAAAATTCATACCATAAATTGTGTTTTTATTTTTAAGAAAAAAAAAAATATTTGAGAAATTTTTGCAGACTCTGATAATACTTGGAATTGTTAGTCATCTGTTTGTCACAATAGGTCTATTTTGGCCACAGTGACCAGGTGACTTGTTCCCGCTCCTCATTCTAATTCCAGTCATTTGTTTGGCCACTGCTTTTGCTTCGTAAACGAAGTATATCAGGGTGGTAAAAACATTAATTTGATTTCATTCTCGGAAGGCAACTAATGGCTTACTGCCCCCTTTCGTATGGGAGTTGCCATTGTTATAGGATTCATAGCCGGATATTGCAAACCTTTTTCTAGTTATATTCATATATGTCACACCACTTACTTAAGAGTCAGGAGTCAAATTATTGTATTCAATATCAGATGAAATTTCAGTAAAATTTATATGAAACTTTCGATTAATATCGAAAGCCATAATTTAAAATTAGTGTCAAAAAATATTTTAGCAGCGAATATCATGTGCTCAGGACAAAAAACAACCCACTGAAGTTAACCAAATGAATATATAAATAAAACTTAAACAAATGGGTTTTGTTTAGAAATACAACCAACATTATTCGCTTTTATTTGTTTAGACAAGTTTTAAAAAAAGTTCAAAAGTATTGAAATTCCCTTCCTTGCTGCCAATACAATTTTCAATAATTTTTATGCTGGACTACAAATCGAAATACCCAACGTTTAGATTTTACTTGGCATGAATAAATGTACCACACAGCGTTTAAAACAGATCACATTGAATTCCTTTTTTACACGGATTTATCTTTTTTTTTTTAAATATAAAAAATAGTATCAGAATTTTTTTAAGAATCCATTTGAATAAATGAATACAAACATGACCCACAAAAAATAACACCATAAAAGAAACTTGAGTTAAGCTTGAGCAGGTAACTGTATTTGAAATGCAAATAAATTAATGTATGTTACAGTGGAACTATTGCAAGTAATTTTAATAGTAAAAAACAAATTAAGTTAAATTTATTCTAGCCTCATTTTTATCTCTATTACAAACAAAACACAAACTACAAAAACATCTGGTATAAACAAATATTTCATACGGAACAAACAAGTAGACGAGTTCAGCTCAGTTGCTGTCTTATTATTCAAATTTAATTTTTATTTAAAATGAATTCACAAATTTATACCCAACGAACATGTTTGCTTTAAAAATAATTGCCTGCTGAGAGTTGTCTGCATCACTCACATATTTTTTACGAATATATTCTATAGAAAATCAAAATTGCCATATGAAGTTTTTAGTAGAATAAAGTGCATTTGTCTTATTAGGCAGTAGGTAAATACTTAACGCTCGACGAACATCCTTTTTACTTTTTGAAAATTCCCAGAAAACTTGGATATATTTTTTGTTTTTTTTTTATACAATAAAATTAAAATTTAGTATTAAGATATCTAATAAAAAAATATTTTCTTATATTGTGTTGGCTTCGTCGATGGCATTAGGGTTAAACTGAGATTTTGTACCACCAATTTATCAATTCTTAAAATTTTCTAAAAATTCTTAAATATTTCTTTGTCTAATATTTTGCTTACCAAAGTAAATTTATAATTTTTTCTAATCAAACACTACGACAGTTAAAAAAAGTGCTAAGTAGTGGGAACTCAGTTCATATCTTGAAAAGATATATAAAAAACTTCCTCTTGATTTTTTTTTGTCTCCTGACTTTTAATTCTCAAAATAAATTATTTTTATTTGTAACTGTTATTTTCGATCCTTGCTTTTAAAAATGTCTCTATAAACAGTTACCGATATACATAAAAATGAGATAAGTGGTATAAGTACACTTTTAAAAAAAGGAGTTGGCTCTCATTTTATTAAAATATAGGCATGATCTTATTTAAATGATCGCTTTCTCATGTTTTTAAAAAGTAGATTTATACCACTTTCAAAAGTAACAGCTCATATATAAATACTTTATACCCAATTACTTAATTAATTGAAGAAAAATTTAAATCTAAAAAAAAATAAAAATAAAAAAAAATGATTTTAAGCCCAGCCTTATATGCTAGTAATGATCACAATAAGGCTTAGTAGCATCAACAGCAACATTTCTGAATACTTTTAAAGCAAGGTTGCGTAGTTGATGTGACTTTGCTATGGTGGTAAGAGCCGGAGAGAATATTTCTAGACTGTTTTCTGTGAGTACTGATCATTGGCCAATTTTTACACCCAATAAATCTTCAAGGCATTCTGACACAGCTGGCCACCTAAGACTGAGTTATCTCTGAGTGTTCGATACACAGATTTGTCAAAATGTATTTTATGACCTCCTGGTTAGTATAAGACAATCTTTTCATTATTCTCTTATCTTGCCGAGTAGCGGGATCAAGATCTTGCAATTATATTTAATAGCCATCAGGCCACCACGTTATACACCCATCCACCCACAATATCTTGGAACTAATTCTGAATCTGCATTTAATCACTATCAATAATTATTAATTTTGTACAAAATCTACATAAATTTTTGTTTTTTTTTTTTCAATTGTGAAAGAAAAAATTGATCCAAAGAAAAAATTCATTATTTTTTAAACAATTACAACTTTTCAACAACTTAAAAAAGTGTTTAATTAAATAAATAAAATAGTCATTAACTTAATGAAATATTTTATTAAATCAATGAAATGTTGTCTTTAGTCTAATGAAACGTTGCCATTGGTGGAAAAATAATGAATTATGCTTTCAGTGTAATAAAAATTCACAAAATCTATATGAAATAAAAATGTTTACGAATACAAAGAATTGCCGAAAAAATAAAATTTTAATTTTTTGTTTTCTTTAAAAGAGAACAGTGTCAATTTGTCTCCTTTCTCTTATTATAGTTTTTATTTATTTTTATCTTTTAAATTATATTAAATCCATTTGTATCATCTAAATAATTTGAAGGAACATTTATGAAGTCACTGTGCTGCATATTTTGATGAGGCAAATAACGATTTAACAAAAAAGAAAAAGAAAGAAAGAAAAGCCATAAAACAGCAAAAACAAATGACTTGTGCACACTTTTTTTAGTACTTTCTGCTTGTGTTTTTATATACAATTTTCACAAGCATGCACGGTGATGCATGTTGAAGCTGTAGTAGATCTGGTTGTGTCTTTGGTTTTAAAACTCAACTACACATTTACACAGAATATAAACTACTTTGTAGAAACAAATGATGTTGATGATAAAAACAAAACCTTTATGGGCAGAACAACTGCAACAACAGAGCCATAAGCCAAGTGGTTTTTCTTACATGAGAGGAGTGTGTGTTTCGGTATGCTATTTAATTAATTTATTAAAACTATAAAATTTATTTATTTATTTACATAGGGAAATGCCATTATGTACATTAAATTAAGTTTTATATAAATACTTTACTTTAGATAAATTTTTTATTGAAAAAATTTTTTAAATTAATTAAAAATTGTCTACAAGCTTTAAGGAAAGTATTTAAAATAAACAAATTTTTGATTGAAATTTTTGATACAACAAAAAAAAATTTTAACAGCAAGGAATCAAGGAATCTTTTAAAAAATATTTTAAAAAAATGTCAGAATTTATTTCAAACTCCTTTTCTAGAATTAGAATTAGAATGAGTAGCGGGAACAATTTAAATGGTCACTGCGATCAACATAAACTTATTGGGACTCTACTTTTAAGCTACAATTACTCCCTGAGTCTAGTATTCATTAAAACTTTCTTGGAGAATTTGTCTGCCTTAACTAGCGAAAACTGGTATAAGTGAGACCATTACAGTGACACAATATGTATTCTGCTGTCTCTTCGACTTCGTTACATAGTCGGCAGAGGTCAGTTTTACTGATCCTAATATTCGCCAAATGTTTTAAAACTCTACAATGTCCCGTCAGGAATGCCGTGGCAAGGCCAAGTAACTCATTCGTTCTCTAACGAAATCGGAAGAGCATGAATGTTTTTGCTACACTGATACCTTTTGTTTATATTCAGTAATATTGCAATTCTCCTTCAAGCCACTATCTAAAACTGAGCTGTCCTGTTGAAACCAAATGTTACCAATATCCTCCTCTTCAATTTTTGTGAACAAAAATTCGTTCAACATGGCCCGATAACGATCGCCATTGACTAACGGCCACTCCTTGCTCATTTTCGAAGAAAAATGGCCCAATTATGCCTCTGGACCAAAATCCGCACCAAACAGTGACTCGTTTTGGGTGCGTCGGCTTTTCAATGTATGAGTGCGGGTTTTCTGTGCCCCAAATGCGACCATTTTGCTTGTTTACATACCCGCCAAGATCAAAATGAGCTTCATCTGAAAAGATAATTTTTTTGGCAAAATCGGCATCTTCTGTAAGTCGATCGCAGGCCCACTTAACAAAGCGAAAACACAACCATATTCTTTCAGCGAAAGGATAAAACTAATTATCTGTCAAATCAGACATGAGCTAAGTGTTACCATTCACGAAATAAGTACTAGTTAAAAAAAAAACGTTCGATGGCGAACCCTTTAGAACTCCAAAACAGTCCGCAGATTAGTTCTAGGCCTATGAATCTATTAGTTGTACTATAATGTGTTAGGGAAAGGAGGATGGTTATAATGCCGGCTCTTGAAAAAGCCACTGGCAAGTAATTTATTTATAGGCAGTTTGATGCTTCTATATTTAAACAGCCGCTTTTAAGGCTTAGAAAATATTGATTTTTATTTCCTTCTTATATACAAAAACTAACAGGAATCTTAATACTAACAACTATTAGTGATAACGTAACTTTTGAGTGAAAGTATGTAAAAAAATTAAAAGAAGTTATATTAACAACAACAATATTAACAAACAAATTTAACTAACAGTTATTAATGAATAATAATAATTTAATTTAAGTAATTTAACATTTCTTTGCAAGTTTGTCTGCTTTTTCATTACTCACATATTCAATATGACTTGACATCCATAAAATGTGAACACTGATATTATATGCTAGTTTTTTTAGAAGTATTGGGCAGTCCCAGACTAGATTTGATCTTTTTTCAAAGACACTGAGTGCCACACTGAAAGAATTTTGCTCATTAATTAATTGAAAAATTTGATTATTTTTCAAGCAAATAAAATGTTTCTTTAGGCTAATGAAATATTTCAATAATTCAGTGAAATATTCATTCATTGAAGGAAAGTTCTTATTATTTTAAAGAAACCATTTCATTGGCCGAACAATAATGAATTATTATTTCAGTGTAGTAATGCCGCTCTACTGTCCACGTGAATATATAAATAACTGTTATTTGTGTCTCTTTTTAGTCCTTCTCTGTACTTTGGCCCGCAAAATGTAGTTCTCAAATAGCTTTTTCTAAGATTTTGGCTAAATAACCCTGAGCCATCTCTGGTTCATATGGTACATACATGGGAATGAGTTCTTCCTTTCTAATTATAATATTCAACATAAGCAAAGCAACTGCAAAACTCATTTTATTAGAACATTTTTTTTTTTTTTTTTTTTTATATAAGATTTGCATTTTAGCTTTTTTTAAGTTGTACAACTTTTTCCGATTTATCAACTGGCACATAAATAGAATATTCCAATTAGCTGCTTAGTGAGACTGATTTTTTGTAAAACCTCTGTTGCTTTGCAGTGCAAAACTCTCACGAAAATGTTGGTAACTGAATCGTAAATAAACGAAAATTATACATCATTTAGATAGACAGTGATTTTACATTATTGCTTTGATATTGCCTGTAGTCGCTTACGAAGTTGGTCTAAATATCGCCTAAAATAATTAATGCTATTATTTTTATATTATTCAAACAAGGAGTCAGAAACATGATTGTTTGGTCGAACCAAAATGCACGATGTAAATTGTAAATAAAACAAAAACTTTTCAGAGAATTGTCTTATTAATTTTTCATATTTTTAATGACTCTGACACATAATTGAGGTTTAATGTCGTTAATGTGAAGAATTATGTTATCCTTCAGCCCTTAAATTGTTCTTGGCTTATTGATGTACATTTTTTCTTTTAAATATCCGCAAAGGAAAAAGTTCAATGTTTATCAAATAACATGGTCGTGGCGGCCAAGTAACATCGCCACGACATGTTATGTCATGTCGGCCATTGAATTTCTGGTTCTAAAGAGCCAGTGCTTCGTTGGCTATGTTAGAATGACATATCGTCCAGGTCTATCTCCTCCACTTTTAGCCAGAAGAAATGTTCGTGAGGTATAAAATACTTGGTCACGACGACGAGGTTGACGGCTCTTCTGCCACACTATAGCCAACAGCGACAATGTTTTCCGCATAACGCACTATGTGAGCAGGCACAGGTGATTTCACATTTCCTACAGACCCGGTTAAATGAAACTTACGTACAATTCTTCTGATTTTAAACACATTTGGTGAGCAAAAAAATCGCGTAGTGTACAAAATGTATTTTGATTTCAAAATCCATTTTCGTAAAAGGCTTCCACAATGTTAACACGCTGCTCAGCTGTGTACCTTTTCATGGTTGAATTTGTCTAACACTAAAACAAAGAAATTTTAAATTAAGTTGGGCAAAAAACTTGACATCAAAGTGGGACTCACAATTAACATCGTGCTTTTTGGTTAAGCTACCCTTTAAAACAATAACTCTTTTAAAGGAACCTTCACAAAAGTTGCAATATGTTCATTTTGATATACTGTTTGCAGTAAAATCGGCATATATTTGTTAGAAAACTTTCCTAAATTATCTTCCAAACACTGACGCATTTACACTCACATTTTTATAGAAAACATGTCTGATGCCATTAGAATCCACAATAATGAATAAAAAAACAGTTAATTTAGTTAAATTATAAGTCTAAAAAGGGATTTTGGAGAAAAGTCCAAAGAAAAAATATGTTTTGTTTTAAAAATAAAATGTTGTACAGATTAGTGCCCATAGACACATGTTGAAGCAAGAGTTTTATATGTGCATCACCAAAAAAGGCTTTGTTAATTAATTTTTACCCTGCATCGTGGCAATCATTCAGTATTTCAAAAAACAAGGTGCATTACTTGAAAAGCGTCATATTCTTAGAGTTTTGCTTTTATAGTTTCATATAGTTGATCAGTGTCCTCCTCTTCTCTGGCATAATAATTGCTCGACATTTTGTTAAGATTTTTATATAGAAATATTTTTTAAAAAGACTATTTTCAGCAAATATTTAATTATGTGCGTCTGGAAATTTTATATGAAAAGTACTCAAAATATTGAGTGTTTTTCATATAAATTTTTTAGACGAGTTGATCGCTTGTGTTATAAAAACAGCACATTAATCTTCATCTCATCCTTGTCTTGAAAACTACACAAAAGAACTAACTTTTGTAAATTTGAAAAAGCAAAAATTACACAATGTTATCAAAACTTCTTAAGTTTGTCAGTCAGAAATAAAAAATTTCTGGATAAATATTCTGTAGTTTTCCACACAAATATAATATTCGTGCATTTTGCACTGTACTACCATTTTGTCATCAAATATTTTTGTCTCTTTAATCTTCATTGATATTTCTAAAGGAAAGTCGAAATATTGGAAAATTTCTTTTATCGTTAAAAGATCACACAAACTTGCTTGCTTTGTGTATATACATGTAAGTGCTGTTTTTACAAACCATTAATCAATAACAAAATACAAACTCTCTACAAAATGTTATTTTTTTTTTTATATTTTTACTTTATTTTTTAATAAATTTTATTTATTGCTAATTTTTTTTACTTTTATTTCATTTTTCATATAATTTTACAATTACATTTTTATTTATAGAATTTTTTTTTTTTTTTTGTTTTCAATAATTAATTAATAATTTCAATATTTATTTTCATTCATGTATATAAGTTGTGTTTTACAAAATGTTTATTTAACAAGAAAGTAAACAACAAAAGATAAATCGTATTTAATAAAAAAATTAAAATATATATTTAATTGTATTTCAAAAAGTTTTTTTTTTTTTAATTTTCGTTTTATGCTTTGTGGTATTATATCACAAAAAAATTTATTTAATTGAATGGCTGTTATTTATTATTGAAAAATTTCTTACCAAAAGAATAAAAAAAATAATTTAAACGGCTTTGATAACAGTGGTAGCGACAACAAAAAAGATTAAAACATGAAACATTACTGACTAAAGAAAGGTGTAAATGAACATGGAAACATAAAGGTTTCACCGTAAATGGTTGATGGATTGAGTGAGTTTTACAAGTGGTGAGTGTCTTGTAGCTGTAAACATGGCGTAACCCCTTACTGTTGATTTTGCATAGCAAATTCGGTGGTTTAAATTGTCATTCGGTGTAAACGCTCTGTGTTATTTCTAATAACCACAATCGATATCGAATAAAAATTATTGTCATTTTAGTATGACAAAATTTTCAAATTTCAAAACGAGTTATTCGGTATCGAATATTTTGATTTCAATTCTGAACTGGCATTAGAAAAGATCAAAGCCTCAGGATGCATAACAACAAATTAGTATTTCAAAACATGCTATTAAATTGAATCAAATTAAATTTTTCAGGATTTTAATATAATAAAAAGAGCAAAACAACAAAAAAAAGTTAACGAAAAAATAGCTCGATTTAAAAAGAAATTAATGCATGTTTCCTCAATGTTTACTCTTTGACAACTTTGCTCAATTAAGCTAATTTTGCCATATACAGCCCCAGCAAGCTATCAAAATCTGTTTGATATCGCTACAGCAAAGCGTACAATTACATGAGCAATCACTTGAATGCCCATGCATGCTGCTGTAATATGCGGGCCGCTAAGGCCGGTGTACGTCATCTTCAGTTATTATTTATTTATTATTGTTACTGTTCCATATGTATCGCTACCAAAAAAATTGCTTGTACAGCCTATACATTCACTATTCCAGATTAAGGCCTCGATTGAAACCAATAACTTTATTCAGTGAGAGCTTTCCTACCTTTTTGGCAGTAAAAAATATAGAAACAATTTTTGCCTTACGAGAACCTAAGCCAGGATAGTCACAAAGTACATGTTCTGGTGATATTTAAAATCATAATACCCGGTAAGCTATCCTTTTATGAGGCATAGTTCACTCTTCTTGAGTAACAGTATCTTTTGGGATATAAATCGCGATAGTTTGATGAAGGGCTTATCTTTTCTTGGTTCAGTCAGTGATTCTTAATATTTTGAGAATTGCCGATTTCTCATTAATGTATTACGCACAAATGCCAAAGTAGATTCTGATCCTCTGAAGGTATGAGAGGAAACTCTATTGGCCAGTATGACCTTTATGCCTAGGCAGCCAACACAACGTGTGGTGGTTATATTTTCCAATTGTATTCAGAAATGGCATTCTAATGACTAAGATCAGTCAGTTGACTGTGACATCAAATATATAGTATAACCCTTAATCTTTCTTCTCAAACATTCTATTGGGCAAATGAAAAAATTGCACATTTCCACTTGAAAGATCGTAGATAGTTTTCCCTTGAAGAACCATAAGCGTATTGAATAAATTTTAAGTCTAAAAACGGCATTTGAAGAAAAATCAAAAAAAAAAAAATATTTTTGTCTTAAAAACATAATTTTGGACAGATTTAACACATGTCGACGCTAAGTAACTGTTAAATAGTTATAAACATACCTGATAATTCAATAAAAAAACATAACATACACAAAAATGGTATACAATTTACGTTTATCAAATTTTTGGTTTGGGACAATGGTGTCTCCATATTCCTTAAAGTATTAAAAGTTCAACCATGCCTGGCTCTGTATGCCAGCAAGTTGGGCTGAACCAATGGTCTTTCTCAAAAGTTAAGACTCTATAGTTTTTCTTAATGTAGCCAAAAATTCTTTTTAGCGTTAGTTCACTTTGGTATGCTTCGTCTTGCATAGAAATGTAAAGAGTTGGCACTATAGTTTGGAGTACCATTTTTAGTAACTGCTGACTATTAGTCAGTGGCTTTAATGCTTAAACAACTGAAATAATGAAGATTTGTCGCAAAATGTTATTTTAACCAAAAAAGAAAACACTTTAAAAAAAATATTCCCAAATTCGTTTGATACTTTTTACTATTAAGAATGAATGCGTTTCACACCACTGTTCCAAAGCCGCATTTTTTCATTTAATTTTTATTTTTTTCTATATTTTTTTTCTTTTTTTTTAATTTCAATTAATTGCTTGTAAACTTAATTTTATTTTTATAAAATATTGCTTCATTCTTTTAAATTTAAATGTATTTCAAATTTAGTAATTTTATTTTTCTCTTCCATAATTGATGTTTACATGTTTGAATGTAAGTATAATTAAAATTAGTTCCAATTGAGTATTTAATTAAATCTAGTATATTAATTATTTTTTTAATTTTTCATATATAATTTTTTGTAGTTTATTTGAAATATTTATACAATTTTTAAAAGTGTTAATTTCTTTTGCGATTTTTTCACTTTAATAATATTAAATTGACTTGTTAAAAAGTTTATGTTTTTTTGTGTTTGGTAAGTAAGTAAATAATTGTATGAATGCTTGTATGCAAAATGTTGTTGTTTTTTATTGAATCATAATTTTTTTTTTCTTTTAAACTTATTTACTTGATTATTCACATGTGAAAGGTTGTTGTGTGAGAATGAAAGAGGCAGGTGTGATAGTGTTTGAAATGTATGAAATCTGTAATTTAGTTTTTTTAATTATTAAAAAATTAAGAATTTTAGAAATAATTAATTTTGTTTAGTATAAGTATTTACTCGTATGTATGTATATAGGTAGATATAAGTATGTTTAAGTGTATAAATATGTAATAAATTTATATAAGTTTAGAAGTTTTTATTTTTTTTTTTTTTGTAAATATTTTTGTTTTTGGTGTTATTTACAAGCTTTATTTTTGGCTATTTACCATAAAAATTTGTGCTAGCAATTTATTCAAATAGTTTGTTTTAGTTTAGTTTTGTTTATATAATTTTTTTTTTTTTTTTTTTTTTTTTTAATTTATTGTTTTGAAATTTTCGCCCGACTTTACGATTTCATGTTGTATTTTATTACAATTTGATAGCTGCATTTAATTGATTTTTTAAGCTAAATATTTTATGTTATTTATTTATTTTATTTTTTTTCATACGTTAGCACTTGTGTACAAATGTACTCGTACTATCATGTTGACTCAATATTGTTACAAACAGCTACAACTTGTTAGTTTGTTTTTGTGTACTCGTAGTTTGAATCTATAGTTTATTTAATAGACTTGATTTTATATAAATTCAAAGTTTATTAAGAGTTACTTTATTATGAAATTTATTTTTTTTTAACAAAAAATATTTTTTTTTTTTTTTAATTTATTTGTTTGTTTGAAGAATTTCAGTGAGGTGTTACTTTTATTACTTTGTCTGGTGGTTAAACATTTCATTTAATATATAAAAAAATAAACATTAAACTTCTTATTAAAAAAAAAAAATTATGTGGACTTTATAAGGTAAGCATTCTGAAAATATGAAAAACTTTCATGACATTTACAGTGTAAAACAAAACCTTAATAAATTGTTGCAAAAATGATGCGTCTTTCTAATTGCATCCACGTAATAGAACCCAACTGTAATAAAATTTTAATTAATGCTTCTGCCACAGTTTATTATTTTTCCTGTCTAATATCATACACAACTTTGTATTTCTTATCCCTAAATCAATTGAAACCTTCTTCTATATTTTTTAATAAACATAAAGTAAATGAAATACTAATACAGCCATATACACTGAAAGAATAATTCGTTAATTTTAACCCATGACAACGTTTCATTAGAATCAGGAAAACATTTGAACTGTTATAAGTCCATTTAAATAAAAGAATGATGAAAGCGATAATTTTAACAAGATAAGGACACCATGTAACTAGAATTACCATTAACTTGTACCACTTTCATATACAACAGCTCATTTCATTAATTCAATGAAATATTTCATTAAATTTAACAATTAATATTTTATTGCATTAATGAAATTTTCATAAGGCAAATGAAACATCATAATTGGCTGAAAAATAATAATAAATTTGTTTAATTCCATTAATAAACAAAATATTTTCAGTGTAATATTGATTTCAAATCAGTTAAACAAAATTGTTTAACAAATTTAAATAAAGCAAATTTTTAATTAGTTTATTTTTATGAATATTGCAGCAAAGCTAAGCCTACTGTACAGTTATTTTTATATCACCTAAAAATGTTATTCTATAACAACATTCTGATTGCAAACGAAAGCAAAAGAAAACCAGTCATTCATTTTAGAATGAAAAAGCAACGGCTACTATCTTTTGACGTAGCATTTATATGAATAGTATATTAATCTCCAATTAAAAAAAAACCGCTGTGCGTAAAAGTACTTAAAAAATTCAAGCACTTAATATAGTTTGTCCCAATAAGACTGATTTGTATTACGCCGCTTAATCACTGCATTCGAGAGCGAGTACACTATCGTATCGAATAATATTTCGATACGTATCAGACATGGCTGAACCATACACAGTAAAGCATATAAATAGTACAACAAACACTGAATTACAAAAACAATCTTATCGTATGTGTCAAATAAAAAGGAGAAAATTGAATGCAGATACTTTATGTATTTTGAGCATAAAAGCAATGGGGCACACAGCATGTAAAAAAAACTTTGACAGCTCTCAATACAAAACGATGGAGAGCAAAATAGGAACAGCTGCTTTATTCGCTTTACCGTGTCGATTAAGCAAATCATTTCCTACTATATCTATCGAATCGTATTTTTGTTCATATTGCATTGTTCCGAATGCAAATAAATAAGAAAGAACTGCAGCATGCATTTAGTCAAAAATTGTGCAAAAAGAATTTTTGAAAAATTGCTTCTTCTGACATCTTTTTCTTTAAAATCAAAAGACGAAAATTTATTAAAAATTGTAATAAATAATGGGCCATAATTATAATCATAAAAAGTATGCTTTTATTAAGAGCTGATTTTTGTTCATAAGAATTTAACGAATTAAAAATCGATTTTAAAAAAATACCGACTTTAGTCTGCCTATGATTATAGGCTAATGCTTTTATCAAAAAAAAAAAAAAAAAAAAAAAAAAAAAAAAAAAAAATTAAAAAATATAAATACAAATATTGACGTAGATTTTAAAGTAAAAGTTATGAAAAATTTCTACAATATTCACTTTAAAGTCTACGTTAATATTTTTGTGGTTAAGGGGGTAATGTTTTTAACCTAAAACTAATTAAAACTTTTTTTTAACTTTTTGTTGCTCGTGCTCGTTAAAAAAGTAATTTTTTAAAAGTGATATCTATTTACTAAGGTTATACTCGATCGAAGACTATCATCTCAAATAGCCCGATATCGAGTTTCATGATATTAAAATGAAAAATTTTAATAGATTTTACTAGATATTGAAAGCGGGGATTAGACCCCAGCTGTCTGTCAGATCCAAGCCGTTTACTTGAAACTAAAAAAAAACTCTGTTATCATATTCCTGTAACGAATACCGTTCACAGTCACCGCAATTTCGGGCTTAACTTCAAAAAACTAAGGCCTGAACAAAGTCCGTACCAGACATTTGACTGCTGTGGATACATTTGTTTGTCGTGGATTGCGTGTGAATTCTCTAAGCCCCGAATTTCACAATTTTGTGTAATTGAAGCCATTCATATGAAAATTCGCTTCATTAAAAATGATTTTTATTTCGAAAAATTGTTATTGACTTCACTTTGCTTTATTACCAATTAAACGAATTGCCAAAGCGGATGTTTCATTCCAAACTTAGCCGGAATATAACTTCTTTACACTCCAGTACAAAAAATACGTGTTTTTATTTTAAAATGAAAAAGTGCCTTATAGCCAAATTTACTTTAGTTAAAAATAAACGTTTTATTCTTGCTTTAGATACCTTTTTTAATTAAAATATTTAATGAATTTAAAGTCAAAATTTATTTTAAATTAGTGAAAAAAAAATAAAATTTTCTGTTTAAAAATAAATTTTTTTTGTCTGCATCCTAAACAGATCGGATGTTTAAAATTTTTCAAATTTATTTTTTTTTAACTTTGTTATAAATTTTTTTATTATTTTATTTTTTTTTTTTAATTGAAATTATTCAATTTCTTGCAATAAGTTTATTCATTTTCTTTATAAAAAAAAAATTATGATAATAAAGCTGAACCGCATATAGAATAGAAATTAAATCAGTATGATGGATTTAATTATTGTTGGTGCATATTTGAAATTTGTGACTTTGTTTATATTCAAGAAGAAAACAAATGGCATTTAAATTTTAATTTAGGCAAATAAAATAGAAAATTTAATTGAATTTCTAATTATTTATTTATTTGTTTGACTATTATTAACTGGGGCTAATAATGCTAATAACAATAAGGCTAAAAGCTAATATAAAAAATTTCTTTTTTCTTCATTATTGTTTGATGTTTCTTAAATGAATGTTAAAAAATGAGTTTAATTTTTAATTAAGTATTTCGTTTATGGTTTTGTTTTATTTTTCATATCAAAGGCTTTTGTTTAATTAACTGTTTTTTTTTTTTTAATTTAAATATTTTATTGATAAAATAATTTTCCTTTTTTTTAATTGGTGTATTGACATTGTTAAACATTAGTTTTAAGTTTTATATTTAATTTTTATAATTAATGGCATGACTTAAAAACAAAAACAATTCGTTTGTTTTTAATTTATAAAAGAAAAATCAAACATTTTTTAAGTAGATTTTCATATATAAAAAGTGTAATAAAAAAAATTTTTTTAAATATAATTTAGTTAGTGAAATATTGAGGAAAGATTTAATTAAAAAAAATATATTGAAATTTGAGAATAAAAATGTATCAAAGGAGAGTCGAAGAAAATCATATTTATTGAATTTTCTTAATATTTTGTTGGTAATTAAAAAATAAGAAGACTTTAAAGCTTAAGGGCTTTGAAAAGAATAACATACTAAAATGTAAACCCTTTTTTTATTTAGAGGCAAGGATTTAACCACCACCTAAACTTAACGCCTGAACTATACGTGGATCAGCTTTACTACCCTCACGAAATTCTTCTAATGTTAATTTGCCATCATGATTTTTATCCATTTGATCAAATATTTTATCCACACGTTTCTGTGGTGTATTTTCATCCTCCGCCTGTGGCTGTTGCCCCTGTTATTGAGGTTAAACGTTTAATAGAAACCAAATAAAACAGAATTAAATTGTAAATAAAAACTAAAATAAGAAATCTTAAAAGTCATGTTTTAAATGAACATGATTTTTGTTAATTTTTTTTTAATTTTTGCTTATGTAATTTTATACGTACCACCATTTGATAAATGGCATCAACAATGTTGTACATTTCCTCTCGCGTTATATAACCATCATTATCCACATCGTATAAACGAAAAGCCCCTTTTGGTGTTTCCATTTATTTTACATTTTAGCAGAGTAGGCAAATTAAATGCAGATTAAATATAAAAATGTTAGTGTAACACAAAAAAATAAACAACAACAAAAAAAAAATTATAGCAAATCTAGAAACAACATTTAAATGTGTTAAAAGTTTTTTCTCTTTTGCTTGGCTTTTTATGCTACAATTTTGTCAGCATGCTTACACACATTTAAACATTCACAACAATTATTAAAATCACACAAAAAAAGCAAAAAAAAGTTTATGAAAAAACTGTGTTTTTTTAAGCCATGACTATTGTAATGACATTTTAAGTATCATTTGCAAAAAACCAAAGAAGTACAAATATAATTAAAATAAGTTTTATTCACGATAAAATGAAAAAAAAAATTGAAAAAAAGACACAAAAAAAATATATGAAAAATGATTCAATTAGTTTTGATGTAAAAGTTCAACACACACTAGTGAAATAAAAACAATTGATTCAGACATGGATTGTAAAAGGAAGGAAAAGAAAATTTTCCCTTCAAAAGCTGCTAAAAAAGTGGGTTACATATTTTAATCAAGCAGTAAAACTTTTATTTAATTAACAAGAATACAAATTCATATACAATTACTCATAGCATTTTTCATTGAGCGTGAAGTAAAAATCTTATAGGGAAAAATGTTATTGACGATAGGGATGAATATTACTGAAGATTCAGAGTACCGTCTGATGAAATGGTCCATATAGGTATGCTATCCCCTTCAGTACTTATTGTACTGAATAAATAACTCATGAGAATGTCATGAGTAAAAGAATAAATTTTAAAACCAACACAATTTCTGGAATTAAGCACAAATAAAGATTAATATTTTGTTAAACTTTTAAATTCCAAATAGAAATTATTACATAATTTGTACTTCATTATAAAAAGAAAAGAATCCAAAAAGGATGAAATTCAATTAATATAAAATGGTATAAAAATGCTAACATCTTAAATATAGTTTTTTTAATAAATTGTTTTTACCAACTTTCTAACAAAGTAACACCGATTCTTACAATTGTTTATTAAGATTTATTTAGCGGCCAAATAGGTCTCATTTCATTTTGAACACAATTGTTTCTATTTTTTTTAAACTTTGGGATATGTTAATACGTTGTATGACTCTATATAATAAAATAAATCGCTTTGTTAGGTAAATCAAAATCAAATAAATGTTTTTGTTTTATAAAAACACATTAAAGAATGATGTGTTATTCCCATAAATTTATTATTATTTCACTTTTTTAACACAAAACATTAAACACAATTATTTTCTTTTAAAAATAATTTATTTGAGCAACATAGGGCGGGGAAATGTTAGACATATTAAATGATTTATTTAACTTGAAACATAACAAATAAAATTATACACAATATAAGCACATACAAAAACATAAACGTAAGCTTAGCAAAGCAGTATTGATATTGCAATAAATCTCTAGCAACAACAAGTAACAATTTACTACAATTAAAAGGAAAATATAAAAACTAGGGAAATAAATAAATTAATGTTGAAACCAACAATCAAGAAAAGGTGAAATAAAGGTGATTGTAAGAAAAATAATATTTTTTTACGGTTTCTAGTATAAAAGCCATTAAACTTTATTGAAAGTAACTTGTTGTTGCTGTTTTTCTTTTTAACTGTTATAAAAAATTATTATACAACAAACACTTAAAAGCTTTTCATCATTTAACTTACATTGTAATTTTTCATCTAAATTGCCTTTCGATGTTACCGACAAAGCTCGTATAAATTCTTCAAATTCTATGGAACCATCCTGTGTTAACAGCAGATTGTGTTTATTTGATACAAAAATGGTAAAAAAAAAGAAAAAAAAACAAAATTATTTAAAAAAAAGTTAATGTTACAAAATGTAAACACAAGTAATGTGTATTAGTGCTGCGAATGTGCATAGTTGTTGCTTTTGATAAATTGATCCATGTCAATAATTTTTATTTCAAAAGTGATGACCAAATTTTGTTAATTAAAAGGTTTTGTTTTAACTCACAAAATAAAACACAAGAGTAAATAAAAATTTTACTTTTTGTTTTTCTTTCATAACACAACTAATTGTATTGAATAATTTATTGAATTAATTTATTTTAAATTTCGTCCTATAATGATGGCAAAAATTACCAAGTGATTTGAAAGCATAAGTGTCTTTGCGAAAGGTTTTCAAATTACAAAATTATGTGATGGAACACCTTTTTTAGGCTTTCAAACCACATTGACAAAATGCCTGTTAAATAATAAATACACTCATTGCCACTTTCAAAACACTTTTGAAAGCTTCTAGTGAATACTCCACAATGACAAAGCAAAACATTCATACTGACTGGGTGGTAAAGTCATGGCTATGCCATAAAAATATTAATGTGTTTAATGGCCTCCCCTACTAACTGCATCTTAACATCATTGCAAATATTTGGGGATGACTACCTCGTAAAGTGTATGCTTCTGGTAAGCAGTATACTACCAAAGAGGAACTAATTCAAGTCATAAAGGAAACTTGGTCCACCATTTCATTCGATCACATAAAATCTTGGTATGATTCTATTCCCAATCGAATTTACGAAACAGTCTATAAAAATTTAGGTTTTACGCGTAATTAAAAAGCGTTTAAATGTATGAAAGCAAAACCAGTTTACATATTCAACCCATTTTTCAATAACAACTAAATTACTTTTAAGTAGAAATAAAAAATAATGCTTGAAATCGATATTGTGACAAATTTGTATGAAAAATTTATCATAATTTTTATTTATTAGTCATTTTGAATACCAGCATTTTTTTCTTTTAGAAACTATAAGCTTTTGAAAAAATTTTATTAAAGGGTCCTATTCATGTGGCAGGTAGGGTATATGTACAGTAAAATAAAGTTTTTTTAAACAAAATTTTAAATATTTTTTTTAATTAAAGACCCTTCAAATCTAAACTTTAATTTTATAACTTATTTTTGGTTTTTTTTTTTTAATTTTTAATCTAAGCATTTGCTTTAATCACAGCATTATTTTATATCGTACTTCCTTAAAATTTAATAATTATTTGAAACCTTTTTTTTATAATATAAAACGAAATAATAGAAAATTTTTAAATGCACAATTTTCATTAATTACTTTTGTTTAGTTTCATCTCTTTCTTTACCAACCACGAGAAAAAAGCATTCATGGCAACAAGTAAACAACAAACTAATCCACTGAAGCCAAAATAAAAATATTTCAAACTTTAGATATTTTAGCCAAAAGAAGAAGAGATTAAATAGCACAAAGCTGGTGTATTGCAAGTAGATATGGACTAGCATAGAAGCAAAACTATAAATCATTGAAATGCTTTAGTATATGGGGGGAAAACCATAAAAAAAATAAACAAAAATCGAACTTTGAATGAGGGTGAAAATGCAAAAGCCATTTCATGATTGTTTTAAATAATTCCTGCAAAATAAGTAAGTAAACTTTTATTAAATTTAATTTTAAAAATGTATATAGAAAACCATTAATAGCTGTTATTCATAAGCAGAACATTAGTGGGTCTAATTGACACAAAAAAAAACAAACCAAAGACTAGATGTTTGTAATTATTGAGATTAACTTTCGATTACATAAGAAATAAAATTTTTTATATCGAGTATTTTTTATAATTTGTTTTTTTTTTTTTTTTTTTGGAAAACAATAATTTTTATTCATACGAGTATGTGAAAGAGAGAGAAGAATAAACAATAAAATGTGTTTGTTCATATTTAAAATGTTGATTCCATAGTGTAATTGTTAGTGCAAAATGTGAAAACAAATGTCAAAATCTACACACACAAATAAAGAAAAACATGTATGTGTATAATTTTGTGTAAACAAGAACTAATAAACACAAAGAAAAATTAAACAAATTTCGTACACGCAAAGAAAAAATTTAAAAAAAAATTGTTAAATTAGATCAAACAAAAAACAAATGTAAACAAAAAACAAATTCACATGATATAATGACACTATGGTTGATTCTGAATTTTGTTTATTTAGTTCAATGACTACTTTTGCCAAGTTTTTTTATTTTCTTTTTTTGAAATTTTTGAAACTTTTCTGTTTGCCTATTTAGTCAATTCTCAATTAGTCAATTGGTCATACTTAAATTGGCACGGCAAGCGTTCTTTATCTGCCAAAAAATTTCTTGCCCCTACAAAATTATGGAGCATACCGAAATAACGTGCCGATAACGCTGAGCAATTGGAAAATTTGATTTTGACAGCACTCGTTTTGTAGTGAAGTTGCCTGCAAAACACTTGCGTTTTTTTTTTTTTTTTTTTTTTTTTGTTAGATATTTTTGAATAAATAATAACGTTTCAGCTAGTTTTTTTTTTTTAATTTAGCATTTTTAATTCTATTTTTGCTTGTCTTTATTGGTAGTGGAATTTGTTTATATTTAGGATAATTATTTATACCTCTAAAAGGTATGAAATCAAATACGTGACGTTTTTTTTAAAGTTATGCACTAAAGGGCTGCACAAGCATACTTGCAAGCCATACATCACTAGAAACATATGTAATATTTTATAACAAAAAGTGATTGTAAGCCATTTCAAGTATGCTTGTGCAGCCCTTTATTATGCACCTTTAAAAAATAAAATTTTTTTTGGAGTAGATTTTCTAATAGGAAAAACTTAAAAACATCTATTTTCACAGTTCACAAAGATTTTTCTTTCCCTTTTTGATAAAAAAAAAATAATATTTTGAAAAAAAATTAACTCCAAAACCGAAAGTAAAAAATTTAAAAAGAGTTTTTCAAAGAATTCGACAATTTAAAAAATTTTTTTTTCAAAAAGTAGGTCGAAGTATATTTAAATTATTTTCGACAGTATTTACTTAAAATTTTTACTAAATTCTATTCAATGTTGGCCTCAAGTATTAATATAGAAAGGCTTAAGAAACAAACATCCACCCAAGGAAATAATTCTAGTCCATACAAATAAGCAATAAACTTGAAAAATAAACATTTAAAAAAAATATTGAGTATTTGCTTTCATACCTACTAGAGGTATATTAAAATTAATCCAAATCTGTCCGCTTCTCGTGAAATGATCATTTTGAGATTTACTCTTATATAGAAAAAAGAAGAGGCAACGCTATATAATTTGCAATAACTCGAGAGCCAGCTCTGGGATTAAACTTACTAAGAGACGTAAGTATTGACTATAACCTTTATATTGTGCTCTTATAATTTTTTTATAGTTCTTGTAGTTCTTTGCTAGATATTTAAAATTAAAAACTTCTTTCTTAAAAAATTTATTAAAAATACAAAATTAACAAAAACATTAAATTTTGTTCTTACTGTTGATACTTGCAAGTGGTACAAATAAAATTAGAAATATTTCATAAATTTAAATTTATTCACATTTTATTTGTGGTAACTAACCCAATATGATTTATAAATCTTATAATGAAGGTTTTTTTTATTTTTAATGTAGGGCGCAGTATCGTAGTTGCTACCACTAAATTGTAAATAAGCTTAAGCTACGGTCACATTAAACAAATATTTCGCGAAATAAACATAATCACTATGTCATCTACATATACGTTTATTTATTTTAAAAAAAATATTTGCTTAGATTAGTTTAATTTGTTATTCAAATAAACTATACTTTCATTATAATATTATTTGAATAATATTTTTTTTAATACAAGTATAATTAGACTATAAAAATATTTGGCAAAATGTAGTGGTTACTCTTATTTAGACAAATTTTTGTTTAATATGACCGTTGCTTTAGAAGTTGTAAATGGAGCTTAATGAAAGAGGGCTCATTTTATTTTTACTAAAAGGTGATTTTATAAGAACTATCGGAAATTTAAAAAAAAAAAACACATAAAATTCAGAAAAATGCATGAAATATTTATTTGGATCGATAGTTGGGTCGATATAATTTAATGTTTGAAGATTATTTCATGCAAATGTTGGCCGCGGCTGCGCCTCAAATGGTCCATCCGCTTAGTCCAATTTTGGCATACTCTTTACAACATTTTGGCCGGTATTTCACGAATAATGTTGGCAATGTTGGCTTCCAGTGCGTCAATCGAAGCGGGCTTGTCCCTATAGACATTAGCCTTAACATAGCCCCACAAAAAATAGTCTAGAGGCGTTAAATCGCACGATCTGGGCGGCCAATTGACTGGTCCCAAGCGTGAAATAAACTGTTCACCGAACTCGCCTCTCAATTGGTCCATTGTTTCGCGTGCTGTGTGGCATGTGGCACCGTCTTGTTGAAACCACATGTCATGCAAGTCAAGCTCTTCCATTTTGGGCAAAAAAAAGTTTGTTATCATCGCACGGTAGCGCTCACCATTCACAGTAACGTTGTGATTCGCATCATCTTTGAAGAAATACGGCCCAATGATGCCGCCAGCCCATAATCCGCACCAAACGGTTGTTTTTTGTGGATGCATTGGTAGCTCTTGCAATGCTTCTGGCTGCTCTTCACTCCAAATACGGCAGTTTTGCTTGTTCACATATCCATCCAACCAGAAATGAGCCTCGTCGCTGAACACAATTCTTCGATAAAAAAGTGGATCTTCATCTAACCAGTTGTATCTTATAAGGCTTCACACCCAAATCCTTCCGCAAAATTTTCCACGTAGTGGAGTAACAGAGGCCCAATTGCTGCGAACGGCGCCGAATCGATAATTCACGGTCATCACCAACACTGGCCAATACGGCTGCGATATTTTCTTCAGTTCGCACTCTACGTAAGCGTGTTGGTGGTTTAATGTCCAACAATGTAAATTTGGTGCGAAATTTTGTTACAATAGCCCGAATAGAAGCCTCAGTAGGTCGATTAAACTGACCATAAAATGGAAGAAGCGCGCAATGAACTTTCTTAACAGAGCACGCATTTTGGTAATAAAATTCAATAATTTGCAAGCGTTGTTCGTTTGTAAGACGATTCATGATTAAATTATAGACCAAACTGAAGATGTTTGACAGTGACACAAGATACAAAACGTGCGTGAGCTGTCAAAACTAGTGTTGCCAAAAAGATAATAGCAAAAAAATCACTCTTTATAATATTTACAAGTATCAACATTAACAACAAAATTATTTGCTATTTTTAATAAATTTTGTTAAGATTTTTTTTTTTTTCAATTTTCTTGAAAAAATATGTTTTTTGGACAAAACCATATGAAACGTCATTTTGTAGACCTGTGCCATGAAATGAATGAAAATTTAAATTTCTCAACAAACAGAATTTTCTATGACAGAAAAGAAAAAAACTAAATTCATAACAAGAAAAAAGAAAAGAGAAAAAATATAACTCCCTTTTTATTCTTAATTGGAGTTATTAATTTATCACTTGCTGTACTGCACTACTTATGGCATTTTTTATTCTCCAAAAACATTCTACCTCTAAATTATGTAATATTTTAAACAGATTACCTAAAAGTGCACAAAGTTATGACTTTTTTATGATTTCAATAGAATAAAAATAACCATTTTATAAATTTACAGCTTTTAAAGTGATTTTGGAAATCTGATAGAAAAATAAAAATTTTTGCTTTAAATGGATTTTTGTAAAGAATATCTTTACGCAGAAAATGTTGAATCTGGTTTTTAATATATAATCAAATTAAATAATTTTCTTAATTGTATAAACAAGTAGTTGACACAGTTGTAAAAAAAGGCAGTATGTCACCCTCACTTATAAATTGAGTGCAAAACATGAAGCATTTTTGCATATTTTATTTGCAACATGTTGAGAACAAAATATGAAGAATTAAACATTATTTTGACACTAGAACGCAAACATTCTTGGATAACATGCATCATTTTTGTTACAAAAGAAATTGCCATTAGTTTCAATTAATTGCGACTTTAGAATGTACATTTTTAAGAAGATTTTCAAAAAGAAATTTTTTGAAATTATCTTGAAAAAATATCTTTTCGTGGTAAAATATTTATTATAAAATAATTTAAATTTTATTTTATTTATAAGTTCAATCAGAGAGCTAATTATCGAGCTATTGAAAATTATATCCACCGCCACCACAAAATATTTTCGAATAATTTGAGACATCATATTCATAATTCATATTCATAATTAATCGAAACGAATACAAATACAGTTACAAATTTTTCAGTATTGACCACTGTCATTTTTATAAAACTCATACGCTACGAAGTTCACAAAGTTACAGCATGTTTGTATATCATTTCTTCCCAGTATAATAAAATATTAAAAAGTATTACTAAATTCTAATTAGTTATTTAAGTAAAATGTGTTTTCAATTCTAATAAATTAATTAAAAAATAATAAATTTTAATTAAATACAGGAAAAATAAAAATTAAAATCAATATTTCACTCAAGCAAATAACAAAATAATGATGATACGAGTACACTTACATTATTTTCGTCAAACACCCGGAAAACTAATGAGGCAAATTTACTGGGATCTCCTTGAGGAAAAAATTGCTTATAGATTTTTATAAAACCCTAAAGACACAATTACAAAATGATTTACAGAAGCAACCAGCCAGTATTTAGTTAAAATGAAATACAAAAAAAAAACAAACAAAAATGTGACATGTGAGTTGAAAAATTATTAGAAAAAAAAAGAAACAAACAAATTGAAACATGTAGAAAATCATATTCATATCAAGAGAATGAGCACAACATAATGTAACAAAATATTTAGTGGCGCCACAAATGACAGCCAATGACGCCATAAAGGAACATAAACCATAAAAAAAATAGTAAAAATGGCAGTAACCAGCAAAGTTGTTTTAGTATTTTTGTTTTTATATAACGTTAAAGTTGTTATTGTTGTTTGGAAAAATATTCAACAAATCCACAAAACAAGACATCAGCGGCAATATTTTATTTAATTAAAAATATCGCGCAACAACAATAAGGTTCAATACACAGACACACACACACCAATTTCAAAACACAAAAACAAGTTTATAAGCAAGTAAATATAAAATAAAATGACAACAAAACAACATCAACAAAATATTGTATAAAAAAGGATACATAATAATTTGTAGATACATAAAGTTAAATGCGGTAGAAAGTAAAAGTTTTGTACATGAGCAAATATTTCAATATAGAAAATGGAATTTTTAGGTTTCAGTTTTGTATGGATTTCCACATCAGCAGCGGCAGCATGATCCATTATTTTGCAATTTAAATAATATAATTTTGTTGGAAAGGAAAGTATAACAAGAGGAAAGAAATAGACAAAATTTTGTTTAAGGAAAAAGTAGAAGACAAGAAAAAAAAGGAAAAGATATAAAATTTTATGAATATATTTTATGTTAAGGAAATATTTCTATTTATTTTATTTTGTAAGTTTTGATTGCAAATAAAAGAAAATTATTTTTTGTTGTTGTTTAGTTTAACACTAATACAGGCAGCTGAAAAGAGAATTTTATCTATCGAATCATATTAAATAGCGTTGCCAGTATAGCCTTTTTGGTGGCTACAATTAGCTTTTTTTCTCGCATTTAGCTTTTGAAATTGTTTAGAGTAAATTTTTTTTCTATTTTTTTTTCTTTAATTTTCGAAGCCCTATTATAAATGATATAATTATTTTTAATGTTATTTTTTTTTTGGAAACTGAAAATAATATAATATTTCTAAAAAAATTCATCTTGAAACACAATTTTTTTACATGCACGTAGTTTGGTGTCTCTCTTTCAAAGTTTGTTTTACAAACTCCTCAGCAAAAAAATTTTAATTAGAAAGCGAAAACTAAACTAACTTGAAAAAACTGCATTTAGTTGCTCAAAAATACTAAAGTGTCGAAAAAGATACTTTTTTTTATATAAAAAAAAACTTTGGAATGAAAAATGTTCATTTGAATTAGTTAAGAATTTAACATTTAAAGGAAATCAAAAGTATACTTGAAAATTTATGATTTCTTGCTTCACAAAAATGAATCTAACAAAAACATTCCCTTATGCCTGCACAGTGTTAATCTGTCAACAAAAATAGTTTCACAAACAAAAGATTTGTCATTTACATTTATTTACATTTCCGCCATTACTTACTTGCTCTGTGAGTAAACCATTGGGACAGTCTTTTAAGAATCCTTTATGCCTGCGTTTTTATTTTTGTTTTTTTTTTTTTATTACAAAAGAAAGTTTGTTTTGATTTTATTACGAAAATAGAATATAAAAAAGAACAAATCAAGAATTATTAAAATGCTACTGTGTTTCGCACAAGAAACCAGTAAACGGAATAAAAAATTAATTCGCTGCAGTAAGGCAGCAATAAAGAGATAATAAATAAAAAAAAAAAATTAGAAAAGGAAATATAAAAAGAAACTTACCATTGTCTGATTTCTTTTTCTGTAACTGAAATGAGATAAAAAAAAAAACAAAAGAAAACGGAATTATTAAAAAAATTCTATTCTTAATTTATACGCAACAATCATAAAAAATAATTATTTTACAAATTAGAAATCTAGTAATAGAAGATTTTGCACATTGTCATTGCAATTAATTTGAATACAAAAGTTAGTGAAAACGTATGAGTAATAAAAAATTACTTATACGTTCTATAGGTCAAGTATGTTGCTTAGAAAATTATTCAAAATTCATATCTATCAAGGAAATTGAGGTACCAGACGGTAAATGCTCCGCTAAGCTATTGAACAGAAATAAGAAGGATATTTCCACCCTGATGTCTGTAATTACTGGCCACTGGGCGCTCGGCATGCAGAGTTCCATTCAACGCAAACTGGCGTATTCGCCAGGCATCTGCTAATATTAAGACAGTTTTTTTTTTTTTTTGTGTTTGTGAGTAGCCGGCTTTTATGGCTTTGAGGCACATTTAATGGACGGGCTACATCATTCGAGTCTATTTGTACTTTCGTAAATAAATAAAAAAAATACTTACATTTTATTTACCCATTCTTATGCGTCACTCGGCATAATAATAGTCAAATGGCATTTGCTTGCTTGTTTTTAAGACAGATGAATGAATACTTTAAAAGACAATTCCATGAAATAAACAAGACAATAAATCTTATACTGAAAACATTTAGCCATGATCATCAACAACAATACTGGCAAATATAAAACACTTATTTTTTATATTTTTAGACATTTTTCCGATAAAATGTTTTCCAAATAAATGCACAAAGGATATATGTAATAATATTTATTTTCTTCTCTTCGTGTGCTATAAACAGAAAATATAAATTTAATTGTAAATGTGAAACGCAAAAATATGTCAAACGAATGTATGAGTGATAATGAAATGTGACTTGAAAGGTTTTAGTCATAAAAATAGTCAAAGCAAGCAATTTGTTATTACAAAGAAAAAGGAAAAAATTTGGAAGTTAAACAAAAAATTAAATACGTCATGAATATGCTAAAAGAAAATATAGGGTATTTAAAAAAATAAAAGTAAAGCAAAGGTTCGCATTTAATTCAAATTTTGGTAATGTGATGATAAAATTTGTTATAAATATATTAAACTAAAATAACGAGTTTTTAAAAATAAGAGAATTTTTTTAATTCAGTCTAAACTGAATTTTCTCAGAGCAAAATTTTGTTTTCATTTCCAAAACCATAATTTTCTCTATGCTAACAAAAAAAAATTTTTATTCATAACTAGATGTTTTTGCCCAATCTCGCCCGGTCCGGTCCTTTAGTATGTGAGTCGATATGCTTATAAATCATATTTATAAATTTTTCGAAGAATCTGCTTACATATTAAATTTTAATTGCTAAAAAAACCCAACCAAATAAATACAGCTATTCATTATTTTATAAACTGGCTCATAAATATGCTAGAATTATTAGCAGAGGCGCCAACTAAAGTATTAAATAAAATATTTCAAAGCATAACTTCAGGCTTTAATTAAGTACGGGCATACATCTTTTTGAATTATAGACTGAAAATCTTTTAGAGTGAAATCCTTAAAAAGTGGGATTAAAAATGGGCGTGGCTGATTTAAAAGTATATATAGTAGAGTTCATGATGATGCTTGAGAGTATACTGATCATAAAAGTCAAAAATTGTAAGGAATACGACAGTTAATCCTAGGGTAACCAGACTTGAAATTAATATAAACAGCATATTTAAGAATATGTATTGTTTTTTTTTTTATTTTAAAAAGAAAAACAGTACTTTTAAGAAAACGAAGTACAAAACAATACGATTAGCATTACTAATTAGTCCTACCCTGGGCTCCATCAGCCTTAAAACTTATCCTATATGACACCAAAGTGTTTATTTCATATTTTATAACAATTTATTACTCTGTAATAACTAAAAAAATTTAAGTTAATTAAAAAAGCATAAAAAAAGCTGTAAGTTGAAAACTTAGACTTTTAAAATGTTCTAAAAAAATATTCCTATTCAAATTCTATAATATTCTATATGTCCTGAAAATTTTACTTGTGTAAAGAAATGTCAGAAATATATCAAAACTTAAAACATGCGTAGAGGTAATTTGTTGTTATCTAAATATATTTCACAAAATTTGATGTAAAATGTAACTACGAGTATAAGCCACGTTACGAAAGTAGAGAGTAGGTGTAATATTTATTAATAAAAGGATTATAGATGTTAAGTTACTCTAAAATTAATGACAAATAATTTTTTTTAAATAATTAATGTCTGCTGTAAAAAAACGCGAGCATGTGCCACACCTGAAATCAAAAGTATGAGTTGCTTGGAAAATGGCTATTTTAATGGCTACTGAACTGATTATGTACTCTTAAAACTTGCTCAGCTAAATAAGAAAGAAATAAGTTTTTTACTCACAAATCGGGAAACGATGGAATTTTATGTTTTAATACTTATCGATGTGAAACTTCTCGCATGTGGTTAAATTTTAAGGTCCGATGTTGATTTTGAATAAAACACAAATTATTTGCCATTTCTTTTTATTATAATAATATGGAATGATTCAATTATGTATGAAACAAAATATCGGCCAAATAGCGGCACACCTTCATCCGATGGTCCAAATTTTCGATGACGCTGAGGCATAATTGAGGTTCTATGCCGTTAATGTGCAGAATTATCTCATCCTTTAGCTATTGAATTGTTACTGGTTTATCGATGTACACCCTTTCTTTCAAAAAATTCCAAAGAAAGAAGTCCAACGGTGTCAAATCACATGATCTTGGCGGCCAATTGACATCGTCACCACGTGAGAGAACACGGCCATTGAATTTGTCCTGCATAAGAGCCATTGTTTAGTTAGCTGTGTGGCAAGTGGCACCGTCCAGTTGAAACTACATATCATTGACATCCATATCTTCCAAGTCGGGCCATAAAAAGTTCGTTATCATCTCATGATATTTGGGCACGACGACGAGTTGAGGTGGACCGCTCTTCAGCCACACTATCGCCAACAGCAGCAACATTTCCTACAGTACGAGCTGTACGAGCACATCTTCTACAAATCTGGATTGCTCAAATTTATGCACGACTTTTTCGATTGTACGCATATATGGACAATTAAATTGACCGAAAAAAACACGAAGTGCACGATATGCATTTTGATTTGAATGCCCATTTTCATAATAAACCTGAATAACTTTAAGGCATTGCTCGATTGTGTATCTTTCCATGGTTCAAATTGCGTTAGTCTGAAATTGATAAATGTCAAATGAAATGCAACATCGGCCCTTAAAATTTAAGCACCCTTTAGTTATAGAAACTAGCCACTGGTAGAAGTTTAACGTTAGCCGATAAGTAGGCTTTTAAAACCGCAAAACTAAAAGTTCTGTAAACAAAAAACAGTATTATATGCCAACAATTCAAAGATCCATAAAGTAATCTCTTGCTTGCCAGTTAAATATTGAGCAATAAATCAAAGCTGCTCCTTTCAAGTATTCTAAATAAGCAAGAAACTTTATTCAAGTGGCCTGTTGTCTGTTATTGAAAGATTTAAGAAAGTTTTGTTGAATTTATAAGCAATTATTTCACAATCTTTCAGTTAAATCAGGAAACCATTTTAAAAATACTTCTGAAAAGAATGCGTGAAATAAAAAGAAACGAAAAAGCAAAAGTAGCAAAATTTTTAAAAGCAAACTTGGGCACAAATTTATGTGGCCATTTGTGAAATAAACTACTAAACAAAAATAAAAAGGAAAAAAAAGAGAAAACACGAATGCGTTTGGAATTTATAGAATTTCTAAAAGTCAGAAAAAGTTTTCTTAACAAAAAATATACTAACGCAATCATTTGGTGTTCTAAAAGGTGCTGCTGTTGCTCTTGCTGTAGAAATTATTGTGAGTAAAAGACTAAACGATTTCAAGTACTCAAGTATTCATGTACTATTGAAAAAAAGTAGGAGGAAATAGCCAGTACCAAATTGGAATTGTGTACATGCGAGTAACACAAGTTAAATAACGCTGTAATTGTTGTTGACCTTTAGTATCAGTGTGAGTGTAGTGGAAACAGGTCAACACAATAAATTCAATTTCTCTTTGGTTCTTACAAAATAAATTGTATTTTTGGATGGCACCGAATAATATTAAATATTTGGCCTTGGTACAAGATAAAAGGGGTTTTAAATGAAGGTTTGTAAAATGTTGGTAATTTATTAAATGTTAGACTGGCCAACAAAACAAAATATTAAATGGTATTTACTAGTAACTTACAATTTATTTTTAAAATCTCAGCTACTCGTATTAATTATTTGGCAATCTGTGGCTATTGCTTCCAAGTCAAATTTAACCAATTGATTTGAAACAAGTTTTAAGCTATTCTGAAACTTCAATTTTACCTTTTTGTTGTAGTTGTTTGAAATTTTTTTGAAAGCAAAAAATAGCATGGGCCCAATAGTATAAACATCAAGTACAAATAAATTAAAAAGAAATAATTATTATTGAAAACAGAGACCAAATCGGCGTATGTTCTTCGTCTATGGAAATTTTGAAATTTTTTTATTTTTATTTATTTTTATTATGGGACATAATTACACCACTACCAGTAAAATCTATTGTGCAGCCCAATTCCCTACTACAACAATCCAAGACTTCACAAATCGTGTAATTTTTTTAGAATTCATTTTCAGTTTTTCTGGGTAGCTAATTCTGCGTCTTAATACCGCAGGACAAATACACAGAATATGTTCTGAAGTTTTTTGTTCACACAAAAAGATTAAAATTTACATCTGTCTTATTCGTTATCATAAATCTCAAGTGATACTTTTTACCAAAAACTCTAAAAATTTTATCTATAACAAAAGGTTTCAAAAAGTTCTTATACGACTAAATAAAAAAAACTGAAAAGCGAAAGGTGAAATTTTAATTTTTATTCTTACCTAAAGTTAAAGACAGCATAAAGCTGCTTCCCAATGGAAAATATAATGAAATTACAAAGTTAGCTTACCTACTTACAATCACCAGATTATTAGCCCAAAGTGCTTTGGAAATAAACTCGTTTCTTCTCACCAAATCTTTTCTATGTTTTTTTAATTTGGATTCAAGCCAAGAAAATCCATAAAAAAATTGTCTGTTGTGAGGTATTAAGAAATGTGAATAAAATGAGTAAAGAATAAATTTTCTACTCACGTACTTCAATTGCAATCAAGTCCCACGCACAAATGTCTTTCTAAAAACCTAACCGCACACACATAATCGAGGGATAGATTATTTTGCTCTCACACACGCACACACTCAAATACTCATACCGACATTCAGTCATGAATGTATCCCCTTACTAACACTGGCACATAAGCAAACACAAATTAAATGGTTTCATATAAAATATGCATTTAATTTTACAATTTTTTTCTTTCTACAAAAATAAAAGATTTTCCTCTTTTCTAATACGTAAATATGCTTAGCGTTTGCGTGCAAGTGCCAAAAAATTTGAAAAGTTTGTGTAGAAGGAAAAAAACAGTCGCTGATATGTGTGTAATGTCTGCCAGCAATTCATATTTCTACACCCAAACGACAGACTACAAATTGAAAATTATTTCAGCAATTTTATAAATGGAAAGTGAATAAGAATTTTTATTTTTATTTCATGTGCATGTTAAGTGAATGTGAGAAAACAAAAAGTAACAATCAACTAAAACTAAAAACATTTTTTTGTTTTCCTTTTTTTTTTTTTTTTTGATTTTTTTATAAGGTTGCTTACACATATTTGTTGTGTAAAAGTTTCCCTTTTCATATGAAATTTGATTTGGAAGGTTTCTGTCAAGGTCAATAATTTGTTAAATTTTGTTTCTAAAAGTTAATTACTCATGCAGAGAGAAAAACCAGTAGACAGAAAATGTATGTTGTTTCTATAAGGTTTGTCATTTTGTAAGATGGTATGCATAACTTACAAAAGGTACTTCCAATTTCCATAATTTAACATATTTATTTAATTTTTTTTTTAGCATTTACTTTGGAGTAAGTTTTGTTCATTAATTCAATCAAAAATTTCTTTGATTTCTTTGATCTTAGTGACGAATGGACGTGTAATACGGCGAGGATGATCTGGCCTAGGCTGGATAGCAGTCGCAGTAGGGATTTATTGGGGCTCCAAAGAGCCCGTTTGAGAAATGTGGTGGCTGTAGTAACGGGACACTGCAATTTTGGCAACCATGCTAGGAGAATGAGATTGCGTTATAATGACTACTGTAGAAGTTGTCAAGACGAGGAGGAGGAGGAAACTGTGGAACACCTTCTCTGCCAGTGTCCGGCCCTGGAAGAGCGGCGCATGATCCACTTCGGTGAGCGACGTCTGCAGGGTCTCACTGCGCTGTCGAATACAAGTGTCGACATGCTATATGGCTTCATTAGAAGCAGTGGTTGGTTTGTGTGACGGTCTCACTCACTTTCTTTCACTTTCTTTCTTTCTTATTCTCTATCTTCCTTCCTCCCCTTCACTCTACTATTACTATCCCTCCTCTTCTTCATTTTCCTCTATACAGGTATCACAAAGGGACCACGTCAGAGGACCCAAGTGAGCCCAGCTCTTGTTTTTATTTCTTCGGGCGACCTGTTAACCTAACCTAACCTAGTTAAAATTCACAAAAAGTATAAACAAATTTAGCCCTAATGGCTAATAAAATATTTCATAAATTCACTGAAATATTCAGCCTTATTACGAGTGTCATTGTCGTAGTCGAATTCACGACAAGCCCATATAAAACATGAGTGACAACGACACTCATAATCAGGTCTATTAAAACTGTTAGATTAAACCAGCAATAGAAATTGAGAACACCAGATTAATAAGTTAGTAGACCAAAGGCCCCCAAATTGACCAAAATTTAATAAGTATTTTTGAGCATTTAATTTCTTTTTCTTCTGATAAGATAACATATGTAAGACTTATTTAAAAACGGTTTGTTATATTTGATTATAAAGAAAAATCGAATCTCCGCATTAAAGTTTTAAAAATATTGTAGAGGTTGTAAGAAAAAAAAGTTTTTTGTGCAAAATTTAGATATTTTGAATTTTCCAAAAATTATTAAAAATATAAAAATTTACAATTTTTCCTACACCCGTATAGCATATAGAGCTTGAAGCAAAACTAGCCATATATTAATAAAATCGATGAACAGCCCATACTTCTCTATCACGCAGCAGAATGTAGAGATCACAACACAGCAATCTATCCTGCTTAGTCATCTCAGCACGAGATATGGAAGATGCCAGAGGAATGATAAATCAAATCATGATAAGGACCATGAAGACCATGGACTGTAGCTTGCCATAAACAAAACCGAGATTATTCTGATGATACGGGCTAACATTCCATTCGAAGTTGGCATTCGGATGTCTGTAGTCTGTAGTGTGAAGCTCGATTGCAGGCGAAAGTGACGGGTATATTGAGCAGATTAATGTTGAATACCGGTGACCCAACGCAAAACAAAAGAAGACTGATTATGGCAATAACGAACTTGGAAATTTTTTATAAGAGTGAAATTGATTGGAAGTTCTCTAAGAAGAGCAAAGAGCAAACATACAGTAATAGAAACGGTACAGCGTACAATGCCACTCAGAGCTGTCTCAGCCTTTGTAGTCAGTTTCGAGATACGTTTTGAACTTTTGCCGCATGAAAGAGAAAGGCATTAAACTTGAAAGAACGTGAACAGCATTTTAGCCTTACAGAGCTGAGATCCCAAACTATCCAGAGCTTACAAAACAGGGGGAATGCAGAAATAAATGGCAGGTTGACGGCGAAGCTAATACTTAACATAGACATATGGATTCAGAAAGTTAACTTCTTGCTTACCCAACTACTTTTGGGTCAATGATACTTTCGAAAGTATCCGTATCACATGGGTAAGATAGAACGTACAGGATGTAGGTATTTGCGGAACAATGAATAGATAACACTTTGAGAAAGACATTTTGAGGGATTAAAGATTTTACTCCTGTAAACATAGTTGACAAAATAAAAGACGGATAGAATATTTGGAATTACGCTGAAGGCATCCTACGTAGAAAGAAAAAAGACCTCCCTGATTTTCAACAAGACGCAGCATCAGAAACAGTATCACGCTTACTATAAGTATAGCAGGGCCAAAACATGAGTAAATTACACATGGTTTTCTCTATAACGAAGGTGTTGGGCCTTCCCCAAGTAATGCAGAAAGCCGTGCTAGGAAGGATTCCCCTAAAAAAAGAGGAGGGAGTGTTTTAGTGGAAGCATTACATGACGCAGTGGAAACGGTCATTGTAAGTGCGAAGGCATTCTCAACTCTACCTCATCCGCCCAAAAAAAATAATTTACAACTTTTGATTTTATTTTCAACTAAGTGCTGCTATTTCATTGTGAAAAGATTTGCCACATGTACGGCAAAAAAAGACAGCTTATTTAGTTTGGAATCATGTGCCAGAATAAAAATATATTAGTGAAATATTTAATTCGTTGAATTATTTTTAGGGAGATATAATAATAATGAAAGTAAATACATTCCTGTTGATTACATTTCACATTGACTGTTATTTGACCCGTATTGAGCCATAGAATACATCAATATAAAACTTGTGTAAAATTACTAAGAAACCAACACCATTAACCTCATGATAACCATTGGCCACACTAACTTTTACACTGAATTGCTTCTACAAGGAAAAAAAAATCACAAATAGATACATAAGTAGCTTTAATTCATATACTTAATATCTCGAATAAATAAAGAATAAGTAATAAAATTAATGTCCAAGCCAGTTAAAATTACTGACAGCCAACCATTAAAATGTAAATGGCGACCAGAAGAAAATATTTCATTTGAAGTGTAATTACGCTTTTAATAAAACAACCATAAATTAATTTGTTGCAAAAAGAGATTTTTTGTGCTACCATTTGCAAATAAATAATATTGTTTTCATTAAATAAATTTAATAAAATCATTTCAACACATGGACACAGCACACACACACACACACACACGAACGCACTTAAGCACACTTGCTCTTATTTGAATAACCAAAACCATCAAGTACATGTAAATGAGTTGGTTTGATGGTTGATTGCATGAGTTTGTAAAATGCAAAAATACCCAGGTGTTCATAATGCATAATAATTCATTTTATGGTTAATAAAATAAAAGAAATTTTATTTATATAAGTGAATTGGTTTTTCACCATTTACAATTATCGAATAACTTAACTAGAAATTTCTAATAATGGCATTCAATAGTGAGTAAATTTTTATTCATTAGCAAAGAGATGATTCCTAAACATAAAACCAGTAACCTTGTTTTGTGCCAAAAGCAAAGTGTATGAAAAGAAAATGTAATGCGGTCTATACACACACTCAAGTTCAATACAAGTTAAGTGCTAAAGTCCGGCAATATAAAAAATTTAATTTATATCAAAATAGTTTTAAGTTTCTTCAACCAATTGATAGATCAACAAAAAAAGGGTGCCATACTTTTGCACTAAAGTTACATTAAGCTTCAGTGTGAAATTTTTTTTTTCAAATAAGAACTGAAAAAAAAAAATAATTTATGCATTTTTTATTGTAGAATGTAATTTAAGTTTATATTTTCGTCAGACTCTGAGAGTAAAGAGTTTAAGGAATATAATATATAGAATGATTCTTTTTTAAAGATTCTTAAGTTTCATATTATTTTTTTAGATTATAGTATGCAATTATAAGAAACTCTAAGTTGAACTTAAGCGAAATTGTAGACATCACTATTACATGAGTAAAATCGTTTTGGTACAAAACGACTCTTGCTTCTGTTTTTAATTACTCCATTTTTTTAGTATCGTAAAACACAAACGCTTACATTTTTTTCAATGCTGATCGATTCGTTTCATATAGCGAAAAATTTTTCCTTGGGAGGTTTTTAACTTTTCAGTTTCCTCTTATCATTATGAAAATTTCTGCCTTTTTTTAACTTAATTTTCTGAAACCAAAATTTTTCTTAGGAAACAATCCTTGTAGTGCGATTTAGTAACTTTTATTACGAAAATTCATATCGAAAAAACAAGTAAACAATTTTTTATCGAATTCGGCTTTCAGTAACTTTCCGACAAAAATAATCGAAGTTTGCGACTTCGCAAATAACAATTTCTATCGTTCGTAATAAAAGTTGCTGCATCGCACTACTGGAAGATATTCATAATTGGGCTGATAGAATAACAAAATTATAAAATCGTGAACTATCGAAGTTTCATTCGATTTGAAATAGTTCAACATTAGACTTGGATCCAAATTGTACAGCTGATCTCAAGTTCTTACTAAAAGAGTTTTAATTTTAAAGTTTACAATATTAAAAACTTAAATCATTTTTATATAATTTTTTTAATTGTATTAAAATAATAAAAACTTACTATTCGAAAAAATCACTACATAGTATAAAACAAAGTCGCTTTCTCTGTCCCTATATCCCTATGTATGCTTAAATCTTTAAAACTACGCAACGGATTTTGATGCTGTTTTTTTTTTTCATAGATAGAGTGATTGAAGAGGAAGGTTTATATGTATAATCTTGGAAGGTTTAACGTCACAAATCCGCCCGGCAGGTATCACTATAGTCGGTATCTGGCTTATTTGCCTACTACCTGTTTTTACCCGGTCTCGCACGGTTCTTTACTCTATGAGTACGATTTCTTAGTGTAAGAAGATCGAATATATAAAAACATAAACTAATGGATTTTCAAAAATTATTTTTTTCTTTTCATATAAAACGTAACAGTTTTTCATAAAAAATTTCATCATGTGAAGAAGGCTTAAGACTGTGTTAATAAAAGGCTAAATTAATGGCTTTGAGTGGATTTAATCTAAAATAGTTTTATTCAGGGCTGTGCACGTCAAACTAACCAACAACATCCGATTTATTCAACACGAAAAATCTTTGAATTTTTTATACTCTCAGTTACATACTGCAGAGCATGTGGGAATTGATATAATGGTAAGAATACCAGTGCCACATTTTCCAAGTGAGTGTGTGGTGTATTATTTAATTTAACAACTGAGTACACAAGCACGTAGTACATGTTGCTACATTTTTACGCATATTTTATGCTTAAATAAATTTTTTTAATGTTTTACTTCCATATCTTAACTGTAAATATCATTAGCATACAATGGACATGCATATGCACATACACATTTATCTGTTTATATTGCATTAGTGCAGCCCTCTTAATGAAAACTAAACAGAAATTTATTATATTAAATTCCATATTTCCTGCACACAAATAAAGTTATTTTATTTAGTATGTGTTTCATAAATCGAATGTCAATAACGTATGAATATTGAGTAAAGAAAACAGAGCACAAGCAAATGTAAACAAAAACCATTTAAAACTTTAGCAAAAGAGATTGACAGGTGACAGACGTAATCAGTTATTCTGCTGTAGCCTTTTGTTTCCTTTTTTCTTTTTTTTTACATGACTTCTAGTTACATGACTGGCAGTCAGTTATGTACGGTGTGGCGTAAATGCAAGAAAAGAAAATGTCACTTTTATTATTTACCTGGAACAGTATCTATGGGTGGTAGTTAAACAATCTCAGTGGGCTATTAAAATAATTATATTTATATTGTATTTTAATACTACAAATAAGTAAAAGATAAATAGAAAACACATGGCATTTTCTTTTCTACT
Source organism: Thelaira solivaga (assembly GCA_947397855.1). Taxonomy (NCBI): domain Eukaryota; kingdom Metazoa; phylum Arthropoda; class Insecta; order Diptera; family Tachinidae; genus Thelaira; species Thelaira solivaga. The sequence continues at coordinate 22,704,728 of OX377612.1, read as the reverse complement.
AAAATAAAAAATACCGACCCGTTAAAAGGTGCATATGTCTGGCTGTACGTGTGTTAAAAAGGATTATTAAAAAATTTTGAAAGTTCTGTTTTATTTAAATAAATGAGTACAATTTCAAATAAAAATTCAAAATCTTAACAGACAAATTTGATCCAAAAACAACTCAATTGGCGAGGATAAGGATAAAAGCAAAATTGATTATAATTTTAAAAAATTTAATAGGTGCTGTTATTACCAAATTTTTTTTGATTCAGCCAAACATATTTAAACATGTTAGAATCGGCTTTACGACTTAACGATTTTTTATTTGATGATTTTTTTTTTTTCAAAAAAATTTAAAAAAACTGATTCTTTTACGTTTTTTACGTGAAAAGTGTAATAGATTTTTTTTATATTTTTTATACAGAACTTTTTTTTTATCAAATTCATTTCGTGGGTTGGCCCTATTAAAAAGATCAAAATATAAAAACAGGGAGCAAAAAATAAATCTGACAAAAATCTAATTTTCAGATCTGTATGAACCCTGGTAATTAATACAAGGCTTAAAAGGCAAAGCATATTGTTTTTTGTTTTAGATTTTCTTTTATAGAAAGCAACTTATTTTCATAGTTAAACAGCTTTGAAGAATCGTACACCAAAGTAAGCTCTATGCTAGTTTGGGAGGTTCAGTTCTAAGGGAGCGAAATGCTTCTTATAATTTTAAAAAATATTTACGATGGACTTTTTTCATAAAGCTTTTTGACTGTAGAGCGCAAATTATATTTATTTTCATATTAAAAAACTAGTTCGTTCGTAAAATAAACGAACGTAAGCTAATTCAATTGATTTTCTACTGAGTGCTGTTTTTCGTTTCTATTTCCTTAAAAAAAAACCTATACATGGAGAGTAATATTCTCTTACGAAACAAAAAATTTATTTTATGTCAAATAACAATAAACGAAATTTTTTTAAATTTGCATAAAAAGCAAATCTCATTAACTGCGTCACTTTAAGACCATTCCGACAAAGACACTGCAGATTTCTAAGAGAGGATTTAGAGTGGCTGGTGTAGTCGATATTGAGGAGTCTTTAACCAATATTTCCTTCATTCTCCCCAATCAGTGCAGCGTACTACAAGCTTATTTGATGGCTGTAAGAAAAACAGCAGACTGGCTGTGGTGTCGTAGAATATTTAGCAGGAATATTCGCATTTATACTGACAGCTGAACTGCAATTGGGTCCTAAGTGGTTGTCTATTAGATATCCGATCTAGTCGGAGAATGCCAAATATCCTAAAATAGGATGACGAAAAATTCAGTGGTCACCCACCCTCATTTAGGTGCGTGGGGCTGAAACCAGCTTGGGGGACTGTAGGTCAAATAACCTCGCAAGGGAAGGGTAGAGTCTGCCAGTGCAGATAATAGATCGAGAGTATGTTTTTGCGTAAGGCAAAGTCCAGAGGATGATCTGGTATATGGTGAACAGTAATACCAGAAGAAACTTAATGGGACTCTAGAGATCCCACTTAAGTTTTGGTAGCCATGCATGAAGAATGGGTTAAACATTGAATGACTACTATAGAAGTTATCAAGATGAGGAAGAGGAAGAAACTTTGGCATGCCTTCTCTGCCTCTAGCCTGCCCTGATGGATTAGCGCAAGCTATACTTTGGGGACCGCTACCCTCAGATTCTCACTACACTGTCGACTATGGCAGTCTGCATGCTATATGACTTCATTAGAACCAGCAACTGATTTAGGTGATAAGTTTGCAGTCTTTTTTTCTTTCTCCTACTTTTTCCCTATTTTCTTTCACTCTTCTGTCTCTATTGCTATTCGTCACAAACGAATCACAAACGAACTACGCCGGACTTCTTTCTATTTTTCTTTATTCGGGGTGCCCTGTGCAACCTAAATTAAATATTAAACATGATCGAAATGAAATGAAAATTTTATTTATGTATTAGTAAGTTTTATTTGACCTTTTTCCTTTTAATTAAAATGGCTATTTTGTTAAGCTTGAGGTCTTATTTTTCAAAAATTTATTTTTATATCGATATTTCGCTCCAATTTGTAGCTTCTTCAGGATATAATTATAAATTAATCAAATTATTAAAGATACATATTTCAAAAATTTTCTTGACAAAACTAAATTAGGGTGTTCAATAATAAGGTATCCCAAACAAAATTTGAAAAATATTTAAAAGTAATATGTTAAAAATGTATATATAAAACAATTGTTATAAGAATGTATGTGTTAAATGAATTATGTATGTAGTTTCTGAATTTAATGAAACACTCTTTTCTCAATTTTTTAAAATCAAGTTTTCTTCTTTTATTAGACTTCACTTCTTCAGTTGATCTTACAGACTAAATTCTTAAAACTAAAACTAAAATAAATGTACGCATGCTTACTCATAAAAAAATAGATCGCAATAAAACAACCACCAAATGGTATTTGTGTGCCGTTACACAGCGCTCGTCTGTTCTTTGTGTGTAGTTATACAGCTTCTGTATGTTCTTTGTATGAGTATGTCTGTCGTTTGTATTTATCACCCTACATGTATGTATGTAACAAGTAACAATTAACGTATTTTTTTTTTTTTTTTTTTTTTTTGTTTATTTAACACATACATTTTTATAACAATTGTTTTATATATACATTTTTAACATATTACTTTTAAATATTTTTCAAATTTTGTTTGGGATACCTTATTATTGAACACCCTAATTTAGTTTTGTCAAGAAAATTTTTGAAATATGTATTTTTAATAATTTGATTAATTTATAATTATATCCTGAAGAAGCTACAAAAATTGGAGCGAAATATCGATATAAAAATAAATTTTTGAAAAATAAGACCTCAAGCTTAATAAAATAGCCATTTTAATTTTATTTATGTTTCGTAAAAACAAGGCAACTGAATGTTATTTAAAATTCTTATGTATGTCAAAATTTACAAAACACATTTTCATTTAATAAGAGCTTATTAATTAAATTTTCTACTTGAACTTTGTTTAATAGGCGCTTATTAAGCAAAAATATTTTTTGAGAATATGAATTTATTTCTTTCTCTAGAATATTTATTTCTTTAAAAATGAGCAAACATATCAATTATTTACTTCTACAGTGATATAAAATTTTTAATTTGCTAGCAGTGCTATGGAAAATATATGAAGATTTAATTTTACATTCTTAATTTATTTATTTACTTAGTTAAGTCTATGGACAATATCCTTACAGACTAAATTACAATGCTACATACAAAAATCTATAATTGAAATTATTATAAAGTACTAATATTTATTAAGAATAAAAAACATATTGAATAAGGAAATATTTGTTGATGCATGACGGCATTATAGTAAATGATGGACATGTTAATTAAAAATAAATTTTTTTTTATTTCAAACAAACTAGTAATTTTCTAATTCAAAAATAAAATCAAAAATTTCCTTTAAATTACAGCCGATATAATGGTTATTTTTATAACAATTACAAATGCATGTGGAAGTGTGTGCATTTATGTGGCATAAAATATATTAGAAAATTCTTATTTTATTACGCAATTTTAAACCAAAAACAAAAGTAGAAGCAAGAAAACAAAAATCAAAACACAATTTTAATTGAAATAAAAACACCACCGGATATGGATTCTATATAAAATTTATTTACTATTCATTCATTACAGTTTCTATTTGCTACTCGTACTTGTGCCACAAAAGGTTTGTGTTTAAAGAACATGACCATGCATATGAAATTATGTTATGCATAAATGTGCAAATATAAAAAAAAAAATATTACTCCTACATGTGTTCTGATAAATACTCACAAATTGTTATAATTTGTACTCTGTTGTGTTGCTAATTGATTTCCAAATATATTTAATCAATATTTATTCATTTACGAGTATTTTGTGCAGTTTTAGAATAGAACTAGAGAAAATATGAATAATTATTTATAAATTTCTTATTGTTTTTCTTTTTAAGAAAAATTTAAGGCCACAGCAAAACTAAAATTAAAAAAAAAAATTTTTTGTATGTTTGTGTCCAAACATTGTTTGGATAAATTTTACAAAAAAAAAATATTTGTCCACTCTTAAAAAAATATATGTATTTTGATTTGTAAAAGAAGTATTAAATTTGACTTTAGAATATTAAAAACTTAATTTATTACAATTTACTAACACTGAAATTATTTAATTGAGCAAATAACTATTTGTCAGCAGATTTTATAATTCTATATTCAATCATCATTCAAAATTTATATTATAATAATGATAATTATCAGTATCTTTTAATATTAAGTCTAATCAAAAGTATGTTATCCGGCCAAAAAAACTACTTGGCAATAACACTGTCAGATGAAAACAAATACCTGAGAAGTGGTGTAATTTTTCTGATAGGAGCTGTCAATTACAATAAGAATCCTTTTTGGAATTTGCCCCCAAAATCTTGAGTTACGGTTAAAAAACCGGTTGTTCGTACCTTTATGTACTTAAAAACCAGTAACTTTGTTAAATATCAAGCGATTTTATGTTTCTCAGTAAATTTAGAAAGAAAACATTAAGAGCGTTATGGTATATATTCGTATATCATTTAAGTTAACTGCCGTATTTCTTAACCAAACAAATTTTTTTTTAATTTTTTTCAACTTTGATGACATTTTTACACTGTATTTTATAAAGAAACCATACAATTTTTTAATTATTTAATTTTCGCAATATGTTTATTAATGAGCAAACCAAAACTTTTTTTTTAAATCCATTAAAAATTTTATGAGTTAAACTTTAAACTTTTTATTAAAATATTAATTTTCATAAATACAATTTTTGGCCATTTCACTCAAAAATGTTTACTGGACAGTTTTTTTTTAACTCAGTAGCATCAGTATCCCGTTAAAGTGATAAACAATATTCTGAAATCATTTTTATTTCATTTTTGCAACCATTTCTTGGTCAAAATGTAGGCCCTGTTCAGCGTTGAACTGACCTGGATTGTCTGGGAAGAAGTCCAAATATGTCTACAGGTAATGATTTTTTTTGACAAAGTTGAAAATTTTCGAAAACAATTAAAAAAAATTCTTTGGTAAAAAAAATACGCACAGATTTCTCAAATATACTTAATTTTTTCTTTCTGAATCCGCTGAGAAACTTAAAATCGATTGATTTTCAACTAAGTTACTAGTCTATAAGTGCATGGAAGGGTTGGGCAAATTCCAAAAACAGATCGACAGCACCTTCCAGAAAAATAATATCACTTTCCAGGTATTTGCATTTTATTCTCTTTTGTATCACTGTGTAAGTATATTTGAAAGCCACACATCACTACAAACATGTGTAATATTTTTTGCTTATCCAGCCCTTCAGTAATAATGAGCCGTAATGAATCTAATTTTTTCTATACGCCGTCTTTCTTACAAAATGAATAAATAATTTCCGCCTGATTTATGTTAATCACTTTTTTAATCATAACTGTTGTGTCATTTCATCACCATTATTCCTATTTTTAATTAAAATGTTATCAGACTTTTGCTTAAAGTTTTTAAAATATTTTCTGAGTGTAACTATTTTCCATTTGCTTAATTGTTTAGAACAGAATTTCATGTAAAAGTTTGTCTTGTTCATTTTAAAATCCTCATTGATTTACTTGGGTCTTAATTTGTTGATTTTTCTAATGAATTTAATTTTAAAAAAAATTTCTATTTAATATACAGCATAAATATAAATGTTAATTTTTTGTTATTTTAAAAAGACAGAGCTGATTACCAATCTTATACTTTTTTTAAGAAAGCTGTTAAAGAATATAACTAGAGAGACTAAATGAGATAGTTAGTCTGATTTCAGCTAGCATAAAGAAATTGTTTAAATGAGTAAAACTGAATCCGTCTTTGAATATTAGCATACTATTATTCCTTGCAATAGTAATGAAATTCACAAGTAACCATTATTTCTTCAAAATCTACTATTTAGATTTCATTATTCTTTTAGTATTTTTTTTTTTTTGAGTTAAACAAACAAAATTGTAAGTGAATTCATTTAGCACAGTGGCGTTTGGCACTTTAAAAATAATTTTTTTTTTTAAGAAAATAAATTTTATATGACAAATAAAAATTAAAACTAATGCTTAGCTGTTACCAAAACCGTAAAAAGCAAAAAATTATAAAAAAAACTGTTTCGCTGTCAAAAAATATTAAATTAATATAAAAATTTGTTACTCAAAAAAATTTTAAATTAATACAGGGTGGGCCAAAAGAAACCAAGGGGTGCAAAAGTTTAATAACTTTTTTGTTTATTAACTTTTTTTTATTTTTTCTTTCAGATTATATAATATACAAAATGGAAATTTTTTTACACTAAGTATGAAAAATGATGTCTCTTAAATGACCACCGTTTTCAGCTTCGCACTGGTGGGCTCTTTTTAGAGCATTTTCCATAACATCTTTCAAAACTTGTGGCTGTAGCGTTCGAATTTCTGCAACAATGTTTGCCTTGAGTTCAAGGATTGTCTCTGGCTTGTTACTCAAATTAATTGAGCTCTGAAAAATTATTTCCCAAATCTTATAGAAAAAAAAATTAATTATTTTTTACTGCCAAAGCAAATCATTAATTTATTAATTCATATATAACAAATATTGAGTATTTCATATTTATAAAAACAAACCACTGTTAATAGTATATTTTTTTTTTGCGCCACTGTCACATACCTTTATTCCGACTATTAAATATCAAATGATTTTTCAAAGTACAACGCGTTATAATTGTGATGGACCAAAGTGAAGTCAATGCCTATATTATTATTATCGAAATTTGAATTAAAATAGTTACTAGGCAGTTCATATATCTAGAACGTTATTGCATATTTTCATTTTAAGCAAAAAAACTTGTTCATATACATACTCGTATTTATTTGTTGTGAGATATTAAAGCTAACGTTAACGCTTGAAACTGGTGAATAGGCCACAAAATTTCCAACGTTAGTGAATAGTATAATACATTATCATCAGTTGTCATAGACTATTAAAATCTATTCAAAAATTAGTATCACATTTAATTACGTTTTAGGATAGTAAAAAATATAAAGCGACAAGTTTAATGCATAAGTATTCCAGCAGTTTCATTAAAACAATTCGACAGGAATCTGATCATAGTATTAGCTATAGAAGCAAATCAATTCATGTTTCCAACTTGTAACTAATTATGGTAACATAAAATATATTTAAAAAAAATCGTGTCTTTCAAGCTAAATTAAATCTATTTATTTTCCCAAATTGCTTAGTTACTTCCACAGTACAATATGGACACACAATATAAATTTTGTTGAAAAAAAAAATACTTAAAAAAATTTATTCAACCTCAACTATAATAACAATTCTATATTAGGAAAATAAAAAAAACAAATTCGTTTCACGTGCATAGAAAGAATTTAGAATCAAAAAAAATAAATAAGAAAACTCTCTTCAGTTAAGCAAACTGTTACCTTTTAAATCATTTTGCTAGTTAACATTTAAATGTGAATAATAAACTTGAAAAACAAATTAAAAAATTAATTTTTTAATATAAAAATAAAATAAACCAATAAGTTTGATTACATCATTTGCAAAGTGAAATATTTAATATGAAAAGTTTAACTTTTAATGAAATAAACTGAAACACTTTAAGTTAAAGTTCACATTAGGAAAAAATATCAGCTACATAGTATATGTATTTATTGAGCATAAGTCCACTTTCCAATGCTAAACTAAAAACAAAAAATATTAACTTAAAAAAAGTTTATTTTCAATAATTTCAAATATTTTTAAACCCATCCATCCAGTAAAGTAAAGAATGTGACCTCAAATAACAAAACATTTTCTTTTACCCAGTTTTAAAATGAAATATTACAAATAGTAAATGGTTAAGTAAGTAATTTTATTTTATGCATGCAGCTAAGATTTGTTGAAAGTCATCGAAGGATTTACACACATTTTCAACAAATTGGGTTTTTTTCTCTGTTAGAAAATCAAACAAAATTAAACGAAAAAGAAAAGTAATTTTCAATATAAATGAAAGTGTCACCGGTTCAATAGCAATAACGACAAAGAACAGAAAAAAAGAATCAAAAGGTATAATAACGACTTTGTATAAAACAAACAAATTTTCAATTTATCAAAAATCTTGCAGCAAAAGAGCCCAAAGTAAAGGCATCTTTTATTATTTGCTCTTTTTTAGCAAAAGAATTAAAAGAAATCTAGAAAAATACAAACGTAGGCACACCGACACATACAGACAAAAAATACTTATAGAAAAAAAAGGATTTGAATAGAGGTTTAATTTAATTTTCGACTCTTTTTTTTTAGATCTATTTAAATAATATAATTGCATGATTTCATGGGTAAACAAGACCTTAAAAAGAAATCACAAAAAAAATTTACGTAAACGATTTAAACCCAAAATAAAGTTTTATTTTAAATAGAAAACAAATAAACGAAGCTCGATGGCCAAAAGAAGAAAAGAGTAGAAATCTTAAAGTACTATAGGGTGGTCTAAATAAAACAAAAAGTTTTCAGAGAATTATCACAATATTTTTTTATTATGAAAGAAGTATCTTTGAAAATAATATGTGAGGCAAAATATCGGCCAAATGCTTAGTGGCATACCTCTATCCGATGTTCCATATTCTTAATGACTCTGACACATAATTGAGGTTCAATGTCGTTAATGTGTCGAATTATTTCATCCTTTAGCTCTGGAATTGTTTTTGGGTTAGTTTCTTTTAAATATCCCCCAAGAAAGAAGTTCAACAGTGTCAATTAACATCGCCACTACATGAGATAACACGGACATTGAATTTCTCACTGAAAAGAGTCATTGTTTCGTTGGCTGTGTGGCAAGTGGCACCATCCTGTTCACATAATGTCCAGGTCCAAGTCCGTTATAATGTCGAAATTTTTAGGCATCCAAGTTGATGGCTCTTATGCCATACTATCGCAAAGAGCAGCAATATTTTCCGCAAAACGGTCTGGGTGTTCGTAGGTGTGTTTTCTGAAATTTGCGCACAAGTCTCTCGATTGTGAACAAATTTGGTCGGTTATGCTGATCAAAAAAACCCCGAAATATACAATTTATATTGGCCCTTATGGGAGTGGCCGATACAAAAATGCATTTTGAATTGAAGGCCCATTTTTTTAAAAGGCTTCAACAATCTTAACACGCTGCTCAATCATGTACCTCTACATTGTTGAATTTGTCAAATACTAAAACAAAGAACTGTCAAATTAAGTTAGGAAAAACCTTGACGTGAAGGTGTGACTTACAACTAACATTGTGCATTATATTTTTACCACCCTTTAGAAATCTAAGCTTTTTTTTACATTACCCGGCGTCTATACCTGATGTATTTCTATCATGCTAAATGTCAAATTCATATCATGATAGAGTTCATATACTATGCGGAATGCTATTTCTATCTTGATATCAAATGTCATTTTAGATATTAATTTGATTTTGAAGTTTGTTTAAAATAACACCAAATAATTATTTTACAGCTTATATGGGCGTAGTAATAAATAAAATTGATCGTACTTATGCAAGAAACTTATTTTTTAAATTTTAAATGATAAAAAATAATATGTAATAATTTCTATTTGGAATTTAAAAGTTTAACAAAATATTAATCTTTATTTGTGCTTAATTCCAGAAATTGTGGTGGTTTTAAAATGTATTATTTTACTCATGATATTCTCATGAGTTATTCATTCAGTATAATAAGTACTGAAGGGGATAGCATATCTATATGGACCATTTCGTCAGACGCTACTCTGATTCCTCAGTAGATTACTCCCAACATTTCTTGCAAACATTAGAACCTTTATATTGTAAAAACAATTGACTAAACAAGAATTATTTGTCAATAGTTACAAAAAGATTCAAACAAAAAACTCAGTAAGCATTGAACTGAATAAATAAATAAATTTCCCAACCAACATTTTAATATTGAAAACTATATATTCTATTTTTATTCTTCTCTTCTGGAATTAAACACAAATAAAGATTAATATTTTGATAAAAAATAATAATAAAATATTTTTCATCATAATATAATTCCATCAACGTCTTCCCCTATGTACTGCTATTAATATGAAATTGCGTTATATCTACTATTATGATAGAAATACATCAGGTATAGATACTACTTAAGACGAGTGCGAATTGTTGATAACGACAGCTGAGAATGTCAAACTGTATTGATATTAGTATTGTTTCCAACGTTTTACATCGCATTACGCAAATTAATAAATTTTGACATAAAAATTAAAAAGAAATTTATTTTTGAAAAAAAAATATTTTTATTTTTTTTTTTGGTTTTTGGTCTTTCTACCATTAATTGCTTGTCTTGGATTAATTTTAGATTCAAATAAAAATTTATTAAAAAATATAAATTTTTAATTCTATGTTTTCTTCAAAATAATTAGCTTTAATTTTAGTTTTAATACATTCACAAATGAAATCATTTGTATTAAATTCAAAAATCAATTAATTTTAGCAAAATAAACACAATGACAAGACTAATTATTATAAAACCCCCTGAAAAGTATAACGAAGTATGTATTTCTGTACGCATATAAATTGTATATGGGTTGGTAATTTGTGTGTAAAAATAACTTGGTAATTACCCAATAAACATTTTAGATACAAATTTTTTTTATGGCAACTAAAACAAATCTGTTCGTTTTTTTGTTTTTAAGTTAAATTAACAAAGATTTTCAAATGGATGCCATTAACCAACTCTCAGTAGATGTACAAAAGCAAATAAATACTCAGAACTACAGCAATGACAATAGGGGAAAATCGCTTATGTCTTATTAATTCATTTTGAGGGACTACAATCTTAAAATTTGTTTTATAAAATTATTTGGATTCTAGCAAATGGTATATTTTTTGTTGGGATCTTATGAGTTGTGATCGCCTTTAACAATCAAAAATTAATTAATTTAAATGCAACATAAAGTTAATTTTCACTCAAGCCAGGGTAAGCTACTTTTCCATATTATTATAGATGTATTGGATTTCAAAGGACCCAAATCTTCATACAAATATGTTTATTGGGTAGTTTGCATTCACCCAAAATCATACAAAACGCAATGCTGTAAATAAAATCAATTCAATGACATGTATGGAATTTTAATTAGTTAAATACAAGCAAAAAAAGAAAGGAAAGCAAAACAAAGAAAGCGAAAAAAAATAAAGCCAAAAAAATAATAAAAACGTCAAAAGTCAAAACGAAAATTTGTGTTTCATACCAGGAAAATTTGTTAAAACAATTAATTTTGTTGTGTTTTTAACAATCAACAAAAGTAATTTTGTTGTATATTTTTGTGCTTTAAGTTATTGTAACTTTTTGCAATTTATTTAAAAAAATGTGTTTCCTTTTCGACATCAACTGATTTATTTATTTATGGAAATGAAGTTTAACAGACAGTTTTACGCAAGTCAAAATTAATACAGAAAAAATACTTATATGCCGTTTCTATAAAAAAAGAAATTTTGTATGAAAAATAATGAATTTTTTTAAAAACAGCATATAAATTAAAAAAAGCTCACGAAACTCACTTAGAATTTTTTTTTCAAATAAAGTCCTCGCTTCTGCTTCAGATGGCACACAGCTGATGTGCGGCTCTATAAAATTGTTTTATGAAAAGAAAATCGCACAAATAACGTAAGCATGTCTATACGAAATTCTGGATCACTAAAAAATATTTTTTCTCTTTGTACGAATACAAATACCAAAATCACTCACTTGTTTGCTTGTTCTCGCTTAGATATTTTTTCTTATAAAATTAGCACAAAACGCACAGAAACCACAACTAGAAATAAAAATTGTTTTTCTATTTTCTAATATTGATTTTTAAACAATTAATAAAGGGTGGTTAAATTTTAAGGGCCGATGTTGAATGTGAACCACACCTAAACGTTAAAATTTTTTCTGCATTTCATTTGACATTTCTCAATTTCAGACTAACTCAATTTAAACCATGGAAAGATACACAATCGAGCAACGTGTTAAAGTTATTCCGGCTTATTATGAAAATGAAAATCAATTTTCGAAGAAAGTCATCTTCATCTTTTGATGAGGCACATTTTCACCTCAGTGGATTCGTCAATAAGCAGAATTGAAGCTTTTGGGCGAATGATAATCCAAGAGTGACTGTCGTAAAACCAATACACCCACAAAGAGTGACTGCTTGGTGCGGTTTATGGGCTGGCGGCATCATCGGGCCGTATTTTTTCCAAAATGAAGCCGGTCAGGCATTTACTGTGAATGGTGTTCGCTATCATGAGATGATAACGAATATATCATTTTTATCTTTTTTATTTTGTTGTTATTTTTTTAATAATCATAACTTCATTAATTTTAATTTATAAAAAATAAATTACTTAATTTATTAAATTTTTCAATAATTTTGATTTCATTATCTATGTAATCAATCCAGCTTTTCATAGTTACATATATTTATTTTGGTGTAAGATATATAAGAATCGGCTTAATGGAAAAGATTGCGCAATACTTATAGACACAAAAAAGTGGGATTTTATTAGGAGCTGACTTTTGTTCATAAGAATTATATGAAGTTAAAAACCGACTTTAGAGTGAATATGACTAAGGCCCATTGTATTTATTGATTGTATTAATTTGCCTAAAGAAAAGTATTATAGAAAATTTCAAATCAATTTATAACAAATTATTGTTTAGGTAAAAATTTTATTCACTCATAAATATAAAAACAAATACAGTAATAAGAATATTAAAAATGTAATTCACTTACAGTAAGTGTCCGTTGTTAAGCGATCAATGGTGTCCTGTTTCAATTTGGAGCTTTTCTTTCCCATATTTGCTGCTCTAAACTCACACTCACAAGAACGCCAACACTCACTCACACACACACAGTGTTTAAAATTATTTGTTTTTATATATTTTTAATAGCTTCTATTTTGTCTTGCTTTCACTTTTACTTTTATATTTTTATTGCTAATATTTTTTTTTATTGTATTAAACGTTCTGGCTACTCACTGCAGTTCATAGCTATGGCGATTGTTCTTTTAACAGTGGGGAAGACTGACCTGGCAGGTCAGCTATATATGTTAGTTTCTTTAACTGTTTTAGTTTATCAATATAATTAACTTGTAATTGTGTTATTAAATGTTTTATATCGATTATTTCTGATTACTTTTGTCTTTTATATTTTTTCTAAGGTAGTATTTTTTTTTTCTTCAATTATTTATTTATTTTGATATAACATTTTTTCCTTTTGTATCCTGTTTCTTAGTTGTGTTCATTTGCTAAAAAGTTCTTGTGCTTTGGAAACTTTCAAACGGTTCGGGTGTGAGAGATTTGTTTAAATTTGAAGTCATAATTGTTTTTCTGTTTGAAGCACATAATTTTGTTTATTCACAACCTGTAAAAAAAAGCATTTTATTAATTGTTTATTTGCTTAATTAAATATGAATTATTGTAAACTAAAATAACTAAAATTTATTATGCAAAATATTAAAGCTAAACAATATTTAAATAAATATTAATTCATGTACTACTCATAAATTAATTAATTGCAGTCATTATGATATATAATTGATAAATATTTTTGTGTTTGCCATAATCAAATTAAAATTATTATAATTCTTAGCCAATTGATAGAGACCAGAGTGGGCTTAATTTATAAACAATAAAGAGGAAGATCGCATTAAAAATTGATTGCGATGTTTTAAAAAAAAGAAAATAAAATTGATTTCAAATTGATTAAAAACATAAAGCATATTTCATTTACAACAAAATTTACAACTATTTTATTTTTTAACATATGATGATAAATATTTAATAACTTTAAAATTAAATATTGAAAATTTTTATTATTATTCTACATTAGGCGCTTTAACATTTTTCTCTGAGCGAACTTTTTTGACAATTAAAATTATATTTTGCAACGAATGTTTTTTTAAATTGGGTATACAATATCAATATATAAAAAAATGGTCTCTATATATTCTTGGATCGGCAGTTAGACGATTGTTAATTTGTAGTGGCCACCACCGTTGCCATTTTAGCCTTTTTAGGCCTTTTTTATCGTATTTAGCTTTTAAATTTATGATTTAGCTTCTACCTTTTTTCCTATTCTTTTGTCATTTTAAAACTAGCCTTTAATAGCTTTTTTTCTTTTTCGAAATTCTTTTTTTCGGATAGTGCGAAAAATTTTTATAATTTCTTAAAAAAAAGCATAGCAAGCGAAAAAAATGTTTTTACCTTTTTTCCAAAAAAAGCAAAGGGGGTAATTTTTGGCGAAAAAAATTTTTTACCACTATCCGCAAAAAAAGTTTCGACCATACGCAATAGAGATCAACGCGATATATTGAAAACAAAGCAATCTATGACCAAAAAGGTAAATAGTTCTACTACTGCGTCTTTCCGGCCACTTTTTATTAGAACTGTTTATCTTTTTGGTATAATTTACTTAGTTTTCTAGATATCGACTGGATTACTTTTGCGTTGGATAAATAAACGTATTGGCTTTAATTGAAAATGTATTTGCGGATAGTGCGAAAAAAAAATTTTTATAATTTTTTCAAAAAACAGACCAAAAAGGAAAGCATGTTTAAAACAAACTTATTTTCTTTAGTTTTTGTCATTGTATGTTCTTTTCTTAATTCTTTATAAAAATCATAATTATTATTTTAAATTTTAAGCGATAGTGTTTTAACTTTTTCTAGCCTTTTTTTAGGCAAATTTACCTTATTTTTTTCTAGCTCCTGGTAACACTTGTGGCCACGTGAAACAGCTAATCAAAAACCAGATTTTTTTATACAATCTGATTATTCTAAAAATTTTTACACATGGCCAAGGGGTCAAGACTAGGAGAGACCGGATAAAAACAGTTTTTTTCAGTTTCGGCTGATTGAAATAGTCAGCGTGGAAACAACAGTCTTTAAATTAATTAGTTTCTTCCACCTTGAGTCTATTGTATGACTAAACAAATTAAATTTGGCTATAGCGAGTCTTATATAGATTTCGCTTTACTAGCAAAATATTGATATTTTTCACTTTCCACATTTTTCGAAGTGAAAAATTGGATTGTTATGTTTTAAAGGCCCATTTTAATTAATTCGTTTAAAAAGCAAGCTCAAAAATTTGAATGATCAGCTTAGAAGTAGATGGAAACCTTCTTTGTGGTATTAAAGTTTCAGAAAAATCATTAAAAAAATACAATTTTAATTGCTAAAAAAAAAGTATTTTGTTAAAAAGTATTTGTAGCAGTGGTCATGGTTCGCCCAGAAATTAATAATGGCAACCTTCTTTGAAGTATAAAGAGTAGATGTACCAACTTTCAGAACATACATGCAGTGACCAGGTGACTTGTTCCCAATTCTCAATTTAATTTTCTTCTAATTCTAGTTAATTTTTAAGCTCATTTTAACTTTTCATTACCAATGGCGTATTAATTAATGCTAGTTACTTTGACTAACAAGCACTGTAAGTTGCATCTGAAAGGGAGAGAGTCAAACGAGTAGACTTCAAGAATTAATTGCTGCTACTAAATCTGCTTTAGTTTTCATTCTTTTCCACTAATTTAGGATTAAATAAAATATGTTTTACTAAATTGAATTAGCTTTATTACGAAGTACGTTAGTGTCTAAATGTATTTTACTGCAGCTTATTTCTGATTGTCAGAGAAATTTGAAAAATATTTGTAAAGCAAAAAATTTTTTTGCAAATTTAGCTAATTAAAAACTGAGGAAGCCTTGCACAGATCACCAATAAACTCTAGTCTTTTCTCTTTCTTAGTCTTATTTACTTATTTTACACAATCATTATTTCCCACTATTTGTTTAATTTATTTTCCACTATCTAATAAACTTTACAAATGGTATTTTCAAATAATAATAGCAACATTGCGTGTTATTTTTAACAAATTTTCTATATCAGCCTATATTTTTCGTAAAAATAATTAAGATTTTAATAAATTTCTTTTTTGTTTGTAGTGAAAAAACAAAAAAAATTTTTTTTCTTTTTTCTGTTTTGCTTTCTTTTAATTTTCAATATCTGTAAACTATTTTAAATAATAAATTTTAATTTTTAAATTATTTCATACTCCATTTATTAAGTAATTACGTTTAATATATTTAACCTTCGAAAGTAATTACTATGACTTAAATTCCAATTATAAATGCTGCTTTTGTTTTAATTAAAAAGTTGATTCTACTTAAGCCTTAAAATATTTTAATGGTTGCCTCATTTATTAAACTGATTTAAAGGCAATTAACATGGAATGCAAAATATTTAAATGTTTTCAATTTACTTGGCAGCCAACAATTTATTCATTCCTGTTACATATATAACAATTATTTGAATTTAAAATTTTCAAATTTTGAAAAAACAAATTGAAAAAATTCTAAATGAAGTTTCTAATAATAAAGAAAAATCAGTTTTATTAGTAACTATTTAATTAGTAAATTTTTTTTAGATTGTATAGGGTGGTGCATAAATAACGTTAGTCGTTAGAAGTTTTTTCATTGTTTTTTCACCCAAAAATTTCCAAACGAAAATTTTTCGTAAATAAAAAAACTTCCCAGGATACATTAATGATTGCGCTAAGTAAGTGAATAAATTTTTCATTTAGTTTTTTTTTCAGAATTATTTAAAAAAAGTTTGATAATTTAACAAACAACCAAAGTTGTTCAATTTAATTTTGAAAGTCAGCATTTGTATTATGCAGTAGGAATTATCATATTGTAATTCCTTTCATGTACGATTGTTTCAGCGTTTCTGGCAAGAATAACTCTTAAACATCAACATTGTGAGATGCATAGTATGGTGTAGAACAATTTCTAAAAAAATCATTGGAAAATATTTTTATTGAAAATATTGCGGTCAATGACAATGAAATTCAATATCGAGCAATGATTAAAAATTGTTTAAGCACGATTTGGGAAACAATTCATAATTGTGATTAGAATTGGAACTTAAATAAAAATTAGAATTAGAATTTTGAACAAGCTATCTTGTTACTACGACCAGAATGTAACTGTTATGACACTCTCATGTTACAAATACTTCCCAAAGCTACGTTCACATTACACGAATATTTGTCGAAATAAGTATAAACACTATGTCACCTACATATGCTTTTATATATTTGAAGACATACTCACTTAGGTTAGTTTAATTTTTTTAATAAAATTCACCATACTTGCAGTATTATATTATTTGAGTTAATTTTCTGTAATACAACTCATGTTACAATATAAAAATATTTTTCAAAATGGAGTGGTTACGCTTATTTCAACAAATATTCGTGTAGTGTGAGCTTAGTTTAAGTCTTAAGTTTCCCTTGGGAAATTTGACCGCTTTATTTGACAACCTTAACTTAACTTTTATTGCATCCTGCTTACAAATTATAGTTTTCTTATTATGTTTCTTTTCCCGTAAAATGGATAGCGAAAAAAATTAGGTCGTAGAATTTCAATCAAAATTATTGTTAAAACTTGAATACTTTGACACAAATTATACAGGCCAATACAGTAGTCTCCTAACTCCATATATATCGCTTTCCAGTGGCCATAAACTAGTATGTAACGTCACACTTAGTGCGACATACAAGTACATAATTTACCTATCTTCCTAACTAGTAACCATCTCACTATGAAACTTCTAAAATATTTAATATAGGGTCCGCCATCGAACTTTTTTTTTCAACTAGTGCTTATTTCGTGAATGGTAACACTTAGCTCATGTCTGATTTGACAGATAATTAGTTTTATCCTTCCGCTGAAAGAATATGGTTGTGTTTTCGCTTCGCTAAGTGGGCCTGCAATCGACTTACAGAAGATAACGATTTTGCCAAAAAAAAAATCATCTTTTCAGATGAAGCTCATTTTGATATTGCCGGGTATGTAAACAAGCAAAATTGTCCCATTTGGGGCACAGAAAATCCGCACGCATACATTGAAAAGCCGACGCACCCAAAACGAGTCACTGCTTGGTGCGGATTTTGTTCCAGAGGCATAATTGGACCAGTTTTCTTCGAAAAGGAGCAAGGAGTGGCCGTTAATCAATGGCGATCGTTATTGGGCCATGTTGAACGAATTTTTGTTCATAAAAATTGAAGAGGAGGATATTGGCAACATTTGGTTTCAACAGGATGGCGCTACGTGCCACACAGCCGAAGCTACACTCAATGTTTTGCGCCCTGTTTCAAAAAAAAAGTTATTTGGCGGACCCTATATACACTTTGACCTATTTTTGTAACAATAAAATATATAAAAAGATTGTAGAAATTTTTGAAAAATTTATTTGAAATTTTTACTTCCGGTTTTGTATTTAATTTTTTTTCAAAATTAATTTTTTATCAAAAAGGGAAAAAAAGATCTATGAAAATTGCTAAGCGTTATATATTTTAAAATTTAGAAAATTTGTAAAATTATGATAGAAAATCTACTCCAAAAAAATCGAAACTTCAAAGGCCCATAACTTAAAAAATACACTGCATAAAAAACACATTGCGTATTTGTTTTCATACCTACCAGAGGTATAATTAATCCAAATATATTTAACAAATTCTCCGCATCACATGATATATCCCCTATAGTATTCATTAACAATTCAGAGACTTCTTTGTCAGACGCTTGTAAGTAATGATGCTCTCAGTAACAAAAACTAAACTAAGTTAGAGCATTACAAAGACATCGTATATGTTCTGCCGTCTCTTCGTCTTTTTTATCTAACTTGCAAAGGTCATTTCGACTGATTCTCATATATGTCAAATGTTTCAAAATCATGGTTTCAACAAGATGGAGCCACAACTCTCTTGAATTTTCCAATAAAGGCTATCAATGTTTTTCTTAATAATTATCTAAAGCGTAAGCCAAGAACGATGGATCTAAAGCTCGCAAGGACAGAAGCCATGTAAAGAGCGACGCTGAAATGAGTGGCTAAACGGCATAGCTTAGAAATTGTTTTTCTTGTTACCATAAAGTCATTTTTAAATCATAGGATTTCACAGAGATATCATAATATGGTGCAAATCTGTACGGAAAATTGCACAGATGTTTGACATAGTGAATTATTAAATTAATTGTAATGACTTTATTAGATGAAATATAAATTTTCTTTTTCTTTTCACAAGCTTTTTATTACTGCTAATATAATTTTAAAAGACAAACCTTAGACAAACTGTCACACAGATTTAACAACTAGCCGTTCGCAACTGATGCTTAGTAATAAGCCATGACTCATTAACACTCGTTAGAGATGTTATAAAAAATTTTTATACAACCAATTGAAGAGCGGTTCTTTTCTAATTTAATTCTATTTATTAACAGAATAAAAAATTAGAAATCCAAATTTCACTAAAATATATTTCAGAAATGTTAAAAATGTTAAAATTTCCATGAAAAAGAAGACAGTTTGCTTTACTTACTTGTCTGACTTGAGGCACATGTATTGCTACTTGTATATGTTACTATAATTATTCAACCAATTAAAAATTTCCCCCTTCGAAGAATCCATTTTAAATAAAACCACTCATATTTATAACCCCTTCTTTTAAACACTCTTTGCTGAACCTAATTAACATGGCCTCATTTGAAAGAAAAGTAATTTTAAATAATTTTTCCCTTCAACATAAAATGAAAAAAAAAAAAAAAACAAAAATAAAATAAAATACTAGTATTAAAAAAGCCAAGTACTAGAACAAATGAATGAAGAAAGGAGAAGAAGCAGAGCTTTGAAAAAAATTCATTTACAATTTATTTACAGAATGAAGAGCAGGAAAATGTAAAAGAATTTTATTTTCTTTTTATTAAAATCATCCCTTCAGTTTTCAAAGTATTGCAGTTGCTGCTGCCGTGGCTGTTGCTAATGTTGCTGCAGCATTTGACTTCTTTATTGTTGATACTTGTTGTGTGCTATTGAAATTGATGTTGTTGTTAATGATTATGTTAGTGTTTGTTTATGATAGTGTTTGCTGTAACAAGTATTTTGTGTCAATATATTGCCAGAGCAGAGGCGTACATATAATTTATTGAGGAAATTGGGCCTACAAAATCTAGTTAAAATAAAACTTATAACGATAACGAGTTATTGAGCTGTTCAATAGATTAATTCTAAATAATAATACTAAAGAAAAATTAAAAAAAAACTTTCTAGTCATTTTAAGTATTTAGAATAGCAGTAAAATAAACTCTTAACATCACTATCTACATAGCAGTTTAAGCAAAGTGTCTTGGCTTAAAAGAATCCTAGCAATTACTCCAAATCTTTCCTTTCAATCATTTCGCAAAAGCAGAGAACACATTTTCTAATTTTCTTTACAGTTCAAAAATATTTTTAGTTCTTCAGGATATAATTATAAATTATATCCTGAAGAAGCTATAATTATAATTTATAATTTATAATTATATCCTGAGGAAGCTACAAAAATTGGAGCGAAATATCGATATAAAAATAAAATTTTTGAAAAATAAGACCTCAAGCTTAACAAAATAGCCATTTTAATTAAAAAAGATATTTATCATATCTTAAGACAATTGCTAGGAGATTTTTATTTATTTATTTATAAATTAATAAAAAAAATTTCCTTCAAAATTACTAAGATTTTTGTGGGTTTCATTTAAAATACTCGCTCTAAAATTTAAAAACGCAACTGCAGGCACCAATCCTTTCACTGTCCCCTCTCTCTATTACCATTTTATAAAAAAATTTTCTGCATACAAACAAATTTCTAGGTCATAAATAATTTTGCATGCAAATCTTCTAACTAAAAATGTATTTGAATCAAATGTATTTAGACGTGTGTATGTTTATATGTAAACAGCTTACAATATATATTTCTATGTATTGTAGTTACCAACACTTGCTTCTGCTCAGACGCATGCAAAAAAAAAAAAAACAAAAAAACAACCAAGCACATGCACTGTAAAACATTAAGACGTAAATACTACATACGAGATTAAGATTGTAATTTAAAGGATGCAGAAAAATGCAACAAAAAACTAAAAGAACAGAGAAGGAAAATTATATTATGATTATGAAGCATCATGCATGCAAATGTTTGCTTGCATTGGCATAAGTTAGTTGTTGTTATAGTTGTGTTTCTTTTTCTTTGCAAATTTTCTACTCAACATTAAGTGTTTTACAGGCTGCCTTGCACAACACTAACGAAAGTACAAACAACTTTTTTTATCCTTTACTAGTTTTTTTTTTTTTTTTTTTTTTTGAATTTTTCTTTGACAAACGGATTGCTATAACTGATAACATGACAGGTTAGGCACGGAAATAGCTATGGTTTTTACATCTCCGTCCATTGCACTAGCTTCCTTTATTTTAATATCTCTAAAATTCATTTAGAAGGACCGTATAGAAATATAATACCATGTGTGTTTTTCAAATCATTTTAGAGATAAGAATTTACAATTATAAATTTAAATTATTTAAAAAAAAACCCTGCTAAGCATTTTACACATTTTAGTAGTTTACTAGGAGTTAGCTCGGCACTTTCAAGTAGAGTATCATATGGTCAGTTGTATGATAACTTACAACTGCCTCGGTTATTTTTAAAAATAACTTAGTAACGTTTGAGTCTTGTTTTACAACTACAAGCTCTTAAGCATTAAAAACTCTAAGGCATAATGAATCGTTAATCCTTAATTAAATTAGGTTCGCTCGATTCTGCTCTCAGAGTCCTAGACTTGGAAGTAACAAAAAAAAACTAAGAACTATAAAATTTTTTATACTTTGCTCGCTTCTAGAACATTTTTTTTCCACCTTGTTTTTTTTATTGGAGATTTATAATGATTGAGTATTTATGATGATAAAATTAAATATAAAAAAACTCTTAAACAGACATAATAAATGAACAAGTACAAAAAATGCTTACAGACGACATAAATAATAGAACCATTATGCTCCACAGCCTCTAGTACAAATGGAGACTAAAAGCAGATTTCAGCAAACTTAATGATAAAATTGTTAATGACAAATTTTCACAGACTAGATTAGAAGACATTTTGGATAAATTAGGTAAAGAAAAATATTTTTTCGCACTTGATATGACTAACAGCTTTTCAACGCCACCACACGCAAAGAATAGTCTGTTCTTCAAAAAAATATTATTATTAATTTGAAGCATCTAAACATTATTCTGATCGCGATAAACATGTTTCTAGTTATTTTTAACCATATTATGTTTAGCGTCTTAGATCAACCATATAATTATCATATTATGTTTAATAAAATTTTAACTGAAACTATAAATATGTTTAAGGTAAACATAATAATGATAAAAATATGGTTGAAAGTAAATTGTTTTCTATTTTGTTGCTTTTGCAACCATATAAATAAAGTGAGTATAAAACCAAAACTTAATCGTTCAAACTCAACTGAGCTTTGTGGTTGAAGTGGTTGAGTGGCGAGTTAATGCTTCTTAACTAAGTGTTCGCAAAACTTAATCGTTCAAACTCAACTGAGCTTTGTGGTTGAAGTGGTTGAGTGGCGATTTAATGCTTCTTAACTAAGTGTTCGCAAGTTCGAGCCGTGGTAGAGTCGACTAAAATTTAAAAAAATTAATTTAAACCCAATGTGTTATGTAATATGTACTCGTAAACAAATACTAAATACAAATTGATAAAAATGAAAAATCAATGGAATAAAAAAAACTTTATTTATACAAAAAATTTATTTTAAAATTTTTTTAAATCTTATTAAAATATATATGCATTAAAAAAATTAAAAAAAAATGTCTTGCCTTGACCGGGGGTTGAACCGCACCATCTGCAGTAGAAAGCTTTTTTTAATATCTTTAATTTAAAAATAAAGGGTGTTTTTTATAGACGTATAGAACTTTAAGTTGGCATTACTGTTGCAGATGGCGACCGATTTAACAGCTGTCAAGTGATTTATCTCAGTTTGGTTTGGCAATTCAAGAATTGAAGCCAAACGATCATCAAGTAAGGCGTAGATTCGTCGAATGGGCCCAAAACGATATTGCCGTTGTTCCCGATTTTCATAAGCGAATTTTGTTTAGCGATGAAGCGCACTCTGGTTGAATGGCTACGGCAACAAACAAAACTGCCGCATTTGCAGTGAAGCTAATCCTCAAGTGTATGTCGAAACACCGTTACATCCAGAAAAACTGACTGTTTGGTGCGCTTTATGGGCTGGTGGAATCATTGGTCCGTACTTCTTCAAAAACGATGATGGCCAGAACGTTACAGTCAGTGGTGATCGGTATAGAGTCATGATTACTAACTTTTTCATTCCTGAATTAAACAACCATGATGTCCAGGAGCTGTGGTTCCAACAAGACGGCGCAACATGTCACACAGCTCGGGCCACAATTGATTTATTGAAAGACACGTTTGCTGACCGCCTAATTTCACGTTTTGGACCTGTGAATTGGACTCCAAGATCTTCTGATTTAACACCGCTAGACTACTTTCTGTGGGGCTATGCGGATAAGCCACAAACGCTTGACCATTTGGAAGACAATATTCGCCGTGTTATTGCCGATATACGGCCACAAATATTGGGAAAAGTCATCGAAAATTGGACGTCCAGATTGGACTACATCCGAGCCTGCCATGGCGGTCATATGCCAGAAATCATATTTAAAATGTAATGCCACAAGATTATCTTTCGGATAAATAAAATTCATGTCAATCGAATAATCTATCGTTGTTTTATTGCAATTTAAAGTTCTATACGTCTGTAAAAAACACCCTTTATATATGGTGAAATGCAATCATAAATCTAGCCATATTCTGTTTCCACCAGAATATGGTTGCCTCAACCATATTTTTTCTTTGCATGTTCGAACTAAACATTTCATCAAACAGTTTTCAAAATATTTTCACAATAGAAATAGAAGCAAAAGCATTCCTTTACGTAGATGATATAATCATTAACGGATGCAGATCAAATCACCACAATCAAAACTTAATTAAAGTGTTAGATAGACTTAAATGTACTCTTATAACTTGCTGTTTAATTACTTCTCTGAATATTTTGGCAGTTACTTTGAATGCCTATCTTGAGAACTTTCAAGGTTGTCTTTCGGTAAAGACGGAAGTGGAAACGGGGCACGTATGTACGTAGGTATGATACTAGAGTGTTCACTGATGGATCTAAGATGATCTGCAATCTGGAGTTTATTACAGAGAACTTACATACGACTTCCATTCCGACTTCTGCATAGCTCTAGTGTTTTCTAGGCAGAGATACTGGCAATCAAGGAGGTATCAGGAGAACTATAGACATCTTTGTAGAAGTATCTGACCTGGCACTTCCATCGAATGGGACATGATCTGCTCTAGTTGACTGATGCAGGGCTGTGCTATCCAATATGTTACGTCAAGCAGGTGGATGAATTGACCAGGGCTGGCTCTAACGAGGAGAATTGTATGTTAGGGACGTTCGCTTTACTGCTTAGAAGTGGCATTCTGGAGTACTACCAAAAGAAGGTGGATAGCAGATAACGCGTTAATTATGGGTAAACCCTCTGTTCTGGTGGTGAGCAAAAATAGGAAGAATATTTTCAGACTAGTGGCTGTGACAACAACTAAAACGATCTAGGCTACCTAAACACAAGAGAGTTGAGTTTAAGATCAAGCTGAATTTATATAAAAAATTTAATTACTCAGAATTACAAAAAAAAAAAAAATTATCAAGCTGGTTTTAATAGATTCAATTTTTTTATTACTAGCTGGATTTAGACTAGAACCACACACGGAAAGTTTATAGGGAAATTTTTTCTCAATTCTCTTTTCAAAATTGCCGCTGTGTCTACACACAGGAATTTTGTTTCGTCAATTTCAGCATTCTTATTCAGTCATTCATCACGATTCAAGCTACCTGTCTTCTTTTTTTACATTTTTCTAAAAGATACGAAAGAAACAATAAGAAATTGCCGAGTACGACCAAATTTGTATCCCTTTCCATTCCTCTTTCCTCTCTCTCCTACAAAATCAAGATTTGTCCTACGAAATTTGCTGTGTGTAGTCCTGGTCTTACTAACAGATTTTTTTTATTTAATATTTTTATTTTTATAATTTGCTAATTTTATGGAAAAGTGTTTGTTATGAAAAAATATTATTTTTTGATTTACTTGGTCCACACAATAATTTTCAACAAAATGTTTTTGTAATGCTTGTTATCTTTATGGTTCATTTAAAATTAAAAGTATTTATAATGTAAACCTAATTTAAGCAACCTCTTACTTAATTATTTTATTAAGCAAAAATTTCTTAAGCTCTTTTTCTTTTAATTTTCTTCGTTCTCTTATCTTAAAATCTTATTTTTATGACTTGCTTGAATTCATTGAAGCTTTACATTTTTATTACCAAACAACACAAAGAATGTTGAAAAAAAAACTAACAAAGAATTTTACATTTTATTTCTTCTACATAGAAAACTTTCAAACACATATAGAAAAAGAGTAAAATATTATACAAATGTGTAACTTACACATGTAAAATTCACTTTAATGCATTTGCCATAAAAACTTAAGAAGGAAAGTAAAAAATTTTAAAAGAAAAATAACATTAAGCGACTAGCATTGCATGTGATCCTGTAAATAAATAAAAAGTGTAAAAAGACATAAAATCAATGAATACGTTTAAGCGTAGACAGTAAAAAAAAGGAAAAATTATAAAAATTAAAATATACAAAGCTTAAGGCGTCTGTAAGACATTAGCAGAATTAACAAGTCTAAGATTTAAATCAAATAAAATCTTTTTGGAATTTATATGAATAAGCACAGGTATGATTTGTAAATATATAAGCTTTCAAATGTTTTCGAATTTAAATATGCTTTTACAAAGGAATTTGTAGGTCTATATGATATCATCAACTTTATAAAATACAACTTTGCATAGAGACAAGTAAGCTTTTAAATACAATTTAAACACACAGAAATTTTTTTGGAAAATTTTTAAATTTAAAATTTAAGACTAAAATTTTTTTTAAGTAAAGGTTTTAACTAAGATTTTCACAAAGATCCTAACAAATTAACTTCGTTAACATGTAATTTTCCAATGAGAGGATGAACACTTTTTAAAAATTTCACAGCTAAAAATATTTTAGAATACAAATAAATCATATAAAATTAAAAAATTGGTCTACTATATTGAACGTTGCCATTCGCTCACATTTAACACAGAATATATATATTTCTCGTTAGCGTTTTTTCTTTATGTATAAAAGACAACCATAATCTTCGATATGGTAAGCTGGGCTGACTTCCAAAATGTTGAGCTAAATGCGAACGAAAGCTTCTTTCGCGTAATTGTATTGAAAACAAATCCAATACACGAAAATTTGTTGTTGTTACTTTCACACCATTTCCTATTTATAAATATTTTTTATTGATTTTGATTGCTGATGAGCGAATCAGCACATAAAAATTACTCTTATTTAAGTGCCTACTATACAGTCCATCTCACTACCAGACCTATAGGTATTACTTATTTTATTAGTGCCCCCTTTCACTATTTCCAAAGAAAACTTAAGAAAAAGAAAAGAAGTCACTCAACTTAAATTTATTAAGGTTCCTCTTTTTACAGAATTATAAAACAGTTTTCTTGCACTCAGTATGCGAATGAAGTCAATATTTCGAAATTGTAAAAGGGGTCAGGCCGTTACTATATAATTATGAATTATTTTTTTATGATTCTAAAGAACAGTTAACAAAATTTAACACTTCTATTTAAGTAAAATAAAATTTTAAATTATTACTGCTCAGTTGAGTTCTCTTTTGTGCCTGCATATGTGTCCCACGCAAGCACCTTCAGTATCACAAGTGTGTGCGTGAGTAAATACGAGCATGTAAGTAGGTCATGCATACAAATAAGTATTTTATTAACAACCGCAAACAACAACAAAATACTTAAAAATATTCTATTTTTTTTAAATGCCATCTTGAAAGAAAAGAAAAGAAACACAAATTAAAATATGAATTTGCTGTACATACGAGTGCATGCAGATTGAATGCATGAAAATAAATATTTGCGATGTCATAAATAGAAATAAATAACTTTAAGGCTTAAAGGCAAATGTTACAAAAACGATCAAGAAATATTTTATTATATCAGCCTGAGGAAGCATATCGTCTATGAAAATACAAAATGCTCAAATAAAACT
Organism: Thelaira solivaga; assembly: GCA_947397855.1. Lineage (NCBI taxonomy): Eukaryota > Metazoa > Arthropoda > Insecta > Diptera > Tachinidae > Thelaira > Thelaira solivaga. The sequence continues at coordinate 22,677,590 of OX377612.1, read as the reverse complement.
AAAATTCAAAAATGGTTTTGATAAACGATATTAAGCTAAAAAGCTCTGTGAAATTATTAGAGTGCTTTAGTTAAAATTAACGATGCCATAATTGCCTAAATTTTATAGGTTTCTCTACAAGACTGAAGATTTCTAACGCTTATATTTATATTTGTGGAGCAATTTTGTTATGCAATAACTTGATGATGAATGAGTAAAAACTAAGACTGGAATTCTATTGTATGAATTCCATGTTTAAACACAAACCTGCTTAGTATATTTTGCCTTTTCTGCAGAAAACAAAAATATTATAAAAATCGGAACTTAAAAATACAGATTGATAGATTTAAAAGTCTTTCCACATAAGGAATCCATGACCGGGCATTACAAATTATTAAAATATGAGAATCAGTTATAATGATATATGCAGAAACAAAGACGAAAATATAGCAGAATATATACCGTGCCACCGTAATGATCTAATTTATTACAGTTTCCCTTACTTAGGACATCACTAGTTGTAGCCTTGTGATATAGCGGACAAATATACTAAAGAAGAATACGAATTCCTAGACTTAAGAAATATTTGTAGCATGAGAGTAGTCTCAGAGAAAGGCTAGAAAAAATATAGAAGCTAAATCATAAATTTCGAGGCTAAGTGCAAATAAAAAGTCTAAATCTAGCCTTAAAAAGGTTAAAATAATAACGCTGATTGTGTTATCTAAACAAAATTTTTTTCTGTTAACTTTCCTTTGTAAATACTAATGCACTTAAGGGTCATATAATAATATATCACTAGCATATCCTTTCCAACATTGCCATTTTAGACTTTTTAAAGCTAGATTTAGCCTTTCTCTCGCATTTAGCTTCGAAATTTATGCTTTAGCAGCTAACTGTTTTCCTAGGCTCTTTTCGTTTTAAAAATAGAATTAATAAAGCTGAAATTAGCTTTTCTTTTTTTATATATAAACTAAAGCTGAATAAAATTTATCTGTTAAAAATGTATCTGTTTGTTTGTTCTGTAAACTCCAACCATGAATTGGATTAAATTTATATTTTGTTTGCACAATGTTAAATTACATTTTCACAAAAAGTCGAATTATTTGTAGAAAAAAATTTTTATATTTTACATAAATATTACCAAAATTAACTCAAGTAGTATTTGGGATAAAAATTTTAAATGTAAATTGATGAGTTTGGTCAGGGAAAAGCTAGTTTCAAAAATGAAAAAAAACTCCTTATAAAATAATAGGCCATAATCATATTCCCAAAAAAGTATTATTTTATTAAGAGATGACTTTTGTTCATAAGAATTATATAAATTTAAAGTCGTTTTTGAAATGATACCGACTTTAGTGTGACTATTATTATGTTTTATTTCCAGCATATACGAGTACTTCATATCGTATCTTTATTTTTTAAATAAGTCAAAATTATTCGAAATGGCTGCAGAAAACTATCATTAAAAATCTCTTGCTATAAAAATTATGTTCTAAAGGATTACGTATGAATTAAAATATAGACATTCATGGATTTGATGAATTTCTGGTTTTCTGGTACAGTTTAGTAATTCTGCTATTCCGTGATTTTTATTACGATAAAGCGAGTTAAAGTTCCTCTAAGACAAAATATCGCATTGAAATCAAAGTACTGAATTCTTTGCTGTGCTAAAGGATTACGTATAAATTAAAATATAGACATTCACGGATTTGATGAATTTCTGGTTTTCTGGTACAGTTTAGTAATTCTGCTATTCCGTGATTTTTATTACGATAAAGCGAGTTAAAGTTCCTCTAAGACAAAATATTGCATTGAAATCAAAGTACTGAATTCTTTGCTATGCATTAGCTACTCTTTAAAAAGATTAGGTGAATGATGCTTTTAATAGCCATGTGTCAAAATGTTTTTTAGTATTTGTTAATTTATGTTATTTTTAAGAAGCTTTGTAATTATGTTTGCAATAAAAAATAAAATTTTTGAATTTTAAGTTATAATATTTTTTAAAAGCTAAAAATTTTTATAGTGATTTTAATTTGTGATTAACCTCTTTTTAGCCAATTTAGCTTATTTATTATCTAACTCCTGACAATGCTCATCCTCTCTTTCATTTCTTTTTTTTAAAGCAACAAAAATCGACGAAGCTATTGGGCTTGTCTGCTGAAAACACCCAAAAATGGGCAAGAATCTTGCAAAACCCCAAATGGTTAGGTTAGTACACTATCCTCTTGTTGATTAATTACAGAATATAAATTTTTTCCACTTAATAAAACCCAGTCTACAATTAGGGGATTATCTGGAAAGCAATTAGGTTGGTATATTATAACTTATACCCTTCAACTGCTTTTTAACAAAGATTATATGATCTTAGACACATACATAGATTAAAAATTATCATTTACAACTTGGCTTAAGTTTTGCTTTGATATATTTTATTATTAGTATTATTTAATATTAAAAATCAATTCTAAGATTAAACTTGTTAATGAGAACTGGTAACTTTGACCATCGGCTTTAGTATATTTTAATTTATAAGATTGTATGATTTTTTTAGCTAATAGTATTTGTCACATCCCCATAATTATGCTAAAGCTAGAACGCTGTTAAGTGCACTTCTAGCCTTTTTTATCTTCCAGCCAAATTTACAGAATATCAGCTAAATGACTCACAAAGATAACGACAGTTTTGAGTATTAAAAAAAAGTTCCTTAATTAGTGTATTTCTGCATTAAATTAATTATTTTTCATACATGAATAATTTATATTATTCATGTTTTAGTTCATATTTTTTCTTTGAATAGTCACATAACAATTCTATATTGTATTCGATTTTATTTGAAATATAAAAAATTGAAATTACTCCCAGATATGGGACTGCAGAGACGACGCTTTACCAAAAATTCCGTTTTCTTCATGGCATTTGTGTTATTAATTTGGGATACTGTACGTTAGTATTAATTATTTAAAAAATGAAAAATTTATTTTTAAAAGAAGTTGCATTTAAATGAATTATTTTTTACTATTTATAATAAAAAGCACTTGCAGAAAAACGGAATATTTCACTTTAAGTTAGTGGCCAAGCAGTTGAATTGCAAAAATTACTTTTTGAAAAAGCATTGTATTTGTTTAATCTACAAACATACATAAGACTACAGGCTTTATGTATCTCAATTTTTACTTTCTTCACGTCACCTATACATATAAAAATATTTACAGCTACGTAAGTGTAGGTCAATTTTATTTTATTTTTTTTTTAATTTCTGTTTATTTTTTCATTTTGTTAAGGTATGCCTGAGTATGTAAAAAATGTTTGCTTAAATTTTATTTTTATTTTTTTAATTTTTTTTTTTACAAAAATAAAAAGATATTGAGTTTTTTTCTTACTCAGTGAAGCTATCAAACAGCACATTTATTTTTAGAATGTATAAAGTTGTTGGTTTTATTTTGTTACAGCACGTGGATAAGTTTTACAGCAACTTGTGCATTTTTATTAAAACATTTTTTCGTGCACAATTTTTCTAAGGTTTTCTGTTTATGGTGTTTCTTGCTTTTATTTACAAAAAATGTTTTAGTTTAAAAATAAATAAACAAAAAGAAATACTCTTGATTTGTTATTGTTATTGTAGCATTTTTCTTTTGTTTTAATAATATTAAAATGTCTGTAGCTCAATGAAGCATTTCTGTTTTTAGCAATAAAAACAAAACATAAACAATTCTCTAAAAGCTATAAGTTTGTTTTAATAAAACTATTTAAGACTTTAATTCAAGCAGTATTAATGTAAAGGAGCTTGAAAATAAATTAATACAGAAAACAAACAAAAACTTATGAGAACAAAAAAATGTTAATTAATTTAATTAATATGTAAACCCATAAGTTCGTGACGTATGAGTGTTGTGAAGTTAAGATCTTACATGAGATTACAAAATTAATCATACGTACAATGTTATATAGTGTAGAGCTTTCTAAGTCTAAGACTTTTAAAAATTATTGATTTCCTTGGTAACTTACTACCATTAAAGGTTAACTTTGTCATAAAACGGACAAACAGTTTTGACACCAAGAATAATTTATTCAATACTGTATTTAAATATTTGATTAATTTATTTTCTTTTTTCATTTTTTACTTTTTTAATAATTTTTTTCTCTGCTTCTTACTTTACATTCTGTTAAAAATTTTAAACCGATGTTTCAGAGCCTCTTCTTTGTGGTCAAATTCATAAAATTCATTTTTCTTTCATCAGAGCTTATTGTATAAATTTAACGTAAGAAATTTTATATTTTAAATGTTAAATGTTTCCCAAAAGATTGTTTAAAATTTTTAAATGGGTCTGCTTTAAAATTACTATAGTTTTTTGAGTACATGAAAGGCACAGATTTTGTCAGGGCTGTGAATTATTTTAATTTATCAACTTTGGTGTGTTTGCTAATTACAATTTACTTTAAAATAAAAAGTTGAGTAACGATTTTAAGAAAGTAAATATTTTTTTTTCTCTGCAAAACATTTTAACTAAATGAAAATCAGTTCTATGGAACATTTTGCGCGCCATTTCTAAACAGAAACAAATTAACCCTTAAACTTATTTTAAGTTTTGAATCATTTCTGGTGTTTAAGCTAAATTCTCTACATTCATGAGAACTATTTTTGTAGGTCATTTTAACCCTCTAACTAATCGATTTGAAGTGTATTTTTGTCCTGTTTGAATTATCAGTCAAAAAAGTCCTCTTGATTGAAAAGTTAGAGGGTTAAAATAATCCACACAAGTATTTTTATTTGTATTTTACATAAGTTTGCTTAATATTTCAATTGCCGGATATAAAGAATTCAATTCATAATTACAAAATTAATAAAAGGCGAACCTTAAGCCCGAACTTGATAAAGGGCCAGATGTTCTTAAATTTATTCCCTTCTAGCATAAACAGTGGTCATAACCACTGAAATATTTCATTAGTTAACCGAAATATTTCATTAATTCAATTAAATAATTTAATAATTCAATGATATAATTCAATAACTCAATGAAATATTTCATTAATTCAATGAAATATTTCAATAATTCACTGAAATATTTCAATAATTCAATGATATATTTTAATAATTCATTTAAATATTTCATTAGTTCACGGAACTATTTCAGTAATTTAATGAAATATTTTAATAATTTGTTAAAATATCTCAATAATTCGCTGAAATATTTTAATAATTCAATAAAATATTTCAATAATTCAATTAAATATTTCATTAATTCAATGAAATATTTCAATAATTCACTGAAATATTTCATTAATTCAATGAAATATTTCATTAATTCAATGAAATATTTCAATAATTCACTGAAATATTTCATTAATTCAATGAAATATTTCATTAATTCAATGAAATATTTCAAAAGCTCACTGAAATATTTCAGTAATTCAATGAAATATTTCAATAATTCAATTAAATATTTCATTAATTCAATGAAATATTTCAATAATTCACTGAAATATTTCAGTAATTCAATGAAATATTTCTTTAGTTAATTTTCATTGTTTTTCAAATAATATAAATTTTTTATTAGACTAATGATATTTCATTAATTCAATTAAATATTCATTGATTCAATGAAATATTTCACTAAATTGATGAAATGTTGTCATGAAACATTGTTATTGGTTTTAAAATAATGAAATATTTTTTAGTGTTTGCTAGTATACATATTTATTTATGAATTATTATTTTATTATCATCATGGACTATAATTGCACTGCGACCTCTAAGATCTGTTTACGAATCTCGTAATTAATCGTACCTACGTCCAATGTCTCACTGCCTAAGCAATTCTTTCTGCGTCTTGCCACCACTGGACACTCGTTCCGACGATTCCTGTCCTGCTTGACAGTAACGGCAGGAGTGGTAGTTTAGTCTACTCGTCAGCATCTCAACGTAGAGTTTGCTGAAATTTAGAACAACTTCTGCTCTAATGCGCTCAAGGTAAATTATAAATAAAAAAAAATCCAAAGCAAAGCAAAAATAAAAACGAAAATTATTTTTAAAACTTTTTATTATTCAAACAACCAAAATTTCAAAAATTTAAAACTGAATTATTTTCTATTACGAGTAATACGACTTTCCTTTATAAAGTCTCTGAAATTTACGTTTAATTTAAGTAAATATTTTTTCAACAGAAGTAACAATAACAGTCCAATAAAAACCAAAATAAAATTTAGATTTCTGCTTATCTTATTTAAATGCCTACTACTAATAATCCCAAATGCACACGCACACATGCTCATCTATATTTAAGTCTATCTAAAGGATAATTATACAGTAAACAAAAATTAAACTAAATTTTATCTCATGCTTTACATTGTACCACTAAAGCCTTCTATAAACAGTACAGATTTAAAATACAAACACAGCATAAAATCCCAATGTAAATAAACTAACACAGTTACACAGATAGACACAATAGAGTTTATACTTTGTGTAACACATTTACATAGAAGCGCATGTAATTAAAACTACTAGGAGCACACAATGACTATAAAATAGGAGAGAGCCAGCACAAACAATAGCTAAAGAATTATTTAAATTTTAATCCATTTTAACAGGTTTTAATCCTTACAAATGTTTTATTTTATATCTTTAAATAAACGACTAAAACAACTAAAACAACAATAAGCTTAACATATATTTTATGAAATATTTTTGCATTTTAATTCTTTATTTGCTTTTTGTTGAAAAAAAACGTGTTGACTTTTTTAACAACGTTTAGGTATACAAAAATAAAAGCAATAAAAACAAACGTCCGACGTTAAACTGTCCCTCAAACTGTCAGTCAAATAAATTTCCTTTTTTTATCTTTAAAAACATCAATCTTGTAGATGTTAGATGAAAGCATAAAAATTATGAAAATTATAAATTAAAGGTTAGAGAAGAAGAATTTTAAAGGTTAAACCACTTATTAATTAGCAGTAAGTTCACATTATTTTATTCGATAAGGAATAAAATTCATTTAAGAAAATCAATTTTTTTTGTGTTAAAAAATATTAGAAAATATTTTTTTTATATAAACAACCACATGATATCCAATTTTTTGTAACATTTTTGTGGCCTGTCTGAATAATTATGAATGAATTAATCCTTAACCCGAGAACATCATCCTTCGTCAAAATGACGACGCCCGATCTTATTTTTGAATTAAAGCCTGTTTTTTCTGTTTGTTTTGATCTCATTTTTCGAATAGCGTTAGTGGCTTGCAAGCTGTTGGTGGACAAAGACATGCAGGGAACTGCGTGCGTTGTAAGTGTTTTTTTTTTGTTTTTAATTTTTTTTCACAAAGAATGATGTGTCGTATTCTCTGACTTTTATGGTATATAATATTTTGTTTAAATAAATGCCAATTGAAAGAAGGCTATACAATTTCTTTATTTATTGATTAAAAACTAATATTTTCGCTCACGACGTATTGTATAGTTTCTTGAAATAGGTTATAGTCAAAATGACGAAGGATGACATTAGTGTACAAAAAATAAGGATGAAATTTTAGGGTTAAACATACTTATAGCTTGAACTTATTTCTGGTGCTTAAGTTAAATTTTCGACATTGAATTTCATTAGGAGTAATTTTGTGGAATATTTTAACTTTTAAACTCTTTAATTTGTGAGTTTTTTTTTTTTTTTTTTTTTTTTTTGTTCCTTTTTAAATAGAGTTCAAAAAAGTCTATCTAACTGAAGAATTATAGAGTTAAAAGGTTCCACAAAAATATTTCTCGGGTATTTTATATAAGTTTGCCAAATATTTCATGTACCTAAAATGAAGGAAAACTCTAAATTTCAATTTCACATAGGGCCAGATGTAGTCTTTCAAAACGCAGTGGTCGGAATCTAATTGTTTTGAAAAACTTTGATTTTGTCGCACAGTACTCTGTTTGACTCTAAATTCTTTTACTGCTGGCTGATTTGAGTTTCAAATAAGTTTAATCAAATTTTCACATAAGACCACCTATAAGCCTGCATTCTTTTTTGGGTCTCTGTACCATAATCAACGGTCAAAATCTTGTTATTTTGTAATACCTAGCAAGCTTATCAAGTTAAATTTTTTATATGTTGTTTTCAGGATAATTTCTAAACTTAGTAAATTTAATTTAAAGTAGATATAAGAAAATCCAAAAGTATATCCATAATTGAGAGCACAAACATTTTTAAAAAGTTTGTTTTAATTTTTAATTAAATAAATTAAAGAAGTTTCATTAGCTTATGGGAAGAAAATGTATTCTTTCCTGAGTATTTTAACATTAAATTCAAAAGCTTATTTTGTTTATTTTTATTACTTAAGCGATTAACTTTTAACTTAAGCCCACTGTACACAACAAAATAAGAATGCCAGTTAAAAAAATGAAAAAAAAAGAATCACATGAATTTTGTTTACATAATCCTTGCAAGTTGTAGTTCAAGCTAAATGATGATTTTTTTTCTTTTTTTATCTGACTCTTCTGTTGAGGCTGCTAGTAGCTGTGAGCAGTAACTGAGTAGAATGACACATTTTATGCTTTTTATTTATTTTATTTTTTTATACCAAAAACAAGTAGTAATTAGTTTAAAATTGTAACAATTCTCATACACATACACAGAAAGACTCAAACTTATTTTTAGGTCAACAGCTTTTGAATTTAAAAAATCCAAAAATATTAATTACTTTTTATTCAGCTTATTAATAATATACTCCACTTGAAATTTCAAAATTATATTTTAAATTTAATTAATTTTAAACTTCTCTATTATAAAATATTTTTTTTTTTACAAAAACACAATTTTACACTTAAAGGAATAATTTTTCCATAAACAATTTATTTAATTTTTTTTCTATTTAAGTTGCTTTTACATGCATAAAAATATATAAACACCCGTATTTTAATGTTTCCAAAAGGCGGTCAAAATTATGACTGACTCGTATGTTAAGCTTCAGGGCCAAACTTTTAGTAAACGCACCACTCACATGTATGTAACTTACAATTTTTACCTTGTACCTACTTTATATTTTATCTTTCTATTCACAGATTTCATGCTTTACTTTCTTTCTATTAAAGTGTGTTGAATTTCTGTTGCTAACGTTTATACAGTTTTGAGTGAGATACACTCTCACATACATGCTTTTTGAGTAAATGTTAAATGAAAGAGCACAAAAGTGAGGTGAGTTTTGTTATAACACATTTTTATGAATGGCTTGAGTGTTTAAATGAATTCTTATTCAAAAATTTATTGAATGAAAATTCGTTTTCCATTAATATTTTATTCTTTTAAGGTGGGTACTTTTATTTTAAAAATATTGAAACAATCATTTTATGCTTTTTTTTTTTTTTTTTTTTTTGATAGTTACGCTACACATTGTTGTTAGATAATTCTTTAAACCTCGATTTGCTTAAATTTTAATTAAGGGTAGGCCAATATTTACAACCATAAAACCAGTAAAATGAAATGTAAATTAATTTTTTTTTTAATTGGGAGAGAATCAAAAATAGAAAAGTTTTAGGAAAAAAATACAGAAATACAAGTTTTTACTGTGAATAATTTTTTATCTTAAGTTTGATTTTCATTTTTTCATTTTAAATTATTTTTCTTTTCGATATGAAACATAAAAATTTTTCAATCATGTAATTCTTTCAGAGTTGTAAAACCAAGCCAAGAATTTTTTTAAGCAAGTGCATGTTTTTACTCTTTAACTTAAAATCGATTCTGATCAAGTACTTTTTAAAATTCGAGAATTTATTTAAAAAATGGCATAAATTGTGTATTATATATTTTGTGCATAATTTGTATTAATTTTTATATTTTTAATATTCAAAAATATTCAACTACTACAACCTGTAAAGTATTTCCCAAATAAAAAAAATCACTCAATTAACAGCAGTAATTTTAAGAGTTCACCGTTTTAATTGGTTAATCAATCTAAAAGAAATTTATAAAAATATTTTTGAAAAATTAATTTTCCGAATTCAAACTTTTAATAAATATGTCTTAAAAATATATATGATAAGTAAAGTAATGTAAGCTTTAGTGCATATTTTGTATTTTTAAGTGCATATTTTTGTTTTGCCTTGCCTTGTGTAAAACAATATCTATCACGATTTTTATAATTTAAATGTAAAATTTTTTGGAATTAAAATAGAAATTTCAGTCGATATCGAATGTCATAATTTGGCGTCAGTCTTTATACTCGATAGTAAAATATTTATAGACATTTTTTAGGAACATAAATATAAACAGTTGACTTTAAACAAAAAAAAAAGACTAGTTAGGCAGCCACTCACTTTATAGTGGACTTAAATTTTTTTCTGATGCAACAAATTTATGATGAAAATTTAAATTAATTGTAATAAAAGCTGGTCATGAAAAAGAAAAAAAAAATGTAGCAGGTGGAAAAAAGTTTCCAAAAACATTTCGTGTCTTTGCATTATGAAAATAGTACAACGTATTAAAAATTTATTCATTAAAATTTCGGTTCAATTTTTTTTTGTGTTTTTTGACAGCATTTTCCACGAAATGATTTACATAAAACTTTGTGTTAGAAATAATCCAAGTTCACGCATAGAAAAATATTTTTTTAACAAAAATATCAAGAAAGCTTCCCAACTGGAGGTGTCAAGCTTCAAAACCCGATCAGGTCGAAACATTTTTTTTTAATTTTTTATAAAAATTTTTTTAAATAAATTTTCTATTTACATTTTTTATATAAATTTTTTTAATAATTTTTTATATAAATATTTTCAGTTTTTCTTTAATTTATATTTATTGATTTTACATTTTACATAGGCTTTGATATTCTATCAAAATGTATTTATTTAACTCTATCTGGGTTCGAACTAGGACATATGAAGTTAAAAAGCATTAACTCGACACTCAATCGCGTCAGCCACAAATCCCAGTTAAGTTTGAACGATCAAGTTTTTTTCCCCTAACGTTATTTATATGGATGTGGAAGAATCAAAATTAAAAACAATTTCCTTTCAATCATATTTTTCTCATTTAAATAAACATATTGTGTTTATTGTAATCGTAAGCAAAGAAAAGAGATGGTTGAATATGATCACCGCAAACACAGTTTGTAATTCACAAAAATATTATAATTAATTTGAAGCATCTAAACATTATTATGATCACGATCTAGTTATTTTTAAACATATTATGTTTATTGTCTTAAATCAATCAAATAATTATCATATTTGAACTAAAACCATAAATATATTTAAAGTAAACATAATAATAAGAAAAATATGGTTGAATGTAAATTGTTTTCTATTTTGTCTCTTCCGCATCCATATAAATAAAGTAAGTATAAAACAAAAACTTAATCGTTCAATTTCAACTGAACTGTGTAGCTGAAGGGTAAAAAAACATGTTAATAACGATCATAATAGTATTTAGATGCTTTAAATTAACAATAAAATTTTTGCGGAGAACATAATATGTTCTCAAATACTATATTCACCAATATTTTTTCTTTACTTGTAACAAATCCATACCAATTATTCTCTAGCCCAACTTTTTTTTAACATGAAAAACACATAAAACAATTTCAAGAACGAAAGAAATTTGGACAAATTCAGCAAATTTTCAAGGCTTATTAAGCAAATTTTTCATAAAAAATTAAATCTTACTAAAGAAAAATTTATTTTGCAATGTTGCTTTAATATTTGTTTTTATATTTTATCAATTTAGATTTAAATAAAAGTAAATAACTTTCAAGTGCATAATAATAATATTAAGTTAATGCATTTTATTTGAATGGGCCGCAGTACTTAACGAAATAGTAGCAAACGTCACATCTTTTGCAAAAGCTTTTAAAGAAAATTACTCACAACATGCTACCACGGCAACTAAACTTTCACCCCAGTTTTGCTCATTCTTCAAGAGATTTTTTTTTCCAACACTATGGTTTGCACTCAAAACGTAAAACTAACCTCCTTACTATGTTACTCATAGATACTCTTTAAAATATAACTGTGAATTATAGCTAACATGTACGAGAACCTTAAATATTGCTCTTGTTTATTAGTAAGTGTGTGTGTGTGTGTGTCTGTGTTAGTAACAAATATGTAGCATATTTGTATTAAGTTTATTAATTCAAAGCCAACTTTTGTTTTAAATTTCACTAGGCGTAAAACACACGTAAACAAATTTCCCAAATATTGTGCGTGTCTGACAACAATTATCAGATAAAAGTTAGGAAACCCATTTAAGAAAATTAAAAGCAAAAAGGAAAAATTTTAACTACAAATCTTTTTTTTTCTTATTGACTCTTTTTTAATTTTCAATGTTTATCATATACGAGTAGAGTAGACTAAAGGTCTAAACTATACAAAAAAAAAATTCAATTCAAAATCACAGAGTATCATAAATTTGTAACAAAAGATATACTTTATCTAAGACCAAAAAGGCTGAAATTAAAATCATTTGTTTAACTAAAGTCTAAGATTTTGGTCTTTTTAATTTAATCATTTATGACAAATATAAATAAAACAAAAAGATTAGAAGAAGTTGCTTTAAAGCTGCAAGTTTCTTCAAATGCTTAGTTAAACTTTGGCTGTAAAGTTACTTAACATGGCCGAATGAACATGTATTTACTACCAAATTCTTTTTTATTATTTGATTTTTTTCCTCTATACCCATAATGTGCGTCATAAACAATTATTTAAGTTTTGGTATATCGCTAAAAACATAAAAGTCTTGTTATTTGTTTTATTGGATTCGTTGACATTATTACTTTTTTCTAAGTTTTGTTGTTCAGCATGTGTAACGAACAGAGTGACGTAATCTTGTTTATGGCCAGTGGCATCATAAGAGACACAGCACACAAGGGGTAGGAAACAATATTTTTAAAATAAACTTAAAAAATGGTAGTGGGCTTTTTAATAGATAGTTTGGTATGCTCTTTTAGTTCGGTAATTACTCGTACTTATTAAAGTTTAAGTTGCTCAAATTTTTAATAATTTTTTTTTTTAAATTGGCGCTGTGTAAAAACAAAAAACAAATAGTTTTAAATAATTTAAGCATCTTTTTACGCAATCAAGTTACTCGTTTTCTTCATTCACTGTAAGTGAGAAGGGTATATATAAATTTGTAACTCCGTTTGTAATTCCTAAACCGTACATGGAACATATTTTTAGTCTGTCCATGTAGTTGTTGAAATCAACTTCTGCAGCCCCTACGCAGCCCACAGAAATGTTCATTATACCAATCTATCAGTTGTTTCTGTTTTTCAATTGTTATTGAAATTCAGACGGATCAGTCCATAGACTGAAAAACCATAACAACCTCTTTTTCTGAGCCTATTTTGTCTAAACTACGAAGCGGACATAAAAACTTGATAAGAGATTTTATCAAAAATGACAGTCATTTGCATTAATTTATGCTTTGTTGTACGTAGTTTTTTCAGAAATGACAGTCTCAATATCTGTGCAAAAAAGGAAAGCAATCGGTATAAAAATGATCGAGAAAAATTCAAAATACAACCAATATTTTAGATTTTCATTAATTTGTTTTGTTTTTTAATTAAAATTTTGTAAGGTGTAAATGTGCATAATATTTGTGGACAGACACACGAAGCCAGGCAGTCGGTCTTACATGTGTGTCTTTTAAATGCCTTGAGTGTAATAGCATTACGAATGCAGAAATCTTATTAAAAGAGGATTTTTTGATTTTTGCCGTTAATTTTAAGTTCTTTATTTGATATCAAATATTTTTGATTTGAAAAATGTTTGCAAATGTTTTTAAAATTAAATTAAATAAAATTTTTTGTGTCCGCACACAATCAAGTTACTTGTTTTCACTATTATTTTTTTTAAACAAAAAAGAATTTCTTAGTATGAGCAAGTTTGTACCCCTTTACTATTTCTCTTTGTCCCATAAACTTAAGTGCTGTGCAACTATAATTGCCCTGTGTATTGCCAGACTTGCAATTATAGCAATTGTAAACTTTAGGCACTTTTTGTGATTATTCTTAGTTATTTTCCTGAAAAATAAAAGTTAAAAGCGAGTGAGACATAATAACTTCTTAAAGACCCCTTTCGAAAGAATTATAATTACGAGATCCAAAATGAAGAGGTTAACTTGTACTGCTCAAATATACAAAACATAAGGAAAGCTACAGTGGAACACTTACCCCAAAAAAGCCATATAAAATTAAGCTCATAATGATTAAAAGATTTCTAAAAAATCTATTATTATTTTGATGGGCGATTTACTTTCACAATAGATTTTTCCACTATATTTAGGTCACAATGTAAATAAATAACAATAAATAATGGCTCACAATCTGTGCAGAAATTCCTGTTTTTTAATTTAAAATTACAGTAAAAAGTTATTATAACAAAACCAAATTTTTATAAATACTGTTTAAGATATTCATAATTGATTTAAGAAAATACATAACAGATTTGCATACAAGATATTCAATTGGTAATTTGAGTTTACATAACACATGAATTAACAACTGTTATATTATTTACTCTCATGTCTAGTATTGTTTAAGATTGAGTGATTCGCCCACCATTACAGACGGTTGAAGATAGTGCTACCCTAAGTAACGAAAATGGGTCCAAATTCTTCTATCTCTTCATCTTTATACTGCAGAAGTCATTTAGACTGATCTTTATATTTGCCAAGAGTTTCAATATTCTGCATAAGTCTAGTGACAATGCAAATCATTGACCCAGTCAGTCTCCGTAAATACTATTTCATAAGCTCACAAAGTCATTGGAAAAAATAATTCGGATTTTGTGTAAGAAAAATTAATAAGATTTTGGACATCCATTCACTTATTCCAGGCTATAGAAGCTTTTTCAAATAAGAAACCAGCTAATGTCATCATGAAAAATTTTAAATGAAGCTTAAGAAAACAAATATATTTAGCCATATTTAAATATTTAATTTTCAAATTAATTATTTTACATTTGAATACATTAAACTATTAAATAATCTCTTAAACTATGGTTTACCTTTTCGCTTATATTCACAGCAGAATATGAGTGAGTCACGTGACTCGCATTAAGCAAACAAAGAGCAGAATTATAAATCTTTAAGAAATCAAGAAAAACTATAGAACATTGAACTTTGTGCTGCACAAAAGTTCAATTTTTTTTAACACAAATTGAATAAATGGACAGTCACATACTCACTCATACTTCAAAGAATGACGACACATACTTCCTTGGCACAACTTAGAAAATCGCACAAAAAAAATCAAAATTTAAGTCCACTGCAAGAGTTGTGAAAACCAAAAAAAATTAAGCGAAAGAAAACTTTTTTTCAAATTTTTTTTTTTTTTTTTTTTTTTTTGCTTACAACCAACTTTGAGTTTATTTAACTCAACTATTGTTTGATTTAAAACAAAGACTGCTTTTTTCTTAATTTTTGCTTTAGAAAAAATTTATACTTTTAACTAACTAATCAAAAAAATAACTCTGGTCAACAATGTCAAAAATTTTCTAAAGTGTGCTAATTATGAAAAGAATACAGGTTTTAGTCTAGCAGCTCTATTTTATAAAAAATATATGCAGTTGAAGAAAAATATTTTTTAACAAGATTTTCTGCATGGGATGCCTGTTTTAGATTCTGACAAAAATTCCAGCAGTAACAGTCATCATAGGTGAGTCCCTTAGTAATGTGTTTTTATTGCACGAATATTATACTGAAACCTTTCTTCACTGTAATATCCAAGGCTTTCATCAAAGCGATCTAAATAAGCACGTAAATGGTGTAGTTTGATGCTTATATTTTATTTATAGGTATTTTAATTAGAATCTACTTGTAAATATTGTTTTGATTTATGAGTCATAGAAAATTGTGAGACACTGGAACAAAACATCCCCAGATTTGCTGTACAAAGGGGTTCATGAGGAGTAGTGTGATCCTGTAACTTTTTGTGATACGAATATTTGATATATGTAGCGACGAATTTATTAGATTAGATTACCGATAGTGCAATTCTGTATCTGTTTTTACTGCTAAAATAAGTTTTTTTATGTATAACGACACTTAGCATAAAATCAGTGAAAATCACAAAGAAAAATGGGAAAAAAACCAATTTGTGCTTCGGGCGGCCTTTTTGCTTAAGTATATAATTTGTTATACATTTTTAAATTAATTCTTTTCAAATTAAATGATAATACTCAAAAGCCATTATTAAGAGAAAATACAGTTTACGATGACTTGAACAACACACAAATAATAATTGAAAGGGTGCCTCTCTAATCTCTCAATCTGGGGGTAGGCAGCGTTGCCAAAGCTTAAAAAAACTACATTTCCCTTTCGGCTAAATCACGCCGGAGAAAAATAAACTAGAAAAAAGTTAAAAAGCTACAGCTTAAAATTCAAAATTTTCTTAATTTTTTATTACATTAGGAATCTTAATTATAATTTTTATAAAAAAAATATGAAATATCAAAAACTAAAGAAAATAATGTCGTTTTCCACATGGCTTGAAAATTACCAAAATCAAAAAGAATTTAATCTGTATTTTCTAATCTTTCTGAAAGTGTTTTACCATTTTCGAATAATTTCGTAGTTTTTATTTTATGATGCAAAACGGAAAGTGCCAAAATCCTTGAGAACAACAGTACTGGGGTGTAGGGAAATTTCAAAAAAATCTTAAAAATAGCCCAAAGTAACTTCTGAGTATTTGGGCAGTAGATTATAAATCTAGACAGTCTTCCCTTTGGGCAGTATATTATAAATTTAGACCACATTAGCCTAAAATAAGCGAATTCAATTATTTTTCAACTTCAATATTAAAAAAAAAATATTTAAAAATCTTTTAAGTAATAATTTTTTTTTTTTTTAATTTGATATTGGAATTTATTATTGTAGAGATATATCGATATGAAGACAACGATTAAGATGAGACCTAAATTTCGTTGACTGTGAATGATATTTGTTGCAGGAACACAATTGCACGACATGAATCTGGACGACATGTGGTTGTAGCAATACAGCAATCGATTTATTTCAACGTGAAATGAAAAAGTGCTTTCTTTTTGGGACATCCTTTACATTAGTTTTAAATGCTTTAAAATAAAAATAATTCAATTGTATAAAATGAAAATACTAGACAACTAAAACCCAGCTTATTCAGCTTCTAGTGAGTTGTTAGTCCTTCGCCTGGATAAAAATTAGAATTAAGTCTATTTGAGAGGTCAGGGTATTTTTCGTTTTCCACCCGACCTCATCATGATTGTGTAAATTTTCATTGACACAAATGTGTTTTATTTTTGGGGACGAATAGCCAGGGCATGAAGTTTTTCATACGTCTCAGTTGTTTTCCTGAAAATACTTTGCGTCATTTTATTAAATATTTATACAGCCAATAACAGTTCACTCTTTCAAACCCATAGCACAGACTAACATTGATTGTTTTCTTATATTGAAATCAGCACGTAAATATTTTTTGGGACACTAATGCGAGTATACTAACGACTTCTTTAAGTTTATTTACAGTATCTACTTGAAAGCCAGTGTGTATACTAAATATATTTTTGAACAAAATTTATTTAAATTTTTCGAAATTTTCATTATCATAAATACAAACAAATATTTAAGGATATAAAAAGTTTGGAACATTTTTAAAAGCAAATTAAAATTTTTTTTGGCAGTTTGACAAACTGAAGTGAAGTTAAAGTAGCAAACATGTTTTCATTTATTTATGCATTAAATAAAACAGCTAAAATAAATAAAGTTAAAAAAAAGACAGTGCCACCAAGCCGACATTACCATTAGATTTGCCTAAATTTCCTTTTCCTTCTTTTGTTTTAATTTCTTCCTTGCCTCCCTTGAACTTTGACGCAAACCTATAAACCATAAATTTTTACACAAAAGAATAGATGTTCTACATGGAAGTACTTTAAGAAATTTGGCTATTAAACAGAGAAAAAACAAAATGTTTATAAATGTTTTCATAGGAATTTTAAGGCTCCTTAAAGTTTCATACATAAAAAAAAAAACAAAAAAATATTTTCTATTGAGCGTAACCATTCAATAAGAAATTATTTTAACTTACTAAAAATTGCTTTGGTCAGCAAACTGTGGTGGGGACCATACAGTTTCCCAATATATTGGCTGTCTTGTTAACAAGCTTTTCAAAACTCTATTTGTTTTTAAACATAATCAAAAACGACATGTCGAGGCAGCTCATGAAAGTACATCTATGTGGCCTTTTTGTTATATTTTTGGTGTACATAAAATGATTTTAAAATAATAAAAAGTTAATTTTTAAAACCTTGTGAATTTTCAAGAAAATGTTAATAAAAAAATACAGTTAATTTCTGCGCTAATGTTTGCTTGTGATACGAATATTTTGTTACGCATCCCTTAAGTTGCTGCCCACTATTTCTAATTAATATGGAGGATCTTTTGCTTGTAAAAAAATGTCTCATTCATTATATTGCTGTCATTGTTGCCAGCAACAGATCTAAGTATACGTGTAATTAAATCCTTTATATTTAAACACACATACACACAGAAAGGAAAACTTGTTAAATTTTAGTTTAGAGCACCTGGCGTTTTAATGGATAAACATTAATAATTGTCGTGCCTTACAGCTTCTGGCTGTATGTAATACTTGTAAGCTGGAAGTATATAAACACTGTAAATGTGTAGTGTGTCTTAGTGAGGGATGACTTATCTACATTTCAGTTGAAACAATGTATTAGAAATAATATGTTCTCTGTGATTTGCCTTTATATAAAGTAAACATAGAAAAAATATGAATATTCTTTTCCGTTCGCAATTAATAATATGTATACTCGTATACATAACTGAATGTTATACATATATATATTTATTCAATTGGTCCAAAAGGGAAGATGGCAGTGCTGGACGACCACGTCTCCGTAAGGCAGTTGCAATGGGAAAGACCACATCCATTTTTCAGGTGGAGGGCCATGCCTTACAACTATGTGCTAGAGAATGCTTGAGAAGGGGCACATGTGGTACCGGAATATATATTCTCTCAGGCAGTCAAACAGCTCTAAATACATTGGCGGGGTATTCTTTTTGAGCAAGATTGGTCTGGGACTGCTATAAACGTCTTAATGCTGTGGCAGAGAGAAACACGGTTACTTTATTGTGGGTGTCAGATCATGAAGGGCATGTAGGCAAATTATCTGGCTAAAAAGAGCGCGGTACTCCCCTTAATAGGTCCAGAGCCACTCTACGCAAGAAGGAGAAACGAAGTCTACAAGACTGCTGCAGGGCCGAAGTGGGTATGTGGCAGTCAAAGAGACTCATCAACTCCGAGCGCTTTAGTGAAGATGGTGTTTTGAACCTCAGCAGAAATGACATTAATCTCTACGTCGAGCTACTTACGGGCCACTGTAGACTTAATTATCACATGAGCAGAATAGGAAGAAAGTTTTCGTCGTTTCTGTTGAGAAGGACAAGAAACGTCGGAACATATTTTCTGGAAGTGCCCAGCGGTAACAAAGCGCACAATAAGCTGCTTGGGTAGTGGAGCATTGGTCCCAGAAGATCTAGGCAAGATTAGTTCTACAACAATTCTAAAGATTCTCGGATTGTAGTTAGAAACTGGGCTGCACAATATATCTTAAAGGTCACGGTTCGATCATAGTCTATAATGATAATCTTAATATATAAAATTCGACTGTACTTGTGTTTGACATTGTACTCCTCCTAAGCGGCTGAACCTATTTAATTGAATTTCTCTGTATGCCTTTGGGTTACGCCTTGGAAGGTTTAGCGTCACAAATCCGACTGGCATTTTACCCTACAATCGGTATCTGGCTTATTTATCTATTACCTGTTTTTAGCCGGTCTTGCACGGTCCTTTCCTCTATGAGTACGATTTCTTAGAGTAAGAAGGTCGAATATACACAAATTTTACGTACGTAATCCAGACATCAAGCCACTTTAATGTCATAATCAATGTTCTGACTCAGGTGTGATTGATAACACTAACATTTATCTTTTATTTTAACATTTGCTTCATTTTGACTTCAATCTACTTAAATTTTTCTAAAATATGAAGTGAAAAAAAAAACAAATTCTAGAGACCTATTTAATTGAAGATATTTTTGAAAATTATTTGTTACACAGAGAGATTTCAGTATCTTATGGGGAATTCTTGTAGTCAATTGACTGTATCATTTTTTAATATAAAATTATTCATGCATTGAATAAATGTAGTTTATGGCGATGGGTACATTGTGTTACAGTTGGCTTGTTGAAACCCTCAACATTTATGCCAAACCATTGAAGGATAACATCATCTGTACAATGACAACAAATTATGATACAATTAAACCATTGGGATGTATAAAATTTTGGTATTCAACACAATGTCAATATTCGGAAGGTGTTTCAGTTTTACAATAAATAAATGGGAGAAGTATATTAGTGGCATCAGTTCATACAACTACACACAATTACAATTCATAGTAAAAGTGGTGGTGTAAGTAAGCACTTGCATGTAATGAGTCACGGTGGCAGCAAAAATAATATATGGGTGTCCCCATAGATTAGTAGGTAGAGTACTAGTCTACCAATTTAGAGGTCGTAGGTTCGATTCCTGTCTAGACCCTGGGTGTTTTCTGCAGACAAGTCAAGAAGCTTCACAGATTTGTGTTGTTCAAAAAACTTCCTCTTCATTGGTTCTATATTAATATGGGATGACATCAAAAAAATAGAAAATCGACCAATTGATATTCAATGTCACACAATAGCTCAATGTTAAATTAAGTAATTTTTAATAACATTTGGTGCAGTCAAACTAGTGTCGTAGGAGTTAGAAAGTTTTAGCACTGTTATTACAACTTTCGACAGTTAAAGTTAGGATTTTGTGGTTCAAATAAGCGATTGTTGGCTAAAACTTTGGAACCAAATTTAGGTGGATTGTTAAAGGCACACTATCCGATATTTATTTTAACTTATCGATATTTTTAATTTAATGTCCACCCAAAAGCTTGATACTTGGCTTATAAAATCTTAATTTTAACTATGAGTAACTTGAAATAATGGCCATTAATGTCATATTATTTTATGATAATTTAAAAAAAAAATTATTGCCTTTCAAACAAAAATATCCTAAAATAAAACTTTTTTCTTGTATTTCATATTTTGTCATAAGTACTCGATAGGCGTCTGAGCAGTAGTTCCATAAAAGAACACAAAGTTATGTATGACTACTGTGTGAATCCCTTAATTATGTGTTGAAATATAGTTTCTTGTAAATACTCTCCTATAATCCGCCGCTGTACCCGGTTGACTCAAGCCATATACTCGTATTATTTTCCTTTTACATTTTCTTACTTACATGTGCTTTCATTATGTTTGTAATGAATGGGAAAATAGATTTGATTTTAAAATATACTTTCCATTTTCATTATGAGTTATTTAAACTAACAAAAAAAAATTCTCTAGGTTGGGTATTCATAATTCTGGTATTCATAATACGAAATCCTTTATCATGATAAAAAAAAATATCTCAAACTTAACTTTTATATTTTATTTTGTTTAAATATTTTTTCATACTTCATTCTCTCTCATGTTGATTTTCTACCAATTTTCTTAAATTCATAAATTAAAATTAAAATATTTGTGTAAAATTTTTTAAAAGATATCAAAAGACCAGAAAAACACTTAATTACTTTTTAAAAAAATACTTGTAATCAAGAATATTGTTTTCCATACTTTTCTTTCAGTGTAATAACTGCCTGTAGCATCTGTCATTTAACAAATTATATTTTACGTTCATAATTTCAAGTGTCATAGACAGCACTCAGAAAAATTTATATAAAAATCAAAACTAAAATAAAAAAAAATAAATTAATTTACACATAACATGCGTGTAAAAGAAACAAAAGAAAAAAGTGAGTGAGTAAGAGACCACTTACGAGTACATACTTAATTAAATTTACTCAGATTCATACAGCAAAGAGAAAAAAAAAGAAAATTTATTTTCATAACACGCAAAAATATAGCAAAAACAAAAAATATTAAAAAAAAAACAAGCAGGGATAATACAGCAACTCATTGGTAAATTGCTGTTCAAAATACTGAGAGCTGCTGAACGTTGCTAATAAAAATATACACTCCTCGCCACATGAATAGCACATATTAACACAATTTTTTTAACAGGTTATAACTTCTAAAGAAAATTGTTACAAACTTAATTTTTATTTCCATCTAAAGGTAATTTATTTCTTATTCAACACTGAAAAAATTACCTCAGTACACTGGTTTTATTTTTATAAAAACATTTTGGAAATCAAGTCAAGAAAAAATACCTTAAAAATTTGAGTCATGTACTACTATAAAAAATAGTTTATGTATAGAGTTTCCAACAACAATTTTTAAATTTATTTACATTTTATGAAAACTTGTTCTATTCATGTGGCGAGGAGTGTAAGCAATCAAACTACAATAACCAACAATTCGATTTCAAACAAATCTGTTAAAGTTAAAGCTGAAGTCAACTTAAGCCAACATATTACAACAAATATTAGTTCAATTAAAATTCAGACTCACTATGGAGAAAATTATCGTTTGCTTCTACCTTAAATAACAAAAAGTTGGTTTATGGCCTGCTAACACAATACAGTAGACCTGGCTGTATGCTTAGGAGTAGCATGAATTATTTAAAATATTTAGATTTCAGAAAATCATCCCCAAAGTATTTTTGAGCCTTGGTTTTTATATTGGCTTTAATTTCAGAGTTATATTTGTATATCCTAAATTCAAGAGGTCATATGTATTATATGACACGTAATTCTATTTAAAAAAAGAAAGTTCGAAATATTCAGCAGTAAAATGCCTTTTAAGTTAAGTTTGCATTATTTTTAAAACGGTTCACTAGTACTCGTATCAAAGATATGAAAAATTAGGAATTTTTAATTTTCAAAAAATTATATGGTAGGTAGTCTTGGGTAGTACACGAACGAACTATTCACATTGTACTATTCACTTATTTGAAATGATCGAACTAGTCTGTGTTTTAAATTACTGTAGTTCATTTCCTTGCTCTTTATTTTAAATGAACGATTTATAAATGAACGAACGAACTAAACTTAATCGAAAACCCTGACGAAAGAACGAAAGTTGAAAACAACAAAAATGGTATTTAAAAAAAATAAACTGAAAAAGAGAAAATGTGTTATGCGTGCTAAAAAGCTTAATTTTAGGATTTTAAAATTAAAACTTAATTTTTTCAGCCATAGTGTTTAAAGTACTTTTTGATTTCTATTTTCGTAAAAAATTCCTTTCAACCCCTATTCGATATCAAAAATATAAGTGAAAAAGATACAAAAGATTAAATGAACTAAATGAACGAACTATTCCTTTTTAATTTTTGAACTAAGAAGAGCGCTCACTAGTGCTAGGAAACTTTAAGGACACAAAAAAGTTTATCTTTTTTATGCAGGCATATAGTCTCATAAGTTTTAAAGAAACAAGCCATAGTTTTTTTTAAATCAATGTACAATTTTTGATTTTATTTACAATAAAGTCCATCAATCATACAGTAAAAACACTATTTTGCTATATGCGTTCCCTAGTGGTTTTTTGCCGTATTTGATTTTAAATGAAATACTGCTGTGTGAATATGGCAATTTTTTTTTTGCAATGAAAAGTGCCACTTATAACCTGTTCAGCGATGTCACAAGAAAATCTAAGCGAATGAAAGCAAAGCACATTTGTATTATTTAAAAGGAAAATGTGCTTTGCTTTCGTTCTCTTTGGGTTTTCTTGTGAATCTCTGAGCAGGCCATTAATCCTTGCTAATATTAAAGCGACGAAAGTTTGTATGTACGGATGTTTGCTACTCTTTCACTCAAAAACTACTTAAAGATTTTAATTAAATTTTATAATAAATTTATACATAAGAATAACACATAGGCTATAATTTCTAAAGATTTTTTGGGCATTTTCCAAATTTTAACAGCTGCGACGATGAGAATTTCTAATACAAATTTAATTAATGTTCTGTTTGTTTATAAACCATAAAAATTTTTGTTTTTAAACAAATTTTTCTCAAAAATACTCCCAGGAATTGGCCATGCCCACTTTTCAGTAAAACAATTAAATGAGTTTTTTAATAATCAGAATAAAAATCTCTCTCCTAGTTGGAAATAAAATCAAAAATTTCATTTAAATGTGACTTGTTTTCCTTGACACCCGTGAGGTTACATGATTATAGAAAAACGGTCTGTTTTTAATTTACTTTCTTTTCAATAAATTTTTTGAAAATTAAAAATTTATAAATTTTTGCTTAAAAAGCGTCTTTGAAACTATAAAGCCAATGTAAAAACGCTATATATATATGACTTAAAGTCAGTTTTAATGCTGAGTTTCAAGTTTTCTTTTAAATCAAATATAACAAAGTATTTTCAAGTAATGCTTGTACAAGGTGGGCAAAAAAGTTATCCGATGTTGTTTGGCTATCATTTTTTTTCTAAATGAATATGAAATGTGTGCCGTTGCTCCGTCCTGTTGGAACCACATGTTCTCCAGTCCTAATTCGTTCAATTGCGGCAGAAAAAACTCGGCTAACATGGCCCTATAGCGCGCACCGTCCACTGTTGTCGTTTAACCAGCCCGATGACGCCTCCAGCGTGAACAACGCACCATGCAGTCAATTTGGCTCCTCGTGCATCACTCGTGGATTTTCGGTGCCCCAAAAGCGATAGTTTTGCTTGTTCATGTACCCACTGAGGTGGAAATGAGCCTCGTCGCTCATTATGATTTTGGTCGAAAAATCGTCCACTTCGATTATTCCTCGTTCTTGGGGAGTGTATCGCTCCATGGCTTGTTCACTTGTATTCTACATCTGTTTAGTTTACAAATATCAAAACAAATTTGACATTGGCAGCCATTTGCAAAAATAAGAACATCTTCCAATAGGGTGATTTCTTTTAGCCGTTCCTGTATATATGTGGGAAAGGTGTAATTACGTACTAAGTTATCAACACTGTAATAATACGACTTAACTAATCAACAATGACATGACATACTTATAATTGCGAGACAGGCAGAAAGCAAGAGAGTGGAGTTGTGTTCGAGACGTGGAAGAAATAAGATGGGTCATCAAACCGTTTTCGGAAAAGGGTTGAGTTGTGCTTAAGACGGACAAAGAGTAGATCGGTCGTCAAACCGTGTGTAAAATATTAAAACTGTGACTAAGAAATATTGAAAGTTATTAATTAGACATTAAAAACATACCAAAAGTTATTTATAAAAATATTAAACGTTTTTCTATAAAACCCATTAAACGTTTACTAACCTAAGCTTGAATTTATTAAATTAAATATAATAAAACCCTTTTGAAACCTACATATATCGTATCACCGGCCAATTTAAGTAAAAGAAGTACAGATTTGAAATTAATGCTTCTAAATACGTTTAAAAAAAATATTACGTTGCTCTAGTCCAAAATCATGTTTACTTGTGTTATTATTTATTTATGAAAAAAAAAATATTAAAAAAAAAAATGCAGTGTCTTTGTTTTCCATTAAGTAGTAAATACCGAATACCGACTACTTACTTGAGTGTCATTAATACGAAATAGCAAAGTTATATTTCATTTCATATTTAGCAAAGAGTTGGTAGTGCGATATGTTTAAATATAAACTATGAAAATAAAAATTATTTATAAACAAAAAAATTAAATTGAAGGTGGTGGATATAGCGTGTCAAGTTCTTTTTAAGTCATTTTTTTATTGTTTGCGATTATATTACTTTATTTATATTTTTCATGCAATTCCCTTTAATTTATGTTTTGTATATTTTTTTATGATGTTTATTACGTCTCACTTACATATTTTCATAATTTATATATTTATAAAATAAAACTCCCACTGTGAGGTGAAAGCGGTAAGAGTAGGAAATATCAAGCATCAAAAATTTCACTTGAAAAGCCTTACATAATTATTTTTTAGCTTTAAAAATTAATAAAGGGCTGGCTATTCACAAATTATGTAATGGTATATGTTTGGTTTTTTTTTTTTTTTTTAATTTTTGCCTCTTACCTTACAAATCAGTGAAGTTACTTGGCTTGCCTGCACTGAATCCACAATTACTGTTTGGAATACAATAAAATTGGCTAATTTGTGCACAAGCCCCAACCTACCAACTTGATATCTTTCATCAGAAAGTTATTAAAAGTTTTTTTTAACATATAATGGTACTGGCAAGAAAATTACTGAATTGTAAAAATGATTATTTTTAATTTCCCAATGGCAAATAAAATAAAATTAAAAAACAAATATCAATGGTAACATGCAGAAACTGCTTATGTTTGGTTACAAATTTTAAAAGCCTTAAAAGTTTCCCCTAAACAATTATTTCGATTAAAAGCTTTTGTCGTTTCGTTAATTGTGGAATATGCATACCTACACCACATTAATAAAGTTATTGACAGCAAGTCAATTTTAATTTAAGTCGACTTAAGCGATGTTTCCATATGAGCTCAGATATTTTTTGTTAACAAAATTATTTTTAATAATAATAAGCTTTTATTTACTTTTTTTTAATTTCTAATAAAATAACACAGCAGATGTATATAAAACTGACTAGAGATAAGCTACCGAATTTAATAATTTTAAAAATGATATTAATGGTTTTTATGACTCTTAAAGCTAATTGATTTATTTAAGGATTTTTTATTTTCCATTGCCCTATTTAATTTTTTTTTAATAAAAACAAATTATACCAAAAAGATTTCCTTTTATTTATTTTACTCTTTTCTTTAAACATCTTCAGTGACTTTTAAAAGGTTTTGAAAATTATTTAAATATTTTCCTTTTTTTTTTTGTCCAATTTGATTCTTTTTTTGTGGATTTTTTAGTCGAAACTAAATAAAATTTATTCAAGGATGCTAAAAATGTACGCAGAATATTTTATTTTGTGTAAGTCAATTCGTGAGCAAGCTTGAGAATTGGGTTGATGCTTGTGGAAGAAGATTTAATATAGCTATTTAATGTGTAATAGTCATAAGCGTTAAAGGCTGACAATACCTTAGCTAATATTTATTTTACGTGTCAACTAGAGTGGCATTACACTATGGGCAGATTTCAATAAATGTTAAAGTAAAATAAATAAAAAAAAATCAATATTTTAATTAACACCAATTCTTTAAAAAAAAATTAATATAGAAAGCTCATACTAATTACACAAACGAATAACTTATAGTGCTTATCATTAGTAAAAAAATTAGTTGAACCATAATCGTGGACTTTATGTTTTGTTTTAATTTTTTTAAATATACCTTCCCACTGTAGCTGTACCTGCTATGTTTATCTGTTCTTGTCAGTTAGTATTTCTATTTTTGGTTGATTTCACTTTTTAATTTTTTTTCTGTATAAAATTTCTCCCTAGAAATCATACATGCGTGACAATTTATAAGGGCGTCAGTCACGTTTTTACTTAACTACTTGTCTGGCTGGATTTAGGATTGTATTTTCAGTATGTAAACACGAATATAACTTACGAGTATTATTTGAACTTTAACGTGAATGCTGATGAGGTTGTGTAAATGTAAATAAATTGTACATGTTGTAGCGCCTTTATAAATTTTTTTTTTGCACTTCAGTTCAAAAACGAGCAAGTAAAAACTAAAAAATACGCTCAAAATTTACATACAGGGTGGCCCAAATAAGACCAGCTGATGTGAAACACAAATAACTTTTTTATTTTTTAACATAATTTATTTTTTCTTTTTGCAGATTATAACTAAACTCTTGGAAATTTAAAACGAATACGTACAGTCCACAACAACGTATTAAAATTATCGATTTTTATTATTCTTCTCAACGATCAATTGTTCTGACGCAGCGAAATTATCGCCGTTTTTTTTTTAACGTAAGATTAGCGCCCACATCTTCCATGATTACAAGTTTAGTTCGCCGTTTTGAGGAACTGGGTTCAGTTGCCGACCGTGAAGAGGAAGAGGTGTTCATCGAAATATTCGTACTGAAGACAACGTGGAAGCTGTGCAGCAGAGTGTTGCAAATGATCCATCTGTCTCAACCCAGAACAAAATTACAGAGAATTTTAAAGCTGGATCTTAAGATGTATTCATACAAAGTTCAAATTGTGCAACAGCTTCTACCGCAAAACCCCCAACAACGACTACAATACGCTCACTAAGTCTCATTTGGGCCACCCGTTATAACAATACAGAGCAGTAGCAGGAAAAGTAGTAGTAAATAGCGGAAGCAGTAGTCTTGCGCAAGAAAAGCTTGAATGTCGTTCATATATCGGAGATATACAGCAACAGTAATTATCCTCTGACACTTGGAAAGTGATCAGCTTAAGTAGGTTTTTAATATTTATATATTTACTTTTGAACTTGACCAATCGCTCACATTACAAAACAATTTACTTTTCCTTTTTCGTTTTCTTTTACTTAAAATTCTTCATTTTTGAAATTTCGTATATGTTGTTTTACTCACTCACTTACAAAACAACACAAAATAAAACAAATCCTTTAAATACACACCGATAAAGAATGAAAGAACAAACCGAATTGCCGAGCACTCAACCTGATCTATAAACACAAGAGTTACACAAAAGACTTGTGCAAGTCACTTGACGCAGCACCACACACGGCAAGTTTAGTTTTGCAATTCTTTCTCAATTCTCTTTCAAAATTGTCGCTTAGTACACACACAAATTTTTTTTTTTGGCAATTTTAGCATTCTTATTCAGTTATTCATTCAACCTTCAAGCTACCTGTCTTCTTTTTTTACATTTTTATAAAAGAAGAGAAAACAAAAGGTAATTGCGGAGGATGAGCAAGTTTGTGCAATTTCCATTATTTTTTCTTCCCTCTCCTACAAAATCAAGAATTAATTTCCCAACTAAAATTGCCGTATGTGGTCCTGGTCTTTGCAAGGAGTCTAACAGTATATTTTTGTACAACATTTTAACCCTCTAAATTTTTAACTTGGAGAATTTTTTTGGCTCCTATTTAAAAAATGACAAAAGTGACTCATAAATTAAAGAGTTGGAAGTTTGAAACATTTTAAACTACTGTAGATCTGTGAATAACGAAAATTTAACTTTAACTTAACTTGAATTTAGTTTAAGGGCTAATTCGTACTAATTTAGATATGCCACAAAAATGTTCCACAAGTAATTCTTAGAATTCTATTAAAACAACTTTTTTAAATT
The DNA here is from genome assembly GCA_947397855.1 of Thelaira solivaga. Classification (NCBI taxonomy): domain Eukaryota; kingdom Metazoa; phylum Arthropoda; class Insecta; order Diptera; family Tachinidae; genus Thelaira; species Thelaira solivaga. The sequence continues at coordinate 22,648,459 of OX377612.1, read as the reverse complement.
CCAATTCTATTAAGTTTAGAAATATTTAGACGAGCTTTAATAACTTGAAATCTTTCTAAATATTTGGCTTATAAGTTAATTTAGCATATAGAAGCTTAACTGTAGTTAGTCTTAAACACCTCATTTACCCCAACTCTCATTCAGTGTAATGTTTCCATAAACATAAGTAATATTCTCAGGTGTATCATTTTACCTTAGCTGTTAATTAGAGTACTACATAAAGTAGACGTATTAAAGCATCACGGCTCATTTAATGTTTATGTCAAAATGTGTATGTGTTTGGTTTTATGATGATTTAAGACAAAGTTACTTTAAAATGTATTTAATAAGCAAATTTCTACTCCACCGCTTCCTACCACAAAATAAACACCACAAATGCAAATGATATCTTTGCCAAAAATTTCATCAAGTACAAGTATAAAAATTTATTATGCTTAAGAACTTTGAAATGTCTTAAAGCTACTTGGTACTTGGCATTTTTTAAGTGCTCTAAAATACCCTCATTTCGTTCAACTGCAAAAAAACATGGGAAAAAAAAACTTAATAATGGAAGGACCACCAGTGAGTGCAGCTTTTGAAAAATGTTTAAATATTTTGCAATATGAAGTACGTACCACATTTTCCACTACTCTTCACAACAACTATAGAAATTTAGTTGAATATAAAAAAATCTTAAACACTCTTTAGCTGTTTGCAATGACTGCGACAAATAACTACGTAGTACGTACGAATAGTTAAATGTTGACAACAGCAATAGCATTAACAGTAGAAGTACCCTCACAACATTATTAAGGTTGTTATTGTTTTACTCACTATTTAGTCAAACATTTACTCTAACACACAATACACACATACATAAACGATGTCTGTTGCTACCATCCATAAAAACTGAATAGTAATCACGTTTAAGCACTATTTATGTATTTAAATCGCTTATGCTCATATTGATACTAGCCACTCATTGTTGCAAAAATTGTGGTGTTGCAATTTAAAAATATAAAACCGAAAGTGAATGAACTTGAACGGTATTTCATTTAATGGCATCTTTACACAATCAGAGATACTTTTAAGGTAATTATAGTAAAATCAATATTTAATTTGTATTTGTGCAATAAAATATGCAAAATTTTATCTTTTAAAGCTTTTAAATGGTGCTACAGTTTTTAATAAACAACAATTAAAAAAAAAATAAATTAGCCAGTAAATATGTCAAAAATACTGTGTTTTCACAAAGTATGGTGAATATGTGTAACAGGTCTAAAAGATTTTCCAATTTTACGAAAAAATTTATTTTATCACTATGAGCACCGAGACTTTTAAGATCTATTGTGCAAAAAAAATTTTATTAAAAAGATAACTTTCTTTTGCTATTGGCTTTCTTATGTTAACATTAAAGAACTCACAAAATACACTTTTAAGAAAGTTAATTAAATTAAATAATTTGCTTTATTGCATAAACTAGTTAGTAGTTGACACAATTTTTAAAAAAGGGCAGTATCTCACCCTCACTTATAAAATGAGTGCAAAACATGTACCACTTTTGTATCTATTATATGTTTTCACTATTAAATTTTTTTGATAATAGAACGCAAACATTCTTGGATGGCAGAATATATGCAACATTTTTGTTAGAAAAGAAAACGCCATTAACTAATAAGTTACAGTAATAGTGCCAAATTGACAAAATTTGCAGAAGAACTTGTTTTATAATTGCTAAGTCATAAATTACTACATTAAAACAACAAAACAATTTGTTATTTTAATTATTTCTGAATCTTAAATTAACATACAAACATTTGTATAGGTGTAAGCATACCAGTTTTTAAGACGATAACTTACGTAACAAGTTATATCATTAGAAAGTTATCTATACAACAACCTCAAAATTTGAGAACGGCTAGAGCAATTTCGCTACTTCTTTTTTTAATTTCGTGGGTTTTAGTTCTTATGAAAGAAAAATTTGAAATAAATTCAACAAAAATAGTAAAAAAGAATTTCTTTTGATGTGTAAGCGTATGAGTGTCATATCAATTAAATTAAATAATAACCATACGGCAGTGATACCGGAAAAATTATTTATGAACCCTAGCAGAAAAGAACATAAATAGAATTCATGTTCTTTATATTGCAAGGAATCAGCCACTTCCAGTTTGACACACACTTTCCTATAGTAGAATTAAGAAACCCAATTATTTAATGTTTGTTTTTGACATAAATTCCCTAAAATTAGCTCTTTACTCTAAAAATTTTAAATCACAAAGTAAATTAACAGACGAGAGTGGGCAAGAAAGCCACTTTGCAATAAAAATTAAGTTTGAGTAGAAAACAGTTTCATTCACAATTGGTAGAGTAAGTCCCCATTTACATTATGGATATTTCTTGCCGGATATTTTTTCAATTCTTTTTGTTCTTTTCTAACCCGTTTACATTTCGGACACTAATGTTCAGATAGAAATTTTTTTCAATTCTTTTTTCCATTTATTTTCGTGACGTGCTTAATTGATTTGTATGAAAATTAATTGAAAAGAACTTTTGAAGCAAACCAATAAATAAATACATTTTAAAAATTGATTTCTATAAAAATATATGCAAATTAATACAATGTACAAAAATGAAATGAAGCAACAAGACGATTATTACGAAAAGTTGAAAAGAGAGACAAAAAATGTCTAGTACAGACGGTCGTGTACTACACTCGACTACAAACTTCGTCTGTCCGGACAGAAATGTCCATAGTGTAAATGGGGACTAAGCTTCCAAATTTGTTATGATAAGCAGATTAACCTGCAAACATCCAAGCTAAGTTGCCATAATTTTTATAAATTAAAAATTATTGTATTTTTTTTTTTTTTTTAATTTATTAAGTAGCTGTTTTCACCCAGATTCACTCTAAAAATTTTTCCCTCTTAGGCAAAAGAAATTAACGTAGACTTTAAAGTCAACTTTATGGGAACTTTTTCGATAAGAGCATGAATCGTAAAGAATCAAATTTTATAACATTTCAAAAAAAAATATAAAAAAAAAAAATTAACATGAGATACACGAATCTAAATTGTTTTATTGAAAAGTGAATGCAACCATCTGTACAAGCGTATCTATGTTCAATATTTGAGAGGAGTCTGTTGAAAATAAGATTAAAAGTCACAATAAAAAAGAAACGTTTTTAGCTGTGTAAACTTATTACAATTAGCACTAGTTTTAATGCTTTTTTTCTTCATCAGTGGCATTAAATTTATGTGAAAGTTTCCCAAACAAAAAGAGATAATCATAAGTAAAAATAGCGTCTGAATTATTTTTAGTGTTTTATCGAAAAATTTCTTACATTAAGTCTAACATGACTTGTATTACATAAAATAATTCAAATAATATGCAGAAATGTTGTATTTTACTAAAAGATTAACCTACTCTAAACCAAAATTTTTTCTAAATATATAGATGATGTAGAAGTTATGCTTATTTCGATAAATATTTCTGTAGTGTAACGGTAGCTTTAGTGTAACTGGTAAAAGTAAGTGAAGAAAATATGTGGGCTAGACATTTTTTAACTGACGATTTAAATGCTAGCTTAAAATAAATAAAAATACTTGGAATAGAAAACATTTTTAGATTCATGCTTATTTTATTTTTTTTTTTATATTTTTAAACCTCGTTTTTTCATGGCTTCGGTTTTTTTCCGTAATTCAAAAGTTGACAACTCTGAGTTAAGAAATCTATCAGAAAATAAAAATTTTAATAGCAAAAACAAAGAAACAGAAAATAAATTTTCTAAAAAAAAAAATTATTTTATAAAAGTGTCAAGAGTTCATGAAAATATCTAAAGATTTTCATCCTTAAAAAATAATTAAATAAATAAAGCAATTGTTGATGACATTTTCCAAAATGTCTATTTTACTTGGGGGTCACACGATCAAGTTTTCATTCAATTTTTAAAATTTCTCTCATTTTTTTACCAATATACTCACAATTTGAATTCTTATTCTGCCGTCAGTATTGTTTTGTTTTTTTTTTTAAATATGTTTGTGAACAAATTAACAAATATAACGACGTTTTGCAGTTCATAGAGATATACAGAAGGCATGAAGTTCTGTGCAATATGAATATTAATGCATATAGACGGAATGATTTAAAAATTAAGGCATATAACTCTATTGCCGCCGAAGCAAAACTGTCGGTGGAAGAGGTTAAAAAAAACATCTTGTTGAAAAACTTGCTTTGAAATTGCGTGCAGCCTACGTAACAGCTTTCAATTTTTGTGAATTTTGACAAGCAGTATGTGTAAATTTCTTGAAAGAGAATTGTAAAAAAACTTGATCGTGTGACTGCAGTGTTAAATATTAAAAAAATGTAATTTCTTTAATTTCAATTTTCAACTTACAACAAAAAAACTATGAGGGGAATAGCTACACAAATAATGCTTACAGACAAATTAAAAAGAAAAAAATTTTGCAAGCATATACTATAAGACACCACCACAAGAGCAAAAGAACAACAATGTATACACACCTTAAAATAATTTTACAAAGCCTGCAAAAGGTAGCAAAAAACATAAAAAGAGCATCATAGCAAAAGTCCTCAGCGGTCTGGGGAAATAAAACAAAACAAAAAAGGTCAAGAGCAAGAAAGTCTTAATCTTTTGTCACCGAAACAAAAAAGGCACTTAAAATACATACATGTTTATATGTAAGTAAAAATACATTAATTGTTTTCTTTCAAGGCAACTACATACATAAAAATAATCTATTTAAATGGCCACACACACAGACGTGTGTACAGATAGATATATTTTGTTAGTTGCAGTTTAAATGAGACTTGCAAATAAGCAATTACTGTATTGAACCAAAAATAATCAAGAAAAACTAAATAAACATTAACAGTAACAAAAATATACAAAAAAAAAAAAAAATGGAAAAAAGTTTGTTGTTTTCCTATAAAAGTTTGGAATTTTCTTTTGCCACTTCTAAACAAATTAAATATAGAAATTTACGCATGTACGTGTATGGTATAAGTGCTCTCGAATGTATATGCTCATAAGAAAATGCCCATATGTACAGATAAGCAACAAACAAATATCTGTTGTTAATAGTGTACAGTGTACACTAGTCCATGGGTTTTATCATTAAATGCACACCAACCCACTCTAAGTACGAACAGATATTTATTTAAATTTACCCACACCTTTGCCATGGGAAAACAAACCCAATAAACACTATAATGAAAAAGTTAAAAAAAATTTTATTTTATTTCCCTAAAGGAAACAAAGCATATAAAAATGAAACCCCCAATCAGATAAATGCAAACAATAGTATTAAACAAAGGGTTGTTCACTATGAGAGACATGCATAGGTTTCATTGTATTAGATTTTTGGAGGGCCTCTATAACGTAAACTTTTCATGTTGTTTTAAAACGTTTAAGAGTTGCGTGAAACCTTATTTGTGCTGGAATCTTTTTTAATTCTATAGCAAAAAGGAACCTCTGTAAAATTGGATCCAGACATAACACTTTACCAAAAGTAATAAATTTTTAAAATACCAAGTGGTATATTTAATGTTCAAATATGCAACAAGAAAACCATGTTTACAGTACAAATCGTGGCTGATTAAGATAAGCATTTGACACTTGGACTTAAACTCATCGTGGTCAAGCTAGAGGTGGTAGTTGATATACCACCATGACACCCGAAGTATATTGGTAGCAATTTATCTGTTCTCACGCTGTAACAGTGTGTGTTAGAGCAGGTATGATTCTAGCAAAACTGTTGACTTGAGCACTGACTGTAGTTGTTTATTTACTTCTGTACTAAATTCCTATAATCTATTTCAGATGTGATATAAAGTAATATAAAGCCTCTATAAAGGAGTTATATTATTTTTCTAAAGTTAAAGATTCTTCTCATATGGAACAATTTCTGTACTGACATCTAACATTTGTCGGTAAAAAACAAAAAGCAGTGGACTATGTCTGGCTATTTTTAGCACAAATTTGTTATTGTGGAATAAGTGAGTATAAAAAAATTTTATAAATTAATTTAAAAAATTTTTATTATATTGTTCCAGCTTATTATTTTTTAATGTTTCGATTTTCTTGTATTGAAAGCCTTCTTCAGTATTTTTTAGAAAGCGTCGCTCCAGCAAAATAAGTGTCTGGGAATGATATCAATTTTTCTTATTCAATAAAAATACAATGAAAAAATTTTATTAATAAGAATCTTAAATACAGCAATACAAACTAATTTCTATATTTTTTAATTACTTTAATGCTGCACAATAGATCTTAAATGTCGCGGTGCGATTATAGCCCATATAGTGATAAAAATAATAACAATTACTTTAATAGTATTTTTAATTTTATTTTTTATTAATTTTTCTATTTTGCACCCACTATTGGCACTTTCTGTTATCTTTATAATGGCATTAAAAAATAGAGAACTACAATACGAGTACAACTAAAACGCAAGGTTAGGAGCAAGGTTTCACTGAATCGGCAAACAAAACAATAAGTGTAACAACAAATATGTACGTGTAGTCGGATTGTTGTTATATACGATTTTTTTCAGATATACTTTCAGGGTTGTGAAGGTTGTCTAAGGATACATTGTTCTTAACCAACAATGTTAGTACGAGTAGTACTACAAATGTAACCATGAATTTATTGTTTGATTATATATTTACACTGATTTTTCAAACTAAAAAACAATTTCCAAAATACAGTTCTTTATCAACATGTATTCAATAAAATTACAAACACATATTTGTTACACATTCCTAAGAGACGTTAAATATACAAAAAAAAAAAATAGTTTGTTTTTTGTTTCCATCTTAACGCTTAATTTGTTAACAAAAAGAATAAAAAAAGGAAATTTTAATACACAGATATGGATATCTTGTTTTCTGTTCGTTAAATAAATAATTTTTTATGTATTTATATTTAAATTTTTTTGTCTTTTATTCAGTAACACTTTTTTTAAGGAAGAAATGTTTGGGCTGGCAAAATTTTTAGTTTTTCTTTTCCCTTAATTTTTTTAATAAATTTTTGTAATAGCTTAATAACAGTCACTAAAAGATAGACCTTCTTTATAAACATGGACATTTTGATCGTATCAACTAATTTCAATTTTGGTTTGTTTATTTGTATTCTCTTTCTTAAGGTCATGCTTTTCTATTCTATACAAACTCATTATTTTTTCACACTTATAGTTACAAGTATACCTACTTAAGCGCTCATTATTATAGGCTATAATCGCACCGCGACCTTTAAGATCTATTGTATAGTTCAGTTCTTAACTGCAATCCGGGACTCCTTACGAATCTCGTAATTATTGTAGGACTTAAGTCCTAAGTCTCCTGGGTCTAGCAGCTCATTTTGTGTCTTGCCTGGGTACTTCCACAGAACATGCTCTGATGTTTCCGGTCCCTCCCGGCAAAAACGACAGTACCACACCGATTTTATTCATGTGATAGTTTAGTCTATAATGGCCTATAAGTAGCTGAATGTAGAGTTTTATGTCATTTCTACTGAGGCTTAAAACAAACTCTGCCCTAATGGACTTAGGACAAATGAGTCTCTTTAACTGTCGCATGCCTACTTCGGCCCTCCAGCAGTCTTTTAGATTTAGCGCTCATATTGTGTACCTGAAAAAGGAGTGTTAACAAAAACATTGTTAAAAGAGGTGCTATTTACACTAAAATATGAGGTTACGTTCCTAACTAAGACACTTTGAATTGTCCTTCACTGTTCTCAATTCACCTAATAACATTCATTTTTATCTCCAAAGTCAAGCTTTCTCTAGCAACATGGGTCTGTGGTTCAATTAATTTTATTTATTTAATCAAAATTACTGAGGTCTATATCAAGCCATATCAGAATTTTGAATCAACAATTTAATATTAAATCTCACACCGAATTGAAATTATTTTTAAAATTTTTTTCTTTTAAAAAACAAGGATTCCAAGAACTGTTAATTAAGTTTCATCAATTTTCATATGAAATTAGAAAAAGAAAACCTTTTAAAAAATATTTTAAAGCTAAAATTATTTTTTTGTTTAAAAATGTAAAAGAGCGTTAGAGTGCAACAGCACTAAAAGTGGTAACGTTAATCGAGGTATGCCTGTATTTAAATGAATTCTTTTTTATTCAAATAAAAATAAAATAAAATAATGTTATGACCCAAACATATACTTGTATTTTGTGTAAGCTTAATAAAATGGCTTTTAGATACGAGTAGTTGACAGATTTAAGTATTGATTTAATCCACTCCTTTAATTAAAACTTCATCATTCACTAATAACCGAATTAGTTCGTTCGGTCATTTGTTCTTTTAGTCATCCATTCGTTTGGTCATATTTTTGTTTTTAAAAGTTCTGTCGTTCAATACTTTTTAGAATGTTTTATATATTTTTTTGATGAAGCGTATAGCAAAAACGTAATCTATAGGTGATTCTGAGAAATTTTTCTCAGGAGACCATAGGTCTAAGTCGGATTTGGAGCCCCCCAAAATTTCAAAATAGATATTTTTCCATATATACATAGAATAATTTAATTAAATTCGTCATAAAATCGGATAGAATTATAGTAGATTTCTCAATCTGGGCTTGTTTGAAAGGTCGAGAATAATATTTAAAAAAAAAAATTGAATTAAAAATGTAAAAATAGTGTTTTTTGGTTGAAACCTTGAAAATGTTGATTTTTTCAAATCGATTTTCCTACAAAAACGAGTTCGAAAACAAAAAAATTGATCGTAATAAAAGTTGTTCGAAATTATCTGAAATTTCATAATCTGCAAAAAAAATATATTTTATATTACATAAATTAAAATTTTCTATTTATAAAACAGAGACGCACAACCTCTTATTCAAAAAAAAATTAACATTGAATTTAAAGTAAGCAGTTTTTTGTTTTTTTAATTAAACTTTATTTGTGCTTAATTCCAATTTTATAAAGATTACATTTTGTAAAACTTTACAATTACAAATAATTTAATATTTATGTTGTAATTTTTTTTTATTAATTATAAAGAACAATAGTGTATATTGGAAGTCAGCCTTGAAAACCTAAAAACGAATACAGTGCGTTACCAAATTAGGCTTTTATGCTAATGAGATTCAAATAAAACGAATACAAAAAGTAAACCAACAAACAAACAAATACAAGAAGCCAAAAACTCATAAACACTTACTTTAATGGTCGATTGCTAAATCTAGTGTTGTAAATTTCAAATTTTATTTGTTTGCTAAACAGTTTCTGTTTGCATTATCCTGTTTGGCACAATTTTATTATTCTTGTTCGTATGTTGTGTACGTATGCCACTGAAATTGAATCGTAAACTTTAATTTCTATTCTTGGAATATGTTTTCTTATTTAGTAAGTGAGTTAAAAGGGCAATAAATAAATTTTGATTTTGCTTATACTTCTACAACTCATTTTTAACATTTAATTTTGTTAAGATTTTATGAAGTGCTCTTTTCAAAAACTTGCTGAAGAGCTTTTACTTGAAATACGAGCAAATAAATAAATACTAGAAAATGAAGATGATTAAGTTTAAAACAAAAGCAATTTTTAAAACTACAAAAAAATCTTTGCAAGTAAACTTTTTAAATGGACTCAATTTAACTTTTTCGCTTTTCTTTAGATGATTAAGTAATATTGAAGATTTTTAAGAAAAAAGTTTTAAATTTTCGCTTTTTTTCAACTCATAGAGTTTTAATTGGAAATTACAAATTCTAAATGAGATTATTTTTGCTAAATCACTTAATATAAAACTTTAACTTTGTAGCCTAACACTCAGTCTCGGGGCAAAGTAGGATTAGGACTTGAACAATTCTTAAAGCCAAAAATAAATTATCAAATCAAATGTTTTCTATCTTGCAAAATAGCTCATACAAAATGTATGAAGCAGACCAAACTAACTAGTTGTCAAAGTAATGCAAATAGAATATATAATATGTATGCTGAACGCTCTGATTTAATTAGCGCCTCTGCTAATAATGCTAGCAAAGGCATGAGCCACTTTATACAGTAGTGAGCAGCGTTGCCATTTTAGCCCTTTTAAGGCTAGATTTTGCATTTTTCTCGCATTTATTTATTTATATATTTAATGTCTAAAGATTCAAGATCACATCACAATGAATTATTTAAAAATACAATTAAATTAGTTTTAACAATATCAATATTTAAAGAATAATCAACATGTTTATAAAATTTATTAAATTGATTGCAAATTCTTAAAAGAGGTTCGAAATTGTCATAATTTGCTCGGAATATCGTGATGGAACATTAAAAAATATATTACTAATCAAAAAATCAGAGCATACATTTCCTTTTAATAAATTTCACACAAAAGTAACATTTAGTATTATTCTGCGACTTTTTAAAGTTGGCAGCTTAATGAGAGCAAGTCTGCTGGTATAAGGTGACAAGCTTAGTCTCGAAATTTATGATTTAGCCTCTATCTTTTTTTTATCCTAGCCTTAAACTATCATTATTTAATCAATTTAGTAATTAGTTTTCTAGTACTATCGTTTGGTAATGCTGACTGCAGTTGTTCGCTCTTTAATACGATAAAGCAAGTTAAATATCAGAATAAAAATTGCATTGAAATCAAAAAAGTAAAGTAAAACTTAAAAATAATTGAATTCGCTTTAAAGCCATGTGAAAAACGGCCTTATTTTCTTTAGTTTTTTATATTTTATGTTTTCGTTTGGCTTTTTATAAAAATCAGAATTATACTTCTCATAAAAAATTAAGAAAATTTTGCATTTTAAGCTGTAGTTTTTTATATATATTTTTTTTTCTGTGTGGTTTAGCTTTTTCCAGCTTTTTTTTAAGCCAATTTAGCTTCTTTTTTTCTAGCTCCTGATAATGCTGGTAGTGAGTGGCGGTATTTATTTGGATAGATTTTTGAACGATTGAAATTCTATTTGTAAACGGATTTCTCTAAAAGTAGGTACATATACTATTTATAATCTACTCACTTACTAAAGGAACGGGCCGACCAAAACTGAACAAAAATATTTAGTAAATAAATAATTATAGTACGACCTCATGCTTTAAAAACTAGCCGTTAAAATAAAATAAAAATTCAAGTCAATTTTTGGTTCAGAGTAACTGATAACTGTTACCAAAGTATTTATTTTTTAAATGATCTCTTAAATGAAAGAGGTGGCTGGTTTTTTTTAACCGAAATTTCACAACAAAATTTCCTTCAAGTCGTAGTTATACTTTTTTTAAATTGACTCACTAGTTTCAAAAATATTAGAAATTTTTAATTTTCAAAAATTTCTTTATTCTAAATTACAAAATATTAAAAAAAAATTATTTTATTCAATATTTCCCATTTAATTATCTGTTATTGATGTAAAATTAAAAATTTGAATTTTTTGATAACTTTATTTTATTTGCTGAATTTTTCAGGACATTCAATATTAATATATGCCATCATTGAGCAGTTTATTACTGTTCATTATAATATTTTTTTCAAAATTTACAAGCCTTAAAACTTCCTAAAAGTTACGGTTTTATGTTGTTTAATCAAAAATTAAATTTTCATGATTGATTTTGGCCAAGCTTAAATAACAGTTCTAACGCATCACTAAGTTGGGTCAATCATTTTGATCTCTTTGCCAACATTTAACCCAACTGGCGAAGAATGTTTGTTTGTGTGTGCGTGTACGTGTATGATGCCAGCAAATTGATGTTATAATCTACTTAAATGTACATAAATGTGACCTTTATGGTTCCCTGGTATCCATTGTCATTTTTCATTGTAGGCCTTTTTAATCAGACTTCACATTTATAACGTAAGCGTTTCACAATTCAACAAATGCCACAACACAAACTCACCTCCTCATCTGGCTACCATTTTCGCATTCCACAATAAAACTCAATGAAACCACATCAAGTAGATATCTACGATTATTGCATGAGTTCATGTCTACATCCTGTGTCAGTTTGTATTACGAGTACTTACTGTGAACATGAGTGTAAATGGGAAAAAACTTTTTCTGTTAAATATTGCTTAAAGAAAAATCATTGCTTTAAATGAAAAAAAAGGAAAAAGAAATATTAAGCTAAATTAAATTATGTGTTATACTAACTTGATTGAGCTTAATTTTACAAGGACCATAATAAATTTCTTTGCAAGTGTAAATTCTTGGAAAACAAATTAGTATAAGCAAATTTGAATTAGGGATATCAGATCAGTACTCGTATTAATATTAATTGTGTTTTGAGCAGAGATTTATTTCCTCTAGGAATTATCTGTATCTCTATATTTATTTTTTGTTTTAATAGAAATTACAGGGTAACGAAAGATGTCCGAGCTTAGAAAAAAGAATGTATTTTCCTTCTTACAATTTTGTAAAAAAACTACACAGCTGTGATTTAATTCTAGTGCAATTATTTTCCATCTTTGAAATGCAATTTTTCTATTTTCAAAAAAACTCATTTTTCTAACTTTAAATGCGTTTATCCTCTGCTAAAAATATTAAGTTAATATTAAATTAATTAAATAAATTTTCTTTTATAAAATGAACAATTATTTTATCTTAAATGTTTTTTATCATCTTTAATTAAAAAAAAAAAGATTTTTATAATAAAACATTGTAAAAAAGATTATTAAATACAAAACTATATTATTATCACCATCAAGGGCTATAATCGCACCGCGGCCTTTAATATCTATTGTTCAACCCGAGGTTCTACGACCAGCAGCTTGTTATGTTCTTCTCCACAGAAACAACAAAAATCGTTCTGTACCACACCTATTCTACTCATGTGATAATTAACCCCACCGTGGCCCGTAAGTAGCTCAACGTAGAGTTTTATATCATGTCTGTTGAGGTTTAAAACAACCTCTGCTTTAATGAACTTGTGGGTTATGAGACTTTGTCTCTCCTCCTTGAACATTAGGGCACTAGTGAAGCTGTTGTTTAGTTTCTTAGAATAAGTGATCGAAGTGCGAATAGCAAATAGTAGCAACGTTAGCTGATACACTGCGACAATTTTTTTAATGAATATATGCGATGAGCTATTCTACAAAAAATAATTTTTTTAAAACCAACGGGTATCCCAGTAAGAGTGCACTTTTTAATTTTAAAATAAAAACACGTAGTTTTTGAGAAATTTGTGAATTTTTTATTAAATTGTAAAGAAAATATGCTTCGGTAATATTTAATGGGTAATGGAGTAAAATGAAGTCAATACCAAAAAGTTTAAAAACGTCATCTTCACCGATGAAGTGAGTTTTCATCTTAATCACTGAGTGAATACAAAAATTTGTGAAATTTGAGGCTCAGAAAGTCCACAAGCAATCCATGAGAAACAAATTCACACACAACGAGTAAGTGTCTGATGGGGATTTCGGCCAGGCCCTAATTTTTTTTTTTAAAGAAGACGAAGTTGTGGTGACTGTGAACATGATAACGCAATTCTTGTGACCTCAACTGGAGAGTGCGGATCAGCAAGACAGTACCACTTGCCATACTGCATATACAACATTCGATTTATTACAGAATGTAGTGAAAAAGTGCACTCTTACTAGGACACCCATTATTTAAAGCTTTATTAATCCACATCTAAAATAGTAAAAGTAATTTTTTGTTAGATATAAATTTCAACATTCATTATGCTTAATTAAGCATATTGTTGCTTAATTTGTAAAACTCAAAATCATTACACGGCCGTCAGTTAATTGAATTAGAAATACTTTTGCAAAAAATTATGTTTTTACACAAATGGAAAATTGTCTTTTACTCATAAAATTTTATTAACAAATTTTGCCACATTAGCATACACACTGTTTTAATTATGAGTATTTGTTCAAGGGACTGTGTGTGTGTGTATGTGCTTAAAGGGAGTTTATTTGATTTTATTATTATTTGTTTATCCTTCTCTGGTGGCATCGTAAAGCAGCCATCAACCACAACACAACATCAAATGTAAACATGAGCAGTAAAATGTAAAATATGAATAAAGCGAAAAGTAAAGATAATGTTACACTGAATTTTAAACCATTAGTGGCTGAAGGGAACAGTGATTAAAATAACATAAAACTTGTTGTTCAAAAAAGGAATATGTTGCGTTGCATGAAATTCTTATAGATTCTTGTAAGACATGCTAATTTTAAATCTTCTTATTCTGCTCCTTCTCCTCATTGAGGTTTATTTACTTAAATATAAAAGTTAAATCAAAACTATTTTATTATTCCTTAAGCTATTTAAGCAATAACATTAAGAATATTTTATTTAGAAGCCATTCTGGTATAAAATGAAGTTATAAAACATTTACCATAAAATACAAATGAGTACGTGTGTTTGTGAATGTGTATGTATGGATAAATATAACGTAACTTACGTATATTATAAATTAGTTAAAAATGTGTTAGAAATTTTTAAAATTTCTGAATATATTTAGTACAAGAGTATATGAATATGAATGTATTAGTACACTCAAAATATTATAAATATAAATTCAAATGAAAAATCATTTTGAACAAATGAAAAATTATTTAAAAAGAAAACTACTTCAAATACATTTTTCATTTATTTTTTACTGTTAATTTTTTTAACAATTAAAAATTCGTAAAAATAAACTACATTTCATTTACTTCAACTGACTGAAAAATAACCTACCGAAACAGTAAAAATTACTGTTTTTTTATTTATTTTAACCTACAAAAACAGTAAAAATTACTTTTTTTTATTTTTTTAAAACAGTAAAAAATTTTCCCCAAAAATTAAAAATATCTTTTTATTTAAGATTTTTTTTAAATTTTTATAGTATACAAAATAACTACATATGTATGTACATATATCTAAATGCAAAAACTAAATAATTAATAATAATTAATCAAAAATTTTAAATATAAATTATTTATTTGCTAATTACATAATTGTTCATACTTCAGTTGCAAATAAAATTCAGAGCCAGGCTCTGATGAAAATCTGCAAAAAATTATCACATAAATATACATATATTTCAAATGGAAAATAATGATTTTAAATTTTACCTTCGATAAGGTTCTTCAACTGAGGTAAAGGGAAACCGTCACCCACCATTCAAGACAAATTCTGATAATTCTGTAAAAAGTAAAGAAAAGAAATAATTATTTTCAGTATAAAGATACATGGAGCAGATTACATAGATAATAAATTTTTAATATGAAATATTAATATATATATGTACATATAAATTTTTGAATACATACATTCATATTGTTGCCTTTCGTGTGAAGAAGAATTGTTGGGGGTACACAACCATTTATTTCTGTAGAGAAAATTCGCAACATTAATTAAAAATTTTACTCAATTATAGATTAAACACTTACTGCATGTAAGTTGAAAATGTTCAGTTTTTTTCTTTAAATAATATTTTTTATTTTTTCTTTTTGACAACTTTTTGATTTTGTTTCAAATTTTATTCGAAAACATTTTAGATAAAGCAAATGAAAAAATATTGTTTGTAGTGAAGTACGTATATAAAAAATTAACTGATTTTTTTAACTGTACGTAAAATCATTATTTTATTGTGGGTTGTTTTTTTAACAACATACATAAAAAGTCAAAAAATAAATTTCTTCGTAAAATAACTATATTTTCATTAGTTTTTTAACTTAACGGAAAACTTTTTAAGCAACCTACAAACAGTTAATGTAAAACTTTTTTGAGTGTATAATTAAATTTAAAAAAAGTCAATTTTAGGTTAAATTTTTAGCGATTTCTATGTGAATTGGTGTGCACAATTAATATACTTCATTATGGAAGACTGTTACTCTATAATTGAGAAGACTATCTATATATAATCTTATAAGAAACTATGTGGCACAGCGGCTCTTTAAAAAGAACATTAACAAATCCATGATGCTATGCTATCATTGAGTCTTCTTATTGGAGTTAAGGAAACAGGTTAAGAGAAGAGTGTTAAGTAGCGTAGCAGAATAGGCAGGAAACACCACTTCTAGAAGTTATTGAGTTATAACTGTTTCACCAGGTCGCGTCCTGTCTTTTCTGAGGCAGAATATTTAAAATAAAGACAGAATGTATTTCAAAATTCTAGAAATACGTTTTAAAACATACACAACTCCTTTAATTTTTTTCTATTGAATATTTGGCATTAAAGTAAGCCTGGCCGATTTAATAATATACAGCGATCTATCTTGAATACATAAAGATTATATGTAAAAAATTATTGAAAAATCTGTTGGACAACAAAAATTTGTATAACTTCCAAACAAATAAAGAAGAAAAAAAACAGAAAATTCATGTTATTTTCATTCAAAAGCTTATCAAATATGCAGCAGAGCAACTGATAAAAGTGTCCGAAGTATTGTAGAAGACTGATTTCAAATCGATATTTGGTTTTTTCAAAATAATATATACTCGTAAGTATTACTTGCAAATTGATGATTTTATTTATTAAAAAATAAAATCTGAAATTTTCTTCAAACTGCGCTTACATCTTTTGAATTGACTGATTAGCTTAAAAAATGTCATAAAAGATGGACGCAAAGAAAAAAGATGGTTGACTATGGTCACCGCAAACATAGTTTGTTCTTCACAAATATATTATTATTAATTTGAAGCATCTAAACATTATTATGATCACGATAAGCATGTTTCTAGTTATTTTTAACTATACTCATCATATTTTTAATAAAATTTTAACTGAAACCATAAATATGTTTATAGTAAACATAATAATGAGAAAAATATTGTTGTAAGTAAATTTTTTTCTATTTTATCTCTGCCGCCACCATATAAACAAAAACTCAACTGAGCTTTGTGGCTGAAGTGGCGGAGTGGCGAGTTAATGCTAATTAACTAAATATTCCAAAGTTCAAATCCTGGTAGAGTCAAATAAAATATAAAAAAATTAATTCAAGCCCGCTGTATTATGTAATAAATAAATATAAATTATAATAATTGAAACGAAAAAATCAATAAAATAAAAAAAAATTTATTTATACAAAAAATTTATAGTAAAATTTTTTTTAATTGATATTGATATTTTTTTTTAATTGATATTAGAAATATTTATATCAAAAATGTATATATCTAAAAAAAATAAAAAAAATTTAACCCTGACCAGGGGTCATCTGCAGTCGAAAGGTATTTTTAATATCTTTGATTTAAAAATATATATGTATGGTTAGATTCAATCATAAATCTAACCAGAATACGGTTGCCTCAACCATATTGTTTCTTTGCATGTGGGGTGAATAATTTTTACATTTTGCCACATTTGCAATATCTGCATGACTTGCATATAGGGTGGATTCCGCTATTGTTTCCTAAAAGACTTGAAACACGAACTTTTAGTTTAGCAGCAATCAAAAGAATTAAGACACAATAAATCATATTTTAAAATATGAAAAATTGTATCTTTAAGGTTTTTAGGTGCTACTACTGGTTGGTTGGTTGGTTTACGTGGCGGCCTAACCGGCCTTCAATTAGAGTCATGAGACTCCGTTTTGATCCACCTACTCGCCAAGAGCATGTAGCCGTAAGGTGACCTAGATCCACCCCGTGACATTCAGATCCCGATATCTCAGGTAGTTCGCCCATCAGATGTACACCGAGAAATCTGTGTCTCGAAGCCATAAAAGCCGGGCACTCACAGAGGGCTACCACTAATTTGTAAATAAAATTAAATCTTATAAAAGGATTTTGATGCAATATGACTCATTTTATTTATAATATCTATATTTATTAAAAAGACCTAAAAGCTTAAAAAATATTTATTTATTTATTTTCAGATAGAAAAGGTCAAATAAACAAGATTTATATATTAATTACCTTTATAATTTTTTTATTATTTTCAATTAATAATTTCCTCTTTGAATTGTACATATAACAGACATTAGCTGACGCTACTTTTGAATTAACAGAAATAAAATTTAAAATTATTTTTTTGTTCTACTTAATAAAAGAATAGTTTATTTATGGGGAACATAACAATTGTGTCGAAAGCAGGTATCAACGTTAAGATTTTGTTTAGACTGAATTTTTAAAAATATTTTGAAAATTTCTTGTAGAAATATGTTTTTTGATAAAAGTTTGTGAATATCTTCTATAGGATGATATAACTATAAAGCCCATTACTACAACTTTGTCAGCAGCAAAATTATATATAAAATATTGCGTTAATGTTTATTTTAAAGTCTATTTTAATTGTTAAGTATTTTTCACAGACTTTTTTAATGTTTTAAAACTTTTTAAATAATATGCTGGCTGGCTTTTTTCACAATTTAAAAAGACACTTTAAAAAAAGACTTATGATTACCGTTTTTTCTTTTTAGAGTTTTCCTTGTTCATACAATTTCTTTTTTAGTAATTTTTGTTGCTCGTTTACAATCTACCCAAAATCATTTAAGTAAATTTTATACTGCGTCTGCTTTTTATAAAATATAATTTACACTTTTGAAAATTGTAAGCACACAATTTTCAACAGCACTTTTTTGCAACTTCAACATTTAGGTCGCAATATGCGTTCGTTCCTTCGTATTATTTTTATTATTATTTCTTTTTTTCTGTTATGTTTGCATCTTAAAAAGAACATTGAAAAAACTTTCTCTGAAACTGCTGGAGAGAGCAAACCTTTTTATGTAACACTTACATACTTTTTCCTTCTTTTTTCTTTTTTTATATTTTTTTCTTTTCACACGTGTTGTTTTTGTTAAATTGATTCGTTTCCTTTTTACCATTCAAACTCTGCAGCAGCTGAATGAAAAACAGTTGGTATTTCAAATACGAAATTATTGCAAAATTTTACAAGAATAAAGTAAACGCTGATCATTTAATTGCGACTTTTGTTTGTGTTATTTTGTCTTTTGCTTTTAAAATGCCAGCACTGTAAGTGCTGTGAGCCATTGGAAAACTCGTGTTGGAGAAAACAATTATTTCAAGTTAAAATGCTTAATGCTTAAAGTTCATTAAAACAATTATTTCTATTTCAAGTAGTGACATTATCGCCTTCAAGCAGCATATATGTACGCGTTTATTTATTTCACTTAGCTTTGTTTTATGTCAAGACATATAATTTTAATTAAAACTGCTTTTTTTTCTCAGAGCTATTTTTAAATTTACACAGTTACATTTCTTCACTTTCTAATTAGTGTATTGTTTCCAAATTTCTTTACAATTTTTCTTTTCTTTCCTTTTGTTGGTGATGTTGCGGCGTCAAACTTTCTTTGCAATATTTAATTGTTATTATAAAATTAAAACTTTCTTGCCTTTGTTGTGTGCGCGGGTGTGTGTGTGTGTGTGTGTGTTTTGAACGTATGCAGGTTTAAAATTTTTTCTTCTGTTGTATTTCCGTAAAATCGTAACAAAAATTAAAAAGGAAAAACTTTCTTTTCTTGTATTGTCTTGCCTTCCTTTGCCTAACTTCATCACAGCAACGTAAACTTATGCGGCCCATACACACGTTAGTTTTATAAAATTTTAATTCAAAAGTCTTTAGCGTGTTTTTTGTAGTGCATGTATCTCTTTTTGTTAATTGATTAATTAATTGAAGGATATCAGTATCATCTTCAATTTTTCACGTTGCCAAATTTTAGCATTTACTTGTATTAAAATTGAGTGTGTATGATCCACTTAAGTTATCAGTGTTATGCTTTCGTTGCCATTTTTTTTAGTTTATTTTTCGTTCATTTTGTAAAACTTAACAAAATCGAAACCCTAAAACTTTTATATTCAGCCAAGTGGAAACCATTGGAAAATATTAAGTTTTTCTTTACAATCTCTTATTTTTTTTTATTTTGTATTTGTCTTATTGTTTTTGCTAACATTGACTAAAAAAAAAAAACTTCTAAAGAAAAGTTTCAAAATTTTTTGAAAAAGAAACGCATTAAGTTGTAAACTCGCCTAAATGCTTTGAAAAGAAACGAAAGTAAAAGTCTTTTGCATAAGAAAATGTCAAGTATTTATGTATGCGAATAAAGAGTCAGAACAAATTTTACTTGGTTCTTCTGAACTCAATATATTTCTATGTAATAATAATACAGAAAAGATATAATCTTCATAGTTAATTTTTTAGCGTTTCTTTTGATTTCATTTCTTTAATTTAAGGTTTTGTATATCATCAAAATAATGCTTTTCATAACAAAAAATGTATTTTATTGAATTTTCAACACATAATTTATCTTAAGGTTAATTATATATTGTCTATCAGAGATGGAAGCTTATAAATGTTATATATTACAATTTGTCAAACCAAATGGTATCTTTTAGATATGAAATATGGAAATAAAAAAATTGCACTGCTTAATAAATGTCTACAATTTTATCAAATATATTACAATCACATTTTTCAAACTACACGCACTTCAGATGACGGTGTCATTTTAAAGTGTTGCAAGTTTTATTTAACAGTTTTTTTTTAATTTCAAAAGTTTAAAACTTAATATTTACCACTTTACAAATTTATAGAAAATTTTGTAAGGATTTTTTTACTCTGTTGTAAAAATTTATTTGTGTTTTTCATATGAAATTGTTCTTTCTGATAATTTAAAAACAAATTTCTAAATTTAATGCCAAGAAGTCAGAAATCTTATTAAAATCTTATTTTTTTTATGAAATTAAAAACGCTATGCTTAATTCTAGGGTAATCGATATATTGACATTAGTTAAAAACCGGTTTTCAAATAGTTTCTATATTTTAAATTTGAATAAATTAAAGTAAGCCGATTCACTGAATAAAAATTTCAGTACTCATGCTTGGATTAATTTAGTTCAATTGACATTTATTGTAAAATTTATTTTGCTAAACTTTAATAACAAAAAATTTAGTTTTTAAGAGTAGAACAGAGTGGTTTAAAGAAGCAGTCAAGGCTTGTTTCTTTTATCCTTTTTGTAATAGGTCTTGATCATTTTCATATGCATATTGACAAGGTCTGACATCCAATTTTCATCTTTATCATTTTTAAACCATTTCATCATTGATTCTTTCATCTCTTTCAAAAACATTTTTTGTTTTTGAAAGAGATAAGATTAGATTAGATTTAGATTATTGGACATCTTCCTCTATAATTGATCCCTTGTTTTCTTTTTCGGAAACTTCAAAATCATCGTTATTTGATATTTTTTCCAATTGTTGATTTCATCAATTCTGATGTCAATCTTCCACCTTTGTCATCAGCAATTGAAGTTTTTGGATTGCATCGTTTTATGCACTCTATAATTTAATCTTTTCAGATTGTCATCCCACTTTTTTATGTTATTCCAGGTTTTTTTAAAAGAACTTCTTGAGGCAGTTCATCCCACACCCTCTGAAAAGTTAATGTCAACGTTCTAAATTTAAATTTGTACGGCTCTACGCTCTATAATTTGAATTACTATTGATCTTTTACTAAAAAAAAATAGATAAAAATAAAATGATCTTTCGCGATTTAGTGCCCATTAAAGGGCTGCTCAAGCATACTTGAAATTGCTTACAAGTACTTTTTAATATAAAATATTACACATGTTTGTAGTGATGTGTGGCTTTTAAGTATGCTATTACTATGCAAACAAACAGAGAATGATAGAAATACAAGATTACGCCATCCCGCACATAAAATTTCAATTTTCATGCCCATGTAGCACAAATGACTTTACACAATGTGTTGCTATTGAGTAATAAAAGAGAAATTTATTATTTTTTTCTTCAAAACAGTGGACAATCTGCGTCATCTAACGGAAAATCATGCACATGGCGTAAAATTGCCTTTCTATCATTCTTGCAAGCGTGCGGTACAAAAAGAAAAACAAATTTTGGTATTTGGTTTTTGTTTTCAATGCAAATGTAGGTAGGAAACTATCACCTGCACACAAAATAGGCCCTTAAATTTATTTTAACTTCTTTATACAAAGATATTATTTGCCATTTTTCAAGTTTGGAAACGTTTTTACGCAGTATTTTATAAAGCAACCGTACAATTTTTGAATTTTGTTTTCAAAATCTGTTTATTTATGAGTAAAACTTAACTCAATTTCATTTGTTCATTTTTTATATGAATTTTTAAGTGGGTATTATGAAATTCGCTGCAACATGTCCATAAAAATTAATTTCCTGCACTCCCAAACAACCTGGGGCAGTTCAGTGATGAACAATGCTAACATTTTCATCAAGAAATTTTTACAAAATTGAAATAAAAATGATTTCAGAATATTGTTGGTCAGTTTAACGGGATACTGATGATGCTGAGTTTGAAGAACAAAAAGGCCAAGTAAACATTTTTAAGTGAAATGGCC
Source organism: Thelaira solivaga (assembly GCA_947397855.1). NCBI lineage: Eukaryota > Metazoa > Arthropoda > Insecta > Diptera > Tachinidae > Thelaira > Thelaira solivaga. The sequence continues at coordinate 22,626,235 of OX377612.1, read as the reverse complement.
AAAAATGTTATTAATGGAAAAAAATTTTTCAGTAAATTTTTAACGGATTTAAAAAAAGTTGGATTTTACTCATAAATAAACAAACTTTGAAAATGTAAGCTTTTTATAATTTTGTTTGTCTTGTATAACAACGAGGAACACGGCACGTTTTGTTTTGTAGCTCTTCGTATTACGAATTAGTTTAATATTTTTAAGCATAAAATCAATTTTAATTAAGCCATTATTATGAATATCGAAGTCAAAAACAACTTTAGCAAAATTATCACACAAATACCATTTACTTAAAAAAGTTTATAGAAATGGTGTAAGTAATAGAGTAAAATATACAAATTTGTCATTTTTTGTGAATAAATTTATTTGTTTCTGCACCAAGGCACATTTTTAATATTCAAACTTTTAATGGCTTAAGCAGAGATGGTCATATACAAGGTGCGGCAAAAATAACCTTCCGATGTTTTTTGGCTGTAATTTAAAAAAAAAAAAAAATTAAAAACTTTGATTCTTCTTGTGGATTATTTTTATTTGGTCTTTTAATTTTTTTACATCAAGTCGAGAATATGATGTCATGTAAATGGCCGCCGCCACAGTTGACTGTGACGTTAGGGGCCAATCGCAAAATTTATAGCATTTTCTGATAGGAGGATTACTTTTGCGCCACCTGTTACTTATGTAAGTGGTATGTAAGTAGTATTTCAATTTAATAAAGAATTAAATCCTTAGAAGTTCAAGGTTTCCTTTTATTTACAATAAAAACTTTTATGCACATACGAATACGTATAAATGTGGTGGTTATGCTTGAATTTGGGGTTTTTAAACTTAAGTTTTCTTAACCTTCTTATGTTTCATTTTTAATGAATGCTTTGATTTTATATAATTTTCAAGTTCAATTTGTTTATAATTTATATCAGTAACTGCATTGATTTAAGAGTTCAAATAAGCAGACATACATATTTTTTAACCAGACAGATTAATTGTTAGGTTTTGCCATAAAATAATAATTTCGTTTTATAAATTATTGTAATAAAAATTATTCGATCTTATTAATTTATTATTATTTAATATTAATCAAGCTTAAGATCTCAAAAAATAGTTTATATATAATTTTCACAATATTTCGCCTTTCTCTTGAAAGTCTTCGTCAGGGAAATTTATTTTTTTTTTTTTGAGATCTTAAGCTTGATTAATATTAAATAATTGTAATAAAAATTGTAAATTAGAGCATAGAAGAGAATTCCTGTTATAATATAAAATATTTTAAAATGTAAATTATTTTTTTCACGTTTTTATCGTTTTGTTGTAACACTGTATTAAATTTCTTAGTAATTGGAACACTGTGCAAAATTCAAAAATTATCTAAAACACTTATACTATTTATAAAAGTCAATTTATGTTTATTGGATTTAAAATGTATGTTCGTCTTAAGGCCTAATTTAGTTTTATACAATTTTTGCTGAGTATTGTCAAGTTATAATAATTTAAGCAGTTAATAGTTGTAGTTAACTACCAGATAACAAATGCCTTAAGACAAATTTAATATAAAAAGTAAACCATTATGTCCCCAAATAAAATACAATCCCCATCAAAGCCATACAAATTTAATCATGATTTTTATCATTGTAACTAACCATAGTGTGCTGTCGTAAACAACAACAAAAATATCTAAAAGTCTGTTGTGAGTTTATGAGATCAAGTTCATACAAAGAAAATGAACTGTTGCCAACTACAAAACTAATAAAAACAATTTATATTTATGATAATATACCCTACATAGTGTCGTATTGCAAATGGAAAGAAGTTGTAACGATCAACAACAGCAATTTAAAAGAAAACTTTGAAAAACTTTTAGCACACTTTGTGATAGCAATATATAGGGTAGTTTCACTTTCAAAGTAGATGATTAATGAATAAAATATCGTCATACAGGGTGTCCGCCGGGAAGGTATACTACTTTCTTTTACGGCTCTTGTGTCAACTAAATCTTACATGGAAACAAATGCAAATCCTTGTGCAAAATTGTGGCCAAAGTTGTTCTTTGAAGACCAAGCTCCTAAGCGAATTGAGGTTGATGGATTGTTTTGAACACTTTCTTGAGCAGCAGTAATGTTTTCAGCCGATCTTGCAGTACATTGTGGTTAATGCTTGCATCTATCACCTACATAAATAGTGCCTTTTGTTGGCATGTTGTTTCTCCCAAAAATTTCACGTCGTCACAGTAAGCGATGATTGATTTTGGTAAAATGTTTTAACGATTAAGACACGTTGGTTTATCGAATATTTTTCCATAATAAATTTGCCACGTATCTACTTCACGACTAACAAATATGAACTGTCGAGACTAATGTTTACCAAAATGGCGGCAAAACAAAGTAGTATACCTTCCCGGCGAACACCCTGTATATTAGAATATGAAAAAAACAATTAAAAATTAACTAAACCTTTCAAAGTTTTTTATTTTTTTTTTTTTTTTTTTTTTTTTTGGTTTAAGCTTCAACTTAAGAACATTGGGCCATAAGCACAATCACAAAAAAGAAGGCTTTTATTAAAAGCTGACTTTTGTTATTAAGAATTTCATGAAATTAAAATCTTTTTTTAAAAAAACACTATTTTTAATTGTAAGATTGAAAAATTTTTCAGCAATATGTATGTCATAATACGAGGATTTCTTTTAGATCAATACATTTATTGCCTGCTCTGCTTCTTTCTCATAATTCTATTGAAAACAAAAACAAATTTTCGTGTATTGCTTTCGTTCGCTTTAGCTAAATAGGATCGTTTTTAAAACTTTTTTATTTTTTTTTTCCAAAAAATACGTTTTCTCTAAGTCAGCAAAATAGAAGTTTGTTTTATTATGACGCCGTCATTATACCAAAATCTCTTACCACCCATCAGGGGGGCTAAGTCTTGAAAATATGTTAGAGGAGGTGACATTTCGTAGCCTAAAGTATGGATTTTTGCTATAAACCTTAATCAACACATTTTAGTTAACATTTACGAGGCTGTGTGCTTTTAATGGCTGCCAAACACAAACTAAAAGACACAGCTTGTTCAGAATTTGACAGTAGCTTATAAATACAAAAAAGTTGCTTGACGCCAACAGTATAGTATTTTCTAGGAAAATTCAAAAAGTCGCGGAGTTATCAAAAAGTTCAATTTGATTTTTTTTTAAACTTAGGGCTTTTTTGAAAGCTTATAACGATATATGAATCTGAAGGACATTTTTCTTTCATTATTATCATCAATCTTTCATGGTATTTGTTTTTATTAGGCCCTATTCCTTGAGATAGAAATGTTTCGCCAGACTAGCCCATCTCTCAAAAAATCTCTTTAATTGGAGTTTTTTATTGCATGCGATATTTTAAAGAAACCTACTTAACTACATAACTGTATTTGTTTTCACAGACCTATTTTCTAGTCATATATAGAAAATATTTACTCCAAGAGAGTTAAAAGTTTTTTGAATAAGATTTATTCCAAAAGCATATGGTCATCCCGAAGCACAGTACGATAGGCTGTTAGACAGTTAATTTTTTAACAAATTATATTGGGCTTAAGAAATCATCTTAATATATAAAAACTGAAATAGTATCAATAAATCAAATGAAATTCAAGCTTTTCCCTCTAAAGGTACTGACTCACTATCCTACACGATCGTACGATTATGTCAAAATAATGTGTGACAGAATTCTATCCTACTTGAAGAAATCGCTTTAAAATGGCGAACTTTATGCCACACTATTATACAAAAAAAGATGCAAAAACATATGTTTACTCAGCTTAATACTTTTAAAAGTATTTATTTTCTTTTTTGCCGCAAAATATTTTTTTTACAAATATGTACAATGAAAAATAACCTAAAAGTTTGTATAAATAAAACACAAGCTTGGTATTGTTGCTATTTTTCTGTCTTGAACATAAAAAATGCAACTCTGATCGCACAGATAAAATTTATTTTATGAAAATTTTCATAACATTAAAAAATCGGACAGACCTGTCAAAAAGTCCGCTTGTTCAATACACACTATCATACTTTTTTAGCACACATGCGTTTTTAGACAGATCGTACGACTAAGTAGGATAGTGAGTCAGTACCTTAAGCAACTAATTTAATGTTTAAAATTGATTATAAATTTGAAAACGCAACTGGTGTAGGGTGTCTTAAAATGAGACTTGATTAACAACTTATATATTCATATGTTGATTTATTAGTTTTTAGTTTCTGAAAACTTTTCATCTATACGATTTGTTCCAGATAAAGCTTTCTTGCCCCTTCCTGTCAACAACTATCGAAATAAAGACTGTGCAGCTCTATGTTGTTTTAGAGTGTAGCGGTGTGAGTAATTCGAAATCTTAATAAATACAAATAAACTATTTTAACCACCCGTTGACAATGAAATTGGTGTCACGTTTTTATGACGACATTGTTGATGAGTTATTATCTTATCTATTTTTGTTCCTTTCTTCTTAGTTTGTGTCTGTCAACACATAGATAAGGAAATCAAATCGGAAAAGGGAAAAACAGGTCTTAACAAAACAAAAACTTTTTTTTTAATTTTCTATTGAAAAATTGTTTGCAGTTTGTTTTTCTTCTTAAAATTGTTAGTTTAACCTTCATGATGGCTTATTTTTATTTGGCGGTTCGTTCTCTGTGAAAAACTTTTTGCTTGTAAGAATGGAAAATTTTAAATGTTTTGCGGTGGTAACTTGCCAAATAATATAAATTGATTTTTTCTGTTTTTTGTAGCACTAGTTTGTTGTTTTTTCTTTGAAATTTTGCAAACAAAATTTGTTGATGTTTGTGCAATGGTATTACAAAAAATTTTACACTTTGACTTTTAATATTAAATTGTTTTTAATTGACACTTTATTATTTTAAGTCTACTGCATCTTATCTTGTTATTCATAATAAACGTTTTTGAAACAGCTTAACAAATTATTTATAAACAATTGAAAAAAACTAGTCGTATTTATAATTATTTATTTTGCAGGCTTAACTTTTTACAGTTACAGTTTTCTGGATGATTGGAAATAATTTTATTAGCAATAATGTTACAGAAATCCGTATTTAATATTAATTTTATTTTTTGGTGTCATCCTAGAAAAGGCAATTTCACTGTTCACATGTAACTTCTGCACGTTTCTCCCTTTCTGAAAGAATGGATGAAACACTGGCTTGATCCACTCGTTTTTAATTTGGTCATCAGTGAATACTTATGCAGGACCGACAGTTCTGGTATACAGATGGACTCGTTAGCCCGGAACATAGTACGACAGCGATTATTCTAAGCCTTAAAGAACATTGTAAAGTCAATTATTACACCTATGCCTAGGTAGATTAGTAAATGTACTCAGAAAATAGCTTGGGTTGTATAGAAAATCTGCTTTACATACTGTCAAGAGTATCTAATTTTGAACTGTATTTTCAAATGCTGGTTGCTGCAACCAAAATATTTCATTAGCACAACTGAATTTTCAATTGAAAACAAATTTTTTGTTGCTATAACAAAAAAAATTTTTTTTTTTTACTTTTTATATACAATATTTAAAATAAATTTTTTATGTACTTACACGCAAAGAAAAAATATGACTAAGGCAAACATATTCTCGTGGAAACATAGTATCATTAGATTTATGATTACATCTAACCATATATATTTTTAAATTAAACATATTAAAAACTTTTCAATTGCAGATGTTGTAATTCAACCCGCAGTCATGGCTAAATTTTTTTTTTATTTTTTATTATTTTCATTATTTTTTTAAATACATTAATTTTTATATTTATAAATATTTTAAAAAAAAATTTTAATATGAATTTAAAAAAAATTTTATATAATTTTTTTGTAAAAAATTATACAATTATTTATTTAGACTTTGATTATTGAGCTTTAGTCTTGTTTTTTATAAAATAAATAATAATAAATAATTTTTTTTGTATAAAAAAATTTTTTTTTATCCCATTGACTTTTTCGTTTCTATTCATTTATATGTATATATTTATGACCTTACCCAGCGGGTTTGATTTTTTTTTATTTTACTTGACTCTACCTGGATTCGAACCAGGGCATATGTAGTTAAGAAGCATTAACTCGTGACTTAACCACGTCAACTACAAAGCTCAACTAAATTGGAATGAAAATTTGGTTTCCTTTCAAACATATTATGTTTGTGGTAATCGTAACATGTTTATCATAAATATACATATTTATGGATAATTTAACCACATCTATGACAGCGAGCATATTGAAAAATAGTTAAAAAACATTTTTATCGTTTTCATAATAATGTTTAAGTGCTTCAAATGAACAAAAATTATTTTTGTGGAACACAAATTATGTTTGCGGTAACTATACTCAAATCCGTATTTAAGGGTGTTTTTTATAGACGTATAGAACTTTGATTGAGATGAATTTTATTTATCTGAAAGATAATCTTGTGGCATTACATTTTAAATATGATTTCTGGCATATGACCGCCACGGCTGGCTCGCATGTAGTCCAATCTGGACGTCCAATTTTCGATGACTTTTTCCAACATTTGTGGCCGTATATCGGCAGCGTTTGTGGCTTATCCGCATAGACCAATGACTTTACATAGCCCCACAGAAAGTAGTCTAGCGGTGTTAAGTCACAAGATCTTGGAGGCCAATTCACAGGTCCAAAACGTGAAATTAGGCGGTCACCTAACGTGTCTTTCAATAAATCGATTGTGGCACGAGCTGTGTGACATGTTGCGCCGTCTTGTTGGAATCACAGCTCCTGGACATCAGGAATGAAAAAGTTAGTAATCATGGCTCTATACCGATCACCATTGACTGTAACGTTCTGGCCATCATCGTTTTTGAAGAAGTACGGACCAATGATTCCTCCAGCCCATAAAGCGCACCAAACAGTCAGTTTTCTGGATGTAACGGTCTTTCGACATACACTTGAGGATTAGCTTCATTTCAAATGCGGCAGTTTTGTTTGTTGACGTAGCCATTCAACCAGAAGTGCGCTTCATCGCTAAACAAAATTCGTAAATTGGTATTCCGCACAGAACCATTATTTTTGAAATAAAATTGCACTATTTGCAAGCGTTGTTCAGGCGTGATTCTATTCATGATGAATTGCGAAACCAAACTGAGAATAAATCACTTGACAGCTGTTAAATCGGTCGCCATCTTGAACAGTAATGCCAACTGAAAGTTATATACGTCTATAAAAAACACCCTTTATATATATATTTTTTTTGCGTGTGAATATCAAGAAGACCAGGAGAAGTCGGCATATATTTTGTTCATTTGCTCCAAAAGATCAGCTAAAATAACCACTACAACAATCATGGGATTCGTAAAGAGACTTTCATAGCTTTATTTGAGCATGGCGTTGCAATTGCGATGTATGATGACATAAATTTAAATTTTTTTTGATAAATTTATCAAGGCATATTTAAATAAATATGATTTGAATTTTATTTGAAGAATATTTTTTGTATACAGATATCCGTACACTGAAAATTATGTCCAGTTATCTCTTCAAGTAAAAAAAATTTACGTTGACGACTTGAAAAAGTAATTAAAGGCCGTGATTCTCTATTCCATTTAATCGTTTGATCTGTCAGTAGCATGTGTGCATAAAAAGTAGAATAATGTGTGCCTATTGTGAATATTTTTTACAGATTTTTCTGTGCGATCAGAGTTAACTTTTTATGATTGTTTATTTTGCTTTTTTGTATAATAGTGTGGCAAATACGTAACCATTTTGAAAACATTTTTAAGAGTTGGAGAAAATTATATTAGATTAGCCTGCATAAAAATCTACATTTGTGTAGGATACTGAATCACGGCCTTAAATTGATAACTTGCTTTTGGCAGTTGTGGATGTAGCGCATTTGTAAAAAGAGCTGCCATTAGAACATGAAAATCCTTTTTATTTCAATGCTGACGTAGTCTATTTTAATGATTGTTATATGCAAACGTTCTGGTAGCTGATTTTCTGTACATTTTTATGTTATTTACTTTTCAATTTCTGTAAAATTTTATTTCTTTGTTTGTTATTAGCCAACCAAAATACAACAAAGAAGAAACGGTTTTTTTTTTTTTAAGAAAAATAATTTGTTGTTTTTTTCTTTTGTTATATAAATTAAAGGAAAAAAATTTGTTGGAATAAAATAGAAATTTAATTTTTGTGGAATGACAAAAATTGTATGAATTTAGTGGGAAAATAAATTCTATTTGTATTTAGTGGTTCTTAAATATATATGGTGTTCTAGTAAGAGTGCATTTTTTAATTTTATGCTGTAATAAACTGATTGTTTCACGCGCTGTGTGGCAGGTGGTATCGTCGTCTTACTGAAATGCCGTTCACAGTCACCGCAATTTCGGTCTCATTTTCAAAAGATAAGGGCTGTTCAAAATCCGCACCAAACAATTATTCGTTGTGGGTGCATTTGTTTCTCATGGATTGCCATTTAGATTGAAATATCCTTCATCGTAGAAAAAATTGGCTCCATTATTGATTAAACGAATTGCCAGCACAGATATTTCATTCCATACTTAAGTGGAACATGTTTTCCTTACAATCCAATAAAAAAATTACAACCCTTCAGAAAAATACATGTTTTTATTTTAAAATATAAAGGTGTCCTTTTTACAGAGATACCCATTATTTAATGGTTTTTATTAGAACAACGGATTTTGTATATTTAAAGGCTTATAAGTTAACATTGTAATTAATTTATTTTTAATTTTATTTAACCTTTTTCTTCTTTCATAAAAACTAAAAATAAATAATTATAATCCGATCTCAAGCTTGAAAAAACTAGACGTTTTAATAAATTAATATTAATGAAAAAAAAAATTTTTTCAATGAATATCAATGTGAAATCATTGCTTCAGCATAAAATTTTCTTAGTAAATTAATGACAGGAGTCGCTGAGCGGCATGTGTCTTTCTACTGCTAGTACTAACATATAACGTCTTCTTTGTGTGAAATACAAATTGTTTTTTTTATATTTTATGAATAAATCGTGTTTCGACAATGATATATTTTATACTTGAAACTTTTTTACATACAAAATCAAGTGTATTTACACGCAAAAAGTATTTTTTTTTTATAGTTAATACGTGAAGTATTTCAATTTAGGGAAGTAAATCAGAAAAAACATACACTTGATGATATTTTATATCATCAATATAAAAAAATTTAATATATACATATGCACACACATTTATGTTTTACTATTCCATTTCTTTATAGATTGATACTCTTTTCTACATAAGAAATACATTTAGAAATTGTATGAACGTGTATATCACAAACAACCACATGAGTAAAAATCTGAAACTACCAGAGAAGAAAAAGGAAAAACTGTTAACAAAAATAAGTTATTTGAAATAAAAAAATATCATAAACACTTAGCTCACGGAGCATTTTTTCAAATGGCAGCTCTTCATTTTATTCATTTTGCTCTCAAAATTTACAAAAAAAAGAATTAATGTGCATAAAGTTCCTTTTGTTAAACCTGCAATTATAATAAAATTTATTTATCTTTTCGAAAGCATTTTTTGTCACAAGCAAAGCAAAAATTTTAAAATAGTTATGGATGGAATTATCCATCTTTTGAAATGAAATATTATTTTGTGGATTTACTAAAACAGTAAGCATCAAAAATTCAGACACCATATCTCTGCAAAGTTGCTCTAGTTGTCTGCAGAAAAAGCTGGTGCTTAGATAAGAATCAAACTTAAACTAATAGACTATCACACTGAGAGCATTGATTTACAGTACAATAAAGTCACATGTGCCTCAGCTATTTGGCAACCACCGTCGCACACTGTCACTAGCTGGAAATTTAACCTTTTTTTTAATTTTTCTATAGAAAATATTTATATTAAAATAAAAGTAATAGATTATGGAAAAATATGAGGTAAATTAAGGTTTCTGTGCAACAGAGAAATTTATGGGCTGTTCAGCGATGTCAGAAGAAAACCAAAGCTAAGCGAACGAAAACAAAGCACATTTGTATTTTGCGTATTTTGTCTAGACAACAAAAAACGAGGTACGCAGTTTTGTCCAAAATGGCCGAGGAATATCAAAAATATAATCTAAATTTTAGATTTTCAGTAATTTCTGCTTTGTTTTTTTGCCTATTTTAAAAAACTAGTACACAGTTTTTGTATATATCACATTCATAGTATCGTAAGCAAAACTCAGCTGGATCGGTCCATTTATGGAGGAGCTATGAGTCAAAAATAGCGACTAGCTCCTCTTTTTTTACCATTTTTGGTTTTTTGCATAATTTGTCTAAAATACAAGACCGACAAAAAAACGTGGAACCCAGTTTTATATGCAAAAAACAATCATATTTAAGAAAAATGTGGAAAGTGAAAAGTATGAATATTTGGCTAACCCAGTGAAGGGTACATAAGACTGGGCATAGCCGAATTTAATTTGTTTCAAACTACAAAAAAGTTAAGCCGTGTCAGACCACAAGCATAAATTATTAACTTCAGCTCAAAATTTTAAATTACGCTAAAAAAAAAGCAATAAAAATATTTGTTAAAAAAAAAAAATCTAGTCTCTGTTAAATTAGACTGGTTGTTACCATTATTACATGCTGAGATACCACCACTACAGTAACCTTTCTCTGAAGCAGCAAGTAGTTTCCTTATTTTTGTTTTATTTATTTTGCTTAACTGGGTGACAATAGCGAAGGACTCAAAAGTAAATAAATCATTTAAAACTCAAGGTGACTTTGTTTCTATGCTTGTTAGCTTGTGGGTGGGTGAGGGTATGTACTTAAATATTAAAAAAAAAATATGAATGAACATGTCTACATCTAAAAAGACCCTCTTGAAGCTGAAACAATAAGAATTGCTTTCATTTACGAAAGTTTTTTTTATTTTTATAGAGAATGAAAAGATTTTATGGTTACTGTTCGTGTTTATATTTTGTTGTTTTCACTATTAATAAAACCAAAAGCCAATAAAAATTTATAGTAAAGATAATAATAGTAATAATAGTAATAATAATGATAATGCGTTCATATATTTTATTAATAGAATTTTTCTTAGTTGTGCAGATAAGAACCATATGAATATAACACGTATTTTTATTCTGTATTAACCCAGCCATAAATATTTCTCAGGAATTTTTTTTCCTGGGAGAATTTTGGTTCCCTAAATTCTTTACTGATAAAAAGAAAGCGAAATGTAGAATTTTTATTCATAGTCGAGCTTTATAATTTATAAATTTTGGATAGCTTCTCCTTTGAACTTCCTACTTTTTTTTTATAATTCAAAAATATATAAATTATTTTTGTAATGTAGCTGTAGTTTTTTATCACGAATTTATTGGGAAATTTTTCCCCAAAAACCAAGTTTTTCCCTCTAAAAAAAATTTCAGAGAATATTCATAATTTATCCAATTATTTTGTCCTACTTTTAGAAAATAAAATTGTAAACAAGTTGTGAAGGGCCATGAAACAAAATGCTCGAAGGTGTTGGAGCAAGGGTTTTTGGTTTAAGAACCAAGAAAAGCGTTTGGTTCATAAGAGCTCTGTCGTTCTCTGCCTAAGAGAAAAACTTTAAGAAGACAGTTACATCTTCCTTCAATCTGACAGAAAAGCAGCATTACAGGCGCGCAGTGCTTTTGAAGTAAGATTGAAACTGGTCTAGGATAGTCTAACACTTCTAAAGATACTAGCATTCTACAACAGGGTTCATTTATTATGATTGGCAGATTTAGGTAGTGGCTTTAAAGAGAAATGCAAAATTATACGTTAGATACTAAAGATATATGAGAGTAGCGAAGACGAAGAAACCGAAAGAAATCTTTTAATCTCGTCATATTTTTTTCCAAAAAGCCCTAAATAATATTAAAAATATTTTATAGAAGAAACGAAAAAATCTCTATTATGAAAACTTTTTATAAATTTTAACAGTTTGATCTTCATTTCAAGAATTTTAGTTTTAATTTTAAAAGTTAAAAATATTGTAGGAACTTGTATATTGATACTGTCCATCATAATACATCAAAAAGAGTTGAATATAAATTTTTTTACTTTTTTTATAGATTTTTTGAAAACATATGACAATTTGTAACATGAGAGTAGTGTTTAGAGTAAAACTATTATGGCCGCAGCAACTAGATTACTTTAATCCGCTCCTAATTTTAATTTTTAATTTAAAATTATATAGAAATGACGTACACAGAAGAGAGATAACCTCAATAATCACAGAAAGTCAATTTGATGAGTCTTACTTTTTCGTGTTTTTTCATAAATTCCTCTGACATGAATTATAACTGTTAATTCATCGTCAGCAAAACCACAGGATAATTTATTAATTAAACAGGTCAAGTCTTTTCTGTGATTTTTTTAATATAATAAATTAATTTTTTTATACAATTCACAAAATAAGTGAAAAGGGTATATATAAGTTTGTCATTACATGTGTAATTTCTTCACTGTAAATGATAGGGTGCCTCAAGTATATATATTCTGGATCCTTAAAAAAAGCGGAGTCAATTTTTCGATGTGCTTCTGTCCGTTTGATTGTCTGTCTATCTATCCGTGTGTATGTTGAAATCAACTTTTTAAAGTTCTTAGAAGTCTTAGAGAAAAGTTTAGCATGTCAATTTGTTGGAAATTTCTGTTATCAGTTTGCTATTAAAATTCAGCCCAATTGGGTTATGGCAGAGCTCTGAAGTGCAACTACCTCTATTTTTTTACCATTTTCAGAGCGTTATTTGCGCAATTTGTGTAAACTACAAAACGGTCAAAAAATCGGTCCACAAATGGACGAGGAATATCAAAAATATAACCAATATTTCTTCACATTTTCATTAATTTTTGTTTTGCTTTCTTTTTAATGCTGTCGTGTGCGTAATGTTTGTACACACAAACACGAAACCTAAAAAATGATATGTGTGTTTTTTAATGCCTTGAGTGTAATAGCATTACAAATGTAGACATCTTTATGAAAGAAAATTTTTTTTGAATTTTGTTGTTAATTAAATATGTTTGGCTTAAAAAATGTTTACAAAATTAAATTAAATTAAACTTTTTTCTATTACTTTTTTTATTAATTTAAAAATTGAGTACCTGCAAACATTTTATTGCTTTTAAAAATGAGGTTCTCAGAAATAACTTTTTCTTAGAACTAAATAGTTAATTTTAGTTTCTTGAACCGAAGCTAATTTTTTATTTTAGGATTTATTAGTTAGTTTTATTTGACCTTTTTCTTTTTAATTAAAATAGCTATTTTGTTAAGCTTGAGGTCTTATTTTTCAAAAATTTATTTTTATATCGATATTTCGCTCCAATTTTTGTAGCTTCTTTAGGATATAATTATTTTTTAGTAAACGAAGCCAACTACAAATATATGAGCTTCTATAATTTATCATAACAATAGAATTTGATTGGTGGACAAGTATAAAAATGGATGATGAGTTAAGAATGTTAAAATGAATGCAAGAAATACTCAATAAAGAAATGACTTTGAATTACATGATGTAATTAAAAGTAAATTATAAATATTAAAATAACCTAAGGCTAGATGTCAATTAAACTTAATAATAACTGTGTAACTAAATATAAGATTATAGATTTTTAAATGACAAAGGTGAACATGAACTTTTTAAGGCTTAAATTTTTTTAATACCTCAAGATCGAGATGGTGCGGTCCATGGAAACAGGAATGTTGATTTCAAAAGTATATGGTTAATTATGATATTACAGGCTAATTTCGACATAGTTGTTGCCATTATAGATTTCAACGGAATGACGAATATCTAGAAAACTCTTTTAAATTTGTATAAATCGGAAGTTGATAAACTTAAAAACATACACAAATTATAAAATATATTGAAGTATTTTTTTTAAGCAACATCGCTGAATTCATTCAACTCAAGTTTGAAAACTCATTACGAAAAACAAAACACTACTGATTTCATTTTAAAAATATTGTTGGCAAAAATCCTGTCACGTATTGATAGTAGATTCCTGTTTAAAAAAAATTATTTTCAGCAGTAATTTAATTATTAATTTTTTTAGTTTTGTTAAATATTTAAAAAAAATGGGCGCAATTAAAGATATGAATATTCAGCTAACACAGTGAAGGATATATAAAGCTACGGTCATATTAAACAAATATTTGTTGAAATAAGCATAACCAATATGTCATCTACATAGAAATTTATATATTTTGAAGAAATATTCACTAAGATTAATTAAATTTTTTATTAAAGTGCAACCTACTTGCATTATTTTTTGATTTAATTTTATTTCATTTTAAGTCATGTTAGACTATAAAGATATTTGCTAAAAAGTTAAGGTTACGGTTATTTTAACAAATATTTGTGTAGTGTGACCGTAGCTTAAGACTCGGTATAGCCGAATTTAATTTGTTTTATTTAAATTTAAAAATAAAATTATATTGTTGAAAATAAATATTTCTTTTTTTAATTTTAATGTACTTTTTTAACCCTAGAACATCATCCTTCGTCAAAATGACGACGCCCAATCTTATTTATGAATTAAAACCTGTTTTTTATGTTTGTTTTGATCTCATTTTTCGTATAGCGTTAAGCAAGAATTATCCAAACGTCCCGTAAGATTACGTTACCAGCTGATCCGTTTTGTTATATGAAAAGCAATGAAAGTGCTTATCGAAAACAAATGTCACGTTGACGGTATGGCAAGATTTGTATAAAATAGAATTTAGCAACGTTTTTACGGGACGTTTATGCACAGCTGCGACAGAGTAGTTTTTATTGGAAAAAAAAGAAGTGAAACGCGTGTAAAAGAAATAATTAAAGTGCTTAAAAATAACAAAAATCAACTAAAAACAACAATATTTAATAATTAAACACTACAACAAAAATGTGATACAGTTTTTTGTATGACACGTTTTTAAATGTTCTATAACTACACAAACGTTCTAACGTCAACGGGCGTCGACGGACGTTTTCAACAACGTTCAGCTAAACAAGCCTTTATTCGCTTGCAAGCTGTTGGTGGACAAAGACGTGCAGGGAACTGTGCGCGTTGTAAGTGTTTTTTTTTTCGCTTTTAATTTTTTGCCGTAGTCAAAATGACGAAGGATGATGTGTCGTATTCTATGACTTTTATTTTATATAAGCCTTGAAAAAAATAAATGAATGAATGTCTTTATTTATTGATTAAAAAATAACTATTTTCGCTCACGACATATTATATAGTTTCTTGAAATAGGTCGTAGTCAAAATGACGAAGGATGACGTTAGTGTACAACAAATAATAATGATATTCTAGGGTTAATAAACTGTGATTTCATATAATAAAATAGTGTGAATAATTATACAGGTTGGTTGGTTGGTTGACTTTCAATAAGAAATTATTATGAGACTATTGAAAAAAATCACAAAATAAACGGAACATGATCTGCATGTTACAAATAAAAAAAAATTAATTCTCTGCCAAAAAAGAATTTGGCAGTTTTTCTAACCAAGAATAGTATAAATTTTCGTAATAGAAAGTTTAACAATATTAGTTGCGTAGCCTAAGTCAAGAAAAAACTAAAATAGCGACTTCCATAACAGGAGCAAATAAGAGCTTTTGACAGTGAAGTATTTATACATTTTTTTTTCAGTAAGAATTTTCTTTTGTAAAAGCATGAAAGAAATCCATGCCTAAGCATTGTGTGTTATTTGCCGCAATAAAATAATTTTTTTTTATTAATAAATATTAAGCATAATGCGTATAAATATTATCCATATTATGTAAATGTAAAGTGAAGACATAATATCACTAATACGCTGCGTGAAACCATAATATTTGGGCATGTTTGTGTGTGTGTGTGTGTTTGTGCGTTAGTGAGTACATACTCGTATCAGCAAAATATTATAATGCAGTATTTATTCAGCCAAAGAAAATGCAATGGCAGCATTTCTATTTATTTAAATAAATTATGAAAATTTTGATTATTTTTTATACACACACATGCATACAAAATAACCAAATCTTTGTAAACAAAGTAAAATACACAAACGCCTATTTATGCGTTACACACACATACGTACATTTTATATGAAATGTAAGCAAAATTGTGCTCAGTGGGTATAATAGAATTCAAATAACCTTAACCAAGAAATTTGAATAAAAGCCTTGACTTTAGCAATGAAAATGACAAAAATAAATTATTCGTTTCCACCAAATATGCTAATAAAAGAAAAGAAAAAAAAACAAACTAAAACTGTACATACTTATACGTACAAATAGTTTATAGTGTTATGCTGGACATATACTCTCAACTTTACTGCAATTTTAACTGGCGAAGCATCGCATTTATGTATGTGATTTTGTTCATCGATCAATTAATTAAAAAAAATCAAAACCCTTAACATTTAACTACATTGAACTTGAGTGTGTATGGCCAGCATTAATACAAACTTTGTTAACAGCTTACATGCACTTACGCACATGTAAATCTATATGAACGCATGTGTTTGAGTAAATCTATAAACACGTAAACAAAAATAATGAAATGCGTGCTAAAAAAAAAATAAAACATTTTAATGCCCTCCTTTAAATTTTATCTTAGAAAGGAAATAAAAAAAAAATTGTTTTTTTTTTCAAAGCCAAAGCAGTACATACTTTTTAAAAAAACTTTTATCTATATGGTTGATTCTGTCCTTGTGGATTTAAAATATAAAAAATAATATTTATTGCACTACATTATTTATTTTACAATTAAGCTTTCCACGTCCTTTGTAGTCACTAAAATACAATTTCCTAAAATTATTTTGTTCCTCAAAAAATTACCTACCAACTGTTCAAGTATCATTAAATTTTGCTAAATTTCTAACAAAAATAAAATATAATTTTTTAATTAAATTAATGCAAAGTAAAAACTAGTTAAATTCGGCTGTGACAAATCTTATATAAACTTTAAATTTTCCAGTTTCCAAAAGGCTAATTAATAAGCTTAAGGTCGAATTATAACAGCCAAATTCAAAAAAAATATTTATGTTCAATAAGCGCTTATTAAAGAAATTTCCTATAGAAAATGTGCGTAATAAGCCCTTATTAAACAAAGGCTATAAATATTTATTTATCGATATAAAAATTAATTTTTATACTACGACCCCAAGCTTAATAGACTTTGAATTTAAAAATTATATAAAAGTAAAAAAATGATAGATATTCATGAAAAAACTTTTCTTTAAATAATTTAATTAATGAAAAAAGAAATTTTAAGAAAGATATCCAATAGAAATGTAAAAAAATTTAATTTAATTTTAACTGTTTTATGTATAATTTATTTGAGCTTAAGTTCTTTTTTATTAATTTTTTTTTTATAAAATATAATTTTATTATTTTTATTTCGATATTTCGCTACATCTTTGTGTAGCATCTTCAGGAAATATGTCTTTTAAAAATAATATAAATTTTCTTTTTAAATTGAAGAAAGATCTTAAGCTCAAATAAATTTTACATAAAATGAAAATAAGAAGATCGAATAATTAAGATATTATGATGAAGAGCACATAAATCAAAGAATTAAAGAGGACTTGAATACAGGAGCATTTTGGACAATAAGGTAACAAGAAAAATATTCAATGGACTTTGGATTATACTAAAAAGAGACATAATTATTGGATATGAATATCGAAGGTAATAATTTAGAATTGTTCATTTGACAGAATGTGTTTATATACATGTATGACAGATGAACTTAATGATACGGTAAGACTGACAGGTAGAGGACAGACAGAATAAAGAGACGAAAAGAAGTAAGAATTAAAAGTTGGGCAGTTGATCTGTAGAAGTTAAAAGGACAAGTTGAATAAAGAGTGCTAAAGTTGTAAAGTTGTTTTATTAAAACTAATAATTAAAAGTTGAACATAATTAAATTGTTTCGGACAGACGTTATAGCTACTTATATTACTATTACCTACATACTATTACATAATTATAAAAACTTAAAAAACAAACTGAATTTCATTTTTTTTTTAAATAAATAAAAGTTTTTAATATCAAATATACACCGCCGTGTTTATTATTTGAACATTCTCTCTACATATAAATATATTCATAGTATGTTTTAGTTTTTCTTTCAATTTAAAAAGAAAATTTATATTATTTTTAAAAGACATATTTCCTGAAGATGCTACACAAAGATGTATCGAAATATCAAAAAAAAATAATAAAATTATATTTTATAAAAATAAAAAAAAATAAAAAAAATAATTAATAAAAAAGATCTTAAGCTCAAATAAATTGTACATAAAATGAAAATAAAAAGATCGAATAATTAAGATATTATTAATTTTAACTGTTTATGAAAATTTTTTAAACCAAACATATTTAACTAAATATTTAATGTCAAATAAAGAATTTCAAATTAATGGCAAAAATCAAAAAATTATCTTTCAATAAGATTTCTATATTCGTAGTTCTATTTCTATAAAAAATAAAGCAAAATTTAATATACGATTACTCTCATTGTTTGCACAGATATTACGACTATCATTTGTGACAAAACTGAGTACCACATTTTTCTATTCGTTTTGTGTTTTAGATAAAATACCCAAAAACCCC
Organism: Thelaira solivaga; assembly: GCA_947397855.1. Lineage (NCBI taxonomy): Eukaryota > Metazoa > Arthropoda > Insecta > Diptera > Tachinidae > Thelaira > Thelaira solivaga. Next base: position 22,607,674 of record OX377612.1, on the reverse strand, counting down.
ACTCAAAAAATTATTAAAAATAGTGGTGGATTTTTACTTATAGCTCCTCCATTTCTTAACCGATCCATCTGCATTTCAATAGAAAAAATTTGACAGGAACAGCTGACAGATTGGTATGCTACACTTTTCCGTACGTTGGCTAGAGACTTCCGAAAGTTGATGTCAACGACAAATTTGAAAGAACATTCTGCGTTTACATGTACACACTTAAATTCATTATTCACCTGAGTTGTTTTTAAAAAAAGAATTCAATATGTTTTATAATTTTGTGTGTATTTTTTAAGTTTATTTTAATAATCAACTTCCGATTCAGGTAAATTTTTTAAACGTAAGTATTGTAATTGTAATTTAATATGTCAGCTCTCAATATGAAAAAAGTATGTCGAAATAAGAATGTAATATCAGAATCAACCATATAAACTTAAACTTTACAAATGTTTGTTTATACCCATAGATAAATAAACAAGAATATGTGCGTGTGTGTATGTGTGCTTATGCATGCAATATCTACCATTACTGAGGAAACCTCTGAAGACTACAAATAGACTTTTTAAGAACAAAAACGATAAAAATAACTTTTGTTGTTACAAAATAAAAATTTAAAAAATAAAAACTTCAAGTCACGCTATGTGTCAATTGCATCAATTTATAAGAATTTTTCAAAGTAATGGTCTTCTTCTCCCTTTATCTCTCTCTCTCTCTTTCTCTCTCTAGTTTTCTAAGGATGTTGAAAATAAATTTTAAACCATTTGCTTAAATTTTACAATTTTATTATATTAAAATATGTATCGCTTGTTAGGGCATGATAAAGCATGATGAAATAATATATATTTTTCGAATTTAAAAAATTTTAAAGAAAGAAAACAAAGTCTGAAAAATTTTATTTATTTAGGGTTTTTTTAGAAGAATTCTGTAAACAAATGAATTTCTGCAATTGTTTTTTATCACAAAAACATTTTTTTAGAAATTTTTTGCGCACTGGCCACGTCGATTACGGCAAAATTCTATGGCACAAACACAAGGCCTTTCTTGGATGCTATAACAAATGGATATACGCAAGCCTCTGGGTGAAGTAGGACAAATTTTTTCACAGCCCCTCCTTAAAGGAGCAATTGGGTTTTCATTAGGCTCACAAGCTTTAACTAAAAACAAACAGATTAATATAAAAAAATTAAAGAAAAAGAAATCTACACACAAAATTTAAAAACACACATACATAAACATTGCATTGTTATTGTTACACACAATATTGTTATAAAATATGAACATGAGCACTACAACGACATTACTTAATTAGATGTCAAAAGGCAATGATGCTACACATACTGAACAATTAACATCGCACATGGGCATAGTGGAATTACAAATAGCTATAATTCATTTACAAAACATTGAGCTTATAATATTTAACAACAAGGGATTAAGTATTGGGGATTACATGAATTAAAAAGGGAATTTTTGACTTAAATGGCTGATGCTGATGCTGATGCTGATGCTGATGCTGATGCTGATGCTGATGCTGATGCTGATGCTGATGCTGATGCTACTGTTGTTGCTTATCATCATGAAGATAATGATGACATTTTTATAGTATTTACATACCAATGGAACAATGTATTAAACAGAGTATGAATATTAATTGTATATAAATATTCATTTTTGTGCTTAATGTTACACGACTTAAACGCTTAAATTGCCTCTTAATAAATAATCACTATACAGACGTCCAGGTGCTTTTATTGCAATAAATTTAAATTAAATAATTATTTTGTGAACTTAATGTTTAATTAAATTTTCTTTATTTCATTTAAAACATGTGCTTGTCCTTTTTTGTTCACTGGAGTGTGTATTGGAAATAAAAGAAGTACGTGTAATGGAAATGCCAATTATTTTCTCATAATAAAAAATTTTAATCATTTATTTGCTCTAGCTGAATTATTCAAGTCATTTTTATTTTTTGATTAAGAGAATTCAACAATTCACAGTAATGTTTTATATAGTCAATTCAAAACGTAAATAAATAATTAATGAATATTAATATGCCAATTTTTTGTTTGTTTTTGTAATAAAAAAAATTTAATTCTGCAAATACTCGTAAATGGACATTATTATGATGATTTGAAAAAAGCAATTTCTGTTATTAAAGAATTATATTTGTAATATACCTAGTATATAAATATGTGTCTGTGGCGATTCGAAAAAATTGTTTAATTCAATTTGTTGTTGTTGTAATTGATATTGATTATATTTAACAAGTTAGATTCGCTTATGCCGAGTTTTATATACCCTTCATTGTTGTAGCAAATAAATATAACAAAGAAAAATAAAATAAATAAATATAGAAATTAATACATATTGCTTTTTTATTTTTTTAAAATTCTTCTTATTATTTTTATATTAATTTTCATTGAATATAGAAAAATTAAAATCATCACCAGTGTCTGGAAAGAATTTAAATTGTTCTTTATTCAATAAAAATTAATATAATACAAAAAAAAATTTTATTAAGAATTATAAGAGATTCAGCAACACAAAACAAAGATAAAGATTGATTAAAATAATATTCTTTGAATACAATTTTTTTTGTTAATTTTAAAATAAAGAATAGATTTCAGCTTACGAAAAAGTCTGTTATGGAATCCTAATTTTTTAAAACAATTAAATCTCTGTAGGTACCTAATTATTTAAATAAAACAAAGAAGTAATAAGAATGCAAAATAAATTTATTGTAATTTAAAATGTTTTAAAACATTTTTAGACTGAACATCCTTAATTAAATATTTTATATCAATATAAATCAAATAATTTAAAAACTAAAGAGAAATTAATTAAAATGTAATATTTCCCGATATTTTTAATTTTTCTCCAATTGACCGAATGTTTTAATTTTTTTTTTTTTGCCCAGACATTATAACTGCTATTTCTGAGAAAACTGCTTATCCCGTTTTGTAGTTTAGACAAATTACGCAAAAAACGTAATAAAAATCTTTAAAAAAAATAGAGGTAGTTGCACTTTAGAGCTTATAATTCAACAATTTATGGACCAATTGGTCTGAGTTTAAATAGCACATTAAAGACAGAAATTTCCAACAAACTGGCATACTGAACTTTACTGTAGATTTTCTAGGGATTTCGGAAAGTTGATTTCAACATCTACACGGATAGACGGATATTTCTTAATTGACTCCATTTCTACAATATAAATATATACTTTATAGGATGGCGTATACACCGTAAGCGTAGTGACAAGCTTATATATCCAATTTTTATTTTATGTGAAGGATATGAAAAAGAACACTACGATACAGCAGCACATTTAGAAGATAAATTAGAATAACAATTTCATATTATTGACTTAAATAAATACTAACAACAATATTTTTGGTTGATGTTCTTAGTATTGCCAAAGCGGCAACACTCCATTTATATAATTTTATTCTCTATATCAATGAAAGCAATGTAGCCTTTGACGATATTTTATAAATGAGCTTGTACTGTACTATGTAGATACCCATGCAATTGGCTAGATTTTCGACTATTTTTTAATATGCACATGTGCATCCAGTTAATGGCTAACATGTGTGGTTAGGCTTGTATTGACTAAAACAACGTGCTTGTGCTATGCTTATTGTAATATTTATGACGTAACTGCTTTAAAAAATATTGGCCCATAATCATAGTCAAAAAAAAGTATACTTTAAGAGTACTTAAATATATTTTTCTTTAATATGTACTTTAGGTCTACTATAGACAAATTAAAATGTATTTTTAGCGAAAAAGTCGATTTCAAATTTAAAATATACTGAAGTTGTTTTTAAATAATTTAGAAACAGAAAATCAAACAAACAAAGCAAAAACATATTCTGTCATAAATAATAATAAAATTAAGTAAAAATTCCAAATAAACTTTATAAGCAAATTAAAATTTTATAAGCAAATTAAAAAATGTTTGCATTGCAAAACGTCTACAGAGTATTTGAAATTCTCGAAGATTTAAATCATTAAAAAAATTTTATATATACAAATAACGATTTTTAAAATAATTTAATTTACTTTTCAGTTTTATTTATTTTTAATGTCACTTTTTTATACAAATGCTAGTTTAAATATTGGTGATACCTTGTTAAAGTTGATTTAACTTAAAACCTACTTTTGTTTTGTCTATAGCACTAAAATGTTTAATAACAGCTTTTAATTTTTAGGTTGTTTTTAAAAAGAACCGACTTTATTGTTTGACTATGATTATGGGCTAATATATTTTGAATTCTAAATACTTCCACATAAAACAAAAGTACATACTGTCAAATTTTGTACAGAACTTTTTTTTTCTGCTATACAAACGTAAGTTTCAAATGGTTTTGTGCGGCTTGTTTTAAACACCCGAGCACTTAAAAAAGTATTTATAAAAATTATTTTTTTTTTTTTTTTTTGCAAAAAAAAATTCTAAATTTAAAGATACTTTACTTTGTTACAAAGTTTAATTTAACAAGAAAAAATTGGTACACAAGTTCCTTGCTGATCACGGGCAAAACCACTGCGACAAAAGCAGCCTGTGCGGTGTGGTTCACCATATTTTGTACAAGGCTTATTCAGATTGATACATTCACGATCGCAGTTGGGGCCCAATGATAGAAATACTTCATTTCTACCCAGTGGACAAGTTTCATCAGCTGCCAATTAATATAATTATACTTTAAACAATAAAAACATTTATTTATTTACCATTAACAAATACTATCAGTGTTAAATAACAAAATATAATAAAAAGTCTTTTCATTGTAATATTTTGCTTAATATTTCTATAAAAATGTGTTTATTCAATTGCTTCTGAACAGACAATGATTAATTTTTAATACGGAACAAAAGTTTTATAAATAATTATAATATGAAAAAGAAAATTTTACTGATGATAAGAATAATTACGTTATTGTTAGTTATTTATACAATTAAAAGAAAGAAGTGCATTTTTTCATCTTAATCAGTAAATTTGTTTTTTTTTTAATCTGGACTATATAAATCCTTTAAATAATTTTCTTCGGTTAATTAAATATTAATCTTTCAAAGTAAATAAAATGACACCAAAAACTTTATATTTCTGCGTATTTGCATTAATTTTTTATATAACTGCTATCACGGGTAAGAAGTATATAATTTTATTAATATAATATTTTTAAAATATTATATTTGGTATTTAAATACTTTCAAGTTTATTTAAATTTATATTAAAAGCATAATTATTATAATTTTTAATCTTGTTATTTAAAGGACAACGTTGCCGCATGCAAACTGTTCTTTTGAGACCAGGACAGAGAGTATGCCAACGTTTGTGTTATCCTGCTAATCGAAGATCTGTAATAAGATGTTTTACGTCTAGACTAGGCCAAAGAGTACCCGTTTGCCCTCCAGGTTGTTGTCGGATTGGTAATACATGCAGTTCACTTTTGTATACTTAAAACTAATGATAAAAAATCCAGTTATTAAAAAAACTGATTTTAAAAATATTATACAAATTTAAACAAGTTTTCAAATAATTAACAATTTTTTAACAATTCATATTTTTAAACAAATTATAATATAAAAATTTTTAATGATTCAAAAATAAAATAATTTATTTTATTTCTATGGGTGTACTGTTTAATAGTGATGTAAGCGTTAAACATTGTCTATTAATAAAAATGAAAATAGGAAAAGAAATAAAATATATATATGGTGTAGCAGTTTTCACTACAAAAAAACGTGTGTTACATTAACGTTACCGTTGGCTAACTTTGTTTATTTTGAAATAATAACTCATTCTTCGTTATACTTAGTACCGTCCCTGGCAAAATAATTATGTCCCTTCATCTGGCAGCGCTGTGCTTTTAAAGAAGCATGATATATATATTTTTTTTTTTACAATTTAATTTTTTCTGCAAGTAATACATACGTACATAAAATTAATTTTATTATTCACTTAATAATAAAAACTGAAATTTACAAATTTCATGTTATTAACAAGAGAACAAAAAAGTGGCCTTTTCCCCTTGTACTAAACAAACACTTCAAGCAATTGTACCAAAAATGTCACAAATGCGCCTCTTTTATCATTGTTGACAACCAGCTGTATAAAGATGGAGTGATTTTTTTATTTTAAGATAAATTTTCCTATAAAATTTGTGAAAAACTCTTTAAATACAAGATATAGAATTTAATAAAGCCTAACTACAGCCACCAAAAGCAATTCTAACAATTGTGTCATTAAAAAATGAGAATTTTAAAATCTGTCTTTAGGAGGCCACTAACAATGGTCAAATCAATATTTTTCTTGGTAACAATTGTGGCATTTTTACGTGCCCAACTAGTAGAGGCACGTAAACATCATCTAGAAGTTCACGTAAGTCATAATATAATTTAATAAATCAACGAAATTTTGTAAATATTTAAACAATGAATTGAAATTCTAGGCAGATGATCGTCCATATATTGCTTTGTCCACCTTTGGCTTCTACACCAATGGCCACTTGAATGTGAATCTTAGTAAATTAGTTGTATCATCAGAAAATGGCTATGAAATAGTATGTAATTTTGGTCAGACTTTTCTTAGATACATACATATAATTTTTTACTTTTAGCTGGGACTCTCTCTCGATAAGACTACAATAGACCAAATGAATCCTTATTTAGACTCACATCAGAACAAGTGCTTGCTAGAAGAACCAACTAGTTTCCTACAAAGTGGGCAAATTTTATTTTTCTTATTCGATTTGAAGAATTTACAGTAAGTTCAATATATGAGTAATAATGGCGTTTGTTTAACTAAATTGTTCTTCTTTTTAACAATTTTTATAAATAAAAGAGTCCACGTTAAATGTTCGCCAGATTGGCGTAATCAACACATTTACAAAGACAGCTCAATGTTTCCAATGTATCGCGGTAAACGACAATCAAAAGTACATAACAGCCAAAATAGACTTGTTTTAGGACCACGCAGACGTAAGCGTGATATAATACCCCACGAAGGAGAAGCAAATCCTGAAAATATGCCACCTATACTTATCAATGATGAGCAAATGGATGATGATGATTCATACGAAGCACCTGCAGTGCCTTCTAAATCCTCTATTGATGCCAAAAAGACAACTGATAATCCAGTTGCAAGTGAAGATAAAGTGGTAGAACAAAAACTCGAACCTAATGTAGGGAAAAAAGAAGAGATACAAAAGGAACCAGTGTCAAAATCTATGAACCCACCTACAGTGTCAGCTGAAGTACAAGCCCAAGAACATACATCAAATGAATATTTACAAAATCCATTCTGCTACAATTTTGTATTGCCATTGACCCGTACAGTAGAGAATGGAATAAATTATTATAATATGTCGGTAAGATGACAAAAACATTTTGAAAATTCATGACATTTTAAACTATTTTCTCAATTAAAGTTTTCCATGTTTGTGGGATCATTGCATGATGAAGGTCTTTACAATTTGTATTTCCACCACTGTGAAAACTATCATGGTTCGCACAAACAAGTTTCATTTGTGGTAAATATTTAATTTTAGAAGGTGTATGATAAAAATACATATTCTGTCGCCTGTTACAACAAAGTTTTGGAAAAAAAAATATAAAAATAATCACGATTTTTTTACATTTATGATTCTAACAGGTTGACATTGAAGAAAACAACAATGGTAATTATTTGTCAGCTGGTGAAATGCCTTTACCAGCTCTATATTTAATGATGTCTTTACTTTTCTTTTTATCTGGTCTATTTTGGGTATTTATACTTAAGAAGAGCAAGTGCGTTTAACATATTTTTTAAATATCTACAAAAAATCTTATTAACAAAAAAATATGTTCTTGCAGGCATACCGTGTACAAAATTCATTACATCATGGCTGTTTTAGTATTCCTAAAATCACTGTCTTTGATGTTCCATTCAATTAATTATCACTTTATTGAAATACGAGGGGAACATGTGGAAGCATGGGCCATTTTATATTACATAGCACATTTGTAAGTATATACATGTATCAATATTGAACTTTTAACTAAAAAAAATTAGTTCATTCGATATTTTTGCATTTTATCAAGAAATTAAAATATACAAACAGATATTTAGAAGTTCAGAATTTCTATGGCAAAATCAAATCGAAATAAAAGCCAAAATGTGGTAAAAATTATCAATATGGTGTTGAAAACCATTAATGGTTAAAAAGAAATCTTTAAAATTATATTATTAAAAAAGTTTCGAGAATGAAATTTTGGTTTTTTTTTTTTTGTGTACCGAAAATACTTTTATTTTACTATGTTCTTCATAACTGATGCCTTATTCCTTTTCTTTGTAGACTAAAAGGTGCTGTTTTGTTTATAACAATTGTCTTAATTGGCACAGGTTGGACATTTATCAAGCACATACTCTCAGATAAGGATAAGAATATTTTTATGGTGGTAATTCCTCTACAGGTAAGAAAACAAATCTACATTATGAAATAATTAGAATTATTTTTGTATACTGTACGTGTTTGTTTATATTTAATTTAAAGGTTTTAGCCAATGTTGCTGAAATTATTATTGAAGAATCTGAAGAAAGTGACGTTGAGTATCGAACCTGGCATAACATATTTATATTTGTTGATCTGCTGTGTTGTGGTGCCATTTTGTTTCCCATTGTCTGGTCAATACGTCATTTGCACGAAGCCTCTGCTACTGATGGCAAAGCAGCCATTAATTTACGCAAACTAAAATTATTTCGCCAATTTTATATAATGATTGTCTGTTATATATACTTTACACGCATTATTGTTTATTTACTTAAAATGACAGTAGCCTTTCAATATGCTTGGCTAGATGAAATGTTCCGTGAAATGGCCACGTACGTTTTCTTTGTTGCAACAGGATACAAATTTCGTCCCACCTCATCGCATCCTTACTTTGCTGATAATGATGAAGATGACGATGATGAGGTTGAAGTTTTGACTGAATCTGGTCTTACTAGTGGATTACATCGTACCAAAGCCCAAAATCGTAATGCAATTTCGAAGACCATCGTTATCGAAGGAAATGAAGAGGAGAAAGAAAATTTAATTTCAAAAAGAGAATCATCACATGAATATGATTAAAGATGAAATAATTTGAGTAAATACAATATAAAATAAGAAAATCTGCAATAGCAATTTATATATATGGTTTAGAAATACAATTTGCCTTGTTCACATTCACTTCATAACGTTAGACTGAAGCAAAATAAACAAAAAATACTTTCTTTTGTATTACTGTTAGTAAAATTCCAAACTTAATTTTGTATTAGTTTCTTTTATTTATCGAATAAATTATTTAAAAAAAAAAACAAGTTCAATAGAAATTGCGTGACTAAAATATTGGCAAGAGTATGTACACATAAACATCTATATTCAATAAATAATTGGGCATAAAACCCAAGAATAAAAAAAGATGGAAACAGAATGTTAAAACAGGCAGCAGATGTATACAAAAAACAAGCATTTCAATTGTATAAACAAAACAAAAATGCATACACTGAAACAAATAAAGATAGTAAAAATTTTTTAGCTGTTTCTATAGCAGAAGTTTAATTACATTAAAAATGACATTTGTAGTGCGATTCAGTAACTTTTATTACGAGCATTAGTATCGAAAAAACAAGTATTATCGAATTCGGCATTCAGTAATTTTTCGACAAAAATATTCGAAGTATGCGACGAAGTTAACAGCACATAAATAATAATTGCAAATAAAGATTTCTATCGTACCGAATATTTTTGTCAAAAAGTTACTGAATACCGAATTCGATAAAATATCGTTATACGATACGAATGTTGCTAATAAAAATTACTGAAAAACAGTTAAGTACACTGAAATACAATCTATTGATTTTTTGGAATCAATAAAATGTCTTAATTTATTTATAGTCAAAAAACGTTCATTATATTCAACTGGTGTGTTGGGAAATTGTGTTTTTTATATTGCAACATTTTAAAAATTTTCAATATTTCGACGATCTTCTTCATTAAATTTAATAATTATGAGGGCAGCAGATCGCAGCACACCATAAATATTCTTCAAGCTAAGGTATTCCAAAAAAATTATTTTATGGAATTGTTTGCCAAAATTTCCATGATGATTTGGATGTCTTCTTTATTTATTTCACTGATTGAAAAAAAGGGCAGCAGATCAAAGCACAGCATTTCAATTGGTTTTTTATTTTAATTATTGTTAAAGCTGAAGGCCTAGTATGCCATTGCTCCCTATTTTTTTTTTTCCTCTTACCTTGTAATTTATAATTATAATTGAAGAGAACTAGAAAAACGTAGCTACGATGGAAAGATAAACAAAAATTCGACTGAAACGAGATAAAACGCTAACGTCAATGCAGTGAAATGGAGAAAATTTCGTTTCGAATCGAAATCCAGAATAGGGCTGATTATTTCCATATAAAATGTTTCTAAAAAAAAAATTCCCCAAATCATGTTTTTATTTTTAGTAATACAAAACATTTTCAAAAAAAAATTATAAATAAAATCTTTAAAAATTAAGAGTATGTATATGTTTTCATAATTAAAATGACTATTTTTTTTTTCAATTTAAGCTCTGATTATAAGGAAATGTAATTAACTAAATTTTACTGCTATCGAAAGAACATTCTAATAATCTTAATGTATAAAATTCGACTGTACGTGTTTGATGGACCGATTTAATTAAATTTCTGTGTACGACTTTGTGTTACGCCTTGGAAAGCTTAGCGTCACAAAACCGCCCGACAGATAGCGCTGCAGTTAGTATGTGGCTTATTTATCCACTCGCTGTTTTTACCCGGTCTCGCACGGTACTTTACTCTATTAATACGAAGATCTTATATACAAAAATTTTATATTTAAGTGAAAACCTAACTTAAATTTTTATGAATATTAAAATATACCCCTCCCATTACCACGCCCACTTTTTAAATTTTTCTTCTACACCGATATGCTTAATTTTTTTATGTTCGGCATAGCCTAACTTATATTTTTCTTCTCTTATTAATTATTTTCCAATATAAATAAAATTTGAAGGTAAAACAATGTGTGCCGGGTCAGCTAGTAAAACTATAATATTTTTGCCCAGTAGCAGAATGTTAATTGAGAATTTTATTTATTTATTTAATTCAAAGATGCAACTTTCTATTTACCTCTCTCTTGATTGCATTCTGATTTAGTTATTTATGTTTGCAATACCTTCGAAGTAGTTTTCGTGAAATGGTTCATACGGATGCTATATCCTCGATACTTATTCCACTGATTGATATCAAGCAATATAACGTTTTAAGCCCAACATAATTAGAGAGAAAGAACACCAAAAAAAGCTTTATATTTTGTTATAAAATAAAAAATTTAAAAAAGGTAATTTTAATTATTAAAAAAATATATATAAAAAAACTTAAAACATTACCAACAACAAAGTATGTATGCCATTATTGTTATAAATTAGCCACTATGGTACTCGTAACTTCAAAAATACAAAAACTACAAACTTACAAAAATTCCCCTTTATTTTGTTATTGCTTTTGGGGCTGCTCTCGTCAAAAGCTGTTTCCGGTGGTGCTAGAGTGAAACTAAATTTTTTTTCCGTTTTTGATCTCTCTTTAACACATTGATATATCTTTTAATATTTTACAGGACGGGCTGCAATCATGCAGGATTCGGCTGGCGTGTCAGTGTCACCTGGTTTTTTCTCTCCATGGTATGCAAGTTGAAAACTATTTTTGTGTTATGAATAATTATTAAAAAAAATTTTTGCACTTGATTATGTTTTATTTATAACTTTTAAAATGTTCATATTAAAATAAATAATCTTTGTAAATTTTACTTGTATAGAAAAAGTTTTTTTTTTTTTTTCTCGAAAACATCACTCGATTAGGCTTGTGATCAATAAAAAAAACCCAAAAATTTTAAGTCAGCAAAGTAAACCAGTGTAAATAATATTAAAATTTTCTTGCCAAAACTAAACTCTTATTACAGCAAGTATCACTTGCATTCAAAAATAGTAACTGCACTCCTTATTCATAAGAAACAAAAGAACAAACAAACAAACATTAATTTGAAACCTATTTTAAAAATATGATAAAAATCGTTTGTGGATAAAAGATATACTTCCGTATAAATTCATTGAATTTGAAAGCCATAAATGCATTAAATAAAAACAAAAAACTAAAACTTGTTTCTTAATGATACTTTTATTTTATCTTAATATTTAGTAGCAATAATATCTATTAAAATAAAATAGAAAAAAATAAGAAAAGCACAATATATGCATATTTTCCATTGTTTGTTTCAATCAACCTTTTTATCATCTTGCTGTATGCTCGTAAATTTGGGCATAAATTGTATAAAAAATATCATATAAGTTGTAACCGAGCCTATGGCCTAAAATTAATTGAATTTATGAATATTAATTTCATTATGTATTATTTGTTATGCATACAAACAGAAAATAAGATTACACTCATACCCGGGTCAACATATAACCATCCATGCGGCTGATGCCAATACCATTGATGCAGATGCGTTGATGTAAAATTTGCAAAGAGAAATTTTGCAGCTAAAAAGAAAATGTTGCAATAAATCTTATTAGCCTTTTATTACTTATTTGCTATTTACAGGAAACAAAGAACCAAAATAAAATTTTGTTAGCGGTAATTTTAATCACCATCTAACTATTTTTTTTTAATTAGACTTATACTACTTTCAAATATAACAGCTCTTATCTTTGGCAGGTAAGCATACTTATATGTACACATGTGAGAATGAATATGCTTGTATAAGTATGAACATATCGCTCATTTACTTGAACAGTGCCATAACTCAAAACTTGTTTTTTAGTTAATATGCAGTTTTGTACAAATATTTTAAACGTTCTTCTTTTCAGAATAAAATATTTAAAATTTTGCTCATAAGAGAGCTTGCAAACGTTAAATGGCTCTCCCCTAAAAAAAAAAAAATTTAATTATAACACTATTGGAGTAAATAAGCGATATGTACAAGTATGTATGTGTTAATATGCAAAAACAGCTTGTCTTATTAAGTCATTTTAGAGGATAACTACTTTAAAAGTCCTGAAAGTTTTTCATATAAAATTATTTTGATTCTAGTAAACGGTATTATTTTCATTGTCATCTCTGAACTACAATAATAAAACTATTAAGTTGACTGCAGCAACAAATAATATATTTCTTAAGTTGACTTAAGCAATTTTTCCTCATTATTACAGATATAATACCAGTGTTGCAATGAAGTTTCATTAAACTTTTCTTTACTTTAAATAAAATTTTTACTTGAATTTGGAACTTAACTTTTAATTCTTTATTGTTTTGGTTTCCCGGCTAAAAATCCTAAACTCTAGGGTGTTGGAATATTTTTATGAAAATCTTTTCTTACCTGTGTACTAATAATAATGCCTTGATTTTTAAATTGGCTTATAATGATGTGCAAATTAAAAGTTACCATTTTAATCTAAAAAATATTTAGCAAAAATTAAGTATTGATTTTTAGAATAAATTTTGTTTTTATCCTTCCTAAAACTCACCACATCCACACAATTTTTAGAAGTTATTAGAAACGCTGGAATTTGCAAACAGGCAAAATGGAAATTTTACAAAACGAAATCTTTATAGAAAATTGTTATTTCTATCAGAAACAGACTGTCCTGGGGCAAAATTACGCTGTTCGATATCGATTGAAATTTTCACCTAAATTGTATTGAAATTTCCATCCTCATCGAGTACCGTAATTTGGCCCCAGCATTTGAAATTTTTTTTTAGAGAAAGAAAAGAAATTTAAAATTTTTGATTGTTTTTTAAAGCGGTCTCAAATATGATTTTCATTTTCAGCAAAATTGTATAATTTTCTTAATTTTCTTATTCAGTCCAATCATGAATGTAACCCGAATATTATGGAGTAATAATTCAATTAACTATGATAGAAAAAAAAAATAGGAAAATTTTGCGCCATAACAAAAAGAAAAGCAAACTCTCGAGGAATTTTTATTAATAATTGGTCTGTTTAGCACATTTATGCGTTTTTATTCCATTCGAAATGCAGCACATGTATAATGTTTTCATCGTTTTGAATTACCTCAAACTTAGTTTAATGCGATTTGCGTCGTTTTAATATCGATTTGTTTAGCTGCATGATTAAAAAAATCTTTGAAAATGCAACAAAGGCAGGTTAAAATATTATCATTTAATTGATAAAATTAATCCCCTTTATTCTATTTAGCATCGGCCACATCGTCATAAATTTTGAAGCAACCTCACCTTTTACCGTCGCCGACATCAATTCATTAATCAAATAAAACAAACAAAAAAATTGAGTTTTAAAACTTTTCCTATTTTGTTTTTTAACAAAAACATCAACGATAAAGTCATTGTCATCATACGTGCAATATTGATAGCAGACGATTTTACATAGCACCAAATTAGTGTCAACAATCATCGATATATGTCAATATTGAGAACATTGAGACAAAAGATAGAAAGTGACGTGGTATGAACATAAGACCAAGTGCCAAAAATTATAGAATACGGGCAAATAAATCGATTTCGGTTGTTACTGCGTGCGCCGCATTTTTCAATATCTGTTAACGACGCAAATCAATAAAAATAAAATTTATTTTGGTAAATTGCAATCTGTCTTTGAGTACAAAAATTTAAATTTAAAAAAATATATAATTATTGATCTTTAGTTTTTTGTTATAAAATTATTTATTATTTTCAATATTTCGTTTTCCTCTGGAAAGCTTCGTCAAAAAAATTATAAAGCTTTCTACAGGAAAGCGAAATATTGAAAATAATAAATAATTTTATAACAAAAAACTAAAGATCAATATATATAAAAATGAATCAATATATCCCTTGGTCCCGCCATCACGCGTGAACGCCTGGACCAATTTCACTTTTTTTTTTTTTGTGTTTGTTATTGTCAGGAAAAGGTTCTTATGACAAAAAAAAATTTAAAAAATTGCGCGGAAAATTAGAAAATTGAAGAATCCTTATTTAAAACCACTTTACATATTAAACGTATTAAATAAATAAAATTCATGTTCTGTACATATGGTATTCCTATTCCAAGGAAAAATATAATATTTGAACAGTCCATTTTTAAGCCCATTTTTAAACCCAATATTTTTACACTATACATTTTTCCAAAAAAAAAAAAAATTATTTATTATTAGCAGAGGCGCAATGGCTATATTTATTGGGATGGGTTTTTTAATAATGAAAATTTTATTTGTTAAAAGATTTATCTAAAAATTGCTACATAAGGATAAAGACTCATGTAATTAAGGACCGTGCCGGGCGAGACCGGGTAAACACATCTAGTTATTTAATAAAAATATTTGCTTTTTTAATCTTTCTAAATATTATGAAACTTTGAAGCTTGATTATGCCAAAGGAAAAGCTACAAAGACTTATTGTAGCTGAGCATTTAAAATTCTCTTCAGTAAACAATTTTCTGAAAGAAATGACATTCAGTGAAAACAATTTTCTGTAAAACTTGTTAAATAAATTTTTTATTGACCGAAAATTTATTTTATAAATTTGGCAGCAAAACTTCAAGCCATTTTTTATTTATCTTAATTACAGATATTACGGCATTATTAAACAAGTTATACAGAAAATTTTCACTTTATTAATTAAAGAAACACCACCCACCTGTTTTGTTTAAGTCTCGGTATATCACGTAGTAAGCAAAATATGTATCGACTAAAACAGTTGCGTAAACCATTAGTAACACAGCAATTATAGAAAATCCAAAACCATTTTGAAAATGTTTAATGATATCATAAATTCTTTGATAATGTTTTTGTTTTTCCAATAAGTTTTTACATACAAATTTTTCAAATCCCTTAAAACAACAATTAAAGTTTATACAACTTGTATAATTAAATTTAAATCTAGCCCTAATTGTAACAATTCTATGGCCAAAAGCTCAATATAAAAAACAATTTGCAGATTGCGCATGTGCACAACATAAACAAAAGGCGTGAAAACAGCATTAAACAAAAGCATATGTCAAGTCATGGGTTGAAATATGATAAACAAAATAATAACTAACAATTCTGCAATAATGACTGAATAAAAATTTCCTAAAAAGCGTAGATTTTTCCACAATTCCTTTAATGAAATTAAATTACTTGTGTTAGTAAATTTTTTTTGTAAACTGTTATAAATTTCCCAAAATTTATAAGATTCTGTACGGTTAAAAATGGTTTCTAAATATTATACGACTGTTACAGCACCATCAGCCAAGCAAACTTTAAGTAGATCGTTGAAATATCCAAAGGCATCATCGGAAAAAAGAAACTCTTTACAAGCCATCAAAACGACAAAAATGGTAACGTTAAAACCGGTTAGTAGCAAAGAGGGCCACAATACCAGCCAACGTTCAGTGATCACAGTGCGTTTGTAGTTATCGCTAACAGACCAACTGGAGAAACCAAATATTTTAAAAAGTTTTAAATGTAGCCGTATAATTTTTGGTATGTTAGCTTCCATATTAGTAAAGTTACACTAACACTAATTTTATTTCCATTTATTAGCGTAATACATATAAAAATGCACGCACACATATTAACGATATTAACATTTCATTTAAATTATAATGGAGTGCAATTAATAGTTGTCATTTCATTTCAAATTGTTGGGCAATACAAACTTTAATAACTTTTTTATGGCTTTTTTTATATCATCCACATTCATTTGATGATGGGTAATTTCAAATTTAACTTGACTCTTGTCACATCACGTTATTATTTTAATTGTTGTAAATTTGGAATCAATTCTAAGGTTGTCTTCACATCAGCCTTAGTACTCACAATAGCCCTAAAATGGCATCCTTAGGTCTAAGAGCAAGTGACACAAACAGATAAATGGCGGAAGATAAACTTATATGAACAAAAATGCTTCGGCATAATACTGCGTAAATAGGCCTGCAGCCAAATCTTGGCATTCGGTATCAAGCAAATTCAGTTGAGCTGTGCAAAATATTTCATTAAAAAAAATTTAATTTTCAATCATTTGCATTCGATATGGAAGTCAACTATTTTTACCTCTGAATACGAGCATCGTTGTTGTAACGAAAACAGAGAAATGTGGCAACGCTGGTTATGCTTTATATAAGCTTGTGAGAAATTTAACTATGACAACGACAGAGTTGAATTAAGTCTCGCTGGCTAAGTAATTTGGAGTTTTATATTATTGAAGCTGGCTGTGATTTGCGTTTCCCAGTCTGCAAAGATCAAGACCCCACACAACCATTTTAGTTGGGCAATTCGTGGTTTTTAGAGGAAAGAGGAATGGAAAAGTGTACAAACTTGCTAGTACTCGGCAACCACTTTTTGTTCTGTCTTCGTATCTTTTATAAAGATGTAAAAAAAGACGACAGGTAGCTTGAGGCTGAATGAATGACTGAATAAGAATGCTAAAATTGCCGAAACAAAATTGCTGTGTGTAGACACAGCGGCAATTTTAAAAGAGAATTGAGAAAGAATTTCCCAACTAAGCTTGCCGTGTGTGGTCCTGGTCAAACTGCAGATCGATGAGTGAACGGACGTGCAATATAGCAAGGCTGATCTCACTCAAACTGGAACACAATCGCACAAGAGATCAAAAAAAAAGTGGTGGCAGCAATAACGAGCTACTGCAGCTTTGACAACCATAGGAGTGGAGTCAAATAACTACGGCAAAAATATTTGAGACGAGAACCTTCTTCGCTTCCACCAAGTAGAGCATCAGCATGATTCAGGTAGTGCTATCTGTATGACATTTCGGCTATGTCGACTGCAGCAATCGTTTGGCTTCTGGCTTCATGAGAAACAACAATTAGTTTTTCTTACTTATTTATTCTTCTTATTCTCTATTCTATTTTTGCTTTTACCTGTCCCTTTCCTCTCTTTGACGTCTATATATAGCTATCGCTTCTTCCTTTTCTGCAAGCATCACAAAAAGAATACATTGAAAGGCCCCTTCCTCTTTCCTTTGGTATCCAGTTCGATTTAACTAAACACTAACCTAGCCTAAGCTGACTCGAATAAAGCTAAAAACAGTTAAACTAAATTGTCTTATTGAACGAAATTAAATTAAAAAAAATTTACTAAAAGTTATGAAAAATAAGGATTAAGATCTTATTGTTAAAAATTCTATAAAAAGGGAGCCCTTTTGTGGGGTAACTAACAACTTTACTAGTGTCCTACTACACAAAGAGTGAAAACGAAGACTATAAAACTCATTAACCCTGAGCACATTAAGTCAGAGGTTGTTTTAAGCCTCAGCAGAAATCAAATAAAACTTTACAGTGAGCTACTTACGACCCATTGTACATTTTACTTTCATATGAGTAAAACCTGTGTGGTACAAAATGTCTACTGTCGTTGCTCTCAGGAAGGACGCGAAACGTGGGATCATGTTCTGTGCAAGTGCCCAGCAGTGGTAAGACACAGAATTAGCTACCCCAGTAGATCTAGGTACGATTATGATTAATCTTACAGCAATTGTGAGATTCGTAAGGAGTATCGGATTGTTGTTACGAACTGGGCTGCACAATAGGTCTTAAAGGTCACTGTGCGATTAAAGCCCATGATGATAATAAAAATCTTAAGGGTGAGATCAGTCGATTGTGTATTTATAATTTTGTGGAATACGGAATAATAGCCATGTTCAGACTACCTTAAATGTTCACCACTTTAATTGATCCATAGTAAACCTTTTTTCAAATTTCAGTTTTATAGATATTGATGCTATGGATTTCCAGCCTAAGCCAAGCAAGAAACAGTGTTGCCATTTTAGCCTTTTTAAGGCTAGATTTAGCCCTTTTCTCTCGCATTTAGCTTCAAAAATTAGCTTTTTTCCTAGTTTTTTTTTATTTTTCAAAATAGCTTTAAATAGCCTTTTTTGGACAAATGAAAACAAATGATAGATAAACAAACTGAGATTGAAACTAAATTAACTAAAGTAATATTTTCGATAAAATTTTGATATGCAAATTGAAAAATTGGTCGAGCGAAGGTAATTTCATAAGTAAAATAAAAATGCACTTCCTAATTGATTAATAATTTGTTCCATTTAGTATTTAGTTATCTAGTACTAGCGTTTAGTAATGCTGAGGTTGCTCACTTTTGAGTACGATAGGGCAAGTAAAATATCAAAATAGAAATCGCATTAAAAATCTAAAATAAATTATTACTTAAAGGAATTTTAAATATTATTTTTAGCATTGAAGTTGCAAAATAATTGAATTCGCTTAAAAGTATTTAAAGCCATGTGGAAAACAACATTATATTTTTTAGTTTTTCATGTCATGTTCTTTTTTGGGTTTTTTTCATAAAAATTATATTAAGATTCTGAATGTAATAAAGAATTACGAAATTTTTTAATTTTAAGCTATAATTTTTTTCTAGCTTATTATTTTTCGGCTTGATTTAACTTTTTCTAGCGTTTTTTTTTTTTTTTTTTTTTGGAAATTTAGCTTATTTTTTTCCAAGCTCCTGGCAACGCTGGTAATAAAAATCTAAAAATTTTTCCTGCCGATTAATTTGCATCTAAAAAGATATTAGTTCACTTAAAGAAAAAAATTAGTAAGTGATAATTTTAATATCTATAGCTTCCTAGAATTAAAACTCATTTTTGTAAGTGCACTTATACCACTTTCAAAAATAACAGCTACAAATTATTTGTTTAATAAACTATTTTCGTGTTTCTAATTAAGCTCCTGAAATAATTTCAAGAAAAAAGTTTTAAATAATTTTTAAAACGCTGTGAAAGCTGCTTACCTGGGCACTTATAACGCCAGCTTGATTATTAAACTGACTGATAATACTATGCAAATTGAAAGTGATAAGTTTTGTCTAAAAATACGAAATCATGAATTCAATCACTTCTATCAATCTCATCCACTTAACTTACCACATCCATGCAATTTTTGGAAGTTATTAGAAATGTTGGAATTTGCAAATAGGGCGGTATTAATAAAATGATTTCTGTAATATACAATCCAATTATAAGAGTAAGAGCATAAATTGTTTATGGCTTTCAAATTAACATACCAATTTTTTTCAATTCCCGATAAAATGTATAATAAGCAAAATATGTATCCACCAACACACGCACATAAATCATTAACAACACAGCAATTATAGAAAATCCAAAACTATTTTGAAAGTGTTCAAACATTTTATAGATCATCTCGTAATGTTTTTGTTTCTCAACAATTTTTTTCCGTAAAAATTCTTCAAACCCCTTAAAAGCACAACTGTAAGTTGCAAAACGTGTATAGTCCACCAATAATTCCAAGTCTTGCTTTAATTTCATCAACTCCAAACGTAATAGCTCAAGGTAAAAGATAAATTGCAGGTTACGCAAGTGTACAGTGAACATGAATGGTGTAAAAACACCCCAAAACAAGATCAAATGCCGAGTTATAGTTTGATACATGAAAAATATAATTACTACGGACGTTTCTAAAACAACGAATACGTAAAAAATTCCTAAAAAAATTTTATTTTCACGTAACTCCTGCACGGTTATTAAATTCTTTTTATTACTAGACATTTTTTGCAAGCAGTCATAAATTTTCCAAAAATCTTTTATATCTGAACGTTTAAAAATTGTTTCCAAATATGAAACCGTTACAGCAATATTAGCAATTACAACTTTAAGCGCATCATTAAAATAGCCAAATTTATCAGTCGTAAATAGAAACTCATCGTCTTTCAAAAGGGCTGTAAAGGCCATCATATTAAAAAAGACTAGTAACAAAAACGACCACAATGCAAGCCAACGTTCTATTATCGCACTGCGTTTCAAATTATTATTTAAAGACATTCCACAATAACCAAGTATACTGAATACATGCAAATGTATCCGTAAAATTTTAGGTATGTAACAATGCATAATGATGATTGCTTAATATCACTAACTGAGTTTTGTTTTATTATTTACTTTAGTCACATGACTAAAATGTTTGACTAATAATTTTAAGTGAACGAGCAAAGCATTAATTTGTGTGAAGCATTTTAATCGAAAATCAATAGATTCTTGTTCAAATTAAATTTTATTTACAAAAAAAAGACACTCTAAGTAGATGTCACACGAGCTGAGTATTCATAAGTTTAGCTAAAGTCCATTGGCGTAGCTAAAAATTAAGGAAAGAGTAAGGGTAGAAAAAAGTAGGTAGGGATTTTAAGTTCATAAACTTTTATGAACAAAAGTATGCTCTTAATTAAAGTCTACGTTTTAAAGAATATGATTACTATCCTATATATCCTATCTTTACATATATAGTAATTCTACTGTACGTGTATATGTCACACTGAATTCCTCATAAACGACTGGTTTGATTTAAATTAATATTTTTATATACGTTTGGATGTCACCCTGGATGGCTTAGATTCACAAATCAGCCCGGTATGTAGCGCTGCAGTCAGACAGAACAACGCCTGTTGGGTGCATTAGTATATATCTGTGGCAATAGTCAAAAGCCGCTTATGGTTTATTATCACAGATAACTACAATTTTAAAAGTCTTTAAAAGTGTTTCTTGGCATCTTGTTAATTGTAGAATATACCACCCATCCTACCATTTCTAAGCCCCAAAAATAAAGTTATTGAGTTAATTGTGACCAACGTTGCCATTTTAGACTTTTTAAGCTAGATTTAGCCTTTTTTTATGATATTTTTAGCCTTGAAATTTATGATTTCATGTCTAGCTTTTTCCTAGCCTTTTTTCATTTTCAAAATAGCCTTTTTTTCTTTTTTTTAAGTTTTGGAAAAATTAAACCAAAGCACACATAAAAAAACTAAGGCTAAAGACCAGGGCGTTACTCTCTATTGCGATGCGAAAGAAAACGCATCGCAACTCAATGTAAAAATCATACAGATGCGAATGGTTTTTCTTTCGCATCGCAATAGAGAGTAACCCTCCTGAACAATAAAATTTGTTCTATAAACTTCGAACTTGAATTGATGTAAATTTATATCTAGTCTGCACAATGTGTTCACTTAAGTTGCTATTATTTTTAAAATCAACTAAAATAATATTTTCCATAATAAATACTTTGATTAGTGCGGATAGTGCAAAATATGTTTGTCATTTCAAAGGGTTACCTTTTTAGTTATAAGTTAGTAAGTTTTCAATATATATATTTTCGATATACTGAAAACTTAGCAAGTTATGATCAAAAAGGTAACCAGTTCTACTTGTGCTTCTTTCCGGCCACTTTTTAGTAGAACTGGTTATCTCTTTGATCATAACTTGCTTACTTTTCTAGATATCGACTTGATTTCTTTTGCGTTGGATACATAAACGTATCTGCTTTAATTCTAATTTTTTTTAATCAGATTATCGAGTATACTAGAAATCAGTTTTAGTTTTGGCGGTACTAAAATCATTATAGGCCTGTGTAATCGATGAATATCCAACGAAAAAATGGGATAGGAATATGTTGTGAAGATGTAGCGAGAAAATGCTGTCATCTTGCCATTTTCACTAAAATGTTGCCAAGTGTAAAAAGGCTTTGATCCACATTTACTTTCCTTCTTTTCATTTAAAATTTATATCTGGGAGCACATGTGTATGTATGTATGTATTTATTTATTTTCCTTTTCAATTGTTAATTTGAATTACGTTCGATAAATACTTGTAACGTTTAGCTATCCAACGCAATAGAAATCAAGTCGATTTCTAGAAAACTAAGTATGTTATGTCCACAAAGGTAACTAGGTTTTAATAAGAAATTTTTTTCTTGCGGATAGTGCAAAAAAAAAATTTTTTATAATTTAAAAAAAAAGCAAGGTAAGACCAAAAAGAAAAAATTATTAAAAACAACCTTATTTTTTTTATTTTTTATAAAAATTATGATTAATATTTTGAATTTTAAGCGACAGTTTTTTAACTTTTTCCTATTTTTTTTTTTTTTTTTTTTTTTTTTTGTAAGTGATTTAGCTTTCTCTAGCCTTTTTTAATGCAAATTTAGCCTACTTTTTTTCTAGCTCCTGGCAACGCTGATTGTGACAGCAAGTCAGTCGATTTAAGCGATTTTTGCATATTATTATAGCCCAGATATTTCACCTGGTATCTTTTAAATCAAATACATATAATGATTTTTGAGCTCTTGTTTTGTTTAATAAAAATAAATAAAATGTCGTACCTGGGTGCTTATAATTGTGTTCTTGCCATGGAATTGACTTATTATGCTGTGCAAATTGAATGTAATTAGTTTTACCTGAAACAGTACAAAGAAATAATTTTTTTTAACATTTTCTGTAATAAATTAAATAAAAAAGATTTTTTTTAAATAAAGAGCTGCTTCTTTAAAAATAAATGTGTGGCATAAGTGCTTGTGATGTAGAAGTTGTATCAATTCTGACCATTTCTAATAATAAAAAGAAACTTTAAAAAAATGAGTTAGCGGTAACCTTAAAAAAAACAACTCTCGGGTATATGGAAATTTAAAAAAATTTTTGGTACTAATCCAAAGAAATTTCTGAGTATTTTTGTGCTAGACTACAAATCTAGGCGACATCTCCTTTAAAATCCCGTAATCTTCTATGGTTCGTCCCGAAGTTGCTAAAGTTGCAACAGCACTCGGATGTATGTAAATTTAAAAAATTTTATATATAAATCTTTCTTTATTGGAATTTCCGCAACAAAATTTGCTTTAAGTCGTATGTACCTATATTGCTTTTGAATCTGCTGGGTAGTTTTAAAAATATCGTTATAGTTGTTACGAAAAAAATGCATTTCATAAAAAATTAAGAAATTTTTAATTTTCAATAAATTATTTAAAGGAGATGAAAAGCCCACTACGTCTTTATCCAAACACTTAGCCTCATATATTGCAAACAACATGAGCCATATTCTATTAAAATCGACGTACAGCTTTAGATTTTATTCACAATTAAGTCAATCTATCACCTAGTAAAGTGGCTGATACACACATCAAATTTCAACATCAATTACGTATTTTTTTGATTGTGAAAGAAATACTGCTGTTCGCATATGGCAATTTTTTTCATAATGAGGTAGTATCATCTTATAGAAAATAAAATAAAAAATTGTGCATCAATTTCAATAAAGTATAACTTGTTTTGTTTGAAGCTTATAAGGATATGTGCTTGAATAAAAACGTATTGGACTTTTCTTCTCCTTTAATTTTAAAAATTTCTAATAAAAAATGTTTATTTCTTTCAAAACTGCTACGATAACTTTGAAATTAGTGAGCCAATTCAAAAATGATGTAGGTGCGAATTAAAAGAAATGTTAATTCGGAATTTTGAATTTTCATTTCATTTCATTTTCATTTTCATTTATTTATTTACAATAACCTAGCCTGTATAGGCCAAAATCGGTTAAAAAAATTCTACTAACAATATAGGTAAAACTAGTTAACATACATTAAATAAAACTGAAGAATTTTCGTTATTATCAAATATAAAAAATCGTATTTAAGTAAATCTAATTTATGTCATGTGACCTCTTGAATTTAGGAAATAACGTTATATCTTTCAAATTAGAGCGATCTTAAAAAAAAACGAAAAACAGATTTAAAATTAGCGATCCAAAGTAATTTGGAAACAATTTTCAGTTGATCTAGTGCAAAACTTATTTTAGCTAAAAAAGTAAAGGTCCAAGTAGAAACATATTTGTCATACACACAATTTAAAATTAAAACTCACCACTTCCATACAATTTTTTGAAGTTATTAAAAATGCAGGTGTTTCCAACAGTGAGGGCAACAATAAACAAACTTCTACAAAAACATAAAAACAATTGTAAAATTAAAAGAAACAAAATTCATTGATATTTTATACCAAACCTATTCCAATTGTTATAATAGGAATAATAAGCAAAGTATGAATCGACCAAAACTCGCACATAAATCATAAGGAGCACCGTAATGATTGAGAGGCCAAATGAGTTTTGAAAGTTTTCAAACATTTCAAATATTTTTTGATAATGTTTTTGTTTGTCGAGCAATTTTCGTCGTAAAAAATTTTCAAAGCCTTTAAAACTACAAGCGTAAGCAGCAAATCTTGAGTACTCCACCATTAAGTGTAAATCCTGTTGTAGTTTCACCAATTCCATGCGTATCAATTCTATATAAAATATAAACTGCATATTGCGCAAGTAAACCACTAACGAAAGCGGAGTATATACACTCCAAAATAAAATCAAGTGTCTTGATTTAGTTTCACGTGCGATAAATAGAAACACCACTATAAATTCAAATGTGGCAATGGTATAGAAAATCAGCAAGAAACGTCCATGTTGCCATAATTCTTTCAAATTGAAAAACTTTTTACGCTCTACTGGTGTATTTTCTTGTAAGGACTCACAAAGTTTCCAAAATTGCTTTAATGATTTTCTTTTGAAAATAGCTTCCAAATACGAACTGGTAATTGCAATGTTGGCGAAAACTATTTTTAAAATGTCATTAAAATAACCGAAAAAATCTCCTCGATAGAGAAATTCATCTGGACTGAATATTGCCATAAAGCCGACAACATTAAAGCACACCAGCAGTGAAACAGACCAAAATATTAGTAAACTTTCAATATTTTTATTTATCGTAACTTTATTATTTATTGTTATGGTGCAATAGCCAATTAATTTAAATATTTTTAAATGGCCTAAAAGAATATTTGTCCTATTTAGTGCCATGCTAAATATGTACTGCAGTTATTTTTGGCCAATTGCATACATTCTCGTTGGTGTTTTTGTGCTTTTGTAAAAGCAGTAGCGGGTGTTTAGAATCGTTTAATAAACATTAATAATGGCAAATGCTTTATAACTGGAATTAAAGAATATGAAGAAAAACAGGTAGGTGACACATTTTGCACACACCTTTTTTATTTGAATAAAATGTAGCGCCAGCTGAAATGTATACCCACAAAGCTTACAAAAAGTATTTTTTTATAACAATGTACAGTCTGACTTTACAAGATTTTTATTCAGTAATTTGATTTGTTTAAAAATGTTTAATATTATCAATGAGCACAGAGAGAAGAATGTTATGCAGATAAAGATTAGTCTTATGATAACGAACATTGCTATGATTGTTAGTGCAGGTATTTATTCCTTAAAATGAAAGTGAAAAATGGTATTTAGTGTCGTAAGATATCATACACCGAATAAAAGAAAATAATATTACGCCTTTAGCTAATTATTACTCTGTTTACAAAGTTCAGCTTTTGAATATGACGTTAATCTAGACCAAGAACAATAGTAAAGAGCTTTTGCTTTCTCTTCTTTTTATTACTCTTGATATACATATGCTTGTAAATAAGTCTAGATGTGACGTAAATGCAGACACTGAAATAAATTGCTGAAAACGTAATCTTCTGTTCTATTATTCTTGGATAGATCAATTTATCTATGCCGATACATAATTAAAATTTGAAAAAGAGAGAAACTGTAAACCCCGATTTCATACAGGGCCAGTATTAGTGCAGGAGCTAAGTTTAGGCATCGAAATTGTCGTTAATGTAAATTGTATTGAAACTTCGATCGCTATTACAAGAATGTGTCATAAAATATTTTTTTTATTTTTTTTAATTTCACCAACTTTTTTCTTTTTACTTTGAAAGTAAAAAAAATTATTTCTAAAAATTCCCCAAATAAAGTTATATATTAATTATGAGTCTACTTCCGAATAAAATATTCGGATTCGAAATATAACAGCACTGATAAACTCTCAAAACGTCGATACAAGTGTGTACTTTTTTTTGTTCTCTCTCCCACAGTCAGTGGTTAAAACCCTGTTTGATTTTGCTGTGCAGCTTAATTAAAATAAGTTAAGTTCGATAGTGCTGTATCTCAATTCACTGTTACAGCCAAATATTCATATTTTTCACACATTATGTGCTAATTAGAAAAAATAACTTAAATTGACTTAAGAAACAATTGGTTTGTTCTAGCAATTAACTTAATAACTTTACTATTGTGGTTCAGGGATGGTGAAGAGATAGGTTCTACAATTAATGAGATGGCAATGAAAACAATACTGTTTGATAGAATGGTAAACATTTTATAAGAAGAACTTGGAAGACTTTTAAAATTGTAGTCAACTAAAATTGCTTAATAAGACATAAGCCGTTTTTCCATTTTTAAACAGCATTGTGGTTGAATAGATAAACAAACAAAAATAAATAAAAATTAAATTAAATATTTGGCCTTGTTCTGTACATCGCATTCAAGAAAAATTTTGTTTTAAAACGAATTCACATTTTTTGGTGTTCTCTAAACCGAATTCGCATAATTTTATTCGCTTTAAAACTAAATAAACAAGCCTGTTGAAAGTAAATCGAATGAGTTATTAGTGTAATAAATGGCTAAAACACTCCCTAAAAAACTCCTTATATTGTCTTAAAATTTTCGTTCCTAGTATCTAGTATGAGAATTAGTTTGATAAATAAAAGCATCACAACAAGAACCACTTGCCGACAGTAGGAAACAGTATCTATCTGTTAATTTTATAACACAAAAACTAGATTTTGTTGTTTAAATAAAGATTCGAACTTAACTTCAAATGACATCGAAACGAATGATTTACAGAATACCAAGTAGAAATTTTTTAATTTTTAAAAAGTTGTTGTTTTTTAAAACGACTCAATTTTTTTCAACAGCATGAACTTTCTGTCTCTGATAACAATTAAAATTAATTTCTATTATATTATTATGCTATTTAACAAAGTGAATGGACATGTAGAATGTACATGTGTATGTGTGTATGTATATTGAACTGTGAAACGTGCGAATTAATTATCAGCATAACTTAACATGGTCAATCACCTTAAGCACGGGACTTGAATCATGTCTAACAAATATGTTCGCAACACCTTTTTTTTATATTTAATTAAATTTAAAAAAAAAAATAAAATGTTGAAAGATTTCTTTGCAAAAAAAATTAAAGCAAAGTAAAAAAAATATGGGTTACTTTGTAAGAAATAGAAAACGTTGTATCTTTACAAGCACATACATACGTACGAGTACTTATAAAAATATATGTATGTCCATACATAAATTGTGCTTTTTTAAGTTTAAGGGTAGTACAAAAACGAACTATTCTCATTGCAGTATTTCCTCACCTGAACTGAACAAACTAATCTGGAGTTTTACATTCCCATAATTCAGTTATTACCTCTTCCTGCCAATTGAACGAATTATAAATAAACGAACAAACTAAATGAATACATAAATTTAATGAACGAACGAAAGATTTCTTTCACAAAAAAAAAATAGATACTTGATTCTTTTGGAAAATATATAACTCACATATACTAATTCAAATAATAGAATATTTAATTTTTTTATTAAATTCTTATTATAAAATAAATTTTATTGTATGATTTTTCGAATTTTGGTTCGTTATTATTCTAAATAAATTATTTTCATCCATTCCTTTCTCTCAATTAATTGTTTTCAATCCCAATCAAACCTAAATTGGCGCATCAAACGTTTTTCATCTGTCAAAAATTCTCATGCCTAGAAATAGCGCAGTGGCAAATTAAATTTTACATCGCGTTTTGTAGTGAAGTTGGCTGCAAAACAATTGTTTTTTTTTAACATATTAAATTATTTGGATTTATAAAGCTTAAAAAGATTAATTCCAATATTGGTACTTATTGTACTGTAAGTAGTATTGGGTAGTACACGAACGAACTATTCACATTGTACTATTCACTTATTTGAAATGATCGATTTAGTCTGTGTTTTGAATTACTGTAGTTCATTTCCTTGCTCTTTATTTTAAATGAACGACCTATAAATGAACGAACGAACTAAACTTAAACGAAAACATTGACGAATTAGCGAGAGTTGCAAATTATTTTCTTTTACAAAAATGGTATTTAAAACAATTAAACTGAAGAATAGAAAATGTATTATGCGTGCTAAAAAGCTTAATTTTAAGATTTTAAAATTAAACCTTAATTTTTTTTAGCCATAGTGACTAAAGTACTTTTTGAATTACATTATTAAAAAATAAATCGAAAACTAAATTTAAAAATTTTTTTGAATTTTGTTTTGTTGTTTTGCTTTCTATTTTCGTAAAAATTCCTTTCGACCATAGGGGTCTTTTACAAAATAAAAAACGTTCAATGACAATCAAAAGTATAAGTGATAAAGATACAAAAGATCAAATGAACTAAATGAACGAACTATTCCTTTTTAATTTTTGAACTAAGAAAAGCGCTCACTAAAATGAACTATGGAGCACAAGTCTAACTGTAAGTAATTTTTCTAAAATTTTCGATGAGAATATTATGGAAAATAATATATTTTGCACACCAACATAAATTAGAATTAAGCACGAATAAGGTTAAATTTTAAATTTGTGTTTTTTTTTTTAATTTATGTTTTGCGTTTTTTGACCAGTAATGTCATTTTAACTATTTTTTAGCGTTTTTAACTCTATTTTTGTTTATCTTTAGTGGTTTTTATTAAACAAGATGAATAACATTACTATAGAAAATACATACCGCCAGCGCTCTAGTTTAGAGGGAGCTACAAAACGCTCCACTTGCCGCTCCTATTTAGTTTGAACTGTAAGGGATAAAAAGACAAAAAAAAACATTGAACTAAATGAACGAGTTATTCCCTGTTTAATTTTTTAGTTAAGAAAAGTTTGGTCCCTAAAAGCAACAAGTCTAGTTATTAAGGTAATTTTTTTTATTCTTCTCAGAATAAAATATTTAACATTTAACATAAGAGTACCAACAAATTGCAAATTGGTTCTCCTGTAAAATCATGTTTTTTAAATTATGATACAATTGACTTAAAAACGGAAAAAAATTTTTGTTCCTAATAAGATCTTACCTGTCATTTGGGGGAACTTGAAATGCATGTTAAGTAGTTTTTGCATATTTTTTTCTCTTTTTGCTTTTATCTGTTGACATGTTTTTTTTTGTGTTGGTTTTAACTTGTCTTTTTATAATGCAACAATACCTCACGACCGCTCCTGACTTGTTCTTAAGCATGTGGCAAGTTAATTAATCAAATATGCAAGTATAAGCATGTAAGTATGTATGTTATGTATGTATATAAATGGTTATATATTAATCTGATTAACATCTGTTTTTCTTTTCCTATTAAAGGTAAAATTCAATTTGGTATAGTCAGCACTTACTCGTAATTTGGTTCAACCGATATTTAAGTTGACTGCATTGTTTGATTCATACATAAAAGTAATTAATTTTAATTTTAATTTATATTTTCAAAATTTTCTCACATGCAGTATTTTAAAGGAAATAAAATACTGCAATGAAAAATTATTCAAATATAAATTTAAGGCGGTTTTTCAGCCTTAACTCTAGCGTAATAGACATCGCTAGTAGTTGGTTGATTTGTATGGCTGCCTGACGCCCATTAAATTACTACACACCAAGGCAATCGAGTCATAAAGTGACCTAGACCCACCCTGTGGTATTGAAATATCTGAGAAGGTTCCCTAACCTTATTTCCGATATCTCAGGTAGTCTGTTCAGCATCGCCAGTGAGACGCAGGAACTATTTTATTTTTCCATATTTTAAAATTGTTCTCTCATAACAAAGCGTGTGCTTATGTTAACTTATTTAACAATATGCGCTTTTGGTTTTTCTTTATTGCGTTGGCTAGAGGGCTATCACATTAGGCAAGTCAGTTGCGCAATTCCCTTGGTAAATTCTTGTATTTGTAGACGATCGGGTTAAAGGGAAGAGAACTGTTAGTTTTTCCGTACATATTTGCTTGCATTTGAAATTCGTTTTGTTCTTTATTTTGTTATTTTTTTATGTTCTTGATTTTTTTGTGAGTGAAACAAAAAATTAAAAATTTTAAGTAAAAAATAAACAAAACAGGAAAAGTCAAAGTTTTATATGAGACAAAATCACTCTGGGGTATAAGGGAACTTCGAAAAATTAGTTAGGACCTCACCTTTAAAACAGTATGTGTCCGTTCTTCCCAAAAATTACAAAATCCCTCAAAACAACAGTACCCCCAGTATGAGAGAATTTCAAAAAAAATTTTAAGTAATTGCTGTTTAATTGGGTGGCAGATTACAAATATAGACGACCTACCTTTTAATTTATACATGAATTTACCTGAGAATTTAAAAAAAGTAGACATAGAATTGGTTGTAAACAATTTCGGTTTTAACACAAACATTTAAAGAAAAATTTACCAAATCGGTCCAAACGTTGAAATGGGTGGATATGGTAAATTTTTCTTTAAATAAAAACCTAATTTGAGGGTTATGCCGAACATATAAAAAACAAAATTTGCCAAATCGGTCTAGAAGTGCTTCGAATTGAGAAAACTTAAAAAAGTAGGCGTATTATTGGGCGGGATTTGATTTAGTTTTTATAAAAATTTAAGTAGGGTTTTGATGAAAATATAAAATTTTTGTACATTTGATCTTCTTACTCTAAGAAATCGTACTTATAGAGTAAAGCACAGTGCAAGATCGGGTACAAACAGGTAAAAGACAAGTAAGTCAGATGACGACTGCAGCGCCACCTCCCAGGCCGATTTGTGACGCTAAGCCTTCAAAGTCGTAACCCAAAGGCATACACAGAAATTCAATTGAATCAATCCAGCCATTTAGGAAGAGTACAATGTCAAACACACGTACAGTCGAATTTTAAGGGTGTCCCAACAAGAACGCAAGATTTAAATTTTAAATAAATGACTGATGCAGTAATTGAATTGTTTCTCTGGCTGTATGACATATGGCGCCGTCTTGTTGAAACCACAAGCCCTCCACATTTATTTCTTCAATTCTAGTCTAGACCTGCCTCATTTTCATAAAAAAAGGTCCAATGATTCCTCCAGCCCAAAAGCCACACCACATAGTGACACGTTGAGAATGCATTTGCTTCTCGTGAATCACTCGAGGATTTTCCTCACCCCAAATGCGACAATTCTGCCTATTGACGAAGCCATCAAGATGGAAATGGGCCTCGTCACTGAAG
Source organism: Thelaira solivaga (assembly GCA_947397855.1). Lineage (NCBI taxonomy): Eukaryota > Metazoa > Arthropoda > Insecta > Diptera > Tachinidae > Thelaira > Thelaira solivaga. The sequence goes on along the minus strand of OX377612.1, from coordinate 22,575,699 downwards.
ATGATTTTATCGGCAAAATCAGCATTTTCATATTGTCTCTTCAATACCCAATTAACGACTCCCTTAGCTGTCCATGGTCATTTTTTACTAACTTCGTACCTTCTACTAGCGAACAATAACAATTGTTCAAATGTCAAACAATGACACTTCGAATGGCGCCAAATTTAAAGATAACAGATTTCATTATTGATTTTCAATTACTAAGTAGAGAGTTTCAAATTCGTTAAGATCAATTTTAGCTAAAATAAGTTACGTGAATTATAAAACAAGCAGCCATAACTTTAGAATGTGTCTGTCATTCATTGGCCGTGCAAAAAATAATACTATTTGCTTGAAATATACTTTATAAAACAAACGGATAAAAATAATCAAATTGTGCAACAATGAGAAACTCAAACAAATATTCTAATAAACATAAGACAGAGAAAGTCAATATAAGTAAGCCATTATTGATTCTTATAAAACTTTTTCACTATATGGGATTATCAACATTTAACGAAATGGAAAGTACGAATCGTTACCAAAAAAACTGTCACTTAAAATGGTGTTACCTCTACGTGGCTATAATTCCTTTTTCGTATTTTGTAATATTTTACTATCATCGTAAACTATTTTTTACTGCTGACAATTTTGGACATGTTAGTGATTTTATTAAAATTTTTGTGGTCGGTGTCAGTCATTTGGTAACTGTAATTGAAACTATATGTACACAAAAATCATCAGAAAAATTTTTTCGTATCTATTCCGCCCTGCATGCACAATGGACTAATGCTACGCATACAAAGAATGAATTTCAAATCTATAAGAGATTTTTTCTATTAACTATTTTCCATACAGTTGTAGTTTTTGCATTTGAAATATATTATGCTTTTGAAATTCGTCACAAAAAGAAATCGATTTTATTTTTCGTCACTTTCATGCCCAGCGTCACAATTTGTCGCTTTCGTATACTGCAAATATCAATGAATTTATATTTGATTATGATAGAGTTACTACAATTAAATAACGAACTCTTGGAATTGGGGAAATCAACGAAAACTATAAAATTGAATGTAATTGAAGACATGATTTACCAAGATCTTTCAGTGTTAATGCGTAAATATCAGCAGATACATTTAATGATGGAACTACTTAACAAAACGCATTCCATATCATTTTTATCTATATTTATAAAATCGTACGTAAAAATTTTATCAGACAGTTATTGGGCATATTGGGTGATATACAATCAAAACGATGTGCATGGTAAGAGTACAAATCAGAAATATTTATCATAATCGATTTTATTATATTTTTAAGTTTGAAGTCAATTTATGTGCAAAACATATAATTTTTTTTTTTTTTGGCAATATTTCGTTTTAGTCGTAAGTGAGCTGTTATTTTTAAAAAGTGGTATAAGTTCACTTTAAAAAAAATTTATGATGTTTATATCTCTCTAAAACTGTCCCTTACTAAATTTTTATAAAGTAGATTTATACCACTTTCAAAAATAGCAGCTCAATTACTTACTAAATAAATTAATCACTGATTAATGTGCCGCCAGTATATGTATATGTATTTTTAACATAAAATTGGGCTAGAACTTTGAAACATATTTTTTTTTTTTTTTTTTTTGAATGAAATAGTGAAAAAGTGGAAGACAAATAATTGTAATATTAAATATTTTTTAACTTGTTTATCTAAACAAAATGTATTAGAAATCGTGCAGCAAAGTTCTAATACATATACTTAAGGCCGTGATTTACTATCCTACACAATCGTACGATTTTATTTCAAGCTAATCCAACCCAATTTTATTTCACCCTAGAAAATGTCTTTAAAATGTTTACGTATATGACACACTATTAGACAAAAAAGATGCAAGGCAAAACAGCCTTTTCTTATCAACAATAAAAAAAAACTCTGGTCTTACAGAAAATATTATTTTATGAAATTTTTCTTAAGATATTTACAATAGCTACTCACTAACGTAATTGTTAAATACATATGCTATTTGAGACAGGTCGAAAAGGCCTTTACTATTCATTAGAAAATATTAAACAAATTGAATATTGTGTTCCAAATTGCATGACACCTTAAATGTGTACACTAAAAGAAAAATGTTGTACTAGGGCTGTTGGATAACTCCCTTACCTTTTGAATTTTCCTCGCAGGCAACTTTAAATGCAATACTACCAGCTTTTAATAAGCTACTGTCAAACTTTGATCCAGCTGCGCCATTTAGTTTGTGCTAGGCAGCCATTATAAGCAGACAAAAATGAAAAAAATTGAATTTCGTTTGTTGATTAAGAATTATTTTTTGTGCTATAGTAAAAATCCATAAATTGGGCTACAACCTGCAGCCCATTTTCCAGATTTAACTCCTGCAACTGAAGACGAATGAAGAGATGATTACCGAAAAAAACGATTTAAGGGATTTGAATATTGTTTGTAAGAATAAAAATATGTATTGATCTAAAAGAAGATTATGTTAAAAAAAGACTTATTTACAACAACAAAAATGTATTCAAAATGTACGGAGTTGAAAGAACCCTCGTATAAATCCAATGAAACAATTTCAATTATTACAAAAATTACACCAATAAATGAAATATTTTCATTAGCCCATTACCACAGTCACACTAAAGTCGGTATCTTTTTAAAAATGACTTTAAATTCATAAAATTCTTATGAAGAAAAGTCAGATTTTTTGTGACTATGATTATGACTCATTGTATTAAAAAAAATTAGTTAATTAAGGGCCAGTAGTATAAGTCAAGATTTTATAAGTCAAATATCAAGCTTTTGGTGGGACATTAAATTAAAAATATTGATTAGTTAAATATCGGATGGTGTGTTCTTAACTATCCATCCAAATTTGGTTCTAAAACTTAAGCCAAAAACCGGTTATTTGCACCACAAAATGATAGCTTAAACTATCGGAAGTTGTAACAACGGACCTAAATTAATTAATATTTCTTGGAACTAATAAAATATTTCGTCAGTGTTAATTATAAACGAATATCTCTCACTTGATTTGATGATTCTAATATGTCCTTTCTTCCACCCCGATGAATAAAATAATGTTTAAATAAAGCTGCGAAATTGACCAGTTTTACTTACGAAATTGGAGACAATTACGACAACTTTATGATTTTCATGGTGCACATAACTCTCCATTACCAAATGTTATAATAGCACAAAAACTTTGAAGGAATATATTCGTACGGACGAGAATATCGCCACTATTATATAAACGAAACTGTTGAAAAATATTCAAATCTATAGATTCGTCGTAGATAGCAATAATTGAGCTTAATACGCAAAGCTGGAGGAATGTGAATATCATGTATTGATTTTTCGAATAAAAACTTTTTTCTAATCCCTTAGAATTGCTAAATTCCATCTAGAATAATTCAAAATTCTATTTGGCTTAAATTTTTAAATTTTATTTTCCCTTTTCGGCAGTGCGACGGTAAACAAACACAGAGCCACTATTTAACGAAATATTAAATGCATGTACACACAAATACAAATGTGCTTGCTTGTATAGGGCCATCATGTTATAAAGATTTCATTGATTTATTATTCTAAAAAAAAAAAAAAAAAAAAATTAAAACATTTTTTGAATTGCAAATGTCCAATATTAATCATAATCAAATTTTTATGTCTGCGCAACCACATATTTTGTGCAGATACACAAATTAACAACATTAGACTCTTGACATTTGAAGGTAACATTGACTTTGTATGTAGATGAACTTAACATTATAAACATAATTCTTGATCATAAAATTATACTTTATTTTAGAATTTGCTGAATGTTCTCTTATTATACCAACTGCCATAAGTATATTCTTACCTATGATCATCTCCAAAGATTGCATGGATGTGGTAAATTTGAAATATTGATGTGCACATTTAAAAAATTAATTTTAACAATAATAATTTCATGTCTTAGGCTAATCTAATACCACAGTCTTTGCACAGTATACGACACCGTGTAGAAAATTTAAGACTTTCATATAAGGTAAGGAATTAACAGATGTATGTTTTTTTAATCCTCAGCTTATAGGTCCCCAGACGCGACATGTTTTTTATATGTGTTTTTTAATTTTAAAATAACATGTGTGTCCAAATTTATTACTTTGCAGAAGGTTTAAAATTTTTGATCACAAACGTCATGTACAAATACGTCTGACATGGACTCTGTCCACTCAAAAATATTAAAATTTTGTGAAATTGATTTGCTTATTATTTTGTTTTAATAAAATAGAATAAAATGGAAGCAAAAAATAACCAAATTTCATTGTGTAGTAAAGGGTGTTTTTTATAGACGTATAGAACTTTAAATTGCAATAAAACAACGATGGATTATTCGATTGACATGAATTTTATTTATCCGAAAGATAATTTTGTGGCATTAGATTTTAAATATGATTTCTGGCATATGACCCCCACGGCTAGCTCGGATGTAGTCCAATCTGGACGTCCAATTTTCGATGACTTTTTCCAACATTTATGGCCGTATATCGGCAATAAGCGTTTGTGCCTTATCCGCATAGACCAATGACTGTACATAGCCCCACAGAAAGTAGTCTAGCGGTGTTAAATCACAAGATCTTGGAGGCCAATTCACAGGTCCAAAACGTGAAATTAGGCGGTCACCAAACGTGTCTTTCAATAAATCGATTGTGGCACGAGCTGTGTGAAGTGTTGCGCCGTCTTGTTGGAACCACAGCTCCTGGACATCATGGTTGTTCAATTCAGGAATGAAAAAGTTAGTAATCATGGCTCTATACCGATCACCATTGACTGCAACGTTCTGGCAATCATCGTTTTTGAAGAAGTACGGACCAATGATTCCACCAGCCCACAAAGCGCACCAAATAGTCAGTTTTTCTGTAACGGTATTTCGACATACACTTTAGGATTAGCTTCACTCCAAATGCGGCAGTTTTGTTTGTTGATGTAGCCATTCAGCCAGAAGTACGCTTCATCGTTAAACAAAATTGCCAAACCAAACTGAGAATAAATCACTTAACAGCTGTTAAATCGGTCGATATCTTGAACAGTAATGCCAACTTAAAGTTCTATATGTCTATAAAAAATACCCTTTAGATATTATTTCTGTGCTTCTTCTTTTTTAATACTACGGTGGCGAGACAACCAGTTTTTTTCTTTTTAAGATACAAAATGATAAGCTTGTAAAAAAAAATTTTAAATTCTTTGCTTCAATATTATTAAAAAAGCAAAACTACATAAAAAAAATTTTATTCAACCAGCTAATGGTATAGCAAATTATACAGCGACAAATATTTCCACAAAGCGTAGACATTTAAAATAGAGCACGCTCTACTTGTCTACACACGACATTTGTTTCACAATGTAAAAGTTACCATATAAAGTTTAAAAAACATGTCGTTTATGGTCAGCTTAAATTTTCGTTTTGCTCTACACACATCTCTCCCTCATCAATACATTATGTAATTGAGGACAAAAACTTTTCAACATTCAAGAAATAAATTTAATAAATTTTTTCCTTTTAGATACAAAATTTTTCTTTGCAATTAAAACATCAACAAATTATATTTGATGCCTTCGGTTGCTTCAGAGTTGATTGTTATATTGTCAATGGTGTAAGTTTTCTTTCTCTACAATAATTGTTTTAAAATTTAAAATTTTTTAATTAATTTCTTTTTTTTATTTCATTTTTCTTTGCTAAATTATGTGCAAATGTATGTAGATATTAAGTTCGATTACCACTTACATGATATTTTTTATTGAATTTATGCCAAAATTCAAAAACTTTTAAGATTGTGCTTTTTAAAATATTGAAAATGTGCTTTATTTAGCTGCTGTTTATTTAACACCGGAAAAAAAATTAATAAAATAAATCAAGGTTTATAAGAAAACAAAACAAAAAAAACAATTAATTAATCAATTGTGTGTGTGTATGTGTGTGTGTGCAAAGTAAACCAACAGAAATTAACTATTATTCAATACATTTATACTTGAGCTGTTGAAGTTTTTTTTAACAAAAATCTCAAATATGAATGTAAAGTCTTCAGGAAGTTGATCTTATCATACAAATGGCTACACAATAATAGTTTTAAAATTGTGTGTGTGTGTGTGTGTTTTATTTTTTTTAATTATAACACTTGGAATACAATTTATCAATTTTTTTAAATTTTCAATAAAACGCACAAAATTAGAATCTTTGTTTATTAAAATACAATTAAAAATCTTTTTCTAATATAATGCACCAAATATATAGGACGTCCCAGTAAGAGTGCACTTTTTCATTTCATGCTGCAATAAATGGTTTGTTTTACGCGCTGTGTAGCAGATGATGCCATCTTGCTGAAGTTTCCTGCTGATGCCTGCCGTCCAGTTGAGGCCACAAAAACTTCGTTATCATGTTCCTGTAACGAACACCGCAATTTTGGCCCCATCTCCAAAAACGTATGTCCTGACCAAAATCCGTATCCTACAGTTTTTGGTTGTGGGTATATTTATTGCTCATGGATTACATGAAGATTTTCTGAGCCTCACAAATTCCACAATTTGGTGTATTAACGAAACCAGTCAGATTTAAATACGCTTCATCGAAGAATGTGATTTTTTTTCGGAAAATTGGCATTGAGTCCACTTTGCTCCATTACCTATTGAACGAATTGCCTACACAGATATTTTATTCCACACTTAATCGGAACATGTCTTCTTTTCAATACAATAAAAAAAATCACACCTCTCAAAAACTACATGTTTTTATTTTAAAATAAAAAAGGGAATTGTTACTGAGAAAACTCCAACAACATCTTACAAAATAGCAAAAAAATCTTGACAACAAGTAAACTGCATTAGCAGAGCAGTAATTTACTCAGAAGAAATAAGTCCACGCATAATGAGCTGCTTAGGCAGTGGGACAATGGTATCAGAAGGCCTATGCATGATTAATTCTACAGCAATGACGAGATTCGTAAGGAGTCTCGAATTGTAGTTGGTAACTGGGCTGCACAATAGATCTTACAGGTCGCGGTGCGATGTATAGGTAAGAGATATAATATATTTTTAACAATAATTTTAAAGAATTAAATAATTTGGCGATTGAATGAGTATGGATGAGAATGTGTGACAAGAATAAAATCTCGTAAGCGTGAGTTAGAAAAATAATTTTGCAGTTAGAGTAACTGAAAAAGATATAAAGAATATAATGGAGTAAAAACTTTCAAATATTTAACCAAAAAAAAATTATTCAAATCTGTGCAGCCACTTTGGCGTAATTAATTTTGAACACAAAAGTGGAAAAATTTGTTATAGTGATTTTAAGTGAACAGATGAGTTGCCGTGGAAATCAAAATTATTTTCCTTGTTTTATAACAAATACCATTTACTTAGATAAAAAGCTTAAAACAAACTATTTTTTTTTTCTTTTATACAAATTTAAATTTACTTATACCATGTGCGGCATACATACCACTACCGAAACCTTGGACATGAGCAGCACTATAGCTGTCATAACCTTTATAAGTTTCTACAGCCTTAGCATTGTCCTTAGCATTTGACAATGGACTTTCTGAAGATGATAAATTTTGTTGTTGTTTTGTTATGACTTCGGGTTCATTATCATGGGCATTGCTTTCATTAATATTTTTAATTGATGCACAGGGTTTGAAAACTGAATGCGTTTGATTTGCTTTCATAGGTTTTAAAATATCTGGTTGATAATTATTATCTTGCTGTGGATGATAGTCATTATAATTTTGTTCTTTCGCTGTTATTTCCTTTACCTGAGGCTTGTGGTTATATTTGTTGTCATTTTCAACGGATGTTATTAATCTTGGTGCTTCATATACTTTTATTACTTCCTCTTTTGACACGTGCTTTTCTTGTTGGTTATTATTTTGAGATTTATTTTCAATAAATTCAATGCCCTTAAAATTGTATTCAATGTCTTTACGATACTGATGATTTAAATTCTTATCTTTGTCGTTTATTTTTTTCATTTTTAGAAAATCTTTTTCATTTTGAGTTGAATGCTCGGCTTGTGGTATAATCTTAAAATTCTGTTTTGCTTTTGTGTAATGTGCTTCTTTAACATGATTTGGCTCATAATCATAAGTTTGTGGCTTATCCAACTCAGCAAGGAAGAAATTTTCCAACTCAGGAATCGTTTCTTTATTAGGCAGCTTTTTCCTATGCCTATAGTGATGAATAACTTTACGATTTATGTTATAGTTTGGAATATGATATTTTACTGGTTGTTTGGCTTTCATTATCCTTCTTGTATTTGTTGATCCAAAAGGTATATGAACTTTAATATGCACATTTTCGGTGCCAAAGGTGGGTAAGCTCAGAGCTACATCCACTCCAATTATTGTATAGAAAAAACACATCTATTATAACAGAAATATAAACATTCAATATATATTATATATGTATTTTTAAATTGCATATTGCTGTCATGTTGAAGACTTTTTTTGTGCAACAGGACCGCAACACGACAGCAATTATCCTAACAATATATTATAGCAATTTTATTAATTTTTTAAATTATACTAACTGTTATAATTTTGCTTAAATTCATATTTTTATTGAAGTATTGATCCTTATTTTTTTTTTTGTTGTTTGCTGGCGCACAAATTTTTATGTCAAGTTCATTTTATGAAATGCGTTAAACTAATCACAAAATATAATGTTCATATAAGTTTATATTCCGTTGGTTTTATCACTTTCTTTTATTTTCTCTTGAAGCCACTTACTTTAACATTAATTTTCGTGTGAGTCAGTTGTGACAGTTTATAACTGACCTATCAAAACATTTGCTGTTTGATTCATTTAAGCAACAGTTTTTTTACTAACAAGTCTTTTGTTAAATAAAGATTAATTTTGGGTAAATTATTAATTTATTTATGTGTCCATGCGTATGTGTATATGTAACATGAAATTTGAATAATACAATGAATTTGTTTATATTCATAGTTACATATGTATCAACATAATATGTAATATAAACATATGTCGTGTGCTTTGTTTTGATAATTATTTAAATCAAAGAGTGGTTATCATAATATTGTGTTCCATTAATGTACATGTTACGTAGTAATCTCCGCTTAATGCACATGCTGTAGTATCGTCAAATACAGTTTTTTTCGCACTCTTTTAACACTATTTTTACCAACATGTGTCGTTACTCACATTGTGCAGCACCAGACAATAATTTTAAATTTCAAAATGAAACTCTTTTCATGCTCAAATATTGTTATATAATTTAAGCAAATTTTTTTTTTAAAGAAACCAACAAATAAATTACTACAGGGCACCCTATGAATAAAATCAAAATATGCACTTTGATTTTAATAAAATATGGCTCATTTTGCTTGAAACTCGCGCTTGTGGAATAAAAGCATTAGATTTTTATCTTTTTCTATTTTTAATTAGCTATTTTCTAGCCGGTCTCGGCCGGTGCTTTACTCTATGAGTGGAATTTCTTAAACGTTTTGCATTTTTTAAATTAACAATTAAAATAAATTTAGATATGCCTGACATAAAAGTATATGCCAACCTTTTTTTGAGTGTAGAGGCTTTATTTCAAAATAATCCGTTGGAAAATTTTATTTTAATTACTACAAAAATTATTTCAATTACTTTGTTTAAAAAATAGACGTAAAAATGAGGCATGTTCGGTTCAAAAGTAGATAAAAACCCTCCTTTAAGTACTAATTTTCAGAATAATCTGTTGGAAAATAGGATTTTTATCATTTAAAGACCAATTTCAAATTGTTCTTTTTAAATAGAACTAAAAGTTATTATGGTCAGTCTAAAATTATACAGCAACCTTCCTTGAATTATAGAGTGTGTATGTAATAAATTTCACAAAAATTGGTTGAGTAATAGAATTTCAGTTAATAAAAAAATTATTTTATTAAAACAGTAGGTGTAACAAGTTAAATTCGGCTGTGCCAAGTCTTACATACCTTCACTGTCTTAGCGAAATATTAATATTTTTCACTTTCCACATTCTTCTAAAATATAAAAAACATACAAAAAATTAAGTGAGTGAAATGCCGAGTTAAAAATGTTTTTAATATTTGTAAATATATTTTCAGTACTAATGGTATATTTATCAAATACTTTTTACTTCACTAAATACTTCTAAATATATATTTTAGTAGTAGTTTAGCGGAGGTCATCTAGATTTGTAATCTACAGGCCAAAAACTCAGAAGTTGCTTTGGACTATTTTAAAATTTTTTTTGAAATTTCCATATACCCCAGTGCTGTTGCTTTGAGGCTTTTTACCATTCCCCACTTTGCTGAGGTACCATTCCCATGAAAAAACCCAAATCAAAAAGGAGTTTAATCTGTAGGCTCTAAACTTTTTGGAAATGTTTTAACATTTTCGGATAATTTCATAGTTTTTATTTTATGATGCAAAACGGAAATCCCAATACTGGAAATTTCAAAAAAATTTTAAAAATAATCCGAAGTAACTTCTGAGTATGTGGGCGGTAGATTACAAATCTAGACAGCCTCCCCTTTAAAATGATATGTCTCGCCTCCCACAAACTTTATAGCTTCATTGGGAAGTTGCTAAAAATCACAATAGGAAAAGGGACATTATGGTACTTTTTATTGATATTAATGGTACTCTTTGATTTTTTAGTATTAACAACCCTAGAACTACCAGACTGGCCTCAAACGATTCAGGTCAAAGAGAAAAATCATTAAGGGGACAAAATGGTACTTTTCATTGATTTTAATGGCACTTTTGATTTTTTTAATGAAAACGAACCTAGAAGTGCAAAGTGCAAAGTTAAGCTCAAACGGTTGTGAGCAGAGTGAAAAATCATTAAAGAGACATGGTACTTCTTAATTATTTTTTGGTACTTTTTGACTTTTTAATGAAAACGAACTTAGAAGTACAAGGTTAGACTCAAACGGTCCAGAGCAAAGTAAAAAATCATTAAAGGGACAAATGGTGCTTTTGATTTATTTTTTGGTGCTTTTTGACTATTTAATTAAAAAGAATCTAGAAGTACTTTTTAATTATTTTTTAGTATTTTTTAATGAAAACGAACCTAGATGTACAAGGTTAGGATCAAACTGTCTTGAGCAAAGTAAAAATTGCTAAGGGGCAAAATAAAAAATCCATAACTACGAAAAACTTTATTTATTATTAATAACATTTTTAAAGTGTATCAAAGCACATCCGCTAACGAAGTAGCGGGTTAAATGCTAGTATAAAATAAAATTTATAAATTTAAAATAATCATAAGATTAAATTCACTGGCTGCTTTGGTATTACTCGTATGTAGTCTATCCGAAAAGTAATGTGGACCCAGATTATCAATAAAAATGTTGGTTAGAATTTTAGACAATTTTTTTATGAAACTTTATAAAATATTTTTCAATGGATTCCTTGATTAGATCGTTATTAATGAAAAAATGTATTGAGATAATGATAAATTTCATTAAAGAAATTAAGTTTTTGTCTGAGTGAATTTATTAAAAGTTAACGAAACGTGGGGAACACTGAAACTATTTTTTTAAGCAGCACTACTGTGCACAGGCATACATATTCTTCACTAACTTTTTTTTACAAATAAATAAAAATTGTATTATGCAGAAAATAACGTCACTGCCTACACTGGTTTTCTTATCTCATGCGTTTAAGCACACTCTAATGGTGTAAACAATCTCAATATTGCTAGCTAGATTATATAATTTGTTTAAAAAATTTATTTAAATTTATTACTAAACTCAGAAAAAGTAAAATGATTAAAATTCCAAATAAAAGACATGAAAGCCGCAAGCATTTGAATAAATTAATTGCATGTATATATGTATGTATGTATGTATATACGAGTATATACAATGGGTATCAAGAATGATAGAAACACAAGGTTACGCCATGAGCTTGATTTCCCGTTATATGACGTAGATTGTCCACTGTTTGAAGAAAATAATAATACATTTCTCTCTCTCTTTCTCTTATTGAGCTGTAAATTGTTAGCCAATCGCGTGACTTCATTTGTACTACATGCACAGAAAATTTAAATTTTATGTGCTGGATGGTGTAATCTTGTAATTCTATCTATCTTGATGTGTATAATACTTATGATGTTAGAAGATCGACATGGTAACTCAAAAAGTCAAAACTTCTAACTCATTTTAATAAAAATTATTGTATGAATTTGTTACACATGCATTTCTCTTCAACAGAATATTAAAAATGTATTATGTTTTTGAAGATTTTAATAAAAACAAAATGCTTCTTTCAATAAAACACATTTTGTTGAGTTATGACATTCTTCTAATTAACTGCTGAAATGTATGTATTATAAAATGAAATAATGTATACAAGAAAATATTAGATAAAAAATTAAACTAAAAATAGGAGGGACTCATGATTATTACGAATTTGCTATTGAATTTTATAAACACATGCTAAGAACGTTATAGAGAGCATTACATTGATATTTTCATTGAGAATAAAGATAATTTTTTTTTTGGATCATGATCGAATTTTTAGCACTCTAAATGTATGTACGTACTCGTATGTGTTACAACAATGAAATATTTATAATTCTCCCATAAAAATTCTATTTGTTTATCATGTTTCTTTATAAACAAAAAAATGTACGATAAAATAAAAACCCTATACCAGGAGTTGTATATGGGTATTTCCACAAAACAATCAGCTTCGATTACTATTATGTTATTTTGGACGCCTGTAATGAGTGATTTTTTTTTCTTTTTTTTGCTAATAATAAAAATTAATTTAGAAAAAAAGGATAGATTGACTTGACCATTTAATCATACAAAAAAATGTAGTGACATAATAGCAATGTACTGTTCTGTGAAATCGAAAGTAAGCAACGTGTAGTATAGAATACATGATATCAGGTTCAAATTTATATATGAGTTTTTTTTTTTTTTTTTAAAGTGGTATAAGTCCGTTTAAAAAAAATATTAGCTATCGGTAATTTTAGCAAGATGGTGTCTATGTAATAGTATGTCATATGCGTATCCAGTTTGAAGCGATTTTTAAAAGTTAGAGTATAATCGTGTAGGCATTTAGATAGCACAGCCAGTTGGTCAAATACTAACTCATTTCAATGCTCATACTGAATACAAAAAAATGTTTTTGTTCTAAAAATTTAATTTTAGATACCATGAGCACATATCGATGCTAAGCAACTGCTAAATAGTTATAAACATACCCGTTAACAACATTAAACCCACGAAAATCGTACGCAATTAAAGTTTTTTCAATATTTTGGCTTGGGACACCGGTGTCCCTAAGGTCCTTAAAGAGTTAACACGTTTAAAGTCTTAAAGAAAAATATTTTTTATACAAATTTATTTGTTATAAAACTTAGAAATCAAAAAAATGAATTTAAAATTTTTTTTAAGTTAAATTTTGTTGCCAAGTTCTACATACATACTCGTAGTCTGTTTAAAGTTACCTCACCAGTTCTTTAACAATAAATGTATATGTAAATCTGCCACCCATTATTAATGTAATTTCAAGTATTTGCGTATACCTTGTAAGTTTTTGTAATATCTGAAAAAGCATGTAATCTCTTCGTTTTTATGTTTAAGAAATTCTCTATATAAAAACTGCCGTATATAGAGTAATGTGGAAGACCTACAACATCATAGTCTAGACTTTATGACGTTATTTGCTTACAGTCAAATTATACGGACGCACGCATACGAATATGTATGACTGTTTCATACGAAATATGGCGCTATAGTTGCTATTAACAACAATTTATTGATTTTTTTTAAATAAAATATGATTTATTTTATGTATCTATACAAAATGCAAACAAAAATAAATTAAATGAAGATTAAAAATATTAATTAATTGACCGTCTAAAATAGCGGGTTAACGCCATATTAATGAATTATTAATTTAAAAGATATATGTGAACATACACACATGCACATGCATAGTATTTATATGTTGGGGTTATTTTACATTAAAAATAACTCTTCTATTTAACATAAAACACGTTTATCATTTTCACTGAAATCTTAATAATTTTTGCCGTAAGGAAATAAGACCATTAAAAAAGGTCTAAGGTATCATACTCAATTTGCATATATATGATACGAAGCTCTAATTCCTCGGATCGAAATTTTCTAATTTTGCAAAATTTTGGTATTTTACGAGAACGTTTCGATCCGAATCGAAATTTCTTCGCTTGGCAACTTTGATTTTTTTTTTTGCTTTGTTCCACTCTGGTTCAATCGAATTTTTTTACGATTGTACAAGGTGGGCAAAAAGAAGTCATCCGAAGTTGTTTGGCTCCCATTTTTTTCTAAATGAAAATTAAATATGTGCCGTTGCTCCGTCCTGTTGGAACCAGACACGATAGTTTTGCTTATTCACGTACCCGCTGAGGTGGAAATGAGCCTCGTCGCTCATTATGATTTTGGTCGAAAAATCGTCCACTTCGATTATTCCTCGTTTTTGGGGAGTGTATCGCTCCATGGCTTGTTCACTTGTATTCTACATCTGTCTAGTTTACAGATGTCAAAACAGATTTAACATTGGCCGCCATTTACAAAACTAAGAGCATCTTCCAATAGGGTAATTTCTTTTGGCTCACCTTGTATGTATTCTGCATTTCTATTGTATCTACGTTTTTCTAAGTTGGTAACTGCTTGGCGGAGTTTGTTCTTCACAAATATATTATAATTAATTTGAAGCATCTAAACATTATTATGATCACGATAAGCATGTTTCTAGTTATTTTCAACTATACTATGTTTGCCATCATATATCAACCATACCAATATCATATTATTTTTAATAAAATTTTAACTGAAACCATAAATATGTTTATAGTAAACATAATAATGAGAAAAATATGGTTGTAAGTAAATTGTTTTCTATTTGGTCCCTGCCGCCACCATATAAATAAAGTGAGTATAAAACAAAAACTCAACTGAGCTGTGTGGCTGAAGTGGCGAAGTGGTGAGTTAATGCTCCTTAACTAAACATTCCAAAGTTCGAATCCTGGAGAGTCAAATAAAATTAAAAAAAAAAAATAAATTCCAACCCGCTGTATTAAGTAATAAATAAATATAAATTCAAAGAAATAAAAAAGTCTCAATGGAATAAAAAAATTTCTTTATACAAAAAATTTATTATTAAAAATTTTCTTAAAAATATTGTACGTATTAAAAAAAATAATAAAAAAATAAAAAAGTTTTTAGCCCTGACCGGGGGTTGAAAGGCATTTTTAATATCTTTGATTTCGTAATAATTATTCGTATATACTGCTTAAAATATGTCTAGACAAAAACTCAATATTTTAAAATAAATTATAAAATAAAAAATTACACTGTACCTATTATCGGTTGACATGGCGAACAAATTATCCAATCAAGTCTTTGAATTCTTACGCTTGTGTTCAAAGAAAATTAAAGTACACTTGATATCGATTTATGACAAATTTATATGAAAAATTTGTCATAATGTATACTTGAAGTCGTTATTAGTCTCTTTGAATATCAGCCTTAATAACTAGATTGATTGAGTATTTGTAACATGAGACTAATATCCCAATAGGTGTATTCTTGTCGCAGTGATCAGCTGACTTGTTGCTATTCCTAATTCTACTTCTAAGCAACAATCAGTAAAAATAGTTTAGTTATTTTCTATTAAAAAATATATACAAAAAATCTAATAGTAATTATGTAAATATTTTTTTTTAATATTAAACATAAAAAAGATAATACTTTTTTTTAACAATTTATTAGTTTAAGTAGTCAATATAAGTTAGTTACTTGCATTCATAAAATGTATTTTTAGTTTCTTATCGCTTATCATTGATTAAATAAAGAGTTAATATCCAATGTTACTCTATTCTCGTATACTATTTTGATACGAGTACTACATATTGTCTATCTCTAATTTTATCAGTTTTTATTAGTCAATATAAAAATGTAGAATATTTCAAATTAATTAAAATACAACTCTCTAAATATTTTAGCTGTAAAAACCTTCACAATATAGAGAAAAAAAAATAGAAAAAAATTTTAAATAAGCTACTTACTTATCTACAACGCGTACTTCTTTTATACATATATTAAAGAGTTTATTTATATATGTTTATATGTATATAAGAAAATTCTTATGATTTAAATTTAAAAAAAAATTATTCTTTTTACATGAAATTCCCCCAATAATATTTTGGCTAAAACTACTCGCATGCAAGTGACGAATTTAAAATACATACGAAGCAATCGTTAAGCACTCGTATCTTGTACAATTAAATAAGTTTCTCTTACAAGTGCCGAGTATATTTGTTAAAAACTACTCGGGAGCTTATTAATACAGTAGAGAGTTATTAGAATTGCATGTCGGATAAATTTTGCTATATAATGACGATAATAATAGTGACCAAGTGTTTTTAATTAATGATAACAAAAAATACAAACAAAAATATGGAACATAAAATTAAAAATAAAAAGTTTAGAAAGTTTCTTAAGTTTCCTTAAAGAACAAATAAACTTTTTTCATTGAAACAAAAAAAAAAAGAGCTAAGTCGAATATTTTGTACTCTTTATTGTATCGAAAAACCTCCTTTTACATGAATTAAAATTTATTTACATTATGTAATAATTTTCTATAAAATTTGTTTGCCAAAATAAAACTTTAGAAATATTATATTTTAGTTTTGCTTTTTATTTAAAAAACAAGTTAAGTTCGGTTGTACCGAATCTTATATACCCTACTTTGTTGTAGCTAAATATTCATATTTACAAATTCTCAAAATTGTCAAATGAAATTAATTACTTTATTTCTATATGAAAGTTAAATTAACGACATCCACGAAATACATAATACACTAATCTTAAAAATTTGCTTTGTTGCACATAAAATTTTTTTTATTTTGTGATTTAAAACTTGGTTTTTATTAAAATTGCATACAATAAAAAAAAAATATAAAGATATTTACTTAATGTAATAAATTTTATTATATATTTTTTTTTTTTTGTTTTTTCTTTTAATAAATTCCTGAAGAAATATATAATAGATCTCCAAAAAGGATATTTTTTATTTCCAACAATCTCCACAGGCGAAAAAAAAACAAATTTTTTTTTATAAAATTTATCGAAAAATTTTAACATGCAAGTACTGTTCTGCAAGTTGTTATTTTGTTATTGCCGAAAATGTAGAAGACACATTCGAATGTCTTTCAAATTGTAAACTTTTTAAATTTTGTTTTTTTTTTCTTTTTACTACTTTTGCCTCTTTTCCACAGAAGACAAACTAAAACCAGGGCCTAAATTACGCCCATAGTGATAGAAATTTCAATAGCATTTGAACGGCAATTTCTATCGATATCGAATGCCCTAAGTTTTTTTCAAACATTCCTTTTCAGTTGTACAAAATTTTGCATTTTGAATTTAAATTAAAAAAGAATTATTTTATTATTTAATGCCGGCTTTTAAATTCTTAGTTTTGTTTTTAATAATAATAAAACTACACAGATCAAATCAATTAACGATTATCGTAATTAAACATTCTCTTATTTTTATTACCCACTGTGCTGTGAAGGTGCTTTTTTTATACATTCGCATTTTAGTTTGGCTCAATTTTTTTTAAGAATTTTTTATGTTGCTGACAAAATATAGTTAATAGGTTTAGATAACAACAAATAATACGTTTGCATTTAATTTTCTGTTTGATTTGAGAGCACTTTTTTATATCGTTTAAAAAATAAATGAAAAAAGGCGTATATGTGTGTTAAAGCTGTTACCAGCACCTTTTTGTTTAGAACAACAATTCGGCTTACTCATACTTATAAAAGAAATGAAATAAAATTACGAACAAAAATCTATACAAACAAAAAACCGAAGTAACTTAGCAGGCCAGAATTCTTAATACAATTAGTTTGAGAACTACTGTCGAGCATTTTGGAACATTTTTAAATAATAAACGGAAATTTCAAATATTAAATTAAAGCAAATAAAATATTTAATTAAATAAATAAAAGGAAAACACTGCAAAACAATTTTATATTTCGTTTTCTTTCAAAAAAAAATTTAAACAAAATTGTATTTTAGACTTATCATTTTTATTATTCCCGGTTAAAAAAAAAAAACATTTTTATTTACATTGATAAAAATTAAAAAAAAAGTGCATTAAAAATACAAACAGAAGAATAAATATCATTTGATAAGAATTCAGTCTAACAGTATTATCACTTTACTGTTAAGTTATTAACTTGAATTTGGTTAGTATCAAAAGAAACCCTTAACTTGCAACATTTCAATTAAGACTCGCAACATGAGCGCTAAGAATATTTTACGTCGCCAGGCTATACCCATACTCTACACCCGCGGTACCCACTATGATGTGGGCTTCGATATGGTAAGTGCTGTTTTTCTACTACGAGGACAATAGAGGCAAGTTAATTTAATAGCAGTGCGTGTTTAGCAAAAAAAAATTAATTTCAAATTGAAGTCACGAACATTTCAAGGATATTTTACAATCGAAATAACGGTCAAGCGTGTAAAAACTTTGTGTGTTTAAAAGAAACAAATAATTGACAATCTAACAAGCAAACCAAAAATGTTTAAAAATTTTTTTAGCTTAATTTATTTATTTTTTATATAAATTTATAGCTCGATTTATTAGTAGCTAATAAGCAAAAGGAAAAAAGGAATATAAAGCTAAAATAGGAATATTTTAGGAAAACGGAAGCATTTAAAGTTGATTTAAAAATAAGTGATTTGAAGTTAAGAGCAGCTTCAACAGAAATCTATAAAAATTAAGTGTGTCTTTTAATAAAATAGCAAACAAAATTTAACGAAAACAAAAGAACTAACGAGTGAAATTTATTTAAAAAAAAATGGGACTTCTTTATAACTTTAAAGGACTAAATAAATAATCATGAAGTAATTAGGGAATGTTGCCAATTAATAAAGCAATATATAAAACATGCAAGTGCAAAATTAAATTAAATTTACCTACAACTTAAATTTTTTTTCCTTTTAAAATTTTTTGACAAACAAAAAAGAATTAAAAATTCTTTCAATCAAGAAATGTGTAAAAATTTGCTGTTGAATAACACAGCTTAAAAATATATTCAATTCAGTTTTTAATTTTTAACATTTAATATATGAATTCAGGTATTTGAAATATATATGCACATATACAATCATATACTTACAGAATTCAATTAGGAAACGTGCATAGAATTGTTGTAATAAATAATTTTTTGTTTAATTAAAAATTGTTATATGAAAACCGTAAGTTACGTTAAAAAAATATTGCAAGAGAAGAAAAAGAAGGAATAAAATTCAATTTGTTTTCTTCCGATTAATGCTATAAACACAACTGGGACGAACGACGAATTTGTCGTGTCTCATAATCAGTGCGTTGTACGAAATTCATCAAGCGTAACAAACTGAACGATGGGCTTATTTATATTTGTAACGCGGACGAACGACGAATAAATTGCCTTAGAGTGACAATACTTTTTTAGTCTTCTAAATTTTTTAGTGAATACATTGGGCAGATCATGTGACTCAAAAAAGTAGGCTTTTATTAACAGGTGACTTTTGTTCCTAAGAATTTTATGAATTTAAAATCATTTTTAAAAAGATGAATATTTTGTATTTTAAAAAGTGTTATATTTTTAATTTAAATAAAAAAATATTCAATAATTAGTACACACATCAAAATAATAAATTTTGTATTTTTTTCTTCCAATTATAACTGACTATTTTTCAAAATATATACGGTCACCTTATCACATGTAAACAAAAATTGAATTAAAAATAATTCGTTATTTAAAATTGTTAATTGCTACAAAAGAATTTAAAAATATGTAGAGAACAGCAGAAATTTTAAAATGAATTTTCAGTTCATTAAATTTAAGTGGTAAGTGTAAATTAAATTACATTTCGCAACTACTTTTTCGTAGTTGAATACATAGGACGGATTTGTGCAACGATTTTTTTCTACGAATTCGTCGTACAGTACGAAGGTCGTCATTCGTCCCAGTTGTGTTTAAAGCATAAATGGGGTTTTTTTCGCTTTTTTTTAACTCATCAATTTTTTCTTACCCTAAATAAAGCTAGAAATAATTTTAAGAAATTCACATATGCAGCATTGAGTAGGTATGAGGTGTGAAAATTTCTACCTCCGAGTAAAATATTTGTATATGGAATATAGAACAACACTACCAACATTTTAAAAAAATTTTACATTTAAAGCTTTAGTTTCAGAATGTCATTTTTTATCTTAGCAGTGAAAAGTCTTGAAGTTTTTGTAACTTGAGATTTTCTTGAAATCACATGACGAAATACATTTTAGAAAGTATTATGGTTGTAAATGAATTAAGATTTAAATATTTTTTAAAGAAAGTAAAATGTATTTACTTCTTTACTTTAAAAAAATTATTAATTGCAACAAATATTTAGAGCCATTCTTTCAAATTACCGATAATTAAACTTCAGCCAAATAACAAGCTTTTGGTTGGATATTAAAATAAACAAAAGATAAGTTTAATATCCACGCAAATATGTTTCCTAAGTTTTATCCAAAAACCGGTTATTTGCCCCCACAAAAACCTAACTTTAACTATCGAAAGTTGTAATAACGGGCCTTAAAGAGTTAAAACAATCAATCTATTAAATACATAAACAATTAAAATTTAATCAGTATAAAATTTTTTTAATGTTTAAGTGGCGCATAATTTTTTAATTTTGATTACTCTTATCTTATTTTGTGTACAACCACTTTGGCACGCAACCTTCACTTTCATTCGCTTAGCTAGGACGATCTCGTTATGTAGTCTCTTAGGAAAATAGAAACTAGAATCGAATAAAAAGAGCTTTCAAAATCTACAAGTTCTGTAAAACTCAGATTGCCTTAGGGTTAACGAAACCCCAGTTATATTATATATAAACTGCATTCCTGTATTCTGCTTTGGAAGCCTGCGGTTGTCAAAAACTGTTTATGTACAAAAAATATGGGCAATTGAGAGAAAATTTCAATATGTAAAAAACAAATTAAAATAAAAGTTTAAATAAAAATTTTATTTGTAATAATTTCTATTTGGAATTTAAAAGTTTAACAAAATATTAATCTTTATTTATGCTTAATTCCAGAAATTTAAATTTATTCTTTTACTCATGATATTCTCATGAGTTATTTATTCAGTACAATAAGTACTGAAAAGGATAGCATATCTATATAGACTATTTATTCAGTAGATTACTCCCAACGTTTCTTGCAAACATTACAACCTTTATATGGTAAAAGCAATTGACTAAATAAGAATTATTTGTCAATAGTTACAAAAAGATTCAAATATTCAAACAAAAACCTAAGTAAGCATTGAACTGAATAAATAAATAAATTTCCCAAACAACATTTTAATATTAAAAACTATATATTCCATTTTTATTCTTCTCTTCTCTTTTACATTCGAATGCCAGCTGGGTATTACTGAATTTTATTATTAAAAAAATTTATAGTATACAACATATTAAATTATTTGGAATTATAAAGCTTAACAAAATTTTATCGTTTTTCTTGCATAATTCCAAATTATTTTGGTGTGCAAAATTCTTTATTTTCCATAATATTCTCATGGAAAATTTTTAAAAAATTTTTTACTTAGTACAAAAAGTACTTGGGAGTAATCTACTGAAGATTCAGAGTAGCGTCTGATGAAACAGCTTTCCCTGTTAGTACTTACGAGTATTGCACTAAGTCAAAAATTTTTTAAAATATTTGCCAGGAGACTAAAACAGAATACAACTAAATAACACAATATTATACTAGCCACAAATATTTTATAAATTATAGTTTTGGCTTTAAAATAAGTTATAATTAATAAGAATTCATTTAATTTAATAATAACAATTAAAAATGTAATAATTTCATACAAGTAAAATTGAATCAGTTTTCTGTGTCGTGTTGATGGATCAGTTGTTTTACTTAAAACAATTTGATATAAATATTATTATTGTAAAATAAATCATTGTTTACAATTTGAATAAAATTAAAAAACAAAAAATACATGATAATTATAAAACCAGAAGACTTTTCAGAAAAATTATTTAGATTTTACAGCTTTTCTTTACAAGTATAAGATAAATATTAGGCTTTTAGATATATTTATAAGAAATTATTTCATTCATAACCAAATAACATAAAATGCACAATCTCTTTAACAAAAATTTAAAGTAACGCATTTAAGCAGCTTGTTCGATTATGCCCACATAAATTAATTAAATCTATTCATTTGGAATTTTATTATTTCATTATCAGCAATTGGAATTCAGGTCTACTTCCCTTGCAGCATTGTCAACTTAGTGTTTTTAGCACCATTTTAAGTGCTTTTTTTTTCTACATAAAAAATTTTCTAGTTTGTGTCTCTTTCTCTAGTTAGACCAGTACCATACACAGCAATTTTAGTTGGGCAATTCTTGATTTTGTTGCAGAGAGAGGAAAGAAGAATGGAAAGGGGTACAAACTTGCTAGTACTCAGCAATTCCCTTTTGTTCTCTCTTCGTATCTTTTATAAGAATGTAAAAAAAGAAGACAGGTAGCTTGAATGACTGAATAAGAATTCTAAAATTGTCGAAACAAAAAATTTGTGTGTGGACAAAACGACAATTTTAAAAGAGAATTGAGAAAGAATTGACCAACTAAACTTGCCGTGTGTGGTCCTGGTCTTAGTGATACTAAATTTTGTAAGTAAAAGAAATGATAATAAGCAAAACCAGCGTATGATTTATTAATCCCTCAGCCAAAATATTATAATTTTATTGAGTAGGTGATGGTAATTTGCTTAAACTATATGAACTGGAAATATTTTAATCCAGTATTTTAATGCGTAGGATAGTGAGTCCTAGGCTTAAATTGTTATGGACTGTGTGCTCTTGCTGATAGCAACTTTTTTTATAAAAAAAATGACGCGTCTTATCTGCAGTTTGAAGAAAATATCGGCAAGCTATTAAATATGGCTAAATAATACGCTGAAACTTAATAAATGAAATCGTCAAGATAACAATTCTTTAGAAATATAAAATAACTAGCTGCTTTTACCCGGTCTCTCCCGGTCTCGCTGCCTCCTTTTATCCATGTATAGAAATTCTTAGACTAAGCAAATTGTATATATAAAAATTCAGAACAATATGTTTAAACTCTGATTTTTTGATTAGCTGTTTTTATCAGGTCTTTTACCTATTATGAAAATTTAATAATGTAAGTAAATGTGTTACGATATATAGCCTATGTAGCTTTATATTGCTGAAACAATTTTTAAAATCGGCTTGTTAGTTTTAGAGTTTAGCCATTACAAACAAAAGTACAACAAAACCGATTTATCTTCTTTATAAAATTAGTATATATAAATTAAATGATAAGAATTTGGAAGGCATGCTTAATAGTCATCATGATGGCAAGCATTTGAAAATAAATAATGTTTAAATGTACCATGTCGGTCATAAATAATTGTTGTGAATGTAGTTATATTACATTTTTGTACTAATTGCTCGTTTAACTATTAATAATCTTAGAATAGATAAGAAGCAAAAGTATATCTAGTTTAGTTTAACCCTTTCAATACGACTTTTAGATAGTAAAGCTATTTCTGTATAAATGGACTAAATGTGAATTTAATAAGTAAAGCAACATGTTTACATAATTTTAGTTTTTTAGAAAATACATTTTTTTAAATTTTAATATATCCAAACAGTAAATAACCAGACCTCAAATTTAGGTATTCAAGAGTAGATCAAGTGTTTTACTTAAAACGATTTGATATAAGTTGTAATTAATAAGAATCATGTTTTTATGTTTTTCTTATTATTTTTTATAATTTTTTGTTTTTGTTTTTCATATACTCTTTAATTACATTCAGTAATACCCACCTGGCATTCAAATGTAAAAGAGAAGAGAAGAATAAAAATAGAATATATAGTTTTCAATATTAAAATGTTGGTTGGGAAATTTATTTATTTATTCAGTTCAATGCTTACTGAGTTTTTTGTTTGAATATTTGAATCTTTTTGTAACTATTGATTAATAATTCTTATTTAGTCAATTGTTTTTACAATATAAAGGTTCTAATGTTTGCAAGAAAAGTTGGGAGTAACCTACTGAGGATTCAGAGTAGCGTCTGATGAAATGGTCCATATAGGTATGATCTCCCCTTCAGTGCTTATTGTACTGAATAAATAACTAATGAGAATATCATGAGTAAAAGAATAAATTTTAAAACCAACACAATTTCTGGAATTAAGCACAAATAAAGATTAATATTTTGTTAAACTTTTAAATTCCAAATAGAAATTATTACATATACATTTAATTTAATAATAACAATTAAAAATTTAATCATTTTAAAAAAGTAAAATTAAATCAGTTTTCTGTGTCGTGTTGATGGATCAGTTGTTTTACTTAAAACAATTTGATATAAATATTATTATTGTAAAATAAATCATTGTTCACAATTTGAATAAAATTAAAAAACAACAAATACGAGTACATGATAATTATATTTACAACCAGAAGACTTTAGAAAAAATAATTGAAATTTTAGAGCTTTTCTTTACAACAGTTAGACTTTTAGGTATTTATATGAAAAATTATTTTATTCATAACCACATAACGGTAAAAGCACAATCTCTTTAACAAAATTTTAAAATATTGAAACTATTACATTAAATATGGTATGCTGTAAAACAATCAATACATATAGTTACTTGACATTTTTGTCAAATATTTTAGTTTTTTTTTTTAATTTGACCGTTTGTACAAAGATTCTGATCGCCCTTGACTAATCAAATTTTCAGCTACACCTACTACGAAATTGATAAATGGATTTTTGTTTGCAAGTGAGTTCTTGATACAAAATATACCAATTGTGAACGGAGATAATTTCCCACCAGCAATTTTTTAACATTCTCTGGGACTTATATATCATCACAGTATTGAAAGGGTTAAAAAATTTATTTCTAAGAAGCATTTATGAAGAATTTTTTGTTAAAAAAAAAAAACACTGGATTCTCTGGTTTTAATTTTCTTTTAACTTTTTTAATATTGTTACAATTTTCCAATCATATTTAAAAACTACAAATGCCACTGCTATTAGTTAAGCAAAAAAAAAACTATGTCAGATTTTTTGTTAATTACGTAAAGAATTCAGAAAATTTGTTCATTAAAATTCAATTAAAAACAACTAAACTATTAAAAATATTACCGACAATTTTTTACTCGTGCGATATAGCACTTACTTCAGGTTTTATTTATTTTTTTTACTTGTTTGGGAAACTAACAAAAATGCAATAATTTTTTCAATTAGCTTTTAAAATTTTTAAATTAAATAAAATACGTTTACAGTTAATAAACAACAGTTTAATGTAAATAAACTTAAATAACACATTTACTAAAACGTAAAATAAACTAATGATCATGAACTTCAAAACTGTGTTAAAAATTTTATAAATACATACACGTTACCTATAGAAACTTACACACATGATCAAACGCTTTATATAAATAGTAGTTACAAACAAACTTAAAAGCTTTAAAAAAATAGATGTAGACACTAACATCAAACTAAATAAGTAATTTGAAAACCACAAAATGTATAGAGCTAGAACATACCAAAAATAAACTAAATATTAAAAAAATAAATAAACATTATCTGGTATATACGTATGTAGTCGATTTAGCTATAATCATTAGTTCAATAATAAATCATTCATGTTTGCACAAAACATAAAATAAATTTATATATAATTTTCTACTAGACTTTTTGCATTTAACCAACAGCCGTGAACACTTTGGGATAGAAAATTTATTTAAAAAAGTAAACTAATTTCATTTAATAAAACGCAAAACACACAACAAACTTTATGTAATGGACATATCGTATGTAAATTGAAAAGGAACATTTCTGAATCTTAGCCCCTTTCTCCACTAGCAACAAATATGTCGACAAACATTTATTGCAGCAACTTCGAATATCAAATGTAGACTTTTTACTTTTGTATTGTGCAATATATTGTTATCAAATTATTGTAGACACAAAACGTCAAATTTCATTTGACATTTAAAAAATATTTAGTTGAAGTCTATTTTAATCAAACATAGATTATGTTTTATTTGTAATAAAAAGTGCAAAATAAAATGTTTAAAAAATTGTGTGCTAATTTCTGAACTAAAAAGTTAAAATTCCTATTTTGTTTACTAAAAATTAAATAAAAATCCAACTTTTTGTTTATTTACAAATTGGTATTTTTTTCAAATTATGTGTTCCCACACATTTTCCAGTTATTTTGTCGATGTTGCTGATTTATTGCTAAGATATTTATTGCCAATGGAGGACGGAGGAGGAGGTAACACACTATTTTATGGGCTGTTCATATTAACCGAATAATCAGATGTAGGCGATCTGTGGAAAGCACTTAATATTTTTGAGTAATTTTCATAAAAAAGTTCAAGACGATTTAGTTAACTACTTGTCCTACTTGTTCTATGTTATGCCAAAATTCTTTAAAACTATTTTAAGTGCTTTTATGCTCTTAAAAAATAATATTGATGTGAAATTTTGCTTTAAAATTCTCTAAAACCATTTCAAAACAATATTATATATGTGAAGTGTAAGTAATTAATGAAAGTCATTTTGGTTAATTACAAAAAACCCATGTAGCTCTTTCTGAACCATAAGCGCACTGGATACAAAACAATAAAATTAGTTATAAAAAAGGATTTTTAAGAAAAAACCAAAAAAAATTTTTTTTGCATTAAAAATAAAGTTTTGGACACATGTGTCCCCATAGACACATGCCGATGCTGAGGAAAAGTTAAATATATAGTAATAAACATATCATTTAATTCAATGTAAAATCAAAAACAAAAAATGTACACGATTTACGTTTTATCAAATTTTTGGTTTAGTCCTTAAAGGGTTAATGTCAAGATGCCTTAAAACTCATTTAGATTTTAAGCAAAATAGCAACCAATCAATATAATAATTATTTAATGCAAATACATACACTTTCATTGATTCGCTTTTATTAGATAAGTAGTTATTTTTACCCGGTCATGCCCCGTCTCCCCGTTTGTAGGAATTCTCAAACTAAGCAAATTTATAAATAAAATCTTGTTTTTAATTAGATGGTTTAACATGGTCTCACGTGGCTAGTACAAATTGGCGACCTTTTAATATATTGATTTTATGTACCAAATTTAAAAAAAAAAATTCGTTGGCAAATAGAATTTGAATGTAGCTTTATGTTGGTGAAAGCATTTTTAAAATCAGTTAATTAGTTTAAGAGTTTATCCATTACAAACAAAAATACAAAAAATATAAATTTTCCTGGTTATAATATTAGTATTTACATAGAGATAAATCATTGTGTACAAAAAAATATTTATGAAAACGTGATTTATTTATTATACTAAAAATAATAATTATGATAATGTCCGTCGGCGTCCATAGGGGTTGGTCACAAATTACCTCTAACTAAACACTTCTAAATTCATGTTAAATATTAAAATAGAAGCAGAGTGAAAAAACCTCCAACTAAATTAGTTTTCAAATAAATTTTGTTTATTATAAGAATTAATTCTAAAACACTTCTGTATTCTTAAGAAAATTTTTTTGCCAATAATTTATTATAGAAAAAATATTTTTGCATATGCTTAACAAACTAACAAAAAAAACTTTTACACAAAAATCGTGATGGATTTTGAGCTAAAATTTTAATAATAGATATTAAAATTAAAAGCATGAGAAAAGAGAATTAAATTAGAAAAAAAAACCCTACAAACTGTGTGGTCAATTGCTTTAACAAATGTTAAATGGCTTATTTTTTATCTATTTTAGGGTCGCACGTTTTCATCAATAATTAAAAACTTTTTGCTGTTATCTGGCCCATTAAATAAAAATTATTTACCTTTGTATGCCACGGAAAAAGGAAGTAAGTCGGTCTAGAAATTTTATTTTTATTCAAATTCATAAAAATTTCTTTTTAATAATTTTATTAAATTATTCGATCTTATAAACTTATTATTATTTAATATTAATCAAGCTTAAGATCTTAAAAAATTGTTTTTATTTAAATTTTCCGATATTTCGACTTTCTTTTTATTATTATAAAAATAAATTTCCCTGAAGAAGACCTTCAAAAGAAAGTCAATTTATCGGAAAATTAAAAAAAAAAACAATTTTTTAAGATTTTAAGTTTGATTAATATTAAATAATAATTTCTTTTTAATTTATAAAAACATGAGTAAAAGAAATTTTAATTTTTTGACGAATTTGGCTTTTAAAATTCTGTAATTTGTTACGACACAATGCAAATTTATTTAATAGTTTGCAAATATTTATAATTTATATATTTATTGCGTTTTTTAATTTTATTTATTTAGAAAATGCATACAATGAAACCTTGGAAAGCGTTAAAAACTCATTCCCTCAATATATAAGAGAATTAGAAGGTGTGGCCGAAGGTGCCCAAGTAGAATTCCATAAGGTAAGTAAATAGAAATTGCAAGTGTCACGTAAACTTAAATAACAAAACAAAAATTAGTTTTATTTGTTAGAAGCATATAAAACAAATGTTATACAAACTTTTATTTTGTGTGCACAAAAAAAAAGAAATGCTTTTATTTCTTAAGCTACGTTTCCATTAACAAATATTTGTAGAAATATGTAAGCATATTTGAAAAAATAGACTAGTTTAATTTTTTTATTAAAATGCAACATATTTGCATTATTATATTATTTCACTTAATTTTATGTAGTACAAGTCATGTTAAACTATAAAAATATTTGCCAAAAAGTAGTGGTTACGCTTATTTCGAAAAATATTTGTGAAATGTGACCGTAACTTTAGACTATCCATTTCTGATGGACTGACTGATTTATCAACATGGCCCAGCTCAAACGACTAAAACTACAGATTTTTAATTCGATAGATAAATGTCTCTCATAATGCATAGGATGAATTAGGAGTTAAGAAAAGTTAAAATCTCTGAAAATAATACAGAAAGAGCCAAAATTCACCCTACCGCAAACTATTCTACTAAAATTGTAACCGGATGGGTGATCAGTACTTTTTTGATATTTGTACGGTAAAGAGTAACAAAAAGTCTAAAATTTTTCCCTTCTTAAAAGAGTTTCCAACGTATTTTGGCTTTTCTTTTAAAGTTTGAACAAATAAGGGGCAAAATTTTTCCATTTTCTATCTACTTTTCCCGTATATGTAAACAGAAAAAAATAATGGAAGTGATTTTCTTCGAAGTACATCTTAATCACTTCAAAAAGAGCGATTGGCATATATTAAGTGTGTAGAGGTCATTTTAAACACATATGGTATGTAATTTTAAATCACTACCTTTTCTTCAACAATTTCATTAGGAATAAAATATCTAGGCTGTAGTTCTTTCAATCGCTAATAAAGTAAAGTGCTGTCAATGCCAATTTTTTGAAAAAAGTCATCTCCGATGAAGTACATTTGCATCTGAATCATAAATTTGTTGAACCTGGGGCTCAGTAAAGTTTTATGGAATCCTTGAGAAGTAAATACACAATTAACAGGTAACTGTCTAATGCGAATTTTGATCAGACCTTCCTTTTTGGAAGATAAGGCCGAAATTAACGTAACCGTGACGTGACATTCGTTACAGGAATATTATAACATAGTTCTTGTGGCCTCAACATGTAGTTTTGGCAAGATGGCACCACCTTTCCACACAATGCATGAAACAATGGATTTGTTGCAGCATGCAATGAAAAAGTGCACTCTTACTGGGACTCCCTCTATTTAAACTTTTTAGTGGCGTTTTTTGTTAATTTGCTAGCTTAGAACTGTGACTTTAGAATCAAACGGTCGTGAACGAAATCTTAAATGTAACATTATAGTACGTTTTAGTCTTTTTAATAGTATTTTTTGATATATGTTAAGGTACTGACTCACTATCCTACACGATCGTACGATTATGTCAAAATAATGTGTGACGGAATTCTGTCCTACTTGAAGAAATCGCTTTAAAATGCCGAACTTTATGCCACACTATTATACAAAAAAAGATGCAAAAACATATGTTTACTCAGCTTAATACTTTTAAAAGTATTTATTTTCTTCTTTGCCGCAAAATATTTTTTTTACAAATATGTACAATGAAAAATAACCTAAAAGTTTGTACAAATAAAACACAAGCTTGGTATTGTTGCTATTTTTATGCCTTGAACATAGAAAATGCAACTCTGGTCGCACAGATAAAATTTATTTTATGAAAATTTTCATAACATTAAAAAATTGGACAGACCTGTCAGAAAGTCTGCTTGTTCAATACACACTATCAGACTTTTTTAGCACACATGCGTTTTTAGACAGATCGTACGACTAAGTAGGATAGTGAGTCAGTACCTTTAATAGTTATGAAACTTGAGCCACACGGTCCAAAAGAAAGTGATTTATCAAAAAAAAAATAGTACTTTTCATTTATTTTAACGGTACTTTTAGATTTTTTATAATAATAGTAACGAAAGTAGAACCATGAAAATTACACAAGGTAAAAATCATAAAAGGAACAAAATGGTTTTATCAATAGTACTTTTTGATTTTTGAATTAGTTAAATTCTTTTCTAAAGAAAAAAAACTCTTTAAAAAAATCTTTACAAAATTAAATTTTAAGACAAATCCTTAGCGAGTTTGGTTGTTATTCTTTGTTATTTTGAGAAGGACTTAAAAAAAAACTAAAATCGAAGCCAAAAACTAATTTCAAGCAAACTTTTATATTGACACTGGTTCACAGGGAAATACCCGAAAGCTTTATTTTATACACAAGTCGAATTAAGGCAACTAGGAGGGTAGTAAACATAATAGAATACAATTAAATTTATTTGCTGTAAAGCAATTAAGTGCATGTTTGATATTATCATTTACATTTCTACAAATAATAATTTCATATTTAAATGTGATTTATCAAAATAGAAAATAAATTTATTAATTTTTTAATAATATATTTAATAACGGTTAGTTTTTTTAAACAGGTTTTAGTTAATAAAATAAATAGATCGAAAATTTGTTTACATTTCCGTCTTAATCAACTTTTTATTTTTAATTAAACATTTTTATTAAGTAATTGTTAATTTAGGAACTACAATTCACATTATCATAAATAAGCACATGCGTACATTTAAACTTGAGTAATATTGGTGTGGTAAAAAAATTAATAAAACATATTAAAAGTTATTGATATAACACAAAAACTCTTTTTTCAAATATAGTTAAACGAAAAACATTCAATTTTTTAAAACCTTTTCATACAAAAATTTCTACCCAAGTTGATCGCTTGTGTTATGAAAACAGCACATATGTATATGTTATATTAATTTTTTCTTTGTTTTAATAATGTTTTCTATTACTTCAGTTACTAGCAATAAAACAAAATTAAAATTAATTGCATTTAATTAAGCATTTACTAGAATATGTCATCGGTATTAGGATTGATTAAAAATCAACCATTAACCATCACGAAATTAATGAATTATAAAGCTTTTAAAACTAAACAGGGTGACAATTAATAAAAAAAAACATTACAAATTTCTAGTTTTAGCTAAATATAACTATTGAAATTAATGAATAGAAATAACGCTAAATTAGTATGGTGTCCACCAAAAACAAAAAAAAAGTAATAAATAATAAACAAGAATAAAAACATGTTGCAGTACAGCTTTTGTTTAAAAAAAAATTAATTGTTGATTTTGTTACCTTGCTGTAACGGCGCAAGAATTGTTTATTTAATACATAAAGCGGGTTTTGCTATTACAAACGAAAACTGAAAATAGTATTCTCGAAAATACAAACATCAAATTTTAATTTTTGTTTAATCGAAAATAACAACGATAGCCAAACATACCTTACTAGTTTACCCGGCGAACGTTGTCTTGCCTTAATATTTTTATATATTCGATCTTCTTACACTAACAAATCGTACTCATAGAGTAAAGAACCGTGCGAGACCGGGTAAAAACAGGTAGTAGGCAAATAAGCCAGATACTAACTATAGCGCTACCTGCCGGGCGGATTTGTGACGTTAAACCTTCCAAGATTATACATATAAACCTTTCTCTTCAATCACTCTATCTATTCAAAAAAAACCGCATCAAAATCCGTTGCGTAGTTTTAAAGATTTAAGCATACATAGGGATACAGGGACAGAGAAAGCGACTTTGTTTTATACTATGTAGTGATGATTATTTACATTATAAACTTATACATATAAAATATAACTTAAAGGATTGCTTATCAGGACTGCGTAAAAAAAATTGTTTTGTAAAATTCTTTTTAAAAAAATATTGTAAATAAATTCGAAACTAATGAATGGATTTTGGTGAAATATAGCTCATTTTACTTGTAATATTAACATTAAAACCAAAATTTAGGATTTTGTTTATATTAAACGTTTAAAGAGATTTTTTTTAATTTTCTTGAAAAAAAAAATATGTATTTTTATCAACATTTTTGAAAAGACTACTAAAACATGTATAAGAATGTAATATAAAGCTTCTTTCACACCCGATCCTTACGAGTTTTTGTAAGTTTAATCAGAGAACTAGTTCTTAAGTTATTGCAAAATCCGAATAATTTGCAAAATCTCAAAAACTATAGCTGCTAGAAAAAACCAGTATCATATTCGTAATCAGCATATTGTAATTAATCGAAAACGAATACAATCACTCTGTAAAATGTTATAAAGTTAACTTTTGTTGTACTATGTTATAAAGAAAAACAAACGGTTTTTAGCTTACTTTATTTTATATAATTTTCTGAAAACTAAATATATATAAATTTTGCTTAAAAAACTTTTTTTGAGAAAATTTAAATGCAATTTAGATACAAATTAAAGGATATTTTAATAACGAATTTCAGATTTCTTTATAATCAAATACCTATAAGAAATTATTTTCAAGTAAATAGCACAAGTCACTTCCCCTATTGAATCTAATAAATAACAGTATATTTAAAAAAATAAAGTAAATATTTGAAGACAGCGGTCCACAAGACTTTGAGAACAGTTTTTAATTGCTTGCATAATTAGATACTATTTAAATTAGTAATAAGAAATAAATAAATAAACACATACATAAATATATAAGCACATAAGTGTCAACAAACTTAAATCTAAGTTTATAATGCATTAAAAATATTTTCAATGCCGGTTATTGAATTACAAAAAAAAATCAGCAAAATAAACTTTTCGGATATGGCTTTAATGATAGCCTACATAACTGTCTTGAAAATTACTGTTCTTTTCAAGTTAACTAAGCCAATTACAAAGCTTGTAAATTATAGTAAAAATGCACATACAAATATAAAAAAAATTCAAAAACAATATCATGGCCACTTTTAAGATACAGAATCACAAAATTTTATTTTAGGAATTCTTGTATGAGAAACTCAAACATTAAGCCAAACGTGGCAGTGACGAAGGACGTTGTACTTGTTAGATCTTGGCTAAATGGCTACACACAACTTTTAATTAATCGTGCTGAACAAGTTGTCACAATTGCGTGTCAACAAATTTTAAATATTGATAAAAAAACACACAAACGGTTTTTTTTTTTCAACTATTAAAAGTCAATTGACTATTTAATTAAGTAGATGTCGATAACAATACTTATTATATAATTTAATTTTGATCTAGAAACAAACAAATTATTGATTTAATAGTGTGTTTTAAGTCTTAAACAGAGGCCACGCCACCAACAAAAAAAAAAATACACATTAAACAAGCAAAAATACCCCAAGACAAAAATATACAAAAACAAAACAGAATATAATTTGAATGCAGAAGCCAAAGAAATATCAGTTTTCAAGCAAAATTGTAATTCAAAAAAAAAAAAAAATAATCAGCAAACATGAATTTAAAAAAGAAATTCAATTAGTAGTATTTTGCCAACATTTGTGTCACTTATAAGACAAACATTGCCGGTATGCACTCGTTGTATAACAAGTGCTTTGGCTTGCACTTTAAAGTATGTAAGTTGAGCTTTTCTTAATATGTAAGTGTGTATGTGTCAAAACATTGTATAACAAATTACATTTTTTTTAATATGTAAGTGTGTATGTGTCAAAATATTGTATAACAAATTACATTTAACATTTCGATTAATTAGTAACATTTTTTTTACAACAACTGGCAAATAGACTTTGTTAATACATCCAGTCCAGCTTATGTTAATATACATACATACATACACTTGCAGCACATGCACTCATGCTTGTAAGTTCATGTACCTATATGAGCCATTTATAATTATTGGTAAATAGTCTCCAAAAATTTTTTAATTAAATGCCATTGCATTGGTCCCGCTTATTCATGTTTTCATATATGACAAAATATAATGATAAAATTCAGAGGATATTCATATGAACAAATTTCTCTCAATCAAAGCTCAATATAGTATCCGTTTCTACCCGGTCTCTCTTACTCTCCCCCGGTTCTTTTATTGGGAATTATTCGCCTAAGGTTTTTTTATTAATTGTTTTTATCCGGCGACCTTCTAACTGACCCGCAAAAAAGTGGACGTGGCCAATTTAAGCATACTCGTATATGGCGAACACTATGGAAACAGAAAAAATTAGTTGGAAAATAAAATTTAACTGTTAAATTAATGAAAAATGGACGGAAAAATGAACAGAAAAGTGGTCATACCTTTATGTTATATAGCCTATATTAGCCGCTGACAATTTAGTTTTATATTAATGAAAGAATTCAGTATTGCGATGCGAAAGTTAAATGTTTTGCGTTTGCTCTTTACTGTTCGCAAAATATTTGTGTGTAAAAATCAACGTTGACATGCATTTAGGCATAACAGAGCCTGGTAAATCATCAAACACCTTAAAGATTCGATTTCGTACCGTTTTTTTCGCATTGCAATACAGAGTAACCCCTCCCCCCTGTTCGGTAATTTTAGCCTTTATCTGTTACAAAAAAAATATTTCCTCTTTATAATAAATATTAGTGTAGATATTTTTAAGGAATTGATTTAATATTTCAAACTCTTATTTTAAATGCAATTACTTATTTTAGTTATTCTTACTGCATATGGATGAAATATTACCACAAAGCCTTAAATATTTAAATAGTGTGGAGAAAAAATTACAACAACCTGTGGGATGTTCAACGATAGTATTAAATGGGGAAAATGAACGAGTTTTAGCCCATACAGAAGATGCACTTACCGAAACTTTAAATCACTATTATTTTGTTGTTGCCCACATCATCAATGATACACCTCAGGGTAAATATAATGTTAAAGAAGAACGTTTTATGTCTTTATGTTATGCCGGACATTTGCCTGGATATACAATGAATTATAACCATCATGGCTTGGTATTTTCCATTAACACTTTATCAGCTGAATTTTTGAGAAGTGGTAAAACTCGTAAGTAGAATACAATTCTTAAAATGTGTATGAGTAAATTCGTTAAAAATATTACTTTTTTAGCACGCCACTTCATTACAAGAGCATTATTAAGCGCAGAAAATTTTGATCAAGCTTTTAATATTCTAAAAGATGCAGGTGTTGGTGCAGCTGACGGTTGTTCTATTAACATTACTTTTGTCAAGTAATTTACTTTTTTTTTTAATATACGAGTACATACAAATATAAGTACTTTCAATCTAATTTTTATTTCTAGTGATCCTTCAAACTTATGTTACAACATTGAAATGGCTCCAACTTTAGGCGATACCAAAGTATCTCATTTGGATATTAAGAAAGTTGATAAAGGAGAACATAACTGTCACACTAATCAGTAATTTTTATAATATATTATTTTAATTTAATTTATGTTTAATGTATGTTTTGTTTGTTCTTTAGATATGAACGCATGCAGATTGAACAAGCTAATCAATTACAAGTAGATTCTAGTATCTCACGCATGCATACATTCAATTGTTACAAATCGCCTCAAACAAAAAGTGATGTTATTGATATGTTGGGCGATTGTAGTGGTGGTGAACATTGTGTATTCCGTGAAGATGGTACGCTCGAACAACTGGTTAAAACAATAGCTGTCGGCGTTTTCGATTTAAATGAAAGGACGGTTGCTCTTTACTCTGACAACCCACGTGATAACGAGCCACAATGTGTTTTGCCTTTAATATTAAAATAATTTCTTAAATTATTGCTTAATACACATTCGTATTCGTATATGTTTATCATTACTGTTATTTAAATAAAATATTAGCTCTTGTAGTAGTAATAAAGTATTAATATAAATTATATGTTAAATTAAATATATATAAAAATATACATAATAAATAATTAAAAAATTATAATTTAAAAAATTTTTTAAGGAAACCAACAGCAGTTGCTTACTATAAAAATTCATTTTTTAAATTCTTTTACTCGTCATGGGAGGAAAACTTTGTCAAAATTTATACTACACCAGAAAGATATAAAAAAATTTCAAATAAAACGAGTTAAATTCGGCTGTGTTTCTGAACTATTTAACAACAAAAAAAATTGTTTCTTATATTTTAATAATATAGCAATTATTGATTAAAATAATATTCTTTAAATACCTAATTTTGTGTTAAGCCTAAACTAAGTAATAAATGAAAGTGTTGGCAAACATTTTTTAAGCCAAACCAAATGCTAAATTAATTATTTAATAGCAAATAAGAATTTCAAATTAACGCAAAAATACTCGAAAACTATCCAGACTCGCAAATATAAGTATTTGCACTTCAGAACTTATAGCTGTGCCATTTATGGACCGATCCTGCTGAATTT
This sequence comes from Thelaira solivaga, assembly GCA_947397855.1. Classification (NCBI taxonomy): domain Eukaryota; kingdom Metazoa; phylum Arthropoda; class Insecta; order Diptera; family Tachinidae; genus Thelaira; species Thelaira solivaga. The sequence continues at coordinate 22,538,900 of OX377612.1, read as the reverse complement.
CAATAAAAACCTGAAGACAGTAACAACTGCTAGATTCGTATGCTAAACTCTTTCATATGTTGCCTAGAGACTTCAGAAAGTAGATTTCAATGGCTACATAGACAGACAGACGGACGGAATATACATATACACTCCTATCGCGAATAAAAGTAAAATACTTGTTACCTTGACATTTTTATTCCCCTCGAAGGGAAAATTACTATCGGGAATCTCACGTGAAATTTTTTTTAACGCAATCAGTGCATAGTGAATGTATAATAAAGAAGAATTTATTAAATTTTCTAAGCTTTCAAGAGATAAACAATAAAGTTTTGTAATTTACGAATGGTTGTTGTTGCTAAGCAGTTTTCAGTTACCAGTTACCATAAAAAATTTCTGTAATTTTATGAGATTTTAAGAGCAAAAAATAATTTTTTTTACTGAAGTAATTTATTATATGATTGGTTCTTGTAGTAAAGGTGTCAATTGTTGTAGATAAACAATTTTATCAGAAAATAATTGAATTTTTTATAGGTAGACAACCACTTTTTATTTCTTTTGCTAAAAAGTTGCTAAATTATGCTTGCTAATTTAAATTAAAAAAAAAACAAACAAAAATACTTGTGTTCGCCAGCAAAAAGTAAGTGAACAGATTAAAGCAAAAAAGTGAATAAAACAAGCGAACTAAATTATTTACGATAAGGGGAATTTGTAGGGAATACATTCAGAATTGCTATCCCAGTGAGAGTGAACAAAATTTGAGAGAAATGATATTCATGATAAAGATACTCTATAGGGTGTCCCAAGTACGGTGTAGAAATTTGAAATGAATGCCCTAGCAGAAATGTGTGATGGAAACTAACGGCTAATTTATTAGAGCAAAATATTGATATAAAAATAAATTTTTATAATACGACCTCAAGATTAATTAACCAATATAAAAATAAAAAAAAGATATTAAAAAATTTATGAAAATCAGTTTCTTTGAATTCCAATTTTTTTATTAATCCTAAAATAAATAATTAATTTCAAGAAACTGAAACTACAAGTTCTAAGAAAAACCTTTTCTGAGAACCTTATTTTTAAAAAAGAATTAAATGTTTGCAAGCACTCAATTTTAAATTAATAAAAACAGAAATTCTGTTCCAATTAATTTAATTTTTGTTTTATTTTTACATTTTTAAGCTGAATATGTGCGCAATGCTTGTGCATACAAACACGAAATTCTTTAATACATATATATATACATACTTACATACATATATTTTTACTACAACAAATACTGGATTACAAAAACAAATGAAAAGAAGGAAATTCAATGCAGAACCGGTCATACACTCACACTTCTCTATGTATTTTGACCATAATAACAATGGTGTGCACAGAATGTAAACAAATTTTGACAGCTACAAAGCCAAAACGAAGAAGACAAAAATATACTTTACCGTTTATAATTCTAAAATCGTGAGGGGTGCATAAGATGCGGTACTGTCGAATTTACCACTTTTAATTGCTTAGTACCAAAATTATACACTCGAGTATTTCATTTATTGGTGTTCAGTGAGAAGTTTTAAAAAAGGAAGAACTTCCTTAAAATGACGTACTAATGTAAAATTTTATTGTTTTTTCTGACATGTGAATGTAAATCTAAGCAGTTTTTACAGTGAATTACACAAATACAAAACGTAATTGAGAAATGATATATGTTACGTACATACTCTACTTTTTAAACCCCTTTCACAACCATCGGCTGTCTTACTTTCAAGTTAACATATATAAACGGAGACATGCTTTACAGATTTCAATTTTTTGAAAGTCTGGTATCTTTTTTCTTCTGTAGCATCTCTGCACTTAACAGCAGTATGAAAATAAAAACATAAACAAATAATTGTTATTGGATTTCTGGAAGTAGTATATTATTTTATAATAAATTAAATGATGAATTAAATAAATCAACATGAAAATTACATGTCGAATATGTAAAACACAAGAAGGGGAGTTTTTTACACTTGATAGCATGGTATCGATATATGACCAAGAATATAAGTTATTAGATATTTATAATAAATGTTTTCAATTGCGTGCTTATTTGGAAGATGCGTTGCCTCAGGTTCTGTGTTTGGAGTGTTTTGAAAAACTTGAAAAATTCTTCGAGTTTCAATTGAAAGCAGAAAAGTCTGACATAGAACTCCGAGAAAATTTATCAGAAAGTGCTGCATACGAAATGAAATCTGAATTTTTAGGCAATTGTAATGCTGGGAATATGTATATTTCAAATTCAGAAAAGATGAAAACGGAATTAGAATATATTGCAGTGGAAGCCACTTTCAAAGGTTTGGAGGATTATGATGACAATGATACAATTCTCGATAATGAAAAAATTGAGGATACAGATATTTTATTTGAACTGTACAACAAAAATGATAGCTGCATGGAGAAATATTTAAAATTTGAAAGTAAAGAGCCTGAAGAATATATCAAAGAAGAAATTGTCCAAGAAAAAGGTGACAACGAAATAAATGCACCAAAAAATAGTATACCTTTGGATGTTACATTATCTTATAAAGTTGATAATCGTTTTGACTCTGATATCAAATCTATTCAAATTTCAAGAATGGAGCTACCAATAAAATGTGATCAAGATTCAAAATCAATTTGCGAAATTAAAAAATGGCAATGTTCAGAATGTGGACGAAAATTTATCACAGAAGAAAATTTATTGCAACATGTCAAACTACATGACCAATCCGAGTTTTGTCAGTGTGAAATATGTGGTAAACAAGAATAATAATTTCATATATAAATATTTTTTTGATGTAAATCATTTTTTTTTAGGATACCAACTGAAATCCTTAAATGAATATAAAGATCATATGAAAGCTCATGGTATGGAATGCAAATTTTCCTGTGAATTTTGCGATAAAAATTTTTCTACCCGTGCCAATCTAAAAGCACATTTGTATATTCATACTAACTTACGACCATTTAAGTGTGAAATTTGTGGTAAAGCATTCCAACAAAAATCAATTTTAAAAACACATATGACTTTGCATACAGGCAAGCCCTTTGAATGTACATTATGCCACCGACGTTTTAGTAGAACAGCACATTTAAACATACATATGCGTCAACACAATAATATAAGACCATATCAATGTACTGAATGTTCTAACTCATACATGCAAAAGTCTCATTTAGATCGTCATATATCTAGCTCACATCTAGGAGTTCGATTCCAGTGTACTGTTTGTGGTAAAATGTATACAAAGAAGCCCTCCTTAAATACTCACATGCGTGAAGCGCATTGCACAACGGTATCACTTTTATACAGTTGTGAAATATGTAATTTGGATTTTACTAAACAAAAAGGGTAAGTTTTAATTAATGTTTTTCATATGTAACTTTAGATTCCTTTTAATACAATAAATAAGCAACTCTTCCTTGAGAAAGAAATATAATAATTGTTTCTTATGAAAATAATTAAAAAATAAATTGTTGCCCTCTGTGAGGTTTGAACTCACGACCCCTGGTTTACGAGACCAGTGCTCTACCACTGAGCTAAAAGGGCTCTGAGGCCTGTTGTGTCAAAATATAAATATTAGATAAATAAAAGTTGTATAAAATAACATTTAAAACAGAGATGTTCAAATTTAAAATAAAAAATTACACCAAATGAAACTACTAGTAAATAGCGCAATGTTGCGCTTGAGCGGGAGAAAAGTGCAGGAGGTAAAATCTATACATTCATGATGTGTTTCCTTTTGATAATCCTATGTGGTTAACGTTTGCTTATCGTAAATAATATTTTGTGTTTTAATTTATTTTAATAAAATCGCAATAATATTGAGCCAAGGGCAGACATTAGGTACATCTCTATAAGATTATGAAAAATGTTTATGCCAGTTAAAAGTTAATATGTAATATTTGACAAATTTTTTATTTCGTCATAAAATTCTATTTTTCATGTGTGTTAAACAATTATACGTTTTTCGTTCCAGATTATACTATCATTTGAAAACGAAACACCCTGGTTACAAAAAGAACTAGTCATTTTAATAAAGAACAAAAAAAAAAGTAAATAAAATGCAATATTTTTTTTTTTTTCTGTTTAATATATTGAATTGAATTTAATATAAATATGTACATAAATATTTAGAATACAGCAATAATAGTTCTATCAAAATAAAGGCTTATACATATATACTAGTTAATAAGCTGTCTAATTATTTATTTAAATTCCTCTTCTTACTGGTTTTGGGGCAAATAATATTTTGGCGGGCTTACAAAGCTCCAGCTCTGTACCTGGTCTCACTGCCAAGCAAAGTGTTATTTCTACAGAAGAAGCCTCAGTCCAAACAGAGTGCGATAGCAGTATGGTGGTTCTTAGACGAACATTTGTCTCATGTGCTCCCTGTTCAGTCATTATTTTCCTGAAGTCTGATAACTTAGGAACAACCGTGTGCAAGTGCTGGTCAGGATACTTTATTTTTATACGCACATCCTGTTTTTGTGTCTCTTGCAGATTATCTATTTCGGCAACAAAGGATAGAGCTGCAATCAGGCCAGCAGTTACTTTAATAACGTTATCTTGTGACATTTGAGGGCATGGTTCTAATATGTTGGCCATACACATTTTAATGTTTACATTAGCTGGCGGCATGCAAACTGCTGAAGCTTTTTGTACTAAAGGCAAAATTTCTCGAAATACCTTTCCAGGTTTTGGATCCACTATATTAGATAATTGATTCAGTAGTAGTGTTGTCAAGGGATCAGGCTGAGAACTTTGTTTTTCATCTAAGAAATTGCTGATATCGGATGCCGTTTGTAGCAACATTTGGCAAGGTCCTAATGCACTTTGCGATCGATCACGAACTACTAAAACCAAGTGCAGGGCACTGGCTCGTAAACAAATTTGTTTAATTAGCAACATATCGCTATATGTAAGTCCTGAAAATATATGTTGAAGTTTTAAACAGTTACGCACCAATTGGGCTAAAGATTCTTTTAAGGGTGCTCTACTATACTGTGATGTAGTACAACATTGTAATTGTTCAATTTGTATTTGAGCAGCTAAGAATGTTTCTAAAAAATTAGCTGTACCCCACATTTCTGGATCAATTTCTCCCAAACGCTATGAAAATTAAAGTTAGTATCTTAATAGTTACATACATATAAGAATTAAATAAATTTGTATCTTCTTACCTTTAAATTATCTTGTGCTGTCTTTAAAAGCGGAACTCGATCCTTAGCTATTGAAAATATATCATTTATATGAGACAGTATTGTTTCCAAATATTCCCGAGAGTTATTTGGATTAGTTAACTCATCAATTGTCTTTTTGTTCGAAGCACCTTCAATTGGCAACTGTGGAACTAAGGTCGGCATAGCATCGCGTAAATATGCGTAGTGTTTTAGAGTTACATCAGGAAATAGACTTATAATAGGGACTAAATTTGCAGCGGCATTAAACAAAAGAATTAGAATACACAAATAAGCTGGATCCTCGACATCACGCTCAGCACTATCGAAAAATGGATGATCTTGGAGAAGATGAGATGTCACAGCTAAACAAAGATTCGGATGTTTTTGGCCTACTTTACGCATGCAACCAAATGCAGAAAGTTTATCTTGTGGATATTTCGATAGAACATCTAAGAGTTTTTGTACAACCATTAATAAGCAGGCCTGAGTTGACACGCGGCAAGCGCCTAACATTAGATGAAGACCTTCACGTACTTCTACCGAAAAATCTTCCAATGAAGACAACATAATTTCCAATTGGTCTTCACGTAAAACTATATGTTTAGCTATCGCCGTCAAACTGTAAATTGCCTTGAGGCGTACTTCTTCAATTTCATCATTGAACATATCAACAAGAAAATCTAAGCAAGTTACTGCAAAATCTGGATGTTTTAGAGCCAATTTACACATAGAATCTACGGTAGCAATGCGCACTTCGAGAAATTCATCCTCTAAGCCGTGAACTAAAGCCCCACATGCACCACTAGCAATTAGGGAAATTGTATCGGTATCTATTTCTTCTTGTGGCGCATCATCTGCCCAGCGCTTTCCAGAAGACCATTCTCCAGATGCCACAAGTTGAGCACCTCTTTCGTGAGCGGTTTTTTTGCGCCTTAAATTACTCATTAATTTTTTATCCAAAGTTTGATGTAGAAATTCAGAGCTAACCATAGTCATATCACCCAAATGATCGGCAGCTTGGACGCGTATTTGAGTACACAAATCACATAATGCAGCACACACTTTACTGAAAGCTGCATCTACAAGCCGCATTTCTTCCTCATCTTCTGGGCCACAAGAGATCATATGATCTGGGTGTAAAATTCCCAACTGAAATACTAATTGTAGAGCTTGTTGTCGAACACATTCATAATCATCTTGCATTCCTGATACAGCTCTTTTGTACAAGGAAGGAGATAAAATTGCACCTCTTCCCCCTAGACACAAGATAGATCTTAAACTTTGTGCCCTTACACCAGAATCTTGAGAATCAGCATAGTGGGCTATAGTTTCGATCACACCCTTTTTGGCGTCAGTTAAAGCCACAAAGGCTGATAATACCATCAAAGCATTCTTTTGGGTTTGATGTGATTCAGAGCACAGTTGTTGCTGCGCAAAGTGAGCTATTATTGTTATATGCATTGAAGGCAAATGTTTCAAATTCTGAGCTCCAATTTTATATAGACTGTATAGACCTTGAGCAATAACCTTTTGTGATTTTTCATATTTGAGTACTCCTATAATCTCATCAATCAAAGCATTAACAACCTCAGCAATACGAACGTGTGCAAAATCCGCAAGTAGTCCTAATATCATTACCCTCACCGTTGTATCGCCATCACGTTCCTGTCGAAAAATATCTATCAATTTGCTGATGATCTCGTGAAATTGATGGATCTGACAATCATCCAACACTAACTCATCAGCTATCTTGACTAATAATTCCAAGAGATCTTTACTGTTTTGTGGTGGGACTGCTCCCAACAAATGAATTGCTTGTTGTAATTTATTTGTTGAAGAAATACTTTTATTGGAAGTTTGAATACGAATTTTCTTATGAGCTGGTTGTACTGTATACTCCACGGTCTCCGTCACAGAAAGAGGCCTTTTAGCAGCCACTGATGTAGTCGCCATCGTAATTTTCTTTAGTTTCGACACTGACCAACAATTTCACAAAATCAGGAAACAACAACCAAATCGAATATAGTATATGCCAACCGTTTGGATAATTTTTTATTTAATTTTATGCCGCAACGATATGAACAGACCGTACCGACTTTGACACACAGCAAAATGAAAGGAAATTCAAAACAGAAAATACATGTCACCATACATACATCAGGTAACATTTTTGGTACAGCTGATTATCTTCTGTTCTGGTTACTACTTGACAAAGTATGCTAATGTTTATGGTAGCTATCAAAATTTTTTGTAGTACATATACAAGAAATAAAAATTTACACTGCAAAATACAAGTAGCATAGATTACCACAAGTAGTTTTTGCGAGGTTAGACATGGAAAATACATGGTAAGCTTAGTTGCGCCACTCTTCAGTTTATAGGAGAGAGGAAGGAAAAATGTAAATTGGATACAAACTTACTGCAAAAAAGAAGAGAACTTGCTTGAATGCCGAATGAATAATAATGCTAAAATTGCCGAAACAAAACATGTGTGTGGCCACAACGGCATTTTTAAGAGATTTTAGAAAAAGTTGACCATCTTAAATCGCTGTCTATTCCCGCACTTATATTGATAATTCTTAAGTATTATTAGTAAATTCGTAAGTATTATTAGTAATGGTGTAACAATTTAAAAAATAACCTGGTTAGCCGACTGCTTGCTTTTTGCACGATTTGTTCGTTGTTGACACGTTAATTTAAAAATTCTGTACACCCAACCCATTACAATAAAATATGATTTACCAATTTTTCAATGCAATGTGCATCTAAAATTTTATTATTACTTGTAAAACACAAACGTAAACCTAAATAAATTTGTATTTAATATTTAAATATTATTCATTGAAATACAAAAGGACCTTGTTACTGGAAATAACCTAAAATTGTAGTTTTAATTAAATTAGTATTAAATGTTATTTGATTCAAATTCTAATCACTAGTTTAATCTTTTCTTCTTTTTTTAGCAGTACTACTTGAAGCTTTTTTGGCCATATTTAAGAACTGATCTAGACCAAATGGATCTTCTTCTTTTTCAAACTGAACGGGACCACTACGTGAAGTTGCACCGCTACCACCAACTCTTGATGTACCTGAGAATTCCTTATCCGGTACAAAACGCTGAGTATTAACAATACGATCTAAATCTGCTCCATAAGCATCATTGTCAACTTGTTTACTTGGTCTGTATAAATGATTGCCCAAAGAGTTTGCTTCACGCCAAGGCTTGTCATATACATTATAGGCTTCATCGTCGCCATATCCAGAATCCATACCTTTTGTCGTATTAAAAAGACGTTGATCAAATAATGCTTCACCACTGCCAGTCGACTTAGAAGGTAAACCAAGTGCAATTTGTTCGGAAATGTCACGCTCTCGTTCTTTTTGTAGTTTCAAACGCTTATCAGGGGCTGCCCTTGCTAGATTACGATCTCGCTGCCTTTCTCGGTGGCGCTCGGCTCGAAGTTCATTACGTTCTCTGGCCTCAGCGCTAGTTCCAGCAGATTCTTCTGTTGGATTACGTATACCAGCACGCTCTTCTCGAGCCCTTTGTGCCATCATCCGCAACATATCTTCTTTTTTTTCCTTTTCTTTTTGAGCCAATTTCTTTTCTAATTGAGCTCTGGCCTCCACGGCTTCGCGCGCTTTTCGATCGGCTATATATAAAGCTTCAGACATTTTTGCGAACTTTTCGTTAATGTGAACTTGTTGGAGACCTCTACCATCGGCAGCTAATCGTTTATCCAATGGTATAGTATAGCCTTTAGCATTTTTCCAATTAGATATACAGGGAGGAATCTTCCACTCTTTTTGTTCTTTTACTGTTACTTTTCGAGATGGTGAATGCAAAACAGGCGCTGGAGGTGAAGGGGGTCCTCTGGGTATTTTTTTATTAATTCGAAATTTAGGTGGTTCCATTGGATCTACTTGAGCTTCTACCATCCGTATTATACGTTGTTTTGCTCCCGAATTGAAAGCATCCCCTTGTTGAGAAGGTGTATAACGAATATACTGCGCGGGTGCACCTTTCTCGGCATGTCGGACAGGCATAGCAGCTGCAATTTTTTGGCTTGTCAACTTTTCTAAAGCTTTTCTAGTTTCTTCCGTAGTATCAGCTATAGTTTCAGCATCTGGCCTTTGTAATTCTTCTGCGTCCTCAGATAAAACTTCAGCGGGCAATAATTGAGAAATTGACGAATATACTATCTTATCTTTACCATGGCCTTGGCGCGCTATTGCATCATACTTAATTTTCCCTTTTTCATCTAAACGAACGGCTAGGGCATTTGATTTTTTACCTAAATTTGCTGGAGCGCCCATGCCTAAAGGGTATTGAGCCACATGTATCTCTGGAAAAGCACCGCCATCACCAAAATCGGCTTCTGTTCGCGGCACCCAATCTTTGCGCTGTCCGTAAGGAGGTGCTGCTATTTTAGCTGATACCAGTGCACCAATTTTTGGAGCACCTTTAGCCGCCACGCGTCTATCGTCTTCACGATCCCATACAGCATTTGAGGGTATTGGCAAAAGACTAGATAACGACATAATGCACACCACGATTTGTTTATAAAAAGTGTGAATTGAAAACGAAAATTAAAACTGACTAAATTGAAAGTTTATCTTAAATGGTTAAATTTGGTTAAAAATCCTTATAACAATTGCGAAGAAAACACTGACCAGGGCGAATTTAAAGATATAAATTCGCTTTGACACTGACAACATACTTTTCGCAGAGTTGTAAAAACTGTACTCGTTTAACAGTAGCTAAAAATGGTTCTTCAATAAACTAAAATAAATTAAGTACAAAAAATAAACTGTTTGATTTGTTCACGGCGATAACTAATTAATTAATTACAGCACTGAATGTCAAAAAGTTTACTTACAATTAAAAAAATTTAATAAAGAAGAGTGATTTTTGAAATCATTCCTGGTCGATCTAACACAACACAGGGTACCATATAAATCATATGGCCGGCGTTACCACATCACCGTTATCATCATAACAACGGCTTTGTTTTCTGATCAGCGATCGTCAACAAGTATATATCTCTTTATTTTATATAAACATGCATATGAACAAGATTATAAGCATATCACCAGGAACATTTAATATAAATGGATGTCTATACGTATAGTGAAAAGTAAATACCAAGTTCTAGCACACAATATAAAAAAATATATTATGTTGGAAAGTTTTTGAACGAGGTTTTTCTTTTTAAAGTCAAATTTATAAACGAAAAGTATATTTATAATGGCTTCCTTAGAAACATCGACAACTACCTGTAGAGTTTGTCTGAGAGAATCATTGGAATCTTACTTTGAAATGAATAAACTATGTTATTTTTCTTCCGATAACAAAAATTTCAGCGAGGTGCTTAATTTTTGCACGCATCTGGAAGTGCAGGTGGACGATGAATTTCCTCAAAGGATTTGTGCATTGTGCGCAAAGGAATTGCAAAATGTCTATGAATTTTTGCAAAAAGTATTAACAAGTAATAGAAAATTGAACAAACTGAAAGAACGCTTAAGTAGAACCAATAAAGATGTTAAAAAATATGATAATTATATAAAGGATCCTTTAGAAAACGCAACAGACAATGAGGATACATTAGATAATGTAAGTATGATAATTACATTAAATTGAATAAAAAATTGATTTCTCAATCATAAAATACTTTCATACACGCACATTTTAGGACAGTAAATCTGAGGAAAATGACAAATATTCTCGTACTTCATTTGGTAAATTTATTTTTGTTGTATAATGTACTATATTTTACAACATTTTCTATCGTTCTTAATCATAAGATAATGCTGATAATAACTGTGAATATTTCCAAGTCAACGAGATTCTTATCTCTTCGTCTACTGATAATGATGATAACAATAGTAACGATTTCTTTAAATCTGTAGACTCACAAATTTTTCCTCAAGGTAATTATGCTAAAAAAATCTTATTTAATAACTCACATATACATATGTACATACGTACACATATACATTAAAAGGTCGTTTGAAATGTGAAATCTGTCGTAAAGCGTACTTCACGAATGTGGGACTGCAGTCACATATGGACATCCATTTACCAAAAAAGAAAAATATTTCTAAAGTAGCGTTAAAATCTGGCGAATGTATAAAAAAGAAGAAAACAATTAAGGCGGACATTATACTTGAAGAAAATTTAAAGGACCGTAACATAACGCACGATGGAATTAAGACGAAATTACGTAAAGCAAAGAAAATGTTTCCATGTGAAGTTTGTGGTAAACAAATGATATCCGCTTCCAAATTAAGGTAAGTAACAAATATTTTAGAGTCTTTGATATGCCAATATTTGAAAATTTGAATACAATATTATTTTTTATCGATTATAAATACATATGTACATCACATTTATTGGTATCTTCAACTGTTTTCAAAATTTTTTTAAATATGTACCTATTAATTCCACATTCAAATTACCAAATTTATTATTTTTCAGATATCATATGGTAATGCATACAGGCGAAAAGGATTATTTGTGTACAATATGTCGTAAGTTATATTTTTTCTAATTTAACGTAATTTAAATATCTAGTTTTGAATATTAAAAAAATATAACAAATTAGCCTTGGTGTAGATTTATTTTGTATGAATTTTTTAGTTCATAAAAATTGAACAACTAATTTTGTTTTAAAATATTTGAATAGCCAAAGCGTATTCAACAATATATGCTCTAAAACATCATATGCGTGCTCACACAGGAGAACGTCCTTATGAGTGCAAATTTTGTGGTGGCCGTTTCCTAAGACCAACTACACTTAAAAGTCATATGCGACGTCACACTGGTGAGCGACCGTACGGTTGTGATATTTGCGGCAAGCGTTTCATACAACACTCATCAATGGCTACACATATGAAGCTAAATCACATGGATAAAACTATTCCTTGCCCTTATTGTGACAAAAAATATGCCCGACAAACTGACTTAAATACTCATTTATTGAGCCACAGTGGTGATAAGCCATTCAGCTGTCAAATATGCCCAAGTCGTTTTACTCGCCAATCTAATCTAAACAAACATATAAATCAACATCACAATAATGCAAATTTTGGAGATAAAAAAGTTAAAACTAAGGGTAACGGTGAGACCGTACTAATTGCAAGTTGTGAAAATAAGGATTTATCTACGGGATGTATATTTGAAAAACCATCATGTTCATTAAATTTGAAATAAGTGTGTAATCAATCCGCAAATTACGTCACTCAATATCCGGCACATTCGATATCGAATGACGTAATTAGTATCATTTTACAAAAAAAAAAAATTAACAAGTGAAAAATTTTTATGTAAAACAAGTGCAATATATATTAAATTAAATTAAAATGTAGTGTTATTCGTAAAACAGCAATTTAAAAATGCTTATAAAATAAAGTCATTCCTTATTACAAGATATTATTTTCCCATTCTAAAATTTATTGTATAGTTTAAAAACCTATATTGTAGCGGTTTCCGTCTACAAAACAAAATTATTTTTTTTAATAAGCGGCACCATTTTTCTTGGTTTTAGAGCATATAAAACCATTCGCATCTGTATGATTTTTACATTGAGCTGCGATGCGTTTTCTTTCGCATCGCAATAGAGAGTAACTCCCCCAGGTCAAACATTTGCTTTTAAAACCCTTCATTGCAAGTAAGAAGCTTGTGATTCCGTTTGTAATTTCCTGTAAAGTATATACGATTATATTCTGATCCTTATAAATAGCGAAGTCCTTAGACAACGTACAGAGATTAACATACCAATCTATCAGTTGTCTGTCTTTCAACTGGATTGGTCCATAAATGGCGGAGCTATGAGTCAAACCGCGACTACCTCTGAGTGGGCTTTTGCGTATTTTGTCTAAAATGCAAAACGGACAAAAAACGTGGTAGGCAGTTTTATCAGAAATGACAGTCATAATATCTGTGCAAAAAAAAATGAGAACAATCGGCCCACAAAAGGCCGAGGAATATCAAAAATAAAACCGAAATTTTCGATTTTTTTTTTGGAAATTTTTAAGATGTACATGTGTGTAATGTATGTACACTAGAGCAATGTACAAGCATCCTGAGAGCTTACAAGCACTTTTTATTATAAAATATTACTCATATTTGTAGTGATGTGTGGCTTTCTGCATTACTCTAGTATGCACACAAACACGAAATCAGTTTATCGGTCTTATATAAATGTGTGTGCCTTTTAAATGCCTTGTGTAAAAAACACTACAAACACAAAAATATATAGTAAAGCTACGGTCACATTACACAAATATTTGTCGAAATAAGCGTAACCACTACTTTTTAAAAAATATTTTTATAGTCTAACATGACTTGTATTACACAAAATTAATTCAAATAATTATTTATCATTATGGGCCATGATCGCATCGCGACCTTTAAGGTCTATTGTGCAAATAATATAATAATGCAAGTACATGTATTTTAATTAAATTAATAAAAAAATCTAAAGCAATATTTCTTCAAAATATATATAAAGGCATAGTGACATAGCTTATTTCGACAAATACTTGTTTAACTATAGCTTAAGAAAGATGCTAGAGAAGATTTTTTGGGTATTTTAATTTCTTTGTTTGAAATTAAATATTTATTAAAAAATGTTTGCAAATACTTTCATTTAAATTGAATTTATTTTGCATTCTTAATGGATCTTTCTTAGAATTTATTTTTTATGTAAAAATTGTGCACCAGACATTATATTGCTTTTAAAAATAAGGAACAGATTTTTTCTTAGATCACGTTAATTTGAATTTCTTTAACTTTAATTAATTATTTATTTTAGAATTAACAAAAAAAAAAAAAAAAATAGGTATGCCAAGATAATTATTTTAATAAATATTTGCAACTTCTTTTTTATACTATTTTGTTTTTTAATATTTAAGAAAAATGTGAAAAGTGAAAAATATTAATAATATACTATAGTGAATGAAAGGTATAGAAGACGAATTTAATTTTTTCGAAATTAGTTTTTAATTAGTCAGCAATAAAAACGTATCTAGCAGCGATATGCTATGTATGTACTAGAGCAATTTACAATCATACTTGAAGACTTACAAGCACTTTTTATTATAAAATATGACACACATTTGTAAAGATTAAGTATGCTTGTGCAGTGCTCTAGTCTGTCTGTCGTACGTAAAATATTAACCTGCACTGAATATCATATTGTGAAATGCACAAATATTTTTCATTTATTATTTTTTCTTAAAATATCAAGTACTTACATTGTTGTTTCTACGTCATATAAAAATAATAATAACGTAGGTTATTATAATTCTTTTTGCAATATATTTACGTATTTACATAAATTTAATTCTCTTTTTCAGTATTTTATATGTATATTTTTTCATGAATGTGATATTTTGTTTTCATATCAAGACAATAATAAAAAAAATTAAAATCTCTTAATATTTCAAATTATACACAAAAATAAATGAACGAATTATAAAAAATATATGTATATATAAAAATGTATATTAATAATTTTAAACTAAACTAATAATTTAAGAAAAAAATATATGTACGGCGTACGGTAGTAAAGAATAAACCAAAGCATATGTTCACCCTAAGTTAAAATATTTAATAAAAAACAACAAATGTCTTGAAAGTTTTTAACAAGAGCACTTGTATGTTTATCTATTAAGAGATTGTTTCTAGTTTTAGTAGAAAACAATTAAATTAGTTTAACTTGACAAGAATTGTTTAGAAATATTTAAATTTTCAAGATATTTATATTTAAAAATATGTAATGTTATCTATATCTTTATTTTGTTTTAGCAAGAATATTTTTAGAAATATGATTTTTTTTGCTTTACATCTAGAAGAGATTCACGCAAAAAACACAACTTCATGTAAAACATTTAATTTAGTGCGCCTTAACAGAGATTTATAATGAATTTTTGAAGAATTAAACAAAATGTCAGTAACTTATTGAAGTTATTTTTAGGTGTGGCCTCCATACATATTTTTTTATGTCGAAATATACAATTAATAGTGTAATTTAACATTTTCAAGAGGGAGGAGAAAATGTTCATAAAAAAGAAAATTCTAATAACTTAATTTTATTTATAAATATATTTATTAAATTTTTTTGGGAACTATATAGATATAATTTGAATTATATTCAGATGAAAAAGCATTTGATAACAAAAATTTTAAAACTAATAAAGTCTGAAGGATTCTCTTCTGCAAAGAGCAATGAATTCAACCACAACAACGGCACAAGCATTTTAAAGTGACATTTTTTTTTTTGGAGCGCATATTGAAATTCTTTTAGAATCTTTGTCAATTTTCACAGGTCTAAAAATATACATATAAAAGACTAATTACATGTTAAGTGCATTATTTTGCAGTAGACACTTTCTTTTATATTTTCTCCTCCTCTTCAAACAAGTGTTGTCTTTTACGAATAGTTGCAGTTGAGTTTAAAATTGAAAATAAAATCTTAAAAATATTTTTTTATTCTCTTAGTATTTAAATTATTTTATTTAAAAAATCAGTATATTTTTATTATGTATTAATCTTGCAGATATATCCAGTCATTTTGTATAAACTCAGTAGTAGCGTTTTAAAGTCGTTAAAAAGTTATCTACATACATATGTATTATTTTTATGGGACGACCTTGTAGCCAGCAATTTCTTGAGATTTGCAATAATAGTTGTATACTAAAATTTTAATTGCATGTTTAAACATACATACATAGATATCTGATAGGTATTCGCCATAACCGGTGTAATTTGGATGAGTCGGTTGAATTAAGTTTTCTTTTATTATTTTTTTTTTTAGTTTTTATTTTTCTTCACTTTTTTTGTTTATTATAACATAATTTATTTTACGATAATTTTTAGATGGTATTTGCTTAATTTTTGTAATTTTTCTTACAGGGGATAATGATGCTTTCAATTTTACTATACGCTTAGCTGCTTCTTGTTCACCATTACTGCTATAATTTATCTTTTTTGATACACCTTCTATTCGCCTGTCATAATTAACATTATCGATATTTGCTACAGTGGGCGGGAAGGTAGATGTTCTTCTAATAAATTTGTATTTATTTAAAAGAATTTTATTCTTTTTTATTAAACTATTCTTGGCGTCATCATGTGTTTTACTGCTCAAGTCGTTAGATGATCTTATTGTTTCCAATTGTTTTTTGTTGCTGGCAATGTTTGCAGTATTTGTACCGGTTTCTGTTACATAATTTAATGTCTTAGTTATAAAGGAGTCGTCTTGTTGTTTTAAATTTTGACATTGATGTTTTAGCTCTTTCATATTATTACGGCTGCTATTTAATTTCTGTCTTAAACAATGTCCGGTCTGTTTATATTTATTATGTTGTGTTCCGTCCACGCTGTCGAAAGCGTTTAATATTAATGTGTTTTCTACCGTTGTGTTACTCGTCTTATTGGTGCACGAATTTTTCTTTTTGCCTGTTGTGCTGTCTGGGTGCCTGGTGTTGGTGCCGGGCTAAATATAAAAATTTATTTAAATTTAATAAATTAATTACAATAAAATATAAATGTATAAAGGCTAGGAAATTTAAAAGGATACATATATGTATACACACAGATCACAAAACAAACAAAATACCTTATGGAAGTTATTCAAACTTAAAAAGAAAAACTTTTATATATAAACCTTAAATTTCGAAGCAAACTTGTGTACGAGTATGTTTAATATCGCATAACAGATAACATATGAATTACACTTTTATATGAATTCAAATTAACATTTCAAAACATAACATAAAGTATATAGTTCATTCCGAATTAACTCAAACAACTTAATAAAATAATTAATTTATTATTATTATTATTATTTACAAATGTATATGTTAATATCAAAATTTGTTAGGTTTTTAGTTCAACTGTATTAATTTCATTATAATTAAACGAATAAATACTAATTGTTTTTAGTCCAGTTAAAAATTTTTATAACATACTTTTCGAATTATATTTTAATGAATAAGGAAAGTGGTTTCCTGGTTTAATTATATTACACAAAGTTTCTTTCGGACTGGACCTGACATCGTTTGTCAAACCGAGAAACCACCGCAAAACATTATCAAAGAAATTGTGTATTTAAAAATTATTAGGAAATCATCAATTTACATAAGTATAGTCTTGTTAGTTTTATGATCTTGCCGAACGTACGTTTCCTGTCTTTCCTGACACAATTTCAGGCTTATCGTGTTCTTTATAATCAATTTGTACTTACGCGAATATATTACTAGATACAGGCGCGGCACCTGCATTAAATTGGAAAGGTGCATTCGGCGT
Source organism: Thelaira solivaga (assembly GCA_947397855.1). Lineage (NCBI taxonomy): Eukaryota > Metazoa > Arthropoda > Insecta > Diptera > Tachinidae > Thelaira > Thelaira solivaga. Next base: position 22,521,406 of record OX377612.1, on the reverse strand, counting down.
GCCCTGCAAAAGAATTTTAAAATTTTCGATTTTTAATAATAAAATATAAAATAAAAATTGAGATATATGATCTACTTTCTAAGAAGTCTGTATGTATATTCTTTAAGCCAAATACTTTCAGATTATCATTGAAAATAATGCAATATATGTAGTGTATGTGTACTCGTATGTCCAATGTTTCCATTAATAATAAATCTCCATCTCTTGGCTTTGCAATAGTTTTCATAAATTACAATTACTTTCATTTAAAAGTATATTGTCATAATTAATAAAAAATTTGCAGAAATAACTTTTTTTTTCAAATACCTTATATAAATTATACAAACTAAAATAAAAAATGAGTTTTAAGCTGATTCGCAAGTCGAAATTGCTTAAACGATTAAAAAATTCAAATTTAAAAATCTATCCATATATAAATATAAATTTGTATTTTTTTTCTAAACATTGTTTTTAAAAAAAAAAAAATGGATTAAAGAATATAATTGCTATATAAGATGGTTAAAAGTTAGTAGGAACAGCATGAGTAAAGAATGATTAATCAACAAAATATACATTTCATAACATAAACATGCTAACTTTGGAATTCCTGTATACTTTGAAATGATTGTCTTGTAATAACAACAAAACTGAAGATGATAACTACATATGTATGTTTTATTCCTGTCAGGTTTGTTCTGTGTTGATGAGTATATTTGTCTTTACTTTACCTCTAAAACACCACGATTAAAATTGAAAACTGGTGCTGATGGAGTTGCGCCAAATTGAAAAGGTTTCGTTGAACTTTGTGTCTATGTCATAACGTTTTAGAGATAACCCAAAAGCATTTGTTGTTTGATTTTTGTATTCAAAGTTTCACAACAGTGAACACAAAACGGTACGGTAGATAGATGATACAATTACAATTTTTTAAAAATTTATATTTAATAATATTTGTTATTGTTCGATTATTAAAAAATAGAAAGGATACAATTTGATGAAATGAAAAAGAGAAGAAAATATCAAATTATTTTTTACTACATTTTTAATCTATTCATATAAAATAATGAATTATGTACTATATAGCAAACTAAAAGGCCGTTTATGCAGGCAGATAAATCTGACATGTATGTTTATGCAATATTTTTATATTTTATTTTTCTTAAATTTAACTTTCCAAAATTGTTAACAAAATTTTAATAGGATCAAATGAAATGCTTATCTTTAAACTTTTTTTGCATGTGTATTATGCATAATCTACTTTAAAATCTCATACAAATTAGAATCATATTTATCTGCTGTATAGAAGCTCTTATTATAGGTTTATTTGAGAAACAACATACCTCAGTTATTCCAGTAAAATTAAATGTAGGTTGTTGAGTGGTTGTTGTACCTCCGAAATTAAATGTTGGTTTGGTTGTCGACGCGGATGATCCGAAATTGAAACCCCCCTAAAATTTTTTTTATATGAATAGTCATATTTGCGCAATTTAATCACTATTATGTAACGAATTATAAAAATTATATACTTACACTTGTGCTTTGTGTTGTTGCAGCAGTACCAAAACTAAAAGCTGCTTCTGATTTTTTAACCTCAGTAGCGTTTGTTTTTATGTTACTAGATGAACTACCAAAACTACCAAATGTTGTACCCGAGGCTGCTATACTTCCAAAAGTTGGTGTAGCACTTGTTGACGAAGTAGGACCACCAAATGGTGATAAACCAAAGGCTGATGCTGGAGTTACTGTATTGCCACTTGAATTAGCCCCAAATATACTTGTGACAGTTGATGTTGGGGTAGTGCCAAATAAATTTGTACCAGAATTGGTTGGTCTTAATGTGGTTGTACCTGAAACGGATAAAGTTTCACCAATATTTGTTGACTGAGCACCAAAAATTGGCGATGTTTGCTGTTGGTTAGCTGCATTAGTACTACAGGAACCAAATGCGCCGAATACAGACGATTTGGCAATGTCTTTATTATCATTTTCATTTCCGGGCGATACAGCATTAGATGATGATGTAGCTTGCGTTGAACCAAATATAAAGCTGTTTTTAGGCCACGTTGTGCTTGTACTAGTTACAGAGGCCACAGTTGAAGCTGTTGTCATCACTGTTATATCATCTCCTGGACTAGAGCCGAACACGAAACAGCTGGCATTTGATTGAGAAGATTGCGAAGATTGCGAAGTGCTGCTTGATGCAACATTTCCAAACACTGGCAGTATCGACTTTGTTCCACTTGGCTTTACCAATACACTACTTTTGGCTTCTACACCACTGCCCCCACCAAATGACCCAAAAACAGGAAGTGATTTTTTTGATCCAAATGCTCCAAATTGTAAGTTATTTAAATGTTCTGGGTTATTTGTCGAGGAACTAACAGTAGACAAATTATTATTGGCAGGAGGATTGACAGAGGAACCAAATAATGGAGCTACAGAGGCATTAGATGAACTAGTACTTCCACTAAAAGAACCAAAAATATTTGTTGAGGCAGGTGTTGTAGTTGTCGTCGACGAACTTGACAAGGGTGATGTTTTGATTGTTGCGCTCGTAGTAGTAGTAACAGCTGATGTGGAAGTAACAGCCGCAAATAATGTATTTGAGGTATTTGCTGCTGTAGTTACAGCTGTATTGCTTGATGATTTACTTCCAAAACTAAAACTACTAAACGCTGGTGCTGTTTGTAAGTTTTGAGCAGGTGAAATTAAAGCATTTGTGCCAAAACTAAACATTGGCTTTACAGTTGCTGTTGCGACAGATGTTGTTGTAGGAGCTGTAAATGTTGTAGCATTCAAAGAGCTGCTAACAAAAGGTATACCTGATGATGATGATGTTAATGAATTCTTATTTGTTGTTGATGATCCAAACACAAAATCCGAATTAGTTGTGGGCTTTATTGTTGCTGGATCTTTAAAATTAATGGTATTGGAAGCTTTCTTTACTTCTATTACATCTGTAACATCTTTTGTTGCTAATTTGTTTCCAAGCGAAAACCCTCCAGTTGTTGACGATGCCGCATTGGCGCCGAAAGTAAAAGCAGGTACGGCCGCTGGTTTATCACTATTAGAGTTATCAGAACTGATAGTCTTTGTAGGCAAAGAAAATTTGACGCTTGCTGAACTCGTTACAGCAGCGGAAGACAATGTTGGAGTTGACGTAGTTAGTGTTAATGTAGAAGGATTTGAACCAAATACAAAACCTGTGGGCGATGTTATAGTAGCTGACGATTTGTTAATTTTTGGTTCATCTGTAGATGCTGGGACAGCAAACTTAAACCCTGTAATTTGGTTATTGCTATCTGTTTCATCTTTTTTACATTCACTGATGCTGGTAGTTGCGGGCTTAATTCCGAATTGGAAACCTCCTAATACGGGCGATACCACTCCAGTTTTACCCAAGTCGGGTGAAAGTTGTTTTTCAGATTTATCGGATAATTTTTTCCTTAAGTCTTCTTCTTTAGGGTTATTATCACTGGTACCAAAACCAAAAGTAAATTTAGATGCAGCAGTAGCTCCAAATTGAAATTTAATTGAAGTTGAAGTATCTGCAGTTGTAGTTCCCGACTTAGGCTGTTCACAACAAGCACATTTTGTGCGGTTAGCATCATTGCGGGTCATACAAGCATCACACTCCCATTTTGAGGCTTTTTGTTCGGCTGCTAATGTCTTGAAACCTGCATCCGCTTTCAATTGAGACGCACCTGAAGTTGTCGCATTTTCTAATCCGGGTTTTTTAGTTTGGCAAGCTATACATTCATTCAGTTCACTTTTATTAGAAATCATACAAGTTTGACATTTCCAAGTACCAGGTTTAGGTTTGAAGGCATCGCCAAACGAATTTTTAATAGCTGATGAAGTTGTTGTGTCACTTTTCGGCACCCCACTTTTATGTGGTGTTTCACAGGCTACACAATTAGTAACTTCTTTTTTATTACGTATCATACAAGTGTCACATTCCCACTCATTTGAAGATATTTTGAATTGTTCGCCAAAAGACGGTGCTGACGTATTCGTAGATTGCTGAAGCATTAAAGACTCGTGTTTACGAGGCGTTTCACAGGCTAGACATTTATTTATATCTGATTTATTACGTATCATACATACTTCACATTCCCACTCATTAGATGACTTTTTAAATTGTTTACCAAAGTCAGATGATACATTTTGGAAAGCTTCTGGGAACTCTTTTTCTGTTCCACTGGATTTATCTAAAATTTGTGGCAAGGCGAAGGTTTTACTAAGAACATCTAAGCAAGAACCCTCTTTCAGTTGAGGTTGTTTCGGTTCAGTATTGGTTTTATCTGACACTATGACATCGGCTGGGGGACTAAACTTATATTTATCTATTTCATTCTTATTAACAGTGTGAACTGGAGGTAAATCTCCAACAATTTTTATAGGTTCAGAAAATGTAAAATTTTTAGATTTTAACATTGTTATAGATTGACTTGTAGATAGCTTGTTATCTATGGTTGCATCTGAAGTTTCTTTTAACGAACTTATAGGTAAAATATTAAATGCATGAGAAGTATTTGTAGATTCTATATTTTCCATATTTAAAGTTTCAGCAGTCGACAACAATTTAAATACAGAATTATTTTTATCAGAATTTAAACTTTTATTTATTTTTATGTCGATTTTGGGCACAGATTCCATAAGAGGAAACACTATATTAGGCAAATTAACGGGTGGAGGCGGTTCTTCGTCATGTAAACCTCTAGATACAATTGAAGGTCTTAATGAATTTGCCACTTTGTTTCTTATTTTATTTGTATGTTTTTGTTTATCTTGTTCTGAAGATTTATGTTCAACAATTTTTGAGCTTGTAACATCCGGTAATGTGTACTCAGACATTGCTCCAGAATTTTCAACAGAATTTTGGGTAATTTTTCTAACGTTTTCTGTAGTATTTTGCATTTTTTTCATTTGCAGTAGCTGAGACATGGTTGGCACTTGCAATTCTTTCACAGGAGGCAAAATGCCACCCGAAGCACCACGTCCACTAGCGTTTCCAGATGGCTGGAGGATAACAGCCGGTCTAGAATATGGAGTTCGCACTTGTGATAGCCTCATAGCTCTTGAAGCATTCAAATCATTTTCATTTAGCCGCCCTTTAGCTTGTGGTAGTACTTGCAAACTTGGATTAGTTTTAAGATTACTTGCCATTTTTTTAGCTTCGCTTAAAGGTGTTGCAAAATCGTTAATTAAATCTAATATACGTTTTGCTGTCGACGAAATTGTGGAGTTTTCTCCGAAATGGGAATTAACATTGTTTGAAAACGAATTACTCGATGAAGATAAGGTGGATAGACTTGAAGTTGGTCTTATTAATGTTGGTGTAATACGTACAGTACTGGCTCCGGCACCAACTGTATATTTATTATAAGCTGCTGCTCCACCATATGTTGTTTTACCTTTATAAAATGGGGAAAATGTATTTAATAAACGACTATCACTTAAAGCTGATGTACTACCATAGATCGAAGCATTAAATTGACGCCGATTAAGCGATGTTAGAGATAATGTAGAATTATTAAGTGGATTGGAATTGACGTGATGAGTTCCACTGAATAAAGATTTTCGACCTTCAAGATGAGTATAAAAGTTTAAGCCGTTTCCAAAAGAAGAAGTACGACTACTATTTCGAGTATTTGTAGCCACACCACCTGACATATTAAAAAGTCCAGTCTTACGCTGTTGCGTATCAGACGTATTATTTTTAATTGCGTCCATTGCACTGTCCCCACTGTCTGATGCGGAATCTACTAAAATTCCTTCAGTGGACTCTTGTATGGTCATTGCAGTATTTATTCCTGTACCATTAATTAGTTTTTGTCTTTTATTACTTCCAACTTTTTTAGAACCCGCAACGTTTCCGTTATCTTTTTCTATGCCATCATAACGTTTGTCCTCATTATCTCCCACAACTTGCTCTTCTACCTCATTTATAGTTGTTGAAGTGCGTCTGGCTGACACACCTATCGTATTATTGCTTGTGGACGATTCCGCTTTTGCTGTTGACAATGGTTGACGTTTAAAATGAGTACTACCTGTAGAATATATACGTTCAGCTGCTGTTAGCGGTGATGCAGAGGGTATATTTAAGCTTTTGCGAGAACTGAAATTAAAAAAAAAAATAATAGAAATATTTATATATGACCTGAGTAATTTTTCATAGATTTTAGAGATTATAATAAGTTAACTTACCCCATTTCTGCGCGACGACAACTGAATTCTGTTACTTTATCATCTTTATCATATGAACTTGTTATTAAATCAATAATATCGGTATTCGGTTTTGTCATTGATTTTAATTCTTTCTCCTGGCCAAAATTAAAAGCTGGTTCTTTTTTATTTTGATTACCGTAAAGGTTTAAATGTGTATATCTTTGATAAGTAGACCGTGGCGCGGATGCATTTATAGCAGCATTACGCAAATGAGAACTGCTTGCAGCTGGCGTTGATGAAAGAAGTGGTGGATGTGTTGTAGCAATTGGACTATCACGTACCTGTAAAATTAATTTATTCATTTAAACTTGGCTTGTGACAAAATTTTACTTGACTGATCTTACTTCAATATTAAGCCGAGACCTTTTCGCTGGTGGCTGACGTTCTATATTTAATTCTCTCCTACTTTGTTTGATTGAACAATCGTTGTAGTCTTCTTCACTATTTTGACTATCGTCGTCGTCATCATTCTCATCAACAACATCAACATTACGACCTCGGTTTTGCACTTGCATAGGATAGAGATGATGACTTTCTTCATATTCTCCATAGCGTTGCTCATCCCTGTCATTCTCATAATTTTCTTCCTCTTCCTCAACGTCAATACGGCGCCTACGACGTGTAGGTACTGTATTATTTGCATCATACAAACTGCCGTTTAGTGAATCATTCTGTAGTTTAGCAGATGGTGAAAACCATTTTGATAAACGATTTGGTAATATACTCGAAACTTTCGATTTTACTTTCCCTATAATTGACTACAAAAATAATTAGATTATACAAAAAAAATTTAACCAAATTAAAAATTAAGTAATAAATACGGATCCGCTACAATAAATATTTGTATCCTAAAAATTTTCTTTGTAATATTTACTTCGATTTCTGAAAGCACGCAAATGATATGAGACTGCCTGATGGGCCACACTACACATATTTACAAAAATAATTGAATCTAAGTCACACTTTTCCAATATTTTTTTTTACCGATTAAATTACTTCTTTTGAAATAATACTATTACATCGTATTAAGTATTTAAGAATAAGGAACTCGACATTTTACATGCATACATATGTATATATATCAAGAATGCAATGCTAAAAAAGGAGCCAATGTTGATAATTAATATTAATATTATTTTATTTTATTATTTTATTTTATTTTATTATTTTATTTTATTTTATTATTTTATTTTATTTTATTATTTTATTTTATTTTATTATTTTATTTTATTTTATTATTTTATTTTATTTGTACATATTTATCTTGCATTATGGTATTCGTCTCCATTTTTAATGAAATTTATAGTCATTCTTTTAAATAAAATTGCATTTCCTTCATCCTTGATGATCATGTTGGTATCTTCTCTCTGTAACTTGAAGTTATTAGTATTCCTTATGCTATAAGATTTAACATCTCCTATTTATCCGATTTTCTATCTAAGATATTCTGATCCATCTCTTCTTTTTAATTTTCTGATGTAACTTACTGTATATACCTATGTAGTTCTAACCTTTCTTTTATGTTGATCCAGCATTAGTTCTATGGATGTATATCGGTTTCATTTCAAAATTCTACGCAATGTTTTGTTTTGTAGCTTTTGTAGTCTATGTATGTATATTCGTTGAATCTTTTTCAAATTGTGACTTAATCATGGTGTTTTAAATTTTATTAGATGTAATAGTTGTTACTTTTTGACTGATGCGTTTAAAGAATCCAATTTTTCGATGATCCTTAAATTTAAGTTTTTTCAGCAATCAAAATACATACGAGTATTTTATACTTTTAATTATTTTTATTTCTGTATTATTTATTCTGAATATTATATTAGTTTCCATTATTATTTGTATTATTATTATTGTAGAAGACCGGCTGCCCGGTTTCGTGTTTGTGTACACAACATTACGCACATGCACAGCTTAAAAACAATAGCAAAAAGTTTGGACAATCAAAATCCGTCAAAAATATTGATAGTCGCGGTTTTCGACTCATACTTCAGTCATTTACGGACCGATCCCGCTGAATGTCAACAGCAACTGAAATACAGGAACAACTGACAGATCGGTTTGCTGTACTTTTCTGTACATTGTTTAGTGACTTCAGATAGTCGAATAAGCGATGTCCGTCTGTCTGTGTAGTCGTTGAGTTCCAAAATATAATTTTGGCTTTTGCAGAAAAAGCTTTATCTCATATACTGAGTTAATTCAACAATAGCTACTTGCTTTCATTTTTTAGTTTTTAGAGATTAATATAGATTTATGATTATGATTTTAGAGGGTGTCCAATTTACGTTGTATAAATTACAAACGGAATCATAGATTTATATTAATCTCTAAAAAAATAAAAACGGAAAGCAAGTAGCTATTGTTGAATTCACTCAGTATATGAGGCAAAGCTTTTTTTGCAAAAGCCAGTTATATTTTGGAACATAAATCTGGTTTAGTTCTCGCAAGTCTCTAAAGCGTAGTGTCGTCGATTACATGGTTGCACATAGTGAGTAACGCGGTCATAATGCTTATTTAGAATAGCAGCTTGAGCATATCAACTAGTTCTAAAGTCTGTGCGGGAATTATTGCCACAAGATTTCAACACTTGTTCGACTAAACTTCACAAAATTCTAATAGTAACATTTTATTTTTGCACTTCCGATGCACGAATCAGGCATTTTGAATAGAATAATAAATTGTTACATTTTGGTTCATACGATCATCTATACTTCACTTATAAGCTGACACAACATATTAATTTATTTATTTATTTATTTTTTTTTTTTTTTTTTGAGAACTAAGATGGTTCTGCATCACATATTTGACTAAGAGTTATTCAGGCAGATCTAAATTATTTACGCTATCAGTGCTGTATTTGACTGCAACTCTTACTCGTAAACCTTTATCATTATTTTCGACAAGAAATACATAATCACTTTTAACATAAAAGCTTCTATCGGATGGAGGTTCAATAAAAATATTGGGCCATAATCATAGTCACAAAAAAGTATGCTTTTTTTCAGAGCAGACTTTTTTTACATAAAAATTTCAAAAATTTAAAATCGATTTAAAAAATACCGACTTTAGTGTGACTATGATTGTGGGCCGTTGCTTTCAGTTTTGTTGCTTTAAAACAATATTTTGTAATTATTTTAAAAAGTAATAATCTTTTTAAAATTCTTACACAAACTGACGTTTTACAAAATTCTGGAGAAAAAATAGGCAGGCTGCAATAAAATGACAGTTTCGAAGCTAATAATTTATGAAACACGTGATTTGTTCAAAACATATAAAACTATAAGTCTACATGGAATATAATTTTAAAATGTAATTAGGTTTTTTTAAACCATGGCTAATTTGACCTATAATGGGTTATGTATTCAGCTATTTCGCTGAAGTTCTCTATTTGTTTATGTTCTGAGCATCACTGTATTTTCACACATATGCATATAAGTAAACAAACTATTGTATGTGGCATCACTAAAAATAAAATGTTTAGTACAACCTTGTTGCTGGCCTTTATATAAATAATTGATCTGTGTATACAACAGCATACAAAAGAGAAAATTTAATTAAAAATTGCAATTTAATAATTTCAATTTATAATCAGTACTTACATTATTAGCGGAGTCATCCAAACTGTTTTGAAGATTTGCATCAATGCCGTAACGTTGTGAATTGCTTTCATCATGAGCATATTCCGACATTTTACTATAGCAAAATATTTCAAAATTTTCAATTTTTAATGCTTGTGTATAAAACCAAACACAACTAAAGTAGCTTTTATAATTCCCATACACCGTAACAAGGCTTTTATTGTTGCAAGCATGTACGCACCCCCTAGAGCTCAGCAAAGTACTTTTTATGGGCGATTAGATTTCTATATACTATCTAGACAAATATTAGGATTTACTTTACTAATCAAATTATTTTTAAATATTGTGAATATAATTATGAACTATAATGGCAACTATTAACTCGTTGGCCTAGAGTCGCGGGTGCTTCAACCAAAACTTTAGTTTTTTTCACTTCTTTGTCGCTTGAACTCTTAACACACGCATACACAAAACTATAACCTTCTCACTCTAACACACTCTACCGCCAATAATGGATAAAATTTCACCAATTGGCTTTTGCAATTTTTTTTTAGTCGACTTTAACTTTTTTCGTCTATCCAAAAGTAATAACTTTTTATATTGTAATTCTTTCAGTTATATTAACATATTAACTATAAGTATGATTTTCTAACGAGTTTATATTCTGCACTAAAAAGTGAATTTTTATGAATTCAAGAGTTAATTGTAAAAATTTGGTTTTTTTTAAAGCACGAATAAACGAGTAAAGAAACGCGTGAACGACGAGCACACTTTTTCGTAGCGAAGAAATGGCGGACTAGACGTCAGGGATGTACTTTATGACCAGCGTTGTAGTAATTAGTATAATATTATTTGACTACAATCCAGCGGGCTGCCACACTTCTATATGCTAAAATTGAGATTTACTTTTATCTGTGCTATTCCCTACCAGATATGTCTCATACAAACTAACACACTATTTTTTTCACCAAAAATTGTACATCTTTTTTATGCTGACATCCATTTGATCCATGAGTAAGAGTGAGGTACAAAATCACACGTACACAAAGGTTCCATCACATTTTTCACAATGCCCTTAAGAACTTGAAAGAACCTTTGTTCCACGCTGTGACACATATTTATGTCAACACTGTTAGTCAAATGACCTATCAATTTACTGTCACTGTTCTTGTAGGGTTACTATGGGTATTCTGTGCTAATATTATAAGTCATATATGCCGCTGGGTTCACGTGATCCTTTCGTTTTACAAAAATATATTACGCATACCATGAAAGAATTATACACGGTAAAGCAAATAAGGCAACTTTAAATTTTTTGCTCTCAATCGTTTTGGCTCCGTTGCTGTCAAAATTTGTTACATTCTGTGCAAGCCATTCTTTTTATGGCCAAAATATATGAGTGACGGTCTGCATCAAATTTCTTCCTTTTTATTTGACACATACGATAAATTGTTCTTGTAATTGAGTGTTTGTTGTACAGAATGCCTTTCCATGTATATTTCTATTATAGCACAATATTTAACAGCTGATTCAAATTTAATTGTCAAGTCGTGTTGTATAACATTGCATTGGTTGGTAAAAAAATTTTTTGTATAAAATTTTTTTTGATTTGTCAATTTTTACAAACTAGCTATGTCTGCTCCTGCCGCCCGTAATTCAGTGGGATTAATTAAAAGAGCTTGGAATGAAATTCCTGACATCGTTGCTGGTACTGGGTTAGCAGTCATTGGATTGGGCCTAGCTGGTATCGGATTGATTATGTATTATGCCAATGATGGCGATAACAGACGTTACAAATTGGGATACGTAGTCATGCGTCCTGATGATCCCCGAGCAGCAAAAGTTCACAAAGATTAAAAAAATAAAAACAAAAAGTTGCTTTAATTAATGAAAAAAACATTTTATTTTCAAGCTTGAAGTATTTATGTATGACAATATATTAATCTTTATTTGTGCTTAATTCCGGAAAATTAATTAATATTTTGTTAAACTTATGTATGTTTACAAACAGTCTCATCCTATATGCAAATTTTTACAATGGTCACATTAGAAATTACACTTTTTGTTTGTGATTCAGTTTCAAGTGTAAAATTAAGGCTTTTTTGGTGAAGAAGGCTTTATTACAAAGCGAGCATTTCCTAGCCGGTGTCTTTTCAAGAACTTTTGAGACATCTATAACTTTGCGAATGGCCGGCTTATTCTTGATATGGTCTTTAATTGACAAGACCATATTAAGTGGCATACCATAGTATAAGCTGTGTGGCACAATTCTAGTTTCATTAATATTAATTTCTACTGTATCTTTATCAATATCATTTGCATTACCAATACATTTTTGTAGATGAATATAATTTTGTTCAAATTCACCTTGTGATAAATGAAATCTTTTAATAAATCCGTATGAGATTTCAAGTTCTTTCAAGCAATCATAACATACAAATTTTGGGTATTTCGGTTCATTTTTTATACTTGTATGTAAACAATACTCTAACATGTCTCTTATTAGTTTTGTAGATTCTTCAGAATCATGTATGTTTAATAATTTCTCTTTCTTTGTATTACAAGACCTGCACAAATTATTAAAAATATTCATTTTTTACAATATTCTTTAGATTATCGGAGTTTCGAAATTTAGATTGTTGGTGCAGGGATTGTACTCAGAGATCTAAGCCAGCTCAAAATAAATGGCGGCGACAGCTAGGTGAAAAATGATCGGCTTTACCAGCAGAAGCCGATTTTTTACAAATGAAAAATATATGCAAGTTTATCACAATTCTATTGTATGCTTTATAGTAAATCTTATATTGTCAATATAAAAACATTTGAGTAGTATTTTTCAAGAGCTACCACATTGTAATTTTTCTTTTTTAACGTAGGCATGCCAAAAATTTATTAAAACTATATAAAAATTAATGTAAAATTGATAGAATGCTGCGGCGGTCCGCCACAAGCTTGCGCCGATAGACCTTTGGTTGAATTTCGAACATGTCAAGGCAGAATTATACACAGTAGAGTTTTAAAATCAACTATACATTTTGGCTGCATAGCTGTCAAAATTTGTTTACAGTCTAAGCGCTTAATTATTTTTGTGCTCAAAATACATAGAGTGTGTGTGATTTAATGCATAAACTAACAATTTAATGACCGGATCTGCAGTGAATTTCCTAATTTTTATTTGACACATACGATAAGGTTGTTTTTGAAATTCAGCGTTTGTTGTACTAAATGCCTTACCGTGTTAATTCTGCCATATTCTATCATAGAATGAATTTGCCTTGAATGCTATCAATTTGCCTCAAATTTGTATTAAAATTATATAAGACCAGGACCACATGCGGCAATTTTAGTTGAGCAATTCTTGATTTTGTAGGAGAGTGAGTAAAGAGGAATGGAAAGGGGTACAAACTTGCCTAGTCCTAAGACTAGGACCACACACGGCAAGCTTAGTTGGGCAATTCTTTCTCAATTCTGTTTTAATTGTCGTTTTATTCACACACAAATTGCTTGTTTCGGCAATTTTAGCATTCTTAATCAGTCATTCATTCAGCCTTCAAGCTATCTGTCTTTTTTTTACATCTTTATAAAAGATACGAAGATATAATTCGGAGTACGAGCAAGTTTTTACCCCTTTTCAATTTTTTTTCTTCTCTCCTACAAAATCAAGAACTGCCCAACTAAAATTGCCGTGTATGGTCCTGGTCTAAATAAAAATATATTGATTCTGGCAGCCACAAAACATAATGAAGTTTATAATGGCAAGGCTAATGTCATTGTAGAATTTGCCTTGGCAAGCGCTTTTTCAACAAGATATGAAATTACAAGCGAATTTTCAACAAGATAAGGAATTAATTAACTGTTAAAGTCCGTTTCCATATTCTAAATAAGCTAAATTTAATGGTGAGTTGTTGAGTTTTCCTATATGATGTAAAATTTAAGGTTTACTTTAGAGTTTTTTCTGATGTTATTGCATATAGATATAATTCCTCGTTTATATCCATAAAAGCTTGTGCAAAATGGAGAATGATAATTGTATCGCAATCACACATTTCATAAATCCTCATTTATTTTGGTTTAAAACCATCGAAGCCCCTGATCACCGATTACAGATTTTAACAATTTTGGAAGATAGTTTGTTAGAGCTTTATAAAAGTAAGCCTTCGTCTGATAACTTTTTGCGTCCTCAAATAGGAGATAAAGTTGCTGTCAATTATATTGCATGGAACAAATATATAAGAGCTGAAATTTTGCAAAAAGCTGAATATCAGCAAGAGCATTATATCGTTTGGGCATTGGACTATGGATTTCCATTGCTTACGAAAAAAGAATATATACGTAATTTACCCATAAAATTGCAAATTGACATTGATAATGTTAAAGTTGGTGGTATTAGCAATATATGTCCAGCAGAACAAGAGTACGATGATATGGAGGGTAACTTGGTTATGATTAGGAAGGAGAGCTGGTTGCAAAAAGCTTGTGATATGTTAGAGAAGCTTTTGGCAGATGCCAACTCTATAAGTTTTAATAAGGCCTTCCAAACCGAAAATGGCAATGAATGGGGTGATCTGATCATAGTCAATCATAAAGGTGTCAGAATTAATGCACGCGACTATTTGTTAAAAACAATAAATGCTCTGCTAGTAGATGAATTTACATTTAAAGAAACATGTTCGAAGTTAAAAACTACTAAAATTGCTAAATGGCTTTCAAATGATCGAAATAATAAAATGAAAATTAATAATATTAAACATAATTACATAGAGTACTCAAAGCAAATGAATGCAACGCTGATTGATGAAAATGCCAAACGCAAAGTGGAAGATTGGCAAAAGAGAAATGAAATAAAAAATACTGACACTACTACCGACATGCTTGAGGAAGCAATATTTAATGTGCCAGAAGATAATATAGATGATGTTACATTCGATGATTCAGTGTCAGTAACACACTCTAAGGAAACTAATTATATTAGAAAAGCTGGTATTTTAACAAAAATTAGGCAGCAAAAATATTCATCGGAAAAAGATTTACCTCCATTAGCTTCTCCAGAGTTTTTCGAAATCAGTGATATGCTGCTTGACCTAAATTTAGGATCAGAACCACAACATTCTTCGCATTCAAGTACCGTATATTCTAATGTTGACAAACCTTTACATTTAAATATTCAAGAAGTAGTAGAAGGTTTAATTGAGGAAAAGAACAGAATAAGTGCTGATAATAATTTAAATATTCCTAAGCATACTGGTCTTTTAATTGAGTTAGATTCGACCGTATCATCTAAGGTTTCGGGTGCTAAACGACAACAACAATTATTAGAAATGCGAAAAAAACTAGCTCATGCTCAAAAAGAAAAGAAAAATGAATCAATGGTTTGGAATCCTATGGTAAGTTAATTTTATTTTATTTAATATTTTTAATTGCATGCTGTATATGTAGATATACATACATATATACTCGTATGTATTAATAGGTAGATATTTAATTTTTAAATAGGTTTACCATCATATTCTTGAAATTAAATTAATATTTTTTATTTTTCTTTCCAGCATAATCTAAATGAAACGACAAATTCTGCAGTAAGCCAAGAAAAATCGTTAAACAGTTATCCATATCAATTACTTGATCAATCATTAAGTCTATCAACAAATAATAGATCAATCGCCAAAGTACATGTTAAGGTAAATAAAAATACATACAATTTTAACATACATATTTAACTTGTATTATTTTAAGGATAATAAAAGTGAATTATCTGTCAATAATCCAAGAGTGAAGCAATTAATAGCAATGCGCAAAAAGTCCTCTCTTATTCCACCATCTAACGATAACAGTACGGTAAACACTAGGGAACCAACTTTTCCTACAGCAGAACGTGATACTGGCATATATAAAAACGTTACAAACTTCATAAATAGTTCAAATTTTGAACTAAAACCAAAAGCAATTCCAAACTTAGAATATAAAATTGAACACTTGAATCAAATGTCGTCAACTAGCTCATCTTCAAAAAATACAGTGCATGAAAGTTTAAAGGTACGTATGTAATTATTCTACCGAATATATTTATTTATTGAAAATATTCAATATAAAAACTGGGAGGTAAATGTATTATATATATAGTATTGATTATTTTTTATGTACTTATCTATTTGATAATTCTAAGGTAATCATTTAATTAAATTAATTATATCAATAATAGATTTGTTGAACTACCCAGCCGAAAAATTAAAAGCAAAAGAAAACGAATTACCTACAATATTCCCCATTAATTCAACATCCAATAACAACTAGTTAAATAAAATAATAATAAATATAAATTTTATTGAGAAGAAAATGGTTGCAGTATTTTTAACCAAAATACATTTTTATAGTCCTCTTTTTAAATGTAGATATTTGTTTTTACCCAGTCTCGCCCGGCCCTTTACTCTATAAGTGAGAGTTCTTTCAGTAAGAAGAGCGGATTTAAATCATTCAAAGTCCAATTTAAATTATTTTGTTAGCAAAGTAGGCATGATCGGTCGAAAAGTATACTCGTATGGAATCTTCCTTGAAGTATAGGCACCGTATGTACCAAATTTCAAAAAGTTCAGTTGCAAAATAGGATTTAAATTATTAAAAACTAATTTAATATATAAATTAAAATAGTTTTTTTTGTCGCCGTATACATCCTTAGCGTTAAAAATCCATTGTCCACTAACTATAAATCTTAAAATAATCTAACTATAAATCTTAAAATAATGTTAAATATTTTATTTCATTCAAAAGCATTCACAGTCAGGTGACAGTTTAACCTTGGTACCGGCTGGTTTTGATATAACACGTCTGCAAACTTATAAAAACGAAAAAGACCATTGGCATCGTAAAAAATCTACGCGCTACGATTATGTACCTCACGAGCAAACATCATCGACTGCAGAAATTCTTTCTAATAACACAAACGACAAAAGTTTTTCCTCCTCGGATTTATTTCAAATGAAATCTTTTGAAGCTACTTCAGTTAATAACATTTGTAATATTTCAAATATAGAACAAGATTCTAAGGCTATAAATTCCCTACAACACAATTTAAATAAAAACTATAATGGAAAAATACATGAAGAAAACGACATATTAAGTGAGATTTCTGCGTAAGTTTTGACAAAATAATATTTTAACTCAGTAATTTATTAATGGCTTTCTACGATAAATTTTGATTATTTTTCTTTAACTTTATTTCATGTTTGATGAATAAAATTGTTTGGTTTAAAACTTATGTGGTTTCATTTATTTATAAAAACGGATCAAGTCTTAGGTAATATTATTTTAAAATAATTATCTTTTGTCATGTTAATTTTAAAATTGAATCAAGTTTTATTGTACAAAAGCATATGACATGCATCGTATCATGTCTGGTTTTATGAAGAAAATGAAAATATTTTGTTAGATTTTCTAAGAAAAATACAAGATTAAATAAAGGAAGACCTGATCCAGTTTTAAAATAAATGACACGATAAACATTTTATGACAAGTACATGTATGTATGTCATGTTGAAAATATGGATGTATGTATGTGACAGTATGTAGTGTATAATATATTGACCAACAAGTCAACAATCTTAAACTTCGGTAAACTTGCGTGGGGGAATTTGAAGTGAATATGATTGATTTAGAAATGTAATATGATGTCAGCAAAATGTGTGGTCTACTGTTTAAAAAAATATTAAGTAGCTTATGATTTTTGAGCGGAATAAATTTTTTTTTATTAAGATACATTTTAAATGGAATATTAGAATATCAGAATAGAATATTCGAATTCAGAATTAAAGTAAAATACAACAAAATCAGCCCAATCATGAATATTACCTAGCAATTTTTTCTCAAGTTAAATTTTGTTTTTTGGGAAAAAATTCCCTAATTAATAAATTTATATATTAATATAAATAATTAACTAAAATTAATTATTTATTTGAAATCCAGCAGTAATATTTAATAATTAAAAATAATTATTAAATAATAAAATTAATTTAAATCTTAAAAAAATTTAAAAAATTCTATGTTAAAAAAAGGAGATTTTCTTTTATTAATAAACGGGCTGAATATTTAAAATTGTAAAATATGTACTAATAAAGCAGTACTGGCATTCTCTTAATTGGTTCAGTAGTTATCAACAAATTAATTTTATACCTATAATGTTATATTTTTTAGAAAATTATGTTTTATTTTGTTCTTATTAATCTTTAAACACAAATTCCAGCTCTTCAAATTTCCCTATACCCCAAAAATTTCGAAAACGACGACAGCTTAAATCACCAACTTCTCAGCTATTAAAAATTGATAAAATTTTAATGGAACATAATATTGAAAAACAGTCAGGGAATACAAATATTATGGATATAAAACTTCTTAACACTAGCTCTAGCTCACAAAAATCTTTGATGTCGACTACAGAACCAAATACATCATGCAGCAATAGAAATATATCAATCAAAGATGAAAGTAGTAGCAAAAACAATAATAGTAGCATTTGTCCGCAATCTTCTACTCTTGGTAACGATCCAAGTAAAACAGTTCCCAATCCCGAGATATTATTGGATGTTAAACATACAGAATACTTGCCTATTGTAGAAGGTGAACGTAAAATGCTAACAAAATTTCTTCGTCATTTAGTATTGGCACATTCTAGTATAAAGCTAATGCCAATTGAAAATATATCAGAAGCACCATTTCTTCCAGAAATACATGAAGAAATGCGTCAAATGCGTGTTAACAAAGTTTATCGTATACAAGTATATTCCTGGTCCCACGTGTTGCGGAACAATTCATTGTTTGTGGTTAATCCAGCGAGATCGGGAAAAACTTGGTCTTATTTGCCTCCTTTATGTAGCCTGCTTTGCTCTCGTAAAGATTCATTTAAACCATCGTATGGACCGGTAGCAATTATTTTAGTCGCTTCACTAAAGCATGTTGAGTTAATCAATACCTACTGTCGTCGTTTAATGAGTGGTTTCAAATCTGAAGCCCCTGCATGTGTACCATCGTATGGTTTACGTAATTTAATTGAAACTAAAATTCAATTACTTAATGGTTGCGCTGTATTAATTGCAACACCTTCCAACATTTTACGTTTGTTTAGAGAAAACGAAACCGAACCTCTGTTCGATGAGGAACGTTTACAGCATATTGTCATTGATGATATGGACATAATGATGTCTAGATCTCAACAAGATTTTAAAAGCGCATGTAGAATTTTATTTAAGATGACAAAAAAATCTAAGATAAAAAAATTATCGCCACAGCTTATTGTAACTTCACGCGATTGGGATGGTTTGATGGTAAAATTAATTGGAAACTCCAACCAACCCTTACTTTTGATGGGCGATTTCTTAGAAGCAGCTGTGTATGGACATGCTACACTCTCTATAAAGCTTAAATCAAATGCTGAAAAAAACGAGACTATATTGAAATTTATAAAAGAAATGACACAATCTGCGCAAGGTTATAACAGTCGTACATTGATATTATGTAACGAAGATGAAGATGTTCAAAATGTCTGCAAGTTTTTGCAAGATTGCGGATATCCGAGCTTGGGTTATTACAGTCGTTCGATACAAAGCGAGCGTGTAGCAATTGATGAATGGAAAAATGGGGTGAGTATTGTTTCGATTAATTTAGTAAACAATACCATCATTATTGTAGAATGGACATAAAGTATAGGCAAAATAGAGCTAATGTCCAATTGTATGTATATAAAATTACAGTGAATACTACAAATGAGTAAATATTGCTATACCTTATACAAGCTGCGTTCACCCGATCTCGCTCAGTTCTTTTATCTATGAGTGGGAATTCTTATATTAAGGAGATCTTATATAAAAAGATTCAGAGCAATCTGTTTAAAATATGGTTTTTAATTAGATATTTTTACCCGGTCTCGTTAGACCAGTACAAATTAATTACCTGATTTAGAGAAATTCGTTTACAAAACGAATTTAATCGTTAAAAACCTCATCCAAAGTCATTCACTACTTTACAAAGTTTTATTGGCAGAGACGCCAACTGGAGTAGTAAATGAGTTATTTCAGATTTCATAATTTTAGGCTTAAATTAATTACGGGTACACATCGTTACCAACATTTGTGAGTTAAAATCGTTGAAAAATGGGCGTGGCTGATCCAAAAGTATATGTCGACCCTCCTGGAGTATATAGAGAGAATATTTGTTAAATTTTAGACAAATCAGTTTTAAACCAAAAATTTGTGTAGCGAACAAACAGAAAATGAATTTTATTTATATAGATTAAGGTTGCGATACCATTCAAAATTTTTTATTATTATTTTAATTTTGTCTTTGTAGTAAGATGTTTACAGTATTGTTTGCTTAGAATGCCGGATTCCATTGACATTTTACCTCAAAAACTATGATTTTTAAATTAATGCAAAATTATTCACTAGAAATATTTTAAATTATATAAATTCTTCACAGGCATTGATGCAAATAGTTTTTTAGTAGTATAAATTTAAAAATTTTCAGATCTTTATATTTATATATTGTTGTTCGCTGTTTGAATTACCATTTAGGAGAAAATCATTAAATCCGGCCGAATGGTTGGGTAGCAAAAGAAGTTTGTAAACGAAGCTGATAGCTTTCGATAGGGAAGAAAATCATTAACTCCGGCCGAATGTGGGTTGGCAAAAAAACTTTCCGACTGAAAAATTGTGAGAAATATCTCACATGACTTTAAATAAATTTCAGATGCCCATAACTCGGAAAATATGAGTTTTCCCCAAAAGTTGAACTTATTTTTTTTTAGAGTTTAGTTTTCTATTACATGTGACAATTTTTTTTATTTCGACCAACGTCATTAAATTAAATATATTTCGCTTTTTCTGTAATTTTTTTATTATGTTGCATCTACGGTCATATTATACATAAATATTTATCAAAATTAGTGTAACTTTTTGAAAAATATTTTTATATTCTAACATGACTTGTATTATATAAAATTAATTCAAATTAAATGATAATGTAGGAATGATGCATTTTAATAAAAGATTAAACTGCTTTAATCTAATCTTACTTCAAAATATATATCAACGTATGTACATATACATATATCGTCATATGATTTCAGTAAAGCTCTAAGTTACATTTAAAACATTTTAGAGGAGTATCAAAAAAAGGCGATACTATGAAAAATTAAAACTTTGTAGTTTTGTTTAGTTTAAGAATGTAACTTTTAATTATAAGATTGAACATTTCAAAAAGTTTTGTAAATTTTTCATAATATTGGGTTTTTTTGGTTTCTACTATAAAATTTTTTTAAATGATAATATAGCTTTAAAGAAATAATATGACTGTATGAGTAGTAAATTTAATATTAGAGCATTTCCATTTTTTATATTTTTGTTCAAGGTGTCTTCCCAAATTTTAGTCTGCACTGATACTCAGTTTTGTGAACTTAAAATACAAAATGTAAATAATCTTGTACATTACTCACTACCGGCCTCATGGACTCAATTTACGTTAAGATTTTCTGCGCTTGCTCGCACATATAATAATTATGTATGTTGCTTTGAACATAACATTTTTACTACAAGCAGCGCATCTACAAAAAATTGTGCGCATTCATTAATTCTGCTAGATGAAAACAATAATTTACAGTTGCCACGTCTTGTTGATTTTATGCACAAACACAACCAAGTACTTCCAAAAGAAATACAAGCGGTGTCAAAACAAGTGCTGATTATGCGTGAAGAACAGCGAATTTTGAATACTTCCCTCTTATGCCCGCAGTTATTAGAATTTGGTGAGTGTGATGAGGTACGTTGTGATAATCGTCACGTATTAACCCGTTTCGACGTTATAAAAAAAAGTATGGGTATTCCACGTAGTGGATACATTCGTATACGTGTTCTAAAAGTATTTTCACCTACACACTATACGGTACGTCTTTTACACCATAGACCTGCCAATACAAATAACTGGGTGGAAATCCAACGTTCCAGTGAAGCTGTAACTTTTAGTATGCAACTTAATATGCATTATAATAATAATAATAACCTCTTTCTACATTGGCCTCCCCATATCAATGACTTATGTATATATCAATATGCAGAGAACTATAGAAGAGCTCGTATACTAGAAGCGCCTACATTCGAAAAAAGGAACACTAACGTAGTACAATCTAATCTTAAAGTAACTCTTAAACTTATCGACGATGGTATTATCATTAGTTCTGTAAAATGCAGCGAAATATTTGTATGTGATAATCAATTTAAAAATTTCCCGCCTCAAGCTGTTGACGTTCGCTTAATGAAAGTAGTGCCATTTGATAATGAACGTACCTGGGACTCTAAAACTACTAAACAAGTCCATAAATGGATAATAGAGGAAATGCAACCAAATTATATTGTACAAGCTAATATTGACTTTTCACTCGCAAATACAATATGGGTAGACTGTTTGGTAGTTTTGGAAAAGTTAACTGGTATTGGAGCGTACCGTTCAGTTGTTGATTTGAAAAAAACTTTAGTGATGAAAAATTTCGCCGTGTTATATAATGGAAATCGAAAACATGTTCGTGAATTAGCCGAAGAATATAATTTATTAAATTCTACTGAAATTGATAATGATTCCTCGGATATCGATTACGAATCGTGTCAAAATGAAAGTATAAATTTGATCAGTTTTTCATCTTCAAATGACGAAGCCACAAATAGTAGTATGGAATCGGCTGAAACTAGCTTAGAACAAAATAGAATTATTAATTCACAGGATATAAAAGATACAAAATCTGGTGAAGAGGATTGGGATGAGAATTTAGATAGTGGTCACCAACATGACGAGGTAAGCTTGATATACACATAACTGATCATATACATGATCGAATATATACATATTAAATAAAATCGTGTACATTCTTAAAACTGTAAATTATAGAGTGGAAACAAAATATTAGACAAACATTGCTATTTTATGTATTTAGTTTTGCATTACGTTAACGATTTATGTAAATAAACTATGAGTAAGAAGTTTAATTAATACCGTTTTATTATGAATAGTTATATATTCCAATAGTAACAACAACAAACAATTTGGAGCATTGCAATACCAATATATCGCCTAAGAAGGAGACATGGTCTGAATTACCTCTAAACGAACTTGTCAAAGTTGAAATTGGAGATGAGGGAGAAAATGGAAACTGGGAGAACATTTTTTTACAAGTTATTGATAAAAATTCGATGATTTTGTTTGAAGACTTAAAAGATTTAATCAACAGTCATATTGAAAATATCAAATCTCAAAGCGGAGATCAAAAGAAAATGTACGATTTTAAACCTTTACACAATTGCATAGTGAAATACAATAATCTTTATTTAAGAGCTAAAGTCTATGGTGTATATGGTGAAAATATAGAGCAACGTTTGTATAGATTTTTCTTGTGCGATTATGCTTGTTTTACTAATGTTAAGAGTGAAGAATTATACAATGATTTTCTTTATGAAACGACAGAAGAAATTGTTAATTTTACTCCTTATCAAGCTATCCATTGTACTTTGGCTGGAATAAAGTGGGACCATTTCACTAAAAGATATCAAGTAACAAAGGATTATTTATATGCCTGTGCCGTTTTAGAAAGTTACCCAAATGAGAACTGTGGCTTGAATCTCCAAAGCTTGCATATAAAGTCATATAAGATTTTATTGTATGAGTGTGAAAATGAAAATGAGTTTAGTGGTGCATTATTATTAAATAAGGCCCTGGTTGACAACGGTATCACAATATATGATGAAGAAACTAAAATCTTTCTGGAATATGAAATTGGTGTACAACAGAAGATGCATTGTAATTCAAGTAATAATAATAACGTAAAAGAAACAATTGAGGTCCCAAAAACGTACAATGCAGATGAAGTTTTAACGTACGAGCAATTGATTGATGTAATACAATCAAATACTTTTGATATGGAAATGGATGATATGTTTATAGATAAAAGACAATCTGAGATGAAATGTCTACAAAACAATAATACTAAAAAAATAGAATGCCAAGATATTACAATGAAATCTGAAAAAAATGTGAAGAGAGCCAAAAAAGATATAAATAAAGTTTTAGCGGAAAAATCTAAAGTACCAGCATCTGATAGTGAAATTGATGAACAAGGTCACTGTACAAGCTATTCAAATAATAGTTTAAAATCCTCAATTTCCTTAATTTCCACAGACATTTCAAATTGTTCAGATTCAGGATCATTTTTGCCTCCTCCACCTTCATTGAAAGCAATATATAAACGTCCACAAACGACATGGTATCAAAATGATTGCATGATATTTATATCAATTTATGCGCCAGATGTCAAAGAATACATTCTTGAAGTAACTTCGAAAACTGTATTGTTTGCCGCTGATATACAATCTGAAGAATCAGTTTTAATTTTACACCTTCTGGGTTCCATAGATACCAAAACCGTTTCCCATGAACTTAAAGGGCTCAATGTTGTTATACGTTTAAAGAAAATTGTTTTCTTAAAATGGCCCAGATTGCTAAAAGAATCGAAGAAATATATTTGGTTAAAATATAATTTTAATGCTCTTGATTCTGTCGAAATAGAGTCTGTCCTGCCCCATCAGCTTTTACATACGATGATAAATAATGAATTAAACTGCGAGGGTCAACAATCAGATAATTATAACTCCGACGAGGATAATGAACGTGAGTTATACCAAACATATAATCCCATTCAACGTGAAGATGATTGCGATCCATTTTCTGAATTATAATTATAAATATTTTTCTATATAATAGTGTGCTCTTTTTTATTTTTTTTTTAAGGGAAACATAAATAATTTTTAAAACATTAATTTGTATTTAAATGGATTTAATAAAAAGAATTTTAAAGGAAGCATATTTAATTTTTCCAAATATACCTTTCATTGTGATTTTTATTACTGAAATTATAATTTTTTTTATACTTCGTTGTAAAATACCTATTTATATGTGTAATAAAACTTCTCTCAGAGTATATAAAGAAATGTCATAAATATTTATTGTATAGTCAATAGCCGTTATAACGGTTGTTTTTAGATATTCTCTTAAGGAATTACATGTATGTACATATATAATTTTGAGGTCAAATGGGTAATAATCATGATAATCTAATAATCAATTGAAAATGTTTGTGAACTTACAACATACTTTGGCACAGACATAGTCGTTTTTGGTTTTTTTTTAGTTCAAGTACAGAGACTTAAAAGTATCAAATAGTTATTTTGCTTAAGGTACTGACTCACTATCCTACACGATCGTACGATTATGTCAAAATAATGTGTGACAGAATTCTGTCCTACTTGAAGAAATCACTTTAAAATGGCGAACTATATGCCACACTATTATACAAAAAAAGATGCAAAAACATATGTTTACTCAGCTTAATACTTTTAAACGTATTTATTTTCTTCTTTGCCGCAAAATATTTTTTTTACAAATATGTACAATGAAAAATAACGTAAAAGTTTGTATAAATAAAACACAAGTTTTGGTATTGTTGCTATTTTTCTGCCTTGAACATAGAAAATGCAACTCTGATCTCACAGATAAAATTTATTTTATGAAAATTTTCATAACATTAAAAAATCGAACAGACCTGTCAAAAAGTCTGCTTGTTCAATACACACTATCATACTTTTTTAGCACACATGCGTTTTTAGACAGATCGTACGACTAAGTATGATAGTGAGTCAGTACCTTAACATGTTTCGAATCAAAAACCAATTATTTTAATTTGTATAATCACTAGGATTTTTTTTGGATGGTTTTAATAATTCAATTAGGGTCTTGAGATGAGACACGTCGTCCACCCTTACATTATGAGCTGTTGCCATATGATGCTTAAGCCTGAAAACAGAATTTGTAAAGCAAAAAGATTTATTAAGACATTTGATTATGTATACTAACATGTGTGGCTTCAAAAATGCTTTTTCGCATAGTTCACAACGGTAGCGATGCTGTGAGTGAACTTTATATATATGATCCTGTAGACGTTTTCTTGTCTGAAATAATTTTGAACACGTTGCACACTGAAAATTCTTTTCGTCTGTATGTATGAACAAGTGATCGACTAAGTGCTTTTTTTGGCGAA
This sequence comes from Thelaira solivaga, assembly GCA_947397855.1. Taxonomy (NCBI): domain Eukaryota; kingdom Metazoa; phylum Arthropoda; class Insecta; order Diptera; family Tachinidae; genus Thelaira; species Thelaira solivaga. The sequence goes on along the minus strand of OX377612.1, from coordinate 22,495,498 downwards.
ATGCTGCTTGACATCCATCGAAGCTACATGCAAAAGGTTTTTCGTCCCGATGCATCCTATAATGTAGTATGAGTTGCGATCCGCGCGCAAATTTTTTTCCACACTGTTCACATTCAACTTTTTTGCCAAAATGTAAAGTTTGATGTGTTGTTAGGATATTTTTCTGACGAAACGATTTGCCACATACATTACAAGTGAAAGGTTTGATGCCACTGTGGATATTGCAGTGGGATTCAATATCACAAATGCGATTAAAATATTTATCTAAAATAGTTAAATTATTATATGTCAAAAATGGTAATAGGAAAAAAAATCAAACCTTTTATTTACATACCACAGTGTGTGCATTTATATGACATTTTTACTTTCCCATTTTCATCTAAAGATGTTGTCGAAATAAAATTTTGTGAAGTTACTTTATTGTTTTCTTGGATTTGGGCCTTTTTACCAGATGGTTCAATTTCTATCTTTTCATAAGCAAATGAATGGTAGTCTACACCACCTTCATCTGAGCTGGCAATTTCATCAATAGTTGGAATATCATCATCTTTCTCTATTTGATATTCATATTCTATAATTTCTGCAGAATTGTTTCCGGGGCTGACATCGAACTCATAGTGTGCAGAAATCTGAATTTTGACATCCCCATTTGTTTCATCGTTCCAATTTACAAAGTCTACATCATTAACGGTTTCAGATTGAGTTAATTCTCTCTCTTCAATAATTTGAGAAGATGTATCAAATAAAGTGCTTGCTTTTTTTAAAACAAATTGTGGTTTTTCTTCAATTTCATTTTGTTGTGAATTATTTTCGTAGTCACCTTTACTTCTTACAAATGTATATGTTAGATGTTTAAGCTCTGTAGTGGGTACCGTTGAATCTGCTTCTAAAGAATTGTTGTCTTCTGTCACTGGAAAGTATACAGTTTCAACAAGGGTTGGCTCTTTCTCGATATTGATTTCATTTAAATCCTCAAACTGTCCCTTCCAATACTGATCTGAGTCTTTGCACTGATCATAGAAATCTTGAAAATCGGATATTTTATTAAAGCACGCTGCACATAAATTTTGTTTTAGATTATCTTCTGTACTCGGTTTGGCAATACTTGTAAGTTCCATGCATTTCTCAAGGAATTTTACTATTAACCGAGTCATTTTTATTGGCTCATGGTTAATGACGCGCAAACAAACACGACAATTATCAAATAAATCCATTTTTAGTGTATGTAATAACTGTATTATTATTTTCAAATATATTGGTCGAAGTGAATGTAAATTCGCCAAAAATGAAAAACTTCTGGTATACACTACAATTAGTCATACGCTTATATGTAAAAGCGGCGATGTCACAATAACATCGGAAGTTCTATTACTGTCAAACCTCTTCACTTACATACGATTGTTTTTCATTTCCTGTTTTAATAGTATTTATTGTTGGCCTCTTTATTATTCCATGATGAAATTAATACTAATTCGCTTTGATAATTAAATAAAAAAAATTAAACAACGTTTAATTTCATTGTCTATATTAAAAATATTAGTTTTCTAAAATATTAATCTTTATTTGTGCTTATTGCAAATTTTTTTAAATTTATAGTTTTTGTCGTGACATAATCAAGAGGTATTGCTTATTCAGTGTAATAAGTACCGAAGGGAATATCATATCTATATGGATCATTTCATCAGACGATGTTCTGAATAAAGATTACTGTTTTGTTAAACTTTTGAATTTCTAATAAATTTATTAATTACACTAGTTTTCTTTCAAATTTCGGAAATGGGTGAAATTATACATTCGCCTTAGCATATGTTATGATTTATTAAAAAGCGAATTCAAATTTGCTTTGATTTGTGGATTATGGGAGAATACAAACAGGTGTCTGCTAGAAGAATTTCTTAATTGGTCATATTTAAATAAAAATATTTTTGGGCTTATAATTTTTTATAATATTGCCACTACGGCTACTTTATTTCTTATCAGCAAGCGCGAAAAGGAATCTATCCATCCAAGTATTCATCTATTTAAATTGCCTCTGAAAGTATCATCCAAGGCAAGGCGAATTTAGAGATTCGTCTTGTTCGAGAAAAAAATATTTTCAAGGCGAATATAAATATTTGTTAATTTGCAGTTTTGCTAACCATATTAAATTTTGCTCAATCTGTTACCGTTATAAAAATTTTTTAATCATATTAAATTTGTTCTGTGTATGTATATATAGCTGTGGTTAATTTTGCGCGCATATGCTTACATTTAAATATTTTGATTATCGTTTGAAATAAACATTAACAATTTTGCATAGCAATATGTATATTTAATAAATGTTTTAAAAAAGAGTCATGCGTATTCTAGGTGATGTAAGTATTAAATAATTAAATTTTGATTTTCTTGTAAAAATGGAAAATTTTCGCAGAGCGTTTGTAAATTTTGTCGTGGTGTCTTTTGTTGCGCTAAATGTCGTCAAAAACACGAGTTTAAAAGCCATGCTATAACTGTTCAAATACCCATTACTATGCCTTTAGAAAATGATAGCAGTCTGACGAAAAAATTATTCGAAACAATTTATCTATTTTGTCCAATTTGTGAAAAAAAGCCCTTGATACTCCATCCAGAATTACACGATGAGATGCTCTTACACATACAATTGTATCACTTGCCACTACGTTGTCGCAAATGCTTTAAAATCTACCACAAAATTAATGATCTTGTAGAATTTTCAAAATGTCTACATCCTACAATAGTTTGTCAGAGCAAGAACTTGTTAACTTCCAATGAGTCTAGTCACACCGATGAGGTTTCAAAAGTAACAGTTACTAAAACTGCAAAGGTGCATAATACTATATTAAAAAATTCCCCTTTAAGCCACCGCCAGGATTTTAATGATAGTCATATGACACCTATATCAATAATTAATATGCGTTGGAAGGCTAAAAGTAAATTAACACTTGAAGAGTTTATAAGTGACAGTGTATCGTCTATAAAGAATATATCATCTATTAGTAACTCTTCAGTCAGACGTAGTACTGAAATGACGACGGCGGGCAAGGGTAAAGTAATACGATGTTCATCTACGCCGGTTCATCTTGAAATGTTTTTTTCCAAGATAAGAGAACAAACATTTAATGCGAGTGGAGGCGGACAAATGTCAAGTATTCAATATACCAGTGGATGTGAATCGGACAATAGTCCTGCTCTCTCCCGACCTAATTGGTATGTATATTCTAATATGTGTATATATAATAATTAATAAAAATTATTTAGAATAAACGGAAATTTCAATATGTATGTTTGTGTGTATTTAAATATCATATGTATATATGTATGTCGTTTCATATGAGGCGATCTATGTATGGATATATAATTTTTATATTAATTTTGTGGAAATCTGTTAGCCAACCCGTGGAGCAAGTACATCGATGCATGAAACTTACAGGATCCCGTCCCAGAATGCCTGCTGTTACTCCTTTACGTCAAGTTATGTCAAAAAGTATACAAAAAGCATTTGCTCAACATGGTTTTGCATCATCAAATCTATTAAGAGGTTCAAATGTCTTTCAATGTAAAACTATGTTTGATAGTACTAATGAGGACAGTGAGAAACAATCTCCTCAACAACCACCTCTAGATTTACGTCTATCGCCGGCTGTCAGACGTTATCAAAATGAAAATGAGGAATTTTTAAAGAATCGAACATCATACAACCAACGGAAGAAATATAATAAGATTTCAAATTTACGTCATGAAATACTTCTGTCAGCCCAAAAGGTTACAAATGAATCTATTGTTATAACACGTACTGAACGTTTGTCAAGTGTTTCATCTTCTACTTCAACAGATTCTGTACAAACTAATCCTACATCGACAAGCTACTCCTATCAATCAGCAAGATCAAACAATACAGACGGTTCGGTATTTAAGTCATGCAGCAGTATGGAAATGTTTACTACCACCACAGAGAAAATGCAACACCTAGAATCTTTTGATGACAAATGCATACAACGCACTGAAATTTCTCCCCTAACCCCAATAACAAGTATTCCTGGAGCGACCATGAACAAGAAAATTATAAAATTTGATACTCCTAAAACTAAATTGGGTGACCCATGTGTATTTCAAAGCTCCCCAAATGAAGTATTTTTTACTCCTAACGCTACTCCAAATCAAAGTGGTAATGGGAATGAAAATGTTTCGATCGATACACAAGGAATAAAACAACGTAGGCTTTTGGTAAAACAAAACTTGAATGGTCGGTTTTCGCCACTGCCTAGACCCTCTATAAAGGAATATAGTAGTGGTACCGATTTTGATCATATAGGACGTATAACTAATGACTATAATAATATTAATGATGATAATAATGAAGATGACAACGTATTTTTGCCTCAAGAACAAGAAAAGCTTAAAGAAAGAGAAAGTAATGTAAAGAAAAGTAAAACTCTGCAGCCTGGAGGTTTGTGGTCTTTAATGTCTACTGTAATGCGCTTCCCATTACGAAAAGCATCGAGTTTAAAGGAATCATGCCAAAATGAACAATATCCTTTAACAGAATCTTGTTCTGTTGTTAAAAAATGTGCATCTATAGCAGGTAACTTTTTTTATTGCACAAATGTATGTATTTGTTAACATTAATTGTTTTTTAGGTTCTTTGGTTCGATCTAAATCAGTAAATGAAAATGATTTAAATTCATTAAAACGTAAACGAGCATATACTGCAGATAGTACTTATTCGACTTCAGCATATTCGACAGAGTTAAACAATTCAGAAGCTATGTCTGGTATCAACACTTCAACAAAGCGTTTTCGTATACAGGGGCGTCGACCTATAGATCGCATGCGGTTAAATAGCTAATATGCATATATGCAATGCGTAACCTTATATATCAGTTATTATGTTTATACTTTGTATGTCTGTATGAATTTGTTCTTTATTTATTCTTTTGAATTTTATGTTACTAAGTATAATAAATTTGTCTAATTTTCACTAATTTGTAGAAATATAAAATTAAGTCTAGAATTCTAAAATAAATCAGAGGCCACCTCAGGGCTTCCAAGAAAAAATACTCTATCTTTTTATATTAGAAAACTAACTGATATTTTTAACGGAAAAACCCCATACTATCAAATAGCTATATTACTACATCGAAGGAAAAGTGAAATTATACATTTTATCGAATGTTTTCTTCCTACAAAACTTTCCTCTATATGGTGCTCTCTGCTTTTTTTTAAATTAATTTTCTGCTGATTTGATTGTTCGCTATACAAATTTTTGTTTTGCAAAGGATTTGTCTGAAATTTGACACATATATGTCTGTAATCTAAGGAAGATCGCCATATCTTTTGGACCAACGTCCACTTTTCAAAAATTTGCACTCACTACTCACAAAGATGTATGTATGCCCGTACTTAATTTAAGCCTGAAAATATGCTTTGAAATATTTTATTCACTTTTTAGTTGGAGCCTTTGCTAATAATACTAGAAAAGGCATGAGCCACTTTGTAAAGTAGTGGATTGTTGTAATTATTTGGATTCGTTTTTCAACTTTTAAAATTCTATTTGTAAACGGATTTCTCTAAAATTGCAGATAGGCTATTTATACTCTAAAGATACCGACTCACGTAATAAAGAATCAGAGCTGGTGAGACCGGCCAAAAACAGCTAGTATATATACAAAACATTACTTTTTTATATATGAACTTTAAAATGTAATAAAACACCTAAAACTCACAAAATACATATATAGCTGGGCTACCGATTTTTCGCCGATATTGTACTGTCATGAGCGATATTGCATCCAAGGCAAATTCATTCTATGAATTTGCTTTGGCCTTGATTAAGGCGAATAAGTTATTAATTCGCTGTGTGCTTATTATTTTTATATGACAATCAGCTGTAGATAATAAAAATATTTATTTGACATTGACTTGACATTTTTTATTTATAAGAGAAAAAATTATAATAAATTAATATTTATTGTGAAAAAATTATAAAAATTGCCCAATAAAGAAAAAGTGAAAACGTGAGATACAGTGAAGGCTAATGTTGCCTAGTGAAAAAGCTTAATAAATTACAATAATTAATTAAAACAAATTTTTGAAAATTTTAATTATGTAAGTCGTCTCTTAAGAAAAATAAATTAGTATAAATTTTAAAGCAGTTTACGTTCTAATTATTGTAGAACTTATTATTTCTTGGTGGGTGTGCAAAAATATTAGAAGAATGCGCTCACGTAGCAATTCAGGTGTACGTCTGGATTACTACCAACGTATTGTACACCGCTTGATTATGAGCCATCAAGAACCAGTAACTGGCTTATTTCCAGCTTCAAAAATTAATTCGCATGCCTGGATAAGAGATAACGTGTATTGCATATTAGCAGTGTGGGGCTTGTCAATGGCTTATAAAAAAATTGCTGATCAAGATGAAGATCGCGCCAAATGTTATGAACTGGAGCAAAGTTGTGTAAAATTAATGCGTGGTCTTTTAATGGCAATGATGAACCAAAAGGATAAGGTTGAAAAGTTTAAAATAACGCAGAATCCATTAGATTCTCTCCATGCAAAATATTCAAGCAAAAATGGCCAACCCGTTGTTGGTGATGCTGAATGGGGCCACTTACAAATCGATGCCGTTTCTTTATACCTTTTAATTTTGGCTCAGATGACAGCATCTGGTCTTCAAATTGTATTTTCTTTAGATGAAGTTTCGTTCATTCAAAATTTAGTATTTTATATCGAGTCTGCCTACTGTATTCCTGATTATGGAATATGGGAACGAGGAGACAAAACAAATCACGGTGAGCCTGAACTGAACGCTAGTTCCATTGGGATGGCTAAGGCTGCTTTAGAAGCTATGAATGAATTAGATCTTTTTGGTGCTCGTGGAGGGCCCGCTAGTGTTATACATGTTTTGGCTGATGAAGCTCACAAGTGCCAAGCCGTTTTGCAGTCAATGCTGCCACGTGAATCTAATAGCAAAGAGTTAGACTCTGGACTTTTGTGTGTTATTGGCTTCCCAGCATTCGCTGTTGATGATCCTCAATTGATTCGAAATACTAAAGATGCAATTTTACAGCGATTGCAAGGTAAATATGGCTGCAAACGTTTCTTGCGAGATGGCTACCGTACTCCTAAGGAAGATCCCACTCGATTGTATTACGAAAGATGGGAGTTACGTATGTTTGAAAATATTGAGTGCGAATGGCCATTGTTTTATTGTTATTTAATATTATTTCACGCTTTTCAATCTGATAAGTTAGCGGTTAAGGAATACGCTGATCGCTTAGAGGTAAGTATTAAAAGTTATCATTTTTAATTGATTTTTAATAATGCAGGGATTAAAAAGTATTTTAAAAAATTAGTAGTTCCTACATTCAAGTTAAATTTCATGGTAATACAGATTTTGAACTATTATAAAGTTCAAGTAAAATCCATATTCACTTTGTGAATATTCCCTTAAGAATATTACAATGTTCAAGGGTTGATTTTAAATGACAGATTTGTTTATTTATAATTCATTTACTTTGACGATTTTAAATTTAATAAAACATTTTATTTTAAGTAAATTGTATTTCAAGTCATACAATATTAAAGCGAAATGTATGACTTAGTTTATACAAAGGTAGAACATTAATTATTAATTCCTTGATTTGTAAAATCTTAACTCATTGATAAATACAAAAAATTTAAATTTATAGTAGGAAAAATAAAAAAGGTGGGAGCTTGTACAAACTAAATTTAAAATTCACATATTCAATAAAATTATATAAAATTTATTGGTTTTTGTTTTTGGAAAACAGACGGGAAATAATTTTTTTATATAAGGACTTGAATTGAAATTCATTTAAAAAAATTTGCTTTGCTTTTTTACTTTGAAATAAGCTATGCTAATATAAAAAGAAAAATTCTACGTTTTTGTTTTTGTAATGCTGCCAAAGAGGAAAAAGAAATTTTTGCGAAAGATTCGCTCCAGCAAACCAATGTGAATAATTTAAATTTTTCTACATTCAATAAAAATTAATATACAATAATAAAAAAATTATATTAATAAGAAGTAATCGTAAAAAAAGCAAAAAAAAAAAAACAAATAATAACTTCTATATTAGGAAAATTTTGTTTGTGTTTTTTGTTTCTAATGGAAACTATCGAACCGATTTTAAAAATTCTTCCACCTATATAAAGCTACAGTATCAGCGGGTAACAGGTCGGTTATTTATTACGTGAGTAGGTATCCTTAGATAATTGCTAAAAAACCTATTCAAATAAATATATACAGCCAGTCATTACTTTTCAAATTGGTTCATGTTTTTGGTACCGTTATTATCAGAGGCGTCCACCAATGTTTTAAATAAAATATTTCAAAGCAAAGTTTCAGGTTTAAATTAAGTACGGGCAAACATCTTTTTGAACAGTTTTGAGTCAAAATCGTTGAAAAGTGGGCATAAAAATAGGTGTGGCTAGTTAAATAATATAGGCGATCTTTCTTGGAGTATAGAGACTATGGTAAATATTTTGCTCTCCATCGTTTCGTCTGCAAAGGTGTCAAAATTTGTTTACACTCTGTGCGCGCCATTATTCTTGTGGTCAAAATACATAGTGTGTGTTATTGTTTGAATTTTCTAATTTTTATTTGACATATACGATAGGATTGTTTTTGTAATTCAGTGTTTGTTGTAATAAATGCCTTACCGTGTTAATTCTACCATGGTAGAGACTACACGTACCAAATTTCAGACAAATCCGTTGTAAACAAAAATTTTTATAGTGAACAAACAGAAAATGAATTTTATTTATATGGATGACACGCCCCTCGTTCTAATCAAAAACTAGATTTTATTTACGTAATCTGCTTAGTCTAAGAACTTCTACACAAGGGAACCCGATCACAAATAGATAGTAATTAATAAAATTATTTTAATACAATTTCAAAAATAAACTATTATAAAAAATAAAGCAATAGTACACTAAGTCCATATTGTTATGGACATTAGATTCCTTCACTAAATTGCATTTTTTTTAATATAAAAAAGAATAGCAAATGTTAAAGAGCTGTGCAAAAAAAAATAAGTTATTTGTAAATTTTACACATAATAATATTATATGAATACGAAATTATACTATAATTATTTTATCTTATTGGCCGGTTTTATAGCAAATAATGGTCCGTGGAGATGACGGTATACTGTTAATACCAGAAAGTTATGCAGTGACACATGATACTGTATCACAAGAATATCAAATGCCAGGATCACAACCAAGAGAAGTTGTCGGACGCTGCCCTTTCTTGTGGGGTCAGTCTTTGTTTATTTTAGGCAGATTGTTACAAGAAGTAAGTACATACATAAGTTAGTATCGATATAACTATATTAGAAAAAATTCTCACCACATCATCCACCTTAAAAAAATATATATTTCTAGTATTGTTGTAATGTAAATTAATTGATTTGATATTTAAGGGTTTTTTGGCTGTGGGTGAGTTAGACCCGCTTAATCGTCGTTTGGGTGCCCAAAAGAAACCAGATGTTGTTGTCCAGGTGGTGATTATTGCCGAAGATAATGAAATACGTGATAAATTAGCTGAATATGATTTACATGTCCAAACTATAGCAGATGTAGCACCAATTGAAGTTCAACCAGCTCGTGTTTTGAGTCATTTGTATACTTATTTGGGAAGAAATCGCAAGCTTGGTTTGACAGGTCGTAAATCTCGTGATGTGGGTATATTGAGTACGAGTAAATTGTATTCACTAAAAGATAGAATATTTGCCTTTACACCACAGGTAAGGAAATATTGGTTATAATTTTTTAAGATTTATAATATTTTACTTTAAAATTTGTAGTGTTTCTTTTAATAAGTTGATTTTGTTATTATTTTTTTAAATTAAAAATAGTTTGTGGATTTATCACGTTTTTATATCGCCTCCGATAATGAATTAATGATTGATATTTTAAAAGGCGAAATTAATTTTCTTAAGTCCGCTTGGGATTTGCTTGGACGTCCCTTGGTTACTTTAGTTTTGAAGAAAATACATTTAGGTCTGTTTTATATACATACATATTGTAACATATATTTTTCTTTTTGAAGTTTTATAATTGTTTCTTTGCATTATGAGTTTTTTCTATTTAATTTTAACTGCAAGGGATGAATTTTTTAAATATGTATAACTTCTTTTATTATTTTTTTTAAAATATTTTTTGTCAAAAGCAAGTTTTTTTTTTAAATTTTAATTGGTTGTGGTTTTCATGTGTTATTTATAAATTGGAAGTATAAAATAAATGTTTTGTACTAATTTATCTTTTTACTAAAACAGGTCGAAATAAATTTTAAAATTCAAATCGAAAAATATGGTCGAATTTGCTGAAATAAATATTAATAATTATTTTTTAAAATTAAATTATAAAAAGATCAAATAGAAGTAAAATTGGACATACGTATATAAATCAGGGAATAAGAGGTCCTTTGGAATTTGATGTCTGATCACAAAAACTGACGGTATGCGATATATTCCGATTCGATTTAAAATAATGGTGCTACATAAAAAATACTAAGTCGTGCTAAAATCTGTTTGGCAAAATTTTTTCCTCGGTCTAACGATATTTGCGCATTAATAAACTATGTATGAAATAAATTATAAACGCGGTAAAAAAACTTGCTTTTATTTTATGTAAATTCCGTTAACAACACTAGTTGTTTGAAATCATAAATTTATGTTAAATATCTAATGTTTTTTTTTATTATTACAATAGAGGTTGATTACTTTTTTAAGAGTTATGCACAACAGTAGACATTTTTATTCATTTACCTAATTTGGATACATATTTTATTTAATGTTAAAATTTTATATATACATATTATATCATTGAATGTACTTTCATTTCACATATTGTAAAATTTTCGAATCAATTTTAATAGCATATCGATTATGAAGAATATTACACCACACGTGATCCAGACTTGCTTGCAAGTAATTTCACCACCAATTTAGCTTTCCTAACAAATAATTGGCGTCATATGTTAGGAAGACCTACCATAACACTAATGGCAACACATTATATGCTAGGTAATTACCCTTGAAAATCCTGCAATTTTATCAAAATAAATAAATATACACAAATACATACTATAAATGATAAATCATAAAAATTTTTGGTTTAAATTACATAATTTTTTAATATTATTTTTGAATCGCTTATTAAAAAATATTTATGTTGCAGTTTAATCTAAAAGAAAGGAAAAATGAAAAAAAATTTTTACTATACAATAGTATGTTGGTATGCATGCTTTAAATATATTTCATTTATTATTATTATTTTAATGCTATAGAAAAAATTATTTGTCACCTTTGGCATGCATACATTCCTACGTACAAATGTATGTATATGAGACCTGCAGAAACCCAATAGGCAATGGTTTTAAATTATTCTCAGTGATTGGTTTAGGAACTTATAATTCTCCAACGAATGTTGGAAACAACTTCATAAAGTTTGTTAATTAAATATTTCTAAAAACTACAATAACTACAACTTACTGACGCACTATGATGCCAAAGACAAACCCAAGTAAAATTTACATTATTCTATTTTTTGTAGCTAATTACAGTTGAAAATGGCAATCTTTATGTATAATGCCAGATCAGACCTTTTTTAAGCACATTTACAGTCAGGTTTCCGATATCGAATATTATCGTTCTTTTCAATTTTAAACAAAAACTATAATTAAAATCAGCATTATCAACAGTTGCTTTCAATCTGTTGTTGCTGTTGCTTTTGATTATAATTTGTTGTTTAAAACTAAGACGAATTATTTAAAATTAAAGCAAACGGCTAGTTTATTAAGCTTCAGGTCGTATTACATAACTTGCGTAGCTTCTTCAGGATTAATAATTATAAATTAGTCAAATTATTAAATTAATAAACTAGCCATTTTAATTAAAAGAATAACATCAAATAAAGTAACAAACAAATAAAAAGAATATAATAAAAATGGACTTACCAAAATATTTTTACTTAGGTAAGAGGGTGTGGGAAATCTACTTTTTATAGTGAGTGCAAATTCCTTTCGAGTAAAAGAACTTAGGATTTAAATTCCTTTTATCTTCATTAAGCGATTGATATATTGTGAACATAAAACCCTCAATTTACATATATACATACATACATACATATTTTTGAGTCTAAATTATCATAAGCCTAAAATAAATTAAAAAAAAAAAATTAAAAAAAAAGAAAAACATTAACCTCATTCATTACTGCTAAAAAAAGTGACTAAAATGACGGTATTGTTTATTTAAAAAATGTTGATTAATATTATATTTGTCAAATACTAGCTGTTTAAAAATAAACATGGTACTTTGCATGTGACTAAATAATTAAATTATACTTTCCTTTTGTAGTTTATTGAGTTTAGTAACTAACAAGTAACACTAAATAGTTATACATATTTTATGTTTAGCTTATAATATATTAGCTGTTTATGATATTTTTTTGGATTTTCTTACTATTACTAGATCAAGATAGGATACCCTTAGCTATGATACAAACAATGCGTAAACTAAAATCGGGCTACATTAATGGAACTCGAGTAATGTTGGGAAACCTCAAAGATTTTCTTAATACATCAGCAATTACGGATTTAAGTTTTTTGGGTAGTACCGAAGACGGTTATCCAGACCGCTTGCATCCCGATGTACAGACTTATCTGGATGAACATCTATTGCGTTCCTTCAGTAATCGCAATACAATGAACTTTAGAGGCGGTCAATTGAGACCTAGAAATTTAAGACGTCGTATGTCTTGCAAAGGCGCTATTAAAAAAACCAGATCTATTAATGTGGATTGTAAGTATATGTATATGCAAAATATATGATTTGCTTCAATTGAATGACAATATATTTTCATCTCATGTATTTAAAATAAAAAATACAGTGTTTTAACCATTTTTGTTTAAAATGCAAAGTACGTTATTTAGTAAAAGAAAATCATATGTTTTGCCCAGCATTGACATTGGCCGTAAGTAATTAAAATATCAAATACGGAGCACATTTCTTATATACATATATTTAAAAAACAAATAAAAATTACGTATTTATATTACAAATACTATTTAGCTCTGTATGTGTATAATATATACAAATGTTTCTTTCGATTTATTGATTTATATGAAATTAATAATTTTTATTAAGCTGATAACTTAGGCATGGAAGGTCCTACGCCATTAACAGAGAGGCGCTTATCGTCAGTAATTCCTCCACCATGGCTGCAGGCAAATCAACAGAATCATATGAATATGTTTTCCACAACACCAGAAGGAAGTATGATTTCAAATCAACATAAATCGGAAGTTTTAATACGTGAAAACATTTATCCAATTGATATTAATCACAGCCGTTCGGCTAACGAAAAACGCAATGAATTTGCTAGACAACAAGAAAGTGAGTTTGTTTTTAGTTTAAGTTTTCTTTAATTTATTACATTTTCCTTTGTTATTGTTATTTAAAATTTCATCTTAGTTTAGATAAACAGCCCAAAGAAGGAGAGAGAGAGCTCACTTAGCCTTTTTATATAGTTTTTGTAATATCTGTTAAAGAGAAACGGTGCAGCAGATATGAAAGACAAATTGAAAACATTAATTTTCTAAGCAAACCTGTAATTCCATATCGTGCTTCTAGTGTTGATGGATGTTTAATTTGAAGCTTTTTATAGTCATTTTAAAAATTATTAGTTGTTTTCACCTAGTCTTGCCCAGTTCTATACTCCATGCATTCGAATTATTTATAAAATTTTAGAAAAATCCGTTAAAAAATAGAATTTTAATAATGAACAAAGGGGACGTAAAAACGGACATTCCATTGCGAAAGTATATAAGCTATCGTTCTTAGAGTATAGAAATTTTATGTACGGCATTTCAGATTTCATTATGTTATATAGACTACATTACGTACTGAATGTAACTTTATATTGGTAAAACAATTCTTGTTTTAGAGTTTATCCATTACAAACTAAATAACAGATTTTTTTCTCTTTATAATTTAGTATAGATGAAAATCTAACTAAATATTATTGAAATTAAATAATACTAGATTGTAACGATATGCTTGCTAATGGAAAACTTAGCCTTTTCTTTTTGCCACCAGCATCATATTATAATTGTTTAATAATTGTTTTCAATGTATTGGAAACAATAAAATCAATTTATTCGCTTGAAAATAAACTTGTTTCAAAAAATAAAAGCCATTTGAAAATTAATCATTTACTGTCTAGTAAACAGTAAAACAAATTTAAATACAAATACCTTCCACATACATATCATATTTTACTAGATGTTTGTTATTACATGAGTCGGTATCCTTAGAATGCAGAGAGCGTATGTACCAATTTTTAGAGAAAAATTTGTAAGTCGAACAAACAAACAGAAAATCAATTTCATTTATATATTTATTTGCAATCTGAACAAAAGTTTATCCAAGTTACATAGATATTACATTTAAATAAAATTGTGATGTGTTTTTCTTTGCTGCGTTATACCCTGTTCAGACAAACACGTTAATTGAGCAATTAAGCATTTTACGCAATTATCGAATTTATTGAGCTCAATTTACCATACAAATTTCCATTCACTAATTGCGCAATTAAAAATTGATTGCACGTTAATGAAGTCAAAATCAAAATGCAACTCTTTGTTGTGCCCTTAAATATCAACTCAAAAGTGAGAAAAGTTGATATTTTCATTTAAAAAAAAGAAAACGTAAATAAATTTAAAATAAATGTCATAAAAAGGAAATGGCAGCCCAAGTTAACGCTAAATAAATTTTATAAAATTGTTATTGAAAATAAGTTTTAAATAACTAATTTCTTTTAATCAATAGCTTGTATTCAAAACATTTTTTTTTAAATTTGACTTTATTTATACACGTTAATTTCTTTTTTTTTAGTTAATTAATTTATTTTATTTATTTTTTTGTTTTGTATATTTTATATGTAAATCTTAAAACACATTGTAAACTATAATATGCTAAAATAGTCAACAATGTTCCTAAAATTCTTGTTCAACGTCATCGCACGGAAACAAATTTTGCCGATACAGAAGTTGAAGAACTTATAGCCATGCTACGAGAAACAGAAAATCTTGAAGAACAAGGCGACATATTGCAATATTTAGTAGATACACAAGGATTGGACTTTAACACAGGTAAGTTTAATATTTTCATTGTTCCGATTTAAAAATATATAAAAATAAGGGGGGTTGTTATATGTGTTTCGATTCGAATCAAAATGGCTTTCGAAAAGATTATTCGAAAATCCAGCAGAGTTTAATTAACAATTTTGAGGGTAATTTTAAAAATGTTAATTTCTTTTTCGAATTTTCTACATAAATATTTTTTTTTTTTTAATTGAAAATTCTCTTCCAAAGCATTTTGGATTCAAATCGAAATACATAATAACCCCCAAAGACTTTTAACTAAATACAACTAAATATACATACATGTATACTATTATATAAAATATTACACAAATAATAAAAAATATAATTAACATATATACATAAAAAACAAATGTTAAAAAGGCAAAATAACCACTGTCCTGTCCAATGTTGTATTATTAATGTAAACTTTTTATTTTATGTTTTTATTTAAATACCCACTTAATAATAAAACAAAACACATCAAGAATTTTTCATCGTTAACTTGATTTGTGATAATCCTTAAATTTGTTTTTATAATGTCGTTGTAAATTTATTTTTCGATTACTACTGACCATTAGCCGGCTTAGGACTTAAACATAAATCATCATCGTCAACCTCCTCTGGTAAGTTCAAGTTTAATGTCCTCCATTGTTATGTTGATCCAACCACCAAATTTATTAGATAGTATTACACTGTAATCCTTCTACCTATAATTGGGTTTTTAATTGCTAAACGCATTACGGTGTTGTATGTTTTATATACGTTAGTACGATTTATATCTTGCGAGTATGGTTTTTCTTGGGTTGCGTTTTTCTGTTAATTTGTTTGTATTACAATATATATTTATGTTTTTTTTTTCATTATGGTTGGTTTATAAGTTTTAATTTTACATATTGTTGTTATATCTTCTTATACACTGGCACATTCATACATATTAAACACTATTATATATTAAAAGAAATTGGTTTATTAAAATAAATACATCACTGTTTCTTTATTAATTTTTTTATGTTAATTACTGAAAACTGGTAACATTAAAAAAGCTAAAACTAGACTTATCTAATCAGCCTGTCTCACTCTAGCGAAGATTACCATTCTGATACATTTTCTCTTATGTAAAATAAAATAGAAAAAAATTGTTTATGTAGAATAATTTTCCGAAACGTGCATGTCTAAAAACTCTTAAAATTTTTATTGAAAGTTTTATTAATTGTTAAAAAAATAATTCATTTACATATTTATTTTTACTTTTTTTATATCTTATTGAAAATATAATTTTTTTTAACAAGTTTGAGTTTTATGTACCCTTCACTGTAAGAGACAAATATTCACATTTTTATTAAAATGACTATTTTATTAAGCTTGAGGTCAAATTAATTATATAATTCAATCCTGAAGAAGATACGCAAGGAGGAAATATCGATATAAAAAGAAATTTATAAAATAAGACCTCAAGCTTAATAAAATATACATTTTAATAAAAACGAAAAAGGTCAAATAAATTAAAAAATAAATTCACATTTTTAATTTTCCGTATACTTCACATGATATAAGAAAATTCGGTAATTAAAAAAAAATACAAAAATAACAATATTAAAAAAAGTGCATACATTTTGTTATTGCTTTTATGGCTTCTCCTGTGTCAAAAGTTATTTCTGGTGGTTTATATCAAGAAATCTCATAGAGCCAAACAAGTGATTTATTTCCATTTTTGTTCCCTTTTTAGCACATTGATGTCTCTTCACTTTTAACAGGAGGGGCTTCAATCATGAAGGATTCGAATCGAAAAGGCTTTCCAAGAGAATTTTTAATTTGAAAAAAAAAAAATAATTATGTAGAACATTCGAGAAAAAATTAACATTTGAAAAATTACTCTCAAAATTATTAATACAACTCTGCTGAATTTTCGAAAATTCAAAAATTAGATTATTCTTTCGAATTGAAAATTTTTTTCGGAAACTATTTCGATTCGAATCGAAATACATATTAACCTCTCCTGGTTTTCTTACACCATGATTCTTTATAAATATTGAACAAAAACATAAATTTTTTTTTAAGAACTGACAAATTTTGCTTCAAATAATTTTCTTTGAATATTTTTTTATTAATCCTAAAATAAATAAATTTTTTAAAAAGCAATAAAGTTTCTGTAGATACTCATTTTCCAAATATAAAAAAAGAACTTTTAGGAATATAAAATAACTTTAAGTGAAATGCTTGCAAATATGTTTTAAACCAAAAATATTTCAATAAATATTTGATATCAAGTAAAATAATTCAAATTAACAGCAAAAATCCAAAAAATCCTCCTTTTTTATAAGATTTAACATTTAAAAGATGCACATACATATACATGTTTGTCATATATAACCATGCTTATGGTTTCCCGTTAGACGACGTAGTTTGTATTTCTATCATTCTTGTGCAGGCACATTACGTCCATGTACAGCTTAAAAATTTCCATAAAAAACAAAATAAAAATTAATTAAAAACGTTGTATTTTTGATTTTTCAAACTACTACACGAATAAAACTGTATCATTACATAAACTCCGCTATTTATAAGGATCCAAAATATATATACTTTACAGGGTGGCACATGTACGGTGTAGAAACTATAAATAGAATTATAAACTTATTTACATTTTTTTTCTTACAGTGAAGGATATAAAAAAAATTTTGAAGTAGTTTTATGTAAAAGTTATACAAATATTCTGTAAATATAATTTGAAATTATGTAGTTTAAATTTCTTGTAAATCTACATTAGAAATAAACTTCATTCTTATCAGTTGTATCGTAACACCCTGCGTATTTTTTTTAGATCAATAATCAATAACGGCCTAGTAAATATGTGTAGATAGGTGCTATCAGTAAAATTGCAGTAAATTTTAAAATTTTACTTGTAATTAAATTTTAGTACCAGTCAATGCAGTAAAAATTCAGTAATTAGTAAATCTTTACTCATACTGTAATTTAATTTGTAGTACCTTTAAGAAATTTACTGATTACTCCAATAGATTAAATATATAAAACAGTGTGCCCATGTGTGATATATGTACATATATACTCGTGTATAGTACACATTTATGCGCTATGTATGGATAACTATATGTACGTCAAATTCTTTTATTATAAAACTTATTTTTCTTTGGCCCATTATTACAAGTTCCCAATAGTTAAAGTGTCGATTTTTTAAACCACATTAATAGTTTTTAATCAGACTTTAAATTACAAGAAACCTGTAAGATTATTTCAAAATGATTGTTCTTTACTTGCAAAAAAAATATAGTATCTAGATATTTTTATTGCTTTACAAATCCTGATTTTAATTATTGGTAGCCTGTAATAAAGGGAATGGGAAATAGATTTCTTGTTGTTCTTAATTACAACTAAACAATGAAAATTTAAGCATGAATTTCGGTGGCTTTTATTTTTATTTAGTATTTAGTAATTTAGTAGCGCGTATAATCTAATTGTAAAGTTGTTTTCTTTCTATATGTACTGTCATGTTCTGTAAATCGAATTGATGTTAAAGTGAATAACTTGCGTACTCGAAATTAATTGGTGAAATTTATTTCTCATAATGCTTTTTTATTGTGAATTCATTTTTGAATCAAGAAACACTCGATGTTATAATATTTTGCAGAACAAGGGAGAATTGGTTTCTACTTTTGTTCCATTCTTAGCACATTAGATGATGTGAAAGATGTTTGTTTTGTAAAAGTGTAGTACTTGTAAACAGTGATGTTTAATTTAAAAAAATGAACACTGCACATTTGAATTTGCCTACAACATACATATACATACATGCTTTTAAAATTTGTCAGTAAATTGTGTATAAAAATTAGCAAATTTAAAAAAAATCTAAATATTTCTTTCTAATTTTTATTTTCTTTTTCAATTTATTGTGTTTGTGCTATTTTAAATGTAACTTTTTCATAATTCTGCCATAAACTAACTTCATCACATGAAATAATCTTTGGTTGCTATTGCTACTCCTGTAAAATGTAAAAAATTTTGCTATTTCGTACAATAATTCATTGAAACACTCATATTTTGCATGCTATTGTTTGTGTTAATGTTTTTCTGGTGAAATACTAAAATGAAAAAATAAAAAGAAATTGACACAACCCTTGTGGAGGAACCACTTGACGACTTAGCTTTAAGAAGTGCCGCCGCTAAGCCTCCTTTACCTCCATCTGCACTATTGGTGGTGCTGGATGAATCTGCAACTTTAAATAATCGCAACAATGTAAATACTATTAATTCTTCTCACTCTGAAGGCATGCTGGAAGAGGGTCGTGTTGTTACTGTGCGTGATTTACTGAAGGGCTTATACGAAAAGGCCTGTCAACAAAAACTGTGGGGCTTAGTGCGTCACACTGCCGGTATGCTGGGTAAACGTGTTGAAGATTTAGCTAAAGCAGTAACTGATTTATTGGTACGTCAGAAACAAGTTACTGTTGGTATGCCACCCAACAATGAATATACCATAACAGCACCTTTGCCAGAAGCTGATTTGAGACAATTAATACATGATGTTAGTACTTAAATCTGGTTTTATATATTTGTTTTTACACACAAATATTTTAAATGTTACAGGCTTATGGTGACGATGAGAGTACAGCAATGTTGACACAAGAATTAATGGTTTATTTAGCCATGTTTATACGTACCGAACCACAGTTATTCCATGAAATGTTACGTCTTAGAGTTGGCCTCATCATACAAGTTATGGCAAAAGAATTATCGCGTACTTTGAATTGTGATGGTGAAGCCGCATCGGAACATTTATTGAATTTGTCACCATTTGAAATGAAAAATCTTCTCTATCACATACTGAGCGGAAAAGAGTTTGCCGTCAGCAGTGGTAAGTTGTTGAGATTAAAATTTTTTTATTTTTTATAATTTTAATTAATATTGCAGTTGCTCGTGGAAATCTTTCTATTGTAAGCTGTAAATCAAGCCGTGTAAGCAAGAAAAGTCAAATAGGCTTAGGGGATCCCGAAGGTGAAGATGCCATTATAGCCAGCATTGACGATAGACAAGGACAATGGCTACGCAGACGTCGTTTAGATGGTGCTCTTAATCGTGTGCCGCGTGATTTCTATTCGCGTGTTTGGTCGGTTTTAGAAAAATGTCAGGGGTTGGCCATAGAAGGTCGTATATTGCAGCAAAGCTTAACACAAGAAATGACGCCTGGGGAATTAAAGTTTGCTTTGGAAGTGGAGACTGCGTTAAATCAAATACCCCAACCGGAGTATCGCCAATTGGTCGTAGAGGCTTTAATGGTTCTGACTTTAGTAACCGAACACAATATGGTACCCAATTTAGGTGGTATAATATACGTTGAACATTTAGTGCATAAAGCCAATCAGCTATTTTTGGAAGATCAGCGCAAAGTGCAAGGAGATGCAACTCTATGTTGTGCCAAATCTAAAGATAGTAAGGAACAGCATCAGGCAGCTTCTGGTATGCTTTTATGTGGTGGGGCTGCATATATATGTCAACATTTGTATGATAGGTAAGTTCATACATATTTCGTCATTTTTTATATATTTATTTATTTTTATGCCATTCACTGCAAGTAAGAAGGGTGCATATAAGTTTGTGATTCTGTTTGCAATTTTCGCACCGCATACAAGTATATGGCAGGCACCCTATAAATTATATATATAGCGGAGTGTGTGTAGTCGTTGAAATAAACTTTCTGAAGTCCCTAGGAAACGTACAAAAGAGTTTAGTATACCAATCTGTCAGTTGTTTCAACCGGATTGGTCCATAAATGGCGAGCTATGCGTCAAAAACCGCTCCTACCTCTATTTTTGAGCATTTTCTGAGTGAGTTTTTTTGCGTATTTTGCGAACAAAAAAACGTAGTACGCAGTTTTGTCAGAAATATCCGTACGAAAAATCAGAACGATCGATTCACAAATGGCAAACAAAAATAAAAATGCCACAAAAATTTTAGATTTTCTTTGATTGCTGCTTTTTTGCGTATTTTGTCTAAACTACAAAAATGACACAAACGTGGTACTCAGTATTGTAAGAAATGATAGTTATAATATCTGTGCGAATAATAAGAACAGTCGGTTCACAAATGGTCGAGAAAAATCAAAAATACAGCCGAAATTTTAGATTTTCGTTCATTTCTGCCTTGTTTTTTATGGAAATTTTGTTGTACATGTACATAATGTTTGTACATACAAACAGGAAACCAGGCAATCGGTCTTATACACACGTGTGTATTATGCATCATCATGCATGTGTGCAAGAGAAAATTATTTTAGGTATTTTAATTTCTGTTAACTATGATATTTACAACAAATTTTTTTAAGTTTAACTTTTAGTCCCGTCTGGCAATTTTCTTTATTTAAAATTAAATATTTAATTAAGTATTTTAAATTAAATTAAATTAATTTTGCATTCTTATTAGATGTTTCTTAAAATTTATTTTTTTTTTATTTCCCTACAAATATTTTATTACTTTAAAAAATAATTATCCCAGAACGAATTTTTTCGTGTTTTTGTTAATCTGAACTTCTTTAAATAAAATAATTATATATTTTAGGATTAAAGAAAAATAGATATTTAAAGAAAATTATTTTAATTTTTTTTTGTTAAATATTTAAGAAGAATGTGCATAATTAAAAATATGAATATTTGGTTAACACAGTGAAGAGTATATTAGACTAGGTACAGCCGAATTTAATTTATTTATTTACTTATTTTTCTTCTTTTTGTTCCTTAAATTAAATTATATTTGTTTTAGTGCTCCAAGTGGCAGTTATGGAACAATGACTTATATGGCTCGTGCTGTAGCGTTAGTATTGGATTGTGTTCCCAAACATGGAGAAATGGAGTGCGCTATATCCTAATTACAATTTTTTGCAAAGTAAAATTTATTATGCTTTACTTTTGCTGAATTTTAAGCTTAAGAACAGATACATGTTTATAGCTATCGAATACAATTTTTCTGTTTTTTTTTTTAATTTTGTGAAGAAACTTAACTCGAAATTTTGTTGAATTTAATGAATTTATTTTATAATTAATATCTTAAGTTGTATAACTAATAAATTTACACACGTAAATGTTATATACTTACGTATGTACGTTCTATGTAATCGTTTAATTTTCTTTTACTTTCCGTTAAAGTGTGAAAAATTCAGTTCAAGCAGTTAGCCCAATTATTAAAATCTACAAGAAATAACCAGTGACATTTGTTGACCTTTCATGTTTCGTTTAATTTTTTTTAACTGGTAAATTCACAATAGTTAACTTCCGCTTTGTGGCATCGTCAGTAACATGCTTGAATTCCGTTTCCATGTGTTTGGCATTATAATTTATGAAATAAATTTTGAAAATTTTGTCATGTTATGCCATGTTTATTAGTAAAAATAATTTAGTATGTATATATTTTCGATAGCAAGCATAAATTTTAATCAACGGAATTTAAATAAACAATTTGTATGTATGATATCCAGGGTAGTTCCGATAAAATAAGGTTGTAAGGAGCTGGTTAAGTAAGTAATGTATGGTTTTCTCTCTTATTAAGGAGCCCTCAATTAATATTATATTTCATGTGTTTCGTGATTGTGATACGTAAAAGAAAATTCTCTTGTGTTAAAGTTAATACCTGAATACAAACAAAATAGTAATTATCGATGTCGTGTCGTTCAATATGGTAATCATATAAAGCGGATTGGTAATGTAATGCAATTAGTTTATTCATATTTTATTTTAAGTATATATGCACAAGCATACTTGTAAGGGCTTACAAGCATTTTTTATTATAAAATATAACACATATTTGCAGTGAGGTGTAGCTTTCAAGTATTCTTGTGCAGTGCTCTCATATGCATATCATAAAATTTCCTAATTATGCTTCGCTTAGGCCCGTTGTTACAACTTTCGATAGTTAAAGTTAGGATAGACTTTGGAACCAAATTTGGGTGTATAGTTATATACATACTATTCGATATTTTTAATATGTCTAACCAAAAGCTTGATATTTTACTTATAAAAATCTTAACTTTAACTATCGGTAACTTATGTATATAAAGGCCTTCAAATAAAAATTACTCGATTCAATTTTTACTCTTTCTAAAAAGAAAATTGTGGTTTTCAAAACAGGCCCATAATCATACAGGGCTGTCATAGAATCCAAGTCGGTTTTGCAAACCAATATTGGTTTCATTTGGTGTTCTGAAACCAAGTCATTTTTGTTATTTTCGAAGACAAATAAAACCGATGTTCGAATCAGTTGTTCTATACATTAGCTTATTTGTATAAAATTGTTTATGTAAATGATTGATAACAATTTTGATAAATCGTAGTGTTTTCGTTTAAATAAAAATAAAAACGTGTTTTTTTATTAAAAATTTTTAATATATAATTAGTGTCAGTGAAATAAAATCACTTTGCCGTTGTAGGATTTTTATTATTAGAAGAAGAACGCTCACAGAAAGTAAAACGAATATTCATAAATTACCGGTTAAATAAAGAAGCTTTCTGTTTACATCATTTTGCCGTGAACCTACGCTTTTTATTGATTCATCCAACTGTTGTCAAAGAGATCACACATTTGGCTTATCAAGTTTTGTAAATTCCTTGGCAATGTCAGGATATTTTTTTGTTTTGGTAGGTAAAAAAAATTTTGAGTAAAAATTTATTTTTGTAGAATTAATTTAATTTACTTAAATTTTTATTATATATCTAACTGCATGTGAATTTTTAATGACAAGTCAGTTTTAGTCACTGTCTTTATTTGAAGTTAAACAAACCAACAACTGTCAACTGATTGGTTTGAATCCAATACAAAACCGATAACATTGGTTTCTATGACACCTAAAACCGACATTAATTCTAGTTCGAAAATGAAACCGACAACATTGGATTCTATGACAGCCCGAATAGTCACAAAAAAGTGGGCTTTTGTTCATAAGAATTTAAAATCGATTGTAAAAAGATGCTGACTTTAGTCTGACTATGATTATGGCCCATTATTTTTATTGACGATAAAATTATTTAATGAACTTTTGAAAGTAGATCAGCCACTGACTTTACAAACACATTTTAAGCAAACCTTTAAGCTTAAGTGTTAAAAATAAAATAAGAAGGCATTTAAATGTTTGTTCAGAAAGTTTAGCGTGGTTACTAAGCTTTTTTATATTTAATTTTTTTTTTTTACAAACAAAAACATAAATTATAAAATAATTAAATGTGGAGAACATTATGAATTATGTATGTGAAGTAAATGATATACTGGAAGTAGGTTTAGCAGTAGCCACGATCGGGCACACGTTTCCTAGGAGCACATCTAATAATGTTATCTACACGTACAATCATTTCAGCGGCCTCAGAGGCTGACAACAGCACTTGACGTTTAACGGCAAATGATTCTGTGATCCCTAATTCTTTCATATCACCCACTTTACCCTTGTCCATATCCAGGCCAGCAGTAATTTTACCTTGAGCGTGAGCAGCTCTTAGTTCGGAAACTAATTGAGCAGAATCGTAACCAGCATTATCAGCAATAGCAGTAGGTAAAGCCAAAAGTGCACCTAAATTGTGGAAATTATTAAAATGTAAAGAAAGTTCTTTTTTCTTCCTTGTAACTTACGAGCGAAAGCTTCCATGGCAATAGCTTCTTTGCCAGCAGTTTCAGCAGCCTTCTTCAATACCGCATTTGCCATTAATGCTTCTGATGAACCACCACCATATATTATTCGCGATTCCTTAACTGTTGCTGCTAATACACACAAAGCATCGTGTAAGGAACGATCGGCTTCATCTAAAATTTGTTGTGTAGCACCACGTATAACAATGGTGCAAGCTTCTCCCAATTTAACACCACTGAAACGTAGCAAGATGTCCTCTCCAATCATTACTTGTTCAATAAGATCACATTCACCCAATTTAACCAAAGCCGGATTTTCGAATGTCGACACGATTTCACCTCCTGTAACCAAAGCCAAACGCTCAATACCATCAAAATCGGCATGTTCTATAGCCATAACACCAGCGTCAGCAAACAATTGTTCCGGATAGTTGTAAATCAATTGGCGATTGATAAATACATTACAATTGTGATTTAAAATTTTTTGTACTTTATCTTTCATTTTCTCTTTTTCGGCCAACTCCAAATCCGCAATTTTACTTACGCTGTCTACTTTAATTGTACTTCCAAATATTTTAATTTTGTCAGTATCCATAGGGGTATTAGCAATCAGAATTTTAGCATTTTCAATCTATAAAATACACAATTGGTAAATTGACTAATTAAATTCTATATGCATATATTTTTTGCTTTATCCTTATATAAGTGAAATATAGCTATGAACTCGATATTACAGATTTTTAAATAGGTATCTTCTTTTGATGAATTTCAAATACACCATCAAACTCGTCAAAATGGCTGTGATATGATATATTTATACAAGACATAATTCACAACCAAATTAACGGATCCATAATGCACAGTAACCTTTTTGTTGCTTTAACTAAGATACACATTTAGTTTTTATTTATGTATGTATGTACAAGTATAATGAATATAATCTTACTCTTTGTGGTTGATGTACACCAGGTTTTTTGTCCAGTAAGAAACCTTCATCTAAAAATGAATCATCTAAAGTGCCTCCACTTTTTTTGATGATTTGTATAGCATGCAATTCTCCTGATCCCTTCAGGCGTAAAACTGCATCAACGGCTAATTTTGCAAAGAAGTCCTTGTGCTGATGTAAAATTTTTGAAGACAAGGTAGTGCGAGCAATATTCATAAGATCTTCTTTAAATTTTGCATCGTTAGCAGAGTTATCTTGCGAGGATTGTGTCAAAGCTTCACGAGCCACCTTAGTAGCCATACGCCAACCAGCAATAATGATTTGAGGATGAAGTTTCTGGTCAATTAGTTTTTCAGCTTCACGTAAAAGTTCGGCTGCTAAAACAGTTACCGAAGTTGTACCATCACCAACTTCTTCGTCCTGAACTCGAGACATATCGACTAAGATTTTGGCTGCTGGATTGTCCACACCAACCGATCGCAATATAGTTGCCCCATCGTTAGTAACACTCACCTTACCAGACTCGCGACCATGGCTTACTAAAATTTTATCCATGCCTTTAGGACCAAGGGTACTTTTAACCAAATCTCCAATAGCTATGGCCCCAATAAATGCAGAAAGGCGAGCCATTTCGGCTCTTTCTTCTTGCGCTTCATTTTTGAGAACACGTACAGGATTCAAAGACATCTCCTATAAACGAATACCAAAACATGTGTGTACAATTAGAAACATCTGGTAAGCTTTTGCAATAAGGGATTTTAACTAAAAGTAGGGACACCTCTCATCTTAACCTTACTTATTTTAATAAAAACTTCATTCTTTAGAAATTTTAATACATGTAAAATAAATCCCTACTTCCATTTAAGAGTAAATTTCTAATTGTGATTAAACGAAGAGAATGATTCATCTCTAAACACGCCATTTACCAATTTATGGTAAGAAAAACTTAGCTTTGGTAATTTTCCAACCAATTACAAATTAATTTAATGTCATGTCCTTTTGATAATATTATAATTTAGAATAATCTAGAATAATAACCTCACGTGCGCTTCTCTTTTTTTTAAAATTTATTGCTTGTAGGTGTGAAATAGTCATTGCTAATTTATTGATGCGGTCATTGTGCTTCTCAATACACACAGTTTTTTAGTTCTTCATTCTTCTTTTCAACACCCGGCAATTTTGTTGCGACAATCTTTCAAAAATATCACTCAAATCCAATGAATATTGTTTTTAGTTACTTAGTAGGGTGTAAATTATATGTTTTTACTTGTAAATATTAAAACTATTACAATAATTTACCATTTTTGTAAAAAGATTTATTCACTATTGTTTTCTGTTCACAGCCAAAGAAAACACCCGTATGAAGAAAAAAATGAAAATGGCGAATGACATGAGGACGTTGTACACGGTTGT
Organism: Thelaira solivaga; assembly: GCA_947397855.1. Taxonomy (NCBI): domain Eukaryota; kingdom Metazoa; phylum Arthropoda; class Insecta; order Diptera; family Tachinidae; genus Thelaira; species Thelaira solivaga. The sequence continues at coordinate 22,468,346 of OX377612.1, read as the reverse complement.
GTTTTAGTTAGGCAACAGTGATGGCACTAAATAAGTGCTGCCACTGAGAATTTTTTTGTGTTTTGAAGGCTGTAATATATAATACAGTGTATCAATATTCAGTAAAAATCGGCCCATCAACCATTTTTAGGCGAAATTAGATTAGAACGAAACAATTTCACATATATTCATGGTTAATTGCAAAATAGGTAATTTTTTTACATTTTTCGGGGGAAGTCAACTGACATTGTATTAAGCAATGCTATTTTTGTACATGGATACTCCTTTTTTTATCAACTATAAGCAAGCCTACAAGTTTGAAAGTACTGTTATATTCAAAAAGAATTTTTTAAATTTTGTTAATTTTTTATTCTTAATATACGGATTGCATTAAAATTTCATGTGTTTATTTTTTACATAAGTTTAAAACTAAATGTAAATTTGGATTTAAAAATAATATAAAAACAACAACAGCTAATGGTATTCAGTTTTGCCCTCGTGATAAAATTTAACCAAAAACTGCTAATTAGTATTTTGGGAAGCTTTCTTTGCTCTTTAAAGCCGCTGATATACGGTTTGGTAGACTCCTTAATAAATTGTGGCACTTTTTAAGGGGTATATCGTAAGGTACTTTTCTTTATATTTTATACCTTCCACAAAAACTAATGGATCACCCCAAATTACTAGAAACATTCCGAAAGCATTAACGAGCTTCCGTCATGCTTTACCGTCTTGATTACCTGATGTGATTGCTTAGTTTTTCCCGTATTGGACCAGAAATATTTGGTGTCATCTGAGTTAAAACGATTTGCCTTGCATTCATCTGACCATAGAACGCATTTTTAGTTATCAATGATCCAGTTCTTATGTCGTTAAGAAAACTCGATGGGCTTTGATTTTTTTTTGTTAGCTTTAGATTTTTAGATTATTTGGATGTAAAACAACATCAAGGATCATGCCATATGCCTTTCATCGGATTTGATTTTCATTCACTCTTGGGCGGCCATATTTAGTAAGTCAAATGTGTATATTTTTATTTTTCTTTATTTTTACCCCTTGCGATTGTAACATTTTTAATTCTTTTGCTACTTCTCGTGTGGTTGTATCCATTTTTCCACGTCCGTAATTTTTCATTAACATACTTTATACTTAAAATTTTTTTTAAATCAACCGTTCACAACTGTATATATTTAACAAAAAACCAAAAACATTAGTTTGGTTTAAAAAATAATTATATACATTTTAAATTAAATTAAGTTTTATTTTGCATTCTTGTTTATACGAAATGAGCCAGATAATCGTCTAAAAAATCTTATATTTTTATTGTAAGAAATTTTTTTAATAATATACTGTATAATAATAAATACTATTTAAAACTAAAAAGTTATTTAACTTTTGTTATAATTATTGGCACAAAATGTACATATTGTTGTTCTGCTCTGCATTATATGTTCATTACATTGACGTAATTTTGTAGAATAAATGCTACATGGCTTTTCTGCATTGCCTAAAAAAAGAAATACATAAATTTTATTGATTCTTATTTGTAAATAGTATAAACATTTAGTTAAAATGTATTTTGTTGAGTTAGGTAATTTTTACCTAACGGTATATAAATGTAAGTTTGTGATTCCGTTTGTAATTTCTATACCGTATATGCACCCTATCTTTATAAATATAATTCTACTGTACATGTGTGTATGCCACTAAACTTCTCCTAAGCGGATGGATCAACTTAAATGATTTTTTTTGGATGGGTTGGAGGACTTGCAGTCAAAAATCAGCACATCAGGTGGCAATGCAGTCGGTATCTTGGTTTGTTATGGATAAACTCTTAAGCTACCAAATCGATTTTAAAAATTCTTTCAATAATATAAAGCTACATAATTAAATTCCAAGAATGTTCAGCATATACTCTGGGATCGGCTACGCTCAATTTTACAGTTTTATACGGGTCAGCTAGAAAGTCACCAATTTCTACGACCTAGCTAGAACGGATAAAAACAGTTAATCAAAAACCAAATTTTAATTCATGTGTCAGTGACAGACAAATTCTACTTACGTCAGTGGTAGACATACCGGGGTATACACACATATTATTCGAGTGAAAATGAAGCAATTTTGGCCACTAGACTACCAAAAAAGTTTTAGATTACTTCTACACAACTGTAGTAGATATTATTGTTGTCAACTGTCCATAGTTGTGGATCACTACGGAGTACTGAAAGGCTATCCACTGTGTTGTAGTACGTTCACATTAAATTTTTGTTTAAAACAACAGCAAAACCTATCAAATTTACTTACTAAGTATAGGATGATGCAAACACATGGTGGCATCGTAAACAAACTGATAAAACTATAGAAAAAATGGATATTTTTTTGAAGCTATACAGAAATTTTCAGAGGACATATACGAGTATAATGCTAAATACTGATGATTGCAATTGCCAACATTGTTGTTGGTGAACAATTGTATCCTTTCTGCGATGGCCCTTTGAATATAGTGTATGCTACGGCAGAAGCCGGGAAATCCTTTGATGATACTGCCCGAATAAATATAAATACTATATAAGTACAATAAGTTGACCAATAAGAAAGTGTTGCATATAATGCTAAATACTGATGTCTGAAGCATATTCTATATGCATTTACTTTTAGCTTATTTCATAATAATAACTTTTAGTATCAAAGTATTTTTTGTTAAATTATTGTTATTGGTTTAGAATGTGTAAAACTGAGAAAAAAAAAATATGTTTTGGCTTCTTTATATCAATATACGAGTATTTGAGTTCGCTTTCCTACACATACCCGGGTATGTCTGCTACTGACTTAAGGGTCAAAAATTTAAAAGTGGCCAGATATCTGTCCGTAGTTATCCAATCCCAATTATTCTGAAGAATATAGCGGAAAACACTTTTGTTGAGGATATCATAAAATTTCAAACCAGTCAGATTTTTATTTTTTAAAATATATCGATTTTAAAACGTAAAATATACCCGGGTATGCTGCCACTGACACAAAGGTTAAACAGATTGTTTTGATGGTACCCTAAATTTTAAAAATGACAAAAACCATAATACTGCCAAAAATAAAGTGTGGTTAAATTTTAAGGGCAGATCTTGAATGTGAACCACACCTAAACGTCAAGTTTTTTTCTACATTTCATTTAACATTTCTGAATTTCAGACTAACTCAATTTGAACCGTGGAAAGATACACAATAGAGCAAAGCATTAAAGTTATTCAGGCTTATTATGAAAATGGGCGTTTAAATCAAAATGCATATCGTGCACTTCGTTGATTCGTCAATAAGCAGAATTGGAGCATTTGGGCAAATGATAATCCAAGAGTGATTGTCGAAAAACCAATGCACCCAAAAAGAGTGACTGTGCCACTTGCCACACAGCTAACGAAACAATGGCTCTTTTGCGCGACAAATTCAATGGCCGTGTTATCTCACGTGGTGGCGATGTCAATTGGCCGCCAAGATCATGTGATTTGACATCATTGGACTTCTTTCTTTGGGGTTATTTGAAAGAAAAGGTGTACGTCGATAAGTCAGCAACATTTAAAGAGCTAAAGGATGAAATAATTCGGTACATTAACGGTATATAACCTTAATTATGCCTCAGCGTCATCGAAAATTTGGACCATCGAGTGGAGGTGTGCCACCGAGGTCGGGGCGACCATTTGCCCGATATTTTGTTAAATACATAATTGAACCATACCATATTATCATAATAAAAAGAAATGACAATAATTTCCTAAATAATTTGTGTTTCATTCAAAATCAATATCGGCCCTTAAAATTTAACCACCCTTTACTTAAGTATTTCACCACACTTGCTTAACATTTTGTTTTCACACTATTGGATTTTTACTTAATACACGAATTTTTGACATATATTAATACTAAATACAATAGTCTCAAACCCGCTTTCTAAGTATTACAGTGTAAACTCGCTCAAATAAAGAAATTATAGACGTTATTCAAAATAAAAAGGTAACTTTAAAAAAGAGATCATAACATTTGCTATCTAGGGAATATTAAGTACCATATTTGTACTACTTTTTAAGTTACTTTCTTCTGTCAAGGCGACAAACAAGGAACCAGATTAAATATTCAGAAAGTCATATAGTTTTTAGTTTGATATTTCTAGATTGGCGTCTGCTGTAGGACCTGAAATTTAGTCTATAATTGTGAGAATTAATTTTGATATCAATCAGAAGTTCAATTGTGATAATGACATTATTTAGTTATAACAACCAGAATTGGAAAATATAGTCTAAAGTTTAGTTTCAGTTGGAGCATCGATTTTTATTTTCACGAATAATTGTTACAACTGATTTTTGGATTGCCAACAAATTTAGTTCTCACAACCGAAGTTGTTTTCTTAGCGCAGATTTTTTATATTAATTTTGTTATTCGTTTTCTTGTTATGCATTACATGCTTATTTTTTACCTGTCATTATAACTGCATCCAAATGAGAAATATAGCTTTTAGCCAAACGTAGTATCTCAATCTTAGAGAGCTTTCGATCATATGGTTCGGTGGGTATCAAAATTCGCAGTGTATTGAAAGCTGAGTTAACACTGGAAAAACTAATAAATTTATTATTTATGCAAAATAATAATAGAAAAAAAAAAACGTAAATTCTCAAAAACATAAAATTCAAACCCAACAACATAAAAAACAACTAGTTTGGAATTGGAGTTGTCAGAATTATATTATTGTTGTACTGCTGTTGCCTTATATATACATGAATATGACTTGATTTTAACCATAAAGAAAAAAAATTCACATTTTAATTACCTTTGAGTGCGGCAACGTTCTCGAGCATTCACAACATGTCTGGGCTTAGTAGTGGTGCTATTCGATGAATCAGATTCTGAAGGACTAATACGACTATTTGTGCACATTTCCATTTGTTGATAATTAACATAAAATTCCATTTTATAAAGTTAACAATAATGTATTTATTAATTTATATATGTGTTCCTATTATTATTATATTTATAATTAATTAAAATAACTGTGCAATACAAAAATTGTGCGATCTTTTTGCTTTAGTTATTTTTTTAATTAAGTCTCAGCTTGATGTTGTAACTAGTTGGTTAGCTTTCTCCCACAATACTGAAAACATTACATTCTTTGCAGCTACACTTATATTGTTCGTTCGATCTTTCAAAATTTAAACAGAATTTTTGTTATTTAATTTAAAATGTTTATATCGTTGAGGATTGGTTTTGTTTTTGTTTTCTATATAAGCTACTGTTTCGTTTGTTGTTTTTTTTTTTGTTTTTTACAAAAATATATCAAATGTTTTTATTATTTGCTGTTGTTAGTGGCATCCACACTCTATTTAAGTTGAGAAAAAAAGATACTGTAAAATGAATTAAGTCATTAATGACGACAAATTGTCCATAAACACTTGAGATGTGTACGAGCAATGAGATAAAATGATCATATGCTGTACGCTCGCTCCCAGTAAAACTATAGATAAAGTTGAAATAAATGTGTTTGTACACATACAAAACACAAACATGCATTTGTGCGTACATAAAAATTTGTAAAATGTTCCAATGAAAATTTTCTGTTTGTGTTTGTTGTTGTACAATGTTAAGTGCTTATTTGCTCTTTTTGAAGAGTTTATTGTTTTAAGTCATTGAACGCTTTCCTGTAGGATATTTTGGTTATTTTTTTGGGTGGTCATTTTATTTTTTGTTCAAACAACATTGCGGTCAGTGCGTATACTTTTTATAGTCCTAGTAAAAGTGAAATGATGCTACACTGTCTGGTACACTAAAAGAAAAGAAAAGAATTTAGTTCATTAATTAACACATTGCATTAGACTAAGGAAATATTTCAGTAGACTAAGGAAATAATGGATGTCCCAGTAAGAGTGCATTTTTTCATTTCATATTACAATAAATCTTTTAATTTCTGCGCTGTGTGGCAGATGGTGTCGCCTTGCTGAAACCACATGCTGTCCAGCTCCATACCGTGTAATTGAGACCATAAGAACGCCTTTATAGTATTTATGAAACGAATGTTGTTTACAGTCACCACCATTTCGGCTTCAAAAACAAGAGCCTGACCAAAATCCGTACCAGACAGTTGCTTGTTGTGGGTGCATAAAGATTTTCTGAGTCCCAAATTCAACAATTTTGTGTATTTACCAAACCATTCAGATGAAAAGTTTGATGAAAATATTGTCTTCACTTTGCTCCATCACAATTATAACGACTTGTTTAATAATCGAAATAAGCATATGTTAAATTTCAAAGCTGCCACACTGAATTTATAAAGTGCACTCTTACTGGGAACCCTATATTTCATTAATTCAATGAAATATACATTTATGTAATACAACATTTCATTGAATCAATGAAATGTTATCATTAGTTTAAATGTATCATTGGCATTGTTTGAAAAATAAAGAATTATCCTTTCAGTGTAGTACGTGGCTTAAAGTATCTTCTCTATTTTTAAAATTACATTTCGTTGTTTGTTTTACGGAATGATAATTAAGGCTATAGTGGATGTACTTTTCAAATACAGGGTGTCCGCCGGGAAAGTATACTACTTAGTTTTGCCGCCATTTTGGTAAACATTAGTCTTGACAGTTCATATTTGGCAGTTGTGAAGTAGACACGTGGCAAATTTATTATGGAAAAATATTCTATAAACCAACGTGTTTTAATCTTTAAAACATTTTACCAAAATCAATCATCGATTACTTTGTCGATGAGAAAGTTACGTGAAATTTTTGGGAGAAACAACGTGCCAACAAAAAGCACTATTTTTCGTGTAGTGAATGATTTCGAAGAAAGAGGGTCTGTAGGTGATAGGACCACAACGTACTGCAAGGTCGGCTGAAAAGTTCAAAACAATCCATCAACCTCAATTCGATGCCGTGCTCAGGAGCTTGGTCTTCAAAGAACAACTTTGGCCACAATTTTGCACAAGGATTTCCATTTGTTTCCATATAAGATTAAGTTGACACAAGAGCTTCTTCCACAAGACCATTTACGTTATTAACAAACAAAGTAGTATACCTTCCCGGTGGACACCCTGTACTAAAAACTGCACAGAAAATAACTTTTATTTATTTGTTTTTATTTTGAAATCAGAGGCCAAGTCGCTGCACTCAATAACAGACAATTTTAAGGCGAAATAAACAAGTTACTTTATACAATATGGCTGAAATGTATTTCGATATCCAATCCAAGGATTTGGACCCAAAAAATCTATTCACTTTTTTTAAATTTATTTTACGAACAGCAAAACTAATACGCAAAACCAATCAAACTACATGTATTTTACGTAAAAGAATTAAGGTTAAAAATTATTTACATTCGCTGTACTGTTCTGTTTTGCATATTATTTGTTTGCTGGGTGTAAGCAACGATTTATTTAATTAAAATTGCTGATGTTCTCTTAGATTAATTAATTAAAATGATTTTTTTTCCTCTTTTAAATGGTAATTAAATGTATGTATATATATGTATGTGATATGTATATTACATACATTCATACATACGTACATTAAAATGTTATATATGCATTTAATATTTGAAATTTTGCGAGAGCTTGTTATAAACGAAAAGCATAGAGTAAAGGAAACTTAATTATAATTATAGGTTATACATATTATTATGTCATACAATTAAAATTAGAACAGAAAACGCTTTAGAAAGCTTTTAATTACTAGTAGTCTTCTAAATATTCATCAAAACTTTGAAATATTATTTTCTAAAAAAGCATTCTTCTAATTTATTATTATTAAAGTGTAAGCAAGTTGGTACCGTACCCATTCTCTCTCTCTCTCTCGTATCAACTAAGAATAGCAGCAAATTAAAAATTAGATAGTGTAAATTAATAATAATGCAGCGAGCTAGGTCATGGCAGAAAAAACAACAAAAAAAAAAAAAAAACAACATAACAGTCGGGTATAAAATAACCGTTAAATTATGTTTCAATAACTTTTTCAGTAGACTTGTAGCTTAAAACATATAAACTCGTATACTGAAAGTTTTGCTCAAAAATGATGGCCGGTATTATTTTAAAAACGATTTTGAGTTCATAAAATTGTTATGAACTAAAGTCAGCTCTTAATAAAAGCCTAGTTTTTTATGACTATGATTATGGCCCAATATTTTTGTAAGAAAAATTTAAAAATTTTTTTAAAAAAAAATTAATTGAAAATTAAAAAAAAAAACCAAACTTTTAATGTTAATACCTGCATATGATACAAATAAAATTTGTCATCTTCTATTAAAATTCATTCATAAGTTTCAAATGTATTCACAGTATAGTGATACGTAGCACTTAAGACCTTGTTTGTGTCATAAATTTTTTTTAATTTTTAAAATAAATGAGCCATAATAATATTCACAAAAAAAGTAGGTTTTTATTAAGAGCTGGCTTTGCTCATAAGATTTTTTTAAAAAGATAACGACTTTAGTTTGACTATGATTTTAGACTAATATGTTTTAACTCAACTCCCTACGTTTTTTAGTATTTGTAAATATCGTTTTAGTATTTATGACATATTTATTAAACACATCTTACATAATTAAATATTTCAAAATATGTTGTTAGTATTTACTAAAGGGCTGCAAAAGCTTACTGGAAAGCCACACATCAATACAAACATGTATAATATTTTATATTATAAAGTGCTTGTAAGCCATTTCAAGTATGCTTGTGCATATATTTGCCAATATATTTAAGATTAACAGGTACAAATGTACATACACTCTTAAAGATTTATAATTTCTTTACGCATCATAGAAGATTACGGAATGACATACATAGTTTTAAAATAAAAGTCTTCTATATCTGTAATCTGCCACCCAATTGGGCAACAATTACTAAGGAGTATTTTTAAATTTTTTTTCTTTTGAAATTACCTCATATTCCAGTACTGTTGCTCTGAGTGATTTCTTCAAATTTCCCTTTTGCATCATAAAATAAAAAAAAAAAAAAAAAATAAAACACTTTCAAAAAATTTATTGCCAAAGATTCTATAGAGTATGTACAGTTTTGGTCCACTTCGAGAGCAAAATGGCACCTGCAAACAATTTGTAATTACACAAAAATTCATGAATTTTATTAAATACATTTTGCAACATAAAATAAAAACTACAAAAAATTCAGAAAAAGTTAAAATACTTCCAGAAAGCTTAGGAGATATATATTATACTCCTGTATAGTTGTGATCTGGGAGTGGTAGTTGGTTTTAGTTTGGGTTTGAGAATGGTACCAGATTAACAGTACTGGGGTATAAGGGAAATTTTTTAAAAATACTTCAATGTAATTTCAGCTCAATTGGGTGTTTTATTCGAAAATTGACAAAATCCTTCAGAAATATGTAATGATGTAAGACGTGTTTAATAAATATTAAAAATTTTAGAGGGCTACGTTAAAACATATTTATTTCACTCATGGAGCGAATTTGTAATGTACAAGCCGGTGGATTACTATCTACCCAAATTTTTTAACTACTTAGCTGGAACTACTAGAACTACCAAGCCAACCACGTGTTGGCAATTGCACTCGGCTTGCGGTAAAAAAGCTGATGAACAACGTTATTTAATTTTTTCAAACGATTAAAAGAATCGATATGAGCATAAGTAAACATATTGAACATCGATTACCACCCTAGCAATAGATATTGCTAATTTTAAAAACTCTAAAAATTGTTCTTTTAAAATTATTTCGATTCTGACAAATGGAATTGTTTTTATTATCATCTCGTTAATTGTAAAATATAACGCCCCACAATCTCTGAACCACAGCAATAAATTTATTGAATTAATTGCGCCAACAAGTCAATTTTTACTTAAGTCGGCTTGCCGATGTAGACAACTTATTTCCATACCTTGTAATTTTTCGTTAATAATTATGACATAGATTATGTAGTATATATAATAAGCGGTGCCCCAGTAAGAGTACACTTTTCCATTTTAAAATAAAAATATGTATTTTTTGAGAAACTTGTGATTGTTTTATTGCACTATAAAGAAGACATGTTCCGATTAAGTGTAGAGAAAGTATCCTTCCCGGCAATTCGTTTAATGGGTAATGGAACAACAAAATGAAGTCAATGCCAATTTTTCGAAAAAAAGTCATCTTCTGCAATAAAGAGCATTTGCATCTGAATGGCGTTGTGTGAATACATAAAATTGTAAATAGAATGTAGGTCTCCGAATAACCTCATGCAATCCGTGAGAAACAAATGCATCCAATTGTCTATTGGGGATTTTAGTCAGGCCTTACTTTTTTGAAGATGAGGCCTAAATTGTGGTGACTGACCGATATGCGTTACAGTGGCATGCAAATGGAGTTCTTGTGGCCTTCAGCAAGATGACACGACCTACCATACAGCGCATGAAACAATCGATAAATTTCGACATGAAAAGAAAAAGTGAACTCTTACTGAGACACCTTTTATATGCAATTCAATTGAATACATTTTGTGCTAGCTTCTGTTCTAAACATAATTTTTTTTGTACTTAAACCTAAATAAAAAATTAAAGATTTTGTTCATTTTCGAATTATTGCACTGAATTGAGATGTAAAGGGTGTTTTTTATAGACGTATAGAACTTTAAGTTGGCATTACTGTTCTAGATGGTGACCGATTTAACAGCTGTCAAGTGATTTATTCTCAGTTTGGTTTGGCAATTCATCATGAATAGACTCACGCTTGAACAACGCTTGCAAATAGTGCAATTTTATTTCGAAAATAATGGTTCTGTGCGGAATACGTATTTTACGAATTTTGTGTAGCGATGAAGCGCACTTCTGGTTGAATGGCTACGTCAACAAACAAAACTGCCTCAAGTGTATGTCGAAACACCGTTACATCCAGAAAAACTGACTGTTTGGTGCGCTTTATGGGCTGGTGGAATCATTGGTCCGTACTTCTTCAAAAACGATGATGGCCAGAACGTTACAGTCAATGGTGATCGGTATAGAGCCATGATTACTAACTTTTTCATTCCTGAATTGAACAACCATGATGTCCAATAGCTGTGGTTCCAACAAGACGGCGCAACATGTCACACAGCTCGTGCCACAATCGATTTATTGAAAGACACGTTTGAACCTGTGAATTGGCTTCCAAGATCTTGTGATTTAACACTGCTAGACTACTTTCTGTGGGGCTATGTAAAGTCATTGGTCTATGTGGATAAGCCACAAACGCTGGACCATTTGGAAGACAATATTCGCCGTGTTATTGCCGATATACGGCCACAAATGTTGGAAAAAGTCATCGAAAATTGGACGTCCAGATTGGACTACATCCGAGCCAGCCGTGGCGGTCATATGCCAGAAATCATATTTAAAATGTAATGCCACAAGATTAACTTTCGGATAAATAAAATTCATGTCAATCGAATAATCCATCGTTGTTTTAGTGCAATTTAAAGTTCTGTATGTCTATAAAAAACACCCTTTATTTGTCTCCTGATTTTTTTTCACAAAATTGTGAGGTACGTGTTACCATACATTAGCATACACGAAACAATAAGCAATACTTTTCAGTTAAGTGAGAACTAGCCGAACGTCCCATAAGATTTCTTTATCAGCTGATCGTTTTTCTTATATGAAAAACATGTCACGTTGACGGCACGAAAAGATTTGTTTATGTTAAAATAGAATTGTTTAAAACACTGCCACAAAATGAACAATATTCTTTGTATAATTTGACACGTTTTTAAATGTTCTGTAATTACATAAACGTTTTAATGTCACGGGGCGTTGCGGTATGTTTACAACCACGTTTAACTAAATAAGCATTTATTCTGCTGACGTTATTGCCTCATTGCTAAGCCATTTATTGTTAGTGTATACCTTGCTTATTTTTAAGGATTTTCATATAAATTCTTGGTTTTATTTTAAATTAAAAAATAAAATTCTTGATTGATTTATTTTTGGCCAGATTCAATTTTAGTTTGTATTTCCTTATGTTAAATGTAGGCCTAATAGCTTGAGAAAAAAATCACCAAAATACAAAATAAAATTCTTGTTCGAATTGTTATCAAAGAGCGACCTGGTTATATAATATTTAATACGTTAATTATCAGGGCACTATTTCTTCAAGGCTCAACAGATTGTCTTTAAAAACTTGCTCGATACGCTTAGAAATAATTATCTATAAAGTAAGCAACTTGAAAATGTCATCATCTTTAGGCCATCGTACAAGTCCTGTACAAAACTTTTTTAATACATTTATTAGTTAGTTTTATTTGACCTCTTTCTTTTAAATGACATTACTGTTTTGTTAAGGTTGAGGTCTTATTTTTCAAAAATTTATTTTTCTATCGATATTTCGCTCCAATTTGTGTAGCTTCTTCAGGATATAATTATTAATTAGTCGTATTTTTTTTAACACATAAATAATACATAAATATTGAAATCTTAGGGATTTGTGCATCATTTTTAAAACGTTCTCTTTTATTAAAGAATTTTTGTTCATTGCTTAAAGCAATTATTAGTTAATGAGCATCATCATCTCGTTTACTTAAGTGATACAATTACTTATCCACTTGACACTCACACACAAAGCGGATGTAAATATTTTGACACATGCCTTTCGGATGACTAAAACCAACATTAAAAAAACCTCCCACAATTAAAATAAACACTTTAATTTGTTTATTCAATTTTTTTTTAAACTAAATTTTATTGATGTTTATTTACAACACTTAAAAATTAATAACAGAGAAATAAGAGTACGAGTACATAGTTACATAGTTAAAATATTATAGGAGAAGCAAATTTTAAAAGAGAGTTTTTACACAGAGAGAATAACATATATAATAAGGCCATATTCATAAAAAAGGAAATACTTTTAAGTTATAAAATAAAAATTTATTTTACAAGCAAGTATGCATTTTATGAATTTGGTCGTTAATAATATTGAATTTTAATTAAAAAAAGTAAAAATAAAAAAATTCCAAACCAAAGTTTTGAGTGAGAGTAGCTATTAAAATTGGAAATTAATTAAATAATTTTTTATGTATTTCAGACACTTAAGAAAGAATACAATTTTCTTTTTACATAACTTAAAGGCTAAAAAATAATAAAAAATGACTTACACTTTTAGAAAATACAAATCCAACATAAATTTAAAATATTAAAAAAAAAACTTAAAAAGATTTTCTTCAGTTTCTTTTAAAGTTTAGCAGTAAAAAATAATTAGATTTTATTGAATGCTTAACAACAACTTCAAGGCTTAAGCAGATTTCCTTGTAAACTTTGAATGTTTATTTTTAAGGTGTAAAATGCTAACACAGCTACTGATACTTAATGTGAGCAACTACAAAATTCTACTTTTTTTAATGATGGATTTTCGTTTACAATAGTTTTAAATTACACCACAGTCATGTCAATAAATATCGTTTTTTGAAATACAAAATGTTTTAACTAGCATTGATTTAAAATTATTTTACCGAATACAACAGCTTATGCAATAAAAATAAAAAAAATTTTTAATATTTCAATTGAAAGATAGATATATTTTTTATTCATTTTATCTTTTTTAAATAAAAAAAAAAAAACGATGAAATGCTAGATAAAGTAATTTGTATTTTAGTTCACGATATATTTTTCTTTAATTCATATTTTAATGGGAAAATACGTAAGGAAACTTTTACAAAATAGGAAAAATGTAATTAACATTAAATACTAAAAAAAAAAAAAAATAATAATAAAAAGGCATTTTATATTTACAAGCGCAGCATACTACAAAATAAGGGCTACTACTACGAGTACGATCGAATTATTGTTTTAGTTTTTTCTTGTATCAACTTACTATTGTTAGTAGAATTGTTTTCTTTTTTTTTAATTAATAAAAATAATAAAAAAAATTAGTAAAATTTCTGTTCGTAGCTTGTTCCAAATTTAATAAATAAGATTAAGAAAAAAAAAAAACGATGAATAGTTAATGATAAAGTTTTATGTGATATTGATCTTTCTAATTCTTATTTTTTTTAAATTTAATTACTTTGTTTTACTTATAGATTAAACTAAGTTTGTTTCAAGAAAAAATTTCGTTATTTTATGTAGAGAATTAAAGAGAGAGCGAGAGAAACAAAAGAGCAGTGAAAGAGAGAAAGAGAGATGGAAAAATTTTTTACTAATTTCGAAATGAACAGCTGTTGATAGTAACAAATAGGTATGAGTAGAGGAAACCATATTTAAATGAGTGCTGTGATAAGTTTGGCCTTGAAATTAACGAACTTCTCACTTGTGGCAGCAACACGCTATAAAAGATATTTAGAAAAAATTGTGATTAATAGCAATTTTCTATTAATGTATTTTTCAACATACCAAAATCAAATCTTGTACCAAATTGGCCAAGCCTCGATTGGCTAACACGACTAATCTGGTTACAGGACCGGGAATACCTTCCGTATAGCCATCATTGGCCCGATTGCTATCGCTATCAGAGTCACTGCTAACACTATTGGCTGCCTCATCGCCAGCTTGAGTTTGTACACTGCCAGAAAATAGCTTTAAAATTTAAAAGAAGAATTAAATTAAAATGTTGTGATTGAACTGTTAAATATAAGACTCTTTATATCATATTCTTTCCAAAAAAGCTTAAGCTACGGCTACATCGAACAAATATTTGTCCTATGACATCTACATATACATTTATATATTTTGAAGAAATATTCACTTAAATTAATTTAATTTTTTATTAAGAGACACCATATTTTCATTCTTATATTATTTGAATTAATTTCATGTAATACAAGTCATGTTAGACTATAAATATATTTGCCCCAAAGTAGTGGCCACCATAATTTCGACAAATATTTGTGTGATGTGACCGTAGCTTAACATGATTTGTATTACACAAAAATAATTAAAATAAAATAATGATAAAAAATATATTAATTTAAGCTAATATTGCTTCAAAATATATAACGCATATGTAGCTGATTATGCTTATTTCGACAAATATTTGTTTAATGTGACTGTAGCTATAAAGCTTTTGTATCGAAATTTTTTAAATTATTAAAAAAAAATTTCTATCAATTTCATTCGATACCTAATGCGACGATTTGGCCTGTGGATATTCAAATACAAAAAAGTCACCGGGTCACTGTGATCCGCATAGACCTATTGTTACAAATACTTTTTAAATCTAGTATTTATTAAGAATTTCGAAGTTTCTTTGGGATATTTGTCTGCTATATCAGAAAACTTTAGATAGTGATGTCCTAAGTAATGGTTCAAATTAGGTCATTACCGTGATATAATATATATATATATATATATATATATATATATATATATATATATATTCCCCTGTCTCTTTGATCCTCCTATGTTCAATAAACTCATGCTTTTTATGCCAACAATAATATATTATATATATTATTTAGAAATTTGCAAAATTTAGAGGTCATGATTCGATATCCTTCACAATGGTACCATTTTGTGGCAAGAAAATCTATAAGATTTTTTTTCCAACTTAAAAAAAATGGCTTCAAAATCGCTACGCATATGCTACACTATTAAATAAAAAAGATGTAAAGCAGAACATTATGGATTTTTTTTCTCGTCAACTATAAAAAAAGTTGAGAGAAATTATTATTTTAGAAAACTTTTCATAAAATCAGAAAATCGTACACAAATACTCACAATAGGTATTCACTAAAGGGCTGCACAAGCATACTTGAAATGGCTTACAAGCACTTTTTATTTTGAAATATTACATATGTTTGTAGTGATGTGTGGATTTCAAGTATGCTTGTGCAGTCCTTTAGTATTCACTGAGAGTCATTATTACAACTAAGCAGAATGTTATCGGACAGATAAATGGTTTTGAGTGTACTTCTGACTTTAATTAAAAGTGTTCGATAAAAAAAATCAAGTTTTTCTCACAGTTAACTTTTTATTTGAACTAAAATCGCTTTTTTGAATGCTGTACATGGAGTGGGTGTCACAAAAACAAACCAAATAATATTTATCTTATTGAGAATTTATAATAATTAACAAAAGTTAATAGTCACTTTATCATTCACTATAACTAAAGTTAACTGTAACTATCTGACATCATATTGACAAGTTGTATTAAAGGGAATATTGATTCATGCACAGAAAAAACTAAAAATCATATTCAATTACAAAATTCATAAAGATTTTTAATTTTTTAACTGAATTCGTAAAGCAAAATATCAAACAAAACAATTATAGACTTGAACACAAAAATAATAAAATAAAACATAAACTTAAAAAAAAGTTTGTTAGGAAAAATATTGCTCTTAATTATTTAAAAGAACTCATTCTTTGTAGCAAACGCCTGAGAAAGCTTTGCAAAACAAAATGTGTGACTGCTGTATGTCACACTTGTTGCAATGTGTGATACAACTTAAAAATTTATTTAGCTTTGTTGTTTTTTTAAGTCGAGACGAACTTCCTTCTTCTATATTGTTCTCATTTTCATTGATTAAATCACAAGCAATAACATTCTATGTCATTCTTAACAGGTTGTACACGAAATATAACTTACAAGACTTGCTAAGGTACTTGTGTCTACAACAAAATTTTCTATTTGCATCATTTCTCTATACAACATTGCGTATACATACTTACTCTCACAATGTCGAATAAAAAGTTACCGGAACCTCCTGCAGCGCCTGCACCTCCAGTGCCACCGGTACTTGAGCCACCGCTAGATCCACTAGCTGCACCTGCACCACCGAATTGCAAAAACCTTTTGAAAACATTGCTAAGTATGAAAATTTATTGCGAAAGAAAGAAGAAAACGAAATAGTCGTGTTGTGTTATCAAAATTTTGGTAAAGTGTATTCATGTTTCTAGTATAGTAAGTATTGGGTGTGTACATATACAAGTGGTAAATTGATGAGTAAATTGTTAAAGAGGCCAATATCGTTTGTAAATATGTACGAGTAATTTTAACCTTAAACTAAAAACGAATACCTTTTACTTCGGTCATCTAAATCAACATTGTCTTCATTTGAATCCAAAGACAATTCATCAATAGCCGGTGATTTGGAATCGCTTAACTGCAGTTCATTGCTTATAGACTTTGGTTTATCGGTGTTGGTCAATTCATTGTTAAAACTCAATTGTATGGTCTCTTCAACTTTGGCTGTAGGTATGGGAACTTGGGTTGGTTGTTGAAGGGCAGCTACAGCTTGTGCAGCGGCTTCGGCTTCTTTGACTTGTCTGGCTACGCGTATAGTTTCTTCCAATTGTTTGTTAATGGCCGATAAATCAATTTGTGTATCAGTGGCACCATTCTTTTAAATGCGGATTTAAAACGACATTATCGTGCATTGAATTTTGGAATATCGCGCATTAATTATTTCATTTATTTGTTTGTGTTGGTTTTTTTTGTTTTATTTTACAAACGACCGTTTAACAAATCGATATTTTTTTTTTAATTTAGTGGAATTGAAATAGAAAGAGTTGCCATGTTGAAGTTAAATTTTATATTTTTATTAAGAGTATGCGATTGGATGAAACGGTTTGTTATTTGTTATTGTATTTTGTTGTTGTTGTTTTTTAAATGTAATTATAACGTGCAAAATATGTATTTTTTATTAAAGGACAAGTACAAAGGACGAAAAAAGAGACAGGTATTTAAGAAAAACATAGGGATAGATAGAAATATAGAGATAAAGTTATAGAGATAGTAAGTAAGAGAAAGGAAAGTATGGGAGTGTGCATTAGATAGATAATTTAAAACATATAAAGTATACGGAGGCAGGATATTATGCGAGTACAGTAACAAGTGTAAATAATGATATTTTGGTAATGCATTATTAGAGTGTACAGTCAGTGTGTGCATACAAAAATATAATATAAAAGTGTACAAGTATTTGTTTCCATTTCAGTGTGTTGTTTTTTTGTTTGTTTTTAATTTCAAAACCAATAAAAAATTTGTATCAGTAATTATAATTAGTTATTTATTTTTAAGTCCCAAGAATTATATTATTAAAATAAATACACGTGCATAATGATGTATTTTTTATACATTTTAAATCAATTGATTAATTTGGTTTCGTTTTTTTTTTATATAAATTTTTTATTTTTTTTATTTGCGTTTGTGGTTGATGAATTTTCGTTTTTTGATTAAAACGATTTTTGTTATTACACAAGTCGATTTATTTAGATTTTTTTTGATTGGTATGTAGTATGCGCATGAAAAAGAAAAAAGAGAAAAGAGAAAACAAAAAGCATGAGAAATCATGATCATTCGAATGATAAACAATTTTCATTTAGAATTTTTTTATAATAAAAGCCAATTTTGTTTAAAAAAAAAATCTTAAAAAATTATTAATTTTTCAACTTAATATAGTAAGAACTAAAAACGGAAAACATCCTGAAAAAAGCAAAACTAAACTTAAGCTAAGCTTAAACAGATGAAAAGCAGCAGAGATAATTCAACAAGTAACGACAGATAGCATTAAAGAAAACAAAGTTGTAGACTTTTTTTTAGGTTTAGAGTAATGAAAACTTGTACACTTTTTTCGAATTTATTTATTTTATGAACGATTTAGTTGTTGTTGTTGTTGTTGTTGTTGTTGTTGTGTGTAAATTGTTGTTGGTTTACTGCCAATTTATTTTCAGTATTTGTAGTTTTTAAAATTCTGTTTAAAAAATTCCAATAGAAAAAATAAAGAATTTTATTTTATTAAAAGCCAATTTGTAAAGTTGTGTAGTTGCAACTGTTTCTTTATATTTATCAAGTGAAAAATTCTTGCAGACAATTGATATTAAAAAAAATTTAAATTGTTTAAGGCCCTGATTCCATAAGTTAAATTAAAATTTACTAATTT
Source organism: Thelaira solivaga (assembly GCA_947397855.1). NCBI lineage: Eukaryota > Metazoa > Arthropoda > Insecta > Diptera > Tachinidae > Thelaira > Thelaira solivaga. The sequence continues at coordinate 22,449,531 of OX377612.1, read as the reverse complement.
AAATAAAAATCTCTCACTCTCTGCTTCAGTTCATACGAAGGATAGCTGAAACACACACACAGGCAATTATTTATTTTTGTATACAAATTCAAATCAACTTTTAGCCCAAAGCAACTGAAAACTGTTTTCAAATCTGTATTTGGTTTTTTCAAATTCCTCGTATTATCGGAGATATACGAGTACTGATAAATATATTAAACGATAAGGGCTACTCAAAATATATGAGCATTACGCTAAAAAGGTTAATTCTATTAGTTAAAGAACAAAATTCGAAATTCTGCAAAAAGATTTACTTCAAGTTGTGCTTATATCCTTTTCAAATTGACTCACTAGTTAAAAAAAAATTTTGTTGTAACCAAAAAATACGTTTTGTTTAAAAAATTAAGAAATTTTTCATAAAAAAAATTATTTAAAATAAAAAAAAAAAAAACTTATAACCTCACAAGTTCTAAACCAAACGTGCCATATTTTATTAAAATCGATGCAAATCGTGTGTGATATCAACACACTAGGCTGGGGTCGAACTCATTCAAGCGATTTCAAACAATCTCAAACTCCGCTTGAAACGTATGTTTGAATCTGGTAGGACATCTGAAAATGCTTGTCCACTTTATAGACGTTCTCTATAATAATATATCTGACTATAGAAGACTTACTCTGGTTATGATAAAGTCACAGCAGAGGGTCTAGTCGTACGTTTATAAGACCAGACCCCTTTTTTGAGATCTCTTTTGGAGATATTAGGAAAAAAACTGATTCCCAGGTTGAATCACAAATTTTAAAGCAATGGGACTTTCTGTCTGGACTCAGACAAGCTAAGCGCTCCATCCAGAAAATACTGTCACTCAATAAGAGTAACGTCAGATTGCTAACGGGATGGCTTACTGGGCATTGTGGTTGTAGATACCACCAGTGTAAGATCCAGAATATTGGAATTAGCCAATGCGGTTTACATGACGAAACCTAAAAACATGTGTTCTTGTGACTGTGCAGTCTTAGGTTGTCATATGGTAAATCTTATGATTCCCAGAAGGGTAAGAAAACTCTGATTGAACATGGTAATTGTCTTTATTCGAGGCCTAGATCTGGTACAGTGAACGCAAAAATCCTCTGAATTGTGCTATATAATAACAGACACAAGCGTTGCCATACACGTTTGTGCATTTTAATAACGCAACATCTGCTGTGAAAATGAAACCATTTGGTGTCGAAATGATACCATGCGGCTTTTGAAATGACAACATGCGTTGTCAATTTGACAACGTTCTTAATAAGTTGATAACGTGCGTTGTCAAGAAAGTAAAATCGTAGCTTTTTTCTAAGTTAACAACCAACCATTATCGATTTGTACACGCTTTGTAAAAAATTTAAAACACTCGTCAGTAAAATAGATAACAGGATATTGTCAAAATGGCCACATACAGGGTTGATATTGCAATGCTCTGTGACTCTTTGGCGTACTGCTGTAAGAAAATTAAATTTTTTTCACAATGAGGTGGCATCACTTATTTGCAAGTACAATCAAAAGTTGTACATTGATTTCAATAAAATATGGCTCATTTTCTGTGTGATTATAAGAGAAAACGGTTGAGTTTTGCTTCAATTATTTTAAAATTTAAAATTGAAAATTTAAAAATTTAGTTTTTTCCTCCATTATTTCTACGAAATGTGAGAAACGAGAGAGCCAACTTAAAAACGATATAGGTACAACTTAATGCAAACTTTAATCAGGAATTTCGCATTTTCTTTACAATCATATATAATTAATCGGTTTTAAGTGAATCACACATATGGCATACCAGCTGTGGAATTTAGAATACAATCTGGGAAATTAAAGCAAATTTGAAAAAAACAAAGTGCAGATTTGAAATCAGCGCTGGAAATAGATTTCAGTTACTCTGGTCCAAAACCACAAAATGTTATTTCTTCTTTTTAAATCAAGCCATACATGAACTATTCACTTGTAATATAGAAACAGCCTGTATAAAAAAAATTTTGAAATATTATATGTATGTATGTATGTGTCTTTCCATACGGGTAAGCCTTGATATATAATTGTGAACAATGTAACACGGTTACATAAAGTAAAGAATTTTATCTAGTTGAAAAACGAAATAAAAAAAACTTCTTTATAAAGTGTGTTCCCTAAGCTTTTAATTAACAAAAATATTTTTTTGGCAGAAGTTTTAGAGCAAACTTAGTGTAATAAAAAAATTTATAGAAAATATAAGTCCAAATTTTATAAGTCTTAAGAAAAAGTATGAACAAAACCACAATATTTGTACAAAATTATTTTTAATATTTTTCATTGCTTTTTTTTCGATATTTTGACAAATATTTTTCACAATCAGAGTAATTAATTAATTGAAGACATTAATTAAATTTGATTTCAAGAAATTGTTTTAAATACTAAAAATTAAAAAAAAAATATGAAACCGAAATCTTAAATTTATACTTTGAAATGAAATTTTGTGAATTCAAAAGACTTCTTTAGTTAAAAAAAAATTCATTCAAATTAAAAAATTTTTAATCGAATTACTCGTACCTTCTGGTCAGCGACAGATAAACTAAAAGCAATTTTTTACTCAAGACAAGTATCCAGTCTGCTTGAAACCAAATTATGGTATTAGATACACTGAAAAAATGTTTTCATTAATTCGAGTACATTCGAAAATTCATTATTTTTCAACCAATAACAACATTTGATTAGGTCAAAGAAAAATTTATTCATTTAATGAAACATTTCATAAGTCCATGAAATATTCATTAATTTAATGAAATGTTTCCTTAATACAATGAAATATTTAATCATTTAATGAAATATAGTATTAAATCAATGAAATATTCATGCACTTATTGAATTTTTTTCATTATTTTAATCAAACGTTATTGTTTTAAAAAAATGAATTATCCTTTCAGTATGGCCAACATCCTCGTTTTGTAAAAAAAGTGAAAATTTTCAACTATTTTATTCCTTATTTAATATGCGAATTTATTATGTGTGTGTATCAAGTAGCCACATAAATCGACCAAGGATTACCCGTATGCGTTCATACAACATAAAGTTGTTGTAGCAATGATTTTCTCACATTTTGTTGATTCTGTGGTTGTTATATCAGTTTTGTCTCCACTATCAACTTCATTATCCTCATCTTCTGGTTCAAACGTTGGCAATTCTATAGAAACTCTAGTACCGCCAGCAGAAGCAGAATTATTACTGCTACCAGTATTGTTATCATCATCGTCATCATCATCAAAGTCAGCATCAAAGGATGCTCTAGCTCTATTGGCGGTATTACCTTGCACAGCGGTACGTAGTACAGTGGGACCCAAAACACGCAGAATTTTTGAAAATATCATATTGGCTTGATCATCGATTTGCTACAACAACAATTGTGTAAAAAAATTTAAATGTAATACTTTTAAGTGTTTTGTGTGTTTTATAATTTGAATATTTTGTTCAAAATAAATGGAGAATCTTTTGGACAGTTTTTTTGCAAAACAAATGCAGATTATGCGGCAAGAAGATCTAGAAAAATCAACAATATAAATTTTACTAAGACACAAAATTTGCAAGTTATAGTTATGAAAAGTCTCTTAAGTCGACGTAAGTGAAAATTGACTGGTTGATGCAATTTTATTACTGTGGTTCAGATGGGTGGGGAATCGAAATAATTTTATAAGAAAAACTTTTAGGGCTTTTAAAGTTGTAGCCCTTTAAGATAACTTAATAAAGCATAAGCGGTTTTTCCACTTTGCCACAGATTTATTAACCATATTTGGCAAATTTTTTTTTACCTTAAGTCTTTTTTTAGGCAAAAACAAAATCTCTTTTTCAACCGGGTGTAACTGGGGCGTTACTATGTATTTTCAGTCGAGGCATACTAATGATTTTCTTTTCGTAACGAAATGGTCTATAATCCCATTTTTTTTTTATTTACCACCGAACTAAAATGATCTCTGTTAGCTCCTGTAAGTTAACTAACCAACTGTATTATCTTAATATAGTATAAAATTCGACTGTACGTGTGTTTGACATTGTACTTCTCCTAAACGGCTGGACCGATTTAATTCAATTTCTATGTACGTATTTGGTATACGCCTTAGAAGGTTTAGCATTATAAAACCATCCGGTAGGTTTCGCTGCAGTCTGTATCTTTCTTATTTATCTACTACCTTGCACAGTCCTTTACTCTATGAGTACGATTTTTTAGAGTAAAAAGATCGAATATACAAAACTTTGAAGACAAAACAACGTTTGCGGGTCAGCTAGTATTACTTATATAATATTATTGTCTTGATCTTCCTTTTGACAACCTCCCAATAAAAAAAATATTTTATTTTTAATTTTTTTTCACATTTAAGCTCTCATGCCTTTTGTAACTGAAAACAAAAACAAATCCAATATGAAATAAAGTTAAAAGAAAATTAATGAGTTGTTGGTTGCAATGAGTAAAAAAATATTAAAATAAAATAAAAGAAATCAATTTATGACTACTTTTTGCAAATAACAACTAAAATGAAAGAAATTACATTTAATATACGAGTAGTTACATACTTATAAATTTGTTTTTTTAATGAAGTCAAACAAGATGAGTAGTATAAGTATAAGTGCTAAACAAAAATAATAAAAAAATAAACAATTCTTTTGCTACAATTCAATAAGTATGGATGTATGTTCTACAAAACGATGCAAGGATACGACTATAAACTAAAAGTGAAAATTAATGATGTTTTCAAAAAGTTGCTGTTCTTTTTTTTTTTTAAATTAAAATGAACAAAGTACACGTCGATTTATAAAGCGTGATGATTTTTGAAGGTCAGCTTCATGATGTAAAATTACAGTGTTGTTTTTAGTTATTGACTGGTAATAATTTTGTAATTTTTGGTGTTGTAGTTGAATCTGCTACCGTTGTTGAAGTTGTTGTTGTTGCTGATTGTGATGAGTCAGTTAAATTATCTCTGGTGGCAACAAAATAATTTGTAGAATTTAATAAACGATTTAAACTTTCAACAATAGCCATCAATTGTAATTCATTAACAGCTCTCGTTCTTGGTGCTTCCGCATTTGAATTTAATTCATTTTGCAGAGATGTTGTTAATGAATTTACCATTGATGAGGTTAACGAGTTGGGTACATTAAGAGTGATATCGGGCTTATTGGAATTGGTGGTGGTGATAGTAGTGGGGGCGGTCGTAGGATTAGGAGTAGAAGTGGTTGTTGTTATAACTAAAATGGGGCTATCAGTTGTCGTCGATGTGGTGGAGGTGGTAGAAGGTGGGGATGTTGTTGGGGAGATAATTAAAATAGGACTATTTGTGGTGGTGGTGGTGGTTGTACTGGTAGTAGTGGATGAGGGAGTTGTACTGCTAGTTGTTGAAGCAGTTGTAGTGGTAGTAGTAGTAGTAGGGGTTGTTGTTGAGGTTTGTATTGAGCTGGTTGCTAAACTGCTCGCACTCACTTTATTTGTGGCATCGGCTTGTGAAGTTTCTGGTGGGAATGTGGGCAAATCAATTTGAACTCTACTGCTATCATCATCTGATGATGTTGCAGAAGATTTATTGTCTAATTTATTTGCATCATTATCATCATCATCATCGTCATCATCAAAGTCAGCTGCTAAATTTGGTCTTGGCGTTGTATTACGATTAGTACTCAATACAGAGCGTAATACATCGGGCCCAGCTACCCGTATCACCTGAGCTATGATACGATTTACTATATCATCGATTTGCTATTTGAAAATATGTACTTAGTTTTATGGAAAACATATTTTTGTTTGTTTTTACAGTAAAAATAATATATTTTCGGGTAAAAATATGCAACCTGTGTCTGGTGTGTGGTTGTGTGGCTGTGTGCGACATAGAGAGTGACTATAATTTGGAATAATTTTTTTTTACATTTAAAACTTAAACTGTAAATAAAATTTCATGCATGTAGTGTTCAAACACCTACTACCTTGTTGATTGTAATTAATTTTTAATTTTTTTTTTTGATCAACAGATTTCATGGAGAACAATTTTTTTGATTTTAATTTTAGTAAAATTTTGTGATTTTATTGGTTTGTTTGTTTTTATTTTTTTGTGAAAGAATTTTTTTTTGTTGAAGTTAGTAACAGAGTGATTTGCATTTGATATTCTGTTTTAAAATGAAATAATTAATTTCAAATTTAAAGCCAATATTATTTTCTTGATACAGCAAAAGGCATTAAGTAATTTTCTTGGTATAATCATAACTTTACGTTCTTAATATTCATTATAAATGCGGCCCATACACACTCTATTGTAATACAAATTAAATGTTGAAGAACGGCAATTTTAAGTGATAATAAAATGATTTTAATTTTGATACATACACTAAACAAACGTGTCAGAGGCTGCCGTACTTTTGCACCAAAATTGTATTGAACATAAATTGGTCCAACGGTTTTTTTCTTTTGTAAAATGAAACAGAGGTCCAAAAATTCAATTTCTTAAAAAGTACCTTTTACCAATTTAAGTGGTACACTTTTGAAATAAAAAGTAATAAAGGTTAAAAGTTGTGTGTAAAATTAATTTCTAAAATTTAGTCTATGAGAAAGCTTTTAATTAATTTCACAAGACTTGGAAAAAAATTGCTGCTATAATTTTTATTATACCATAAAAAGACACATACTGTGCATTAGAATTTGTGGTATAATAGGATGTATTGTCCACCTCTGGTTTGATAGGTGTATAAGATTAAATTTATACAACAGAGGACTAAGTCTGAGAAGACACAGTTAAATTTTTGGTTGATCTATGCTTTCGTAATTTTGTTTTAAAATTGCCATAATATCCAAACATACAAATTTTATTTCGGCAATTTTAGCATTCTTTTTTTTTAAAGCTTTAAAAAAGAAAATTTCCGAGTACGTGCTAGTCTTCTTTTCTCTATCCGATATAAACTCAAGTTTTGCACAATTACCCTATAAGACCAGTGACACTTAATTGATTTATCTTTTGATTAACATTGTTGATAGAAATATTTATCACAGCGTTGTAGAAAGTTTCTATCAAGCTCTAAGGGCATTGTAAAACTTTGTGATTTTGTATCTCTCCTTTACACATGGATTAAATTAATATCAACAGGAGTATGTGTTTATATCACAAATTTCTGGTAGGGTAAAATTGCCCTTGTGTTCCCAGACTAAATGAAGTTCAATTTTATTTACAAAGCTTATGAAGAAAGACTGTAGCATATGATTTAGAAGAAATTAATAAGATGAAATCTTTGCATTAATTTGAATTTCGATCACTTTTTTTATTTTTTATACATTAATACCACAGAAAACCTTTTTGCCTTATAACCATTTTAATTTGCTTTTTATTTTGTTGTTATTTTTTTTTTTTTTGAGCTCTTCTCTTTCAATTAAGAGCACTCGATACCAATTACAATAGTAACACGACCATAAGTGTTGCCAATTAAATCATAACATTTCTATCAATGCTGCCAATGTTTCTTACATATACATACAGTAAAAAAGAGATGCCAATCTTTATGTCATATTTGTTGCAATTATAATAGCAATTCTGTTAAGTGTTTTAGTATAGCCAATTAAATATTCTTTGAAATGTTGTATATGAATATGAATTTTTTTATCCCTTTGAATCTGCTCCTCTTCTTATTTTCTTCTTCTTGTGAATGTATGACAAATGATTATTGTGATGTTTCAAAATCATTATCTGGTTGATAAATTGTAAATTCCTTTGTTATTGTATTATTTCTGGCATTAATATCCAAATCATCATCTACATCATCTTCAGTTATGGGTAAACGTGGATGATCATTTGTGGGATTTAAAACGGTGCCCAATACAATGGGGCCAACTTGTTTAAGAATATTATTAACAAAACGATTTATTTCCTGGTTCAATTGCTATTTTTATGGCATTAAAAATGTATAAATTTAAAATTCTTTCATTAGTTTGCGTCTTCCTCTTCAATAGAAACAACAGTCAGTCAGTTAATTACAAATTTCATTTAAAATTTAAACAACTGACATGTCTGTATCTGTCAGTATCCTTTGAATTTAACACTCCCGCTACGACTTTGTTTTTTTTTGTATTTCATTCTTTCTAAATTAATTATGCATAAAACTAACTAAATATATTAATGTTGCTATGAATGTATAAATGAGTATGTGTATGTAAAATCAATCAAATCAATAATAAAAAAACAATTAATTGTGTATTCATAACAAAATCTCTAGTGTTGTATGCAGCATTTAAAAATTAAATAAATAAATCATTTATTTGCTTTTTTTATTTATAAAACATACCTTTGTTATATCTGGAAACAGTTCACGTAATAAACCTATTGTTCTTTTATTACGTTCTGCTATCAATTGCTCTTGGTCCCGGGATCCCAATGTTAAAACATCCAATTCCTAAACAGTAAACAAAATAAAATAAATTATATATTTAATATTAGTTTTGCTACAAATATATTATTTGTATTTATTTAAGTCTGGACTTTTTTTCTTAGTGCGCTACAAAAAGTGAAAGTTTTCATTTTAGGTTTTAAACGTAATTGTAATTTTGTTATTATAAGTTTACGTTGAAAACCTTTAATCACCTCTTTGTTTAGGGTACAAAAAAAAAAAAAAAAGCTTAAAAAGAGAATTGTGTAATATGAAGCATAACATAAACAAATTTGGTTGTGTTTGAGATGCTGTTTAATTTTGTGTTTTAATTTTAAATTTTGTTGTATTATTATGCAAGCCGCTGTTAATTTGTTTTTTAATTTTAACAAAATGAAATATGAAACTGCTAGAAACATTTTTCTAAATAAAACTGGATGACTGTAGACTGATGAGTAACGTGCAGGTTCGATGCTTAAAGCTACCATAATTCGTTAACAAATTTAATCTAAGAATGTATTTCTAATATTAATTACAATATATGTTGAAACGCTTCAATAGAAATCATTGTCGTTTCCTCTTGGAATACACAAATACATAATTTGAAATTGAGTAGTAACTTTGTTGCAATTGTCGCTTTTGAAAACTTTTTAATTATTAAAAAAAAATGTCTACTGTATCTAGCAAATTAAAATTTTTTTTTCTATATTCCATATCAAATGCGACAATTTGAAATTTGGTTAAAGTTGATTAGATGTTTATCTATAGGGTCCGCCATCGAACGTTTTTTTTTCAAATAGTGCTTATTTCGTGAATGGTAACACTTAGCTCATATCTGATTTGACAGATAATTAGTTTTATCCTTTCGCTGAAAGAATATGGTTGTGTTTTCGCTTCGCTAAGTGGGCCTGCGATCGACTTACAGAAGATGCCGATTTTGCCAAAAAAATTATCTTTTCAGATGAAGCTCATTTTGATCTTGGCGGGTATATAAACAAGCAAAATTGTCGCATTTGGGGCACAGAAAACCCGCGTACATTGAAAAGCCGACGCACCCAAAACGAGTCATTGTTTGGTGCGGATTTTGGTCCAGAGGCACAATTGGGCCATTTTTCTTCGAAAATGAGCAAGGAGTAGCCGTTAGTCAATGGCGATCGTTATCGGGCCATGTTGAACGAATTTTTGTTCACAAAAATTGAAGAAGAGGATATTGGCAACATTTGGTTTCAACAGGATGGCGCTACGTGCCACACAGCCGAAGCTACACTCGATGTTTTTATAGTAAATATTTTCAAAAAAAAAAAAAAAAAAGTTATTTGGCGGACACTGTATATAAATAAAATTAATATTACGTTCATGAGTAATTTATTGTTCACGCTTTAGTTTATTTTTGACTTATTCAATAATCCCATAACAATTCTTTTATTGAAAGTTAATCAAGTATGTAAATTTGCTATATTTGCTTTTATTTGCAGTACGAAAAGAATTACTATTACTCCCAGACACCGGAAAAATTAATTTTTCCTCAATGGCATCAAATGAGTTGATGACATAAACACAAAGAAGGTCCCCATATGCTTTTGCATCGGTCACGGGCACTTCTTAGCCTACTTTTTTAAAAAATAATTGAAACAAGTTTTAAAATAGTTGTCTCAGAAATTTTTTGCTGGATACTCCTTAACACCATGCCCACTTTTCAACAGAGCAATTTAAGTCGTTGTTATTTTATTATATTATTAATACTCAAAATTGCCATATTTTCAGCCAAGACAATGCTCAAGCCGTTAAAGTATCCCCTATACCTACGCTAAAATTGACTGTTTGGTCAACATTGCACTGTTAAATATTTATGTATTCAACATTTATATCCTTCAGAGACTGAAAAATTAATTCTGTAAAATTAATTGATTAATTTTGATCAAAATATTAAAATATTGGCAAACAACAAAAATTACATTTTGAAAAAGTCTTCTTGTGAGATCATGCAGAAAACTGTAAAAAACAGCATAAAATTAAAAAAAATTCTGCCCATTGGTATCATATGAAGGGAGTTCAGAGATTTCAGAGTTGTATATCTCATATCCAGAATCAATAATAGAGTAGAGTTATAGGATGTCAAAATGCAATAAAAAAAAAAAACAAATGCTTTAAAAGAGTTAAGGAGAGAGGTAATTAAAAATAACTTACTCTAAACAATAAAAGCTTTTAAAGGTTAAGATACTTATAAAACAATATATACTATGTTCCTCATGCCTGTTCATCAGTTACAAGATCCCGTCTATTATATTTGAACGACTATGCTAAGTTTGAAGTCCCTACTCTTACTGGAGCCAATCCTATCATTAGGATTACATTGTCATCGGGACTGGATCAGTATGAAAAATTTCAGCTCTATCGGACACCGGGATATGGATAAAATTTAACTTGCAAGATTCTGCCTCCACATACATACAAATCAACTTAAATAAAAGCTTTTAAGAAGTCATAATAATGGGAACAGACGAGAAGTTACCAGCATTGGATCTGCAGATCGACGCTTAAGATAGTTAACTATAATCGTATGATTTTATTGGAAGAAAATTACTTTATCTATTACACAAAAAAAAAAAAAAAAGATGCAAAGCACCGTCTAATAAATAACAACAAGTACAATTCTGATTTCCCAAAAAAATATTACAGCCAAATCTCCTACAAAGTGTTATGAAAAACTTCGAATTAATTCAAAAAAGGATATGTGTTCTATGGAAACCACGTTTTGAGAAACATATAAACAAGGAAAATCAGATTTATCTATACTGCGCTCTATGGCAACCGCATTATAAGAAACTTAGAATTAATATAAATTAATGAATTCATACCGTCTTATATGGAATCTTAGAAATAAATAAATAAATTCTAAATAAATCAGACCCAGACTAGGTATCTTATATAACACCAAGCATCTGCCAGCATCCCAATAAAATATATATAAGTTCCATAGAAAACCTTTGGAATTATTTAGATGAAAAGTCATCCCAAACAAAATTGAAAACAGTATTAGAAGTAGAATGGTACAAAATATCTGTTGAAAAATTTAGACAATTTAATGCCAAGAAGTCTGGAATCAGTTCTGGCTAACAATGGATACCATACAAAATATTAAAAGAAAGTTTTTTTATAAGATCAATCTTAAAAAGCAAGATACTTTTGTCATGATAAAATTACGTCATTTATGAATAAAAAGCCATAAAAACTATAGTGAATTGAAAGTTGCTGCTGTATAAAAATAAATTTTAGCTAAAGAAAATTTAAGCAAAATATTTTTTGGTGTAACTGTATTACAGCGTAATAGAGAGACGCGAGACTGCCTAATAGGAGAGCTTGTCATATTTTTCACACCGCATTGTAAAAAAAACCACGTTATAGGAGACTTCACTGAATTTTATGAAACTTTCCATAAGGTTAAAATATTGTACAGAAAAAATATTCGTAATAGGTACTCGCTACCTTATTTTTTGAACACATATGCTATATTTAACAGGTCGAACGACTTAATTACAAAACAGTTTTGGACTTATTTACATTTGTAGATACGAATTTATGTATGTATTTCAATTACTGTAAATTTACAATACAACATTTTGATTTTAGGCACTCAACCATAATTAAATTATGACGATTCATAAATATTTTCACACTTCAAATTTGTAAATCATGAACTTGTTCAGATAAGAAGAGATTATTCATGACGAATGAAAAAAATTGCATAATAATTAATTAAATTAATGTTATAATTGTTCAACACGAATAGCAAATACAGCACCACGCGCCATTTGTCACGAAACTCCCACAATTCTAATAACAATAGAGAAAAAAAAAAACAAATTCCACTACACAACACAAGCAATAACGAATTACATATTGTGATTTAAATACATACAACAACATAAGCGTAATTAACATTTTAATAATCATTAAAGAGTTAAATATTTGCTTACACCTTCACAAATAAAACAACAAAATAATGAAAACAGAAACACTTAAAAGATTTTGCATAAACTGTCGGTGCGTTATACATTTTTTTTTTAAGAAATAGATTTTATATTTTTTTTTTTATAAAAGGGTTCTAACAAAAAAATAAACAAATTTAAGAAAATTTTAATATGTAATTTTAATTTTAAAATTGCAAAAATTATTGAAAGTTTATTGGGCACTCGTTAAATCTCTTTTTGCAAAAAACAGTTTTGAATTTTATTTTCATTATTGCTTAAAGTCTTTCCAATAATTTTTTTTAACTTTCAAAATAATAGCAATTGAAAGTTTTAGTACAAAAGTGAAAATGACTGGCAATTGTTGCCAACTTTTAAACGTTTTCAAATTAAAAAGTACCAGGAAGGAAATTGTTAAAAAAGCTACACAAAATTAACGCTCATTTCCAAAACAAAATATAGCACTTTTGTGTGACGTTTCGTTTGCAATTTCTGCAACAAAATAAAAAAAGCTATAATACATAAATAAGGAAACAAATGATTGAAATTCAAAAGAAAATAACAACCAAAACGATTGTCTTTGTAAAAATTTAAAACAACAAATATTGGCGGTGGTGGTGACAGTACCCCCACTAAGGTGCTTGTTATACGGGTAACAGCGTGTTTTTTAAATACTAAAAAAGGGAAATTATTAAATATTTATACGATTATAATTAATTTATTCATTTGTATGTAAAAACCAAGACTCTAGGCAAAAAAAATTTATTTACAACATGATTGAATATTAATTTTAGTTCTATTTTAGCAGACATACAATTTCATATAAGACACATTTTGAGAATTTAAATTTTAAATTTTAATAATTAGCCAAAAGCTGACTTAAATTCATTAAGACAAAAATGATAAAAATCTCTCATTTTTTTAAATACTCGTTTTTTGCATTTTATAAATTAATTATTTTTATAAAGTGGTCTTTAGTTCGTTTGCTAATATTCTTAAGGGGAGAAGGTGGGCAAAATCATACACATAATTTTATACAAATACCTACGTTTGAAGAAGCAAATATTTGTTTGCTTTGAAGCATTGTGTGCCTCTGACAAGTGTGTGTAGCGTCTGTATATGTTTTTGTGGATTGATCAATTAATTGAAGAAAATCAAAATCATTTTGATATTACTTTAATTTTGTATGTTGCTGAACTTTAGCAATCAACTTGTCTTGAAATTGAGTGTGTAAGTGACGCATTTAAGAATAATAGAAATACAAAATTACCCCATACGCATGATGACTGTCCGCTTTTTGAAGAAAAAATAATAAATTTCTCTCTCTCTCTCTCTCTTTCTCTCTTTGTTATTTAGTTGTAAATTCCAATAGGAACACATCGCGTGACGTCATTTGTGTTACATGCGCAGAAATTTTTAATTTTATGTACGGAATGGTGTAAACTTGTATTTCTATTTTTCTGGTGCCGCATCAGTTATGTGACAAATTCAGTATTATGTAGAAAGGTAGATTAAAACAACCTTTTTAGTGTTTGATTATTTTTAAATTGATTATGCATTAAGTCCAGACTAGACGATGTACGGCCAAGTTTTAATATATTTCTTAATGTTTAATACAAAGGAACTATTCAGGCTGTAAAAGCCTTAAAATGCCTTCCATATATATTTTCTGATTTAATTGGCTTCTTGGTTACTCAATAGTTCATAAGCGAATGTGGTTTATTTTAATAGGATGCACAAGCATATTTGAAATGACTTACAAGTACTTTCAGGTACATATAAAATATTACACATGTATTTTTCAACTATGCTTGTGTATTGCTTTTAAAGTTAATTTAAATAAATTTCACAAATCAATTACAATTAATGTGTCTCTTCACTCAAAACAATAATTTTATATTTGAGAGAATTATTTTACATAAAAATGAAAAGAAAGAAGTAACACGATAACAAATATTTATAAGTATAAGTAAAAGTAAAATAATCACAAACAATGAGCGTGATGAGACCCAGAGTATTAATTTGCTGTTTTTATAACACAAGCGATCAACTCGTATGAAAAATACTCAATATTTTTTTTTGAGTACTTTTCATATAAAATTTAAGAACAAAATTTAATTGAGGAATAATATTATATAGTTCATGAAATTTAAGTAAGTGCATGTTTGTTAGAAAAATAATTAAAGAAAAATCAACATTAATATCAGGGATATCACAAAATAAAAATAAAATAATATTTTAATAATAATAACAATATTATTTAATAATAAAATATGATTACGCTACACTTATTATTTTTGTTTCATATGCAAACTTTCCCTTTAATACCATAATTGAAAAGTAAACTTTAAAAATGTTTAATTAATGTGCTGTTTTTATAACACAAGCGATCAATTTGTATGAAAAACACTCAACATTTTGAGTACTTTCTATATAAAATTTCCTGACTAGTTGATCGATTGTGTTATAAAAACAACACATAAATCAAATTAAGTCACATAAAGCAAACTTGTTTGTTTAAGTTTTGTTTGTTTAAATTTTATTCCTTTATGTCAGCGGTTTGTAAACTGTTTGTCGTGGGCTACAGGGGGGTCGCGTAATAACTTCAAAGGGGTCCTGAAGTTTTTAATTTATGTTTTCATATTAAAAAAAATACTTACAAAAATCTATTTAATGCAAATTTTTTTCTTGCGGTATTATTTTATAAAGAAACTCTGTAAATGCCGATAATATAGACTTTTTTCTCGCTGCTATCCTGTAACATTACATAGTTATACTAAGTGGGCGCGCATCGCACATTTTGTTTGTGTAAACTATGAGAGTTGAATTCACATAACTATTGTACTCTTGTGAAGTACATTGGTTATCTCGTTCAAAATCTATTCAAAGAGTTTTTAATTTCAAAGACGAAACTGCGATCTTTCTTGTTGAAAATCACAAAAATGAGTCATCTTCCTTTATTAATGATTACTTAATTCTCAAACTTTCTTATTTAGTTGATATTTTTAAAAAGTGAAGCAATGCAAGATCCACAAATACATGATCTGCATGTTTCCAGAAACAAAAAATATTAAAGCAAACAGAAATCTTTTTATAGAACATTTGCAAAAGCTTACTAAAACATTTTTCACTTTATTTCAACGATATTGGTTTTACAAAGTTTGCATCGATTCAAAATCCATTTTTAAATAACCAACTTTGTCTAACTTTGCATTAGTCAAAATGATTTGAAGTAAATGGTCAATTGGGGTGTAATATTGGAAAGCTAGGTGTTACGATTAGAAAGTAAAAGTGACATACAGCTCAAATGTTCAGCCTCAGTGTTATCTTTTTGTCAGTTTCTTTTCAACCTTCTTTATAATTAATAAAAAAATTTTAAATTAAACACTGAATTTTAAAAAAAAATTGTCAGTTATAAATTTAAATTAAATTTGATTTAACTTATAAATGATAAATTAATCATTTGAATAATTCTTAAAACAAACATCTCAAACCAAAAAATAAATTAAGAAATTGTGAAGTAAAAATCAACCAATAAGTGTACGAAAAATATTGCTAATTCTAAAAGCATAAAAAAATCTTTGAATATTGTCCCACATACCTTTTCCCAGAATCAAACAGAAAAGCTAATTCTAGTTTGTTTTCTCTTCCTTTTCCCTGAAAACCTCCAAATTATATTTATTCAAAATAGACTTGTGCTCCGTAGTTCATTTTAGTGAGTGCTTTTCTTAGTTAAAAAACGAAAAAGAAATAGTTCGTTCATTTGATCTTTTGTATCTTTAGCACTTATGTTTTTAATTGTCATTGAACGTTCTTTATTATGTAAAATGATATCGAATAGGGGTTGAAAGGAATTTTTTACGAAAATAGAAAGCAAAACATCAAAACAAAATTAGAAAAATTTTTAAATTTAGTTTTCGATTTCTTTTTTATAATGTAATTCAAAAAGTACTTTAGTCACTATAGCTGAAAAAAAATTAAGGTTTAATTTTAAAATCTTAAAATTAAGCTTCTTAGCATGCATAATACATTTTCTCTTCTTCAGTTTATATGCTTTAAATACCATTTTTGTAAAAGAAAATAATTTTCAACTTTCGTTCCTTCGTCATTGTTTTCGTTTAAGTTTAGTTCGTTCGTTCATTTATAGGTCGTTCATTTAAAATGGAGAGCAAGCAAATGAACTATAGGAATTCAAAATACGGGCTAGTTCGTTCAGTTCAAATAAGTGAATAATACAATGGGAATAGTTCGTTCGTGTACTACCCAAGACTAATTCTAAATTAGTAGTGGTTCCTCTTATATAAGATTAATTTAAATAATTTAGCGTGAAGCATTTGAATTGAGAATTTTTGCAAAAGAAAACTGATTGAAATATCTTGCGATACTTCATTGCAACAGGAATATGATAGTAACACTTTAATGCAGTTTTGGTTAAAGCTCTTCTGTGTTCCTTGTGAAATCTAAATGAGTGAAATTATGAAAAAATTGGCTGCTCTGAATTTCACATATTTTCTAATTTACTTTTTAATGTTTTAAAAAAAAAATAATAAAACAATAAACTACAGTTTACTTATTTATTTAGATGGAATAAAACGAAAAAAACAAATTCTCAAGTGGAATACAGAACAGCCAAATAATTCATATTTTTTCAAAAACAAAGCCGATTTGGAATACAGAACAGCAAACAGAGCTATAATGTGCTGTTACTATTTGTAACATAATATTTTGCGAAACTGGATTTTCTATTTTAGCCGCCATGAAATCGATATATTGAAATCGTTTAGTAGTGGAAAAAGAACTTCGGGTGGCTATTTCAACAATAACTTTACGATTTGAGAAACTTTGTGCTAAAAAACAAGATCATCCATCACATTACATTTTTTTCTATAACTATACACTGAAAGAATTTTGTTTATATATTCAATTAATTTTTTCATTAATCCAATGAAAAAATGTATTATTTTTCAAACAATGACATGCTTCATTAGATCAATGAAAACTGTCATAAAATATATGAAACGTGTGTATTATAAATATAAATTTTAAAAATGTCTTTCAACTGCAGATGTCCCGGTTGAATCCCCGGTTAGGGGCAAAAAACATTTCTCTTAAAATCTTTGAACGTACAATACTCATATTTTGATAAATTTATTTTTTATTTGAATTATTTTCAAATTTAATTTGACTCTGCCAGGATTCGAGCTTGGGACACATGCAATTAAGAAGCTTTAACTCGCCATTTAACCACTTCAGCCACGAAGCTCAGTTGAATGTTAATGATTAAGTTTTTGCTTTATAGAGACTTTATTTATAGAGTTGCGACAGAAAAAAAGATAACAATTTTCATTCGTACAATGAAACTATGAAATAATTAATTAAATATTTCATTAGGCTAGTGAAATATTTTTAATGAAATCTTTTCATTGGGCTTATGAATCATAATTCTTTCAGTGTAGATACTGAATTTTTATTAATTTTTGTTTAGTTTTATTCACTGGATACAATACTTTTTACAAATTGAAAATGTGTTTATATTATTTTATTTAAAAAGAGGCGCCAATTTTTAATTTTTTGTTATGTGGATCGCAGTATCAGAAAGTTTGAAAGCAGCTGCTTTATGGGATTTCAATCTCAAAAAAAAAGTAGTTTAATAAAATGTATTTATTTTTTTATTCGTAAATATAGGAATATAAAAAATACCTTTCACTATTTTATGAGCATATAAAACTTAATAATAGTTTTCCAAGATTCTAAAACACTGTAGATCATAAAATTTTTGAAATTACAGGCGGAATCACAAACTTTTTCTAATTTACAATGAGGAGCATGAAAATGTGATCATAATTGAAATTGAAAAGCACAAACAAAATTTTTTTAAAGCACAGTTTGTTTGAACAATTTAAGAATTAAGTAATTTGTATAGGATTTGAACTACAATTAATAAAATACCTATAAGTAAATAATATCATGCCATGCAGTAAAAAAAATATTAAAAAAAAAAAAACACAAACAATTGGCTAATAACTGGCTAATAAGTTAAAAGGTGTATAAATCGATTAAATATTTATACGTATATTTTTAATAAACTAAATGTTTATTGTGGTGGTTGTTATTTATTTGTTCAAACCAAAGATATTTCACTTAATATGTGTGTGACCTTAACCGACATACATAAAAGCAATAAGTACTTTGAAGCACACGAAAACTAATAATAAAATAAAAAATAAAATTGAATAGCATTTGATTCAAAATAAATAACCAAGATATTAATTTATAATTGCTTGCACTCGTACAAGCGCTGTCACACGCGCGTAGACACACATACAGACGAATCCATCAAAAGATATTTTATGTTTGTATTAACATAAAGTCATGGTAAAAAGTACACTAAAGCTTTATTGTATTTATGCATACTTGCTTTGAATTAATTACCTAAATACCAAAAAAAAAAATATTTGAAGGAATTAGGCGTTTTTTTGTTGTTGTTATACAAAACACAGAATACTTGTTAATTTGATGATGTTTATTTACAATGCTGGAGAACATCAACAACAACAAAAACCACCATAATTTATTTACAGAAAGAAAAAAAAAATAATAATTTATTTGGTGATTATTAAAATTAATTGTAAAAAAGCTGAGTTTTGTGATATGTTAATGTTAAAAGATGTTTTTTTTTAAGCAAAATTAATGGGACAAGGATTGAAATTACATTGAATTTAAGCATCATGACGTGTCATGTATTTTATGCAATATTTCTTATGTGAAACAAAGTAATTCTTTGCGAAACTCTTAAAATAAATTTTTGTACGTGTTTTGTGCTGTACGTGCACAAATATTAAGATCTTTTTCAAGATGGGTTTCAAGGTTTGTTTAATCATTATAACCCTCCAAAAAAGTAATATATCACAATGGTCTGAAGCCAAATAAAGCAATTTCTATCGAAATTTAAAAATATGTTAAAAAAAAAACAAATTTCAAAAAATTTCATTAGATAGCGAATATTTCATATTCATGTATTTTACTTGTAAGAAAAATTATGTTATTGATACTTAATTTTAGTAAAGAACCCTTTTTCTATATACCCTCCCTATACACTTTATTCTTCTACGGTTAATTCTGATTCGCAATGAGCATTTTTTTTTGTAAAATTTAGTCTTTAAAAGAGTTAACTTTAGTCCTTCACAGAATAGCTTCTCATTAATCATAGGTACACATGCGTATCTAAATTATTAGCTAATTCATGTAAATTTATTAAAAATGTCCTTCTGCATAATGACTTATTGAGCTAATATATTCTCCTATTAAATTACAAATTTTCTTAATATTCAGTGTTCTTTTGTGTATTTTTGTTAGAGAAATCTATATTAATTGGCAATTTAAAGACTTACACACCTTTAAAAAGTATGGAACGATTCGGAAGTGGGTATTAACAATAAAATAAAAAAGCATGCACAAAATTGTAAAATTAAACTTTAGCAAAATCCCAGCTGAATAACGCAAGTACGTGCGAAAACTCAATACAAAAACCAAAATGCCTCTGATTTAATTTTATAAATATTATTGGCGAAAAACTGCAACATTTGCACGTGAAATATGTATACTGATGTTTTGAGAAATGAGCAACTTATATGCTGGTAACTTCGAACTTTTCTTGGGGTTTTTTTTTTCAAAGAACGCCTGCTTATAAGTGGCAAAATTTTGAGAATCAGATTTTTAATTAAAAAGTGTAATTTCAGTTTAAATTAAATATTATTTTTTCTTACGCATTATTTGTCAATTAGTTCGTTTGAGTGTATACTTGCAATTTTAAAATGCCAAAACTTCAGTGTTTACGTTTTTGAAATTGAAAAAATTTTAAGCAAAAAGAGCGTTAAGCACAGCCACGCTTTGGCTGGCAATTTATAGAAGAAAACAATCTTAAAAAAATTATTTTAGCGATTGTAATATGTACCTAAAATTATTTATTATAAAGTAAATAATAAAGTGTAATATGCTTTATTTTTCCATTTAAAAAAACAAATATTTCGTATACACTCCTTGCCACATGAATAGAACCACCTAACAAATTTTTTTCAAAAGGTTATAGCTTTTAAAAGAAAATTACTACGAAATTTTTTTATTTTTTTTAAAGCTAATTTAGTTGTTATTGAACAACAAAAAAATGGGTTTAATATATTAACTGGTTTTGTTTTTATAAAAATTTTTAAAAAATTCCTAAAATATTTGTCTCACATGAATGTCTTATTCATCAAAATGTTAATGATGGACGTTAACATCATTGCAAATGTTTGGGGATGGCTACCTCCTAAAGTGTATGCTTCTGGAGAGCAGTATACTACCAAAGACGAAATTGTTGAAGCCATAAAAGTGGCTTGGTCCACCATTTCGCTAGATTACATTAAATTATAGGATGCTTCTGTACCCAATCGAATTTACAAAGCAATTTGTAAAAATGGAGGCTCTAAGCCTTATTAAAAAGTCTTTAAAATGTAAATAAAATTAATAATTTTTATTGAAAACTATACATAAACTGTTTTTGTTATAGAAGTGTCTTATTCATGTGACGCAAATTTTAAAGGCATTTTTTTTTACTTTTTTAATTTTTATGAAAATCAAACCATTTTGTTAGTGTTCAATAACGACTAAATTATCTTTAAATAGAAAAAAGCAATTAAATTCGTAGCAATTTTCTTTTAGAAGCTTTAACCTTTTGAAAAAAATTTGTTAAGGGGAGGGGTCCCATTCAAGTGACAAGGAATGTATTTTTTTTTCAAATATACGTTAAGCTGAACAACACAAAAAAAAAAAAAGAACAAATTATGGCTCTGACCACTGATTATGCTTAAAAAACGTAAACATCGGTGTTGGAGTTTCAAGTATCTTCTTTTTTTAAACATTTTTGGCGTAGATAAACATGTGACTTCTTCATTTTAGCAAATTTATGTAAAACACCACGAGGAATATACTCGTATTTGTAGAGACTTTTAACCCTGTAACTCTTAATGGAACTTTTTTGAGTCCTAGTTAAAAATGAACAAAAAAGATCCTTAAGTAGCAGAGTTAGACGGTTAAAATGTTCTACAAACATATTTTTTGTGAAATTCTACTACACGTCTCTTAACACACACATGATACAAATTTAACTTTACTAGCTGAAATAAATTAAAACTTAAAATATGTTTAAGGGTTAATTTGTATTCATTTAGAGTTAGTGCAATCATAATCCTCACAAATCAATTTCAGGTAGTCGTTCATATAAAAGAAAGGTATTACATTAATATGAACTATAAGTAATTCTTTATAAAAGCAAACTAAAGATCAAGGTTTGTATTCAAAGAAAAATAAAGAAGACTTGAAGTAGATATTGTGACAAATTTATATGAAAATTTTGTCATAATTTCTATTTCAAGTCTTTATTAACCATTTTGAATACCAGCCTAAATATCTATAAAATATTTTTAATATTACAATTTATATAATTCAAATGATGCCAAGCCATATATCGAATTAAATTATAATTTAATGATCTAAAGCTTAAAAGCAATTATTATAATGAACACAATAAAGTCAATTAAAATTAATGAATTTAAGTAGGCAAATTTTAAAAAGTTTAACTTATGACTTCAATTAATTACAATTGATTTTCTTTAAAAATATTATGCAATTATGGAATTTATTCTTTCATATTTTTTTTTTAATTTTTTTTGGTCTCTAAAATAATTTCACAATAAAATAATGTTCACATGCAAATCAAATAACAAGAAATTAACACTCATAACAAAAATTATAATAATTACAAGTACAACAACAATAAACTACTTTAAACAATTACAATTAAATGAAACTAACTAAATAGAAAAAAATAACATAGAAACAAATTACTGGTCTAACATAAAAATGATAAAATTATTTTTTGCAAACATAAAATGCATGGAACTATGTATTTTTTATAGATGTATGTGTATACAATCAATGGTGTTAAATGTTCATTCTGGGGTAAACAATGGCCCCTCCAAAATAAGTAACAACTTCGCTAAGAATTAGTTAAGAAATAAAATTCAAAAAATTTTTTTATTTCAGCTTGCAAGAAAATTCGATTTAAGCAACGCCAACGTTTATTTATGTACGATGTGTATGTTTGTAATTAAACTGACAATAAAATACAATTGAATGCGTAGTATTGAATGGCTGCATATTGTATAAAACTGTTGGAATGGATTTTATTACATAAAATGAACTACTTACATACATACATACGTTAGTATGTATTTGTGCACGAGTATGCAGCGTCTAAGTAAATATTTAGACTTAAGCGTTAAACAATTATCCACAAAAGTAAGTTGATTTTTTTTAAAGAGGGAGGGAGGGAGTTTGTATGATAAAATGATTTTTTTTTGCCTAGATTGCAAGACACCAAGAAACATACTCCAAAATGCATTTTTCATGGGGGCCAGCATGAATTCGCTAAAGAAATTTGGCACTCCCAAAATTACATTTTTATGTCTGTCTATGCTGACTACTTTAGTCCAATTAATGTACGAGTATGTGCGACTCTTTAACAAATGAATACACTATTTCTAGTGTTGTTAATATGCTTAATCATATGCTTAATTAAACGATTAATATTTTTATTAATAATGACAGAATAAGTGGTCTTTAAGTTTGTTTAATGCAGTTTATTTGTTATTAATGAATGTAGCGGAAACTGAGTATTTCTAAATAGTGTCGAATTTATTATTTAATTTTCTAAATAATTTAAAAAAATTTTTCTATTAACAATTTTTAACGTATTTTTTTCAAATTTCTTTCAATTTTATTGGCTCATAATCAAAGTCGGTACCTTTTTAAAAATCATTTTAAGTACATAAATTCTTATAACCAAATCAAAGCTTTTAATAAGCGCCTCCTTTTTTTGTGACTATGATTATGGCTCATTGTAATTCTTCATAAAAAAAATTGTTTTTTCTCATGCCATGTTTCTAAATAAAGCTTTTACTTTCAAATATCACTTTTTAAAATTTGGTGCTTTATCAAAAGTCACACAGTGGCTCATTTTTCTGAAAATCGTTGCAAAAATCAAAAAATTTACTCTTAAATTTTGAGAAATGCATTATCGCATATTACAAAGGATAACTTACTGCTCAAGAATCAAAAACCCGTTCATAAATAGGATAAAAAATATGAGTTTTAGACCGCTTCATCTCTATAGCTAAATGTTTCTTTTTTTTTGTAAACTGTTGACGTAAAATGTACTTGTTTTAATTGTCGCTTGCTTCTTGCATTAATTATTATGAGTGATCTTGCATGAAAATATACAAAATATAAATACTTGTCGCTTTTTAATATTAAAACGGTTAACTAAACAAAAAATTAGTTACGACTAAGGAGTCGTTGAAACGATAGCTAAAGCTAATGCATTAAACACATTCGAGACAACAGGACACCGACTACAACTAACGTTGGCTACAAATGTCGCCGTGTAGCCAGCTACTTAATTATTTTAGAAACGGCAGCAGCAATTGTTTATTAATGTAAGTACAAAGCTGTTGGTTATAGAAAACATTTCTCAGTGGTGCCACGTTACATTTTTTAATATGTGTAAAAATAAAATTTATTCAAAATCACAAAGAACCAGAAACACACAATTATTATAAGTATATCTATTATAACAGGTAATAATGCAAAGTCAATTCGAATCTCTTCGAACCTCTTGATTGTTAAATAAAATGAAATATTTTCAAACGCTCATTTTTTATTATACTGGCAGCACTAAATTGTTCATTGCCGCCGACGAAAATGGAAATTAGCCTAAGTTGGTGACAGCTACAATAGGGATCGTGTAGACATGTAGTGGTGCTGTCGTGAAAATAATCATGTGTTCTATTTTTGGCAGATTGTAGTCGGTAGCCTGCTGTCTTAAATGTGTTTAATGCATAGCTGTCGACACTAATTTGTATTATGGTTGCTATCAATATTGTCGTGTATTGATAATGATTTTCTCGCCGGTATTTTGGGTAACGTGTGGAGCAAAAACAATATTTTTTTTTATTTTACTTATTTGATTCATTAAATGTTTTTTCAAGGAATAACAAATTATAATTGAATTGATGTTAATGAGGATAAAAAGTGATGTTGTTACAAAATTTATGACTTCAAAGGTGAATAATTTTCAGAAGCTATTTTAGCAAGTGTATGAGCAACTATAATTTTCTCTAACTTATTCCAATTTTTTTAAGTTAATTTTTCTTTTTAATTTTTATTGCATACATGCTTTGTCTTATTGCTTCCTATTTGTTTGACTTATGACTTATTTATAACAAAAAAAAAAGAAAGATAATGTGTTATGACATATTTGTTTTCCTAACCTATATTTATGAATACTTTAGGAAATCATTTTCCTGTATTTATTAGACGTTTGAATGCAACTGTAATACATATGTGTGTAACACTCAGCAACCCAGCCAGGAAAAATAAAACAACCAGTCAGAAATATAAATCAACTCTTTTGGCCAAATCACACAGTAACTTCAAGACACATATTTTTTTTTAAATAAAGAAAAAAAAAATGATAATAAATAATAAAAATTATAACAAACTACATTCACTTAAACAAGAAAAACAAGTCAATATCGTTAAAAGCCAGCTGTTGGAACGAAAAAATAAATAAAAATATAATCCTAGACACATTTTCAGTTGAAAAAAATAATAATAATTTAATTTCAAACACACTCACTTATCAAGGAGATTACAAAATAGTTTTTATCCAACCTGGCTTCAAAATATCAAGCTCTGTAACAATACAGTAATTTGCTGTATTTAATATAAATTAAAAAAAAGAAACAAATGAAATTGTCTCTTGTAATTAATTCTTTAAAAATTGCGCTTTTTATTTCTGTTATTTAATTTTGTTTTATGCTGCTTTTTTAAGTAAACTTATGAGAAATTCCAATTATGGGAAAAAATTTTAAAGAAAATTTACAGAAATGAATTTTAACGATTAAGTGATTAGCAGTGTTTAAGTTTTACATCGTTATTTTCACACGTAATCATTTTTAAAATTAAATATGCCTTGACTAGAATTTTTTTTAGAGTAAAAATCAGGTTTGTAATTTATAATGAAAAAAATATAAAAGAAACCTGTGATATGATGATAAGAAAAGGTATTTGATATTCTAAAATGTTGTTCAATCAGCCAGGATTTCAAAATTGATAGTTAAGTCATTACAAAAATTTCTATTATTTTTTATTATAATTCTAAATAAATAATTTGTACTTACCAATGTACACAAATACTAAATAATCAGAAACACATTAATTGAATATTAATCAATTTCATAGAAAAAACCAATTCTATCACTTAACTTCACATATAGCACTAGATGATCTATGTATTTTGATTAATTTATTTTAATGTAAAAACCCATTACTTTTATTCTATTCTGAAAGGTAACATAACGCCAAGTCATATTACGATATTTAATAAAATCAACAAATATTTGTAGTCTTTGTTGCTTGAATTAATTTGAAAATTTTGATATGACTTGATTGCCATTCAAATTGTTTATTTTGCTTGGCAAAATTTTTGATATAAAACAGTAAAATATTTACAAGATTCTGGTTTTTTAGTGGCGACTCAAATCAGCAAGGCTTCTGGTTTTACCTGGTCTCGGTAAGAACTTTAGTCTGTGAGTTGGCATCTTTAGAGTAAAGAGAGTCTTTGTATTAAAATTCACAAAAATCCGCTAAAAGTATAATTATTTTTTAAAAGTGTGTTTTTAATTATTTTCATAAAAAGTGGGTGTGACCGGTACAAATGTATTTTTTAACTTTACTTATTACAAGGATTATATATATCAAATTTCATTGATATAAATTTAAAAATAGAGTTTTCAAGATAAACTTATTAAAAAGTAGGCGTATATGTGGGCATGGTCGGGAAAAAAAAGTAAATAAAATAAAATAAAAACTGTCAAATTTCAGAGAAATCTATTAAATTGTTGAAAAGTAGGCATGGCCAGTACAAAAGTATATAACGAATTGCGGAGAAATAAAATGATTTTAATAATTAAAGGCCCAATTTAAATTTCTTTTAGAGGCAGAAAAGGGGTGCATGATCGCTTCCAAAAATAATGGGAACCTTTCTTAAAAAAAATTTAATAGAAATTTAATAGAAATCCATTAAAAACTATACGAGTACTTTTAGTAATTAAAAAATTCTTCTTAATTGTTCTTTTAAAAAGTGGGCTTAGCTGCTTCAAAAGTATATCCTGTAGTTTAAAGATTATTATATTTTAGAGAATTGCCTTGAAAAATTATATATCAGCGTACGTTATCAGTAAAAAAGTATATGGAAATCATTTTTGAAGCATAAAGATTATATCTACCAAATTTCAGATAAACTCGTTAGAAATCTAAAATTTGCATAGCGATCAAACACACAAACAAAAAATTAGTTTTATTTATGTATTTAGATTATTGCACTTAAAAAAGGACAACAATAAATCAAATTCATGTAAAAATTGCAAAAATTGTTGAATAACGAACTTAAACACAAAAAAATTATACGCGTTGCATTTCTACCTAAAATAAAAATGAAATATGAAAATGCAAAAAAAAATAAAAAAAACAATTAATTTTCTGAACATAACATGGGTAGCAATTAACCAACTAACAGGTTGGCTTCTTCTTTAGTAGTGGCGCTAATAGCAACAACAACGATTATGTTTTATATGTTGTAATTAAATATCGACAACGGAACGCGCCAGCTGCAACCATATTATCTAAAGTTGCTTAGCTTTGCTTCTCTAATAAATACAAAGTTAATATTATTAGACAGTTTGTATTTACCTGTAGCTTTATAGACTTGTAATTATAAAAATAAGAAAAACAACAAAGGCGTTTCTAAGCTTAGCATGTATAGTGAGTGAGAACACCTTAAGTGAGTTATAATTTAAAAAATTTCGAAAATATTTATATGTAGGTATGTGGTTCTTTAGGTGTGTTAAGAACATATACTTCGTGCTATAACCCCTGAAAGATCTTCGTAGAATTATTTAAATTTTCACTTAGTACAATACAGCAAATGGTTTGGCATAATGGGGTGGAGTTGATTGTTATTTTTAGAAGATAATTGATAGTTGAAACCCTACAGCGTTAGCGACTTTAGTGTGAGCTTAATATTTGCAAACTTTATTGTATACAATTGGTCACGACCGATCGAATCAAATTGACTAAATCACTCAATTGAACAAAATGATTCGCTCCTTTCATTAAGTCTCTGTCGTTCTGTCAGTTTTACGTTCGTTTTATCATTCCATTGCGCCTTCATAATAAACACAATTTGTTATTTATGTTTTATTATATTTTTTATTTATTTCTATAGGATCCGCCACCGAAGGTTTTTTTTTTCAACTAGTGCTTATTTCGTTATGAACATGTCTGATTTGACAGAGCTATCCTTCCGTTGAAAGAATATGGTTGTGTTTTCGCTTCGCTAAGTGGGCCTGCGATCGACTTACAGAAGATGCCGATTTTGCCAAAAAAAATCATGTTTTCAGATGAAGCTCATTTTGATCTTGGCGGGTATGTAAACAAGCAAAATTGTCGCATTTGGGGCACAGAAAACCTGCACGCATACATTGAAAAGCCGACACACCCAAGATGAGTCAATGTTTGGTGTGGATTTAGGTCCAGAGGCATAATTGTGCCATTTATCTTCGAAAATAAGCAAGGAGTGGCCGTTAGTCAATGGCAATCGTTATCGGGCCATATTGAACGAATTTTTGTTCAGAAAAATTGAAGAGGAGGATATTGGCAACATTTGGTTTCAACAGGACGGCGCTACGTGCCACACAGCCGAAGCTACACTCAATGTTTTTAAAGCATTTAAAAGAAAACCGGTCACTAAAGCGAACGCATTTTTCACAGGTCTTTTGTATGCGTGGCTATATCGTATAATCGGACAAGCCTATGTCTCATGTAAATGTGCTAAAATTTTAATAAAAATCGTTTGCTTTTATTTCTAATTACTTCATACAATCAGTATTTTACCGGCTCTATGGCTTTTAATAATTTATCTTTTCTAAACTAAAGCGTTGAATTCTTTTACACATTTTTCCAGTCGATTCCTTCCAAAGATGCTCATGGTGACAATAAGATATGAATTCCACAAGTTTGAGACATTTGTAGATTAAGCAATACTTTGTAACACGTGGTGTGCTTGCGATTGTTAGAGGAAAAAAATGTTTTTTTGTCCGAAGCGAATGGGTGAGTTTAGTCTGACAAAAATTTACCATTCCTTCTATAGAACATGAGAAGTAATTCTGTGAGTACATTGTCAAGAACA
This sequence comes from Thelaira solivaga, assembly GCA_947397855.1. Lineage (NCBI taxonomy): Eukaryota > Metazoa > Arthropoda > Insecta > Diptera > Tachinidae > Thelaira > Thelaira solivaga. The sequence continues at coordinate 22,420,835 of OX377612.1, read as the reverse complement.
TAATCACTCTATATACAAGTGCAGTATTAAGCGTACTCATGATGTTGATTACAAACAATGAAAATATGCTAATGAGTGCAAAAGTACTTAGTTTTATTCAATAAAATACCAAAATGTAAACATTTGCACTTTGATAAGTTTTTTAATTGATAGATAACTTTAAAGTTGCCAGATTTTTAATTAAGTTTTTAATCTGGTAGCATTGATTATGGCTTTCGCTAGACAAAAACTTGGGAAATTAAAAATGCACACTGACGATTTAGTTCAATATGGATAAAAAATTTACAAAATGCAAATTTCGCAGTTATAGAGTCTATTGATTAACCTATAATTAGAAAACTGCCTAATTTACAGCCTTGAACTTTGATGATGGTAATATTGATATAAATTTACGTAGTTGGACGAAAAGTTAATAGTATTGGTAAATAGAAGAGTAACAGCTGTAGGCCTATATAAATTCTCAAATTTTTTCTTAAATTGTAACTTTTCATTCTGCAAAAATATCAAAACAAAATATTTTAAATGCTCTGATTTTTAGAGTAAAATATTTGAAACTGCAAACTCTAAATTGCTCTCCTGTAAAATCAGGCTTTTTTTTAATTATTTTAAGATCGAATATATTGAACAACATTATTAACATGTAGCATAAATGATTTTGATATTATAATTCGCAGGATCGGTGAAGGCAGTGAGTCGCCTTAAATAATTAAAAAAAATTGTCCTTATTGGATATTTAAAAAGTTGTTAACATATTGTTTTTTATTCTCAAACATTTCCAATATTTTTTATTAGTAAATGGGTCTGGGTGGTCTGCTAGTTTTAAATAATTATGAGTACAATTTAAAAGAAAAACTGCATAAAATTAAAACTTGCTGTTATTTCTTTTTACTTTGTTTTTATTTTTTTGTAGCAAAATAGTTGAAAAAAGACTCAAACAAGTACTACCTAGATTTAACAATTTGAAATTAAAAAAAGCTTTTTTTTAGTTGATTTTATTTGAATGCACTACGGGTAATGGAAAATTACTTTCAATTTTTTTAGTCTCTCTTCTTAATTTTAGTGTTTTTCTGTTAATTTTAAAGTAAAAAAAAGTGTACATGTGCTTTACAAAACTTCCTTGGTGTTAGTAAATAATAGTGTATTAAGCCAGGAACTGGTTTGTATTTTTGTTTTTTTTTTTCATTTTGTTTTGATTAACCATGCAAACCCAAAGACCTGAATACCGTTGGCAAGTTTTACCAGTTGATTTTTTATTTATTTATTTATTTTTTGTAAAAGGAAGTTGTAATTTAAATGATTCATACAATTGGGAATATTCCACTATGTGTACACTTAGAAGTGAATTGTAACAGTTGAAGGATTTTAAATTAGTTTTTTGCTTTTAAAAGAAAACTGTTTATTAACCTTGCCGAGGCCATTTTATTTTATTTACTAGATGAAAGTCTGAAATTTATTTTAAACTTAATTTTTACTATTTTTCAATCTGCTAAATATTTATTCAGCTCATTAACTTCAATAACGACCTCATGTTTATTTGTTGTTTGAATTTGTTAGTAAATATTTAAAATTATTATTATGAGAGTTTTAAATGCTAAGGTTGGGTTGGTACAGTCATATAATACAACCACCGTTTACTGTTAAATTACATTTGAAAAGACTAAAGGAAAGCTTTGTTTAAGGTCTTGTAAAAATTCTTTTTTCGATTTCATTTTTATAAGATTTTTTTAAATAAATAATTCATATGAAAACAAGAATAGTTTTTACAATTTTAACTACAGAATTGAAATAACAATAACTATTCAAATGGTGCAAAATTCATAAAAAAACATCCGCAGTGTTCTAAAGGGTGTTTTTTTATAGACGTATAGAACTTTAAGTTGGCATTACTGTTCAGCTGTCAAGTGATTTATTCTCAGTTTGGTTTGGCAATTCATCATGAATAGACTCACGCCTGAACAACGCTTGCAAATAGTGCAATTTCATTTCGAAAATAATGGTTCTGTGCGGAATACGTATCGCGCACTACGTCCATTTTATCGTCGACAAAATCGTCCATCAGAGCAGTTAATTCGATTAACCATGGAACGTTTTCGCACTACGTTTACTCTTATTGAGACACCGTACGGTGCGTACAGAAGACTATTGCTGCTGTAGAGCGTAGCATTGAGGAAGACCCGAATGAGTCTATCCGCCATCGAACACAGGAATTGGATCTGTGTCCATCCACTTTATGGAAGATTTTGCGGAAGGATCTTGGTTTGCGTGCTTACAAAATCCAACTCGTGCAAGAATTCAAGCCAAACGATCACCAAGTAAGGCGTAGATTCGTCAAATGGGCCCAAAACGAGATTGCCGTTGTTCCCGATTTTATTAAGCGAATTTTGTTTAGCGATGAAGCGCACTTCTGGTTGAATGGCTACGTCAATAAACAACACTGTCGCATTTGGAGTGAAGCTAATTCTCAAGTGTATGTCGAAATACCGTTACATCCAGAAAAACTGACTATTTGGTGCGCTTTATGGGCTGGTGGAAACATTGGTCCGTACTTCTTCAAAAACGATGATGGCCAGAACGTTACAGTCAATGCTGATCCGCATAGAGCCATGATTACTAACTTTTTCATTCCTGAATTGAACAACCATGATGTCCAGGAGCTGTGGTTCCAACAGACGGCGCAACATGTCACACAGCTCGTGCCACAATCGATTTATTGAAAGACACTCTTGGTGACCGCCTAATTTCACGTTTTGGACCTGTGGATTGACCTCCAAGATCTTGTGATTTAACACCGCTAGACTACTTTCTGTGGGGCTATGTAAAGTCATTGATCTATGCGGATAAGCCACAAACGCTTGACCATTTGGAAGACAACATTCACCGTAATATTGCCGATATATGGCTACAAATGTTGGAAAAAGTCATCGAAAATTGGACGTCCAGATTGGACTACATCCGAGCCAGCCATGGCGGTCATATGCCAGAAATCATATTTAAAATGTAATGCCACAAGATTATCTTTCGTATAAATAAAATTCATGTCAATTGAATAATCCATCGTTGTTTTATTGCAATTTAAGGTTCTATACGTCTATAAAAAACAGCCTTTATAAGACAATTCATTTGCTACTAATAAATTTTAATTTCAAATCTATAAATTTCAAGCCATATATTTTGCAGCTATAGATTTTTAAAAATTTAATAAAACAAATAAATAATTAAAATACACAGTTTAATGGCTGCAAGAAGTATTAAACGTTTAAAACATGTATTAATTATTTATTTAAATATTTTCTTTTGTTCAAATTTTCAAACTTAATTTTAAGGATTTTCTAAACAATTTCATTATTTATGTCACCAACATGTAAAATACTAATTTTTTAATAAAAAATGTAGCTTTTCATTAGTTGTACTCGTGTTGCAATAATTTCTGTCTGTCAAGTTTCAAAACTTGTTTTTAAGCAATTTAAATTATTAATTGTTTACACATAAATTTTATTTAAACACTTACCTTTCCATTTGAAAGTGGAATCTGTAGCACATCTAGTTCCTGATTGGAGTCGGGCACTGGTGCAGCAGTTACAAATGCGAGGGCAGTGTAAAAGCAGGCAAATGTTATTAAATATGGCCTCATTTTATGTGTGCTTAAATCTGTATGTGTATTGAGTGTAGGTGCTTGTTTTGGGAGGGAGGAGGACTTTTAAAACGTTTAAATCACTCAAAACGTCTTTTTTGTTGTTGTTGTTTTGTGGAACCAACAACTTTGATGAGGTTTTTATAAAATAAACCAAAACGTAGACTAAGCTAAGCTGTAAGTAAAATAAAAAAAAATATTAATTTTTATATAAATAAAAATATATAATAAAATTAAACTAACAAACTGGAAATTCAACAATTTAGAAAAAATTACTTAAGTCGACTTAAGTAAGTTAACTCAATAACTTTATTATTGGGGTTCTGAGCTGAGGGGGCGATATATTTCACAATTAACACAAAAAAAAAAAAAAAAAAAAAAACAAAGCAAACACTAACTTTTAGGGCTTCTAAAATAACTTAATTAGACATAAGCATTTTTTCCATATTGCCATAGATATATGAAATTTAACCGCCGTATTATAATTTTTATGTTAGTGAGGAAAACAAAAACAATACGCCCACGGTTTTTGTTTTTTAATTGATGCAAATTAATAATTATTTTTTTTTTTAATATTGAAAACAGCTTAAGTGAATTGATATTCCAATTTAGTTCAATTTTAATAAAAATAAATCTACATTGTTTAGCTTTAAAAGCACTGATACAAGCACAATAGTAATATGTCAATCTGGTAACATGTAGCATACAATAAGACACAATGTAACAATACTCTGAAAAAACAGCTTCGGCTGTGAGAACATAATTTGTTTCCAATCAAAAATTTAGTTGTGACTGTCGAATTTTTTAGTTCTGATATTAGAAAATCGGTCTTTCAGTAGAACTAAATTTTGGTCTATATTATAGAATTCTGATTACTACAACTAAAAAAATTGATTATCATAACTGAACTTTTGAATGGAAACAAATTTAGCTCTCACAGTCAAAGTTGTTTATTGCGCGTAAGTACATAATAAATAAACGGCTACATAATCATACATCACTACAAACATGTGTAATATTTTATAATATAAAGTGCTTGCTAGCCATTTCAAGTATGCTTGTGCAGCCCTTTATTACAACTTTGGTTGTAAGAACTAATAACACAATACACACACAGAAAAAAAATGCAAAATATTAATTATTCAAACTGATAATAATTTTATTAAATTATTCGATTTATATAAATTTATTATTATTTAATATTAATCAAGCTTAACATCTTCAGGGAAAAAGACTTTCAAAAGAAAGTCGAAGTATCGGAACATTTAAATAAAAACAATTTTTTAAGATGTTAAGCTTAATTAATATTAAATAATATTAAAACTGATATTTTACCCATTTATTATTTAAGCAGTATTTTTAGCCTTAAAAATTTTTATTGTTGGGCTTAACCGATTTATAACTGAATAAAAATTATTTCTTAGGTTCGTTTGCGAAAATTAAATTAAGCTCATGTAGATAAATAAAATACCAAAGCATTGTTCAGACAAAATGTAGCCACATAAACAATTTAATACATATTTAACGGAAAAAGTTATTAGAAAACTATTATCCATAAATTGCTTTTTCAGAAAATATTAAAAATTAAATTACAATTCATTTCTTCTTATGAATTTCAGGGTTTTTGCTTTGATGGATCCCATTAACTGTTGCACAACATTTTGATTTACCTAAGTTGCATATTTTTTTTTTAAATTTTTAGCACATTTTTGGCTTCACGAACAACACTACCACTTTTCTTTAATTTAGCTTTGACAATAGTTTAGCAATGTTCAATTGGCCGAAGTTGCGGGCAATTCGGAGGATTCATGTATTTTTCCATTATATAGATCTGATATCTTTGATACCACTCCATCACAGTTTTTGAATAATGACACGACGTTAAATTAAACCAAAACTTTACTGGAAAGTGGTGGAGCTTAATTAGAGGCAACCATCGTTTCTGCAGGTATCTTTCAATATACATAAACTTCTTATGTTTATGTTAAAGAAACGATAAATGGCGTGTGTTTTTTAGACCGCTAATCCAAATTACTTGATAAATCATGATTTCGTTACCAATTTAATCTATTTTTGTGTATTTGTATTTTGAAACGGCATCTTTACGCTTCAATGGAACATAAAAGTTTTGACATGGCAGCTGTTCTAAAACCATTTTGTCATAGGTTTCGTCGTTGTTGAATTTTGCTAACACTTTATAGTAAAGAATGCGTGTCCATTTTATTTCTGCTTTACACTTCGATTTAGATATTTTATTGCACGATAGCTTTTGTATTTACAGTGGTCAGAGACAACAGGATTTTGGTGCATTATATAACATATTTTTTATGCTTTGGGTTTCTTTTGGCATCTTTTCTCTGTTTTTTTTTTTGTTTAAAAACCAGTCCTCGAGGTTTGCTTATACTATATTTAAAAAAAAATTATTTACAATCCTATTTGGAATCTTCATTTTTTTTGCAATTATTGTACCTATTTTTTTTTTTTTTTTGATTTTCTTTGACCAACCAAGTTTACAAATAAGCTAATACTGACTAATTTATTTTTACAAAATATTGGTGAATATTTTTAGAAAAAAAAATATTTTTTAATTCAAGTGAGGCCACTAGATTTTTCTAAAACTCTTTTTTAAAACGGCTACATTTTGTGCTTTATATCATTTTATTTTCATTTTTAAATTGCATAAATATTTTTTTATCAAATAATTTACGTACTACGAAAAGTTTTAAAATCCAGTAAGAAGTCTTTAAGTACAAGTACTTTATAACAACTTGAAAATATTTTTTTATTCTTATGTAAGAAAACAACAGCCCTTTTGAATTTAAGTATGCTTTTTTATATTAATTTTTTTTTAATTTGTACGTGTTTTTATTAAGGCCGTGTTGAATTTTATTTAAAGTTTTTATGGTAATTTTTTCGTGCACCATTTAGGGTTATTCATTTATTGATAACAATTTTTTAGTTTTATTTATTTTTATGTAAATAATAAAATGTATTAAAAATTATTATATTAACATTGACTGACTCACAAATTCGATATTTTGCTTTTAGAAAGGTTTTATTTTAAAAGTCAATGTACACGTAGCATGCACCACGTGCCAAAATATCTTTTGTACAGCCAAACACCAAAGTTCTAATTAGCAATGTAACGCGCGACACTCAGATCTAGGGGGATATTCTCTGAAAAAGTTATTTATTGAATGAACAAAAGCTGATTTAAACATTTAAAATGAGCTTAAATTAATTATTAATTTAAAGACTTGTATAACTTTATTTTTATGATTTAAAACTTTTTATTATTTTGTTTTAGGCTATTAAATATATTTGAATTTGGCTCAAACACAAATATATTAAATATACGTTTTTCACTACATATATTTCAATGAGCAAACAAATCATTTTTATTATTTTTACCATTTCTGAAATATTGAGTACGATTTTTTTATATAGTTTATAAATACAACTTTTTTGTGCTTAGTAAACCTCTCATTTTTTACTTTCTTTGTATAGAAATAATTTTTTTAAATTACTTCAGGATATATTGTGGAAACATCTATATAGTTTCTTTGTCAAATCATAATTATCAAAACAAATCGTGAACCTCATCTCAGCAGAAGATGGACTCAATAAAAGTGATCGAACAATACTAAGGGATTGGTTTTTGCCACGTACTGTAGCCTTAGATTTCATAAGGCTAAAATTGTAGTTTATATAACGAAGCCTGAGAGCATGTGGTTAGTGACTGCCCAGCCTTAGGCTTTCGTAAGGCAGGATGCAAGTTCAAGGTTAAAAATTGGGCTGTACAAAAGGTTTTATGTGCGGAACTAATAATAATAATAATTATCATAGTGACTAATTGTTTAATAGTAAATATTATCATAAAATATACCCCCCACATCGCTAGTATTTACATTGCCATGTTGTCATACTGTATAGTTCTAGTTTGGTAAATATTAAAAATTAAAAAAAAAAATACCTTTGAAATAAAGAAAAAAATAAAATTTTTCTCATTTTATGATTTTTTATTCTGCTCTCGCTAGACAATTATATGTAGCTTGGTTAATACTAAAATATTAGCAAGAATTAAAGTAAAATAGTTAAATTGGGCTGTGTCGAGTCTTATATACCCTTCACTGTAGGAGCCAAATACTCATGTTTTTAATTTTCTCCATTCTTTTTAAATATCTATTCAATAAAAAAATAAAAAATTTTCTTAATTAAAATAGTTTTCTTTAAAAAATTATTCATTTCAGTTAAAGAAACTTAAATTAAATCCATTCACGAAAATATACGTTGTGAGATTCTTATTTTCAAATGCAATAAAATGCCTGCAGGTACTCAATTTTTAAATATAAAAAAACAACTGTTTTAACAAATATCCAATAAGAATACAAATTAAATTAAAATAAATTTGATTTAAAATACTTGCAAGGATTTTTTAAGACAAACTTTTATTTAACATCAAATTAAAGAAACTCAAATTAACGTCAAAAATCTAAAACTATCTTTCAATAAAATTTCCTGATTCTATTTAAAAGGCACTTATACAGATATACACCTGTTTGTAGAAGACCGATTGTTTGGTTTTGTATGTACACACATTACGCTCGTGTGCACCTCAAAATTAAAAAAAAAGAAAAAAATTAAAAAAAAAAAAAAAAAATTAAACAGAAATTAATGAAAATCTAAAATTTCGGTTGTATTTTTGGTTTTTTTGCCGATTGTTTTAATTTTTTTCAACAGATACCATAAAAAAAGAGGTACACAAAAATACCACTGAGAAAAATGGTAAAAAATAGAGATAATTGCGGTTTTGACTCATAGCTCAGCCAGCTATGCACCGACCGGGCGGAGTTTCAAAACCAAAAAATTGCCTAATGATTTCAGAAACTACACAAATAGACATACTGAGGGACATTGCTGAAAAGACTCCGCTCTATATACTTTACTATAAAAATTATACACAGAATGCCAGACTTATATACATACGAAGTATGATAAGAAAATAACCGTTATTTTCAATTTTTTCAAAAAGTATTTATTTATTCTTCAATAACTATCTTGTCCCCTTCAAAGTATTCCCCTTCAGATATAATATGACAGCGTTTTTTCCAATCCTCGAAACACTTCTGCAACGCGCTTTTTAGTATCACCAACAGCTCCTGTTTCGATTTTTCTTTTATCTCCTTAATCGTAGCAAAACGCTTTCCTTTCATCGGTGTCTTCAGTTTTGGGAAGAGGAAAAAGTCAGCGAGGGCCAAGTCCGGTGAATACGGTGGTTGAGGCAGGATTACAGTTTTGTTTTTGGCCAAAAAATTACGCACAAGCGAAGATTTTTTTGGTCAAAATTCAGAAATTTTGGAACAATGTTCGCTGCCGCACGTTTCATGCCTAAAACATCCGTAAAAATTGCTTGGCATGAGCCAAACGATATGCCAACATCATCAGCAACTTCTCTAATAGTGATTCGACGATTATCCAAAATCATTTCCTTCATTTCTTCAATGTGTTCATCGGTTGTTGACGTGCTCGGGCGACCAGGATGAGCATAGTCAGTGACATCTTCTCGGCCTTTCTTAAACCGTTTATACCACAATTGAACTTGTGTTCTGCTCATAGTAGATTCGCCAAACGCCACAGTGAACATTTCAAATGTCCTTCCACATTTAATTCCATTTTTTACGCAAAACTTAATACAGTTTCTTTGATCCATTTTTTGAAATAGATAGAAAAAAATCGAAGAGCACACCAAAACACGACTAACCTTTTTATCTGTCAAAAACAAACTGACAATCCAAAATGGCTGATATTGTCCACATAAATAACAGAAAATCGAACATACGTACCTCACGAAAATTGAAAATAATGGTTATTTTTGTATCATACCTCGTATACTTCTACTTTTGGTGAAGGGTATAAAAAGTACCATTAAAATAAATAAAAAGTATCGTTTTGTTCCTTTTTTTAGTTTTTAGTAGTAAGAACCGTATGATTCCCATTTTTTTTACTGTTAACAGAATCAAAAACTTCCCTCTTCAAATAAATTAAAAAGTAGTACCATTTTATACCAATTTTGACTTTTTATTTCATTCTTTCTCGCTCCCCTGTTCTAGGATTGCAAATAATATAAAAACCATTAAATAAGTTTTTATATGAAAGTATCAAGCTGAGTTTTCCCTGTTGGTGTCTTTTATTCCCCATCAAAATTATTTCTCTTACTTAAATATGAAAAAAAAATTTGTTAGCAGAAATTATAATAAGATATAGTAAGTCTTATCTTACTTTAATACTGGCTCTTTTAAAAAAAAGTGAACTTAACAGCTCATATGTTGATTTTTATAGGGTTTTACAAATTATTGATAAAATATTCATAAGCTGCATTAATGTACTCGTATAATATATGTAATAATTTCTATTTGGAATTTAAAAGTTTAACAAAATATTAATCTTTATTTGTGCTTAATTCCAGAAATTAATTTCTGGAATTTATTACATATATATGGAAATTATTACATATACAAATACAAGTGCTCATTGTAGGAAAACCCTATGTTTTTCTTATTATTTTTTATAATTTTTTGTTTTTGTTTTTCATATACTCTTTAATTACATTCAGTAATACCCAACGGGCATTCAAATGTAAAAGAGAAGAGAAGAATAAAAATAGAATATATAGTTTTCAATATTAAAAATGTTGGTTGGGAAATTTGTTTGTTTATTCAGTTCAATGCTTACTGAGTTTTTTGTTTGAATATTTGAATCTTTTTGTAACTTTTGATTAATAATTCTTATTTAGTCAATTGCTTTTACAATATAAAGGTTCTAATGTTTGCAAGAAACGTTGGGAGTAACCTACTGAGGATTCGGAGTAGCGTCTGATGAAATGGTCCATATAGGTATGCTCTCCCCTTCAGTACTTATTGTACTGAATAAATAACTCATGAGAATATCATGAGTAAAAGAATAAATTTTAAAACCAACACAATTTCTGGAATTAAGCACAAATAAAGATTAATATTTTGTACTCGTATAATACTTAAAGTTACATTAATATGAAGAGTAAGAAAAATAGGTACAGTTTTTACGAAATTAGAAAATATGCCAAAAAAAAAATTCGGAAACCTTGTTATGAAGAGAAAAATAAAATTAAATTTATTGTTACTTTTAAAAATAAATGTGACTGGAAAACTGTAAGAAAATTTATATTTTTCTTTTTTTTAAACTACAATTATATAAATATAAAAAAGAACCAAACAACGCTTATTATTTAATAAAAATTTTGTGGAAGTTAAGCTCCATCATTATTAATTCTGGAGATATTAGCTTACAGATTTTAGCCCTTTTTAGCATAGCTTGCCCTTTTAATGTTTGAATTTTGAAAAACCTCTTTTTATTCATTCTACTTATTGTGATTCTATTTTCAAGTTTGTTACTTAGTTAGTCATTTGAACTGGGTGATGATCAGTCTGTAACGAAAGGGTACATGTTGAATTTTCTATAATTTTTTTTTTCAATTAAAAAATATCTTGCTATTTTATTAATCTGTTTTTAATGTAACTAGTGTACGTTTTTGTTATTCAAATTCCATTTGAAAATTAAAATTCAGTTTCTATTAGTTAAAAAAAATCTATTGAATAACAACCGCAATTTTAATTTATTGACTGACAACAATTTTTATGATAATTTGGCTATTAACTTCTGACATTGTTGACTTAGAAAAAATAAACAGCATTTTAATATAACTTAGAGATAAATTTTATATGGTTGCCAAAAACTCAAAAGGTTGTTAATATAATTTTTTTTAATTGGCATTCTAAATTAAAAATTTTGCAGTTGAAATCTATAAAATTAAATTCACTATAAATAAATTCTCAATACGTGTTATTTTTCAAAGTTGAGGTGTCAATTCAAATAATATTTAAAAACAAAACAATTTGTTTTCTAACAAATTACACAATTTTTAACACGGCATGTCAATAAAAACAGAAAAAAAAATTACAAATAAATTGTTTCTAGCTAAACAAATTAAGCAATAACTTGATACAGAGTTAAAAGCAAGGTAGAATTCATACAAAATTTAAAATGTTTTATAGAAATAATACTGTGTGTGTATAAAACGAGACATAAAATTTAAATTTTCTTCGAAATAATCTCAGCTATTAGGAAAATATTTTAAATGCAAACGCTTAGTTTATTATCTAGTCTCAATAAAATTTTAATGATTTAAAATTGTTTTTAACATTTTTTTTTAAACTGGTATTTATTTCACATAATTTCTTTTGTCAACTAAAAATACAAAATTTATAAAATCAAATTAAATTTCCAGTCACAATAGACCCACAAAAATGTTATTTTTCAATAAAATAATAAATTGTGAAACGAAACAAATCCAAGTCTCAAATTAAAAAAAGTCAAACGCCAAAAAATTTTAAAACAAAAACCAAAAAACAGCAACCGAAACATAAGTATGTGGTAACACTTCAATAACAACAACATGTTGTAAAGTAGCAGCGGTTATACGAGTATGATAATGCAATCAGCAAGAATTACCAAAAACAATAAAATTTAAACCTAAATACTTTGTTGGAGATTTTTTAGAAATAAAAAACGTGTTAAACATCTTTACTGCCGGCTGAGCTTATTTTCTTATCATTGTTATTGTTACCGGCAACTCATAAACAAACACTTGTGCTCAACAAGCGGACGTAACGTTGGAAACTGCTACGAGTATAATATGAAATTAATTTATTTTTTAGTTTGCCAACAAGTCTTTCAGTCTTGGCTCACATGTTGTGCTTTGTTTTTATAATTTTTTTTTGTATAATTTTTGTTTCTTTTGATTTTATTTTTATTTTGAAGAGAAAGAAAGAAATATTATGTCATCTGGATATGGTTAAGTGTGGTAGAGTTATTTATTTGCATTTACTTTTGCTCAAATGTTTTTTTGAGCAATCGCAAGTATGTATGCCATTTCACATACACTAAACAAGTTTTGATAAGTTTTCTGTTTGTTATCATTATTTTTAAAAATAAGTACATTTTCTGGGTATGTATGCACCTAATTTTATTTACTTTCTGCTTTCTGCTTTTGTTTGTCATCTTGAAAGCTAGCGAAAGCATTACGAAGTGATATGTGTAAGCTGTTACCTTGAAGTTACTTAAAATTTTTTCTTTTATTAAATAACATGATGTAATTTAAGCTATTCTCTCAATTGATTTTGGCAGTGAATTTATTTATAATTTGCAAGTTGTGTTTCTTTTCTAGAAAAGTGCACAACTAAAAATTTGAGTTCTGTTGATCGACTCTAAGCCAATCCAGCTTTTGTATCCACTTTTTCCTTTATTTTTGCAGCAAAATTCCTTCGAATTCAAAGTAGATCTCCCTGCAAAACAACGACGAAAGAGGCCAAAAAGGGAAACCTGAGTAGGTCGATTGAAAAGCACCTAAACTAATCTGTCGAAATTGCCACCACACTATTTGGTTTTTGCTTGCTTAGCTGCAGCCTCAAGAAGCTTTTGACAAAAACTTGAATTTTTTCAAAAATATACTAGAAACTAATTGGAATTTTGTTTACATAGTTAAAGCTTTAGGCTAAGAGAAAAAAAGTGTAAAATAAACTAACCCGAAAACCTGCATCTAGTTTATCAAAAATGCTAAAAAAAATTAAAAAAAGAAACAACCATAACAAAAAAAAAAAAAAAACATAAACCACAAATAGATGGTTTGAAGCTTGTGTTTTAAATCTTTTGTTTCCTTAAACATATTTTTCGTCCGAGTAAAATTTCTTTTACTTTTAAAAGAATATTGCTTCCCTAGAATTAATGCAGCAAAATTTCAACACTTGCAAAACTAAAATTTCACAATAAAATAAGGAAAACTTAAAGTAAAAAATTTTTTTTACAAAAATCATGCTTTTAAGTCATCGCGTACAGTCAGTTTTAGTTTTGAATAGCCTTACATTTAAATTCTAAAATAATAATACAATAATAACTGCGTAATTTAGTTTTAAGAATTTCAACATTTTTATACATTTCTAACAAGTAGACACATTAAAACCTTTTTTTTTGAGCTAAATAATTTAGCTAACTGCATGTTCACAGCCAGTTTACATTCTTTTGAAGGGGATTAGTAATTTACTCGTGAAAAATTATTCTTTTTGTTTCATTTCAAAAGCTTCCGGTTAACTGACATTTTTTGTTTTCAAGCTTTTATAATTTAGTTGAATATCTAAACAGTAATTTAAATCAAAGTTAAAAATTAAAAATAATGTAAGCAAAGAGTGTGAATTTTAAAAAGTAATTAATGTAGAATAAACTTATGTGAAGTTCTCAGACATTCACATCTTCAAATTGGCTTCACTGTTTTGCTTTTAATTAAGCTAGTAGTTTTGGTTGACTCACTTTAGGTAATATTTTTCGTAATGTAAGTTTATTCCTAGTGTAATATTCTATAATTGTGAATTAATTTAAACGTGCAAGCTACGAGTATTTTTAAACATTTTCCTTTTCTAACAAAACCTTTGAGAAAAATGTTTCACAAATAGCAGTAGTTGAGGTTTCTGACTCATAGCTCAGCCATTTATGAACCAATTGAGCTGAATTTCAATAGCAATTTGAAGACAGCTGACTAATCGGTATGATCAACATTTCTGTAAGTTGCCTAGAATTTTCGAAAAGTTTATTTAAGGGATGACATAGCTAGCCAGAGAGGCAGACAGAAGGACAGACTTTGTTATTTATAACTTTATTATTTATAAGCAGGGCAAGGAATTTCATGCGCTTAAAAATATTCAATAAAATATTCGCTCAGAAAAAATTATGAGTAAAATTTTTCTTAACAAACTTTTGTTTAAGTTTTGTTTTATTCTAATATTATTTTGTTCAAGTCTATAATTGTTTTGTTTGATATTTTGCTTCTGTTCATGTTCACTTATTTTTTTTCTACTACACAAATATTCATTCCGTTCCGCGATGCTTTTGCAATTATTCATTCCGCAGTTGCGGTATTACCTTATTATTGATTCCGTAATATAAATAAATTTCTACATTTTGCTTACGATAAAATTTTCTCACGGGAAGCAAACGAAAAGTTCAAAAATCTAACAAAAAATATAAAATTTCGCAAAAAATAATATGTGTTTTAGCTTAATTTGTTTTATTTGTAGAAAATAATTTTATTGAAAATTATTTTTCTTTTTGTTTTTTTTTTTAATTTATTTTGATGTTAAAAATGCAAATTTTTTCTTTTCACCAACAGAAGAAAAAATTAATACAATTCATTTACAATAGACAAATTTTTAATTCACAATTAAATGAAACAATTCAAAATAATACAACAATTCCGCAGGAATGAATAATAACAATTTGCTTATCGATCGGTATTTCTTTACGCGAAATTTTCATTTCCGTGCGAATCAATAATTCAACCCATTAATTGCGTGTTTAGTTTTACGAATTCTGTGATAGGTCCTATTTCAGTTAAAAATTTAAATGTGTTTATGAATTTTCATTTATTTCCAATTACAAATTCTGTTGTGATAATAAAATTTTTTTGTGTAACAACCAGAATTTTAAAATTGGCTTTACTTAAAAATACTTTGAGCTCTAAGAGTGATTTTCTATTCTAACGATTACGAAATTTAACTATCATAACTGAATTTTGGATTGTTACTAAATTTAGTTGTTACAAGTAAGATGAAAAATATTGTACTAAGTACGTTTGCAAACTGGCGACACATCCAAACACCCTCGCCAGGGACCTGTTACAGTTCGAGGGACACAGAAGGCTTAAGAGAAGTGATACCTTGCGCCTAGTGAGAAGAGGGATATAACTTTTTTTATTTAAACGTAGAATATTCCTTTTATTTTAAGATTTGAGTACAAGTAACTAGTTATTACATTGGTAATAATTATTTAAGTTTTTTCTTTTTATATTTAAGATTTGGATACTAAATTTGTTTCCAATCAAAAATTCAGTTGTTACCGTCGAAGTTTTTAATTGTGACATTGGAAAATTGGTCTTACAACTCAAAATATATTTAGGAAAAGTAAATTTTGGTTTATATTATAGAAGTCTGATTACTAAAACTAAAAAAATAAATAATTACAACAGAATTTTAGTTCTCATAACCGAAGTTGTTTCTATTCTGTGTATGTTAGCGAACATATAACACGCTCAATTTTATTAAAAAAAAGAGTACTCAAAGTCTATGACATCCTTCTATTAATAGATATTATATCTATAAGTTGCAGTTAAATTTTCTTATATATTTGGAAGGCTGTTTGCTTTTGAACTTCTTCGGCAGTAACTTTAAGTGAAACACTGCTGGTATTAAAAATCATCTTCTAATAAACTACTCTACAATTTAGAGCAAGTTACGTTATTTAGTTTGTGTTTGAGAGTCATTAAAAGCAAACAAATATAAAAAAAGTGAAGTTTTTTGTATTGATTAAGCATTTAAAAAAATCCATAAATTGAACTATGAACTGCTACCCCATCTAGTATATTCTCCAAATTTGGTATCCTGCAACTAATTTTTTTAAATATGAAGAAATTGCTGGGTGATAAGATATATGAGTCTAATGAAAAAACAAACGGCTATTTTGAGGGCTTTAACTAAACCTAATAAATGGTGTTTTTTATAGACGTATAAAACTTTAAATTGCAATAAAACATTGACATGAATTTTATTTATCCAAAAGATAATCTTGTGGCATTACATTTTAAATATGATTTCTGGCATATGGCCGACACGGCTGGCTCGGATGTAGTCCAATCTGGACGTCCAATTTTCGATGACTTTTTCCAACATTTGTGGCCGTATATCAGCAATAACACGGCGAATGTTGCCTTCCAAATGGTCAAGCATTTGTGGCTTATCCGCATAGACCAATGACTTTACATAGCCCCACAGAAAGTAGTCTAGCTGTGTTAAATCACAAGATCTTGGAGGCCAATTCACAGGTCCAAAACGTGAAATTAGGCGGTCACCAAACATGTTGCGCCGTCTTGTTGGAACCACAGCTCCTGGACATCATGGTTGTTCAATTCAGAAATGAAAAAGTTAGTAATCATGGCTCTATACCGATCACCAATACTGTAACGTTCTGGCCATCATCGTTTTTGAAGAAGTACGAACCAATGATGTTTCGACATACACTTGAAGATTAGCTTCACTCCAAATGCGGCAGTTTTGTTTGTTGACGTAGCCATTCAACCAGAAGTGCGCTTCATCGCTAAACAAAATTCGCTTATGAAAATCGGGAACAACGGCATTTATTTTCGAAATAAAATTGCACTATTTACAAGCGTTGTTCAGGCGTGTGTCTATTCATTATGAATTGCCAAACCAAACTGAGAATAAATCACTTGACAGCTGTTAAATTGGTCGCCATCTTGAACAGTAATGCCAACTTAAAGTTCTATACGTCTATAAAAAACACCCTTTATTTATAAGGAATAAAAAATTTTAAAAACGATGAACTAAATTTATTGATCTAAAAGAAGATTATGTTGAAAAATAAAAGATGTATTTGCCGAAAAAAATTATTTAGTCACGGAGTTATCAAACAGCCTTTGTAAGCCTTTACTAATTAAAAACGAATTGACCCTTCAGTTTGGATTTATTTCCGCCGGTACACTTCAATTTTTAAAAACTTATCTTAGATTTTCATGTTAAACATTTTTGTTTAATGTTGAAGTTATTAAACTCTGCAACTAATTTGTTTTTTTTGTAATTTTTAAAATTTGTAGTCAACAAAATTAATTGCAGATTTAGAGGGTCAAAAATATTTCTCATTTTGTTTCACATAAGTTTGCTGAGCATTTTATGCACCTTAAATAAAGAATTAGCATCATGCCCATTCATTATTAAAATTAGAAAAAAATTCCTTTCGCTTCAAATTTGTCACAGAGCGAGATGTAAACTTTGAAAACTCCGTAAAGGTTTTTCCTGCCCTCTATCATAATCAGTGGTCAGAATTTACTTTTTTTTGTTGTTGTACAGTATAAAAAATCAATTATAAAACAATTTTTTTTATACAAAAAAGGGACAAAAACTTTTGCTGAATCTTGATAAGGAACACGCATAAAATTATAATTTATTTTCTATTTTCATTTTGAAGATATTGCTTTTTTTAAGTCAAAGAATCTCTTTCTTAATAATAAAATTGCACAACAACTACAAACATTTAATATTTAAATATAAAAACCGCACACCACTGATTTTGCTTTTTTTGATCATTTTTTTTTTAATAACAATAAAATAATAGTTAATGCAAGAGCTGCAATATTGTATTCGATTAAGTTTTGCAAAATGTTGCCAAGCTTTTTTTATTTTTTCATGTCATAATTTTAAATTCATTAAGCGTAATGTTTAATGATTTGGCAGTTTTATTTAAGTTTAGTTTGTTTTTTATTTATTTTTTTTACTTTAGTTTTATGGCTTTTAAACTTTTTTAATTTAAATATTTTTTTTTTTGCTAATTCAGTGATTCTTTATTTAAATTTAAATAAACACGTACATTTTTAGTAGAAACCTAGAGACTTGTTGTTGGTGTTGTGGTTTTTTTAAAATGTTTTTACTTTAGTTAGTAGCCTCCTTTTTTGGTTGTAATTTTGGAGGGTAAAAAATTACACGCTATATTTTTTTTAAACACAACGACTAGACGCGCTTTTAAAGACAAGAAATGTCTATGCTGTTGGAGTTGCAATTGATTACTAACGTATTTTTATCACACCACAACAGACTAAAGCTTAACTATTATATTTTTTTCTGATATTAAACAGCAAGAGTAATAAAATTAATATTTTACCTATACATGTGCGTTAACTGCATCGCTACACGTCTATAAATTTAAACCGGTATGTATGTGTGTTTTATAAAAGTTGTATAAAAATATATTTAGGGAGGGTAAGTGTTATAAAAAGGAGTCTTAAAGAAACTAAAATACAATAGTCGTCAATTATGAACAGCTCTCAATTTGACTTAGAGAGTATTAATGATTAAGCTTTACTCTTAAGTTAAAGCTTTATAATTAAACTAAATAAATCAACTCACTCAAAATGAAATTGAAAGTAAATATATGTGCTCAAAAATTGTAGGTCCAAGTGTTGGCTCAAATGAAAAGAAAAATGTAATACAAGCACACACACACACTCACAACACACGAACAAAAAATAACTGCTTAACTGACACTGCTGACACCGTTTTTACGCAAAATAATATAAAAATGCAGCAACTAAACCAACTCACCCATAATCTAAACTGGATTTTTTCTTTTAATTTTAAATTTGTTGCTAGACAATATTATAAAAGTAAAAAAACAAAAAAAAAAAATTGTTACAAAGAAACTTGATTTTCGTTACCTTTAGTAACAACAACGTCCTCATCAGCAGCCACATGTCAGACATTATCAGCATCATTCGTTTTGAGTATGATGTAAAATTGGCAACATTTTGTTAACAAAAAAAAAAAAAAAAAAAAAAATAGACAGGAAAATGTTCAATAATATCCAATGGTTATATAGAAAAACACCAGCTAAAATATTTTCCGCCTTTTTAAGATTTTCTTTTGCTGTTAATGCTGGTTTTTTTTAACATTTAAGTTGATATTTGTTTGTTCCTCTGGGTGATACGAGGTTAATCCCAGAACTACTAAAATGTTAAATGAGACAAAAACAAATATTTCTAATGGAGATGGTGATCATATAAGCGGCAGCATGTAATTATTTATTTAAGAAAAATTGCTTTATTAGAACTTATAAAAAAAATTTCATAAATTTATTAAAAAAATTTAAAACCCCCTAAATAATAAGTTACTGAACGTAAGACTATCATTAACATCTATTAAACAGTCTAGATGATTTATATGCAATTTACACAAAACAATATTTTCAGTAGAAAATTTTTGATGGCACATAGTAGTTTTGGTAAGAAAACTAAACTTGTTGTCAGTCAAATTTTAATTGCAATAATAAAAGTTTTAATGAAATGCAAGCAAAAATTATAAGAAAATAAGTTTGCTTACCCACTGCACTATTTTTATTATTTTTGAAATCTTCTTTTTTTATGTATAAATTAAGAAAATTAGAATAACAAGAAAAAAAAAATTAATTGAAAATGGATTTTAAATTTCCTTAAAAATTTTTTTGCATTTACTTTTTCACTCAAACTCCGCATACCCGAAACCCACTCAGATGAGATTTTAAATTTTCAATCAGTGATAACTCACACAATTTTTTTTAAAAAGCAAAAATACTTTCGACTCTGTGACTAATTTCTTCTTTTTTTTTTATCAAAAAATGTAATCTAATTAATTTTACTAAATTATCTTGTTGGATTTTTTTCAACTTTTTAATTTTTTTTGCGTTGTTTCCCGGCAACCCACATGTAGTGTGATTCACTAACTTCTATTACGAACATTCGTATCGAAAAAAAGTATAACCATATTTTATCGAATTCGATATTCAGTAACTTTCCGACAAAAATTTTCGGTACGATAAAAATCGTTATTTGCTATGATTATTTATGTGCTGTTAGCTATGTCGCAAAGTTCATATAAACAATGCAATTTGCGGAAGTTAACAACACATAAATAATCATCGTAAAGGTACTGACTGACTATCCTACACGATCGTACGATTATGTCAAAATAATGTGTGACAGAAGAAATCCCTTTAAAATGGCGAACTTTATGCCACATTATTATGCAAAAAAAGATGCAAAAAATATGTTTACTCACCTTAATACTTTTAAAAGTATTCATTTTCATCTTTGCCGCAAAATAACTTTTTTACAAATATGTACAATGAAAAATAATTTAAATGTTTGTATAAACAATTGTTGCTATTTTTCTGCCTTGAACATAGAAAATGCAACTCTGATCGCACAGATAAAATTTATTTTATGAAAATTTTCATAACATTAAAAAATCAGACAGACCTCTCAAAAAGTCTGCTTGTTCAATACACACTATCATATTTTTTTTAGCACACATGGGTTTTTAGACAGATCGTACGACTAAGTAGGAATCCCGAATTCGATAAAATATCGTTATACTTTTTTTTTTCTAAACAAATGTTCGTAATAAAAGTTACTGAATTGCACTACTGGACTATTTAAATGGTTGTTAAGCAAAAAAAAAATCGAGTATTCAAAATATATTTACGGCCAGGCTCCCTATGAAGAAAATTATCGGTCGCTTCGACTTCAGACGCCAAACAGTTGATTTGCTGCTCCCTAAAACATTTTTACTAGAAAATTCTTATGAAAAGAAAATTGAGCATTTTTATATGAAATTGCGACTCACTAAAAAATATTCTTTCTCTTTTTACGAATACTAATGCTAAAATCACTCACTTGTTTTCTTGTTGTCGCTTGGCTATTTTTTCTTATAAAAATAACACAAGACGCGCAGAAACCACTAAAATTAGAAATAAAAATTTTTTTCTATCTTGTAATATTTACTTTTTAACAATCAACATGAAATTTTCTTTTTAATTAAAAAATTAATTTTTTAAGCTTTTTTGTTTACAATTTGTTTTTGTGAATGTATGTGTCTGTGTTTTATATTTTTTTCTGATAGTTTAAGTAGTGTATCATGTTTTTTAAAGTACATTTCTAGTTGACAGCGGGTTTTCTTTGAAACTGGCGATTAATTTATGAAACTGTTGTTGTGACAACATAGTATATTGAAAAGGTTTGTGGTAAACAACGTAAGGCCAAGCGAACGATAAGTCAAAAGTTTTTGAGCCCCGTTTTCAGTCGAAAATGAGTGACTGGTTTTCTTTCGCCTTCGCTTCGCATCGAAATAAGGAGCCTAGCAATTAATTTTTAATTATTAATAAAAAAAAAAACCCGTTATTTATCACAAATTATATACTAAATTCAAAATATTCAATTTTCGTAGTTGGTTTGGATCTGGTTTTTAGCAGATTTTTTTCAAAAAGAGTAAGTACTTTTTTGTTATTTTTTGTTTATATACTTACGTTACATAAAAAAATTTCATCCTTTTACTTTAAATTAAAAAAAAAATGAATATATCCACCTGGGTGGGCTTGGAGGCATTGTTTTCAAAAACATTTATCGGGAATGTGAAGGTTACGCACTCTATACCCGCCATATATTTATTTGATTTTTTATTATAATGTTCATAAATATAACTTATACAAGTATTAAAACGAGCGTTAGGTACGATTGAGATCAATTATGCTGTTTTTACTATTATTACTAGGCTAATTGTACCGCTATCCAAATGATCTTTTGGACAGCCTAATGGCGTTAAAATCAAATTATGTATTCATTACATTTAAAAGTTGTAAATTGAAATTGAAGAATTGAAATTTCTTGTTTAGCTTGTTTCACATAATTTTTTTTTACTTATTTGATATTTAAATACTTTTTATATCATTTAATATTTTTTACAGTTTATCTAGAAAGAGATAAAAAAATTTCAAGAAATGAAGTTATTAAAAATTTGTTAACTCATCCCATATAATGCGCACATGTTTTTTTCTGTGTATCAGCGTTAACAGCAAGAAAAAAAACAAATACTTTGCTTTGGTGGACTGTAAAACAAAAGACTTAAGACACATACATTGCTTATGCAAATGATTTATTTTATTCAATTGAAATCAGAGATGGAAAGTGTTTTTTTTCACTGCCGTAGCAAATTAATAATAAAGTTATAAAATATAATTTTTAATATATTACCTTTCTCTCTCTCTCTCTCTCTCTCTATTTTTTTTTCTTTATTTATTTATATTTATAAAAATTAGCAATTTTGGAACAAACTTTGCTGCCACACGTTTCATGCCCAAAATTTCCGAAAAAAATTGCATGGCATGAGCCAACCGATATGCCGACATCCTCAGCCACTTTTCTAATAGTGATTCGACGATTCTCCATAACAATTTTCTTCATCGGTTGTTCTTGTGGTGGGGCGTCCAGGGCGAGCGTCGTCATTCACTTTCAACATTTCAAGTGTTTTGGAGCACTTGATTCCATTTTTCACACAAAATTTAATGCAAACTCTTTGATCCATATTTTTCGACAGCAGAAAATCGCCGAACACGCAAAACCACTTTTATGCGTCTCACAAACAAACTAAATCTGCTATACAGCTGAAACTGTGAATATATGTTCGAGACTAGTGTACCAACATAGCAAAATAAAAAAATCGATGATCGAATGTACGTAGCCCGCGAAATTTGAAAATTCACCTCTAATGTTAAGAATAACCCAGCTTAAGTTTCTATATATAAAAAAATCTCACCACGCCCAATTTCATGGCCACTTTTTAAATTTATTATAAATCTGAGAGAGACTAGGCAATTGTTTTTGCTGTTTGTAGGTACAAGCACTTTAAAGAATTTTGCAGTTTCTTTATGAACCATAAGAGAGTACAGAATGGGACATATACCATTCTAAAGGGGAGCTACTTTATATTTGTATTCTACTACCTCAATGCGCAAAAATTACATTGAAGTATTTAAAAAAATTTTATTGCAATTCCCTCTTACCCCAGTGTCGTTGTTCTAAAGGATGTTGTCAATTTTCGCACGAATCGTAAAAGGTTATAGAATGGGACACATACCATTTTAAAGGAGAGGTTCTCTAAATTGGTAATATGCTACTTAATTGGATAGAAATAACTTTGGAGTACCTCCAGTATTAGGGAGTTTTTGTCAATTTTCGGACGAAGCATAGGAGATTACAGAATAGAATACACACTGTTTTAAATTAGACGATCTACCCTCTATACTTGTAATCTGCTACGCAATTGTGCTGAAATTATTTTGGAGTATTTAATATTTTTTTTTTTTAAATTTCCTCATACCCAAGTACTGTTGCTTTAAAGGTTTTTGGTCAATTTTCGACTGAACCATTGCAGATTACTGAATGGGACACACATCATTTTTATTAGAGGTTCTCTATATTTGTAATACATCACCCAATGGCAAAAAAATTACTTTGGAGTATTTTTTTTTTAATTTTAACTCCTTCATACCCCAGTACTTTTGCTCTGAGTAATTTTGTCAATTTCCGTTTTGCATCATAAAATAAAAAGTACGAAAAATTTTGAAAAAGCTAAAACACTTTCAATTAATGTCTATAGATTCTATTGTCCTATAGTTTTGAGCCCCTTCATGGACAAAATCCGGAATGGTACCTGCAAACAATTTGCCTTAGACATAAAATTCATGAATTTTATCAAATATTTTTTGCAACATAAAGTAAAAACTAAAAAAAATAAATCATAAAATACCTTACAATTCCTTGCAATTGTTCTTTTCTTCTCTGTTTAACTATTTTTCAATATAAATAAAATTTGAAGGCAAAACAACGTTTGACGCGTCAGCTAGTATCTCTATAAACAAAATTAATTTTATCTTTGTTTGTTTACTAGCTGTAAAAAAATTTTTTTCCAACGAATTTTTCTGAAATTTCGTACCAGCAAACTTTATATTCCAAGGCAGGACACAATATACTTTTACATCAGCCAAGCTCACTTTTAAGCACACTTTGTAACAAATCAATTTATATGGGTCTTTGAGTATTAAAAATTTTAGTTTTCAACGGATTTTTCTACAGTAAAAAGAGTCCCAGTAAGACTACAGTTTTTCATGTCATGCAATAAATCGATTTTTTTCAAGCTCTTGCTGAATTTACATGTCATCCAATTGAGCTCACAAGAACTATATTATCATGTTTCTATTTATAAATAATGCCTTTGCCAGTCTCCACAATTTTGGTCTCGTCTTCAAAAAAGTAAGGCCTGATCAAAATCCGCACCAGACAGTTGCTTGTTGTAGGTGGATCTATTTCTCATGAATTACATGAGGATTTGTTGAGTCGCATATTAAACATTAAGTATCGATTTTAATAAAATATAACTTTTGTTCTGCGTTTGAATAAAAAAACAGTGGATTTTTTCCTTTTCCTATTTGAAATAATTTTTTGAAAATTAAAAGTTTCTTAATTTTGCACAAAAGAACGTAATTTTTAGTCACAATTTTTCATATATTTTGAAAGCTTAAAATAAAATAAATTTTGTTTGGAAATTTCGGATTTTCATTTTTAACGAAAACCAACTATTCTCTTAGTTTAGGAAATAACAATATATCTTGGACATCAGAGACTTGAGTGTGGATGATTAGAGTCGGCACCGCCGCGATGGTTAAATCCGACTGTGGTCAAACCACGAGTGGTATCCGTGTCTACCACTACAGCCCCTGTGACCAATAAAGGACACAGGTAGCAAATTATGTGTGCTAAAGCTATATCACACACACCTCCCTTGTTGAGGAATTTGGGCCGATTTAAAACTCGTGTCAAATTAAATTGACTTTCTGTTTCAATGAAAAAGCACATCGAGGATCATGCCACCCTGCAAAAGGTGACATGAACCACATTGCAAGCGTACCTTTTGGTTTCAAACACAGAAACCACAGTCCACAGACTGAACAACGAACCATAGATGATGTCCCCAGAACATCATCTATTAAGCCCCGTAGGGTTGGAATGAAGTTCGGTCCACAGACTCCAAGCATTCATTATACGGTATTGCAGTGAGCATCAACTCTTAACCTAATTGCTCGGTTTTTCACGTTTTCTCTGTGGAGGAACATCAGAGACAATTGAAAAAAAGACAGATTTGAAATCAGCGCTTTGGTCCAAAACCGTTTGTAATTGTGCAATTTAATTATTTAGTTGGTAGCTCTTGAATTAAAACCAAGTGAATTTTAATTAGAGAGCACAAGTATAAACACACACTCATACAGATTTCTTTATTTTTAAATAAAAATTTTTAAGGCATTTTTAGATTTTTTTTTAGAAAAATATCTGAAATTAATTATTTCCTTAATAAATGGATTCTGAAGGGTTTTTTTTGTGAATTTAATTTTTGCAGGTTTTTGTGTAATTTTACAAAGCCTTCTTGAGACTTTCATATAAAAACGAGTAGCTTCAAAGCCAAATTGATTGAAAGTGGTCTAACCATATTTGAGTTTTGCGTTTAATATAAAAGAAATATATGAAGTCAATTGAAATAACTGAATAAACAAATTTGACTTAAGAATAATTTTGGTAAAATACACAGTAATTAAGTGAGACATTTATATGTTAAATTTAAAAACTAATTAAAATACAGTTAACAAATTATTTTATAATGACATAAAATCTAGTATTAGACCAACATCCTGGGTAATTTGTTTTTGTTTTATGTATTTCGTTGTTTTTATTAATTTTGTTGTAGACTACAGCAGTAAAACTCACAATAAAGTTTAAACGTGCAGCATTCTCAATGTCATTTCTCATTTAGTTAAATAAACAAATTTAATTCTAAATTATAAAAACTTTAATTTGAATGTAATTAAATTTAGTGGAAACAATTTCACCTCTTTTGGTAAATAATTTAATACAAACAATCTGTAATTTTCTTATTGATTTCTTATAAAAACATTACAATTATGATTTTTAATTAAAATAATTAAACTGAAGTAACTAACTTTGATGCCGGCAAGTAAGAAAAAATTAGCAAATGTTTATGACGTTTCGTAATGTATAATTGTGATACCAAACTGGAAATTTTACACCATAAATCTAGAAATAAAAACATCAATCTTTAGGAAAAGGAAACACACCAAAATGTAACCTTACAAAATTACTTAATATGTTTAAATGGTGACAATAAAAAAAATTATTATAAAAACCTTAAAGAAAATTTAACTATTTTAAATGCTACAATTAAGCAGTTAAAATGCAGTGCAACTATTAAAAGACAAACTGATGATAATTATAAACTGCTAATTGCAAATTAACAAATTCACTGGCGACTTCTTTACTAAATCAAAGTGTCATTTAAAAATTAAGAAAATTTTTTTTGGATGGCGGAAGTTTAAAATCATAAAGGCAATAAAGGTTGCTACTTCAAGTTTTTGTGGTTTTAATTTTTCTCATTTTTATAGAGTTGGCTTAAACTCTTGTTTATTTTTTTACTTATGCATTTTGCGCTACCACTAAAAAAATTACATTTTGATTTGTCCTCCGGTTTTCTTAATTATTTTTTTTTCTTATTTTTTTTGCTTACCTTCAAATCGTTTGTAGAGCAGTTGAGACAAATCTCGAATATATTTAAGAAACAACTATCAATTGTTGATTTGTTTTTGAAGGACTACAACTTTGGGGCAATACATTCGCTAACAGCTTTTAGACTTTATAGTCTTTCGGTTATCAACTTTAAGGCCACAAATACAAACATACATGTAACACTCTCAACTACATGCATACAACCAAATAAAAGAAAAACATTATGTGAGCAATAAACTTAAACTAGATTTAATTGCAGTCATACAAGTAAATAAGTGTTCTTATCATGCGCTTAGATTTCTTTTTTTAAAAGTTTTTTTAAGCATGTTTTTCTTTTTTTTTTAATTTTTTCCTCATGTTGTGATCTTATGACTTCTTGCGTTGAATAAAAAACTGTTGTTCTATGCACTCTTCTTGTTTTATGATTTTTGTTAGATGTATTGTAGACATCACGTATACGCCAGCCAAAAATTTTTACATACACGTTTGCTAGTACATATCATTAAAATCATAATTTGTATGTATGATTTCCCAATATTGGTTTTTTTTTTATTAAAAAAAATATATATTTTACTTACCAAGCTTGGCAGCTGTTTGCTTGGTAGCAAGTTTTAATATGAAAAAAAAAAACAAATAATACAAGAAGCTAGTAGCATTAGTCTTTGTTAAATATTTGATAGTTTATAGTTTATTGGCAGCATATTACTGCCACAACACTGTTCGAATTAAGTCAGGGTTTCCCAGCAAAACAAAAATTTTCTATAACAAAGACTTCAAATAATTTCTTAATTTTATTTTTTTTTTTTAATTTATAAAAAAAATATTTTTGCTTAACAAAAATTTTCATACAAAAAATTAAAATCTTTTATTAATTTTAACTATCAAAAATGATTTTTTTAATGGAAAACATAAATGGTATTTACTCAAGACCGTGCTTGCAAATCATAGACTACAGCAAATCATAAATACAACTCCAACTATTAAATTTGGAGAAAAATAGAGAGATAGAGATAGAGAGAGAGAGAGTAGATCTATAAGTTTGCTTTTGTTTGTAACCTTCTATCTCTTTTCGTTTTTTACCAGAATGAACGCTTCGCAACATATGCTGTCATAAATATTCTGTGTTGCAAACACATTGCAAATAATACAAAAGAGAGAAAAAATACTTCCTTTTGCTCAACGAAATAACAAAAAAATATTTGAATATGGTCACCGCAAACATAGTTTGTTCTTCACAAAAATATTATTATTAATTTGAAGCATCTAAACATTATTATGATCACGATAAACATGTTTCTAGTTATTTTTAACCATATTATGTTTAGCGTTTTAGATCAACCATATAATTATCATATTATGCTTAATAAAATTTTAACTGAAACTATAAATATGTTTAAAGTAAACATAATAATGAGAAAAATATGGTTGTAAGTAAACTGTTTTCTATTTTGTCTCTTCCGCAACCATATAAATAAAGTGAGTATAAAACAAAAACTCAGCTGAGCTTTGTGGCTGAACTAGTTGAGTGGCGAGTTAATGCTTCTTAACTAAATATTCCAAAATTCGAATCCTGGTAGAGTCAAATAAAATTGAAAAAAATAAATTAAAGCCCGCTGTAAATATAAATTAATAGAAACGAAAAAGTCTATGAAAAAAAAAATTTCATTTATAAATAAAAAAAAATTATAATAAATTTATACAAAATTTTTTTTTAAATTCATATTAAAATTTTTTTTTAAATATTTACATAAAAAATTTAAAAAAAAATTATAAAAAACAAAAAAAAAGTTTTTAGCACTGACTGGGGGTTGAACCGTAACATCTGCAGTTGAAAGGCATTTTAATATCTTTGATTTAAAAATATATATGGTTAGATGCAATCATAAATCCCCCAGAATATGGTTACCTCAACCATATTTTTTCATCTTGATGAAGATCATTTCTATCTGAATTTTTTCGTGAATATAAAATATTGTAGAATTTGGGGTTCAGAAAATCCTAATGGAATCTATGAAAAAGAAATGCACCCACAACGAGCAACTGTCTGGTGTGAATTTTGGTTAGGCCTTACATTTTTGTGACTGTGAACGGCATTAGTTACAGAAACATAATAACGAAGTTCTTGTAGCTTCAACTAGACAACATGAATCTGTATGACATGTGTCTTCAGCACGACGATAACACCTGGTACACAGCGCCTGAAACAATCAATTTATTGCAGCATGAAATGAAAAAGTACGCTCTTACTAGAACACCCTATATTTATCATATAAAAAATATGATTTTTTTTATATTTAAAAAATATTATTGGTATTTGTCAAACTTTTATTCATTGCAGCCATATTTTAAAGCTTTTAAACATTCTTTCATAGAAAAATACTATTAATTTATTCACAGCAAAGAAGAAAAAAACTTTAAAATAAGTAAATTATCAATGAAAATAAACTTGTTATCTTACAAATAACAAATCTTGTTTTTTAAGTATAAAATAAGGAAATTTGAAAAATTAAAAAAAGCTGACTTAAAATGGATTTTAAATTTAATGAACATTTTTTTGGTATCCATATTTTTTACTCACCCTAAAACGTTTAAGAACATCATCTCACTCTACACGCGCCATGTATATTTATTTGATTATTTGTGTTTTCTAATTTACGTTAGTAAAATCAAAGTACGATGTTCATATAATTTATATTAACACTAGCGTTAAGTACGATTGAGCATTGACGGCTGCTAATAGAAAAAAAAAGCACCAATAAAAACCAACTAGCAAATCAGCCGACAATAACGTCCGCTTGCCACAAGCATAATTAATATAGCCTGCCACAACTACAAAAAAATGCAACAAAGACATCAATTCATAACAAAAACGTCTGCAGACATAAAACATAAAGCGAAAAAAAAAAATTGATTTGATTTTATTATTCATGCTTATTTAAATGTTTTGATTTTAAGTGGCAGAAATTGTGCAAAATTAAAATCAAAGTAATCAAATTTAAATAAATTTTAAATTTCAAAAACTTTGTTTATATTTTTACCATCAAAAAAATGTATGTATGTTAAAGACAAAAAAATATCAAAGTGTATATTTTAGCCACAATAACCTTCACCTTAAGCTCCAAATATGAATTTATTTTATAAGTTAACTGACGCATGTGTTATATCATATTTTTAAATTATAAATTTTGCTTTATGATGCTTTAAAATCAATTTAAAATAATTTATTGATAAACAAAAAATAGATTGTTTGACATTAAATAAAAAAATATGTTTGATTTAGATTTTCTATGTGCAAACACAGAAAACAAATATTGATTTTGTTATCAGTCAAAAATTTTGTTGTAATAACTAAAATTGTTAATTGTAACAACCAATAAAACATTCAAAAATTTAATAATATTTTTGGTGGCAACATTAAACTTTCAATATTTCATAAAAATAAAACAATTCTTACAAAGTATTTAAATTCATGTTAAGACAGTAAATTAACGACATCCAAAAAAAAAATCCCTGATGCTCATGATTCAAGCACAAAAAAGACAATTTTTAAATAGTGAAAAAAGAAATTCTAATAAGAATGTACTCTAAGATTTGCAAAATTAATTTAATTCAATTTGAAATTTTTGCAATAATTTTTAAATAAGCCTAATGCTGAAATAGAGTAAAATAAATAAAATCCAAATTACCGGATAAAGCAAAAAATACCTGGGAAAGCTCACTCTATTAAAGAGTTATGTTACACATAAGCCATTCGTGTGTGCGAGCACCTTCTTGACGTACATGAACAAAAAATCGGTTGTATTTTTTATTTTTCTTGGCCATTTATGAACCGATTGTTTTGATTTTTGAAGAATAAGTATGACTATAATTTTTAACAAAAGTGTATATCAGGTTTTTGTTCGTTTAGTATTAAAAAAAGTAAATGAAAAATACAGGAAACCGAGGTTTTTCAATCATAATTCTTCCATTTATAGATCAACTAGATGTTTTCGCCCGGTCTCGTCTGGTCTGGCCTTTTATTATGTGTATTTGTATATTTGTCAATTTTTAGAGAAATCCGCTTACAAATAGACTTTCAATTATTAATCCAAATAATACAGTCATTCACCACTTTATAAAGTGTCTCATGTTTTTGGTAGCATTATTATTACAGTCGCCCACCAAAGTGGGCTTGGCGAGTTTCTTAACGCGTTAACTTTAGCTCCACAAAGTAATGAATCCGTAAATATGTTATCCCCTATGTTTATTTTACACCCTTAAGAGTAACATTTTTACAAACTTTGAATGTCATATTTATTTATAATTAATCAACAGCCTAAAATATAAGTTTTATGCTTCTAGTCTGAAAATGACAATACTTTCATGCAACTTTTCATCTCACTTTTCAACCCTTTACAACACTTTTTTCCAATTAAACTGTAGCCTAGGTCCTTTCTCAGACTTTAACCTATCTGTGCACTAAGTTTCATTTAAATCGGTGCAGTAGTTTTGGCGTGAAAGCAAGACAGATAGACAGAGTTACTTTTGCATTTATAATATTAGTATGGATAGAGCCGAATTTCATGGTGCCACAGTACAAAGGTTATCTTAATTTTTTTATTGGGAAGTTTTAAAAAGGGGTTATTTGTTCTTCACTATAAAAATAAAGTTAATTTTAACTAAAGTGTGTCCTAGCAAGAGTCAACTTTTTCATTAAAAAAAACGTATTTCTTGAGACAGTTTTGAGTTTTTTTTTTTTTTATTGAATTGTAAAGAAGATATGTTCCGATTAAGTATGAAATAAAGTATCGACACCGGCAATTCGTTCAATGGGTAGTGGATCCAAGTGAATCAATGCTAATTTTTGAAAAAGAGCCATTTTCTCCGATGAAGCACATTTCCATCTAAATGGCTTGATGAACACACAATATTGTCGAATTTGAGGTTCAGAAAATCCTCATGCAATCCATGAAAAAGAAATGCATTTACAGTGATTTTAGTCCTGACTCACTTTTTTGGAGAGGAGCCCAAAATCGCTGTGACTGTAAACGGCATTCATTGTAGGAACAAGATAACGGAGTTCTTGTGGCCTCAACTGGACGGTATGAATCTGGACGACAAGTGGTTTCAACAAGACGGTACTACCTGACACATAGCGGCTAAAACAGTGAATTTATTTTAGCATGAAATAAAAAAGTGTATTCCTTATATGAAACCTTATTAACAAGTTGTAAAAGGTAGTGCCTTGACTGAATTAAAATTCAAATAGTTCAATTTAAGACTTGTTTACTAACTGTTAGCTTAATTAAGTTTAAAGTTACATTGAGAAATTTTAAAAAATTAAAAGGTTTAACTGCTTTACAACTTTTGTTTTGTAATTAGGGAGGATTATTTTGCTTTGACAACCATGTCAAAAGAATGTGGTACATATATGCCAGAAACTAATTACTGTCTAGTGTAGGAATCAATGAGCTATTTGGCAATAATTGGTTTAGGTTATGGCAGACTCTTTTCTTCTATTTTTCTCTTTTATCTCTTTTCTTCCTCTCTTTGCGGCTTTCTTTCACTATTTCTTCTTCTATAGATATCACAAAGAGGCCGCATCAGAAGACTAGCGAAAACCCCTTTTATCTTCTACCTTAAATCACCTTGATCAACCTAAATGGGCAGACTGTACAAAATTGTTACATATAAAAGTGTTACAGTTATTGTACCCACTGTTTTTACTGAATTATCTTTGAAAGGTTTCATATTAAAAAAAAAAAATATATACAAACACGTTCTTGAATCAATCGTACAATTCACCGATACTGCTCGCTCGTGTGCAAACACATAATGCGTTTTCATTTGATAGTCATAATGAGATTTAAATGAATTTGGCAAGCATGACTAATGAGATTGATAAAACTAACTAAATTACTTTAATCAAAACTGTTGCAACATTTCTATTTATATTGTTTAGTTTCATTAAATTTTTTGTTTGCCTGCAACAAGTTCTTGACAATAAATCTACATACAGTCTATAGTAAATTTTGTGTTTTAGGTTGAATTTGAATTTTCATAAACTAATACCAGTTCATGTCTTACAACTAAGTTTGGTTTAGTGACTAACAACCAAGCCAGTTTATTTATTGTTTCAGTGCATAACCTGCGCCTACAGGTTTTGTTTTGATTTCTAGCTTATCTAAAAGCTTGTTTTAAAAAGTTTAGAATAAAGAACGAAATTGAGTAAATCATAATTTGTTTTTGAATCCGGTACTTAATGTGTCAAATTAGCTTTTCTAATGTTTTTTTTTGTAATAAAAAAGACAATTGGTTTCTCCCCTTATAAAAGACCTTGTTAATTTTTTTTTTGCCATGAAAACCTGAACGTTTGAACTCTTTTTTTTTTTTGGCTTTACATACTAGAAGTGTAAAGGCAAAGTTTACATGATTATTTAAAATATAGTTGTTTTAATTTTTTCTTTAAAAAAAAAAAAAAAATATTGTTCAATTAAAGTATCTAAAATGGTTGTTTAAAAATTGAAAAAAAAAAAGAAAATCAATGCAAAGAACTAAGAATAAATGTTTGTATGAATGTATGTGTGTGTGCATATATTTTTCGTGTTTCTATTATACATTTTAGAATTATTAGAGCATATTAAAAACGTGTTTTATTTGGTTAATTTATATTTCTTTTGTTTGAAAGTATTTACATGTACTGGCCGTACCCTGATGCCTTTCAACGATTTTCTTAAGAAAAAGTTTTTGTTATTTGCAGCAAAAACATGTTCACTATAATTTTAAATATTATTTAAGCCTCACATAATTATGTTCATTACAGAATGTAATTAATTTAAAATGTTTGTTAGCTTTGTGGCAGTTAATTCTCTATCCCTACCCGCTATTATTGATAACTGTGTTAATCAAGGATTTTATTGTTTAAGCAGTGAGCAACTGATCGCATAATATGTTATGACTTGCATTTAATATTTTTGCTAATAAATAGCGATGATATTTAAAAAAATTCCTTAATGTTTAACTGGTCTTTATTTAATTTTTTGCAAGTTTCATTAATCATTTTGAATTCAAATCAAATTGACTTTTATTTTTAATTTGATTTCGCAATATTTCTTCAAATAAACTTTTTTTTTTGATAATTTCTTTATGTAACTATTTGCTTAATTGTTTCTCTTGTTAACTTCAAATGTAAACGATCAAGAGTAGTATTTTTTAAAGTTAGGAACTCTAAGGGCCTTTATTACAACCTTCGATAATTAATATTAGGATTTTGGTTGGGGGTGGGGTGTGATGGTGCAAATAAGCAAAATTTGGATAGATAGACACTTTATCCGATATTTTTAATTTAAGCTTGATATTTGACTTATAAAATCTTAAGTTTAACTATTGGTAACTTGTAATATTGTAATAATAGCTCTAAGGAGCTCTAGGCAAGTATAAAAAAACCCTACGAGTAACCACTAAAGCACACAGACAAACCGTAGTATTAGTTAAAAAGAAAACAATTTGACATTTGTGGCGATTAGCAAACGAATTTTATTTGTAATCAAAATTCGTAAAAGATTTAAAAAAAAAGATTTTTCTCTATTAAAATCGTTCACTACTATCACTTGCTCTTTGAGAAACAAATATTAAAATCTACACGTTGATTTATACACAAAGAAAACAACTTAGCTATGGTGTTTTGCAGACTCAGAGACGAATGCCACAGGACGTGTCTATTATATACTCTGGCAGCCTATACTCTTTCTTTGCCAAGTTATCTGCTTTACAATTTTTTACAGTCCTCTCATGCTGATGAGGTTAGTTACCAAATGTTCAGACATCTTGCTTAATAAGAATATCAGCCTTTTCCGAACCACATAAAATGCCAAAGACCTAAGCTCAGTTCGACTGTCAATATAAATGTGAGAATTTCGGCCAAATATTCGTTAGTACCACAGTCAGTCTGCTGCTTTTCTTATTGCCAACAATTCAGTTTGTACTACAGTGCAAAGAATATACTAATTCCAAGATCTTCAATGTAGATTTCACCACCAACTTCAGAAGTGTTCTTAGATCTATCTGTAAAGACAACTTGATTCTCTTTTAGTAGAGACAATCTCACAGAGATTCCCATTTCATTGTGAATTCTTTCATGTAGTCTTTCTACAGGAGATGTCTTGGAGTGACATAGTCAAGGAGATCAGGAATTTCGTTTCAAGTATCATTAATGTTGAAATATCTTCATGGCCTATATTTCCATTGCCGTGTAGCATTCAATCGCACTGAAGCTCTCGTAGACTAGTAGATAGCATACTAACCTATCAATGTGGGAGCCGCAGGTTCGATCCCTGTCTAGACCTTGGGTGTTTTTTTACAGACAAGCCAAGAAGCTTCGAGGATTTGTGTTGTTAAAAAAAATTTCTTAAAAAAATGCTGGCAGCTAGTTCAGCACCATTAAAAGTGCCTTATAGGAGGTCGGCCTCATAGTCCTTGGTATTAAGCTTAAAAACGTCCTTTCTTGGTAGTTGTACTTAATACCTTCCACCGCACTACGATTAAATAGAATAAATTAATAACATTCACCTTTCCATCGAGGATTACTCTTAGGCATTTTGCACTAGCAGATAGGTTCACTCCGAAGCCATTCAACTTTGGTAACAATATTATTTTTTATAGCCGAAGTAATTTTCTTAGTATGCTGAGAATCAAAAGAAAAAATATTAAAGTTAACAGAAAAAATACCGTTTTCGATGAAATCAAATATTTTATGGAGTGACTGCCTGGCAAACAATTACAAGTTTGGCAATAGTCTTGTCCTACGAGAATATAGCATTGGGCGGTAGCAAACTACTTTTGTCATTCAAGTTACTGAATCTGCTTTGGCTCATTTCAAAATTGTCTTTGACTAGTGACATGTGAAAGCATATTACACGTTAAACCATCAGTTTAAGACTCTAAATTATACTTTTGAATTGTGTTCTATGATAGCTTCCAGTCAGTAGTTCTTAATATTCTTAATTAGCTATGACTTAAGCCGTTTTTGTTTATAAATTCCAAACAGAAGTTAATTAAGAAATTGTGCTGCTATGAACAATCAATGGGCTCTTTTGTTGCCCAAGAGATAATGACTTTGAAATAAGGGTCTATCTTTTAATTTTTCCTTAAACAATTTTTGATGATAAAAGCATATTTTGTAGCCACAGAAGCAGCAAAGATATTAAACTTTAAACGTGTTAAAGAGTGGAGATTAAAATTTTTATGGGTGACTGTTAGATTTGAAAAAAAAAAATGTTAACTTGCTACACTTTTAAACCCCTATTTATTGGCAATATTCTAAATTTCTTAGTTATTAAAAGATATTAGATATGAATTTGATTGATTTTATTTTAATTTTTTGTTTAACAATACAAATTTGTACAGATTTTTGGCTTCAACTTCAACAACAATTAATAAATATTTTCATAAATAATTAAACTTTTTAGTAATTCCTTTAATTTTATTACTTTAATTACCCTGCAGTTGAATTAAAAAAAAATTTTTTTGAGGCAAATTACAGCATTCAATATAAATTTAAATTTTTATTTCAATCGCATTTAAATTTCCATCAAATCTAAAATTTAAACTAAATCGAAAAAATTATAAAATTTTATTGAGAAGAGTGTTGTTAACAAATTAACAAAACGCTGGTATTTTGTTAATATTTGAATGAATGTTTCCATTTATGTATCATTAATCTTTGTATATGATATTTCACCACAACTACTCGTACATACGTTTCCACCCAGAAAATTGATTTCGCAGCTTGTGTATGTTTGCTTAAATGCAGTGATTTAGATTTTTGTTTTTGCATAATTTTTTAAATTTTATATAAAAATATTTTTAAATGATTTGTGTGTATATGAAAATGAAAATTGTGTTTGTTTAGTTCATTCAACTTTTATGATTTTGCTCTAGATTTTTCTAAAATTTTTTAACAAAGTTAAATAAAAAAAAAAAGACTGACAGGCAATATATTTTTTTCTTGTTTAAAGTTTTTGGTTTTTTTTTTTTTTTTTTTTTTTTTTTTTTTGGTTTTCTTAAATTTAAAACTTGATGATGTGTATGTGTCGGGTCAATAGTTAGACGTGGCTTTAAAATTATTAAAGCGTACAAAATTTTAAATAAAAATGAAACAAATGTTTTTTTTTTTTTTTTTTTTTTTTTTTAAACACAAAAAAATTGTGCAATTTTTATGATGTTGATTTTTAAAATTGTTTAATTTTTTGTTTGTTTTCAACAATGTTTTAATGACCTAAAAACATGTTCCATTTTCAACTCTATAACAAGTTTTTCATAAACCAAACATACAATGATGGTGTTAAAGTGTTTTTTAATGTCACCAACCAATTTACTGAAACTAGGTATTTCACAAGTAGACACAATATAAATATTAAATATGTGTTAATAAGGAAAAATTTCTTAACATTAACTCAATAACTTTATTATTGTCTATTCTATTCTGAATGAGATGGCAATGAAAACAATGCCGTTTGTTGGAATCTACATAATTTTATAAGAAAGCCTTTTATAGCTTTTAAAGTTGTAGTCCTCTAAAATAACTTAATAAGTTTTAATCGGGTTTTACATATTGCCACATATCGCCACCCAGCTCAAACGGCTAAGGCTACACGCAAAGAAAAAATATGGTTGAATGTGGTTCTCGGTAAAAATATTATTGTTAATTTGAAGCATTTAAACAATATTATGTCCTCTTGTCGTAGTTAAGTCTACAATGGCCCGTCAGCAGCTCAACGTAAATGCAAACGAACTTATAACTGTGTGGTGAGACTCAAATGCTACTAAAAAAGGAAAAATAGTAAAGTTGCCAGAACTAAGAAATTTACGGAAAAAAAGTTTTCTATCTTTTATTAACATGGTTTAAGCTTGAATATAAAAACATACCGCCTAATGGAGTGACGGGTCTAATGATTGTTTTCTATGTATGAAAACTAGTCTTGGATGGTACACGAACGAACTATTCCCATTATACTATTCCCTTTTTTTAACTAAACGAACTAGTTCGTGTTTTGAATTCTTATAGTTCATTTGCTTGCTCTTCATTTTTAATGAACGACCTATAAAAGAACGAACGAACTAAACTTAAACAAAAACAATGACGAAGAAACGAAAGTTGCAAACTATTTTCTTTTACAAAAATAATATTTAAAACAAATAAACTGAAGAAAAGAAAATGTATTATGTATGCTAAAAGGCTTAATTTTAAGATTTCAAAATTAAACCTTCATTTTTTTCAGCTATAGTGACTAAAGTACTTTTTGAACTAAATTATTAAAACAGAAATCAAAAAGTAAATATAAAATTTTTTTGTAAGTTTTTTTGTTGTTTTGCTTTCTATTTTCGTAAAAAATTTCTTTCAACCCCTATTCGATATCATTTTATATAATAAAGAACGTTCAATGAAAATCAAAAGTATAAGTGATAAATATACAAAAGATCAATGGAACTAAGAAAAGCGCTCACTAAAATCAACTACAGAGCACAAGTCTAATGAAAGCAGTTTAAAATGAAAATGTCCTTTAACGTTCTGTTTGAATAGGTTTTTGCATTAAAAGTGTTTTTTTTTTTAAATCTATTTAATTAAATTCAGGGTGCTCCTTTAGATTACTAGCTAGCGTACGTACTACCTACCAATCTGGGGGTCGCTGGTTGAATTGCTGTCTAAACGCTGAGTGTTTTCTGCAGACAAGCTAAGAAGTTTTGTAAATTTGTATTATTTCAAAATATTAAGCAGATTTCTCTTCTCGTTTTCACATTTTTGCCCAAAATATTTACAAAATACTATTCCATAAATAAAATTCATTTTCTGTTTGTTTGTTCGCTTTACAAATATTTTGTTTTGAAACGAATTTGTCTGAAATATGACACATATAAGCTTTAAACTCTAGGGAGGCTACTTTATACTTTTGCAATAGGTACGCCTATTTTTAGGCCCACTACTTATAAAGAAGTGTACCTGTACTTAATTTAAGCATGAAATTATGCTTTGAAATATTTTTTTTTTCGCCTTACTTAACGCTTCTGTTAATAATGCTAGTAAAGGCATGAGACACTTTATAAAGTATACAGCTTTATATTATTAGATGTTTTTTTTGACGTTTGAAATTCTATTTGTTAGCGAATTTTGATTAAAATTTATACTCTAAGGATACCGCTTTACGTAATAAAGAACCTTTACTAGCGAGACTGGCCAAAAACATCTGATTAATAAACATTATTCAAGCTTAAGGTCTTTTGTTAATTTTTTTTACATTATTTTGACTATTCAGAAGAAGACTGAATGTCTTCAAAGGTATATAAAGAAATATTAATAAAAAACCTAATGGAATATTTATTTCGAAAATTAAATTTTTTTCTGTTAAAAGTTTAAATTATTATAAATAAATATTCAAAACTTTAAATAAATTTAAGTTTCTTTTATAATAATTTGATAATAAAATATTGTAATAAATGCTGGACATTATGAGTACAAATAACTTATATAAAATAATTAATTTAATGTTTTACTAGTTAATTAAACACTACGATTATAGTTGTATACCAGCTGGATGTGTTTTATGGTCTGATGAACTGGCGGCAAATATAGTTTGGGAAGCTTGAGAAGCCCCACCAGAAGCTCCTAAAGCAGTATTTACTACCAGACTTACTACACCACCCACAATACTTGATACCACATGCCTGATAAATGCACCCGAATCCGAACCGCCTTTGTGATCTTCTTGGTGAGATTCCCTACGTTCTGAGGACTCTTCATCACCTAAAGGACGATTTTTAGCTTCCAAAAAACTAACAATAAGATTTTTTAAAAACACAAAAGGCTTGGGAGGCACATTTTCTTCATCAGGATCCTAAAAAATAAGAAAATGCAATAGAAAAATAATATGAATTAGCTAACTAAATGAAAGTGAATTTTTGAGTTATTGCTAAAACACAAATTTTTTGTTAGTTTGTTTAGTAGAAAAAAAAAAAGATTAAATAGTAAACAATATAATTACTGCACTTAGTGAAGCCACTACTGTTCCTAAAAAATTTCCTAAAAATTTTCCATTATTAATCTGAAAATAAATTAAACAAAAATGTTTAAGTTAAATTAAACAATTTACTTAAATTTATTACTAACAGCACCACCGCCTCCTGAAAGACCATCAAACGCTGTACCCACATAAATGCCTAAAACAGTGCCAAAGTTCTTATCACCCTGAAAACAAAACATTCAACATTATTGATAAAAAAAAAAAAAATTAAAAATTTTAATAAAGAAAATTACTGTACCGCTAAAAGTCCCGATATTAAAGCTGTGGCTGAGCTGATTAAAGTTTCTATATCTAAGCCGCCTGGCTGAAAAATTTTTATTTAAAAAAAAAAAAAATTATTTAATATTTCATTTCTGTTACAAATACTTACACCAAATATTTGTGATATAACACCAGTTAGGGCACCTATTAAAGCACCAATATCAGAACCGCCTTCTCCCTGAGTGTTGTAAAAATTTAATTAAAAAATGTGTGTTTTAAAGCATTTAAAGCATTTTTAATTACCCCACTTAAACTAGTTATAATGCCTACAAGACCACCACCGCCACCGGAGGGTGGTTGATCATCGTTATTATCAAACAATTCAGGTGAGCCGTCTTCCTGCTTAGCTGGGTTTGTATCATTTGTGGCAGTTGTATTTGAGCTAGTAACCATTACATCTATACCCATAGTGTTATTAGCTTTAATAACATTCTTTCTTAGACAGAAAAAAAATTTACTTGAAATTCAATTCATTATTAAAAAAAAAACAGGATTGTTTAATATTTGTTAATCTAGCAATTGCATACCATGGTAGTAACATTTTGGTTTATTTTGTATTTTCTATGTGTCTTAGTTGTTAGTAAGCAAGTCTTAGCCTTTCTAATGTTACAACATTATTCACTTTTATCTAGTTTTGCTATTCTTTATGAGCACTTACATTTGCTGTGAGCAAAAGATTGTCATCTTTCAAAGAGCCATCTTCGTTGTTGTCTGCTGGTGCTGGCAAATCAACTAAATTGTTGCGAAAATCATCCTTAAGGAAATTTGATAAAAAAAAGTAAAAAGTTTTTATTTTTTTTAAATCTTTTACTTTTGTTGCTTTTTCTTATGGAAAATGTTAATTAACAGGGAAATATTAACTTTAGTTTGTTGCTTAAGTCTTTTGTTTTACTTCATCAACTTGATGAGAAGAAAAAAAACATGAAGCTTGTTGCCTAAGTCTTTTGTTTTCAATGCATAACTAATTTGTAAAGAAAGTTACTAGTTTTAAATATTTACAGGGTGCACAACAATGAGGTTAGGTTATTAATTATTATAAAAAACAAAATTTATATTATTATTTTTTTCAGGAGCGGATTTAAAAGGTAAAATGAAGAAGAAAATTTTTCTTTCATTAATGAAGTAAAATTATTGTTGAGGTTTTTTTTTCTAATTTTTTTTTTAAGTTTTACCTGTACCTCTGTTAATATTGATTTGATTTGTGTGATGCGTGCTGGTTCTTCCTTTTCTGCTTGTCTTTTTTTCAGACTTTTATGACTGGCCTTAGCCACAGGACCGTTACTTTCAGCATGTTCAATTATGTACTCTAATGTGTGATCTATTTTATCATCCACAACATTTTTCATTAAGTCAACTTGTTTCAGAATTTGCTTTCTCAGCTGAGCCACTCTTTTACTTACATCAATTTCTTTATTTTGTTTCCTTAGTGTAGAAGAATCTTTAAAGCTTTTTAATATATCTAACATTTCCAACTTAAATGTTGGGGCATCTTTTGTTTTTGTGGCCATATCTAAAGATTTGGTTAAAATCTCTAAAGCTTTTTGATCTCTTTGCAGTTGATTTTCAATTTTTTCAATTTTCGGCAAAATAAAATTTTTATCACTCATATTTGTGTTAAGCACTAGATCTTTAACAGTTTCAATTAAATTGTTTTCCATTTCTTGTTCAGTTTGTTTGGCTCCATTTAAGATACCAATAGTGGTTATGGCTTGTAGCTCATCGCGTGATAATTTGCGCTCTAATTTTTTATAAGCTGACATGGCTTTAAGATAAAAAGGATTAAGTTGAGCTTTTTGATTAAACGATTTTTTCACTGGCACTGAATAACATAAACTTAAATACACTATTAATACTATCAGCCATAAGGATATAAATGGTTTACGCATTTTGCTTTAATTAAAAGTTGTGCTCTTCTGCTTTGAAACCGACCGTTATAGTTTTTCACTTGTAACTATTATCGATAATAAATTTTATTGGCATTTATATGGAGAAAATTTTCATTTTCAATTTGTTTTATTTTTTTCAAATGGAAGGCGTGTCGCTTAGACTTTATGGGTTATGATTTTGTATGCTTAATTAAGTGTTCAATTACCTCATTTATGTTACATTAAGTGATATAAGTATATTTTACTGAATGCATTTGATATTAGAGTTTGATTTCCACTTTACAGTTTGTACAAATAACGTTGATACTTTTTTAAGGGTGATTGATTTTGTTTTAAAAATGTAAAGCAAAATGGAAATTAATTTAATTTTTCTTGTAATTTTCTGCGGAAATATTTAACAAACTTATTATTATAATTTTTAAAATATTTAGTTCCTTAGGCAACGTTAAATTAAAGTGGATATTATTTTTTTAGTGGTTGCATTAAATTAAAAATATTTAATAATTATGAAACTTAAAGTTGGCTACAGTTTATGCTTTTTAGATTCAAAGTTGAATTTTACACGACACGTGTGCAAGTCAAAACCAACAAAAAAAAAGTTTTTTATTTCAGT
This sequence comes from Thelaira solivaga, assembly GCA_947397855.1. Classification (NCBI taxonomy): domain Eukaryota; kingdom Metazoa; phylum Arthropoda; class Insecta; order Diptera; family Tachinidae; genus Thelaira; species Thelaira solivaga. The sequence goes on along the minus strand of OX377612.1, from coordinate 22,378,303 downwards.
AATTCTTTCATTAAAAATATTGTTTAATTAGATGTATAAGTCTTTCAAGTGATTGTTTAAAACAGTTTTTTTCTCTAGCATTCATTGCCAAGATGTATATTTAACAAAAAAGATTTATGCTCTTATCCAAAAAAAGTTGACGTAGACTTTAAAGTAAAATTTATGAAAAAATTATATGAAAAATTTTGATAACGTTGACTTTAAAGTCTGCGTTAATTTTTTGGACGTCATTAGTAAGTAATTTCAAAAGTTTTTAATTTATTTCAAAAGAGGAATCTCATAAAGTTTAAGCTGTATTGTTTTAACATGCCTTTTTAATTGCCTTATTCTAAAAATTTATTATTGATTTAAAATGTGTTGTAAAAAAATTCAATAAAATTTTTTTTTTTTAATTTAATTAAAATTTAATTTCAACTCAATTTTATTTTTTATGAGTCTGACAATAACAGTCGGTTGGTAGAATTAAAAACTAGATAACGTGGGTTTTTTTTTTATCAATAAAATAGATTCATCCAATTTTAAAATAAGTAATTTTTCAAATTAATTAATTAAAACTTTACTTTAATCAAAAAATAATCGGAAATTTCCGGCTAAAAGTTTCTTTTTTTTATTTTAATAAATTTTTTTATAATCCAACATAAAAACTGCTTAATAATAATTAAAATAATTGTAAAGTTCTTTTAATGAAAAATTTTTAAAATTATATTTTTTAATGGCAATAAAAATGTGTAATTTTTTATTTTATATTTACTGTAACAAAAAGACTGAAATTAAACAAAAAACCCGCACATAATTAAAATTGATATTTTAGTTCGCGTAAATGAAAAAAATTTTCTTTTATTAATTTTTTAAATAAACAGGACAAGCGATTTTATGCACTTAAAAAACAAAAATATGTGCATAAAACATGCGCTTAAAAATATAAAATATATACTAATGGCTTTATGGATAGTTAAAAAAATATTTATTATTTTTCTTGTCATATATTTTTAAGACTTTATTAAAAATTAAATTTAGAATATTTTTATAAATTTCCTTTAGATCAAGTAAATACTTCAAACGGTTAAAGTCTGAAAACTAAATTTCATAAACTCATACGCAAATATTTTGTCACACGTTGCAATGTTGCCTGATAATGCTTACGTTTACAGCATCATCAATTAATTATTCCGTAAAATGAATGTACTGTTTGCAGCATAATTTCTACGACTTAATGGAACATAAAACATATTTCTGTGTCGAAGTAACAGTCTACCAGCTACACAAAACGGGATAGAATTTTAAAGATCAGTGCATTCAATATTACCATAACCTAAGTCGAATATAAACATCATTGATTGAACTTTACGTCTCTTTTCAACAATGATCATGCCTAAGTGAAGACAGCGTGACTCATAATAAATTAATGGATGGTTGAATAAAGATTGAGCAAAACGAATAAAGCGTTTTTGATCAATTTAGTATTTAGTTCTCTAGTACTATCGTTTAGTAATGCTGAGGTTCTTCGCTTTTTAGAACGATTATGCAGATCAGAACAGAAACCGCAGTGAAATCAAAAAACTAAAGCTAAAGTTAAAAAATAATTGAATTCGCTTATAAGTATTTAAAGCCATGTGGAAAACGAACTTATTTTTTTTAGTTTTTGTTATTTTATGTTCTCTTCTTGGTTTTTTTATAAAAATAGAATAAAAAAATAAGAAAATTTAGAATTGTAAGCTGTAGCTTTTTAACTTTTTTCTTTGTGTGATTTATGTTTTCTAGCCTTTTTTTAGGTCACTTTAGCTTATTTTATTTCCAGCTCGGCAACGCTGAGTATGATTATTTTTCACTTTTTTTCGTGAGGGTGCGTGACCGCTGCTAAACCTTACACATGTTATCATCTCTAATTATTATTTCAAGTATTCGTAAGTAAGTTAAAATTTTTTTGTCATTTAAATATTTGACAAAATATTTAAATGTTTAGTTTTCTTTAAAATTATTAAAAGTTTATATTGTCTTTTTTTTGTTGCTATTTTTTATCTTTGATGAAATATACTGGTAGCTTATAAAACATTATAATTCATTTAAACTTGAGAATAAAATTTATTAACCACGAAAAAATTAAATGTTTTGTAATAGATTTTTATTGTTTGTATCTAAAGAATAATTTTGTTTGTTAAACAGGTTGATGTTTTTAATGCATCAGTTATTTAATTTTAAAATTTATGTTTTGAAATAATTTTTATTTAATCTAATTTCATATAAAGGTCATATTTTAAGGTCAAATTATTTTAAATTAATTAATTTTTGTTTGTTTATTATTTGTTATTACGTTAATTACAGTTTAAGATGATGTTAATTTCTTTCCGATTTTAATTAATTAAAATTATTTTAGACCCAGAGTTATATGTTCTCTACAAACCTATATTATTATTATTATTAAATATAATATTAATATATTTTATTATTGTAAATTAATACCTTAATGTTTCAAAACTTGTTTTCATAAAAACCTTTTTAATTTGATCATAATAATTTTTATTTTTAATCAAGAAATTTTGTTAAAAAAAAAAAATAGAATAATAAAAAATTTGAAAGAAAGAAAAACAATAAAAATTGTATTTTCTAAAAAAAAAGATTTAAAAATTTAATATTAATTTAAACAAACTTATTTTAAAAATAAATAAGTAAATAAAATTACATTATAAAAAAATACCAAACGAAAGTTTGGATTTTTACCCAACATTTAATTCCAGGGTACTTCAAAAAAGCTAGTGCTCTTTAATTAAAATATAAGAAACAAGTAGGTATTAGCAGCCATATATTTATTTAGTGATACACACTCAAATTCAATGCAATTTTAGAACAAAAATAGGCACAGTTATTGCGTTTGTGTAGTGTATGTATCTGTTTTTTTGTTAATAGATTAATTAATTGAAGAAAATCAAAATCATTTTACTTCAATCATTCATACTGGCTGGCTTTGAGTTTAAAATTGTATTAACATTGAGCGTGTTTTAACACGCAAAGAAAAAAGATGGTTAAATATGGTCACCGCAAACATATTGTGTTTTTCACAAAAATATTATTATTAATTTGAAGCATCTAAACATTATTCTGATCACGATAAACATGTTTCTAGTTATTTTTAACCATATTATGTTTAGAGTCTTTGATCAACCATATAATTATCATATTATGTTTAATAAAATTTTACTTGAAATCATAAATATGTTCATAGCAAACATAATAATGATAGAAATATGGTTGAATTTTCCTTGAAATTACTCTCTGTTTTGTCTCTTCCGCAACCATATAAATAAAGTGAGTATAAAACAAAAACTTAATCGTTCAAACTCAACTGAGCTTTGTGGCTGCAGTGGTTGAGTGTCGAGTTAATGCTTCTTAACTAAGTGTTCGCAAGTTCGAGTCCTAAAATTAAAAAAAAATATATATTTAAACCCGATATATTATGTAATAAATAAATACAAAATAATAGAAAAGAAATATCAATGGAATAAAAAAAACTTTATTTATACAAAAAATTAAAATTAAAATTTTTTTTTTAATTCATATTAAAATTATTTTTAAAACTGCTTATATAAAATATGTATGTATTAATAAAAATAAAAAAAATTTCTTGCCCTGACCGGGGGTTGAACCGCAACACCTGCAGTTGAAAGCTTTTTTTAATATCTTTGATTTAAAAATATATAACATATGGTTAGAAGCAATCATTAATCTAACCATACTATGTTTCCACCAGAATATGGTTGCCTCAACCATATTTTTTCTTTGCGTGAAGCTGAAAGATAATTAAACAATATTTAACTATGAATAAATTGGCAACACTGGTTACACATCTTATTAGTTTACACAAAAAACTTCTGGTATATCTGAAATGATTGTTAAAAATTACTTCCAAACATAAATTGCCTTATAATTATTTTTTTTTAAAAAGGTCCTTGAGAAAACGGGATTCGACTAAAATATTCACATAATTTAATTCGAAATTATATGTTTAATTGTGCTCATTTTTTAGAGTAGTTATCACATTTCAAAATACATTTACTATAAAAAATTGCTAGTTAACTTAAAATTCAAAAAGTTGACAAAAATTTTAGAGTAAATAGTTGGTACATGTATGAGAATTCTTTAACATAGTAAACATTTGCAACTTTTAAGCAGGAAGTGCTGAAGGTAATGAGGACTTGTTTATCGTATATTTATTTGTATTATTTAATCTTGTTATCCAAGCAGTTTTTGTATATTTTTTGTTCTATTTTATAGCCATTTATTTACTTAATTTTCTGGTTTTACTTTTGATATGTTGTTAATTGAATATGTGCCATTTAATAGTGCCATGCAGTTTTATTAAATTTTTGTGTCTTAAATATAAACAAAATCTGTATTTAAAGGGTTTACCACTTCCTTATTGAAAAAAACACACATATACTCGTATACATAAAAATTCATGAAGGTTACAATTCAGTGAACAACTTTTTAAAACTACATACAATTTAAAAAAAAAAGTATAAGTATATCCGAACATGCACTTGCTGTTTATTGCTCTTGCGGTATTTGTGTCATGCTCTATACAAAAAATTTTATAACAAAATGACTTGCGAATTTTTATGACAAAAAAAAGCAACAAAAACAACCAAAATCGGTTAATGCATTCGGTAAAGAAATATATAAAAAAGAAAAAAATTAAATGAACTTAAACTAAAATAAAATAAGCAAATTAAGAGGATTCATCCACCAGCACAAAAATTCATAAAAATTACAAATAACAACTTTATACACTTAAGCCTTTTTTATCTGATAATAAACATGTTCACACATTTCATTAAATTGGCAAGCAAGTTAAACGAATTTAAGCTGCAGTTTATTTATTTATTTGATTCTTTTTTTCCACTTTTTTGTTTTTCTTTCAAAAGTGTATGTTATGTGGTAATCGTTAGCACGAACCGCAACAATGAAAGCGAAAGTGATATAAAATTGTAAACACAAAGAAACATAAGAAAATACAACTTTAAGAAAAAACTAAATAAACAAATAAATATTATCTATAATTAAACAATAGTTTTTTTTTATTTTATTTGTTTATTTGCGTTTGTAGTTAATTTGGCTTTAGTTTAAGCTTAAAGCTTTTTGTAGGTAAACATAAACATAACACAAAATACAATTTGACTAAATAAATCTACAAACTACAATTGTCAGCATAATTTAAAAGGCGGAAGCACAAAAGTACATACATGATGATGACAGTTTTCTAAATTCAGCTCTCAAATATCTTAGTCTCTTCTAGTTAATATTAATTTCTTTACAATTTTCCTTTCATTTTTTGTATGCAAAGCGAAAGAGAAACTTAAGAGAATTTTCCCCACACTGTAATTTCTCTTTGAATACAATTTATATAAAACCTAATTGAAATTATTGCGAAAATGTATATTGAATATTGACCTTAACCTTTTGAGGGCCCAATTTACAGTTTTCATTTAAAAATTAAATAACTAAACGTTTTTTTTTTTTTTTTTTTTACACAAAGGAAAAACTTTGTTTATGAAAACTAAATTTCTTTCCAATCAAATATTCAGTTGGCACAGTCAAATTTTTTAATCCTGACAATAGAAAATCGATCTTACAGTCGGAATTAGTTATAAGAGAACTTATGGGTTTATGTTGTAAGTCACTTGAGCTAACGCTGGGTAACAATTTTCCAATTTTATAAATCACTGCTTCTTTGCGTTGACCCAACCCTAAACAAGTATAACTTGTCGTCGAATTCTCGAACCATTATGAGTTTATGGTAGGCATCTTACATCTTAGTACTGAAATAAAATATAAAACGCATCAGATTATTGTGAATATTATAGTTTGACATTCCTGTGAATATTGTAATGGTTACAGTCTATGCTTTTTGTAATTGTCTCAAATATGACAATAGTTATTGTATAACTTTGCATAAAGAAATAAAAAGGTTGTCAACACAGGTTTGGAGAACGAAATGTCAAATTTTATTAATATATTTTTTATGATTATAAAAATTTCAAAAAAACTCTGTCCCTTTTTTTTGCCTCTTAAACATTTTAATTCTGAATACAAGTCTAAAGAATTGAATTCCTACACTTTTAATAAATTTTTTGCATTTTTGGAAATAACTCTATTTAGAAAAAACCAGGTGCTTGTTTTGACTAATCAAGTGAAAAAATATGAAGCTTTGCGTTTTATAAAATATAATTTTTCATGTGCTTATACTAATAATTATGTAAGAAACAGCTAAAGCAACACCAACAATCACTTTCTTGAACGTATTTACGATTTCTAGTTGCTGCATTTAAAAAAATTTACTATCACAAATGAATTTTTTAAAGAAATTTTGTTCCTACAACCAAAGTTGTTTTCTGTGTGTAGAAGACTAATCTATACAAAGTATGTAAAATCACTGAAATAACCATTTCGATTGTGAAAATTAATTTGTTATCAATCAAAAATTCAGTTGTCATAATCGAACTTTTTAGTTGTATTAACCACAATTGTATAACAGAGTCCTCAAAATTTAGTTTTTTTCCAAATTAATTTGAGCTTTAGCGCCGATTATCTTTTGTCGTAAATAAAAATTTCAATCATGAGAACTGAATTTTTGTTTGGCAATAAATTTAGTTCTCACAACCGAAGTTGTTTTGTCAGTGAATAATCCTACAGCTTTAACTGTCTAATTTTATTTGTTTTTTTTTTCTTTACCCAACAAACTATTGAACTTATAATTGTAAAACCAGACTCAAGGTCAATATTACTGACCAGAATGATAAACTATAAAAGAAAAAAATGGTATTTTGTGTATATATTTTTAAGGTACTTTTATAATTTGTTAATATTAGAAATTAAATTTAAATAGTTCTAAAAAAAACAATAGAGAACATAATACGTTACTTTTTATTTATTTTAAGGGTACTTTTTAGATTTTTAACATTAACGAACTTAAAATTGTGACAACAGACCTCAAACTTTACAGAGAAACGTAGAAAATGATCTGCTTAGCAAGTAGTGGGATTAATAAAATAATAAAAAAACAAAACTTCACGCATTATTTTTTTAACTCATCACAAATTCATTTCGTTGCTGCTTGTTATATCAAATTTTTTAGTCTTAATTTATATTAATTTTTTTGGTCATTTATTAATATAAATTCAACGTTGAAAGACTATTCAAAAAAATAATAAAAACTTTTTCTTTCCACATAGGGTTAAAGTGAAATTTACTTTTTAACGGTTTAGCAATAACAAAAAACTCGATTTCCATTGCAATCCACTGCTTTTGTTAAAATAAATTCATATTGATATTCGCATCACATTGATTGTACATTTTCAATATTATACGATTTATTGTTGTTTTCTTTTTCGATTGAATCATTTTGTTATTAATTTTGTTTTCCGACGACACTCTTTTTAATTTTTTTTTTAAGAAATGATACGCCTAAAATATTTGTATGAAGAAAAAAAGCAGACTGAAAACTAATTTCACATATTAAAAGTATCAGTTAAGCGTGGATCTTTCATAAGTTATGTACACAAAATAGTTGAAGCATTTAACACGAAAAATAAAATAAAATAAATTTAAACAAAATCAGCAACATTAATAAATGTAACAAATTTTTTGTATTTAGAAAGAGAAAACAAACAAACAAAAAAAAAAATTATTTACTTAAAGTAAGGTGTGTTATTTTTCGCACTTTGTTTTCAATTCGAAAATAAAAAAAAATTAAAGAAGAAGTACTTTTTTTGTTGGTTGCAATAACAAATATTTAAATCAAACAACCGGCCATACGTCACTCAATCATCTTCCATCTATTACTCAGAAAATGGTTTAAAAAGCAAAAGTAAAAAAAAGTTTGCTATCCGCATTTGAAGTTTTTACGTTTTTGTGTTTTCTTTTTTTAAATTTCAAATTAAAAGAAGTTATTAATTAAGTTCACAAGCTACTACTTGTTGTTGTGTGTAGTGGTTAAAAATTTGGCAACAAGCGATTTTTTTTATTTATTTTTACGACTTTGATCTGACATTTAATTAAATTTAAATGTTAAGTAAAGGTAAATAATTTTTATGTTTTTAATTAAAATTTTAACATTTATTTGCGAAATTGAAACAAAAATTACCACACTTATTGTGCATTAAGCACGTTTCTTTATGTTTAAGTGTTTTGATTTATTATCATAGAGTTTTCGCTTCGAACGGTCATAAAATTGAGTTTTTTTTTTTAATTTTTATTATCCGCCATTTTTTTAGAGGAATTTATTTTTTCAACAAAACACTTGGTTGGTTAAAATAAAATTTTCTACAGGTTGTTTTGGAAGGTACTTGTTAATATAAACAAAATTAAATTAAAGTAGAATTAAATTGAATGAAAAATTACTGAAAATTAAATTGGATTAAAATTAAGTTTAAATAAAAATAAATTTCAAGTAAATTAAATATTAAAAAAATGTAATTAAAACCAAATTTAATTATTTTAATTTGTTTTTTTTTTATATACAAACTTATTTCGTTTTTTATTTTAATAGAAACCTAAAAATTAATTAATTTAATTATTTTTAGATATTTCGCTAACCTTGAGTTAGTATCATCAGCAATAAAAGAACTTATTGTATTAATTAAATTTTTAGCTTATTTATTGCTGATGGTTTTAAACAAAGGTTTGTGATATATCGAATAAATAATTAAAAGAATCAATTCAACTAAAAGTGAAAATAAATTATTTAAAATAAACTGAGTTCAATTTAAAATAAATTTATATTAAAACCAATTCGATTATTTTGCCTTCTCATTTATTTAAAGAAAAACTTGTAGTGTCTTTTCAATGGGCAACGTAACTGATATAAAAATTATTATTTTGAGTGCCAGAAACCATCGAAAATTCTATTTTCACAAATTGAAAATACAAAAATAGTAACTTACATTGACAGTTTTTAGTTGTCAATTGCTTTCTGTAATAAAAATCTGGCAACTGGCAACGCAATTTAAGTTTACTTGCAATCGATAATCGATCTATAAATTAACTTTGTTTTAAATTACCTTATAATTAAAACTAATTAAATTGAAAGAAAACAAGTCAGAGAAATTTTTTCTTGTAACGTTAATCTATAGCAAATGAAATTTATGTAATATTTTCAGTGACTAAATAAATCTAAATATAGTATTAAAAATAAAATTATATTTTCATATTTATTTACTTGTGTTGTTTAATTTATTAAGCAATTAGAATCAATTAGAAGAATTTTGAAAGCATATTTCTATTTAAAAACTACACACTAGCAAATAGACTTTATTTTCTACAACATACTTCATAATTATGTCAATTTGAAAATATTTTTGTAATTAAAAAAAGATAATTAATAAATATTTTTAATAGCATTTATGGTAAAGGTTGCTTAAAAAAATTATAATTATTTCAATTGAAAAATATTTTCAATTAGAAATAAAGTTTGATAAATAGTTTTCTTAAGATGAGTTAAAAAAATTTATAAAATTTATGTAAATATAAAATTAATTTACATTATAATAATCATTACTTAGTATGAATATGATACTTTTTTTAAAAATTAAAAATAGAAAACATATTTAAATCTTATATCTGCGTAAATTAAATTATGACACCGTTTTATATACAAGTTGGTTAAATCGTAAATGTATTTGTGCTTATTTTTAATTAAAAGAGTTAAGTTTTCTGCTTAACGTGTTTTTTTCTTCGTAATTACCAATAATTATATTTATTAGCATTAAGACTTGCGTTTTGCAGCACGCTTTTGTAAAGAGTTTAAGGCGAGCGCATGTATGTGTAAATGCAAAGACAACTTTTTTTTTTAATTTGCAAATTGTCCTTGACATGAGAATATAAATTTAAACAGAGTTTAAAGTTTCATTGTTTTGAAATCGAAAATGGCACAAAAGTCAGCATTGACGAAAGGTGATTATAAATAAAGCAATCAACCGCATGTAACTCAACACAGTAGCAAATTTTAAGTTTAACTAATAAATAATTGAATTTATTAATATATTTATTTAATATCAGCATTTCAACTGCTATTTCATTAGTGGAGCTAATAGTTATAAATTAAAATAAAATCAATTAATTGTATTTTCAAAAAATTTACTTTCATATCTTATAATTTCTATTATTTCTTTTCAAAATAGAAAGAAAAGAATGAAAGTAAAAATTAAAATGAGTAGATGTTTGCATATAACGGGTGGGGCAAAAGTTCCGCTACCATTTTGATTGCCTATAACTTTGCTCAAAGAAAAGGGCAGATATTCAAAATGACTAATAACGATTTCAGCTAGAAATTATGACAAATTTTTCATAAAAATTTGTCATAATATCGATTTCAAATCTACTTTAATTTTCTTTGAATGCAAGCAAAGATAATAAACACCCATGTTCTGAAGAAAGCAAAACACTTAACTTTGGCGATTACAATTTGAAATCGCAAAATAAGTGTTCTGCAAAACGCAAAACGCTTAATTTTGGCAAGCATACACTGAAGCGAATTGATTCATTTTGCACACGCAAAGAGTTAAAGAGTAAATAAAATGTTGTACAATTCAAATTAAATATGTTTTCTTTTTATTTCAACCAAAATTCGAAAGAAAATTGGCCTTTTTCCATAAAAATATGGTTTTGAAAAATTTACTTTGATTTTTACAATTGTGTGTTATAAAGTGGCGTTTTTCCATTCACATTTTATGAAAAAAAAACTTAAGCAAAACATTCGGTTTCGAGAACATGCTTTGGCGTTTTGCAAAACGTTTTTCCTTTTGAAAACGCGCATTTTTCGGAACATGGCCTTAAATCTGGTTTTCATAAAAAAGTTTTTTTGATCTTTTAACTTTTCTTCGCTATGATTGGGAAATTATATTGGTTAAATGCTGACCGCCATTCGCTATATAACTTTGAGCTCTTTTTAAAGCAATTTTTTTGATATCCTGCAACATCTTAGGCTGAATTGTCTTTAAGATGTTGAATCGTTTTGTCTTATTCATATATTTTGATTTTAAAAAACCCTATAAGAAAAAAGCTATTAAATCCAGAGATCTAGATGGCCATGCTAAATAGCCACTTCGAGAAATTTGTCTTCGTGGAAAAACGTCATTCAATAGTTAAATTATTGAACGAAGTGGATTAATTTAATTTTGTACGGGAACATTTTCAAATCAGTTTTCAAAATTCGAATTAAGCTACACGCAGAAATGTGTAACTTTGAATCACGTCTCCGAATTAATGTTTCCGGAGACTCTCATTGTTTTCCAAGACGAGGCCTGTCTGCTGTCGTACTGTACTGTAGAAAATTTGCATGTAAACGATAAATTGTTGTTTTGTGAGGCATTGGACGAATAGGATATTTTTGACGCAATTTCCTCTGAATGTCAATAATGGAACGATAATTTTCAATAAATATTGCCAATATTTCTGCTCTTTCTTGTGGCGTATATTTATCCATAATTAAATGTGGACACAACAGAGCTAAACGTCACTTAACAAAGATGGCGCGCAATAAAAATGGTAGTGAAACTTTTGCCAAACCTTGTATTTAAAAAAACTTAGGTGACTTTAATTTTTTTATAAATATTATTTATTTACAACATTTTCTATTTGTTATAATATTATTATAAAAAAAATAAAAAAAAAAAGAATTTTAATGAAATTGTAAATATTAATTATAAAAAATTTTCTTTGAATAAATATTTTCTTGTTAATCCTAAAATAAATAGCTAATTTATTTTAAAAGATTCAAATTAACGACATTCACGAAAAAATCCACTGACATCTTTATTTTTAAAAAGAATAAAATACTCAATTTTTTAATAAAAAAAAATATAAAAAAGACTGCAAAATAAATTAAATTTAATTTTATTTAAAATATTTGCAAAAAAAATAAAAGCTCCCTTTTTTAGTAGGATTTTTGTATCCGCAGTTCTGGAATGACCAACAAAACGCACGATGTGAATTGTAAATAAACCAAAACTTTTTTGAAAATTATTTTAATACTTTTTATTATGATAGAAGAATCTATGACAATTATGTCTGAATGAAAATATCGGCCAAGCGCTCGTCACGATTTCGGTGGCATACCTCTATCCGATGATCTATATTTTCAATGACTCTGAGACATAATTGAGGTTCAATGTCGTTAATGTAACGAATTATCTCATCCTTTAGCTATGGACATACAGGTTTTGTTTTAACTATCTCCAAAGAAATAGGTCCAACATAATCGTGCCGGCCAATTAACGTTGCCACGACATGAGTTAACACGGCCGTGGAATTTCTCGCACAAAAGAACCATTGTTCTGTTGACTGTGTGGCAAGTGGCATCATCCTGTTTAAAAAATATCTCGTTCAGATATATATCTTCGATTACTGGTCATAAAAAGCGCGTTATCATCTCGAGATTGTTGGGCACTACGACTAGTCGAGATTGACGGTTAGTTTTAATGCGCTGTGAGAGGTACAGCGCGTTGAATTTGTCATACAATGAAATAAATTCAGTTCGAAAATAAGCTTGACATTTTTCTCGGTCATTTGTGAACCGCTTGTTTTTGCACAGATATTATGACTGCAACTTCTGACAAAATTACATACCAGGTTTTCTCTAGTATTGTATTTTAGAAAAACTACGCAGAAAAAACCTACTAAAAAAAACGGTTTTTTACTCATACCTCTGCCATTTTTATGGACTGTTTAGTCTGAATTTAAATAGAATTCTGAAGACAGCAACAATGGACAGATTGGTATGCTAAGCTTTTGTGTACGTGGGATAGAGACTACATGCTACCACTACATTGTTAATAAATTCTTAATATGTAAATGGATTTTGATGAAACGTGGCTCATTTTATTCGCAATACGACTATATGCAGGTATCAACATTTAGAATTTAAGATTTTCTTTATATTAAATTTTTAAGGAGTTTAAAAAAAAATTTTTTTTTTTCTTAAAAAAATATTATTTTTCGACAAAACTTTGCAAATATTTTAGAAACTACAAGACTGGTAAAAAATTGATAATAACATTATTTAAATATTATTTTATCCACTATCTTAACCTCTTTGTGTAAGTTTAATTTGAAAACTAGTTCTCGAGTTATTTGCAAATTATATGCGAATAGTTTGTAAAATATCAAAAACTAGAGCTGCTAGAAAAAAAAATAACAGTTTTCTCATTTTAATTGATAGAAAATGAATACAAATACCGTGGAAAATTTTTGTTATAATATTTGGTTCAATAGTTAACACCTTGTAACAAAATAAAGCGTTTAGTAAAAATTGTATTCATGCTTTAAATATTAAAAAATTTTAAAACTATTCCCAAAGTCAGAGAACTTATTAAACTTAATAGCTTTGGTCAAAAAAATATTATTTTTTTTAATATATTTCCTTTTGATTTCAACTGTAGCTTCTTGTTTATCTTAAGTTTTCTTTTAAAACAGATTTTTTTAATTATCTAATTGAAGTAAATAATTAGAAACTATAAAAACACGAGATGTTTTTTTTTGCCATAAACAAAGTAAATTATATTTGAGGTCAAAAACAATTGATTTGTTAAAAATGATAATAAAATTCAAAGTTGTATGAAAAAAATGAAAAGAACTTTAGACAATGTCTGTGAACTTGTATAGACCCCGTTTGTTAGAACAATTATGTTCTAAATGTAGAGCTTTTAACTACAAAGTGTTTGTGTTTTTTTTGTTGAATTGTAAAATAGTAATTAAGTTAAATGAATTTTAATTATAACAAATCATAAAGCAACACATTTTCACAAAAATTAATATACAATTATAAAGTCCAATGTTTGCTTTAAGATTATTAGTGACAAACCTTAAGGTTAAAAGATTAATACGATTTATATGATTTTTAGAAAAAAAATTTGAAGCCTTAGAATCATGTGAAGTGAACGACAGGTTAAACTTTTATTTTTATTTAGGAGCCTGGTTAATTCTAAAAACACTTACTGGCTGCTTTAAAATTAAAAAAATGTTAATGGATATTTTATTACATTAAGAAAAAAAAAAGAAAACAAGAATATTTTTTAAGATTTTAAATTTTCAATCATGTTTTACGGCTTGTCTTAAATAATTTTTTTTTTATTTGTAAATGCTAATTACAGACAAACAAATTTACTATGAATTAGCGAATTTAATAACTGAAAATTAAATTAAATTTATACCAGAACTTCAATGATATTTAAAGAAAAATATTATAGAAGAATTTAATAGATTTTATTAGCAATTTCATAAAATTTTTTAAATAAAATGGGCTTAAAAAAATATTTTATCGACAATTTATTGTAAAGAAAAATTTTAATCAATTTTATCTTTTTTTTTTAATATCGTAGTAAATGATTTTTTAAACAATTAGGAGTCTTAAACTTTTAAGCATTTAATTATTTGTAGTGTATTTTGTATACAAATAAATTATCATACAATGCTGCTAATTTTTATGAAAAAAAAAAGTATTACTCTTCTACGCAATTATTATTTCTCAATGCTGCATTAGAAAAAAATATTTATATTAAAAAAAAATATGTAGTGAAACAAGTTATTAAATGGTCTTAAATCAATTTTATTTAATCTTTGCATTTAAGCAAACGAACTTGGCATTTAACCTGCTACTGCTGGAGGTGCATCATATTGTGTTGATTTTAATAAATGGTTACGAATTTAATAATTCTTAAAGCCTAAACCATATTCACTCTTTCATTAAAAAATGTTTCAAAACTTTATAATTATTTACTATTCAAATTTATTTGCTTAAAGAATTAAAAGCCTTAAATGTTGACGTTGCTTATTAAAAAGGTTTAATAAATTATTAGTTTATATTCACTTGAAGAACTAAAAGCCTTAAATGTTTATGTTGCTTGAGATTGAAAATTGTTCGTTTCATTTATATGCAGTTTTTATAACACAAGCGATCAACTCGTCTAAAATATTTTTATGAAAAATAGTTAATATTTTGAGTACTTTTCATATAAAATTTCCAGACAATTTTAATTAATTTATTTTTAGCTGTAGATTGCTAAAATTTCTTTACTTTTAAATTGAAATATTTGAAGCCAATAGAGCAACCTAACGTAATAAAGTCTTTAAAATACCTTAAGAGACAAACTTTAGACCGTACACGCAAAGAAAAAAGATGGTTGAATATGGTCACCGCAAACATAGTTTGTTCTTCACAAAAATATTATTATTAATTTGAAGCATTTAAACATTATTGTGCTCATGATAAACATGTTTCTAGTTATTTTTAACCATATTATGTTTACCGTCATAGATCATCCATATCGTTATCACATTATTTTTAATAAAATTTAACTGAAACCATAAATATGTTTATAGTAAACATAATAATGAAAAAAATATGGTTGTAAGTAAACTGTTTTCTATTTTGTCTCTTCCGCAACCATATAAATAAAGTGAGTATAAAACAAAAACTTAATCGTTCAAACTCAACTGAGCTGTGTGGCTAAACTAGTTGAGTGGCGAGTTAATGCTTCTTAACTAAATATTCCAAAATTCGAATCCTGGTAGAGTGAAATAAAATTTAAAAAAAGATAAGTTCAAACTCGCTTTATTATGTAATAAATAAATACAAATTAATTTTATTATTTTTTTTATTTACATAAAAGTCTACTTATTAATTCATACAGACTTTGGACATATAATTATATGTAAATATATAAATTTACAACCAACTAATTTAAAAAGTAAATTGAGAATTTTAATTAATTATTGATTTAAATGTATTTTGATATTATGTTTGATCACATTTAAGTTTAAAGAATAGTGAATAAATGGATATAATTTATTAAAATTTAAATGAATTCTTCTCAATGGATCGACATTTGCATAATTTGAATTATAATATTTAATTGATAATGGAAGAAAATACCGTGTCAGTACATTAAATGATATGGTATAGATTTATAATATGCAAATGCAATGCTAAGCATAGTTCTTCTACTTTTCAAAGTAGGAAGTTACATCAGAGCCAATCTATCAGGGTATAATGGAAGATTTGATCCGGGAATCCAATTGAAACTCCGCAGGCAGATCAGAAGAAATTGTTTTTGCATTAATTCAATGTGATCAGCATGAATATTATATACGGGATCCCATACTACAGAGCCATATTCAAGAATAGGACGAACAAGTGATGTAGATAACTGTTTGGTAACGTAGGGATCAATAAATTCCTTTGCCCTTCTTTTTATAAATGCAAGAACACTTCTGACTTTATTGATCATCATATTAATATGAGAAGTAAAGCTGAGCTTAACATCCAGCATAACACCTAAATCAATGAAAGTGCTCACTAATAGAAACAAAATACTGAATAGAATAAGAAAAATTTTATTTATAAAAAAAAATTATTACAATTTTTTTTTTTTTAAATTCATATTAAATATTTTTTTAATATTTATATAAAATGTGTATGTATTAAAAATTTTTTTTTTAGCCCTGACCGGGGGTTGAACACATCTGCAGTTAAAAAATGTCGTTGATTTAAAAATATATATTGTTAGATGCAATCATAAATCTATCCTTACTAAGTTTCTTCCAGAATATTGTTGCCTCAACCATGTTTTTTCTTTGCGTGCGGGTATTAATCGAAAAAGTATTGGTCAAGTAAACGAGCTAATAATTAGAGCTCGATGAATTGGAAAGTGTGGTCCAACAAATAATTAATTTTTTTCTTAAATTAAATAAAATTAGATAAAAGTGAGCATACGTTTCATTAATAAAATTAAAGTGTATTTACTCATATAGATCTACAAATTGTTAATAAAAATGTTGCAGAAATTTTGGTAAGATGCTGTAATAACTAAGTCATACCATAGTTGAAAAAAGAAGCTGCATTTTAACAAAACTTTTGACTTGTGCCCGCTTATAATTCTTCAATAAAACTTAATTTACTTTATATGTTACTTTTTAAACAAGCTATTATACTTCGCTGGCTATTTGAAATTTACGGTCATTATCCTTGAAAACCACTATCTCTTGACAACTTGGTCATTTTTGTGGCACACATGATCGTCCAGATAAACAAGGCATCAGTCGAACTGTGTCTAAATTTCATACCACATATTTTCCAAATGATGCAATGACACCAACAGCTAAAAAGGAATTAGCATGATGAAAGTGTGGAAGAAGATCCACACTAGGATGTAGTACTGTGTCTAGCCATTGAGAGAAAAATATTTCTTAAAGATCTATGCCTACAGCCATTTAAGATTTAGCTGGTGCACAAATGTTAATGTCTTGTGATGAATAAAAGTATTTTTTAAAATAAATTTTAAGGTTTTGTACAGGGTATCTGGCGGGAAGGTATACTTTGTTTGTTAGCGTCGTAAATGGTCTTGTGGAAGAAGCTCTTGTGTCAACTGAATCTTATATGGAAACAAATGGAAATCCTTGTGCAAAATTGTGGCCAAAGATTTTCTTTGAAGACCAAGCTCCTGAGCACGGCGTCGAATAGAGGTTGATGGATTATTTTGCACACTTTCTTGAGCAGTAATATTTTCAGCCTATTTTGCAGTACGTTGTAGTCCATGCTTGGGCCTATCACCTACAGACTTGATAAATAGTGCGTTTTGTTAGCACGTTGTTTCTCCCAAAAATTTCACATAAATTTCTCATCGTCACAGTAAGCGATGATTAATTTTGGTAAAATGTTTTAACGATTAAAAAACACGTTGGCTTATCAAATATTTTTCCATAATAAATTTGCCACGTGTCTACTTCACGACTGCCAAATATGAACTGTCAAGACTAATGTTTAGTATACCTTCCCGGCGGACACCCTGTATTATTGGTCTTAAAAAAACATTAAATTGAATTTAATGAACCATTGCGTTGCGTCAATCATTTTGTTTATTTTTGAAATAATTTTAAAGAAAGATTCATGTTAATTGAAAGAAAAGTGTAATTTTTCTTTAATGTTTATACATCACAAGAAATAAAATTGCAGTAGGTGTAATCTTCTCTTGCATTTTATTCATCATTTTATTTTTATACTTTCAATTTTATAATTTTTTTTTTAAATCTTAATAAATGGAATTATTAATAGCAATTTAAATTATTTAATTAATGTGTATGTAAATCGTTCAATAATTAAAAAAATGAATTTATTTAAGTTAACATACGAATGTTATCATTTGATCATCATTGTCATTTTTTTTCTTCCACAAGAGCGCCATCATCATAATCTTCATGTTTGTTACAGTTTTATTGACTCGCTCTGTCGAACTATAACTCATTTAAAAGACGACCTTGAGATTATTACTGGTTTGATAACAAAACAGCAGAAGAAGCAGAAAAAAACGACTTCAAATCACCCATATGCGTTAATAAAATTTTATTTTTGAATGTTAATATTTTCTGCTTCACTTTTTCATTTTTATTTCAGTTGTCTTGGCTTTTTTTATTTTATTTTATTTGGATTTAGTTTTTTAAGTTGTTGTGTGTAATTAAAAAGAGGTTTTTATTGTTCACACATAAGCACTTGCATTTGCGTTCGCATGTGTGTGTGTGTGTGTAAATATTTTGAGTTCATTATTAATGTCATGTTAATCAATTTGGTAACCATAACCTAATTTTTGTTTTTGTCTTTTCAGCCACTTAATGTAGTTTTGAATTTTGTTATTGTCGGTCTTTTCTTTTTTTTTTTTGTTTCTTTATAATAATGACGCTCATGCTAAAGATGAGGATCACAAAACTATTACAACATTTTTGTTGCAATTTGTGTGTTAATAAATTAATTACACTTTAAAAATTTCGTTTATTAGAGTTTAAAAAACACCCCAAAACATTTTATAATAGATAATAATATTTTTGGTAATCCTCATAAGGAAACAAATTATGCAATATTTGAAAAGCAACAGTTTAGTTTAATAAAAAATTTTATTTCATTTAAGCTGAAAGCATTTTTTAAAATTTTGTATTTCTTTCTTAACCCTGTTTAGTTTGATTACATCAAAAACAAAATTTCAGAAAAATCATTTCAATTTATGATACGTTTCATTTTTTAATTTAAGATTGTAATCTAATTGTTACAACAAAAAAAAAAAAATATAAGATTTAGAAATTTTTAATTAAAAAAAAATTTGTATATATCAAAATTGTAAATTTATTTATAATATATATTTTTTTAATAAATAAAGAAAAAATTTTGCTTAATCATTATTGATAGTTTATTTTTTGATACTCTTGTTTGAATCAAAAAAAAAAAAAAAAAAACACGGTTTTTTGTTTACAAATTTGCTCATTAAAATTGTACTTCTGTATTTAAAAACTAAACTTAATTTCCTTTAAACTTTTAAATGATTTCTAAGCAAAATAAATTTTCTTGCACAAAAAAAATTTAATGTTGAACTGAAAATTACTTAACTAAACGTCACAGATTTTATTTACGGTAGGAGAAGAAAATTGTTTTCTGCATAAAAATGTACCCAATAAAACGTATTGGTAAATATTGTTTTAATTCAGGAAGTGCTGTTCTAAGTCATGATTTTTTCTTAGTCGGCACATTGCACTTCACCCGCTTAAAGATACATAATAAAACAGATATTTAGGGCATTTACACAGTAGTCATAAAGTCATATGTTTTAAAAAACAACATGAAAAAATATGACTATTGTAAGCAACTCCTTATAACTCTTTTAAATTTGATTATATTGAGTACTTATGACAAAGTATTAAACACAGTAGAAATAGTTATTTTTAATAAAAATAAAAAAAAATTTTAAATTATCATAAAATAATATGACTTTAGGACTTTATGAGTGATACAAAACTACTGTGAATTTCCAATTGTTAAAGAAAAGAAGTGTTTATTCCCAAGTATTATAGAAATGCAAGATTACGCCATGCGCATGGTTTCCGTTAGGTGACATAGTTTGTCGCAAACAAAAATAATTAATTTCTCTATAGTTAATTATTTAGCTGTAAATTATTAGCCAATAGAAAAATAAAGCGTGAGGTCATTTGTGCTACATGTTAAGAAAATATAAATTTTATGTGCGGGATGGCATAATCTATTTACGGTGAAATTGCAGAGCTTTTTCTTCAATGTTTTCTGGCAGCTCTCCTACTTGTTATTAAAAAAAATGCTTGTTTCTTAAGTCTTTTGTTTGCTTTCATGAATTTTTTGCGGTTTCTTCATAAAAACAGCAAATAGAAATTCAAGTAACTGAAAACAGTTGCTTAAATTTTCTTAAATTTTGAACGGCGATTTAAATTTTTACTTAAATTTATTCAAATTTGCTTTAACTTTCGAGATATAAAAGAAGTTTTATTTATTAAAAAAAATACAAAATTTCGGCTTAAAATTTTCTTTAAGTCATACCTGCATTGTGCAGTAGTTTTAAAGTATTGTAGCAGTTAGGTTTTATGCTAAGTTTGAAAAAAAAAATATTTCAAATAAGTAAATACCAAAAACTTGTTATGTTTTCAAAAACTGTCCACCTTGGGCAATACAAAAACCTTAGGCACCACACACAAAATTTCATTTTCTTGCCCTGTGTTATTTCAAGATTCATTTTCAGTTAAGGCTTTGAAAAAAAATGCTAAGCTGAAAATAAAAAAATTTTTTTTTGGCAGCTTTACAAGTTTATATAAACTTAATATAATAATTTTATTAAATTATTCGATCTTTTTAATTTATTTTTATCTATAAAAATAAATTTCCCTAAAGAAGACCTTAAAAAGTAAGTCAAAATATCGGAAAATTAAGATAAAAACACATTTTTTCATTAAGATCTTAAGCTTGAATAATATTAATTAATAAACTTAATTTGTTTACAAACATTTTATTTAAAATTTTTTTAAATTGAAAAAAAAAACTTTACTGGTGGTTGTCAACTCATGAATTAGTTTTATATATTATTTTATTTTATTTTTATTATATTAAGAACATTTCATTTGCTTTCAATGTGATTTCTTCATATAAACAAAATTTGTCAAACAGTTAATAATCAAGTATTTTTTTTCTTAATTTTTTCTTGAATTTATTATTTGGTTACACAAAAATAATAATTTTCTCTATATTTTTCATACTTGAATTAAAAAAATACATAAGCAATTTGTAAGGCAATCATAAAAATTCCTTTCATATTTTGAGTATTAAAATGTTGCTCAAATAAGCTGTAGAAGTTTCTATTTTGATTTATTTTTTTGTAAATAAATTAAATTAAAAATAACAAATCAGACAAATATATAGTACCAATCCTTAGCTATTGGGCCTCCACTGGTTGATATAAAAAATCCATATATATATAAATTGTTAAGACAATTTTATTACTATTTACAAATAAATTATTTTAAAGCTTTTAATTGCGGCTTGGCCGTAAAATAATACTTTTTTAACGTAAGTATTCTTGTAGTTTTCTGTAAGCTGGATTTTATGTGTAAACATGCAAATAAAAATATAAATACAAATTTGTTTATGCTTACATAAGATTTTATATTCAGATTCTAGAAAAAATAACACTGTCTCTATTCGTTGATTTTTAAAAGTCTCTTAACGCGAACGATTTAATTTTTTAAGAAATAAAAAAAAATTATTTAATAACCCTGTCAAACTCTTAAAATACGAGTTCGTTTAAGTCCAATTCATAACTGGTTTAAAATGTATGTACAGAGTATCTCAGTAAGAGTGCACTTTTTCATTTCATCGATTAAAAATAAAATTAAAAATAACAAAGTCCATTTAGGGTTAAAAAATATGTGTTTTTATTTTTAAATGCAAAGGTATTTTCATAATGAGATACCCTTTATTTACAAGATACAACCAGTCGAACTTAATTTTTTCTTGTGAAAGCAACTATAACTTTTTATAATTGAAAATAAAATTTCAATTTCTTCGTTTATATAAAATAAAATAAAATTTAAAAAAAAATTTAGTTTGTATAAACTAAAAATTTGTTAATATAAATTAAACAAAAAAAGAAAAGGCTGAACCTATGACTAAGAGGTCACAAAAGTTTAAAATTTATACAATTTTTTTTTGTTGGTTTCTTAACTTAAAACTAAATAAAATCAGCTCTTTTATATTTTTGCCAAGAGTTTTATTTTTTTATTTTTAATATTATTTATTTGTACATTCACATTGCATTTTTAAAAGCTTTGCAAGTTAATGGGTTTTTACTGAAAGCTGTTAAGTGTTTTTTTTAATCACTCAATGTTTAAGATTTGAGTGGTATTTAATTTGTTTGTTTGTGTAGGTAGCATTTTATTTATTTTTTATTTTTGTGAGTAACAGAAAGAGAGTGAGCAAGGGAGAGATTGGTGTTAATGCCAACACCAACAAATACCAACTGTTTTGGAAAATAGTCTGCTACTAAAAAGCCAAGAATTTAGCTTTATTTCATGCTTTTGCCCCCAATGAGCAAATTATATCTTAACACTCTTACGTTTAATGGTGTAAAAGCTTAAGCTTATATGACCAAATGTATATACTTGTGTTATGGATGCAGTCGTCATTGATGTCTATTAAAAATAAGGGGAGCTTGTGTAAGTTTAACAAACTCTAAGCTGTATCGAGACCCCCTCGCCAAAACGGGTGAGCAAGTATGAAAGAAAAACATTTTGTTTGCTGGTGTTGGCTAATGTATTTGTATTGGTAATATGCCTGGCTTTGGGTTTATTGTAAGCGCAATTTTTGGCTACTGCTAAATCACAGACAAAACTTATGTCTGCAGTCATTTGCTTAAAGTTACTGAACGTAGTAATAACAGACATTTTTGCTCATCATAGTTGCTCCTGCAAACAAATTTGCGTGTCGTGTTTGTAAATTTGGTACTTTTTTGTAATTTTTATATTTTTTGGATTTAATTTTTCTTAAGCAAAATCTTAAAAATTTAATTCATTTTAAATTTATATTTTTCTTATTTCTTTGCAGTTTTTCCTTAAATAAGAAATAAAAACAAAAGAAAAGTTTTTCCTTTAGTGAAATTTTTTTGTTAAGCCAAAATAGCATGTTTGTGTGTGTAACATAAATTTCTTACAAGCCGACAAGTATTGAAAAAGAGCCAACCAAAGAGCCAAAACAAAATACAAACGCTTCGCACAAAGAAATAATAAAGCGTAAACCAGAAGAAAACTAAATTTACTTAATTGAACAAAAGCGTAAAAAAAAAATTAAAAAATTCAACAGCGTTAATAGCTAACAAAATGCAATCACTAAAGTGCAGTCTAAGTCTAGTTATTGCATTGGGCTTATGTCACATGTGCATGGCCATGCCAGGACGTTATATACGTGCAGCCAATGATGAAGCTTTAGTGACAATACAGCTTGCTGAAAACGAACAAGACTTAAATCCCATAAATTCTGAGGTATGTTTTTTTTTGTAAATTTTATTTTAATTAAAATTTAAGTTTTTGTTTTAAAATTTTGGCTTGTGAAATTAACAAATATTTAAAATTGGTTGCTTAAACAAAAACTTTTTAACTTTTCGTTTTTGTCAATGACTTTTTATCACAAAAGTAAAAAGGTCAGCTGTCAGTTTGCTTTAAGACAGGACCTGAGCTTTATGCTTTATGCTTTATGCATTTGCTATTTATATCTTTTAATATTTAAATTTTAATATAAAAATGTATAGATTTTAAATTCATTTACTTAAATTATTTTTGTTTAAAAATTTTCTATTTAAAATCAATATCTGTTTTGTTTTGTGTCTGCGGCAGTTACATGTTTGGTAACATTGCCAGCTGTGACTTTTTGTGAGCTTTATTTATTTTCTTTTGCATTTTGCCATTTAATTTCTGTTAATCAAATCACATTTTTTCCATTGTTTTTTTTTATAAAAAGTGAATGCTTATGTATTGCAGTTTAAATTAATGGATTAATTTTTATTTATATAATTTACATTCACTTTGTTTACTTTTTATTTTATCTAGTGTAAGAGAATTTAATTAATTTAAAATTTTGTGTTTTTTCATTGTGGGAAAATTTTAAATGTAATTCTATACGAAAAAAATGTAATTACAATTAAAATGCTTTTGGTTCGGCTTTTGTGAAACTCTTTAACATTTTTTCTAAATAAGTAATTAATAAGAAATTTGTTTATATATTAAATTATTTGTTTTTCTGAAAGTTTCCACTTTAAAATATTTCTTTTTTTATTTAAAACTAATGCCTTATGAGACAAGTTTGTGCCTTTTTAAAATGAATTATTAGCAGCTTACCAATTTAAAACAACAAACTAAATAAATTCTGTAACCGGAATTAACTGCTATAGTTACTTTACTTAAGGGAATTTTTCAAGTTATTCTATTATAAGCCAAACCTAGCTGAGCTACTTTTCTTCTTACTTAAAAGCAATTAACTTTATCTCATTTATTGTGGGCGTGATGAAAATTAAGAAATCTACGTGCTGTTTCAATTTGGCTTACCATAGGGTTCGGTGTAGTTTAACTGTATCCAGTACCACCTTATTAAAGGCCAACACAGTAAATTGAGTAGTTTAATGCACTGAAAAGTAAGAGCAAGATAGAGACAGCGTTTTGACTGACATGAGAAGGAAGTCTTTAATTTCGTAATGAGCTTATGGACTTATGGAGAACTTGTAACATTATGATAGTATCGAAATAGGTCTATTTTGACTCTTATCCGCTCTTAATTTTAATTCTAGAGATATATATTTCCTTTAACTAGGAGCGTAGGACCAACAATTTATTTTTGGTTTCAGTAATCAAGTAGAAGTTAGTCCTGGTTTACTAGTTCTGTTGGTAGAGCTGCTATCTTGGCCTATGAACCTGCCATAAAATTGTTTGTTCCAAGTTAGAAGCCCCCTGTAGCACCACTGACCTGTGGGTCAAATACTAATTTTTTGTAGTTGGATTGTTTTTGGCTGCGATGCTCACCTTACCAGCATGGGAGGCCCTGCTAGTAGCTTCGCTACCTCTGGCTTCACTGTCAGTATCCTTGTACTTACTGAGCCCCCTCCTCGTGGCAAGACAACATAGCATTACAAAAGGGGGAAGAGAGAAAAATCAGATTAAAAAACAGCAGAAGCAAAAACTCGTTTATGACCTTTATAAATTAAAGTTATTCATTGCTAGTTTTCACTGAGTTACGCAGCCCTCCAAATTCCGTAGTAAGACCGCAAAGAAAACTGCTCGCTAAGGTAGAGCCAAGTGCACGGCAGAAGAAGAGAAAGAATATATTCCATACAGGCATGTTCTGAAATCACGGTGGTTTTAAATCACGAACGATTTAAAATTTACAATTTGTTTACAATAAAATTTGCTCCGAAAATGAAGAAGAAGATCTGAAAATTACGAAAAATATAAACAAAAGCAAAAAAATTGTCTACACAAAATAAAGGATATTTTTAAATTAATAAATTTTGCGTTTCCGTTGTGAAAAATAATTAATTTTTTAACAAAATCTAATAAAAAACAATTCAACTTAAGTGTACTTAATCATTTTGTTAACGAATTCAAAGCAAAATGCTTAAAATGCTCCAAGTGATTTGATATCATAAGGCTGACCGGTTTTAAATCACGACATGTCAAATCATTTTGTGCGCAGAACACCTTTTTTGTGCTTTTGAAATCACATTTAGAAAAAGTGCTTTTCAGAATATGCCTGATAGTCAGTCTTGACAGCAGATTAAAGAAAATTTTCCTTCTTTTTGAGCGGCGCAGCTATGATATATATTATTGGTTATGTTTTTCGAAAGTCTCTTTTTTAAGATTCTTAAATTTTTTTTGTCACTCATTCTCAGAAAAAAATATTTGGTCACTCATGGTCATGACATTTTATATTTGTCAAGCATCCTTTCTCAGGCTCATAAGCTCTAGAAACTGTAATTAAAAATTCGACTACCACAACTCACAATTGAAATTGTTTTCTTATAGTATTAGAACATAAAAGCCTTTAGACAATTCCTTAACTCCGCTCATCAATGCGTTTTGATTAATTTTTTTTAAAAGAAAATTATTTAGAACGTGAAAATTTTTACAAAATTTCATATTTCCGTTCAATAAAGAGTTTTAATATTTCTTCTTTAAATCATATACAGTGAAACTTCGATATAACGCATCTAAAAGGGATCAAAAAATACTTCATTAAAGCTTTTGATTCGTTATAAATATATATCAGTGAAACCTTGGTGTAACGAAATTGAAAAAAATACGAAAAGTCTTTGTTATACGCGAGTACCTACAGTTTTTTATATCCAAATTCTATTTTACATGAAAATGCTGTTTAATAAAAATTTACTTTTCAAGAGTTAAAATAAAAATGAAACACTTCGTTGTATAGAGGATATAGAATCAACACTTCGTTATGTAGAGGCTTTTTATAACGAGACTTTAACGACTTACATACTTAAAATGTTATAAATATGTACATATTTCTCAAGTATGATTCCGAAAGAATACTTCGCCATATATAAGTTTTATAGCTCGAAATTTCTTCGTTATAGCTCTCGAACATTTCTATGAAAAACTTTGCAATTATTAGGTTTTTTCAAGAGACTCAGCAAAAAAATGCGTTATATTGAATTTTTCGTTATATCGAAGAGTCACTGTATAATAAATTGTAATTTATTTTCATTACAAAAGAAAATATTTACTTCCTGTGTTAATTTCTTTTAAGAATACATTACGAGAGAAGCTTTTCCTTTTTAGTGATGATATTGATTACTGAAAACAGAATACTTATTCATATAATTGCAATTATGCGAGTTTATTGAAGTTTATTTTATACAGAATCTTATTTTTTTTTAAACTCCTGCCAAACATTTATTTATACAATCTTGAAACTTGACTTAAAAAAAAATTTTTTTCCCTTGAAATAATAAATAAAAAGTCTAGTATACAAATGCTACACAGTTGACAGTGAAAACTGAGGTTATTTAAATTTTCATATTTTTATTCAAAAGTTGAGCTGTGCAAGTGTTATAAGTCCACTTTCAGAAAAAAATTACTTAAGGGTAATTTTAGTGAGATGGTGTCTATATGTTACTAAAATTAACGGTAATTAATTAAAAAAATGGACTTGTATCAATTTCAAAAATAACGGTTTATTTAAAAGATTTTGTTATTAACTTTTATTTTTAAATAGTATTAAAATTCATTTAATTTTTTTGTTTCTAATGGAGGCCCAATTAAATATTGGGTGCGTTCACAAGACGTAACTGTTGTACAACTCTTGAGTCTTCGTCTTAGATATGAAGATGAGCAATTCCGCTCAACTCAACAATTTTTTTAAATCAAAATATATTTGAGCTACCTAAAGTTAACATGTTGTGTGTTGTGTCAACTAAATTTAAAACAACACTTTCAACATCGGTCAAGAAATAATCCATTACAAATTCTGATTTATGCGTTAAAGTTAACGAAATTGGTTTAGTTGATTTAAATTATTTTATTATTATTTATTTTGTATTTTTTTCCTTTTTTTCTCAATTGTTTACATGTATCAGCCGTTCATTTAGTATCATACTCATCAAATCATTTCTAAGGTGTAACTGTGTAGCATTGTCACTCCAGATTTACAATAAAAACTTTAAAATGTTTTCAAAATTGCTTTCTAGGTGCTTTTAAAAATCACAAAATGTTCAGTTGCCTTCAAAATCAATGCTTTTGAACATTTAATATTTGGAAAAAAAAAAAACGATGAATATTAATTAAAAAATAGTCTTCGGCCAATTATTACTTACCAAAGTATGTAAGTACATTGTTCATAACAGAACATTCAGTAGAAACTATTTGATAATGTGACATGAATTTGAAAAAAAATAATTTCAATGTTTGGAATTCACCTATCAAGGCTTAGTTGTCAGTCAATAAAAAAGTATAAAAAACTTAATTAAAAACTTGCATTTGAAATGTTGTCTACTAATTCATTTTTATGAATTCTTAAAATATTTGTAAGTGAAATGTTGCATAATAACTGTTTTTAACTTTGACTTTTTAGGCTTCTTATGTTATTATTTTATAAATTATTTTCCTTGAGAAAGACATACGAAGGCGTGTCGAAATATTGGAATTTAATTTAATAATAAATACAAATAAATAAAAAGACATAAAAGCTTAAAATATATTTATTTATTTATTATTATTTTTTTATATATAAAAAACGAAAAAAAACTTTTCAAATTTATTAACTGATGACTGTATAAAAATAAATTGAAGATTAAGTTAGTGGTTTGGATTTTTAGTCATACTTTTTTTTAATAAAACATTTAAAAAAAATGTAATATTTATTATATTAAGCTGATTTAACAAACTTTTTATTAATAATTATTTTTTAATTTAATTAAATTTTTAAGTGTATAAAGATAAAAAAAGTTTCTTTTTTTCTTCTTATTGTGTATGTCTTAATTTTTCTTTAACTTTACATTTATTAACTGAATCTTTGAAATTAATTTAGGCAACAATAAATTAAGCTTTGAATTAATTGTAATATTAATAATTAATCAAATCTTAAATCTTATATTTTCAATTCAACTCCATTCAGCGCTGCACAAAATGGCAATTGGTACCCTTCAGCTATTTTGTGACCGCATCAGGGAAATTAATGTATTCTTTTAATCAATGTTTTTAAAATTTTAACTGATAAACGGTTATAAATCAAGCTAACAAACATGTACTTAATTTATCATCTTTGTAAATGTGCTTGTCAATACATCCGACTTATGATTAACTGCCTCGTTTTGCTTACCTTTACGTGAAGAAATTAAAACAAAATATTTTTTATGCACATTTAAATCAAATTGTTAATTAAGTTTGAAAAACTTTAGAAAACAAAATGCTTAAAAAAAACTCCAATAAATGCCACCTTATTGTGTGTTATACCAGTTGAGTTTTGTTGTCGTAGGTCGTCATTAGAGCTGGTGACTTGCTTTTGGTTTTTAAATTTTGTTTTGTTTTCTGCACATTTTTTTGAGGTCTGTGAAATTAAGGTTTTTATTTATTAAAATTTTTATCAGGTTTAGCAGCAACACACCAAAAAATTCAACTTAATGTTGTTGTGTTTTTTAAAATAGTGGTGTACACTACTTATTTGTGTGCTGTTTCTTTTTATTATAATTTTTGTTTAGTTTTTGTAATTTATTTTTATTAACCTTCGATCACAGCACAGTAGTGATACCCAGCCAGTATTTGGAAGTTTGTTTTTTCAAAAGTTACCTTTATGAGTCCTATTCGAGCACTTTTCTTGATTAAAAACTTATTAATCACTTAGAGGGTTCACACTTGGCAAGTGACTTGCGCAAATCTTTTGCGCAGCTCTTGTGTTTGTGTTGCTGAGAAGAGAATTCTTACTTTTTCAGTACTCGAAAATTTGTTTTGTTCTTTTAATTTGGTGTGTGTGTATTTAATTGACTTGTTTATGTTTTGAACTGTGAATTATAAGCAACAGAAAACAAAAAAATTAAATTTTTGAATGGTTGGGCAAGTCCAAAAGAAAATAAAAAAATATTAAAAACCTACTTGTGCAAGTCTCTAATACGTTTAGAAAAACAATCAAAAATGATTGACGCTAATGATTTAAAAGTGTTTTATTTAAATTGCAAATTGGTCATCGAGAAAAGGGTCGAACATGATTTTAAACTAACAAAAAAAAATCTATCATAAATTACTTATCAAAAAGAGTCGCGGGTAGGGCAGCATTTTCTCTTGACAAAAGTACCTTTTATGGTCATAATATAGTGCATAATCTGTTTTTTTTTTAAGTGTAGATTTGATTAAAAATCTCCAAAAATGCTGACTAGTTATTAGAATGTAAACAGTTCAATATATTTTTCTAATTTGTTATTGGTTGAGAAATATTTCAAAGAGAATTTTCTAAGCTGTTATCAAAGTTATCATATTTTTTATTTATCAAAAAAATTTATTTTTTAAGTTGACATTAAGGTAAATTGAACTTTTATCATAAAAGCTTTTTAAAAATTTTATTTAAATATTATATTATAAATTAAGTGAATACTGCTCCTATAACAAAAAAAAAAAAAAAAAAAAAAAATAATGGTAAAGGCTATACTATACTATTTGGCCATTCGATCTGTCAAAAGTAAGATAGTGAGTAGATATTGTGAGTATTTGTTAAACATTTTTTTTGATAGGTGTGTACGGTTTTCTCATTTGATAAAAAATAATAGTTTGTGTTTTTTTATTGTTGATCTTTTTTGTAACCATGCGTAGCAACATATTCGTACTATTGTATAGGATACTGAATCATGGCCTTATCTACGAAAATTTTTTAAAAATTTTATATATGTAAGTTAAATTTTGAGTGAAAAATTTTTGGAAATAATTAGCATCATCTCCATAAAAATAGAGCCTCCCATAAGAAATAGGGGCCTATTCAGCTAAATGTGAATGAAAGCTTTTTTCGTGTAATTCTATTGAAAACAAAAACAAATTTTTGTATATTGTTTTTGTTTGCCTTACAATTATACGAAAGAAGTTCGTATTTATTTAAAAAGGTAATTAATATCTTTTGTTGTATCGGGGGCTTTTAAAATTTTTTAATGGGTATAATTTTCGTTTTATTTGTTTTTATTATTCTTGCATTTTATTAAGTAACTATTGTTAGTGGTTTTAATAGTAGAGTTGCCAGAAATTAAAAAAAATTTTTTAGCAGAAATCTGTAAGAAAATTAATTTGAATTTGATATAAGATTTTAAATAAAATAAATTAATTATTCTCAGCGCTGCTAAGAGTATTGTTACACATAATAAGAAAAAACAGAAAAATTAAAAAAAAATTAATTTGCAAGAGCTTTTTACTGGGCTATTCAGCAATGAGGAAGGAAACATTTTCACCAATGTTGCAATAAAAAAGCGTTTTGGAGGAAAAAATAAAATAAAATGATTTCAGAATATTGTTGCTTACTTCAACTGGATACTGATAAAAAAAAAACGGCTTAACTTTTTTGAGTGGAATGGTCAAAAATTGTATTTTTGTAAAAAATTTTGTTTCAATAAAAAGTTTAATAACTCAAAAACATATTATAGGAATTCAAAAAAAGTTGGGTTTTTCGCATAAATAAACTTAGTTTGATAATAAATTATAAAATTGTACGATTCCTTTATAAAATACTGTGTAAAAATATTTTCAAAGTTGGGTTTAACTCATAAATAAACATATTTTGAAAATAAGACAAAAATTATACGTCTCCAAAATTGAAAACTGTCAAAAAAATGTGTTTGGTTGACAAATAAGCACAGATTTAACAAGCTAACTTAAATATTATTCTTATATACCATTCAACTGGCCTCAATTTTTTCTTTATAAGTCTGCTGAGAATCTGATATTCAACTAAGTTACTGGATTATAAGTGCATAAATGTAAGAAAAACAGGCATTTAACTCATAAGTCAAGATTTGTTAGGTATGTGGCAAATTCCAAAAACAGATTTTTGATGTACTCGACAACACCTACCAGAACAATAATATCACTTCCCAATTATTTGCACTTCATTCTTTTTTGTTTCACCATGTAATATATTATTTTTTCTTAAAATTTTAAAATAAGTAATAAAAAATAATTTAATAAATTATTTGTAATCAAAAAATTTAACAAAAATCAAAACTACTAAAATTAGCTATGGATTAAGTATTCCAACGTTTTGCCAAGAATTTATAAAACCCACTGAAGCTTCCGTCAAATTGTTCATCTGGATATGTGTTCGTTCTTAGTACTTATGGTACTAAATAAACAATTTGAATGATTCTCATCATGGAAAATAATGCATTTGGGAAACCAAAATAATTAAGCACCATAAAAGATAAAGATAAATTTTTATTTATGAAATAAATTTTTTTCTAACTACTTAATAATTTGTTTAGGAAAGCCATTAATTATTAATGGGCAAAATTAATAATCTGGCAGAGCCACTACTTTGCATATTTTTCTCTTAAATTTTAAATAAAATATTTCTTGGATATACGTTTGTGCGTGAGAGTGTAAATATATGCTCTCACACTACTTTCAAGGTCGTTATTTTAAAAATGATGACAAAATATAATACAAAAGCAGTAATATACACATGAGCATGTGTTTATGGCCCATTTTGAAGAAGGTGAAATAAAATAAATAGCTCTCACAGTAAAATAAGTCATTAAAATTTGTTTCTTAATAAAATTTGATTTGATTAAGTGAACTATTAAAAAAATAAAAAAAAAATAAAAATAATAAGTTTAAAAAAAAATTATTATGCTTAAGCGCGACTTAAGCAAAATAAAGGATATCTATATTTTACTAAAATACTGCTAACATATTTTTTTTTTTTTAAAAGTAGACTTACATCCATTTTAAAAAATGACAGCTTATATATTTGTTTTCAAAAAACAAGCAGCCTGTAACAGGCTTTAAACGAAAACTGACGGAGGTGCCGGGTACCTGATAGTAAACAGACAGTCTTTCACCTTTTCAGTGAGTGCACGGCTCTTATACGTTTCTCGGGTTACATCTAATGAACGGACTACCTGACTTATCCAAAATTTCACAATATGTAGAAGCTTTATATAACGCTGCTTTGATATTGCTTGAGCACGCTTGGGAAGTCAGTCTTCTTATACAAAAAAAAAATAACTTCGATTGTAGAAATTGAAATTGTTAAAAGTCAATAATTCAATTTAGATAATAGAATTTTTTTTGTTGTGGTGATAGCATTCCGGTAGCAAAGCCAAACATATTATTAAAAAAGCCATGTTATTGACTGTATAACTGACTACAAAAATTTAATTACCTTGACTAAATTAGAATGAGTAGCGGGAACAAGTCACCCGATCACTGCGACCAAAATAGAAATATTGTGATACGCTGAGCTTTTTACTGTAAACAAATTCAGTTGCTACAACCGAAGTTATTTTCTGCGTGTAGTACATTGTTTTTAAGTCCGTTTAGTAAATAGTTTCGCTAGTATCGTGATAAAGAAAAACGTTTTTTTTTTTGTAAAAATAAGCTAATAAATACTTATTAGGGTCCCATTAAGAAAGAACTTTTTCATTTCATACTGTAAAAGCGATTGCTTCACACGTTGTATAACATAACGTAACGTCATTGGAATTAAACAAAAAAAAAATTATTATAATTTTGCTTAGACTCACTTCCTTTTCCATAGATATTAAAGACAAATAAAAGCTAGAAAGAAAATTTACAAGTGCTGAAAACAAAAAAAAAAGTTGGTTCTAATTTCCGAACGATTGCAACTTTCCAATTTATAAGAGTTCTCATTTATGTGTATCTATTTCGTTTTTTATATAATATTAAATTAGTAAGTGAAAATACATTCAATTTAAATTTTTTTTTTACAAAAGAGAATTTATATTATTTCTTTGTAAGGTGTGTATAAGCTTGACATTTTTAATCTTGTTCTATATTTCTTATAATTGCCATAAAGCCTTGAATGTTTTTCCAATCAGTGTTCACATTTACATAATTTATAAAATATAAAACACAATTTTTTATAATTTAATGTTTAATACTGGTTTAACTAAGCAAGATAACAGACATTCTTGCAGCGGATATTAGGTCAAGTTTAACTGCGATCGTTTAATACAATTAAATCAATGTTTCATAAATCAAACATACAAGATACATTTGTGATTTGTTTAGTTTTTTTTTACTCTTTAGCGTGGTAATGAAATATATAAAAAAATTACTTTTTCTTAAATGTTTATGTAAATAAGAATGTAAGATTCAAGTTCGAATTTTTTTGTAGTGTTTTGATGTAAGAACTGAGTTGTTGGATATTTTTTATTTCACATTGCGTGTTTAGTTTATTCATGCTTTCTAAATGCAGTTTGTGGAGTTTAGTAAGTTTATTTAGGATAAAGTTAATGATGTTGATTACACAAGTTCGCAAATTCAACTCAACTTTTGTATCAGAGCAGCCGAAAACTGCTACTAAAGTAAAACCCCAAAGAAAAAAGTCTAATGGTGTTAAATCGCACGATCTAGGCGGCCAATTCTGGCCTCCAAAACGCGAAATAACACGACCGGGAAATGATTGATGCAGCAATTGAATTGTTTCTCTGGCTGTATGACATGTGGCGCCGTCTTGTTGAAACCACAAGTCCTCCACATTCATTTCTTCAATTCTAGGCAAGAAAAAACTGGTTATCATTTCACGATACCGAACACCATTGACTGTTTGCGCTTGACCTGTCTCATTTTCATAAAAAAGGTCCAATGATTCCTCCAGCTCAAAAACCACACCACACAGTGACACGTTGAGGATGCATTTGCTTCTCGTGAATCACTCGAGGATTTTCCTCACCCCAAATGCGACAATTCTGCCTATTGACGAAGCCATCAAGATGGAAATGGGCCTCGTCACTAAAGATGATTTTATCGTCAAAATCAGCATTTTCATGTTGTTTCTCTAATACCCAACTAACGAACTCCCTTCGCTGTCCATGGTCAGCTGGCTTCATTTCCTGAGTCAATTGAACTTTGTATGCATGAAGATGCAAATCTTTCGTCAAAATTATCTGCATAGTGGGTTTGGAGACACCAATTTGCTGAGCTCGGTATCGAATTGAGGTGGATGGAGTTTGAGCGGCATCATCATGTACAGCTGCGACATTTTCGGTCGATCGACCTGGTCGAAGGCGCATTGTTGTCTTTACATCACTAACAGACCCAGTTTCGGCAAATTTATCCATTAATCCCTTTACAGTTGACTCTTTTGCAGCATTTTGCGAACTGTAGCCGCAAAACTTTCACCATTTTGGTAAAACAATTTCACAATGAGAATGCGTTGTTCATTCGAGTAGCTCTCCATTTTTACTAACCTCGTACCTTCTACTAGCAAACAATAACAATTGCTCAAATGTCAAGCAATGACACTTCGAATGGCGCCAAATTTAAATCTTGCGTTCTTGTTGGGACACCCTTTATTTTTAATGTTATGTGCCGAAAGGCATCCGAATAGTTTTCAATATTAAAATGTTGCTTGGGAAGTTTGTTTATTCAGTTCAATGTTTACTGAGTTTTTTGGAACTATTGACAAATAATTCTTATTTAGTCAACAAAATTTTTATATATATAAAAAATTGAATTTCTTTTGCTTTGTCTATTTTTTGTAAATCGAAAAACACCATTCTTAATAGTTTTATTATTTCGGACTTCATTTTATCAAGATAAAACTAATGATGTTTCTTAAATCCCAGGCGAAAACTTACTTAAAATAAATTAATACACTGATATTTTACTATGTGTTCAACTTATCATTAAACTTTTATGAATACTTTGCATAAAAATAAAAAGCAGTAATAATTTTTGATGTGTTACTGCTAACAGCATATTTAAAAACGAGTGAACAAAAGGCAAGCAGTTGTGAAAAAGCAGACACTGCAAGCAATATGTTGATGATTGAAAACACAACAAAAGCAGTGAGAAGATTCATATAAGAAAAAAAGGGAATCACCTCCTGTACATCTCTGGCACCATTACATATCCGTGATATATTTCAGCAGTGGATGCTGCTCAAGAAAAATAATACTATATATGTGCTGCATTCGGTTATAAAATTTAAAGAAAATCGTGTTCAAAATATACTGTCAGACATAGAAAGAGAAAAATTATAGCTCGCGATAAATGCTGGAGTATTAAAAGTAGGCTCTAAACCAAATTGTGTAACTGGCTAGATTCCAAAATATTTTTGACTACTCGATATATGGAGTCACGAAACTATGGAATATTCTTTCTCACGTATTTATTGTCCAATATAAATATAAAATATGAAAAAGTTTTTAGCAAAATTTTAAAATGTTTTTTAGTTTTTATACCATTTTTAACGAAAAGGATATACTCGTATGTAAAGGGTGTTTTTTATAGACGTATATAACTTTAAGTTGGCATTAATGTTCAAGATGGCGACCGATTTAACAACTGTCAAGTGATTTAGTCTCAGTTTTGTTTAGCAATTTATCATGAATAGACTCACGTCTGAACTACGCTTGCAAATGGGCACAAAACGAGATTGCCATTGTTCCCGATTTTCATAAGCGAATTTTGTTTAGCGATGAAGCGCACTTCTGGTTGAATGGCTACGTCAACAAACAAAACTGCCGCATTTGGAGTGAAGCTAATCCTCAAGTGCATGTCGAAACACCGTTACATCCAGAAAAACTGACTGTTTGGTGCGCTTTATGGGCTGGTGGAATCATTGGTCCGTACTTTTTCAAAAACGATGATGGCCACAACGTTACAGTCAATGGTAATCGGTATGGAGCCATGATTACTAACTTTTTCATTCCTGAATTGAACAACCATGATGTCCAGGAGCTGTAGTTCCAACAACACA
This sequence comes from Thelaira solivaga, assembly GCA_947397855.1. NCBI lineage: Eukaryota > Metazoa > Arthropoda > Insecta > Diptera > Tachinidae > Thelaira > Thelaira solivaga. Next base: position 22,342,002 of record OX377612.1, on the reverse strand, counting down.
AAAGAATTTTTTAAACAATTGCCTGTGATAGTCCTAAATTAAAGTCATTTTACACTCTGCGTTTTTTAAATATCTTTGTAGCTGACAATTTAATTTTTTTAGAAATGAATGTACGACTAACTCCATTTTATCTTTAAATCACATACTATTGTCTTCAGTACATAGTTAAAAGCTGGTTTATTCAGTTGAAAGTAGTTTTCAAACCTTTAGATAAAGTACCGAATAATTATTTTGAAAGGGTTTGGTTGCGATATATACTTTGCATTCGGTAACTTAAATATATGTAAGTTCTATCTGATGAGTTTTCATTCTAAAACAAGATTATCTTTTTTTCACTAAATTTAAATTAGAAATTTAAATTAGAAAAATTCTAAACAAAATAGAACAGCTGAATGAAATACTAGAGATTTGGTTGTGTTTGTTTTCTTAAAAAAACGATAAACTGTCGTTGTCGCCGTAAGCCTGTTATAGAATACCAAATCATTGTCGAAGTGATAATGACGATGATGAAAATCAAAGTTGAATTAAAAACCACGACGAAGTTTTCGGCGACAACTGAATTAGGGGTGAATATTTCTCGGGAAGTTTTACTCAGGAACACAAAAAGTTTTTTGTTAAAAAGCTTATCTTTTTTCTATGAAAAAATTGAGACATTAATAACAGAAAAAATGGGAAAGAGTGAATTTTAATTCATATTTTGGATGAATAATAAAAAATAAGAGAAAATATTTTGATTTTGGCAAGCAAACTTTACAACAAAGAGATTAATATGCTTTCTAAAGCTAAATATTTCACTAGTGAACACCCTATTTTAGGAATTTATTTATTTATTATTGGCACTGGAACAAAATCTCTGGCATATTTTTTTTAATTATGGAAAATTCAATTCTCTTCTCGAAATAATGTTTTTCGTGAGCTAACCTTTGGTTTTTACATTTTGGCAGAAAAGTAATTTGATTGTTTTTAAAAATGAGAGCTGTGCTCCTTAATTTTCTTTTTTCCTACCCCCAATTATTTACCTACACTCAAAAAGCAACTTTAATGGTAAAAATAGAGAATTGCTATCAGTCAAAAGTTAAATCTTTTTTAGCTATAAAGATGGAAGTTTGGTGTTGCAGATAAAGCTAAGTTTTTGACTATATTATCAAACTTCTATTCTTATAACTATAATATATACTTTGAATTTTGGGCTATTAACAAGTTTAATTTTTCACCACCAAAGTTTTGTGCATTCTGTGTATGATAAATTGAAGCTTTTATGTATATGAATGCATTTATTAAGTAGTTTTAACATTCTTTTTTTTAACATAAAACAAATGAATTGAATGTCTTTTAGGCCTTACCTAGTGATGAGTTAGAACGCAACAAAAGAAAACTGCCCGATGCCACTTTTGAGGCAAAAAATGCCGTTTTGGGTTTCGTCTTTGGTGTGAGTATAGCTTGTGGTTGTTGAATTTTAATTTATTTATTTTAATAATTGATTTCTTTCTCTCCTTTTTTTTTGTTTCTTCCGCATGTGCTTGCTTGTGTCTCATAGAAAATCGACAATTTGCTAGATACAAAAACTAGAGTAATTGAGCAATTGGATCGTGCTAACATTGAGAAAAATAAACAATGGGATATACCAAAGCCAGTACCCATCAATGATATACAAACTTTGATAACTGCAATTGTCTCACCTAAAATTCGTTCCATTGGTAATATTGCCAACGATTTGACCACTGGGGTATTGACCACAATAACTGCTTTCAGTGGTGGTTCATCGGGTGGCAGCGGTAATAATCCCAATGCTGGTTTGGGTAATGTCGTATCAAAATTCCTTAGTTTTTCTGGTCCTATTCTGCAAGGTTCCGCTGGTGGTGGTGCTGCAGGCAGTTCTACACCTGCACCCGATTCCGATGAGGCTGGTTATTAAGCTGGACTTAAGTCCGCCTTAAGTCAAATAGAAACTCAAGTGTTTTTAAAATCATTTTGTAAATTTTTTCTTTTAGTTTTAGCTTAGAAATTTTTGAAAAAAATTTAAAAAATTCATTATCATTATTTTAGAAATATTTTAAAACAAAAACTACACACTATATTGGAAATATGTTTTTATTGGAAAATACATACATACATATCTTATGTCCTTCTCATTTAAAAAATACTCGATTGATTCTATTTAGCTTAACAATAAGTTGTAATTAGGGGACTATTATTAGCCTTTCAAATATAATCTCCCTCTTTACTGCTTTTCTTAATTTAATACTCTTTCTTCATGTTCACCTTTAATTGTAAATATTTTTATCTCTCTATACTCGACTGGAACAAGCTCCTAAACTTATTCGTTTTAGTTAAAAATATATATATTTTTTATTATTTTTTAAATAATAATTTTTTATGGTTTTATAATTTAATAATAAAATATGAAAATAAAATTAGAAAAAAAATTTTTTTTTGGTAAATAAATTGTTTAATTTAAAACAAACATACTCTGTGCTGTTTTCATTTTAATAAAGTCCATGGCCACTTACTATCCTAAGCTAAAGAGGGTTTTACACTCTAATACAAGAGTTAAGATTTTCATTAGAGTTTGAAATAGCAAAAACAAATGGCTTGATACGAGTGTCGAAAAATCATGCATCCGTTTCACACTATAAATAATACAAGTGTTTCCATTTGCCTTGTATTTTGCTGTTATTTTTCTGTTGGTATGCAAAAATGCCGTTATAACGTTTAGAAAATTTTTTAAAAATGGTGAGAGACATACAACTGTCAAATTTCTTTAAGTATTTTTTGATGTATTACTTTTCCAATATTATACTTTTTCTTTTTACTCAGTATTAAAGTATAAAATCGTTTTTACTAAAAAAACATTTTTGTAGTGCCAATTGTAAATATCACAAAGAGACCACATCAGAGAACATACTCGTAAATAAGTCCCCTACTGCTCAGTGCAATTTGTTAAGTAGCAGATTGTCTCTAAGTAAGCGGGTATTTATAACAGAATTTCAAGAAATCGCTATTTTATTAAGCTTGAGGTTGTATTGTATAAATTTATTTATATAAAAGTATTAAAAGCTACGCAAGCTTAATAAAATAGCCATTTTAATTAAAAAAAAGGTCAAGTAAACTAACAAAAAAGAAGAAATCGTTATAAATATTTTGGGGCTTAAGAAAAAATGTATAATTTGGTTTAAAATAATAATTAAACATAAATTGGGTGATTTACATATATTGTTATAAATTATATTTTAAAGAAGTTACTCCCCCTCCTCCAACCTGCAACATAGAAGGAAGATAAATATTTCGCCAAAAGATCTAAATCTAAAATCTACCAATGAACCTTAATTGTTCAAGGTTTCATTTATAGCCTGTTCAACGATATCACAAGAAAGCTAAGCGAAAGAAAGCAACGCACATTTGTATTAAAATCAAAACCAATGCACCAAAATTCGTTTTTCTTTTCAATACAAATGTGCTTTGCTTCCGTTCGATTAGGTTTTCTTGTGACATCGCTGAACAGACCATTACTGCTTTAAGATAAATTTACACACGTGTTTTTGTAAAACGTTTTCCATTTTAAAAAATCCAAATTTATTTAAGCATTTTCTGGAAACCGCCATTTTATAAGTAAACAATTGACAAAATCAAAGTTATTTTTTAAAGACGTACATAATTTTAATCAAAAAAGGGCAATTTTCTTTTAAATTTTAGTTTAAATATTTAATTTGAATTGAACATTCTATTTTGTCCATCTTTAACTTTTATTTTGTCCAAAAATCATCAGTTCAGTATTTTTCAGATCAAAAATTTTTTTAAATGAACTTTTAAAACATTTAATTGAAAATTTGCTTAGCGAGTCGGGAATGTGGTTGGTATAAAGTTTTTGTTTGAACCTGAAAAACCTGACTATATGTGTAAAGAAAAAGCATCAGTGTCAATGATTTGAATTCAATTTATTTATTTATTTCGGTTTTGAAAACAAAATAAAAAAACATAATAATAGTCTTGCTTTATTATTATTTGTTTTATTTCTATTTTTATTGTGTATGGTGTTTGTTTGTTTAAATTAATATGTAAATCAAATTAATAAAAATTTAAATAAAAAAAATATCTAACCCTATTTTTGTGCATAAGAGTAAAATAAGATGCTTCATAAAAATTTGGTAACTAGTAATTAATTAATTAATTAATTAATGATTTAATTCAGAAAACAAATAAAACAACAACAAATTTTTAAAATTCTTTAAAGATAACAAAAAAATTTTCAAAACGAACCAATACAACCTTGAAGTTATACCCCGCAGACACAGTCATATTCGATCGGAAAAGTGTATCATTAGAATTACCTGACATAGTTGTTACCAGCGCCTTCAGTACGGCAATGAAAGCTTCGAAAGTCTTAGGAAAACTTATTCAGGTATGTAAGTGATTTTCTGTTATTAAAATGGAAGATGTTATTATTATTATTTTTTAATATCGCTATAGAATTCATTTAGACGATTTTCTAACTTTGCCGAGCTTTTCAAGGAATTTTTTGGTGATGCTTTAATCATCAAGGATACTGCTAAATTAAAAGTTTTAAATACAACCAAGCCCACTACTCAAATTAATGATTTTGTTGTTACCACATTAGAACCTGAATTTGACACAACCACTTTGGAATATAACCGTAGATTTGATGAGACAACCCTTCATTATTTTAATATGGAAGATGATAGCTCGAATGATGTTTAAGAAAACCATTTTGAATTATGCAGCCTTATTATGGGTCTCATGCCAAAAAAGCGCCAATAAAAAACATATAACCAGCGTTGCTTCAGATCAATTCTTTTTATCGCGATAAAGACACACATAATAGGCCTTATAGTTTTTAGTTAAATAGAACATAAGTACAAGCTGTTAAGTCTTTAAAATAATAAAATTTTTAATGAAATAAAAAACCAAAACGCACGAAGTAAATTGTAAATAAAACAAAAAGTTTTCAGGGAATTATCTTAATATTTTTTATTATGATGGAGTGACCTATGTGTGAAAATACTATTTTGGTCAAATGCTTCGATGGCATACCTTTTTCCGATGGTCCTTATTTACAACGACTCCGAGACAAAACTGAGACTTAATGCTGTTAATTTAGCGAATTATCTCATCCTTTAGCTTTTAACACTTTTTCTTTTGAATATCCCCAAAGAAAGAAGACCAACGGTGTCAAATCATATGATCGTGACGGCCAATTAACATCGCCACAACATGAGATATTATACTGAAATTATTATTTTATTTTTTTTGGATTTTATTCCTAAAGTGCACATACAATTGCTTAATTACTACTAAAATTTATAATATTTATAAAGAAAACCAAACTATTGCTTTTGTTTTGTACTTTTCAGTGAATAGAACAAAAGCATTGCAAACATTTCTGTTGATTAATTTTGTATGAACAAAAAGTACTATCAGTTGAAAAGTACCCAGCCAGAACAGAAAAAGAACAAAATAAATGAATTTTTGTACTAGGCATTGCGGTACGCTCTTGCTTGTAAGGTATCAATGATTCAAACAAATACGTTTCTTGTTTTGTTTTGTTGGTAAATTTATAATTGTAATGGTATACTAAAACAAGAAGATGAGCACAAAGAAAATTATTAGTATTGTTGATGACATGTTTTTTTTATTCATATAAAAACGATTGAAGAGCTTTGAAAAGTTATTGACCTTACAGCAAACGCTTGTGAATAATTTTGTTTGTTTTCATACACTGTTTAAAATTGAACTATTGTAATATCGATAACATGGTTAGACAAAAACAAAAAAAATACCTGGTAAGTGTTATAATTCTTTTGGTAGGTTTTGTTGAGTACAACCAGAATCTGGTTTTGAAATTTGCCAATTCAATTTTGGCCATTTCACTCAAAAATGTTTGCTTGGCTTGTTTTTGTTTTTAATTCAGCATCATGTTGAAGTGACCAACAATATTCTGAAATAATTTTTATTTTACTTTTGCAACCATTTCTTGGTGAAAATGTTCGGCTTGTTCATCTCTGAACTGGCTCAGGTTGTCTGGAAAGAATTCCAAATGTGAATTGTGAACGCAAGAAATTAATTTTTATAGACCCTTCAGCCCATTTCCTCATATGCATATTAAAATGTTTTTTCTGTTTATTTGATGCGATTTACTTTTTTCTTTTTAAATACTCTGAGAAACTTAAAACCGGTTGATATTCAACTAATTTACTGGTTTAAAAGTGCATAAAGGTATGAAAAAACGGTTTTTTACCCAATACTGACGATTTTGGGTTTCTTTGGAAAATACCAACAACAGATTGTTGTTGTAATCACCAGCACCTACCAGAAAAATAATATCATATTCCAGGTAGTTTGTTCTCATGCAGAGTGTAATCACAGAAAAATTTGGCACTCAACAAGAGTGACACCAGACTCTTAATGAGAGGATTTACCAAGCTAAGTAGTATTCGATATCATAAAGCCCATATTGTGGTTTATATGCCAAGCCTTAGAATATTCGCTTGTAAGAACTTCGAGTTTCATATGAGGCCTACATTTATTGTATAACAGTGAACTTAAGGGAAAGATATAATCTTCGCTGTGGCCGGTTTCCAAATATAATAATTGTTATTGTAGTGATTGAAATTAATTTCATTAAATTTAAATGCTGTTTTTATAACACAAGCGATTAACTGGTCTAACAATTTTATATGAAAAACACTAAATAATTTCAGTATTTTTCATATAAAAAACGAGTTGATCGCTTGTGTTATAAAAACAGCAGATCAAAAAAGTAAAAATTATTGTTGTGGAATTTATGGTAAGTTGTTTTTTTTATAGATTAATTTATTTAAGATGAATTGCTTTTGGAATATTATAAAAAAAAATTTTTATGTGTTATAAAATGGAAAAAACTCTATATAATTGAAAGAAAAATGTAATCGAAAAAAACCAAATTATTATTTACTAATTTGCTCTACTTGAGCGATTTTGAATGAAATTTTCAAATTATTTTTTACAAAAGTTTTGATCAATTTCATTAAACGCTTCGGTGTTGATTGTATCCAGAAAATTATAACAAAGGCGAATTAATTTTTGTTTTGAAATTTTAAAAACTTTTTATATATATATATATTTTAAAATGGACAAATTTTTCTGATACAAATTGTATATTTAAGTATAACAGCTATTAAAGGTATACTCGCTAATGCGATCACCTTGTCGTCTTGGTTCTGTGTTTATCAGTTTAAATTTTTAGTTATTAATAAGAAAACTATTGCATAAAAAATTTAAGATTTCTTTACAATAAATTGCTAACATATAATTATGGTATGGGTGCGTGTGGGTGTTTGTTTATATTAAATATAATTCATATTCACTTAAATTTTTTGTTAAATAAAATTATTTAAATATTTTAGATGGCCCATAAACGAGTTAAACGTGCTGGCGGTAAAATAAGTTCATATCCTGATGATACTCCTGAGTTCGATCGTAGCAATGTTTCTTTGGACTTTCCCGACGAGCTGTTTAATAAATCATTTGCTACTTTAACAAACGTTTCAAAATCTATATCACGTTTGATTATGGCAAGTAGATAAAAAAGCTTAGCTTTAGCTATAATAAAGTTTGAACAGAATTTAACAGAAAGCTTTTAAAAGCTTTTTTTTATTCATTTAAATGAAAAATTGTAAATGTAAGTTTTAACAGATTTTTTGTTATTTTATTTGCAGAATTCTGCCAGACGTTATGCCCGTTTTGTTTTATTTTTTAAGCCCATTTTTGGTGATGCTTTGGTAGTGCAAGGTTTTGAGGATCCTACAACTACTACCACTACCACTACCACTACCACCACAACCACAAGTAGTCCTAATGATAATTTAAATGAGATTTAAAATGTGATTATATATTTTTTAGCAATTTATTTTTTAATTAATTGTATTGGGCAACTGAATTTATTTTGTAAACTTTAAGTTTGTAGGTTCAGATGTTTGGAAATCTGACATTTATTTATTTACATACATACATACATACATATATACATATTTTTGTTATGTTAACATTTACTTTTTTAAATATTCTTTATTTTACATAAGTTTTTTTCTTCTTATACTTGGGGTATTTTCTTTACACATATTTTATACACACTATTTTGACAATTTAATAAACAAATTTATTTTATTAAATACTTAAAATCATAATTTTATTACATAAAAATATAATCTGCTTAAATGTCATGACATAAACACAATTGGCTAATTTTGTTGTTTTGTATTGTGCAACTAATTTGCGTTAAATTATAAAATTTCCTTTATAAGATTTAAAATATTTATGTCATACAGTTATTCTGCTATTCGTTAAGCCCATAATCTGCTAAATAGTTGTGGGTATTACTCGCGTGTTGGGTTGTTTTGTGTTTTATGTAATTATTTGTTTGTTTTGTGTACGAGTACGAGTATGTATTCATGTAAAGTCGTTTTTTTTTATTTTATTATTAACGAAAGGTTGAGTATTTGTTTTGACTAATAAATTTCTTGTTTGAAGTAAACAATGTTTTTATGCACCTTAAGATTTAAAAAACAAGCCGTTTTAACTGACTAAAATATTTCAATTTAAAATTAGAATATTTAATTACACAAGTTTAGAAATTTAGGTCGATTTTTAGGCCAAAGCTACTTAAAAAGTGTTCACAAGGTATAATCCTTGAAAAAAAGAAAAAGCGGTAGATATAGAACAACACCTAAAAGAAGAAGAAGAAGAAGAAGCAAAAATGAGAAATGGAAGAAAAAATAAGAAGAAGAAAAGGAAGAATAAGATAATGAAGAAGAAAAATTACAAGAGAAGATTCCTTTGTTGCTTAATACAAGACCATATAGCCCGTCGATTCTTGCAATCGACAGCTTAGACAACATAGATAGTGCTGGGCAGAGACGGAGAAACTGCTATTTAAATATGTAGTTACACAAGTTTACCAGAATCTTCTGAACCAGAAAGTTGTTTCCAAAGAATTTTGATTTCGTTTTGTTCAAATTGCCTTTGGTGTCCGAGAAATAACCTTATCTCCTAATTGAAGCGAGTGACAAGAAATATATGAAGATTAGGTAGATTTTATTTAATAAAAAATAAAATCCGAAATTCTGCATAAAAATTTCACTGAAGTTGTATCGACATTGTTTTTAAATCTGCTCAGTAGTTTTAGAAATGCCGTAAAAGTTGTGCCGAAAAAATAAGTTTTTTATGCAAAAATAAGAAATTTTTCCTTAAAAAAAAATTTATAAAATAGAAGCAGACAAAAATCTACGTTTTTTAATCCAAGCATGTAGCCATACAATTTTCAAGCAAAACGAGGCATCGATGTACAACTTCTGATTTTAAGTCAATCTATCCCACTGTAAAAAACACTATTTTGTTAGAAACAAATGTTGCCATATGCATTCGCTTGGGTTTCTTTTCCGTTTTGCTGGCAATTTTTTTCACATCATCACTTAATTGAGAATAAAATATAAACTTGTAATAAAATCTGGCTCGTTTTGTTTAAAATATATAACGTTACACATTTATAAAAAATTATAGGGTATTTTTATTTTAAATAATTTTTTGAAGATTAGAAATTTCTAAACTTTACTTAAAAAATTTATTTCCTTCATGGTGTGTTTGAAGCTAGTGAAAGAATTAAAAACAAAATTAAAGGAAATTTTAATAAAGAATTTCGGATATTCTTTATTATCAAATACAACCAACCATTTTCAAGTAAATCTATAATATGTGCTATCATCTCTTAAATTTTTAAAATTATACTATAACTCAGAAATCATTAAATATAGATTAATGTTCTTATAAAAAAAAAAAAAATTAATGTAGACTTTAAAGTAAAATTTTTTTTAAAAATTATATGAAAAATTTTGTTAACGTTGAAATTAAACTCTACCTTAATTTTTTTGGATAAGGGGGTAAGTCTTTAAACTCTGCTACATGCAAGTTAGAAATAGACTTACGACATTTTTACATTATTTCACTGTTTCCCTTTCTTTAACTTTAATACTAATTGAATCGCTGTAAATTATTATTTTGTTTATTCGTCTGCTAGTTTAACGAAAATAAACTTTTACACTTCGTGAGCGGGAAATTTGCTATGACACAACTTAAATATTTTACCGGCTGTGTGGCTCGTGGCTTGCTATATTTCTGAAAAAAAAAGAGATACAATTGGTAACGATGACGGCGCGCCATCTATATGCTCATAATTATAAAATTACGTGCAATGATGCATCTTAACCACAAAGCTTTATAAACACTATCATTTGATGCAACGATTTTGGCTTGGAATTAGGTTTCAAGTTAATTATAAATTATTTTTAAGGTATTTTTTTTTTACAAATGCAACTTAATTGAACCCTACGAAAAATATTGATACTGATTAATATTTAATATTTTATTATTTTTTTTTTGTTTTCATAAAAAAGGATTATATTAAGAAAATTTTGTAGTTCACTTACAAAAATTCTCCAAAAATTTAAAAAAATGTTGGTAATATAGAAAACTCCCATGATAAAAAATATGAGAAATTTATTTCATAACCAGGCATTATTAGTCATTCTCGTCTTATTCTTTTATCTATGAGTGGGAATGCTTAGACAAAAAGAAAAAATTCAAAATAATCTGTTTAAAATCTGCTGTTTGATTAGCTTTTTTTTTACTCGATCTAGCGCGGCCAGTAAAAAATTGACTGACAAGTGGGCATGGCAGATACAAGAGTATATGATTACTATTCTTGAAATATAGTGGTTTTATGTAGCAAATAAAAAAATTATAAATAATTGTTAAATCTTTGAATAATGAAAGTAAAAGTAGGGGTAGCGTTATGTTATATAACATACTTGATGTTTTTGCGCTCTCGCCCGGCCCAGTGCTTCATTGTGTGAGTCAGTATCCTTAGAAAGTTTATTTACCAATTTTTAGAGAAATCCGTTTATAAATAGAATTTTAATTATTAAAACCTTCAGACAAATAAATACAGCCATTCAGTACATTATGCAGTGGATCATGCTTTTGCTAGTATTATAGCCAGAGGCGCCACCTGCAGTGGTAAATAAAATATTTCAAACATAACTTTAGGCTGAAATTAAGTACGGCCGCATCTTTTTGAACAATGGCTAGTGAAAATCCTTGAAAAGTGGGCGTGGCCTGTACAAAAGTATATGGCGACCTTTCTTGGCGAATAGAGAAAACAAATATTTTTATAAAGCGAACAAGCAGAATATTAACTTTATTTATAGAAATGTTAATCGTTGATAATGTGGTTTTATATTAGTGAAATATTTTTTAGAATCTGTTTACAAACAAAAAAAAAAAAGGTCATTCACGATACCAGAATATTTATACATTCTCTTAGATAGCCAAGTAGCTCTAAATACATTAGAAAGCTATTTCTTCCCATTACGGGGATTGCTTCACGATGACCCGGCAGAGAGGAACTCAGTTAGTTCGTTATGTATATCGAGACATGAAGAGCTTATGGGCAACTAAATTTATTAAAAAGGAGTCCCCTTTTACAGGTCTAGAGACCTTATGCGGGTTGAACGATAATTTTGTTTGTGTCTTACTATAGGATAGGCAGACATGCGATAGTCAAGGAGACTTATTAATCCCATAACATATTAGGTCAGAGATTATTCTCAACCTCAGCAGAAATGACATCAAACTCTAAAGTAAACATTGTAGAGTCAATTACCATATGCATAAAATTGGTGTGTGTGGTTTTTGTGAGTTTGGCCAGGGTGGGCAATACGCATAAAGAGCTGCTTAGGCTCTGGGATACTGCCCCTAGAACACCTAAATAATATTCAGCCCACAAAAATTAAGAGATTCGTCAGAAGTCGTGGATTGTTTTAATTGAGACTTGGACTGCACACAGATCTTACAGGTCGGGGTGCAACTGTGGACCCTAATAATAATAAAAAATACGTAGAAGAACAAGAATTTCAGTAGATTTGCTTCAAGTCTGCATGAATTTTTTTAATGTTGAAAAACTTTTATTTAACAAAACAAAATATGATGTCAAACAATAATTACTAGTTTTTTTCTTTAATAACAAATATTTGTATGTTCTCTAATATCCAGTTCAGTGTAATAGTGTTCTTTTTTGCAAACGCAGCTCAACTCTGAGTTTTCGTTCATTCATAAATCGGTGAATTTTTCTTATCTGCAAAAAAAAAAAAAAAAAAAAAAATTAATAAACAAAAAAATTAAAACCTGTTTTTTTTGGCTTATGCAAATTAATGCTTCAATATTATGCACTATGCAAAAAATGGTCTAAAATTTAAGTCAATTTAGCTAAAAATGAATCATGTAATTAACACTGCTCTAGTTATTACTCATTAAATAATGATCTGATCTATGAAAAAGATATAAATAAATATAATGCCCATGTAAATAATAAAATATCTAAGCAAGAAATTTTTACTCAGGTTGTAAAATATAAGACATTATAAATATTAGCACATCAGTTGCTGTTTTATAGTGCCTTCGAGCATCTCTAATAGAAATTACATTTTAATTGTGCCGGCAGAACTATAAAATAAATTAAAACAAAAGAAATGGCTAAGATCTTTGAAATATTATTAATTGTGTTATTTATCAGTGGAATTAATCAAGTTTGCTCTCGTTATATTGAGCCAGTGCAATTGAACCACGTGGAAGAAGAAATTAACGTATTGGATTTAGTTACGGATCAGGAGCAGTTGGAACTGTATCGACAGTAAGTTAAAAAAATATTTTTAAATGTGTTTTCTTAAATAAAATTTTAAATTAATTTTTCTTCTAGAGCGCGTACTACTTTCGAGGTTGTTTATAACTGCAAATGTATTTTCCATGGCCGATGTGCAAAAAAGGAAGATAAATGCTAAATTTATCTAAACGGCAGCTTTTTTTTTACTAAGCTAAAAACATTTTAAATGTTTATTAATTTATAAAGGAAAAACATAACAAAACACATCGCACACTCAGGGAAACGCAGCGCGTTCTTAATTTAATTTTTTAAGCTATTTATTTAAAGAAACAAAGTATATTTTTTTTACATTTGTACTCATTTATTTAAGTTTACTCTTTTACAATATTAATTTTAAGAATTTTTATTCAAATCTCTATGTATTAATTAAGGTGAGATTATTTTTATAAAATTTAAATCGTATGAAAAAAAGTATAAAACCAGTTAAATATAAAAAAAAAATATTCTAAACTTGCAAAACTAGACATTTTATTTTAAACTTTTTTTATTCTCTGTTAGATAATTTTATAGTTATGAAAGCGTGTTTGATTTGTTTTAAGAATAGAAATACGCGCGAAAGTTATTTTTCGCTCAAGGCAGGCAGGCAATCACTTTAACAAACTGTATAAACGCAGTTTTATTCATAAACCGCAAATTTAATAAAAAATATTAAACTTGAGCAATGGCGTGCACTCCTGGTCAAATAAGAAATAATTTACAAAATAAAATAGTAAATTTTTTTTAAAACACAAGAAATTTCAAGTAACTTATATTTTTTGTAAAAATTTATGTGTTTGTTTATACAACCGATTCAAATTGTTAAGAAAAATTTTATGGAACTTATTCAAAACTATATATTTTAGAAATTTACTGTCAATTTCAAAAAAATTCAAATTGATTTGAATTGAATATTTTCTAAAATCAATTATATAAATGTGGCCATAATAGAGTTTTTCATAGAAATTTTCTACACGATTTGATTTATGGTAAAAGAAAGCATTTAGAAGTTCTGTGGCAATAATCCAACAAAAATTTTTGCTTGTCATGAAGAAAATTTACTAACGGCAAACGTTGTTTTACCTTAAAATTTTATTTATATTGAAAAATAATTAAAAAGAGAAGACAAATGGGTTATGCTGAAGATATAAAAAATTAGCCAAATCGGTCTAGAAGTTCTCCGATTGGAGAAAAATTTAAAAAGTGGACGTGGGCTATTTTTATTTTCAACGAAATTTAATTTGGATTTTGATGAAAATATAAAATTTTTGTATAATCGATCTTCTTACTCTAAGAAATCGCACTCATAGGGTAAAAGACCGTACAAGACCGGTTAAAAAACAGGCAGTAGACGAATTGTAGGGCTACCTAGCGGGTGGATTTGTCATGATAAACCTTCCAAGGCTTAACCCGAAGGCATACACAGAAATTCAATTAAATCGGTTCAGCCGGTCAAACACACGTACAGTCAAATTTTATATATTACTAGTTGACCCGGCAAACGTTGTCTTGCCTTAAAATTTTTATATATTCGATCTTCTTACACTAAGAAATCGTACTCATAGAGTAAAGAACCGTGCGAGACCTGGTAAAATAAAAGTAGTAGGCAAAACTTCCAAGATTATAAAGGGTGTTTTTTATAACGTATAGAACGATAAATTGCAATAAAACAACGATGGATTATTCGATTGACATGCATTTTATTTATCCGAAAGATAGTCTTGTGCCATTACATTTTAAATATGATTTCTGACATATGACCGCCGGCTGGCTCGGATGTAGTCCATTCTGGACGTCCAATTTTCGATGACTTTTTCCAACATTTGTGGCCGTATATCGGCAATAACATGGCGAATGTTGTCTTCCAAATGGTCAAGCGTTTGTGGCTTATCCGCATAGACCAATGACTTTACATAGCCCCACAGAAAGTAGTCTAGCTGTGTTAAGTCACAAGATCTTGGAGGCCAATTCACAGGTCCAAAACGTGAAATAAGGCCGTCACCAAACGTGCCTTTCAATAAATCGATTGTGGCACGAGCTGTGTGACATGTTGCGCCGTCTTGTTGGAACCACAGCTCCTGGACATCATGGTTGTTCCATTCAGGAATGAAAAAGTTAGTAATCATGGCTCTATACAGATCACCATTGACTGTAACCTTCTGGCCATCATCGTTTTTGAAGAAGTACGGACCAATGATTCCACCAGCCCATAAAGCGCACCAAACAGTCAGTTTTTCTGGATGTAACTGTGTTTTGACATACACTTGAGAATTAGCTTCACTCCAAATGCGGCAGTTTTGTTTGTTGACGTAACCATTCAACCAGAAGTGCGCTTCATCGCTAAACGTAGTAGTGCGCGATACGTATTCCGCACAGAACCATTATTTTCGAAATAAAATTGCACTATTTGCAAGCGTTGTTTATTGAATTGCCAAGCCAAACTGAGAATAAATCACTTGACAGCTGTTAAAGCGGTCGCCATCTTGAACAGTAATGCCAACTTAAAGTTCTATACATCTATAAAAAACACCTTTTACATATAAACCTTCTTCCTGCGTAGTTTTAAAGATTTAAGCATACATAGGGATATAGGAACAGAGAAAGCGACTTTGTTTTATACTAAGTAGTGAAGATACAGCGATAGAGAATGACTTACAGCAGCAGATTTATAAGGCATGAGTTTTGTTCGCAATGGGCCATTTAGAAGCAAAAGCTTTAGTTGATAATTATATGATAATTCTCATTTTATACATTTTAAGACATCAAATCTTAAGGCGTTTCTATTCTCAAAAAATATTCTGCTTGTAAATTATATAATATTTGAAACAGCTTGAGTAAAGCTGACTTTTTTTTGATTTCAATAGAACAAAAATTAGTGACACCACCGAAAAGAAGTTGACACAAAAAATAACTTTTCAGCTAAAATAAAATAAAAACAAGTTAAATTCGACTATGTCTTACCCTTCACTGTGTTAGCTATATATTCATATTTTTAATTTCCTCCATTCTTTTTAAATATTTAACAAAACTAAAAAAAATAATAATTAAATTATTGCTAAAAATAGTTTTCTTTAAAAAGGTATCTACTATTTTCGTCAACAACATTTTTAAAAAGAAGTTAATCGTGTATTGTCCTTCGTAATTAGTTTTCAGACTTAAGATCTTCATTTACCAATATCAACTTCCGATTTATGCCAATTTTTGAAAGGGAAGCGCATAGTGTAATTATATCAAGTGTTTTTTTGTTTAAATTTGTATTTTATTAGATTTCAATATCACAATTTTTTTCATTTTGCTTTGTTTGTTTACGAAATAATATTATTATGCTATGTTCTCTTTCTTCATTTTGACATTCCATATCTAATTTTACACTAACAAAATATATGGTGCGTATACTTTGTATAATTATATATACTATGGGGAAGAGTTTAAACTGAAATTTAATAGAGGTTTTTAGATATTCGTCATTCCCTTGAAATCATTCAATGCCAATAAGTATGTCGAAATTAGCCAGTAGTTTTCATCCTCACTAATTCATTGAAATGCACCATCTCGATCTTGATATATTTTTCGCAGGTATTACTATTTATTAAGAAAAATGTTGTTCATTAGAATTTTTTAAGAAAAAAAATATTAAAAAAAATTAAACCTTAAAAAGTTCGTGTTCACCTCTGTCATTTAAAAATCTATAATCTTAATTTAGTTACACAATTATTATTAATTTGTAATTACCATCTAGCCTCAATATTTATAATTTACCTTTAATTACATTTTAAAAAAATTTACAAGCTCTTGTAGTTCAAAGTCATTTCTTCCACTCACTTTACCATTCTTAATTCATCATCCATTTTTACACTTGTCCACCAATAAAATTCTCTTGGAATGACAAATTATGGAAGCTCATATATTTGTTTTTGGTTTAGTTCACTAAAAAGTAACTGTTTATTACACACACTAATAATATAAGTACTGTATCAAAAACAAAAACATTTCAGAAAAATGTCTGTCTATTTGAGAATTGAACAAAACAACAGCAAAAATATATGTGTAGACATGAGTAAAGAAACTGCTTTTTAGTATACTAAAGCTCTCTGCGAGAGATAGAGGGAGAGAGAGCGCACGTACACAATTGATATATTCACATAGAGAGAGAGAGAGAGAGAGAGAGAGATCTCCCACAAACAAACACACAAAAAAGAACAAAATCATGCAGAAATGGCCTTTCATTACAAAAACAAATTGTTTTAAAAAATGGTCAAGCCATTTTTAAGAGTATTTTTGTATATTTTTTCATTTGTAGCCAATCACATTAATTTGTATACAATTACAAATTATGACAAAATTTTAAGAATGAATATGATCGTATTATTTTTTTTTTTTTTAAATTGTTTATTATTATTGAATCTTTCTATAAGAAAATTACAATAAGTATCCAAATCTTAAATATAAAAATAAAAAACTTAAATAATTATTACCAATGTAATAACTAGTTACTTGTACTCAAATCTTAAAATAAAAGGAATGTTCTTCGTTTAAATAAAAAAAATAATAAAAAAAGTTATATCCCTCTTCTCACTAGGCGCAAGGTATCACTTCTCTTAAGCCTTCTGTGTCCCTCGAACTGTAACAGGTCCCTGGCGAGGGCGTTTGGATGTGTCGCCAGTTTGTGAACGTACTTAGTACAATATTTTTCAATTTCCTCCCGAACCGTTGGAATTTCTAGATCTCTGTGGATATTCTCATTTCTTATATACCAGGGGGCGCAGACTATTGTTCGTAAAATACTCGACTGTTTCTTTGTAACTTTTGGATGTTAGATGCACACGCAGTTCCCCAAAGCTGAATGCCATATGTCCAGATTGGTTTAATAATGGCTTTATATAACAGAACTTTATATTCCAAAGATAGAGATGAAAATGGACCTATTAGCCACATTAGTCGAGCTGTTTTTAGTTTCATAGCTGAGATTTTGGCCTCAATGTGTCGTGACCATGTTAGGCGTCTGTCTAGATGGATTCCTAGATATTTAGTTTGGGTTTCTACCGGAACAATGACGTTATTTATTTTTATTGGCGTACAATTAGCCTTTCTTAGTGTAAAAGTCACATGGGCACATTTTGATGGATTTACTTTGATTTTCCATTTATTTATTAATAAAAATTTATTTATAATACGACAGTGCGACAAAAAAGAATGAAGTGATATTACTTTTCTGATAGGTGCTGGTTTTGGAATGTGCCAAACATCCCCAAAATCTTGGGTTACGGGTAATACACCGGTTTTTCGTATATTCATGTACTTATAAACAAGTAACTTAGTTGAATATGAACCAATTTTAAATTTCTCAGCGGATTTACAAAGAAAACATTAAGGGCGCTTGAATGGTATTTTGCATATTTTTCCTCCAAACTCTTTTTTTTTAATTTTTCGCGATTTTTCAACGTTTATACACAGTATTTTACAAAGGAACCGTAAAATTTTTTAATTTATTTTCAAAAAATATTTACTTATGAGTAAAACACAACTTTTTTTTTAAATCTTTTAAAAATAGAGTTATTAAATTTTTTATTAAACAAATTTTTATCCAAAATTCAAATTTTTGCCATTTCACTCAAAAATGTTTGCTAGGCAGTCTTATTATTTTTAACGCAGCATCATCATTTAGATGACTAAAAATATTCTAAGATCATTTTTACCATTTCTTGGTGAAAATGGTCGCCTTGTTTAGCGCTGAACTGGTTCAGGTTGTCCAAGAAGAATTAAAAATGTGACTACAGGAAATGAATTTTTATGCACATATTGCAGCTAATTTCCTCTTGAAAACTACGCATGTTGTAAACAAAAAGTTAACCAGTTCTACGAGTGCCTCTTTGCGGCCACTTTTTGGTCATAACTTGCTAAGTTTTCAATATATCGACTTGATTTCTTTTGCGTTGAATAGATAAACATATTGGCTTTCATTTGAAATTTGTTTTTTGCTGATAGTGGGAAAAAAAATTGTTTTCGCTAAAAAAAAAAATGAAAAAATTATTTTTTTCCCCTATCCGCAAAAAACAAATTTCGAGTGAAAACCAATACATTTGCCTATCCAAAGCAAAAGACATAAAGTCATTATCTTGAAAACTAAGCATGTTATGAACAAAAAGGTAACCAGTTATATTACCTGGGTCTTGTTTCTGGAACTTAAAAAAATTTACATATTATATTTCATATTTAACTGATCTAAAAAATTAATACAGGGTGGGCAAAAAGAAACCAAGGGGTGTAAAAGTTTAATAACTTTTTTGTTTATTAACTTTTTTTTATTTTTTCTTTCAGATTATATAATATACAAAATGGAAATTTTTTTACACTAAGTATGAAAAATGATGTCTCTTAAATGACCATCGTTTTCAGCTTCGCACTGATGGGCTCTTTTTAGAGCATTTTCCATAACATCTTTCAAAACTTGTGGCTGTAGCGTTCGAATTTCTGCAACAATGTTTGCCTTGAGTTCAAGGATTGTCTCTGGCTTGTTCACATACACTCGCTCCTTCAAAAAACCCCAAAGAAAATAGTCGGGTGCTGTCATATCTGGCGATCGCGCTGGCCAAATAATTTCCGAATTTCGAGAAATTATTCGCTCCGTCCTGCTGAAACCACATACCAGGTCTGTTTTCAAGAGCAGGACGTAAAAAATTGTCTATCATAAAACGATAACGCTCTCCATTTACGGTTACAGCACTTCCATCTTCATTCTCGAAGAAGTAGGGCCCAATGACATTTTCAGATGTGATCCCACACCATACTGTACACCTGATGGAGTGCAATTGGCGTTGATGAATGGTTCTTGGATTTTGAGAACCCCAGAACCTACAGTTCTGCTTGTTAACAAAATGTCGACGATATGCTCTTTGCGTTAAAATAATTGATCTCTGGTTTAAATAATAAAATTCTATTGTTCTGGTTCTCTGTTCAGTTGTGAACCTCTCCATTATAAATTCTCCAAGTGTTGTCTATATAATCTGAAAGAAAATATAAAAAAAAATTAATAAACAAAAAAGTTATTAAACTTTTACACCCCTTGGTTTCTTTTGGCCCACCCTGTATCTACTTGTATAATGAATAGCAACAAGAGTGAAACGCCCTTTTAGAAAAACGATATTCTTATTTTTTTGTTTTTTCATATATTCAGTGTAAAAATTACCCTCCTATGAGGGAAGTACCTTCTTATTTCAAATCATTACTTTATATATAAAAATAAAATTTTACAAGTTCGGTTGATAAGAAAACAGCCATTATGCACTGGCGTAGCTAAACAGTTTATTTTTTATGTTAGAGGCGAACACAAATTTTTATAGTTTAAATAAAGCACTGTCGCTTTATAAAAATATTTTAGAAACACATTATTTTGTAAGAAAAATTTAGTCAGTCGTCGCTTATTTGGAAGCTTGGTTAGCAATGAAGAATTAACCATCATTTTCTTTTCTAAATTTGGAAAAGAAAAAATTAAACTATTCTCTCGAAATTTCTTGACTTTGTGTGCTTCATTGTTTAATTATATAAAAGGCACTTAAAAAAGTTTTTTTCTAGAGAAATATTTCAAAAATCCACTCATATGAAATATGCATGTATTTCGCCCTTTAATGGGCTGTAATCGCACTGCGACCTTTAAAATGGCCATTTAATACCATTTTATAGCCAGGATGACCATACTGTATCTTTTATACTTTGGTTCCCTCTCTTGACAGAGGCGAAATGAATCATCCTGTACCATTCCAATTTAATTTATTTTTTCTAGCTCCTGGCAACGCTGGTTATAATACTACTCACTCATCTTATAATATTAACGAACCAATAATTGTGAAGCCAGATTTGACATAAGAAGTGATTATTATTATTAGCGTGGGCCACAATTGTACCATAACTTTACCCCTAGGTTCCTAGTGGGGCCAGTGTCCCTTTTCACAGGTATCTCATCTTATGTCTTGCCGCCGCTAAGCCTGTGCGCCGACGCGACTTTTATTATCTTTCTTGAGAGAAACGATAATAACCAATTTTACTTTATAAAAATTTTACTTTATAAAAATTATTCCTCTGATTTATTCTAATGGTGAAGCAAGGCTACTGAGCCAATCTGCAAATCGTAAGGTCACGAAAGCAGTACTTCCCTAAAACTAAGAAATTAAATGAATAAGTTTTATTTCTATTTTAATCACATCATTCTGCTTCTTTAAAACGTTAATATCAAACCGTACCTTCTAAGCTATAAATTGTAAAGGGTAGCAGTAAAATTAATTCCCTCTGCCCAGTAAGCCTTTTCTACGTCAATGTATGTATGAACATATTCATAAAAAGATTTTTGTTTTGCATTTTAATTAAGTGATTTTCAGTTCATTTATTTTATTACTGCCCGACTGAAACAGTATCGCTCAATATGTTACTTAGCATCGTTCCAAATCAAATTTTATGTCTAACAAATTAAAAGAAAAATATTTTAATTTAATAATAATAAAAATTAAAAAAAGTGAAATATAAAAACAACTACATTTACACAAGTGCTTAATGAATTAATTAAATGATTATATTTTTTTAATAAATTAATTAAAACAATGACAAAAATTTGTGTTTTAATGTTAGTGTTGTTGATTAATGCTACTTTTGGCGTTAAAATTAAAACAAATGGAACTAAACCTTTAAATGTACTGCCAAATGCAGCATCACAAGCCAAAAAATCAAATCAATTGCCTAAAATACAAAATACCACACGCTTTTTTAAGCCCATTATTTTTCCAAAAGATGATGAGGATGATAGTAGTGAAAATAAAGCAGCTGATAGAACTATAAAAATGGATAGTAAAAGTGAAAATTTATTAAAAGAATTGTTCCAAATTCCACAATCTCATAATGAAGATCATCAAAATATTTCAAATCAAACAACAGAACAAACAATTTTATGGGCTGCTGAAAATAAAACAAAAAATATAACTATTGGAAGTCGATTTCTATTTGAAGCAACTTTCAATTGTCCATGTATATTTCATGGCAGATGTTCCAGTGCTGATTTGTGTAACTAAAGAATATTTTATTTTGTCTTTAAAATTTTTAAATTAAAATAATTTAAAAGAGATTTTTTTCAGTTTAATTTGAATTTAAGATTTTATATTTATTTCCTGACGTTGTGAAATTAAATTTAAATTCTCTTTGCAATTTTGTAAGCAAAGAGAAAGAGAAAACACAATAGCGGTTTTTGTATTGCATTTAGCATTGCAGACCGCATATTGCAATTATTTTTACAATTTAAACTAAACTAAAGTCGGCTTAATGTAAAGAAATTTGCGTAAACTGTAAGTGGTTTTTCCTAAAAATTATTTTTTTATTTGGCTTAGAAAAAAATTTATTTTTTTTATTTTATTTTATTTTGTTATCAAAAATGTGTATTTTAAAATAAAATGTTCTGTAAACAAAAATTGTTTTTAATTTGATATAAGACTAAAAAGTATTTTGAAATTAATTTTTATTTTATTTTAATTAATAATTTAATTTATTATTTAGTTGATAAGATTAATCTCTGCTATTGATAAGTTTCTGAGAATAAGTGAAAGAGAGAGAGAGAAACCAACCAATTGCCAGCGTTTTGGATTTCAAAAGCAGCTTTTTTAAGCTATTTTAAAAGGAACATTTTTGTGTTATTACCTTTTTGCTTTTAGTGATTTTTTTACTCGTCATTTGTGTACTTTTACTACTTTATGTCGCAAGAATTCCTTACTTTCTGTATTTTACAACTATCACTGTAGCTATAATAATTATTAAATAATAAAAACTATAAAGGACCAAGCATATGAATTTTTAACTCTTTCTTGAAATTATTTTTTGATTTAAGTGATAGGCTGTGAATAAAATGTGAATACAAATTAAGTAATTTGCTTATTGTGTAAACAAGTGGTTGACACAACAATAAAAAGGGCAATATCTCTCCTTCACTTATAAATTGAGTGGAAAACATGTACCATTTTTTTTATTTTTTTTTTGTGCAAAATATTGAGAAGAGAACTTGATTTAGATTTTGACAAATAAATTTTTTTGACAATAAAACTGAAACATTCTTGAACGTCAGAATATATGCAACATTTTCACTAGAAAAGAAAACGCCATAAATAAGATCGCTAGTATTTTTATACGATGTGATGTTTTTTTAATACCAGCGATCAATTTCTTTAAAAAATTTTAATGAAGAGTTTTCAAAACATTTAGTGGTTTTAATAAAGTACAAATTTTCTAGACGAGTTGATCGTTTGTGTTAGAAAAAGAGCACATAAATATATATTTTAAATATACTCAAAAAATAAAGAAAAAATTAAATTAAATGTTTAAGGCTAATGAATCCTACTCCAAAGTGAACAATGAAAAATTAAATTAAAATTAAAAAATGTGTGATTCCTTACATATGAAAGACAATTTGATTTAGTTAATGAATGAATGTTTAATGTAATTTTTGTGGCATTATATTTTATTTTATTTTTTTTTATTGATCAACTAATTTTTCTTTTTTATCATAAATATTTAATTTAGGGAAACCAAATAGTCTTATTGGTGGCTTCAATATATGTACATATATACCAGGATAGGAGTAGTGCCTTTTCTCTTCTCAATCACTCCTGAACTAGCCTAAAACTGCATAATTTTTTTTATTTTTATTTTATTTTATTTTCTTTTTGAAAGAGGAGTAGTTTCCTCTTTATGATTTTTTACTAATAAAATTGAAATCAATTTTTGTTGTTATATTCGTTAATTAATCTACTTTAAGAACTGTATAATAACTCAAACGCAACTTTGCATTTATTACGTATTACCACACATTTAATCATAAATTTATTAATATTTTATTATTTATTATGGTGTAGGGTAAAAATAAGTTGTTGATAAAAATTGTATACAAAGTTTGTCTACCTTTTTATTATATTATAAGCTGATAAGAGCTGCTATAAACAAAAAAACTCATTGCAGATTTCTAAATAAGTAAATTAATTTGTAAAAAAGAAATAATTAATATAAAATGGCAATAAAAATATGTTAAAAGTACGTATGTTTTAGGCATGACAATACTGAAAAATTTATAATTTTAAGAATTTTTGTTTTATTTTTAAACTTAAAGCATGTAATCTTTTAATTATAAAGCGATAATTAACTCACTCTCTTAAGCTTCTGAAATTAACACTTCATTTAATGTATGATTAAAAATGTTTAATCGAATTTTTTATTTGAAAAACATTTTTTTTTTTTGATAATTAGTACTGAAATAGAAATCGTATAGCGAAGTTTATATTTTCTTAAAATAAAAAAACAAAAATAATGTCAAAATTATCAATAATTTTTATAATGGTGCTAACAATACTGCAACATGCTAACACATTGCCTTATAAAAGCCTTCATTTTGGACAAACTAATGAAATGCACAAACATCGCAGGCAATTAAATTATTACAACTTTGAACAAGAACCCCATTATAATTGTAACCATGAACCTAATAGTCACCACAATTATCACACAACTCACTATCACATCCAAAAGGATCCAACGCTATATAGACTGCCACAAGATCAAAACCAGAGCCCCAAATATATGACAGATAGCAAACATAACATCATGCCTTTTGAGAGAAATCATAATACAGTTTATGTTGAGCCTAATGCTGAGCAGAAGAATTCGAGTGAAATAAGTTTTGAGGTTCGTACTGTTATGGAGGCGCCCAAAAATTGCAAACAACGAAATTTTAAAGGACAGTGTATTAAATATTAATTAATTAAATTTAAAAACAAACAAAAATACTCCCAATAAATAAAAACAATTTAATTCAATTTCTTATTTCACATGAATCATTTATTCATTCTGTTCGCTTTGATAGGGATTTTTATTGTGAAATTCTACATGTATATGTGCGTGTGTGTATGGGTAAATAATTGTGTAAGTAAATGTTTATAATGGTTTCTCTAATTTAAATTTAATGATTAGCATGTTGTTACTTGTGTTAATGAATCAAGTTATTAAAAATTATTCTAATAAACAAATAAAATATCATTTTTTAAAAGAACGTGTTAACTTAAAAAAAAAAACAGCACCAATTACAACATGAAAATTATAATAATAAATTACTTTTTAATGACAAGCTAAAAAAGGTAAAATTTTGAAAAAATATGCAAAGCTTTGTAAAGACATTAGAAAATCTAGTTTACGTCTCTTAAAGTCTTTAATTTATTAGCGTTTTTATGAAACAAAGTTTTGTATATAAAGACAAGGTTATACGACATTCAATTATTTATTTTCATTATGAAATACTATCTTACTTCTCACAACTAAGAGCCTGCTTGCTATCAACAATTTTTTCTCTATCAGATCGTGTATTAACTTTGTGGTCAAGTTGAAAAAGCTGATCACAATTTTCAAAAAATTTTATGTTATGTGTTATAAATATTTAACTACTTAAAAAACAACTTAATCCTCATTATGATTTGTAACTTTTTTTTTTTAAATCAACATATTGAAAATTAATTTTACATAAATTAAAAATTTTAAAATTAATCTCTTTTGGTGCTTAATTCCAGTTATGTTTTTATTATTTTCCATGATATTGTCATAAAAATTCGAAACATTTTTTACTTAGTACAATAAGTACTAAGAAGGACACAGTACATCCAAAGAAAAAATTACACCATTCGTTATCAAAATACAGTATCACGTTTGTGTTCGCTTTGACAACGCATGGTATCATTTTAACAATGCATTATTGTTAAAATAGCGTTGCAGAATTGACAACGAATGGTAGAGAAATAACACCATACCGGTGATAAAGCGATACCATCTGGTGTCAAAATGAAATTTTTTGATGTCGAAATGACACCACACGGTTGCTAAATGACAACATGAGTTGTTACTTTGATAATGTTTGTTAATAAGTTTGAAATTTTACAATAAATTTTTGATAATTCCACAACGGTCGTTAACAAGTTCACAACGTGCGCTGTCAAAAAAATAAAATCGTAACTGTTTTTAAGTTGACAATTAACTGTTGAGGAGTTGTACACGCTTCTTAAAAAATTGATAACACTCGTTATGAATAAAATAGACAACAAAATAACTGCATATGTTGTTGATATTGCAATGCGATTTTTTCTTTAATGTAATATCCATTTGGATCATATCACAGGTATGCTATTCCCCTTGCTGTAATTTTTGCATGTAAAAGTGTTAAGGTAAAAAAATGATAGAGTGATTTTACAAAACTACATTGGTACCGATAGTCATATATGCTTCCTGTGTAGGTTGTACAGGGGACTCCAATAAGATAAGCTAAAGGGTGCCCTTTTCAATCCTCTGATGTGGTCCTCTTGTGGCAGGTTCGCTTGCTTCCTAAGTACGCTGAATAAAAATAAAATAACAACAAGCTTATGTAATCCCTAATAACATTAATAGGTAAGTTTATTTTATTGTAGCATTAGAAATGAATATGTATTAATATTTTTTGAAGCTTTGTGACTTAGAAAGGTCAGTTACAAATTCAGTATGTTTTTGTTACAGAAACAACACATTAATAAAGTGGGTGCTTGCAAGTAGTTGACTTTAATAATAAAACCATGATAAAAAATAAAGTTTGAGTTTTTTTTAAATCGTGGTTCATTTCATTTCCTTTTTTACTAAAAGTTTTTGCTGGTTTAAAAAGAGGATGTGCTTAAAAAATTTAATTAAAATAATTTTATTAAATGTTGGAGAAATTATGAAAGTAATTAAGTCACTTTAAATTCATTATCTGTATTAATTTCTCAAATAATTACAAATAAACTATAAGTGGAAATTTATACGCTTTCACTTTTATAATTGCAACTTGTAAAAGGCAGATTGAAGGAAATTTTGTTAACAAGAAAAAAAATATAAAAAAATAAAAAATTTACATTTAATTAAATTTGCAATTTTAAATTCTTAATCTGACGACAGCAGCATACATGCGCAATCAAATGTTGTCGCCTGTGGTTTGGTGTGTGTTATTGTACGTTGTGATGTAGCATTGGTAAACATATTTTGTTGATGGTGCAAGCTTAGTGTTGTGTATGACAAAATTAGATCAGGTGAAGAAAATTATCAAATATTAAGCATCAAGGTACTACGATCTAAAAATATTTTTTATTGAAAATCATTCCTTTTGTTCGGCCTCGCTTTGTCTTTGACTCTGTGAGTGCGCATTCTTAGAGTAAGAAGAGCGTAGATATAAAAATTCAGAGCAATTTGTGCAAATTCTTGATTAGTAAAAAAACAAATTTAAGCTACTTTTTTGAATAATGAATATGAGCGACATAAAAGTATATGACAGTCTTTCTTGGCTTTGGATATATAAAATTTTAGGTTTTCTTTCGTTGCATGAACGCAAAAATTTTGTGTTGACTTCCAACTCTGGAGCAAGCAACTTATAACTGACCATAATAAATATTGGAAGCCTCTAACTTAATATTTAACTACTACCTTAAACATTATCCTTGTGCCTTAATAATTGTCAATCAAAAAGTGCAAAAGTTGAAGTACAAGATGTTTTTGATACAAAAACATTTTCTGCCAGTATGGTTGCTTCTAAAACATTTTGTGCGAGTGTTTTCACCAAGAGTTTTGTACAATTGCAAAGCTGCCATGCAAATTTTTAAGATTACTTCATTTGGAGGCATTCCATATAGATTTAATGAACTTAAAAGTTTTTTTGGGATAAACAACAGTTTGTGGTGGGTTCATAGCTGCATCAATCAATAAATTTATATGACTTTGAAGCTCTTAAAATCATATCTAAAATTTTTTAATTTTAACCCTAAAAGCACTTTCTTATTTTTAATACACTAAGCACTTTCTTCGTCGTATCGAGGAAACCCATTTAAAATCCATCCCATATCCAACAGAATATACAAAAATAATATATTTTTTATTTAAATATTAAGTTAATTTTATCTCACGTAACTTAATACTTAATTTTAAATTTATTAAAAAAAATATATACTTCAAGTTTTTTTTTGTCATTTACCAAAAAAGAAAACGATGTTTGTTTATTCGACGAAAAAAGTTAATCATTACAAAACCAATTTCAATTAAAGTTTTTTAAAATGGGCATGGTCGGTCAAAAAGCATAAGTAGTCTTCCTTTAGACGTAAGGAACGTATGTACAAAATATTAGAAAAGTATTTTATTTTATTGATTAAGAGACTCTTTTAAATTGCTTCAGAATTCGGAAAATGAAGGTCATTGATATCAAATTTAAGAAAAAAGTTTAAAAACAGAAATTTTTACAGCAACAAACAAGCACATAGAGAATGAATTTTATATATTTAGAAGAAGAATAAAATTTTTTTTGTCCAAAAACGGTTTTGTTGTTTATCAATATTTAGTTGTTATATTTTGTCAATCCATGTTTTATTTTGACACTGATCTTTAGAAGATCTACAGGAAAGTTTAGTATGTCTATTTTTTTACCATTTTTTTGCATATTTTATCTAAAATACAATACAGACAAAAAAAAAAACGTGGTACGCAGTTTTATTAAAAATAACAGTCATAATTCTTGAACAAAAAATTAATATAATCGGTCCAATATGTCAAAGAAAACTCAAAATATTTACAACTGAAATTTTAGATTTTCATTAATTTCTGTTTATGGTTTTTATGGAAACGAAACCAGTCAATCGGTCAATACACTACAGTAGCAATTTACTGAGCATATAATCTCGTACAATCATTCAACTCATTAAAAAACACGTTAAATCGAGTCGAGTCTTCTATACCCTTCACTGTAGTAGAAAAATATTCACATCATTTTACTTTCCACATTCTTCTTAAATACTAAAACAAAAAAATATTAAAAAAAATTGCAAAAATTGCTTAAAATAATTTTCTTTGAATACTTATCCTTTTATTTAACCTAAAATAATTGATTTCAGTTCAAGAAATCCAAATTAATGAGATTTAAAAAAAATATTTTCTTGGACTCTTATTTTTAAAAGCAATAAAATTTCTGTAGGTACTTAATTTTTAAATTAATAAGAAAAAGAATTTCTAAAAAACATATCCAATAAGAATACAAAGTAAATTTAATTTCATTTAAAATGCTTGCAAATAATTTTTAATTAAATATTTAATATCAAATAAAGAACTTCAAATTGATGGCAAAAATTAAAAAATCCTCTGTATTTGTAATGCTATTACACACAAATCATTTACATATACACGTTTGTAAAGGGTCCATTGCCCAAGCAGCTATTAACGATAATTATAATAAGAAAAACTGTTAATATTTCACACTTTATTTCGGTTTATCGCTATTCAAATGTCTTAAAATGATTAAGTTTTATTTTTTTTTGTTAAAAATAAAAGCATTTTTTGGTTTAAAATGTTGAGTCCAGTTTAATAAACTTGATTTTGCTTTCATTGTTTCAAAATTTCTTAGCAGAATGTGTTAAAAAACTTTATTTTATATTGACAGACACACATTTTTTCTTGTGAGAACGTGATTAGTATTTAATAATTAATAATTTATGTAACTCGTTTAATTAAAAACTTAAAAGAAGCCACTGCTGCATAACTTAGAGGAGATTTACTTGGGGTTCTTGGCGTCAGTAAATGAACCACTAAACATTGAGCTTTATAATTCTTTTTTCAGCTATATTAACCCTGAACAACAATAACATTAAAAAGCAATCAAACATGCTTTTTTGATGCAAATAAATGAATCATAATTTAAATTTATAAAATCGGACTCTATTCGAACTTCTCAACTTTTTTCGTGAAGTATGATTTATTTGAATAATTGGATGATCAGAAACTTAAAAATAGTTTTTATTAAATTTTTTTTTAAATCCTTAAACTATTTGAGCAGATTCTGAACTCGTTAGTCGTATTTAAATATTTAACAACCTATCTCCTGTGTTACACAAAACTCCCATTTAATTATGGCTGTTGCTTGTCGTTTTAGTCTTACACACAGCGTTGCCATTTTAGCCTTTTTAGGGCTAGATTAATTTTTTTTCTTACATTTAGCCTCAAAGTTTATGATTTAGCTTCTAGCTTTTTTCTATTTTTTCTTTTTTGTTCTTCAAAATAGCCTTAAATGAAAACAAATCATACATAAGCAATCTGAGACTGAGACCAATTTAGCTAAATAAATATTTTCGATAAAACTTTTATATGTAAATTGATAAATTGGTTGAACGACAGTAATTTCATAAGTAAAGAAAAATATTTGGCTTCTAACTTGTAAAATAAAAATGCACTTTATTCATAATGGATTAAAAATTTGTTCCATTTAGTATTTAATTATCTACAACCGCTTAGTAATGCTGAGGTTGCTCGCTTTTGAGTAAGCAAAAATATCATTAAGAATCAAAAAATAAATTATTACTTCAAGAAATTTTAAATATTATTTTTTAACATTGAAGTTGAAAAATAATTGAATTCGCTCAAAAGTATTTAAATACTATAGAAGATTACAGGATGGGACACATATCATTTTAAAGCTAAGGTTGTCTAAATTTATAATCTACTCCCCATTTTAAAGGGAAGGCTGTCAATTTTTGTAATCTATTGCTCAATTACTCAGAAGATACTTTAAATTATTTAAATTTTTTTAAATTAAATTTCCATATACCCCAAGACTGTTAATCTCAAGAATTTTGGCAGTTTCCGTTTTGAGTCATAAACAAACAACAAACAAAGTTTAAAACCTACAAATTAAACTCTTTCTTAATTCTGAAAATTTTCATGGGCAAAATCTGGAATGGTACTTCGTCAAAGTGGGGAATGGTAAAAATCCCTCAAAGCAACAGATTTCAAAAAATTTTTAAAAATAGCCAAAAGTAACTTTGGAGTATTTGAGCAATAGATTACAAAACTAGACAGCCTTCCCTTTAAAAATTTGAAATTTGCGTATACTCCAGTACTGTTGCTTTGAGGGATTTTAGCAACTTACGGACGAACGAACTATAAAAGATTATGGGGTGGGACACATATCTTTCCAAAGGAGAGGTCATCTAGATTTGTAATCTTCTGCCCAAAAGCTCAGAAGTTACTTTGGACTATTTTTAATTTCTTTTTTAAATTTCCATATACCCTAGTACTGTTGTTCTCAAGGATTTTGGCAGTTTTCCTTTTGCATCATAAAATAAAAACTACGAATTTTTTAAAAAGTTTTAAAACACTTTCAGAAAGATTAGAACCTACAGATTAAATTCCTTTTTGATTTTGGTAGTTTGCAAGCCTTGTGGAAAACGACATTATTTTCTTTAGTTTTTGATATTTCATATTTTTTTTATAAAAATTATTATTAAGATTCCTAATGTAATAAAGAATTAAGAAAATTTTAAATTTTAGGCTGTAGCTTTTTAACTTTTTTCCAGCTTATTTTTTTTCGGCGTGATTTAGTCTTTTCTAGCGTTTTTTTTATTGAAATATAGCTTGTTTTTTTAAAGTCCTGGCAACGCTGCTAACACAAACCAATTTTTTTTAATGTTTTAGTTTACATATTTCAACCGTTAACAGAATCACATGTAAGCGCCTTAAGTTAAAGCATTTTGCTGGTATTTAAATATCGCTTCAAAAAATATTTCAATTTTTTTTTAAAAAAATTTTTTTACTTTTTGCCTAAGTAATAATTGTAATTAATAAAAGAAAGATATTTTTTTTAAATATTTATTTAAACCAAAATTCTTAAAAATATTTTTTACAAAAAAAAAAAAAATCTTTTTTACAAAAAATATGAAAAATAAAACTAAATTCTTATCGTTTACTGCGTGCTCTTACTAAATGGCTGCACAAGCCTACTTGAAATGGCTTACAAGCACTTTTTAAAAAAAAAAAATTACACATGGTTGTAGTGATGTCTGGCTTTCAATTATTCTTGTAAACTTTTACTACTGTTTCCTGATTATATTTTTGAAAACAGGCGCAGCTATACTCTTTCTTAATTTAAAAATTTTTTTACACAACTAAAATTAAATGCAATTTTTATGTTTCACACCATTGGTATTTTTTTTTTTTAACATCTATTCGATCTAGCGCAGCGTCTATTTATCATACAAGCACAATTATTTTTTATATAAAAAATAGAGCCATCACCAGAACTTTTAGTTTTTCTATCAGTATTACTGCGGCCGTAAGTCATTTGTAATCTTTGGTAATTTTCAATGTCATGTTTAAAGGCTTTAGAACCCAGACGATCACGGCCAACGTTCAGTGCCTGTTTCTCAGCATCCTCTGGAGATAATTTTCTTAAAGCACTAGCAAACGTGAGAATTGCTATAACAACTATAACAGTTATTGTGGTTAATTTAAACATTTTCAATTAAAATAATTTTTTACAATAACAAAATGAATTAGTTTGTTTAGTGTATTTGCACTGCTACTGAATAACTGAAGCAAATAATTATTGCTACCGCTTATTTTATATCTCAAGCGAATAAAAAAATAGTTAGACTGAAGCGCAGTTATGTATATATTATTTATGATAACACCACCCAATTGATCATATCGTTATTAATATTTGATTTACATGAAATATTTTTGTTAGTGTGTCTTGTGTTTGTATGTGTAATGAAGTGCAGGTGCAAAAAACTCACAGTTACACTTTTTCACTTGCAACCAATTTTTGAAGACTTTAATTTTTTAAATAACAGACAAATTATATCGTTTTCATTTAAATCATTAATGCCGACTTTTTCCATACAAATATAGTTAACTCTAAATTATAAAGCAAACAAAATTATCAAAAATAAAAGGCCATACTTTACTCTTCGACGACATTTTTAAAATGAACTTTTACTTTCATTTGTAAACACTCGTGGAACTTGCAAGACAGCCGAATGTTTCTACAACATTTTCGGCGATAATACGAATACCTAACTTGCAAGACAGTACTTTCATGTGTAAAGGCACTGTAACAAATGTCTGTATTCTTATAGTACTGCGTAGTCTGTCTTTATTAAAATGGTTCAAAACTATTTTACTGGAATACAAGTATTTGTATGTTTCTGCACAAACATACAGAAAAAATTTTAAGCCAATTAAATATTTTAATTTTATATGTAATAATTTCTATTTGGAATTTAAAAGTTTAACAAAATATTAATCTTTATTTGTGCTTAATTCCAGAAATTGTGTTGGTTTTAAAATTTATTCTTTTACTCATGATATTCTCATGAGTTATTTATTCAGTACAATAAGTACTGAAGGGGAGAGCATACCTATATGGACCATTTCATCAGACGCTACTCCGAATCCTCAGTAGGTTACTCCCAACGTTTCTTGCAAACATTAGAACCTTTATATTGTAAAAGCAATTGACTAAATAAGAATTATTAATCAAAAGTCACAAAAAGATTCAAATATTCAAACAAAAAACTCAGTAAGCATTGAACTGAATAAACAAACAAATTTCCCAACCAACATTTTTAATATTGAAAACTATATATTCTATTTTTATTCTTCTCTTCTCTTTTACATTTGAATGCCCGTTGGGTATTACTGAATGTAATTAAAGAGTATATGAAAAACAAAAACAAAAAATTATAAAAAATAATAAAAAAATAATAAGAAATTAATATTTTGTTAAACTTTTAAATTCCAAATAGAAATTATTACATATACAAATACAAGTGCTCATTGTAGGAAAACCCTATGTTTTTCTTATTATTTTTTTATTATTTTTTATAATTTTTTGTTTTTGTTTTTCATATACTCTTTAATTACATTCAGTAATACCCAACGGGCATTCAAATGTAAAAGAGAAGAGAAGAATAAAAATAGAATATATAGTTTTCAATATTAAAAATGTTGGTTGGGAAATTTGTTTGTTTATTCAGTTCAATGCTTACTGAGTTTTTTGTTTGAATATTTGAATCTTTTTGTGACTTTTGATTAATAATTCTTATTTAGTCAATTGCTTTTACAATATAAAGGTTCTAATGTTTGCAAGAAACGTTGGGAGTAACCTACTGAGGATTCGGAGTAGCGTCTGATGAAATGGTCCATATAGGTATGCTCTCCCCTTCAGTACTTATTGTACTGAATAAATAACTCATGAGAATATCATGAGTAAAAGAATAAATTTTAAAACCAACACAATTTCTGGAATTAAGCACAAATAAAGATTAATATTTTGTTATATTTTAATTTTATAAATTTTTTTTTTCTGTATAAAAAATATTTTTGTGTGTTTAGAAAAACCATTCTCTAGCACATGCCAATACCAAAAAGACAATAGCGGAATTCACTCCTGTTGGCATATGTGCAATTAAATCAAATTTGCATCTATTTCTTGCTACAATTCTACGACTGTAGCAAAAAAAATCATCAGATGATTTCATAGAGAATAAACATGAACAAAACACTCATAAATTTGCGAATTAATTAAATCCTTGAACCAATGGCAATGCCAAAGTTATCAGAAAAAAAAATCATAAATTTTCTAGTTTAAAATGCTGTCAATGAAATTGAATTTCATCATTTTGTTTCTTTATGTTCTTTTTTTTTATGCATGGAACGCGTATAGAGAACACATTACGATATTAGCTAAGCTGCAGTAATTTTTTTAAACTTAAGGCCGCGGGGCACCCTCGTTAAAATTTACAATACAAAATAAGCCCCAGTTGTTGTATGAACTTTCTTAAAATATGGTTTTATATAAAACTATAATTTTCTTTTATTTTAGTAGTGTTTTTTTAACCAAACCTAAATTTGATTTAAGCCTTCGTTGCTAATTTACATGTCGCCTACTACCGCCGTACAATTTGATAACTCTGAACTTTAGTTTAGATGTTTTGATGCTGCAAGCTCTTTGAATTTGCATTTTGCAATGATTTTCAGTCTGCCGAATTTCATAAACCGGTGTAAATCTTAGTTTCATATATTTTGTTGTTGTGAGGTTGAAAAATTTTAAATTTTTTGCCACACTTGCAATATCTGAAATACTTGCAAGGGTAGTTTGCATTTACGAGTGAAAACCGCTAATATTTTCTAAGATGTACATTAGGGTAACTTTGGTACTAGTTTCACCTAACCCTCTTATCCAAAAAAAAAAAAAAAAATTTATATAAATTTAATGAAAAAATTATATAAAAACTTTTCTTAACATTTACTTTAAAGCTTATATAATTTTTTGAGAGGCTTACTCGTCGTAATTTCTTTCTGTGAAACAAGTGGTTACTACAAAAAAATATTGCAAATACTTTTTTGTTTATTAGCTCTTTTGGCCATTTGGGTAGAGATATTTTAATTACTTTCATAAATCTACTCGCTTGTAATTTTGTAAGTTTTGTTTATAAACCTGAATACTCTCCCTATAAATTTATATGTTTTCCGGTAATTATAAATATTTCATATATTTATTCTGGGATTTTTCTTCAACCGTAAGTTGGAATTTTTAAAAGGCAATAAATTAAATTTAAAATATTTTAACAACAGTTGAAGTCTTCTCTATGTAGTTAATATAAATATTATTGGCAGAAAGATAGAACATTAATTGAAATTAATATGTTTTCAAGTTTAAAATCAGAATTGTTGCAATTGATATCGAATGAGAAGGAACGAATTATAATAACTCTTTAATATGAATAGTAGACTTGTGCTCCGTAGTTCATTTTAGTGAGCGCTCTTTTTAGTTCAAAAATTAAAAAGCAATAGTTCGTTCATTTAGTTCATTTGATCTTTTGTATCTTTATCACTTAATACTTTTAATTGTCATTGAACGTTCTTTATTATGTAAAATGATATCGAATAGGGGTTGAAAGAAATTTTTTAAGAAAATAAAGAGTGTCCCAACAAGAACGCAAGACTTAAATTTTAAATAAATGACTGATGCAGCAATTGAATTGTTTCTCTGGCTGTATGACATGTGGCGCCGTCTTGTTGAAACCACAAGCCCTCCACATTCATTTCTTCAATTCTAGGCAAGAAAAAACTGGTTATCATTTCACGATACCGAACACCATTGACTGTTTGCGCTTGACCTGTCTCATTTTCATAAAAAAAAGGTCCAATGATTCCTCCAGCCCAAAAACCACACCACACAGTGACACGTTGAGGATGCATTTGCTTCTCGTGAATCACTCGAGGATTTTCCTCATCCCAAATGCGACAATTCTGCCTATTGACGAAGCCATCAAGATGGAAATAGGCCTCGTCACTGAAGATGATTTTATGCCCAAAATCAGCATTTTCATGTTGTCTCTCCAATACGCAATTAACGAACTCCCTTCGCTGTCCATGGTAATTTTTTACTAACCTCGTACCTTCTACTAGCAAACAATAACAATTGTTCTAATGTCAAACAATGACACTTCGAATGGCGCCAAATTTAAATCTTGCGTTCTTATTCGGATAACCTATAGAAAGAAAAACATCAAAACAAAATTAGAAAAAATTTTTAAATTTAGTTTTCGATTTATTTTTATTATTATAATTCAAAAAAAAAAAAAAAAAATACTTAGTCACTAACTATGGCTGAAAACAAAAATTTAGGTTTAATTTTAAAATCTTAAAATTAAACTTTTTAGCACGCATAAAATATTTTCTCTTCTTCAGTTTATTTGTTTTAAATACCATTTTTGTAAGAGAAAATAATTTGAAACTTTCGTTCCTTTGTCATTGTTTTCGTTTAAGTTTAGTTCGTTCGTTCATTTAAAATAATGAGGAAGGAAATGAACTATAGGAATTCAAAACACGGACTAGTTCGTTCATTTCAAGTAAATGAATAGTACAATGTGAATAGTTCGTGTACTACCCAAAACTAATGAATAGTTTCTATAGCAGTTGCTCGACATTTTTTAATTTATGAATATTCATATATACATCAAATATTAATTTTTTTATATTAATTTAATTTTTTGGATTTATTTAATTTTCTTATTTTGTTTTTTGATCCCATTCAGTATATATACACATCAATAAAAAAAATAACTTTATGTTATTTTTTGTATTTCTGAATCTCTTATAATTATTAATATAGAAATTAATTTGTATTGCTGTTTTTAAGATTCTTATCAATAAAATTTTTTCACTCTACAAGATTTAGTTTATTGAATAAGAAAAATTGAAAATATTACCAGACACTGGTTTGCTAGCATTTGTGTCAACAATACACTCATATATCATGTACTACACACTTCCAATAATTAAGATATATTTCCATACTCTAGAAATAATTAATATGGGAAAACAACGTTTGCCGGATCAGCTAGTATTCTACTCAACTTGGATAAAAGTGTTTTGTTCAACTTAATCTGACCTAACGTAATTTGGATGTACTTATAAAAAAAAGTAATTTAGGAAAATACGGCATGCTTTTCTCTACGTAAATTTATACATGTTAAGAATGAGTAATTTCCACAAAGTTCTTTTAATGTCCTTAAAAAAAATTAAAAATTTTTAGAATTACTTTGCCTATATTTCTATTTTTACCTGAATTAATGAAACTTGAATAAATTAAATTCTACATTCTAATAGAAAAAGAAATACATAAAAAGTGACAATAGTTGCAATTAAAAACGAATATCTGCAATATCAGTACACTCCAATTTATTTATTTTATAAATAAAAAAATATATAATTTTTTTATTTATATATTTTATTTTATTGATTTTATATAAATAAAACTATTAAAAAAAAATTTTTTTTTCAAAAATGGGTAGCAACCAGAGAACTGCCAAAATCTTTGGTTGTACAATATTAAAATTTTTTATGTATTTAAAAGCAATCCAACCACATAAACGTAAAAATTTTGGTAAAAATCGTGCACAAAAATGTTGTTAAATTGTTTTCAAAGAACGATTAAAAACTGACTTTTATATGCTATTCGACATGATTGAATTTATAAAATATAAAATAGTCAACAATACAAAGCTGACTTTCAATGCAAATACATACAAACAAAAAAAAACCCTATTTTACTACACCCCTATTTACTCAAATATATACGATTGTTGATTAAAGCCTTTTTGCATATTTGTGTTTTTGTAAGTTTGTATTTTGCGTTTTTTTAAAATTCAATCATGTCGAAAATCATTCAAAATAATAAATTTTTAATCGTGCCTCGAACATGATTTAATCAAATGTTGTGCACGATTT
Source organism: Thelaira solivaga (assembly GCA_947397855.1). Classification (NCBI taxonomy): domain Eukaryota; kingdom Metazoa; phylum Arthropoda; class Insecta; order Diptera; family Tachinidae; genus Thelaira; species Thelaira solivaga. Next base: position 22,304,144 of record OX377612.1, on the reverse strand, counting down.
TTTGTGAGTTTAATAATTCAGCTTTCTGTTACTAACACTTTAAAAAGATGGATTCTGATGATTTATCGTATCTTGTGCTTTCTTCATCATTCAAAATCTTTATTTAAAGCTTTTTACTTTTTTTTTAATAATTTTAAAAGTATTATTGGATTTAAAAAGAAAAATAAGTAAATCCAATTAAAGCTAGTATAATAAAAATTTTTTTTAATAAATTTTATGACAAAATAGGGTACATATTTTGAAAGTTGTGATAAGGTAAAACAACCTTTTCAAAATTATAATGTTTAAATAAAAAATTATCTCAAGAAAATCATAAAAAATTATTAATTTTTTAATTGGAATTAATTTGGTGTTTAAGATAAATAGTTTTTAATTCTTTTTAGGCAATCAAAATGTATAACAAAAGTAGTTGTTATCTAAGGTCTGAAAATGTATTTGCATCTGTTATATGATCTTGATAATCTAAAAAATAATTGCTCTGACTTAAATAGGACCTTTTAAATTAATTTGCCAAAGGAGTAAAATTAATTTGGCTTAAGATGATTTCAGGAATAAGATACTTTAACAATAATACAAAGGCCCAACCAATTGTGCATTATTTAATAATTAGCAGGATAATACTAATGTGTCTCGTTGTATTTTAATTAATTTATTTCTTAACATAAAGTAATAAAAGCCACTGCAAATTAAGAATATTAAGTAACAATAAAAATTTAAATTTTTTTGTCTTGCTAACTAATAAAAAAATTTAATTTTATTTTATGTTATTATTAAGTTTCTAAGAATTTGTTTTTTTTTTTAATATTTTCTTTACTATTACTGTAATTCAACACTGAAACGTGGGCAACAATAATTTCTACGAAATTGTTTAACAAGCTTAAAACAATTTATTGTACACAGTTCACAGGAAATTGTAAGCGTGCTTGAATCTAAACACTCGAGCTGATGTCTTAATTGTTAAAAAAACAAATACACAATTTATTACTTTTAGTAGGTGAATATTGAATTTAATAATTATTTTATACTCTAGATAAATTTTATTATAAAATTAACAACGTGCTTACAAAACTAGATTAGAAATTGACTGCAACAGTCGACAGCCAGCAGCAGGTTTAAATCACGTTACCAATCAAAAATTGAAGTACAGTAATGTATTTAGCAGAAACCTTTAATTAATTTTTTTTCTTCTATACAAAAAAATTGTTTTTTTTTTTTGCATACATCATGAGCTATTTAAAACTCCCTTCAACAAGATTGAGCTTTTGCGCAGCGATTACGTATAATACAAGGACAATTTAATAATACTATGAAGTTTGTTCTAGCTCGATAATTGAAGATTTTAGCAGGCCTGCTGCCATTGACACGAACAGCACTAAATTTGTCTGCTATTTTAGGCGCTGAAGTTGTTTCATCAACCGTAAAAATATTTTTCATTAAACTTTCAATATCTCCTTTGCTCTTCTCGATAGGTGAATCAGTTTTCAATTCAGTTGTTTTATTATTTGTTTCAAGATCAAAAGGACCTTCAGTTGTGATTTTAGAGGATGTTGTAGAATCGAGACCCAGTGTTGTGTTTTCAGTATTCTTTTCGGTTTTGGTAAATTTAATTATTGCACTTGTAGCCATCATAATTTTATAGTTGATTAGCAATATTATTAAAATTTTTCTTATCATTTTGTCCTGCTTGTTTAAGATTTTCATTTTTGTTTATCTATTTTCTATTAAATTTTTTCAATCTGGCTTGTGTTGATTTGTGCTAGTAAAACTAAACTGAGGGTTGTTTGACATCGTTTCATGGATTTAAATGTTGTTAAATAAACAAGATACATATTGTGTGGGATACACAGTTGACTGATACATATAAAGCCAGCGGTGAAAAATATTTTTTTTTACATAAATATGACAGCGGTACCACAGTTTTTTATTAACTGTTTTGAATATTAAATAGTAACTGAATGTAATTAGCAATCAAATTAGCTGATTCAATTTTTTTTTATTTTCATTTTAAAACTACGTTAGAGAGATAATTTTTTCAAAAATGTTAATGATAATCAGAAATTAAATAATAATTTCAAAAGTTGTGTTAAGAATTACGTTTTCATTTTGTTTATAAGTAGAATCAGAATTATTAGCTTGAAGAATTCACATAAGCTGTGTGGCCAGAATAGATCTATTGTGAAATTAATTAATTCGGAAACTATTTACTCTCATGTTACAAGTACTTCCTAAATCTAGTATTCATTAAGAATTCAAAGACTTCTCTGTCCTAAGTAACGAAAAAAGCTATAATTAGACCATTACATGGATAAGGTATATGTTCTGCTGTCATCTTCATCTTCGTATTCGTTACATAACCTTCAAAGCTCGTTCAGGCTTATCCTAATATTTGCCAACTGTTTCAATATTTTACAATGCTCAGTTATGAATCCCGTGATAATGGGAATTCCTACTGAACAAATGTAGTTTTCTTACAATTACCACATTTGATGTATTTTGCTGTTATTATTTAAAGAAGCACTCTGGTATTTGTGTAGCTACTTTTCTCTTTGAAATTTTCCAAATTATTTGCACTTAAGGTAAGGGTGGATACTATGTCACTTCAAAGCGGTACAAATTTTATTTAATAGTAAATTTTAAAAATGACTACAGAGAAAAGACTTTGTTGAAATGATCCAAACAAATTTTGTGTCATCTGTGAAAACTAACTTAAAGCGCAGAGCAAGGATAAAGGTTTCATCAAAATATTTGTACAATAGAAGAATGTTACCAGGGGAACTAGGACATGCATATGATGGCTACTTAATTGATGGTATTGTGGGGGTTTAAAAAAAACATTTTATTTAAAAAATTTTTTTTTAAAAACATTTTTTTCTGGAACTGTGAAGAGAGTATAAAATAATAATTTCATGCATCTTAAAACCGAAAATATGCATTGAAATATGCACTAATGCCCTTAAGGAAAAAAACATTATTTTTCTTATCACATATTTTGAAGACATTTTTATTTACGATTCAAACAGTAAACTCTGAAATTTAAATGTCGTACGCAAATATGTTGTCTCACAATGCTTACGTATCAATTATCATTTTACTAACGGTCTAATCGTCTAGAAAATGTGTGTTAAAATAAGTAAGAAAAGCAGTGTTCTTACATAGAAATTTTCTTGATTGCTTTAAAGGCAAAATAGTAATTTTTATGTGTTTTCTGTTTTGAATTCATACACACAAAGTAAGAAGAAGAATATTTTATATTAAAATGCTGCCAAATGTATGATTTGTTTTATTTGGGAAATTTTTTAAAAGTCATCAGCAGGTGAATACTATTGAATATTAAAAATATAAAAATTAATAAAAATTATTCCAAAAAAATATGCACTTATAACAAAATATGCTAAAATATGCATTTTAAACAAAATATGCAATAAAAAAATTTATGCCATTTTTCAATATGCTACCGAATTCGGGGAGAACTCGATCAAAATCGATTTTAAGTTACATGTTTTTACATGCATTTGCATGAAAATCTTTGCCATAATTATAATGTGCCCGTATTTTAAAAACTAGAGTAGCTATTTATGTAATCAACACACTTTATTTAATTGATCGAAAATGAATACACACACTCTGGAAAAATTTTTAGCCAAGAACCGCGTTGCAAAATGAACAACGTATGTGATTACTTTAACACCATCTCGTTGTCTATTTTACTGACAACAACAGTTTTCAATTTTTTAATAAGCGTTTACAAATCGATATCAACTTGCTAACTAACGATGTGGAATTGACAACGCATGTTGTCGGTTCAGCAACTGTTTGATATCATTTCAAAAGGACATCATTTAGTGTCGATTTATCAGCGGTATGCTGTCATTTCGACACAAATATGGAGTGAATTTGACACCATTTGTTGTCAATTCAGCAATGTTATGTCGTTAATAATGGGTTGTTCAAATAAAACCATACGTTGTCAAAGTAAGCACAAACGTGGTTGATACATTATTGACACTGTTTGTGATAATTTTGACAATGGATGGTGTGATTTTTTCTCTGGGCATAATTACGTATTATCTTTTTTGCCGCGTTGTTTAAACACTTAAGTTAACAAGAAGTTTTTTGCAGACGTTCCCCAATTAAGTATACTTGGCCCGCTATTATACATTGTTTATACATCTGACATGCCTACAAATCGAAATATTATCACGTCAACGTTTGCAGATGACACGGCATTCTTAAGTGTGAACAAAGATCCTAAAATTGCATCTGGGCACTTACAAGCTCATATAAACGAGCTGGAAGGTTATCTAAATAAATGGAAAATCAAAGTAAATCCATCAAAATGTACTCATGTGACATTCACACTAAGAAAGGAAAATTGTCCGCCAATAAAAATAAATAACGTCATTGTTCCGGTAGAAACCCAAATTAAATATCTAAGAATCCATCTAGACAGACGCCTAACATGGTCACGTCACATTGAGGCCAAAATCTCAGCTATAAAACTAAAAACAGCTCGACTAATGTGGCTAATAGGTCCATTTTAATCCCTTTATTTCGAATATAAAGTTCTATTATATAAAGCCATTATTAAACCAATCTGGACATATGGCATTCAGCTATGGGGAACCGCTTGTGCATTTAATATCCAAAAGTTACAAAGAAGACAATCGAATATTTTACGAAAAATAGTCTGCTCCCCTTGGTATATAAGAAATGAGAGCATTCACAGACTGATGACCCATCCAAATGCCCTCGCTAGAGGCCTATTACAGTTCTAGGGTCACAGGAGGCTTAAGAGAAGTGATACCTTGTGCCTAGTTAGAAGAGATATTTAACTTTTTTTTTATTTATACATAGTCTATTTCTTTTATTCCTAAGATTTGAGCACAAGAAACTAGTTATTACATTGGTAATATTTATTTAAGTTTTTTCTTTTTTTATATTTAAGATTTGGTGTGACCTTAGTGTGACTATGATTATGGGTTAATATACATATTTAAGAAGTTCTTAAAAATTAAAACCTAAAACTTTTATAATTAAAAATTAATAAATAAATTAAAAACAAAAAAAAAACAATAAATTACGACTAACTATTTGTTTAAAATTTTTTTACTTTGAAAATAGGTTTGCATTAATTAAAATAATAATAATTTTCCTTTTAATTTACCAGCATTAAAAACCACGTAATCACAATTTTTAATGGGAATTTCTTAAGAAAATTTTATCTCTTAATGCTCATGTCATAAGTTCTATTTGTAGATTTGCAACTCAGATTATCATGGTATCTTAAATAGATCTATATTGCCCAGCCTCCTGCATCAGTGAGTCTATTTGTGAGTAAATGTACACGTAGCTTATACATTTTTTTATTAGTGTCTCAGTGTTTATTTTCTTTCTTTGCCAGTTGATCAACTACGACACATACGATCTATACAAATCTAATTTTAATTTTAAATTAAATACCTCTTTGGAAATTATAGAATATTGTTCAGACGTTTATTACGAAATATGTAGATTAGATTGCGCACACTTTTGTGTAGGAAAAGAAAATGCTGCCATAATTTACAAAGAATATATTTAATGGTTAGATATGGGTAAGTGTGACTCCTGCATCATCAGTTTCCTCGCCATATCTCTGACAAAATAGTTTTTAGTTAAAAAATTTTGTTTTTATATTTTTCATGCATGGCTAGATGAAAATGTAATCAAAAGTCTAAAAAAAATATTTTTAATTGAATTTATTTAAAACTGACGTGTATTTGCAGTTAAGCCTGACTCACCCACAATACTAGTATGATGCTAAAATATCACGACACGCGAACTGTTTATATTTTTAATTGGAAGCACATGCTTTATAAATTCTTTAGAAGTTAGTGTTTCGTTATTGTCAACTGAAGTAAACAAACTGACTCATTGAAATTTCTTGTTTTGTTTTGTTTTAGCATGTCTAGTTAGTTAATTAGTTAATTGTATTATTTATATAAAACAAGTAAAAATTATAATTTCAAAACAATGTGTAATCTGATTGAAATTTGACTTGACTCTTCTTCGTTTCTAAATTGAATTGTTTTTCTTTTATTCTGAAGTTCCCAATAAATATTTTTCATTATTTTCTGAATTATTTACTATTTAAATTTAACGAAATAAAATGCAATGCTTATTTTTTTTTAACCCTAAACGCACTATTTTTAATGCACTAAGTAATTTCTTCATCGCGTTCGCAAAACCCACTTATTATCAGCTCCAGATTCAACAGAATATATAAGAACATAATATTTTTTTTATATTAATTTAATTTCTTTCTTAATCATTTAAAGTAAAATCTTAAAACTAAATTTAAATTTTACTAAAAAAAAATATTTCAGTTTTTTTTTGGCATTTTCAAAAAGGAAACGATATTTGTAAGGGGTTAAAATAAAAGTAGAAAAGAAGCCAAAAATATTTAATTTTATTGTTATATGACTTTTTTATACTTTTTGTTAAATTATATAATAATTAAAATTAAAATCTTTGAAGCTTTTAATATTCGTATGCACAAAAAAAAAGTAAACTTTGAAAAATTTTTTCTTTTTAGCATTAATAGCACCATAATAAAAAATTGGTAGAAAAATTTAAGCAGACAAGTTGTTGTGTTGCTAGAATAAACGTTATAAAAATTTTTTTTTAACTGTTTCCGTAAATGAGTTTAAAGGAAGAACAAATTCAGTAATGCCATTTTCCAACTTAAAAAAAAAATTAAAAAAGCAATCCAATAATCTTAAAAATTTATATGAGGAACCCTAAAAAATACTTTAAAAATTTACCGTTTTTCAGACATATTTTTTGGATGATTTGATTGTTCAATTTCTGTAAAAAACACATTAATACTTAATACATTTTGCTGTAGCTCCATCAGTCTATCAAGAGACTTCAACCGCTTTTTTTTTAAGTTTAAAATCTTGTATGATTCAGTGAAAGCAATCAAAAATTAACTTTTAATTAACATTATGCAAGATACATATACAAATTTTAAAATATAGTTGAAATCTACTGATGAACTATCTAAGTATCAATAAAATATTGCATTTTATTGATAGATTCTGATATTTGTCTCCTTAATCCATGAATTAAAAATCATTTTAAAAAGTATTCATGGAAGCTCATAAATTTTTTTAGCATGTTTATTTATTAATATTCAAAATTAATTGATATGCTCAATACTAAAGAAAAATTATTATTCCAGTCTAGCCAGTAGTGCGATTCAGAAATTTTTATTACGAACATTTGTATCGAGAAAGCAAGTATAACGATATTTTATCGAATTTGGTATTCAATAACTTTCCGACAAAAATATTCGAAGTTTACGAATAACATATAAATAATCATCGCAAATAACGATATCTATAGTACCGACAATTTTTGGTCGAAAAGTTACTGAATATCGAATTCAATAAAGTTACTGAGTCACATTACAGGTGTGTACAAAATTTTTTATTTTTCAAATTTATTTGTCTTCAGCTTTATTTAGTCTTTGCTAGGGAAACTATATATAAGCTGTTATTTTTTAAAATGGCATAAGTCCACTTTTTTTTTAATGAATTGCCATTAATTTTATAAATTTTTAGCACCATCCTCTGAAATTACAACTGACTCATTTTAACATAAAAAAAGGAGACTTATACCGCTTTCAAAAATAACAGCTTATACAAATGTACACGCTTTTTTTTTTAAATGTTTTGGGAAAGAATATTCAATTGCAATTCCGAGCTTTCTCAAATATTTGAATGCTTGTTTTTTTAGCAGCAATACAGTTGATGAACATGCACAACTTTAAAATTAAAAAAAATTAAATTGTTTTAAATTTAATTTTGAGGACTACCATTAGGTCCTTAGCTTAGTTCGTGAATATCGGTAATTGAGAAGATGGCGTGATATTCGGTTATCACCTTCACTGTGTAAACATGAGACCACTGTAGGGAACTGTAAAACAGATAACCAGGCAAGAGAAGGTTCGACGCTACCAGAGCAGAATATCGACACGCCCTACAGCTTCCCTGTCTATATCTACAAACAGCAAATCGAGAGTATTTTTTTTGCGTAGGGCACAGTTCACATTTAGGGAAAAGTAGACGTACGTGATCTGACCTAGGTTGAATAGCTGGTATTTACTGGATCTAGAGTTTAGAAATGTGATGGCAGTAGTTACCGGGCTCTGCAGTTCTTGCAACTAAACTAGGAGAGTGGGGTTGCCATCAAATGACTACACTAGAAGTTCTCAAGATGAGGACGAGGAAGAAACTGTACAACATTTTCTCTACCTTTGCCCTGCCCTGGAGGAGCACCACTTGCAGGTGTCTCACCACACTGTCGACTAAAAAGGTCGACATGCTGTATTGCTAGACAGACTCATTTTCGTCTTGCTTTCTGTATCCCTACTTCCTTTCATTCTGTTATTTCTATTGGGGTCTATTTGTATCAAAAAGTAACCACATCTGAGGTCCTAAGTGAGACCCTTCTGCTTTTCTTGTTGGGGCGCCCTGTTCAACTTAACCTAAATAAATTTAATAGTAATGGACAAAAAATATGTTAATATGAAGTTAAAATAGAGTTGCTAATATACGGTTTTGGTATATAAAACTCCCTATACAAAAGAAAAAAAAAACTTGATTCAACTTCGCAAAAGAATTAGCCAACTGAATTTAAATCATTCTAAATTTCAGCATGTACAGCTGTTTTATGATATTTCGATTTGCAAAATAACAAATAAATAAAAATTGATAGTTTGAATTTCTGCCTTCAAAAATAAATCAGAATGCACAAAATATATATTTTATGTATCTTGTATTTTTCCTACGGGGTCAAATATGCAATTAATAAGTTGTTATTTTGTGCTTACATTGAAAAAATTACAGCCAATTGCAATTACCCTACAAATTTAGTAAGAAAATAAATTCGTAATGCCAGTTATAGCAATTATTATTATTATTTAATATTAGAAGTTAGGGTGCCTTGTAGATTGGTAAGTAGCGCGCTAACCTATCAATCTGTAGGTTGCTGCTTCAATTTCTGCCCAGACTCTGGGAGCCGATGTTCATAGTTACCAGTGCTCGCTAAAAAATTTAATTTTAGAATTAATTTCTAATAACAAGTAAGCAATAATTAAAAAAGTATTGTCAATCCAAGTCTCTATGTGCTTCAGCTGCAGACTTCTTTTTTAGAACTAAGAAAAAAGTTACTGATATTTAAAGTTAAGCTATGGTCACATTTAACAAGTATTTGTCGAAATAAATATAACCACTATATCTACATAGAAGTTTATATTTTTTTAAGATATATTCGCTTAGATTAATTCAACTTTTTATTTAAGTAAAACATATTTAAATTTTTATGTAATACAAGTCATATTAGATTACAAAATTTATTTTCCAAAAAGTAGTGTTTACGCATATTTTGTGTAATATGACCGTAGCTTTAGATACTCTACTACCTTGCATGTGCGTTACCATTTGAAATTCCACGAACGGTTTACTGGTACTCCCATTTCTGTAGAAACAGCGAGAAGTTATTTAAGTTTCTAATAATTCTAAGATTAAATTTGTTAACGAGCACTGCTAACTTTAAACATCGGATTCCAGAACCTGGGCAAGAATTGAACCTGCGACCCCAAGATTGATACATTAACACGCTATTCATCAATTTACAGGGCACCATTAATTATTTTATATAGCTTTTACAAAAATAATACCGACACTTAAAAAAATAGAATAAATTCATAAGGCGTAATTTAAAAAATATAAAAAATTTTCTTAATTAAGAAAAAATTATCGCAACTTTTTTGTTAGTTGGGAAGGCTTATTTCTAATAGGAAGATGTTTTCAGGAAGTAAAGAAGAGTTTTTTTATACAAGTGATCGAGTTAGAAAAAAATATTGACTTCCAACATGAAAAAATGTTATCGGAACATGTGCTTTGATTTTGCCTGGTCTTAATGCCTCATAAGGCAATACATGCAAAGAAGTAAGTTAGCTGCATGTGTGACTTAAATTTGAAACAGTAGCTTTATGGACTTAATAAAAGATCCTCTGGATCGAGGTATATGTTGAATAGAATTTTTGTACAGCCCACACAATTGGTAAGTTATGGCATCTTGGGGCCTAGTATTTATATTAAAAATATAAATAAGCTCTTACAAAAAACATTTTCGAATTTTTAGAATTTTTTAGCCACTAAATGCGATTTATCAAGTTATCTTGTTCTACACTTTTTTTCTCCTAGTCTATAGCTAAAATTGTGTTACAGACAGAAAACAAAATTCCAATTGGTTTGCGAGACATAACCATGGGAAAAATTGCATGATATTCAGAAAAATTAAGTTTTAGATAAAAAGTTCATAGAGCAATCAAATCCGAATAGTACTTTGAGAAATTCCACACGAGAATTAGTTTGCATTTTATGTGTTGCACTGTGTTACTTGTAATCTAAATAAGAGAGTAATGTTGCTGCGAAAATGTAATTCTTAACACAAAAATTTTGAAATTAAAATTTAATTTCTGATAATCATTAATTTTTTTTTTTTAAATTCTCGTAATGTTCATAAAAATATTCAATATCAAATCAAAACTATTAAAATTTTACGCTTTTTGTTTAAAAATTTCAATTGAAGTTGCTCGATATTGAATTTCACGATTTGGCCTTAGATCAGCTCATCTGATTATAAACTACATAAAATTACTATTTAATAATAAAAATAGTAAATAAAACAATTTAGTACTTCTCTCATATTTACATATGTACGAGTATGTAAAAAAATAGTGTTTTTCACTGGTCGCTATATATCAATCAACTGTGTATCCCACACAATATGTATCTTGTTTATTTAATAACATTTAAAGTCATAAAAAATGGCAAACAACCCTCAGTTTAGTTTCGCTAGCACAGCTCAACACAACACAGATTGAACAAATCAAATAAGAAAAATACAAATAAAAAGTTTTAAGGAAAATAGATAAACAAAAATAGAAATCAAAAACAAACAAGACAAAATGATAAGAAAAATTTTAATAATTTTGTTGATCAACTATAAAATTATGGTCATTACAAGTGCAACTATTAAAACTACTAAAACTGAAAAGGATATTAAAAGCACAACACTGGGTCCTGATACTACAACATCACCTAAAATCACAACTGAAAGTCCTGCTTATCTTGAAACAAATAATAAAACAACTGAATTGGAAACTGATTCACTTATTTTGGGAGGCATTGAAGGTTTATTGAAAAATATTTTTACAGTTGGTGAAACAACTTCAGCGCCTAAAAAAACAGACGAGTTTAGTGCGGTTCATATTGATGGCAGCACATCTGCAAGAAAGTTGATATTGGGACGTAGAACAAATTTTATAACAAAATTAAATTGTCCTTGTATTATACGGAGTCGTTGCGCGAAGACTGACTCTTGTTAAAAGAACACAAATCAAATTTAGTCTTAAAACGCATTTTTCTCCAAAGTAAACTTCATACTCAATCTCATCACTTATTCTAAAAGAAAAAAAAAATTTTTTTTTTATATAAAAAAAAAATTAATTAAGTATTTCATATAAATACATTTTTGCTGTACTTTAATATTTAATAAATATTTAATTGGTAAGGTGATTTAAACCTGGTGCCGGCTGTCGCCTGCTAGCAGCAAATGTAAAATAATTGTATTTTAATTGTTTAAACAATTCTTAGAAACTTTTAAATTTAATATGTAATTATAACAAAGAAGCTATTATTAAATAATGTTAATCTATTTTATAAGTTTAATTTATTAATTATGAGTATTTATTTAGTAAGGCTTATGCCTACTCAATTACTAAAATCTAGTTAATTTAAGTTAGTTGTAAGCAAGACCAAACAATTTTTTTTTGATATAATAAATAATTCAGTAAGATAAAATTAAATTTTTATTGTAAATTTATTTTAATTTTGTTAGGAAAATTAAATTCAAATAGAAAGAGCACATTAGTGTTATCCTCTTAATTACTAAACAATGCACAATGGGTTGTAAAACTAACATATATGAATAAAAAACTTTTATAAAAAAAAATAGACTGAGGCACGTTTATTTAAATTTTTTAGTATCAAAAATTCTACCAAAAAAAAAAAAAAATTTATGCAAAAAAGGCAAAAGAAATAAAGAAATTGTTTAGACATTTGCGACATGTGACATAATTTCTCAAGCCACTAATCAACTTCTAATATTTTGGTCTTCTCACGCAACTTATAATCAGTTTGATCTTCATGTTATCTAGACTTTATGGAGCCACTAGCTTATTGATTAGGTAGGTCATTTTACATCTTTCCAGTACTGAGCAAGCACATAGTACGTCCTCTGCCGTTTCTTGCCCCTTCAATTTTAATTTGCTTGTTATCTCCAGGTAGTAAACAATTTCTCTCTATTTTATTAAAAAAATAGTTTCCAATTAATTTTTTTTAATATTTTTTTAAAGAAACAAATTATCTACATGTTTAAATTAATACAGTGAGTTTTTATTGACTTTTTATTGATTTTTTATTTTATTTTGTTTTTAAATTTTTAATTATTTTTTTGCAATCCAAAGGCCATTTACACAGTTAAGTCTATCCCCCAAAGATATCATATACCCATGCATACTTTTTTTATTATTTCTATAAATATTTTAATTAATTAACCGCATGTTACGTTAATATTTGAACAAACATGTGAACAAGTGTATGTGTTTTTTGTATGCAATCAAATTTATTGTATTTTGTTGTTTATTTAATTAAACCAGTTTTATTGCATTTTTGTTTAGTACAACTGAATCGAGTTATAACGAACGTTGTATCGGATATAATAAATTTGTAAAATAATAATAATAAAAATTATGGTATATTTGAAAATGTAACAGCCAAATTAAAAAAAATATTTTGTTATTAAACAAATTTCCCATAGAAAAATAAGCTCTTATTACACAAAAATGTTTTTTTATGAATTTGAACATGGTTTATAATTCTAACAAAAACACAACCATGCCCATTTTTTAATAAAAATATTTCATTAAAATAAAATTTATCCACTGGCTTTTTTGAAATGTAAGGTGGAAAATGTCACTGTACTAAGACTATAATTCCAAATGCGCTTGGCATTTGCTTTGTTATAAAAATTAATAAGACATCAACTTAGACCTTATTTTCGTCATGGAGAGTTATAAACGGTGTCTCAGTAAGAGTACACTCTTTCATTTTAAAATAAAAATACTTAGTTTTTAAAAGGGTTGCGTTTTTTGTTTTGATTGTAGAGAAGACATCTTGCGATTAATGGTGGAATTAGTACAATCGTATCGTGGAGTTGCGGATCAGCTGATAAAATCCGTCACATACATAAACCATGTTAGTGCTTATAGAAAATGTAGTGACAACGTTTTCAACGTAGAAATCTACAGAAAATAGATTTTTACGTTGTTAACGTCAGACAAAAAAAAAAAAAAAAAAACGCGGTCAACAAAAAGAACTCTATTGCATTAAAAAAAAAAAACAAAATAAAAATGGACGACGGTAAACTTATTTATTTAATACAAGGAAATGAAGAAATTTGCAATAAAGCCACCTATATTATAAGTTCCCAGATAGGAAGAAAGCAATTTGGCAAAAGATTGCCAAAGAATTGGGTACAACAGATGTGTATAGTGAAAAAATTTAATAAAAGTATTGTATAGAAATTTTTCTGTAAAAATAAATGTGTTTTTGGCAGAAGAGCAATGACCCGGAGGTGGACTTCTTTGCGAGATGGTACACGAGAGAATGTCAACAAAAGATCGAGCCATCTGGAAGTAGTGCGTCGACGAGATCAACATGGCATCTTTTTGAAATGATGCAATTTCTAAAGCCACACTTAGTTCCAACGCCGTAAGGTTTTTTTTTTTTTTTTTGGAAATATCCAGTTTGTGCCCAATTTTTATTAATTGGGTGTACCTGCTATCTTCGTTGCTGCTTATTTTGTTTTCTAGCTTTATACATTTCACATAAATGAATGCATTTTGAATTTATAAAAATGTTTACAAGACATTAACAGCTGACACGTTTGACTGCATTGAAACTTTTTTAGTAACTATGCCCCGAAGCTGTACGATACGATTTCTCTCCAGCAAGGTGATACGATTTTACTAATTCCACCATAAGTATGGAATAAAATCTCAATGAAAAAGTCATTGAAAGTTTCATGAAGAGAATAATGGTGTGTTATCAGAGCGGAGCGAAGAAAAAACCTGAAATGTAGTATATCCAAAGTCTTTAGAATAAGTGAAATTCGTCAAATCTAATCATCGTATTTTAGGGGCCACCAATACAAGCTAGGAATAGGTAAAGTTACGAATTTGCTGGGCACATACTCAGTTTTTGTATAGACTATGAAAATCAACACAAGTCTCGATTTAAAGTTGCATCATCGAACAATATTTAATTTAAGGTATAAAGTAGATGTTAGGCTTATAAATTTTAGCTTTAACTATTGATTAGTTATAACCAGAGCAAGGGACTTTATACAAATACATGTTTGTGGTCGTTACTCAGAGACCCACTTTAAGTTAATATCTTTGGGAATCAAAATATTTCCAGTAAAATGGCATCAATTTGTTAATGCATATTTTTGTATATTTTGCTTTAAATGCATGTGTCTGCATATTTTGCTACAAATGCACATTTTTATTTTCATATTTTGTAATATTTATAAAAAAAAGTTTTAGCTCTTTCCTTTATTTAATTATTTAGAAATATCTATTTTAAAATTTATTATAAGGTGGATGAAGAGAGTAGAAATTAATTTGATACGATAGATGAATTGATATCATGTGGTAAAAAAATATTTTTAAGCTCTATTTTTGCGTGTTTTACTATTTAAAGAAAAATATCCTGACTTGAACCTTCTACCACAACCAACTATAACAACCTGGTTGGAGGCAGCTGAGTTCTTAATCACTACATCATTTGTATAAAAGGATGGCACTCAAGCTTTAGCATATCTGTAAATTGCATAGAAGATTATTATTTTTGATAGTAGTATAAGTCCACTTTTTTAAATAAAGGAGTTAGAGGTAATTTTAGTAAGATTGTGCCTATAAATCATGTTTCGAAAAACACAAAACGCTTAATTTTTACATTTTCAAAACGCAAGCACATACTAAAGCGAAGTGATGAATTTTACAAAAACTAATAGTCAAAGAGAAAACACAGTTCAAGCTATAAATAGGTTTTCTTTTTATTTCAAGCAAATTTGAAAAGAAAATTGGAGTTTTTCTATAAAAACATTTATTTTGATTTTGTCAATTGTATGTGTCAAATGTTTACTTATAAACTGGCGTATTCTCATTCATATTCTATGAGAAAAACAAAAGCAAAACGAGCGGCTTCCACAACATGCTTTGGCGTTTTGCAAAATGCTTTTCATTTTGAAAACGCCGTATATCTTTACATGTATGCTTTTAAGTTTAAACAAATTTTGATTTCTAAGGGTCGCTACTAACTTTTCAAACTGCCACTTTAACTTCTACTAATAACTTAGATGGGGTTTTACTGATTAATATTTTTATATTTTCTATTTTTCAAAGAATATTTTTTAAAACTTAAAACATACACTGACTTTATTTACTTAAAATATTCTAGCTGGTAAAGAACCGAGCGATATAAAAATAGCTAGTGTTCGTAGTATATTAGAAATTTTTATTTTACTTATGGTATTATTTATGATATTGTAAGGAGTTCCGTTCCTTCCCGTTATGCAAATATACGGCTAGGCTCCGTAAAGGTGAACGACAACTTTTTTCGTATATTTGTATTGAAAACAAAAACAATATAAAGGGTCCGCCATCTAACGTTTTTTTTTTCCACTAGTGCTTATTTCGTGAATGGTAACACTCAGCTCATGTCTGATTTGACAGATAATTAGTTTTATCCTTCCGCTGAACGAATATGGTTGTGTATACGCTTGAACAACGCTGGGAAATTTTGCGACATTACTTTGAAAATCATGGTAATGTTGCAGAATGTGTGCGAAAATTGCGTACAAATTTTGGAAGAAGAGAAGCACCGTCAGCTCCGTATGTTCGTTATCTTGTGAAAAAAGTGAAAGAAACTGGCATCCTCATCGATAAACCAAAGCGTGAAAAGCCAAAAACAGTGCGTACACCCGAGAATATTGCTGATGTGGCAGAAAGTGTGCGTGAAGCGGCATCAACATCAATTTACCGTCGTTCTCAACAATTGAAAATTTCGGAGACATCATTGAGACGAATTTTGCATAAACACCTTGGTATGACGCCATACAAAATCCAATTGGTTCAGGAGTTGAAGCCAACTGACCATCCAATGCGTTTTCGCTTCGATAAGTGGGCCTGCGATCGACTTATAGAAGATGCCGATTTTGCCAAAAAAATCATCTTTTCAGATGAAGCTCATTTTGATCTTGGCGGGTATGTAAACAAGCAAAATTGTTGCATTTGGGGCACAGAAAACCCGCACACATACATTGAAAAGCCGACGCACCCAAAACGAGTCACTGTTTGGTGCGGATTTTGGTTCAGAGGCATAATTGGGCCATTTTTCTTCGAAAATGAGCAAGGAGTGGCCTTTACAGTCAATGGCGATCGTTATCGGGCCATGTTGAACGAATTTTTGTTAACAAAAATTGAAGAGAAGGATATTGGCAACATTTGCTTTCAACAGGACGGCACTATGTGCCACACAGCCGAATCTACACTCGATGTTTTGCGCCCTGTTTTTGAAGATCGAATTATCAGCCGCAGAGCTGATGTCGTTTGGCCACCTCGGAGCTGCGATTTGACACCGTTGGACTATTATTTGTAGGGTGCCGTCAAACATAAGTGTTACGCCGACAAGCCAGAGACAATTGACGCTTTAAAGGACAATATTCGAGAAGCCATTGGTGAAATACAGCGGCACACATGGCCAGCTACTGCATGGCCAGCCCAGGCAGCCATTTGAATGAAATTATTTTCCATTATTTGAGAAAATATTCAGTATTTTTTTTATAGCATTTTCAAAAAAAAAGTTATTTGGCGGATCCTGTAAAATATTTGTTTTTATTTTCGAAAGCTATCGTATACTTTTATGGGATCTGGCCGTTAAGTTTAATTATTATTCACTATAACCTTGTTCGACTGTACGTACCAAAAACGTGATTTTCCCGCGGTAATTCCCATGTTATTTATTACAATCAATGAATTTTTTATTTTTCATTGATCTTAATTAAATTATTTTGTTCTTTTCTACTGTAATAGATCAGGTTTTTTCATTGTATTGTAAAAGAAATTTTCGAAAGTTTTGTCAATTAATTCAAGTAATTTGTTTAACTATTGTAAACAGATGTATTTACGTTTGTTTATTATTATTATTTTTTTTGTTGCATTTAAATTTATTAAAGATACTTACAATGCAATGTGTTTGCAGCGAGATTTATTTGCATTATACAATACAATTGTGCTTGTAAATTTTTCTTGAAAGATAATAATGTTAATGCAAAGATAAACATACAAGCATACAATTTATTGTAAAATGTTAATAAAGCAATTTGTAATTTTTTATTAAATAGCAGTAGTAATAAAATATGTCAATAATAAAAATTTGCTAAAGAGATGAACATTGTCAGGTGGTTACTCCGATTGTTAGGGTATTTTTTTTTTTTAATATTAATTAAAATTAAAATTATTCTGCTGTTATCGATTAGTTTACTATAAATCTTTCTTATCTTTTCATTTAAAAGTATTATTAAAATTTATCTAGCTCTTCTTGAAGTTATAATCTTATTATCTTGTATATTTATTTTTAAATGTCTAGTTGAAATATATAATCTGAAATTATTCTTTACGATTTATTTTCCATTTTGTTAAGTTTTAATGTAACAGTAATAAATTGTCACTATTATTCTGGCATATAATTTTTATTTTATTTAAACTTTATTTCTTATTTGTTGTTTTTGCTGCTTGTGTTTTTCTTTAAAACTTCTTAGAAAAGTAGGAATTTTTTTCTAAAGTTATTATTTCAGTAAAAAGTGATATTTTATAACCAACAACTTGTAATAGTACGATTTGTTGGCTGGCCTACTAAATAAATAAAGAAGTTTTACTTAAGCTCAAAAATTTATTTAAATTATTCATGAAAGAAAACCAAAAGAAAAATATATGGTTTTGGACCAGAGTATCGACTTCAAGTCTGCATTGTGGACTCTAATTTTTGACATATACCACTATTTTCTAAATTCAAGAGATTTAATTAAAAGCGTTTTGTTACATTTATATAAAAAAAAATCGAAACTGTATATTAAAACTTCTTAGAAAAATTCTAAAAAAAGATCCAACTCTTTTCCAACCATTATGCAGTATCAGGGTATTGAATCTGATGATGATCTGTCAATTTGTAATTTATTTGCTGACTTTTTTTCGTCTACGTACTCTGATTCTATTTTTGATGATTCTAGTTCTTTGCCTCTACCTGTTCTATCGTATCCGCCGGTATCAATTCCATTTTTTGATAAATTAACAGTGGTTAATGGCTTAAAAACACTGAAATTTTCATTTAACTGTGGGCCGGATAAAATTCCGAGCTGTTTGCTAATTAGATGTGCCTAGGCCCTAGCAACCCACTTACTATTATTTTCAATGAGTCAATCAGATATGGTTCTTTCCCGATATGTGGAAAGATTCCTACATTATTCCATCATATAAAACCGGTATGAAACGCAATATCGAAAATTATAGAGGCATTGCTAAACTGAGCACCATTCCGAAGTTTTTTGAGAAAATAATAACTGAGCATCTTAGTCATCAATTATCATCTGTACTATCTCCTTTTCAACATGGTTTTCGCAAAGGCTGTTCTACAATCACAAATCTTATGCAGCTAACATCACTTGTCCATCGGGGTTTTTTTCAACAAAAACAAACTGATGTAATTTACACCGATTTTAGTAAGGCGTTTGATAAAGTCAATCATAGATTGCTAATAAAGAAACTTGACTTTATGGGCTTTACACCTAGATGTTTAACGTGGATTACATCATACTTGATAAATAGAAGGCAAAAAGTTCATTTCAAAACCTTCTCTTCCAAGCCGATTGCTGTCTTATCTGGTGTACCGCAGGGTAGCCATCTTGGCCCACTGCTATTTTCTTTGTTTATAAATGATTTACCGGAAATAATAAAATTTTCTCATGTTTTAATGTTTGCTGATGACGTTAAAATTTTCCTGAGCTATAATCGATTTGCAGATCACCTTTACCTACAGAATGATCTAAATGCATTTAGCGCCTGGTGTGTGGAAACTATGCTTTAAACGGTCAGCAGCTTGAAAAAGTAACTATTATTACTGATCTTGGAATTTTACTTGATGCAAAGTTGAATTTTATTCAACACATTTCTTCAACTGTTGCAAAAGCACGCAGTCTGCTTGGTTTCATAAAACGCTGGGCTAAGGATCCGACTTATATGGTTCATGTCAACAATATTGAATCTGTTCAAAAACAGTTTTTGTTATTTTGCCTACGTGCTTTCCATTTTGATCCATTAAACTTGCCACCTTACACCAGTCGACTTGCTCTCATTAAACTGCCAACTTTAACAAGTCGTAGAATTATGTTAAATGTTACTTTTGTTTTAAATTTGTTAAAAGAAATTGTTTGTTCTGATTTTTTGATAGGTAATATCTTTTTTAACGTTCCTTCAAGATTTACACGTCATTATAATCCTCTATCTGTAAAAGTATTCCGAGCTAATTATGCCAATTCTGACCCTTTTTTGAGAATTTGTAATCAATTTAATAAATGTTATAAACATGTTGATTATTCATCAAATAATGATACTGTAAAAACTAAGTTAATTGTATTTTTAAATAATTAATTGTATTATGCTACAGTCTGTAAGGATCTTGAATCCATAGACAATAATAATAAATAAATAAATAAATAAATAAAAACTTTCTTTAAGCCGTCGGTATTCTAATACTATAGGTTATTTCTTCTCTTTTTTTGTGAGTGTATTTTTAAAAGTAACAAAAAAGCTTTTATCTCATTTATAATTCTTTGAGAATCACTCTACTGCATATTTATGCAGCTCTTTGTAATATTTTTTTTTTAACTTTAAAGTACAAGTTTAAAAGAAAACTAGGTGTTTTACCCCGGTTGTACCAATTTTTAATCATTAAAACACCCATCCAAATAAGTGTAGCTATTCACTACTTTTCAAGGGGACTTATGCCACTGCTAGCATTATTAGCAAAAGCGCAAAAATGTAAATATAATATTTCAAGGCACAATTTTGGCCTTACATTAAATTTTTTTAAACAACACAACACAAATTCGCGAACATTTAAGGTCCAGTCAGAATTCGAACCTGCGACAGGCAAACTCGTACACATTTTTATGAACAGTAGTGAGTAAAAGTTGTTGAAAAGTGGGCGTGGCGGTCCAAAAGTATATAGCGATTATAAAAGTTTTATGTGTCAAATTTCAAGCAAACAAACAGAAAATCCACATTTGAGCCGCTTTTTTGCATGCCATGTTACACCAAAATGAAATAAAACTCTCAAATCTATTTCTGCTACACCATAGGGGAAGTAATAAATTAAACGAAATAAATTTTCAAAAATATTCAACTTAAAATTTTATTCACAGTTTTTAAAAATAAAATTAATTTCTTATTCGAAGCAATGAATATGAAAAAAAATTCGAATATTTTTATCGTAAGTTAAATATTAAAATTTCTCAGGTTTCTAAATAATTTATTAAAAAAAAAAACTTTTTCAAACTAATTATTTTTTTTTAATTTTGTACTTTCTATTTAAAATACTATTAACACCTTCTTTTCATACTTAAGGCCCTTAACAATACGATGCCATGGTACTTTCATATTATGATGGCATATTTCACCTTTTATTAAAATAAATTGCATGTTTGTTGCATTTGTGTATCATAACTTTGTCCAATCTAAGGCTAAATCATCCCTCCATTTGAAAGCAAGTTAAACTAGTAAAAGTTAAATTAGATTGTAGCAAACAAAAAGAAAACTTTAGTACGCCACACGCCTCCATTCGGATTGTTTCTATATTTTTTATTTTTCATTTGGATCTCTTTATAAGCAGCCACAAGTTTTCACGATGCAAATTAGAAAAAAAGAATGAATTTGTTTACATAAAAAGTTTTTGTTATTTTTATATTTGCAATATAATTTTTTTGTGTCTAGTAACTTTTTAACGTTGTGCTACCACCAAGTTATAACTGATGGCTGCATCTTCATCAGAGTTTTCCTTTGCTAACAATTTAATTTAAGCCGTTTATGTTTTATTGCAGAGTTGTAAATATAATCAGCAATAAATTGCATTAAAATTGTAAGAGTTGCAAATCATGCTCTTACTAACTATGTTTTAACAAAATGTATTCTTTATGCTAGAAATATACAAAATGTTTTGTATTAAATAAGCTTTGATATAAAATGTAACAAAGAGTGTTATAATTAGTTAGAGTAGGGATATATCTAGCAAAAGCTTTATTCGGGAAAGCAAATTAAAATTGTATTTTTTAAGTTTCTCGTACTTTATTAAATGTTATGTCGTGTTGTCGTTATTCGCAAAATATATATTATTATTTGGTGATCATTTCAGTAAGTTATAGATACACTGAGCTTAAAATCACGTTGCAATATTAACGACATATGCGGTCATTTTGACACCATCTATTATTTATTGACAACTTTTTAACAATCGATTACAAATCGTTAATGGTTGGTTTTCAATTTAGAAATAAAGCTACGGTTTTTTGATAACACACGCTGTCAATTTGTTAACGAATTTTGTGGAATTGACAGCAATATGTTGTAAAATTGCCAACTTATTAACAAACCTTCTCATGATGTCTTTTCAACAATCGTATGGTATCATTTACACATCAAATGGAGTCATTTTGATACCAGATGGTATCAATTTATTACAGGTATGTTGTTATTTCGACAGCAGTATGGTGCAAATTTGCCGCCAATTGTGGTCAATTCTGCTACGCTATAATACCAAACGTGGTTGATACATTTTTGGCACCGTTTGTGCTCATTTTGACAACGGGGTGTACTAAAATTACCGTTTTCTCAAATTTTTTAAATGGATCTAAACTACTTTAAAAAATACTAGCTTATATATATTTGTCATTCAGTGTTTATAAAGAGTGATTTTTTTGCTATTATCTTTTTGGCAACACTAGTTTTGACAGCTCACGCACGTTTTGTATCTTGTGTCACTGTCAAACATCTTCAGTTTGGTCTATAATTTAATCATGAATCGTCTTACAAACGAACAACGCTTGCAAATTATTGAATTTTATTACCAAAATGCGTGCTCTGTTAAGAAAGTTAATCGCGCGCTTCTTCCATTTTATGGTCAGTTTAATCGACCTACTGAGGCTTCTATTCGGCCTATTGTAACAAAATTTCGCACCAAATTTACATTGTTGGACATTAAACCACCAACACGCTTACGTAGAGTGCGAACTGAAGAAAATATCGCAGCCGTATCGGCCAGTGTTGGTGATGACCGTGAATTATCGATTCGGCGCCGTTCGCAGCAATTGGGCGTCTGTTACTCCACTACGTGGAAAATTTTGCGGAAGGATTTGGGTGTGAAGCCTTATAAGATACAACTGGTGCAAGAATTGAAGCCAAACGACCTACCACAACGCCAAATTTTTGGTGAATGGGCTCTTGAAAAGTTAGATGAAGATCCACTTTTTTATCGAAGAATTGTGTTCAGCGACGAGGCTCATTTCTGGTTGAATGGATACGTGAACAAGCAAAACTGCCGTATTTGGAGTGAAGAGCAGCCAGAAGCATTGCAAGAGCTACCAATGCATCCACAAAAAACAACCGTTTGGTGCGGATTATGGGCTGGCGGCATCATTGGGCCGTATTTCTTCAAAGATGATGCGAATCACAACGTTACTGTGAATGGTGAGCGCTACCGTGCGATGATAACAAACTTTTTTTTGCCCAAAATGGAAGAGCTTGACTTGCATGACATGTGGTTTCAACAAGACGGTGCCACATGCCACACAGCACGCGAAACAATGGACCAATTGAGAGGCGAGTTCGGTGAACAGTTTATTTCACGCTTGGGACCAGTCAATTGGCCGCCCAGATCGTGCGACTTAACGCCTCTAGACTATTTTTTGTGGGGCTATGTTAAGGCTAATGTCTATAGGGACAAGCCCGCTTCGATTGACGCACTGGAAGCCAACATTGCCAACATTATTCGTGAGATACCGGCCGAAATGTTGGAAAGAGTATGCCAAAATTGGACTAAGCGGATGGACCATTTGAGGCGCAGCCGCGGCCAACATTTGCATGAAATAATCTTCAAACATTAAATTATATCGACCCAACTATCGATCCAAATAAATATTTCATGCATTTTTCTGAATTTTATATGTTTTATTTTTTTAAATTTCCGATAGTTCTTATAAAATCACCTTTTACTACAGAATTATGCTAGTAGTAATCAAATCATTTGCTAATTTTCAGCAAATTTTGTACAATGAAGTAGCATCACTTAATTGTAAATAAAAACGGTTTTTTTGTAACACTTGAGATTATATAAAACAATATAGTAAATTATTTGAAATTTAAAATTTTTACAAATATTTTTTGGTGCTTAATTCCAATTAAATTGCTGTGGAATATATTATTTCGCTATCATATTAATAATTTTTTAAAAATTATAAATTTCTATATGTGACATCGCATAGAGAAAGGGACCTAAGGGTAAAAAAATCAATTTTCACTTTGTTTTGATGTGGACAACATCTGAGCATCGAATGAGACCGATCCCATGCCCCAAAAGTGATCCCTCCCAGAGATATTCGCGTTTTATGAAAGTGAAGTATACCAAAGATACACGTATTTAAATCTTTAAAATGGCTCTCCTGAACAAAACCGGTTTTTACCGTTAGGTCCCTTTCTATTTTGCGCGTCACATATATTGCATAAAAAACGATTTTTTTCATCACAAGTTCTACAATGTCTTTGAAACTACAAAGCCAATTTAACAATACATTGTAAACATTTTTTAAAATACTAATTTTTTTTAATCCTAAAATAAATAATTAATAAAGAAATTAAAATTAAGTACAAGCTATAGCAAAGTTTTAAGTACAAAAAAAAAATAAAGAAAGATATCCAATATGAATGCAAAATAAATTTAATTTAAAATATTTGCAAACACTTTTTAACCAAACAATACTTAAATAAATATTATTAACGGTAAAAATTATTTTACAATATATCTTAAAATTTTTTTTTCGAATCAGCTTATTAAAATTATCTCCAAAATATTTCTTTAGTTAATTTTTTTAATATTTAACCTTTCGAAGCAAATTTCAAAAATTTTTTATATAAACAATGCGATTTTTTTTTTAATTTAAACATCATGTGCAGACAAAATAAACATTAATCCAACTCAAACTCCGATTTTTTTTTAGAAAAATTCATTAATCTGCTCCCTTCGAAA
This sequence comes from Thelaira solivaga, assembly GCA_947397855.1. Classification (NCBI taxonomy): domain Eukaryota; kingdom Metazoa; phylum Arthropoda; class Insecta; order Diptera; family Tachinidae; genus Thelaira; species Thelaira solivaga. Next base: position 22,279,617 of record OX377612.1, on the reverse strand, counting down.
GACAGACGTGCAACTTATAATTTTACATTTAATAACACCAAAATAAATTGAATGAAATAAAATAACTAAAATAAAGAAATTAAAAATATTTTTAAATTCACTTTTTTTGTGTTTAAGTGGATTATACATTTAATCAATATGTATTTTAAAATTCATACTTATTAACTCTAGAGTGACTTTGGCAAAAAATATTTTTTTTATTTAATTTTAATCTGAAACAAAACTAAGAAATAAAATAAATTTGAAATAATAAATTTACATTTTCTATAAATAAACCCAAAAAAAAAACAGTTATGAAAAATAGCAGCAATTAAATTTTATAATATTTTTATGTTCTCGATTTCTGATCTGTTGAATTAATGTTTGCCACGCCCACACTCTTTTACATCTTTTATCTATCAAAAATTTTTCATAAAAAATTTCTAGACAATTTTATTGCTTGGGTTTTAGCAATTGATGAGACTGTGTAGATATAGAAGATAATTAGAATTAGGAGCGGGAATAGTTACTGCGGTAAAAAAATAGACAATACCATTATGTTACAAATACTCGTATAAGCTAAGGCCCGTTATTAGAATTTTCAATAACTAAAGTTAGAATTTTGTTAGGCAAATAACCGGTGTTTGGCTAAAGCTTTGAAATTAAATTTGGGGAAATAGTTAAGGACACACTATGCCATATTTAACTTATGGATATTTTTAATTTAATATCTAATCTGCTGCATTGCTCAACATGACTTCGACTTAATCGATAGTACACAACTAATAACAAGTCATAGGACATGACTTTTTTAAAGAATTTGACCAATATTTCTAGCAAAAACCTTCTGGGCAAACTTCTAATTTCTTTGCTTAAAAAGCGTTTTTAAGTATAATAGTTATTATTATTTTGATCGCTACTGTGTGTGGCTGCATAAGCAAAATTTAGTGAAGCCTTCGTATGCCTAAACAATAAAAATTTTGTCAAGTAATTTATTCAGTGTGTACAAGTGACAGACATTGTGTGATTGACACACATACAAGGCATAATCTAGCCATCTGTATAATGTTGTTATTTTTTTGTACTTAGTAGGTTATTAAAAAAAACTAATACTTTGATCAAACCGGGCAACCGGGTTAGAAATGGAAAGTAATATTTTTGAATTCAATTTGTTTAAAAATTATTTAATTTCTTTAGTCATTTTGATTGCAATTAAAATTAAATATGTATGTGCAAGGCATATTTGCTGTAATACTTAATACAAATGATATTATTGATTGAGTTAGAGTTGACTGTGGAAAACCTTTTTTTTTTTTTTGATTTTACTTTATAGATAGTGTGCGAAATATTTATCTTGACTGTTTTACTTTTAAGTAAACCGGTTGCTGACAGTTTTCTTAACCCTCTTTAGAAATTTTTTTTTCAGTATTTTGAATACCCTTTCTTTTCTAAATAAAACCTAATAAAAAACTTTTAATTTTCATAATTTAATTTTATATGTAGAAGAAATCAAAGCAATAAAAGTCACTTAATATGACAAAAACTAGAAATTTTTGTGTAAATTATTTTTTCTAAGAAAAATATGGGAAAACTATTGCTTGTTAAACATACAAGATGTCTATCTAAATTGTCAGTTAAAATTAGATTTGTTTCTTTAAATAAATTTAATTGAATAACAATTTTATAATTTAATAATTTTTAAAAGAAAAGAAAAACGTACGTATTAGTGAATTTATTTCTCTGAAGTTCAATTCATAGGAAAATATAATTCCGAAGGCAAAACGTGTAAGCGTCATCTTTAGAGTGGTTAAAACATAAAACAGACATTGGGTGCGTTCATAAGATGTAACTGTTGAGATCAACTACTTTACAACTGTTAAGCACAACAGTTACGTCTTAGAAACAGTTTATTGAGTATGCTGCTAAATGAACAGCTGATACATGTGATATAATAAAAAAAAAAACAAAAAAATTACAAAATAAATAATAATAAAGTAATTTTCATAAGCCAATTCAATTTCTATAACTAAAATTATGGATAAAACTGAATTTTTAATGGATTTTTTGTTGACTGATATACAACATACTGACTTTAGAAAAAATGGCAGCAAATACGAAACTGTTGAGTTAAGCGGAACTGCTCAACTATGCGTTTCTAAGACGAACATTCAACAGTTATACAACACTTACAACTTATGAATGCACCCATTATTTACTAACATAGATTTGAGATAAAGCATTGCACTTGGTACAACGCAAGCAGGTTGTATAAAAGTTTGCAAAATATATAGGCTTGTTGTGTGAAGTTGTATCGTTAAGGTATGGCTTTTGAAATATACAATTGTGTATCTTGCTTTTGTGTACGAGTATTTGTTGTTTGCATTCAAAATGCATAGTGTGTGTGTCTATAATGTTTTCAGTTCAAAATCCAATAAATATATTTTTTTCAATGTTTTTTATTTACAAAAAGGATTTTATTTTCTTTTATTTTTACTTTCGCAAGATTTTGTTTAGGTGATAAATTAATTCTAATAATTATAGTTTTTGTAATCGTTGTTGGTTTAAAATGAGTAGCTGATTAGACTAAAGAATTCAATTCTGAAACTGGGGGTTGCCAGCAACTCCTTCAACTCCAACCCGTTTGTACGCTTCATTGCCTCGTGCATGACAAAAGAAGTAAAGTAATTCCATACTTTAATTTTGTTATTTTCTAATCTTAAAAGACTTAATAATATTTGAAGTTACATGCTAAAACACAAAATCTACTTTGTAATATATGACTTTCGATGTCGAAGAAAGCACCCACTTATTGCCCAGCAAAAAAGTGAGCAAAAATAAGTGGAAAAATTATTACAACCTCCGCCTAGAAGTTCTTCTACTTCTAAGGAAAAAACCAATGAATTTAATATTAGCTTGTCATTGGAAGAAAGTTGTTTTCTTTTGGAAACTTTTCACTTAATAAAATGTGCAATACTTGGTTACAATTTTGTTAACATAGTTTAATTTTGTTCACTTTTGAAGCTAAAATAGCAATAAAATTGATGAAGAAAATTTAACATCGCCTACCATATTTAGTGACTTCTTTAGCATGTTATTGATATAATATGGACTTCGAAGAGCATCATTTAAATTCTTGTTTGGTGGGTTACTTTAAAATTGTCATAGTGGGAAAGCTGCTTGAATAAAAGCATCTCTTAAATATTTCTGCTTCATACATTTAGTGAAGCTGCTTAAGGTGTATTTATTTTTATTTTTTCTTAAACAAAAAAACTGTGTTTAAAAAAATTGTTTTTAGCTATTTAAAAAAAGGAACTTTTTAAATACATTTTCACTGTTATTGTTTCTATTATGTTTTATTCATCTTACTCATGACGGTGTTTGGTTTTTTCGGGTAAAATGGTTTGAAAGCATGTGAGGGTGGTTTTGTTTCGACATTTTTTTTTCTTTTATTATTGTTTTGCTTTTATTAAGTTTGTTTTCCAGTGAATATCTTGTTATAGTCGCTGTTCTTATTTAAACATTCTATTATTTAAAAGCTTTTGATATTTGGCGGGGTCATTAGTAGAGAAATCTTGGGTGGTATAAGACACATTGTTTGCTTAATTTCGGTTTATTACTTTTGTTTACATTTTACTTTTTATAGAGAGTTACAGGCACACGTTTACTTATTTATTTATTATTGTTTTTTTTAAGACTCGTGCGAACTGCTGGCAAATGTGTTTCGATTTATTGGAAGTAAAACAATCATTTACAGTTTTATTCTTAAATTAAAAATTAATGGGCAGGAGCAAAATTAAATACAAAGTGAAACAATTGAAATGTGATGGTGTGACTGAATAGCAAATAAAATTGTTAGACCCTTGTCAAATGTGTTTGACCGAAACTGAGAGTATATTGAAAATTAACTTTTATTAAGTAACATATTTTCATGCTTAAACTCAGGTCACTTCTGTGACAATGAAATTCAAACGAAAATCGTATTTTTAAAAACAATTAATAAAAAAATGTAAATGTAAATTTTTTTGTTCAGCAAAATTATAAATAAAATTTTGTTGTGGCTTCACAAAGCATATTTCCATAGTCGATACAAAAAGTTCTAATTTTAGAAAAATTTTACTTTTATATTTGGAAATTGAAATTTATTTTTCTTTGTGATTTCGTATATTGATGACTAACTTAACTGTTACTGAATCACATAACAAAATAAAAAAAAAAACAATATTTCGAAGTTAGTGGAGCCCACTTTTTAAGGCGTCAAGTACAGCCGTGTTTTGTTATTCCTATTATATTATTTTATAAAGGCTTTCGATAAATCCGAACAAAATCAACGTATTTTTTTTCACTTGAAGAAGGTTAAGGTAACCTTTCTTTTTGAAACTATTAATTGTTGATGTGCCTCTGCAAAGTCTAAATGATCTGTATATGAAATTTTAGCGTTGGCAGATGATTTGGTGGCTATGGTCAAACCAAGTTTGACTCTATGACTACCGATTGAAGACAAAAGGCTCTTAATATCACTAACAGATGGTGTCACTCACAAAGAAAATTTTTAGTAAAATAAATAAAAATAATAATTTTTACAAAAACATAAACGAGCTCACAAAAAACTTTCATTTCATTACGAGTGCGTTTATAATTTGATTTTAAATAAAAATTTAAAGCTTTTATTTATTGTGTTTCTTCACTTAGAGCAAACAAAAGAATTACTTGTATTGACGAAAACTATTTCATAAGAAATTTAAAATTATTTAATATTCCAAGCAAAAATTTAATTATTATCATCAAAGGCTTTAATCGCACTGCGACCTTTAAGATCTACTGTACACAAAAATTTGATTAGAAATCTGAATGTTGAAGGTTAGAATCCAGCCTAGTCAATTGTCAAAGTAGCCAGTGTATTTAATTTTAGAACTAATTTAAATTTATAAAATTTATCTTATGCTTCATTTGGGTTTCCAGCTGCTGCCATTACGAATGGATCCAAGACCATTTGCCTGCTGAACCAACTTATCCATAAAATATTGTCTCATACGATAATTTGAATTTCAGTTTTATGAACTTAAGAGAGTATTACCTCTCATTTATGTTGAGAAGACACATATGTAAATGTATTCATCACTATTTTTTTTGGTATAATATAAGAAAAAAAAACTTTTTCTTGCCAAACTTAATTAATTTAAATAAACAAAAACCCTTTTGTGTAAGTCTCATGTGGTAGAGTTTTATTTTTCATAAAATTTTGAAACTATGAAACTTCATTATTTCCACGTAAAAGTGTTCGTGCATATAATGAATGGTGAAAAATTGCAAAATGTAAAAAAGTTCTCTAAGTCAATAAATTTTATTATTGTATTAATGAACATTTTTATTCATACAATGAAAACATTAACAACGAATCCAGATTTGTTGTCTCGTAAGAGAATAATACCTTTTTTGTTTTCTTAAAAACAAACTTAAAGCTGTAGCAAAAACGTAAACAACTTACTTTTTGTTAATTTATATTACGAACAGGCCTTTACACACTGCAGTTGCATATGTAATTCATAAATTTAAATAAATAATTTGTCCACAGCTTGTGTTATTGTTTCTTTATATTGATTATCTTCTATTCAACAAAATTAAGCCCCTGTGTGCATTTAAATTATATTCAGAAAGAAATAAATAGTATTGAACTGTAACAAATCTTCAATAAATCAATATTTCCAACAGAAAAAAAAACAAAGTAAAAAGCCAAAGATAAGGTTTATTAGGAGCATATAATAAATTTTAAGATGCCCAACTAATAATTATTAAATGATTTATTAATTACTTTTGATATATTTTCTCTAGCAATAAGTTAAATTGTAATTTGAATCCTCAAATACCAATTCAATACTAAGTGGCAGTATAACTGTACTCGTATGTGTGTATTTACTCATTTGCAGATAATCATTTATAATGTAAATGCATGAATTTATTTATTCTAAGAAATAACTTCAATAGTATTTAATTGTATAATTTGCTTCAAATATATACTCGTACATACTCCCAGCACAATAGACATTTGAACTAAACTAACATGAAATATTTGAACTACCGAATAATATTTTAGCATAACAAAATGCACAAACAAACATACGTATGTGTTTGAAGAAAATCTCTTAAATTTACAAGCACATCAACAAATTTTCATTAAATTTATTATTTTGATATAAATTCAAATCAAGGATTATTTTTAAAACAGTATATTGTGCTAAATGTAAATGCAAATAAATTATAAATCAAATAAAATCATACGTATGTAAAGAAAATAAAAAAATTTAAATAATAATTCGTACTATTAGTATCATTTTGTTTAATTCATTTTGAAAGCAATTTTGTGTAAAACAATTGCTTGACCTGTTGTGTGGGCACTATTTAAGTTAATATTTTGTTGATAAATAAAATAGACTCGATTAACAATAAAAGTATTTTTACAGTGCTAAAAATTAATATTTAAATTTAAATTTTAGTTTAAAGAAACTGGTTTTACAAGAGGTCGTATGCAGTATTCTAAGATAGGTACAGGCCTACAACAGTGTATCAAGAAAAGTAACTACTGGCCAGTTCTATTACAATTGCAATTTGTAGTGAGAATTTTCTCGTGACTCTATATAATTAAAAGGTGATTTTATAAGAACTATCGGAAATTAAAAAAAAAAAAAACACATAAAATTCAGAAAAATGCATGAAATATTTATTTGGATCGATAGTTGGGTCGATATAATTTAATGTTTGAAGATTATTTCATGCAAATGTTGGCCGCGGCTGCGCCTCAAATGGTCCATCCGCTTAGTCCAATTTTGGCATACTCTTTCTAACATTTCGGCCGGTATCTCACGAATAATGTTGGCAATGTTGGCTTCCAGTGCGTCAATAGAAGCGGGCTTGTCCCTATAGACATTAGCCTTAACATAGCCCCACAAAAAATAGTCTAGAGGCGTTAAATCGCACGATCTGGGCGGCCAATTGACTGGTCCCAAGCGTGAAATAAACTGTTCACCGAACTCGCCTCTCAATTGGTCCATTGTTTTGCGTGCTGTGTGGCATGTGGCACCGTCTTGTTGAAATCACATGTCATGCAAGTCAAGCTCTTCCATTTTGGGCAAAAAAAAGTTTGTTATCATCGCACGGTAGCGCTCACCATTCACAGTAACGTTGTGATTCGCATCATCTTTGAAGAAATACGGTCCAATGATGCCGCCAGCCCATAATCCGCACCAAACGGTTGTTTTTTGTGGATGCATTGGTAGCTCTTGCAATGCTTCTGGCTGCTCTTCACTCCAAATACGGCAGTTTTGCTTGTTCACGTATCCATTCAACCAGAAATGAGCCTCGTCGCTGAACACAATTCTTCGATAAAAAAAGTGGATCTTCATCTAACTTTTCAAGAGCCCATTCACCAAAAATTTGGCGTTGTGGTAGGTCGTTTGGCTTCAATTCTTGCACCAATTGTATCTTATAAGGCTTCACACCCAAATCCTTCCGCAAAATTTTCCACGTAGTGGAGTAACAGAGGCTCAATTGCTGCGAACAGCGCCGAATCGATAATTCACGGTCATCACCAACACTGGCCGATACGGCTGCGATATTTTCTTCAGTTCGCACTCTACGTAAGCGTGTTGGTGGTTTAATGTCCAACAATGTAAATTTGGTGCGAAATTTTGTTACAATAGCCCGAATAGAAGCCTCAGTAGGTCGATTAAACTGACCATAAAATGGAAGAAGCGCGCGATGAACTTTCTTAACAGAGCACGCATTTTGGTAATAAAATTCAATAATTTGCAAGCGTTGTTCGTTTGTAAGACGATTCATGATTAAATTATAGACCAAACTGAAGATGCTTGACAGTGACACAAGATACAAAACGTGCGTGAGCTGTCAAAACTAGTGTTGCCAAAAAGATAATAGCAAAAAAATCACTCTTTATTACAAAATTATCTTCTGTTTATTGTTTCTAATCTATATTTTGCCATATATTTTTTTTACCAGCCACGCCCACTTTTATAACCATTTTTTAAATAACAAAAGTGAAATTGGTTTTTAATTATAAAAATCTCCTTTTTGAATAGATTTCTCTGAAATTCAGCATATAGGCTTCTATACAGGTTACGTTATACTTTTGCACTCCAGTTTATACCCAACTTTCGGCTCACTTTGTAAATAAAATAATGAAATTTATGTTTTAATGAATAATGTGCTGTTTTTATAATACAAACGATCAAACTTGTCTGAAATTTTTTTTTAGAAAAGTACTTAAATTATTGAGTTCTTTTCATAAAATTTAACATATGATTCCGGGAGCTATAATTCGTTTGATGCAGACATGAGCCTAGATTAAGCTGTTGTTTGTTTAACAGAATTTTACATTTATGAAATCCCTTCTAATTGCCTCGGCATGAATTAACTTTAAAAGTTTATATGTCAGCTGTATTACTAAAAATACCCAAAGAATATTGATGAAAAAGCTCTCATCCAATGTTTTAAAAGCAAGTATACTAAGCTAAAATACCTTTGATTTCAACTGATTTCAATTACACATTTTCTGCGTGTTTGGTTTTGATAACGAAATTTCCATAATCGAATTTTTGGTTATAGCAACTACAATTCGATAATATAGATCATAATTTTTTTCTCTTAAAAGTATTTAGAGTTGCGTCACCGATTTTTATTGTTACGCTAAAAAAGGTCGACTGTTAAAACTGAACTGTTGTTTTTTCAGTGTAAGAAACCCCACTAAAGAGTAATAAACCTTTTGGTATCGGGTAAAACAGCTACTCCTGATATATTTATAATCATTTTGTGATTTTGTGACCACTACACTAGAAAGTTATTTTGAAGATGATATTGTAAATCTCTGTAAAATGTAGTCAAAGACCCTTTCTATATTTATATAAAGCGAAAGGGTATTTTGCATGATTTCACTAAGCTTTTAATATACAGTGAAAATTTATTTGTCCACATGCTAGCCAACAGAAGGTCTTCCAGGCCAAGTATTGACAAAGTAGATGTTCGGAGATTTTGAAAGGCATCCTTGCTAGTACATGAAAATATAAAAAATATATAGCAAAAGTTATGCTTTTAAATAACTATTCGACTATTAAGTACGTGGCAATATTTGCAATTATCAATCATTTTTAATAGAAATATTCCAAAGAAAAATTTAGTTTTTCGCAAAATGTTACAAAAATCAGAATATTTTCAGTGATTTTTTTTTTGCTCTTAGAAAAATGTTTTTAATAACTGTAGAAAAGGAACGAGTGAAAAAATCTCTGTTTATTATTGTAAATAGGTTATATGTACCGAAAAAAAGTAGAGCTTTTGTACAGCCCATAAATTTACCGTTCAAATGAAATCAATTACTCGACTCAGTGACAGCCCCTAGAAATTCTTATTCATAATTTAGCTAAATATAAAAAGTTTTCTTTCAGAAATTTATTCGCATTAATTTTTATGAGTGTAGGAATAAATCCAGAAGATTTTAAGTGTTGCAGTAAAATTGTAAAATTATATTATTTGGAGAATGTAGTGTCAATGGAACCAGAAAGCAAATGAAATTTCATCATATGATATGACAATCAGTATTATCATTATTACTTGTGTTAGTAAAACAAAAAAAAAATTTTTTTTTTTTAAATTTCATTTTAAATTCCATTTGTCACAAAACTGCTAATTTATTTCATACAAAGAATGTAATTTTATCATACATGAGCATGTACATACATATGTGAATGTATGTATGAATGTAGATGTGTTTGTATGTAAGTGTGCAAGTACTTTGTCATTTGTTAATTGTATATGGCAATGTGTATGCAAATATTTGTATGTGTGTATGCTAGCCTGTTCTTTTTCAGCACTGAAACACCTTTTGTTTAGTTAAATATGAAGGATATTGTTTTTGGGTGCATTCTAGTTTTATTACAATATTTATTACTTATGGCTATGCAGGAATATATGTTAGTACGTATGAGTGTTTAAAAACGACTACTGTGCTTTTTTTTTATAAAATTTAGTTATTCACTGCTCTAATGTTAAGGGTTGTTTAAAAATTTATGAAAATTTTTAACGCAATACCCAGAGAAAACACTTTAATTGTGAGAACTAAATTTGTTAGCAATCAAATTTAAGTTTCGATAATATATTTTTTTTTTCGTTGCAACCAGTGTCCTAAATTTAGTTCGCTTAAAAATATTTGGAGCTTTAACATTTTTGATTGCTAACCATTTTTGTACTCACAACCGAAGTTGTTTTCTCTGTTTTACTATTTACCATTTTTTCTTCTCTGAAAAGCTTATAACTAACTAATTTTGCCAGAGCAGTGCTTAAATATTTTTAAATATAGAAGTATGTAAGCCATAGTTTTTTATATATAAGCCCTACAAAAATTGTTATACTACGTAATACATTTGTAATTAAAACAAAATGCAGTAATCATTTTATAATTTGAAACCTAGCAAAAAGTGTTACAGAGTCTCCAGAAACACCAATTCGGAGACGTGATTCCCAGTTACACATTTCTGCACGCAGTTTAAAGCGAATTTTGAAAAATGATTTGAAAATTTTCCAGTACAAAATTCAATTAGTCCGAAAAAATCTACCGAAAGATCATGATCAACGAGTTGAGTACAGTAATGCAATCCTAAGGCTGTCCGGTGAAATTGAAGATTTTTTGTCTAAATTGATAATAAGAAATGAAGCCCATTTTCTTCTTAGTGCTCACGTCAATAAACAGAACAGTCAGTTTTGGGGAACACAGAATCTTCATGAAACATAATTGCATCCACCAAAAACAACAGCATGGTGTGGTTCATGCTAGAAACATGAAAAACCCTTTAAAAAGAGCTGAAAGTTGTATAGCGAATCGCGGTCATCATTTAACCGATATAATTTTCTAATCATAACGAAAAAAATTTAAAGACCTAATAAAATTTTTATGAAAACCAAACTTATTTATCTTTTCTTTGAGCAAAGCTATAGACAATCAAAATTGGAGGGGGAGTTTTGCCCTACCCATTACTATCATTAAATTATAAAATTTTTTTGGAAGGCTTGTTTATTCAATTCAGTACGTACTTTGATTATAGTTTTTTAAGTTTTTGTTTGCTTGATTGAAACTTTTTTGTTTGCCTTTTGACTCAATTCTCATTTTTTTGCTTAGAATTTATATACCTTGCAGTAAGCGATTGAAAATAAAAGTAGTTTATGGGAAATATGATATACTTTTTAGTACTCAAATATTGTACTAAGTAAATAATAAATACAATTTCCATATGAGTATTAAAGAAAATTATGCATTATTAAGCCCAACACAAGGTTCATCTTCGCTATCTATAATTATTTAATTTTTTTTTATAAATATTAGGTTTATTCTAGTACTTTCTTACAAAAGTTTAGTAACTGAGTAAATGTTAACAAAATTTGCTCTCAAGAAAGTTTACTAAAATTTGAAAACAAAAAATAGAGTTTTTATTCTACTCAACATCCGAAAACTGACACTAGTGAAAATATTGGAAAATAGAAAAAAAATTGGATGTTATACACTTTCTACACAGTAATAATTATTCTTATTTTTTTTCCTCTATTTCCTTTCAGTTTTTAATTTTTTAAGGATTTTTATTGAAATGTAATTAATTCATCAATTAACACTTGTTGTTTAAATTTTTAATCATATGGTTTTTAATCTTACTAAATTTTATTAAAAAAAATTGTTTCAGTACAATTGAGGAACTACTCAGTCATCGAATTGTCAGTTTAATCTCTGAAAGTGTGCTTTCATTTACTAAGCTTGCTGTAAACGAACGCGATTTGGTAAAGTTTAGTAAACATTTTTACTAATTATTGGATTTTCGAACGAACCTATTATTAAAAAAAAATTTAGTATTTAAAATACAAATTTTTTTTGAGAAAACAAATATTTTGAATATGTGCTTTTTTAATGGAAATGAATATTTATCATTAAAAAAAATAGACATAAATGAAACATTCTACCCATTTGAATAAAGCACGTTTTCAGTACCATTTTTACTTGGAATTTTTAATATTTTCTACAACACAAAAAGCTTTCAAATTGAACAATAACAAAAAAGAATATACTCGTATAAAGCTAAAAAAAATGTTTGATTTATGTAAATTTCTACAGTAAATCAATCAAAGACTTTAAACAAATCAATTAAATAAAGAAAAGAAAACATAATTTTCTTGAGTAACTCATGCATTGTTTGAAGAAAAGAAAGCCAAATAAATTCAGGTACAAGTTCAAAAGTGAAAAATGTCAAAGGAATCTACTAAAAAAAACAAGAAATAAATTTAAAAAAGAAAACACAATTTGTTATATGTATGCCAAGTTAAACCTTAAAAATAAAGCAAATTGAATAGTAAGTACATTACAAAGCACATAAATAGAAAACACATAAACCTACTCGTAGAATAAACATTAAAAGATATCGAATCACAAAAAAAGAGAAAAAACGGAAGTGAAAACATACAGGCAATGACACATTTCATCTTGCTTTGTAGTGAAAGACGACTAAATGCCATAGACAAACGCACACTAAGGCGATGAAAAAAATGTAAGACTTCTTTAAGGAGCATAAAACGAAAAAAAAATCAAAAAACATAAAGAGAACTGAAAGCTACAAGAGTGGAAAAATTTTACCACGTTTGACTTCGCGTAAACAAAGTCATGTGTAAGTAATGCGGCAAACACGAATACACCAGTAAGAAATTATATGTGCACTTACACTCATACAAACACATACGTTAAAACAGTAAATGTCAAAGCTTTAGTTAGTGGCATGTAGCTGCTTATTTGTTCATGTTTGTTACTAATATTTTGATCATTAGTGTTCGCTTACACATGAACTGCATTGCATACCCGTATTCATACTCGCATGTTAGACAAGACAAACGGTTACAAAAATACCTGATTTTATAAATAAATAGATTAAAGAAGGTTTTTATTTTATTTTTTTTTTTTTTACTTTTTTTAACTTCTTTGTTTGTTTTGTTTGTGTGTGTAAATGCGTGAAATTGTGTGTTCATGTGCTTATATTTTCAGATGTTAAGCCATGCTTTAAATGGCGATAAAACATACAGGTGAAGAACACATTTGTTATAAACATACTGACACACACACACACAAATGCAACATGCGTGTCTTTGAACACGTTTGTTATTTGTTTTTTTACACTTTATTTTGAAATTTTATCATCTGATAAAGCATGTTTATGGATAAGCTGTTCCAAGCAGATTTGTAATTTAAGAAGCTGCCTAAATACAGCTTTCTAAAGTACGAGTATTTAAGCCATTTTTTTAGTAAATTAAACATTTATTTTTCTATTAAAAGTGTATCACCGAACATACTTTTATATTTTTTCCATAAAAATAAACTCTTTGCTTGTGACATTAAAAAATTTACGTTACCTAAAGTGCTGTAAAGTAATGCTGAAACGTAGATTTATTTCTAAAATTCTAAAAAAAATTAAAATAAATATTTCTAAGCCAATAAGCAAAATAATTTCTTTTAGATGGTTTTGGGAAAAAACCTGAAGTATATAAAAAGTTAAGATTTTTATTACTAAATTCATTCTTTTGTTTTTTAGGCTTGGTAAAACTATAACTTAAGTACCGATTATACCATTGACCAAACCAATAATGAAATAAATATAAAAAAATAAAGAATTCGAGTCCAAAAATTAGAATTAGAAATAGGAACGGGAAAAAGTCACTTGGTAACTTGAAGAGATATGTTGTGAAATTAATCTAATTTCACAAATAGTTTCTTAGTGTATTCTTTTTGTAGGTAGCGATGCCATAAGTAGCGAAGACGTGTCCAAAGAATATCATTACAGTGAAACCCAGCGTTGAAAGGAGCTGTAAAAAAAGCAGTTAAATATGCTTAAAAAGAGGCTAGAAGAAGCAAAATTGCTTACAAAAAAAAAACCAGGAAAAAGTTAAAAAACTCTCGTTTACAATTCAAAATAATAATTATGATTTTTATAAAAAACCAAAAAGACAACATACAATGACAAAAACTGAAGAAAATAAGGTAGTTTATACAGGCTTTCCTTTTAGGTCATAGCTTGCTTTTTTTTTTTAAAGTACAAAATTATTTTTTCGCACTATCCGCTAAAAAATTCTAATTAAGTCCAATACGTTTAATTATCCAACGCAAAAGAAATCAAGTCGATATATTGAAAATTTAGCAAGTTATGACCAAAAAGGTAACCAGTTCTACTACTTACCTTTTTGCTCATAACTTGCTTTTTTCTAGATACCGACTTGATTTCTATTACGTTGAATAGAGAACCGTATTGGCTTCAGCTAGAATTCTTTTTTCTGCGGATAGTGCGAAAAAATTTTTTATAATTTTTTCAAAAAAAGCAAAGGGGGTAGTCCATGGTAATTTTTGGCCATAACTTCAATCCTTTTTGGTCATAACTTGCTAAGCTTTCAAGATATTGACTTGATTTCTATTTTGTTGAATAGAGAAACGTATTGGCTTTATCTAGAATTCTTTTTTTTCCCGGATAGTGCGAAAAATTTTTTTTATCATTTTTTCAAAAAAAAGCAAAGGGGGTAGTCTATGGTAATTTTCGGCCATAACTTCCATCCTTTTTGGTCATAACTAGCTAAGTTTTCAAGATATCGACTTGACTTCTATTTTGTTGAATAGAGAAACGTATTCTTTTTTCTGCGGATAGTGCGAAAAAATTTTTTATCATTTTTTAAAAAAAAAGCAAAGGGGGTAATTTTTGGCCATAACTTCCATCCTTTTTGGTCATAACTTGCTTAGTTTTAAAGATATCGACTTGATTTCTATTTTGTTGAATAGAGAAACGTATTGGCTTTATTTAGAATTCTGTTTTCTGCGGATAGTGCGAAAAAATTTTTTTATCAAATTTTCAAAAAAAGCAAAGGGGGTAGTCCATGACAATTTTTGGCCATAACTTCCATCCTTTTTGGTCATAACTTGCTAAGTTTTCAAGATATCGACTTGATTTCTATTTTGTTGAATAGAGAAACGTATTGGCTTTATCTAGAATTCTTTTTTCTGCGGATAGTGCGAAAAAATTTTTTATAATTTTTTTAAAAAAAGCAAAAGGGGGTAGTCCATGGTAAGTTTTGGCCATAACTTCCATCCTTTTTGGTCATAACTTGCTAACTTTTCAAGATATCGACTTGATTTCTATTTTGTTGAATAGAGAAACGTATTGGCTTTATCTAGAATTCTGTTTTCTGCGGATAGTGCGAAAAATTTTTTTTATCAAATTTTCAAAAAAAGCAAAGGGGGTAGTCCATGGTAATTATTTGACATAACTTATATCCTTTTTTGTCATAACTTGCTAAGTTTTCAAGATATCGACTTGATTTCTATTTTGTTGAATAGAGAAACGTATTGGCTTTATCTGGAATTCTTTTTTCTGCGGATAGTGCGAAAAATTTTTTTATCATTTTTTCAAAAAAAGCAAAGGGGGTAGTCCATGGTAATTATTTGACATAACTTATATCCTTTTTTGTCATAACTTGCTAAGTTTTCAAGATATCGACTTGATTTCTATTTTGTTAAATAGAGAAACGTATTGGTTTTAATAAGAATTCTTTTTTCTGCGGATAGTGCGAAAATAATTTTTTATCATTTTTTCAAAAAAAGCAAAGGGGGTAGTCCATGGTAATTTTTGGCCATAACTTCCATCCTTTTTGGTCATAACTTGCTAAGTTTTCAAGATATCGACTTGATTTCTATTTTGTTGAATAGAGAAACGTATTGGCTTTATCTGGAAATCTTTTTTCTGCGGATAGTGCGAAAAATATTTTTTATCATTTTTTCAAAAAAAACAAAGGGGGTAGTCCATGGTAATTTTCGGCCATAACTTCCATCCTTTTTGGTCATAACTTGCTAAGTTTTCAAGATATCGACTTGATTTCTATTTTGTTGAATAGAGAAACGTATTGGCTTTATCTAGAATTCTTTTTTCTGCGGATAGTGCGAAAATAATTTTTTATCATTTTTTCAAAAAAAGCAAAGGGGGTAGTCCATGGTAATTTTTGGCCATAACTTCCATCCTTTTTGGTCATAACTTGCTAAGTTTTCAAGATATCGACTTGATTTCTATTTTGTTGAATAGAGAAACGTATTGGCTTTAATTAGAATTCTTTTTTCTGCGGATAGTGCGAAAAGAATTTTTTATCATTTTTTCAA
The DNA here is from genome assembly GCA_947397855.1 of Thelaira solivaga. Taxonomy (NCBI): domain Eukaryota; kingdom Metazoa; phylum Arthropoda; class Insecta; order Diptera; family Tachinidae; genus Thelaira; species Thelaira solivaga. The sequence continues at coordinate 22,263,419 of OX377612.1, read as the reverse complement.
AAAAAGCAAAGGGGGTAGTCCATGGTAATTTTCGGCCATAACTTCCATCCTTTTTGGTCATAACTTGCTAAGTTTTCAAGATATCGACTTGATTTCTATTTTGTTGAATAGAGAAACGTATTGGCTTTATCTAGAATTCTTTTTTCTGCGGATAGTGCGAAAAGAATTTTTTATCATTTTTTCAAAAAAAGCAAAGGGGGTAGTCCATGGTAATTTTCGGCCATAACTTCCATCCTTTTTGGTCATAACTTGCTAAGTTTTCAAGATATCGACTTGATTTCTATTTTGTTGAATAGAGAAACGTATTGGCTTTATCTAGAATTCTTTTTTCTGCGGATAGTGCGAAAAGAATTTTTTATCATTTTTTCAAAAAAAGCAAAGGGGGTAGTCCATGGTAATTTTCGGCCATAACTTCCATTATTTTTGGTCATAACTTGCTAAGTTTTCAAGATATCGACTTGATTTCTATTTTGTTGAATAGAGAAACGTATTGGCTTTATCTGGAATTCTTTTTTCTGCGGATAGTGCGAAAAATATTTTTTATCATTTTTTCAAAAAAAACAAAGGGGGTAGTCCATGGTAATTTTCGGCCATAACTTCCATCCTTTTTGGTCATAACTTGCTAAGTTTTCAAGATATCGACTTGATTTCTATTTTGTTGAATAGAGAAACGTATTGGCTTTAATTAGAATTCTTTTTTCTGCGGATAGTGCGAAAAGAATTTTTTATCATTTTTTCAAAAAAAGCAAAGGGGGTAGTCCATGGTAATTTTCGGCCATAACTTCCATCCTTTTTGCTTATAACTTGAAAAGTTTTCAAGATATCGACTTGATTTCTATTTTGTTGAATAGAGAAACATATTGGCTTTAATTAGAATTCTTTTTTCTGCGGATAGTGCGAAAAGAACTTTTTATAATTTTGTCAAAAAATTTTTTTTTTATAATTTTTTCAAAAAAAAAACAAAGGGGCTAATTTTCGGAACTAATTTCCATCCTTTTTGCTTATAACTTGAAAAGTTTTCAAGATTTCGACTTGATTTCTATTTTGTTGAATAGAGAAACGTATTGGCTTTAATTAGAATTCTTTTTTCTGCGGATAGTGCGAAAATATTTTTTAATCAATTTTTCAAAAAAAGCAAAGGGGGTAGTCCATGGTAATTTTCGGCCATAACTTCCATCCTTTTTGGTCATAACTTGCTAAGTTTTCAAGATATCGACTTGATTTCTATTTTGTTGAATAGAGAAACGTATTGGCTTCAGCTAGAATTCTTTTTTCTGCGGATAGTGCGCAAAAAATTTTTTATCATTTTTTCAAAAAAAGCAAAGGGGGTAATTTTCGGAAATAACTTCCATCCTTTTTGGTCATAACTTGCTAAGTTTTCAAGATATCGACTTGATTTCTATTTTGTTGAATAGAGAAACGTATTGGCTTTAATTAGAATTCTTTTTTCTGCGAATAGTGCGCAAAAATTTTTTTTTCATTTTTTCAAAAAAAGCAAAGGGGGTAATTTTCGGAAATAACTTCCATCCTTTTTGGTCATAACTTGCTAAGTTTTCAAGATATCGACTTGATTTCTATTTTGTTGAATAGAGAAACGTATTGGCTTTAATTAGAATTCTTTTTTCTGCGGATAGTGCGAAAAAAATTTTTTATCATTTTTTCAAAAAAAGCAAAGGGGGTAGTCCATGGTAATTTTCGGCCATAACTTCCATCCTTTTTGGTCATAACTTGCTAAGTTTTCAAGATATCGACTTGATTTCTATTTTGTTGAATAGAGAAACGTATTGGCTTTAATTAGAATTCTTTTTTCTGCGGATAGTGCGAAAAAAATTTTTTATAATTTTTTCAAAAAAAGCAAAGGGGGTAGTCCATGGTAATTTTCGGCCATAACTTCCATCCTTTTTGGTCATAATTTGCTAAGTTTTCAAGATATCGACTTGATTTCTATTTTGTTGAATAGAGAAACGTATTGGCTTTAATTAGAATCCTTTTTTCTGCGGATAGTGCGAAAAATTTTTTTTATCAATTTTTCAAAAAAAGCAAAGGGGGTAGTCCATGGTAATTTTCGGCCATAACTTCCATCCTTTTTGGTCATAACTTGCTAAGTTTTCAAGATATCGACTTGATTTCTATTTTGTTGAATAGAGAAACATATTGGCTTTAAGTAGAATTCTTTTTTTTGCCGATAGTGGGAAAAAAAATTTTTATCATTTTTTCAAAAAAAGCAAAGGGGGTAGTCCATGGTAATTTTTGGCCATAACTTCCATTATTTTTGTTAATAACTTCCTAAGTTTTCAAGATATTGACTTGATTTCTATTTTGTTGAATAGAGAAACATATTGGCTTTAAGTAGAATTCTTTTTTTTGCCGATAGTGGGAAAAAAAATTTTTATCATTTTTTCAAAAAAAGCAAAGGGGGTAGTCCATGGTAATTTTTGGCCATAACTTCCATTATTTTTGTTAATAACTTCCTAAGTTTTCAAGATATTGACTTGATTTCTATTTTGTTGAATAGAGAAACATATTGGCTTTAAGTAGAATTCTTTTTTATTTGCCGATAGTGGGAAAAATTTTTTATCATTTTTTCAAAAAAAGCAAAGGGGGTAGTCCATGGTAATTTTTGGCCATAACTTCCATCCTTTTTGGTCATAACTTGCTAAGTTTTCAAGATATCGACTTGATTTCTATTTTGTTGAATAGAGAAACGTATTGGCTTTATCTAGAATTTTTTTTTCTGCGGATAGTGCGAAAAAATTTTTTATCATTTTTTCAAAAAAAGCAAAGGGGGTAGTTCATGGTAATTTTCGGCCATAACTTCCATTATTTTTGTGCATAACTTCCTAAGTTTTCAAGATATTGACTTGATTTCTATTTTGTTGAATAGAGAAAAATATTGGCTTTAAGTAGAATTCTTTTTTTTGCCGATAGTGGGAAACAAATTTTTTATCATTTTTTCAAAAAAAGCAAAGGGGGTAGTCCATGGTAATTTTTGGCCATAACTTCCATTATTTTTGTGCATAACTTCCTAAGTTTTCAAGATATTGACTTGATTTCTATTTTGTTGAATAGAGAAACGTATTGGCTTTATCTAGAATTTTTTTTTCTGCGGATAGTGCGAAAATTTTTTTTATCATTTTTTAAAAAAAAGCAAAGGGGGTAGTTCATGGTAATTTTCGGCCATAACTTCCATCCTTTTTGGTCATAACTTGCTAAGTTTTCAAGATATCGACTTGATTTCTATTTTGTTGAAAGAGAAACGTATTTTCTTTAATTAAAATTCTTTTTTCTGCGGATAGTGCGAAAAATTTTTTTTATCAATTTTTCAAAAAAAGCAAAGGGGGTAGTCCATGGTAATTTTTCGGCCATAACTTCCATCCTTTTTGGTCATAACTTGCTAAGTTTTCAAGATATCGACTTGATTTCTATTTTGTTGAATAGAGAAACGTATTGGCTTTAATTAGAATTCTTTTTTCTGCGGATAGTGCGCAAAAAATTTTTTATCAATTTTTCAAAAAAAGCAAAGGGGGTAATTTTCGGAAATAACTTCCATCCTTTTTGCTTATAACTTGAAAAGTTTTCAAGATTTCGACTTGATTTCTATTTTGTTGAATAGAGAAACGTATTGGCTTTAATTAGAATTCTTTTTTCTGCGGATAGTGCAACAAAATTTTTTATAATTTTTTCAAAAAAAGCAAAGGGGGTAGTCTATGGTAATTTTCGGCCATAACTTCCATCCTTTTTGGTCATAACTTGCTAAGTTTTCAAGATATCGACTTGATTTCTATTTTGTTGAATAGAGAAACGTATTGGCTTTAATAAGAATTCTTTTTTCTGCGGATAGTGCGAAAAAGTTTTTTAATCAATTTTTCAAAAAAAGCAAAGGGGGTAGTCCATGGTAATTTTCGGCCATAACTTCCATCCTTTTTGGTCATAACTTGCTAAGTTTTCAAGATATCGACTTGATTTCTATTTTGTTGAATAGAGAAACGTATTGGCTTTAATTAGAATTCTTTTTTCTGCGGATAGTGCGAAAAAATTTTTTATCATTTTTTCAAAAAAAGCAAAGGGGGTAGTTCATGGTAATTTTCGGCCATAACTTCCATCCTTTTTGGTCATAATTTGCTAAGTTTTCAAGATATCGACTTGATTTCTATTTTGTTGAATAGAGAAACGTATTATCTTTAATTAGAATTATTTTTTCTGCGGATAGTGCGAAAAAAATTTTTTATCATTTTTTTCAAAAAAAAGCAAAGGGGGTAGTCCATGGTAATTTTCGGCCATAACTTCCATCCTTTTTGGTCATAACTTGCTAAGTTTTCAAGATATCGACTTGGTTTCTATTTTGTTGAATAGAGAAACGTATTGGCTTTAAATAGAATTCTTTTTTCTGCGGATAGTGCGAAAAATATTTTTTATCATTTTTTCAAAAAAAAGCAAAGGGGGTAGTCCATGGTCATTTTTGGCCATAACTTCCATCCTTTTTGGTCGTAACTTGCTAAGTTTTCAAGATATCGACTTGATTTCTAATTTGTTGACTAGAGAAACGTATTGGCTTTATCTAGAATTCTTTTTTCTGCGGATAGTGCGACAAAATTTTTTATAATTTTTTCAAAAAAAGCAAATGGGGTAGTCTATGGTAATTTTCGGCCATAACTTCCATCCTTTTTGGTCATAATTTGCTAAGTTTTCAAGATATCGACTTGATTTCTATTTTGTTGAATAGAGAAACGTATTATCTTTAATTAGAATTATTTTTTCTGCGGATAGTGCAACAAAATTTTTTATAATTTTTTCAAAAAAAGCAAAGGGGGTAGTCTATGGTAATTTTCGGCCATAACTTCCATCCTTTTTGGTCATAACTTGCTAAGTTTTCAAGATATCGACTTGATTTCTATTTTGTTGAATAGAGAAACGTATTGGCTTTAATTAGAATTCTTTTTTCTGCGGATAGTGCGAAAATAATTTTTTATCATTTTTTCAAAAAAAGCAAAGGGGGTAGTCCATGGTAATTTTCGGCCATAACTTCCATCCTTTTTATTCATAACTTGCTAAGTTTTCAAGATATCGACTTGATTTCTATTTTGTTGAATAGAGAAACGTATTGGCTTTATTTAGAATTCTTTTTTCTGCGGATAGTGCGAAAAAATTTTTTAATCAATTTTTCAAAAAAAGCAAAGGGGGTAGTCCATGGTAATTTTCGGTCATAACTTCCATCCTTTTTGGTAATAACTTGCTAAGTTTTCAAGATATCGACTTGATTTCTATTTTGTTGAATAGAGAAACGTATTGGCTTTAATTAGAATTCTTTTTTCTGCGGATAGTGCGCAAAAAATTTTTTATAATTTTTTCAAAAAAAGCAAAAGGGGGTAGTCCATGGTAATTTTCGGCCATATTTTTCATCCTTTTTTGTCATAACTTGCTAAGTTTTCAAGATATCGACTTGATTTCTATTTTGTTGAATAGAGAAACGTATTGGCTTTAAATAGAATTATTTTTTCTGCGGATAGTGCGAAAAAATTTTTTTTATCAATTTTTCAAAAAAAGCAAAGGGGGTAGTCCATGGTAATTTTTGGCCATAACTTCTATCCTTTTTGCTTATAACTTGAAAAGTTTTCAAGATTTCGACTTGATTTCTATTTTGTTGAATAGAGAAACGTATTGGCTTTAATTAGAATTCTTTTTTCTGCGGATAGTGCAACAAAATTTTTTATAATTTTTTCAAAAAAAGCAAAAGGGGTATTCTATGGTAATTTTCGGCCATAACTTCCATCCTTTTTGGTCATAACTTGCTAAGTTTTCAAGATATCGACTTGATTTCTATTTTGTTGAATAGAGAAACGTATTGGCTTTAATTAGAATTCTTTTTTCTGCGGATAGTGCGCAAAAAATTTTTTATAATTTTTTCAAAAAAAGCAAAAGGGGGTAGTCCATGGTAATTTTCGGCCATATTTTTCATCCTTTTTTGTCATAACTTGCTAAGTTTTCAAGATATCGACTTGATTTCTATTTTGTTGAATAGAGAAACGTATTGGCTTTAAATAGAATTCTTTTTTCTGCGGATAGTGCGAAAAATATTTTTTATCATTTTTTCAAAAAAAAGCAAAGGGGGTAGTCCATGGTCATTTTTGGCCATAACTTCCATCCTTTTTGGTCGTAACTTGCTAAGTTTTCAAGATATCGACTTGATTTCTAATTTGTTGACTAGAGAAACGTATTGGCTTTATCTAGAATTCTTTTTTCTGCGGATAGTGCGACAAAATTTTTTATAATTTTTTCAAAAAAAGCAAAGGGGGTAGTCTATGGTAATTTTCGGCCATAACTTCCATCCTTTTTGGTCATAACTTGCTAAGTTTTCAAGATATCGACTTGATTTCTATTTTGTTGAATAGAGAAACGTATTGGCTTTAATTAGAATTCTTTTTTCTGCGGATAGTGCGAAAAAATTTTTTATCATTTTTTCAAAAAAAGCAAAGGGGGTAGTTCATGGTAATTTTCGGCCATAACTTCCATCCTTTTTGGTCATAATTTGCTAAGTTTTCAAGATATCGACTTGATTTCTATTTTGTTGAATAGAGAAACGTATTATCTTTAATTAGAATTATTTTTTCTGCGGATAGTGGGAAAAAAATTTTTTATCATTTTTTTCAAAAAAAAGCAAAGGGGGTAGTCCATGGTAATTTTCGGCCATAACTTCCATCCTTTTTGGTCATAACTTGCTAAGTTTTCAAGATATCGACTTGGTTTCTATTTTGTTGAATAGAGAAACGTATTGGCTTTAAATAGAATTCTTTTTTCTGCGGATAGTGCGAAAAATATTTTTTATCATTTTTTCAAAAAAAAGCAAAGGGGGTAGTCCATGGTCATTTTTGCCATAACTTCCATCCTTTTTGGTCGTAACTTGCTAAGTTTTCAAGATATCGACTTGATTTCTAATTTGTTGACTAGAGAAACGTATTGGCTTTATCTAGAATTCTTTTTTCTGCGGATAGTGCGACAAAATTTTTTATAATTTTTTCAAAAAAAGCAAAGGGGGTAGTCTATGGTAATTTTCGGCCATAACTTCCATCCTTTTTGGTCATAATTTGCTAAGTTTTCAAGATATCGACTTGATTTCTATTTTGTTGAATAGAGAAACGTATTATCTTTAATTAGAATTATTTTTTCTGCGGATAGTGCGAAAATAATTTTTTATCATTTTTTCAAAAAAAGCAAAGGGGGTAGTCCATGGTAATTTTCGGCCATAACTTCCATCCTTTTTGGTCATAATTTGCTAAGTTTTCAAGATATCGACTTGATTTCTATTTTGTTGAATAGAGAAACGTATTGGCTTTAATTAGAATTCTTTTTTCTGCGGATAGTGCGAAAATAATTTTTTATCATTTTTTCAAAAAAAGCAAAGGGGGTAGTCCATGGTAATTTTCGGCCATAACTTCCATCCTTTTTTGTCATAACTTGCTAAGTTTTCAAGATATCGACTTGGTTTCTATTTTGTTGAATAGAGAAACGTATTGGCTTTAATTAGAATTCTTTTTTCTGCGGATAGTGCGCAAAAAATTTTTTATAATTTTTTCAAAAAAAGCAAAAGGGGGTAGTCCATGGTAATTTTCGGCCATATTTTTCATCCTTTTTTGTCATAACTTGCTAAGTTTTCAAGATATCGACTTGATTTCTATTTTGTTGAATAGAGAAACGTATTGGCTTTAAATAGAATTCTTTTTTCTGCGGATAGTGCGAAAAATATTTTTTATCATTTTTTCAAAAAAAAGCAAAGGGGGTAGTCCATGGTCATTTTTGGCCATAACTTCCATCCTTTTTGGTCGTAACTTGCTAAGTTTTCAAGATATCGACTTGATTTCTAATTTGTTGACTAGAGAAACGTATTGGCTTTATCTAGAATTCTTTTTTCTGCGGATAGTGCGACAAAATTTTTTATAATTTTTTCAAAAAAAGCAAAGGGGGTAGTCTATGGTAATTTTCGGCCATAACTTCCATCCTTTTTGGTCATAACTTGCTAAGTTTTCAAGATATCGACTTGATTTCTATTTTGTTGAATAGAGAAACGTATTGGCTTTAATTAGAATTCTTTTTTCTGCGGATAGTGCGAAAAAAATTTTTATCATTTTTTCAAAAAAAGCAAAGGGGGTAGTTCATGGTAATTTTCGGCCATAACTTCCATCCTTTTTGGTCATAACTTGCTAAGTTTTCAAGATATCGACTTGATTTCTATTTTGTTGAATAGAGAAACGTATTATCTTTAATTAGAATTATTTTTTCTGCGGATAGTGCGAAAAAAAATTTTTATCATTTTTTTCAAAAAAAAGCAAAGGGGGTAGTCCATGGTAATTTTCGGCCATAACTTCCATCCTTTTTGGTCATAACTTGCTAAGTTTTCAAGATATCGACTTGGTTTCTATTTTGTTGAATAGAGAAACGTATTGGCTTTATCTAGAATTCTTTTTTCTGCGGATAGTGCGAAAAATTTTTTTTATCATTTTTTCAAAAAAAGCAAAGGGGGTAGTCCATGGTAATTTTCGGCCATAACTTCCATCCTTTTTGGTCATAACTTGCTAAGTTTTCAAGATATCGACTTGATTTCTATTTTGTTGAATAGAGAAAGGTATTGGCTTTAATTAGAATTATTTTTTCTGCGGATAGTGCGAAAATAATTTTTTATCATTTTTTCAAAAAAAGCAAAGGGGGTAGTCCATGGTAATTTTCGGCCATAACTTCCATCCTTTTTGGTCATAACTTGCTAAGTTTTCAAGATATCGACTTGATTTCTATTTTGTTGAATAGAGAAACGTATTATCTTTAATTAGAATTATTTTTTCTGCGGATAGTGCGAAAAAAATTTTTTATCATTTTTTTCAAAAAAAAGCAAAGGGGGTAGTCCATGGTAATTTTCGGCCATAACTTCCATCCTTTTTGGTCATAACTTGCTAAGTTTTCAAGATATCGACTTGGTTTCTATTTTGTTGAATAGAGAAACGTATTGGCTTTAATTAGAATTCTTTTTTCTGCGGATAGTGCGAAAATAATTTTTTATCATTTTTTCAAAAAAAGCAAAGGGGGTAGTCCATGGTAATTTTCGGCCATAACTTCCATCCTTTTTGGTCATAATTTGCTAAGTTTTCAAGATATCGACTTGATTTCTATTTTGTTGAATAGAGAAACGTATTGGCTTTAATTAGAATTCTTTTTTCTGCGGATAGTGCGAAAATAATTTTTTATCATTTTTTCAAAAAAAGCAAAGGGGGTAGTCCATGGTAATTTTCGGCCATAACTTCCATCCTTTTTTGTCATAACTTGCTAAGTTTTCAAGATATCGACTTAATTTCTATTTTGTTGAATAGAGAAACGTATTGGCTTTATCTAGAATTCTTTTTTCTGCGGATAGTGCGAAAAAAATTTTTAATCATTTTTTCAAAAAAAGCAAAGTGGGTAGTCCATGGTAATTTTCGGCCATAACTTCCATCCTTTTTGGTCATAACTTGCTAAGTTTTCAAGATATCGACTTGGTTTCTATTTTGTTGAATAGAGAAACGTATTGGCTTTAATTAGAATTCTTTTTTCTGCGGATAGTGCGCAAAAATTTTTTTATCATTTTTTCAAAAAAAGCAAAGGGGGTAATTTTCGGAAATAACTTCCATCCTTTTTGGTCATAACTTGCTAAGTTTTCGAGATATCGACTTGATTTCTATTTTGTTGAATAGAGAAACGTATTATCTTTAATTAGAATTATTTTTTCTGCGGATAGTGCGAAAAATTTTTTTATCATTTTTTCAAAAAAAGCAAAGGGGGTAGTCCATGGTAATTTTTGGCCATAACTTCCATCCTTTTTGGTCATAACTTGCTAAGTTTTCAAGATATCGACTTGATTTCTATTTTGTTGAATAGAGAAACGTATTATCTTTAATTAGAATTATTTTTTCTGCGGATAGTGCGAAAAAAATTTTTTATCATTTTTTTCAAAAAAAAGCAAAGGGGGTAGTCCATGGTAATTTTCGGCCATAACTTCCATCCTTTTTGGTCATAACTTGCTAAGTTTTCAAGATATCGACTTGGTTTCTATTTTGTTGAATAGAGAAACGTATTGGCTTTATCTAGAATTCTTTTTTCTGCGGATAGTGCGACAAAATTTTTTATAATTTTTTCAAAAAAAGCAAAGGGGGTAGTCTATGGTAATTTTCGGCCATAACTTCCATCCTTTTTGGTCATAATTTGCTAAGTTTTCAAGATATCGACTTGATTTCTATTTTGTTGAATAGAGATACGTATTGGCTTTAATTAGAATTCTTTTTTCTGCGGATAGTGCGAAAATAATTTTTTATCATTTTTTCAAAAAAAGCAAAGGGGGTAGTCCATGGTAATTTTCGGCCATAACTTCCATCCTTTTTTGTCATAACTTGCTAAGTTTTCAAGATATCGACTTGATTTCTATTTTGTTGAATAGAGAAACGTATTGGCTTTATCTAGAATTCTTTTTTCTGCGGATAGTGCGAAAAATTTTTTTTATCATTTTTTCAAAAAAAGCAAAGGGGGTAGTCCATGGTAATTTTTGGCCATAACTTCCATCTTTTTTGGTCATAACTTGCTAAGTTTTCAAGATATCGACTTGATTTCTATTTTGTTGAATAGAGAAACGTATTGGCTTTAAATAGAATTCTTTTTTCTGCGGATAGTGCGAAAATAATTTTTTATCATTTTTTCAAAAAAAGCAAAGGGGGTAGTCCATGGTAATTTTCGGCCATAACTTTCATCCTTTTTTGTCATAACTTGCTAAGTTTTCAAGATATCGACTTGATTTCTATTTTGTTGAATAGAGAAACGTATTATCTTTAATTAGAATTATTTTTTCTGCGGATAGTGCGAAAAAAATTTTTTATCATTTTTTTCAAAAAAAAGCAAAGGGGGTAGTCCATGGTAATTTTCGGCCATAACTTCCATCCTTTTTGGTCATAACTTGCTAAGTTTTCAAGATATCGACTTGGTTTCTATTTTGTTGAATAGAGAAACGTATTATCTTTAATTAGAATTATTTTTTCTGCGGATAGTGCGAAAAATTTTTTTATCATTTTTTCAAAAAAAGCAAAGGGGGTAGTCCATGGTAATTTTTGGCCATAACTTCCATCCTTTTTGGTCATAACTTGCTAAGTTTTCAAGATATCGACTTGATTTCTATTTTGTTGAATAGAGAAACGTATTATCTTTAATTAGAATTATTTTTTCTGCGGATAGTGCGAAAAAAATTTTTTATCATTTTTTTCAAAAAAAAGCAAAGGGGGTAGTCCATGGTAATTTTCGGCCATAACTTCCATCCTTTTTGGTCATAACTTGCTAAGTTTTCAAGATATCGACTTGGTTTCTATTTTGTTGAATAGAGAAACGTATTGGCTTTATCTAGAATTTTTTTTTCTGCGGATAGTGCGACAAAAATTTTTATAATTTTTTCAAAAAAAGCAAAGGGGGTAGTCTATGGTAATTTTCGGCCATAACTTCCATCCTTTTTGGTCATAATTTGCTAAGTTTTCAAGATATCGACTTGATTTCTATTTTGTTGAATAGAGATACGTATTGGCTTTAATTAGAATTCTTTTTTCTGCGGATAGTGCGAAAATAATTTTTTATCATTTTTTCAAAAAAAGCAAAGGGGGTAGTCCATGGTAATTTTCGGCCATAACTTCCATCCTTTTTTGTCATAACTTGCTAAGTTTTCAAGATATCGACTTGATTTCTATTTTGTTGAATAGAGAAACGTATTGGCTTTATCTAGAATTCTTTTTTCTGCGGATAGTGCGAAAATTTTTTTTTATCATTTTTTCAAAAAAAGCAAAGGGGGTAGTCCATGGTAATTTTTGGCCATAACTTCCATCTTTTTTGGTCATAACTTGCTAAGTTTTCAAGATATCGACTTGATTTCTATTTTGTTGAATAGAGAAACGTATTGGCTTTAAATAGAATTCTTTTTTCTGCGGATAGTGCGAAAATAATTTTTTATCATTTTTTCAAAAAAAGCAAAGGGGGTAGTCCATGGTAATTTTCGGCCATAACTTTCATCCTTTTTTGTCATAACTTGCTAAGTTTTCAAGATATCGACTTGATTTCTATTTTGTTGAATAGAGAAACGTATTATCTTTAATTAGAATTATTTTTTCTGCGGATAGTGCGAAAAAAATTTTTTATCATTTTTTTCAAAAAAAAGCAAAGGGGGTAGTCCATGGTAATTTTCGGCCATAACTTCCATCCTTTTTGGTCATAACTTGCTAAGTTTTCAAGATATCGACTTGGTTTCTATTTTGTTGAATAGAGAAACGTATTGGCTTTAATTAGAATTCTTTTTTCTGCGGATAGTGCGAAAATAATTTTTTATCATTTTTTCAAAAAAAGCAAAGGGGGTAGTCCATGGTAATTTTCGGCCATAACTTCCATCCTTTTTGGTCATAATTTGCTAAGTTTTCAAGATATCGACTTGATTTCTATTTTGTTGAATAGAGAAACGTATTGGCTTTAATTAGAATTCTTTTTTCTGCGGATAGTGCGAAAATAATTTTTTATCATTTTTTCAAAAAAAGCAAAGGGGGTAGTCCATGGTAATTTTCGGCCATAACTTCCATCCTTTTTTGTCATAACTTGCTAAGTTTTCAAGATATCGACTTAATTTCTATTTTGTTGAATAGAGAAACGTATTGGCTTTATCTAGAATTCTTTTTTCTGCGGATAGTGCGAAAAAAATTTTTATCATTTTTTCAAAAAAAGCAAAGTGGGTAGTCCATGGTAATTTTCGGCCATAACTTCCATCCTTTTTGGTCATAACTTGCTAAGTTTTCAAGATATCGACTTGGTTTCTATTTTGTTGAATAGAGAAACGTATTGGCTTTAATTAGAATTCTTTTTTCTGCGGATAGTGCGCAAAAATTTTTTTATCATTTTTTCAAAAAAAGCAAAGGGGGTAATTTTCGGAAATAACTTCCATCCTTTTTGGTCATAACTTGCTAAGTTTTCAAGATATCGACTTGATTTCTATTTTGTTGAATAGAGAAACGTATTATCTTTAATTAGAATTATTTTTTCTGCGGATAGTGCGAAAAATTTTTTTATCATTTTTTCAAAAAAAGCAAAGGGGGTAGTCCATGGTAATTTTTGGCCATAACTTCCATCCTTTTTGGTCATAACTTGCTAAGTTTTCAAGATATCGACTTGATTTCTATTTTGTTGAATAGAGAAACGTATTATCTTTAATTAGAATTATTTTTTCTGCGGATAGTGCGAAAAAAAATTTTTATCATTTTTTTCAAAAAAAAGCAAAGGGGGTAGTCCATGGTAATTTTCGGAAATAACTTCCATCCTTTTTTGTCATAACTTGCTAAGTTTTCAAGATATCGACTTGGTTTCTATTTTGTTGAATAGAGAAACGTATTGGCTTTATCTAGAATTCTTTTTTCTGCGGATAGTGCGAAAAATTTTTTTTATCATTTTTTCAAAAAAAGCAAAGGGGGTAGTCCATGGTAATTTTCGGCCATAACTTCCATCCTTTTTGGTCATAACTTGCTAAGTTTTCAAGATATCGACTTGATTTCTATTTTGTTGAATAGAGAAACGTATTATCTTTAATTAGAATTATTTTTTCTGCGGATAGTGCGAAAAAAATTTTTTATCATTTTTTTCAAAAAAAAGCAAAGGGGGTAGTCCATGGTAATTTTCGGAAATAACTTCCATCCTTTTTTGTCATAACTTGCTAAGTTTTCAAGATATCGACTTGATTTCTATTTTGTTGAATGGAGAAACGTATTGGCTTTAATTAGAATTCTTTTTTCTGCGGATAGTGCGAAAAAATGTTTTCTCATTTTTTCAAAAAAAAGCAAAGGGGGTAGTCCATGGTAATTTTCGGCCATAACTTCCATCCTTTTTGGTCATAACTTGCTAAGTTTTCAAGATATCGACTTGATTTCTATTTTGTTGAATAGAGAAACGTATTATCTTTAATTAGAATTATTTTTTCTGCGGATAGTGAGAAAAAAATTTTTTATCATTTTTTCAAAAAAAGCAAAGGGGGTAGTCCATGGTAATTTTCGGAAATAACTTCCATCCTTTTTTGTCATAACTTGCTAAGTTTTCAAGATATAGACTTAATTTCTATTTTGTTGAATGGAGAAACGTATTGGCTTTAATTAGAATTCTTTTTTCTGCGGATAGTGCGAAAAAATGTTTTCTCATTTTTTCAAAAAAAAGCAAAGGGGGTAGTCCATGGTAATTTTCGGCCATAACTTCCATCCTTTTTTGTCATAACTTGCTAAGTTTTCAAGATATCGACTTGATTTCTATTTTGTTGAATAGACAAACGTATTGGCGTTAATTAGAATTCTTTTTTCTGCGGATAGTGAGAAAAAAAATTTTTATAATTTTTTCAAAAAAAGCAAAGGGGGTAGTCCATGGTAATTTTCGGCCATAGCTTCCATCCTTTTGGGTCATAACTTGCTAAGTTTTCAAGATATCGACTTGATTTCTATTTTGCTGAATAGAGAAACGTATTGGCTTTAATTAGAATTCTTTTTCTACGGATAGTCAGAAAAAAATTGTTTCTCATTTTTTCAAAAAAAAGGAAAGGGGGTAGTCCATGGTAATTTTCGGCCATAACTTCCATCCTTTTTTGTCATAACTTGCTAAGTTTTCAAGATATTGACTTGATTTCTATTTTGTTGAATAGAGAAACGTATTGGCTTTAATTAGAATTCTTTTTTCTGCGGATAGTGCGAAAAAATGTTTTCTCATTTTTTCAAAAAAAAGCAAAGGGGGTAGTTTATTGTAATTTTCGGCCATAACTTCCATCCTTTTTTGTCATAACTTGCTAAGTTTTCAAGATATCGACTTGATTTCTATTTTGTTGAATAGACAAACGTATTGGCGTTAATTAGAATTCTTTTTTCTGCGGATAGTGAGAAAAAAATTTTTTATCATTTTTTCAAAAAAAGCAAAGGGGGTAGTCCATGGTAATTTTCGGCCATAACTTCCATCCTTTTTGGTCATAACTTGCTAAGTTTTCAAGATATTGACTTGATTTCTATTTTGTTGAATAGAGAAACGTATTGGCTTTAATTAGAATTCTTTTTTCTGCGGATAGTGCGAAAAAATGTTTTATCATTTTTTCAAAAAAAAGCAAAGGGGGTAGTCCATTGTAATTTTCGGCCATAACTTCCATCCTTTTTTGTCATAACTTGCTAAGTTTTCAAGATATCGACTTGATTTCTCTTTTGTTGAATAGACAAACGTATTGGCGTTAATTAGAATTCTTTTTTCTGCGGATAGTGAGAAAAAAATTTTTTATCATTTTTTCAAAAAAAGCAAAGGGGGTAGTCCATGGTAATTTTCGGCCATAACTTCCATCCTTTTTGGTCATAACTTGCTAAGTTTTCAAGATATCGACTTGATTTCTATTTTGTTGAATAGACAAACGTATTGGCGTTAATTTGAATTCTTTTTTCTGCGGATAGTGCGAAAAAAATTTTTATCATTTTTTCAAAAAAAGCAAAGGGGGTAGTCCATGGTAATTTTCGGCCATAACTTAAATCCTTTTTTGTCATAACTTGCTAAGTTTTCAAGATATCGACTTGATTTCTATTTTGCTGAATAGAGAAACGCATTGGCGTTAATTAGAATTCTTTTTTCTGCGGATAGTGAGAAAAAAAATTTTTTTAATTTTTTCAAAAAAAGCAAAGGGGGTAGTCCATGGTAATTTTCGGCCATAACTTCCATCCTTTTTTGTCATAACTTGCTAAGTTTTCAAGATATCGACTTGATTTCTATTTTGTTGAATGGAGAAACGTATTGGCTTTAATTAGAATTCTTTTTTCTGCGGATAGTGCGAAAAAAATTTTTTATCATTTTTTCAAAAAAAGCAAAGGGGGTAGTCCATGGTAATTTTCGGCCATAACTTCCATCCTTTTTGGTCATAACTTGCAAAGTTTTCAAGATATTGACTTGATTTCTATTTTGTTGAATAGAGAAACGTATTGGCTTTAATTATCATTTGTTTATCATTTTTTCAAAAAAAAGCAAAGGGGGTAGTCCAAGGTAATTTTCGGCCATAGCTTCCATCCTTTTGGGTCATAACTTGCTATGTTTTCAAGATATCGACTTGATGTCTATTTTGCTGAATAGAGAAACGTATTGGCTTTAATTAGAATTCTTTTTTCTGAGGATAGTGAGAAAAAAATTTTTTATCATTTTTTCTAAAAAAGCAAAGGGGGTAGTCCATGGTAATTTTCGGCCATAACTTCCATCCTTTTGGGTCATAACTTGCTAAGTTTTCAAGATATCGACTTGATTTCTATTTTGTTGAATAGAGAAACGTATTGGCTTTAATTAGAATTCTTTTTTCTGCGGATAGTGCGAAAAAATTTTTTTATCATTTTTTCAAAAAAAGCAAAGGGGGTAGTCCATGGTAATTTTCGGCCATAACTTCCATCCTTTTTGGTCATAACTTGCTAAGTTTTTAAGATATCGACTTGATTTCTATTTTGTTGAATAGAGAAACGTATTGGCTTTAATTAGAATTCTTTTTTCTGCGGATAGTGCGAAAAAAAATGTTTATCATTTTTTCAAAAAAAGCAAAGGGGGTAGTCCATGGTAATTTTCGGCCATAACTTAAATCCTTTTTAGTCATAATTTGCTCAGTTTTCAAGATATCGACTTGATTTCTATTTTGTTGAATAGAGAAACGTATTGGCTTTAATTAGAATTCTTTTTTCTGCGGATAGTGCGAAAAAAAATGTTTATCATTTTTTCAAAAAAAGCAAAGGGGGTAGTCCATGGTAATTTTCGGCCATAACTTAAATCCTTTTTTGTCATAATTTGCTCAGTTTTCAAGATATCGACTTGATTTCTATTTTGTTGAATAGAGAAACGTATTGGCTTTAATTAGAATTCTTTTTTCTGCGGATAGTGCGAAAAAATTTTTTTATCATTTTTTCAAAAAAAGCAAAGGGGGTAGTCCATGGTAATTTTCGGCCATAACTTCCATCCTTTTTGGTCATAACTTGCTAAGTTTTTAAGATATCGACTTGATTTCTATTTTGTTGAATAGAGAAACGTATTGGCTTTAATTAGAATTCTTTTTTCTGCGGATAGTGCGAAAAAAAATGTTTATCATTTTTTCAAAAAAAGCAAAGGGGGTAGTCCATGGTAATTTTCGGCCATAACTTAAATCCTTTTTAGTCATAATTTGCTCAGTTTTCAAGATATCGACTTGATTTCTATTTTGTTGAATAGAGAAACGTATTGGCTTTAATTAGAATTCTTTTTTCTGCGGATAGTGCGAAAAAAATGTTTATCATTTTTTCAAAAAAAGCAAAGGGGGTAGTCCATGGTAATTTTCGGCCATAACTTAAATCCTTTTTAGTCATAATTTGCTCAGTTTTTAAGATATCGACTTGATTTCTATTTTGTTGAATAGAGAAACGTATTGCCTTTAATTAGAATTCTTAATTCTGCGGATAGTGCGAAAAAAATTTTTTATCAATTTTTCAAAAATAGCAAAGGGGGTAGTCCATGGTAATTTTCGGCCATAACTTAAATCCTTTTTGGTCATAACTTGTTAAGTTTTGAAGATATCGACTTGATTTCTATTTTGTTGAATAGAGAAACGTATTGGCTTCAATTAGAATTCTTTTTTCTGCGGATAGTGCGAAAAAAAATTTGTATCATTTTTTCAAAAAAAGCAAAGGGGGTAGTCCATGGTAATTTTCGGCCATAACTTAAATCCTTTTTGGTCATAACTTACTCAGTTTTCAAGATATCGACTTGATTTCTATTTTGTTGAATAGAGAAACGTATTGCCTTTAATTAGAATTCTTAATTCTGCGGATAGTGCGAAAAAATTTTTTTATCAATTTTTCAAAAATAGCAAAGGGGGTAGTCCATGGTAATTTTCGGCCATAACTTCCATCCTTTTTTGTCATAACTTGCTAAGTTTTCAAGATATCAATTTGATTTCTATTTTGTTGAATAGAGAAACGTATTGGCTTTAATTAGAATTCTTTTTTCTGCGGATAGTGCGAAAAAAAATTTTTATCATTTTTTCAAAAAAAGCAAAGGGGGTAGTCCATGGTAATTTTCGGCCATAACTTCCATCCTTTTTAGTCATAACTTGCTCAGTTTTCAAGATATCGACTTGATTTCTATTTTGTTGAATAGAGAAACGTATTGGCTTTAATTAGAATTCTTTTTTCTGCGGATAGTGCGAAAAAAACTTTTTATCATTTTTTCAAAAAAAGCAAAGGGGGTAGTCCATGGTAATTTTCGGCCATAACTTAAATCCTTTTTGGTCATAACTTGTTAAGTTTTGAAGATATCGACTTGATTTCTATTTTGTTGAATAGAGAAACGTATTGGCTTTAATTAGAATTCTTTTTTCTGCGGATAGTGCGAAAAAAAATTTGTATCATTTTTTCAAAAAAAGCAAAGGGGGTAGTCCATGGTAATTTTCGGCCATAACTTAAATCCTTTTTGGTCATAACTTACTCAGTTTTCAAGATATCGACTTGATTTCTATTTTGTTGAATAGAGAAACGTATTGGCTTTAATTAGAATTCTTTTTTCTGCGGATAGTGCGAAATAATTTTTTTATCATTTTTTCAAAAAAAGCAAAGGGGGTAGTCCATGGTAATTTTCGGCCATAACTTCCATCCTTTTTAGTCGTAACTTGCTCAGTTTTCAAGATATCGACTTGATTTCTATTTTGTTGAATAGAGAAACGTATTGGCTTTTATTAGAATTCTTTTTTCTGCGGATAGTGCGAAAAAATTTTTTTATCAATTTTTCAAAAATAGCAAAGGGGGTAGTCCATGGTAATTTTCGGCCATAACTTCCATCCTTTTTTGTCATAACTTGCTAAGTTTTCAAGATATCAATTTGATTTCTATTTTGTTGAATAGAGAAACGTATTGGCTTTAATTAGAATTCTTTTTTCTGCGGATAGTGCGAAAAAAAATTTTTATCATTTTTTCAAAAAAAGCAAAGGGGGTAGTCCATGGTAATTTTCGGCCATAACTTCCATCCTTTTTAGTCATAACTTGCTCAGTTTTCAAGATATCGACTTGATTTCTATTTTGTTGAATAGAGAAACGTATTGGCTTTAATTAGAATTCTTTTTTCTGCGGATAGTGCGAAAAAAACTTTTTATCATTTTTTCAAAAAAAGCAAAGGGGGTAGTCCATGGTAATTTTCGGCCATAACTTAAATCCTTTTTAGTCATAATTTGCTCAGTTTTCAAGATATCGACTTGATTTCTATTTTGTTGAATAGAGAAACGTATTGGCTTTAATTAGAATTCTTTTTTCTGCGGATAGTGCGAAAAAAAATGTTTATCATTTTTTCAAAAAAAGCAAAGGGGGTAGTCCATGGTAATTTTCGGCCATAACTTAAATCCTTTTTAGTCATAATTTGCTCAGTTTTTAAGATATCGACTTGATTTCTATTTTGTTGAATAGAGAAACGTATTGCCTTTAATTAGAATTCTTTTTTCTGCGGATAGTGGGAAAAAAATTTTTTATCAATTTTTCAAAAATAGCAAAGGGGGTAGTCCATGGTAATTTTCGGCCATAACTTCCATTCTTTTTGGTCATAACTTGCTCAGTTTTCAAGATATCGACTTGATTTCTATTTTGTTGAATAGAGAAACGTATTGGCTTTAATTATAATTCGTTTTTCTGCGGATAGTGCGAAATAATTTTTTTATCATTTTTTCAAAAAAAGCAAAGGGGGTAGTCCATGGTAATTTTCGGCCATAACTTCCATCCTTTTTGGTCATAACTTGCTAAGTTTTCAAGATATCGACTTGATTTCTATTTTGTTGAATAGAGAAACGTATTGGCTTTAATTAGAATTCTTTTTTCTGCGGATAGTGCGAAAAAAATTTTTTATCATTTTTTCAAAAAAAGCAAAGGGGGTAGTCCATGGTAATTTTCGGCCATAACTTCCATCCTTTTTGGTCATAACTTGCTAAGTTTTTAAGATATCGACTTGATTTCTATTTTGTTGAATAGAGAAACGTATTGGCTTTAATTAGAATTCTTTTTTCTGCGGATAGTGCGAAAAAAAATGTTTATCATTTTTTCAAAAAAAGCAAAGGGGGTAGTCCATGGTAATTTTCGGCCATAACTTAAATCCTTTTTAGTCATAATTTGCTCAGTTTTCAAGATATCGACTTGATTTCTATTTTGTTGAATAGAGAAACGTATTGGCTTTAATTAGAATTCTTTTTTCTGCGGATAGTGCGAAAAAAAATGTTTATCATTTTTTCAAAAAAAGCAAAGGGGGTAGTCCATGGTAATTTTCGGCCATAACTTAAATCCTTTTTAGTCATAATTTGCTCAGTTTTTAAGATATCGACTTGATTTCTATTTTGTTGAATAGAGAAACGTATTGCCTTTAATTAGAATTCTTTTTTCTGCGGATAGTGCGAAAAAAATTTTTTATCAATTTTTCAAAAATAGCAAAGGGGGTAGTCCATGGTAATTTTCGGCCATAACTTCCATTCTTTTTGGTCATAACTTGCTCAGTTTTCAAGATATCGACTTGATTTCTATTTTGTTGAATAGAGAAACGTATTGGCTTTAATTATAATTCGTTTTTCTGCGGATAGTGCGAAATAATTTTTTTATCATTTTTTCAAAAAAAGCAAAGGGGGTAGTCCATGGTAATTTTCGGCCATAACTTCCATCCTTTTTGGTCATAACTTGCTAAGTTTTCAAGATATCGACTTGATTTCTATTTTGTTGAATAAAGAAACGTATTATCTTTAATTAGAATTCTTTTTTCTGCGGATAGTGCGAAAAAAATTTTTATCATTTTTTCAAAAAAAGCAAAGGGGGTAGTCCATGGTAATTTTCGGCCATAACTTAAATCCTTTTTGGTCATAACTTGCTCAGTTTTCAAGATATCGACTTGATTTCTATTTTGTTGAATAGAGAAACGTATTGGCTTTAATTAGAATTCTTTTTTCTGCGGATAGTGCGAAAAAAAATTTTTCTATCAATTTTTCAAAAAAAGCAAAGGGGGTAATTTTCGGCCATAACTTCCATCCTTTTTTGTCATAACTTGCTAAGTTTTCAAGATATCGACTTGATTTCTATTTTGTTGAATAGACAAACGTATTGGCGTTAATTTGAATTCTTTTTTCTGCGGATAGTGCGAAAAAAATTTTTATCATTTTTTCAAAAAAAGCAAAGGGGGTAGTCCATGGTAATTTTCGGCCATAACTTCCATCCTTTTTTGTCATAACTTGCTAAGTTTTCAAGATATCGACTCGATTTCTATTTTGTTGAATAGACAAACTTATTGGCGTTAATTAGAATTCTTTTTTCTGCGGATAGTGCGAAAAAAATTTTATCATTTTTTCAAAAAAAGCAAAGGGGGTAGTCCATGGTAATTTTCGGCCATAACTTCCATCCTTTTTAGTCGTAACTTCCTAAGTTTTCAAGATATCAATTTGATTTCTATTTTGTTGAATAGAGAAACGTATTGGCTTTAATTAGAATTCTTTTTTCTGCGGATAGTGCGAAAAAAATTTTTTATAATTTTTTCAAAAAAATGGTAATTTTCGGACATAACTTCCATCCTTTTTTGTCATAACTTGCTAAGTTTTCAAGATATCGACTTGATTTCTATTTTGTTGAATAGAGAAACGTATTGGCTTTAATTAGAATTCTTTTTTCTGCGGATAGTGCGAAATAATTTTTTTATCATTTTTTCAAAAAAAGCAAAGGGGGTAGTCCATGGTAATTTTCGGCCATAACTTCCATCCTTTTTAGTCGTAACTTGCTCAGTTTTCAAGATATCGACTTGATTTCTATTTTGTTGAATAGAGAAACGTATTGGCTTTTATTAGAATTCTTTTTTCTGCGGATAGTGCGAAAAAATTTTTTTATCAATTTTTCAAAAATAGCAAAGGGGGTAGTCCATGGTAATTTTCGGCCATAACTTCCATCCTTTTTTGTCATAACTTGCTAAGTTTTCAAGATATCAATTTGATTTCTATTTTGTTGAATAGAGAAACGTATTGGCTTTAATTAGAATTCTTTTTTCTGCGGATAGTGCGAAAAAAAAATTTTATCATTTTTTCAAAAAAAGCAAAGGGGGTAGTCCATGGTAATTTTCGGCCATAACTTCCATCCTTTTTAGTCATAACTTGCTCAGTTTTCAAGATATCGACTTGATTTCTATTTTGTTGAATAGAGAAACGTATTGGCTTTAATTAGAATTCTTTTTTCTGCGGATAGTGCGAAAAAAACTTTTTATCATTTTTTCAAAAAAAGCAAAGGGGGTAGTCCATGGTAATTTTCGGCCATAACTTAAATCCTTTTTGGTCATAACTTGTTAAGTTTTGAAGATATCGACTTGATTTCTATTTTGTTGAATAGAGAAACGTATTGGCTTTAATTAGAATTCTTTTTTCTGCGGATAGTGCGAAAAAAAATTTGTATCATTTTTTCAAAAAAAGCAAAGGGGGTAGTCCATGGTAATTTTCGGACATAACTTAAATCCTTTTTGGTCATAACTTACTCAGTTTTCAAGATATCGACTTGATTTCTATTTTGTTGAATAGAGAAACGTATTGGCTTTAATTAGAATTCTTTTTTCTGCGGATAGTGCGAAAAAATTTTTTTATAATTTGTTAAAAAAAAGCAAAGGGGGTAGTCCATGGTAATTTTCGGCCATAACTTCCATCTTTTTTGGTCATAACTTGCTCAGTTTTCAAGATATCGACTTGATTTCTATTTTGTTGAATAGAGAAACGTATTGGCTTTTATTAGAATTCTTTTTTCTGCGGATAGTGCGAAAAAATTTTTTTATCAATTTTTCAAAAATAGCAAAGGGGGTAGTCCATGGTAATTTTCGGCCATAACTTCCATCCTTTTTTGTCATAACTTGCTAAGTTTTCAAGATATCAATTTGATTTCTATTTTGTTGAATAGAGAAACGTATTGGCTTTAATTAGAATTCTTTTTTCTGCGGATAGTGCGAAAAAAAATTTTTATCATTTTTTCAAAAAAAGCAAAGGGGGTAGTCCATGGTAATTTTCGGCCATAACTTCCATCCTTTTTAGTCATAACTTGCTCAGTTTTCAAGATATCGACTTGATTTCTATTTTGTTGAATAGAGAAACGTATTGGCTTTAATTAGAATTCTTTTTTCTGCGGATAGTGCGAAAAAAACTTTTTATCATTTTTTCAAAAAAAGCAAAGGGGGTAGTCCATGGTAATTTTCGGCCATAACTTAAATCCTTTTTGGTCATAACTTGTTAAGTTTTGAAGATATCGACTTGATTTCTATTTTGTTGAATAGAGAAACGTATTGGCTTTAATTAGAATTCTTTTTTCTGCGGATAGTGCGAAAAAAAATTTGTATCATTTTTTCAAAAAAAGCAAAGGGGGTAGTCCATGGTAATTTTCGGCCATAACTTAAATCCTTTTTGGTCATAACTTACTCAGTTTTCAAGATATCGACTTGATTTCTATTTTGTTGAATAGAGAAACGTATTGGCTTTAATTAGAATTCTTTTTTCTGCGGATAGTGCGAAATAATTTTTTTATCATTTTTTCAAAAAAAGCAAAGGGGGTAGTCCATGGTAATTTTCGGCCATAACTTCCATCCTTTTTAGTCGTAACTTGCTCAGTTTTCAAGATATCGACTTGATTTCTATTTTGTTGAATAGAGAAACGTATTGGCTTTTATTAGAATTCTTTTTTCTGCGGATAGTGCGAAAAAATTTTTTTATCAATTTTTCAAAAATAGCAAAGGGGGTAGTCCATGGTAATTTTCGGCCATAACTTCCATCCTTTTTTGTCATAACTTGCTAAGTTTTCAAGATATCAATTTGATTTCTATTTTGTTGAATAGAGAAACGTATTGGCTTTAATTAGAATTCTTTTTTCTGCGGATAGTGCGAAAAAAAATTTTTATCATTTTTTCAAAAAAAGCAAAGGGGGTAGTCCATGGTAATTTTCGGCCATAACTTCCATCCTTTTTAGTCATAACTTGCTCAGTTTTCAAGATATCGACTTGATTTCTATTTTGTTGAATAGAGAAACGTATTGGCTTTAATTAGAATTCTTTTTTCTGCGGATAGTGCGAAAAAAACTTTTTATCATTTTTTCAAAAAAAGCAAAGGGGGTAGTCCATGGTAATTTTCGGCCATAACTTAAATCCTTTTTGGTCATAACTTGTTAAGTTTTGAAGATATCGACTTGATTTCTATTTTGTTGAATAGAGAAACGTATTGGCTTTAATTAGAATTCTTTTTTCTGCGGATAGTGCGAAAAAAAATTTGTATCATTTTTTCAAAAAAAGCAAAGGGGGTAGTCCATGGTAATTTTCGGCCATAACTTAAATCCTTTTTGGTCATAACTTACTCAGTTTTCAAGATATCGACTTGATTTCTATTTTGTTGAATAGAGAAACGTATTGGCTTTAATTAGAATTCTTTTTTCTGCGGATAGTGCGAAAAAATTTTTTTATAATTTGTTAAAAAAAAGCAAAGGGGGTAGTCCATGGTAATTTTCGGCCATAACTTCCATCTTTTTTGGTCATAACTTGCTCAGTTTTCAAGATATCGACTTGATTTCTATTTTGTTGAATAGAGAAACGTATTGGCTTTAATTAGAATTCTTTTTTCTGCGGATAGTGCGAAAAAAAATTTGTATCATTTTTTCAAAAAAAGCAAAGGGGGTAGTCCATGGTAATTTTCGGCCATAACTTAAATCCTTTTTGGTCATAACTTACTCAGTTTTGAAGATATCGACTTGATTTCTATTTTGTTGAATAGAGAAACGTATTGGCTTTAATTAGAATTCTTTTTTCTGCGGATAGTGCGAAAAAAATTTTTATCATTTTTTCAAAAAAAGCAAAGGGGGTAGTATATGGTAATTTTCGGCCATAACTTCCATCCTTTTTAGTCATAACTTGCTCAGTTTTCAAGATATCGACTTGATTTCTATTTTGTTGAATAGAGAAACGTATTGGCTTTAATTAGAATTCTTTTTTCTGCGGATAGTGCGAAAAAATTTTTTTATAATTTTTTAAAAAAAAGCAAAGGGGGTAGTCCATGGTAATTTTCGGCCATAACTTCCATCTTTTTTGGTCATAACTTGCTCAGTTTTCAAGATATCGACTTGATTTCTATTTTGTTGAATAGAGAAACGTATTGGCTTAAATTAGAATTCTTTTTTCTGCGGATAGTGCGAAAAAAATTTTTTATCATTTTTTCGCCCATAACTTCCATCCTTTTTAGTCATAACTTGCTCAGTTTTCAAGATATCAACTTGATTTCTATTTTGTTGAATAGAGAAACGTATTGGCTTTAATTAGAATTCTTTTTTCTGCGGATAGTGCGAAAAAAAATTTTTATCATTTTTTCAAAAAAAGCAAAGGGGGTAGTCCATGGTAATTTTCGGCCATAACTTCCATCCTTTTTAGTCATAACTTGCTCAGTTTTCAAGATATCGACTTGATTTCTATTTTGTTGAATAGAGAAACGTATTGGCTTTAATTAGAATTCTTTTTTCTGCGGATAGTGCGAAAAAAACTTTTTATCATTTTTTCAAAAAAAGCAAAGGGGGTAGTCCATGGTAATTTTCGGCCATAACTTAAATCCTTTTTGGTCATAACTTGTTAAGTTTTGAAGATATCGACTTGATTTCTATTTTGTTGAATAGAGAAACGTATTGGCTTTAATTAGAATTCTTTTTTCTGCGGATAGTGCGAAAAAAAATTTGTATCATTTTTTCAAAAAAAGCAAAGGGGGTAGTCCATGGTAATTTTCGGCCATAA
The DNA here is from genome assembly GCA_947397855.1 of Thelaira solivaga. NCBI lineage: Eukaryota > Metazoa > Arthropoda > Insecta > Diptera > Tachinidae > Thelaira > Thelaira solivaga. The sequence continues at coordinate 22,237,595 of OX377612.1, read as the reverse complement.
CTTAAATCCTTTTTGGTCATAACTTACTCAGTTTTCAAGATATCGACTTGATTTCTATTTTGTTGAATAGAGAAACGTATTGGCTTTAATTAGAATTCTTTTTTCTGCGGATAGTGCGAAAAAATTTTTTTATAATTTGTTAAAAAAAAGCAAAGGGGGTAGTCCATGGTAATTTTCGGCCATAACTTCCATCTTTTTTGGTCATAACTTGCTCAGTTTTCAAGATATCGACTTGATTTCTATTTTGTTGAATAGAGAAACGTATTGGCTTTAATTAGAATTCTTTTTTCTGCGGATACTGCGAAAAAAAATTTGTATCATTTTTTCAAAAAAAGCAAAGGGGGTAGTCCATGGTAATTTTCGGCCATAACTTAAATCCTTTTTGGTCATAACTTACTCAGTTTTGAAGATATCGACTTGATTTCTATTTTGTTGAATAGAGAAACGTATTGGCTTTAATTAGAATTCTTTTTTCTGCGGATAGTGCGAAAAAAATTTTTATCATTTTTTCAAAAAAAGCAAAGGGGGTAGTATATGGTAATTTTCGGCCATAACTTCCATCCTTTTTAGTCATAACTTGCTCAGTTTTGAAGATATCGACTTGATTTCTATTTTGTTGAATAGAGAAACGTATTGGCTTTAATTAGAATTCTTTTTTCTGCGGATAGTGCGAAAAAATTTTTTTATAATTTTTTAAAAAAAAGCAAAGGGGGTAGTCCATGGTAATTTTCGGCCATAACTTCCATCTTTTTTGGTCATAACTTGCTCAGTTTTCAAGATATCGACTTGATTTCTATTTTGTTGAATAGAGAAACGTATTGGCTTAAATTAGAATTCTTTTTTCTGCGGATAGTGCGAAAAAAATTTTTTATCATTTTTTCGCCCATAACTTCCATCCTTTTTAGTCATAACTTGCTCAGTTTTCAAGATATCAACTTGATTTCTATTTTGTTGAATAGAGAAACGTATTGGCTTTAATTAGAATTCTTTTTTCTGCGGATAGTGCGAAAAAAAATTTTTATCATTTTTTCAAAAAAAGCAAAGGTAATTTTCGGCCATAACTTCCATCCTTTTTATTCATAACTTGTTAAGTTTTGAAGATATCGACTTGATTTCTATTTTGTTGAATAGAGAAACGTATTGGCTTTAATTAGAATTCTTTTTTCTGCGGATAGTGCGAAAAAAATTTTTATCATTTTTTCAAAAAAAGCAAAGGGGGTAGTATATGGTAATTTTCGGCCATAACTTCCATCCTTTTTGGTCATAACTTGTTAAGTTTTGAAGATATCGACTTGATTTCTATTTTGTTGAATAGAGAAACGTATTGGCTTTAATTAGAATTCTTTTTTCTGCGGATAGTGCGAAAAAAATTTTTTATAATTTTTTAAAAAAAAGCAAAGGGGGTAGTCCATGGTAATTTTCGGCCATAACTTCCATCCTTTTTGGTCATAACTTGTTAAGTTTTTAAGATATCGACTTGATTTCTATTTTGTTGAATAGAGAAACGTATTGGCTTTAATTAGAATGCTTTTTTCTGCGGATAGTGCGAAAAAAATTTTTTATCATTTTTTAAAAAAAAGCAAAGGGGGTAGTCCATGGTAATTTTCGGCCATAACTTCCATCCTTTTTGGTCATAACTTGTTAAGTTTTGAAGATATCGACTTGATTTCTATTTTGTTGAATAGAGAAACGTATTGGCTTTAATTAGAATTCTTTTTTCTGCGGATAGTGCGAAAAAAATTTTTTATCATTTTTCCAAAAAAAGCAAAGGGGGTAGTCCATGGTAATTTTCGGCCATAACTTCCATCTTTTTTGGTCATAACTTGCTCAGTTTTTAAGATATCGACTTGATTTCTATTTTGTTGAATAGAGAACGTATTGGCTTTAATTAGAATTCTTTTTTCTGCGGATAGTGCGAAAAAAAATGTTTATCATTTTTTCAAAAAAAGCAAAGGGGGTAGTATATGGTAATTTTCGGCCATAACTTCCATCCTTTTTAGTCATAACTTGCTCAGTTTTCAAGATATCGACTTGATTTCTATTTTGTTGAATAGAGAAACGTATTGGCTTTAATTAGAATTCTTTTTTCTGCGGATAGTGCGAAAAAAATTTTTTATCATTTTTTCAAAAAAAGCAAAGGGGGTAGTATATGGTAATTTTCGGCCATAACTTCCATCCTTTTTAGTCATAACTTGCTCAGTTTTCAAGATATCGACTTGATTTCTATTTTGTTGAATAGAGAAACGTATTGGCTTTAATTAGAATTCTTTTTTCTGCGGATAGTGCGAAAAAAATTTTTTATCATTTTTTCAAAAAAAGCAAAGGGGGTAGTATATGGTAATTTTCGGCCATAACTTCCATCCTTTTTGGTCATAACTTGTTAAGTTTTGAAGATATCGACTTGATTTCTATTTTGTTGAATAGAGAAACGTATTGGCTTTAATTAGAATTCTTTTTTCTGCGGATAGTGCGAAAAAAAATTTTTATAATTTTTTCAAAAAAAGCAAAGGGGGTAGTCCATGGTAATTTTCGGCCATAACTTCCATCCTTTTTAGTCATAACTTGCTCAGTTTTTAAGATATCGACTTGATTTCTATTTTGTTGAATAGAGAACGTATTGGCTTTAATTAGAATTCTTTTTTCTGCGGATAGTGCGAAAAAAAATGTTTATCATTTTTTCAAAAAAAGTAAAGGGGGTAGTATATGGTAATTTTCGGCCATAACTTCCATCCTTTTTAGTCATAACTTGCTCAGTTTTCAAGATATCGACTTGATTTCTATTTTGTTGAATAGAGAAACGTATTGGCTTTAATTAGAATTCTTTTTTCTGCGGATAGTGGGAAAAAAATTTTTTATCATTTTTTCAAAAAAAGCAAAGGGGGTAGTCCATGGTAATTTTCGGCCATAACTTCCATCCTTTTTAGTCATAACTTGCTCAGTTTTCAAGATATCGACTTGATTTCTATTTTGTTGAATAGAGAAACGTATTGGCTTTAATTAGAATTCTTTTTTCTGCGGATAGTGCGAAAAAAATTTTTTATCATTTTTTCAAAAAAAGCAAAGGGAGTAGTATATGGTAATTTTCGGCCATAACTTCCATCCTTTTTGGTCATAACTTGTTAAGTTTTGAAGATATCGACTTGATTTCTATTTTGTTGAATAGAGAAACGTATTGGCTTTAATTAGAATTCTTTTTTCTGCGGATAGTGCGAAAAAAAATTTTTATAATTTTTTAAAAAAAAGCAAAGGGGGTAGTCCATGGTAATTTTCGGCCATAACTTCCATCGTTTTTGGTCATAACTTGCTCAGTTTTTAAGATATCGACTTGATTTCTATTTTGTTGAATAGAGAAACGTATTGGCTTTAATTAGAATTCTTTTTTCTGCGGATAGTGCGAAAAAAATGTTTTTCATTTTTTCAAAAAAAGCAAAGGGGGTAGTATATGGTAATTTTCGGCCATAACTTCCATCCTTTTTAGTCATAACTTGCTCAGTTTTCAAGATATCGACTTGATTTCTATTTTGTTGAATAGAGAAACGTATTGGCTTTAATTATTATTTTTATCATTTTTTCAAAAAAAGCAAAGGTAATTTTCGGCCATAACTTCCATCCTTTTTATTCATAACTTGTTAAGTTTTGAAGATATCGACTTGATTTCTATTTTGTTGAATAGAGAAACGTATTGGCTTTAATTAGAATTCTTTTTTCTGCGGATAGTGCGAAAAAAATTTTTATCATTTTTTCAAAAAAAGCAAAGGGGGTAGTATATGGTAATTTTCGGCCATAACTTCCATCCTTTTTGGTCATAACTTGTTAAGTTTTGAAGATATCGACTTGATTTCTATTTTGTTGAATAGAGAAACGTATTGGCTTTAATTAGAATTCTTTTTTCTGCGGATAGTGCGAAAAAAATTTTTTATAATTTTTAAAAAAAAAGCAAAGGGGGTAGTCCATGGTAATTTTCGGCCATAACTTCCATCCTTTTTGGTCATAACTTGTTAAGTTTTTAAGATATCGACTTGATTTCTATTTTGTTGAATAGAGAAACGTATTGGCTTTAATTAGAATGCTTTTTTCTTCGGATAGTGCGAAAAAAATTTTTTATCATTTTTTAAAAAAAAGCAAAGGGGGTAGTCCATGGTAATTTTCGGCCATAACTTCCATCCTTTTTGGTCATAACTTGTTAAGTTTTGAAGATATCGACTTGATTTCTATTTTGTTGAATAGAGAAACGTATTGGCTTTAATTAGAATTCTTTTTTCTGCGGATAGTGCGAAAAAAAATTTTTATAATTTTTTAAAAAAAAGCAAAGGGGGTAGTCCATGGTAATTTTCGGCCATAACTTCCATCGTTTTTGGTCATAACTTGCTCAGTTTTTAAGATATCGACTTGATTTCTATTTTGTTGAATAGAGAAACGTATTGGCTTTAATTAGAATTCTTTTTTCTGCGGATAGTGCGAAAAAAATGTTTTTCATTTTTTCAAAAAAAGCAAAGGGGGTAGTATATGGTAATTTTCGGCCATAACTTCCATCCTTTTTAGTCATAACTTGCTCAGTTTTCAAGATATCGACTTGATTTCTATTTTGTTGAATAGAGAAACGTATTGGCTTTAATTAGAATTCTTTTTTCTGCGGATAGTGCGAAAAAAAATTTTATCATTTTTTCAAAAAAAGCAAAGGGGGTAGTCCATGGTAATTTTCGGCCATAACTTAAATCCTTTTTGGTCATAACTTGCTCAGTTTTCAAGATATCGACTTGATTTCTATTTTGTTGAATAGAGAAACGTATTGGCTTTAATTAGAATTTTTTTTTCTGCGGATAGTGCGAAAAAAATTTTTATCATTTTTTCAAAAAAAGCAAAGGGGGAAGTATATGGTAATTTTCGGCCATAACTTCCATCCTTTTTGGTCATAACTTGTTAAGTTTTGAAGATATCGACTTGATTTCTATTTTCTTGAATAGAGAAACGTATTGGCTTTAATTAGAATTCTTTTTTCTGCGGATAGTGCGAAAAAAAATGTTTATCATTTTTTCAAAAAAAGCAAAGGGGGTAGTATATGGTAATTTTCGGCCATAACTTCCATCCTTTTTGGTCATAACTTGTTAAGTTTTGAAGATATCGACTTGATTTCTATTTTGTTGAATAGAGAAACGTATTGGCTTTAATTAGAATTCTTTTTTCTGCGGATAGTGCGAAAAAATTTTTTTATCATTTTTTAAAAAAAAGCAAAGGGGGTAGTCCATGGTAATTTTCGGCCATAACTTCCATCCTTTTTAGTCATAACTTGCTCAGTTTTCAAGATATCGACTTGATTTCTATTTTGTTGAATAGAGAAACGTATTGGCTTTAATTAGAATTCTTTTTTCTGCGGATAGTGCGAAAAAAAAATTTTATCATTTTTTCAAAAAAAGCAAAGGGGGTAGTATATGGTAATTTTCGGCCATAACTTCCATCCTTTTTGGTCATATTTTGTTAAGTTTTTAAGATATCGACTTGATTTCTATTTTGTTGAATAGAGAAACGTATTGGCTTTAATTAGAATTCTTTTTTCTGCGGATAGTGCGAAAAAATTTTTTTATCAATTTTTCAAAAAAAGCAAAGGGGGTAGTCCATTGTAATTTTCGGCCATAACTTCCATCTTTTTTGGTCATAACTTGCTCAGTTTTTAAGATATCGACTTGATTTCTATTTTGTTGAATAGAGAAACGTATTGGCTTTAATTAGAATTCTTTTTTCTGCGGATAGTGCGAAAAAAAATTTTTATCATTTTTTCAAAAAAAGCAAAGGGGGTAGTCCATGGTAATTTTCGGCCATAACTTAAATCCTTTTTGGTCATAACTTGTTAAGTTTTGAAGATATCGACTTGATTTCTATTTTGTTGAATAGAGAAACGTATTGGCTTTAATTAGAATTCTTTTTTCTGCGGATAGTGCGAAAAAAATTTTTATCATTTTTTCAAAAAAAGCAAAGGGGGTAGTATATGGTAATTTTCGGCCATAACTTCCATCCTTTTTGGTCATAACTTGTTAAGTTTTTAAGATATCGACTTGATTTCTATTTTGTTGAATAGAGAAACGTATTGGCTTTAATTAGAATTCTTTTTTCTGCGGATAGTGCGAAAAAAATTTTTATAATTTTTTAAAAAAAAGCAAAGGGGGTAGTATATGGTAATTTTCGCCCATAACTTCCATCCTTTTTGGTCATAACTTGTTAAGTTTTTAAGATATCGACTTGATTTCTATTTTGTTGAATAGAGAAACGTATTGGCTTTAATTAGAATTCTTTTTTCTGCGGATAGTGCGAAAAAAATTTTTATCATTTTTTCAAAAAAAGCAAAGGGGGTAGTATATGGTAATTTTCGGCCATAACTTCCATCCTTTTTGGTCATAACTTGTTAAGTTTTTAAGATATCGACTTGATTTCTATTTTGTTGAATAGAGAAACGTATTGGCTTTAATTAGAATTCTTTTTTCTGCGGATAGTGCGAAAAAAATTTTTTATCATTTTTTCAAAAAAAGCAAAGGGGGTAGTCCATGGTAATTTTCGGCCATAACTTAAATCCTTTTTGGTCATAACTTGCTCAGTTTTTAAGATATCGACTTGATTTCTATTTTGTTGAATAGAGAAACGTATTGGCTTTAATTAGAATTCTTTTTTCTGCGGATAGTGCGAAAAAATTTTTTTATCATTTTTTCAAAAAAAGCAAAGGGGGTAGTCCATGGTAATTTTCGGCCATAACTTCCATCCTTTTTAGTCATAACTTGCTCAGTTTTCAAGATATCGACTTGATTTCTATTTTGTTGAATAGAGAAACGTATTGGCTTTAATTAGAATTCTTAATTCTGCGGATAGTACGAAAAAAAATTTTTATCATTTTTTCAAAAAAAGCAAAGGGTAATTTTCGGCCATAACTTAAATCCTTTTTGGTCATAACTTGTTAAGTTTTGAAGATATCGACTTGATTTCTATTTTGTTGAATAGAGAAACGTATTGGCTTTAATTAGAATGCTTTTTTCTGCGGATAGTGCGAAAAAAATTTTTTATCATTTTTTAAAAAAAAGCAAAAGGGGTAGTCCATGGTAATTTTCGGCCATAACTTAAATCCTTTTTGGTCATAACTTGTTAAGTTTTGAAGATATCGACTTGATTTCTATTTTGTTGAATAGAGAAACGTATTGGCTTTAATTAGAATTCTTTTTTCTGCGGATAGTGCGAAAAAATTTTTTTATCATTTTTTCAAAAAAAGCAAAGGGGGTAGTCCATGGTAATTTTCGGCCATAACTTAAATATTTTTTGGTCATAACTTGTTAAGTTTTGAAGATATCGACTTGATTTCTATTTTTTCTGCGGATAGTGCGAAAAAAATTTTTTATCATTTTTTCCAAAAAAGCTAAGGGGGTAGTATATGGTAATTTTCGGCCATAACTTCCATCCTTTTTGGTCATAACTTGTTAAGTTTTGAAGATATCGACTTGATTTCTATTTTGTTGAATAGAGAAACGTATTGGCTTTAATTAGAATTCTTTTTTCTGCGGATAGTGCAAAAAACAAATTTTTATCATTTTTTAAAAAAAAGCAAAGGGGGTAGTCCAGGTAATTTTCGGCCATAACTTCCATCCTTTTTAGTCATAACTTGCTCAGTTTTCAAGATATCGACTTGATTTCTATTTTGTTGAATAGAGAAGCGTATTGGCTTTAATTAGAATTCTTTTTTCTGCGGATAGTGCGAAAAAAATTTTTTATCATTTTTTCAAAAAAAGCTAAGGGGGTAGTATATGGTAATTTTCGGCCATAACTTCCATCCTTTTTGGTCATAACTTGTTAAGTTTTGAAGATATCGACTTGATTTCTATTTTGTTGAATAGAGAAACGTATTGGCTTTAATTAGAATTCTTTTTTCTGCGGATAGTGCAAAAAACAAATTTTTATCATTTTTTTAAAAAAAGCAAAGGGGGTAGTCCAGGTAATTTTCGGCCATAACTTCCATTCTTTTTGGTCATAACTTGCTCAGTTTTCAAGATATCGACTTGATTTCCATTTTGTTGAATAGAGAAGCGTATTGGCTTTAATTAGAATTCTTTTTTCTGCGGATAGTGCGAAAAAAATTTTTTATCATTTTTTCAAAAAAAGCAAAGGGGGTAGTCCATGGTAATTTTCGGCCATAACTTCCATCCTTTTTAGTCATAACTTGTTAAGTTTTTAAGATATCGACTTGATTTCTATTTTGTTGAATAGAGAAACGTATTGGCTTTAATTAGAATGCTTTTTTCTGCGGATAGTGCGAAAAAAATTTTTTATCATTTTTAAAAAAAAAGCAAAGGGGGTAGTCCATGTTAATTTTCGGCCATAACTTTCATCTTTTTTGGTCATAACTTGCTCAGTTTTTAAGATATCGACTTGATTTCTATTTTGTTGAATAGAGAAACGTATTGGCTTTATTTAGAATTCTTTTTTCTGCGGATAGTGCGAAAAAAAAATTTTATCATTTTTTCAAAAAAAGCAAAGGGGGTATATGGTAATTTTCGGCCATAACTTCCATCCTTTTTGGTCATAACTTGTTAAGTTTTTAAGATATCGACTTGATTTCTATTTTGTTGAATAGAGAAACGTATTGGCTTTAATTAGAATGCTTTTTTCTGCGGATAGTGCGAAAAAAATTTTTTATCATTTTTTCAAAAAAAGCAAAAGGGGTAGTTCATGGTAATTTTCGGCCATAACTTCCATTCTTTTTGGTCATAACTTGCTCAGTTTTCAAGATATCGACTTGATTTCTATTTTGTTGAATAGAGAAACGTATTGGCTTTAATTAGAATTCTTTTTTCTGCGGATAGTGCGAAAAAAATTTTTTATCATTTTTTCAAAAAAAGCAAAGGGGGTAGTCCATGGTAATTTTCGGCCATAACTTCCATCCTTTTTAGTCATAACTTGTTAAGTTTTTAAGATATCGACTTGATTTCTATTTTGTTGAATAGAGAAACGTATTGGCTTTAATTAGAATGCTTTTTTCTGCGGATAGTGCGAAAAAAAATTTTTATCATTTTTTCAAAAAAAGCAAAGGGGGTAGTCCATGGTAATTTTCGGCCATAACTTCCATCTTTTTTGGACATAACTTGCTCAGTTTTTAAGATATCGACTTGATTTCTATTTTGTTGAATAGAGAAACGTATTGGCTTTAATTAGAATTCTTTTTTCTGCGGATAGTGCGAAAAAAAAATTTTATCATTTTTTCAAAAAAAGCAAAGGGGGTAGTATATGGTAATTTTCGGCCATAACTTCCATCCTTTTTAGTCATAACTTGCTCAGTTTTGAAGATATCGACTTGATTTCTATTTTGTTGAATAGAGAAACGTATTGGCTTTAATTAGAATTCTTTTTTCTGCGGATAGTGCGAAAAAAAATTTTTATCATTTTTTCAAAAAAAGCAAAGGGGGTAGTCCATGGTAATTTTCGGCCATAACTTCCATCTTTTTTAGTCATAACTTGCTCAGTTTTCAAGATATCGACTTGATTTCTATTTTGTTGAATAGAGAAACGTATTGGCTTTAATTAGAATTCTTTTTTCTGCGGATAGTGCGAAAAAAAAATTTTATCATTTTTTCAAAAAAAGCAAAGGGGGTAGTCCATGGTAATTTTCGGCCATAACTTCCATCTTTTTTAGTCATAACTTGCTCAGTTTTCAAGATATCGACTTGATTTCTATTTTGTTGAATAGAGAAACGTATTGGCTTTAATTAGAATTCTTTTTTCTGCGGATAGTGCGAAAAAAAAATTTTATCATTTTTTCAAAAAAAGCAAAGGGGGTAGTCCATGGTAATTTTCGGCCATAACTTCCATCCTTTTTAGTCATAACTTGCTCAGTTTTCAAGATATCGACTTGATTTCTATTTTGTTGAATAGAGAAACGTATTGGCTTTAATTAGAATTCTTTTTTCTGCGGATAGTGCGAAAAAAAATTTTTATCATTTTTTCAAAAAAAGCAAAGGGGGTAGTCCATGGTAATTTTCGGCCATAACTTCCATCCTTTTTGGTCATAACTTGCTCAGTTTTCAAGATATCGACTTGATTTCTATTTTGTTGAATAGAGAAACGTATTGGCTTTAATTAGAATTCTTTTTTCTGCGGATAGTGCGAAAAAAAAATTTTATCATTTTTTCAAAAAAAGCAAAGGGGGTAGTCCATGGTAATTTTCGGCCATAACTTCCATCCTTTTTAGTCATAACTTGCTCAGTTTTCAAGATATCGACTTGATTTCTATTTTGTTGAATAGAGAAACGTATTGGCTTTAATTAGAATTCTTTTTTCTGCGGATAGTGCGAAAAAAAATGTTTATCATTTTTTCAAAAAAAGCAAAGGGGGTAGTCCAGGTAATTTTCGGCCATAACTTCCATCCTTTTTAGTCATAACTTGCTCAGTTTTCAAGATATCGACTTGATTTCTATTTTGTTGAATAGAGAAACGTATTGGCTTTAATTAGAATTCTTTTTTCTGCGGATAGTGCGAAAAAAAAATTTTATCATTTTTTCAAAAAAAGCAAAGGGGGTAGTCCATGGTAATTTTCGGCCATAACTTCCATCCTTTTTAGTCATAACTTGCTCAGTTTTCAAGATATCGACTTGATTTCTATTTTGTTGAATAGAGAAACGTATTGGCTTTAATTAGAATTCTTTTTTCTGCGGATAGTGCGAAAAAAAATGTTTATCATTTTTTCAAAAAAGCAAAGGGGGTAGTCCAGGTAATTTTCGGCCATAACTTCCATCCTTTTTAGTCATAACTTGCTCAGTTTTCAAGATATCGACTTGATTTCTATTTTGTTGAATAGAGAAACGTATTGGCTTTAATTAGAATTCTTTTTTCTGCGGATAGTGCGAAAAAAATTTTTTATCATTTTTTCAAAAAAAGCAAAGGGGGTAGTCCATGGTAATTTTCGGCCATAACTTCCATCCTTTTTAGTCATAACTTGCTCAGTTTTCAAGATATCGACTTGATTTCTATTTTGTTGAATAGAGAAACGTATTGGCTTTAATTAGAATTCTTTTTTCTGCGGATAGTGCGAAAAAAAAATTTTATCATTTTTTCAAAAAAAGCAAAGGGGGTAGTCCATGGTAATTTTCGGCCATAACTTCCATCCTTTTTAGTCATAACTTGCTCAGTTTTCAAGATATCGACTTGATTTCTATTTTGTTGAATAGAGAAACGTATTGGCTTTAATTAGAATTCTTTTTTCTGCGGATAGTGCGAAAAAAAATGTTTATCATTTTTTCAAAAAAAGCAAAGGGGGTAGTCCAGGTAATTTTCGGCCATAACTTCCATCCTTTTTAGTCATAACTTGCTCAGTTTTCAAGATATCGACTTGATTTCTATTTTGTTGAATAGAGAAACGTATTGGCTTTAATTAGAATTCTTTTTTCTGCGGATAGTGCGAAAAAAATTTTTTATCATTTTTTCAAAAAAAGCAAAGGGGGTAGTCCATGGTAATTTTCGGCCATAACTTCCATCCTTTTTAGTCATAACTTGCTCAGTTTTCAAGATATCGACTTGATTTCTATTTTGTTGAATAGAGAAACGTATTGGCTTTAATTAGAATTCTTTTTTCTGCGGATAGTGCGAAAAAAATTTTTTATCATTTTTTCAAAAAAAGCAAAGGGGGTAGTCCATGGTAATTTTCGGCCATAACTTCCATCCTTTTTAGTCATAACTTGCTCAGTTTTCAAGATATCGACTTGATTTCTATTTTGTTGAATAGAGAAACGTATTGGCTTTAATTAGAATTCTTTTTTCTGCGGATAGTGCGAAAAAAAAATTTTATCATTTTTTCAAAAAAAGCAAAGGGGGTAGTCCATGGTAATTTTCGGCCATAACTTCCATCTTTTTTAGTCATAACTTGCTCAGTTTTCAAGATATCGACTTGATTTCTATTTTGTTGAATAGAGAAACGTATTGGCTTTAATTAGAATTCTTTTTTCTGCGGATAGTGCGAAAAAAAAATTTTATCATTTTTTCAAAAAAAGCAAAGGGGGTAGTCCATGGTAATTTTCGGCCATAACTTCCATCCTTTTTAGTCATAACTTGCTCAGTTTTCAAGATATCGACTTGATTTCTATTTTGTTGAATAGAGAAACGTATTGGCTTTAATTAGAATTCTTTTTTCTGCGGATAGTGCGAAAAAAAATTTTTATCATTTTTTCAAAAAAAGTAAAGGGGGTAGTCCATGGTAATTTTCGGCCATAACTTCCATCCTTTTTAGTCATAACTTGCTCAGTTTTCAAGATATCGACTTGATTTCTATTTTGTTGAATAGAGAAACGTATTGGCTTTAATTAGAATTCTTTTTTCTGCGGATAGTGCGAAAAAAAATTTTATCATTTTTTCAAAAAAAGCAAAGGGGGTAGTCCATGGTAATTTTCGGCCATAACTTCCATCCTTTTTAGTCATAACTTGCTCAGTTTTCAAGATATCGACTTGATTTCTATTTTGTTGAATAGAGAAACGTATTGGCTTTAATTAGAATTCTTTTTTCTGCGGATAGTGCGAAAAAAAATGTTTATCATTTTTTCAAAAAAAGCAAAGGGGGTAGTCCAGGTAATTTTCGGCCATAACTTCCATCCTTTTTAGTCATAACTTGCTCAGTTTTCAAGATATCGACTTGATTTCTATTTTGTTGAATAGAGAAACGTATTGGCTTTAATTAGAATTCTTTTTTCTGCGGATAGTGCGAAAAAAATTTTTTATCATTTTTTCAAAAAAAGCAAAGGGGGTAGTCCATGGTAATTTTCGGCCATAACTTTCATCCTTTTTAGTCATAACTTGCTCAGTTTTCAAGATATCGACTTGATTTCTATTTTGTTGAATAGAGAAACGTATTGGCTTTAATTAGAATTCTTTTTTCTGCGGATAGTGCGAAAAAAATTTTTTATCATTTTTTCAAAAAAAGCAAAGGGGGTAGTCCATGGTAATTTTCGGCCATAACTTAAATCCTATTTGGTCATAACTTGTTAAGTTTTGAAGATATCGACTTGATTTCTATTTTGTTGAATAGAGAAACGTATTGGCTTTAATTAGAATTCTTTTTTCTGCGGATAGTGCGAAAAAAATTTTTTATCATTTTTTCAAAAAAAGCAAAGGGGGTAGTCCATGGTAATTTTCGGCCATAACTTCCATCCTTTTTAGTCATAACTTGCTCAGTTTTCAAGATATCGACTTGATTTCTATTTTGTTGAATAGAGAAACGTATTGGCTTTAATTAGAATTCTTTTTTCTGCGGATAGTGCGAAAAAAATTTTTTATCATTTTTTCAAAAAAAGCAAAGGGGGTAGTCCATGGTAATTTTCGGCCATAACTTCCATCCTTTTTAGTCATAACTTGCTCAGTTTTCAAGATATCGACTTGATTTCTATTTTGTTGAATAGAGAAACGTATTGGCTTTAATTAGAATTCTTTTTTCTGCGGATAGTGCGAAAAAAAAATTTTATCATTTTTTCAAAAAAAGCAAAGGGGGTAGTCCATGGTAATTTTCGGCCATAACTTCCATCCTTTTTAGTCATAACTTGCTCAGTTTTCAAGATATCGACTTGATTTCTATTTTGTTGAATAGAGAAACGTATTGGCTTTAATTAGAATTCTTTTTTCTGCGGATAGTGCGAAAAAAAATGTTTATCATTTTTTCAAAAAAAGCAAAGGGGGTAGTCCAGGTAATTTTCGGCCATAACTTCCATCCTTTTTAGTCATAACTTGCTCAGTTTTCAAGATATCGACTTGATTTCTATTTTGTTGAATAGAGAAACGTATTGGCTTTAATTAGAATTCTTTTTTCTGCGGATAGTGCGAAAAAAATTTTTTATCATTTTTTCAAAAAAAGCAAAGGGGGTAGTCCATGGTAATTTTCGGCCATAACTTTCATCCTTTTTAGTCATAACTTGCTCAGTTTTCAAGATATCGACTTGATTTCTATTTTGTTGAATAGAGAAACGTATTGGCTTTAATTAGAATTCTTTTTTCTGCGGATAGTGCGAAAAAAATTTTTTATCATTTTTTCAAAAAAAGCAAAGGGGGTAGTCCATGGTAATTTTCGGCCATAACTTAAATCCTATTTGGTCATAACTTGTTAAGTTTTGAAGATATCGACTTGATTTCTATTTTGTTGAATAGAGAAACGTATTGGCTTTAATTAGAATTCTTTTTTCTGCGGATAGTGCGAAAAAAATTTTTTATCATTTTTTCAAAAAAAGCAAAGGGGGTAGTCCATGGTAATTTTCGGCCATAACTTCCATCCTTTTTAGTCATAACTTGCTCAGTTTTCAAGATATCGACTTGATTTCTATTTTGTTGAATAGAGAAACGTATTGGCTTTAATTAGAATTCTTTTTTCTGCGGATAGTGCGAAAAAATTTTTTTATCATTTTTTCAAAAAAAGCAAAGGGGGTAGTCCATGGTAATTTTCGGCCATAACTTCCATCCTTTTTAGTCATAACTTGCTCAGTTTTCAAGATATCGACTTGATTTCTATTTTGTTGAATAGAGAAACGTATTGGCTTTAATTAGAATTCTTTTTTCTGCGGATAGTGCGAAAAAAAAATTTTATAATTTTTTCAAAAAAAGCAAAGGGGGTAGTCCATGGTAATTTTCGGCCATAACTTCCATCCTTTTTAGTCATAACTTGCTCAGTTTTCAAGATATCGACTTGATTTCTATTTTGTTGAATAGAGAAACGTATTGGCTTTAATTAGAATTCTTTTTTCTGCGGATAGTGCGAAAAAAAATTTTTATCATTTTTTCAAAAAAAGCAAAGGGGGTAGTATATGGTAATTTTCGGCCATAACTTCCATCCTTTTTGGTCATAACTTGTTAAGTTTTGAAGATATCGACTTGATTTCTATTTTGTTGAATAGAGAAACGTATTGGCTTTAATTAGAATTCTTTTTTCTGCGGATAGTGCGAAAAAAAATGTTTATCATTTTTTCAAAAAAAGCAAAGGGGGTAGTCCAGGTAATTTTCGGCCATAACTTCCATCCTTTTTAATCATAACTTGCTCAGTTTTCAAGATATCGACTTGATTTCTATTTTGTTGAATAGAGAAACGTATTGGCTTTAATTAGAATTCTTTTTTCTGCGGATAGTGCGAAAAAATTTTTTATCATTTTTTCAAAAAAAGCAAAGGGGGTAGTCCATGGTAATTTTCGGCCATAACTTCCATCGTTTTTAGTCATAACTTGCTCAGTTTTCAAGATATCGACTTGATTTCTATTTTGTTGAATAGAGAAACGTATTGGCTTTAATTAGAATTCTTTTTTCTGCGGATAGTGCGAAAAAAAATTTTTATAATTTTTTCAAAAAAAGCAAAGGGGGTAGTCCATGGTAATTTTCGGCCATAACTTCCATCCTTTTTGGTCATAACTTGCTAAGTTTTCAAGATATCGACTTGATTTCTATTTTGTTGAATAGAGAAACGTATTGGCTTTAATTAGAATTCTTTTTTCTGCGGATAGTGCGAAAAAAATTTTTTATCATTTTTTCAAAAAAAGCAAAGGGGGTAGTCCATGGTAATTTTCGGCCATAACTTATATCCTTTTTAGTCATAACTTGCTAAGTTTTCAAGATATCGACTTGATTTCTATTTTGTTGAATAAAGAAACGTATTATCTTTAATTAGAATTCTTTTTTCTGCGGATAGTGCGAAAAAATTTTTTATCATTTTTTCAAAAAAAACAAAGGGGGTAGTCCATGGTAATTTTCGGCCATAACTTCCATCGTTTTTAGTCATAACTTGCTCAGTTTTCAAGATATCGACTTGATTTCTATTTTGTTGAATAGAGAAACGTATTGGCTTTAATTAGAATTCTTTTTTCTGCGGATAGTGCGAAAAAAAATTTTTATCATTTTTTCAAAAAAAGCAAAGGGGGTAGTATATGGTAATTTTCGGCCATAACTTCCATCCTTTTTGGTCATAACTTGTTAAGTTTTGAAGATATCGACTTGATTTCTATTTTGTTGAATAGAGAAACGTATTGGCTTTAATTAGAATTCTTTTTTCTGCGGATAGTGCGAAAAAAAATGTTTATCATTTTTTCAAAAAAAGCAAAGGGGGTAGTCCATGGTAATTTTCGGCCATAACTTCCATCCTTTTTAGTCATAACTTGCTCAGTTTTCAAGATATCGACTTGATTTCTATTTTGTTGAATAGAGAAACGTATTGGCTTTACTTAGAATTCTTTTTTCTGCGGATAGTGCGAAAAAAAATTTTTATAATTTTTTCAAAAAAAGCAAAGGGGGTAGTCCATGGTAATTTTCGGCCATAACTTCCATCCTTTTTGGTCATAACTTGCTAAGTTTTCAAGATATCGACTTGATTTCTATTTTGTTGAATAGAGAAACGTATTGGCTTTAATTAGAATTCTTTTTTCTGCGGATAGTGCGAAAAAAATTTTTTATCATTTTTTCAAAAAAAGCAAAGGGGGTAGTCCATGGTAATTTTCGGCCATAACTTATATCCTTTTTAGTCATAACTTGCTAAGTTTTCAAGATATCGACTTGATTTCTATTTTGTTGAATAAAGAAACGTATTATCTTTAATTAGAATTCTTTTTTCTGCGGATAGTGCGAAAAAATTTTTTATCATTTTTTCAAAAAAAACAAAGGGGGTAGTCCATGGTAATTTTCGGCCATAACTTCCATCCTTTTTAGTCATAACTTGCTCAGTTTTCAAGATATCGACTTGATTTCTATTTTGTTGAATAGAGAAACGTATTGGCTTTAATTAGAATTCTTTTTTCTGCGGATAGTGCGAAAAAATTTTTTATCATTTTTTCAAAAAAACAAAGGGGGTAGTCCATGGTA
This sequence comes from Thelaira solivaga, assembly GCA_947397855.1. Lineage (NCBI taxonomy): Eukaryota > Metazoa > Arthropoda > Insecta > Diptera > Tachinidae > Thelaira > Thelaira solivaga. Next base: position 22,220,762 of record OX377612.1, on the reverse strand, counting down.
ATTTTCGGCCATAACTTCCATCCTTTTTAGTCATAACTTGCTCAGTTTTCAAGATATCGACTTGATTTCTATTTTGTTGAATAGAGAAACGTATTGGCTTTAATTAGAATTCTTTTTTCTGCGGATAGTGCGAAAAAAAATTTTTATCATTTTTTCAAAAAAAGCAAAGGGGGTAGTCCAGGTAATTTTCGGCCATAACTTCCATCCTTTTTAGTCATAACTTGCTCAGTTTTCAAGATATCGACTTGATTTCTATTTCGTTGAATAGAGAAACGTATTGGCTTTAATTAGAATTCTTTTTTCTGCGGATAGTGCGAAAAAATTTTTTATCATTTTTTCAAAAAAAGCAAAGGGGGTAGTCCATGGTAATTTTCGGCCATAACTTAAATCCTATTTGGTCATAACTTGTTAAGTTTTGAAGATATCGACTTGATTTCTATTTTGTTGAATAGAGAAACGTATTGGCTTTAATTAGAATTCTTTTTTCTGCGGATAGTGCGAAAAAAAATTTTTATCATTTTTTCAAAAAAAGCAAAGGGGGTAGTCCAGGTAATTTTCGGCCATAACTTCCATCCTTTTTAGTCATAACTTGCTCAGTTTTCAAGATATCGACTTGATTTCTATTTTGTTGAATAGAGAAACGTATTGGCTTTAATTAGAATTCTTTTTTCTGCGGATAGTGCGAAAAAATTTTTTATCATTTTTTCAAAAAAAGCAAAGGGGGTAGTCCATGGTAATTTTCGGCCATAACTTTCATCCTTTTTAGTCATAACTTGCTCAGTTTTCAAGATATCGACTTGATTTCTATTTTGTTGAATAGAGAAACGTATTGGCTTTAATTAGAATTCTTTTTTCTGCGGATAGTGCGAAAAAAATTTTTTATCATTTTTTCAAAAAAAGCAAAGGGGGTAGTCCATGGTAATTTTCGGCCATAACTTCCATCCTTTTTGGTCATAACTTGTTAAGTTTTGAAGATATCGACTTGATTTCTATTTTGTTGAATAGAGAAACGTATTGGCTTTACTTAGAATTCTTTTTTCTGCGGATAGTGCGAAAAAAATTTTTTATAATTTTTTCAACAAAAGCAAAGGGGGTAGTCCATGGTAATTTTCGGCCATAACTTCCATCCTTTTTGGTCATAACTTGCTAAGTTTTCAAGATATCGACTTGATTTCTATTTTGTTGAATAGAGAAACGTATTGGCTTTAATTAGAATTCTTTTTTCTGCGGATAGTGCGAAAAAAAATTTTTATCATTTTTTCAAAAAAAGCAAAGGGGGTAGTCCATGGTAATTTTCGGCCATAACTTATATCCTTTTTAGTCATAACTTGCTAAGTTTTCAAGATATCGACTTGATTTCTATTTTGTTGAATAAAGAAACGTATTATCTTTAATTAGAATTCTTTTTTCTGCGGATAGTGCGAAAAAATTTTTTATCATTTTTTCAAAAAAAACAAAGGGGGTAGTCCATGGTAATTTTCGGCCATAACTTATATCCTTTTTGGTCATAACTTGCTAAGTTTTCAAGATATCGACTTGATTTCTATTTTGTTGAATAGAGAAACGTATTGGCTTTAATAAGAATTCTTTTTTCTGCGGATAGTGCGAAAAAAAATTTTTATCATTTTTTCAAAAAAAGCAAAGGGGGTAGTCCATGGTAATTTTCGGCCATAACTTAAATCCTTTTTGGTCATAACTTGTTAAGTTTTGAAGATATCGACTTGATTTCTATTTTGTTGAATAAAGAAACGTATTATCTTTAATTAGAATTCTTTTTTCTGCGGATAGTGCGAAAAAATTTTTTATCATTTTTTCAAAAAAAACAAAGGGGGTAGTCTATGGTAATTTTCGGCCATAACTTATATCCTTTTTGGTCATAACTTGCTAAGTTTTCAAGATATCGACTTGATTTCTATTTTGTTGAATAGAGAAACGTATTGGCTTTAATAAGAATTCTTTTTTCTGCGGATAGTGCGAAAAAAAATTTTTATCATTTTTTCAAAAAAAGCAAAGGGGGTAGTATATGGTAATTTTCGGCCATAGCTTCCATCCTTTTGGGTCAAAACTTGCTATGTTTTCAAGATATCGACTTGATTTCTATTTTGCTGAATAGAGAAACGTATTGGCTTTAATTAGAATTCTTTTTTTACGGATAGTCAGAAAAAAATTGTTTATCATTTTTTCAAAAAAAACAAAGGGGGTAGTCCATGGTAATTTTCGGCCATAACTTATATCCTTTTTTGTCATAACTTGCTAAGTTTTCAAGATATTGACTTGATTTCTATTTTGTTGAATAGAGAAACGTATTGGCTTTAATTATCATTTGTTTATCATTTTTTCAAAAAAAAGCAAAGGGGGTAGTCCATGGTAATTTTCGGCCATAGCTTCCATCCTTTTGGGTCATAACTTGCTATGTTTTCAAGATATCGACTTGATTTCTATTTTGTTGAATAGAGAAACGTATTATCTTTAATAAGAATTCTTTTTTTACGGATAGTGCGAAAAAATTTTTTATCATTTTTTCAAAAAAAACAAAGGGGGTAGTCTATGGTAATTTTCGGCCATAACTTATATCCTTTTTGGTCATAACTTGCTAAGTTTTCAAGATATCGACTTGATTTCTATTTTGTTGAATAGAGAAACGTATTGGCTTTAATAAGAATTCTTTTTTCTGCGGATAGTGCGAAAAAAAATTTTTATCATTTTTTCAAAAAAAGCAAAGGGGGTAGTATATGGTAATTTTCGGCCATAGCTTCCATCCTTTTGGGTCAAAACTTGCTATGTTTTCAAGATATCGACTTGATTTCTATTTTGCTGAATAGAGAAACGTATTGGCTTTAATTAGAATTCTTTTTTTACGGATAGTCAGAAAAAAATTGTTTATCATTTTTTCAAAAAAAAGCAAAAGGGGTAGTCCATGGTAATTTTCGGCCATAACTTCCATCTTTTTTTGTCATAACTTGCAAAGTTTTCAAGATATTGACTTGATTTCTATTTTGTTGAATAGAGAAACGTATTGGCTTTAATTATCATTTGTTTATCATTTTTTCAAAAATAAGCAAAGGGGGTAGTCCATGGTAATTTTCGGCCATAACTTCCATCCTTTTTGGTCATAACTTGCTAAGTTTTCAAGATATTGACTTGATTTCTATTTTGTTGAATAGAGAAACGTATTGGCTTTAATTATCATTTTTTCAAAAAAAAGCAAAGGGGGTAGTCCATGGTAATTTTCGGCCATAGCTTCCATCCTTTTGGGTCATAACTTGCTATGTTTTCAAGATATCGACTTGATTTCTATTTTGCTGAATAGAGAAACGTATTGGCTTTAATTAGAATTCTTTTTTCTGCGGATAGTGCGAAAAAAAATTTTTCTCATTTTTTAAAAAAAAAGCAAAGGGGGTAGTCCATGGTAATTTTCGGCCATAACTTCCATCCTTTTTTGTCATAACTTGCTAAGTTTTCAAGATATCGACTTGATTTCTATTTTGTTGAATGGAGAAACGTATTGGCTTTAATTAGAATTCTTTTTTCTGCGGATAGTGCGAAAAAAATTTTTTCTCATTTTTTCAAAAAAAAGCAAAGGGGGTAGTCCATGGTAATTTTCTTCCATAACTTCCATCCTTTTTTGTCATAACTTGCTAAGTTTTCAAGATATCGACTTGATTTTTATTTTGCTGAATATAGAAACGTATTGGCGTTAATTAGAATTCTTTTTTCTGCGGATAGTGAGAAAAAAAATTTTTATCATCTTTTCAAAAAAAGCAAAAGGGGTAGTCCATGGTAATTTTCGGCCATAGCTTCCATCCTTTTTTGTCATTACTTGCTAAGTTTTCAAGATATCGACTTGATTTCTATTTTGTTGAATAGAGAAACGTATTGGCTTTAATTAGAATTCTTTTTTCTGCGGATAGTGCGAAAAAAATTTTTATCATTTTTTCAAAAAAAGCAAAGGGGGTAGTCCATGGTAATTTTCGGCCATAACTTAAATCCTTTTTTGTCATAACTTGCTAAGTTTTCAAGATATCGACTTGATTTCTATTTTGCTGAATAGAGAAACGTATTGGCGTTAATTAGAATTCTTTTTTCTGCGGATAGTGATAAAAAAAATTTTTATCATTTTTTCAAAAAAAGCAAAGGGGGTAGTCCATGGTAATTTTCGGCCATAACTTCCATTTTTATTTGTCATAACTTGCTAAGTTTTCAAGATATCGACTTGATTTCTATTTTGTTGAATAGAGAAACGTATTGGCGTTAATTAGAATTCTTTTTTCTGCGGATAGTGCGAAAAAAATTTTTTCTCATTTTTTCAAAAAAAAGCAAAGGGGGTAGTCCATGGTAATTTTCGGCCATAACTTCCATCCTTTTTTGTCATAGCTTGCTAAGTTTTCAAGATATCGACTTGATTTCTATTTTATTGAATGGAGAAACGTATTGGCTTTAATTAGAATTCTTTTTTCTGCGGATAGTGCGAAAAAAAATTTTATTCTCATTTTTTCAAAAAAAAGCAAAGGGGGTAGTCCATGGTAATTTTCGGCCATAGCTTCCATCCTATTGGGTCATAACTTGCTATGTTTTCAAGATATCGACTTGATTTCTATTTTGCTGAATAGAGAAACGTATTGGCTTTAATTAGAATTCTTTTTTCTGCGGATAGTGCGAAAAAAAATTTTTATCATTTTTTCAAAAAAAGCAAAGGGGGTAGTCCATGGTAATTTTCTTCCATAACTTCCATCCTTTTTGGTCATAACTTGCTAAGTTTTCAAGATATCGACTTGATTTCTATTTTGTTGAATAGAGAAACGTATTGGCGTTAATTAGAATTCTTTTTTCTGCGGATAGTGAGAAAAAAAATTTTTATCATTTTTTCAAAAAAAGCAAAGGGGGTAGTCCATGGTAATTTTCGGCCATAACTTAAATCCTTTTTAGTCATAACTTGCTAAGTTTTCAAGATATCGACTTGATTTCTATTTTGCTGAATAGAGAAACGTATTGGCGTTAATTAGAATTATTTTTTCTGCGGATAGTGAGAAAAAAAATTTTTATCATTTTTTCAAAAAAAGCAAAGGGGGTAGTCCATGATAATTTACGGCCATAACTTCCATCCTTTTTTGTCATAACTTGCTAAGTTTTCAAGATATCGACTTGATTTATATTTTGTTGAATAGAGAAACGTATTGGCTTTAATTAGAATTCTTTTTTCTGCGGATAGTGCGAAAAAAAATTTTTAAAATTTTTAAAAAAAAACCAAAGGGGGTAGTCCATGGTAATTTTCGGCCATAACTTCCATCTTTTTTGGTCATAACTTGCTCAGTTTTCAAGATATCGACTTGATTTCTATTTTGTTGAATAGAGAAACGTATTGGCTTTAATTAGAATTCTTTTTTCTGCGGATAATGCGAAAAAAAATTTTTATAATTTTTTCAAAAAAAGCAAAGGGGGTAGTCCAGGTAATTTTCGGCCATAACTTCCATCCTTTTTAGTCATAACTTGCTCAGTTTTCAAGATATCAACTTGATTTCTATTTTGTTGAATAGAGAAACGTATTGGCTTTAATTAGAATTCTTTTTTCTGCGGATAGTGCGAAAAAATTTTTTTATCATTTTTTCAAAAAAAGCAAAGGGGGTAGTCCATGGTAATTTTCGGCCATAACTTCCATCCTTTTTGGTCATAACTTGCTCAGTTTTCAAGATATCGACTTGATTTCTATTTTGTTGAATAGAGAAACGTATTGGCTTTAATTAGCATTCTTTTTTCTGCGGATAGTGCGAAAAAAATTTTTATCATTTTTTCAAAAAAAGCAAAGGGGGTAGTATATGGTAATTTTCGGCCATAACTTCCATCCTTTTTGGTCATAACTTGTTAAGTTTTGAAGATACCGACTTGATTTCTATTTTGTTGAATAGAGAAACGTATTGGCTTTAATTAGAATTCTTTTTTCTGCGGATAGTGCGAAAAAAATTTTTATCATTTTTTCAAAAAAAGCAAAGGTAATTTTCGGCCATAACTTCCATCCTTTTTGGTCATAACTTGTTAAGTTTTTAAGATATCGACTTGATTTCTATTTTGTTGAATAGAGAAACGTATTGGCGTTAATTAGAATTCTTTTTTCTGCGGATAGTGCGAAAAAAAATTTTTATCATTTATTCAAAAAAAGCAAAGGGGGTAGTCCATGGTAATTTTCGGCCATAACTTCCATCCTTTTTAGTCATAACTTGCTCAGTTTTCAAGATATCGACTTGATTTCTATTTTGTTGAATAGAGAAACGTATTGGCTTTAATTAGAATTCTTTTTTCTGCGGATAGTGCGAAAAAAAATTTTTTATCATTTTTTCAAAAAAAGCAAAGGGGGTAGTCCATGGTAATTTTCGGCCATAACTTCCATCCTTTTTGGTCATAACTTGTTAAGTTTTGAAGATATCGACTTGATTTCTATTTTGTTGAATAGAGAAACGTATTGGCTTTAATTAGAATTCTTTTTTCTGCGGATAGTTCGAAAAAAAATTTTTATCATTTTTTCAAAAAAAGCAAAGGGGGTAGTATATGGTAATTTTCGGCCATAACTTCCATCCTTTTTGGTCATAACTTGTTAAGTTTTGAAGATACCGACTTGATTTCTATTTTGTTGAATAGAGAAACGTATTGGCTTTAATTAGAATTCTTTTTTCTGCGGATAGTGCGAAAAAAATTTTTATCATTTTTTCAAAAAAAGCAAAGGGGGTAGTATATGGTAATTTTCGGCCATAACTTCCATCCTTTTTGGTCATAACTTGTTAAGTTTTGAAGATATCGACTTGATTTCTATTTTGTTGAATAGAGAAACGTATTGGCTTTAATTAGAATTCTTTTTTCTGCGGATAGTGCGAAAAAATTTTTTATCATTTTTTCAAAAAAAGCAAAGGTAATTTTCGGCCATAACTTCCATCCTTTTTGGTCATAACTTGTTAAGTTTTTAAGATATCGACTTGATTTCTATTTTGTTGAATAGAGAAACGTATTGGCTTTAATTAGAATTCTTTTTTCTGCGGATAGTGCGAAAAAAATTTTTATCATTTTTTCAAAAAAAGCAAAGGGGGTAGTATATGGTAATTTTCGGCCATAACTTCCATCCTTTTTGGTCATAACTGGCTAAGTTTTCAAGATATTGACTTGATTTCTATTTTGTTGAATAGAGAAACGTATTGGCTTTAATTAGAATGCTTTTTTCTGCGGATAGTGCGAAAAAAATTTTTTATCATTTTTTCAAAAAAAGCAAAGGGGGTAGTCCATGGTAATTTTCGGCCATAACTTAAATCCTTTTTGGTCATAACTTGTTAAGTTTTGAAGATATCGACTTGATTTCTATTTTGTTGAATAGAGAAACGTATTGGCTTTAATTAGAATTCTTTTTTCTGCGGATAGTGCGAAAAAAAATGTTTATCATTTTTTCAAAAAAAGCAAAGGGGGTAGTCCATGGTAATTTTCGGCCATAACTTCCATCCTTTTTGGTCATAACTTGTTAAGTTTTGAAGATATCGACTTGATTTCTATTTTGTTGAATAGAGAAACGTATTGGCTTTAATTAGAATTCTTTTTTCTGCGGATAGTGCGAAAAAAATTTTTTATCATTTTTTCAAAAAAAGCAAAGGGGGTAGTCCATGGTAATTTTCGGCCATAACTTCCATCCTTTTTAGTCATAACTTGCTCAGTTTTCAAGATATCGACTTGATTTCTATTTTGTTGAATAGAGAAACGTATTGGCTTTAATTAGAATTCTTTTTTCTGCGGATAGTGCGAAAAAAAATTTTTATCATTTTTTCAAAAAAAGCAAAGGGGGTAGTATATGGTAATTTTCGGCCATAACTTCCATCCTTTTTGGTCATAACTTGTTAAGTTTTGAAGATATCGACTTGATTTCTATTTTGTTGAATAGAGAAACGTATTGGCTTTAATTAGAATTCTTTTTTCTGCGGATAGTGCGAAAAAAATTTTTATCATTTTTTCAAAAAAAGCAAAGGTAATTTTCGGCCATAACTTCCATCCTTTTTGGTCATAACTTGTTAAGTTTTTAAGATATCGACTTGATTTCTATTTTGTTGAATAGAGAAACGTATTGGCTTTAATTAGAATTCTTTTTTCTGCGGATAGTGCGAAAAAAATTTTTATCATTTTTTCAAAAAAAGCAAAGGTAATTTTCGGCCATAACTTCCATCCTTTTTGGTCATAACTTGTTAAGTTTTTAAGATATCGACTTGATTTCTATTTTGTTGAATAGAGAAACGTATTGGCTTTAATTAGAATTCTTTTTTCTGCGGATAGTGCGAAAAAAATTTTTTATCATTTTTTCAAAAAAAGCAAAGGGGGTAGTCCATGGTAATTTTCGGCCATAACTTCCATCCTTTTTAGTCATAACTTGCTCAGTTTTTAAGATATCGACTTGATTTCTATTTTGTTGAATAGAGAAACGTATTGGCTTTCATTAGAATTCTTTTTTCTGCGGATAGTGCGAAAAAAATTTTTTATCATTTTTTCAAAAAAAGCAAAGAGGGTAGTCCATGGTAATTTTCGGCCATAACTTAAATCCTTTTTGGTCATAACTTGTTAAGTTTTTAAGATATCGACTTGATTTCTATTTTGTTGAATAGAGAAACGTATTGGCTTTAATTAGAATTCTTTTTTCTGCGGATAGTGCAAAAAAAATTTTTATCATTTTTTTAAAAAAAGCAAAGGGGGTAGTATATGGTAGTTTTCGGCCATAACTTCCATCCTTTTTGGTCATAACTTGTTAAGTTTTGAAGATATCGACTTGATTTCTATTTTGTTGAATAGAGAAACGTATTGGCTTTAATTAGAATTCTTTTTTCTGCGGATAGTGCGAAAAAAATTTTTATCATTTTTTCAAAAAAAGCAAAGGTAATTTTCGGCCATAACTTCCATCCTTTTTGGTCATAACTTGTTAAGTTTTTAAGATATCGACTTGATTTCTATTTTGTTGAATAGAGAAACGTATTGGCTTTAATTAGAATTCTTTTTTCTGCGGATAGTGCGAAAAAAATTTTTTATCATTTTTTCAAAAAAAGCAAAGGGGGTAGTCCATGGTAATTTTCGGCCATAACTTCCATCCTTTTTAGTCATAACTTGCTCAGTTTTTAAGATATCGACTTGATTTCTATTTTGTTGAATAGAGAAACGTATTGGCTTTCATTAGAATTCTTTTTTCTGCGGATAGTGCGAAAAAAATTTTTTATCATTTTTTCAAAAAAAGCAAAGGGGGTAGTCCATGGTAATTTTCGGCCATAACTTAAATCCTTTTTGGTCATAACTTGTTAAGTTTTTAAGATATCGACTTGATTTCTATTTTGTTGAATAGAGAAACGTATTGGCTTTAATTAGAATTCTTTTTTCTGCGGATAGTGCGAAAAAAATTTTTTATCATTTTTTCAAAAAAAGCAAAGGGGGTAGTCCATGGTAATTTTCGGCCATAACTTAAATCCTTTTTAATCATAACTTGTTAAGTTTTGAAGATATCGACTTGATTTCTATTTTGTTGAATAGAGAAACGTATTGGCTTTAATTAGAATTCTTTTTTCTGCGGATAGTGCGAAAAAAATTTTTATCATTTTTTCAAAAAAAGCAAAGGCAATTTTCGGCCATAACTTCCATCCTTTTTAGTCATAACTTGCTCAGTTTTCAAGATATCGACTTGATTTCTATTTTGTTGAATAGAGAAACGTATTGGCTTTAATTAGAATTCTTTTTTCTGCGGATAGTGCGAAAAAAATTTTATCATTTTTTCAAAAAAAGCAAAGGGGGTAGTATATGGTAATTTTCGGCCATAACTTCCATCCTTTTTGGTCATAACTTGTTAAGTTTTGAAGATATCGACTTGATTTCTATTTTGTTGAATAGAGAAACGTATTGGCTTTAATTAGAATTTTTTTTTCTGCGGATAGTGCGAAAAAAATTTTTTATCATTTTTTCAAAAAAAGCAAAGGGGGTAGTCCATGGTAATTTTCGGCCATAACTTCCATCCTTTTTAGTCATAACTTGCTCAGTTTTCAAGATATCGACTTGATTTCTATTTTGTTGAATAGAGAAACGTATTGGCTTTAATTAGAATTCTTTTTTCTGCGGATAGTGCGAAATAATTTTTTTTATCATTTTTTCAAAAAAAGCAAAGGGGGTAGTCCATGGTAATTTTCGGCCATAACTTCCATCCTTTTTAGTCATAACTTGCTCAGTTTTCAAGATATCGACTTGATTTCTATTTTGTTGAATAGAGAAACGTATTGGCTTTAATTAGAATTCTTTTTTCTGCGGATAGTGGGAAAAAAAATTTTTATCATTTTTTCAAAAAAAGCAAAGGGGGTAGTATATGGTAATTTTCGGCCATAACTTCCATCCTTTTTGGTCATAACTTGTTAAGTTTTGAAGATATCGACTTGATTTCTATTTTGTTGAATAGAGAAACGTATTGGCTTTAATTAGAATTCTTTTTTCTGCGGATAGTGCGAAAAAAAATTTTTATCATTTTTTCAAAAAAAGCAAAGGTAATTTTTGGCCATAACTTCCATCCTTTTTAGTCATAACTTGCTCAGTTTTCAAGATATCGACTTGATTTCTATTTTGTTGAATAGAGAAACGTATTGGCTTTAATTAGAATTCTTTTTTCTGCGGATAGTGCGAAAAAAAATTTTTATCATTTTTTCAAAAAAAGCAAAGGTAATTTTCGGCCATAACTTCCATCCTTTTTGGTCATAACTTGTTAAGTTTTCAAGATATCGACTTGATTTCTATTTTGTTGAATAGAGAAACGTATTGGCTTTAATTAGAATGCTTTTTTCTGCGGATAGTGCGAAAAAAAAATTTTATCATTTTTTCAAAAAAAGCAAAGGGGGTAGTCCATGGTAATTTTCGGCCATAACTTCCATCCTTTTTGGTCATAACTTGCTAAGTTTTCAAGATATCGACTTGATTTCTATTTTGTTGAATAGAGAAACGTATTGGCTTTAATTAGAATTCTTTTTTCTGCGGATAGTGCGAAAAAATTTTTTTATCATTTTTTCAAAAAAAGCAAAGGGGGTAGTCCATGGTAATTTTCGGCCATAACTTCCATCCTTTTTGGTCATAACTTGCTCAGTTTTCAAGATATCGACTTGATTTCTATTTTGTTAAATAGAGAAACGTATTGGCTTTAATTAGAATTCTTTTTTCTGCGGATAGTGCGAAAAATTTTTTTATCATTTTTTGAAAAAAAAAACAAAGGGGGTAGTATGTGGTAATTTTGGGCCATAACTTCCATCCTTTTTGGTCATAACTTGTTAAGTTTTGAAGATATCGACTTGATTTCTATTTTGTTGAATAGAGAAACGTATTGGCTTTAATTAGAATTCTTTTTTCTGCGGATAGTGCGAAAAAAAATTTTTATCATTTTTTCAAAAAAAGCAAAGGGGGTAGTCCATGGTAATTTTCGGCCATAACTTAAATCCTATTTGGTCATAACTTGTTAAGTTTTGAAGATATCGACTTGATTTCTATTTTGTTGAATAAAGAAACGTATTGGCTTTAATTAGAATTCTTTTTTCTGCGGATAGTGCGAAAAAAATTTTTATCATTTTTTCAAAAAAAGCAAAGGGGGTAGTCCATGGTAATTTTCGGCCATAACTTCCATCCTTTTTAGTCATAACTTGCTCAGTTTTCAAGATATCGACTTGATTTCTATTTTGTTGAATAGAGAAACGTATTGGCTTTAATTAGAATTCTTTTTTCTGCGGATAGTGGGAAAAAAAATTTTTATCATTTTTTCAAAAAAAGCAAAGGGGGTAGTCCATGGTAATTTTCGGCCATAACTTCCATCCTTTTTAGTCATAACTTGCTCAGTTTTCAAGATATCGACTTGATTTCTATTTTGTTGAATAGAGAAACGTATTGGCTTTAATTAGAATTCTTTTTTCTGCGGATAGTGGGAAAAAAAATTTTTATCATTTTTTCAAAAAAAGCAAAGGGGGTAGTCCATGGTAATTTTCGGCCATAACTTCCATCCTTTTTAGTCATAACTTGCTCAGTTTTCAAGATATCGACTTGATTTCTATTTTGTTGAATAGAGAAACGTATTGGCTTTAATTAGAATTCTTTTTTCTGCGGATAGTGGGAAAAAAAATTTTTATCATTTTTTCAAAAAAAGCAAAGGGGGTAGTATATGGTAATTTTCGGCCATAACTTCCATCCTTTTTGGTCATAACTTGTTAAGTTTTGAAGATATCGACTTGATTTCTATTTTGTTGAATAGAGAAACGTATTGGCTTTAATTAGAATTCTTTTTTCTGCGGATAGTGCGAAAAAAAATTTTTATCATTTTTTCAAAAAAAGCAAAGGGGGTAGTCCATGGTAATTTTCGGCCATAACTTCCATCCTTTTTAGTCATAACTTGCTCAGTTTTCAAGATATCGACTTGATTTCTATTTTGTTGAATAGAGAAACGTATTGGCTTTAATTAGAATTCTTTTTTCTGCGGATAGTGGGAAAAAAATTTTTTATCATTTTTTCAAAAAAAGCAAAGGGGGTAGTATATGGTAATTTTCGGCCATAACTTAAATCCTATTTGGTCATAACTTGTTAAGTTTTGAAGATATCGACTTGATTTCTATTTTGTTGAATAGAGAAACGTATTGGCTTTAATTAGAATTCTTTTTTCTGCGGATAGTGGGAAAAAAAATTTTTATCATTTTTTCAAAAAAAGCAAAGGGGGTAGTCCATGGTAATTTTCGGCCATAACTTCCATCCTTTTTAGTCATAACTTGCTCAGTTTTCAAGATATCGACTTGATTTCTATTTTGTTGAATAGAGAAACGTATTGGCTTTAATTAGAATTCTTTTTTCTGCGGATAGTGGGAAAAAAAATTTTTATCATTTTTTCAAAAAAAGCAAAGGGGGTAGTATATGGTAATTTTCGGCCATAACTTAAATCCTATTTGGTCATAACTTGTTAAGTTTTGAAGATATCGACTTGATTTCTATTTTGTTGAATAGAGAAACGTATTGGCTTTAATTAGAATTCTTTTTTCTGCGGATAGTGGGAAAAAAAATTTTTATCATTTTTTCAAAAAAAGCAAAGGGGGTAGTCCATGGTAATTTTCGGCCATAACTTCCATCCTTTTTAGTCATAACTTGCTCAGTTTTCAAGATATCGACTTGATTTCTATTTTGTTGAATAGAGAAACGTATTGGCTTTAATTAGAATTCTTTTTTCTGCGGATAGTGGGAAAAAAAATTTTTATCATTTTTTCAAAAAAAGCAAAGGGGGTAGTATATGGTAATTTTCGGCCATAACTTAAATCCTATTTGGTCATAACTTGTTAAGTTTTGAAGATATCGACTTGATTTCTATTTTGTTGAATAGAGAAACGTATTGGCTTTAATTAGAATTCTTTTTTCTGCGGATAGTGCGAAAAAAAATTTTTATCATTTATTCAAAAAAAGCAAAGGGGGTAGTCCATGGTAATTTTCGGCCATAACTTCCATCCTTTTTAGTCATAACTTGCTCAGTTTTCAAGATATCGACTTGATTTCTATTTTGTTGAATAGAGAAACGTATTGGCTTTAATTAGAATTCTTTTTTCTGCGGATAGTGCGAAAAAAAATTTTTTATCATTTTTTCAAAAAAAGCAAAGGGGGTAGTCCATGGTAATTTTCGGCCATAACTTCCATCCTTTTTGGTCATAACTTGTTAAGTTTTGAAGATATCGACTTGATTTCTATTTTGTTGAATAGAGAAACGTATTGGCTTTAATTAGAATTCTTTTTTCTGCGGATAGTTCGAAAAAAAATTTTTATCATTTTTTCAAAAAAAGCAAAGGGGGTAGTATATGGTAATTTTCGGCCATAACTTCCATCCTTTTTGGTCATAACTTGTTAAGTTTTGAAGATATCGACTTGATTTCTATTTTGTTGAATAGAGAAACGTATTGGCTTTAATTAGAATTCTTTTTTCTGCGGATAGTGCGAAAAAAAATTTTTATCATTTTTTCAAAAAAAGCAAAGGGGGTAGTCCATGGTAATTTTCGGCCATAACTTCCATCCTTTTTGGTCATAACTTGTTAAGTTTTGAAGATATCGACTTGATTTCTATTTTGTTGAATAGAGAAACGTATTGGCTTTAATTAGAATTCTTTTTTCTGCGGATAGTTCGAAAAAAAATTTTTATCATTTTTTCAAAAAAAGCAAAGGGGGTAGTATATGGTAATTTTCGGCCATAACTTCCATCCTTTTTGGTCATAACTTGTTAAGTTTTGAAGATATCGACTTGATTTCTATTTTGTTGAATAGAGAAACGTATTGGCTTTAATTAGAATTCTTTTTTCTGCGGATAGTGCGAAAAAAAATTTTTATCATTTATTCAAAAAAAGCAAAGGGGGTAGTCCATGGTAATTTTCGGCCATAACTTCCATCCTTTTTGGTCATAACTTGTTAAGTTTTGAAGATATCGACTTGATTTCTATTTTGTTGAATAGAGAAACGTATTGGCTTTAATTAGAATTCTTTTTTCTGCGGATAGTTCGAAAAAAATTTTTTATCATTTTTTCAAAAAAAGCAAAGGGGGTAGTATATGGTAATTTTCGGCCATAACTTCCATCCTTTTTGGTCATAACTTGTTAAGTTTTCAAGATATCGACTTGATTTCTATTTTGTTGAATAGAGAAACGTATTGGCTTTAATTAGAATTCTTTTTTCTGCCGATAGTGCGAAAAAAAATTTTTATCATTTTTTCAAAAAAAGCAAAGGGGGTAGTCCATGGTAATTTTCAGCCATAACTTAAATCTTATTTGGTCATAACATGTTAAGTTTTGAAGATATCGACTTGATTTCTATTTTGTTGAATAGAGAAACGTATTGGCTTTAATTAGAATTCTTTTTTCTGCGGATAGTGCGAAAAAAATTTTTTATCATTTTTTCAAAAAAAGCAAAGGTAATTTTCGGCCATAACTTCCATCCTTTTTAGTCATAACTTGCTCAGTTTTCAAGATATCGACTTGATTTCTATTTTGTTGAATAGAGAAACGTATTGGCTTTAATTAGAATTCTTTTTTCTGCGGATAGTGCGAAAAAAAATTTTAAAATTTTTTCAAAAAAAGCAAAGGGGGTAGTCCATGGTAATTTTCGGCCATAACTTCCATCTTTTTTGGTCATAGCTTGCTCAGTTTTTAAGATATCGACTTGATTTCTATTTTGTTGAATAGAGAAACGTATTGGCTTTAATTAGAATTCTTTTTTCTGCGGATAGTGCGAAAAAAAATGTTTATCATTTTTTCAAAAAAAGCAAAGGGGGTAGTCCATGGTAATTTTCGGCCATAACTTCCATCCTTTTTAGTCATAACTTGCTCAGTTTTCAAGATATCGACTTGATTTCTATTTTGTTGAATAGAGAAACGTATTGGCTTTAATTAGAATTCTTTTTTCTGCGGATAGTCCGAAAAAAAAATTTTATCATTTTTTCAAAAAAAGCAAAGGGGGTAGTCCATGGTAATTTTCGGCCATAACTTCCATCTTTTTTGGTCATAACTTGCTCAGTTTTTAAGATATCGACTTGATTTCTATTTTGTTGAATAGAGAAACGTATTGGCTTTAATTAGAATTCTTTTTTCTGCGGATAGTGCGAAAAAATTTTTTTATCATTTTTTCAAAAAAAGCAAAGGGGGTAGTCCATGGTAATTTTCGGCCATAACTTCCATCCTTTTTAGTCATAACTTGCTCAGTTTTCAAGATATCGACTTGATTTCTATTTTGTTGAATAGAGAAACGTATTGGCTTTAATTAGAATTCTTTTTTCTGCGGATAGTGCGAAAAAAAAATTTTATCATTTTTTCAAAAAAAGCAAAGGGGGTAGTCCATGGTAATTTTCGGCCATAACTTCCATCCTTTTTAGTCATAACTTGCTCAGTTTTCAAGATATCGACTTGATTTATATTTTGTTGAATAGAGAAACGTATTGGCTTTAATTAGAATTCTTTTTTCTGCGGATAGTGCGAAAAAAAATGTTTATCATTTTTTCAAAAAAAGCAAAGGGGGTAGTCCAGGTAATTTTCGGCCATAACTTCCATCCTTTTTAGTCATAACTTGCTCAGTTTTCAAGATATCGACTTGATTTCTATTTTGTTGAATAGAGAAACGTATTGGCTTTAATTAGAATTCTTTTTTCTGCGGATAGTGCGAAAAAAAAATTTTATCATTTTTTCAAAAAAAGCAAAGGGGGTAGTCCATGGTAATTTTTGGCCATAACTTCCATCTTTTTTGGTCATAACTTGCTCAGTTTTTAAGATATCGACTTGATTTCTATTTTGTTGAATAGAGAAACGTATTGGCTTTAATTAGAATTCTTTTTTCTGCGGATAGTGCGAAAAAATTTTTTTATCATTTTTTCAAAAAAAGCAAAGGGGGTAGTCCATGGTAATTTGAGGCCATAACTTCCATCCTTTTTAGTCATAACTTGCTCAGTTTTCAAGATATCGACTTGATTTCTATTTTGTTGAATAGAGAAACGTATTGGCTTTAATTAGAATTCTTTTTTCTGCGGATAGTGCGAAAAAAAAATTTTATCATTTTTTCAAAAAAAGCAAAGGGGGTAGTCCATGGTAATTTTCGGCCATAACTTCCATCCTTTTTAGTCATAACTTGCTCAGTTTTCAAGATATCGACTTGATTTATATTTTGTTGAATAGAGAAACGTATTGGCTTTAATTAGAATTCTTTTTTCTGCGGATAGTGCGAAAAAAAATGTTTATCATTTTTTCAAAAAAAGCAAAGGGGGTAGTCCAGGTAATTTTCGGCCATAACTTCCATCCTTTTTAGTCATAACTTGCTCAGTTTTCAAGATATCGACTTGATTTCTATTTTGTTGAATAGAGAAACGTATTGGCTTTAATTAGAATTCTTTTTTCTGCGGATAGTGCGAAAAAAATTTTTTATCATTTTTTCAAAAAAAGCAAAGGGGGTAGTCCATGGTAATTTTCGGCCATAACTTCCATCCTTTTTAGTCATAACTTGCTCAGTTTTCAAGATATCGACTTGATTTCTATTTTGTTGAATAGAGAAACGTATTGGCTTTAATTAGAATTCTTTTTTCTGCGGATAGTGCGAAAAATTTTTTTATCATTTTTTCAAAAAAAGCAAAGGGGGTAGTCCATGGTAATTTTCGGCCATAACTTCCATCCTTTTTAGTCATAACTTGCTCAGTTTTCAAGATATCGACTTGATTTCTATTTTGTTGAATAGAGAAACGTATTGGCTTTAATTAGAATTCTTTTTTCTGCGGATAGTGCGAAAAAAAAATTTTATCATTTTTTCAAAAAAACCAAAGGGGGTAGTATATGGTAATTTTCGGCCATAACTTCCATCCTTTTTGGTCATAACTTGTTAAGTTTTTAAGATATCGACTTGATTTCTATTTTGTTGAATAGAGAAACGTATTGGCTTTAATTAGAATGCTTTTTTCTGCGGATAGTGCGAAAAAAATTTTTTATCATTTTTTCAAAAAAAACAAAGGGGGTAGTCCATGGTAATTTTTGGCCATAACTTCCATCCTTTTTGGTCATAACTTGTTAAGTTTTGAAGATATCGACTTGATTTCTATTTTGTTGAATAGAGAAACGTATTGGCTTTAATTAGAATTCTTTTTTCTGCGGATAGTGCGAAAAAAAATTTTATAATTTTTAAAAAAAAGCAAAGGGGGTAGTAGTCCACGGTAATTTTCGGCCATAACTTTCATCCTTTTTAGTCATAACTTGCTCAGTTTTCAAGATATCGACTTGATTTCTATTTTGTTGAATAGAGAAACGTATTGGCTTTAATTAGAATTTTTTTTTCTGCGGATAGTGCGAAAAAAATTTTTTATCATTTTTTCAAAAAAAGCAAAGGGGGTAGTCCATGGTAATTTTCAGCCATAACTTAAATCTTATTTGGTCATAACATGTTAAGTTTTGAAGATATCGACTTGATTTCTATTTTGTTGAATAGAGAAACGTATTGGCTTTAATTAGAATTCTTTTTTCTGCGGATAGTGCGAAAAAAATTTTTTATCATTTTTTCAAAAAAGCAAAGGTAATTTTCGGCCATAACTTCCATCCTTTTTAGTCATAACTTGCTCAGTTTTCAAGATATCGACTTGATTTCTATTTTGTTGAATAGAGAAACGTATTGGCTTTAATTAGAATTCTTTTTTCTGCGGATAGTGCGAAAAAAAATTTTATCATTTTTTCAAAAAAAGCAAAGGGGGTAGTCCATGGTAATTTTCGGCCATAACTTCCATCTTTTTTGGTCATAGCTTGCTCAGTTTTTAAGATATCGACTTGATTTCTATTTTGTTGAATAGAGAAACGTATTGGCTTTAATTAGAATTCTTTTTTCTGCGGATAGTGCGAAAAAAAATGTTTATCATTTTTTCAAAAAAGCAAAGGGGGTAGTCCATGGTAATTTTCGGCCATAACTTCCATCCTTTTTAGTCATAACTTGCTCAGTTTTCAAGATATCGACTTGATTTCTATTTTGTTGAATAGAGAAACGTATTGGCTTTAATTAGAATTCTTTTTTCTGCGGATAGTCCGAAAAAAAAATTTTATCATTTTTTCAAAAAAAGCAAAGGGGGTAGTCCATGGTAATTTTCGGCCATAACTTCCATCTTTTTTGGTCATAACTTG
The DNA here is from genome assembly GCA_947397855.1 of Thelaira solivaga. Taxonomy (NCBI): domain Eukaryota; kingdom Metazoa; phylum Arthropoda; class Insecta; order Diptera; family Tachinidae; genus Thelaira; species Thelaira solivaga. The sequence continues at coordinate 22,202,097 of OX377612.1, read as the reverse complement.
CTCAGTTTTTAAGATATCGACTTGATTTCTATTTTGTTGAATAGAGAAACGTATTGGCTTTAATTAGAATTCTTTTTTCTGCGGATAGTGCGAAAAAATTTTTTTATCATTTTTTCAAAAAAGCAAAGGGGGTAGTCCATGGTAATTTTCGGCCATAACTTCCATCCTTTTTAGTCATAACTTGCTCAGTTTTCAAGATATCGACTTGATTTCTATTTTGTTGAATAGAGAAACGTATTGGCTTTAATTAGAATTCTTTTTTCTGCGGATAGTGCGAAAAAAAAATTTTATCATTTTTTCAAAAAAAGCAAAGGGGGTAGTCCATGGTAATTTTCGGCCATAACTTCCATCCTTTTTAGTCATAACTTGCTCAGTTTTCAAGATATCGACTTGATTTATATTTTGTTGAATAGAGAAACGTATTGGCTTTAATTAGAATTCTTTTTTCTGCGGATAGTGCGAAAAAAAATGTTTATCATTTTTTCAAAAAAAGCAAAGGGGGTAGTCCAGGTAATTTTCGGCCATAACTTCCATCCTTTTTAGTCATAACTTGCTCAGTTTTCAAGATATCGACTTGATTTCTATTTTGTTGAATAGAGAAACGTATTGGCTTTAATTAGAATTCTTTTTTCTGCGGATAGTGCGAAAAAAAAATTTTATCATTTTTTCAAAAAAAGCAAAGGGGGTAGTCCATGGTAATTTTCGGCCATAACTTCCATCTTTTTTGGTCATAACTTGCTCAGTTTTTAAGATATCGACTTGATTTCTATTTTGTTGAATAGAGAAACGTATTGGCTTTAATTAGAATTCTTTTTTCTGCGGATAGTGCGAAAAAATTTTTTTATCATTTTTTCAAAAAAAGCAAAGGGGGTAGTCCATGGTAATTTTCGGCCATAACTTCCATCCTTTTTAGTCATAACTTGCTCAGTTTTCAAGATATCGACTTGATTTCTATTTTGTTGAATAGAGAAACGTATTGGCTTTAATTAGAATTCTTTTTTCTGCGGATAGTGCGAAAAAAAAATTTTATCATTTTTTCAAAAAAAGCAAAGGGGGTAGTCCATGGTAATTTTCGGCCATAACTTCCATCCTTTTTAGTCATAACTTGCTCAGTTTTCAAGATATCGACTTGATTTATATTTTGTTGAATAGAGAAACGTATTGGCTTTAATTAGAATTCTTTTTTCTGCGGATAGTGCGAAAAAAAATGTTTATCATTTTTTCAAAAAAAAGCAAAGGGGGTAGTCCAGGTAATTTTCGGCCATAACTTCCATCCTTTTTAGTCATAACTTGCTCAGTTTTCAAGATATCGACTTGATTTCTATTTTGTTGAATAGAGAAACGTATTGGCTTTAATTAGAATTCTTTTTTCTGCGGATAGTGCGAAAAAAATTTTTTATCATTTTTTCAAAAAAAGCAAAGGGGGTAGTCCATGGTAATTTTCGGCCATAACTTCCATCCTTTTTAGTCATAACTTGCTCAGTTTTCAAGATATCGACTTGATTTCTATTTTGTTGAAACGTATTGGCTTTAATTAGAATTCTTTTTTCTGCGGATAGTGCGAAAAAATTTTTTTATCATTTTTTCAAAAAAAGCAAAGGGGGTAGTCCATGGTAATTTTCGGCCATAACTTCCATCCTTTTTAGTCATAACTTGCTCAGTTTTCAAGATATCGACTTGATTTCTATTTTGTTGAATAGAGAAACGTATTGGCTTTAATTAGAATTCTTTTTTCTGCGGATAGTGCGAAAAAAAAATTTTATCATTTTTTCAAAAAAACCAAAGGGGGTAGTATATGGTAATTTTCGGCCATAACTTCCATCCTTTTTGGTCATAACTTGTTAAGTTTTTAAGATATCGACTTGATTTCTATTTTGTTGAATAGAGAAACGTATTGGCTTTAATTAGAATGCTTTTTTCTGCGGATAGTGCGAAAAAAATTTTTTATCATTTTTTCAAAAAAAACAAAGGGGGTAGTCCATGGTAATTTTTGGCCATAACTTCCATCCTTTTTGGTCATAACTTGTTAAGTTTTGAAGATATCGACTTGATTTCTATTTTGTTGAATAGAGAAACGTATTGGCTTTAATTAGAATTCTTTTTTCTGCGGATAGTGCGAAAAAAAATTTTATAATTTTTTAAAAAAAAGCAAAGGGGGTAGTAGTCCACGGTAATTTTCGGCCATAACTTTCATCCTTTTTAGTCATAACTTGCTCAGTTTTCAAGATATCGACTTGATTTCTATTTTGTTGAATAGAGAAACGTATTGGCTTTAATTAGAATTTTTTTTTCTGCGGATAGTGCGAAAAAAATTTTTTATCATTTTTTCAAAAAAAGCAAAGGGGGTAGTCCATGGTAATTTTCAGCCATAACTTAAATCTTATTTGGTCATAACATGTTAAGTTTTGAAGATATCGACTTGATTTCTATTTTGTTGAATAGAGAAACGTATTGGCTTTAATTAGAATTCTTTTTTCTGCGGATAGTGCGAAAAAAATTTTTTATCATTTTTTCAAAAAAAGCAAAGGTAATTTTCGGCCATAACTTCCATCCTTTTTAGTCATAACTTGCTCAGTTTTCAAGATATCGACTTGATTTCTATTTTGTTGAATAGAGAAACGTATTGGCTTTAATTAGAATTCTTTTTTCTGCGGATAGTGCGAAAAAAAATTTTATCATATTTTCAAAAAAAGCAAAGGGGGTAGTCCATGGTAATTTTCGGCCATAACTTCCATCTTTTTTGGTCATAACTTGCTCAGTTTTTAAGATATCGACTTGATTTCTATTTTGTTGAATAGAGAAACGTATTGGCTTTAATTAGAATTCTTTTTTCTGCGGATAGTGCGAAAAAAAAATTTTATAATTTTTTAAAAAAAAGCAAAGGGGGTAGTAGTCCATGGTAATTTTCGGCCATAACTTCCATCTTTTTTGGACATAACTTGCTCAGTTTTTAAGATATCGACTTGATTTCTATTTTGTTGAATAGAGAAACGTATTGGCTTTAATTAGAATTCTTTTTTCTGCGGATAGTGCGAAAAAAAATTTTTATCATTTTTTCAAAAAAAACAGAGGGGGTAGTCCATGGTAATTTTCGGCCATAACTTAAATCCTTTTTGGTCATAACTTGTTAAGTTTTGAAGATATCGACTTGATTTCTATTTTGTTGAATAGAGAAACGTATTGGCTTTAATTAGAATTCTTTTTTCTGCGGATAGTGCGAAAAAAAATGTTTATCATTTTTTCAAAAAAAGCAAAGGGGGTAGTCCAGGTAATTTTCGGCCATAACTTCCATCCTTTTTAGTCATAACTTGCTCAGTTTTCAAGATATCGACTTGATTTCTATTTTGTTGAATAGAGAAACGTATTGGCTTTAATTAGAATTCTTTTTTCTGCGGATAGTGCGAAAAATTTTTTTTATCATTTTTTCAAAAAAAGCAAAGGGGGTAGTCCATGGTAATTTTCGGCCATAACTTCCATCCTTTTTAGTCATAACTTGCTCAGTTTTCAAGATATCGACTTGATTTATATTTTGTTGAATAGAGAAACGTATTGGCTTTAATTAGAATTCTTTTTTCTGCGGATAGTGCGAAAAAAAAATTTTATCATTTTTTCAAAAAAAGCAAAGGGGGTAGTCCATGGTAATTTTCGGCCATAACTTCCATCCTTTTTAGTCATAACTTGCTCAGTTTTCAAGATATCGACTTGATTTCTATTTTGTTGAATAGAGAAACGTATTGGCTTTAATTAGAATTCTTTTTTCTGCGGATAGTGCGAAAAAAATTTTTTATCATTTTTTCAAAAAAAGCAAAGGGGGTAGTATATGGTAATTTTCGGCCATAACTTCCATCCTTTTTGGTCATAACTTATTAAGTTTTGAAGATATCGACTTGATTTCTATTTTGTTGAATAGAGAAACGTATTGGCTTTAATTAGAATTCTTTTTTCTGCGGATAGTGCGAAAAAAAATGTTTATCATTTTTTCAAAAAAAGCAAAGGGGGTAGTCCAGGTAATTTTCGGCCATAACTTCCATCCTTTTTAGTCATAACTTGCTCAGTTTTCAAGATATCGACTTGATTTCTATTTTGTTGAATAGAGAAACGTATTGGCTTTAATTAGAATTCTTTTTTCTGCGGATAGTGCGAAAAAAATTTTTTATCATTTTTTCAAAAAAAGCAAAGGGGGTCCATGGTAATTTTCGGCCATAACTTCCATCCTTTTTAGTCATAACTTGCTCAGTTTTCAAGATATCGACTTGATTTCTATTTTGTTGAATAGAGAAACGTATTGGCTTTAATTAGAATTCTTTTTTCTGCGGATAGTGCGAAAAAAAAATTTTATCATTTTTTCAAAAAAACCAAAGGGGGTAGTCCATGGTAATTTTCGGCCATAACTTCCATCCTTTTTGGTCATAACTTGTTAAGTTTTTAAGATATCGACTTGATTTCTATTTTGTTGAATAGAGAAACGTATTGGCTTTAATTAGAATGCTTTTTTCTGCGGATAGTGCGAAAAAATTTTTTTATCATTTTTTAAAAAAAAACAAAGGGGGTAGTCCATGGTAATTTTTGGCCATAACTTCCATCCTTTTTGGTCATAACTAGCTAAGTTTTCAAGATATCGACTTGATTTCTATTTTGTTGAATAGAGAAACGTATGGGCTTTATCTAGAATTCTTTTTTCTGCGGATAGTGCGAAAAGAACTTTTTATCATTTTTTAAAAAAAAGCAAAGGGGGTAGTCCATGGTAATTTTCGGCCATAACTTCCATCCTTTTTGGTCATAACTTGCTAAGTTTTCAAGATATCGACTTGATTTCTATTTTGTTGAATAGAGAAACGTATGGGCTTTATCTAGAATTCTTTTTTCTGCGGATAGTGCGAAAAGAACTTTTTATCATTTTTTCAAAAAAAGCAAAGGGGGTAGTCCATGGTTATTTTCGGCCATAACTTCCATCCTTTTTAGTCATAACTTGCTAAGTTTTCAAGATATCGACTTGAACTCTATTTTGTTGAATAGAGAAACGTATTGGCTTTAATTAGAATTCTTTTTTCTGCGGATAGTGCGAAAAAAATTTTTTATCATTTTTTCAAAAAAAGCAAAGGGGGTAGTCCATGGTAATTTTCGGCCATAACTTCCATCCATTTTAGTCATAACTTGCTCAGTTTTCAAGATATCGACTTGATTTCTATTTTGTTGAATAGAGAAACGTATTGGCTTTAATTAGAATTCTTTTTTCTGCGGATAGTGCGAAAAAAAAATTTTATCATTTTTTCAAAAAAAGCAAAGGGGGTAGTATATGGTAATTTTCGGATATAACTTCCATCCTTTTTGGTCATAACTTGTTAAGTTTTTAAGATATCGACTTGATTTCTATTTTGTTGAATAGAGAAACGTATTGGCTTTAATTAGAATGCTTTTTTCTGCGGATAGTGCGAAAAAAAATGTTTATCATTTTTTCAAAAAAAGCAAAGGGGGTAGTCCATGGTAATTTTCGGCCATAACTTAAATCCTTTTTGGTCATAACTTGTTAAGTTTTGAAGATATCGACTTGATTTCTATTTTGTTGAATAGAGAAACGTATTGGCTTTAATTAGAGTTCTTTTTTCTGCGGATAGTGCGAAAAAAATTTTTTATCATTTTTTCAAAAAAAGCAAAGGGGGTAGTATATGGTAATTTTCGGCCATAACTTCCATCCTTTTTGGTCATAACTTGTTAAGTTTTGAAGATATCGACTTGATTTCTATTTTGTTGAATAGAGAAACGTATTGGCTTTAATTAGAATTCTTTTTTCTGCGGATAGTGCGAAAAAAAAATTTTATCATTTTTTCAAAAAAAGCAAAGGGGGTAGTATATGGTAATTTTCGGCCATAACTTCCATCCTTTTTGGTCATAACTTGTTAAGTTTTTAAGATATCGACTTGATTTCTATTTTGTTGAATAGAGAAACGTATTGGCTTTAATTAGAATTCTTTTTTCTGCGGATAGTGCGAAAAAAAAATTTTATCATTTTTTCAAAAAAAGCAAAGGGGGTAGTCCATGGTAATTTTCGGCCATAACTTAAATCCTTTTTGGTCATAACTTGTAAAGTTTTGAAGATATCGACTTGATTTCTATTTTGTTGAATAGAGAAACGTATTGGCTTTAATTAGAATTCTTTTTTCTGCGGATAGTGCGAAAAAAAATTTTTATCATTTTTTCAAAAAAAGCAAAGGGGGTAGTATATGGTAATTTTCGGCCATAACTTCCATCCTTTTTAGTCATAACTTGCTCAGTTTTCAAGATATCGACTTGATTTCTATTTTGTTGAATAGAGAAACGTATTGGCTTTAATTAGAATTCTTTTTTCTGCGGATAGTGCGAAAAAAAATTTTATAATTTTTTAAAAAAAAGCAAAGGGGGTAGTAGTCCATGGTAATTTTCGGCCATAACTTCCATCTTTTTTGGACATAACTTGCTCAGTTTTTAAGATATCGACTTGATTTCTATTTTGTTGAATAGAGAAACGTATTGGCTTTAATTAGAATTCTTTTTTCTGCGGATAGTGCGAAAAAAAAATTTTATCATTTTTTCAAAAAAAGCAAAGGGGGTAGTCCATGGTAATTTTCGGCCATAACTTAAATCCTTTTTGGTCATAACTTGTTAAGTTTTGAAGATATCGACTTGATTTCTATTTTGTTAAATAGAGAAACGTATTGGCTTTAATTAGAATTCTTTTTTCTGCGGATAGTGCGAAAAAAAATTTTTATCATTTTTTCAAAAAAAGCAAAGGGGGTAGTCCATGGTAATTTTCGGCCATAACTTTCATCCTTTTTAGTCATAACTTGCTCAGTTTTCAAGATATCGACTTGATTTCTATTTTGTTGAATAGAGAAACGTATTGGCTTTAATTAGAATTCTTTTTTCTGCGGATAGTGCGAAAAAAATTTTTTATCATTTTTTCAAAAAAAGCAAAGGGGGTAGTCCATGGTAATTTTCAGCCATAACTTAAATCCTATTTGATCATAACATGTTAAGTTTTGAAGATATCGACTTGATTTCTATTTTGTTGAATAGAGAAACGTATTGGCTTTAATTAGAATTCTTTTTTCTGCGGATAGTGCGAAAAAAAATTTTTATCATTTTTTCAAAAAAAGCAAAGGGGGTAGTCCATGGTAATTTTCGGCCATAACTTAAATCCTTTTTGGTCATAACTTGTTAAGTTTTGAAGATATCGACTTGATTTCTATTTTGTTGAATAGAGAAACGTATTGGCTTTAATTAGAATTCTTTTTTCTGCGGATAGTGCGAAATAATTTTTTTATAATTTTTTAAAAAAAAGCAAAGGGGGTAGTAGTCCATGGTAATTTTCGGCCATAACTTCCATCTTTTTTGGACATAACTTGCTCAGTTTTTAAGATATCGACTTGATTTCTATTTTGTTGAATAGAGAAACGTATTGGCTTTAATTAGAATTCTTTTTTCTGCGGATAGTGCGAAAAAAAATTTTTATCATTTTTTCAAAAAAAACAAAGGGGGTAGTCCATGGTAATTTTCGGCCATAACTTTCATCCTTTTTAGTCATAACTTGCTCAGTTTTCAAGATATCGACTTGATTTCTATTTTGTTGAATAGAGAAACGTATTGGCTTTAATTAGAATTCTTTTTTCTGCGGATAGTGCGAAAAAAATTTTTTATCATTTTTTCAAAAAAAGCAAAGGGGGTAGTCCATGGTAATTTTCAGCCATAACTTAAATCCTATTTGATCATAACATGTTAAGTTTTGAAGATATCGACTTGATTTCTATTTTGTTGAATAGAGAAACGTATTGGCTTTAATTAGAATTCTTTTTTCTGCGGATAGTGCGAAAAAAAATTTTTATCATTTTTTCAAAAAAAGCAAAGGGGGTAGTCCATGGTAATTTTCGGCCATAACTTCCATCCTTTTTAGTCATAACTTGCTCAGTTTTCAAGATATCGACTTGATTTCTATTTTGTTGAATAGAGAAACGTATTGGCTTTAATTAGAATTCTTTTTTCTGCGGATAGTGCGAAAAAATTTTTTTATCATTTTTTCAAAAAAAGCAAAGGGGGTAGTCCATGGTAATTTTCGGCCATAACTTCCATCCTTTTTAGTCATAACTTGCTCAGTTTTCAAGATATCGACTTGATTTCTATTTTGTTGAATAGAGAAACGTATTGGCTTTAATTAGAATTCTTTTTTCTGCGGATAGTGCGAAAAAAAAAATTTTATCATTTTTTCAAAAAAAGCAAAGGGGGTAGTCCATGGTAATTTTCGGCCATAACTTCCATCTTTTTTGGTCATAACTTGCTCAGTTTTTAAGATATCGACTTGATTTCTATTTTGTTGAATAGAGAAACGTATTGGCTTTAATTAGAATTCTTTTTTCTGCGGATAGTGCGAAAAAAAATGTTTATCATTTTTTCAAAAAAAGCAAAGGGGGTAGTCCAGGAAATTTCCGCCATAACTTCCATCCTTTTTAGTCATAACTTGCTCAGTTTTCAAGATATCGACTTGATTTCTATTTTGTTGAATAGAGAAACGTATTGGCTTTAATTAGAATTCTTTTTTCTGCGGATAGTGCGAAAAAAAAATTTTATCATTTTTTCAAAAAAAGCAAAGGGGGTAGTCCATGGTAATTTTCGGCCATAACTTCCATCCTTTTTGGTCATAACTTGTTAAGTTTTCAAGATATCGACTTGATTTCTATTTTGTTGAATAGAGAAACGTATTGGCTTTAATTAGAATTCTTTTTTCTGCGGATAGTGCGAAAAAATTTTTTTATCATTTTTTCAAAAAAAGCAAAGGGGGTAGTATATGGTAATTTTCGGCCATAGCTTCCATCCTTTTTGGTCATAACTTGCTAAGTTTTCAAGATATCGACTTGATTTCTATTTTGCTGGATAGAGAAACGTATTGGCGTTAATTAGAATTCTTTTTTCTGCGGATAGTGCGAAAAAAATTTTTTATCATTTTTTCAAAAAAAGCAAAGGGGGTAGTCCATGGTAATTTTCGGCCATAACTTCCATCCTTTTTAGTCATAACTTGCTCAGTTTTCAAGATATCGACTTGATTTCTATTTTGTTGAATAGAGAAACGTATTGGCTTTAATTAGAATTCTTTTTTCTGCGGATAGTGCGAAAAAAAATGTTTATCATTTTTTCAAAAAAAGCAAAGGGGGTAGTCCAGGTAATTTTCGGCCATAACTTCCATCCTTTTTAGTCATAACTTGCTCAGTTTTCAAGATATCGACTTGATTTCTATTTTGTTGAATAGAGAAACGTATTGGCTTTAATTAGAATTCTTTTTTCTGCGGATAGTGCGAAAAAAATTTTTTATCATTTTTTCAAAAAAAGCAAAGGGGGTAGTCCATGGTAATTTTCGGCCATAACTTCCATCCTTTTTAGTCATAACTTGCTCAGTTTTCAAGATATCGACTTGATTTCTATTTTGTTGAATAGAGAAACGTATTGGCTTTAATTAGAATTCTTTTTTCTGCGGATAGTGCGAAAAAAAAATTTTATCATTTTTTCAAAAAAAGCAAAGGGGGTAGTCCATGGTAATTTTCGGCCATAACTTCCATCCTTTTTAGTCATAACTTGCTCAGTTTTCAAGATATCGACTTGATTTCTATTTTGTTGAATAGAGAAACGTATTGGCTTTAATTAGAATTCTTTTTTCTGCGGATAGTGCGAAAAAAATTTTTTATCATTTTTTCAAAAAAAGCAAAGGGGGTAGTAGTCCATGGTAATTTTCGGCCATAACTTAAATCCTTTTTGGTCATAACTTGTTAAGTTTTGAAGATATCGACTTGATTTCTATTTTGTTGAATAGAGAAACGTATTGGCTTTAATTAGAATTCTTTTTTTTGCGGATAGTGCGAAAAAAATTTTTTATCATTTTTTCAAAAAAAGCAAAGGGGGTAGTCCATGGTAATTTTCGGACATAACTTCCATCCTTTTTGGTCATAACTTGTTAAGTTTTGAAGATATCGACTTGATTTCTATTTTGTTGAATAGAGAAACGTATTGGCTTTAATTAGAATTCTTTTTTTTGCGGATAGTGCGAAAAAAATTTTTTATCATTTTTTCAAAAAAAGCAAAGGGGGTAGTCCATGGTAATTTTCGGCCATAACTTCCATCCTTTTTAGTCATAACTTGCTCAGTTTTCAAGATATCGACTTGATTTCTATTTTGTTGAATAGAGAAACGTATTGGCTTTAATTAGAATTCTTTTTTCTGCGGATAGTGCGAAAAAAATTTTTTATCATTTTTTCAAAAAAAGCAAAGGGGGTAGTCCATGGTAATTTTCGGCCATAACTTCCATCCTTTTTAGTCATAACTTGCTCAGTTTTCAAGATATCGACTTGATTTCTATTTTGTTGAATAGAGAAACGTATTGGCTTTAATTAGAATTCTTTTTTCTGCGGATACTGCGAAAAAAAAATTTTATCATTTTTTCAAAAAAAGCAAAGGGGGTAGTCCATGGTAATTTTCGGCCATAACTTAAATCCTTTTTGGTCATAACTTGTTAAGTTTTGAAGATATCGACTTGATTTCTATTTTGTTGAATAGAGAAACGTATTGGCTTTAATTAGAATTCTTTTTTCTGCGGATAGTGCGAAAAAATTTTTTTATCATTTTTTCAAAAAAAGCAAAGGGGGTAGTACATGGTAATTTTCGGACATAACTTCCATCCTTTTTGGTCATAACTTGTTAAGTTTTGAAGATATCGACTTGATTTCTATTTTGTTGAATAGAGAAACGTATTGGCTTTAATTAGAATTCTTTTTTTTGCGGATAGTGCGAAAAAAATTTTTTATCATTTTTTCAAAAAAAGCAAAGGGGGTAGTCCATGGTAATTTTCGGCCATAACTTCCATCCTTTTTAGTCATAACTTGCTCAGTTTTCAAGATATCGACTTGATTTCTATTTTGTTGAATAGAGAAACGTATTGGCTTTAATTAGAATTCTTTTTTCTGCGGATAGTGCGAAAAAAATTTTTTATCATTTTTTCAAAAAAAGCAAAGGGGGTAGTCCATGGTAATTTTCGGCCATAACTTCCATCCTTTTTAGTCATAACTTGCTCAGTTTTCAAGATATCGACTTGATTTCTATTTTGTTGAATAGAGAAACGTATTGGCTTTAATTAGAATTCTTTTTTCTGCGGATAGTGCGAAAAAAAAATTTTATCATTTTTTCAAAAAAAGCAAAGGGGGTAGTCCATGGTAATTTTCGGCCATAACTTCCATCCTTTTTAGTCATAACTTGCTCAGTTTTCAAGATATCGACTTGATTTCTATTTTGTTGAATAGAGAAACGTATTGGCTTTAATTAGAATTCTTTTTTCTGCGGATAGTGCGAAAAAAAATTTTTATCATTTTTTCAAAAAAAAGCAAAGGGGGTAGTCCATGGTAATTTTCGGGTATAACTTAAATCCTTTTTGGTCATAACTTGTTAAGTTTTGAATATATCGACTTGATTTCTATTTTGTTGAATAGAGAAACGTATTGGCTTTAATTAGAATTCTTTTTTCTGCGGATAGTGCGAAAAAAAATTTTTATCATTTTTTCAAAAAAAGCAAAGGGGGTAGTACATGGTAATTTTCGGACATAACTTCCATCCTTTTTGGTCATAACTTGTTAAGTTTTGAAGATATCGACTTGATTTCTATTTTGTTGAATAGAGAAACGTATTGGCTTTAATTAGAATTCTTTTTTTTGCGGATAGTGCGAAAAAAATTTTTTATCATTTTTTCAAAAAAAGCAAAGGGGGTAGTCCATGGTAATTTTCGGCCATAACTTCCATCCTTTTTAGTCATAACTTGCTCAGTTTTCAAGATATCGACTTGATTTCTATTTTGTTGAATAGAGAAACGTATTGGCTTTAATTAGAATTCTTTTTTCTGCGGATAGTGCGAAAAAAAAATTTTATAATTTTTTAAAAAAAAGCAAAGGGGGTAGTAGTCCATGGTAATTTTCGGCCATAACTTCCATCTTTTTTGGACAAAACTTGCTCAGTTTTTAAGATATCGACTTGATTTCTATTTTGTTGAATAGAGAAACGTATTGGCTTTAATTAGAATTCTTTTTTCTGCGGATAGTGCGAAAAAAAATTTTTATCATTTTTTCAAAAAAAGCAAAGGGGGTAGTATATGGTAATTTTCGGCCATAACTTCCATCCTTTTTAGTCATAACTTGCTCAGTTTTCAAGATATCGACTTAATTTCTATTTTGTTGAATAGAGAAACGTATTGGCTTTAATTAGAATTCTTTTTTCTGCGGATAGTGCGAAAAAAATTTTTTATCATTTTTTCAAAAAAAGCAAAGGGGGTAGTCCATGGTAATTTTCGGCCATAACTTTCATCCCTTTTAGTCATAACTTGCTCAGTTTTCAAGATATCGACTTGATTTCTATTTTGTTGAATAGAGAAACGTATTGGCTTTAATTAGAATTCTTTTTTCTGCGGATAGTGCGAAAAAAATTTTTTATCATTTTTTCAAAAAAAGCAAAGGGGGTAGTCCATGGTAATTTTCAGCCATAACTTAAATCCTATTTGATCATAACATGTTAAGTTTTGAAGATATCGACTTGATTTCTATTTTGTTGAATAGAGAAACGTATTGGCTTTAATTAGAATTCTTTTTTCTGCGGATAGTGCGAAAAAAATTTTTTATCATTTTTTCAAAAAAAGCAAAGGGGGTAGTCCATGGTAATTTTCGGCCATAACTTCCATCCTTTTTGGTCATAACTTGTTAAGTTTTGAAGATATCGACTTGATTTCTATTTTGTTGAATAGAGAAACGTATTGGCTTTAATTAGAATTCTTTTTTCTGCGGATAGTGCGAAAAAAAAATTTTATCATTTTTTCAAAAAAAGCAAAGGGGGTAGTCCATGGTAATTTTCGGCCATAACTTCCATCCTTTTTGGTCATAACTTGTTAAGTTTTCAAGATATCGACTTGATTTCTATTTTGTTGAATAGAGAAACGTATTGGCTTTAATTAGAATTCTTTTTTTTGCGGATAGTGCGAAAAAAAATTTTTATCATTTTTTCAAAAAAAGCAAAGGGGGTAGTATATGGTAATTTTCGGCCATAGCTTCCATCCTTTTTGGTCATAACTTGCTAAGTTTTCAAGATATCGACTCGATTTCTATTTTGCTGGATAGAGAAACGTATTGGCGTTAATTAGAATTCTTTTTTCTGCGGATAGTGCGAAAAAAATTTTTTATCATTTTTTCAAAAAAAGCAAAGGGGGTAGTCCATGGTAATTTTCGGCCATAACTTCCATCCTTTTTAGTCATAACTTGCTCAGTTTTCAAGATATCGACTTGATTTCTATTTTGTTGAATAGAGAAACATATTGGCTTTAATTAGAATTCTTTTTTCTGCGGATAGTGCGAAAAAATTTTTTTATCATTTTTTCAAAAAAAGCAAAGGGGGTAGTCCATGGTAATTTTCGGCCATAACTTCCATCCTTTTTAGTCATAACTTGCTCAGTTTTCAAGATATCGACTTGATTTCTATTTTGTTGAATAGAGAAACGTATTGGCTTTAATTAGAATTCTTTTTTCTGCGGATAGTGCGAAAAAAAAATTTTATCATTTTTTCAAAAAAAGCAAAGGGGGTAGTCCATGGTAATTTTCGGCCATAACTTAAATCCTTTTTGGTCATAACTTGTTAAGTTTTGAAGATATCGACTTGATTTCTATTTTGTTGAATAGAGAAACGTATTGGCTTTAATTAGAATTCTTTTTTCTGCGGATAGTGCGAAAAAAATTTTTTATCATTTTTTCAAAAAAAGCAAAGGGGGTAGTCCATGGTAATTTTCGGGAATAACTTCCATCCTTTTTAGTCATAACTTGCTCAGTTTTCAAGATATCGACTTGATTTCTATTTTGTTGAATAGAGAAACGTATTGGCTTTAATTAGAATTCTTTTTTCTGCGGATAGTGCGAAAAAAAAATTTTTATCATTTTTTCAAAAAAAGCAAAGGGGGTAGTCCATGGTAATTTTCGGGTATAACTTAAATCCTTTTTGGTCATAACTTGTTAAGTTTTGAAGATATCGACTTGATTTCTATTTTGTTGAATAGAGAAACGTATTGGCTTTAATTAGAATTCTTTTTTCTGCGGATAGTGCGAAAAAAAATTTTTATCATTTTTTCAAAAAAAGCAAAGGAGGTAGTACATGGTAATTTTCGGACATAACTTCCATCCTTTTTGGTCATAACTTGTTAAGTTTTGAAGATATCGACTTGATTTCTATTTTGTTGAATAGAGAAACGTATTGGCTTTAATTAGAATTCTTTTTTCTGCGGATAGTGCGAAAAAAAATTTTTATAATTTTTAAAAAAAAAGCAAAGGGGGTAGTCCATGGTAATTTTCGGCCATAACTTAAATCCTTTTTGGTCATAACTTGCTCAGTTTTTAAGATATCGACTTGATTTCTATTTTGTTGAATAGAGAAACGTATTGGCTTTAATTAGAATTCTTTTTTCTGCGGATAGTGCGAAAAAATTTTTTATCATTTTTTCAAAAAAAGCAAAGTTGGTAGTCCACGGTAATTTTCGGCCATAACTTCCATCCTTTTTGGTCATAACTTGCTAAGTTTTCAAGATATCGACTTTATTTCTATTTTGTTGAATAGAGAAACGTATTGGCTTTAATTAGAATTCTTTTTTCTGCGGATAGTGCGAAAAAAATTTTTTATCATTTTTTCAAAAAAAGCAAAGGGGGTAGTAAATGGTAATTTTCGGCCATAACTTAAATCCTTTTTGGTCATAACTTGTTAAGTTTTGAAGATATCGACTTGATTTCTATTTTGTTGAATAGAGAAACGTATTGGCTTTAATTAGAATTCTTTTTTCTGCGGATAGTGCGAAAAAAAAATTTTATCATTTTTTCAAAAAAAGCAAAGGGGGTAGTCCATGGTAATTTTCGGCCATAACTTCCATCCTTTTTGGTCATAACTTGTTAAGTTTTGAAGATATCGACTTGATTTCTATTTTGTTGAATAGAGAAACGTATTGGCTTTAATTAGAATTCTTTTTTCTGCGGATAGTGCGAAAAAAAATTTTTATAATTTTTAAAAAAAAAGCAAAGGGGGTAGTCCATGGTAATTTTCGGCCATAACTTAAATCCTTTTTGGTCATAACTTGCTCAGTTTTTAAGATATCGACTTGATTTCTATTTTGTTGAATAGAGAAACGTATTGGCTTTAATTAGAATTCTTTTTTCTGCGGATAGTGCGAAAAAATTTTTTATCATTTTTTCAAAAAAAGCAAAGTTGGTAGTCCACGGTAATTTTCGGCCATAACTTCCATCCTTTTTGGTCATAACTTGCTAAGTTTTCAAGATATCGACTTTATTTCTATTTTGTTGAATAGAGAAACGTATTGGCTTTAATTAGAATTCTTTTTTCTGCGGATAGTGCGAAAAAAATTTTTTATCATTTTTTCAAAAAAAGCAAAGGGGGTAGTAAATGGTAATTTTCGGCCATAACTTAAATCCTTTTTGGTCATAACTTGTTAAGTTTTCAAGATATCGACTTGATTTCTATTTTGTTGAATAGAGAAACGTATTGGCTTTAATTAGAATTCTTTTTTCTGCGGATAGTGCGAAAAAAAAATTTTATCATTTTTTCAAAAAAAGCAAAGGGGGTAGTCCATGGTAATTTTCGGCCATAACTTCCATCCTTTTTGGTCATAACTTGTTAAGTTTTGAAGATATCGACTTGATTTCTATTTTGTTGAATAGAGAAACGTATTGGCTTTAATTAGAATTCTTTTTTCTGCGGATAGTGCGAAAAAAAATTTTTATAATTTTTAAAAAAAAAGCAAAGGGGGTAGTCCATGGTAATTTTCGGCCATAACTTAAATCCTTTTTGGTCATAACTTGCTCAGTTTTTAAGATATCGACTTGATTTCTATTTTGTTGAATAGAGAAACGTATTGGCTTTAATTAGAATTCTTTTTTCTGCGGATAGTGCGAAAAAATTTTTTATCATTTTTTCAAAAAAAGCAAAGGGGGTAGTACATGGTAATTTTCGGCCATAACTTCCATCCTTTTTGGTCATAACTTGCTAAGTTTTCAAGATATCGACTTTATTTCTATTTTGTTGAATAGAGAAACGTATTGGCTTTAATTAGAATTCTTTTTTCTGCGGATAGTGCGAAAAAATTTTTTATCATTTTTTCAAAAAAAGCAAAGTTGGTAGTCCACGGTAATTTTCGGCCATAACTTCCATCCTTTTTGGTCATAACTTGCTAAGTTTTCAAGATATCGACTTTATTTCTATTTTGTTGAATAGAGAAACGTATTGGCTTTAATTAGAATTCTTTTTTCTGCGGATAGTGCGAAAAAAAAATTTTATCATTTTTTCAAAAAAAGCAAAGGGGGTAGTCCATGGTAATTTTCGGCCATAACTTAAATCCTTTTTGGTCATAACTTGTTAAGTTTTGAAGATATCGACTTGATTTCTATTTTGTTGAATAGAGAAACGTATTGGCTTTAATTAGAATTCTTTTTTCTGCGGATAGTGCGAAAAAAATTTTTTATCATTTTTTCAAAAAAAGCAAAGGGGGTAGTCCATGGTAATTTTCGGCCATAACTTCCATCCTTTTTAGTCATAACTTGCTCAGTTTTCAAGATATCGACTTGATTTCTATTTTGTTGAATAGAGAAACGTATTGGCTTTAATTAGAATTCTTTTTTCTGCGGATAGTGCGAAAAAAATTTTTTATCATTTTTTCAAAAAAAGCAAAGGGGGTAGTCCATGGTAATTTTCGGCCATAACTTCCATCCTTTTTAGTCATAACTTGCTCAGTTTTCAAGATATCGACTTGATTTCTATTTTGTTGAATAGAGAAACGTATTGGCTTTAATTAGAATTCTTTTTTCTGCGGATAGTGCGAAAAAAATTTTTTATCATTTTTTAAAAAAAAGCAAAGGGGGTAGTCCATGGTAATTTTCGGCCATAACTTCCATCCTTTTTAGTCATAACTTGCTCAGTTTTCAAGATATCGACTTGATTTCTATTTTGTTGAATAGAGAAACGTATTGGCTTTAATTAGAATTCTTTTTTCTGCGGATAGTGCGAAAAAAAAATTTTATCATTTTTTCAAAAAAAGCAAAGGGGGTAGTCCATGGTAATTTTCGGCCATAACTTCCATCCTTTTTAGTCATAACTTGCTCAGTTTTCAAGATATCGACTTTATTTCTATTTTGTTGAATAGAGAAACGTATTGGCTTTAATTAGAATTCTTTTTTCTGCGGATAGTGCGAAAAAAATTTTTTATCATTTTTTAAAAAAAAGCAAAGGGGGTAGTCCATGGTAATTTTCGGCCATAACTTCCATCCTTTTTAGTCATAACTTGCTCAGTTTTCAAGATATTGACTTGATTTCTATTTTGTTGAATAGAGAAACGTATTGGCTTTAATTAGAATTCTTTTTTCTGCGGATAGTGCGAAAAAATTTTTTATCATTTTTTCAAAAAAAGCAAAGTTGGTAGTCCACGGTAATTTTCGGCCATAACTTCCATCCTTTTTGGTCATAACTTGCTAAGTTTTCAAGATATCGACTTTATTTCTATTTTGTTGAATAGAGAAACGTATTGGCTTTCATTAGAATTCTTTTTTCTGCGGATATTGCGAAAAAAAATTTTTATCATTTTTTCAAAAAAAGCAAAGGGGGTAGTACATGGTAATTTTCGGACATAACTTCCATCCTTTTTGGTCATAACTTGTTAAGTTTTGAAGATATCGACTTGATTTCTATTTTGTTGAATAGAGAAACGTATTGGCTTTAATTAGAATTCTTTTTTCTGCGGATAGTGCGAAAAAAAATTTTTATAATTTTTAAAAAAAAAGCAAAGGGGGTAGTCCATGGTAATTTTCGGCCATAACTTAAATCCTTTTTGGTCATAACTTGCTCAGTTTTTAAGATATCGACTTGATTTCTATTTTGTTGAATAGAGAAACGTATTGGCTTTAATTAGAATTCTTTTTTCTGCGGATAGTGCGAAAAAATTTTTTATCATTTTTTCAAAAAAAGCAAAGTTGGTAGTCCATGGTAATTTTCGGCCATAACTTCCATCCTTTTTGGTCATAACTTGCTAAGTTTTCAAGATATCGACTTGATTTCTATTTTGTTGAATAGAGAAACGTATTGGCTTTAATTAGAATTCTTTTTTCTGCGGATAGTGCGAAAAAAATTTTTTATCATTTTTTCAAAAAAAGCAAAGGGGGTAGTAAATGGTAATTTTCGGCCATAACTTAAATCCTTTTTGGTCATAACTTGTTAAGTTTTCAAGATATCGACTTGATTTCTATTTTGTTGAATAGAGAAACGTATTGGCTTTAATTAGAATTCTTTTTTCTGCGGATAGTGCGAAAAAATTTTTTTATCATTTTTTCAAAAAAAGCAAAGGGGGTAGTCCATGGTAATTTTCGGCCATAACTTCCATCCTTTTTAGTCATAACTTGCTCAGTTTTCAAGATATCGACTTGATTTCTATTTTGTTGAATAGAGAAACGTATTGGCTTTAATTAGAATTCTTTTTTCTGCGGATAGTGCGAAAAAATTTTTTATCATTTTTTCAAAAAAAGCAAAGTTGGTAGTCCACGGTAATTTTCGGCCATAACTTCCATCCTTTTTGGTCATAACTTGCTAAGTTTTCAAGATATCGACTTTATTTCTATTTTGTTGAATAGAGAAACGTATTGGCTTTCATTAGAATTCTTTTTTCTGCGGATATTGCGAAAAAAAATTTTTATCATTTTTTCAAAAAAAGCAAAGGGGGTAGTACATGGTAATTTTCGGACATAACTTCCATCCTTTTTGGTCATAACTTGTTAAGTTTTGAAGATATCGACTTGATTTCTATTTTGTTGAATAGAGAAACGTATTGGCTTTAATTAGAATTCTTTTTTCTGCGGATAGTGCGAAAAAAAATTTTTATAATTTTTAAAAAAAAAGCAAAGGGGGTAGTCCATGGTAATTTTCGGCCATAACTTAAATCCTTTTTGGTCATAACTTGCTCAGTTTTTAAGATATCGACTTGATTTCTATTTTGTTGAATAGAGAAACGTATTGGCTTTAATTAGAATTCTTTTTTCTGCGGATAGTGCGAAAAAATTTTTTATCATTTTTTCAAAAAAAGCAAAGTTGGTAGTCCACGGTAATTTTCGGCCATAACTTCCATCCTTTTTGGTCATAACTTGCTAAGTTTTCAAGATATCGACTTTATTTCTATTTTGTTGAATAGAGAAACGTATTGGCTTTAATTAGAATTCTTTTTTCTGCGGATAGTGCGAAAAAAATTTTTTATCATTTTTTCAAAAAAAGCAAAGGGGGTAGTAAATGGTAATTTTCGGCCATAACTTAAATCCTTTTTGGTCATAACTTGTTAAGTTTTCAAGATATCGACTTGATTTCTATTTTGTTGAATAGAGAAACGTATTGGCTTTAATTAGAATTCTTTTTTCTGCGGATAGTGCGAAAAAAAAATTTTATCATTTTTTCAAAAAAAGCAAAGGGGGTAGTCCATGGTAATTTTCGGCCATAACTTCCATCCTTTTTGGTCATAACTTGTTAAGTTTTGAAGATATCGACTTGATTTCTATTTTGTTGAATAGAGAAACGTATTGGCTTTAATTAGAATTCTTTTTTCTGCGGATAGTGCGAAAAAAAATTTTTATAATTTTTAAAAAAAAAGCAAAGGGGGTAGTCCATGGTAATTTTCGGCCATAACTTAAATCCTTTTTGGTCATAACTTGCTCAGTTTTTAAGATATCGACTTGATTTCTATTTTGTTGAATAGAGAAACGTATTGGCTTTAATTAGAATTCTTTTTTCTGCGGATAGTGCGAAAAAATTTTTTATCATTTTTTCAAAAAAAGCAAAGGGGGTAGTACATGGTAATTTTCGGCCATAACTTCCATCCTTTTTGGTCATAACTTGCTAAGTTTTCAAGATATCGACTTTATTTCTATTTTGTTGAATAGAGAAACGTATTGGCTTTAATTAGAATTCTTTTTTCTGCGGATAGTGCGAAAAAATTTTTTATCATTTTTTCAAAAAAAGCAAAGTTGGTAGTCCACGGTAATTTTCGGCCATAACTTCCATCCTTTTTGGTCATAACTTGCTAAGTTTTCAAGATATCGACTTTATTTCTATTTTGTTGAATAGAGAAACGTATTGGCTTTAATTAGAATTCTTTTTTCTGCGGATAGTGCGAAAAAAAAATTTTATCATTTTTTCAAAAAAAGCAAAGGGGGTAGTCCATGGTAATTTTCGGCCATAACTTAAATCCTTTTTGGTCATAACTTGTTAAGTTTTGAAGATATCGACTTGATTTCTATTTTGTTGAATAGAGAAACGTATTGGCTTTAATTAGAATTCTTTTTTCTGCGGATAGTGCGAAAAAAATTTTTTATCATTTTTTCAAAAAAAGCAAAGGGGGTAGTCCATGGTAATTTTCGGCCATAACTTCCATCCTTTTTAGTCATAACTTGCTCAGTTTTCAAGATATCGACTTGATTTCTATTTTGTTGAATAGAGAAACGTATTGGCTTTAATTAGAATTCTTTTTTCTGCGGATAGTGCGAAAAAAATTTTTTATCATTTTTTCAAAAAAAGCAAAGGGGGTAGTCCATGGTAATTTTCGGCCATAACTTCCATCCTTTTTAGTCATAACTTGCTCAGTTTTCAAGATATCGACTTGATTTCTATTTTGTTGAATAGAGAAACGTATTGGCTTTAATTAGAATTCTTTTTTCTGCGGATAGTGCGAAAAAAATTTTTTATCATTTTTTAAAAAAAAGCAAAGGGGGTAGTCCATGGTAATTTTCGGCCATAACTTCCATCCTTTTTAGTCATAACTTGCTCAGTTTTCAAGATATCGACTTGATTTCTATTTTGTTGAATAGAGAAACGTATTGGCTTTAATTAGAATTCTTTTTTCTGCGGATAGTGCGAAAAAAAAATTTTATCATTTTTTCAAAAAAAGCAAAGGGGGTAGTCCATGGTAATTTTCGGCCATAACTTCCATCCTTTTTAGTCATAACTTGCTCAGTTTTCAAGATATCGACTTTATTTCTATTTTGTTGAATAGAGAAACGTATTGGCTTTAATTAGAATTCTTTTTTCTGCGGATAGTGCGAAAAAAATTTTTTATCATTTTTTAAAAAAAAGCAAAGGGGGTAGTCCATGGTAATTTTCGGCCATAACTTCCATCCTTTTTAGTCATAACTTGCTCAGTTTTCAAGATATCGACTTGATTTCTATTTTGTTGAATAGAGAAACGTATTGGCTTTAATTAGAATTCTTTTTTCTGCGGATAGTGCGAAAAAATTTTTTATCATTTTTTCAAAAAAAGCAAAGTTGGTAGTCCACGGTAATTTTCGGCCATAACTTCCATCCTTTTTGGTCATAACTTGCTAAGTTTTCAAGATATCGACTTTATTTCTATTTTGTTGAATAGAGAAACGTATTGGCTTTCATTAGAATTCTTTTTTCTGCGGATATTGCGAAAAAAAATTTTTATCATTTTTTCAAAAAAAGCAAAGGGGGTAGTACATGGTAATTTTCGGACATAACTTCCATCCTTTTTGGTCATAACTTGTTAAGTTTTGAAGATATCGACTTGATTTCTATTTTGTTGAATAGAGAAACGTATTGGCTTTAATTAGAATTCTTTTTTCTGCGGATAGTGCGAAAAAAAATTTTTATAATTTTTAAAAAAAAAGCAAAGGGGGTAGTCCATGGTAATTTTCGGCCATAACTTAAATCCTTTTTGGTCATAACTTGCTCAGTTTTTAAGATATCGACTTGATTTCTATTTTGTTGAATAGAGAAACGTATTGGCTTTAATTAGAATTCTTTTTTCTGCGGATAGTGCGAAAAAATTTTTTATCATTTTTTCAAAAAAAGCAAAGTTGGTAGTCCATGGTAATTTTCGGCCATAACTTCCATCCTTTTTGGTCATAACTTGCTAAGTTTTCAAGATATCGACTTGATTTCTATTTTGTTGAATAGAGAAACGTATTGGCTTTAATTAGAATTCTTTTTTCTGCGGATAGTGCGAAAAAAATTTTTTATCATTTTTTCAAAAAAAGCAAAGGGGGTAGTAAATGGTAATTTTCGGCCATAACTTAAATCCTTTTTGGTCATAACTTGTTAAGTTTTCAAGATATCGACTTGATTTCTATTTTGTTGAATAGAGAAACGTATTGGCTTTAATTAGAATTCTTTTTTCTGCGGATAGTGCGAAAAATTTTTTTTATCATTTTTTCAAAAAAAGCAAAGGGGGTAGTCCATGGTAATTTTCGGCCATAACTTCCATCCTTTTTAGTCATAACTTGCTCAGTTTTCAAGATATCGACTTGATTTCTATTTTGTTGAATAGAGAAACGTATTGGCTTTAATTAGAATTCTTTTTTCTGCGGATAGTGCGAAAAAAATTTTTTATCATTTTTTCAAAAAAAGCAAAGGGGGTAGGTAGTCCATGGTAATTTTCGGCCATAACTTCCATCCTTTTTAGTCATAATTTGCTCAGTTTTCAAGATATCGACTTGATTTCTATTTTGTTGAATAGAGAAACGTATTGGCTTTAATTAGAATTCTTTTTTCTGCGGATAGTGCGAAAAAAAATTTTTATCATTTTTTCAAAAAAAGCAAAGGGGGTAGTCCATGGTAATTTGAGGCCATAACTTCCATCCTTTTTAGTCATAATTTGCTCAGTTTTCAAGATATCGACTTGATTTCTATTTTGTTGAATAGAGAAACGTATTGGCTTTAATTAGAATTCTTTTTTCTGCGGATAGTGCGAAAAAAAATTTTTATAATTTTTTAAAAAAAAGCAAAGGGGGTAGTCCATGGTAATTTTCGGCCATAACTTAAATCTTTTTTGGTCATAACTTGCTCAGTTTTTAAGATATCGACTTGATTTCTATTTTGTTGAATAGAGAAACGTATTGGCTTTAATTAGAATTCTTTTTTCTGCGGATAGTGCGAAAATTTTTTTTATCATTTTTTCAAAAAAAGCAAAGGGGGTAGTCCATGGTAATTTGAGGCCATAACTTCCATCCTTTTTAGTCATAATTTGCTCAGTTTTCAAGATATCGACTTGATTTCTATTTTGTTGAATAGAGAAACGTATTGGCTTTAATTAGAATTCTTTTTTCTGCGGATAGTGCGAAAAAAATTTTTTATCATTTTTTCAAAAAAAGCAAAGGGGGTAGTCCATGGTAATTTTCGGCCATAACTTCCATCCTTTTTAATCATAATTTGCTCAGTTTTCAAGATATCGACTTGATTTCTATTTTGTTGAATAGAGAAACGTATTGGCTTTAATTCGAATTCTTTTTTCTGCGGATAGTGCGAAAAAAAATTTTTATCATTTTTTCAAAAAAAGCAAAGGGGGTAGTCCATGGTAATTTTCGGCCATAACTTAAATCCTTTTTGGTCATAACTTGATAAGTTTTGAAGATATCGACTTGATTTCTATTTTGTTGAATAGAGAAACGTATTGGCTTTAATTAGAATTCTTAATTCTGCGGATAGTGCGAAAAAAATTTTTTATCATTTTTTCAAAAAAAGCAAAGGGGGTAGTCCATGGTAATTTGAGGCCATAACTTCCATCCTTTTTAGTCATAATTTGCTCAGTTTTCAAGATATTGACTTGATTTCTATTTTGTTGAATAGAGAAACGTATTGGCTTTAATTAGAATTCTTTTTTCTGCGGATAGTGCGAAAAAAAATTTTTATCATTTTTTCAAAAAAAGCAAAGGGGGTAGTCCATGGTAATTTGAGGCCATAACTTCCATCCTTTTTAGTCATAATTTGCTCAGTTTTCAAGATATCGACTTGATTTCTATTTTGTTGAATAGAGAAACGTATTGGCTTTAATTAGAATTCTTTTTTCTGCGGATAGTGCGAAAAAAAATTTTTATCATTTTTTCAAAAAAAGCAAAGGGGGTAGTCCATGGTAATTTGAGGCCATAACTTCCATCCTTTTTGGTCATAACTTGTTAAGTTTTGAAGATATCGACTTGATTTCTATTTTGTTGAATAGAGAAACGTATTGGCTTTAATTAGAATTCTTTTTTCTGCGGATAGTGCGAAAAAAATTTTTTATAATTTTTTAAAAAAAAGCAAAGGGGGTAGTCCATGGTAATTTTCGGCCATAACTTAAATCTTTTTTGGTCATAACTTGCTCAGTTTTTAAGATATCGACTTGATTTCTATTTTGTTGAATAGAGAAACGTATTGGCTTTAATTAGAATTCTTTTTTCTGCGGATAGTGGGAAAAAAAATTTTTATCATTTTTTCAAAAAAAGCAAAGGGGGTAGTCCATGGTAATTTTCGGCCATAACTTAAATCCTTTTTGGTCATAACTTGTTAAGTTTTGAAGATATCGACTTGATTTCAATTTTGTTGAATAGAGAAACGTATTGGCTTTAATTAGAATTCTTTTTTCTGCGGATAGTGCGAAAAAAAATTTTTATCATTTTTTCAAAAAAAGCAAAGGGGGTAGTCCATGGTAATTTTCGGCCATAACTTCCATCCTTTTTGGTCATAACTTGTTAAGTTTTGAAGATATCGACTTGATTTCTATTTTGTTGAATAGAGAAACGTATTGGCTTTAATTAGAATTCTTTTTTCTGCGGATAGTGCGAAAAAAAATTTTTATAATTTTTAAAAAAAAAGCAAAGGGGGTAGTCCATGGTAATTTTCGGCCATAACTTAAATCCTTTTTGGTCATAACTTGCTCAGTTTTTAAGATATCGACTTGATTTCTATTTTGTTGAATAGAGAAACGTATTGGCTTTAATTAGAATTCTTTTTTCTGCGGATAGTGCGAAAAAAAATTTTTATCATTTTTTCAAAAAAAGCAAAGGGGGTAGTCCATGGTAATTTGAGGCCATAACTTCCATCCTTTTTAGTCATAACTTGCTCAGTTTTCAAGATATCGACTTGATTTCTATTTTGTTGAATAGAGAAACGTATTGGCTTTAATTAGAATTCTTAATTCTGCGGATAGTGCGAAAAAAATTTTTTATCATTTTTTCAAAAAAAGCAAAGGGGGTAGTCCATGGTAATTTGAGGCCATAACTTCCATCCTTTTTAGTCATAACTTGCTCAGTTTTCAAGATATCGACTTGATTTCTATTTTGTTGAATAGAGAAACGTATTGGCTTTAATTAGAATTCTTTTTTCTGCGGATAGTGCGAAAAAAAATTTTTATCATTTTTTCAAAAAAAGCAAAGGGGGTAGTCCATGGTAATTTGAGGCCATAACTTCCATCCTTTTTAGTCATAACTTGCTCAGTTTTCAAGATATCGACTTGATTTCTATTTTGTTGAATAGAGAAACGTATTGGCTTTAATTAGAATTCTTTTTTCTGCGGATAGTGCGAAAAAAAATTGTTATCATTTTTTCAAAAAAAGCAAAGGGGGTAGTCCATGGTAATTTTCGGCCATAACTTCCATCCTTTTTAATCATAACTTGCTCAGTTTTCAAGATATCGACTTGATTTCTATTTTGTTGAATAGAGAAACGTATTGGCTTTAATTAGAATTCTTAATTCTGCGGATAGTGCGAAAAAAATTTTTTATCATTTTTTCAAAAAAAGCAAAGGGGGTAGTCCATGGTAATTTGAGGCCATAACTTCCATCCTTTTTAGTCATAACTTGCTCAGTTTTCAAGATATCGACTTGATTTCTATTTTGTTGAATAGAGAAACGTATTGGCTTTAATTAGAATTCTTTTTTCTGCGGATAGTGCGAAAAAAAATTTTTATCATTTTTTCAAAAAAAGCAAAGGGGGTAGTCCATGGTAATTTTCGGCCATAACTTAAATCTTTTTTAGTCATAACTTGCTCAGTTTTTAAGATATCGACTTGATTTCTATTTTGTTGAATAGAGAAACGTATTGGCTTTAATTAGAATTCTTTTTTCTGCGGATAGTGCGAAAAAAAATTTTTATCATGTTTTCAAAAAAAGCAAAGGGGGTAGTCCATGGTAATTTTCGGCCATAACTTAAATCCTTTTTGGTCATAACTTGTTAAGTTTTGAAGATATCGACTTGATTTCTATTTTGTTGAATAGAGAAACGTATTGGCTTTAATTAGAATTCTTTTTTCTGCGGATAGTGCGAAAAAAAATTTTTATCATTTTTTCAAAAAAAGCAAAGGGGGTAGTCCATGGTAATTTTCGGCCATAACTTAAATCCTTTTTGGTCATAACTTGTTAAGTTTTGAAGATATCGACTTGATTTCTATTTTGTTGAATAGAGAAACGTATTGGCTTTAATTAGAATTCTTTTTTCTGCGGATAGTGCGAAAAAAAATTTTTATCATTTTTTCAAAAAAAGCAAAGGGGGTAGTCCATGGTAATTTGAGGCCATAACTTCCATCCTTTTTAGTCATAACTTGCTCAGTTTTCAAAATATCGACTTGATTTCTATTTTGTTGAATAGAGAAACGTATTGGCTTTAATTAGAATTCTTTTTTCTGCGGATAGTGCGAAAAAAAATTTTTATCATTTTTTAAAAAAAAGCAAAGGGGGTAGTCCATGGTAATTTTCGGCCATAACTTAAATCTTTTTTAGTCATAACTTGCTCAGCTTTTAAGATATCGACTTGATTTCTATTTTGTTGAATAGAGAAACGTATTGGCTTTAATTAGAATTCTTTTTTCTGCGGATAGTGCGAAAAAAATTTTTTATCATTTTTTCAAAAAAGCAAAAGGGGTAGTCCATGGTAATTTTCGGCCATAACTTAAATCCTTTTTGGTCATAACTTGTTAAGTTTTGAAGATATCGACTTGATTTCTATTTTGTTGAATAGAGAAACGTATTGGCTTTAATTAGAATTCTTAATTCTGCGGATAGTGCGAAAAAAATTTTTTATCATTTTTTCAAAAAAAGCAAAGGGGGTAGTCCATGGTAATTTGAGGCCATAACTTCCATCCTTTTTAGTCATAATTTGCTCAGTTTTCAAGATATCGACTTGATTTCTATTTTGTTGAATAGAGAAACGTATTGGCTTTAATTAGAATTCTTAATTCTGCGGATAGTGCGAAAAAATTTTTTTATCATTTTTTCAAAAAAAGCAAAGGGGGTAGTCCATGGTAATTTTCGGCCATAACTTCCATCCTTTTTGGTCATAACTTGCTCAGTTTTCAAGATATCGACTTGATTTCTATTTTGTTGAATAGAGAAACGTATTGGCTTTAATTAGAATTCTTTTTTCTGCGGATAGTGCGAAAAAATTTTTTTATCATTTTTTCAAAAAAAGCAAAGGGGGTAGTCCATGGTAATTTTCGGCCATAACTTAAATCTTTTTTAGTCATAACTTGCTCAGTTTTTAAGATATCGACTTGATTTCTATTTTGTTGAATAGAGAAACGTATTGGCTTTAATTAGAATTCTTAATTCTGCGGATAGTGCGAAAAAATTTTTTTATCATTTTTTCAAAAAAAGCAAAGGGGGTAGTCCATGGTAATTTGAGGCCATAACTTCCATCCTTTTTAGTCATAACTTGCTCAGTTTTCAAGATATCGACTTGATTTCTATTTTGTTGAATAGAGAAACGTATTGGCTTTAATTAGAATTCTTTTTTCTGCGGATAGTGCGAAAAAAAATTTTTATCATTTTTTCAAAAAAAGCAAAGGGGGTAGTCCATGGTAATTTTCGGCCATAACTTAAATCCTTTTTGGTCATAACTTGTTAAGTTTTGAAGATATCGACTTGATTTCTATTTTGTTGAATAGAGAAACGTATTGGCTTTAATTAGAATTCTTTTTTCTGCGGATAGTGCGAAAAAAAATTGTTATCATTTTTTCAAAAAAAGCAAAGGGGGTAGTCCATGGTAATTTTCGGCCATAACTTCCATCCTTTTTAGTCATAACTTGCTCAGTTTTCAAGATATCGACTTGATTTCTATTTTGTTGAATAGAGAAACGTATTGGCTTTAATTAGAATTCTTTTTTCTGCGGATAGTGCGAAAAAAAATTGTTATCATTTTTTCAAAAAAAGCAAAGGGGGTAGTCCATGGTAATTTTCGGCCATAACTTCCATCCTTTTTAGTCATAACTTGCTCAGTTTTCAAGATATCGACTTGATTTCTATTTTGTTGAATAGAGAAACGTATTGGCTTTAATTAGAATTCTTAATTCTGCGGATAGTGCGAAAAAATTTTTTTATCATTTTTTCAAAAAAAGCAAAGGGGGTAGTCCATGGTAATTTGAGGCCATAACTTCCATCCTTTTTAGTCATAACTTGCTCAGTTTTCAAGATATCGACTTGATTTCTATTTTGTTGAATAGAGAAACGTATTGGCTTTAATTAGAATTCTTTTTTCTGCGGATAGTGCGAAAAAAAATTTTTATCATTTTTTCAAAAAAAGCAAAGGGGGTAGTCCATGGTAATTTTCGGCCATAACTTAAATCCTTTTTGGTCATAACTTGTTAAGTTTTGAAGATATCGACTTGATTTCTATTTTGTTGAATAGAGAAACGTATTGGCTTTAATTAGAATTCTTTTTTCTGCGGATAGTGCGAAAAAAAAATTTTATCATTTTTTCAAAAAAAGCAAAGGGGGTAGTCCATGGTAATTTTCGGCCATAACTTCCATCTTTTTTGGTCATAACTTGCTCAGTTTTGAAGATATCGACTTGATTTCTATTTTGTTGAATAGAGAAACGTATTGGCTTTAATTAGAATTCTTTTTTCTGCGGATAGTGCGAAAAAAAATTTTTATCATTTTTTCAAAAAAAGCAAAGGGGGTAGTCCATGGTAAT
Source organism: Thelaira solivaga (assembly GCA_947397855.1). Taxonomy (NCBI): domain Eukaryota; kingdom Metazoa; phylum Arthropoda; class Insecta; order Diptera; family Tachinidae; genus Thelaira; species Thelaira solivaga. Next base: position 22,173,297 of record OX377612.1, on the reverse strand, counting down.
TTTCGGCCATAACTTAAATCCTTTTTGGTCATAACTTGTTAAGTTTTGAAGATATCGACTTGATTTCTATTTTGTTGAATAGAGAAACGTATTGGCTTTAATTAGAATTCTTTTTTCGGCGGAGTGTGCGAAAAAAATTTTTTATCATTTTTTCAAAAAAGCAAAAGGGGTAGTCCATGGTAATTTTCGGCCATAACTTCCATCCTTTTTGGTCATAACTGGCTCAGTTTTCAAGATATCGACTTGATTTTTATTTTGTTGAATAGAGAAACGTATTGGCTTTAATTAGAATTCTTTTTTCTGCGGATAGTGCGAAAAAAATTTTTTATCATTTTTTCAAAAAAAGCAAAGGGGGTAGTCCATGGTAATTTTCGGCCATAACTTAAATCTTTTTTAGTCATAACTTGCTCAGTTTTTAAGATATCGACTTGATTTCTATTTTGTTGAATAGAGAAACGTATTGGCTTTAATTAGAATTCTTTTTTCTGCGGATAGTGCGAAAAAAAATTTTTATCATTTTTTCAAAAAAAGCAAAGGGGGTAGTCCATGGTAATTTTCGGCCATAACTTCCATCCTTTTTAGTCATAACTTGCTCAGTTTTCAAGATATCGACTTGATTTCTATTTTGTTGAATAGAGAAACGTATTGGCTTTAATTAGAATTCTTTTTTCTGCGGATAGTGCGAAAAAAAATTTTTATCATTTTTTCAAAAAAAGCAAAGGGGGTAGTCCATGGTAATTTTCGGCCATAACTTCCATCCTTTTTAGTCATAACTTGCTCAGTTTTCAAGATATCGACTTGATTTCTATTTTGTTGAATAGAGAAACGTATTGGCTTTAATTAGAATTCTTAATTCTGCGGATAGTGCGAAAAAAAATTTTTATCATTTTTTCAAAAAAAGCAAAGGGGGTAGTATATGGTAATTTGAGGCCATAACTTCCATCCTTTTTAGTCATAACTTGCTCAGTTTTCAAGATATCGACTTGATTTCTATTTTGTTGAATAGAGAAACGTATTGGCTTTAATTAGAATTCTTAATTCTGCGGATAGTGCGAAAAAAAATTTTTATCATTTTTTCAAAAAATGCAAAGGGGGTAGTATATGGTAATTTTCGGCCATAACTTCCATCCTTTTTGGTCATAACTTGTTAAGTTTTGAAGATATCGACTTGATTTCTATTTTGTTGAATAGAGAAACGTATTGGCTTTAATTAGAATTCTTTTTTCTGCGGATAGTGCGAAAAAAAATTTTTATAATTTTTTAAAAAAAAGCAAAGGGGGTAGTCCATGGTAATTTTCGGCCATAACTTAAATCTTTTTTGGTCATAACTTGCTCAGTTTTTAAGATATCGACTTGATTTCTATTTTGTTGAATAGAGAAACGTATTGGCTTTAATTAGAATTCTTTTTTCTGCGGATAGTGCGAAAAAAAATTTTTATCATTTTTTCAAAAAAAGCAAAGGGGGTAGTCCATGGTAATTTGAGGCCATAACTTCCATCCTTTTTAGTCATAATTTGCTCAGTTTTCAAGATATCGACTTGTTTTCTATTTTGTTGAATAGAGAAACGTATTAGCTTTAATTAGAATTCTTTTTTCTGCAGATAGTGCGAAAAAAAATTTTTATCATTTTTTCAAAAAAAGCAAAGGGGGTAGTTCATGGTAATTTTCGGCCATAACTTAAATCCTTTTTGGTCATAACTTGTTAAGTTTTGAAGATATCGACTTGATTTCTATTTTGTTGAATAGAGAAACGTATTGGCTTTAATTAGAATTCTTTTTTCTGCGGATAGTGCGAAAAAAAATTTTTATCTTTTTTTCAAAAAAAGCAAAGGGGGTAGTCCATGGTAATTTTCGGCCATAACTTCCATCCTTTTTAGTCATAACTTGCTCAGTTTTCAAGATATCGACTTGATTTCTATTTTGTTGAATAGAGAAACGTATTGGCTTTAATTAGAATTCTTTTTTCTGCAGATAGTGCGAAAAAAAATTTTTATCATTTTTTCAAAAAAAGCAAAGGGGGTAGTCCATGGTAATTTTCGGCCATAACTTAAATCTTTTTTAGTCATAACTTGCTCAGTTTTTAAGATATCGACTTGATTTCTATTTTGTTGAATAGAGAAACGTATTGGCTTTAATTAGAATTCTTTTTTCTGCGGATAGTGCGAAAAAAAATTTTTATCATTTTTTCAAAAAAAGCAAAGGGGGTAGTCCATGGTAATTTTCGGCCATAACTTAAATCCTTTTTGGTCATAACTTGTTAAGTTTTGAAGATATCGACTGGATTTCTATTTTGTTGAATAGAGAAACGTATTGGCTTTAATTAGAATTCTTTTTTCTGCGGATAGTGCGAAAAAAAATTTTTATCATTTTTTCAAAAAAAGCAAAGGGGGTAGTCCATGGTAATTTGAGGCCATAACTTCCATCCTTTTTAGTCATAACTTGCTCAGTTTTCAAGATATCGACTTGATTTCTATTTTGTTGAATAGAGAAACGTATTGGCTTTAATTAGAATTCTTAATTCTGCGGATAGTGCGAAAAAAAATTTTTATCATTTTTTCAAAAAAAGCAAAGGGTAATTTTCGGCCATAACTTAAATCCTTTTTGGTCATAACTTGTTAAGTTTTGAAGATATCGACTTGATTTCTATTTTGTTGAATAGAGAAACGTATTGGCTTTAATTAGAATTCTTTTTTCTGCGGATAGTGCGAAAAAAAATTTTTATCATTTTTTCAAAAAAAGCAAAGGGGGTAGTCCATGGTAATTTGAGGCCATAACTTCCATCCTTTTTAGTCATAACTTGCTCAGTTTTCAAGATATCGACTTGATTTCTATTTTGTTGAATAGAGAAACGTATTGGCTTTAATTAGAATTCTTTTTTCTGCGGATAGTGCGAAAAAAATTTTTTATCATTTTTTCAAAAAAAGCAAAGGGGGTAGTCCATGGTAATTTGAGGCCATAACTTCCATCCTTTTTAGTCATAACTTGCTCAGTTTTCAAGATATCGACTTGATTTCTATTTTGTTGAATAGAGAAACGTATTGGCTTTAATTAGAATTCTTTTTTCTGCGGATAGTGCGAAAAAAAATTTTTATCATTTTTTAAAAAAAAGCAAAGGGGGTAGTCCATGGTAATTTTCGGCCATAACTTAAATCTTTTTTGGTCATAACTTGCTCAGTTTTTAAGATATCGACTTGATTTCTATTTTGTTGAATAGAGAAACGTATTGGCTTTAATTAGAATTCTTTTTTCTGCGGATAGTGCGAAAAAAAATTTTTATCATTTTTTCAAAAAAAGCAAAGGGGGTAGTCCATGGTAATTTTCGGCCATAACTTCCATCCTTTTTAGTCATAACTTACTCAGTTTTCAAGATATCGACTTGATTTCTATTTTGTTGAATAGAGAAACGTATTGGCTTTAATTAGAATTCTTTTTTCTGCGGATAGTGCGAAAAAAAATTTTTATCATTTTTTCAAAAAAAGCAAAGGGGGTAGTCCATGGTAATTTGAGGCCATAACTTCCATCCTTTTTAGTCATAATTTGCTTAGTTTTCAAGATATCGACTTGTTTTCTATTTTGTTGAATAGAGAAACGTATTGGCTTTAATTAGAATTCTTTTTTCTTCGGATAGTGCGAAAAAAAATTTTTATCATTTTTTCAAAAAAAGCAAAGGGGGTAGTTCATGGTAATTTTCGGCCATAACTTAAATCCTTTTTGGTCATAACTTGTTAAGTTTTGAAGATATCGACTTGATTTATATTTTGTTGAATAGAGAAACGTATTGGCTTTAATTAGAATTCTTTTTTCTGCGGATAGTGCGAAAAAAAATTTTTATCATTTTTTCAAAAAAAGCAAAGGGGGTAGTCCATGGTAATTTTCGGCCATAACTTCCATCCTTTTTAGTCACAACTTGCTCAGTTTTCAAGATATCGACTTGATTTCTATTTTGTTGAATAGAGAAACGTATTGGCTTTAATTAGAATTCTTTTTTCTGCGGATAGTGCGAAAAAAAATTTTTATCATTTTTTCAAAAAAAGCAAAGGGGGTAGTCCATGGTAATTTTCGGCCATAACTTCCATCCTTTTTAGTCATAACTTGCTCAGTTTTCAAGATATCGACTTGATTTCTATTTTGTTGAATAGAGAAACGTATTGGCTTTAATTAGAATTCTTAATTCTGCGGATAGTGCGAAAAAAATTTTTTATCATTTTTTCAAAAAAAGCAAAGGGGGTAGTCCATGGTAATTTGAGGCCATAACTTCCATCCTTTTTAGTCATAACTTGCTCAGTTTTCAAGATATCGACTTGATTTCTATTTTGTTGAATAGAGAAACGTATTTTCTTTAATTAGAATTCTTTTTTCTGCGGATAGTGCGAAAAAAAATTTTTATCTTTTTTTCAAAAAAAGCAAAGGGGGTAGTCCATGGTAATTTTCGGCCATAACTTAAATCTTTTTTAGTCATAACTTGCTCAGTTTTTAAGATATCGACTTGATTTCTATTTTGTTGAATAGAGAAACGTATTGGCTTTAATTAGAATTCTTTTTTCTGCGGATAGTGCGAAAAAAAATTTTTATCATTTTTTCAAAAAAAGCAAAGGGGGTAGTCCATGGTAATTTGAGGCCATAACTTCCATCCTTTTTAGTCATAACTTGCTCAGTTTTCAAGATATCGACTTGATTTCTATTTTGTTGAATAGAGAAACGTATTGGCTTTAATTAGAATTCTTTTTTCTGCGGATAGTGCGAAAAAAAATTTTTATCATTTTTTAAAAAAAAGCAAAGGGGGTAGTCCATGGTAATTTTCGGCCATAACTTCCATCCTTTTTAGTCATAACTTGCTCAGTTTTCAAGATATCGACTTGATTTCTATTTTGTTGAATAGAGAAACGTATTGGCTTTAATTAGAATTCTTAATTCTGCGGATAGTGCGAAAAAAAATTTTTATCATTTTTTCAAAAAAAGCAAAGGGTAATTTTCGGCCATAACTTAAATCCTTTTTGGTCATAACTTGTTAAGTTTTGAAGATATCGACTTGATTTCTATTTTGTTGAATAGAGAAACGTATTGGCTTTAATTAGAATTCTTTTTTCTGCGGATAGTGCGAAAAAAAATTTTTATCATTTTTTCAAAAAAAGCAAAGGGGGTAGTCCATGGTAATTTGAGGCCATAACTTCCATCCTTTTTAGTCATAACTTGCTCAGTTTTCAAGATATCGACTTGATTTCTATTTTGTTGAATAGAGAAACGTATTGGCTTTAATTAGAATTCTTTTTTCTGCGGATAGTGCGAAAAAAATTTTTTATCATTTTTTCAAAAAAAGCAAAGGGGGTAGTCCATGGTAATTTGAGGCCATAACTTCCATCCTTTTTAGTCATAACTTGCTCAGTTTTCAAGATATCGACTTGATTTCTATTTTGTTGAATAGAGAAACGTATTGGCTTTAATTAGAATTCTTTTTTCTGCGGATAGTGCGAAAAAAAATTTTTATCATTTTTTCAAAAAAAGCAAAGGGGGTAGTCCATGGTAATTTGAGGCCATAACTTCCATCCTTTTTAGTCATAACTTGCTCAGTTTTCAAGATATCGACTTGATTTCTATTTTGTTGAATAGAGAAACGTATTGGCTTTAATTAGAATTCTTAATTCTGCGGATAGTGCGAAAAAAATTTTTTATCATTTTTTCAAAAAAAGCAAAGGGGGTAGTCCATGGTAATTTTCGGCCATAACTTAAATCCTTTTTGGTCATAACTTGTTAAGTTTTGAAGATATCGACTTGATTTCTATTTTGTTGAATAGAGAAACGTATTGGCTTTAATTAGAATTCTTTTTTCTGCGGATAGTGCGAAAAAAAATTTTTATCATTTTTTCAAAAAAAGCAAAGGGGGTAGTCCATGGTAATTTTCGGCCATAACTTAAATCCTTTTTGGTCATAACTTGTTAAGTTTTGAAGATATCGACTTGATTTCTATTTTGTTGAATAGAGAAACGTATTGGCTTTAATTAGAATTCTTTTTTCTGCGGATAGTGCGAAAAAAAATTTTTATCATTTTTTAAAAAAAAGCAAAGGGGGTAGTCCATGGTAATTTTCGGCCATAACTTAAATCTTTTTTAGTCATAACTTGCTCAGTTTTTAAGATATCGACTTGATTTCTATTTTGTTGAATAGAGAAACGTATTGGCTTTAATTAGAATTCTTTTTTCTGCGGATAGTGCGAAAAAAAATTTTTATCATTTTTTCAAAAAAAGCAAAGGGGGTAGTCCATGGTAATTTTCGGCCATAACTTAAATCCTTTTTGGTCATAACTTGTTAAGTTTTGAAGATATCGACTTGATTTCTATTTTGTTGAATAGAGAAACGTATTGGCTTTAATTAGAATTCTTAATTCTGCGGATAGTGCGAAAAAAAATTTTTATCATTTTTTCAAAAAAAGCAAAGGGTAATTTTCGGCCATAACTTAAATCCTTTTTGGTCATAACTTGTTAAGTTTTGAAGATATCGACTTGATTTCTATTTTGTTGAATAGAGAAACGTATTGGCTTTAATTAGAATTCTTTTTTCTGCGGATAGTGCGAAAAAAAATTTTTATAATTTTTTCAAAAAAAGCAAAGGGGGTAGTCCATGGTAATTTGAGGCCATAATTTCCATCCTTTTTAGTCATAACTTGCTCAGTTTTCAAGATATCGACTTGATTTCTATTTTGTTGAATAGAGAAACGTATTGGCTTTAATTAGAATTCTTAATTCTGCGGATAGTGCGAAAAAAATTTTTTATCATTTTTTCAAAAAAAGCAAAGGGGGTAGTCCATGGTAATTTTCGGCCATAACTTAAATCCTTTTTGGTCATAACTTGTTAAGTTTTGAAGATATCGACTTGATTTCTATTTTGTTGAATAGAGAAACGTATTGGCTTTAATTAGAATTCTTTTTTCTGCGGATAGTGCGAAAAAAAAATTTTATCATTTTTTCAAAAAAAGCAAAGGGGGTAGTCCATGGTAATTTTCGGCCATAACTTAAATCTTTTTTAGTCATAACTTGCTCAGTTTTTAAGATATCGACTTGATTTCTATTTTGTTGAATAGAGAAACGTATTGGCTTTAATTAGAATTCTTTTTTCTGCGGATAGTGCGAAAAAAAATTTTTATCATTTTTTCAAAAAAAGCAAAGGGGGTAGTCCATGGTAATTTTCGGCCATAACTTAAATCCTTTTTGGTCATAACTTGTTAAGTTTTGAAGATATCGACTTGATTTCTATTTTGTTGAATAGAGAAACGTATTGGCTTTAATTAGAATTCTTTTTTCTGCGGATAGTGCGAAAAAAAATTTTTATCATTTTTTCAAAAAAAGCAAAGGGGGTAGTCCATGGTAATTTGAGGCCATAACTTCCATCCTTTTTAGTCATAACTTGCTCAGTTTTCAAGATATCGACTTGATTTCTATTTTGTTGAATAGAGAAACGTATTGGCTTTAATTAGAATTCTTAATTCTGCGGATAGTGCGAAAAAAATTGTTTATCATTTTTTCAAAAAAAGCAAAGGGGGTAGTCCATGGTAATTTTCGGCCATAACTTAAATCCTTTTTGGTCATAACTTGTTAAGTTTTGAAGATATCGACTTGATTTCTATTTTGTTGAATAGAGAAACGTATTGGCTTTAATTAGAATTCTATTTTCTGCGGATAGTGCGAAAAAAAATTTTTATCATTTTTTCAAAAAAAGCAAAGGGGGTAGTCCATGGTAATTTGAGGCCATAACTTCCATCCTTTTTAGTCATAACTTGCTCAGTTTTCAAGATATCGACTTGATTTCTATTTTGTTGAATAGAGAAACGTATTGGCTTTAATTAGAATTCTTAATTCTGCGGATAGTGCGAAAAAAATTTTTTATCATTTTTTCAAAAAAAGCAAAGGGGGTAGTCCATGGTAATTTTCGGCCATAACTTAAATCCTTTTTGGTCATAACTTGTTAAGTTTTCAAGATATCGACTTGATTTCTATTTTGTTGAATAGAGAAACGTATTGGCTTTAATTAGAATTCTTTTTTCTGCGGATAGTGCGAAAAAAAATTTTTATCATTTTTTCAAAAAAAGCAAAGGGGGTAGTCCATGGTAATTTTCGGCCATAACTTAAATCCTTTTTGGTCATAACTTGTTAAGTTTTGAAGATATCGACTTGATTTCTATTTTGTTGAATAGAGAAACGTATTGGCTTTAATTAGAATTCTTTTTTCTGCGGATAGTGCGAAAAAAAATTTTTATCATTTTTTAAAAAAAAGCAAAGGGGGTAGTCCATGGTAATTTTCGGCCATAACTTAAATCTTTTTTAGTCATAACTTGCTCAGTTTTTAAGATATCGACTTGATTTCTATTTTGTTGAATAGAGAAACGTATTGGCTTTAATTAGAATTCTTTTTTCTGCGGATAGTGCGAAAAAAAATTTTTATCATTTTTTCAAAAAAAGCAAAGGGGGTAGTCCATGGTAATTTTCGGCCATAACTTAAATCCTTTTTGGTCATAACTTGTTAAGTTTTGAAGATATCGACTTGATTTCTATTTTGTTGAATAGAGAAACGTATTGGCTTTAATTAGAATTCTTAATTCTGCGGATAGTGCGAAAAAAATTTTTTATCATTTTTTCAAAAAAAGCAAAGGGGGTAGTCCATGGTAATTTTCGGCCATAACTTAAATCCTTTTTGGTCATAACTTGTTAAGTTTTGAAGATATCGACTTGATTTCTATTTTGTTGAATAGAGAAACGTATTGGCTTTAATTAGAATTCTTTTTTCTGCGGATAGTGCGAAAAAAAAATTTTATCATTTTTTCAAAAAAAGCAAAGGGGGTAGTCCATGGTAATTTTCGGCCATAACTTAAATCTTTTTTAGTCATAACTTGCTCAGTTTTTAAGATATCGACTTGATTTCTATTTTGTTGAATAGAGAAATGTATTGGCTTTAATTAGAATTCTTTTTTCTGCGGATAGTGCGAAAAAAAATTTTTATCATTTTTTCAAAAAAAGCAAAGGGGGTAGTCCATGGTAATTTTCGGCCATAACTTAAATCCTTTTTGGTCATAACTTGTTAAGTTTTGAAGATATCGACTTTATTTCTATTTTGTTGAATAGAGAAACGTATTGGCTTTAATTAGAATTCTTAATTCTGCGGATAGTGCGAAAAAAAATTTTTATCATTTTTTCAAAAAAAGCAAAGGGGGTAGTCCATGGTAATTTTCGGCCATAACTTAAATCCTTTTTGGTCATAACTTGTTAAGTTTTGAAGATATCGACTTGATTTCTATTTTGTTGAATAGAGAAACGTATTGGCTTTAATTAGAATTCTTTTTTCTGCGGATAGTGCGAAAAAAAATTTTTATCATTTTTTCAAAAAAAGCAAAGGGGGTAGTCCATGGTAATTTTCGGCCATAACTTCCATCCTTTTTAGTCATAACTTGCTCAGTTTTCAAGATATCGACTTGATTTCTATTTTGTTGAATAGAGAAACGTATTGGCTTTAATTAGAATTCTTAATTCTGCGGATAGTGCGAAAAAAAATTTTTATCATTTTTTTAAAAAAAAGCAAAGGGGGTAGTCCATGGTAATTTTCGGCCATAACTTCCATCCTTTTTAGTCATAACTTGCTCAGTTTTCAAGATATCGACTTGATTTCTATTTTGTTGAATAGAGAAACGTATTGGCTTTAATTAGAATTCTTAATTCTGCGGATAGTGCGAAAAAAAATTTTTATCATTTTTTCAAAAAAAGCAAAGGGGGTAGTCCATGGTAATTTGAGGCCATAACTTCCATCCTTTTTAGTCATAACTTGCTCAGTTTTCAAGATATCGACTTGATTTCTATTTTGTTGAATAGAGAAACGTATTGGCTTTAATTAGAATTCTTTTTTCTGCGGATAGTGCGAAAAAAATTTTTTATCATTTTTTCAAAAAAAGCAAAGGGTAATTTTCGGCCATAACTTAAATCCTTTTTGGTCATAACTTGTTAAGTTTTGAAGATATCGACTTGATTTCTATTTTGTTGAATAGAGAAACGTATTGGCTTTAATTAGAATTCTTTTTTCTGCGGATAGTGCGAAAAAAAATTTTTATCATTTTTTCAAAAAAAGCAAAGGGGGTAGTCCATGGTAATTTGAGGCCATAACTTCCATCCTTTTTAGTCATAACTTGCTCAGTTTTCAAGATATCGACTTGATTTCTATTTTGTTGAATAGAGAAACGTATTGGCTTTAATTAGAATTCTTTTTTCTGCGGATAGTGCGAAAAAAATTTTTTATCATTTTTTCAAAAAAAGCAAAGGGGGTAGTCCATGGTAATTTGAGGCCATAACTTCCATCCTTTTTAGTCATAACTTGCTCAGTTTTCAAGATATCGACTTGATTTCTATTTTGTTGAATAGAGAAACGTATTGGCTTTAATTAGAATTCTTTTTTCTGCGGATAGTGCGAAAAAAATTTTTTATCATTTTTTCAAAAAAAGCAAAGGGCGTAGTCCATGGTAATTTTCGGCCATAACTTAAATCTTTTTTAGTCATAACTTGCTCAGTTTTTAAGATATCGACTTGATTTCTATTTTGTTGAATAGAGAAACGTATTGGCTTTAATTAGAATTCTTTTTTCTGCGGATAGTGCGAAAAAAAATTTTTATCATTTTTTCAAAAAAAGCAAAGGGGGTAGTCCATGGTAATTTTCGGCCATAACTTCCATCCTTTTTAGTCATAACTTGTTAAGTTTTGAAGATATCGACTTGATTTCTATTTTGTTGAATAGAGAAACGTATTGGCTTTAATTAGAATTCTTTTTTCTGCGGATAGTGCGAAAAAAAATTTTTATCATTTTTTCAAAAAAAGCAAAGGGGGTAGTCCATGGTAATTTGAGGCCATAACTTCCATCCTTTTTAGTCATAACTTGCTCAGTTTTCAAGATATCGACTTGATTTCTATTTTGTTGAATAGAGAAACGTATTGGCTTTAATTAGAATTCTTTTTTCTGCGGATAGTGCGAAAAAAAATTTTTATCATTTTTTCAAAAAAAGCAAAGGGGGTAGTCCATGGTAATTTTCGGCCATAACTTCCATCCTTTTTAGTCATAACTTACTCAGTTTTCAAGATATCGACTTGATTTCTATTTTGTTGAATAGAGAAACGTATTGGCTTTAATTAGAATTCTTAATTCTGCGGATAGTGCGAAAAAATTTTTTTATCATTTTTTCAAAAAAAGCAAAGGGGGTAGTCCATGGTAATTTGAGGCCATAACTTCCATCCTTTTTAGTCATAACTTGCTCAGTTTTCAAGATATCGACTTGATTTCTATTTTGTTGAATAGAGAAACGTATTGGCTTTAATTAGAATTCTTTTTTCTGCGGATAGTGCGAAAAAAAATTTTTATCATTTTTTCAAAAAAAGCAAAGGGGGTAGTCCATGGTAATTTTCGGCCATAACTTAAATCCTTTTTGGTCATAACTTGTTAAGTTTTGAAGGTATCGACTTGATTTCTATTTTGTTGAATAGAGAAACGTATTGGCTTTAATTAGAATTCTTAATTCTGCGGATAGTGCGAAAAAAAATTTTTATCATTTTTTCAAAAAAAGCAAAGGGGGTAGTCCATGGTAATTTTCGGCCATAACTTCCATCTTTTTTGGTCATAACTTGCTCAGTTTTTAAGATATCGACTTGATTTCTATTTTGTTGAATAGAGAAACGTATTGGCTTTAATTAGAATTCTTAATTCTGCGGATAGTGCGAAAAAAAATTTTTATCATTTTTTCAAAAAAAGCAAAGGGGGTAGTCCATGGTAATTTTCGGCCATAACTTAAATCCTTTTTGGTCATAACTTGTTAAGTTTTGAAGGTATCGACTTGATTTCTATTTTGTTGAATAGAGAAACGTATTGGCTTTAATTAGAATTCTTAATTCTGCGGATAGTGCGAAAAAAAATTTTTATCATTTTTTCAAAAAAAGCAAAGGGGGTAGTCCATGGTAATTTTCGGCCATAACTTCCATCTTTTTTGGTCATAACTTGCTCAGTTTTTAAGATATCGACTTGATTTCTATTTTGTTGAATAGAGAAACGTATTGGCTTTAATTAGAATTCTTAATTCTGCGGATAGTGCGAAAAAAAATTTTTATCATTTTTTCAAAAAAAGCAAAGGGGGTAGTCCATGGTAATTTTCGGCCATAACTTAAATCCTTTTTGGTCATAACTTGTTAAGTTTTGAAGATATCGACTTGATTTCTATTTTGTTGAATAGAGAAACGTATTGGCTTTAATTAGAATTCTTTTTTCTGCGGATAGTGCGAAAAAAAATTTTTATCATTTTTTCAAAAAAAGCAAAGGGGGTAGTCCATGGTAATTTTCCGCCATAACTTCCATCCTTTTTAGTCATAACTTGTTAAGTTTTGAAGATATCCACTTGATTTTTATTTTGTTGAATAGAGAAACGTATTGGCTTTAACTAGAATTCTTTTTTCTGCGGATAGTGCGAAAAAAAGTTTTTATCATTTTTTTAAAAAAAGCAAAGGGGGAAGTCCCTGGTAATTTTCGGCCATAACTTCCATCCTTTTTAGTCATAACTTACTCAGTTTTCAAGATATCGACTTGATTTCTATTTTGTTGAATAGAGAAACGTATTGGCTTTAATTAGAATTCTTTTTTCTGCGGATAGTGCGAAAAAAAAATTTTATCATTTTTTCAAAAAAAGCAAAGGGGGTAGTCCATGGTAATTTTCGGCCATAACTTCCATCTTTTTTGGTCATAACTTGCTCAGTTTTTAAGATATCGACTTGATTTCTATTTTGTTGAATAGAGAAACGTATTGGCTTTAATTAGAATTCTTTTTTCTGCGGATAGTGCGAAAAAAAATTTTTATCATTTTTTCAAAAAAAGCAAAGGGGGTAGTCCATGGTAATTTTCGGCCATAACTTAAATCCTTTTTGGTCATAACTTGTTAAGTTTTGAAGATATCGACTTGATTTCTATTTTGTTGAATAGAGAAACGTATTGGCTTTAATTAGAATTCTTTTTTCTGCGGATAGTGGGAAAAAAAATTTTTATCATTTTTTCAAACATTTTTTCAAAAAAAGCAAAGGGGGTAGTCCATGGTAATTTTCGGCCATAACTTCCATCCTTTTTAGTCATAACTTGCTCAGTTTTCAAGATATCGACTTGATTTTTATTTTGTTGAATAGAGAAACGTATTGGCTTTAATTAGAATTCTTTTTTCTGCGGATAGTGCGAAAAAATTTTTTTATAATTTTTTCAAAAAAAGCAAAGGGGGTAGTCCATGGTAATTTTCGGCCATAACTTAAATCTTTTTTGGTCATAACTTGTTAAGTTTTGAAGATATCGACTTGATTTCTATTTTGTTGAATAGAGAAACGTATTGGCTTTAACTAGAATTCTTTTTTCTGCGGATAGTGCGAAAAAAATTTTTTATCATTTTTTCAAAAAAAGCAAAGGGGGTAGTCCATGGTAATTTTCGGCCATAACTTCCATCCTTTTTGGTCATAACTTGCTAAGTTTTGAAGATATCGACTTGATTTCTATTTGTTGAATAGAGAAGCGTATTGGCTTTAATTAGAATTCTTTTTTCTGCGGATAGTGCGAAAAAAATTTTTATCATTTTTTCAAAAAAAGCAAAGGGGGTAGTCCATGGTAATTTTCGGCCATAACTTCCATCCTTTTTGGTCATAACTTGCTAAGTTTTGAAGATATCGACTTGATTTCTATTTTGTTGAATAGAGAAGCGTATTGGCTTTAATTAGAATTCTTTTTTCTGCGGATAGTGCGAAAAATTTTTTTTATCATTTTTTCAAAAAAAGCAAAGGGGGTAGTCCATGGTAATTTTCGGAATAACTTCCATCCTTTTTGGTCATAACTTGCTCAGTTTTCAATATATCGACTTGATTTCTATTTTGTTGAATAGAGAAACGTATTGGCTTTAATTAGAATTCTTTTTCTGCGGATAGTGCGAAAAAAATTTTTTATCATTTTTCAAAAAAAGCAAAGGGGGTAGTCCATGGTAATTTTCGGCCATAACTTCCATCCTTTTTAGTCATAACTTGCTCAGTTTTCAAGATATCGACTTGATTTTTATTTTGTTGAATAGAGAAACGTATTGGCTTTAATTAGAATTCTTTTTTCTGCGGATAGTGCGAAAAAATTTTTTTATAATTTTTTCAAAAAAAGCAAAGGGGGTAGTCCATGGTAATTTTCGGCCATAACTTAAATCTTTTTGGTCATAACTTGTTAAGTTTTGAAGATATCGACTTGATTTCTATTTTGTTGAATAGAGAAACGTATTGGCTTTAACTAGAATTCTTTTTTCTGCGGATAGTGCGAAAAAAAGTTTTTATCATTTTTTCAAAAAAAGCAAAGGGGGAAGTCCCTGGTAATTTTCGGCCATAACTTCCATCCTTTTTAGTCATAACTTGCTCAGTTTTCAAGATATCTACTTGATTTCTATTTTGTTGAATAGAGAAGCGTATTGGCTTTAATTAGAATTCTTTTTTCTGCGGATAGTGCGAAAAAAAATTTTTATCATTTTTTCAAAAAAAGCAAAGGGGGTAGTCCATGGTAATTTTCGGCCATAACTTCCATCCTTTTTGGTCATAACTTGCTAAGTTTTGAAGATATCGACTTGATTTCTATTTTGTTGAATAGAGAAGCGTATTGGCTTTAATTAGAATTCTTTTTTCTGCGGATAGTGCGAAAAAAAATTTTTATCATTTTTTCAAAAAAAGCAAAGGGGGTAGTCCATGGTTATTTTCGGCCATAACTTCCATCCTTTTTGGTCATAACTTGCTAAGTTTTGAAGATATCGACTTGATTTCTATTTTGTTGAATAGAGAAGCGTATTGGCTTTAATTAGAATTCTTTTTTCTGCGGATAGTGCGAAAAATTTTTTTTATCATTTTTTCAAAAAAAGCAAAGGGGTAGTCCATGGTAATTTTCGGCCATAACTTCCATCCTTTTTGGTCATAACTTGCTCAGTTTTCAATATATCGACTTGATTTCTATTTTGTTGAATAGAGAAACGTATTGGCTTTAATTAGAATTCTTTTTTCTGCGGATAGTGCGAAAAAAATTTTTATCATTTTTTCAAAAAAAGCAAAGGGGGTAGTCCATGGTAATTTTCGGCCATAACTTCCATCCTTTTTGGTCATAACTTGCTCAGTTTTCAAGATATCTACTTGATTTCTATTTTGTTGAATAGAGAAGCGTATTGGCTTTAATTAGAATTCTTTTTTCTGCGGATAGTGCGAAAAAAATTTTTATCATTTTTTCAAAAAAAGCAAAGGGGGTAGTCCATGGTAATTTGAGGCCATAACTTCCATCCTTTTTAGTCATAACTTGCTAAGTTTTGAAGATATCGACTTGATTTCTATTTTGTTGAATAGAGAAACGTATTGGCTTTAATTAGAATTCTTTTTCTGCGGATAGTGCGAAAAAATTTTTTTATCATTTTTTCAAAAAAAGCAAAGGGGGTAGTCCATGGTAATTTGAGGCCATAACTTCCATCCTTTTTAGTCATAACTTGCTCAGTTTTCAAGATATCGACTTGATTTCTATTTTGTTGAATAGAGAAACGTATTGGCTTTAATAAGAATTCTTTTTCTGCGGATAGTGCGAAAAAAAATTTTTTTATCATTTTTTCAAAAAAAGCAAAGGGGGTAGTCCATGGTAATTTTCGGCCATAACTTCCATCCTTTTTAGTCATAACTTGCTCAGTTTTCAAGATATCGACTTGATTTCTATTTTGTTGAATAGAGAAAGGTATTGGCTTTAATTAGAATTCTTTTTTCTGCGGATAGTGCGAAAAAAAATTTTTATCATTTTTTCAAAAAAAGCAAAGGGGGTAGTCCATGGTAATTTTCGGCCATAACTTCCATCCTTTTTGGTCATAACTTGCTCAGTTTTCAAGATATCGACTTGATTTCTATTTTGTTGAATAGAGAAACGTATTGGCTTTAATTAGAATTCTTTTTTCTGCGGATAGTGCAAAAAAAAATTTTTATCATTTTTTCAAAAAAAGCAAAGGGGGTAGTCCATGGTAATTTTCGGCCATAACTTCCATCCTTTTTGGTCATAACTTGCTCAGTTTTCAATATATCGACTTGATTTCTATTTTGTTGAATAGAGAAACGTATTGGCTTTAATTAGAATTCTTTTTTCTGCGGATAGTGCGAAAAAAAATGTTTATCATTTTTTCAAAAGAAGCAAAGGGGGTAGTCCAGGTAATTTTCGGCCATAACTTCCATCCTTTTTAGTCATAACTTGCTCAGTTTTCAAGATATCGACTTGATTTCTATTTTGTTGAATAGAGAAACGTATTGGCTTTAATTAGAATTCTTTTTTCTGCGGATAGTGCGAAAAAATTTTTTTTATCATTTTTTCAAAAAAAGCAAAGGGGGTAGTCCATGGTAATTTTCGGCCATAACTTCCATCCTTTTTGGTCATAACTTGCTCAGTTTTCAATATATCGACTTGATTTCTATTTTGTTGAATAGAGAAACGTATTGGCTTTAATTAGAATTCTTTTTTCTGCGGATAGTGCGAAAAAAATTTTTTATCATTTTTTCAAAAAAAGCAAAGGGGGTAGTCCATGGTAATTTTCGGCCATAACTTAAATCCTTTTTGGTCATAACTTGTTAAGTTTTGAAGATATCGACTTGATTTCTATTTTGTTGAATAGAGAAACGTATTGGCTTTAATTAGAATTCTTTTTTCTGCGGATAGTGCGAAAAAAATTTTTTATCATTTTTTCAAAAAAAGCAAAGGGGGTAGTCCATGGTAATTTTCGGCCATAACTTAAATCCTTTTTGGTCATAACTTGTTAAGTTTTGAAGATATCGACTTGATTTCTATTTTGTTGAATAGAGAAACGTATTGGCTTTAATTAGAATTCTTTTTTCTGCGGATAGTGCGAAAAAAAATTTTTATCATTTTTTCAAAAAAAGCAAAGGGGGTAGTCCATGGTAATTTTCGGCCATAACTTCCATCCTTTTTGGTCATAACTTGTTAAGTTTTGAAGATATCGACTTGATTTCTATTTTGTTGAATAGAGAAACGTATTGGCTTTAATTAGAATTCTTTTTTCTGCGGATAGTGCGAAAAAAAATTTTTATCATTTTTTCAAAAAAAGCAAAGGGGGTAGTCCATGGTAATTTTCGGCCATAACTTTCATCCTTTTTGGTCATAACTTGCTCAGTTTTCAATATATCGACTTGATTTCTATTTTGTTGAATAGAGAAACGTATTGGCTTTAATTAGAATTCTTTTTTCTGCGGATAGTGCGAAAAAAATTTTTTATCATTTTTTCAAAAAAAGCAAAGGGGGTAGTCCATGGTAATTTTCGGCCATAACTTCCATCCTTTTTAGTCATAACTTGCTCAGTTTTCAAGATATCGACTTGATTTCTATTTTGTTGAATAGAGAAACGTATTGGCTTTAATTAGAATTCTTTTTTCTGCGGATAGTGCGAAAAAAAATTTTTTATCATTTTTTCAAAAAAAGCAAAGGGGGTAGTCCATGGTAATTTTCGGCCATAACTTCCATCCTTTTTGGTCATAACTTGCTCAGTTTTCAATATATCGACTTGATTTCTATTTTGTTGAATAGAGAAACGTATTGGCTTTAATTAGAATTCTTTTTTCTGCGGATAGTGCGAAAAAAATTTTTTATCATTTTTTCAAAAAAAGCAAAGGGGGTAGTCCATGGTAATTTTCGGCCATAACTTCCATCCTTTTTGGTCATAACTTGCTCAGTTTTCAATATATCGACTTGATTTCTATTTTGTTGAATAGAGAAACGTATTGGCTTTAATTAGAATTCTTTTTTCTGCGGATAGTGCGAAAAAAAATTTTTTATCATTTTTTCAAAAAAAGCAAAGGGGGTAGTCCATGGTAATTTTCGGCCATAACTTCCATCTCTTTTGGTCATAACTTGCTCAGTTTTCAATATATCGACTTGATTTCTATTTTGTTGAATAGAGAAACGTATTGGCTTTAATTAGAATTCTTTTTTCTGCGGATAGTGCGAAAAAATTTTTTTATCATTTTTTCAAAAAAAGCAAAGGGGGTAGTCCATGGTAATTTTCGGCCATAACTTCCATCCTTTTTAGTCATAACTTGCTCAGTTTTCAAGATATCGACTTGATTTCTATTTTGTTGAATAGAGAAACGTATTGGCTTTAATTAGAATTCTAAATTCTGCGGATAGTGCGAAAAAAAATTTTTATCATTTTTTAAAAAAAAGCAAAGGGGGTAGTCCATGGTAATTTTCGGCCATAACTTCCATTCTTTTTAGTCATAACTTGCTCAGTTTTCAAGATATCGACTTGATTTCTATTTTGTTGAATAGAGAAACGTATTGGCTTTAATTAGAATTCTTTTTTCTGCAGATAGTGCGAAAAAAAATTTTTATCATTTTTTCAAAAAAAGCAAAGGGGGTAGTCCATGGTAATTTTCGGCCATAACTTCCATCCTTTTTGGTCATAACTTGTTAAGTTTTGAAGATATCGACTTGATTTCTATTTTGTTGAATAGAGAAACGTATTGGCTTTAATTAGAATTCTTTTTTCTGCGGATAGTGCGAAAAAAAATTTTTATCATTTTTTCAAAAAAAGCAAAGGGGGTAGTCCATGGTAATTTTCGGCCATAACTTCCATCCTTTTTGGTCATAACTTGCTCAGTTTTCAATATATCGACTTGATTTCTAGTTTGTTGAATAGAGAAACGTATTGGCTTTAATTAGAATTCTTTTTTCTGCGGATAGTGCGAAAAAATTTTTTTTATCATTTTTTCAAAAAAAGCAAAGGGGGTAGTCCATGGTAATTTTCGGCCATAACTTCCATCCCTTTTGGTCATAACTTGCTCAGTTTTCAATATATCGACTTGATTTCTATTTTGTTGAATAGAGAAACGTATTGGCTTTAATTAGAATTCTTTTTTCTGCGGATAGTGCGAAAAAAATTTTTTATCATTTTTTCAAAAAAAGCAAAGGGGGTAGTCCATGGTAATTTTCGGCCATAACTTCCATCCCTTTTGGTCATAACTTGCTCAGTTTTCAATATATCGACTTGATTTCTATTTTGTTGAATAGAGAAACGTATTGGCTTTAATTAGAATTCTTTTTTCTGCGGATAGTGCGAAAAAAATTTTTTATAATTTTTTCAAAAAAAGCAAAGGGGGTAGTCCATGGTAATTTTCGGCCATAACTTCCATCCTTTTTAGTCATAACTTGCTCAGTTTTCAAGATATCGACTTGATTTCTATTTTGTTGAATAGAGAAACGTATTGGCTTTAATTAGAATTCTTAATTCTGCGGATAGTGCGAAAAAAAATTTTTATCATTTTTTCAAAAAAAGCAAAGGGGGTAGTCCATGGTAATTTTCGGCCATAACTTCCATCCTTTTTAGTCATAACTTGCTCAGTTTTCAAGATATCGACTTGATTTCTATTTTGTTGAATAGAGAAACGTATTGGCTTTAATTAGAATTCTTTTTTCTGCGGATAGTGCGAAAAAAAATTTTTTATCATTTTTTCAAAAAAAGCAAAGGGGGTAGTCCATGGTAATTTTCGGCCATAACTTCCATCCTTTTTGGTCGTAACTTGCTCAGTTTTCAATATATCGACTTGATTTCTATTTTGTTGAATAGAGAAACGTATTGGCTTTAATTAGAATTCTTTTTTCTGCGGATAGTGCGAAAAAAAATTTTTATCATTTTTTCAAAAAAAGCAAAGGGGGTAGTCCATGGTAATTTTCGGCCATAACTTAAATCCTTTTTGGTCATAACTTGTTAAGTTTTGAAGATATCGACTTGATTTCTATTTTGTTGAATAGAGAAACGTATTGGCTTTAATTAGAATTCTTTTTTCTGCGGATAGTGCGAAAAATTTTTTTTATCATTTTTTCAAAAAAAGCAAAGGGGGTAGTCCATGGTAATTTTCGGCCATAACTTCCATCTTTTTTGGTCATAACTTGCTCAGTTTTTAAGATATCGACTTGATTTCTATTTTGTTGAATAGAGAAACGTATTGGCTTTAATTAGAATTCTTTTTTCTGCGGATAGTGCGAAAAAAAATTTTTTTATCATTTTTTCAAAAAAAGCAAAGGGGGTAGTCCATGGTAATTTTCGGCCATAACTTCCATCCTTTTTGGTCGTAACTTGCTCAGTTTTCAATATATCGACTTGATTTCTATTTTGTTGAATAGAGAAACGTATTGGCTTTAATTAGAATTCTTTTTTCTGCGGATAGTGCGAAAAAAAATTTTTTATCATTTTTTCAAAAAAAGCAAAGGGGGTAGTCCATGGTAATTTTCGGCCATAACTTCCATCCCTTTTGGTCATAACTTGCTCAGTTTTCAATATATCGACTTGATTTCTATTTTGTTGAATAGAGAAACGTATTGGCTTTAATTAGAATTCTTTTTTCTGCGGATAGTGCGAAAAAAAATTTTTTATCATTTTTTCAAAAAAAGCAAAGGGGGTAGTCCATGGTAATTTTCGTCCATAACTTCCATCCTTTTTGGTCATAACTTGCTCAGTTTTCAAGATATCGACTTGATTTCTATTTTGTTGAATAGAGAAACGTATTGGCTTTAATTAGAATTCTTTTTTCTGCGGATAGTGCGAAAAAAATTTTTTTATCATTTTTTCAAAAAAAGCAAAGGGGGTAGTCCATGGTAATTTTCGGCCATAACTTCCATCTTTTTTGGTCATAACTTGCTCAGTTTTTAAGATATCGACTTGATTTCTATTTTGTTGAATAGAGAAACGTATTGGCTTTAATTAGAATTCTTTTTTCTGCGGATAGTGCGAAAAAAAATGTTTATCATTTTTTCAAAAAAAGCAAAGGGGGTAGTCCAGGTAATTTTCGCGCAATAACTTATATCCTTTTTGGTCATAACTTGTTAAGTTTTGAAGATATCGACTTGATTTCTATTTTGTTGAATAGAGAAACGTATTGGCTTTAATTAGAATTCTTTTTTCTGCGGATAGTGCGAAAAAATTTTTTTATCATTTTTTCAAAAAAAGCAAAGGGGGTAGTCCATGGTAATTTTCGGCCATAACTTCCATCCCTTTTGGTCATAACTTGCTCAGTTTTCAATATATCGACTTGATTTCTATTTTGTTGAATAGAGAAACGTATTGGCTTTAATTAGAATTCTTTTTTCTGCGGATAGTGCGAAAAAAAATTTTTATCATTTTTTCAAAAAAAGCAAAGGGGGTAGTCCATGGTAATTTTCGGCCATAACATCCATCCTTTTTAGTCAGAACTTGCTCAGTTTTCAAGATATCGACTTGATTTCTATTTTGTTGAATAGAGAAACGTATTGGCTTTAATTAGAATTCTTTTTTCTGCGGATAGTGCGAAAAAAAATTTTTATCATTTTTTCAAAAAAAGCAAAGGGGGTAGTCCATGGTAATTTTCGGCCATAACTTCCATCCTTTTTGGTCATAACTTGTTAAGTTTTGAAGATATCGACTTGATTTCTATTTTGTTGAATAGAGAAACGTATTGGCTTTAATTAGAATTCTTTTTTCTGCGGATAGTGCGAAAAAAAATTTTTATCATTTTTTCAAAAAAAGCAAAGGGGGTAGTCCATGGTAATTTTCGGCCATAACTTCCATCCTTTTTGGTCATAACTTGTTAAGTTTTGAAGATATCGACTTGATTTCTATTTTGTTGAATAGAGAAACGTATTGGCTTTAACTAGAATTCTTTTTTCTGCGGATAGTGCGAAAAAAAATTTTTTATCATTTTTTCAAAAAAAGCAAAGGGGGTAGTCCATGGTAATTTTCGGCCATAACTTCCATCCCTTTTGGTCATAACTTGCTCAGTTTTCAATATATCGACTTGATTTCTATTTTGTTGAATAGAGAAACGTATTGGCTTTAATAAGAATTCTTTTTTCTGCGGATAGTGCGAAAAAAAATTTTTATCATTTTTTCAAAAAAAGCAAAGGGGGTAGTCCATGGTAATTTTCGGCCATAACTTCCATCCTTTTTAGTCATAACTTGCTCAGTTTTCAAGATATCGACTTGATTTTTATTTTGTTGAATAGAGAAACGTATTGGCTTTAATTAGAATTCTTTTTTCTGCGGATAGTGCGAAAAAATTTTTTTATCATTTTTTCAAAAAAAGCAAAGGGGGTAGTCCATGGTAATTTTCGGCCATAACTTAAATCTTTTTTGGTCATAACTTGTTAAGTTTTGAAGATATCGACTTGATTTCTATTTTGTTGAATAGAGAAACGTATTGGCTTTAATTAGAATTCTTTTTTCTGCGGATAGTGCGAAAAAAAATGTTTATCATTTTTTCAAAACAAGCAAAGGGGGTAGTCCAGGTAATTTTCGGCCATAACTTCCATCCTTTTTAGTCATAACTTGCTCAGTTTTCAAGATATCGACTTGATTTCTATTTTGTTGAATAGAGAAACGTATTGGCTTTAATTAGAATTCTTTTTTCTGCGGATAGTGCGAAAAAAAATTTTTTATCATTTTTTCAAAAAAAGCAAAGGGGGTAGTCCATGGTAATTTTCGGCCATAACTTCCATCCCTTTTGGTCATAACTTGCTCAGTTTTCAATATATCGACTTGATTTCTATTTTGTTGAATAGAGAAACGTATTGGCTTTAATTAGAATTCTTTTTTCTGCGGATAGTGCGAAAAAAATTTTTTATCATTTTTTCAAAAAAAGCAAAGGGGGTAGTCCATGGTAATTTTCGGCCATAACTTCCATCCTTTTTAGTCATAACTTGCTCAGTTTTCAAGATATTGACTTGATTTCTATTTTGTTGAATAGAGAAACATATTGGCTTTAATTAGAATTCTTTTTTCTGCGGATAGTGCGAAAAAAAATTTTTTATCATTTTTTCAAAAAAAGCAAAGGGGGTAGTCCATGGTAATTTTCGGCCATAACTTCCATCCTTTTTGGTCATAACTTGCTCAGTTTTCAATATATCGACTTGATTTCTATTTTGTTGAATAGAGAAACGTATTGGCTTTAATTAGAATTCTTTTTTCTGCGGATAGTGCGAAAAAAATTTTTTATCATTTTTTCAAAAAAAGCAAAGGGGGTAGTCCATGGTAATTTTCGGCCATAACTTCCATCCCTTTTGGTCATAACTTGCTCAGTTTTCAATATATCGACTTGATTTCTATTTTGTTGAATAGAGAAACGTATTGGCTTTAATTAGAATTCTTTTTTCTGCGGATAGTGCGAAAAAAAATTTTTATCATTTTTTCAAAAAAAGCAAAGGGGGTAGTCCATGGTAATTTTCGGCCATAACATCCATCCTTTTTAGTCAGAACTTGCTCAGTTTTCAAGATATCGACTTGATTTCTATTTTGTTGAATAGAGAAACGTATTGGCTTTAATTAGAATTCTTTTTTCTGCGGATAGTGCGAAAAAAAATTTTTATCATTTTTTCAAAAAAAGCAAAGGGGGTAGTCCATGGTAATTTTCGGCCATAACTTCCATCCTTTTTGGTCATAACTTGTTAAGTTTTGAAGATATCGACTTGATTTCTATTTTGTTGAATAGAGAAACGTATTGGCTTTAATTAGAATTCTTTTTTCTGCGGATAGTGCGAAAAAAAATTTTTATCATTTTTTCAAAAAAAGCAAAGGGGGTAGTCCATGGTAATTTTCGGCCATAACTTCCATCCTTTTTGGTCATAACTTGTTAAGTTTTGAAGATATCGACTTGATTTCTATTTTGTTGAATAGAGAAACGTATTGGCTTTAACTAGAATTCTTTTTTCTGCGGATAGTGCGAAAAAAAATTTTTATCATTTTTTCAAAAAAGCAAAGGGGGTAGTCCATGGTAATTTTCGGCCATAACTTCCATCCTTTTTGGTCATAACTTGCTCAGTTTTCAATATATCGACTTGATTTCTATTTTGTTGAATAGAGAAACGTATTGGCTTTAATTAGAATTCTTTTTTCTGCGGATAGTGCGAAAAAAAATTTTTTATCATTTTTTCAAAAAAAGCAAAGGGGGTAGTCCATGGTAATTTTCGGCCATAACTTCCATCCCTTTTGGTCATAACTTGCTCAGTTTTCAATATATCGACTTGATTTCTATTTTGTTGAATAGAGAAACGTATTGGCTTTAATTAGAATTCTTTTTTCTGCGGATAGTGCGAAAAAAAATTTTTATCATTTTTTCAAAAAAAGCAAAGGGGGTAGTCCATGGTAATTTTCGGCCATAACTTCCATCCTTTTTAGTCATAACTTGCTCAGTTTTCAAGATATCGACTTGATTTTTATTTTGTTGAATAGAGAAACGTATTGGCTTTAATTAGAATTCTTTTTTCTGCGGATAGTGCGAAAAAATTTTTTTATCATTTTTTCAAAAAAAGCAAAGGGGGTAGTCCATGGTAATTTTCGGCCATAACTTAAATCTTTTTTGGTCATAACTTGTTAAGTTTTGAAGATATCGACTTGATTTCTATTTTGTTGAATAGAGAAACGTATTGGCTTTAATTAGAATTCTTTTTTCTGCGGATAGTGCGAAAAAAAATGTTTATCATTTTTTCAAAACAAGCAAAGGGGGTAGTCCAGGTAATTTTCGGCCATAACTTCCATCCTTTTTAGTCATAACTTGCTCAGTTTTCAAGATATCGACTTGATTTCTATTTTGTTGAATAGAGAAACGTATTGGCTTTAATTAGAATTCTTTTTTCTGCGGATAGTGCGAAAAAAAATTTTTTATCATTTTTTCAAAAAAAGCAAAGGGGGTAGTCCATGGTAATTTTCGGCCATAACTTCCATCCCTTTTGGTCATAACTTGCTCAGTTTTCAATATATCGACTTGATTTCTATTTTGTTGAATAGAGAAACGTATTGGCTTTAATTAGAATTCTTTTTTCTGCGGATAGTGCGAAAAAAATTTTTTATCATTTTTTCAAAAAAAGCAAAGGGGGTAGTCCATGGTAATTTTCGGCCATAACTTCCATCCTTTTTAGTCATAACTTGCTCAGTTTTCAAGATATCGACTTGATTTCTATTTTGTTGAATAGAGAAACGTATTGGCTTTAATTAGAATTCTTAATTCTGCGGATAGTGCGAAAAAAAATTTTTATCATTTTTTAAAAAAAAGCAAAGGGGGTAGTCCATGGTAATTTTCGGCCATAACTTCCATCCTTTTTAGTCATAACTTGCTCAGTTTTCAAGATATCGACTTGATTTCTATTTTGTTGAATAGAGAAACGTATTGGCTTTAATTAGAATTCTTTTTTCTGCGGATAGTGCGAAAAAAAATTTTTTATCATTTTTTCAAAAAAAGCAAAGGGGGTAGTCCATGGTAATTTTCGGCCATAACTTCCATCCTTTTTGGTCATAACTTGCTCAGTTTTCAATATATCGACTTGATTTCTATTTTGTTGAATAGAGAAACGTATTGGCTTTAATTAGAATTCTTTTTTCTGCGGATAGTGCGAAAAAAATTTTTTATCATTTTTTCAAAAAAAGCAAAGAGGGTAGTCCATGGTAATTTTCGGCCATAACTTAAATCCTTTTTGGTCATAACTTGTTAAGTTTTGAAGATATCGACTTGATTTCTATTTTGTTGAATAGAGAAACGTATTGGCTTTAATTAGAATTCTTTTTTCTGCGGATAGTGCGAAAAAAAATTTTTATCATTTTTTCAAAAAAAGCAAAGGGGGTAGTCCATGTTAATTTTCGGCCATAACTTCCATCCTTTTTGGTCATAACTTGTTAAGTTTTGAAGATATCGACTTGATTTCTATTTTGTTGAATAGAGAAACGTATTGGCTTTAATTAGAATTCTTTTTTCTGCGGATAGTGCGAAAAAAATTTTTTATCATTTTTTCAAAAAAAGCAAAGGGTAGTCCATGGTAATTTTCGGCCATAACTTCCATCCTTTTTAGTCATAACTTGCTCAGTTTTCAAGATATCGACTTGATTTCTATTTTGTTGAATAGAGAAACGTATTGGCTTTAATTAGAATTCTTAATTCTGCGGATAGTGCGAAAAAAATTTTTTATCATTTTTTCAAAAAAAGCAAAGGGGGTAGTCCATGGTAATTTTCGGCCATAACTTCCATCCTTTTTAGTCATAACTTGCTCAGTTTTCAAGATATCGACTTGATTTCTATTTTGTTGAATAGAGAAACGTATTGGCTTTAATTAGAATTCTTTTTTCTGCGGATAGTGCGAAAAAAAATTTTTTATCATTTTTTCAAAAAAAGCAAAGGGGGTAGTCCATGGTAATTTTCGGCCATAACTTCCATCCTTTTTGGTCATAACTTGCTCAGTTTTCAATATATCGACTTGATTTCTATTTTGTTGAATAGAGAAACGTATTGGCTTTAATTAGAATTCTTTTTTCTGCGGATAGTGCGAAAAAAATTTTTTATCATTTTTTCAAAAAAAGCAAAGGGGGTAGTCCATGGTAATTTTCGGCCATAACTTCCATCCTTTTTAGTCATAACTTGCTCAGTTTTCAAGATATCGACTTGATTTCTATTTTGTTGAATAGAGAAACGTATTGGCTTTAATTAGAATTCTTTTTTCTGCGGATAGTGCGAAAAAAAATTTTTTATCATTTTTTCAAAAAAAGCAAAGGGGGTAGTCCATGGTAATTTTCGGCCATAACTTCCATCCTTTTTGGTCATAACTTGCTCAGTTTTCAATATATCGACTTGATTTCTATTTTGTTGAATAGAGAAACGTATTGGCTTTAATTAGAATTCTTTTTTCTGCGGATAGTGCGAAAAAAATTTTTTATCATTTTTTCAAAAAAAGCAAAGGGGGTAGTCCATGGTAATTTTCGGCCATAACTTCCATCCTTTTTAGTCATAACTTGCTCAGTTTTCAAGATATCGACTTGATTTCTATTTTGTTGAATAGAGAAACGTATTGGCTTTAATTAGAATTCTTTTTTCTGCGGATAGTGCGAAAAAAAATGTTTATCATTTTTTCAAAAAAAGCAAAGGGGGTAGTCCAGGTAATTTTCGGCCATAACTTCCATCCTTTTTAGTCATAACTTGCTAAGTTTTCAAGATATCGACTTGATTTTTTTTTTTTTGAATAGAGAAACGTATTGGCTTTAATTAGAATTCTTTTTTCTGCGGATAGTGCGAAAAAAAATTTTTATAATTTTTAAAAAAAAAAGCAAAGGGGGTAGTCCATGGTAATTTTCGGCCATAACTTCCATCCTTTTTAGTCATAACTTGCTCAGTTTTCAAGATATCGACTTGATTTCTATTTTGTTGAATAGAGAAACGTATTGGCTTTAATTAGAATTCTTTTTTCTGCGGATAGTGCGAAAAAAAATGTTTATCATTTTTTCAAAAAAAGCAAAGGGGGTAGTCCAGGTAATTTTCGGCCATAACTTCCATCCTTTTTGGTCATAACTTGTTAAGTTTTGAAGATATCGACTTGATTTCTATTTTGTTGAATAGAGAAACGTATTGGCTTTAATTAGAATTCTTTTTTCTGCGGATAGTGCGAAAAAAAATTTTTATAATTTTTAAAAAAAAAAGCAAAGGGGGTAGTCCATGGTAATTTTCGGCCATAACTTCCATCCTTTTTAGTCATAATTTGCTCAGTTTTCAAGATATCGACTTGATTTCTATTTTGTTGAATAGAGAAACGTATTGGCTTTAATTAGAATTCTTTTTTCTGCGGATAGTGCGAAAAAAAATTTTTATCATTTTTTCAAAAAAAGCAAAGGGGGTAGTTCATGGTAATTTTCGGCCATAACTTCCATCCTTTTTGGTCATAACTTGCTCAGTTTTCAATATATCGACTTGATTTCTATTTTGTTGAATAGAGAAACGTATTGGCTTTAATTAGAATTCTTTTTTCTGCGGATAGTGCGAAAAAAAATTTTTATCATTTTTTCAAAAAAAGCAAAGGGGGTAGTCCATGGTAATTTTCGGCCATAACTTAAATCCTTTTTGGTCATAACTTGTTAAGTTTTGAAGATATCGACTTGATTTCTATTTTGTTGAATAGAGAAACGTATTGGCTTTAATTAGAATTCTTTTTTCTGCGGATAGTGCGAAAAAAATTTTTTATCATTTTTTCAAAAAAAGCAAAGGGGGTAGTCCATGGTAATTTTCGGCCATAACTTCCATCCTTTTTGGTCATAACTTGTTAAGTTTTGAAGATATCGACTTGATTTCTATTTTGTTGAATAGAGAAACGTATTGGCTTTAACTAGAATTCTTTTTTCTGCGGATAGTGCGAAAAAAATTTTTTATCATTTTTTCAAAAAAAGCAAATGGGGTAGTCCATGGTAATTTTCGGCCATAACTTCCATCCTTTTTGGTCATAACTTGCTCAGTTTTCAATATATCGACTTGATTTCTATTTTGTTGAATAGAGAAACGTATTGGCTTTAATTAGAATTCTTTTTTCTGCGGATAGTGCGAAAAAAAATTTTTTATCATTTTTTCAAAAAAAGCAAAGGGGGTAGTCCATGGTAATTTTCGGCCATAACTTCCATCCCTTTTGGTCATAACTTGCTCAGTTTTCAATATATCGACTTGATTTCTATTTTGTTGAATAGAGAAACGTATTGGCTTTAATTAGAATTCTTTTTTCTGCGGATAGTGCGAAAAAAATTTTTTATCATTTTTTCAAAAAAAGCAAAGGGGGTAGTCCATGGTAATTTTCGGCCATAACTTCCATCCTTTTTAGTCATAACTTGCTCAGTTTTCAAGATATCGACTTTATTTCTATTTTGTTGAATAGAGAAACGTATTGGCTTTAATTAGAATTCTTAATTCTGCGGATAGTGCGAAAAAAAATTTTTATCATTTTTTCAAAAAAAGCAAAGGGGGTAGTCCATGGTAATTTTCGGCCATAACTTCCATCCTTTTTAGTCATAACTTGCTCAGTTTTCAAGATATCGACTTGATTTCTATTTTGTTGAATAGAGAAACGTATTGGCTTTAATTAGAATTCTTTTTTCTGCGGATAGTGCGAAAAAAAATTTTTTATCATTTTTTCAAAAAAAGCAAAGGGGGTAGTCCATGGTAATTTTCGGCCATAACTTCCATCCTTTTTGGTCATAACTTGCTCAGTTTTCAATATATCGACTTGATTTCTATTTTGTTGAATAGAGAAACGTATTGGCTTTAATTAGAATTCTTTTTTCTGCGGATAGTGCAAAAAAATTTTTTATCATTTTTTCAAAAAAAGCAAAGGGGGTAGTCCATGGTAATTTTCGGCCATAACTTCCATCCTTTTTAGTCATAATTTGCTCAGTTTTCAAGATATCGACTTGATTTCTATTTTGTTGAATAGAGAAACGTATTGGCTTTAATTAGAATTCTTAATTCTGCGGATAGTGCGAAAAAAAATTTTTATCATTTTTTCAAAAAAAAGCAAAGGGGGTAGTCCATGGTAATTTTCGGCCATAACTTCCATCCTTTTTGGTCATAACTTGCTCAGTTTTCAAGATATCGACTTGATTTCTATTTTGTTGAATAGAGAAACGTATTGGCTTTAATTGGAATTCTTTTTTCTGCGGATAGTGCGAAAAAAATTTTTTTATCATTTTTTCAAAAAAAGCAAAGGGGGTAGTCCATGGTAATTTTCGGCCATAACTTCCATCCTTTTTGGTCATAACTTGCTCAGTTTTCAATATATCGACTTGATTTCTATTTTGTTGAATAGAGAAACGTATTGGCTTTAATTAGAATTGTTTTTTCTGCGGATAGTGCGAAAAAAAATTTTTATAATTTTTAAAAAAAAAAGCAAAGGGGGTAGTCCATGGTAATTTTCGGCCATAACTTCCATCCTTTTTAGTCATAATTTGCTCAGTTTTCAAGATATCGACTTGATTTCTATTTTGTTGAATAGAGAAACGTATTGGCTTTAATTAGAATTCTTTTTTCTGCGGATAGTGCAAAAAAATTTTTTATCATTTTTTCAAAAAAAGCAAAGGGGGTAGTCCATGGTAATTTTCGGCCATAACTTCCATCCTTTTTAGTCATAATTTGCTCAGTTTTCAAGATATCGACTTGATTTCTATTTTGTTGAATAGAGAAACGTATTGGCTTTAATTAGAATTCTTTTTTCTGCGGATAGTGCGAAAAAAATTTTTATCATTTTTTCAAAAAAAGCAAAGGGGGTAGTTCATGGTAATTTTCGGCCATAACTTAAATCCTTTTTGGTCATAACTTGTTAAGTTTTGAAGATATCGACTTGATTTCTATTTTGTTGAATAGAGAAACGTATTGGCTTTAATTAGAATTCTTTTTTCTGCGGATAGTGCGAAAAAAAATTTTTATCATTTTTTCAAAAAAAGCAAAGGGGGTAGTCCATGGTAATTTGAGGCCATTACTTCCATCCTTTTTAGTCATAATTTGCTCAGTTTTCAAGATATCGACTTGATTTCTATTTTGTTGAATAGAGAAACGTATTGGCTTTAAATAGAATTCTTTTTTCTGCGGATAGTGCGAAAAAAATTTTTATCATTTTTTCAAAAAAAGCAAAGGGGGTAGTTCATGGTAATTTTCGGCCATAACTTAAATCCTTTTTGGTCATAACTTGTTAAGTTTTGAAGATATCGACTTGATTTCTATTTTGTTGAATAGAGAAACGTATTGGCTTTAATTAGAATTCTTTTTTCTGCGGATAGTGCGAAAAAAAATTTTTATCATTTTTTCAAAAAAAGCAAAGGGGGTAGTCCATGGTAATTTGAGGCCATAACTTCCATCCTTTTTAGTCATAACTTGCTCAGTTTTCAAGATATCGACTTGATTTTTATTTTGTTGAATAGAGAAACGTATTGGCTTTAATTAGAATTCTTTTTTCTGCGGATAGTGCGAAAAAAATTTTTTATCATTTTTTTCAAAAAAAGCAAAGGGGGTAGTCCATGGTAATTTTCGGCCATAACTTAAATCTTTTTTGGTCATAACTTGTTAAGTTTTGAAGATATCGACTTGATTTCTATTTTGTTGAATAAAGAAACGTATTGGCTTTAACTAGAATTCTTTTTTCTGCGGATAGTGCGAAAAAAAATGTTTATCATTTTTTCAAAAAAAGCAAAGGGGGTAGTCCAGGTAATTTTCGGCCATAACTTCCATCCTTTTTAGTCATAACTTGTTAAGTTTTGAAGATATCCACTTGATTTTTATTTTGTTGAATAGAGAAACGTATTGGCTTTAACTAGAATTCTTTTTTCTGCGGATAGTGCGAAAAAAAGTTTTTATCATTTTTTCAAAAAAAGCAAAGGGGGAAGTCCCTGGTAATTTTCGGCCATAACTTCCATCCCTTTTGGTCATAACTTGCTCAGTTTTCAATATATCGACTTGATTTCTATTTTGTTGAATAGAGAAACGTATTGGCTTTAATTAGAATTCTTTTTTCTGCGGATAGTGCGAAAAAAATTTTTTATCATTTTTTCAAAAAAAGCAAAGGGGGTAGTCCATGGTAATTTTCGGCCATAACTTCCATCCTTTTTAGTCATAACTTGCTCAGTTTTCAAGATATCGACTTGATTTCTATTTTGTTGAATAGAGAAACGTATTGGCTTTAATTAGAATTCTTTTTTCTGCGGATAGTGCGAAAAAAATTTTTTATCATTTTTTCAAAAAAAGCAAAGGGGGTAGTCCATGGTAATTTTCGGCCATAACTTAAATCCTTTTTGGTCATAACTTGTTAAGTTTTGAAGATATCGACTTGATTTCTATTTTGTTGAATAGAGAAACGTATTGGCTTTAATTAGAATTCTTTTTTCTGCGGATAGTGCGAAAAAAAATTTTTATCATTTTTTCAAAAAAAGCAAAGGGGGTAGTCCATGGTAATTTGAGGCCATAACTTCCATCCTTTTTAGTCATAACTTGCTCAGTTTTCAAGATATCGACTTGATTTCTATTTTGTTGAATAGAGAAACGTATTGGCTTTAACTAGAATTCTTTTTTCTGCGGATAGTGCGAAAAAAAGTTTTTATCATTATTTCAAAAAAAGCAAAGGGGGAAGTCCCTGGTAATTTTCGGCCATAACTTAAATCCTTTTTGGTCATAACTTGTTAAGTTTTGAAGATATCGACTTGATTTCTATTTTGTTGAATAGAGAAACGTATTGGCTTTAATTAGAATTCTTTTTTCTGCGGATAGTGCGAAAAAAAATTTTTATAATTTTTAAAAAAAAAGCAAAGGGGGTAGTCCATGGTAATTTTCGGCCATAACTTCCATCCTTTTTAGTCATAATTTGCTCAGTTTTGAAGATATCGACTTGATTTCTATTTTGTTGAATAGAGAAACGTATTGGCTTTAATTAGAATTCTTTTTTCTGCGGATAGTGCGAAAAAAAATTTTTTATCATTTTTTCAAAAAAAGCAAAGGGGGTAGTCCATGGTAATTTTCGGCCATAACTTCCATCTTTTTTGGTCATAACTTGCTCAGTTTTTAAGATATCGACTTGATTTCTATTTTGTTGAATAGAGAAACGTATTGGCTTTAATTAGAATTCTTTTTTCTGCGGATAGTGCGAAAAAAAATGTTTATCATTTTTTCAAAAAAAGCAAAGGGGGTAGTCCAGGTAATTTTCGGCCATAACTTAAATCCTTTTTGGTCATAACTTGTTAAGTTTTGAAGATATCGACTTGATTTCTATTTTGTTGAATAGAGAAACGTATTGGCTTTAATTAGAATTCTTTTTTCTGCGGATAGTGCGAAAAAAAATTTTTATAATTTTTAAAAAAAAAAGCAAAGGGGGTAGTCCATGGTAATTTTCGGCCATAACTTCCATCCTTTTTAGTCATAATTTGCTCAGTTTTCAAGATATCGACTTGATTTCTATTTTGTTGAATAGAGAAACGTATTGGCTTTAATTAGAATTCTTTTTTCTGCGGATAGTGCGAAAAAAAATTTTTATCATTTTTTCAAAAAAAGCAAAGGGGGTAGTTCATGGTAATTTTCGGCCATAACTTCCATCCTTTTTGGTCATAACTTGCTCAGTTTTCAATATATCGACTTGATTTCTATTTTGTTGAATAGAGAAACGTATTGGCTTTAATTAGAATTCTTTTTTCTGCGGATAGTGCGAAAAAAAATTTTTATCATTTTTTCAAAAAAAGCAAAGGGGGTAGTCCATGGTAATTTTCGGCCATAACTTAAATCCTTTTTGGTCATAACTTGTTAAGTTTTGAAGATATCGACTTGATTTCTATTTTGTTGAATAGAGAAACGTATTGGCTTTAATTAGAATTCTTTTTTCTGCGGATAGTGCGAAAAAAATTTTTTATCATTTTTTCAAAAAAAGCAAAGGGGGTAGTCCATGGTAATTTTCGGCCATAACTTCCATCCTTTTTAGTCATAATTTGCTCAGTTTTCAAGATATCGACTTGATTTCTATTTTGTTGAATAGAGAAACGTATTGGCTTTAACTAGAATTCTTTTTTCTGCGGATAGTGCGAAAAAAAATTTTTATCATTTTTTCAAAAAAAGCAAATGGGGTAGTCCATGGTAATTTTCGGCCATAACTTCCATCCTTTTTGGTCATAACTTGCTCAGTTTTCAATATATCGACTTGATTTCTATTTTGTTGAATAGAGAAACGTATTGGCTTTAATTAGAATTCTTTTTTCTGCGGATAGTGCGAAAAAAAATTTTTTATCATTTTTTCAAAAAAAGCAAAGGGGGTAGTCCATGGTAATTTTCGGCCATAACTTCCATCCCTTTTGGTCATAACTTGCTCAGTTTTCAATATATCGACTTGATTTCTATTTTGTTGAATAGAGAAACGTATTGGCTTTAATTAGAATTCTTTTTTCTGCGGATAGTGCGAAAAAATTTTTTTATCATTTTTTCAAAAAAAGCAAAGGGGGTAGTCCATGGTAATTTTCGGCCATAACTTCCATCCTTTTTAGTCATAACTTGCTCAGTTTTCAAGATATCGACTTTATTTCTATTTTGTTGAATAGAGAAACGTATTGGCTTTAATTAGAATTCTTAATTCTGCGGATAGTGCGAAAAAAAATTTTTATCATTTTTTCAAAAAAAGCAAAGGGGGTAGTCCATGGTAATTTTCGGCCATAACTTCCATCCTTTTTAGTCATAACTTGCTCAGTTTTCAAGATATCGACTTGATTTCTATTTTGTTGAATAGAGAAACGTATTGGCTTTAATTAGAATTCTTTTTTCTGCGGATAGTGCGAAAAAAAATTTTTTATCATTTTTTCAAAAAAAGCAAAGGGGGTAGTCCATGGTAATTTTCGGCCATAACTTCCATCCTTTTTGGTCATAACTTGCTCAGTTTTCAATATATCGACTTGATTTCTATTTTGTTGAATAGAGAAACGTATTGGCTTTAATTAGAATTCTTTTTTCTGCGGATAGTGCGAAAAAAAATTTTTATCATTTTTTCAAAAAAAGCAAAGGGGGTAGTCCATGGTAATTTTCGGCCATAACTTAAATCCTTTTTGGTCATAACTTGTTAAGTTTTGAAGATATCGACTTGATTTCTATTTTGTTGAATAGAGAAACGTATTGGCTTTAATTAGAATTCTTTTTTCTGCGGATAGTGCGAAAAAAATTTTTTATCATTTTTTCAAAAAAAGCAAAGGGGGTAGTCCATGGTAATTTTCGGCCATAACTTCCATCCTTTTTGGTCATAACTTGTTAAGTTTTGAAGATATCGACTTGATTTCTATTTTGTTGAATAGAGAAACGTATTGGCTTTAACTAGAATTCTTTTTTCTGCGGATAGTGCGAAAAAAAATTTTTATCATTTTTTCAAAAAAAGCAAATGGGGTAGTCCATGGTAATTTTCGGCCATAACTTCCATCCTTTTTGGTCATAACTTGCTCAGTTTTCAATATATCGACTTGATTTCTATTTTGTTGAATAGAGAAACGTATTGGCTTTAATTAGAATTCTTTTTTCTGCGGATAGTGCGAAAAAAAATTTTTTATCATTTTTTCAAAAAAAGCAAAGGGGGTAGTCCATGGTAATTTTCGGCCATAACTTCCATCCCTTTTGGTCATAACTTGCTCAGTTTTCAATATATCGACTTGATTTCTATTTTGTTGAATAGAGAAACGTATTGGCTTTAATTAGAATTCTTTTTTCTGCGGATAGTGCGAAAAAAATTTTTTATCATTTTTTCAAAAAAAGCAAAGGGGGTAGTCCATGGTAATTTTCGGCCATAACTTCCATCCTTTTTAGTCATAACTTGCTCAGTTTTCAAGATATCGACTTTATTTCTATTTTGTTGAATAGAGAAACGTATTGGCTTTAATTAGAATTCTTAATTCTGCGGATAGTGCGAAAAAAAATTTTTATCATTTTTTCAAAAAAAGCAAAGGGGGTAGTCCATGGTAATTTTCGGCCATAACTTCCATCCTTTTTAGTCATAACTTGCTCAGTTTTCAAGATATCGACTTGATTTCTATTTTGTTGAATAGAGAAACGTATTGGCTTTAATTAGAATTCTTTTTTCTGCGGATAGTGCGAAAAAAAATTTTTTATCATTTTTTCAAAAAAAGCAAAGGGGGTAGTCCATGGTAATTTTCGGCCATAACTTCCATCCTTTTTGGTCATAACTTGCTCAGTTTTCAATATATCGACTTGATTTCTATTTTGTTGAATAGAGAAACGTATTGGCTTTAATTAGAATTCTTTTTTCTGCGGATAGTGCGAAAAAAATTTTTTATCATTTTTTCAAAAAAAGCAAAGGGGGTAGTCCATGGTAATTTTCGGCCATAACTTAAATCCTTTTTGGTCATAACTTGTTAAGTTTTGAAGATATCGACTTGATTTCTATTTTGTTGAATAGAGAAACGTATTGGCTTTAATTAGAATTGTTTTTTCTGCGGATAGTGCGAAAAAAAATTTTTATAATTTTTAAAAAAAAAAGCAAAGGGGGTAGTCCATGGTAATTTTCGGCCATAACTTCCATCCTTTTTAGTCATAATTTGCTCAGTTTTCAAGATATCGACTTGATTTCTATTTTGTTGAATAGAGAAACGTATTGGCTTTAATTAGAATTCTTTTTTCTGCGGATAGTGCAAAAAAATTTTTTATCATTTTTTCAAAAAAAGCAAAGGGGGTAGTCCATGGTAATTTTCGGCCATAACTTCCATCCTTTTTAGTCATAATTTGCTCAGTTTTCAAGATATCGACTTGATTTCTATTTTGTTGAATAGAGAAACGTATTGGCTTTAATTAGAATTCTTTTTTCTGCGGATAGTGCGAAAAAAATTTTTATCATTTTTTCAAAAAAAGCAAAGGGGGTAGTTCATGGTAATTTTCGGCCATAACTTAAATCCTTTTTGGTCATAACTTGTTAAGTTTTGAAGATATCGACTTGATTTCTATTTTGTTGAATAGAGAAACGTATTGGCTTTAATTAGAATTCTTTTTTCTGCGGATAGTGCGAAAAAAAATTTTTATCATTTTTTCAAAAAAAGCAAAGGGGGTAGTCCATGGTAATTTGAGGCCATAACTTCCATCCTTTTTAGTCATAATTTGCTCAGTTTTCAAGATATCGACTTGATTTCTATTTTGTTGAATAGAGAAACGTATTGGCTTTAATTAGAATTCTTTTTTCTGCGGATAGTGCGAAAAAAATTTTTATCATTTTTTCAAAAAAAGCAAAGGGGGTAGTTCATGGTAATTTTCGGCCATAACTTAAATCCTTTTTGGTCATAACTTGTTAAGTTTTGAAGATATCGACTTGATTTCTATTTTGTTGAATAGAGAAACGTATTGGCTTTAATTAGAATTCTTTTTTCTGCGGATAGTGCGAAAAAAAATTTTTATCATTTTTTCAAAAAAAGCAAAGGGGGTAGTCCATGGTAATTTGAGGCCATAACTTCCATCCTTTTTAGTCATAACTTGCTCAGTTTTCAAGATATCGACTTGATTTTTATTTTGTTGAATAGAGAAACGTATTGGCTTTAATTAGAATTCTTTTTTCTGCGGATAGTGCGAAAAAAATTTTTTATCATTTTTTTCAAAAAAAGCAAAGGGGGTAGTCCATGGTAATTTTCGGCCATAACTTAAATCTTTTTTGGTCATAACTTGTTAAGTTTTGAAGATATCGACTTGATTTCTATTTTGTTGAATAGAGAAACGTATTGGCTTTAACTAGAATTCTTTTTTCTGCGGATAGTGCGAAAAAAAATGTTTATCATTTTTTCAAAAAAAGCAAAGGGGGTAGTCCAGGTAATTTTCGGCCATAACTTCCATCCTTTTTAGTCATAACTTGTTAAGTTTTGAAGATATCCACTTGATTTTTATTTTGTTGAATAGAGAAACGTATTGGCTTTAACTAGAATTCTTTTTTCTGCGGATAGTGCGAAAAAAAGTTTTTATCATTTTTTCAAAAAAAGCAAAGGGGGAAGTCCCTGGTAATTTTCGGCCATAACTTCCATCCCTTTTGGTCATAACTTGCTCAGTTTTCAATATATCGACTTGATTTCTATTTTGTTGAATAGAGAAACGTATTGGCTTTAATTAGAATTCTTTTTTCTGCGGATAGTGCGAAAAAAATTTTTTATCATTTTTTCAAAAAAAGCAAAGGGGGTAGTCCATGGTAATTTTCGGCCATAACTTCCATCCTTTTTAGTCATAACTTGCTCAGTTTTCAAGATATCGACTTGATTTCTATTTTGTTGAATAGAGAAACGTATTGGCTTTAATTAGAATTCTTTTTTCTGCGGATAGTGCGAAAAAAATTTTTTATCATTTTTTCAAAAAAAGCAAAGGGGGTAGTCCATGGTAATTTTCGGCCATAACTTAAATCCTTTTTGGTCATAACTTGTTAAGTTTTGAAGATATCGACTTGATTTCTATTTTGTTGAATAGAGAAACGTATTGGCTTTAATTAGAATTCTTTTTTCTGCGGATAGTGCGAAAAAATTTTTTTATCATTTTTTCAAAAAAAGCAAAGGGGGTAGTCCATGGTAATTTTCGGCCATAACTTCCATCCTTTTTAGTCATAACTTGCTCAGTTTTCAAGATATCGACTTGATTTCTATTTTGTTGAATAGAGAAACGTATTGGCTTTAATTAGAATTCTTTTTTCTGCGGATAGTGCGAAAAAAAATTTTTATCATTTTTTCAAAAAAAGCAAAGGGGGTAGTTCATGGTAATTTTCGGCCATAACTTAAATCCTTTTTGGTCATAACTTGTTAAGTTTTGAAGATATCGACTTGATTTCTATTTTGTTGAATAGAGAAACGTATTGGCTTTAATTAGAATTCTTAATTCTGCGGATAGTGCGAAAAAAAATTTTTATCATTTTTTCAAAAAAAGCAAAGGGGGTAGTCCATGGTAATTTGAGGCCATAACTTCCATCCTTTTTAGTCATAACTTGCTCAGTTTTCAAGATATCGACTTGATTTCTATTTTGTTGAATAGAGAAACGTATTGGCTTTAACTAGAATTCTTTTTTCTGCGGATAGTGCGAAAAAAAGTTTTTATCATTATTTCAAAAAAAGCAAAGGGGGAAGTCCCTGGTAATTTTCGGCCATAACTTAAATCCTTTTTGGTCATAACTTGTTAAGTTTTGAAGATATCGACTTGATTTCTATTTTGTTGAATAGAGAAACGTATTGGCTTTAATTAGAATTCTTTTTTCTGCGGATAGTGCGAAAAAAAATTTTTATAATTTTTAAAAAAAAAGCAAAGGGGGTAGTCCATGGTAATTTTCGGCCATAACTTCCATCCTTTTTAGTCATAATTTGCTCAGTTTTGAAGATATCGACTTGATTTCTATTTTGTTGAATAGAGAAACGTATTGGCTTTAATTAGAATTCTTTTTTCTGCGGATAGTGCGAAAAAAATTTTTTATCATTTTTTCAAAAAAAGCAAAGGGGGTAGTTCATGGTAATTTTCGGCCATAACTTAAATCCTTTTTGGTCATAACTTGTTAAGTTTTGAAGATATCGACTTGATTTCTATTTTGTTGAATAGAGAAACGTATTGGCTTTAACTAGAATTCTTTTTTCTGCGGATAGTGCGAAAAAAAGTTTTTATCATTTTTTCAAAAAAAGCAAAGGGGGAAGTCCCTGGTAATTTTCGGCCATAACTTAAATCTTTTTTGGTCATAACTTGTTAAGTTTTGAAGATATCGACTTGATTTCTATTTTGTTGAATAGAGAAACGTATTGGCTTTAACTAGAATTCTTTTTTCTGCGGATAGTGCGAAAAAAAATGTTTATCATTTTTTCAAAAAAAGCAAAGGGGGTAGTCCAGGTAATTTTCGGCCATAACTTCCATCCTTTTTAGTCATAACTTGTTAAGTTTTGAAGATATCCACTTGATTTTTATTTTGTTGAATAGAGAAACGTATTGGCTTTAACTAGAATTCTTTTTTCTGCGGATAGTGCGAAAAAATTTTTTTATCATTTTTTCAAAAAAAGCAAAGGGGGTAGTCCATGGTAATTTTCGGCCATAACTTCCATCCTTTTTAGTCATAATTTGCTCAGTTTTCAAGATATCGACTTGATTTCTATTTTGTTGAATAGAGAAACGTATTGGCTTTAATTAGAATTCTTTTTTCTGCGGATAGTGCGAAAAAAATTTTTATCATTTTTTCAAAAAAAGCAAAGGGGGTAGTTCATGGTAATTTTCGGCCATAACTTAAATCCTTTTTGGTCATAACTTGTTAAGTTTTGAAGATATCGACTTGATTTCTATTTTGTTGAATAGAGAAACGTATTGGCTTTAATTAGAATTCTTTTTTCTGCGGATAGTGCGAAAAAAAATTTTTATCATTTTTTCAAAAAAAGCAAAGGGGGTAGTCCATGGTAATTTGAGGCCATAACTTAAATCCTTTTTAGTCATAATTTGCTCAGTTTTCAAGATATCGACTTGATTTCTATTTTGTTGAATAGAGAAACGTATTGGCTTTAATTAGAATTCTTTTTTCTGCGGATAGTGCGAAAAAAATTTTTTATCATTTTTTCAAAAAAAGCAAAGGGGGTAGTCCATGGTAATTTTCGGCCATAACTTCCATCCTTTTTGGTCATAACTTGCTCAGTTTTCAAGATATCGACTTGATTTCTATTTTGTTGAATAGAGAAACGTATTGGCTTTAACTAGAATTCTTTTTTCTGCGGATAGTGCGAAAAAAAATGTTTATCATTTTTTCAAAAAAAGCAAAGGGGGTAGTCCAGGTAATTTTCGGCCATAACTTCCATCCTTTTTAGTCATAACTTGTTAAGTTTTGAAGATATCCACTTGATTTTTATTTTGTTGAATAGAGAAACGTATTGGCTTTAACTAGAATTCTTTTTTCTGCGGATAGTGCGAAAAAAAGTTTTTATCATTTTTTCAAAAAAAGCAAAGGGGGAAGTCCCTGGTAATTTTCGGCCATAACTTCCATCCCTTTTGGTCATAACTTGCTCAGTTTTCAATATATCGACTTGATTTCTATTTTGTTGAATAGAGAAACGTATTGGCTTTAATTAGAATTCTTTTTTCTGCGGATAGTGCGAAAAAAATTTTTTATCATTTTTTCAAAAAAAGCAAAGGGGGTAGTCCATGGTAATTTTCGGCCATAACTTCCATCCTTTTTAGTCATAACTTGCTCAGTTTTCAAGATATCGACTTGATTTCTATTTTGTTGAATAGAGAAACGTATTGGCTTTAATTAGAATTCTTTTTTCTGCGGATAGTGCGAAAAAAATTTTTTATCATTTTTTCAAAAAAAGCAAAGGGGGTAGTCCATGGTAATTTTCGGCCATAACTTAAATCCTTTTTGGTCATAACTTGTTAAGTTTTGAAGATATCGACTTGATTTCTATTTTGTTGAATAGAGAAACGTATTGGCTTTAATTAGAATTCTTTTTTCTGCGGATAGTGCGAAAAAATTTTTTTATCATTTTTTCAAAAAAAGCAAAGGGGGTAGTCCATGGTAATTTTCGGCCATAACTTCCATCCTTTTTAGTCATAACTTGCTCAGTTTTCAAGATATCGACTTGATTTCTATTTTGTTGAATAGAGAAACGTATTGGCTTTAATTAGAATTCTTTTTTCTGCGGATAGTGCGAAAAAAAATTTTTATCATTTTTTCAAAAAAAGCAAAGGGGGTAGTCCATGGTAATTTTCGGCCATAACTTCCATCCTTTTTAGTCATAACTTGCTCAGTTTTCAAGATATCGACTTGATTTCTATTTTGTTGAATAGAGAAACGTATTGGCTTTAATTAGAATTCTTAATTCTGCGGATAGTGCGAAAAAAAATTTTTATCATTTTTTCAAAAAAAGCAAAGGGGGTAGTCCATGGTAATTTGAGGCCATAACTTCCATCCTTTTTAGTCATAACTTGCTCAGTTTTCAAGATATCGACTTGATTTCTATTTTGTTGAATAGAGAAACGTATTGGCTTTAACTAGAATTCTTTTTTCTGCGGATAGTGCGAAAAAAAGTTTTTATCATTTTTTCAAAAAAAGCAAAGGGGGAAGTCCCTGGTAATTTTCGGCCATAACTTAAATCCTTTTTGGTCATAACTTGTTAAGTTTTGAAGATATCGACTTGATTTCTATTTTGTTGAATAGAGAAACGTATTGGCTTTAATTAGAATTCTTTTTTCTGCGGATAGTGCGAAAAAAAATTTTTATAATTTTTAAAAAAAAAGCAAAGGGGGTAGTCCATGGTAATTTTCGGCCATAACTTCCATCCTTTTTAGTCATAATTTGCTCAGTTTTCAAGATATCGACTTGATTTCTATTTTGTTGAATAGAGAAACGTATTGGCTTTAATTAGAATTCTTTTTTCTGCGGATAGTGCGAAAAAAATTTTTTATCATTTTTTCAAAAAAAGCAAAGGGGGTAGTTCATGGTAATTTTTGGCCATAACTTAAATCCTTTTTGGTCATAACTTGTTAAGTTTTGAAGATATCGACTTGATTTCTATTTTGTTGAATAGAGAAACGTATTGGCTTTAACTAGAATTCTTTTTTCTGCGGATAGTGCGAAAAAAAGTTTTTATCATTTTTTCAAAAAAAGCAGAGGGGGAAGTCCCTGGTAATTTTCGGCCATAACTTAAATCTTTTTTGGTCATAACTTGTTAAGTTTTGAAGATATCGACTTGATTTCTATTTTGTTGAATAGAGAAACGTATTGGCTTTAACTAGAATTCTTTTTTCTGCGGATAGTGCGAAAAAAAATGTTTATCATTTTTTCAAAAAAAGCAAAGGGGGTAGTCCAGGTAATTTTCGGCCATAACTTCCATCCCTTTTGGTCATAACTTGCTCAGTTTTCAATATATCGACTTGATTTCTATTTTGTTGAATAGAGAAACGTATTGGCTTTAATTAGAATTCTTTTTTCTGCGGATAGTGCGAAAAAAATTTTTTATCATTTTTTCAAAAAAAGCAAAGGGGGTAGTCCATGGTAATTTTCGGCCATAACTTCCATCCTTTTTAGTCATAACTTGCTCAGTTTTCAAGATATCGACTTGATTTCTATTTTGTTGAATAGAGAAACGTATTGGCTTTAATTAGAATTCTTTTTTCTGCGGATAGTGCGAAAAAAATTTTTTATCATTTTTTCAAAAAAAGCAAAGGGGGTAGTCCATGGTAATTTTCGGCCATAACTTAAATCCTTTTTGGTCATAACTTGTTAAGTTTTGAAGATATCGACTTGATTTCTATTTTGTTGAATAGAGAAACGTATTGGCTTTAATTAGAATTCTTTTTTCTGCGGATAGTGCGAAAAAAATTTTTTATCATTTTTTCAAAAAAAGCAAAGGGGGTAGTCCATGGTAATTTTCGGCCATAACTTCCATCCTTTTTAGTCATAACTTGCTCAGTTTTCAAGATATCGACTTGATTTCTATTTTGTTGAATAGAGAAACGTATTGGCTTTAATTAGAATTCTTTTTTCTGCGGATAGTGCGAAAAAAAATTTTTATCATTTTTTCAAAAAAAGCAAAGGGGGTAGTCCATGGTAATTTTCGGCCATAACTTCCATCCTTTTTAGTCATAACTTGCTCAGTTTTCAAGATATCGACTTGATTTCTATTTTGTTGAATAGAGAAACGTATTGGCTTTAATTAGAATTCTTTTTTCTGCGGATAGTGCGAAAAAAAATTTTTATCATTTTTTCAAAAAAAGCAAAGGGGGTAGTCCATGGTAATTTTCGGCCATAACTTCCATCCTTTTTAGTCATAACTTGCTCAGTTTTCAAGATATCGACTTGATTTCTATTTTGTTGAATAGAGAAACGTATTGGCTTTAATTAGAATTCTTTTTTCTGCGGATAGTGCGAAAAAAATTTTTTATCATTTTTTCAAAAAAAGCAAAGGGGGTAGTCCATGGTAATTTTCGGCCATAACTTTCATCTTTTTTGGTCATAACTTGCTCAGTTTTTAAGATATCGACTTGATTTCTATTTTGTTGAATAGAGAAACGTATTGGCTTTAATTAGAATTCTTTTTTCTGCGGATAGTGCGAAAAAAAATTTTTATCATTTTTTCAAAAAAGCAAAGGGGGTAGTCCATGGTAATTTTCGGCCATAACTTAAATCCTTTTTGGTCATAACTTGTTAAGTTTTGAAGATATCGACTTGATTTCTATTTTGTTGAATAGAGAAACGTGTTGGCTTTAACTAGAATTCTTTTTTCTGCGGATAGTGCGAAAAAAAATGTTTATCATTTTTTCAAAAAAAGCAAAGGGGGTAGTCCAGGTAATTTTCGGCCATAACTTCCATCCTTTTTAGTCATAACTTGTTAAGTTTTGAAGATATCCACTTGATTTTTATTTTGTTGAATAGAGAAACGTATTGGCTTTAACTAGAATTCTTTTTTCTGCGGATAGTGCGAAAAAAAGTTTTTATCATTTTTTCAAAAAAAGCAAAGGGGGAAGTCCCTGGTAATTTTCGGCCATAACTTCCATCCCTTTTGGTCATAACTTGCTCAGTTTTCAATATATCGACTTGATTTCTATTTTGTTGAATAGAGAAACGTATTGGCTTTAATTAGAATTCTTTTTTCTGCGGATAGTGCGAAAAAAATTTTTTATCATTTTTTCAAAAAAAGCAAAGGGGGTAGTCCATGGTAATTTTCGGCCATAACTTCCATCCTTTTTAGTCATAACTTGCTCAGTTTTCAAGATATCGACTTGATTTCTATTTTGTTGAATAGAGAAACGTATTGGCTTTAATTAGAATTCTTTTTTCTGCGGATAGTGCGAAAAAAATTTTTTATCATTTTTTCAAAAAAAGCAAAGGGGGT
Organism: Thelaira solivaga; assembly: GCA_947397855.1. NCBI lineage: Eukaryota > Metazoa > Arthropoda > Insecta > Diptera > Tachinidae > Thelaira > Thelaira solivaga. Next base: position 22,129,130 of record OX377612.1, on the reverse strand, counting down.
AGTCCATGGTAATTTTCGGCCATAACTTAAATCCTTTTTGGTCATAACTTGTTAAGTTTTGAAGATATCGACTTGATTTCTATTTTGTTGAATAGAGAAACGTATTGGCTTTAATTAGAATTCTTTTTTCTGCGGATAGTGCGAAAAAATTTTTTTATCATTTTTTCAAAAAAAGCAAAGGGGGTAGTCCATGGTAATTTTCGGCCATAACTTCCATCCTTTTTAGTCATAACTTGCTCAGTTTTCAAGATATCGACTTGATTTCTATTTTGTTGAATAGAGAAACGTATTGGCTTTAATTAGAATTCTTTTTTCTGCGGATAGTGCGAAAAAAAATTTTTATCATTTTTTCAAAAAAAGCAAAGGGGGTAGTCCATGGTAATTTTCGGCCATAACTTCCATCCTTTTTAGTCATAACTTGCTCAGTTTTCAAGATATCGACTTGATTTCTATTTTGTTGAATAGAGAAACGTATTGGCTTTAACTAGAATTCTTTTTTCTGCGGATAGTGCGAAAAAAAGTTTTTATCATTTTTTCAAAAAAAGCAAAGGGGGAAGTCCCTGGTAATTTTCGGCCATAACTTAAATCCTTTTTGGTCATAACTTGTTAAGTTTTGAAGATATCGACTTGATTTCTATTTTGTTGAATAGAGAAACGTATTGGCTTTAATTAGAATTCTTTTTTCTGCGGATAGTGCGAAAAAAAATTTTTATAATTTTTAAAAAAAAAGCAAAGGGGGTAGTCCATGGTAATTTTCGGCCATAACTTCCATCCTTTTTAGTCATAATTTGCTCAGTTTTTAAGATATCAACTTGATTTCTATTTTGTTGAATAGAGAAACGTATTGGCTTTAATTAGAATTCTTTTTTCTGCGGATAGTGCGAAAAAAATTTTTTATCATTTTTTCAAAAAAAGCAAAGGGGGTAGTTCATGGTAATTTTCGGCCATAACTTAAATCCTTTTTGGTCATAACTTGTTAAGTTTTGAAGATATCGACTTGATTTCTATTTTGTTGAATAGAGAAACGTATTGGCTTTAACTAGAATTCTTTTTTCTGCGGATAGTGCGAAAAAAAGTTTTTATCATTTTTTCAAAAAAAGCAAAGGGGGAAGTCCCTGGTAATTTTCGGCCATAACTTAAATCTTTTTTGGTCATAACTTGTTAAGTTTTGAAGATATCGACTTGATTTCTATTTTGTTGAATAGAGAAACGTATTGGCTTTAACTAGAATTCTTTTTTCTGCGGATAGTGCGAAAAAATTTTTTTATCATTTTTTCAAAAAAAGCAAAGGGGGTAAAGTTTTTATCATTTTTTCAAAAAAAGCAAAGGGGGAAGTCCCTGGTAATTTTCGGCCATAACTTCCATCCCTTTTGGTCATAACTTGCTCAGTTTTCAATATATCGACTTGATTTCTATTTTGTTGAATAGAGAAACGTATTGGCTTTAATTAGAATTCTTTTTTCTGCGGATAGTGCGAAAAAAATTTTTTATCATTTTTTCAAAAAAAGCAAAGGGGGTAGTCCATGGTAATTTTCGGCCATAACTTCCATCCTTTTTAGTCATAACTTGCTCAGTTTTCAAGATATCGACTTGATTTCTATTTTGTTGAATAGAGAAACGTATTGGCTTTAATTAGAATTCTTTTTTCTGCGGATAGTGCGAAAAAAATTTTTTATCATTTTTTCAAAAAAAGCAAAGGGGGTAGTCCATGGTAATTTTCGGCCATAACTTAAATCCTTTTTGGTCATAACTTGTTAAGTTTTGAAGATATCGACTTGATTTCTATTTTGTTGAATAGAGAAACGTATTGGCTTTAATTAGAATTCTTTTTTCTGCGGATAGTGCGAAAAAATTTTTTTATCATTTTTTCAAAAAAAACAAAGGGGGTAGTCCATGGTAATTTTCGGCCATAACTTCCATCCTTTTTAGTCATAACTTGCTCAGTTTTCAAGATATCGACTTGATTTCTATTTTGTTGAATAGAGAAACGTATTGGCTTTAATTAGAATTCTTTTTTCTGCGGATAGTGCGAAAAAAAATTTTTATCATTTTTTCAAAAAAAGCAAAGGGGGTAGTCCATGGTAATTTTCGGCCATAACTTCCATCCTTTTTAGTCATAACTTGCTCAGTTTTCAAGATATCGACTTGATTTCTATTTTGTTGAATAGAGAAACGTATTGGCTTTAATTAGAATTCTTAATTCTGCGGATAGTGCGAAAAAAATTTTTTATCATTTTTTCAAAAAAAGCAAAGGGGGTAGTCCATGGTAATTTGAGGCCATAACTTCCATCCTTTTTAGTCATAACTTGCTCAGTTTTCAAGATATCGACTTGATTTCTATTTTGTTGAATAGAGAAACGTATTGGCTTTAACTAGAATTCTTTTTTCTGCGGATAGTGCGAAAAAAAGTTTTTATCATTTTTTCAAAAAAAGCAAAGGGGGAAGTCCCTGGTAATTTTCGGCCATAACTTAAATCCTTTTTGGTCATAACTTGTTAAGTTTTGAAGATATCGACTTGATTTCTATTTTGTTGAATAGAGAAACGTATTGGCTTTAATTAGAATTCTTTTTTCTGCGGATAGTGCGAAAAAAAATTTTTATAATTTTTAAAAAAAAAGCAAAGGGGGTAGTCCATGGTAATTTTCGGCCATAACTTCCATCCTTTTTAGTCATAACTTGCTCAGTTTTCAAGATATCGACTTGATTTCTATTTTGTTGAATAGAGAAACGTATTGGCTTTAATTAGAATTCTTTTTTCTGCGGATAGTGCGAAAAAAATTTTTTATCATTTTTTCAAAAAAAGCAAAGGGGGTAGTCCATGGTAATTTTCGGCCATAACTTAAATCCTTTTTGGTCATAACTTGTTAAGTTTTGAAGATATCGACTTGATTTCTATTTTGTTGAATAGAGAAACGTATTGGCTTTAATTAGAATTCTTTTTTCTGCGGATAGTGCGAAAAAAAATTTTTATAATTTTTAAAAAAAAAGCAAAGGGGGTAGTCCATGGTAATTTTCGGCCATAACTTCCATCCTTTTTAGTCATAATTTGCTCAGTTTTCAAGATATCGACTTGATTTCTATTTTGTTGAATAGAGAAACGTATTGGCTTTAATTAGAATTCTTTTTTCTGCGGATAGTGCGAAAAAAATTTTTTATCATTTTTTCAAAAAAAGCAAAGGGGGTAGTTCATGGTAATTTTCGGCCATAACTTAAATCCTTTTTGGTCATAACTTGTTAAGTTTTGAAGATATCGACTTGATTTCTATTTTGTTGAATAGAGAAACGTATTGGCTTTAACTAGAATTCTTTTTTCTGCGGATAGTGCGAAAAAAAATGTTTATCATTTTTTCAAAAAAAGCAAAGGGGGTAGTCCAGGTAATTTTCGGCCATAACTTCCATCCCTTTTGGTCATAACTTGCTCAGTTTTCAATATATCGACTTGATTTCTATTTTGTTGAATAGAGAAACGTATTGGCTTTAATTAGAATTCTTTTTTCTGCGGATAGTGCGAAAAAAATTTTTTATCATTTTTTCAAAAAAAGCAAAGGGGGTAGTCCATGGTAATTTTCGGCCATAACTTCCATCCTTTTTAGTCATAACTTGCTCAGTTTTCAAGATATCGACTTGATTTCTATTTTGTTGAATAGAGAAACGTATTGGCTTTAATTAGAATTCTTTTTTCTGCGGATAGTGCGAAAAAAATTTTTTATCATTTTTTCAAAAAAAGCAAAGGGGGTAGTCCATGGTAATTTTCGGCCATAACTTAAATCCTTTTTGGTCATAACTTGTTAAGTTTTGAAGATATCGACTTGATTTCTATTTTGTTGAATAGAGAAACGTATTGGCTTTAATTAGAATTCTTTTTTCTGCGGATAGTGCGAAAAAATTTTTTTATCATTTTTTCAAAAAAAGCAAAGGGGGTACCATGGTAATTTTCGGCCATAACTTAAATCCTTTTTGGTCATAACTTGTTAAGTTTTGAAGATATCGACTTGATTTCTATTTTGTTGAATAGAGAAACGTATTGGCTTTAATTAGAATTCTTTTTTCTGCGGATAGTGCGAAAAAAAATTTTTATAATTTTTAAAAAAAAAGCAAAGGGGGTAGTCCATGGTAATTTTCGGCCATAACTTCCATCCTTTTTAGTCATAACTTGCTCAGTTTTCAAGATATCGACTTGATTTCTATTTTGTTGAATAGAGAAACGTATTGGCTTTAATTAGAATTCTTTTTTCTGCGGATAGTGCGAAAAAAATTTTTTATCATTTTTTCAAAAAAAGCAAAGGGGGTAGTCCATGGTAATTTTCGGCCATAACTTAAATCCTTTTTGGTCATAACTTGTTAAGTTTTGAAGATATCGACTTGATTTCTATTTTGTTGAATAGAGAAACGTATTGGCTTTAATTAGAATTCTTTTTTCTGCGGATAGTGCGAAAAAAAATTTTTATAATTTTTAAAAAAAAAGCAAAGGGGGTAGTCCATGGTAATTTTCGGCCATAACTTCCATCCTTTTTAGTCATAATTTGCTCAGTTTTCAAGATATCGACTTGATTTCTATTTTGTTGAATAGAGAAACGTATTGGCTTTAATTAGAATTCTTTTTTCTGCGGATAGTGCGAAAAAAATTTTTTATCATTTTTTCAAAAAAAGCAAAGGGGGTAGTTCATGGTAATTTTCGGCCATAACTTAAATCCTTTTTGGTCATAACTTGTTAAGTTTTGAAGATATCGACTTGATTTCTATTTTGTTGAATAGAGAAACGTATTGGCTTTAACTAGAATTCTTTTTTCTGCGGATAGTGCGAAAAAAAATGTTTATCATTTTTTCAAAAAAAGCAAAGGGGGTAGTCCAGGTAATTTTCGGCCATAACTTCCATCCCTTTTGGTCATAACTTGCTCAGTTTTCAATATATCGACTTGATTTCTATTTTGTTGAATAGAGAAACGTATTGGCTTTAATTAGAATTCTTTTTTCTGCGGATAGTGCGAAAAAAATTTTTTATCATTTTTTCAAAAAAAGCAAAGGGGGTAGTCCATGGTAATTTTCGGCCATAACTTCCATCCTTTTTAGTCATAACTTGCTCAGTTTTCAAGATATCGACTTGATTTCTATTTTGTTGAATAGAGAAACGTATTGGCTTTAATTAGAATTCTTTTTTCTGCGGATAGTGCGAAAAAAATTTTTTATCATTTTTTCAAAAAAAGCAAAGGGGGTAGTCCATGGTAATTTTCGGCCATAACTTAAATCCTTTTTGGTCATAACTTGTTAAGTTTTGAAGATATCGACTTGATTTCTATTTTGTTGAATAGAGAAACGTATTGGCTTTAATTAGAATTCTTTTTTCTGCGGATAGTGCGAAAAAATTTTTTTATCATTTTTTCAAAAAAAGCAAAGGGGGTACCATGGTAATTTTCGGCCATAACTTCCATCCTTTTTAGTCATAACTTGCTCAGTTTTCAAGATATCGACTTGATTTCTATTTTGTTGAATAGAGAAACGTATTGGCTTTAATTAGAATTCTTTTTTCTGCGGATAGTGCGAAAAAAAATTTTTTATCATTTTTTCAAAAAAAGCAAAGGGGGTAGTCCATGGTAATTTTCGGCCATAACTTCCATCCTTTTTGGTCATAACTTGCTCAGTTTTCAATATATCGACTTGATTTCTATTTTGTTGAATAGAGAAACGTATTGGCTTTAACTAGAATTCTTTTTTCTGCGGATAGTGCGAAAAAAAATGTTTATCATTTTTTCAAAAAAAGCAAAGGGGGTAGTCCAGGTAATTTTCGGCCATAACTTCCATCCCTTTTGGTCATAACTTGCTCAGTTTTCAATATATCGACTTGATTTCTATTTTGTTGAATAGAGAAACGTATTGGCTTTAATTAGAATTCTTTTTTCTGCGGATAGTGCGAAAAAAATTTTTTATCATTTTTTCAAAAAAAGCAAAGGGGGTAGTCCATGGTAATTTTCGGCCATAACTTCCATCCTTTTTAGTCATAACTTGCTCAGTTTTCAAGATATCGACTTGATTTCTATTTTGTTGAATAGAGAAACGTATTGGCTTTAATTAGAATTCTTTTTTCTGCGGATAGTGCGAAAAAAATTTTTTATCATTTTTTCAAAAAAAGCAAAGGGGGTAGTCCATGGTAATTTTCGGCCATAACTTAAATCCTTTTTGGTCATAACTTGTTAAGTTTTGAAGATATCGACTTGATTTCTATTTTGTTGAATAGAGAAACGTATTGGCTTTAATTAGAATTCTTTTTTCTGCGGATAGTGCGAAAAAATTTTTTTATCATTTTTTCAAAAAAAGCAAAGGGGGTAGTCCATGGTAATTTTCGGCCATAACTTCCATCCTTTTTAGTCATAACTTGCTCAGTTTTCAAGATATCGACTTGATTTCTATTTTGTTGAATAGAGAAACGTATTGGCTTTAATTAGAATTCTTTTTTCTGCGGATAGTGCGAAAAAAAATTTTTATCATTTTTTCAAAAAAAGCAAAGGGGGTAGTCCATGGTAATTTTCGGCCATAACTTCCATCCTTTTTAGTCATAACTTGCTCAGTTTTCAAGATATCGACTTGATTTCTATTTTGTTGAATAGAGAAACGTATTGGCTTTAATTAGAATTGTTTTTTCTGCGGATAGTGCGAAAAAAAATTTTTTATCATTTTTTCAAAAAAAGCAAAGGGGGTAGTCCATGGTAATTTTCGGCCATAACTTCCATCCTTTTTGGTCATAACTTGCTCAGTTTTCAATATATCGACTTGATTTCTATTTTGTTGAATAGAGAAACGTATTGGCTTTAATTAGAATTCTTTTTTCTGCGGATAGTGCGAAAAAAATTTTTTATCATTTTTTCAAAAAAAGCAAAGGGGGTAGTCCATGGTAATTTTCGGCCATAACTTAAATCCTTTTTGGTCATAACTTGTTAAGTTTTGAAGATATCGACTTGATTTCTATTTTGTTGAATAGAGAAACGTATTGGCTTTAATTAGAATTCTTTTTTCTGCGGATAGTGCGAAAAAAATTTTTTATCATTTTTTCAAAAAAGCAAAGGGGGTAGTCCATGGTAATTTTCGGCCATAACTTAAATCCTTTTTGGTCATAACTTGTTAAGTTTTGAAGATATCGACTTGATTTCTATTTTGTTGAATAGAGAAACGTATTGGCTTTAATTAGAATTCTTTTTTCTGCGGATAGTGCGAAAAAAAATTTTTATAATTTTTTAAAAAAAAGCAAAGGGGGTAGTCCATGGTAATTTTCGGCCATAACTTCCATCCTTTTTAGTCATAATTTGCTCAGTTTTCAAGATATCGACTTGATTTCTATTTTGTTGAATAGAGAAACGTATTGGCTTTAATTAGAATTCTTTTTTCTGCGGATAGTGCGAAAAAAATTTTTTATCATTTTTTCAAAAAAAGCAAAGGGGGTAGTTCATGGTAATTTTCGGCCATAACTTAAATCCTTTTTGGTCATAACTTGTTAAGTTTTGAAGATATCGACTTGATTTCTATTTTGTTGAATAGAGAAACGTATTGGCTTTAACTAGAATTCTTTTTTCTGCGGATAGTGCGAAAAAAAGTTTTTATCATTTTTTCAAAAAAAGCAAAGGGGGTAGTCCATGGTAATTTTCGGCCATAACTTCCATCCTTTTTAGTCATAATTTGCTCAGTTTTCAAGATATCGACTTGATTTCTATTTTGTTGAATAGAGAAACGTATTGGCTTTAATTAGAATTCTTTTTTCTGCGGATAGTGCGAAAAAATTTTTTATCATTTTTTCAAAAAAAGCAAAGGGGGTAGTTCATGGTAATTTTCGGCCATAACTTAAATCCTTTTTGGTCATAACTTGTTAAGTTTTGAAGATATCGACTTGATTTCTATTTTGTTGAATAGAGAAACGTATTGGCTTTAATTAGAATTCTTTTTTCTGCGGATAGTGCGAAAAAATTTTTTTATCATTTTTTCAAAAAAAGCAAAGGGGGTAGTCCATGGTAATTTGAGGCCATAACTTCCATCCTTTTTAGTCATAACTTGCTCAGTTTTCAAGATATCGACTTGATTTTTATTTTGTTGAATAGAGAAACGTATTGGCTTTAATTAGAATTCTTTTTTCTGCGGATAGTGCGAAAAAAATTTTTTATCATTTTTTTCAAAAAAAGCAAAGGGGGTAGTCCATGGTAATTTTCGGCCATAACTTAAATCTTTTTTGGTCATAACTTGTTAAGTTTTGAAGATATCGACTTGATTTCTATTTTGTTGAATAGAGAAACGTATTGGCTTTAACTAGAATTCTTTTTTCTGCGGATAGTGCGAAAAAAAATGTTTATCATTTTTTCAAAAAAAGCAAAGGGGGTAGTCCAGGTAATTTTCGGCCATAACTTCCATCCTTTTTAGTCATAACTTGTTAAGTTTTGAAGATATCCACTTGATTTTTATTTTGTTGAATAGAGAAACGTATTGGCTTTAACTAGAATTCTTTTTTCTGCGGATAGTGCGAAAAAAAGTTTTTATCATTTTTTCAAAAAAAGCAAAGGGGGAAGTCCCTGGTAATTTTCGGCCATAACTTCCATCCCTTTTGGTCATAACTTGCTCAGTTTTCAATATATCGACTTGATTTCTATTTTGTTGAATAGAGAAACGTATTGGCTTTAATTAGAATTCTTTTTTCTGCGGATAGTGCGAAAAAAATTTTTTATCATTTTTTCAAAAAAAGCAAAGGGGGTAGTCCATGGTAATTTTCGGCCATAACTTCCATCCTTTTTAGTCATAACTTGCTCAGTTTTCAAGATATCGACTTGATTTCTATTTTGTTGAATAGAGAAACGTATTGGCTTTAATTAGAATTCTTTTTTCTGCGGATAGTGCGAAAAAAATTTTTTATCATTTTTTCAAAAAAAGCAAAGGGGGTAGTCCATGGTAATTTGAGGCCATAACTTCCATCCTTTTTAGTCATAACTTGCTCAGTTTTCAAGATATCGACTTGATTTCTATTTTGTTGAATAGAGAAACGTATTGGCTTTAATTAGAATTCTTTTTTCTGCGGATAGTGCGAAAAAAAATTTTTTATCATTTTTTCAAAAAAAGCAAAGGGGGTAGTCCATGGTAATTTTCGGCCATAACTTCCATCCTTTTTGGTCATAACTTGCTCAGTTTTCAATATATCGACTTGATTTCTATTTTGTTGAATAGAGAAACGTATTGGCTTTAATTAGAATTCTTTTTTCTGCGGATAGTGCGAAAAAAATTTTTTATCATTTTTTCAAAAAAAGCAAAGGGGGTAGTCCATGGTAATTTTCGGCCATAACTTTCATCTTTTTTGGTCATAACTTGCTCAGTTTTTAAGATATCGACTTGATTTCTATTTTGTTGAATAGAGAAACGTATTGGCTTTAATTAGAATTCTTTTTTCTGCGGATAGTGCGAAAAAAAATTTTTATCATTTTTTCAAAAAAAGCAAAGGGGGTAGTCCATGGTAATTTTCGGCCATAACTTAAATCCTTTTTGGTCATAACTTGTTAAGTTTTGAAGATATCGACTTGATTTCTATTTTGTTGAATAGAGAAACGTATTGGCTTTAATTAGAATTCTTTTTTCTGCGGATAGTGCGAAAAAAAATTTTTATAATTTTTTAAAAAAAAGCAAAGGGGGTAGTCCATGGTAATTTTCGGCCATAACTTCCATCCTTTTTAGTCATAATTTGCTCAGTTTTCAAGATATCGACTTGATTTCTATTTTGTTGAATAGAGAAACGTATTGGCTTTAATTAGAATTCTTTTTTCTGCGGATAGTGCGAAAAAATTTTTTTATCATTTTTTCAAAAAAAGCAAAGGGGGTAGTCCATGGTAATTTTCGGCCATAACTTCCATCCTTTTTAGTCATAACTTGCTCAGTTTTCAAGATATCGACTTGATTTCTATTTTGTTGAATAGAGAAACGTATTGGCTTTAATTAGAATTCTTTTTTCTGCGGATAGTGCGAAAAAAAATTTTTATCATTTTTTCAAAAAAAGCAAAGGGGGTAGTCCATGGTAATTTTCGGCCATAACTTCCATCCTTTTTAGTCATAACTTGCTCAGTTTTCAAGATATCGACTTGATTTCTATTTTGTTGAATAGAGAAACGTATTGGCTTTAATTAGAATTCTTTTTTCTGCGGATAGTGCGAAAAAAAATTTTTTATCATTTTTTCAAAAAAAGCAAAGGGGGTAGTCCATGGTAATTTTCGGCCATAACTTCCATCCTTTTTGGTCATAACTTGCTCAGTTTTCAATATATCGACTTGATTTCTATTTTGTTGAATAGAGAAACGTATTGGCTTTAATTAGAATTCTTTTTTCTGCGGATAGTGCGAAAAAAATTTTTTATCATTTTTTCAAAAAAAGCAAAGGGGGTAGTCCATGGTAATTTTCGGCCATAACTTTCATCTTTTTTGGTCATAACTTGCTCAGTTTTTAAGATATCGACTTGATTTCTATTTTGTTGAATAGAGAAACGTATTGGCTTTAATTAGAATTCTTTTTTCTGCGGATAGTGCGAAAAAAAATTTTTATCATTTTTTCAAAAAAGCAAAGGGGATAGTCCATGGTAATTTTCGGCCATAACTTAAATCCTTTTTGGTCATAACTTGTTAAGTTTTGAAGATATCGACTTGATTTCTATTTTGTTGAATAGAGAAACGTATTGGCTTTAATTAGAATTCTTTTTTCTGCGGATAGTGCGAAAAAAAATTTTTATAATTTTTTAAAAAAAAGCAAAGGGGGTAGTCCATGGTAATTTTCGGCCATAACTTCCATCCTTTTTAGTCATAATTTGCTCAGTTTTCAAGATATCGACTTGATTTCTATTTTGTTGAATAGAGAAACGTATTGGCTTTAATTAGAATTCTTTTTTCTGCGGATAGTGCGAAAAAAATTTTTTATCATTTTTTCAAAAAAAGCAAAGGGGGTAGTTCATGGTAATTTTCGGCCATAACTTAAATCCTTTTTGGTCATAACTTGTTAAGTTTTGAAGATATCGACTTGATTTCTATTTTGTTGAATAGAGAAACGTATTGGCTTTAACTAGAATTCTTTTTTCTGCGGATAGTGCGAAAAAAAGTTTTTATCATTTTTTCAAAAAAAAGCAAAGGGGGTAGTCCATGGTAATTTTCGGCCATAACTTCCATCCTTTTTAGTCATAATTTGCTCAGTTTTCAAGATATCGACTTGATTTCTATTTTGTTGAATAGAGAAACGTATTGGCTTTAATTAGAATTCTTTTTTCTGCGGATAGTGCGAAAAAAAATTTTTATCATTTTTTCAAAAAAAGCAAAGGGGGTGGTAGTCCATGGTAATTTGAGGCCATAACTTCCATCCTTTTTAGTCATAACTTGCTCAGTTTTCAAGATATCGACTTGATTTTTATTTTGTTGAATAGAGAAACGTATTGGCTTTAATTAGAATTCTTTTTTCTGCGGATAGTGCGAAAAAAATTTTTTATCATTTTTTTCAAAAAAAGCAAAGGGGGTAGTCCATGGTAATTTTCGGCCATAACTTAAATCTTTTTTGGTCATAACTTGTTAAGTTTTGAAGATATCGACTTGATTTCTATTTTGTTGAATAGAGAAACGTATTGGCTTTAACTAGAATTCTTTTTTCTGCGGATAGTGCGAAAAAAAATGTTTATCATTTTTTCAAAAAAAGCAAAGGGGGTAGTCCAGGTAATTTTCGGCCATAACTTCCATCCTTTTTAGTCATAACTTGTTAAGTTTTGAAGATATCCACTTGATTTTTATTTTGTTGAATAGAGAAACGTATTGGCTTTAACTAGAATTCTTTTTTCTGCGGATAGTGCGAAAAAAAGTTTTTATCATTTTTTCAAAAAAAGCAAAGGGGGAAGTCCCTGGTAATTTTCGGCCATAACTTCCATCCCTTTTGGTCATAACTTGCTCAGTTTTCAATATATCGACTTGATTTCTATTTTGTTGAATAGAGAAACGTATTGGCTTTAATTAGAATTCTTTTTTCTGCGGATAGTGCGAAAAAAATTTTTTATCATTTTTTCAAAAAAAGCAAAGGGGGTAGTCCATGGTAATTTTCGGCCATAACTTCCATCCTTTTTAGTCATAACTTACTCAGTTTTCAAGATATCGACTTGATTTCTATTTTGTTGAATAGAGAAACGTATTGGCTTTAATTAGAATTCTTTTTTCTGCGGATAGTGCGAAAAAAATTTTTTATCATTTTTTCAAAAAAAGCAAAGGGGGTAGTCCATGGTAATTTTCGGCCATAACTTCCATCCTTTTTAGTCATAACTTGCTCAGTTTTCAAGATATCGACTTGATTTCTATTTTGTTGAATAGAGAAACGTATTGGCTTTAATTAGAATTCTTTTTTCTGCGGATAGTGCGAAAAAAATTTTTTTATCATTTTTTCAAAAAAAGCAAAGGGGGTAGTCCATGGTAATTTTCGGCCATAACTTCCATCCTTTTTGGTCATAACTTGCTCAGTTTTCAATATATCGACTTGATTTCTATTTTGTTGAATAGAGAAACGTATTGGCTTTAATTAGAATTCTTTTTTCTGCGGATAGTGCGAAAAAAATTTTTTATCATTTTTTCAAAAAAAGCAAAGGGGGTAGTCCATGGTAATTTTCGGCCATAACTTTCATCTTTTTTGGTCATAACTTGCTCAGTTTTTAAGATATCGACTTGATTTCTATTTTGTTGAATAGAGAAACGTATTGGCTTTAATTAGAATTCTTTTTTCTGCGGATAGTGCGAAAAAAAATTTTTATCATTTTTTCAAAAAAAGCAAAGGGGGTAGTCCATGGTAATTTTCGGCCATAACTTAAATCCTTTTTGGTCATAACTTGTTAAGTTTTGAAGATATCGACTTGATTTCTATTTTGTTGAATAGAGAAACGTATTGGCTTTAATTAGAATTCTTTTTTCTGCGGATAGTGCGAAAAAAAATTTTTATAATTTTTTAAAAAAAAGCAAAGGGGGTAGTCCATGGTAATTTTCGGCCATAACTTCCATCCTTTTTAGTCATAATTTGCTCAGTTTTCAAGATATCGACTTGATTTCTATTTTGTTGAATAGAGAAACGTATTGGCTTTAATTAGAATTCTTTTTTCTGCGGATAGTGCGAAAAAAATTTTTTATCATTTTTTCAAAAAAAGCAAAGGGGGTAGTTCATGGTAATTTTCGGCCATAACTTAAATCCTTTTTGGTCATAACTTGTTAAGTTTTGAAGATATCGACTTGATTTCTATTTTGTTGAATAGAGAAACGTATTGGCTTTAACTAGAATTCTTTTTTCTGCGGATAGTGCGAAAAAAAGTTTTTATCATTTTTTCAAAAAAAGCAAAGGGGGTAGTCCATGGTAATTTTCGGCCATAACTTCCATCCTTTTTAGTCATAATTTGCTCAGTTTTCAAGATATCGACTTGATTTCTATTTTGTTGAATAGAGAAACGTATTGGCTTTAATTAGAATTCTTTTTTCTGCGGATAGTGCGAAAAAAATTTTTATCATTTTTTCAAAAAAAGCAAAGGGGGTAGTTCATGGTAATTTTCGGCCATAACTTAAATCCTTTTTGGTCATAACTTGTTAAGTTTTGAAGATATCGACTTGATTTCTATTTTGTTGAATAGAGAAACGTATTGGCTTTAATTAGAATTCTTTTTTCTGCGGATAGTGCGAAAAAAAATTTTTATCATTTTTTCAAAAAAAGCAAAGGGGGTAGTCCATGGTAATTTGAGGCCATAACTTCCATCCTTTTTAGTCATAACTTGCTCAGTTTTCAAGATATCGACTTGATTTTTATTTTGTTGAATAGAGAAACGTATTGGCTTTAATTAGAATTCTTTTTTCTGCGGATAGTGCGAAAAAAATTTTTTATCATTTTTTTCAAAAAAAGCAAAGGGGGTAGTCCATGGTAATTTTCGGCCATAACTTAAATCTTTTTTGGTCATAACTTGTTAAGTTTTGAAGATATCGACTTGATTTCTATTTTGTTGAATAGAGAAACGTATTGGCTTTAACTAGAATTCTTTTTTCTGCGGATAGTGCGAAAAAAAATGTTTATCATTTTTTCAAAAAAAGCAAAGGGGGTAGTCCAGGTAATTTTCGGCCATAACTTCCATCCTTTTTAGTCATAACTTGTTAAGTTTTGAAGATATCCACTTGATTTTTATTTTGTTGAATAGAGAAACGTATTGGCTTTAACTAGAATTCTTTTTTCTGCGGATAGTGCGAAAAAAAGTTTTTATCATTTTTTCAAAAAAAGCAAAGGGGGAAGTCCCTGGTAATTTTCGGCCATAACTTCCATCCCTTTTGGTCATAACTTGCTCAGTTTTCAATATATCGACTTGATTTCTATTTTGTTGAATAGAGAAACGTATTGGCTTTAATTAGAATTCTTTTTTCTGCGGATAGTGCGAAAAAATTTTTTTATCATTTTTTCAAAAAAAGCAAAGGGGGTAGTCCATGGTAATTTGAGGCCATAACTTCCATCCTTTTTAGTCATAACTTGCTCAGTTTTCAAGATATCGACTTGATTTCTATTTTGTTGAATAGAGAAACGTATTGGCTTTAATTAGAATTCTTTTTTCTGCGGATAGTGCGAAAAAAATTTTTTATCATTTTTTCAAAAAAAGCAAAGGGGGTAGTCCATGGTAATTTTCGGCCATAACTTAAATCCTTTTTGGTCATAACTTGTTAAGTTTTGAAGATATCGACTTGATTTCTATTTTGTTGAATAGAGAAACGTATTGGCTTTAATTAGAATTCTTTTTTCTGCGGATAGTGCGAAAAATTTTTTTTATCATTTTTTCAAAAAAAGCAAAGGGGGTAGTCCATGGTAATTTTCGGCCATAACTTCCATCCTTTTTAGTCATACCTTGCTCAGTTTTCAAGATATCGACTTGATTTCTATTTTGTTGAATAGAGAAACGTATTGGCTTTAATTAGAATTCTTTTTTCTGCGGATAGTGCGAAAAAAAATTTTTATCATTTTTTCAAAAAAAGCAAAGGGGGTAGTCCATGGTAATTTTCGGCCATAACTTCCATCCTTTTTAGTCATAACTTGCTCAGTTTTCAAGATATCGACTTGATTTCTATTTTGTTGAATAGAGAAACGTATTGGCTTTAATTAGAATTCTTAATTCTGCGGATAGTGCGAAAAAAAATTTTTATCATTTTTTCAAAAAAAGCAAAGGGGGTAGTCCATGGTAATTTGAGGCCATAACTTCCATCCTTTTTAGTCATAACTTGCTCAGTTTTCAAGATATCGACTTGATTTCTATTTTGTTGCATAGAGAAACGTATTGGCTTTAACTAGAATTCTTTTTTCTGCGGATAGTGCGAAAAAAAGTTTTTATCATTTTTTCAAAAAAAGCAAAGGGGGAAGTCCCTGGTAATTTTCGGCCATAACTTAAATCCTTTTTGGTCATAACTTGTTAAGTTTTGAAGATATCGACTTGATTTCTATTTTGTTGAATAGAGAAACGTATTGGCTTTAATTAGAATTCTTTTTTCTGCGGATAGTGCGAAAAAAAATTTTTATAATTTTTAAAAAAAAAGCAAAGGGGGTAGTCCATGGTAATTTTCGGCCATAACTTCCATCCTTTTTAGTCATAATTTGCTCAGTTTTCAAGATATCGACTTGATTTCTATTTTGTTGAATAGAGAAACGTATTGGCTTTAATTAGAATTCTTTTTTCTGCGGATAGTGCGAAAAAAATTTTTTATCATTTTTTCAAAAAAAGCAAAGGGGGTAGTTCATGGTAATTTTCGGCCATAACTTAAATCCTTTTTGGTCATAACTTGTTAAGTTTTCAAGATATCCACTTGATTTTTATTTTGTTGAATAGAGAAACGTATTGGCTTTAACTAGAATTCTTTTTTCTGCGGATAGTGCGAAAAAAAGTTTTTATCATTTTTTCAAAAAAAGCAAAGGGGGAAGTCCCTGGTAATTTTCGGCCATAACTTCCATCCCTTTTGGTCATAACTTGCTCAGTTTTCAATATATCGACTTGATTTCTATTTTGTTGAATAGAGAAACGTATTGGCTTTAATTAGAATTCTTTTTTCTGCGGATAGTGCGAAAAAAATTTTTTATCATTTTTTCAAAAAAAGCAAAGGGGGTAGTCCATGGTAATTTTCGGCCATAACTTCCATCCTTTTTAGTCATAACTTGCTCAGTTTTCAAGATATCGACTTGATTTCTATTTTGTTGAATAGAGAAACGTATTGGCTTTAATTAGAATTCTTTTTTCTGCGGATAGTGCGAAAAAAATTTTTTATCATTTTTTCAAAAAAAGCAAAGGGGGTAGTCCATGGTAATTTTCGGCCATAACTTAAATCCTTTTTGGTCATAACTTGTTAAGTTTTGAAGATATCGACTTGATTTCTATTTTGTTGAATAGAGAAACGTATTGGCTTTAATTAGAATTCTTTTTTCTGCGGATAGTGCGAAAAAATTTTTTTATCATTTTTTCAAAAAAAGCAAAGGGGGTAGTCCATGGTAATTTTCGGCCATAACTTCCATCCTTTTTAGTCATAACTTGCTCAGTTTTCAAGATATCGACTTGATTTCTATTTTGTTGAATAGAGAAACGTATTGGCTTTAATTAGAATTCTTTTTTCTGCGGATAGTGCGAAAAAAAATTTTTATCATTTTTTCAAAAAAAGCAAAGGGGGTAGTCCATGGTAATTTTCGGCCATAACTTCCATCCTTTTTAGTCATAACTTTGTTATGTTTTCAATATATCGACTTGATTTCTATTTTGTTGAATAGAGAAACGTATTGGCTTTAATTAGAATTCTTTTTTCTGCGGATAGTGCGAAAAAAATTTTTTATCATTTTTTCAAAAAAAGCAAAGGGGGTAGTCCATGGTAATTTTCGGCCATAACTTTCATCTTTTTTGGTCATAACTTGCTCAGTTTTTAAGATATCGACTTGATTTCTATTTTGTTGAATAGAGAAACGTATTGGCTTTAATTAGAATTCTTTTTTCTGCGGATAGTGCGAAAAAAAATTTTTATCATTTTTTCAAAAAAAGCAAAGGGGGTAGTCCATGGTAATTTTCGGCCATAACTTCCATCCTTTTTAGTCATAACTTGCTCAGTTTTCAAGATATCGACTTGATTTCTATTTTGTTGAATAGAGAAACGTATTGGCTTTAATTAGAATTCTTTTTTCTGCGGATAGTGCGAAAAAAAATTTTTATAATTTTTTAAAAAAAAGCAAAGGGGGTAGTCCATGGTAATTTTCGGCCATAACTTCCATCCTTTTTAGTCATAATTTGCTCAGTTTTCAAGATATCAACTTGATTTCTATTTTGTTGAATAGAGAAACGTATTGGCTTTAATTAGAATTCTTTTTTCTGCGGATAGTGCGAAAAAAATTTTTTATCATTTTTTCAAAAAAAGCAAAGGGGGTAGTTCATGGTAATTTTCGGCCATAACTTAAATCCTTTTTGGTCATAACTTGTTAAGTTTTGAAGATATCGACTTGATTTCTATTTTGTTGAATAGAGAAACGTATTGGCTTTAACTAGAATTATTTTTTCTGCGGATAGTGCGAAAAAAAATTTTTATCATTTTTTCAAAAAAAGCAAAGGGGGAAGTCCCTGGTAATTTTCGGCCATAACTTCCATCCTTTTTTGTCATAACTTGCTCAGTTTTCAAGATATCTACTTGATTTCTATTTTGTTGAATAGAGAAGCGTATTGGCTTTAATTAGAATTCTTTTTTCTGCGGATAGTGCGAAAAAAAATTTTTTATCATTTTTTCAAAAAAAAGCAAAGGGGGTAGTCCATGGTAATTTTCGGCAATAACTTCCATCCTTTTTGGTCATAACTTGCTAAGTTTTGAAGATATCGACTTGATTTCTATTTTGTTGAATAGAGAAGCGTATTGGCTTTAATTAGAATTCTTTTTTCTGCGGATAGTGCGAAAAAAAATTTTTATCATTTTTTCAAAAAAGCAAAGGGGGTAGTCCATGGTAATTTTCGGCCATAACTTCCATCCTTTTTAGTCATAACTTGCTCAGTTTTCAAGATATCGACTTGATTTCTATTTTGTTGAATAGAGAAACGTATTGGCTTTAATTAGAATTCTTTTTTCTGCGGATAGTGCGAAAAAAAATTTTTTATCATTTTTTCAAAAAAAGCAAAGGGGGTAGTCCATGGTAATTTTCGGCCATAACTTCCATCCTTTTTGGTCATAACTTGCTCAGTTTTCAATATATCGACTTGATTTCTATTTTGTTGAATAGAGAAACGTATTGGCTTTAATTAGAATTCTTAATTCTGCGGATAGTGCGAAAAAAAATTTTTATCATTTTTTCAAAAAAAGCAAAGGGGGTAGTCCATGGTAATTTGAGGCCATAACTTCCATCCTTTTTAGTCATAACTTGCTCAGTTTTCAAGATATCGACTTGATTTCTATTTTGTTGAATAGAGAAACGTATTGGCTTTAATTAGAATTCTTTTTTCTGCGGATAGTGCGAAAAAATTTTTTTATCATTTTTTCAAAAAAAGCAAAGGGGTCCATGGTAATTTTCGGCCATAACTTCCATCCTTTTTAGTCATAACTTGCTCAGTTTTCAAGATATCGACTTGATTTCTATTTTGTTGAATAGAGAAACGTATTGGCTTTAATTAGAATTCTTAATTCTGCGGATAGTGCGAAAAAAAATTTTTATCATTTTTTCAAAAAAAGCAAAGGGGGTAGTCCATGGTAATTTGAGGCCATAACTTCCATCCTTTTTAGTCATAACTTGCTCAGTTTTCAAGATATCGACTTGATTTCTATTTTGTTGAATAGAGAAACGTATTGGCTTTAATTAGAATTCTTTTTTCTGCGGATAGTGCGAAAAAATTTTTTTTATCATTTTTTCAAAAAAAGCAAAGGGGGTAGTCCATGGTAATTTTCGGCCATAACTTTCATCCTTTTTAGTCATAACTTGCTCAGTTTTCAAGATATCGACTTGATTTCTATTTTGTTGAATAGAGAAACGTATTGGCTTTAATTAGAATTCTTTTTTCTGCGGATAGTGCGAAAAAAATTTTTTATCATTTTTTCAAAAAAAGCATGGTAATTTTCGGCCATAACTTTCATCCTTTTTAGTCATAACTTGCTCAGTTTTCAAGATATCGACTTGATTTCTATTTTGTTGAATAGAGAAACGTATTGGCTTTAATTAGAATTCTTTTTTCTGCGGATAGTGCGAAAAAAATTTTTATCATTTTTTCAAAAAAAGCAAAGGGGGTAGTCCATGGTAATTTTCGGCCATAACTTAAATCCTTTTTGGTCATAACTTGTTAAGTTTTGAAGATATCGACTTGATTTCTATTTTGTTGAATAGAGAAACGTATTGGCTTTAATTAGAATTCTTTTTTCTGCGGATAGTGCGAAAAAAAATTTTTATAATTTTTTCAAAAAAAGCAAAGGGGGTAGTATATGGTAATTTTCGGTCATAACTTCCATCCTTTTTGGTCATAACTTGTTAAGTTTTTAAGATATCGACTTGATTTCTATTTTGTTGAATAGAGAAACGTATTGGCTTTAATTAGAATTCTTTTTTCTGCGGATAGTGCGAAAAAAAATGTTTATCATTTTTTCAAAAAAAGCAAAGGGGGTAGTCCAGGTAATTTTCGGCCATAACTTCCATCCTTTTTAGTCATAACTTGCTAAGTTTTCAAGATATCGACTTGATTTTTATTTTGTTGAATAGAGAAACGTATTGGCTTTAATTAGAATTCTTTTTTCTGCGGATAGTGCGAAAAAAAATGTTTATCATTTTTTCAAAAAAAGCAAAGGGGGTAGTCCATGGTAATTTTCGGCCATAACTTCCATCTTTTTTGGTCATAACTTGCTCAGTTTTTAAGATATCGACTTGATTTCTATTTTGTTGAATAGAGAAACGTATTGG
The DNA here is from genome assembly GCA_947397855.1 of Thelaira solivaga. NCBI lineage: Eukaryota > Metazoa > Arthropoda > Insecta > Diptera > Tachinidae > Thelaira > Thelaira solivaga. The sequence continues at coordinate 22,109,207 of OX377612.1, read as the reverse complement.
CTTTAACTAGAATTCTTTTTTCTGCGGATAGTGCGAAAAAAAATTTTTATAATTTTAAAAAAAAAAGCAAAGGGGGTAGTCCATGGTAATTTTCGGCCATAACTTCCATCCTTTTTAGTCATAATTTGCTCAGTTTTCAAGATATCGACTTGATTTCTATTTTGTTGAATAGAGAAACGTATTGGCTTTAATTAGAATTCTTTTTTCTGCGGATAGTGCGAAAAAAAATGTTTATCATTTTTTCAAAAAAAGCAAAGGGGGTAGTCCAGGTAATTTTCGGCCATAACTTCCATCCTTTTTAGTCATAACTTGCTAAGTTTTCAAGATATCGACTTGATTTTTATTTTGTTGAATAGAGAAACGTATTGGCTTTAATTAGAATTCTTTTTTCTGCGGATAGTGCGAAAAAAAATGTTTATCATTTTTTCAAAAAAAGCAAAGGGGGTAGTCCAGGTAATTTTCGGCCATAACTTCCATCCTTTTTAGTCATAACTTGCTAAGTTTTCAAGATATCGACTTGATTTTTATTTTGTTGAATAGAGAAACGTATTGGCTTTAATTAGAATTCTTTTTTCTGCGGATAGTGCGAAAAAAAATTTTTATCATTTTTTCAAAAAAAGCAAAGGGGGTAGTCCATGGTAATTTTCGGCCATAACTTCCATCCTTTTTGGTCATAACTTGCTCAGTTTTCAATATATCGACTTGATTTCTATTTTGTTGAATAGAGAAACGTATTGGCTTTAATTAGAATTCTTTTTTCTGCGGATAGTGCGAAAAAAAATGTTTATCATTTTTTCAAAAAAAGCAAAGGGGGTAGTCCAGGTAATTTTCGGCCATAACTTCCATCCTTTTTAGTCATAACTTGCTAAGTTTTCAAGATATCGACTTGATTTTTATTTTGTTGAATAGAGAAACGTATTGGCTTTAATTAGAATTCTTAATTCTGCGGATAGTGCGAAAAAAAATTTTTATCATTTTTTCAAAAAAAGCAAAGGGGGTAGTCCATGGTAATTTGAGGCCATAACTTCCATCCTTTTTAGTCATAACTTGCTAAGTTTTCAAGATATCGACTTGATTTTTATTTTGTTGAATAGAGAAACGTATTGGCTTTAATTAGAATTCTTTTTTCTGCGGATAGTGCGAAAAAAATTTTTTATCATTTTTTCAAAAAAAGCAAGATATCTACTTGATTTCTATTTTGTTGAATAGAGAAGCGTATTGGCTTTAATTATAATTCTTTTTTCTGCGGATAGTGCGAAAAAAAATTTTTATAATTTTTTCAAAAAAAAAGCAAAGGGGGTAGTCCATGGTAATTTTCGGCCATAACTTCCATCCTTTTTGGTCATAACTTGCTAAGTTTTGAAGATATCGACTTGATTTCTATTTTGTTGAATAGAGAAGCGTATTGGCTTTAATTAGAATTCTTTTTTCTGCGGATAGTGCGAAAAAAAATTTTTATCATTTTTTCAAAAAAAAGCAAAGGGGGTAGTCCATGGTAATTTTCGGCCATAACTTCCATCCTTTTTGGTCATAACTTGCTCAGTTTTCAAGATATCGACTTGATTTCTATTTTGTTGAATAGAGAAACGTATTGGCTTTAATTGGAATTCTTTTTTCTGCGGATAGTGCGAAAAAAATTTTTTTATCATTTTTTCAAAAAAAGCAAAGGGGGTAGTCCATGGTAATTTTCGGCCATAACTTCCATCCTTTTTAGTCATAACTTGCTCAGTTTTCAAGATATCGACTTGATTTCTATTTTGTTGAATAGAGAAACGTATTGGCTTTAATTAGAATTCTTAATTCTGCGGATAGTGCGAAAAAATTTTTTTATCATTTTTTCAAAAAAAGCAAAGGGGGTAGTCCATGGTAATTTGAGGCCATAACTTCCATCCTTTTTAGTCATAACTTGCTCAGTTTTCAAGATATCGACTTGATTTCTATTTTGTTGAATAGAGAAACGTATTGGCTTTAATTAGAATTCTTTTTTCTGCGGATAGTGCGAAAAAAATTTTTTATCATTTTTTCAAAAAAAGCAAAGCGGGTAGTCCATGGTAATTTTCGGCCATAACTTCCATCCTTTTTGGTCATAACTTGCTCAGTTTTTAAGATATCGACTTGATTTCTATTTTGTTGAATAGAGAAACGTATTGGCTTTAATTAGAATTCTTTTTTCTGCGGATAGTGCGAAAAAAAATTTTTATCATTTTTTCAAAAAAAGCAAAGGGGGTAGTCCATGGTAATTTTCGGCCATAACTTCCATCCTTTTTGGTCATAACTTGCTCAGTTTTCAATATATCGACTTGATTTCTATTTTGTTGAATAGAGAAACGTATTGGCTTTAATTAGAATTCTTTTTTCTGCGGATAGTGCGAAAAAAATTTTTTATAATTTTTTAAAAAAAAGCAAAGGGGGTAGTCCATGGTAATTTTCGGCCATAACTTCCATCCTTTTTAGTCATAACTTGCTCAGTTTTCAAGATATCGACTTGATTTCTATTTTGTTGAATAGAGAAACGTATTGGCTTTAATTAGAATTCTTTTTTCTGCGAATAGTGCGAAAAAAAATTTTTATAATTTTTAAAAAAAAAGCAAAGGGGGTAGTCCATGGTAATTTTCGGCCATAACTTCCATCCTTTTTAGTCATAACTTGCTCAGTTTTCAAGATATCGACTTGATTTCTATTTTGTTGAATAGAGAAACGTATTGGCTTTAATTAGAATTCTTTTTTCTGCGGATAGTGCGAAAAAAATTTTTTATCATTTTTTCAAAAAAAGCAAAGGGGGTAGTCCATGGTAATTTTCGGCCATAACTTAAATCCTTTTTGGTCATAACTTGTTAAGTTTTGAAGATATCGACTTGATTTCTATTTTGTTGAATAGAGAAACGTATTGGCTTTAATTAGAATTCTTTTTTCTGCGGATAGTGCGAAAAAAATTTTTTATCATTTTTTCAAAAAAAGCAAAGGGGGTAGTCCATGGTAATTTTTGGCCATAACTTAAGTCCTTTTTGGTCATAACTTGTTAAGTTTTGAAGATATCGACTTGATTTCTATTTTGTTGAATAGAGAAACGTATTGGCTTTAATTAGAATTCTTTTTTCTGCGGATAGTGCGAAAAAAAATTTTAACATTTTTTCAAAAAAAGCAAAGGGGGTAGTCCAGGTAATTTTCAGCCATAACTTCCATCCTTTTTGGTCATAATTTGTTAAGTTTTTAAGATATCGACTTGATTTCTATTTTGTTGAATAGAGAAACGTATTGGCTTTAATTAGAATTCTTTTTTCTGCGGATAGTGCGAAAAAAATTTTTTATCATTTTTTCAAAAAAAGCAAAGGGGGTAGTATATGGTAATTTTCGGCCATAACTTTCATCCTTTTTGGTCATAACTTGTTAAGTTTTGAAGATATCGACTTGATTTCTATTTTGTTGAATAGAGAAACGTATTGGCTTTAATTAGAATTCTTTTTTCTGCGGATAGTGCGACAAATTTTTTTTATCATTTTTTCAAAAAAAGCAAAGGGGGTAGTCCATGGTAATTTTTGGCCATAACTTAAATCCTTTTTGGTCATAACTTGTTAACTTTTGAAGATATCGACTTGATTTCTATTTTGTTGAATAGAGAAACGTATTGGCTTTAATTAGAATTCTTTTTTCTGCGGATAGTGCGAAAAAAAATGTTTATCATTTTTTCAAAAAAAGCAAAGGGGGTAGTCCAGGTAATTTTCGGCCATAACTTCCATCCTTTTTAGTCATAACTTGCTCAGTTTTCAAGATATCGACTTGATTTCTATTTTGTTGAATAGAGAAACGTATTGGCTTTAATTAGAATTCTTTTTTCTGCGGATAGTGCGAAAAAAAATTTGTATCATTTTTTCAAAAAAAGCAAAGGGGGTAGTCCATGGTAATTTTCGGCCATAACTTTAATCCTTTTTGGTCATAACTTGCTAAGTTTTGAAGATATCGACTTGATTTCTATTTTGTTGAATAGAGAAGCGTATTGGCTTTAATTAGAATTCTTTTTTCTGCGGATAGTGCGAAAAAAAATTTGTATCATTTTTTCAAAAAAAGCAAAGGGGGTAGTCCATGGTAATTTTCGGCCATAACTTCAATCCTTTTTAGTCATAACTTGCTCAGTTTTCAAGATATCGACTTGATTTCTATTTTGTTGAATAGAGAAACGTATTGGCTTTAATTAGAATTCTTTTTTCTGCGGATAGTGCGAAAAAAAATTTTAACATTTTTTCAAAAAAAGCAAAGGGGGTAGTCCAGGTAATTTTCGGCCATAACTTCCATCCTTTTTGGTCATAACTTGCTCAGTTTTCAAGATATCGACTTGATTTCTATTTTGTTGAATAGAGAAACGTATTGGCTTTAATTAGAATTCTTTTTTCTGCGGATAGTGCGAAAAAAAATTTTTATAATTTTTTAAAAAAAAGCAAAGGGGGTAGTCCATGGTAATTTTCGGCCATAACTTCCATCCTTTTTGGTCATAACTTGCTAAGTTTTGAAGATATCGACTTGATTTCTATTTTGTTGAATAGAGAAGCATATTGGCTTTAATTAGAATTCTTTTTTCTGCGGATAGTGCGAAAAAAATTTTTTATCATTTTTTCAAAAAAAGCAAAGGGGGTAGTCCATGGTAATTTTTGGCCATAACTTAAATCCTTTTTGGTCATAACTTGTTAAGTTTTGAAGATATCGACTTGATTTCTATTTTGTTGAATAGAGAAACGTATTGGCTTTAATTAGAATTCTTTTTTCTGCGGATAGTGCGAAAAAAATTTTTTTTCATTTTTTCAAAAAAAGCAAAGGGGGTAGTCCATGGTAATTTTTGGCCATAACTTAAGTCCTTTTTGGTCATAACTTGTTAAGTTTTGAAGATATCGACTTGATTTCTATTTTGTTGAATAGAGAAACGTATTGGCTTTAATTAGAATTCTTTTTTCTGCGGATAGTGCGAAAAAAATTTTTTATCATTTTTTCAAAAAAAGCAAAGGGGGTAGTCCATGGTAATTTTCGGCCATAACTTAAATCCTTTTTAGTCATGACTTGTTAAGTTTTGAAGATATCGACTTGATTTCTATTTTGTTGAATAGAGAAACGTATTGGCTTTAATTAGAATTCTTTTTTCTGCGGATAGTGCGAAAAAAATTTTTTATCATTTTTTCAAAAAAAGCAAAGGGGGTAGTCCATGGTAATTTTCGGCCATAACTTAAATCCTTTTTGGTCATAACTTGTTAAGTTTTGAAGATATCGACTTGATTTCTATTTTGTTGAATAGAGAAACGTATTGGCTTTAATTAGAATTCTTTTTTCTGCGGATAGTGCGAAAAAAATTTTTTATCATTTTTTCAAAAAAAGCAAAGGGGGTAGTCCATGGTAATTTTTGGCCATAACTTAAGTCCTTTTTGGTCATAACTTGTTAAGTTTTGAAGATATCGACTTGATTTCTATTTTGTTGAATAGAGAAACGTATTGGCTTTAATTAGAATTCTTTTTTCTGCGGATAGTGCGAAAAAAATTTTTTATCATTTTTTCAAAAAAAGCAAAGGGGGTAGTCCATGGTAATTTTCGGCCATAACTTAAATCCTTTTTAGTCATGACTTGTTAAGTTTTGAAGATATCGACTTGATTTCTATTTTGTTGAATAGAGAAACGTATTGGCTTTAATTAGAATTCTTTTTTCTGCGGATAGTGCGAAAAAAATTTTTTATCATTTTTTCAAAAAAAGCAAAGGGGGTAGTCCATGGTAATTTTCGGCCATAACTTCCATCCTTTTTGGTCATAACTTGCTCAGTTTTCAAGATATCGACTTGATTTCTATTTTGTTGAATAGAGAAACGTATTGGCTTTAATTAGAATTCTTTTTTCTGCGGATAGTGCGAAAAAAAATTTTTATAATTTTTAAAAAAAAAGCAAAGGGGGTAGTCCATGGTAATTTTCGGCCATAACTTCCATCCTTTTTGGTCATAACTTGCTAAGTTTTGAAGATATCGACTTGATTTCTATTTTGTTGAATAGAGAAGCATATTGGGTTTAATTAGAATTCTTTTTTCTGCGGATAGTGCGAAAAAAATTTTTTATCATTTTTTCAAAAAAAGCAAAGGGGGTAGTCCATGGTAATTTTTGGCCATAACTTAAGTCCTTTTTGGTCATAACTTGTTAAGTTTTGAAGATATCGACTTGATTTCTATTTTGTTGAATAGAGAAACGTATTGGCTTTAATTAGAATTCTTTTTTCTGCGGATAGTGCGAAAAAAATTTTTTATCATTTTTTCAAAAAAAGCAAAGGGGGTAGTCCATGGTAATTTTTGGCCATAACTTAAGTCCTTTTTGGTCATAACTTGTTAAGTTTTGAAGATATCGACTTGATTTCTATTTTGTTGAATAGATAAACGTATTGGCTTTAATTAGAATTCTTTTTTCTGCGGATAGTGCGAAAAAAATTTTTTATCATTTTTTCAAAAAAAGCAAAGGGGGTAGTCCATGGTAATTTTCGGCCATAACTTAAATCCTTTTTAGTCATGACTTGTTAAGTTTTGAAGATATCGACTTGATTTCTATTTTGTTGAATAGAGAAACGTATTGGCTTTAATTAGAATTCTTTTTTCTGCGGATAGTGCGAAAAAAATTTTTTATCATTTTTTCAAAAAAAGCAAAGGGGGTAGTCCATGGTAATTTTCGGCCATAACTTCCATCCTTTTTGGTCATAACTTGCTCAGTTTTCAATATATCGACTTGATTTCTATTTTGTTGAATAGAGAAACGTATTGGCTTTAATTAGAATTCTTTTTTCTGCGGATAGTGCGAAAAAAAATTTTTATCATTTTTTCAAAAAAAGCAAAGGGGGTAGTCCATGGTAATTTTCGGCCATAACTTCCATCCTTTTTGGTCATAACTTGCTCAGTTTTCAAGATATCGACTTGATTTCTATTTTGTTGAATAGAGAAACGTATTGGCTTTAATTAGAATTCTTTTTTCTGCGGATAGTGCGAAAAAAATTTTTTATAATTTTTTAAAAAAAAGCAAAGGGGGTAGTCCATGGTAATTTTCGGCCATAACTTTCATCCTTTTTAGTCATAACTTGCTCAGTTTTCAAGATATCGACTTGATTTCTATTTTGTTGAATAGAGAAACGTATTGGCTTTAATTAGAATTCTTTTTTCTGCGGATAGTGCGAAAAAAAATGTTTATCATTTTTTCAAAAAAAGCAAAGGGGGTAGTCCAGGTAATTTTCGGCCATAAATTCCATCCTTTTTAGTCATAACTTGCTCAGTTTTCAAGATATCGACTTGATTTCTATTTTGTTGAATAGAGAAGCGTATTGGCTTTAATTAGAATTCTTTTTTCTGCGGATAGTGCGAAAAAAATTTTTTATCATTTTTTCAAAAATAGCAAAGGGGGTAGTCCATGGTAATTTTCGGCCATAACTTCCATCCTTTTTGGTCATAACTTGCTCAGTTTTCAATATATCGACTTGATTTCTATTTTGTTGAATAGAGAAACGTATTGGCTTCAATTAGAATTCTTTTTTCTGCGGATAGTGCGAAAAAAAATGTTTATCATTTTTTCAAAAAAAGCAAAGGGGGTAGTCCATGGTAATTTTCGGCCATAACTTCCATCCTTTTTGGTCATAACTTGCTCAGTTTTCAAGATATCGACTTGATTTCTATTTTGTTGAATAGAGAAACGTATTGGCTTCAATTAGAATTCTTTTTTCTGCGGATAGTGCGAAAAAATTTTTTTATCATTTTTTCAAAAAAAGCAAAGGGGGTAGTCCATGGTAATTTTCGGCCATAACTTAAATCCTTTTTGGTCATAACTTGTTAAGTTTTGAAGATATCGACTTGATTTCTATTTTGTTGAATAGAGAAACGTATTGGCTTTAATTAGAATTCTTTTTTCTGCGGATAGTGCGAAAAAAAATTTTTATAATTTTTTAAAAAAAAGCAAAGGGGGTAGTCCATGGTAATTTTCGGCCATAACTTCCATCCTTTTTGGTCATAACTTGCTCAGTTTTCAATATATCGACTTGATTTCTATTTTGTTGAATAGAGAAACGTATTGGCTTTAATTAGAATTCTTTTTTCTGCGGATAGTGCGAAAAAAAATTTTTATAATTTTTTAAAAAAAAGCAAAGGGGGTAGTCCATGGTAATTTTCGGCCATAACTTTCATCCTTTTTAGTCATAACTTGCTCAGTTTTCAAGATATCGACTTGATTTCTATTTTGTTGAATAGAGAAACGTATTGGCTTTAATTAGAATTCTTTTTTCTGCGGATAGTGCGAAAAAAAATGTTTATCATTTTTTCAAAAAAAGCAAAGGAGGTAGTCCAGGTAATTTTCGGCCATAACTTCCATCCTTTTTAGTCATAACTTGCTCAGTTTTCAAGATATCGACTTGATTTCTATTTTGTTGAATAGAGAAACGTATTGGCTTTAATTAGAATTCTTTTTTCTGCGGATAGTGCGAAAAAAAATTTGTATCATTTTTTCAAAAAAAGCATTTTCTGCGGATAGTGCGAAAAAAAATTTTTATAATTTTTTAAAAAAAAGCAAAGGGGGTAGTCCATGGTAATTTTCGGCCATAACTTCCATCCTTTTTGGTCATAACTTGTTAAGTTTTTAAGATATCGACTTGATTTCTATTTTGTTGAATAGAGAAACGTATTGGCTTTAATTAGAATTCTTTTTTCTGCGGATAGTGCGAAAAAAAATTTGTATCATTTTTTCAAAAAAAGCATTTTCTGCGGATAGTGCGAAAAAAAATTTTTATAATTTTTTAAAAAAAAGCAAAGGGGGTAGTCCATGGTAATTTTCGGCCATAACTTCCATCCTTTTTGGTCATAACTTGTTAAGTTTTTAAGATATCGACTTGATTTCTATTTTGTTGAATAGAGAAACGTATTGGCTTTAATTAGAATTCTTTTTTCTGCGGATAGTGCGAAAAAAATTTTTATAATTTTTTAAAAAAAAGCAAAGGGGGTAGTCCATGGTAATTTTCGACAATAACTTCCATCCTTTTTGGTCATAACTTGCTAAGTTTTGAAGATATCGACTTGATTTCTATTTTGTTGAATAGAGAAGCATATTGGCTTTAATTAGAATTCTTTTTTCTGCGGATAGTGCGAAAAAAATTTTTTATCATTTTTTCAAAAAAAGCAAAGGGGGTAGTCCATGGTAATTTTTGGCCATAACTTAAATCCTTTTTGGTCATAACTTGTTAAGTTTTGAAGATATCGACTTGATTTCTATTTTGTTGAATAGAGAAACGTATTGGCTTTAATTAGAATTCTTTTTTCTGCGGATAGTGCGAAAAAAATTTTTTATCATTTTTTCAAAAAAAGCAAAGGGGGTAGTCCATGGTAATTTTCGGCCATAACTTCCATCCTTTTTGGTCATAACTTGCTCAGTTTTCAATATATCGACTTGATTTCTATTTTGTTGAATAGAGAAACGTATTGGCTTCAATTAGAATTCTTTTTTCTGCGGATAGTGCGAAAAAAAATGTTTATCATTTTTTCAAAAAAAGCAAAGGGGGTAGTCCATGGTAATTTTCGGCCATAACTTCCATCCTTTTTGGTCATAACTTGCTCAGTTTTCAAGATATCGACTTGATTTCTATTTTGTTGAATAGAGAAACGTATTGGCTTCAATTAGAATTCTTTTTTCTGCGGATAGTGCGAAAAAATTTTTTTATCATTTTTTCAAAAAAAGCAAAGGGGGTAGTCCATGGTAATTTTCGGCCACAACTTAAATCCTTTTTGGTCATAACTTATTAAGTTTTGAAGATATCGACTTGATTTCTATTTTGTTGAATAGAGAAACGTATTGGCTTTAATTAGAATTCTTTTTTCTGCGGATAGTGCGAAAAAAAATTTTTATCATTTTTTAAAAAAAAGCAAAGGGGGTAGTCCATGGTAATTTTCGGCCATAACTTCCATCCTTTTTGGTCATAACTTGCTCAGTTTTCAATATATCGACTTGATTTCTATTTTGTTGAATAGAGAAACGTATTGGCTTTAATTAGAATTCTTTTTTCTGCGGATAGTGCGAAAAAAAATTTTTATCATTTTTTCAAAAAAGCAAATGGGGTAGTCCATGGTAATTTGAGGCCATAACTTCCATCCTTTTTAGTCATAACTTGCTCAGTTTTCAAGATATCGACTTGATTTCTATTTTGTTGAATAGAGAAACGTATTGGCTTTAATTAGAATTCTTTTTTCTGCGGATAGTGCGAAAAAAAATTTTTATAATTTTTTCAAAAAAAGCAAAGGAGGTAGTCCAGGTAATTTTCGGCCATAACTTCCATCCTTTTTAGTCATAACTTGCTCAGTTTTCAAGATATCGACTTGATTTCTATTTTGTTGAATAGAGAAACGTATTGGCTTTAATTAGAATTCTTTTTTCTGCGGATAGTGCGAAAAAAAATTTGTATCATTTTTTCAAAAAAAGCAAAGGGGGTAGTCCATGGTAATTTTCGGCCATAACTTTAATCCTTTTTGGTCATAACTTGCTAAGTTTTGAAGATATCGACTTGATTTCTATTTTGTTGAATAGAGAAGCGTATTGGCTTTAATTAGAATTCTTTTTTCTGCGGATAGTGCGAAAAAAAATTTTTATAATTTTTTAAAAAAAAGCAAAGGGGGTAGTCCATGGTAATTTTCGGCCATAACTTCCATCCTTTTTGGTCATAACTTGTTAAGTTTTTAAGATATCGACTTGATTTCTATTTTGTTGAATAGAGAAACGTATTGGCTTTAATTAGAATTCTTTTTTCTGCGGATAGTGCGAAAAAAATTTTTTATCATTTTTTCAAAAAAAGCAAAGGGGGTAGTATATGGTAATTTTCGGCCATAACTTCCATCCTTTTTGGTCATAACTTGCTCAGTTTTCAAGATATCGACTTGATTTCTATTTTGTTGAATAGAGAAACGTATTGGCTTTAATTAGAATTCTTTTTTCTGCGGATAGTGCGAAAAAAAATTTTTATAATTTTTTAAAAAAAAGCAAAGGTAATTTTCGGCCATAACTTCCATCCTTTTTAGTCATAACTTGCTAAGTTTTGAAGATATCGACTTGATTTCTATTTTGTTGAATAGAGAAGCATATTGGCTTTAATTAGAATTCTTTTTTCTGCGGATAGTGCGAAAAAAATTTTTTATCATTTTTTCAAAAAAAGCAAAGGTAATTTTTGGCCATAACTTAAATCCTTTTTGGTCATAACTTGTTAAGTTTTGAAGATATCGACTTGATTTCTATTTTGTTGAATAGAGAAACGTATTGGCTTTAATTAGAATTCTTTTTTCTGCGGATAGTGCGAAAAAAATTTTTTATCATTTTTTCAAAAAAAGCAAAGGGGGTAGTCCATGGTAATTTTTGGCCATAACTTAAGTCCTTTTTGGTCATAACTTGTTAAGTTTTGAAGATATCGACTTGATTTCTATTTTGTTGAATAGAGAAACGTATTGGCTTTAATTAGAATTCTTTTTTCTGCGGATAGTGCGAAAAAAAATTTTTATCATTTTTTCAAAAAAAGCAAAGGGGGTAGTCCATGGTAATTTTCGGCCATAACTTAAATCCTTTTTAGTCATGACTTGTTAAGTTTTGAAGATATCGACTTGATTTCTATTTTGTTGAATAGAGAAACGTATTGGCTTTAATTAGAATTCTTTTTTCTGCGGATAGTGCGAAAAAAATTTTTTATCATTTTTTCAAAAAAAGCAAAGGGGGTAGTCCATGGTAATTTTCGGCCATAACTTAAATCCTTTTTGGTCATAACTTGTTAAGTTTTGAAGATATCGACTTGATTTCTATTTTGTTGAATAGAGAAACGTATTGGCTTTAATTAGAATTCTTTTTTCTGCTGATAGTGCGAAAAAAAATTTTTATCATTTTTTCAAAAAAAGCAAAGGGGGTAGTCCATGGTAATTTTCGGCCATAACTTCCATCCTTTTTGGTCATAACTTGCTCAGTTTTCAATATATCGACTTGATTTCTATTTTGTTGAATAGAGAAACGTATTGGCTTTAATTAGAATTCTTTTTTCTGCGGATAGTGCGAAAAAAATTTTTTATCATTTTTTCAAAAAAAGCAAAGGGGGTAGTCCATGGTAATTTTCGGCCATAACTTCCATCCTTTTTGGTCATAACTTGCTCAGTTTTCAAGATATCGACTTGATTTCTATTTTGTTGAATAGAGAAACGTATTGGCTTTAATTAGAATTCTTTTTTCTGCGGATAGTGCGAAAAAAAATTTTTATAATTTTTTAAAAAAAAGCAAAGGGGGTAGTCCATGGTAATTTTCGGCCATAACTTTCATCCTTTTTAGTCATAACTTGCTCAGTTTTCAAGATATCTACTTGATTTCTATTTTGTTGAATAGAGAAACGTATTGGCTTTAATTAGAATTCTTTTTTCTGCGGATAGTGCGAAAAAAAATGTTTATCATTTTTTCAAAAAAAGCAAAGGGGGTAGTCCAGGTAATTTTCGGCCATAAATTCCATCCTTTTTAGTCATAACTTGCTCAGTTTTCAAGATATCGACTTGATTTCTATTTTGTTGAATAGAGACGCGTATTGGCTTTAATTAGAATTCTTTTTCTGCGGATAGTGCGAAAAAAAATTTGTATCATTTTTTCAAAAAAAGCAAAGGGGGTAGTCCATGGTAATTTTCGGCCATAACTTTCATCCTTTTTAGTCATAACTTGCTCAGTTTTCAAGATATCGACTTGATTTCTATTTAGTTGAATAGAGAAACGTATTGGCTTTAATTAGAATTCTTTTTTCTGCGGATAGTGCGAAAAAATTTTTTTATCATTTTTTCAAAAAAAGCAAAGGGGGTAGTCCATGGTAATTTTCGGCCATAACTTAAATCCTTTTTGGTCATAACTTGTTAAGTTTTGAAGATATCGACTTGATTTCTATTTTGTTGAATAGAGAAACGTATTGGCTTTAATTAGAATTCTTTTTTCTGCGGATAGTGCGAAAAAAAATTTTTATCATTTTTTCAAAAAAAGCAAAGGGGGTAGTCCATGGTAATTTGAGGCCATAACTTCCATCCTTTTTAGTCATAACTTGCTCAGTTTTCAAGATATCGACTTGATTTCTATTTTGTTGAATAGAGAAACGTATTGGCTTTAATTAGAATTCTTTTTTCTGCGGATAGTGCGAAAAAAAATGTTTATCATTTTTTCAAAAAAAGCAAAGGGGGTAGTCCAGGTAATTTTCGGCCATAAATTCCATCCTTTTTAGTCATAACTTGCTCAGTTTTCAAGATATCGACTTGATTTCTATTTTGTTGAATAGAGAAGCGTATTGGCTTTAATTAGAATTCTTTTTCTGCGGATAGTGCGAAAAAAAATTTTTATAATTTTTTAAAAAAAAGCAAAGGGGGTAGTCCATGGTAATTTTCGGCCATAACTTTCATCCTTTTTAGTCATAACTTGCTCAGTTTTCAAGATATCGACTTGATTTCTCTTTTGTTGAATAGAGAAACGTATTGGCTTTAATTAGAATTCTTTTTTCTGCGGATAGTGCGAAAAAAAATGTTTATCATTTTTTCAAAAAAAGCAAAGGGGGTAGTCCATGGTAATTTGAGGCCATAACTTCCATCCTTTTTAGTCATAACTTGCTCAGTTTTCAAGATATCGACTTGATTTCTATTTTGTTGAATAGAGAAACGTATTGGCTTTAATTAGAATTCTTTTTTCTGCGGATAGTGCGAAAAAAAATGTTTATCATTTTTTCAAAAAAAGCAAAGGGGGTAGTCCAGGTAATTTTCGGCCATAAATTCCATCCTTTTTAGTCATAACTTGCTCAGTTTTCAAGATATCGACTTGATTTCTATTTTGTTGAATAGAGAAGCGTATTGGCTTTAATTAGAATTCTTTTTCTGCGGATAGTGCGAAAAAAAATTTTTATAATTTTTTAAAAAAAAGCAAAGGGGGTAGTCCATGGTAATTTTCGGCCATAACTTTCATCCTTTTTAGTCATAACTTGCTCAGTTTTCAAGATATCGACTTGATTTCTCTTTTGTTGAATAGAGAAACGTATTGGCTTTAATTAGAATTCTTTTTTCTGCGGATAGTGCGAAAAAAAATGTTTATCATTTTTTCAAAAAAAGCAAAGGGGGTAGTCCATGGTAATTTTCGGCCATAACTTCCATCCTTTTTGGTCATAACTTGCTCAGTTTTCAATATATCGACTTGATTTCTATTTTGTTGAATAGAGAAACGTATTGGCTTCAATTAGAATTCTTTTTTCTGCGGATAGTGCGAAAAAAAATTTTTATAATTTTTTAAAAAAAAGCAAAGGGGGTAGTCCATGGTAATTTTCGGCCATAACTTTCATCCTTTTTAGTCATAACTTGCTCAGTTTTCAAGATATCGACTTGATTTCTATTTTGTTGAATAGAGAAACGTATTGGCTTTAATTAGAATTCTTTTTTCTGCGGATAGTGCGAAAAAAAATGTTTATCATTTTTTCAAAAAAAGCAAAGGGGGTAGTCCATGGTAATTTGAGGCCATAACTTCCATCCTTTTTAGTCATAACTTGCTCAGTTTTCAAGATATCGACTTGATTTCTATTTTGTTGAATAGAGAAACGTATTGGCTTCAATTAGAATTCTTTTTTCTGCGGATAGTGCGAAAAAATTTTTTTATCATTTTTTCAAAAAAAGCAAAGGGGGTAGTCCATGGTAATTTTCGGCCATAACTTAAATCCTTTTTGGTCATAACTTGTTAAGTTTTGAAGATATCGACTTGATTTCTATTTTGTTGAATAGAGAAACGTATTGGCTTTAATTAGAATTCTTTTTTCTGCGGATAGTGCGAAAAAAAATTTTTATCATTTTTTCAAAAAAAGCAAAGGGGGTAGTCCATGGTAAGTTGAGGCCATAACTTCCATCCTTTTTAGTCATAACTTGCTCAGTTTTCAAGATATCGACTTGATTTCTATTTTGTTGAATAGAGAAACGTATTGGCTTTAATTAGAATTCTTTTTTCTGCGGATAGTGCGAAAAAAAATTTTTATAATTTTTTAAAAAAAAGCAAAGGGGGTAGTCCATGGTAATTTTCGGCCATAACTTTCATCCTTTTTAGTCATAACTTGCTCAGTTTTCAAGATATCGACTTGATTTCTATTTTGTTGAATAGAGAAACGTATTGGCTTTAATTAGAATTCTTTTTTCTGCGGATAGTGCGAAAAAAAATGTTTATCATTTTTTCAAAAAAAGCAAAGGGGGTAGTCCAGGTAATTTTCGGCCATAACTTCCATCCTTTTTAGTCATAACTTGCTCAGTTTTCAAGATATCGACTTGATTTCTATTTTGTTGAATAGAGAAGCGTATTGGCTTTAATTAGAATTCTTTTTCTGCGGATAGTGCGAAAAAAAATTTGTATCATTTTTTCAAAAAAAGCAAAGGGGGTAGTCCATGGTAATTTTCGGCCATAACTTTAATCCTTTTTGGTCATAACTTGCTAAGTTTTAAAGATATCGACTTGATTTCTATTTTGTTGAATAGAGAAGCGTATTGGCTTTAATTAGAATTCTTTTTTCTGCGGATAGTGCGAAAAAAATTTTTATCATTTTTTCAAAAAAAGCAAAGGGGGTAGTCCATGGTAATTTTCGGCCATAACTTCCATCCTTTTTGGTCATAACTTGCTCAGTTTTCAATATATCGACTTGATTTCTATTTTGTTGAATAGAGAAACGTATTGGCTTCAATTAGAATTCTTTTTTCTGCGGATAGTGCGAAAAAAAATGTTTATAATTTTTTCAAAAAAAGCAAAGGGGGTAGTCCATGGTAATTTTCGGCCATAACTTCCATCCTTTTTGGTCATAACTTGTTAAGTTTTGAAGATATCGACTTGATTTCTATTTTGTTGAATAGAGAAACGTATTGGCTTTAATTAGAATTCTTTTTTCTGCGGATAGTGCGAAAAAAAATTTTTATCATTTTTTAAAAAAAAGCAAAGGGGGTAGTCCATGGTAATTTTCGGCCATAACTTCCATCCTTTTTGGTCATAACTTGCTCAGTTTTCAATATATCGACTTGATTTCTATTTTGTTGAATAGAGAAACGTATTGGCTTTAATTAGAATTCTTTTTTCTGCGGATAGTGCGAAAAAAAATTTTTATCATTTTTTCAAAAAAAGCAAAGGGGGTAGTCCATGGTAAGTTGAGGCCATAACTTCCATCCTTTTTAGTCATAACTTGCTCAGTTTTCAAGATATCGACTTGATTTCTATTTTGTTGAATAGAGAAACGTATTGGCTTTAATTAGAATTCTTTTTTCTGCGGATAGTGCGAAAAAAAATTTTTATAATTTTTTAAAAAAAAAGCAAAGGGGGTAGTCCATGGTAATTTTCGGCCATAACTTTCATCCTTTTTAGTCATAACTTGCTCAGTTTTCAAGATATCGACTTGATTTCTATTTTGTTGAATAGAGAAACGTATTGGCTTTAATTAGAATTCTTTTTTCTGCGGATAGTGCGAAAAAAAATGTTTATCATTTTTTCAAAAAAAGCAAAGGGGGTAGTCCAGGTAATTTTCGGCCATAACTTCCATCCTTTTTAGTCATAACTTGCTCAGTTTTCAAGATATCGACTTGATTTCTATTTTGTTGAATAGAGAAGCGTATTGGCTTTAATTAGAATTCTTTTTCTGCGGATAGTGCGAAAAAAAATTTGTATCATTTTTTCAAAAAAAGCAAAGGGGGTAGTCCATGGTAATTTTCGGCCATAACTTCCATCCTTTTTGGTCATAACTTGCTCAGTTTTCAATATATCGACTTGATTTCTATTTTGTTGAATAGAGAAACGTATTGGCTTCAATTAGAATTCTTTTTTCTGCGGATAGTGCGAAAAAAATTTTTATCATTTTTTCAAAAAAAGCAAAGGGGGTAGTCCATGGTAATTTTCGGCCATAACTTCCATCCTTTTTGGTCATAACTTGCTCAGTTTTCAATATATCGACTTGATTTCTATTTTGTTGAATAGAGAAACGTATTGGCTTCAATTAGAATTCTTTTTTCTGCGGATAGTGCGAAAAAAAATGTTTATCATTTTTTCAAAAAAAGCAAAGGGGGTAGTCCATGGTAATTTTCGGCCATAACTTCCATCCTTTTTGGTCATAACTTGCTCAGTTTTCAATATATCGACTTGATTTCTATTTTGTTGAATAGAGAAACGTATTGGCTTTAATTAGAATTCTTTTTTCTGCGGATAGTGCGAAAAAAAATTTTTATCATTTTTTCAAAAAAAGCAAAGGGGGTAGTCCATGGTAATTTTCGGCCATAACTTCCATCCTTTTTGGTCATAACTTGCTCAGTTTTCAAGATATCGACTTGATTTCTATTTTGTTGAATAGAGAAACGTATTGGCTTTAATTAGAATTCTTTTTTCTGCGGATAGTGCGAAAAAAATTTTTTATCATTTTTTCAAAAAAAGCAAAGGGGGTAGTCCATGGTAATTTTCGGCCATAACTTCCATCCTTTTTGGTCATAACTTGCTCAGTTTTCAAGATATCGACTTGATTTCTATTTTGTTGAATAGAGAAACGTATTGGCTTTAATTAGAATTCTTTTTTCTGCGGATAGTGCGAAAAAAATTTTAATAATTTTTTAAAAAAAAGCAAAGGGGGTAGTCCATGGTAATTTTCGGCCATAACTTTCATCCTTTTTAGTCATAACTTGCTCAGTTTTCAAGATATCGACTTGATTTCTATTTTGTTGAATAGAGAAACGTATTGGCTTTAATTAGAATTCTTTTTTCTGCGGATAGTGCGAAAAAAAATGTTTATCATTTTTTCAAAAAAAGCAAAGGGGGTAGTCCAGGTAATTTTCGGCCATAACTTCCATCCTTTTTAGTCATAACTTGCTCAGTTTTCAAGATATCGACTTGATTTCTATTTTGTTGAATAGAGAAACGTATTGGCTTTAATTAGAATTCTTTTTCTGCGGATAGTGCGAAAAAAAATTTGTATCATTTTTTCAAAAAAAGCAAAGGGGGTAGTCCATGGTAATTTTCGGCCATAACTTTAATCCTTTTTGGTCATAACTTGCTAAGTTTTCAAGATATCGACTTGATTTCTATTTTGTTGAATAGAGAAGCGTATTGGCTTTAATTAGAATTCTTTTTTCTGCGGATAGTGCGAAAAAAAATTTTTATCATTTTTTCAAAAAAAGCAAAGGGGGTAGTCCATGGTAATTTTCGGCCATAACTTCCATCCTTTTTGGTCATAACTTGCTCAGTTTTCAAGATATCGACTTGATTTCTATTTTGTTGAATAGAGAAACGTATTGGCTTTAATTAGAATTCTTTTTTCTGCGGATAGTGCGAAAAAAATTTTTTATCATTTTTTCAAAAAAAGCAAAGGGGGTAGTCCATGGTAATTTTCGGCCATAACTTCCATCCTTTTTGGTCATAACTTGCTCAGTTTTCAAGATATCGACTTGATTTCTATTTTGTTGAATAGAGAAACGTATTGGCTTTAATTAGAATTCTTTTTTCTGCGGATAGTGCGAAAAAAAATTTTTATAATTTTTTAAAAAAAAGCAAAGGGGGTAGTCCATGGTAATTTTCGGCCATAACTTTCATCCTTTTTAGTCATAACTTGCTCAGTTTTCAAGATATCGACTTGATTTCTATTTTGTTGAATAGAGAAACGTATTGGCTTTAATTAGAATTCTTTTTTCTGCGGATAGTGCGAAAAAAAATGTTTATCATTTTTTCAAAAAAAGCAAAGGGGGTAGTCCAGGTAATTTTCGGCCATAACTTCTATCCTTTTTAGTCATAACTTGCTCAGTTTTCAAGATATCGACTTGATTTCTATTTTGTTGAATAGAGAAACGTATTGGCTTTAATTAGAATTCTTTTTTCTGCGGATAGTGCGAAAAAAAATTTTTATCATTTTTTCAAAAAAAGCAAAGGGGGTAGTCCATGGTAATTTTCGGCCATAACTTCCATCCTTTTTAGTCATAACTTGCTCAGTTTTCAAGATATCGACTTGATTTCTATTTTGTTGAATAGAGAAACGTATTGGCTTTTATTAGAATTCTTTTTTCTGCGGATAGTGCGAAAAAAAATTTTTATCATTTTTTCAAAAAAAGCAAAGGGGGTAGTCCATGGTAATTTTCGGCCATAACTTAAATCCTTTTTGGTCATAACTTGTTAAGTTTTGAAGATATCGACTTGATTTCTATTTTGTTGAATAGAGAAACGTATTGGCTTTAATTAGAATTCTTTTTTCTGCGGATAGTGCGAAAAAAAATTTTTATAATTTAAAAAAAAAAAGCAAAGGGGGTAGTCCATGGTAATTTTCGGCCATAACTTCCATCTTTTTTGGTCATAACTTGCTCAGTTTTTAAGATATCGACTTGATTTCTATTTTGTTGAATAGAGAAACGTATTATCTTTAATTTGAATTCTTTTTTCTGCGGATAGTGCGAAAAAATTTTTTTATCATTTTTTCAAAAAAAGCAAAGGGGGTAGTCCATGGTAATTTTCGGCCATAACTTCCATCCTTTTTAGTCATAACTTGCTCAGTTTTCAAGATATCGACTTGATTTCTATTTTGTTGAATAGAGAAACGTATTGGCTTTAATTAGAATTCTTTTTTCTGCGGATAGTGCGAAAAAAATTTTTTATAATTTTTTCAAAAAAAGCAAAGGGGGTAGTCCATGGTAATTTTCGGCCATAACTTTCATCCTTTTTAGTCATAACTTGCTCAGTTTTCAAGATATCGACTTGATTTCTATTTAGTTGAATAGAGAAACGTATTATCTTTAATTTGAATTCTTTTTTCTGCGGATAGTGCGAAAAAATTTTTTTATCATTTTTTCAAAAAAAGCAAAGGGGGTAGTCCATGGTAATTTTCGGCCATAACTTAAATCCTTTTTGGTCATAACTTGTTAAGTTTTGAAGATATCGACTTGATTTCTATTTTGTTGAATAGAGAAACGTATTGGCTTTAATTAGAATTCTTTTTTCTGCGGATAGTGCGAAAAAAAATTTTTATCATTTTTTCAAAAAAAGCAAAGGGGGTAGTCCATGGTAATTTTCGGCCATAACTTCCATCCTTTTTGGTCATAACTTGCTCAGTTTTCAATATATCGACTTGATTTCTATTTTGTTGAATAGAGAAACGTATTGGCTTTAATTAGAATTCTTTTTTCTGCGGATAGTGCGAAAAAAATTTTTTATCATTTTTTCAAAAAAAGCAAAGGGGGTAGTCCATGGTAATTTGAGGCCATAACTTCCATTCTTTTTAGTCATAACTTGCTCAGTTTTCAAGATATCGACTTGATTTCTATTTTGTTGAATAGAGAAACGTATTGGCTTTAATTAGAATTCTTTTTTCTGCGGATAGTGCGAAAAAAAATGTTTATCATTTTTTAAAAAAAAGCAAAGGGGGTAGTCCATGGTAATTTTCGGCCATAACTTCCATCCTTTTTGGTCATAACTTGCTCAGTTTTCAATATATCGACTTGATTTCTATTTTGTTGAATAGAGAAACGTATTGGCTTTAATTAGAATTCTTTTTTCTGCGGATAGTGCGAAAAAAAATTTTTATCATTTTTTCAAAAAAAGCAAAGGGGGTAGTCCATGGTAATTTGAGGCCATAACTTCCATCCTTTTTAGTCATAACTTGCTCAGTTTTCAAGATATCGACTTGATTTCTATTTTGTTGAATAGAGAAGCGTATTGGCTTTAATTAGAATTCTTTTTCTGCGGATAGTGCGAAAAAAAATTTGTATCATTTTTTCAAAAAAAGCAAAGGGGGTAGTCCATGGTAATTTTCGGCCATAACTTTAATCCTTTTTGGTCATAACTTGCTAAGTTTTGAAGATATCGACTTGATTTCTATTTTGTTGAATAGAGAAGCGTATTGGCTTTAATTAGAATTCTTTTTTCTGCGGATAGTGCGAAAAAAATTTTTTATCATTTTTTCAAAAAAAGCAAAGGGGGTAGTCCATGGTAATTTTCGGCCATAACTTCCATCCTTTTTGGTCATAACTTGCTCAGTTTTCAATATATCGACTTGATTTCTATTTTGTTGAATAGAGAAACGTATTGGCTTCAATTAGAATTCTTTTTCTGCGGATAGTGCGAAAAAAAATGTTTATCATTTTTTCAAAAAAAGCAAAGGGGGTAGTCCATGGTAATTTTCGGCCATAACTTCCATCCTTTTTGGTCATAACTTGCTCAGTTTTCAATATATCGACTTGATTTCTATTTTGTTGAATAGAGAAACGTATTGGCTTTAATTAGAATTCTTTTTTCTGCGGATAGTGCGAAAAAATTTTTTTATCATTTTTTCAAAAAAAGCAAAGGGGGTAGTCCATGGTAATTTTCGGACATAACTTCCATCCTTTTTGGTCATAACTTGCTCAGTTTTCAATATATCGACTTGATTTCTATTTTGTTGAATAGAGAAACGTATTGGCTTTAATTAGAATTCTTTTTTCTGCGGATAGTGCGAAAAAAAATTTTTATCATTTTTTCAAAAAAAGCAAAGGGGGTAGTCCATGGTAATTTGAGGCCATAACTTCCATCCTTTTTAGTCATAACTTGCTCAGTTTTCAAGATATCGACTTGATTTCTATTTTGTTGAATAGAGAAGCGTATTGGCTTTAATTAGAATTCTTTTTCTGCGGATAGTGCGAAAAAAATTTTGTATCATTTTTTCAAAAAAAGCAAAGGGGGTAGTCCATGGTAATTTTCGGCCATAACTTCCATCCTTTTTGGTCATAACTTGCTCAGCTTTCAATATATCGACTTGATTTCTATTTTGTTGAATAGAGAAACGTATTGGCTTCAATTAGAATTCTTTTTTCTGCGGATAGTGCGAAAAAAAATGTTTATCATTTTTTCAAAAAAAGCAAAGGGGGTAGTCCATGGTAATTTTCGGCCATAACTTCCATCCTTTTTGGTCATAACTTGCTCAGTTTTGAAGATATCGACTTGATTTCTATTTTGTTGAATAGAGAAGCGTATTAGCTTTAATTAGAATTCTTTTTTCTGCGGATAGTGCGAAAAAAATTTTTTATCATTTTTTCAAAAAAAGCAAAGGGGGTAGTCCATGGTAATTTTCGGCCATAACTTCCATCCTTTTTGGTCATAACTTGCTCAGCTTTCAATATATCGACTTGATTTCTATTTTGTTGAATAGAGAAACGTATTGGCTTCAATTAGAATTCTTTTTTCTGCGGATAGTGCGAAAAAAAATGTTTATCATTTTTTCAAAAAAAGCAAAGGGGGTAGTCCATGGTAATTTTCGGCCATAACTTTAATCCTTTTTGGTCATAACTTGCTCAGTTTTCAATATATCGACTTGATTTCTATTTTGTTGAATAGAGAAACGTATTGGCTTTAATTAGAATTCTTTTTTCTGCGGATAGTGCGAAAAAATTTTTTTATCATTTTTTCAAAAAAAGCAAAGGGGGTAGTCCATGGTAATTTTCGGCCATAACTTCCATCCTTTTTAGTCATAACTTGCTCAGTTTTCAAGATATCGACTTGATTTCTATTTTGTTGAATAGAGAAGCGTATTGGCTTTAATTAGAATTCTTTTTTCTGCGGATAGTGCGAAAAAAAATTTTTATCATTTTTTCAAAAAAAGCAAAGGGGGTAGTCCATGGTAATTTTCGGCCATAACTTTCATCCTTTTTAGTCATAACTTGCTCAGTTTTCAAAATATCGACTTGATTTCTATTTTGTTGAATAGAGAAACGTATTGGCTTTAATTAGAATTCTTTTTTCTGCGGATAGTGCGAAAAAAAATGTTTATCATTTTTTCAAAAAAAGCAAAGGGGGTAGTCCATGGTAATTTTCGGCCATAACTTCCATCCTTTTTGGTCATAACTTGCTCAGTTTTCAATATATCGACTTGATTTCTATTTTGTTGAATAGAGAAACGTATTGGCTTTAATTAGAATTCTTTTTTCTGCGGATAGTGCGAAAAAAAATTTTTATCATTTTTTCAAAAAAAGCAAAGGGGGTAGTCCATGGTAATTTGAGGCCATAACTTCCATCCTTTTTAGTCATAACTTGCTCAGTTTTCAAGATATCGACTTGATTTCTATTTTGTTGAATAGAGAAGCGTATTGGCTTTAATTAGAATTCTTTTTCTGCGGATAGTGCGAAAAAAAATTTGTATCATTTTTTCAAAAAAAGCAAAGGGGGTAGTCCATGGTAATTTTCGGCCATAACTTTAATCCTTTTTGGTCATAACTTGCTAAGTTTTGAAGATATCGACTTGATTTCTATTTTGTTGAATAGAGAAGCGTATTGGCTTTAATTAGAATTCTTTTTTCTGCGGATAGTGCGAAAAAAATTTTTTATCATTTTTTCAAAAAAAGCAAAGGGGGTAGTCCATGGTAATTTTCGGCCATAACTTCCATCCTTTTTGGTCATAACTTGCTCAGCTTTCAATATATCGACTTGATTTCTATTTTGTTGAATAGAGAAACGTATTGGCTTCAATTAGAATTCTTTTTTCTGCGGATAGTGCGAAAAAAAATTTTTATCATTTTTTCAAAAAAAGCAAAGGGGGTAGTCCATGGTAATTTTCGGCCATAACTTCCATCCTTTTTGGTCATAACTTGCTCAGTTTTCAATATATCGACTTGATTTCTATTTTGTTGAATAGAGAAACGTATTGGCTTTAATTAGAATTCTTTTTTCTGCGGATAGTGCGAAAAAATTTTTTTATCATTTTTTCAAAAAAAGCAAAGGGGGTAGTCCATGGTAATTTTCGGCCATAACTTCCATCCTTTTTAGTCATAACTTGCTCAGTTTTCAAGATATCGACTTGATTTCTATTTTGTTGAATAGAGAAACGTATTGGCTTTAATTAGAATTCTTTTTTCTGCGGATAGTGCGAAAAAAAATTTTTATCATTTTTTCAAAAAAAGCAAAGGGGGTAGTCAATGGTAATTTTCGGCCATAACTTCCATCCTTTTTAGTCATAACTTGCTCAGTTTTCAAGATATCGACTTGATTTCTATTTTGTTTAATAGAGAAACGTATTGGCTTTAATTAGAATTCTTTTTTCTGCGGATAGTGCGAAAAAAAATGTTTATCATTTTTTCAAAAAAAGCAAAGGGGGTAGTCCATGGTAATTTTCGGCCATAACTTCCATCCTTTTTGGTCATAACTTGCTCAGTTTTCAATATATCGACTTGATTTCTATTTTGTTGAATAGAGAAACGTATTGGCTTTAATTAGAATTCTTTTTTCTGCGGATAGTGCGAAAAAAAATGTTTATCATTTTTTCAAAAAAAGCAAAGGGGGTAGTCCAGGTAATTTTCGGCCATAACTTCCATCCTTTTTAGTCATAACTTGCTCAGTTTTCAAGATATCGACTTGATTTCTATTTTGTTGAATAGAGAAGCGTATTGGCTTTAATTAGAATTCTTTTTCTGCGGATAGTGCGAAAAAAAATGTTTATCATTTTTTCAAAAAAAGCAAAGGGGGTAGTCCATGGTAATTTTCGGCCATAACTTTCATCCTTTTTAGTCATAACTTGTTAAGTTTTGAAGATATCGACTTGATTTCTATTTTGTTGAATAGAGAAACGTATTGGCTTTAATTAGAATTCTTTTTTCTGCGGATAGTGCGAAAAAAAATGTTTATCATTTTTTCAAAAAAAGCAAAGGGGGTAGTCCATGGTAATTTTCGGCCATAACTTCCATCCTTTTTGGTCATAACTTGCTCAGTTTTCAATATATCGACTTGATTTCTATTTTGTTGAATAGAGAAACGTATTGGCTTTAATTAGAATTCTTTTTTCTGCGGATAGTGCGAAAAAAAATTTTTATCATTTTTTCAAAAAAAGCAAAGGGGGTAGTCCATGGTAATTTGAGGCCATAACTTCCATCCTTTTTAGTCATAACTTGCTCAGTTTTCAAGATATCGACTTGATTTCTATTTTGTTGAATAGAGAAGCGTATTGGCTTTAATTAGAATTCTTTTTCTGCGGATAGTGCGAAAAAAAATTTGTATCATTTTTTCAAAAAAAGCAAAGGGGGTAGTCCATGGTAATTTTCGGCCATAACTTCCATCCTTTTTGGTCATAACTTGCTCAGTTTTCAATATATCGACTTGATTTCTATTTTGTTGAATAGAGAAACGTATTGGCTTTAATTAGAATTCTTTTTTCTGCGGATAGTGCGAAAAAAAATGTTTATCATTTTTTCAAAAAAAGCAAAGGGGGTAGTCCATGGTAATTTTCGGCCATAACTTCCATCCTTTTTGGTCATAACTTGCTCAGTTTTCAATATATCGACTTGATTTCTATTTTGTTGAATAGAGAAACGTATTGGCTTTAATTAGAATTCTTTTTTCTGCGGATAGTGCGAAAAAAAATGTTTATCATTTTTTCAAAAAAAGCAAAGGGGGTAGTCCAGGTAATTTTAGGCCATAACTTCCATCCTTTTTAGTCATAACTTGCTCAGTTTTCAAGATATCGACTTGATTTCTATTTTGTTGAATAGAGAAACGTATTGGCTTTAATTAGAATTCTTTTTTCTGCGGATAGTGCGAAAAAAAATTTTTATCATTTTTTCAAAAAAAGCAAAGGGGGTAGTCAATGGTAATTTTCGGCCATAACTTCCATCCTTTTTAGTCATAACTTGCTCAGTTTTCAAGATATCGACTTGATTTCTATTTTGTTGAATAGAGAAACGTATTGGCTTTAATTAGAATTCTTTTTTCTGCGGATAGTGCGAAAAAAAATTTTTATCATTTTTTCAAAAAAAGCAAAGGGGGTAGTCCATGGTAATTTTCGGCCATAACTTCCATCCTTTTTGGTCATAACTTGCTCAGTTTTCAATATATCGACTTGATTTCTATTTTGTTGAATAGAGAAACGTATTGGCTTTAATTAGAATTCTTTTTTCTGCGGATAGTGCGAAAAAAAATGTTTATCATTTTTTCAAAAAAAGCAAAGGGGGTAGTCCAGGTAATTTTAGGCCATAACTTCCATCCTTTTTAGTCATAACTTGCTCAGTTTTCAAGATATCGACTTGATTTCTATTTTGTTGAATAGAGAAGCGTATTGGCTTTAATTAGAATTCTTTTTCTGCGGATAGTGCGAAAAAAAATGTTTATCATTTTTTAAAAAAAAGCAAAGGGGGTAGTCCATGGTAATTTTCGGCCATAACTTCCATCCTTTTTGGTCATAACTTGCTCAGTTTTCAATATATCGACTTGATTTCTATTTTGTTGAATAGAGAAACGTATTGGCTTTAATTAGAATTCTTTTTTCTGCGGATAGTGCGAAAAAAAATTTTTATCATTTTTTCAAAAAAAGAAAAGGGGGTAGTCCATGGTAATTTGAGGCCATAACTTCCATCCTTTTTAGTCATAACTTGCTCAGTTTTCAAGATATCGACTTGATTTCTATTTTGTTGAATAGAGAAGCGTATTGGCTTTAATTAGAATTCTTAATTCTGCGGATAGTGCGAAAAAAAATTTGTATCATTTTTTCAAAAAAAGCAAAGGGGGTAGTCCATGGTAATTTTCGGCCATAACTTTAATCCTTTTTGGTCATAACTTGCTAAGTTTTGAAGATATCGACTTGATTTCTATTTTGTTGAATAGAGAAGCGTATTGGCTTTAATTAGAATTCTTTTTTCTGCGGATAGTGCGAAAAAAATTTTTTATCATTTTTTCAAAAAAAGCAAAGGGGGTAGTCCATGGTAATTTTCGGCCATAACTTCCATCCTTTTTAGTCATAACTTGCTCAGTTTTCAAGATATCGACTTGATTTCTATTTTGTTGAATAGAGAAACGTATTGGCTTTAATTAGAATTCTTTTTTCTGCGGATAGTGCGAAAAAAAATTTTTATCATTTTTTCAAAAAAAGCAAAGGGGGTAGTCCATGGTAATTTTCGGCCATAACTTTCATCCTTTTTAGTCATAACTTGCTCAGTTTTCAAGATATCGACTTGATTTCTATTTAGTTGAATAGAGAAACGTATTGGCTTTAATTAGAATTCTTTTTTCTGCGGATAGTGCGAAAAAATTTTTTTATCATTTTTTCAAAAAAAGCAAAGGGGGTAGTCCATGGTAATTTTCGGCCATAACTTAAATCCTTTTTGGTCATAACTTGTTAAGTTTTGAAGATATCGACTTGATTTCTATTTTGTTGAATAGAGAAGCGTATTGGCTTTAATTAGAATTCTTTTTTCTGCGGATAGTGCGAAAAAAAATTTGTATCATTTTTTCAAAAAAAGCAAAGGGGGTAGTCCATGGTAATTTTCGGCCATAACTTTAATCCTTTTTGGTCATAACTTGCTAAGTTTTGAAGATATCGACTTGATTTCTATTTTGTTGAATAGAGAAGCGTATTGGCTTTAATTAGAATTCTTTTTTCTGCGGATAGTGCGAAAAAAATTTTTTATCATTTTTTCAAAAAAAGCAAAGGGGGTAGTCCATGGTAATTTTCGGCCATAACTTCCATCCTTTTTGGTCATAACTTGCTCAGTTTTCAATATATCGACTTGATTTCTATTTTGTTGAATAGAGAAACGTATTGGCTTCAATTAGAATTCTTTTTTCTGCGGATAGTGCGAAAAAAAATGTTTATCATTTTTTCAAAAAAAGCAAAGGGGGTAGTCCATGGTAATTTTCGGCCATAACTTCCATCCTTTTTGGTCATAACTTGCTCAGTTTTCAATATATCGACTTGATTTCTATTTTGTTGAATAGAGAAACGTATTGGCTTTAATTAGAATTCTTTTTTCTGCGGATAGTGCGAAAAAATTTTTTTATCATTTTTTCAAAAAAAGCAAAGGGGGTAGTCCATGGTAATTTTCGGCCATAACTTCCATCCTTTTTGGTCATAACTTGCTCAGTTTTCAATATATCGACTTGATTTCTATTTTGTTGAATAGAGAAACGTATTGGCTTTAATTAGAATTCTTTTTTCTGCGGATAGTGCGAAAAAAAATTTTTATCATTTTTTCAAAAAAAGCAAAGGGGGTAGTCCATGGTAATTTGAGGCCATAACTTCCATCCTTTTTAGTCATAACTTGCTCAGTTTTCAAGATATCGACTTGATTTCTATTTTGTTGAATAGAGAAGCGTATTGGCTTTAATTAGAATTCTTTTTCTGCGGATAGTGCGAAAAAAAATTTGTATCATTTTTTCAAAAAAAGCAAAGGGGGTAGTCCATGGTAATTTTCGGCCATAACTTTAATCCTTTTTGGTCATAACTTGCTAAGTTTTGAAGATATCGACTTGATTTCTATTTTGTTGAATAGAGAAGCGTATTGGCTTTAATTAGAATTCTTTTTTCTGCGGATAGTGCGAAAAAAATTTTTTATCATTTTTTCAAAAAAAGCAAAGGGGGTAGTCCATGGTAATTTTCGGCCATAACTTCCATCCTTTTTGGTCATAACTTGCTCAGCTTTCAATATATCGACTTGATTTCTATTTTGTTGAATAGAGAAACGTATTGGCTTCAATTAGAATTCTTTTTTCTGCGGATAGTGCGAAAAAAAATGTTTATCATTTTTTCAAAAAAAGCAAAGGGGGTAGTCCATGGTAATTTTCGGCCATAACTTCCATCCTTTTTGGTCATAACTTGCTCAGTTTTCAATATATCGACTTGATTTCTATTTTGTTGAATAGAGAAACGTATTGGCTTTAATTAGAATTCTTTTTTCTGCGGATAGTGCGAAAAAATTTTTTTATCATTTTTTCAAAAAAAGCAAAGGGGGTAGTCCATGGTAATTTTCGGCCATAACTTCCATCCTTTTTAGTCATAACTTGCTCAGTTTTCAAGATATCGACTTGATTTCTATTTTGTTGAATAGAGAAACGTATTGGCTTTAATTAGAATTCTTTTTTCTGCGGATAGTGCGAAAAAAAATTTTTATCATTTTTTCAAAAAAAGCAAAGGGGGTAGTCCATGGTAATTTTCGGCCATAACTTTCATCCTTTTTGGTCATAACTTGCTCAGTTTTCAATATATCGACTTGATTTCTATTTTGTTGAATAGAGAAACGTATTGGCTTTAATTAGAATTCTTTTTTCTGCGGATAGTGCGAAAAAAAATGTTTATCATTTTTTCAAAAAAAGCAAAGGGGGTAGTCCATGGTAATTTTCGGCCATAACTTCCATCCTTTTTGGTCATAACTTGCTCAGTTTTCAATATATCGACTTGATTTCTATTTTGTTGAATAGAGAAACGTATTGGCTTTAATTAGAATTCTTTTTTCTGCGGATATTTCGAAAAAAAATTTTTATCATTTTTTCAAAAAAAGCAAAGGGGGTAGTCCATGGTAATTTGAGGCCATAACTTCCATCCTTTTTAGTCATAACTTGCTCAGTTTTCAAGATATCGACTTGATTTCTATTTTGTTGAATAGAGAAGCGTATTGGCTTTAATTAGAATTCTTTTTCTGCGGATAGTGCGAAAAAAAATTTGTATCATTTTTTCAAAAAAAGCAAAGGGGGTAGTCCATGGTAATTTTCGGCCATAACTTTAATCCTTTTTGGTCATAACTTGCTAAGTTTTGAAGATATCGACTTGATTTCTATTTTGTTGAATAGAGAAGCGTATTGGCTTTAATTAGAATTCTTTTTTCTGCGGATAGTGCGAAAAAAATTTTTTATCATTTTTTCAAAAAAAGCAAAGGGGGTAGTCCATGGTAATTTTCGGCCATAACTTCCATCCTTTTTGGTCATAACTTGCTCAGTTTTCAATATATCGACTTGATTTCTATTTTGTTGAATAGAGAAACGTATTGGCTTTAATTAGAATTCTTTTTTCTGCGGATAGTGCGAAAAAAAATTTTTATCATTTTTTCAAAAAAAGCAAAGGGGGTAGTCCATGGTAATTTTCGGCCATAACTTCCATCCTTTTTGGTCATAACTTGCTCAGCTTTCAATATATCGACTTGATTTCTATTTTGTTGAATAGAGAAACGTATTGGCTTCAATTAGAATTCTTTTTTCTGCGGATAGTGCGAAAAAAAATGTTTATCATTTTTTCAAAAAAAGCAAAGGGGGTAGTCCATGGTAATTTTCGGCCATAACTTCCATCCTTTTTGGTCATAACTTGCTCAGTTTTCAATATATCGACTTGATTTCTATTTTGTTGAATAGAGAAACGTATTGGCTTTAATTAGAATTCTTTTTTCTGCGGATAGTGCGAAAAAATTTTTTTATCATTTTTTCAAAAAAAGCAAAGGGGGTAGTCCATGGTAATTTTCGGCCATAACTTCCATCCTTTTTAGTCATAACTTGCTCAGTTTTCAAGATATCGACTTGATTTCTATTTTGTTGAATAGAGGAACGTATTGGCTTTAATTAGAATTCTTTTTTCTGCGGATAGTGCGAAAAAAAATTTTTATCATTTTTTCAAAAAAAGCAAAGGGGGTAGTCCATGGTAATTTTCGGCCATAACTTTCATCCTTTTTAGTCATAACTTGCTCAGTTTTCAAGATATCGACTTGATTTCTATTTAGTTGAATAGAGAAACGTATTGGCTTTAATTAGAATTCTTTTTTCTGCGGATAGTGCGAAAAAATTTTTTTATCATTTTTTCAAAAAAAGCAAAGGGGGTAGTCCATGGTAATTTTCGGCCATAACTTCCATCCTTTTTAGTCATAACTTGCTCAGTTTTCAAGATATCGACTTGATTTCTATTTTGTTGAATAGAGAAACGTATTGGCTTTAATTAGAATTCTTTTTTCTGCGGATAGTGCGAAAAAAAATGTTTATCATTTTTTCAAAAAAAGCAAAGGGGGTAGTCCATGGTAATTTGAGGCCATAACTTCCATCCTTTTTAGTCATAACTTGCTCAGTTTTCAAGATATCGACTTGATTTCTATTTTGTTGAATAGAGAAGCGTATTGGCTTAATTAGAATTCTTTTTCTGCGGATAGTGCGAAAAAAATTTTGTATCATTTTTTCAAAAAAAGCAAAGGGGGTAGTCCATGGTAATTTTCGGCCATAACTTCCATCCTTTTTGGTCATAACTTGCTCAGTTTTCAATATATCGACTTGATTTCTATTTTGTTGAATAGAGAAACGTATTGGCTTTAATTAGAATTCTTTTTTCTGCGGATAGTGCGAAAAAAAATGTTTATCATTTTTTCAAAAAAAGCAAAGGGGGTAGTCCATGGTAATTTTCGGCCATAACTTCCATCCTTTTTGGTCATAACTTGCTCAGTTTTCAATATATCGACTTGATTTCTATTTTGTTGAATAGAGAAACGTATTGGCTTTAATTAGAATTCTTTTTTCTGCGGATAGTGCGAAAAAAAATGTTTATCATTTTTTCAAAAAAAGCAAAGGGGGTAGTCCAGGTAATTTTAGGCCATAACTTCCATCCTTTTTAGTCATAACTTGCTCAGTTTTCAAGATATCGACTTGATTTCTATTTTGTTGAATAGAGAAACGTATTGGCTTTAATTAGAATTCTTTTTTCTGCGGATAGTGCGAAAAAAAATTTTTATCATTTTTTCAAAAAAAGCAAAGGGGGTAGTCAATGGTAATTTTCGGCCATAACTTCCATCCTTTTTAGTCATAACTTGCTCAGTTTTCAAGATATCGACTTGATTTCTATTTTGTTGAATAGAGAAACGTATTGGCTTTAATTAGAATTCTTTTTTCTGCGGATAGTGCGAAAAAAAATGTTTATCATTTTTTCAAAAAAAGCAAAGGTAGTAGTCCAGGTAATTTTAGGCCATAACTTCCATCCTTTTTAGTCATAACTTGCTCAGTTTTCAAGATATCGACTTGATTTCTATTTTGTTGAATAGAGAAGCGTATTGGCTTTAATTAGAATTCTTTTTTCTGCGGATAGTGCGAAAAAAAATGTTTATCATTTTTTCAAAAAAAGCAAAGGGGGTAGTCCAGGTAATTTTAGGCCATAACTTCCATCCTTTTTAGTCATAACTTGCTCAGTTTTCAAGATATCGACTTGATTTCTATTTTGTTGAATAGAGAAGCGTATTGGCTTTAATTAGAATTCTTTTTCTGCGGATAGTGCGAAAAAAAATGTTTATCATTTTTTCAAAAAAAGCAAAGGGGGTAGTCCATGGTAATTTTCGGCCATAACTTTAATCCTTTTTGGTCATAACTTGCTAAGTTTTGAAGATATCGACTTGATTTCTATTTTGTTGAATAGAGAAGCGTATTGGCTTTAATTAGAATTCTTTTTTCTGCGGATAGTGCGAAAAAAAATTTTTATCATTTTTTCAAAAAAAGCAAAGGGGGTAGTCCATGGTAATTTTCGGCCATAACTTCCATCTTTTTTGGTCATAACTTGCTCAGTTTTCAAGATATCGACTTGATTTCTATTTTGTTGAATAGAGAAACGTATTGGCTTTAATTAGAATTCTTTTTTCTGCGGATAGTGCGAAAAAAAATTTTTATCATTTTTTCAAAAAAAGCAAAGGGGGTAGTCCATGGTAATTTGAGGCCATAACTTCCATCCTTTTTAGTCATAACTTGCTCAGTTTTCAAGATATCGACTTGATTTCTATTTTGTTGAATAGAGAAACGTATTGGCTTTAATTAGAATTCTTTTTTCTGCGGATAGTGCGAAAAAAAATTTGTATCATTTTTTCAAAAAAAGCAAAGGGGGTAGTCCATGGTAATTTTCGGCCATAACTTCCATCCTTTTTGGTCATAACTTGCTCAGTTTTCAATATATCGACTTGATTTCTATTTTGTTGAATAGAGAAACGTATTGGCTTTAATTAGAATTCTTTTTTCTGCGGATAGTGCGAAAAAAAATTTTTATCATTTTTTCAAAAAAAGCAAAGGGGGTAGTCCATGGTAATTTGAGGCCATAACTTCCATCCTTTTTAGTCATAACTTGCTCAGTTTTCAAGATATCGACTTGATTTCTATTTTGTTGAATAGAGAAGCGTATTGGCTTTAATTAGAATTCTTTTTCTGCGGATAGTGCGAAAAAAAATTTGTATCATTTTTTCAAAAAAAGCAAAGGGGGTAGTCCATGGTAA
Source organism: Thelaira solivaga (assembly GCA_947397855.1). Lineage (NCBI taxonomy): Eukaryota > Metazoa > Arthropoda > Insecta > Diptera > Tachinidae > Thelaira > Thelaira solivaga. The sequence goes on along the minus strand of OX377612.1, from coordinate 22,076,223 downwards.
TTTTCGGCCATAACTTTAATCCTTTTTGGTCATAACTTGCTAAGTTTTGAAGATATCGACTTGATTTCTATTTTGTTGAATAGAGAAGCGTATTGGCTTTAATTAGAATTCTTTTTTCTGCGGATAGTGCGAAAAAAATTTTTATCATTTTTTCAAAAAAAGCAAAGGGGGTAGTCCATGGTAATTTTCGGCCATAACTTCCATCCTTTTTGGTCATAACTTGCTCAGTTTTCAATATATCGACTTGATTTCTATTTTGTTGAATAGAGAAACGTATTGGCTTTAATTAGAATTCTTTTTTCTGCGGATAGTGCGAAAAAAAATGTTTATCATTTTTTCAAAAAAAGCAAAGGGGGTAGTCCATGGTAATTTTCGGCCATAACTTCCATCCTTTTTGGTCATAACTTGCTCAGTTTTCAATATACCGACTTGATTTCTATTTTGTTGAATAGAGAAACGTATTGGCTTTAATTAGAATTCTTTTTTCTGCGGATAGTGCGAAAAAAAATGTTTATCATTTTTTCAAAAAAAGCAAAGGGGGTAGTCCAGGTAATTTTAGGCCATAACTTCCATCCTTTTTAGTCATAACTTGCTCAGTTTTCAAGATATCGACTTGATTTCTATTTTGTTGAATAGAGAAACGTATTGGCTTTAATTAGAATTCTTTTTTCTGCGGATAGTGCGAAAAAAAATTTTTATAATTTTTTAAAAAAAAGCAAAGGGGGTAGTCAATGGTAATTTTCGGCCATAACTTCCATCCTTTTTAGTCATAACTTGCTCAGTTTTCAAGATATCGACTTGATTTCTATTTTGTTGAATAGAGAAACGTATTGGCTTTAATTAGAATTCTTTTTTCTGCGGATAGTGCGAAAAAAAATTTTTATCATTTTTTCAAAAAAAGCAAAGGGGGTAGTCCATGGTAATTTTCGGCCATAACTTCCATCCTTTTTGGTCATAACTTGCTCAGTTTTCAATATATCGACTTGATTTCTATTTTGTTGAATAGAGAAACGTATTGGCTTTAATTAGAATTCTTTTTTCTGCGGATAGTGCGAAAAAAAATGTTTATCATTTTTTCAAAAAAAGCAAAGGGGGTAGTCCAGGTAATTTTAGGCCATAACTTCCATCCTTTTTAGTCATAACTTGCTCAGTTTTCAAGATATCGACTTGATTTCTATTTTGTTGAATAGAGAAGCGTATTGGCTTTAATTAGAATTCTTTTTCTGCGGATAGTGCGAAAAAAAATTTGTATCATTTTTTCAAAAAAAGCAAAGGGGGTAGTCCATGGTAATTTTCGGCCATAACTTTAATCCTTTTTGGTCATAACTTGCTAAGTTTTGAAGATATCGACTTGATTTCTATTTTGTTGAATAGAGAAGCGTATTGGCTTTAATTAGAATTCTTTTTTCTGCGGATAGTGCGAAAAAAAATTTTTATCATTTTTTCAAAAAAAGCAAAGGGGGTAGTCCATGGTAATTTTCGGCCATAACTTAAATCTTTTTTGGTCATAACTTGCTCAGTTTTCAAGATATCGACTTGATTTCTATTTTGTTGAATAGAGAAACGTATTGGCTTTAATTAGAATTCTTTTTTCTGCGGATAGTGCGAAAAAAAATTTTTATCATTTTTTCAAAAAAAGCAAAGGGGGTAGTCCATGGTAATTTTCGGCCATAACTTCCATCCTTTTTAGTCATAACTTGCTCAGTTTTCAAGATATCGACTTGATTTCTATTTTGTTGAATAGAGAAACGTATTGGCTTTTATTAGAATTCTTTTTTCTGCGGATAGTGCGAAAAAAATTTTTATCATTTTTTTTAAAAAAAAGCAAAGGGGGTAGTCCATGGTAATTTTCGGCCATAACTTCCATCCTTTTTGGTCATAACTTGTTAAGTTTTGAAGATATCGACTTGATTTCTATTTTGTTGAATAGAGAAACGTATTGGCTTTAATTAGAATTCTTTTTTCTGCGGATAGTGCGAAAAAAAATTTTTATAATTTTTAAAAAAAAAGCAAAGGGGGTAGTCCATGGTAATTTTCGGCCATAACTTCCATCTTTTTTGGTCATAACTTGCTCAGTTTTTAAGATATCGACTTGATTTCTATTTTGTTGAATAGAGAAACGTATTGGCTTTAATTAGAATTCTTTTTTCTGCGGATAGTGCGAAAAAAAATTTTTATCATTTTTTGAAAAAAAGCAAAGGGGGTAGTCCATGGTAATTTTCGGCCATAACTTCCATCCTTTTTAGTCATAACTTGCTCAGTTTTCAAGATATCGACTTTATTTCTATTTTGTTGAATAGAGAAACGTATTGGCTTTAATTAGAATTCTTTTTTCTGCGGATAGTGCGAAAAAAAATTTTTATCATTTTTTCAAAAAAAGCAAAGGGGGTAGTATATGGTAATTTTCGGCCAAAACTTCCATCCTTTTTGGTCATAACTTGTTAAGTTTTGAAGATATCGACTTGATTTCTATTTTGTTGAATAGAGAAACGTATTGGCTTTAATTAGAATTCTTTTTTCTGCGGATAGTGCGAAAAAAATTTTTTTATCAGTTTTTCAAAAAAAGCCATAACTTCCATCCTTTTTAGTCATAACTTGCTCAGTTTTCAAGATATCGACTTGATTTCTATTTTGTTGAATAGAGAAACGTATTGGCTTTAATTAGAATTCTTTTTTCTGCGGATAGTGCGAAAAAAATTTTTTATCATTTTTTCAAAAAAAGCAAAGGGGGTAGTCCATGGTAATTTTCGGCCATAACTTTCATCCTTTTTAGTCATAACTTGCTCAGTTTTCAAGATATCGACTTGATTTCTATTTTGTTGAATAGAGAAACGTATTGGCTTTAATTAGAATTCTTAATTCTGCGGATAGTGCGAAAAAAAATTTTTATCATTTTTTCAAAAAAAGCAAAGGGGGTAGTCCATGGTAATTTTCGGCCATAACTTTAATCCTTTTTGGTCATAACTTGCTAAGTTTTGAAGATATCGACTTGATTTCTATTTTGTTGAATAGAGAAGCGTATTGGCTTTAATTAGAATTCTTTTTTCTGCGGATAGTGCGAAAAAAATTTTTATCATTTTTTCAAAAAAAGCAAAGGGGGTAGTCCATGGTAATTTTCGGCCATAACTTCCATCCTTTTTGGTCATAACTTGCTCAGTTTTCAATATATCGACTTGATTTCTATTTTGTTGAATAGAGAAACGTATTGGCTTCAATTAGAATTCTTTTTTCTGCGGATAGTGCGAAAAAAAATGTTTATCATTTTTTCAAAAAAAGCAAAGGGGGTAGTCCATGGTAATTTTCGGCCATAACTTCCATCCTTTTTAGTCATAACTTGCTCAGTTTTCAAGATATCGACTTGATTTCTATTTTGTTGAATAGAGAAACGTATTGGCTTTAATTAGAATTCTTAATTCTGCGGATAGTGCGAAAAAAAATTTTTATCATTTTTTCAAAAAAAGCAAAGGGGGTAGTCCATGGTAATTTTCGGCCATAACTTCCATCCTTTTTAGTCATAACTTGCTCAGTTTTCAAGATATCGACTTGATTTCTATTTTGTTGAATAGAGAAACGTATTGGCTTTAATTAGAGTTCTTTTTTCTGCGGATAGTGCGAAAAAAATTTTTTATCATTTTTTCAAAAAAAGCAAAGGGGGTAGTCCATGGTAATTTTCGGCCATAACTTTCATCCTTTTTAGTCATAACTTGCTCAGTTTTCAAGATATCGACTTGATTTCTATTTAGTTGAATAGAGAAACGTATTGGCTTTAATTAGAATTCTTTTTTCTGCGGATAGTGCGAAAAAAATTTTTTATCATTTTTTCAAAAAAAGCAAAGGGGGTAGTCCATGGTAATTTTCGGCCATAACTTAAATCTTTTTTGGTCATAACTTGTTAAGTTTTGAAGATATCGACTTGATTTCTATTTTGTTGAATAGAGAAACGTATTGGCTTTAATTAGAATTCTTTTTTCTGCGGATAGTGCGAAAAAAAATTTTTATCATTTTTTCAAAAAAAGCAAAGGGGGTAGTCCATGGTAATTTTCGGCCATAACTTCCATCCTTTTTGGTCATAACTTGCTCAGTTTTCAAGATATCGACTTGATTTCTATTTTGTTGAATAGAGAAACGTATTGGCTTTAATTAGAATTCTTTTTTCTGCGGATAGTGCGAAAAAAAATTTTTATAATTTTTTAAAAAAAAGCAAAGGGGGTAGTCCATGGTAATTTTCGGCCATAACTTTCATCCTTTTTAGTCATAACTTGCTCAGTTTTCAAGATATCGACTTGATTTCTATTTTGTTGAATAGAGAAACGTATTGGCTTTAATTAGAATTCTTTTTTCTGCGGATAGTGCGAAAAAAAATTTTTATCATTTTTTCAAAAAAAGCAAAGGGGGTAGTCCATGGTAATTTTCGGCCATAACTTCCATCCTTTTTGGTCATAACTTGCTCAGTTTTCAATATATCGACTTGATTTCTATTTTGTTGAATAGAGAAACGTATTGGCTTCAATTAGAATTCTTTTTTCTGCGGATAGTGCGAAAAAAAATGTTTATCATTTTTTCAAAAAAAGCAAAGGGGGTAGTCCATGGTAATTTTCGGCCATAACTTCCATCCTTTTTGGTCATAACTTGCTCAGTTTTCAATATATCGACTTGATTTCTATTTTGTTGAATAGAGAAACGTATTGGCTTTAATTAGAATTCTTTTTTCTGCGGATAGTGCGAAAAAAAATTTTTAATAATTTTTTCAAAAAAAGCAAAGGGGGTAGTCCATGGTAATTTTCGGCCATAACTTCCATCCTTTTTAGTCATAACTTGCTCAGTTTTCAAGATATCGACTTGATTTCTATTTTGTTGAATAGAGAAACGTATTGGTTTTAATTAGAATTCTTTTTTCTGCGGATAGTGCGAAAAAAATTTTTTATCATTTTTTCAAAAAAAGCAAAGGGGGTAGTCCATGGTAATTTTCGGCCATAACTTCTATCTTTTTTGGTCATAACTTGCTCAGTTTTCAAGATATCGACTTGATTTCTATTTTGTTGAATAGAGAAACGTATTGGTTTTAATTAGAATTCTTTTTTCTGCGGATAGTGCGAAAAAAAATTTTTATCATTTTTTCAAAAAAAGCAAAGGGGGTAGTCCATGGTAATTTTCGGCCATAACTTCCATCCTTTTTGGTCATAACTTGCTCAGTTTTCAAGATATCGACTTGATTTCTATTTTGTTGAATAGAGAAACGTATTGGCTTTAATTAGAATTCTTTTTTCTGCGGATAGTGCGAAAAAAAATTTTTAATAATTTTTTCAAAAAAAGCAAAGGGGGTAGTCCATGGTAATTTTCGGCCATAACTTCCATCCTTTTTAGTCATAACTTGCTCAGTTTTCAAGATATCGACTTGATTTCTATTTTGTTGAATAGAGAAACGTATTGGCTTTAATTAGAATTCTTTTTTCTGCGGATAGTGCGAAAAAAAAATTTTTATCATTTTTTCAAAAAAAGCAAAGGGGGTAGTCCATGGTAATTTTCGGCCATAACTTCCATCCTTTTTAGTCATAACTTGCTCAGTTTTCAAGATATCGACTTGATTTCTATTTTGTTGAATAGAGAAACGTATTGGCTTTAATTAGAATTCTTTTTTCTGCGGATAGTGCGAAAAAAAAATTTTTATCATTTTTTCAAAAAAAGCAAAGGGGGTAGTCCATGGTAATTTTCGGCCATAACTTCCATCCTTTTTAGTCATAACTTGCTCAGTTTTCAAGATATCGACTTGATTTCTATTTTGTTGAATAGAGAAACGTATTGGCTTTAATTAGAATTCTTTTTTCTGCGGATAGTGCGAAAAAATTTTTTTATAATTTTTAAAAAAAAAGCAAAGGGGGTAGTCCATGGTAATTTTCGGCCATAACTTCCATCTTTTTTGGTCATAACTTGCTCAGTTTTTAAGATATCGACTTGATTTCTATTTTGTTGAATAGAGAAACGTATTGGCTTTAATTAGAATTCTTTTTTCTGCGGATAGTGCGAAAAAAAATGTTTATCATTTTTTCAAAAAAAGCAAAGGGGGTAGTCCATGGTAATTTTCGGCCATAACTTCCATCCTTTTTAGTCATAACTTGCTCAGTTTTCAAGATATCGACTTGATTTCTATTTTGTTGAATAGAGAAACGTATTGGCTTTAATTAGAATTCTTTTTTCTGCGGATAGTGCGAAAAAAAATTTTTATCATTTTTTCAAAAAAAGCAAAGGGGGTAGTCCATGGTAATTTTCGGCCATAACTTCCATCTTTTTTGGTCATAACTTGCTCAGTTTTTAAGATATCGACTTGATTTCTATTTTGTTGAATAGAGAAACGTATTGGCTTTAATTAGAATTCTTTTTTCTGCGGATAGTGCGAAAAAAAATGTTTATCATTTTTTCAAAAAAAGCAAAGGGGGTAGTCCATGGTAATTTTCGGCCATAACTTCCATCCTTTTTAGTCATAACTTGCTCAGTTTTCAAGATATCGACTTGATTTCTATTTTGTTGAATAGAGAAACGTATTGGCTTTAATTAGAATTCTTTTTTCTGCGGATAGTGCGAAAAAAATTTTTATCATTTTTTGAAAAAAAGCAAAGGGGGTAGTCCATGGTAATTTTCGGCCATAACTTCCATCCTTTTTAGTCATAACTTGCTCAGTTTTCAAGATATCGACTTGATTTCTATTTTGTTGAATAGAGAAACGTATTGGCTTTAATTAGAATTCTTTTTTCTGCGGATAGTGCGAAAAAAAATTTTTATCATTTTTTCAAAAAAAGCAAAGGGGGTAGTATATGGTAATTTTCGGCCAAAACTTCCATCCTTTTTGGTCATAACTTGTTAAGTTTTGAAGATATCGACTTGATTTTTATTTTGTTGAATAGAGAAACGTATTGGCTTTAATTAGAATTCTTTTTTCTGCGGATAGTGCGAAAAAAAAATTTTATAATTTTTTAAAAAAAAGCAAAGGGGGTAGTCCATGGTAATTTTCGGCCATAACTTCCATCCTTTTTAGTCATAACTTGCTCAGTTTTCAAGATATCGACTTGATTTCTATTTTGTTGAATAGAGAAACGTATTGGCTTTAATTAGAATTCTTTTTTCTGCGGATAGTGCGAAAAAAAATTTTTATCATTTTTTCAAAAAAAGCAAAGGGGGTAGTCCATGGTAATTTTCGGCCATAACTTCCATCCTTTTTAGTCATAACTTGCTAAGTTTTGAAGATATCGACTTGATTTCTATTTTGTTGAATAGAGAAGCGTATTGGCTTTAATTAGAATTCTTTTTCTGCGGATAGTGCGAAAAAAAATTTGTATCATTTTTTCAAAAAAAGCAAAGGGGGTAGTCCATGGTAATTTTCGGCCATAACTTTAATCCTTTTTGGTCATAACTTGCTCAGTTTTCAATATATCGACTTGATTTCTATTTTGTTGAATAGAGAAACGTATTGGCTTTAATTAGAATTCTTTTTTCTGCGGATAGTGCGAAAAAAAAATTTTTATCATTTTTTCAAAAAAAGCAAAGGGGGTAGTCCATGGTAATTTTCGGCCATAACTTCCATCCTTTTTGGTCATAACTTGCTCAGTTTTAAAGATATCGACTTGATTTCTATTTTGTTGAATAGAGAAACGTATTATCTTTAATTAGAATTCTTTTTTCTGCGGATAGTGCGAAAAAAAATGTTTATCATTTTTTCAAAAAAAGCAAAGGGGGTAGTCCATGGTAATTTTCGGCCATAACTTCCATCTTTTTTGGTCATAACTTGCTAAGTTTTGAAGATATCGACTTGATTTCTATTTTGTTGAATAGAGAAACGTATTGGCTTTAATTAGAATTCTTTTTCCTGCGGATAGTGCAAAAAATTTTTTTTATAATTTTTTCAAAAAAAACAAAGGGGGTAGTCCATGGTAATTTTCGGCCATAACTTCCATCCTTTTTAGTCATAACTTGCTAAGTTTTGAAGATATCGACTTGATTTCTATTTTGTTGAATAGAGAAGCGTATTGGCTTTAATTAGAATTCTTTTTCTGCGGATAGTGCGAAAAAAAATTTGTATCATTTTTTCAAAAAAAGCAAAGGGGGTAGTCCATGGTAATTTTCGGCCATAACTTTAATCCTTTTTGGTCATAACTTGCTCAGTTTTCAATATATCGACTTGATTTCTATTTTGTTGAATAGAGAAACGTATTATGTTTAATTAGAATTCTTTTTTCTGCGGATAGTGCGAAAAAAAATGTTTATCATTTTTTCAAAAAAAGCAAAGGGGGTAGTCCATGGTAATTTTCGGCCATAACTTCCATCCTTTTTAGTCATAACTTGCTAAGTTTTGAAGATATCGACTTGATTTCTATTTTGTTGAATAGAGAAGCGTATTGGCTTTAATTAGAATTCTTTTTCTGCGGATAGTGCGAAAAAAAATTTGTATCATTTTTTCAAAAAAAGCAAAGGGGGTAGTCCATGGTAATTTTCGGCCATAACTTTAATCCTTTTTGGTCATAACTTGCTCAGTTTTCAATATATCGACTTGATTTCTATTTTGTTGAATAGAGAAACGTATTGGCTTTAATTAGAATTCTTTTTTCTGCGGATAGTGCGAAAAAAAAATTTTTATCATTTTTTCAAAAAAAGCAAAGGGGGTAGTCCATGGTAATTTTCGGCCATAACTTCCATCCTTTTTGGTCATAACTTGCTCAGTTTTAAAGATATCGACTTGATTTCTATTTTGTTGAATAGAGAAACGTATTATCTTTAATTAGAATTCTTTTTTCTGCGGATAGTGCGAAAAAAAATGTTTATCATTTTTTCAAAAAAAGCAAAGGGGGTAGTCCATGGTAATTTTCGGCCATAACTTCCATCCTTTTTGGTCATAACTTGCTCAGTTTTAAAGATATCGACTTGATTTCTATTTTGTTGAATAGAGAAACGTATTATCTTTAATTAGAATTCTTTTTTCTGAGGATAGTGCGAAAAAAAATGTTTATAATTTTTTTCAAAAAAAGCAAAGGGGGTAGTCTATGGTTTTTTTTTTGGCGAACAGTATTTTTTCTGCAGTATCTGCAAGAAGCAAAACTGGAATTAAAGCCAATATGGTTCTCTATTAAACACAATAAAAATCAAGTCGATATCTATAAAAATAAGCAAGTTATGACCAAAAAGGTAACCAGTTCTACTAAAAAGTGGCCGGAAAGAGGCAGTAGTAGACTGCTTACCTTTTTGCTCATAACTTGCTTACTTTTCTAGATATCGATTTGATTTCTATTGCGTTGAATAGAGAACCGTAGACGTGAAACTTAATTGTGTTCCAAAATAAATTTTTTAAGCCTTAGTTTATGTGTAATATTTTTTTATTAAAAATTAAAGAGAAACATTACATATAAATAGATAATATTAGCTTTTTCAAGGCTAAAATACTAAGAAAAGAAATAGAGTCTAAAAAGCTAAAATGATAATGCTGGCTATAACATGATTACAGGGTAAGTGAAACTTAAATGCTACCTTTTTTTACAACTTTTTTTAGCGCATGTAATCGTCTTAGCGTTTGCATTTTATTAGTTTCTATATTATTATTATTATTTTTTTATTAACTTTTATTAAAATCTGCTAGAATATGACGAAGTAAAAACTAATGAATACCATAAAATTTCATATAAAACAAGCAGGAGCAGAAAAAACTTATACTTAGCATGTGATATAAATATTCATCACATGCTCGTGTGTAGTAGTTAATACTCCCGTACTCGTATTTTTTGTTTTTGCTGCTTTAGCTTTTCTAATTTAAGTGTTAGAGTTTTCGTTATTATGCTTATTTTTGTTTTTCGACTTGTTTTTGTTGCTCTCTTTTAGCTTTAAATTCCCATGTCCAGTGGGATAAAGTAATTCGATTGGTTTTGTATGTGTAGAAAGTATATTTTTTTTTGCAGCTGCTGTTTGTTTGTGGTTGTTTTTGTTTTTGTATTCTCAGTCAGTTGTTGTCGAACCAGTCTAGTGAAAACTAGAAAAACAAAACGAATCATATGGAAACGAAAGTATGGTGTTGAAATGAAGAAACTTTAATGAGTTTTCTCGTTTGTAACCACAAAAACCACTAAACCGAAATATAACATAAAGTTTATTTGCTACTCTTACTCTTCTTTCTACCCCCGCAATCACACCCTCTCTTTCTTTTACTCACTTGTACCTACTTTCACTGTTTGGGCTGCTAATTTTTTTTTTTTTTTTTGCATAAAATTTTTGTTTTTGTTCTTTCATTTATTTTTTGTTTGTCTACAAAAATATTGGTAACTTGCAACACGTTATTTTTTTATATTTTTTACTCTACTCATATATCATTTCTTAGATTGTAAGGCAAACTTTTTGATAAATCGAAGTGCTTGCTACATACGTTTTGCAAAAACTACAAGAGTGACCTGCTGAATGCTGATTGAAAATAGAGTAAAACAGTAGTAGAATTTCCTTTCTCAAAAAACTGAACTTCGATACGCTGTTGCTAGTGAAATTAACGCTTATTAAATGTGGAAGATAAGACGGAATGGCATTCCATAGAGATTCTCTGCAATTTCATTAAAGCATTAAGTTGCTTTTTAATCTTACTAACCTTGTATTACGGCTGTCATTGGCCGGGCATATTGGCCTTACATGATATATTAGAATAAAAACTTAATTCCATGACAGAACCACTATTTTCAAAACGGCTAAAAATTGCTGACTTCAGTCAAACAAGCAAATCGATTTTTCTTTTTTTTAACCCATTCGAACAGCTGCACAAAATATTCTTTGGGACACAGTGGAAATGGTGTAATTTGCAGGTGTAATAACTTTAAATATTCTTAATTTCGTTTAAAACGCATGAATCCTTGTGCGGTATTTGCTTCTAAACTAAACACCTTCTCTTTTCCTGACTTGAGCCGCAGGTTTGAAGTATCTTTAAGAGCACTGTTTTCAGCTTAATTACGGTTCATTTTGTTAAGGGTTTAAAATTTTCAAAACTCTTTTTGTAGATTCTTAAAAATTCGTTGTTGTTTTACCAATTTTATTCTCTGCTTTCTGTTAATATTTTTCTCTTTCTTTTTATTTTTACTAAATAACGAAGTAACTTTGGCAAAAATGAATAATATGCAAGTAAATTTCTGGTAAAATTTGTTAGCCTGTTAGTTAAACACAAACATATGCACACACACACTTTGTACAACATGTATTTGGTTATAGGAACCCAACCAATCAAGTGTGAAACATTGAAAAACAGGCTGGTTACAAATTAGAAAGCATGAAACAATAATGATAGAAAATAAAAGAACAAACAAAAACTAATAAGAAATGAAGAGCAAGTTTTGTTTTTTTTTATAAAAACTTTAAGCTAGTTAAGTGTAGTCAAGTTATTTTAACTTTTTGAATTTTCCAACAGCCTCCTCTCTGTGATATTCTAATTGTGCTGACTCAAAGTTAAAAAGCCTGGTCATGTTCAACTTTTTTTTAAATTCCTTCATTTTTTTACAAGTAAAGTAAAGAATTTCTGGCCTGAAAACATAAATTAATTATAAAATGAAAACATGTCTAATAATTTGACATGATCTTTCTACTCTTGTTAAAAATAAGAATACCAAAGAACAATTTCAATATAAACAGGCTTTTTTTTAAAAAAATTTTCTATAAGTTGCTGTTTTTTCGTGGTTTTTTGATATGTTGCTAGATAAATAATGTTTCTTTAACCTTTTATTTTAATTAAATGAGATTCGCCTAAACATTGTGTTGTTGTGCTTTTTAGACTTATGCGAAGTGTGTTTTTTACAGTTTTCTTCTCTTTTCATATAACTGGCGGAAAATAAATATGTATCAACAACTTTTCGTTACTGTAGATATAATAAAAAGAGCATTTGAAAAAGTTTCTAAAAAACTAAGACTTTATAATTCTTCTATTTAAATCCATTGCCTTACGTTGTTGCATTCCAAAATGCAATGCATTGCTTCGAATCTTCGCTATTGCTTCAAAATAAAGAATTTTTTTGCTGGCTGTTTTTTTATTAAACTTTAATGGATGCTAGAAATTAATGACAAAAAGATCATTGGTTGGTTGATTTACGTGGCGGCCTGACAACCATCAAGTAGAATTGAAAGATTTTGTTTTGAACCACACGCAAAGAAAAACATGGTTGAATATGGTCACCGCAAGCATAGTGTGTTCTTCACAAAAATATTATTATTAATTTGAAGCATCGAAACATTATTCTGATCACGGTAAGCATGTTTCTAGTTATTTTTAACCATATTATGTTTAGTGTCTTAGATTAACCATATAATTATCATATTATGTTTAATAAAATTTTACTTGAAATCATAAATATGTTCATAGCAAACTTAATAATGATAAAAATATGGTTGAATGTAAGTTGCTTTCGTATAAATAATGTGAGTATAAAACAAAAACTTAATCGTTCAAACTCAATTGAGCTTTGTGGCTGAAAAGGTTGAGTGGCGAGTTAATGCTTCTTACTTAGTGTTCGCAAATTCGAGCCCTTGTAGAGTCAACTAAAATTTAAAAAAATTAATTTAAACCCGATGTATTATGTAATAAATAAATACAAATTGATAGAAAAGAAAAATCAATAGAATTAAAAAAACTTTTATACAAAGAAATTAAATAAATTTTTTTTTTAATCATATTAAAATATGTATGTATTAAAAAAAATTAAAAAAAAATTTCTTGCCTTGACCGGGCAGTTGAAAGCTATTTTTAATATCTTTGATTTAAAAATATATATGATTAGAAGCAGTCATAAATCTAACCATACTATATTTCCACTAGAATATGGTTGCCTCAACCATATTTTTTCTTTGCGTGCACCTACTTTCCTGCACAGCGGAATAATAAAGTGAACTTGCCTTACTCTCGGGCCAACGACAGCTGCCACAGCTAATTTTTATAGGCAGTACCAGCCTATGTGCATGCTGACTGACCATTTATCACAGCCAGCAGTCTGACAATATCCATCTTATTTAATATTCTTTGCTCAATAGCTGAAGTGATCATTTAAAATCAATCTTACAACTTTTTAAGCTATTAAGCGATTTGAAAAAAAAAAATTTAAATTAAAACTTAACTCATTTTCCCACTGTGCAAAAAAATTTATTAATTAATCCGTTCAAAAGTTAAAAAGGAAAAATAAACCTGATAAATTGTTAACTTTTTTGCTACAACTTTGGGAAGCAGTAACGTTTTTAAATTCAAGTTTTACCAGGTGATAGAACGGAAAGTGGGCTATAGCTCTACCTAATATATTTTTAAATCGTTCAAACGCTTAAAAAGTTATAAGCGTTTTTTGTTCAACTAGTGTGAGGTATGGGGCGACACAAATGCTATGTACCACGTAACCCATTTCTTACTCTGTAACATGATTTAAGTCTCATTCAAAAATATTTTTATTATCCTTGTTTCCTATCCTTCTTCGATTACAAAAATCACTCTTTAAATATTTCATGCATTATTTTTTTGTTTAGTATTTATTTTATATATAAAATTTGTTTTAGAACATTTGCCACTTTGTGGCACATTGTAATTAAATACAAAGAAAGTTTCAATTGATTATGTGTGATGTCCACAAAATGTGTTTTCTGCTCATCATATTTCAAAACAGCGGAGAAAAAAAATCTACTTTTTTTTGTCATTTAAGGCCAATTAATCGGTTGTGCACTTGAAAAAGTAACATTAAAACAAAGCACACAAAAAAAAAAAAACAAAAAGGAAAGAAAAACTAAAATAATGACACCAACAAAAAGTCTCGTTTGGCCCACAGCTGTTCTTAACACAAAGTAATCAAAAAGTTTTGTTATATTGTGGTTAAAGTCATCATCCACCCACCTCCAGTAGTCTGCAACTGCCACCCACTTCATTCATACAGGCCATGTCGTGCCATGCCATGATGATCATACTCGTCATTGTCAACTCAGGATGGGGAAAGAGTACATCAACGACAACTGCACATTGTCTTGTACTTAAAACAAATGAAATGTTGACGACACAAAAATTGGCTGCTGAAACTCGCGAATGTGTGTAGAAATCTCATAAAAAAAAGGAAAACTTAGTTAAGGTTTGTCGTGTGTTGCTCAGTTTACTGTTGTTCAGTTTATGTTTTGCTTTTTGTTTTTTTGTCATTTCCTATAATTTTTTTTGCTGTTGACTTTTGAAGTGAAATAAAAAAAACAAAAAAAAAAGGATAATTTACTCAGTTTTATGTGTGTGCGAGTATATTGAATTGTATGTAGGTTGCAAAGAAGGAGCGTGAGAGTTGGTAAATGACAAAATTCACATTAATGTTTTGCTGGTCAAGTTTGTCATTAGCGAAATTGTTAGCAAAACTAAAAACGGAAAAAATATGAGGAAATTAAAGTTGTGCATTGCTATTGGGTGAGCTGGGTGTGTAACGAGTTATTTGTTACTTGTTTGTTTTTTATTATGAATTATTATTTTTGTTTTTTAAATTGCTTAATGATGATGATGACGACCAAAAACCACAACGCATGCACCTAAAAAACAACTCCGACACATGTGTTGTTATAAACTTCATATGAAAAAAAAGTTAGAAAGGTTAGTTATAGTTTTAGAAAAGCAGTGTTTTACATTTAATCATCATAAATAATATTAAAAAATATTTTTTAAACAGAAAACGCTAAATTAGAGATTTAAATGTGCAGTCTGTTTGTCTGCCAGATAATCGTGTCAGATTGAACTAAAATTTACTAAATAGAAAACATTTTGTTTATTTAAAAGGGCATAAGTAAAGCAAATCAAAGGATCTTTAGAAAAGCCTAACACTAAGAGTGTATGCAGGAATTAAACCTGTGAACCCCAGATTGTTAAATTAGTACACTTATCTTTAATCTAAGGGGGTACCTTAGAAGACATGTTTATGCCCGTTATTACAACTTTCGATAGTTAAAGTTAGAATTTTGTATGGCAAGTGACCGGTTTTTGATAAAATTTTTAAACTAAATTTTAGTTGATAATTAAGGACACACTATCCGTTATTTCACTTATTAATATTTTTAATTTAATTTAATGTAATGCAAAAGCATACTTAAAACATGTATTATATTTTATAATAAAACGTGTTTATAAGCCCTTTAATATCCAATTAAAATCTTAATATTTGACTTTTAAAATTTTAATTTTAACTATCGGTAACTTATAATAATGACCCTTAAAGTTTAAAGTATTTTAACTTAAGCTTTGACTTTACTTCTTTTATTTGAAATAAAAAAAAATTTATTTTAAAATATTTGATATTGAGAGGAGAAATTTGGCTTCATTAGGGGCAGGAGAGCAAATTCATAAATGACACTTAATGAGCAAACAACTTTGATAGTGAGAATCAAACACTGAAAAATTGAATTTTTTGGTTGTGACAAAAGAAATGCGGTGAGGCAGCCTAAAATATTCTTAGCAGAACTGAATTTTTCATTCTATTATTAAACTTCAGTCGTAATAATTATAATAATGGTAACAATTTCATTTCTTACAACTTTAAAGTTATTTTTTGTCTGTACAAACACTTGTCTACATACATACTCGATATTCATAACGACTTAATATAGGTTGGAAGCGTTATTAAGGAAATTTTCTTAATATAATACTAAAATAATAATCTTTTAGTAAACTATTAGTAAACTATTATTAAATAAGAAAATTTTATAGTAGGATTGGCCCTGCTTTAAGGCTTTTTTAAAATAAAAATCTTATTATTATGTTCTATTTTGGTCGTGCTATAGCTGAAAGGAAATAACTTTAATTGGAGCAAAAAACCATGATTTCAAATTCATATCTTTGAAAATAGATTTTTCATTTTTTTTTTATTTATCTATTATACTACCTTTTTTTACCCGGTCTTTGCACGGTGCTTTACTCTCTGAGTATGATTTCTTAGAGTAAGAAGATAAAATATACAAACAATTTTATATTTTCATCAAAACCCAACTAAATTTTTATGAAAATTAAAATAGACCACGCCCATTACTACTCGTGCATTCCATATTTTTCTCAAATCGTAGACCGGCTGAAATGATTTGGTTAATTTCTCTATTACATATGCAGCATAATCCAAATTAAATTTTTCTTCTCTTTAAAATTATTTTTCAATATAAAAAAAAATTCAAAACAACGTTTGAAGGGTCAGCTAGTATTTTATATTTTTCACTTCAAATTAAATTTCTATTGAAATATAAATTTATGCTTATTAAAGTATAATTTTTTTTGTTTTCATTTAGTTAAAAATGTTAATGGTGAAATTAAGTCACTAAATCACTTGTCTGTACTAAAATCAGTATCACTTATGCCACCACCTACCACCTGTACTCTAACATCATTCAACAAAACTTAATCGAATTCTTGGTTGGTTTTATCTTTTTTTTTTTTTTTTGTATTTCAGCCATATGAAGTGTGTTTATTTGGGATTTGTTTGCGGTAAAAATGAAATTTAATTTAACAAAATAGCCACTAAATTACAATTTACATTTGGAAAGTTTTGTATATTTGAAGTAATTTTGCTGTTTCTATAAAGCCATACATATTTTGTTGATAGTTTTAGAAAATAGTGGCCGCCTTCAAATTAGGAAAGACATTTTTTTTTTTTTGAGTTCACTAGAAACTTCTAGTTTACCTATAAATTTTGCTGGCGAGCAAAAAAGAAAATAAACCTTAGAAAACAACTACATAAAGGCATCAGTTTTATGTTGATGATTGCAACAAATCAAACATACTTTAAAAGCCATCAGAAAAACAAAACCGCAAAATCCAAAATGCAAACACTTAATATTTGAAAAGGGTTGACATACCTTCCTAAACTTAATTTACACCGCATGTTTTTTTCTTAGTAAATTCATGCATATGTATGCGAATTAATATATGTAATTCTACTTTTTAGCAAACTAGTAAGATTAGGTCTCTCTTGGTGTTTTACTTTATGAATTAGAATCATTAGAGCGAAGAAAGTACCAAATTTCATAGAAATCGGTGGATAAGTTGAGTTTTAATAGTTAAATCATTGAAAAGTGGGCGTAAAACTAGGAGTGGCTGGTCAAAATTACATATGAATTTTTCAAAGAAATTTTTTAAAAATAAAAATTTTTATATGTTAAAGCAAACACACAAACAAACAGAATTTGATTTTTAATTTATTTAAAGGCAGATAAAAGTGAATTCATAAAATTAAAAAAAAAAAGGATATTTAAACAAAAAGTTTAATAAATAAAAAAATTAATGTTTTTATTGCGTAATGTTTGTGATTGACCAAAATTGAAAAAAATCAAAATAATTTCACTTAAATTATTCATCTTGCCGGTCTTTAGCATTTAATTTGTATTGAGCTTCAGTATGTATAGACCACATAAGGAGATTTTCCTTCCTCAGTATCTTTTGTATTTTTTGAAAAATTCTTAAATTGTTTTTGAAATCACAAATAAAGTTGGCATCCCTTTATTTACACGCGTGTAAAATGTATTTACTGCGGTCTTAATGAAGATATAAACGCGTTCACTCCAAAATATTTTAACTGTAAAATTACCAACAGCAACCAAAAAAAAATGTCTTTGAAATGAAGTGAGCTGTTGGTTTTCAGAGGTTTTGAGCGTATAAAGTTGAAAGGACGATTGAACACACACACATACCGTTTTATAAAAATCGGTAGTATTTTGAAGGACAAACTGGCCAAGAACACAATTGAATTGTATTTGGTTCAGTACATTTTACTCACTGACTTACACCACACATAAGCTCCAATATGTGTATGCTTGCAGCAGTGGCAACATGAGTAGTTGAATTAGAGGGAGGTTAAAGTTGAAATAAAATTGTACAATTTTGTGTTGTGTTAGTTTTGGTTAAATGTGGTTTTGTTATTTAAGGTTTTTTTTTTAATTCACACACACACACATACTTGTATTAAACCGTGCAACCACTTGCACTTTATGAGCAACCAGCCAATATTGCAAACATGAAAATGGGGTAAAATATGAGGGCATCATCATAAACTCATCATCATAGTTTTCATACAAACAGGCACATTTGTTGGCAACTAAATTTAAATGTACGTGTAAGTTTGCTTGTACTCGTATGTGTGTTTCTTTTTTAGAATATATACAAAGTGTAGATGTCTGGCTGCGTTTTTAATCGAACGACGACTGTCTGTCTATTTATGTAGGCCGAGAGGATATGCGAAAACTTTGACCACACAAAACAGTTCACATACCACAAAGTTCGAGTGTGGTTTAAATTGCAAATGTGTGTGATGTTACAGTTGTTTTTCAGTTGCAACTATTGTATGCAGTTTGCAGTTTTGTTGTTGTTACTTTTGCTGTAACTAGCTGCTGCTGTTGATATTAATATTAGAAAATCAAAAAATCAAAAAATCAAAAATGCTAAAGCACAAAAATGAACATTCCTATTGCCATTTCTATTTCCATTTTGTTTTTTTTTTTATTTTTTCTTTTATTTCTGAATGAGTTTGTTTGAAAAGCAAATAGAGAATTGAATATTATGGTCTAATGTACTGTGTATAGCCAGACATATTGTTACAAATATTAGTTTTAGTGCACATGCACACACACATAAATTACATAATACATGAATGTACTTGTACATATATACGTATGAATAGCGCAGTGTAAATACGTATCTTTGCAAAAATGTAAAATAGTTACATGAGGGCAATGGTTTGCTTGTGGTTGTTTAATATTTCCTGAGAAATATTCCGTTTGTTTTTTTTTTTCAATTTATTTTCCTTTTACCCTATCAGTCGGAAAAGAAAATGTTAGCTTGAAAATGTTAGCCTGGGAAAGATATATTTACTTTAACAGTGTTGAAAATCCACTTTAACATTTTACACTTTAATAATTTATGTTTAACAAATGACAATTGTTCGTATATTGTAAACTTTTCTTTCATTCATATTCTTATTAAAATATTCAAATAATAAACACATACACTGTTCCTCTCAGACGGATAGTCACCCTGACGTGGTGTAGAAGCTTGCTGTGATCTGAGGTGTGAAACATGGCAACAACCATGTATCATACTTAAGGTCTATACTAAGAACTACCCCAACGCGCAGGCTGAAACCATTTGGAATTCCTGGTTAGACGTTGGCTAACTAGAGTCATTGTTTTAGCTCTATCTAATTGGGCAGCGCGGCTGTCTTTGACCAATGACTCGCAACCAGTTAGGTCATGTCTCTGCTGGTTTTATGTATCCGATAGCCGTGCAAGGGGAGACCGCAAAACTCCTCGGTTTTATTTGACCACACTGTACTATCGGGGCATGGTCTTGACAGTGTGGTTAGATCTAACCAAAACAAACCCTCCCATCCACGGTGGAACAGCTATGCCAGTGGCTTGCTTGGCGGGGTAGAGCCAAGCTTAATAGCGAACTCCGTGCAAGGTCTGGTGAACCCACGGTTTAACTTTAGCCTTCCTATGGGGGCACTCATACTTGACTAAAATGCACCTATATTTTCATGGAATTGAGTGGAAAAAATGAAAATATGAACTGCACATCTTCAAAGGTGCAGCATGTAGATTCTGGAAGCCAACAATTATTATTGGAGGTAGGGTAGCGATTATAGCCCATAGTGATAATAATAAAACATACACTGTTTTTATAAATTGTGCTTTTAAGTTTCAAAAGGTTTTGATCTCAGCTCAAACCTTGAAAAGAAATAGTTGTGTAATTTTGAATCTGAAATCGCCATGGTATCGGGAAAAAATATTTTCACGTGGTTACCGCAAATGAAGGCTATTTTTCTTAAAAATTGATTATTGCGTTGTTATCAATGACAATTCTACACTAGAAAAAAAGAAATTTTATTAAGATTATTTGAAGAAGCAACTTGATTATGAAAATATTGATCAAGATGGCCATGCAGAAATTATAATTGCTTTAAAGCCTGATATCGTGGAAAGAAAATCCACGTAACCAAGAATTGTAAAGTCAAAATAAACAGTAAATCAAGCATATTTTACATCAGGTTTTGCACTTTCAACAGTAGTTCTTTTGTTTCATGCAGAAGTAGTTTTACTTGGTTAGTTGATAGTGGAGCTCAATATAAAGCATAAAGTCTTAGTTTATGGACATAAATGAAACTTTTAGACAAACAGTTCGATTAGCAGATGATAATAATTTTGAGAATTTTGGAAATCAGTACAGCCCAGATTAATATCAGAATAAATGGATACATTAGTACAGACAATTTACTGGAAACATTATACATCCTGAAATTAAAAAGCAATTAAATATTTTTCGATAATAAAAGCAAAAGCTAAATAATTGTTTACAATATTTGTAGGGGATTTGAATTTACCTAAAGAGTGTTCCAAAATTTTAGTCTTAAAGAACAATATTTAATTTCAAAAAAACTTTTTTCTTGGTAATAAAAAATCGGGACACGATTTACCATTAGTTAACGATATGTTGTCTAATTTAAAACACCTAGGCTGTAACATGAGCATCAAAATGGGGTCTAATCACCGCATTCGGCGGAAAGTAGACTATCGTATCGAATAATATTTTGATACGGGTTGAGTAAGTAAATCACCGCACACTATATCTATCGCATCGTAATTTTGTTCAAAATGCAATAGATTTATACACAAATGTTTGTCAAATGAAAATAAATAAAAAGAACTGTAGCATGAACTAAGGCCACAATGAACAATTGCATCTTCTGACATGTTTTTCTTCAAATTCAAAAGATGGAAATTTATTAAAAATTGCAATAACTTACCATTTTTACTTAAAACTAAATAAAATTTAATTAAAATGGCTATTTTGTTAAGCTTGAGGTCTTATTGTTTTGAATTTTGAAAATGTTTCAGTTTTAAATATAGAAAATAATTATAATATGTACCTTACACATTAGAAATGTTACAAATAATTAATACACCTACAACGCATAGAATAAATTTTAAGTCTGATACAGAAAATATAGCTCAAAATTATAGACACTTAATAAACATATATAAATTTTGTTAAATATTTTTGTTAATATGCACATATTATTTATATACAAATAAGTGTGTCCATGTAAAAATATATAATTTTATATATTTATTTGAGCATATTAAAAAAATTATGTTATTATTTAATATTTTTATAAAAAAAAAAAAAAAAAAAAAAAAAAAAAATATTTTAATTGTTACTTGTTACATACATACATAATTCATTTAACACATACATTTTTATAACAATTGTTTTATATATACATTTTTAACATATTACTTTTAAATATTTTTCAAATTTTGTTTGGGATTACCTTATTATTGAACACCCTAATTTAATTTTGTCAAGAAAATTTTTGAAATATGTATTTTTAATAATTTGATTAATTTATAATTATATCCTGAAGAAGCTACAAAAATTTTAGCGAAATATCGATATAAAAATAAATTTTTGAAAAATAAGAATAAGACCTCAAGCTTAACAAAATAGCCATTTTAATTAAAAAGAAAAAGGTCAAATAAAACTAACTAATAAATAAAATTTAATTTTTTTTTAAGTTTTTGTTGACTGTATTTTGTTTTGGTTACGGCAGCTAGTTTGCTTTCGAATAATATTTACTATAATAAGATTATACTGGTTCGAAGATTCACTATCGAATGCTATCATCTGAATTTACGATACATTTTACTCGATATCGAGTACCATGCAAAGTTTCGATCAATGTTATATGATATCGAATGAGCTGATTAGACCTCTGAGCTGAAAATCTTAGAGATTACAGTGAAGTGAAAGATTTCACCAAAATATTCATACTATGGAAGAACGTTAACAAGGAATGTGTGACATCCATACGATGGCTAATTACTAATAGAAAGATTGTCAAGATCTAAAACAATTAGGCGTTTCATTCCAGAAAATCCTTTTTTTTTTCTTCAACAACAGTAACTACATAAAATAAAATGTTTGAAATTATCACAATTTTTACGTGCCCGCAATTTAAAAACTAGAGCTGTCACAAAAAAAAATCATAATTACCTCAATTTAATTAATCAAAAACGTATGCAAGCAATTTAGAAAATTTGTCAGTGTTATTTTGAAGAAAAAAATGTTTGTTTGTTTTAACTTTACTGTCAATAATACATACCGAGTAAATTATAACATCTTTTTGTTTTACAATCAATTATATATTATATATTAAAAAATAAAAAAGTTTTACTTGAATATGTAAAATTTATTTTAATTCAAAAATAGATTTTATTTAACATAAATTTTATTTTCTGTGTGTGTCATCAACGCGAATTGAAAAGCAACAGACCAAAAATAAAAAGAAATTGAAAAAGAAAAAGAAAACGTTAAATAAATGTGTTATAATTTTATTTTCATAATTTACATTATGCTTATGATACAAGAGGCCATAGTACAATATCCTTCGGGTTATATTTTTGTTTTAGGTCAATGTCATAAAATTGTTAAAAAAATTTTGCCTTAATTTTGAACAACAATTACACCATTTTACGGCACTTTATACCAACCAAACCATAACCTGGCTGACAATGAGGCAATAAAGTGAGAATACTTTTTAAAATTAACGGCTGCCGATAGGCTCCTGGCTCAACTTCTTTAACTAAAACTTCATATTTTGGATGCAGTGCTTCTTTTGATCCAGCATTAGCATCTGCTTCTAAGATTTCATAACCCATTGTACGCTTTTGATTGTTGCTATACAGCGCAGAAATTATAAAAATTTTGAAAATTATTTTAAACATTTTTAATTTGAGCTTTTTACTTTGTTGTTTTTTTTGGATTTCAAATTATTAAAAATTATTAATAAAATTATATATATACCACGTTCAACTTGTTTTATTTCTTTACTTTAATTTGCCCAAAAATTCGTTCGTAGCTCTTTGAAAGTGTTTTTAGAATTAAATAAGATATTTCAATTTTCAAAAAATGATAACTGGGTTTTTGTTTATAAATATTTATTAATGTAAAAAATACTTGCAGCAGAATTAAAAAAAAAAAAAACAAACCTTTAAAAGACAGAGTTAGAAAAAAGCTAATAAATTTATATCACAGAGAGAAAAGAGAATTAACCTGAATTAAACATGATGTCAGATTTATTTCTAAGGAAATTTAATTCGGTAGCAAATAATAAAGACCACAATTTCAAAAGCCTTAAAGCAGTATTGTTTTTGCTGGTAACACGTTCATTATAAAATACATTGCCCTATCATCCCTGTAGGCTTATAAAAAAGTTATTCAAGTAATTGCGTTAGCAAGTTAAATTTTACTTAAATCGACTTAGGCCATTTTTCTACATTAGCACAGTTTTAAAAAAGGCAGGTTCTTTAAAAAAAAGCACAAAAGCGAGAAATAAAAGTTGTCTCACTAGTCAAGCCAAATCAATTAAGAGCTGAAAATAATTAAAACACAAGAATGTTTCCAAAACAAACAAAAAAAGATTGTTAGCTTTTAAAGTAAAATAAAAGCACCATTTTTTCTTAAGAAATTATTGATTTTTTTATAATTATTTGCAAAAATTCTTATTTTAATAAAACACGAAATTGTAAGGAAATATTAGTTACTTCTATGAGCACAGCTAAAAACCTAACAAAGTTGAATCAGCACATCTTGATATTCTGGTATCTGACTTCTTTTCAAAAATTCAACCGATTGAAGTGCCAGAAGAGCAGCTATAAATTCTATAGGAGAGAGCCACATGAATTCCGAATACAAAAAACTATACCTATCAATATGTTTTATAAAGAAAATACAAATCTGCAAAATTTCTGAACTTGTTTGTACCACAGATGCGGGGTCTACACAAGAATCCAACTCACAACCCCCAGGCTGTTTGATTACTAGTAGCACACTATCCACTAAACTAAGGGACTTACGTAAGTGAGTCGTATGCCAACTTTCTTGCAATGAATCTAGAATCTACACCGCAGTGTCATACTTAAGTATACAAATTTTGCAATTTCGCTTAAAGACTTATCAAAGTTTTGTAATCGGTTGGATTTCTAAAATTTTTATAAATCTGTTTCAGAATTATAGCACGTTCGCCACTTTTAGGCTTCCTACGCCTTATGATAACATTCTATTTAGCCACGTTTCTATCAGATGTAGTCATAATAGTCATAAATTCTAGCGGAGTAAGGTATAGTTAGCTCAGGGTAGTAATTCAAATGCTAAATTATCATTGAAGCCTGTACCGTTGATTCACTAGATAATTGTTTTTTGTAACGATTTAACATACTGGGATGAATTAATATACTTTTGTAAAAAAATTTCTGATAAAATGGTCCATATCTCCTTCGGTACTTATTGTACTGAATAAATAACTCATGAGAATATCATGAGAAAAACAATAATATAAAATAACCCAACACAATTCTGGAATAAGTTCAAGTAAAGATTTATATTTTGTTATATTTTATTTTATTTTAAAATGAATTCTTTTAGAGGAAAAGATTTTTCTTGGTGGAAAATTATAAATGCAGTAGCATTTGGTTATGTACACATTGGAGATTGTCAGAGTAAAAGTAAATTTTTTTCATTTTCAAATAAAACACGTATTTTCTGAAAGATCTGTGATTTTTTACTAGATTTTCAATAAGAAATATTCCAATTAAGTGTAAAACAAAATATCTGCAGCAGCAATTCGTTAATGTCTAATAAAGCAAACGGAAATCAATGCCAATTGTTTGAAAAAAAATTTTTTTTTTATTTAAATGGCTTCATGAATACACAAAATTGTCGAATTTGGGGCTCAAAAAATCTTCATGCAATCCAGGATAAAAAAAGAATCCACAATGAGCAACTGCCTGGTGTCGATTTTCGTCAAGCCTAACTTTTTTGGATATAAGCACGAAATTGTGGTGACTGTGCACGGAATTCGCTACAGAAACATGGCCAGGATCTGGAAGGTAAGATTGTGTCACGCGCTTGAAATTAAAAAGTCACTCTTACTGGAACACCCGTTGAAATTAAAAAATCACTTATTTGAAACTAAATAATCCAACTATTTTTGAATAACTTTAAAGTTCTTTAAATGTGCTTAAAACAGAATCTTCATTTAAGAAAACATGTTTAAGTGGAAAATTATTTTCTGCTTACAGCCAGCAAGTTTCTAGCGTTTTATGCATTTAATTTGTAAATTACTTAATTTGTATTTTGTTTATATTTCCTGTATGCTTAAAGCCATATTTTCCATTTCTTTAAATGCAATTATCCAAAATTTCTTTTTAATCAAAATCTTGGATAAGCGAAAAAACCATCATGTTACTTTTGCTGGGTTATGATGCATTTTTAAAATGCCACTAACAATTTTATGGGTTTGTCTATATATTTTTAGTTGGAATAGTTTTATTTTGAAACTCTTGTAGTAGTTTTTTTTTTTAATTTCAATATGAACATACTGATACTTCTATTGTATGCTTGTATGTGTACATACAGTGATACGATATATCACTGTGATGCTGTGTTTTTGTATTAGAAAAATACTATATATATGACCATTTTCTGAAATTGGCAGTTAAATATACATATACATACCAGTATGTATGTACATATATGCATGTGTAAGTATACATTTACATTCATGTTTGCCTTTACATTTTAGATACTAGGACTACAACTGTGACTTACATGTGTATCTATGCACGAGTATGCATGCAATGCTCTCTAAAAATTTTTAGAATATTTTTAATGTTTTTTTTTTCTTTTGCAAAATTTTGCTTAAATTACTCACAGAAAAAAGTAAATTTTGTTTGATTGTGTTTTCAGTAAGCAGGAAGGAGGAGTAGTAAGCAGCAACCGGCAAAAGTAAAACCAAAAAAATAAAAGGAATTTTTATGGAATTGAAGTATGTTTGACTAAAACTTGAAAAAATATTTTCACAGTTAACTTAATAATGTTTTGTGTTGAAATTATATATAGAGCAGTTGATTTTGCTACTGCTACTGATGCTGCTATTGGTCTTGTTGTTGTTGGTGTACTTAAAATATTAAATATTTCTGCTAAAAGAGTGAGTAAGTGTGTTTCTTTGTATGTATTCGTATGCATACATGTGTTTGTGTGCGTGTGTGTGTGCTTTTACATAATAGACTCGTAGCACAATGAAATGCTTACTTTGGCCTTTTGGTTGTTGCTTATTTGTAACTATGAGTGTGTGTATGTGTGCTTCCTATTAAAATATGTATATGAATTAATTAATGTCTGTAAAATGAAAATACAGAAGATATACACTCACACATTCATACATATATACATATTTAACTAGAAGCTCTATTAAAAAATTTTATTTGCCAAGTTGTATCTCATCCACTCATTCTAAATGATTTCCATACTAGACAAAATTAAGTGTTTTTCCTTTTTTTTTTGTGTATTTCTATTGCTGGACACAAAAAGTTATCATTTAATTTATATGTAGAGCTTCAAAAATAAATAAAATTTAAATTTTCATTATCACTTAAGTGAAAGTCAACAATTATATGACCACACACTCGTACACACACACACACACACACACACACACACTTCATAACAACTTTATTACTAAAGTGGCCTAAATTAAAAATCCACTTGTTTTATACTTCTAGTTTTTAATTAGAAAAATAAAATTTTGTTTTGTAACATTTTGTACATAAAATATGAAATTTAAGAAAAAATTTAAGTTTTACAATTTTGCGTGAAAGATTAAATCAATTGAGGTTTTTATTTAAGCTAATCATGGTTCTGAGACAAATAAAAATGATTTGAAGACAGGAACGAAATATTTATGATGTATAGGGTCCGCCATCGAACGTTTTTTTTTTCAACTAGTGCTTATTTCGTGAATGGTAACACTTAGCTCACGTCTGATTTGACATATGGTTGTGTTTTCGCTTCGCTAAGTGGCCCTGCGATCGACTTCAGAAGATGCCAATTTTGCCAAAAAAAATCATCTTTTCAGATGAAGTTCATTTTGATCTTGGCGGGTATGTACACAAGCAAAATTGTCGCATTTGGGGCATAGAAAACTCGCACGCATACATTGAAAAGCCGACGCACCCAAAACGAGTCACTGTTTGGTGCGGATTTTGGTCCAGAGGCATAATTGGGCCATTTTTCTTCGAAAATGAGCAAGGAGTGGCCGTTACAGTCAATGGCGATCGTTATTGGGCCATGTTGAACGAATTTTTGTTCACAAAAATTGAAGAGGAGGATATTGGCAACATTTGGTTTCAACAGGACGGCGCTACGTGCCACACAGCCGAAGCTACACTCGATGTTTTTATAGCATTTTCAAAAACAAAAGTTATTTGGCGGACCCTATATATTTGGAGTATATTTCTTTTCCTTTTTTTATATATATCGCCGCGATTTTATTTCACGCAAACAAAAAATATGGTTGAGGGCAATCACAATCTGGTCTAAGAATAGTATGCTTAGATATTTATTTATTTATTATTGTCTATGGATTCAAGATCCTTACAGACTGTAGCATAATAAAATTAATTATTTAAAAATACAATTAACTTAGTTTTTACAGTATCATTATTTGATGAATAATCAACATGTTTATAACATTTATTAAATTGATTACAAATTCTCAAAAAAGGGTCAGAATTGGCATAATTAGCTCGGAATACTTTTACAGATAGAGGATTATAATGACGTGTAAATCTTGAAGGAACGTTAAAAAAGATATTACTTATCAAAAAATCAGAATTAACATTTTCTTTTAACAAAT
Organism: Thelaira solivaga; assembly: GCA_947397855.1. Taxonomy (NCBI): domain Eukaryota; kingdom Metazoa; phylum Arthropoda; class Insecta; order Diptera; family Tachinidae; genus Thelaira; species Thelaira solivaga. Next base: position 22,048,498 of record OX377612.1, on the reverse strand, counting down.
TTAAAACAAAAGTAACATTTAACATAATTCTACAACTTGTTAAAGTTGGCAGTTTAATGAGAGCAAGTTGACTGGTGTAAGGTGGCAAGTTTAATGGATCAAAATGTAAAGCACGTAGGCAAAATAGCAAAAACTGTTTTTGAACAGATTCAATATTGTTGACATGAACCATATAAGTCGGATCCCAAATAATCGAGCCATATTCAAGAATAGGTCTTACTAAAGATGTATACAATTGTTTTGTTATATACGGGTCAGAAAACTCCTTAGCCCAGCGTTTTATGAAACCAAGCAGACTGCGTGCTTTTGCAACAGTTGAAGAAATGTGTTGAATAAAATTAAACTTTACATCAAATCAAACAAGTTAAAATTCTTCAGAGGTTTATATCCCAAGGCTAAAAAAAAAACTTTAATTAAATTGTTATTAATATTAAATTTTTATTAAACAAAAATTTGTTATAAAACATGGGGTGAAAAGTCCCGGGCCTAACACATAGATGGCGCTAGTTTTATTGCAGTCACCTTTTTTTCAATTAATACTAACCTTCAAAAGACAGCTGTTAGAATTTAATGATATTCTATTCATTAGCTTGTGAGTTATTGTGCTAATAGTGACGCTACTTTTGTTATTTTTTGTTGCATCAAGACAACGTACCGTGTAACAAGTCAATCAAAGCAATGGCAAAACTACATGAATTGAACTTCGAATTGCTCCCACATCCACAGTATTCGCCAGATTTGGCTCCCAGCGACTACTGGCTGTTCGCAGACCTGAAAAAAATGCTCGCCGGTAAGAAATTTGGCACGAATGAAGACGTTATCGCTGAAAATGAGGCCTATTTTGAGGCAAAATATAAGTCGTTCTACAAAAGTGGTATTGAAATGTTAGAGCGGCCCTGGAATGATTGCGTTGCTCTTAATGGAGATTACGTTGATGAATAAAGCTAATTTTGAACCAAAAAAAAAAACTGTGTTTTCTTTGTTAGGCCCGGGACTTTTCAGCCCATGTGTTATATTGATTTTTTCGTTTCTCTTAATATATATTTATTTATTACAATGTACTGCTGGTTTGATATTCTCTACCAAGGTTCGATCGATGGAATTAGCTCGCCACTAAACCACTTCAGCCACAAAACTATGGCTTTTATTTATTATTGAATTATTATTATAATCCATTATTACTTGTAATCATTCATATAATTTATATACATATTTTAATATTGTGAGTGCTGCCCTCTACACTACGTACTGACAATCATTTTTGAAATTTATATACCATAAAAACATGATTTGAGTAAAAATTTTGAAAAATTATTTAAGCAAATTATTACAAGCTGTTTCTACAAATTTTAAAATTTAATGATTTTGAAATGATAATAATATTTGATTAAATTTTTTTAAAAGTTCGAAGAACTTTAAGAAAATTTAATTGTTTTTTTTTAATTTTTTTTTCTTTTTTTTTTTGTAAAAAATTGCGTGTATCATGTGCAAATTCAGTTTTAGTAAAAACATATTTTTTTCCATGTCAATTGAATGTTAAAATAAAATAAATATAGCAACAGGGGTTATGCCTGGTGAGGATTTTTTTTTATAAAAAAGAAACTTTTGAGAAGATAAGAGCTAAAAAATAAAAAATCTCTTTTTGAAGCATCCTAGTGTCCAGAGTATGTATTTAATCAGGAAATCAACTTCATATACAACCACTTTTTAGTCCGTTTTCCACTCTGCAACGTGCTGTAGAGTTCAATCAAAACTATTAAGCCGTTGAAAAGTTATATTGAAAAAAACCGAAAAGTAGAATAATCTGAAATTGGTATTTTTGTCTTTTTTTTTGCAACAACTTTTGAACATTTACAAGGTAATAAAGAAGAAAATGAGCTATTGCTCTGTCGTCCATTTTTTTTCAAATCGACCCAACGCTTAAAAATCTATAAGATTTTTTTAAATTAAAACGTGTTCAATTCAAATTGGATGAGGCGTATGGCAGCAAAATTGATATATGGCAGATAGCCCATTTCTTAATCGAATATTTATCCCTTCAACAGCTGTAGCAAAAAAGTTATGCGACAGGTATTGAAAATAAAGAATGTCCCAGTAAGACTATACTTTTTTTTTAACAACACAAATCCGCGAAGCTGCTTGGCTTGTCTGCTTAAAACACCCAAGATCTAGACAGCGATCGAACCTGCGACCCCAGATTGATAAAAAATCAATTGTTTCACGTAGCACAGTTTTGCTGAAATCACATATCTTCCAAATCCATTCCATTCAATTGAGGCCACAAGAACTCCGTTATCATATTTCCATACCACAAGCAGCTCACAGTTACCACAATTTCGGCCTCATCTTCAAAATAGTAAGGCCTGGCTAAATTCCTACCAGACAGTCAATTTGACCCATAATCGCACCGATACCTTTAAGATATATTGTGCAGCGTGGGTACATTTGTTTCTCATATGTTGCATTATAAATTTCTAAGCCACAAATTCGACAATTTTGTGTATTTACGAAGCCATTCAAATGCTTCTTCAGAAAAGAAAACTTCTTTGGAAATATTGGTACTGACTTTACTTTGGTCTTTTACCCATTAAACGAATTGGTATTTCATTCACCAATTGACCGAAACATGCCTTCTTTGCAATCCAATTAAAAAATCACAACTCTCTCAAAAAAAAACGTTATTTTATTTTAAAATGAACCACCTATAGATTTTGAGTTATAATTATCTACTTCAAATAGGATTCTGCATGCGTTCAACAGAAATTTGTGTAACTCAAAATTAAATCTCAATATTCACTTGGCTGCAAACAATAAAATTAAAAAAGAAATCAGTCTGCGCTGGATGTTGGCTTAATTTTTTTGTTTTACAAATTTTTATTTAATATCATAATACCAAAATTTGCTAGATAATACGAGTACGTATGGAAATACTTTTGTGTATTAAAAATTTCCCTGCTGATGCTTTTCACTTTGTTCCAAATATCCTAGAAATTTTACTGGAAAACGCACATGGTTTTCATTTACAAAACAAAAAAAAATCCTAAACAAGAAATCAGTTTATTGTAAACAGAGAAACTGAATTAATACCAAAACATTGAGGTGAATTTTCTTGAAGAGCAAAGTTTTTTAGGCGCATGCGCTCACATTTTTACTATGAAATAAACGATTTGATGTTCGTTTTATTTAAACGACATTTAAGTAAAAGACGATAAACGAACATTTTATATTGCAATATAAGAGGCCAGGATAACAAGTGTTTAGTTACAAAACGGTTTGCTTAATGTAAAGACGTTTCTATACTCAAATTTCAAAGCAATCAAGAAAAATAAAAATAAAAATCAAATCTGTGTAAAGAAAAAATATCCTTAAATTACTGAACAATACAATAAAAAAAGATTGCTTTAAAAAATATAAAAAGAAAATAAAAGGAAAGAAGAAACATTTTTGTCGCAAAAATACTTAAATGGTTTATTGTGGTGCAAACGGATATGGAATCAATGAAAATAAAAAGAATTATTCAATAAAAGTTAATGAGTGTAATGAAAATGTTTCGGTTCGTTTTTTTTTTTCTTTTTTTTTCTTTAACAGCCATTAGCATGGACATACACGCAAACACACAGACATAAAAAGCGCGCGCTATTTTTAACCAGAATATAAATTTTTATGAAAATTGCTGTGGGTTTCTGGTAAAAACTGCATATTAATTATTGACATTAATTTGTTTTTACAAAATTTAGTGAATCATATTCATAATGTGTATGTGTGCAAGAGTATTTTAGAAAGTCGGTGAGGTTTTGTAGGCGGTTGACATTTTCAACAACGAAAAAAAAAGGAAACAGAAAATTGAAAATATTGTGCGGGCTGTTAAGCAAATGTTTGGCCGGAAACCGGATATGAATTCAAATCACAAAATGTGTTAAGCTTTCACAAATACCGTAAATACTAACAAAACGCATACATAACCAACTGTAGTTGTATTTAAAAACCTTAGATTTGTTAGTGTGTACAAGAGTGGGATTTTACACCAACGGTTGCATTCATTTCGTTTGCTGTATGTTGAGGTTTTAAATGCTGTGAGTTAAAAAAAAAATGTTTTTTTATTTAGTTAACCGAGTATTTCGGTCGTCTATTACAAACTAGTGTTGGGCAATTGATGTTAAAACAACAACAACAACAACAACAACAACTACATATGTTTAACCAAACTGAAAAAGGTGTTTTTATCCACACATACACACACGAGTGCAAAGAGGTGTGTGTGTGTTGCTGGTGTTGCATTGTGTAATCGTGTTATTATTCGTGCTAGCGCTTAAAACTGCCTTACTGGCAGTTATTCATGTGTACAGTTGTTATTTCATGTGTACAGTTTTATTTTCATTTCTTGTTGGTTTTTTTTTTCATTTGGCGCATTGCAAGTTCACAGCGTTTGATAGTGGTAAAAACAAATATTTCCTGTTTATGCAGCATAAACTACAAACACAATCCCAAATACTATTTTCTTTATGTACGACTTCATGTAGTTTTTATCCATCTGTTTGTTACCGGTATGTATTCATGATTTAATTTTTATGTTTATGCATACTCGCATTTGAAAAAAATTCTTTTTTTGTGTAATTAAATATTTACAGGCAAATTCGAAAAAGAACATTTTTCTCTTTAAACATAACTTATTAAGCAAAATTTTTATATTATTAAACAAAAAAGTTACTTGGCCACATTCTTACTCGTATGCAATTATTTATAGAATTTATTTTTGAAAAAGTTTCTAATTAAATAAAAAAAAATATTTCTGTTTAAATACTTAATACTAGCGACTTACAGAATCTCAAATAGTGACACAAATGTTTATCTTATTAATCAAATTATTTAAATTTTTTCAATTTACAAGAGTTTGATTTGTTTTTAATATTAAAGAATTGTTACAAAAAGTGAACTATTAGCTCAAAATATAAAGAAACCAAAAATTCGCATCAACAAAAAGTTCAAATTGTGTGTTTTTTTTGCAGCTGCATAAGAATTTAAAATGAAAATACAAGAAAGCTTTATTATAGCAATGGAATTTTTAATCGGGTATATAATTTCATGTTATTTTTTTTTATATTTATTGTTATGTCCGATTAAAGCGAATTTTCACTACTTTTTAAAATAAATGTTGACGTATCACGTCACATTTATTCTTAGGATTCAAAAAATGCCTGTTCGTCGGCATAAACCAATGACATAATTCAGATTCACAATGTGTATTTCAGAGATGTTAAATATCATGAACTAATAGATCAGTCATCAGGACCACTTTTAAAATTAAAGTGTGCAAAAATATTGATTCTTAAGCACGCTCTGTGGAAAGTTGTGCCGCCTTATTGCTTTAGTTGATTAATTTTTAAAAACAAAAATTTGGTCAGCATTTAAAACACACCAAACAATAAATTTTAAACATTTAAATAATTCTTTCATTAAATACTCTATGAAGTTCGAGAATATTTGTTTTTTAAAGTAAACTTCCAAGATTTCAAAACTTTATTCTGAATTCAGGATGACTTTCTGAGCAATGTAAGCACAGTTTGACATTATTAGCTGTATTAAAAATATTTGGTTGCTTGTAAAATAATTTTGAAATAGTTATTGAATAATTAAAAAAAAAAAAACACGAACTTCGAGCAAAATTCAAGGTGCATCTATGTAAAATAAGAGCAATAAACATGCCTACAAACATATTTTACAGACATATTTTACTATAAAAATTATTAATGGAATTCATGCTTTAGTGTAAAGTCTGTGTAAAATTGTAAAAATAGAAATTTTTTTTCTACAACACCGTAAAAATACAATACGAAAACCCGTAGCAAATGTCAAAACAAGTATAAAAACAGCTGTTGCTAAATGGCACCAACTTCTATAGTTCATATAAAAATATTGTGCAAATTTTAAGTAGCATAACAATTTTTTACATTTTATTAGTTTAGAATTATCACAAATACTTTATAATTTTTTTTTTTTTATATATATGCAATAATTGTAAAGCTACTTCCAAATGTGAATGCCGCTAATAAATTTCATGACTTTTTTTATAAAAATAACACATACCTAGAAAATATTTATTAAAGCGTTTCGAAATGAACAGAAAAGTCTTTGTACTAGCTCATGGATATTAAATTCGGCGGTGCCGAGTTTTATATACCCTTCACTGTTAGCCCCATATTTATTTTTCAAAATAAAAATAAAAAAATTATGAAAATTTATTTAATGAAATGGCAAATATTGATTAAAATATTTTGCATAATTTTTTTTTTACTAATTAAATAAATAATTATTCTCAGTTCACGAAAAAAAAATGTTATGGGAAGAATTATTTTTAAAAGCAAAAAAATATTGTAAATTTACTCAATTAAAAAAAATTTATCTAATAAGAATGCAAAACAAATTTAAATTAAATTTGCAAACATTGTAAAAATATTTTGAAAGAAACATATTTAATTTAATTTTTGATATCAAATAAAGAATTTCAAATTAAGGACAAAAATCAAAAAATTTTCTTTCAGTAAGATTTCTGTATTCGACTTCTATTACACACAAGGCATATAAAAGACTAAAACCGATTGCCTGTTTTCATGTACACACATTACATGTACAGCTTAAAAATTTCCATAAAAAAATAAAACAGAAATTAATGCAAATTTAAAATTTCTCTTGAATTTTTAATTTTTTTTCTGCTTTTATATTATTTGTAATCCAATTCTTATGATTTTTTGCATAGAAATTATGACATTATTATTTCTGATAAAATTACGTACTTCTTTCTTCTTCTGTCCATTTTGTATTTTTGACAAAATAGGCAAAAAGCCCATTCAAAAAAATTAAAATATAGGTAACTGCACTTCAGAGCTCATAGTATAGATATTTATTTACAGATTAAGTTGAATTAAAATAGCAACCTGGGCGCAGAAACTTTCATCAAATTGGCGTACTATACTTATCTGTTGGTATTCTAGGGACTTTAGAAAGTTGATTTATACGGACAAACAGATATGACTAAAGCAAATACGTTCTTTATACGGATCTAGAATATATATACTTTATAGGGTGTTCCACGTACATGCCTTCACTTTTTGTGAATTTTTAGCTAATTAAAAATACCTAAAACTTCCCAACATTTTCCGACATTTACTTGGGAAAGTTCTTACCCGCTTGAACTGTGTGTTTCTAATAACCCATCGCAGTTCTTTTATTTTAATTGCCAAGACAGCGGCTAATCGAAAACTATTTTATTAAACATTTCTTTGTTTTCTTTTTTGTCTGTAATTTGATTTATTTATTTTGACATTTTTTACTTTAATAATTTATTTGATTAGCTAAACACACAAATGTAATTCACACACTCCCTGCTGAATCAATGAGTTGTTTTCTAAATGAGTGATCTAAATTTTAACAAAGAGTGGGTACAATTGTATTGATTTTTGGCAAGTAAGTAGTTTTAATGGTTAATAGTGGCCTTAATTACTAGCCGTTATTAATGACTTTAGTAAGTAGGTAAACTTAATGTAAATATTTACAATTCGTTCATGCAACCACACATTGAATTTGATGTATATTTTTTTATTGATAACAAAAAATATTGTATTTGAGTAGCAACTCAATTTATTTCGTTTTCAATTAATTTCTGTAAAAATAAGCTTTAAAATATTGTAAATTCAATGTTAATAAAATTATATTTAAAATAATTTTTTATTTATTTTTTGATTTTTAATGGGATTTCTATTCTGATTTTTGCTTACTTTTTCTTACTCCAAAGTGAGCAACCTCAGCATTACTAAACGGTAGTACAGTTAACTATATACTAAATAGAACATTTAACTAATTAATTAGAATAGAATGCATTTTTATTACCTTCGTTTAACCAATTTATTAATTTACATATGAAAGTTTTATCGAAAATATTACTTTAGCTAATTTGGTTTCACTCTCAGTTTGTTTCTGTATGATTTGTTTTAATATTTCCAAAAAAGGCTATTTTGAAAAAGAAAAAATGCTAGGGAAAAAGCTGGAGGCTAAATCATAAATTTTTTAGCTAAATGCGAGAAAAAAAGACTAAATCTAGCCTTAAAAAGACTAAAATGGCAACGCTGATGAGAATTAACCGCAGCAACCTCTGCAGGTTTTGTAGCGAAGAAAAACACACAGCAAAAACTGTACTGCGTAATTACAATGGTACAACTTAGACCAGTTTTCCTTATCTAGGGAATTTATTTATTTATTTACGTTAAAGTGTATTACAGCATTAACGGTTGGTCGTTACAATGCGTGCAATATCAGCTTCACCATGTTAGCATACCGACAAAAAATCCTCTTTATATCCTCCCAATTGTCTTCCACCCAATGACCGTTTTCGCATTACTTTGGGATGACTTCCGTTTGGCCTACAACCGTCTGCGATAACTTACACCACTGATTATGGTAGACGGGATTAAAAAACGTACACGTGTAACGGTCTTTAGCAAGTTTCATCTTTCCCTATGTTAAATTGGTTCCTTATTAAAATTTTAGTTGTTAAACGGCATAGGTAACAATGTGAATCATCCATTAAAGGTACATGAAATGTTCAGCACATTTATATAAAACACTATATTTTGGTAAAACTTTTTAGCCCTCCAACTCTTCATTTGGTGATACATTTTTGACTCTAAATTAAAGAAATATATATATATGAAAGCCCCTTAAATTGTAGAGTAAGGGGGTTAAAATGTTCTATAAAAATATTTCTGATGAAATTCTACTACAAGTCTCTAAAAACACAAATGATGAAATTTTAAGAACCAAATCAAAACTTTAAATGTATTTAAAGTTTAATAGTGTTTTATGTAATAGAGGATTACCATGGTTGCCTACTCCTATGCACAAGTAAAATTTCAAAAAGAAGTTAAGCTTTAAACCTCAATTTGACATAGGGCCAAATGTAAACTTTCAAAAAGCTACTACAAGTGCTCAAATAACTTGTTATTTAAGACAAATTGATTTTATTTCACAGTGACATAGTATGTCACATTTATGCACTCAATCGCTTCATAATGCAAACGAGAACTAATAGAAAATGCTTAATTATTAACTTCTGTATAGCAGCAACTGATCGTAAATGATTAAAATATATCCAATTTATGTGTTAGTATTTCTAAAATTTAAATATTTAATTAAATGGTTTGTCAATTTGTAAACATTTTGTTTTTTAAATAATGCAAATTTCTTCTACATAAAACATTTGCAATTTTAATTAATGCAAGCAGCTGGTGATTTTGTGTTGTTATAAAAAACAAAATAAAAACGATAAAATAAAAGCGTTAATGTGTTATTTTGTCTAAACATTTTTGTAAACACTTTTTTAATTACTTCTAAAATAACATTAAATGAATGAATAATAAAGAAATTAATCAAAGCTAATGATTCACCATAATCAACTTACGTTGGTTTAGATAAAATGTGGGCAATCTGGAAAATGGAATCAAGTAACTTTGATTAAATTGCATTTTAACATATTATATTATACTTTATGTCCATGTTTGTTTTAAGCCTGTTCTTTGTATTAGAATTTATGTTCACTTGTTACTTTGTAGTGACTACTGCTGGTGTTTTGCACGCAAATGTAAAACAAATTAGTTTTGTTTTTTTAAATTATAATAAATGATAATTTAATATAAAAAGCAATTAAATGTTTGTACCCGTATGTAAAAATTTATTTATTTAACTGGCATATGAACAACTTGGGAAATGTGGAATTTTCAATAAATAAATATAATTAATTTTTTTTTTTTTTTGGATTTTTGTATTCACAAGTAGAATAATATTTATGGAAAATCCATTATAATTGGATTATTGCTACAGTTTTTATTTTATATTTAAATTCACCTAAAATAATATTGCTAAATAGTATCAATAAAATAAATTTTCCAAAGCAAAATAATACAAAATTTACACATTCGATTTTATATAATTCTTTTCCAAATAAAATTAGTTGATAAAGTGAATGTATAATTTTGTTCTATTTTTGTGCAAATAAATTTATATCGTATTTGGTGTAAAATTAATGTATTTAAAAATTCATATTAGTAGGTAAATAATCTGGCGTTTATTTAAAAATTAATTAATTTGAGGACAGTATCAAATATTACATATAAAAAGTAATAAATCAAATAATCTGAGTAAATTTTAGCTTTCCACTTTATAACTGTCAGTTTTGTAATAAATTTGTGGGAGACTTTTTACTTGATTTTTAAAAGTAGAAAAACATTTTATTAAAATCAAGTTTCAATATTTATAATTTGATTTTATAAATTTTATTTAATTCAAAACTACTTTCTGAGAAAAAATGAATTCCAAATATGGTCTATTTAAGTGTCCAACCGAAATTAGTGCACCGAGCATTTATATTGAAATGTCAAACATAAATAAGAGTGCATGGAAAAATTATACACCGTAGAGCAAATTAGGCAGCCTTAATTTTTTTTCTCTAAAACGTTTTGACTTTGTAGATGTCACATTCTGTGTGCCCCCTTGTTTTTATATCCAAAATACATAAAAAAGTGTGACTATGCGTTAAATTTCCTACTCCTAAAAATCACTCGTCAAGAAGAGAAAACTAAAGAAAATAAGGTCGTTTTAAACATGCTTTCCGTTTTGGTCATAACTTGCTGTTTTTTAAAAAAATTATAAAAAATAAAAATTAAAGCCAATACGTTTATATATCCAACGCAAAATAAATCAAGTCGATATATTAAAAACTTATCGAGTTATGACCAAAAAGTCAAGCAATTCCACTAAAAAGTGGCCGCAAAAAGGAAGTAGTAGAACTGGTTACCTTTTTAGTCATAACTTACTTAGTTTTCAAGATATCGATTTGAATTCTATTGCGTTAAATATATAAACGTATTGGCTTTAATACGAGATTTGTTTTTTGCGAATAGTGCAAAAAAAAATTTTTTCTCCAAAAAATACCCCCTTTGCTTTTTGTGAAAAAATTATAAAAAAATTTTTACGCAATATCCGCAAAAAACAAACTTCGAATAAAAGCCACTACGTTTATCTATAAAACGCAAAATAAATCAAGTCAATATATTGAAAACTTATGGAGTTATGACCAAAAAGTCAAGCAGTTCCACTAAAAAGTAGCCGCAAAAGGCAGTAGTAGAACTGGTTACCTTTTTATTCATAACTTGTTTAGTTTTCAAGATATCGACTTGATTTCTATTGCGTTGAATAGACGTCTTGGCTTTAATTTAAAAATTTTTTTTGCGGATAATGCGAAAAACATTTTTTTTACCTAAAATTACCATGAACTACCGCCTTTGCCTTTTTTTTTAAATATACAAAAAAAATTTTCAGACTATCCGCTAAAAAAAATTGCGACATAGAAAAAAGGCTATTTTGAAAGTAAACAAAGGCTAAGAAAAAAGCTAGAGGCTAAATCATAAATTTCAAGGCTAAATGCGAAAAAAAAAGGCTAAATGACAACGCTTGTTATAGGAAATGTCTTACCGTGTTAGTTCAGCCATGAATGGCTGGTATTAATTATTCCGCATGAAAAGGAAAATTTACTGGAAAAAATTTTTGATACGAAAAATTTAATTTTTTAACAACATTTTAAATAAACAAACAGAAAATTTATTTTCAATAAATAAAATATGTATAAATACTTTCAAAAAATAAAACATTTTAGTCTAAAACACATTTTATTTTGTATTTTTTGTTTACTTTTGGTTAGTTATTTCTTTATGAATTCAATTCATTATTTTAAGGCGTTAGTCTATTTTACACTTAGTTAGTGTAGAATGAAATTGCTATTTATTTAAAGCTGAAGATCTTTAATAAATTTCTATATCCATATTTCATTTAAACTTTGTGCAGCTTCTTTTAAATATTCTTTTTCATTAATTTTTGAATTGTATAATTAATTTCCTCCATTCAGCGCTAGAATATTGAAAATTTACTAGAGTTTTATGTCAACATTTTTTAAGCTGTAAATTTCTTAAATTGCAAAGAAAAATTATATAACTTTTTAATATTTCAAATGAAAAAGTTCATCAAATGTTGTATTTTAAAGGTTTACCTGGAATAAAAATTGTGAAAATGAAATGTTGAGAAAAAAATTCTTGGAAAATATTGAGTGTGTATGTGTGTGTAATGGTATACATATGTGTGTGTTTATTTAAAAGATAATTTATTATTTTAACACTTTGCACAGCTTATGGCAACGAATACGGTTGCACTTTTTTAATTTTTAAATTTACGGTTGACTTGTAATAATTAATATTCATATTGACTGACTTCGTTTCTCTAACGTTCTGTTTACAAAAAAAAAAAAAAAAATAAACAGTTTTACTTTATTTTATTAAAATTTCCTATAACGAATAAATAAGTGTGTAGCGTGTGTGAGCGAATATGAAGTGTGTGGAGATACAGAATGGACATCAGAAATACTGTGTGCGCATTTTATATTGATTAATTGTATAAAAAAACCTTCTGTTACTAAAGTTATTACTTCAATGCACTATGAAATGCTGCTTGTATTTTATTTATTCTTTATGCATATTTCATTTCATTATTAATAAACTTGCATACACACGTACTGGTGTATATATACGAGCATATTGGAAAGCAAATTTATTTATTATTGTTTTCTTCTTGCTTTTGCTTTTTGGTGAGATTTTAACAAATTATATTAAAAAGGCCTTGGGATCTAGGAACCACACAAGTATATACTACAAACGAGTACATACAATTGACTCTCGATAATTCAAAGTTGAAAGGATTTGATAATATAATCTAGAGTTTTGAGGCTAAAGAGTAGTTGATCGGTGAGCTAATGCTTTTTAACTGCATGTGCCCTAGTTCGAATCCCGGTAGAGCCAAATAAATTTTAAACGTAAATCAAACCAGCCGTACTAAATAGAAATTAACATATACGAAAAAATCAATAAAATAAAAATTTTTTATTTATATGAAAACCAAATTTAATCTTTATTCGTGCTTAATTCCAATTATGTTCTTGTGAAAAATTTTTTAAAATTGTTTACTTAGCACAATAAGTACTAAGAGGGAAAGCATACCTATACAGCTGTTTCATCAGACGCTACTCTGAATATTCAGTAGATTACTCCCAAGTCTTATTAAATTCCTGCCCAAACATTTGAATACTTATTTCATTACACCAATCGACCAAATGAGAGTTTTTGTCAATAGGCAAACAAAAAGTTTCAAAATTTTTAAACAAGAAAATAAAAAACTAACAATGTAGGTATTATAATTATTTTTATAATTCCAAATAATTTAATATATTGTTTATATAAAAACTTTATTTTAAAAAATTCTATCAAAAAGGTATATAAAAATTTGATTTAAAAATTTTTTATAAAAAAAAATTTTTTTTTACCCTGACTGGTGTTTGAACCGCAATTGAAAGGCATTTGTAATATTTATGTCTTATTTAAAAATAAATCTGTGTAATCATATCATTATTACATTTAAAAATACCAAATTATATAGAAAATTTCGATAACGTTTACTTAAAGTCTACACGTTATTTTTTTTTTTTATTTTTTTTTTGATAAGAGGTATGTATGTCTTTAAATACATAAGCCATTTAAAGTTTGTAATTTGCTAGCACTTTTTTGGAAAAATTTTGAAATATTTTCTTCTGAAAAAAAAAATTGTTATAAAGATTTTTACTGAATAATTTTCTTTGAATACCTATTTTAAAGAAATTCAAATAAACGACATTCATAGAAATTACTTCTGGGACTTTTTTTTAAGTAATAAAATAATGTCTATAGATACTCAATTCTTAATTATTAAAAAAAAAAAGAAATTTCACTAAATTTCAAAAATTTAAAATAATTTAAATTGAATTTAAATAAAAATGCTTGCAAACGTTTTTTAAAACAAAGACATTTAAATAAATATTTAATGTCATATAAAGAATTGAAATTAATGGAAAAAATCGAACACAATTTTGCAATAGATTACTATAATCCTAATTCTTTTACACACATGGTATCTTAGCATATACACGTTTTCATAAGACCGATTGTCTGGTTTCTAATAACACACATGTATTTCTTTTGTTGTTATTAGAAGTGTATGTACACACAATACGCACATGCACAGTTTAAAAATATTTATAAAAACTAAAACAGAAATTAATGCAAAAATAACATTTCTGTCGTAGTTTTGATTTTTCTCTTACATTTGTTGACCGACTATTTATTTTTTTTTTTTTTTTTTGCATAAACATAATTTATCATTGGTATTTCTAACAAAACTGCATACCACTTTTTTGTTGCTGCATTTTATATTAAAAGCAAAAAAACTCACTAGGAAAAATGGTGAAAAAATAGAGTTAGTCGCCGTTTTAAGCTTATACCTGCGCCATTATTTAGGCGATCGGGCTAAATTCAAAAGTAACCTAAAGATAGCACCAATTGACAATACCAATCTATTCCGCTATTTATAAAGATAAATAATATATATACTCGTACTTTAGAAGGTGGCTATGGATGGTGAAGAAATTAAAAACGAAAGAGTATAATATATGGAAAATATCTTTTTCTATTATTTTTGTTGAATTTCCGATATCTTGGTTTGTAATATTTTGCTTAAGAGAAAATATTTTTTTTAAATAAATTTAAATTATTTATAAAAGGTAAAAATGTTTAGTGTAGGTATTAGCAGTGTAAAGAGTATTTTCATCCAGATGATTGTCATTTCGCAATCTGATATTTTTTTGAATAATGTTGTTAGGATTGAATTAAAAGTTTACCAAATTTTTAGACATTTTCTGCACATTTTTCTCATTGCCACAAATTATTACTCATTTTTCTGGTATTTGGTTTAATAATTGATAATAACCTTGCTCGTTCTGACTGAATATACAATATATATAAAAATTTAAATAGTAAAAATTATCTCAACTTTTATTTTCAATGAAATTCCATAGAGTAAGAGTAATCGAATATTATAAAAATACATTTTTTAAAACATGCCAAATAATGACGACAGTATTCAATAAGATAAGTGTTGGCGTCATAACAGGAAGTAGTAGCTTGAAAAATTACTTAAAACTTAATGAATACACTCTACACTAAAACGTAATGGCTCGTAAATATTTTGTAGTAGCTGTTTTTTAAGTGGTTTTTCACGGTCAGTTACTCTACGCTTGGCAATTTCTAAGAAATCTGAGAAATCTGTTGCAAAATATAACTATTCTTAAAAAATCAAATTAAAATTACTTTGTTAAAAAAGTGGGCGTGGCAGGTAGCAATTTATATTGCAATTTTTTTTTATTTGTTATACGATTATATATAAGGCAAGGAGTTTTATGCACTTAAGAAACCAAAATATGCGCATAAAACCTGCGCTTAAAAATACCAAATATGCACTGATGCCCTAATGTAAAATTAAAAAAAAATTATTATTTTTCCTATTATATACTCTTATGAAAAATTTATTAAAAGGATAAACTTAAGTAAATAAATAATAGGAAAATTACTTTTTCAAAAGAATTTTTATAAATTTCTATTCGAGTAGGGACTTCAAAGGGTAAACTCTGAAAATTAATTGTCATATACTTTTATGCAAATATAATGCAAGATGTTACAAGACCTGTCTGACAATTCCGTTAAATGACAAAAATCCCTCTTTTCATTTTATAAGCGGTCAAATTGTCTAGAAAGTTTATGTTGAAAAAAGTAGAAAAACCAGCGATTTTTGTACAGAATCGGAAAATTACTTTTTCAAAAATATTTTTATAAATTCCTTTAGTCGACTTAAAGCTTCACAGCGTAAACTCTGAAAATTAAATGCCATATTCTCGTACCCAAATATATTGAAAGACGTTAGAAGACCTGCCTGACAATGCTTACGTTTACAATAATATCAATTAATTATTAAGTAAATTGAAAAAATGCCTGGTTTTATTTTACAAACGGTCGAATCGTCTAGAAAATTTATGTTTAAAAAAGTAGAAAACCAGCGATTTTTGTACAGATTTTCCCAAATGTTTGATCGCTTCCAATAACAAAACAAAATTAATGAAACAAAAGCAAAGTAATAATTTTTGCATGTTGGTTATTTTGATGAATTTAAGAATCGAAAATTGTTCAATAATATTCAACTGTCAATATTATTATGAAGTAGTGAACTGGTTACCAATTATGCATAAAAATACGTATTTATAAAACAATATGCAGGAATATGCTTTGTTATTGCTATTGTTATTGATTCGATTTTTCAATAAATTATCGAATTCGAAAAAGTACTTCATCAGAATAAATTTTAAGTTATTGAGTAAAAAAATGCATATATGTATCAAATTTCAGAGAAACTAGAAATTATTAAAGCTTTTACAAATAAAAAAATACAAATAAATAAACTGAAAATGAATTATATTTATATAAATTAAGCAGGCCCAAATATGCAGCCACAACTTTGACTTTATCAATGAAAACAGCATTAGCTAAAAACTGGTTTAAACTAAGTAACTAAAGACCATAAAAATGTATATTTGAGCTTTAAAATTTAAAAAAATTAAATAATTAATTCGATAAACCAGCTTAAATTAGGTAAATAAATAATCAGCTTAAATTATAAATCAACAGTGGTTTTGTTTACTTAATATCATTGTGAAATATAGAAAAGATTCGGCCAATTATGCCTTTAATAATTGTTTTTTATAAGTTTTTTTATAAAATAGAAATTCTGTTGACATGAGTTGTATTTTGAATACTTGGCAGAATTTTAACAAAAAATAAAAAAAAACGGAGCAGCTCTAGGGGTTCTATATTTCCCTTCCTATTTAGTTTTAATTTTTTTTTATAAAAAGTTTAATGGGAGTTTTTTTATTTCAACATAATTTATGGTTTTTCACATGGAAGATAGTGCTGTAGTTTTATTTCAAAACCTTTTAAATCAATTTCAACCCAGATGAATTCGCCTTTAATTTATATTCTTTGAAATAGTCAAAGTTTTGAAACCAAAAATTTTTTTAATTTTTGTATATAAAGAGTTTGTAAATTTTTATTGTTGTGGCAATATGGAAAAACCTCTTATGAAGACATTTTAGACTTGTACTCTAAAAGCCCAAACAGGTTTTTTTATACAATTATTTCGATTCTACCAAATGTCATGAAACATATCAGCCAACTATTCCTGAACCACAATTCAACAACAAATTAATTTTTACTCAAGTCGACTTATAAGCACACATTTTTAGTGAGAAATCGTTGATTTTAAAAACATATTTATTACTTTGGAATAATTTATCCAAATCATATTGTAAATTAAAATAAATTTTGACACTTTGCACCCCGCTATCGTTGGGAGAACTAAATTTGTTACCTATCAAAAACTCATGATAGTCGAATTTTTTTATTGTGAGAATAGAAAATTTCTAAAGAAAGCAAAATTGTGCACTGTATTATCAAATTATGGTTGATAAAGTAAAAAAATTTGATTGTTACAACGGAATTTAGTTCTCACTATCGAAGTTGTTTTCTGTGGATGTTGTGAGATGAATTCATTGATGATTCGTTTTGGAATCAAAACAAAATAATTTAAATTTTCGTATTTTTTTTTTAATAATTTTTAAATTTCAAAATATTTTACTAGATATCTAGCGCTGTGATTTTGTGTTCAAATTTTATATTCAAAGAAAATAATATATTCAATTAACAGAGCCATACGTTACATTCGACATCGAATTAAAGGAAACAATTTTTAAAATTTCCATAGAACTTGTCCCATATCGGTTGCGACGATTTTAGCTAAAATTATTATTTGAGTTTAGCTAGGAAGTTCAGCTAAATTAGTGGGTGTGTAATAATCTAATCCAACCTCAGTTAAATTGTTGATTACCCCCAGGATGTTTTCTTCAATAAAGTTAAGAAGCTTTATGCATTTTGTGCTGTTTTAAAAAGAAAGAGGGAGTGAAAGATAAAACGCAATCGCACACAATTTTTAGCGTGGTGATGCAATAATTTTATGTACATACTTTTTAAGCTTCGGTATTTGACGGAAAAAGTACATTTAAAAAATTTATATAAATAAATAATAATGTACTTATTATTACTTATCAATTGATATTAAAGTAAATAATTTTACACTAATGTTCGGCTATAACGAACTATACAGATAACTATCGAAAATCACATTTAAATTGTTTTGAAATTTCTATCATTATTGAGTGACAAAATTTAGTGCCAGCCAAAAACAAAGCTTGCAGTTATCAGGGAAAATTTATTTTTTTTAATTTGGTATATTTTAAAAATTAATATTTTTTTTTTTTAGATCCAACCAATACTAGGCCCAAATCGTCGCATTCAATATCCAGTAAAATGTATCTAGTTTTTTTTTTTTTTTTTTTTTTTTTTTTTTTTTCATTAAATAAATGGAAAATTTTGATGATGCTTGCTTGATATCGAATGCATTACAATTAATATAATAAAATCTGTTCCACAGACTTAAACAATAATATTGTTGATGTTATAATCATACTTCACTGTCCTACCTTATCTTATCTTAACCAAAGATATTATTGACATGTTTAGTTATACGAAGTATATATTTCATGCGGGTTAATACAATGTAAACCCCAGAAACTATTCCAATTGAATTTTGTATATAAACGGAAGCAAACATTCCAAAAAGTGGCAAAAAAAAATCATAATTTTTTATAAAAGAAATGTGAATGGAAGGCAAATTTATTTTGAAATCATCAAAAATTAATGTTATTTTTTTTTTTTTTAATTTACAAATTCAAAAGTAATTAAATTTAGTAAAAGTGCCCATAGTCTTTATTAAGCAATGAAATTTATATTTGTGTTAAATTGTTCTTTATTGACAATTTTATTACTTAATTCGTTTAATATCTCAACTGAGGCTAAAAAAGTAATATTTTTTGGTTCACCTTCAGTTATAACTTCCCAACTATTAATAACCCACAGCCGTGCAAAACCCTGTCCAAAAGGAAAATTAAGGGATTATCGTAATCACTGTAGAAGAGCCCTCAATTTCAGTCGAAGTAAGTGATTGTGGTATTTTTTTATTTATTAAATTTCTATTTAATGCTAACAAACATTTTTTCTTATGTTTAGTGACGAGAAATTAGGAAAAACAAATATTTTCCGGCATGAGTCTCATTTTATTTTAAGCGTTAAAAGAGTGGATGTCAAGCTTTTTATTTTTTGTTTTGTTTTTTTTTTTTTTTGCTGTCCAGCAGTGGCTGGATTAATACCTAATTATTTATTTTAGTGATTAATAATTTTAATTGTAAGTTATTTACTCAAATAGTAAAAAGTTTATTTAGCTAAAAACAGATATAAGAGATTGAATCGATTAAATGATAATATTTTAAGAGTTTTTTTTTTTTAATTTTATATTATCTAAAAAACAATAAAGTAAACTAGTATTTTTTAATGAAGAGAAAATCAATTAAATTGTTATAAAGTTTCTTAAAAATATTTTTTCGGGTATATGATTTTGAATGTGAAAATATAACTTATTTCTATACTTCATACAAATTAATCAACTAAACACCTAGAAATAAAGTTCGCTTAAGAAAATCAAATCAGTCAAAATTTCAGGGAATATAATGTAAAACGTATGCCATCTCCTGGAGGCGACTCAACTAAAATTGTCAAAATACACTGTAAAAAAAATTTGTGAGCAACGTCTTAGCCTTTTTTTTGGCATTTATGTTACAAAATTATTATTTAGCCTCTAGCTTTTTTCGTTTTCATATACTTTAAAAAAGCTAAAATACCCTATTTATATGTAATATTTTTTTTTTGTTGCTGAAGAAAATTTACCTCCGAACACAATTATTTTGTTTGTTCTGGAAACTCCCAGCTTGAATTTGATTGAATTTATAAAGGGTGTTTTTTATAGACGTATAGAACTTTAAATTGCAATAAAACAACGATGGATTATTCGATTGACATGAATTTTATTTATCCGAAAGATAATCTTGTGGCATTACATTTTAAATATTATTTCTGGCATATGACCGCCACGGCTGGCTCGGATGTAGTCCAATCTGGACGTCCAATTTTCGATGACTTTTTCCAACATTTGTGGCCGTATATCGGCAATAACACGGCGAATGTTGTCTTCCAAATGGTCAAGCGTTTGTGGCTTATCCGCATAGACCAATGACTTTACATAGCCCCACAGAAAGTAGTCTAGCGGTGTTAAATCACAAGATCTTGGAGGCCAATTCACAGGTCCAAAACGTGAAATTAGGCGGTCACCAAACGTGTCTTTCAATAAATCGATTGTGGCACGAGCTGTGTGACATGTTGCGCCGTCTTGTTGGAACCACAGCTCCTGGACATCATGGTTGTTCATTTCAGGAATGAAAAAGTTAGTAATCATGGCTCTATACCGATCACCATTGACTGTATCGTTCTGGCCATCATCGTTTTTGAAGAAGTACGGACCAATGATTCCACCAGTCCATAAAGCGCACCAAACAGTCAGTTTTTCTGGATGTAACGGTGTTTCGACATACACTTGAGGATTAGCTTCACTCCAAAAGCGGCAGTTTTGTTTGTTGACGTAGCCATTCAACCAGAAGTGCGCTTCATCGCTAAACAAAATTCGCTTATGAAAATCGGGAACAACGGCAATCTCGTTTTGTGCCCATTCGACGACTATTTGCAAGCGTTGTTCAGGCATGAGTTTATTTATGATGAATTGCCAAACCAAACTGAAACTGAGAATAAATCACTTGACAGCTGTTAAATCGGTGGCCATATTGAACAGTAATACCAACTTAAAGTTCTATACGTCTATAAAAAACACTTTATTTTGTCTGCACAATGTTGAATTGAGTTGCCACTTCTTTTATATTTTGATAAAAAAGTCGCATTGTTTGTAAAATAAAATTTTTACTTTTGGTTTAGATGGCAAAATTTTAACGAAATTAACAGTAATATTTTGGAAAAAACATTTTGAAATACAAGTTGATGAATTTGTCAAAAAAAAATTGATATCAGGAATGGAAAAAAGTATTCGGCTGCTCTTTCTAAAATAAATGTGCTTTATTTTCAGCATCGTAGCTTTATTTTTCAAGCTAAAATTATTAAAAATGCTGCAGAAAACTATCTTTAAAAAATCTCTTGTAACAAAAATTTTGTTCTAAAGAATTCCATATGAATAAAGAAGTATTAAGTATTTTGCTACTGCTGTCACCCGATTTTCATTAGCATAAAGCGTGCTAAAGATCCTCTGAGCAATTATTTTTAATTTTTTTTAAGAATCTTTGTAATTATAATTGTAATAAAAAAGCAAGAAAGTTTTGAAATTTTAGCTTTTTTCTCGCTTTTTGGGTATTTTGATTTGTGATTTGCTTTGCGATTTATTTTTTTAAGCCTCTTGTTAGCCAATCTAGCTTTTTTGTTTTCTAGCTCCTTGCAGTTCCAGTTCTGGCCTGCAATAATTTTGCTGTGTCCAAAACTAAAAAACAAATTTGGTCTTAGCTAAAAAAAGTAGTAAAATAATAAAAATTAGATTTATTTAAAATTTAATTGCGTTTAAAATCTATTATTTTTTGTGATATTCTCATAGAAAAAAGTTTCGTTTGTTTAGTACAATAAGGACAATAATGAAGCTAAGAGTTCTTAGCAAAATATTAGAACCAAATTGACTAAATGAGAATTCAGTCAATAGGTAAAATGGAATTAAATACCGAAAAATATTAATAATTATTTTGTTAAACTTTTTTATTCTCAATAACACGATGCAACACGATTACTCTCACTGAGATAACAAGTACTTAAAAAAAAAAAATTGGGATGCACTGACCTTAAAAAAAAGAAATAAAAATCCATCACATCACACTTAAAAAAATCTATCGTAACTTATTATAATTGTTAGGTGAAATGATATTTTTATTTTTTTTTTTTAATGTAAAATAATAAAATTTTTGTATAAAAAATGAATACTTCTGAAACCAATTTAAAAACAAGAAAGGTACGACTTAAAGAAAATTTTATGAAATAAAATTTAACAAACCATTTACAGGTAATACAGGGTGGGCCAAAAGAAACCAAGGGGTGTAAAAGTTTAATAACTTTTTTGTTTATTAACTTTTTTTATTTTTACATCTTTCAGATTATATAATATACAAAATGGAAATTTTTTTACACTAAGTATGAAAAATGATGTCTCTTAAATGACCACCGTTTTCAGCTTCGCACTGATGGGCTCTTTTTAGAGCATTTTCCATAACATCTTTCAAAACTTGTGGCTGTAGCGTTCGAATTTCTGCAACAATGTTTGCCTTGAGTTCAAGGATTGTCTCTGGCTTGTTCACATACACTCGCTCCTTCAAAAAACCCCAAAGAAAATAGTCGGGTGCTGGCCAAATAATTTCCGAATTTCGAGAACTTATTCGCTCTCCAAAAATTTGACTTAAAAGTGCCATTGTGTCTCGGGCAGTATGGGCAGTGGCTCCGTCCTGCTGAAACCACATACCAGGTCTGTTTTCAAGAGCAGGACGTAAAAAATGTTCTATCATAAAACGATACCGCTCTCCATTTACGGTTACAGCACTTCCATCTTCATTCTCGAAGAAGTAGGGCCCAATGACATTTTCAGATGTGATCCCACACCATACTGTACACCTGATGGGGTGCAATTGGCGTTGATGAATGGCTCTTGGATTTTGAAAACCCCAGAACCTACAGTTCTGCATGTTAACAAAGCCATTCAAATGAAAATGAGCTTCACCACTCATAATCAAATTTTCAATAAAGTTGATTTCATTTCTGGCCAACTCTTGAAATTTAACTGCAAAATTTAGACGTTGCCGATGATCTGCAGGTTTTAATTCTTGGACCAATTGCACCTTATATGGGTATAACTGTAAATCTTTTTTTAAAATGCGCCGTAGTGACGTACGAGACATTTCTAGCTGAGCAGAACGCCTTCTGCCAGATGTTTCTGCTGCTTCGTTAACACTTTGCTGTACTCGTTCAATATTTTCCGCAGTGCGACTTAAACGTGGTCTACCGGTTCGAGGCAAATCTCTTACGCTGCCATGTTGGTGATGACGATTAACTAAGCAACGAATCATCGCTTCAGAGGACGAAATTCTGACGTTAAAATGTCGACGATATGCTCTTTGCGTTAAAATAATTGATATCTGGTTTAAATAATAAAATTCTATTGTTCTGGTTCTCTGTTCAGTTGTGAACTTCTCCATTATAAATTCTCCAAGTGTTGTCTATATAATCTGAAAGAAAAAATAAAAAAAAATTAATAAACAAAAAAGTTATTAAACTTTTACACCCCTTGGTTTCTTTTGGCCCACCCTGTATATGCATATCGTGTCACCTATCACTTATAAAAGAGTATATTATTTTTTCTTTAAATATGTGCATTTAATGTCATTTCATTAAAACTTGTTTCTGTTGCGTAGTGTAATTATTATAATTTTTATTTATAATTTACTTCTTAATTTTTATTATTTTAATTAAAAAATTAATGCTAAGTGAATAATATGTATTTTCTGGAAAAAAGAAAAAATTCTAAACTAAAAAGTGTGATCTGCACATCTGTTTGCTTTAAAACTTTTAAGAGGCATTTTTCAAATTCATTTGCAGTCGTAAGTTTTTACTGCCCAAACGCATGTAGTGCATTTATATACTTACGTACATACTAAAAAAGCACACATAATTAAATAAACTTATTTATAGATGTACTTGCATATAAAGTGAATATATAAATTAGGGTGAGTACAATTACATAGTAGAAAGAGAGTATCAAAAAAATTATAAAAAAACTACAGAAAAAATTTCTTAAATTAAATTTATTTTGAAAAGTCTAGAAAAGTCCATACTACATTGAAGTCACAAGTTTTACAGTTTAAGTCCACTATAAACAATTGATGCCATGTTTTCAAATATTTCTTTTGTGCCAATTGGCTCAGAGTGACTTGTAAATCTCGAGAGAATTGTTTCTCTCAAAACCTTTTATTTACTATTTGAGTTTTCATGCAATAATGGATCTACCTTAATATACAATATGTCTTTATGTATCAAGTGTTGCTTTTATTGTGGCCACAGGCCACTTTCGTTGTAAAGTATATTGCCATTAAATGAATTAAATGAATGAAAGTGTATTTATTTTCTTCTACAACGTATTTTTTTCTGGTTTCATTAAAATATTTTACTTGTTAAAGATTGACAAAAGTACTACACAAATATTCGTTGTGCTTAATTAGGTATTCGGATGTACATACACGAATATTTTCTCTTCAGACCATATTTATTGATTAATACAGAATATGTTAAAAAAGTTTCTGTTTGTTAATTGATTTATCAATTTCAATGGTGTAGAAAAATACGCGTTTTGATGTCAATACTATTACCACCGATAAGTGGTACTTTAAGAAATTTTGGGTGGAATTTTGGCATTTGTATTGATAGCCAGACTGCAATTTAGTTATTGACGGGTATGTATGCATCTTTGATATTTCTGAAGAAGATATTCTATGCTTACTCTTATATAAGATTAATGGGATCTGTAGGGCTGATCTGGCAATGATCAAGATGGATGAGTAAGTGCACGCGTGAAATAGCAAAAATTATATAGCCCTATGACTACTATAGAAGTTGTCCAGACGAATATAGGGGTTTGACTGTGAAACATCCTGCTCCTCTCAGAGCTGTCAACTGTAGAAATTAGCAAGCTACATGGCTTCATGAAGCTCACCTTTTGACGAAATTTTCTCTTCTTTTTTTCACTTCTAAATTATATCTTTGTATCTCATTCTATTTTAGCTCCTACTATATCTTTGCTGGTATCATAAAGAAACCATATCAGAGAACCTACTTGAACAACTTTATACATTTTTCTTCAGGGCAGCCTGATCTATCTAACCTATTGTCTCAATTTGAAATAAATAAATAGCTTGTTGTTCAACAATTTTAAGAATGATAAAAGCAGCCATTAGATCTTTTCGAGATTGTCTTTCGTATGCTATCACCAAGCAACTGAAACAGCACTTATTCCATACTGGAAATTAGATCTAGTCGTTTTTTCATATTTTTTTAATTATAAAACAAAGTAAAAGAGAAATCCTTTCCTACATTTTCTAATCAATTCAATGTCAGGAATTTATAGTAAAAAAGTAATTAAATTAAATTAAGCTTTCTAATAATTATTCTTGTTGTGATAAAAATTATTTAATGTTTTATTTCAAAAAAATTTTACATGTCTGAAAACAAACTTGTGTTTATATAAACTTAAAGTTTATGTAATTTTAGTAATTAAGACGCGGTGTCTTTGGTTCATTAAAAGTGAGTTTATTTCTCTAAAAATAAATATTGTATCCTTATTTAGTTTTTAAGTCGGCTTAACAGCTTTCAAGTTCATATTTTTAAAAAGCAGGTCAAAATATGACATGTGTTGTCCTTTTTGCAGAAACGAAATCACCATGAATTCAGTTTTACTTTGTAATATATGCCCATGAGGTTCAAAACGGAACCTTAGAGGCCGTCAGGGCGCCACAAAAACTAGATGCCCATACATTTAATGCCTTAAAGCGCATTAATATTTATGTTTATTCTTTTTCTTTTGTGTTTTGAAATAAAAACTAAAAAATGGTTAAAGTTTTTATTTTAGTTGAGCTTAAAAATTGTTTTGTTTCTTTCATTTAAACTAAAGATCCTTTAAATATAAATCGATTCACGTTTGGTTGTTTGAAAATGGATATTCATTATTTATTGTAGCAAAATTCATATGAATAAGAAGAAAATTAAACAAGAAAAGTTTTATTTTTTTCGTCTCTTGTGTATGTGTGTGATGGAGTGAACATTTATTTGTTCAATTCATTCATTACTTGCATAAACGCACGATTTTATTTATTGTCATCGTACAAATGTATGATTTCTTGTTAATGTTTTTTTTTTTTTATATAGAGTGGCGGCACCCACATTATAATACACGCCTCAGGATAGTGAAACGCATTGACAACAATACCGCCAACTGATTTTGGTTTCAGAAAATCTTAGAGTTAGTACAAGTAATTCTAGCTAAAGCATTTAATTTTCAGGCGATATGTTTTGTATGCTTGTCCAACAGTACTTAACGTACGTTGTGCCACATACACAACGTACGTTAAGTTAACTGTTTAAAGCTTTTGTTTCCAGTTCAATCGCGTTTATCGCTCAGTAAATGCATGGTCACATTATTTCTCCATTCACTGCTGAGATACATAATCAATGAAATATGTCTGATATTAACGATTCATTTGTGCTGGATGCTATTAAATTTAAACCCAAAATTGCAATTGAAAAAAAGCATTTAATTTCATGAAATTTTTTTATAGTCCAAATGTAGCAAAATAAAAATTGCTACTACTACTATTAATGCTAACACTGCTAATCATTCAGTTATTATTGCCACTGCCACTATTAGAGCTGCTACCACAGTTGCAATTACCATTACTGTTGCTACTACTACATCTGCTTTTATTTCTGCTACCAATACTACTGCTGCTTCTGCTACATCATCTACTACTTCCACTATTCCTGCTACTCCTGCGATTTCTTATTTCTGCTGCTGTTTCTACTCTCTCGCTACTACTATCACTTCTGATACAACTTCTGGTGCGGTCCAAAATGGAATCTTGCGATTCCAATAGAACGACTAATACTTTTCACGCTTACTATTTGAGTTCTATACTCTTTTTTTAAACACTATTTCTTTAGTTGGCTTTTTGTGTGCTACATATTTAATGCACATAGTTGAAACATTTCATCATTTTTTTTTTCTACCGTTTTATTTGGTTCTCAGTTGCGTTATTTTATTACTTATTGTTATTGTTATTGTTATTTTGATTAATTGTATTTCCCTGCAATTCATTTTCACAACAAAATTCAATTCAACACAATAGCACAATAAAGCAGCGGAACCAGAAACAACAACAGGGAAAAAATAATCAAAAAAAAAAAAAAAAGAAACACTGAAATGTCAATTGTGGAAAAAAAACAAAAAATAACGTATAATGCATTTCATGTTATTTAAAACTTTATTTAGTTTTTTTTTTTTATACTGCCCAACAACTTCAAGTTCAGATTTTCTTTTTTATTAACTTGTTGTTCTGGCTGTTGGCTTTACTGTTTCATTCATTTTAAATTTATATATTCAAATAAAAGTTTATTTATTTATATGTATGAATAATCTGTCTGGTTTTATTTCGTTAGTATTATTTTGCTCGTTAAGCTAAATGCATTTCAATGCAAATTGAATTTTAAAAAGAGTTAAAAACTTGAAAACTTTAACTAGTCAAAGTGTTTGAAATTAATGCTTTTGGGTTGTTATAATTTAGTGGCTTAAAATATTTATGTTTATCAAATTATATTCATATGCAAATAAATAAATTTTAAGATGTGTTATGTAGATATGAAGTACGTTTGAAGAGCACAGTGGAACAATACTAAAATATGGTGAAACAAGTTTTTTTGCATTTTTTTAGAATACTTTTAGGTGTAGTTTTTTAAATAAAAGTAAGCATTATGGTTTCTAGATGATTCATTAATTATTCGTACCTCTCTTGCATTGTGCAATTTAAGAGAATTTAATGAGATGCATCTGTTTAATTAAACAAATTTAAGATACTGACTCTGTAACATAAAACAATATTTTACAATAAATATATATTCACTTCACTTTTTAGTTTCTTAGTAACCAAAGCTTTTTGAATTTTGAAGGTTGAAAATTATTCAAACAGTGAATTTAAATAAAGATACCCTGCAAATCTTTAGCCAGTCCAACAATTAACAGTCATTCCTAAATTAGAGCCAAAATTTATTTGTCTGTCAAAAATTCTCCTGCCCATATAAAATGTACAGAGCCTAGTGAAATAGTGCATCGGCAACGCTTAGCAATTGGAAAATCCAATCTTAACAGCGAATTTTGTATTGAAGTTGTTTTTTTATTTTTGTTTTAATTTTTTATTTTTATTTTTTTGTAACCAGTAATGGATTGTTAGCTTTTTTTCTAATTCAGAGTTTTTTACTCTATTTTTATTTTTCCTTTAGTGATTTTTATTAAACAAGATGATTAACACTGCTGTAGTGAACACGCACCGCCAGCGTTCTTATTTCATTATGAGGGCACCAAAAACACTCCGCTTGCCACTCTAATTTAGGTTGGACTGTAATATAAAACACAGTTGGGCAAAATTAAAATTTTCCTTGGTGAATGAGCTTACGCTCATTTGCTTAGTTGTCGATATAACAGCGACCGATGGATACTTAGCAATTTTTTTAAAATGTTTTTTTACACTAATCGAGTAAAAACGTAAATTTTAATTTAAAATTGATAATGATTTGTGAAAAATATTTCATGGTAAATAAAGCGTTTGGTAATATACAATGCCTCTTATGATACCAGGGAATATATTATAAAAAGACATTAAGAGATAACATCACATATCAAATGTTTGTCATCATGCTTGCTGGCTTGCTCTCTCACAATTTCTTTTTCGCTCACTAACACTATTACAGTTTACAACTGTGACCTATATACTGAATAGTCGTGTTCGTTAATAACTTACAGGATTGTTAAAAAATGATACTGATAGAGAATAGTCTGTCCCTAACTGCATGATTGAGAGAACTGCCTGTAGTAATGGCTATGCTTTTAATATTAGTATAGACTGGAAGATCACTCGCTTTTTCATTTAAGAGACCATATGTATATCCAAAAACCTATTGCTTTACTACAGGAAATTGCTTATTGGATACACACAGAAAACAACTTCGGTTTTGAGAACTAAATTTGGTTCCAATAAAAAATTCAGTTGTGACAATTGAAATTTTTAATGACAATAGAAATTCGGTTTAAGAGCTCAAAATATATTAAACAGAACTAATTTTTTGTCTGTATTATCGAATTTTAGTTGCTATAACTGAAAATTTTGATTATCACAAATGAATTTTTTATTGGAAACAAATTTAGTTCTCACAGCCGAAGTTGTTATCTGTGTGTAGAATAATTTCTTTAATAAAGGTCTCTCAAATCATAATTAATCGTTTTTGTTTTCTTATTGTGCTCAAATATAGTTAAAGAATGTTGACCTTTGTACTTCACAAGCATACTTGAAATGGCTTATTTACAAGCACTTTCTGGTATAAAATATTACACATGTTTGTAATGATGTGTGTTTTTCAAGGATGCTTATGCATTGCTTTAATAGATATTAATGAAACATCAAGTTAATTATATCCAGCGATTTATGTGGTGAGTTTTGCTAACAAATTTTATAAAAATGTTGCAAAGTAATGAAGTCATGAACTCAAATATTCATCTCTATGCATTCATACCATATTTCAGAAGTTAATCTTCAATGGATTTGTAATTATTGTGCTAATGAATTTTTTTTACTGAATTTGAGAACTTGTTTTGCAAGGGGATGTTTGTAATCTTTTATAAAACAGAAAAATATTATTAACTTAAACAGCATAAAAAAATAATTGTAAAACAAGCTATTGATAAATAAAATTTAAGCTTTTACTTAAATGCATAAAATTTATTTGTTTTGTGGATATTATTTACTTTATGCACTCAGTAACACATGCTCCGTGCTAAATAATTTATGTGGTTTTATTTATAAAGTGAAAAGTATTATGTTTACATTATTGATATAAATATAAGTTCCCCAGCCAGTTAATTTATTTTTTGTTGAAATTTTCTATTTTTATTTATGGTACTAATGGGAGTTGGTACACACAAGCACATATGTAGACACACATATAAGTAATGGGTTTCTCAGTAAGACTATACGTTTTAATTTCATGCTGTAAAAAAGGGATTGTTTTTGTGAGGCAGGTGGTACCGTCTGGCTGAAACCAGATATCGTCTAGTTCTTAACGTCTATTTCAGGTCTAAACACTCTGTTATGATATTCCTGTAAAGAACACTGCTTACGGTCACCGCAATTGCAGCATCATTTTTAAATAAGTAAGGTCTGGCCAAAAGCTGTACTAAAAAGATGCTCGTTATGATTGCACTTGCTTCTCATGGATTTCATGAGGATTTTCTGAACCCCACATTCATGAAGACAGACAGATTGCAATGAGCTTCACTGAAGAAAATGAGATAAAAAAACTGGCACTGAATGAATATTTTTTAGCAACACAAATCCGCGAAGCTTCTTGCCTTGTCGGCAGAAAACACCCAGGGTCTAGATTAGTACGCTTCCTACTAGTCTATGGGCACACCGGTGAAAGTATCTTATTCAATGGTCTTCTTTACAATTCAATAAAAAAAATCACAATCCTCTTAAAAACTACATATTCTTATTTTAAAATAAAAAAGTGCAATCTTGCTAAGACACCCTTTACAAATATTTAATTTACAACAATAAAAACAAAAATTTCTATAATTTTTTGTAGAATAATTATATTTTTTATTTTTTGTTTTCTCTTTAACTTTGCCTGGCTTGTATTAAATGCTTTTCTATTAGTCGTATAAAAGTAAAATCTTATTACAACGTTCGAATTTTTCAATGTTTTGTAACGCAATTTTTTTTCCAGCTGAGGTATGCTCGGTCTGTCCTGGATCGACAAAGGTCTGTTTCCTTTTTATTTATAGTACCACAGTCGTCTAGTACTCCGTCGAAT
This sequence comes from Thelaira solivaga, assembly GCA_947397855.1. NCBI lineage: Eukaryota > Metazoa > Arthropoda > Insecta > Diptera > Tachinidae > Thelaira > Thelaira solivaga. The sequence goes on along the minus strand of OX377612.1, from coordinate 22,017,827 downwards.
TAAATGCTTCGACCTCAATTATCTAACTAACATTCGTTAAAAATATAATTAAAAAATTAGATCCGAACGAGGGTAGATGCTTCGGTCGCCGAAAGCTAAATAAAATAATATAAAATAATACGAGTAAAATACTCTGTCGACTTAAATACTACAGCCTCAACTACCTAACTGCAATACGAAATAATACTTATAACTAAAATTATCACATCTACCACAGCAAAGTTAATGTGGAAACCAAAAATCTGCTCCTCGATTTGTTGTTAAACTCGATGCTTTATGTATACTTTAATTTGTACTTAATGAGAATTATAAGTGTTAATTTTGTATGACTGGTATCACACAAGTTGTATGCTGCGCTACATACTTTAAGTTAGTCTGTTAAGTCACGTTAAAATTTAAAGTTCTAATATCCATGTATCGAAATTTCTAATGATGTTCTTTGATAGCTGATGAAATTTTATTCACAACTAAAAAAACATTCGTAACAATAAAACCATAAAGATTTTTTTTGTACAAACAAGTACAAGCAAAAAAAAATAGAAGAATCCACTATGATGTATACAATTCAACACTCTTTTCCAAAAAAAAAAAAAAAAAATTAACGTAGACATAGATAGTAAACGTTATCGAAATTTTTCATCCATTTTTTCATAAATTTTATTTTAAAGTCTACATAATTTTTTTTTTTTAATTAAAGGTCTAACCAAAATTAAAGCCTGTAAAATGAAAGAAGATAAATGGATTAAACTTAAATGAGCTAAATGTCGAGGCCAATTATTTTTAAATATTTTTTCACCTCTAAAATATAATTTTTTTCATATTTAAAAGCACAAAGTCATGCTTTTTAAAACCTCAATAAACGTTATTAATTGTATTTCCTCTAAAACAAAACGTTTTTATTGGTTGTAATAAGTGCTTTTAATTACTGTTTCCATTAGGCTGCTATTTATTTTTTTCAATGTTAAGTGTTCACTGTTTCCAGTTCATGAGTACGAGTTCTAATTATGTACGATACCAAGGCAACAATAATATTTTATAACCGTACGAGTATTTGGTATTTCCTTTTTTCTTAGTTTTTTTTTTACCTTTTTCCAAGTTAACTGGTAATTTGCTGCTTGTTTTTATAATTAGTAACTTATTGTGGTAATTTTTTCTCACTGCACTTACAAAACTCACACACAAACTCCAACTTGCTCATTTTTATTATATTCCGTGTAAAACTGTGCAAAGAGTGTAATAACAAAATAAATATGCCATGATTCATATCAAGAGAGTGACAAACGAATGACAAGAAATGCCACAAAGTGTAAAAGAATGAACAAGAAAATGTTGTATAAAAAAAGAAAAAGTAAAATCTCAATTATATTCATGACTTGACATTAAATGAAAATATAAAGCGCTCGTAGAAATTAAAATCAGGTTATAAAATAACAAAGGAAACAAAAAAAAAAAAAAAACCAACATACGTTGATGGGACATAAAGAAAAATTAAAATGATAAATTATATCACAAAAGGTCACTTTGCAAAAGGCCTTTATTTTCTATGGCTTTAATGGTTTTTGAACTTTAATGTCAACTTACATATCATCTTTAAGTTAAAAAAAAAATAACTTAAAAATTAATGGTATAAAAAGTTCAATAAATTTTTCTTCTGCTAATAATTTTATAAAATTTTGTACTATTCGTGCAAAGGCAGGATAATAAAGGAGACATGCATGTATTTATCATATTGTAGAAGACTAATTTGTATATTGAAATATTTTTACAAACAGTTTGAAAATCACGAATACTTAAATAGAGATGGATGAAAGGCTTGCTGGTCATATAGAAAATTTAAGTTATGCTCACATTAGACAAATATTTGTAGAAATAGGCGTAGCCACTAATTTTTGACAAATATTTATATACTCTAGCATGACTTTATTTATACGAGTATAAAATTAATTAAAATAATATGATAACAACTGCCTGATCTATTTTAATGAAAGATTCAATTACTTTAAGCAAATGTTTTTTCTAAAAATATAAAGTAAATATATGATTGAGGATACAGTGGTTACGTTTGTTTCGCCAAATATTTGTGTATGACAAATTCATTCATTCATTTTATAATATTAAGGTTTTAATTACGAATACAAGCAAAAACAAATTTTTTTCTATAGTTTTTTTGGCTATAAAAATGTACGATAGAACCTATCGACGAACCTATGTACGAATTTTTTTTTTAATTTTTTGGAGATTTTTGTCTTAATTTTTTTCACTTCAATTTTATTACTTTTTTGATACATTTGAAGGTATTGTCAGTTACTCAAAGTTGGTTTCCAAAGTATTTTATGTTTGCACAATATTAAGGCTTGTGTGTTAAATTTTCTATTTTAGAGTTATTATTGAAGTTCGTGTTTTAAGTTTTTTATTTTAGTTGATAAAAGTTTGTGGCTTAAATTTTTTATTTTGTTGACGATATTGAAATTCGTGTTTTTTATATATTAAAGGTTGAGTCTTGAAGCTGCTGCTCACTTCAAAAGTTTTTTTTCGTAAGGCTTTTGCTACAGAACGATATTGAATCTTATTACTTATGGTTAGTTGAAAAAAATATTTTTTCATAAAATTTTATTTTTCAAAAGTTTAATTTGGTTTCGCTCCTTGGTTAATTACTGATGGGTTCTAAAATAAAACTTTATTAAAATTAATATGCAACAACAAACTTCCATGAAGTGCTATTTATAGAAAACGAACCATCTTCTAGAAAATTTAAATAAAAATTATTCAAAATTTTAAAAAAACTGATTAATTTTTATAAATATTTTCTAGACAATTCGTTTTTTTTAAACTCTACATAAACCTTTGTTTTTTTTGCTGAAACGCTGTACCACTTTGTCTTGTAAAAATTAAAAAGAAAAAGAAAACAAAACTTTTGCCTCAACTTAAGAAAACTAAAATACATAAGTTTCTCTAACTCTTCCAGTCCGGTAAGTGCTACAGCAATTTAGACTTTATTTCTTAAAAGTCTTAACAATACTTGAAGCCTCAAAGGAAGCATACGCTTACATTTGCATACAAACTTGTACAACTTTGAGTAAGAGAAATTAAATTAAAATTTTTGCCTGCAAATAAAGTTCATATACTTGCAAATAAATGTAAATCTATTTATTTTAGGGTGTCCATTATCGGGACATTCAACTTTTTTTGTAACATTTGGTAAACTGCTCATTTTTGAACAGAAAAAAACTATTTTGATTTTAATAACTCTAAAGGAATTGCTTCTAGTAACGAAAGACTATAAATTATATAATTTAATAACTATTTTTAAATGAACTCTTTCGGTCCTTTACTTTAAAAGCTATAATCCTTAAAGGGTATGTACTAAATTTTAGAGAAATTAAATTTTAATTTTAATTATTTAAAATTATTCAAGAGTATATGTTAACCTTTTCTTGAAGTATAAAGATTATATGTACTAAATTTTAGAGAAATAAGTTAGAAAAAACTTTGAATGGCTGACAAGCCTACAAAAAAATTAGTTTCATTTACGTTTTATACCAGGGATATAAATAAATAATTATAAAGGTATCTCTGATGTACGATTTCTATTTTATTTAATTTATGGCAAACTCAAGGGAGCCCATACTATAAGGAATAAGGAAAGTAGAGTTTTTAATATTTTCCAAGAAACTCTTCAAATGTTTTCTTCCATATAAACCTTCTTCTGACAAAAAAGAATTAGTGAAATTTGTTAAGCCGTTCATGTGTGTTACCGTGACCAAGGCAAATAAGGATTTTTTTATATGTATAGACATATGAATTTTATTTATATTTATTAGCATAGACTTTAAAGTCAAGTTTATCAAAATTTTTCATATAATTTTTTCATACATGTTACTTTAAGGCAATTTTTTTTTGGATAAGTCTTTAGTTAGACTTTGTTCGAAAGACGATCATTTAGCAGCCAGGCTATGTAGAAAATTCTACTTTAATTGATAACTGAATTACGTCTCATTAAAAAAAAACAAAAAAACTTTAAATGAACATTCTAATTAAAAGAAAAGCAAACTATAATGTAAGAATTTCCCTACAAAATTGTGACAAACTATAAAACATTTTTTCTCTTTGTACGCATAGATTAGTCACTTGTTGCTTATGCCCAGAAAATACTTGTATTTACATTAAAAAAATATTTCTTTTAACTTTTAAAATTTATTGTTAAACAGCCACTAAAATTTTCTTTTTAAAATACAACATAATTAATTATTTGGAATGATAAAGTTTAACAAAACATAATCTTTATACGTGCTTAATTTCTATTTATGGTGCAAAATGCATTATTTTCCTTGATATTCTCGTGGAAAATTTCAAAAAATTATTTACTTAGTACAATAAGTACTGAGAGGGATATCATATCCATACAGCTGTTTCATCAGACTCTATTTTGAATCTTCAGTATATTACTCCCAAGTCTTCTTGAATTCCTGCCCAAACATTTGAATACTTATTTCATTATACCAATCGACCAAATGAAAGTTTTCGTCAATAGGCAAACAAAAATAAAATTAAATTTGAAATTTTTTTGTAAATGTGGAGCATGTTTTTTTTTCTTTCTATTGGCCTTCGTTGACAGCTTCAATAGTTTATCAGCTTACGTTTTTCGAAGGAAATTTACACATTGCAGTGAGTTTTCTTTAAAATTAATAAAACATGTATTGAGGTAGTTTAGGTTGAAAAACGTAAAATCAAACAAAAGAAATTAGTCAAGCAAACCAACAATAATTTAGCTGCTTTTTCAGTAAAAAGTGAGTGACTGTTTTTTTTTTAATTATAATCGAAATATGCTCATTCTTTAGCAGTAGAACTCTGACCCAATTTTAATGCTACTTAAAAGAATTCTTAAAAGAATGCTTTAAAATACTCGCAAAAAAATACTAATTTAGAAAACTTTTAGAAAAAGTAATCATTTTTATAAGTAGGGGACACTCTAATGTATATTGATGTAATATTTATATGCTATTGCGATAATGAAGTATGTGTTCTACCAGTATTTCACAAATAGAATGAACTCAGACAAGTGTACATAATGCTTGTATATCTCAAAAAAAATCTTTCTATTCTTGTGGTTATATAGAGATACACACATACATACAGGTTCCGATATTTTTGAACAGTATTTATTTAATTTGATACACAGAAAATAATTTTTAAAAATAAAATTGTTTTGAAATTATCGATTTAAAATCTATTTTAATTTTCTTTGAATGCAAGCATTAAGCTTTTGTAAAATTAGTATTTTCAATTTTCAAAATTGTAAATACCAACAAATATATTAATTTAAAAACTATAATATAAAAATTAAAAACATTTTGAAAAGTAAACTGTTCAATTATAATTTTCTATAAAAGTAATTATATTCATTTGAATGAATTTTGGTACTCGTTTATCGGCCGATAATGACTTAGAAACAGCAGCAGCACTAACTGCAGCAACATCATCTTTTGAAGTGGGTCATTAGAGAATTTTTTTACCAAATACCAAAATTTTCTTTAAAAAAATATTTCTAATTGGGTTGAATTTTTAATGAAAAGTAAAGGACATGTAAAAGTCAAAGTGCAGAATATTTGGACATTCAAATTGAAGTGAAATAATTATTTTTTGAAAATAAGTCACTTCTTATTAATAACAGCCAGATTCATAAAATTAAACATTTTAAAATTTCCCAAAGAAATTATTTTTAAATTTAACGTAGAAAATTTCCTTAATAAGCCTTTATTAATCAAAAATTGTTTTTATGAATCTGGTTGGAAATAACAAACTAATTCAGTTCAATCAGAAATATTCTAAACAAATTTTTTCCCGAAGAAAATATTGGTTTTTGGTAAAAAAAAATTCTCTAAATGATAGAATATAAGGACCCACTTTAAGTGCTGCTGCTGTTTTAAAGTTATTATCGAGCGATAAACGAATATTATATGATGAAAAGGAACAAAAATTTATTTATTATAAGAAGAAAAGAAAATAAAGAAAAAAAAAAACTGCCGGAGGATTGTTGTTCATAATTGTTTTGATTGAAGGTTAGGTTAGGTTAACAGGTCGCCCGAAAGAAATAAAAACAAGAGCTGGGCTCACTTGGGTCCTCTGACGTGGTCCCTTTGTGATACCTGTATAGATTAAAATGAAGAAGAGGAGGGATAGTAATAGCAGAGTGAAGGGGAGGAAAGAAGATAGAGAAAGAAAGAAAGTGAGTGAGACCGTCACACAAACCAACCACTGCTTCTAATGAAGCCATATAGCATGTCGACCCTTGTATTCGACAGAGCAGTGAGATCATGCGCTGCTCTTCCAGGGCCGGATACTGGCAGAGAAGGTGCTCCACAGTTTCCTCCTCCTCCTCGTCCTGACAACTTCTACAGTAGTCATTATAACGCAATCTCATTCTCCTAGCATGGTTGCCAAAATTGCAGTGTCCCGTTACTACAGCCACCACATTTCTCAAACGGGCTCTTTGGAGCCCCAACAAATCCCTACTGCGACTGCTATCCAGCCTAGGCCAGATCATCCTCGCCGTCACTCCATCTGGACTGTGCCCTTCGCAAGAATATGCTATCGATCTCATTTTTACAGACCGATAGAGGGATGCCACAGGGCGCATCCCTCTATTTTGATTGAATTATCAATGACTTTAATATTTCAAATACAGAATTTAGAATTTAATTGAACAGATTTGGGGCTAAATATTTTCTGTGTCTGTATGTGAATTTCAGTGTGAAACAGTTTGCCTTCTAGTAATCAAAAATAAATTTCTGCAACTTTTATCCTTTTTCGTTTAAACATTTTTAGATTTTCTATTTTATTTTAATTCAATTTTATTTTTGTGAGTATAATTGTTAAGCTATAGAATTATTTTTTATGTTCATCATAATATTCATATTAAATCTCAATTTGCGTCTGAGTGTGTTTTCAAGAATAATTTGAATTTTAAGTTTAATATGTTTGTCAGTACTTCTATTTAATCATAAATATTTAAATATAACTTACACATGCACAAACATATTAACTCTTTATGAAATTCAGAGTTTAATAACTAAATTGTCCAATTCTCTTTTTCTTTTCAGTAAAGTCTAACAAATTAAATTTACAGTGTATGTGGATGTAAAATTCTTAGAAGCAAAATAATACACTGTAATTATAGTGATCAAAAAAAAAAAAATTGATTAAAAACAAAATTTACTTACCTTGAATTTTGAAATTATTTTATGGCTCTATAATGACTTTGAAATAGCAGCAGCACTGACTGCAGCAACATCATTATATTCCTACCTAACAATACAATACTCTAACAACATACTACCGATTTACAAGCCCATCGTACTAATGAAATATGGATTTTATACAAATATTGTGGCGTTATTTTCTAGCACTGCTAGTAAAAACACATGGTAAGTTAAGAATTTTTTTATTTTAATTTTTATGCTCCAGCATCTTTTTAGAAATTAAAATTTTTTTTGCTCGCAAATTAAAGTTTGTTGAAAAAATTAAAGATGATTAAGTTAGTTGAAATCTTAAAAAATAAACATCATAAAAAAATATTATATATTTGCTTTCATATCCACAAACATATTATATGCGATTTTCTATGACTTTTTTTTCACTGTCCGCTTCACGTGAAATGCCCCAATATGTTGTATTTTAATGAAAAAATTTAACAAATCTAAGCAAATAATTCTTCAAATTATATAAAAGTAAATGAAGATGGTTATGCTTATTCAGACAAATATTTTTTTAATGTGACCGTAGGTTATGTTACATTAATACAAGTGACCAAAACATAAAGTAAGAAATTTTAGGCTACACATACCAAGATACCGATGAGTGAAGTGGTTCTTTATTAATTTAACTCTCGATTTAGTTATAAAACTAGTGAGTAAGTAATTTTTTATTCTTTAATTAAAGCGCCATAAATAACCATCTTAATTTTATTATTTTTATCCTACTGTAAATACTGCTTTCTAGTAAAACAAAATATTTATTTTCTCTAATACCATCTGCATTACTAGATACGAGTATTTGAGTAATGTTTTGTTAAGGAAATAATTTAATAAATTAGTCTTAAATACTAAAGTAAAAAATTTTTAACTAAAAATGTTAAACTTTGTCTTTAAAAAAAATGTATTTCTTGGTAATTAAACTTAAAACTAAAATGCACACACATATACCGCATACATACATGTGTGACAGGACACAAATATTACAAACCAATTTGAATGCTTAATTTATTTTCTTTATCAAATACAAAATATAAATTATTTTCTACCACAGGCTGTCTTTTGTAAATGTTTAAGTAGACAAGCTATGGTTGTACACACACACATGCATACATACACACCATATATGTATAAAAGTGTTCAAAACTAAAGTATTTTCACACAAACACTAACAAATCTAAACACATTTTAAATTTACAGTCAACACTTTAATGAAAAGTGTAACAGTTTTAAGTCAATTACACACAATGAAATTATTTCATAGACGTAGATAAATGCATTTGAGATAGACAATAGTAAGGGGTTCCTATAAAAAAAAATTATTTTTCTAAAGACTTATTTATAAACCATTTAAAGCTAGTCTTTTGCATTATTAATTTTTTTTTTTTTTTTTCATTTTAAGACCAAAAGAAAATATTTTTCTTTTGGTTCCAATTATGACAGCTTTCGCTTTTGCTTCTTAAATGGACATTTGTTTATATTGATTGAAGTTTGCTTTTGTAATTTGAAAATTTGTCTATTTACTAAATTGCACAAATCTACTTAATATTTACACAACAATAATGAAAATAATCTTAGAAACGAATACATAGCGTCAGACAATTGACTTTCAAATTAAAAATAAATCTTATAACAAAAATAATTTTAAATAAAGTTTTGTATTTCAATTACATTTTCAATTAATTGAATATAATTTTTAATCAGGCTTTCATTATAGTTTTAATAAAAAAATGGTTAATAGAAATTACCTTTTCGAAGCTTCCATGTATAATATCCGTTGGTTAAATTCACTATGCTTTGTTAACTATTTAGTGAGTAATTTAAGCAATATAGGAGTTTATTTATTTATTTATTTAAAAAATGTGGATATCACATACAACAACAAATAAATATTTTTAATTACAGTATGTGATATTATAACGATACAATCTTAATGTGAAATCAATGGCCCATAATCATAGTCAAGCAATAAAGTCGGTTTGTTTTAAAAACAACCTAAAAACTAAAAGCTGTTATTAAAAATTTTAGTACCATAGACAAAACAAAAGTAGGTTTTAAATTGAATAAACTTTAACAGGATATCACTAATATTTCAACTATCATTTGTATACAATATGCAGGAAAATAAAGGGTGTTTTTTATAGACGTATAGAACTTTAAGTTGGCATTACTGTTCAAGATGGCGACCGATTTAACAGCTGTCAAGTGATTTATTCTCAGTTTGGTTTGGCAATTTATCATGAATAGACTCACGCCTGAACTACGCTTGCAAATGGGCACAAATCGAGATTGCCGTTGTTCCCGATTTTCATAAGCGAATTTTGTTTAGCGATGAAGCGCACTTCTGGTTGAATGGCTACTTCAACAAACAAAACTGCTGCATTTAAAGTGAAGCTAATCTTCAAATGTATGTCAAAACACCGTTACATCCAGAAAAACTGACTGTTTGGTGCGCTTTATGGGCTGGTGGAATCATTGCTCAGTACTTCTTCAAAAACGATGATGGCCAGAACGTTACAGTCAATGGTGATCGGTATAGAGCCATGATTACTATCTTTTTCATTCCTGAATTGAACAACCATGATGTCCAGGAGCTGTGGTTACAACAAGACTGCGCAACATGTCACACAGCTCGTGCCACAATCGACTTATTGAAAGACACGTTTGGTGACCGCCTAATTTCACGTTTTGGACCTGTGTATTGGCCTCCAAGATCTTGTGATTTAACACCGCTAGACTACTTTCTGTGGGGCTATGTAAACTCATTGGTCTATGCGGATAAGCCACAAAACCGTTGACCATTTGGAAGACAGCATTCGCCGTGTTATTTTCGATATACGGCCACAAATGTTGGAAAAAGTCATCGAAAATTGGACGTCCAGATTGGACTACATCCAAGCCAGCCGTGGCGGTCATATGCCAGAAATCATATTTAAAATGTAATGCCACAAGATTATCTTTCGGATAAATAAAATTCATGTCAATCGAATAATCCATCGTTGTTTTATTGCAATTTAAAGTTCTATACGTCTATAAAAAAGTGACATTAAAAATAAAAAAAACTGAAAAGTAATTTAAATTTTTTTTAAAAATCGTTGCTTGTATATTTTCAACTTTTTTGTGATTTAACTCCTCGAGAATTTCAAAATCTCTGTAGACGTTTTGCAATGCAAACATTTTTAATTTGTTTATAAAAATTTTTTTTTAATTTATTTGGAATTTTTACTTAATTTTATTTTTATTTATTACAGGAGAGTTTTTTTTGTTTTGTTTGTTTGATTTTCTGTTTCTAAATTATTTAAAAATAACTTCAGTATAATTTAAATTTGAAATCGACTTTTTCGCTAAAAATACATTTTAACTTCTCTTAAAGTATACATTTTTTCTGACTATGATTATGGGCCAATAATGTGTACAATAATGATTTGAATAATAGAATATAGATATATAAATAATATTAATTAATAAGAGCCTGTACTGAAAAACTAATATTTAAAAATTGAAAATAGTTTCTTTTTAAATTGAATAGTATTAGTACAGAACTGCCACTCGGATATTAATGTTCGATATCTGAATTGTACGATAAGTTTTATTCTATTTGGTCGTGCAAAATTTAAGTCTTTCAAATAAATAACTTGGTTCTTGAGAGTAAATAACTTTGTACAGTAGTAATAATGACTTAATCTTCAGCAAGTCCGCAAGTTCAACTCCATATAACAATTTAGAATACTGGGAAATACGATCATATCTTTTTATACCATAGATATATCGCAGACTCACATTATATGCTACTAATAATCTGCCCTTACTATATGAATCACAGTAAGCAAATATTTCATTGCCATATAATAGCTTTGGCATTAAAAAAGTTTTACGGAGAAGCACGCGAATGTTAATGGAGTAAGATGTTGAGTAGAGTATTGCGTTCTAAGAATTGCAAATATTTTTACACAAACTGCATTTATGTGAGAATTCCATTGAAGTGATGTATTAAAAATGATACCTAAATTCTTAGCTGATTCAACATATGCAATATTTTGATCTCCTAATAAGACTGGAGTATCCACGACGATGTTTTGATTCCTTTGAGTTATAATCAAACATATAGATTTTTTTGGACTCAAACATAATCCATTCGACGATGCGAAAATAAATATTTTCATGGGCGTGCATAATGAAAAATTTGAAGGAAATTTTTGCACTAATTTTGTTGTCTGAAAACAGAATATTTAAAAGTTTTCCCATTAAAACGAAATATTTGTGTTTCTGTTTTTTATGACATTTTTGTAAAAAGTGAGCGATTTTTTTTTTGTTTTTTAGTGTCATATTGCACTACTGTGTAATAAACAACTTGAATTCTATTAAAAGTAAATAAAGTCATGTTGTGAATTATAAACTTCAACATTTCAGCTGTCGAGTTATGAATTGAATAAACTTGTACATAAAAAAGGTTAAATTTTGTCAACTGTATTTACATTTACGTATATATGAGTGTGTGTATTAGAAGTGAAGTATAAAATAGAATTTTTAAGTTCATAATATTATTTGTCATTACTTTTTTCTCCTAAACAACTAGATGCAAATATAAAAATTTAAAATTGTTTGAAATCAAGAGGAAATTAAAAAGCACTAGTAGGAAAGAGAAGCTATTCGTTTTCTAAAATATGTGATATTGACTGTATTTAAAAAAATATTTAAATGCTGAAATATTTTATGACACAAATACGATTTTAAAAGATTTTTATCTAATAGAATGTAGTCGTGACCTACCCTACATTTGGAAATGAGCACTGGACTTACTCCCCTGCATATTGTGAATAGTGGAGCAGCATCTATTTCAGCCTTACGGCTACCTGATCTGTCCTATCTTAAAGAGGTCAAAACTCTAGCATCTGTCTGGAACTCTATATGCCTCACTGCTTCTGACATTATAGATAAAACACTAACATTCTCCTATAATTTCTAATTTGTTAACTGTAAATACTCAGCTTGAAGAAAAAGTGAAATACTATTAAACTAGAATTATTTTTTGTAAAATTTTAAAACAGCAGTTTTAAAATTTAATAACTCCAAAAAATAGTTATACTAACAAATTTTGTAAAAATAAATTAAATCCAAAACAATTAAAATAGTTTTTTTCAAAAATTTCATTGCAAAATCAGATAATTAATAATAATTTCCATTGCTCCCCCTTTTTTCCTCTTACTTTATAGTTTATAATTATAATTTAAGAGAATTAAAAAATAAATAATAATATTAAGTCCATTTTATATTATGATAAGATGGGTGAAGCAGCTTCTTCAAAATTCTCATATAAAAAAAGGAATCTGAAAAAATTTTAAAAAGTGAATTTATGTTTTATGTTATAAGTATTATTTTTCTCTGTACGAATATCAATATTTGGTTTTTATAATAATTAGTTTTAATTAAAAATTTTACTAAAAAATATTAAAATATTTTTTGACATAAAAAAATAAACTAGAACTCACAAAACAGCACATTAATTTAATTAATACAAGTAAAACAAAAAAATTTATTTAAAAATTTTTAAAGTGCAGCGAAAAGTAATAATAATTTTAATATTCTTGGCACTACTTGAATTTTTTCTAACATAAAAAAAAACGAAAAAAAAACCAAATATTTTCTCTGCATTTAACAACTATAAATTCTCGCTTTTTTAGACAACATTTTTTTTAACATCTTTAATACGTTTATAGCATTTTTAATACAAGTAAAATATTGATAATATTTTATTTTAAATTTCCAGTGTCTATCAAGGTTGCAATGTACATATAAAAGACCAGACAAAATTTTAACAATTTCCATTAAGGAATACTTTAAACACCTAAACACTCCTACACTAAAAAAAGGCATATAAAAACGACCCAAGAATGAAGAAAAAAATGCCCAAATATATTATAAATAGAATGAGAGTGTAAAAAAAAAAGTTTTAGCTTAAATAATTTTAGGGTAAAACACAAATTTATTTTTCTCTTCTTGCAACCAGATAATGTTAACAGAAAATATTGCCAGAAAAAACAAACAGGTGCAAACAAACCTCTGCCTTAAGCTGTTTTCCCATGCACTTTTTGCTTTAGGTGCTTAAAAAATAAAAAATAAAAAAGCTATGAACTTTTCTTGCCACATTCCTTGCTTAGTTGCACCCGGTAACTTTTCTTATGTGAATGTTTATAAATGTTTTTATTTTTAAGTTGTTGTTGCCGCTTGTTATGCTTGGTTTTTTTTTTTGTTTGTTTGTTTTTTATTTAGTTTTTGCTTTGACTTTTAGTTTATGCATGCAGTTGTTGGAGGAACTTTAATGATTCTTTCTTTCGTAAAATATTTTATATTTAAGAAGCTCTAAATTCTAAAGACAACAAGCAAAAATACTTAGATTAAAGTTACCATAAATTTAATGGTCCATAAATCAGGTGGTAAAGTGCAAAACCAACAAACAGGCAGACAAACGTGAGTTACACAACATTAAAATTAAAATATATAGAAATTAACACTCAAAAATATAAAAAAAAGAAACTTAAATAAAACTTTAATGTAAAATGCACTTATTTTTCAATAAAATTTTGTTTTATGTTAAAGGTAATGGATCTTCCCTTTACAATTCTCTCTTTTCTTAGTTTAAGATCCTTCTGTTGGTATGTTTCTCTTTGTTCCTCTTATGCAGGTTAAATAAAGGTATCACATCACAGAACCCAAATGAGCCTTAGGGGGGCGTTCTGTGCAACCTAAAAGCATTAATAGAATAATTCCAGTTCTAAAATTTTTATTTCGCCTTATGTACTATATTTCAGAGGATTAGAGCTCTCATGTTATAGATACAGGCTTCAATTGAAGCTAATTTTGTTATTGAGTACGAGGGTCTGGAAAAAGAATCCCAACAACATTACTGGCTGGAAACAAAAGGTATCAGGGTAGTGAAAACATTCATGGCATTTCGATCTCGAAAGAGAATTTGAAAGGAATTAACATTGCCACCCGATTCCTTACTGGACTTGGCGAATATGAGGCTCAGTCAAAATGATCTCTGCAGGTTATGTAACAAAGATGAAGAGATAGCAGAGCACATATTGTGTCACTGTAATGGTCTAATTTGGACCCATTTTCGTTACTTAGGGCAACATTATCTACAAACGTCTGACATGGCGGACAAATCACCTAAAGAAGTTTTTCAGAGTAGTGTCACAATAGGTCTATTTTGGTCGCAGTGACCAGATGACTTATTACCTTGCTAAAAGTCAACAAAAAGTGTTGAATGAATTTTGTCCCACAAGTTCTTTCTAGTTGCCAACATGACCCTCACCCAGCACCTAATGACACGTAAGATTATTATGAATTCCAAATTCAGGCAAAATTCATTGCTTGGCTTATAGATCAGGTGAGCACCGTCATCTTTATTACTTACATTTCTCCCAAATGGAGTTGGATGATTTGGGTGCTTTTAAATTCTTTCTTAAAAAGTTTTGATCTCAAGCCTAAGAACGTGAGTCATTTTTATCATTTTTTAATAAAAAAATTAACTTACTTTTAACTTCTATGGAAAAGTATTCAATATATATTTTTTTTATATCTGGTGTAACTTCTTATCTAAAAGTGCTCGTAAAACTGATGAATGAAACAACAACAAAGAGCAATTTCTAATAAAATGTTTTAATGCAAATCATAAATCTTTAAATAACCATGTAATGTTTCCTTATACTTTTGAACATATACGAGTACATGGTACATGTATAAATACGTACAGCGCAGAAAATATTTCTTTCTGTATGCTGTCATTGTGTTGGCTTAAAATAACTCATACAAATAAAATGAACAAAAATGAAAAAAATAAAATAAAACAAAAACACTTGTAATTGAATGAGCAAAAAATAAAATTGATTTTTAAATCAGCCGTAAATAAACGGTAACATATGCGTGAACAACAAAAGGGAAAAATTGCTAAAAGCAATTGCACTGAAGGAAATCTGAAATTGTATGAATGTGAGAGAGTGTTTGTTTTCTCTATGCTTTTCGTGAATCATTGAGGAGGAAAAAACTGTGTAATGCAAATGAAAAATTGAAAAAAAAAAAATCCTAATAATTTTATAGCCAACAAGCATTTACTAGTTTCGAGTCCACATTCGTACAATATGAAAATGAAACTCACATACACTTCAACAAAACCTAGACTAGAGAAAATACAAAAAAAAATAAGAGGAAAAACTAAACAAACATCAAGAGAATCTACTTACACTACACTTATGCAAATCAGTGTAAAGTTTGAAAAGAAAGAAGAAAATACACACATACATACACATAATAATAGTATTAATATTTGTTTGCCAATGGAACTACTTGCAACATACACTTATTCACTTACAAAACTACAGTGATCACCAAAACACAATAAATAACTTAACCGTTTATTCGTATCATTTGTTTTCATATAACCTCCATCTGTCTATAGATTTGACGTTTAATTGAAATTCAAGTTATAAAATTTTCTTACGTTCAATATAAAATTTATATATTGCACAAAATATTAAAAAAAAGACTCTGGAGGTAATAGAGAATTGAAATTTTGTACCATTTTTCAAAGAAAATTGCATTTTCCAAGCTATCAACCTCTCAAGTTATGTAAAATTTTGGATTTTTACATTATATTTTAATTTTATAGGATTCAAAGGTAAAATAATTATAAGTTTTATTTAAAATTTAATTGATCTAATTAAAAATGTAATCAATATAATGATTTTTTTATTAAAATGGTTTTTCAGTCTTCATAATATTTTTTAATATATTCAAATTGACTAATAAATTTTTCTTTGCAAATACTACAGCTGACATTGATTTAATATAAAATAAAATAGTTATTTATTAGAAAATTAAAAATTTTATTTTGAATAACAGCCAGGCTCTGTGTGTAGAAAATTATTGTTCATGTCTACTTTTAACTTTTTTTTTTTTTTTTGTATAACTAAAAATATCAAAATCCATCTCATATTGATTTGTTGTTAAAATATTTTTTTCTCATAAAAATAACGCAAAATGTACAGAAACCGCTTACATTTGTTTCAAAAATTATTTTTTTATTATATTTTTAACTACGTTTTCTTGCCTTAATATTTTTATATATTCGATCTTTTTACACTAAGAAATCGTACTCATAGAGTAAAGAACCGTGCGAGACCGGGTAAAAACAGGTAGTAGGCAAATAAGCCAGATACCAACTATAGCGCTACCTGCCGGGCGGATTTGTGACTTTAAACCTTCCAAGATTATACATGTAAACCTTCCTCTTCAATCACTCTATCTATTTTAAAAAAACGCATCAAAATCCGTTGCGTAGTTTTAAAGATTTAAGCATACATAGGGATATAGGGACAGAACTTTGTTTTATACTATGTAGTGATGTAGTGATAAGAAAATAAGATCCTGTATAGCTTAATGCGAACGAAAGCTTTGTTCTCATAATTGTATTGTAATCTCATTAACCTTAACACTCCCGATAATTTTTTTTTACGAAAATGCTCCAAGGGTACCTATTTGGGTCCATTGCAAACAATTATTTTCAATACAATTATGCGAACGAAGTTTTCGTTCGCATTTAGCTAAACATGCCTTAAAATTGTTTTAATCGCAAAATGGTGTATTAAAATGCCTTGCGTTAAAAACATAAAGGCAAATGCACGATGAGCCAAATTATAGTGAATCACATTTTCTGTCGAAATTGAGTAACTTGTTTTTTTTTCGATTTCGTGTCTGATCTGAATAGACAGCCTGGAAGGAAACATTTAATTAAATTAGTTAAAAGTTTAATATCTATTTTTTTTTATTTCACTAAGTAAATTATTACTTGAATTAGCTTTTTATTTAAATAATGCAAAAATTTAATCAAAATCGTAATTGTATCCTTCACTGCAAGTGATAAGGTCATATATAAGCTTGGGAATCCTTTTTTTAATTTCTTCAGCCAGTGTACAGTGTAGAAAATACTCTATTAACTATTTATATTCTGAATTCTTATAAATTGCATGTCTGTCTGTTTTTCCGTCTGTGTAGACATTGAAATCAACTTTCTGTAGGTTCTAGGCAATTTAGCATATCAATCTGTCAGTTGTTGCTGTTTTCAGGTTGCTATTAAAATTCAGCCCAATCGATCCGTAAATTACGAAGCTATGATTGAAAATACGCGACTATCTCAACTTCTTAATAATTTTTCTGAGTGGATTATTGCTTAAACTATAAAACAATCGGTCCTTAAGTGGTTGAAAAAAATTACACATACAACTGAAATTTTAGTTTTTTATTAATTTCTGTTTAGATTTTTTATTGAAATTTATAAGCTCGTACATAATCGAACTATGAAACAACATTCCCGATAAATTTTTTTTAAGAAAATGCCTCAAACCCACTTATTTGGGTCCATTCATTCTTTTTATATATTTTTATGTTTTGTAAATGTACTCGTATAATCAAAAAAAAAAAAAAAAAAAAAAAAAACCTATATATTCTTTTTGAATAGATGATACATGTATCGTAAATTGAAAAATCTGCGAAATACCAGATAGTCGTGCATATACTGAAAATACTAATCTGTGTTACCTTACACAAACTAAATGTGAAATTTGTCATATATAATTTGAGATAAATAATAAATCGTTATTATTAATAATTAAAAATGGAATATATTCTGAATACATACAATTATATATCTGAAATATAAATTGTTTTGTTTAACAACAATTAAAATGTAAAAACTTACAACCCACCCAGGTAGGTTTTCGCGAAACAACGCAGAAAAAATGAAAAAGTTAAAAAAAATTTCAAGAAGATAATTTAGTAAGATTAATAAGATTACATTTTTCAATAAAAGAGAAAAAATTAGTTACAGAGCTTTTGCAAAGATTTAAAAGATTGAAAATCTGAAATAAAACCCGGATCTGTTTTGGTTACGCGAAGCTTAAAAGAGGGATACTGAAGAGAAGTTTATGATTTTTTCGTTTATTTTAAATTCTTAATTTTAAATTAAATATTTATTTCAGCATTATGTTTGGCTTAAAAAATGTTTGTGAAACATTTTAAATTAAATTATATTTAATTTATTTTGCATTCTTAAGATTTTTTTAATATTTGAAAATTGACTAACTATTGACATTTTATTATCTTCTCAGAATGTATTTTTTGTGAATTTCTTTAACAAAAATTAATTATTTATTTTAAGATTAACAAAAAAATTTTTAGTCAATATTTGTCATTTCTTAAAAAATCTTTTTTGTAATTTTTTGTTGTTTTTGAATATTTTTCTACTACCGTGAATGATATATTTATAAGACTGGGTACAAGCGAATTTAACTTGATTTATATCTAAAATTTTTAATAGACAAATAATTTTTTCGACAGCAACCACAACATCATACTTAACAGAATTGATCGTTTTTAAAGTAATAAAATCAAAAATTATAATTATAATTAACTACTTAATCGATTTAAATATTTATATTTTAATTTAACAAATTATTTGAAAATATATTGTAACCATAACCTTCGACTCAACCCTTTTCTTAACTCATTTTCAACAATTTTAAGCTTCACTGTTCACACTGCACACATGGTTTATGTTCTTTTATGTTATAACATACTTCTGCTTGTTTGTTCAGTTAGATGTTAGATTAGAAAAAAAAATAAAAAAAAAAAATATATAAAAATGCAAATAGTGTTTGTGGTAAAAGTTAGTAGCAAACCAGGAAAATAAGTAATTTATAGAGTTTTGTAGAAAGAACAAAATAGGAAAAAAAAGGAAAAACATAATAAATATTTGTTATTAGAAATAATAATAAAAAATAACAAAATATTTTATGCAAATTGATAGAAAGAGAATGTACTACGGGCAAAGAACTATAAACAATTACATTGGATTAGTTGATTAATTATATTTCCTATTAAAAAGAAAACTTGCATGTAAATAGTGTAATGCTAAATAGGATTACATTTAAAGATGTATGTATTGGTTTGTTGCCTTATTTATATAATTAATAAACAAATTAACATTTGATTGTATTTATTAAAAACCACTAACGTTTAATTGAATAATTAAATAATAAATTATGTTTCAGTGAGTGAATGATAATAATTAGTTTGTAATTAAAATCCGTTTCTTTGTTGAGATAGAAAATGAGCAATTGTATAGAAAACACTTTGCCTTAAGTATTTATAAGGTTTTTTCATATAAATTTTTTCTGCATACAGTAGTATAGTTATCATTTTGAGTTTTAGCTTAAGAAAAAAATAAAAAAAATACCCAACCAAAATTAAGATCTCTTATACATATATAAATCAACTTCTTTGTGTTCTATGCAGATGTGCAAACAGCCTCTATATGTATATATTTGATGCAATATTAAAACTCTTTAATATCGTTCCAGATTTCTGTTAGATTCAGCAGTAGCGAAACGGTTTTTTTCGTACGAGGGGATATGATAATATCCCTTGACAATTTATAAAGTGTTTACTGTGGTTACTGGAAAATCTAATCTTCTTGGATGTGTAATAATTCTGCCAACAAAGCCTGAGAGCGTACGTAATTGTACTCGAGTGATTCCTATTATAGTTTTGCTCCACACACAGAAATTGTTAGCAATTCAGTTGTATTAATAAAATTTAATTTATCCTAAAGCCACATATACTATTTAAACCATATTTTGGAATCTTTGACGAAATTTTAGTCATTGTTAAGTATTTCAATTAATAAATTTACTACTGACCCTGTTTACGTTGTTCACTACACACAACTTTGGTAGATACATGTAAATGTGTTACATTTTTTGTTCTTACAACAAACAAATAAAGTAATAAAACAGTACCACTAATCGCGACAACCATTTAAAATCTACTTATAAAAAATTATATTTTGTGTACCAAATCTTATAAAGAAACATTTTACCTTTTTTGAACATTTTCTGTATAAATGAAAGACACTTGCTTTTAAGCATTACTAATTAACGGTTGAACTTAATGAAATAATGTAAAATTTTGAATTTGAGAAAGATTTAAATGATGTTTTATTTTGAACTATTAAGTTTTGGTTAAAAAGTTAATTTTTTTGCATTAAAGGGGCAAAAAAAGGCTTTTGTTCCCCACCAGTCATGTTTACTTTAAAATTTAATCATCCTAACTTCCTTTTGACTGTTAACAATTTCAGTTGTGCTTTTCTGTGTATTGTAAAGTTATTAGCATATTCAGCAAAGAAAAGATATAGAGTAGGCATAGTCTTTATGGCCACCAGCAGGTTTCTGCCAAAAGTTGTTGAACCCCTTAAGTAAACAACTTTTGATTTAAAGATTGCTTTTAAGTAACTTTTTAAATTTTCCAACACTTTTATGTAAAAAAAATCAAGGCTTATTTTGTCCAGATCTAAGTAGACCTCTGGCGGATAGTTTGCACGAAATTTTTAACGCTTCGGAAGAGAAGGTAGTGATGTCCTAAGTAATGAGAAAGGATCTAAATTAGACTATTGAAGTGACACATTATATGTTATAGCGCCTCTTCATCATCCTTACATTTGATTAGTGTTTCAATACTCTGTAATAGTAGTCAGGAGTCCCGTAACAATGCGGATTCTGGATCGAGCTAGTCATTTGTTGTCTTCCGAAAATGGAGAGGCAGGAATGTTTTCACTGCCCTGATATTTTTTATCTTTAACCAGTGTTTTATTAGTCACGAATCCCGAAACAATTGCGAATTCCTTACCGAGTCAAACCCAGTAAGTCATTTGTTGTCTTCCGAAAGTGAAGATACATGAATGTTTTTTCTAGCAACTAGCTAATTTTGAGCCTAGTACAGATTCCTTATACAGAATACCCAACAATGCCTGTTAAAAAAATACTTATCACATATTTGTAATTTTCTATACAAGCAAGTGTTGGTTCTGGCGAGTATCTAAAAGAGATAAAAGGTCCTAGACGTAAGTAAACCTAAAGATTGTTTTTCTCCAGAATTAATGATTAAGGTTGTCGCATTTCGTTATATTTTATGCTTAGAGCTTTAAGGCAGATGGCAAAATGGTGCTGGCCAATGAATCTACTAGCCGTAAATTTTTTTGCTGGACCGTATGACTTCTTGTTACTTGACACCCATAGCAGGAGAGCCAATCCCAGACAATCTCAATCCTAGTTTCAATCTTATCTCAAAGGCACCAAGTGCCTGAAATTATGCTTTAAGGCAGAGTGATTAGAGATTATTAGGGTCTCCTGCAAGTTCTTCTCTTAGGCAGAGTTTGATAGCATGTATTTCAGTCAAAAAACTGGGTTCTATCGGCCCATACTACAAAATATTTTTTTTTTTATTTAACCAAATATGCCTGCTGTGACAGCTTAAACTGTTTTCGAGCCATCTGTGTGCCATACGTGTGACCTGTCAATGGGTTTGGGTCTGTTCTGTTTCCTATCACCATTATTTGGAAATATTAACCTAAATTAAGATTTCTTAAATTTTTAAATAAACACTTTGTTATGCAATAAAATTTAATCACATAAACAACGCAAAGCAAACAGTTTGTTGATTTGTATTTTTAATTAACAGAAACTCTATAAATCTGATGTCTTATTTAATTTTTTAACATTTAAGTGCATTAAAAACATTCTTTTATGCCCTACTAAACTTATTAGAAAATACAAACAATTTCAATTAGAACTGCATTGTTTAACTAAATGGCCTTCGCTTAATTCACCCTGTTAATTTCAGAGTTCTTATTAAACTACAACTATAATTAAAGCAATAAATCAATAAAAAATTGTATAACAATATCGCCTTTAGAATTATGCGAACTTAAATGTTCGCCACTCAGTGAAATTTGTGTGCCAACTTTGGAATTTTTTCCATTTCTATTGTTCAATAATAATTAATTGTTTTCATCCATTACGTAAATCGTTTTATTATTCTTCTCTTTGGCCCTATAAAAAGGAAATACTGGTAAATTTTAAATTTCTGTTTTTTTTAACATTTTCATCCTCTATGAAATTTTCTTCGTATGGAAAAAACTGAAACCATAAAAAGTCCCTTTTTTCACAAATTTATTGTTATGCCTTCATAAAGTGAAGACAATAAGAACAAAAAAAGTATGGGGAAAGAAAAAAAAAACTTTTGTGTTTTTTTTTTGTCATGAGCTTCAAATGACTTTTAAAATGAACTTTAGCAAATTAGTTAGGTTGCAGCTACAGCTGGAGTAGCCAACAAAATCAACTGGCCAGACTAATTTCAACCATATTCATTCATGATACTAAAATAACCGACTTGAATGGCTGATTGTTTTTTGTAATACTTGATATTGCTGGGCTTGTTTTTTTTGTTGAATGAAAAATAATTTGGTTTTTGCTCTTTTGTATGGCCACAAATTGAAAGTAAGAATTATATTTCCCTTTTCTTTGCTCCGCTAATACACAAACAAAAAGTATCCACACAAAGTTTGGTCTTTAGAACTTGTCTAATGATTATTTTAGCAATATTTCTTTTCTCATTTGATACACCCTCTTCTACTTTATATTAAAATTTTTTTAAACAAATGGCAACAGCAGCAATATTATCCTCATCATCATCGTCATCGTCATCATCATGAGCAAGAACGGTGTCGACTTCGTCATTTAAGCCATTGTTAAATGCTTAAAAAAAAAAACAAGTCAACCAACCACTGTTTGAGAAACAGGAAAATGAACACATTGTTAAATAGATGAAAAAGAAAAATCATATTGAAATTATAAAATAAAACTGAATAGAAAAATAAGAGACACAGATTGAAATCAGTCTAAAAACAATTCAAGTGTAAAACTGCATTTTTACAATGGTTTTGTAGAGAAAAAAGGAAAATACTTAGAAAAAAAACAACAACAAAACAAAAATCAATGAAAGCAAAATCTGATCCGACATTGTTTTTTATACTACAAAAGAGAAAAAACAACTGGACATAAATAAAATTTAATAGAGTTAAATAATTTCAGATTTCTTCTGATGACTGCTGATATGGACTTTTAAAATGTTTTTTTTTTAACAAGTAACATGACTTAATCTTGCTCTTTGAAATGTAAAAAAAATTAAATAGGGCAATTTGTTTTGTTTTGAATATAAATTAAAAAAAAATAAAAACATATTCTTGCATAGCTTTCATTTCCGAATGTTAAAACACACAAATAAAGAATAGAACTTCTTAAATTAGAGCAACTTAAGGTGTGGGCATTAATCAAGTATTTTATAAAATAACTGATAACACGTAGTCAATGCAGGTTTTGTAAAATGCATGATGACAACCTAAAACATGTATTTTGTGACCATACACTGAAAGAATTATGTTTCATAAGTCCATTTCATTAAAAATATTTTATAAACCTTATGAAATATTTCAATAATTATTTCATAATTTCATTGTGAGAATGAATAAGTTTGATTAGATTTAACAGTTTTAGCCGCAACTCTATAAATAAAGTAACTATAAAAAAAACCGAATCGTACAAATTCAACTGAGCTTCGTGGTTGAGTTGCGAGTTAATACTTCTTAATTGAATATGTTCCAAGTTCGAATCCTGGTAGAGTCAAATAAAATTGAAAAATAATTCAAACAAAAGATTTATTTATAAAAATGCGCATAATGTCGTTTAAAAAATTTTAATAAAAAAAAAATTTGTCCCGAATAGTGCATTTACATTGAAACAAAATCTATTTTATTTGATATGAAATCTCAGTTTACATTATTATTTTTTTGACTTATATCATGATTTCATTTTCGGAACAAGAACAAGGTGCACTAAATTTCATATTCATATAATAATGTATGTATTTCCGTAAATTTTAAAATATTTTTTTATTGCATTAATAAAGAAACCACAGTTGTATGACTACGTACACCGAGATTTTGACTAGATTTTGGCAAAAACTAGTAAAAAGCTAGATTTTGCTTTGTATCGGAAATCTAGTCAAAATGAACTAGATTTCGTTCAAAATCTCGTATGAACTAGATTTTGCTGCAGTGCAAATTGCCTATTACCGGGGGTTGAAGCGTCACATCTGCAGTTGAAAGACATTTTTAAAATTCATATATACATATAACGAAACACGTTTTATAAATATTAGTAAAGGTTTCTTAAAATAATTTTAACGAAAATTGTTTCTTTGAGCTAATAAAGTGTGTCACTGGTTGAAAAATAATAAATTTTTTCATTGGATTAATGAAATAATTCATTGGATATATCAACAAAATTCTTTCAGTGCTAAAGCCACATACAAAATATTTTATAAAAGTTATATAAATAACAATATGTTATATGTAGGTAAGCTTTTCATCTATCTGTGATAAACCTTGGAGAAGATAACAAAGCAGTTAAGACTCTTACCGTCAGCGTTGTCAGAAGCTAAATCACTCACAAAAAAAGGAAGGAAAAACTTAAAACAAGTTAAATTCGGCTGAGTTTTATATACCCTTTCCTGTGTTAGCTAAATATTCTTATTTTTAATTTCGCCCATTCATTTTAAATATTTAACAAAACTAAAAAAAAAATTAATTAGATTATTGCTGAAAATAATTTCCTTTAAACAGGTATCTACTACGTATACGAGACTGCATTTTCGCCCACAATATTTTTCCAATTAAGTCAGTCAAAGATCGTCATTCACCGATGTTGTTAAAAAAAACTTCCACGTAATTTGTAATTTTCAGAGTGTTTTTAAGTTAATTTGAAATATAATCCTCCGATTTATGCCAATTTTTTAAAGGGCAGCATTTAAACTGTAATTTAAGAGAGATTTTTAGATATTCGTCATTCCCTTGAAATCATTCAATGCCAAAAAGTATGTCGAAATTAGCCCGTAATATCAAAATCAACCAAATACTTTTGAAATCGGCAGTAATTTCCATCCCCACTAATTAATGGAACCACACCATCTCGATATTGATGTATTTTTAAGAAAAAAAAATATTAAAAAAAATATTAAGCCTTAAAAAGTTCTTGGTCACCTCTTGTCTTTTAAAAATCTATAATCTTAATTTAGTTACACAATTATTATTAAGTTTAATTACCATCCAGCCTCAGGTAATTTTAATATTTATAATTAACTTTAATTACATTTAAATAAAAAAAAATCAACAAGCTCCTATAATTCAAAGTCTTTTCTTTATTGAATATTTTTTGCACACATTTTAACATTCTTAACTCATCATCCATTTTTACACTTGTCCACCAATCAAATTCTCTTGTATTGAGAAATTATGGAAGCTCATATATTTGTTGTTGGCTTAGTGTACTAAAAAGTAACTGTTTATTACACACACTAATAATTAGGTACTGTATCAAAAAAAAAAAAAAAAAACACAAAAAAGTAAAGAAACTGCTCTTTAGTATACTAAAGCAAGAGAGAAAACCCATACACAGTTGATATTGCCACATAGAGAGAGAGAGAGAGAGATCTCTCACAAACAAATGAGTTGGAACAAACACACAAAAAAAAAAAAACATTGTAAAAATTTTATTAAAAAAAATGGTCAAGCCCCGTTATTCATTCATTTTTATACTGAATATTTCTATGAGTGGTTTTGTATATTTTTCCACTTCTGGCCAATCACATTTATTTGCATGCAATTAAAAATTTTGAACAAAATTTAAGAAAGAAAAAGGTACTTACAATAAAATTTTTTGAATAAAAAGAAGTTAAATTCGGCTGTGCCGAGTCTTATATATCCTTCAGTGTGTTAGCGAAATATTAATATATTTCACTTTCCACAGTATCCTAAAATATCAGAAAAATATTTAAAAAAAATTATATAATTCGAAAGGATAGATAACACTGGTCAACAAAATTTTTTAACAAGAAAGGTACTTACCAATTTGGAATTACCTAAATACCCTCATTTTATCACCGTATTTATTTTGATTCCATCAGTTCTAGTTTTCGTGTTACAGCTACTACCCGTAAAATTTAAAATTAACCATTTTTGTTCCACTTTTGCATTCAGAGATTTTATTTATGTGAATAGTATAGTGTTTTTTTCTATTTATTGAGTTAAGCGACTGTTAAATAATGTCAAGAAAGTGCAAAAATGATCCTGACAGGTTTTGTTATATTTGTGGTAACATTACTTTTAAAACTCAGCGAAGGAATTTGACACCATTAGTGACTAAGCTATATGAACAGTATTTTGGCTTTGCCGTCGGAAAGCAAGACAAAGCGTGGGTTCCACACATCTGCTGTGTTACATGTGTGGGTCTTCTTACTGGATGGGCGAGGAGATCTCGATCTATGCCATTTGCAATCCCCGTAATTTGGACAGAACCAACGAATCACTCATCTGATTGTTATTTTTGTGTTACTGATACGAAAGGTATCACAATTAAAACAAAAAATAAAATAACATATCCTGACCTGCCATCTGCTAAAAGACCGATCCCTCGTAGTGAGGAACTACCTGTACCAGAACCACCAGAAAGTTATGGACAAGAGTGGTGACGGCTTTTTATATTTGAAGGAAAAGTTTCCTAAATTGAGTGAGGCAAAAATTAAAGAGGGCATATTTGTTGGCCCACAAATCAGACAATTGATGAAAGACGACATATTTAAAGAAAAACTCAGTGATTTGGAAAAATCCGCTTGGGAATCTTTCATGAAAGTAACTTTCAATTTTCTAGGAAATAACCGATCAAATGACTATAAAACTATTGTCGCGGAGCTGCTATCTGCTTATAAGGCTTTGGGTTGTAATATGTCATTGAAAATACACTTCCTTCATTCACATTTAGACTTTTTTCCTGAAAATTTGGGCGCCGTCAGCGATGAACATGGTGAAAGATTCCACCAAGACATTTCTACCATGGAAAAACGATACCAGGGCAAGTGGATTCCACGTATGCTAGCGGATTACTGTTGGACATTACAACGAGATGTACCTGAAGCAAAATACAGCAGAAAATCATAAAATTTTATTTAAATTAATACTGTAACATAATAAAATAACTTACTTTTGTTAAAAAAATCTCAAATTTTCTAAATTTATATAACATCTAATTACAAAAAAACTATTCGTATTGGAAGCATTCTAATTTTATTTATATTATCCATATCCTTGTCCTAAACATAGCAAGACAAAAGTTTTCATGTTACACACAAAAAGTTTTTTTTTGTCGACCAGTGTAATTAAACTCGAGGTCGTATAATAAAAATTTATTTATTTATTATTGTAGCGAAATATATATATATATATAAAAATTAATTTTTATAATATGACCTTAATCTTAATTAACTAGCCTTTCAATAAAAAAAATTAAATAAACTTAAAACCAAAAATTTATATAAAAATAAAATAAGAAATGAAAAATATTGATAAAAATAAATTTTTCGAATACCTATTTCTTATTAATCCTAAATATATAATTAATATTTGTGCAAGAAATTAAAATTATAGAGTTCTAAGAAAAAATCCTTTCTGATAATCTCATTTTTAAAAGCAATATATAAAATGAATGCAGGCCCTCAATTTTTTAAATAATAAAAAGGGAAATTCGAATAATGATATCCGATGGGAGTGCAAATTAAATATACATAATTTAATTTAATTTTGGAAACATTTGCAAATATTTTTTAACACAAAACTATTTAATTAAAGATTAAATATAAATAAAGATTTTCAAATTAAAAGAAAAAGTGTAAAAAAAAAATTATTTTTCATAAAGATGTCTACATTGAAAACCACACATACAATTTTTCAGATTTAGTGTTTGGGCGTACAGGCATTACGCAGATGATAGCTTAAGAAAGTCCAAAAAAAAAAAAACAAAAGCAAAGCAAAAATTATGGAAAATATGAAATATTGCTTGTATTTTTTTATATTTCTCTGCTATTTCTTAACCTAACCTATTGCTTCCGTTTTTTTGTACAGACACTACGAATGCTATTTTTGTTATTATAAACAAATGTCAATACATTTTTTCTCCACAATAAAGGCTGTGGGATGGGACACAGGTTACTAATGTAGACGACCTCCGCTAAACTACTACTGCATATATATATGTAGAAGTATTTAGTGACGTAAGACGTATTTGATAAGTATACAATTAATACTGAAAATATATTTTTGCAAATACTAAAAGACGTAAGGGTACGCTAAAGCATATTTAACTCGGCATATATAAATTCCCTCACTTAATTTTTTTTATATTTTAAAAGACTGTGGAAAGTGAAAAATATTAATATTTCGCTAAGACAGTGAAGGGTATATAAGACTCGGCACAGTTGAATTTAACTTGTTAGTCATAACTTACTTAGTTTTCAAGCTATCGACTTCATTTCTTTTGCATTGGACCGTTAAACGTATTGGCTTTAATTTGAATATTTTTTGCGGATGGTGTGAAAAAAAAATTTTTTCCCAAAAAATTTCCTTGATTTTTTTTTAAATGATAAAAAAATGTTTTGCACTATCCACAAAAAAAATTACGAAATAGTAAAAAGGTTATTAAAGGCTATTTTGAAAATGAAAAAAGGCAACAAAAAAGCTAGATTTCAAGGCTAAATGCGAAAAAAAGGCTAAATTTAGTCTAAAAAGGCTAAAATGGCAATGCTGGTGACAACAATTTCGACCCAATATGCAAAAAAAAAAGGAAGGCTTGAATAAAATCGGCATTAGGCAGTCAATGTGGGTGTATTTATTTCTCATGGATTGCATGAGGATATTCCTTGCACAAATTTGACAATTTTTTGTATTTACGCAGCCATTCAGATAGAAAAATGGGTAGTTGTGACGTCACTTTCCTTCATTACAAATTCTATGAATTTCTGCCGCAGATATTTTACTTCATACTTAATTGAAAAATGTCTTATTTCCAATTAAATAAAAAAATCACAGCTCTCTAAAAAAAGTTCACTCTTACTGAGACATCATTTGCATATCAAACTAAGAAAAGCATTACCTGTGTATAAGCCATTTGTTCAAGGAATTAATAACACAATGCAGACAAAGCTCTGTTAAAATTTTTGTAACACTAAAAAAATTTATAAAAATTTTTAAATTGTTCTTGGCAAAAATCTAACCCTTTACTACTACTTTACACTAGTAGGCTAGTGTCCTACCCATCAGTCTACAGGTTATTTGTTTTTTGTACAATTGATTATCCTAAGACTTGTTAAAACTTTATTTTTTGGATTATTTTTCTTAAAAAAACAAATTTAATCACTTGCCCATAAATAAATAAAAATTTTACGACAATAAATTTTGGATTAAAATGAAAAACAAGAAAACCTACACAGCAAATCGCATAAAACAAGATGGAAAAACTCAAGGCTTTTTATGACTGTTTGCTTAACACGGTATCAGTAAGTGTGTGTGTATGTGTGTGTGTTGAGTGTTTGAGTTACCAAACAATGGCTATGGCTTAAGTTTAATGACGTTGTTATTGCAATTTTTACAAATTTCCGTTTCCGATGAACAAAAATAAATTTTGTTGCCATTTTCATTTTAGCTGGTGCTGCTTTTACGGCATAAAACCATTTCTAAGTATTTTGTTCTCTCACTGCGTTCTGTACACAAGTTATATGTTTACATTTACTCGTATGTTGGTAGGCAAACAACACTAGTGAAATTTTTACTGTTCCTCTTTTTTTTTTAATTTATTTCGACTCTTTGATTTTTTTTTTATTCAAGTTGGATTTTGCCAAGCATATTCGTCTGTTCTGCTATGTTTTTTTATAACTTCAAAAAGTTACACTTTTGATTGATGAAAAGACAAGCAAGTGGCACGCCACCCATGTAAGTTTCACTGAAATTTAATAACTCCGATTTACTTTTATTGCAATTATTATTTTAAAAAATAACAATTTTAAAAAAATATTTTTTTTTTTACTTTAAATTTATTTATTTATTTATTAAATCTTCAAAAATAATTGAACTGCAAGACACAGAATTAAAAAAAAAGCCTGCATATAAAATTCTTAAAAATTTTCAGCTCATGAGCTAGACTATAGCTTTTCTAAAGCTGCTTAGTCGAGGCTATCGATTGAGAGTTTATTTTTTTATCAATTTACTTGGCAATAACCCACAGTGAGTATAGTTTTATAATATTTTGGTCTACAGAGTTTTGTGCAACCGGCTTAAAGTTGTTATACTGCATATAAATATAATATAAATTTGTTTTTTCTCTTCTTATCATTATTTTTTATAAGAGAATTTTTTTTATGTTTGTACAAAATTGCATAAAGACACTTTTACCAAAAAAAAAAAAAGTTACTGAAAAAACAATTTCAATCAATCATAATACAAAAGCAATTAAAATTCAGTCAACCAGCTGACCATGTACATATGTAGCAGTATATCCCTTAAGCTTAATAATCCCACAAAAACCAAATGAAAAAAAAAACTTTTACAAAGTATTTACTGGGTAACCTTTTAAATGTTTTGATTTTGAAATTAAGCAGCCGCAGCGATATTTTATTCATTCTTCTCTCAATTCAGGCTCTTTATTAAAAACACTTTATTACATCATATATCATGTTACCAACCAAATGAAAATTTAACAAAAAATCTCTGCTGAAAAATTACTCTATAATATAAAACTAGTTGCGAAAACAATATTTTTGTTAGTTAAAAAACAGCAACTAAAAAAATTTTAGTTACGAAAATAATCGAATTACGTTTTATGAATGTGTTTGTGTTTTTTTTTTTTATATTTTAGTAAAATTTTTTTAGACGAGGGACATTAAGTTACTTTTTGTAAATTGAAAGTTAGTAAAATACAAAATTAAAAAATACAAAAATTAAATAAATTTAGAAAAAAAATATTACACACCCCCACATTACTTATAAAATAAAAAAAGGAGACAAGCCAAGGCAGAAGTCGTCAAATTCCATATCGAATAAAAATTATGGAAAATTTTTGTTTTTATATGAAGAAAATTTAAAAATTTTAATTAAAGTTGGTTGGGCTTCAGTTATACAAACAAATTAAAAATAAGCCTTATCTGAAATAAATCATACTCACTTTGAAAAATAAGTTTCCAAAAGAAGTAGCACCTCGAGTAGCTTTCTTTTAACAAACATAATCATGGTTAATTGGTTTACGTGGTGGCCTAACGGCCTTTAATTAGAATTGCAAGACTCCGTTTTGAACCATCTAGATTAACACCGTGACATTGAGATATCTTAGAAGGTGCCCTAACCTCCCGATATCTCAGGTATCCCGGCCATCAGATGTGCACCGAGAAATCTGTGAGCCGGGCACTCTCGGGTGACCGGTAACTGCGGCAGTTTTCGTTGAAGGAAGTCCCAGCCTGCTGGCATGCTTGCCGATCGTTCAGTGACTAGTTATTACAGCCACCAGGCTGGAAATGTCCCTTCTATTCCTGATCATTAAAGCAGAGCATGTACCATCATAGCGAGGCCATAATTGACGCGTACCCACACACATTTCAGGACTACACCAACTGGTTTCCGCCTTTTCCCGGTAGTTCTCAAGAATACCACTTCTCATTCAAAAAAACAAAATCATACTTTTACAATAGATGAAAAGAAGCTTTATATGCAAGGAAAGAACAACCTCAGTTGTGAGAAATAAATTTGCTTCTAATCAGAAATTAAGCTGTGATAGTCAATAATTGAAAGTTGGTCTTACAGCCCAATTAAATTTTTGATTGGAAGCTCTCACAGCCGAAGGTATTTTCTGCATGTGAGGTCAAATGAATGAACAGTAATTATTATGCTGAATTTTTGACATTTATGATCAGTGATGACTGATTTTTGAAGTAAATCTGGCTAATTTGGTGACATTGTTTAAGCGTCAATTTAATTTTGATGATTTTATGGTCTACCTGCTGGCAACGCTAGTGTTTATTAACATTTTCTAAGCGGCCAATTTTCGAGTTACTGCCGTTTTAGTTTGGTTTTTCTTCGTCAGTGACACTAAATTTGAATGTAAGTTATTCAAACAAAATATGGTTTTTTTTAGTTAATCCGCCAAAATAAATTTTGGTAAAATTATTAGACTGTGAATAAGTTACTTGAAAGTAATTTGATTAAAATTTTTATATATGTGTATTCGAAATTTTTAAGCTGGTTATAAAGTAAACACTTGCGAAGTCACTTTCAAAAAGAGCACTCAAGAGGGCACCTATAAAAAGACTCAGGCAAAAAACGTTATTAAATAATCAATAGAACTAATAATTTAACTCTACATTGAACTTGTAACAGAACTCAATTCCCAAATGAGTAAAATTTAGGTTGAGTTGAGCTTGAGCTCATCTAATCATGAGCTAAAATTAGCATAGACCTAGTTGATGCTATCACTATTATGCAACCAAATAATATGCTTAATGTTCATAGTAAAGAAAATCTTCCTTTATTTTGGACTGAATTGGCAGTTAAATATTTTTGAGTGCGCTTCTGTCAATTTAGCCATGCTTAGTTTAAAGCCATGTTAGTAAAATATTTCTTGAATTAAATTTTTTTCTAAATATCTATTGCTGTTCTTGCTGTATTAATTTAAATATACATATATTTTTATTATTATAATTATTATTGTTTTTTTTATTATTACAAATAGTTTTGTTTTTCTGTTTTAATAGAAATTTTGTAATTGAAATGCCAATTTCGATTAGCTTCCAAGAGTTAAAATGATAAAACAACAAGAAACAAATTTACTTAGAAGAAAAAAGGAAAAAAAGGTGTGGACATTGTTTTCACTCACAACAGTTTGTTTTTTGTTTCTGTGTAAGTCTTATTGTCTCAGTATTGTACAATAAAATGTACGTTATTAAGCTTGCAAAACAATAGTACAACAAAACAAAAATAAATGTTTAGCAAAACATGTAAGAAAATATCAGCAATTTCCACTGAACCATTAAATGTTAAATTTGTTTTTATTTTCTGGTAAACTGCACACACACACACACATACACATACATATACACTCCCACAAACGTGTAAGAAATGTGCAAAATTTAAGGTGTGGCTGGCAATGATTTTTAGCAAAGTAAAATGAGAAGAAAAGCAGACTTAAAATTAGTTAGTTGTTTTGATAAAGAAAGAAAATTAAATATTTTACATGAACACATACACAAACATTACACATTTATAAATATAGACATACAATCTTAAATCTATAAAACATGACAGACATTGATTGAAGGGTTCTTTTTATACAGTTTATGCAAGTATTTTGATATTCCTGTGTACTTGTATACACATACGAATACAAATTGAAGGCATATATGCATGTCTTGCAATAACCCAATTGGCTAGAAAACTTAAGAGACAATTTTTAATTTTTACGGTAATAATCCAATCACTTTACATGATTTGAAATTTAATTAAATAAATTTATCAGTAAGAAAACAAGAAGTTTTTTTTTTATTTGTTGTCTATAAAATAGCTCGAATATCTTAAGTGAAGCCTCGTTAATAAAGAATTGATCTCATAGACCTCAATGAGGATAGTAAGATCAATTTTATCATAACGGGTGTTTTGATTTAAAGTAACAGCTTAAACCAAACAAACGGGCTTTATTGGATAGAAAACTTTATAACATTAATGTTTATATATGAATTCGTTCTTGTAGCTTGGTACAAGGATCTTGTGGTTGGTACAAGGCGCAATCTGCAACATCAATTTTCAGGAACTTTTTGCAGCATATATGTACTTGGCCCAATAACCCTTCGAATGTTGATTTCCAGGTGCTCAACTGTCTCTGGCTTATCGAAGTAGATACAGGACTTTATATAACCTAATAAATTGAGAAATTGCGTGAAATTATGCTTTTATTAACAAATTTCTTTGAGTAAATCAATTACAGAGCGCACTGCGTGGGATGTGGCTCTATCCTGTAGAAACACATGTCAGCAACATTAATGCCTGCTAATTAAGTTACGAAAAACTTTCTGCTGCACCAGGACCTAGAAAAAAATTAGCCTAAATTGGCCTCAAAAAAAGGCTAGAAAAAGCTAAATCACATAAAAAAAAAGCTACAGCTTAAAATTAAAAATTTTCTTCATTTTTTATGAGAAGTATAATTATGATTTTAATAAAAAAAAACCTAGAAGAAAACATAAAATATCAAAAACTAGAGAAAATAAGGCGAATTCCAAATATCTCTAAATGGAATTCAATTATTTTCTTTTCTTTAACTTAACTTATTTGATTTCAATGAGATCTATTCTGATATTTAACTTGCTTTATTGTATTAAAGAGCGAACAACCTTAATATTACTAAGCGATAGTTCTAGACAACTAAATACTAAATTGATCAATTATTAGGCCATGTGTCTTGAAAAATAAATGCATAGAATAAAGAGCATTTATTTTACAAAATAGAAACCAAATATTTTCTTCACTTCTTTCTTTCGACCAGTTTATCAATTCACATCAAAGTTTTTTCAATCATATTTAGTTAATTTGGCTAACAAAAAAAAAAACCATTAATAAACAATTTTCATCTTAAATAGTTGTAATTTTTATTAACTATTTTTAAAAAATTTTTGGCTTTAATGAATGTTTTGCAGGCTTTATTGATACCATTGAGAAAGATATGGCCATCTGGGAAGTAAGCTAATCTGTATGTGTGTTGAAATTTTTGTAAATTTTTTTTTCCTTAATTTTGTTTATTTCCATTCAATTAATTTTTTTTTTTTTTTAATAAAAAAAATAAACAAAACCAAAAGTTAGAAAACATTTTTCGAGAATACTCCCTCAAGAACATAAAATGTCTTTATGGGTTTTATTCTCTTTTTCATATTCTGTTTTTTTTTAGTTTTGATACCTTTAAATCATTTTTTTTTCTGTTTTTGTATAAAGTTTTAGGTTTCTAATTCAACTCAATACTAAAAAATGTATTTTTATTTTTTTATAGTTTATTCTGATGGCCAATAGCAATAATTGTTGTAGTTTGTTTTTATTTTATTGCTGCTGCTTGTCATAAAGCTTTTAAATATTGTGTAATTTTACTTGAGTTGTTGATGTTTTTTTTTTTTGTAAAATTGTTATTTTTATTGTTGCCTTTGTCCCACCTAGCTTGTGAGTTAATGAAAAAAGTCCTACACACACACATACAGATACACTTATAAATATTGCACAAACCCCTTTTTTCAATTTTCCATATAATACAGCCTTGTGTTTGTCTGTTTGTTTGTTTATTTAAAACGGTGTTTTTATAAAGTAGTCACTGTCACACCCTTGTTATTTTAATACACAAATTATTGCTTTCAGTCAGCTTTCAATTTAGTGTCCATTTGATATTTTTAACGTGACAGTGTTAAAAGTGGATGTGATTTTAAGACCACAAAGTCAAAAAGGGAAGTTCACAACTACATGATTTTTGCACTGAGTAGTAAAATTGAAATGTTTAAAAACATGTTTTAAATGATTATTTAATTACAGTTTGATGTTGCCATTGTACTTCTAATTGTGAAATAAGTCAGCTAAAGCATAAAGTAATTTGATTTTAAAACACCGTAAATTGTAATTAAAATCTTGCCACTACTTGATATAAAATTGTAGCAGCTTATTAAGCAATCAGATAATTTTATAAGGATGACCCAGTAAGAGTGCACTTTTTCATTTCATACTGCAATAAGTCAATTGTTTCACGAGCTGTGTTACAGGTGACGCCATCTTGCTGAAACCATATGTCAGCCGTTCAACTGGGACTAAAAAGCTCCTGTAACGAATACCGTTCACATTTACCACAATTTCGACCTCCTCTTGAAAAATGTAAGGCCTGATCAAAATCTGCACCACACAGTTGCTCGTTGTATGCGTATTTATTTTTCATGGATTGCATGAGGATTTTCTGAGCTCCAAATTTAAAAATTTTTGTATGCACGAAGCCATTCAAATGAAAATGTTGTTTTTGAAAAAACAACATTGAATTCAATTTGCTCCCTCACACTTTTAAAGCGTGGTTCTTTCATAAAGTGCTAAATTAAAAACTCCTACTCTTACTAAAACACTTTATTTGAAAATATTTATTAATTATGAGGTTCACTAATGATTAACTGAACGCCTAATGGCAGAAAGTGTTATTTTAATCTCACAATCTTACAAATATTCAAAGGAAATTAATTTTTCAATTTCAATTATCTACAAAAAATTTTCAAAATCAAAAATCCACCATGTTTTATGCCAGCATTTAGGCACATAATTTCCAAAGAAAATGAATGAATTAAACTAATCTCTGGTAGGTTAATGTATCACTCAGATTTTTTTTTATATCAGAAACAAATTTTCTAACATATTCGTTCACTAGTTTTTCTTTATCTGTACGCATAAGGTAATTTTTTAACAATGAAATTTGAGGTGTTGATACAAAACCTAAAACAAAACCTTAAAAAAATCAAATTGAAATTCGTTTAAATAGTTAGAAACAGGTCTAAAGTATGTTAAAAATAAAATTTCTTGGCATTGATTTTAGCCAAAATTTATTTCACACAGTTTGAATTATTTATGTGTATTGCTTAGTATCACGCATTTCTTTTGAATGCAAAACAAAAATTGAAAAAAGATTCATTTATTTATTTATGCCAGTAACATTGAAATGAAGTTAAAAGTTTTCATGATTGAAAATTAATTTTGAAACTCAATTCAAATTGGCATTTGATTTTACCACCTAAAAGCACTAAAATAAAATCAAATAGCAATTCTTTATTAAGTTTTTTCTTTCTCTCCTTTTTATTTTATGACTATTAACAGCATGTGTATTTGGCTGTATTTTTTTCTTTACCTTCTTTTTGTGCCAATATCAAGTCAATTACTGAATTGTGCACTTTCAAGGCCTTGCTTATTTCAAATTAAAGTGTTTGTGTATGTTAGTTTTTTTTGGCACGAGTATTTTCAAAAAAAAAGTTTTATAAAAAAAATATGATGATGATTTTATCAACTCAACTCTTTAAGTGCTTTAACAAAAACTACTACTAAAGGAACGTACGTAGAAAAAAAATATAAAACTCTCTCATACGTGTTCAAATATTTCTAAATATTGTGTTTCATTTAAAAAGAGAATATTTCTATGTATGTGAGGATGTATGTTTGTGTTTGTTTGTAAGTATATGTTTTTTATGGTTTTTTTTTTTTTTGAATTGCCTTATTAAAACTTGTTTGTACATGCCAAAGAAAAAAGTTTCCTTTTTTTAACGTTGCATGTGAGTGACCATGCATTACTTAACTTCATTTAGCTATACTTTTGCATTTCGATATGCATAAATAAAATGGGGGGCAAGCAAAAAGTAACAAATCTAAATATTCATTCTGTTATAAAGGTCCTGGCTTCTATTTTATTTATGTACGAATACGTAAAAGAGATTTTTATAAAAAGGGGTATTTTGTGTAGTCATGACATTTGAAAAATTGTTCGATTTGTTTCAAAGTTTCTTTCTCTAAAGGGAAAAGAAAAAGGTTTATTAGTTGTGGTTTGCTCCCTTAGTGTTTCTATAAAAAAAAGTTAACAAAAATTAAGCTTCAAGCCTTTAGCTTAAAATGAAAGCTGGGAATTTTGAATAATGAAGTAATTATTGTGATGTAATTATAAGGACTTTAAAAGTAATTATTTGTAATTGTGGTTCACAATGATTGTAAGGATTCTTTAAACAACATTTTTCGGGGTATCAATTTTATCAGTTTCTTGTTATAACAAAAACTTGGGAATTTTTTTAATTTTTTACTTGAAAAAACTATTTTTGTAGTAAGAAAACTAAAATAATTTTAATAGTCAGCTATTACATTATGCAAGAAGTTAATCATATAATTTTTTTGAATTGCTGGGGTCGTCTATGTTGTCAAAATGACAACAAACGGTGTCAAGAGTGTATTAACCATGTTTGTGCTCACTTTTGACAACGTATGATGTCATTTTAATAAAGCATTATTGACAACATAGCGTTGCAAAATGTCATTTCGATACCATGCCGGTGCTGAAATTACACTATTTGGTGTCAAAATGACACCATACTAGTTGACACCGTTTGTTAACAAAATGACAGCAAGCGTTGTCAATTTGACAACGTTCTTTACCAATTTGACAACGTGTGTTGTCAAAAAATAAAATCGTTACTTTTTTTTAAGTTGACAACCAACCGTTGCTGATTTGCATAAAGCCAGATAGCATTCCGACCCCTGTAGTTGAGAGCAGTTGCAAGTGGCACTTGCTAAAATAAAGCTCACGCTGTTGCTAGTCGCTCCTCAAAGACAAATTTAAGAACTTTTAAAGCATATTGCTGAAAGTAATGAATTTAAAGAAGTTTTTTTTTTAAGCCAAAACTAAATAAATAAATAAAATATACATTTTTAAAAAAATATAGAGAAATGTAAGGGAGAGATAATTTTAAAACATTAATTTTTGAGTCAATAAATTTCAGAGTTGATATTCTCGAAGATAGATTATCCTAAATACTATATTCTATCGAGCTGCTATCTTTTTTATAACATCCACGTAAAATATCACACAAATCATGAGCAGCTTTTAATGTTGACAAGTATTTAACATTGTCTATGTAACTACCATTAGTACCCACCTGTATTCGTTGGGGACAAGGTGTACCAGGAAGCAAAAATATTCATGCCATTCTCTTCTCGAAAGAGAACAAATGACTTATTAGGCCTGACTCTTTTAGGGACACATGACTAGGCGTTGTAGAAGCAGTACATGTAGTGGTCTCATTTAGACTTGTTATCGTTACATAAGACATCTGTAACAAGCGTCTGACATGACGGAAAAATCAACCACAGAAGTCTTGGAATTCTTAACAAATATTACACCTAGTGTCACTATAGTCCTTGACTATTTTAATAATTTTATTTTATTTATTTCATAGGATGTTGCATATAATATGAAATTCCACCTATAAAAATTTTTTTAGGTATTTTGATTAAATTTTTCATTTCTTTATAAAGTTTTTGTTTGTCAAAATGTGTGTGTGCTTGGACGGCTTCTGTGTGTGTTTAGTGATATGCATGTTTAACCGACAACACTATCGATATGCATGAATTTTAGTGTTTTGGTATTTCTAAGAAATCTATAAGTTTTCACATGTTTTTCTTAGGAAATGAATTCGTGTACAAAACTTTTCTTTAATTTTAAGTTTTCAAAATAAATTATTTAATTTACTGCTGGTTGTTTGTATCAACATATGCGTGCTCAGTTTGATAAACGAAAGTGTTGAAAATTCTGTTGAGCTTTAAAATTGAAATTTGATTAAAATCAAAAAAAAAAATAAAATAAAAAATCTCCAATTTTAAGGTGAGTATTGTATTGTGCACAGAATAATTGACCTTTTTTTAAATTGCTTTAAAATAAGCACTAAAAATTGCAATTGAGTTTTGAAAATTATGGTGTTTTTCAAGCAATATTTTTGTAATAATTTTTCGTTAAATGAAAAGGTTGGAAAAGTAACGATTTTTTGAAAGAAGATGAAACACAAAAACAAAATTTAAATGAGACTTATCTGAGTTATTAGGTAATAATTCTGTTTCTTTTCTGAAAACAAATGCCAGCCCTGTACCATGTAGGTTTAACTTGTTGATCATTGAACAGACAATGAAGAGAAGCATTTAGCATTCGTAAGCAAATAAAAGTATATTCCTGATACAGATAAAATATATTTAAAATTTTATTATTTAAGAGAACTTCAACAAAGAAGGAAACAACAATTCAAAGCAGTAAAGTCAAAGCAATGAACCAAAGTAGAAAAAGCTATAGGCAAACTGATTTTGAAACAAACCACTTTTGAGTCTGTAGCTCAAGAGATTTATCACACATTCACTACTGCTTGCTCCAAAAAAAAAAATCGTTTAAAGACCACATTTTCAGTTCTTTTTTTTTAACTTTTTATATTTATTTTGTATTTTCAATTATAATTTTCGATAACTTTTTGGCAACTAAAAATCGCTGCCATTCATAATAACAATTTTCATTCCAGCTGCGTTGTCCATTGAAAAGGCAACTGAAGTATAATTACTTTCTATAGGAATTGCTTTACAAATTCGTCAATTTGCTTTTCTTTTTATTTTTGAGCCCTTTTTTATTAAAATTAAAATTAATTATTTTTAAATCTAAAGAGAAATATTTACTTCATTACGTTAATTTATGGTTATTTGCAGAGCGAGTTTGTGTGAAGCAAATAAATTCTTGTTATTAACAATGAAAGAAAAAAATAAATAAATCTAAGATGCAAACAAAATATCATTGTTGAATTAGTGGGTTTGAAAAGTGTTCAAATATTTATTTAAAAGTAGGTTAACGAACACACACCCGCACTCACACATACGCATGCACACACAGCCGGAGATGCAATAAACCTCAAAGAACAAAGTACAAACTAAAAGTTTAGCTGACCCGCATCAAGTAAAATGAAAAAGAAAACAACAACAACAACTTAGAGAAACTTCAAAGATCACCACAGAGTAAACAGATACAAAAACACACTGCGGACTGTAGCAATTTGTTAATACAGTGATGATTAAAATGATGTTGAAATCATTCAAATGAACAGCCACGTTGTCTATATTCGTTCACTCTACTTTAATTCTAAATCTCGCCTGAGAGGCTACTTTTTTTAAATAAGACTTTTTGCTTTTTAAATTTTAATATTTTTCTTTTTATTTAAAAAAAAATTTGGGCTTAAATGTTGGCGTATATTTTTATAAAATAAGAAATATTTTGTTAAATTGTTTTTAAAAATAATGGGCCATAATCATAGCCACAAAAAACTTGGTTTTTTTAAGAGCTGACTTTTGTTCATAAGAACTATGAACTTAAAGTCATTTTAAAAAAGATACTGACTTTAGTTTGTCTATGATTATGAGCCAATAATTTAAAATTTTTAAAACTTCATCAAAATGAAATATGTAAAAAACATCATTCGTTGCGCCTTACATGCAGAGTTTAGTGTTCTAGGATTAAACGACAAACAAAAAATGTATACCAAAATTAAAATTAAAATGAAATTGAACGAGAACGTAATGTTTATAGAATAAAATTGCGGCCCACTACTCCTTATATGAATAGAAACGTTGAAATAAGTCACATTATGTTGTATTAAGATGGCGTTAAAAAACGCAAAAGGCAAGCGCACGATACTTGAAAATGAGTGAGTGGTTTTCTTTCGCCATCATTTGAGATCGAAGTAGAAAGCTTTGTAGTAAAAATAATTACTTGTTTTAATTACTGTTATTTTCTAATATTTTTCTTTCAATTTTTTTCTATTTATTTAAAAAATGGTGAAACTTTATGCTTATTAACTCTATTAAAAACATTTTGGCTGACACTGTCATTATAAGCTTAAACAAATAAACAAAAGACACGCATCAGAAGTTTGCTTTTGTGTTAGATTGAGTTAGTTTTGCATTTGTCAATGTTTAGACAACGATACAACTACAAATAAACTCGTACTTTAGTTCACATGCTTTCACACATACTGCATGCATACCCATGAAACGACAGTGCTGAATACACAATGAGTGGTATAAATGCCATGCAAGCATTTTATATGGCAAAACTATTCTTAATTAAACTAAATTTAAGGTTTGAGCCATTGTAGCGCCTGTTTTTTCAAAGACAGTTGATTTATGCGCTAGGAACAACAACCAGCAGTAGCCGGTAAAGTAAAGTATTTAACGACAACCTACATATTTTAATTTTGTACTTTCATTTTGACAGTAAAGTATACAGTTTTTGTTGTGAAAAGCACTTCAGCTGTTTTCTGTTACTTCACTCTTTATGAGAAACTTTATTAAGCGAAGTCCAAATTACAACACTCGATATTGAACGAAATTTCTAATTAAATTATCTTGAAACTTTTATCGATATCAAATTTGCATGAAAACACAAATTTTTTTTTAGACTTTTCTTATAAAGAATTTCTGGAGGAGTTGATCCGATGTAGAAACAGCTCATAACTTTATTCTTTTCTATTTTTATACTTCTCTAAATGACCAGCCTTGAATTAAAGACAGTTATGTGACAAATTTTTGCAAATTTTTGCATAACACAATCTATCAAATCGCCTAGACATTTTATATGAAAAGAAATGTCAAGGCACTGAATTTTAGATAATAATAATAATTTCAGTTGAAAATAATAATTAAAATAATTTTGTTAATATGATATTTTCAAAGTTCTATATACATTTGTTCGGTTTGAATGACCGGCAATTACTAACTCCTATTTTTATGTTCATAATAACTATTGACAATTATTTATGTTGACAGAACTTAGAACATAAAAATTGTCTAGTCAAGTGGATCGTTTGTGTTATGGAAACAGCATATACACTGCCTATACATCACTTGAAAAGAGAGCACAAGTCCGCAAGCGGCACTCAAAAATTATAATTAACTCCAAACGGATTAAGGTTTACTCATCAGAAATAACATATAACTCTACATTGAACTTTTAAGAAAACCCAATTACCAAATGGGTAAAATTGGTGAGAATATCTTCGGCAACAGAGAGATGGTAAAGCACAAATTCAATTATGCAAGCAATAGAATACTGACCCCAGAAATCTTGCATTAGAATTAGAACAAGTCACCTGATCACTGCGACCAGAATAGACCTATTCTGATACTATTCTCCATTAGTCGAGCATTTTTTAAGAATTCAGAGACTTGTTTGAATGATCTGTTTGCCATGTCAAGAGAGTTATAGGAATTAAAAAAACTGGCCTTAATTAGATCAATACACGGACACAATATGTTCTCTTCTATCTCTTCATCTTCATTATATAGTCTACTGAATTATATTTTACAAATATTTCAATACTCTGCAATGTCAAGTCATGAGTCCTGTGACAATGCGAATTCCCGATCGAGTCAGGGCTAGTAACTAATTTTTTCTTCTCCGAGACCAGAATGGAATGAATGTTTTCGCTACCTTGATACCCTTTATTTCCCACCAATAGTGTCTTTCCAAACATTACCAAAATCTGAGCTTAATCGAGCTCCAAGACTGTCCGCATAATAAAACTGCTAGCCTACGTATCCAATTATAGTAAGTGACGCCTGTTGCTGGATGATAGCCTTGCTAAAATAAAGACCTCAATGATTATGAGATTTTAGAGAAGCCTAGTATTATTTTAGTTGAGTCGTGGTGGTATGATGACCCATAATTAACAATAATAAAAAGTAAGTTTGAAAGAACAATTAAGAATGAATTTTAATAATAAAATTTTTTACTAACGATATGTAGTTTGTCTAATTTGTCAAAATAGTTAACAAAATAGTTTTAAAATTTACTACAAAGGTGGAGAAATGTGTTTAAAATATTTAGTACTTTTTGCTTGCGTGGACATATTTTGGTCTGAAAGGAGAAAATGATTGGTTGTGTTGCTTAACTACACAACTCATAGAAGCACACTCATACATTTAAATAGTGTTTCATTGTAAAACTCTTACATTGTATGCTTTTACACAAAATAGGTGCTTGTTAAGTTAAATGGAGCCAAAGGATAACATGATTTTGTGTAAGGTTAGTTAAATGAAAACACATCAAAACCACAAATGGCTTTTACACTTAAAAAGAAAACAAAAATAAAAAAGAAACATAAGAAAACCTCAATACTAGCATGGAAATACTTCTTTCAAAATGGTCCCTCTATGTCTTGTTTCCTTAACAAATATAAACCCACACACATACTTGAACGATTGATGGGCTACTTTTTTACTTAAAGAAAACAAAATTGTTTAATTTTTTTATATAATTTAGTTTGTTTTTCCCTTTGTTACAACAACCAAATCTTTTTATTTTATTTATTTAAAAAAAGAATTTGTAGTTTTGTTCATTATTATTTAAAGGAATTTATTTAAACTGTATTTGGGTTTCTCTTTTCAGAAATTGTTGTTTTCAGAAAGATTTTTAAAATAACTTAATTTTACACACGATAGACTTTTTATTATTATTAAACATCAACATAAACATCGATGACATTGAAATTGGCAGTATAGCCAACAGCTTATCAGCAGCCATACACAATACAATTTTATGATCAAACATGAACTTAGACGACTTTACAACAAAATGTATAAAAAACAAAATAAATAAATAAAATAGGATAAAAATAAGAGAATTTCATGCAGTGGTT
Organism: Thelaira solivaga; assembly: GCA_947397855.1. NCBI lineage: Eukaryota > Metazoa > Arthropoda > Insecta > Diptera > Tachinidae > Thelaira > Thelaira solivaga. Next base: position 21,973,503 of record OX377612.1, on the reverse strand, counting down.
AATAAGAAATGAAGACTTAAAATAAATTTTTTTAAGTTTAAGATTTTTTTCACTCCAAAAAAAATTATTTCCTGCCAGGCTCCTTGCTTTTAATCATTTTAATACATCACGTAGGAATACCAATAGCTTCATAAATTAATTGTCGTTTTAATGTGTATATGTTCTAATACAACTTTATAAAAAAAAAATGAATAAAAACAATATAAATTCGGCTGAGCCGAGTCTTATATGCCCTCCACTGTGTTAGTCAAATATTTATATATTTCACTTTAAAAAAAAAAAATTTAATTGAAACGGCTAGTTTATTAAGCTTAAGGTCGTATTATAAGCGTTTATTTATTTTTTTATTGGAGCGAAATTTCAATAAAAATAATAAATTTTTATAATACGACCACAAGCTTGAAGAGCTAGACGTTTCAATAAAAAAAGGTGTAATAAACTTACAAATAAAAAATTATATAAAAAAAGAATTGACTAATATTGATAAAAATGACTGTTTGTCATTTGAAGCGATTGATAATTTTATGCATAGAAAGCTTGACTGTTAAGTTTGCTTTGTAAAAAAACGAAGAATCAGATCGGAATCATATTTAATAAACACTTTAAAAGCATTAAAGAAAACAAACAAACAAATCGTTTAAAAATATTGCCTGAAAATAATTAAAAATTAAAAGTTTCCCATAAAAATTTTGCTTGACATTTTAACTGTTCCTTTTAAGTGCTAAAATTAATAATAAATAAATTAATAAAATATGTTTGAAATGTAATGTATTAATTTTTTTTAATGTTTTTTAGTCATGTACTTTTGACGAACTCGGTTATTCATTTTTAAAACGAATAAAATTATTTGAATTCAGTTTAGGGAAGACAAAAAATATGAATTCGTATTAAAAGGAAAAAAAAATTTAAACTTGTTTTAGAAAATAGCCCACTGTAAATTTTATCAACTGAGGTATAATAAAATATTAAATTTATGTTAGTTTATGTTTTGCTACTACATACTTACAACGGTCTAACCAAATTGTGTGGCAATACTAAAACCTTGCACAAATAGGGTCAATGTGATTTTGTGACCCTGATTAAATATATATTAAAAAAAAAAAACAATTCCTTTTTTTTGTATTCACTATAGTTACATACGTAAATGATAATAGTCACACATTCGCTGTGACAATACTGAAATACCATTTGCACAGATACATTCTCTTATGTATGACTTAAAATTCAATGTCGTTTTGTGTTCTTTTGTTTGTTTCACTTTTTCATTTCCACTTAAGAACTCCATTTTATTGGCAATTAGAAATTTCAATATGTTGAGTTTTTATAAACAATATAAAGTCGTCTCTATTGTACGACTGTATATGTTTCAATATTTCTAATTTAGCAAAAATCATGTTATGGAAGAATTTATTTTTTAAATAACATATTTTTTTATAACTTCAATATAATTGCTTGTATGTAAATTTTAAAAATAAATTGGAATTTTTATTTTAATTATATGTTGCTTTATATTTGCATGTCTAAAAAGCTTAGCCAATTGAAAAGGAATAAGAGGAAAATTTAAATTATGTTCATATATAATAGTTTTAAGTCTTGATATGTTATGTTATATTTACATACTCGTATACAAGCTTATTTATTTAAGAAGTGTTCAGAAATTTAAATTTTTAAAAACTATTCACTATCTATGTGTCAAGAAAATACTAAAAATAAATTTAAGCCAGCACATGTTCAGGTGTGCGTTGTGGGAGATTTCATACTACATACAGAAAAAAGATTGGCTTGAAATTCGATTACAATATCCAAATATCGAATTACTTAAACTTGTATTTCGTCATAATAATTCTATTTTTAGCCCTTTAGCAGATTATCATTATTATTAGCTACACGCAAAGAAATAATATGGTTGGGGCAACCATATTCTGGTGGAAACATAGTATAATTAGATTTATGATTGCATTTAACCATATATATTTTAAAATCAAAGATATTAAAATACATTTTAGATGTAGATGTTTTGGTTAAAACCCTGCTCAGGGCTAATTTTTTTTATGTTTTATTTTATACAAATATTTTTTTTAAAAAATTTTAATATTAATTTTACAAAAAAATTTAATAGAAATTTTTTGCGTAAATAAAATTTTTTTATTCCAGTGACTTTTCGTTTCTATTAATTTATATTTATTTATTACATAATACAGCGAATTTGAATTTAATTTTTTTATTTTATTTGACTCTACCAGGATTCGAACTTTGGAATATTTAGTTAAAAAACCTTAGCTCGCCACTCAACCACTTCAGCCCCAAAGCTCAGTTGAGTTTGAATGTTTAAGTTTTTGTTTTATACTCACTTTATTTATATGGTGGTGGAAGAGACAAAACCATATTTTTTTATTATTATGTTTGCTATAAACATATTTATATTTTGAGTTAAAATATTATTAAACATAATATGATAATGATCTGTTTAATATATGATCGTGATCATAATAATGTTTAGTTGCTTTAAATTAATAATAGTGAAGAGCAAACTATGTTTGCGGTGACCATATTCAACCACTTTTTTTTTGCGTTCAAATTAAAAAGGCGATTCTAAAAAATTTTATATTGTTTGGTGCCACCGACATGTCATTGACTTCAAAAAGTGTACAGAATTGTTCAGACAACTGCTTAAAATTCATGAAAATGAATGAAATACTATTATTGTGGTAAAATAGTGGCTGTAATATCTAATACAAAAGAAAGTTTTGTATTAAGAAACAATATTCACTCCTATCGTGAATAAAAGTCAAATTCTAGTTCTTCGAAAGGAAATTGCTATATCGAATTTCATATGAAATTTTATTCGCGTTATCTGTACAGAGTGCACACAGAAAACAAGTTCGGTTGTGATAACTTAATTTCTTTCCAATCAAAAATTCAGTAAAGATAATCGAATATTTTAATCCTGACAATAGAAGTTTTTTCTTACAGCTCGAAATATTTTTAACAGAACTAATTTTTGGTCTGTATTATCGAATTCTGAAATTATGTACAACTGAAAAATTTGATAATCTCAAATGAATTTTTGATTGGAAACAAATTTAGTTATCACAACTGAAGTTGTTTTCAGTGTCTGTATGTAAAATAAAAAAATTATTAAATTAACAGTTTTTCTGAAAAAAAAAAATTTGTTATTGAAACTATTATTATTTCTGAATAAATTATTATTTCTAAATTTACCAAATTATTAGAAGAAAAAAGCAAAAATTGTAGTAAATACTGAAGGACTTGACGATTGATTCTTATTGTAAAAGTGTTAACTTTTATGGATAAATGAATTCGTCAACAAATAATTTAATTTGTTTAAAAATATACAAGAAACATGTTAAGAACCGGAACATTAACTGCGTTGCAAGAAAAAGAAATCTAAAAAATAGGTCAATTCATCAGGCTTTGCTTCTAATCCTTTGGAGTTACTGCATTTGCTGTATGTAACTTAATGCAATAGAAATTATTCTCTTTTGTTTTAGGCTTAATAAGAAAGCGTTTCTGCCTGTTCTTGAGTTGGTGAATTACTCTCTAGTTTTTGCGAAAAAAATTGCATTTTATCAATTAAAATTTTGATTTGAGTTTTATTTATTGATCAAGCCTTTACAAAAACAATCCAAAATATTTAAATTTAATTTTAAGATATATTTAACATTTTTATTTATATGTTGTCTATTTCTTTTATTCCTAAGATTTAAGATTTGGATACTTATTGTAATTTTCTTATAGAAAGATTCAATAAAAAAAAATTTTTTTTAAGAAGAAAACAAAAATAAATACTTATATTTCCTTATTAGTTCACCTGCAAAGAGTAAGGGAATAGATTAAAGCAAAAAAGTGAACAAACCAAAGAAAAAAAATTATTTACGAAAAGGAGAATTTGCAGACAACTCATTCATGATTGATATCACAGTGAAACGGAACAAAATTCGAGGAAAATGGTATACATGTTTTTTTTTTATGTTAAAATATTTTTTTTTTAATCAGAATTTTTAAGTAGGGAATAAATAACATCCGATCAATCATACGGGTAACATATTCTGTTTGTTGTCTCCTAGAAATTTTTAATGTATACCAAAATATTTGTTGGGACTCCTAGTTACAATTCTAATAAAAAAGTAAATTTTCTGAGTGTACAAGTTAGGGATGTGCATCTTACATACATTTGCCACATTAACTGTTATATTTAAGACTTCAATTTGAAAATAAAAGCAATAGTTTCTTAACACTAACACTTCAAAGAAGTTGTTGTCAACTTATTATCACTCTGGCATTTATTTTTTAAGATTTAACTTTTCTCTTAATTTGGTTTACATTTAAAGCAACTAAATCCTCCATGACAGGAAGATCTTGTAAAACATTTAACTGTATAATAAAAATCAATTGATTTTTGTATACATAGATAATCCTGTGAAAAATGTTAAACTTATTTGAGTTACAAAAATTATATTAAAATTAAAAAAAAGAATCAAATTATTAAGTTTCAGCATATGTCACTGCAAGATAATTAATAGTTTTCAGCATTGGCTTAACTGGAAATAGGTTTATTAAGCAGAGTTTGTGTAATAACAACAGAAAACAGAATGCTCAAATGTAGTTAGAACCACAAAATAGATCTTAATATTAATAATCGAATCACTACAGTGGAACCCAAATTGCTTCACAATTTTAGTTTTAAAATAAATATGACAAATAATTTAATTTAATTGTTCTGTAAGCCGACATAAAAAAAAAATTTGGCTTAAAACGAATTCTTAACGAACTCTTAGCCGAATTTTCATAATTTTGTAATGTTAAAACCGATTAAATGAATTTGTCGAAAGTAAATCGAATGAGTTATTATTATGGTAAACGACTAGAAACATTAAAAAAATAATTAACATATAAAATTTTAAGACTTTTTGTGTCCTTGTTGGTAAAATTACTTGAACTTTAATACATTTTATAGGTCAATTATAGATAGCAATTAAACTACATTTGTGTGTTCAATGGGTAATGCAACTGAAATGAAAAATGTTATTTAGAATGCAACGATTTTTAGTTATTTTCACAAATTGAAAATACAAAAATAAATAATAAAGAACAAAATGTGTTTTTGGTATAAAAAAATTTAATAAAAATATTTGAAAATGTGGTCTTCTGTTGAATTTAATTTTGAAGATGGACAAGAAATAGTGAATGTGGCTATTTGACGCAGATTTAGCTATGACTCTAATCCTTTAGAGCTACAATTTTCTAAGGATTTTTTTAATATGATTTTAATGTCTCTTATCAAATCAGTTTGCTATAGGGGTCGACTGCTTCGTCTATGCCTCTTTCGGCTTTTTTTTATTACACTTTATTTGCTTTCGTTCACTCAATGATATTCCACATTGTATCCAAACTCTCTACCACTCATCATGTATGGTGGCTCAAAGCTATTTAAATTTTCTGCTTTTTCTTCCACACCTCTTCTGTTGTTGCTTTCTTTTGACCAAAACAAGAATAGAAACATTTTGGATATCCTCCACATGCTGTATTAAGCCCCGAATTGCTGGTTGGTACTAAATTTAACTATAAAATGTGTAGTGTTCTGTAAATATAATACTTCCTTTGTACTTTTTATTTCCACTACACAAGTAACAGCAATCACAAAGAATTGGTTGCCGAAAATATTTCGAATAGCAACTGAAATTGAGTCTTTAGTTGAAAGTTGCTTTTTGTAATACCAATCTGTCAACTGGCAACGCAACTCAAATTTGGTTGCAATCGATAATCGATCCATTAAAATTACTGTAAAACTCCTATGAACTTCTGTTCTAATTACGAAGATTATATTGAGGAATAAAAGAAGCTATTTGACAAAATTGTATGGACATCAAAATAACAACAATTAGATTCCAGCAATAGTAAATAATGTCTGTATATTTTACAACAAAAAAAAAAAAAAAAAAAAAAAAACTAAACGCCGAATGAAATCAAAATATTATATTTTGCACAGCACCAAATAACAGTTTTTTTTTCAAAATTAATCGATTTACAAAACAAAACCAAATAATTAAATTCTGAAAACGAATAAAAAAAATGTTTTGTAATAATTTTATTAAATTATTCGATCTTATAAATTTATTATTAGTAAATATTATAAATAATAAATTTCCCTGAAGAAGACCTTCAAAAGAAAGTCGAAATATTGGAAAAATAAAATAAAAAAAATTTTTTCTTTGAGATCTTAAGCTTGAATAATATTTACTAATAAAAAAAGTTTTGTGTTCAAAATTTGGTATCCGAATGTAGAGACTGGCCGTATAAAATTTATGCCTTAATTTTGCTAATTTTTGTCCGGTTTCTTTATGCACAGAAATACAAGTTTTTACTAGCTGACGGCTTACAACGAAACAAAAAGAATTTAGTTTTATTTAAAAAAATTGTGCGCCACATTTCTGCTAATTTCTATAAGTTGAAATTCAATTTGTATATTCAATTAGGAATTTTAAATGCTGCAAAATAAATTTTATTTTATTACAAACTCACTTTCATTCATTTTGACATGAAAGTTTTAATTGTAATTGTAATTTCAGTTGTTTTGTAAATATTTGAAATGTAATTCTTGTTAAGCAAACTTTAACAGTATCGTCTCCTTGGCTCAATTAAATGTAAAGCAGTTTTTGTTTAATATCTTCCAATATTAGCTTGTTAAACGGTTATTGCAGTCATGTTTACCACCATTAACTTTTGTTGCCATTTGTTACAACTGCTGCTGATATTGGTGGCACTGATGCTAATAGTAAGTAATTGAACAGATAGGATAGTGCTTGCAATATCTAAATAAAAATACAATATTGGCTCTAGCAGATGTTTGTTTCTTGTTTAAATAAATAAAAGAAAAATTAAAAAAAAATACTTTTTTCACACTTTAATAAGTACACAGCACAGCACTACTTACGCTTAACATTAACAGATACTTTGTTTATCTAAGCCAATCACTTGTTCAGTTATTTAAGTGTTTACATTAGAGTTCAAATATACTCTGTAGTTGGCAGATGTAGTTGTATTTATTTACAAATTTCTTGGATAATTTTTTTAACACTTTTCTATTGCTGATGCTGTTTTATTTAATTGTTTTTTTTTTATATTAAATTGCTTGCATTTTAGCCAAGAAATTTAAACCGATAATTTCAAATTAAACTACAGTACAGTTGTAAGCGCTTTCATATAATTTAAAAATTCTTTTTATAGGTAGCAAAATACAGGGAATCCTAACCTAGAGAAACAGAAACCGGCTGTTCGCATCTTGCCTCGCCCGGTTCTTTAGTCTATGAGTTAGAATCCTAGAGTAAAGATGACATATTTATTAACATTTTATGACATCTCTCGCAAAATAGAAAACTAATCAATAAAAAACCCATCTAATATTCCAATCTAAATTGGAACGAAAAGCGGAGGGTTTCTAAGCGCCCTCTGTATATATTATTTTCTTAACTGACATCCTTAACTGACATCGCGTGTTTTCTACAATTGTTAATAACTTTGTTTAATAAAACCCACACGCAAAGAAAAAAGATGGTTGAATATGGTCACCTCAAACATAGTGTGTTCTTCACAAAAATATTATTATAAATTTGAAGGATCTAAACATTATTCTGATCACGATAAACATGTTTCAAGTTATTTTTAACCATATTATATTTAGTGTCTTAGATCAACCATATAATTATCATATTATGTTTAAAAAAATTTTACTTGAAATCATAAATATGTTCATAGCAAACATATTAATGATAAAAATATGGTTGAATGTAAATTGCTTTCTATTTTGTCTCTTTCGCAACCATGTAAATAAAGTGAGTATAAAAGAAAAACTTAATCGTTCAAACTCAACTGAGCTTTGTGGCTGAAGTGGTTGAGTGGCGAGTTAATGCTTCTTAACTAAGTGTTCGCAAGTTCGAGCTCTGGTAGAGTCAACTAAAATTAATAAAAGTAAATTTAAACCCGATGTTGTATTATGTAATAAATAAATACAAATTGATAGAAAAGAAAAATCAATGGAATAAAAAAAACTTTATTTATACAAAAAATTTTAATTAAAATTTTTTTAAAAATCATATTAAAATATGTATGCATTAAAAAAAATTTCTTGCCTTGACCGGGGGTTGAACCGCAACATCTGCAGTTGAAAGCTATTTTTAATATCTTTGATTTAAAAATATATATGGTTAGAAGCAATCATAAATCTAACCATACTATGTTTCCACCAGAATATGGTTGCCTCAACCATATTTTTTCTTTGCGTGCACTAAAGACAAAAAAAAAATTGAGTTAAAAACGCTGAAAAACATACTAGTTAACATGTCATTACTGGTCAAAAATAAAAAAACAATTTTTTGCAGCCAACTTCACTATAATTGCTAAATCTGGATTTCCTATTACTCAGCGTTGCTGTCGCTCTATTTCGGTATGATATATGTATGAGCATTTTTGACAGATAAAAACGCTTGCCGCACCAATTTAAGCAAGCATTTAAGCTGTAATTTAAGAGAGTTTTTTGGATATTTGTCATTCCCTTAAAATCATTCAATGCCAAAAAAAAAAAAAATTAGCCCGTAATATCAGAATCAACCATATACTTTTGAAATCGACATTAAAGTAATTTTCATCGCCACTAATTAATGGAACCACACCATCTCGATCTTGATGTATTTTTAAGAAAAAAAAAATATCAACAAAAAAAATTAAACCTTAAAAAGTTCTTGGTCACCTCTTGTCATTTAAAAATCTATAATCTTAATTTAGTTACACAATTATTATTAAGTTTAATTACCATCCAGCCTCAGGTAATTTTAATATTTATAATTTACCTTTAATTACATTTAAATAAAAAAAAATCAACAAGCTCCTATAATTCAGTCTTTTCTTTATTGAATATTTTTTGCACACATTTTAACATCATCCATTTTTACACTTGTCCACCAATCAAATTCTCTTCTATTGAGAAATTATGGAAGCTCATGTATTTGTTGTTGGCTTAGTGTACTAAAAAGTAACTGTTTATTACACACACTAAAAATGTAGGTACTAAAAACAACAAAAAAAAATAAAGAAATTGCTTTTTAGTATACTAAAGCAAGAGAGAAAACCCATACACAATTGATATTGCTACATATAGAGAGAGAGATCTCTCACAAACAAATGAGTTGGAACAAACACACAACAAAAAAAAAAAAAACAAAATCATGCATAAATGGCTTTTCATTGTAAAAATTTTATTAAAAAAATGGTCAAGCCCCGTTATCCATTCATTTTTATACTGAATATTTCTGAGTGGTTTTGTATATTTTTCCACTTCTGGCCAATCACATTTTTTTATATACAATTACAATTTATGACGTAATTTTAAGAAAGAAATAGGTACTTATAATTAATTTTTTTTAATAAAAATAAGTTAAATTCGGCTCTATCGAGTGTTATATACCGAAATATTTATATTTTTCACTTTCGACATTTTGCTTAAATATCAAAGAAATATACAAAAAAAATAATTATATAATTATAAAGGCTAGCTTGAGGTCGTGTTGTAAACATTTATTTATTTATTATTGGAGGGAAATGTTTCTCGCGCACACCTCTCTTATTTCCCTTGGGAAAAGTGTTACACACTTTTTTTTCTTGTTTTCGTAATATTTCAAACAGTTATAGTTTAACTACGAGATTTAATTGCAAAACATTATTTATATTGTTTCCTCTGGACTCTGTAAGAATCAAGGGACTATTACAAAACATGACAAAGAGTTTTGAAGCTTAATTGAGGAATTTGTTTTAATCACACATTGGATGTTAGCGGTGTATTTATTGATAAATATTTTGTACACCGGTCATTATCTTAAGTATATTTCGTATCTGTGATATTTGCATTTATTCTATTCCTCTTTTTCTTTTTATTTTCCTTTGCATTTTTAGTTTGACGAGTTCATATTTGTCTTTTTTTATGGTCTTGGCCATTTCTTCTCAAAACCTCAGTATTTTTAGAGTTTTTGCAATACGTCTGTTTCTCTGATTCATTTTTAGCGTCAGAAAACAGATCAAAGGTAACATTTAAGATATCTGAAGCGTATATGTATGTTACTTTTCCTGTTGCCTAAAATGTTTTCTTATAAAAATATAAATTTATTTTTTAAAGCCTTTATTTTGTTCAGCCCTATATTAATATTTAAATTAATCACACACATATAGTTTAACTTTATATTTGATTTGACTATGATTTATTTTGTAAAATTACATGCCATGAAGTCACAGTTTATTTAATGTTTACTGTTGCTATGTGAAAACTTAATTTGAATTACACTTTATTATTGGTTATTTGTCCTTTGTAGTCCATGTCTATTTATATTCCAGCTAGCTAATGTATTTTCAATACAAATTGTTATGCTGTTGTTTTTATTACAAAAAATTATTGTCTAACGCTTGACCAACATGTCTAATGGTCAGTTGATCCATTTCATTTAATATGTATTTTACTAACTATTCTTGTGTTTTTGATTGTTATTTTTTTTTATTGTTATTTGGCATAGACAAATCCTTATTGGTATTGGAAAAAAATAATTTGCTGTCCGTAAGTGGGGATGTTAATTATAAGAGAAAAGAATATTTATTTATTGTCTACTCGTTTAGAAAAAGGCAGACAAGACAGTTGGTTCGATTTGTTTCTAAAAGTGACATACATTTTCGATATTTTAATAGAGTTCATTCATTCATTCATTCACTTACTTATTCATTCATTTCGATATGCTGTCATTTAAACACCAGATGATACTCTGAATACTAAATAAATTACATGAAGATTGTTTTTGCTTTCTTTTATCTGAAATGCTTAATATATTACAATATGTATAGTCATGCATTAAGTTATACATTAAAATAAAATAAAATTAAACATTAACAAAAAAAAAAAAAAAAATTAAAGTAGACTTTAAAGTCAATGTTATCGGAGTTTTAATAAAATTTTTTCAAGAATTTTACTTTAACATTTATTTATTTTTATTTCATTACATTGCTTTAAGAAGTTAATAAAGAGAAAACTAAGAATAAAATTTTAAATTTTTTAGAGATCCTTTGAAAATTTTTTTAAACTTTGCAATAAAAAATACAATATATATTTATTGTAAACTATTTGTACAAAGTTTTATTAAAATAAAAAAGTATGTAAATTTCATCATCATTTTGCTTTGGACACAAAAATTACTTCAGCTCTTTTTTGCTATATCACATATTTTGGAATCTGCAAATTAAAGAGTCACAAGGCTTTAGTGAACGCATCACATAAAACTAAAATTCCAAGAAAAACACGAAGTTCTTCCAGTTTAGACAATGATTTGGTAGTTTGATTCTATTAGTTTGATTTTTTTTTACTTTTTACTTTAACTTAAATATCTTCATTAGTACGAAGAAGAATCTGTTCAATCATATTTGACGTGAAAAACATTTCAAAATACTCTTAAAGCTTCCTAATTGATGTCAATTATTTTTTTTTTTTTGAACCTGGGGAAATATTAATAATATTCCTCTTATCGAGCTTATTTTGCTCAAGATGGTTCAGTCGACCTAATAAAATTTCTGTAGGCTTGATTATTAATGAATCAATAGTATAATTATTTTACCTTGCTTAAAGCTTATGGCTGAAACTGCAGTGGGTAATTGTCAATATTTTATTATTTACTATTATATTTTCAACTTCTTTCTCAGAGTTAACTTTAAAATTTGAACCAATCTGACTGTCTTTTGAACAAAAACTCTTTTCCAAATTAACTTCTAATTCACTCAAATTTAACGACAGCTCTTCCAGCTTCGATTGAATTCGATTAAGATTTCAAATAAATGTTTAGAAAAAATATTTTTATTACAATGAAAACGTGTAGTCAGGCAGATACACTAAAATTATCTCAGTGTACGCGAAGTAGTATATCTAATTAATAAAAAACTTTGTGCAATGAACTTCTGCTAACAAGTTCACAGCACAAATTAGTTGGATTTTTCCATTCTCCTTTGTAATTTTAGCTTATGCATTGCAATTAAAAAACTACTGAATTAATAGAAAACAACACCTGTATGCCATCGATATAAATAAGTTATAAAATCGATACTGTAACCGAATAAATACTTCGCAACGTATTCCTAATTTTCGTATCGCAAAAAGTTATTGAATTGCAATCCTGATTATTTATTTATTTCTTAATTTATAATGATAATAGAAATTTAAATGATTAAAAATCAATTTCTATTGTATGTTTGTGAGATTGAAATCAAAGTTTGCCGAATTGAATGAAAAGCAATAATCTTAAAGAGTTGATGTTGTTTTAACAACAACGAAAATTTGATGTTCGAGCACAGTAACTGCAAACTGTTTCTGCTGCTTTCAAATGTAAATTTTTTTTAATTCAATTTAATTTTTCCCATAAAATGTTATTTCCTAAACTCAGGAGGTGACTTGAAATATGTATCTGTATATCTCAGACATCATAGACAATTGGCAAAAACGAAATGTTGATTTGAAATCAATGTCCCAAAATACTTTGAAAACAGTTTTCAGTTGCAGGGGGCAAAAATTCATTTGAATTTGTAAAATTGTGTTATCATTCTTTGAAGAAGGACGTTTCTCTAGAAATATAAAACAAGTTTATGAAACTTTAATATAATTTTTATTTCTGGATGATAGATTTTAAGGGTCTGTATTTTAACTGAACTATTTTACAATAAAACACTAACTACAAAAATTTCTGTAAAAAAAACCTGCTAATCCATTAGCCATTGAGACACACACGTACATTTTCATAAATTCAAATGTTTCTATTTTTGATTTTAGTCAAATTTTATTTGTATAACCTTTTTCTTTTATTGTATTTGTTTAAATTACTAGAGTAGAAGGTATTGATTTTCGTGTATTTTTAACCAAAATAAGTCTTCTTCTCTAATGCTCTTATAAAATATTTAGCCCGGCTTCTTGCAAATAGTGTTTGTTAGTTTATTTCATTACACACAAAATAACCTTGGCCCTGTCTGTCTATATTATGTGCTGTCTGTTTTGTTTCTCCATAGACTTTATTATCTGTTCATAAAATAAAATAAAATGAGTACGAAGTGGTAACGTTTAGCCTTGTTATAGAAAAAAAAGAAAGAAAAATTTAATTCACATCAAAGGTAAACCATTCCTTTTAAAAATCTGTTATTTGTTTTTACAAGGACAACGAGTATTTTAGTTTCATTTCAGGTACATTTTTTTATACAATTTATTTGTATAAAATTGCAACTTTTATTACCTAAACCATTGGTTGTTTGCAGGGCAAGGGACTTTATGCAAATGAATGTTTGTTGTCGTTACTTCAAGATTTTATATAAAGTTCATATTTTTTGGAGAATAACAACATTTCTAGTAAAATGGCATTAATATCTTAGTGCATATTTTTACATATTTTGCTTTAAATGCATGTTTTTTTATTATAAGTTCATATTTTTTGTCATATTTCGTAATATTTCGGCATATTTTGTTAAAAATGCACAGTTTTCTTCATATTTCGTAATATTATAAAAAAAACCAACACAATTTCTGGAATTAAGCACAAATAAAGATTAATATTTTATTATAAAAAAAAATTTTTCTTTTCTTAATTTTTTGTTTAGAAATATCTTTCTGTTCAACTGGAATTCATTATAAGGTCTAGTCAGTGGAACAGTTTGTTATAGTTGTTTAAGACCTGAAAATAGTGAAAATAATATAGGACAATCTGCTTATGTTGACATTTTCAAGGGGCAAAACAACAACATTTTGCTGTTCAGTGTAGAATTACCTACACTTTATACTAAATTCGATTTGTTTCTGTTACTAGTTTTACGGAGTTGTATTTTATAGTTGATATTTTTTATGCAGCTAACACTATGTGATGCTTTTATTTCTATTTTTTCAAAGATTCAATTTCACTTTTAGGAGAAGACTTTATCAAAAAATAAAATTTTGCGCTACTTGACTGACACACACATGCTTATCGTGTGTCAGTTTGATATAATAGATTCATTGATATTATGTAAAAAAATGTTTTTAAAAACAACTTTGTGTGTTTCACTATTTAAAAAAAAATATTCTGACTTGAACCTTCCACCACAACCAACTATAGCACCATAGGGTACCTGGTTGGAGTCAGCTAATTATTATGCCACAAAATTTTAAAAATTTAAAGATGTGACGAGCAATTTTAACGAAAATTATGCAGTCGCTATACAAAAAGTAAACAATATTTTAATTGTAGCTAATATAGAGACTCAAATAGTATTTATACTTCACTCAAGCTTGGGTTTCTAGTATAGACAATAATCAAGCTGCAATTTGATTAATGTCAACCTCAATAAAATAAGAAAACTAGAAGGTCAAATCGGCGAAAAAATAAAAAACAAATTTAATGTGGTTTTAAAAGAGAATGCTAGATTTAAAAATTTAAAGCAATTGATTGTACAATGTTTATTATACCTACCATTAAAGAAAATATTGTAAATGAATATTCTATATTATACAAAGCCGTTGACCACTTTTAAATAAGCACTTATTACAACATCCGTTGATGTCAAACAAACATTTTCAATGTTTAAAACAGTTTTAACACCAAATGGAATGAGTGTTTTATTTGATAATTCTTATTTTAAAAAACTTTATTTAAATAAATCTTCATCTAATACTTCTATTTAAACTATATTTGCACTTTTTAAAACCAAATGTATTTATGTTTTTTGCTAAGTTTTACGTTTTTATGGTTAAATAAATAAATTTTTTTTTATTTTATTTTTGCATATTTTGCGATTTTTAATGCATAAATTTTCTTGCTCTGGTTATTTGTATTTATAAATGTTGGTATTACTGGTAACAAGTTAGTATTAGTGTTGACTGTGTAACTCGTAGTATTAACGGTTTGTTATTTTCTTATTTTAAATGAAATTTTTATGCTTAAAATTTTTTTTCTTCTTTCACAGTGTCAAGTGATATTTTGTTTGTTGATTAATTTTGTTAAAAAGTCAGGGACAATGATTAAAATTAAAATTTATTTAAATAATAAAAGTATAATAATAATTGAATTTATTTATAAGTTTATTTGAGGATCAAAATTTTTAATTAAAATATGTAAAAAAAAATATAAACAAATTATATTTTTTGTTCATAAAATTTTCATGTTTGTTGTTGTGTTATGCCATTTGTATTGCCGGCTCATAAAATTTTGAAAAATTCTAAATTTTAGTATAAACGAAAAAAATTGTGTTGCGACAATTTTTATAAAGTGATTTTTCATTCAGAAAAAAATGTGTTCATTTCTCATCTAGTTATAGAAATGTGTAATTGTTAATGAAATACATGTTTAATATATGAAATTTCGGAATAATAAATAAATTAAATATTATAATTTATTTATATAAATATATAGAGAAGTTGTAAGTTATCATTTAAGCTCTAATGCTCTTATCCAAAAAATATTAACTAGACTTTAAAATAAATTTTTTTTTTAATTATATGAAAAATTTCGTTAACGTTGACATTAAAGTCTACGTTAATTTTGTAGGACAAGGGGGTAAGTGTTTAAACAATACTATTCTATTTAGAAAAATGAAAGTAGTTTATTTTTAAAAAAATTTTCGATTTTACGGCATTGAGACCACTTCCAATCGAAATTGAGTACTGTAACATGCCTGAAAGTTAGAGCGAAATATCGATATAAAAATAACCATCATTCTAATATTATCATCATGGGCTTTAAAAGATCTATTGCCAATCTAATAATATTTTAGGGCTACTGCTTATACCAGAACAACTTAAGACATAACAACTACAGGCTTAAAATCTATAGATAACCATGTGAATAACATTTTAAGCAAATATTCTGTAAAAGAGATATATGCGAAGGTCCATTAACCCTCTTCGCAGTAGGTTCTGTTCTTTAAAATAATACTTTTTTTTAATTGTACTATCTCTCTTCGTTGATGGTTAAAGGAAAAAGAATAAAAGCGGCCTTCAATACATTGAAAGCCTTGTAAAAGGTGTTTTTATAGACGTATAGAACTTTAAATTGCAATAAAACAACGATGGATAATTCGATTGACATGAATTTTATTTATCCGAAAGATAATCTTGTGGCAAAACACCCTTTAATGACGACATAGAACAACTGTTGCCTACTTATTAATTATTTTCCAAGTTTCCATAGTTTTTAATATGAGCACATACAAGATTAAAATAGAATTTCATAAAATTAATTCCTACAATCGTATTTAGTATAACACAAACATTTCCCTTTCATCAAAATATCATCAAAAAGCATTAAATATTTATAAATTGAAAATCTGTTACCGATGACATTTTTTTATGTAACATTTTTTGTTCTTAATCCTTTGACAAACCACACAGTAACTATTAAGTATTCTATATAAAAAAAAAAGCCCAACAAACATGGAAACAGATTGCCTTAACTTCAGTGGTGCGTTGTTATACCATTAATATAAATTACCCTTAATGCCTCATTAAATTCAAATTACATGCGTTTATAAGGAAAAATTAACTCTGCCTTTTAACGCAATTTACACCTGAAATAGATTTGAGTCATTAATACCTTTACATACCGCACAGCATTTTTGTAATCAGATTAAAATACAAATACACACACACATAGACAAACAAACAGGGTGCTGTACACATATGTAAAGTGTAATAACGTTTGTAAATTCTATTTGTTTGTTTAATTCTTATAAAAGGTAGATTATACAAAAAAACAACATTCATTCATTCTTTCGAATTTAGCTCTCGTAAAACAAACAGCAGGAAAAAAAGAGAAAAAAAATAAAAAGGGAACTGGGAAAAAAATAGAAGGAAATGAAAAATAAGCAACACTTAATGAGGTGCAATCGTTTTAAATAAAGTAGCAATTAATTAAGTTGAATCACTTGCAAATCCTAAATCAACTATTTGAGTGGAAAAATGTTGAAAGCAAAAAATAAAAGTAAGAGTAAAACGTATGCAATGCAAGCTAAAATTCTAAAATATCTTTACGTAAAAGAAAGAAAAGAAAAATTACGTTGAAAGTATTAGCTTATCGCCACAGGATAAAAACGTTTTTAAAATTTTTCTCTTTAAAATTTTTTTAAAAAGAAATGTAAAAAACTAAAGGATTTTATCATACTTAATTAAATTTACTTTAAAAATTAAACATTTTTAATAGAAAATCATAAAAACTGAAACTTATTTTGCTGTATGGTTTCAAGAATTATTAATAAATATTTTTATTGTAAATAAGGCCATACCGTGACTCAGAGAATCTTTTGTGCAGCCCTTATGCTCAAGAATTACTCGAATGAAGCGAATTAACTTATTTAGTAGCAGCACAATTTGAATTGTATTTTAATCATCTTAAACAATAGATTTTAACTTCTAAATGTATTTAAATATTTTTAGTGGTATTTTTTCAAGCTTAGAACTGTGAATCTTAGTTCCAAATTAAATAAAAATCCAAAATGATACTTTCGATTTATTTTAATGGTACTTTTTGATTTTTTTTTCATATTAACGAATATAAAACTATTTAAAGTGGGAGAAGGGTGAATAATTATAAATTCATGTATTCTTTAAAATTTTTGTTAAATTGGACTTTTATATCATAACTAGCATTTAACTACTTGCTTATACAGCTATTATAGCTTGTCATTTCATTTTTGGCCATTGAATCTTAATTCAAGGCTTTTTTAATACTAAAGAAATCAAAAGTTGTCACTAAAGTACGTATATAAAAAGTACGTATATAAAAAGTACGTATATAAAAAGTACGATTTTGTTTTTTCTTGATTTTTCTCTTTACTATATTATTAAATTAAAAAATCAAAAAGTATCATTAAAATTAATACAAAGTACCATTTTGTCCTTTTAATGATTTTTTACCTTGCTCAGGATTATTTTAAGCCCAACTCGTAATTTTATTGCAGTTTGTATGAAAAATTCAAAAAGTACCATTGAAATCAGTGAAAAGTACAATTTTGGCCTTTTTTACAATTTCTTATTTCGTTCACTACTGTTTGACTCAACTGTCACAGTTCTAGGTTTGCACATAAAATAAAAAATATCACTAAAATTGTTCAAATATAAAGTTTTTGCTCCCTTGAATATTTTCTTTTTTGATTTTTATTTTGGGTGTTACAAAATTTATGAAAAATTTCGATAACGTTGACCTTAAAGTCCAAGTTAATTTTTTGTATAAGGAGGAAAATGTTTAAATGCTGCATCAATTTACATAAAGGTAAATATTTAGAAATAATAGTAAAAAGGCTTAAATAATAATCACCCCTATCATGAATAAAAGTGAAATTGTTGTTCCCCCGAAATTTTCATTCCACTAGAAGGGAAAATTGCTATCGGGAATCTCACGTGAAATTTTGTTCACGGTATCAGTGCAGAGTGAATGTATAATAAAGAATAAATTATTAAATTTTCTAAGCTTTCGAGAGATAAACCACTTTTTAATTCTTTTGTTAAAAAATTGCAAAATTCTGCTTGATAAATTAAATTTAAGAAAAAAACAAACAAAAATACTTGTGTTCGCCAGCAAAAAGTAAGTGAACAGATTAAAGATAAAAAGTAAAAAAACAAGGGAAAGAAATTATTTACGATAAGAGAAATTTTCAGGGAATTCATTTATAATTGCAATCCTAGTGAAAGTTAAAAAAGTTCGAGCGAAATGATATTCATGATAAGGGTGAATAATAAAAAAACTGGAATATTTCCAGTTTGTTTTTTTCTCCTTTTATTAAAAACGTTTTCCTTTACATCAAGCACATTCGCTTCTAAAGTGAAAGGTTAAATGATAGTTTTCTCTATAACGATTTGTAATGAAGCTAAGAAAAATAACATAATAGGGCACTCCCCCCCCCCCCCCCCCAAAATATATAAATGGTTGTTTAATTTTAAGGCCCGATGTTGAATGTGAACCACACCTAAACGTCAAGTTTTTTTCTGCACTTCATTTGACATTTCTCAATTTCAAACTAATTCAATTTGAACCGTGGAAAGATACACAATCTAGCAACGTGTTAAAGTTATTCAGGCTTATTCATGATTTTTTTGATCAATTTAATCGCCTAAATGTGCGTACAATCGGAAAAATCGCCCAAACTGGCTCTGTAGGAGATGTGAAAATACCAGTGCATGCTCGTACAGCTCGTACTGCAGAAAATATTGCTGCTGAAGATCCGTCCACCTCAACTCGTTGCCATTTCCAACAATTGCACCTCTCACGCTCGTTGTTGATGAACATTATGCAAAAATCTGTTCATCAAATGGTCGCAGGTTCGATTCCTGCCTAGACTCTGTGTGTTTTCTGCAGAAAAGATAAAAACCTTCGCTGATTTGTGTTGTGTTCTTTATATCCTCAAACATACATTTTAAGTGTTAGCTTGTCTTATTTAATTGCAATTTAATTCTATGTTACAATTTAATGATATTTTTTCACATATTTGCTTACAAAAATCCTAATTTTTTTTTAATTTTCTTTACAGTTTTACATGCAGTTAGCTGGGAAGAATGGTGGACTTATGATGGTATATCAGGTATGTTTCGTCACAGTGTCTTTTATTTTTGAATATTTCTGAAAAGTTCAAAAAGCGGAAATAAATCTAAATGTCAGTTACGAACTCCAATTCGTTTTAAATATCAAAGTACAAACTGAAAGCTCAGCCTAAAGGGATAGTAAAAATTAAACAAAAAGAAATCTACTGTCATCCTGTTTAAAAATGTAAAAAAATAATGATACGGAAAAAACTACAACAAAAAAGAACTCCTGCATGAATATAAATTTTTATTCAGGCACTTTTTTCTGATTCTTATTTTATTTTTTGTTAGAAAGCACAACAATAGTAACAACAACAACAGCAATAATAGTAATAATGATACATAACAGTAACTGTAACAAAATAGGTGACGTTAAGCCAAATGAAAGTGTCCATCTGCCTGTCTGTCTATTCTGTCTGTCTATTCATGGGACTGCTTGCTCGCCTGCTTGGTTGGTTGTTAGCTAGTTTATTACGTTTGTCTGATGGAGCAAACTGCGTCTGTTTATGCTTTTTTTAATTCCACTTTTTATGCAATTTATTTTTAATGCTCTTGTATTATTATTTTTTCTAATTCATTGTTTTTTTATAAGCAGAGTGCTCGTATCTATACAAAAACAATAGTTACAACAAATACTATTGTTTCTGCATAAAATAAAATCTAGTTTTTTACAAAAGTTCAAATGTTGTATAATGCAAAAAAAAATTTTTTGTGAAAAATGTCAAAAAGTTTTTTATTTTTCTCTATTTATGTAACAATTATAAACAACAAATGTTTTAATTATGGAGGATGTTTATTTTTAATGGCTTTTAACATAATTTTTGTAGTTTTTAGTCAAGGTTGTTAGGGAACTAAAATGGGTTTTTTAGTTCTTTGTTTATACACCAGTATGTTTTTGTGTTTTACAATTTTTTTTTTTTTGGTTTTAATAGGGAACAATTAACCACTTAGTGCAACTTTAATTAAAACAAATTAGAAAGGGTTATAAAAAAGCATGGGAAATTTCCTTAAATTAAAACTATGGAAAAGCATTACAAAATTATTTTCTTTAGAAATTATACTCATATGCACCCTTGAGTAGATATACGATGGCAGTGTACTTAACTAAGAACTCCCATTCGATAAATTACGCTACATACAAAAATATAAAAATATACTTAATAAAACTTGAACATGCTTTTGCCTTAAGATAATAAACATTAGGCTCTGTTTTCCGAGATATGCTTTACTTCTTAATAGAGTAGGTGACACGACATATCTAAATATTACTTTTAAAATCTTTCTTTTATTTGATTAGAAAGAAAATATGAAATTTTACTTTGAAGTATTGTTAAGGTCGTGCCTACATCGTATAAAATGTGATGAAAATTATTTCTTTTTTTTGCAAAATATGAAATTTTTCTTATTAAAAAAAAATACAAAAATCAACAGTTTTTCTAGAACCATAAAATTCAAACAAAACGAAAAATATAAAATTTTATTTTAATTTAAGCACATATTTTTTCCCAATTAGAAAAGCTTCTTCAATCTAAAGCATTAAACCTATAATTGTGATGGCTCATTTTATTTAAAATTTTTTAAATTAACATGATTGTAGTAAAAAAGCACTGTACGAGTATAAGTACGAAGAGTATGTATAAGTTTGTGATCTACACCGTACATGGGAAACCCTATAAAGTATAAACATTCCCTGCCACATCAAAAAGTTATAGCTTTTAAAAAAAATTGCTACGAACTTAATTTTATTTAAAAGTAATTTAGATGTTATTGAACTCTACAAAAATGGGTTGAATATATACACTGGTTTTGTTTTTATAAGAAAAAAATTTGTAAAATAGTAAAAAAAAAGGCTTCAAAATTTGCGTCACATGAAGAGAACAGTTCATGTATAATTTTCAATAAAAATTTTTAATTTTATTTACACTTTATGAAAATTTTTACCTTTTAAAGTTTCGTAAATTCAATTGAAATTAGAATCATTCAATAATTTTTTGTAGTAGAAGGAATTGGTCTACCAATCCATTTTTATGCCTTCAATAAGTTCCTTTTTGGTAGTATCCTGAAGCTATCCAGAAGCATACACCTTACGAGGTAGTCATCCCCAAACATTTTCAATGATGTTAAGGTCTGGTTAGTAAAGGAGACAATCGAGCACATTAACATTTTGGTTCCGTAGCCATGACTTTACCAGCTGAACAGAATGAATTTTTTATGTTGTCATGCTGGTGAGAAACCGTTTTTTTTTAAGCTCACATGACGTGAAATAGCAAGTGGCACGATGTCGTTTTTTTCAGATGAAAAAAAATTTATGGTAAATTAGAAAACGCTGATAGCTTCAATTATTATTTTAACGATTTCCGAAAATCAATTGGATCGTTTGTATAGCAGAGTGGGAGGAGTTATGGTATGGAGAGCGATATCCTATTATGGTTTTCTTCTGTCATGGCTGTTTTAAAGGTTTATATTTCGTATTTAATTATAAGGGCTTTTAAAGTTTCCCTGTTTTTTTTTTTGTAATTTAACCCTCAAAATCTGTAATTTTTTTACGGCCATTTTCACATGATTAAAATTTAACCTGAGCTTTAACCGCAAGTTATGCTAATTTGCATTTCGAAATATACGATTAACTTTTAACCGAACAAAAATCGCTGAAGCCGAAAAAATTAAAATAGATAAACCAAAATGTTGATATTGCATTTTAGAACGAAAAAAAAACTGACTAGAATACAAAATGTCCACATTTTCCATGTCAAAGTGTGTATCAATTAAATTTTACACTTTATTTAAATTTTTATAAATTTATTTTTCTGACAAAACTGTTGCCCACAAATGAAAAGCTGCTGGGGAATATTATAAAAAAAATTTTATTGTTGTTTAGGATTAAGAAAGCGACCTATGCCTTCCCGTAGAAACAGAGCTGTGGCCCGTTGCTTAAATTTTTTTTATTACAGCTTTTTTATTTTTTCATTACTCTATTTTTCGTAAACATAGTCTAGCGTATGCTCTTGTTAAGTAACCAATCGATAGCCGTTGATTAAATCGTGGCAAACCGACAATTTTTGATTAAAAACAAAATAATAATACATTGTGAAAATGGTTGTTAATATGATTTAAAAAAAAATTTAATTTAAATTATTGAATAGTCAAGTTGTAGAATCTCTTATATTTCGTCTATTTCAACAAATGTCATTTTCTTTCATGTGAATAAAAATTTTTTTCAGCATTTTTTAATGGAAGTAAGTTTAGCCATTAATTGCTTATTTAAGTTTGTATAATTTTAAATTACTGCTGCTAAGTCTGGAAATATGTTTTATAATTATTTTATTAGACCTGAAATAGTGTTTTGCAAAATATGAGCTTCATTTTCAAATAAAATTCATATTTTAACTTTTATCTTTGTAGCATGCTATAATTTTATATCGTTCCTAATACGTTTAGTTACACCAAGAAGCAAAAAACTAAAATTTTTCACTTTAAATTTAAACTAAACGAGCATGACAAAAAAGAATTTAATTTTTAAAATTTTCTATGATCTCTATTAAAAAAAATGTGAATTCATGTATTTTTATAAACCAAAATTTATACTTCACTTTAAGAAAATATTCCCAACAGATTTTGTTTTTTAAACCTTTTGTTAAAAACATTAATTTAAATATCTTCACTAAAATTATATAGCCAGCATACACATGCATGTAGTAATAAAAACAATACGATGTTGGTATAGTTTTTCTTTATAAATACAAATTTATGGCGTTGACAGTAGTAACGTTTTTCCTTATCACCATTAATTATAGTTTCCTGCTCTCTTTGGCCACATAATTCCCTCTAATATTTAATACTTTTACTACCTTTTATGTGTGTTTATTTAATTTTTTTTTCGGTGAAACGTGATAACGACACTTGTTTTGTTTGAGATGCCAAAAAAAAAAAAAATTATGTTGAAGGGAATTGATGTTAAACACATCTTCTTGGTGGAACTTCATACATAAAGAATATTCGTAAGTTTAGAAAATAAAATTTTAAAGGCAAAAATTCTGTTCAATTCTTTGGCTTAAACAATGGAGACTCTACTTGAAATTACCTTTTTTTTTTTTACTTTAACTAAAATAAAATAAAATAAAATAAAATAAAAAGAAAAAAAATTTAAAGAATTCTTGGCAATTTTATGCTGCGCTAGCAGTCACATACCATAACAGTCTCATCTGCAAGGAGCAGCACGTTTTATAATGCATACGTAAAATTTTGTTAAAAGCAGCCAAAAAAAAAAACGATGCAACGCAACAGACACTAGCAACACACACCAAATCCTTAACTGCAACTGCATATACGCACAAATCTAAATACAAGATGCTTCATTCAAATTTGATGACAAAATACGGATGACACCCAGCTGCATAGTTGGCATTAGTGATGCTATTCTGGCACAAAATGTACCCTTCTATGTCGCGTTCTCTATCTGTTCCTTAATCTGTATGTGCGTGCCTGTGTGTTTCTCTCTCTCACATTTTGTGTTTGTTAGTTGTGTTAGTTGTAACCGTGGTAGTTGCATAAATGTGGAATACAATGCCATAATCCTATGCCGTCATATAGCTTCTAAATCTCATTAGGATTTTCCAAGTTCCACATATTTTCATTCATAACATTTTCTTTTCATCTCAACACCAACACCTTTTTCTATATAAGTACGTTTGTATGTATACATACTCATACATATAATTTTCTTGTCATCGTCATATTGCACAGCTAGTCACTATTGTGTGTGTGTGTTTGTTTGCATGCAGACTTTCTATCCGCTAGTTGTTTGGCTTTGTAACAGTGCATTCCACTATTATGGTTGGCATCCTTGTAGTGTTGTTATTTTCACATTTACTTTATATAATTTCCTTTTTTTATTCATTCATTTCTTTTCTTTCCTTTACAATCTATGCTTTGCTGCTGCATTGGCTTAGCATCATCTTAGGAAATTCATTTATGGTTTCCTTGATTTTTAAGCTTCTCTTCCTGATACTATTATGGTGTAATAATAAATTGTGAATTCCTTAACTGAAGTTTTGTAATTTTTTTTGGTTTGTTTTTATTTGGTTTATAAATGATTTCATTGCATTTTCATAAGGATTCGGATTCTTATGAGCGTTGCATGTGCAAGTAAGTGTTTTCACCAATTTGTTGAGCATTTCCTTTGTATTAATTTTCATTTATAAACAAGCATACTTAATCTTTAATTTATATTTTATATAAAAAACTTTTTTTTAATTATTCATAGCTCGCGAAAATGGAATTGAAGATTTATAATAAAATAATTGATTAAAGAAGCAGGAATAAGTGGGAGGAAACTGACTGTGTTGGGGTTATTAACATTTTGCTTTTGCATTAAAAGCTCTAATATGAAATTTAATACTAGATGTTTTTGTCCGTTCTCGCTCGGCCTCGTTATTTATTACCTGAGTCGGTATGTAACAATCATTAGAGAAATCTGTTTCCAAATATAATTTTAATTGTTAAAAAACCCATCGAAATAAATACATTACTTTAGTAGCAGAGGAACCAACAAAGGTGGTAAATAATATTTCAAAGTATAATTTCAGGCTAGTGAAATTCGTTTAAAAGTGGGCGAAAAATGGGAGTATATGGCGACCCTCCTTTAGACAAATCAAACAAACAGAGAATTATTTATATGTATTTACTTTAATATTTATCAAATAGGCTAATTCAAAATAATTAAAGTAAAGATTTTGTGTAAGGATTATCAGCTTCAAATTATACCTTTAATATTATAAGTGAAATGCTAAATGATTTATTGTCAACTAATCACGCAGATTAAGTTTTGTAGTCCTGTAAAAATAATATATTTCCTTAACAAAGTTCTAAATTTTTGAGTGGGTTTTTGGCGAATTTTATGTAAAATACAAAACGAACAAAAAAATATAGTAAGCACATCGGAAATGACAGACTGTCTGTGCAAAAAATCTAAATAACCAATTTTCAAATGAATGAGAAAATTTAAAAATACAACCAAAACTTTAATTAATCATTAATTTCTGCTATGTCTTTTTGTAGAATTTTTTAAGATACTCAGGTGCATATTGTGTGTAAACACAAACACTAAACCGGACAGTTAGTCTTATAAAGGGTGTCCCAAAAAGAACGCAAGATCGTGTGTATGTTAATGCCTTTTGGGTAATAGAACTGCGAATACCGAAATGTTTGCAAATATTTTAAATTAAATTTATTTTTATTTTAATTTATTCTACATTCGTATTGTATATCTTTTTTAAAATATTTTTTTATACACCAATACCTCACTTTGAGTCGTGGTTACGTTACAAAACAACATGACGCAAATTGAAAAGACTCAAAGTGAATTATGATTTTCTATAACAAACGATGTAAAGATCGAAGATAGGTTCCAGGGTTACGAAAATACTAATTTTTAAAAAGAAATTTGAACAAAGTAAACGCTTAAAAGGCAAAAATTTGTAATTTAAAAATATATACTTCTTTTTTAACCAGAAACAACCCGTAAAAATGTATTATTTTAAAAAAAAAAACACACTAATTTAAAGTGAACTCTAAAATAAGCAAAACAAAGTGAAGACAAAACTGTATTAAAAAGCGTTAATATTCAGTTAGAAAAAGAATACCCGAGATTTTATGGCATGACACAATTAGAAACAAGAGTCATACCATCTTTTAGAAAAAAAAAAATGGAAATTTTAGAAAATTAAAGACTCGAACCCAAAACAAGGCAACTTCGAAAATCTAACGACGCAGAGTAAAAATTTAGTACTAATTCAGTAGCGACGCAACGGTATTGGGGTATTTATAAATTAAGTACCTACAGACATTTTAAAAAGAGAGATTCCAGAACGAATTTTCTTATTAATATTCATCATCAATATATATTTTAGGATTAACAAAAAGATAAGCGATAAAAGAAAATTTATATTATTATTATTATTATTATTATTAGTAATATTATATAATTATTTATTTAGACTTTTGTTTGTATAATATTATTTATTATTTTCAATATATCGAAAGCTTCCTCAGGAAAATTATAGATATTAAAAAAATATAAAAAATAATAAATAATTTTATAAAAAACAGACTGAAGCTCTATAAATATTAATTATATATTATTATTAATATTTATTTAATATTAGAAATTAATTATAAGATTAAATTTGTTAACGAGCACTGGTTACTTTCGTCATTGGCTTCCAGGGTCTGAGAGGAATCGAGGAATCTGAAAAACCCAGATTGATAGGCTTCCACAATTATTTTAATCAATATTTGCCATATAAGTAAAAATATTTTTTATAATTTTTTTTTAGTTTTGTTAAATATTTAAGAAGAATTGGCAAAATTAAAAATATGAATATTTGACTAACCCAATGAAGGGTACATAAGATTTTGCATAGATGCATTTAACTTGCTTTTAAGTAAGAGCGCTATTGACATACATTGGAGCTACAAGTATTCATACATACCTTTCTTAAGTACATTTTTCAATCCAATTTTTTTTGTTTTCATATTTTAAACTCTCACGTTTCAACATTTGCATCTATTGAATCTCATGAAACTATTAACTAGACGCACTCAAAACTAAGTAGCTATTGATGAACACGATTGCTTTTTAAATTTAAAACAAGAATTATCAACCTAAATAAACATGTTTTATTTAAAGCCATTTTATATACGTTCGATAATTTTATAAAGTTTATTTGACAGTAACAACAAGAATGCACATGAAATAAAAATAAAAACTACTTAGCGTCGAAAGAGCACTTGAATGTTTTACACTTACTTTTTTCGTGCTTTTGCATTCATGCAAAGAAACAAGTATCTTGTAAACTCTATCACAATCATATCGTTTCAAACAGACTGCATAAAACGTGATTTGCTTTATTAAGAAAAAAAAACACTTTAGTTTCTTTGAATAAATAGCAGGAAAATGTTAAAAATTTTCAATTTATATTTAAATACAAAGGGAACACATACGCTTACGTACCCCTACATCAATATTCGCTCTGTTGGCATGTATTTTATGTTAAGCAGGGAAACGGTTTAATAGATTTTTAAGCTTTTTTATTATTTGTTTTTTTACAAAAATAAATACAGACAAAAGTACTTGTCAGTATGAAAGGAAAGTGCATTTATGTGCTTTATTATAGACTATCAATAGCAAGTGATTGTTAACGATACTTTACTTGAAAAGAGAAAATAAAAAATAAAAATAAAAAACACTTGTTGGGATAATTTATAGTCATAAAATTTACATAAACGTGATTTATCTAAAAACTTGCATGAATAATTATTTATAAAAATATTTATATACTTTCTTGTTTGCAGGTCCTGCCTTTTGGGGTTTGATTAACCCCGAATGGTCTTTGTGTAACAAAGGACGAAGACAATCACCAGTTAATTTAGAACCTCAACGTTTATTATTTGATCCTAATTTACGAACATTACATATAGACAAACATAGAGTAAGTATCAATTAAAAAAAAAGTGAAAATGAAAACTTAACTGAAATAAAACGTTCTCTTGCAGATAAGCGGTTTGATTAGTAATACCGGCCATAGTATAATATTTACAGCGGGCAATGATACAGTGGCAAATTATGATGGTATGCAGACACCAGTCAATATTACAGGTGGTCCATTATCGTATCGTTATAGATTTCATGAGATACACATACACTATGGACTGCATGATCAATTCGGTTCTGAACATAGTGTTGATGGTTATACGTTTCCAGCAGAGGTAAGTAGCTTTCATTAATGAAACACTTAATTAGCTCGGCATACACACTTGAACATTAAACTCCACCACATGCATTTTTATTTGTTAAACACAAACGTTCTGTTTACCTACTTTTCCCTCTATTTTTGTGCTGTTCTGTGTATTTGATTTCAATGAAACGGAAAATATAAAATAATTTGTTTGCTAATTCATGTTCGTTATAATGTTAGACTGAGAATAAATATTTACATTTCCATTACCATTAACATAGACAACAGTTGTAAAAGAATGTGTGCAGCAGTGGCTAACCTTAAAATGATTTCACTAACCTTCTCATAACAATACAATTCACAGAAAAGTGCATCTAGAAAAGCTATTTATAAAATAGAGCATTTTAAAAAGGGCTATAAAAATTTATTCACTTCGAACGTTTTAAGCCAGAGGCTTTTCTGAAATTCAGTAGAAATTACATTAAATTTTGAAGTCTAGTAAGAAGCGTATTGCAAGCTCAATTATCTTGTAAGTCAAAGTTGTACAGTAAAGAATAGTTTCTGTTGCCCTGTAAGTCAAAGTTGTACAATAAAGAATAATTTCTGTCGCCTCTTACATAGAACGAAAACTTGATCGAAAACTTGACCGAAAACGTTTCAACACGAGCTTTCTAGGTTGTAGAATACTAACCCCATTTAAATTAAAATAAAAATGAATAATATTTATTAGACTCGTAGTTGGTTATTGAACTGCTTATCTGAATAGGTGTTTGCTAGTTCCGCATACAAATTATAGTTTTATAACTGATTTTTCTGAAAAACTTTATATATACATTATTTTTACTGACTAAGCCTTTTATTACGCTCAGTTTTCAAAGATTTAATTCACATATTTATGCAGTGGCCGCACAAACTTGTAAGCCCTATTTTTGGGACAACAAATCAAATTTAGCTTTCAATGATTTCTCTAATAAATTTTTATACATTTTCCGCACTTCAATGAAATTTGTCATATAGTTATATGCTGACCATGCCCATTTTTATCAAGGTAATTCAAAATAGTTTTTCAATGATTTAAACTAAAATTTGAAATGGATTTCTTGGAAATTTGGTACATATTATCTCTATACTTAAAAGAATATTTCGCCACGCCCACTTTTTTATTCAGTTTTGAGTGAATAATTGTTCTTTTACACTAAGAATTCTAGCACATAGAGTAAAGCGTCAAACGAGACTGAGTAAAACAGCTTGTCAATAATAGTAATCATATTTAGCAATACTCATCAATGAAATAGGAATAAAACCAAACTGTTGTTTTTAAAATTAGAAAATAAGAAGGCATTTGCCTTCATAAACTGGCGAACAGCCTATTTCCATCAGCAAGCAAGTTATTGATTTGACTCTATTAAAGATTGTACTTTCTGTATTGACTAATTTTTTTTTTTTCAATTTTTCTAGTGTGTGTAATGAAAGGTGGTGATGGTTATATGAAATAATGTGTTCATTTAAAGAAAGACAAGAAAATCAAAATTGTAAATGGTACAACTTGATTGCAATGTAGTAGACGACAAGTACATTACTTCTACTGTGTCCTTTTTTCTATGGAATATAATTATTATTCTTCTTTATCAATTAAGACATAACCACCACCTGAAATACCTATTGTGGGGACTAGAGCCCTCATACTTAGTTTTTTAGACTTTTACTCCAAATTGCATTTTGTCTAATAAAGAATCATGGATTTGAAAAATATCACTTTAAAATTTATTCAATTTAATTAGAATTGAAATAAAATTACTTAATTTAAAAATATTATAAAAGAACAAGTAGTTCAAGCAAAGTAACCTTTAAATTTATAGTGCGTGTGACTTGGTTTTACCATACCAGTTTTATTCATGACTTTGAGTTTATTTTTGAAACAAAAACCATAAGGAAAGATGTGTGTACTTGAACACATGTGAATAGATATTTTAGTCTTGTTGGTTTTTTGTTTTTATACATACATGTATTTGCTGTTGTACTTTTTGATTTCTTTGATGTTCACACTCATACATATTATGACAATTGCTGTCGTCGTCGGTGGTTATAAAAAAGAAAAAGAGTGGTAAAGTTTTTTAGTTAAAGGCAGTCGTTTTTGCTGTTATTTTTGATACTATTTTTCATACATTTTCTACTGACTGCTGTCATTTGAAAATATTTTTATTTGATTTCTGGGTTAAATATTTAACTAGACAAACGAGCGGAAGTATATTTGATTAGTAACTAAAAGCAATAACAATCTAAACAATAGCATAACTAATGTTAGCAATTGAGTAGAAAAACAATCAGTTTCTGTTCTGACAAATACGGAGTACAGTGATTTATTTGAACAACATTTTCTTAACACTTTTATTTATTTACTTTTATTTATACACCTTTTTTATAAAGTTATAATTTTTTTCTTTTTTTGCTTTAAAACAAAAGGAGGCAAAATATATATTTTTTGTGTTTTTGATTTGTTAAATTTTTTATAAACTTGACATATAGAATTTTGTTAGGTGAGTATATTTAACTCAACGCGATGTGAATTGTAAATAAAATAAAAAAATTTTTAGAGAATTTCTTTAATATTTTTTATTCTGATGGAAGCATCTATGACAATTATGATTGAAACAAAATATGGCCAAAGGTTCGCCACGTTTTCGGTGGCATACTTGTATCCGATGGTCCATATTTTCAATGACTTTGACAAATAATTAAGGTTCAATGTCGTTAATGTAATGAATTATCTCATCCTTTAGATTTTGAATTGTTCTACTCTTATTGACGTACACTTTTTTTTAATATCTCCAAAAAAGAAGTGAAACAGTTTGAAATCACATGATCGTTTAGGTCAATTAACATCGCCACAACATAACATAACACGGCCATTAAATTTTTCTAGCAAAAAAGATATTGTTTCGTTAGATGTTAGAACCACATATCGTCCAAGTCCATACCCTCAATTTATGGTTATAAGAAGCTCGTTATCATCTCGCTACATCGAATATTATCCAAAAAAATATCCAAGTGCAGGAAATTTATTTTGATTTGAACGCCCAATTTCTGAAAAGTCTTCAATCATCTTAACGCGCTGCTCAACTGTATACCTCTCCATGGTTGTGTTTTTTTAAACACTGAAATAAAAAAATTCAAATTAACCCATTACGGTTCATGAGCAGCATACAAAATAGCAGACAACCTACAATAAAATGTATTATAAAGAGTGATTTTTTTGCTATTATCTTTTTGGCAACACTAGTTTTGACAGCTCACGCACGTTTTGTATCTTGTGTCACTGTCAAACATCTTCAGTTTGGTCTATAATTTAATCATGAATCGTCTTACAAACGAACAACGCTTGCAAATTATTGAATTTTATTACCAAAATGCGTGCTCTGTTAAGAAAGTTCATCGCGCGCTTCTTC
The DNA here is from genome assembly GCA_947397855.1 of Thelaira solivaga. Lineage (NCBI taxonomy): Eukaryota > Metazoa > Arthropoda > Insecta > Diptera > Tachinidae > Thelaira > Thelaira solivaga. Next base: position 21,941,698 of record OX377612.1, on the reverse strand, counting down.
CATTTTATGGTCAGTTTAATCGACCTACTGAGGCTTCTATTCGGGCTATTGTAACAAAATTTCGCACCAAATTTACATTGTTGGACATTAAACCACCAACACGCTTACGTAGAGTGCGAACTGAAGAAAATATCGCAGTCGTATCGGCCAGTGTTGGTGATGACCGTGAATTATCGATTCGGCGCCGTTCGCAGCAATTGGGCCTCTGTTACTCCACTACGTGGAAAATTTTGCGGAAGGATTTGGGTGTGAAGCCTTATAAGATACAACTGGTTAGATGAAGATCCACTTTTTTATCGAAGAATTGTGTTCAGCGACGAGGCTCATTTCTGGTTGAATGGATACGTGAACAAGCAAAACTGCCGTATTTGGAGTGAAGAGCAGCCAGAAGCATTGCAAGAGCTACCAATGCATCCACAAAAAACAACCGTTTGGTGCGGATTATGGGCTGGCGGCATCATTGGGCCGTATTTCTTCAAAGATGATGCGAATCACAACGTTACTGTGAATGGTGAGCGCTACCGTGCGATGATAACAAACTTTTTTTTGCCTAAAATGGAAGAGCTTGACTTGCATGACATGTGGTTTCAACAAGACGGTGCCACATGCCACACAGCACGCGAAACAATGGACAAATTGAGAGGCGAGTTCGGTGAACAGTTTATTTCACGCTTGGGACCAGTCAATTGGCCGCCCAGATCGTGCGATTTAACGCCTCTAGACTATTTTTTGTGGGGCTATGTTAAGGCTAATGTCTATAGGGACAAGCCCGCTTCGATTGACGCACTGGAAGCCAACATTGCCAACATTATTCGTGAGATACCGGCCGAAATGTTGGAAAGAGTATGCCAAAATTGGACTAAGCGGATGGACCATTTGAGGCGCAGCCGCGGCCAACATTTGCATGAAATAATCTTCAAACATTAAATTATATCGACCCAACTATCGATCCAAATAAATATTTCATGCATTTTTCTGAATTTTATGTGTTTTTTTTTTTAAATTTCCGATAGTTCTTATAAAATCACCTTTTATTTAGTAAAGAACCCCACAAGCATACTTGAAATGGCTTACAAGGACTTTTTAATATAAAATATTACACATGTTTGTAGTGATGGGTGGCTTTCAAGTATGCTTGAATATTTACTTTTAACAGTTCTAATAGAAAGGGATTTCTGGGAAAGTGAACGCTATACCAAGCCAGTGTCTGGGGTTAAAATTATTCTTATTGCATTTTAAAAAAAAATATTATCAATTGTTAAAAATTGAATAAAAAATAAAAAATATTTCACACATATATGCCTTCAATAAAATATGGAAGCGTGCGGCTTAATATTGATAGGTACATATGTGACAGCGCATAGAGAAAGGGACCTAAGGGTAAAAAATATCAATTTTCACTTCTTTTCTTTTTTTTTTGATGTGGACAACATCTGAGCATCGAATGAGACCGATCCCATGCCCCAAAAGTGATCCCTCCCAGAGATATGCGCGTTTTATGAAAGTGAAGTACACCAAAGATACACGTATTTAAATCTTTAAAATGGCTCTCCTGAACAAAACCAGTTTTTACCCTTAGGTCCCTTTCTATTTTGCGCGTCACATATGTATGTACAAATACAAAAAAAAAATACAAAAAAAAAAAAAAACCTTTTGCTAAAATGTGACTCACAATTAATCATGCATTATGGTTGCACCATCCTTTACAATCTGCTTAGTCTAAGAATTAATACAAACGGCTGGACGGGGCAAGGGCAGCAGAGATCGTATAAAAACAACCAATTTATTAAAATTTTATATACATTTATTATTCATATATATTAAAAATTTTTGCTATTCATTACGATATTTCTTTAATGAAATGAATATTGTACCAGGTTTGATGGAACGTTATGTTTTTCCAGATTATTAGCTAAATTAAAAGCAAACTAAGCAAAGCTACAGTTAAGCAAAATACGATATCTCTTGCATGTTTAATTAATGTTCGGAAAAAAAAAAAAAAAAAATTGTGGCCCCTTCTCTTTCTCTTAGTGAAATTTAAAACCAATTATTTATCAATATAAATTTTATATTTTAAAATAATTTAGCCACTTTTACGCAATTATAATTAAAAAAAAGGTAAAAAAAATTTAGTTGTTTATTCAAGAGAGAGAAGTAGAAAAATGAATTATAAAAACTATTAAAAAAATTTAACCTAAATACCAGCATGTTTTGTGGTGATTAAATTTTAAGCCACAAAAACCTACCAAAATAGCCGCGAAAATTATGCTAAACTGAATAACAAGCTAAAACGATAATATTTTCAAACAAAAAAAGAAGAAAAGAAAAATACTTTTGAATTCAGAATATTACAAACATTTACTGTACATTCACATTCACATGTACAAAATCATTTATAAAAGCAAACACATTTTAGGTTTATAATACAAACAAAGAAATAAACAAACAAATAAAATTACAAGAAAAGAGAGAAAAAAACGGTATTAAATAAAACCAATAGAAAATCTAGTTAAACACATTATAAATATTTCAAGCTAATCGTTCTTAGCTCGTTGCTATTTGAGACAAACAGAACACAAACATTCACTTACACAATCAAGGAGTAAAAATATGAACACTAAAGCATGAATAGAATAACAAACAACTTTTGTTAAGGGAAAAGGAAAGAGCTGTGCCAACAAATAGGTCCAGGATATTGTTAGCAATTCTTGTTACATCTTTTCGTCCTTCTTCTTTATTTTTATTATTTTTTTTTTTTTTGTAGCAGGATTAATTAAAATTACAATTAAGAATTCATTAAATTAGATGAAAATAGTTGCTAAGATGGAACGACAGATACCAAAACAAACACTCATAAACTCATAAAATTTATGAGGAATGAAATCAGTTAAACTAATGAAGCAAATCAAGCAGAGATATAGACTTTTATTCTAAACATCCAGCAAGTAAGATATACAATTTTATGAATTGTTTTGAGCAAATTTGCCTGATTTCATTCCTTCTGCATTAAAAACCCCAAGACTATGGCTTAAATACCAAAATATTAACACAAAAGGGAATAATAATAAACACACACAGAACCCCAAATACTCACATGCACATATACATATATAGATTGTATGTTGTATGTACTTATGCTGAAGTATGTATTCATTTAATTGGTGCAAGTTCTTTCTTTAATTCAACATTATTTGGCAACAAATAACAATGTCATGTCTGTCTGCTGCTGCTGCTCTAAATGTTTCTATTAAACGTTTTGAGGAAACCCAAGTATATCAGTAAATGCTTTGAATAAAAATGTTTAAATGTTTTGTTTGTTTCCTAAAATGCTGGATCTGTCTCTGTGTCTGCCTTTTTAACTAAATAACACCCGCCGTCTGTATTTTAGATTTTATGAAAGAGTGTATGTATGTGTATATTTATGTAACTTTTATTTGTTTTCTTTCACAATCTTTGTTCTCACATCTTGTTCAATGGCCTGAAGGCTATTTAATATTCTATTTAACGTTTTCAGATTTTTTTCATCACATTTTTTACAAACTAATTTGGCTTACATTTCTTATGTTTACATACTTACTCGTACACACAAACGTACTTACAGACATACTTACAAATATAATATTTTTTAAATTTTTTATATTAAAGAGTTTTATTTTGCTTAATCAAGGGAAGGCTTCCCAATTTAGAGCTTTTATAATTAGAATCTAATTTCTTAAGTATTTTAAATTAAATTTCTTTGGGAATTAAAAAGCAAGAAAAAAATTTTTAAAATTATTCCAAACATAAGTCAATTAATTGCTAACATGGAGAGAAAGTTATTATGTTTCGTTTTTGTAGCACGATTCGTGTGTAGTACAGTATTTAATGATACATTTTCATGCATCTCGCTTTTGTTATCTACCAAGTACCACAAATTATAAAAACAATTTTTAAGTTGTTAGCAAAGTATGTTAAACTAGAAGATGTTATATTTATTGATACCTTAAGTAAATAAATAGTCTTCAGTGATTTACGGTAATCGCTTCTTTTTACGAGATATTTTGTTATTATTGGCTTCTTATCACAGAGTTTTTACTACAGCTATCTTCATATGGTCTAAAATATTAGTCCGTTTGGCTCATAAATGAATGAAAAACCAAATTTAACTCTACTTTTTGACAATAGTTTTGAGTAGAAAAATTTAACTTTTGCACATTTTAGCATTTGTGAGCCACCAGCTGAAAATTTTTAGCATTCGTTTCTTCTACATTTTTTTCTCCTACTCTATAGACATTATTGTGATAAATATAGTAAAACAAAATTCCAATTGGTGTGCCAGATATAGCGATGAGAAAAATTGCATGTTCTTCGAAAATATGGGGTAGTCCAAAGAGTCTTTAGAATTTTTTAAAAATTTCTTTTATGATGATAGAAAGATCTATGAAAATTATGTTTTATACTTTTATCCGAAGGTACATATTTTCAATGATTTTGAGACATAATTATATTGCAATGTCGTTAACACGCCGAATTATCTCTTCATTTAGTTCTTGAAATGTTCTTGTCTTATGGGCGTACACTTTTTCTTTTAAATATCCTCAAAGAAAGAAGTCCAACGGTATCAAATCACATGATATAGGCAGCCAATTATCATCCTCACGATATGAAATAGCACGGTCATTTAGTTTTTCGAGGAAAAAATATATTGTTTCGTTGGCTGTGTGACAAGTGGCACCATCCTGTTGGAATTACATATCGTCCAGGTTCACATCCTCAATTTCTGAAAACAAGAAGTCAGTTATCATCTCACAATAATGAGTACCATTCACGGTAGCTGCTTGGCCGACCTCATACAAAGTGAGCATGCACAAGCACAAGTGTTTTTACATTTTCCACAGACCCGGTTTTACTGAAATTTGAACACATTTCTTTCGTTTACAGACACATTTGGTCGATTATGCTGACCAAAAAAATTACGAAGTACATTCTGAGTGTCCAACAATCTTAACGCGCTGCTCAGCTGTGTACCTCTTCATGGTAGAGTTAGTCAAACACTAATAAAGAGTGTTTTTTATAGACGTATAGAGCTTTAAATTGCAATAAAACAACGATGGATTATTCGATTGACATGAATTTTATTTATCCGAAAGATAATCTTGTGGCATTACATTTTAAATATGATTTCTGGCATATGACCGCCACGGCTGGCTCGGATGTAGTCCAATCTGGACGTCCAATTTTCGAAGACTTTTTCCAACATTTGTGGCCGTATATCGGCAATAACACGGCGAATGTTGTCTTCCAAATGGTCAAGCGTTTGTGGCTTATCCGCATAGACCAATGACTTTACATAGCCCCACAGAAAGTAGTCTAGCGGTGTTAAATCACAAGATCTTGGAGGCCAATCCACAGGTCCAAAACGTGAAATTAGGCGGTCACCAAACGTGTCTTTCAATAAATCGATTGTGGCACGAGCTGTGTGACATGTTGCGCCGTCTTGTTGGAACCACAGCTCCTGGACATCATGGTTGTTCAATTCAAGAATGAATGATCACCATTGACTGTAACGTTCTGGCCATCATCGTTTTTGAAGAAGTACTGAGCAATGATTCCACCAGCCCATAAAGCGCACCAAACAGTCAGTTTTTCTGGATGTAACGGTGTTTCGACATACACTTGAGGATTAGCTTCACTCCAAATGAAGCAGTTTTGTTTGTTGACGTTCTCGTTTTGTGCCCATTTCCAAGCGTTGTTCAGGCGTGAGTCTATTCATGATGAATTGCCAAACCAAACTGAGAATAAATCACTTGACAGCTATTAAATCGGTCGCCACCTTGAACAGTAATGCCAACTTAAAGTTCTGTACGTTTATAAAAAACACCCTTTACAAAGAAATGTCAAATTAAGTTGGGCAAAAACTTGACATTTAGGTATAACTCACAATTAAAATCGTGTATTATGGTTGGACCGAAAATGTTCATAAGGCCATAAAATTGTAAAAACGACTGGTGTATGTGTGGTATTAAAAAAACCAATGTGTGTTTTCAGGTTGAGTTTTTATAAAGAAATTATCTTTGCAATTTTTAAATTTTTTTCTGCCTACTGGATAATCGCTTTTAGAGAAGTAAAATTAATAATTAGCACTTAAGTAAAAAATAGTGGTCGATCAGAAGCAATTTTCTAAGTGATACAATGATAGAGAATCACTGATACAAAGCATTTATTGAGTCCCATAGAAGCAATACCTTTAGCTGGCATTAATGCTTATTTTATACATTCTATGATATAAAAAAATTGATGTTTTATAGAAAAAAAAAGAATTTATTGAATTTTTTTTTTCGAATTTCATATGTAAGCTTAGGCTTTTTGGAAGCAATAAATTTAAATTTGAAAAATGGTTTGTTCTTTGTGCATTTTACAATTTCTGTTAATAATTAAAAATTATTATAAAAATAGCATTCACAAAAAGTAACTTCAAAACTATGACTTGTTTAATGTCTCTGTTCAAGCACAGAAATGAATAAAATTCTAATTTAACTTACATATTGAAACACATTGCCGTAGCGTAAGGCTACGCAATACATTCCTTTTAAATAAAAATGTTTTTACTGGAAAAACCAAAACGAAAATTAATTTTCCAGGGTTAAAAGTGTTTATTAAATTTTTATTTCCATCTCAAAATGCAATACATTGTCTCCAATTGTTGCTTTCAAATAAAAGATATTTATTGCTGGCTATGCCCCTACTTAGCATTCTTCTCTTATTTATGGTTGCAAACTATCCTGTCTTGTTTATACGTATTTTATTGGGGTTAAATAGCAGCAGTTGTTGTCTCACATAACAATAATGTTGGAGATCTTTTTCCTAATAGTTGTTACAAATTAGAATTTCTATTAAAATTTTTTTCTCGCTATTATGTTTTTCTTATTATTTTTTTTTTTTTGTTTATGAAAACGTCACATTTTACAAAAAGAAACTTATGAAACGTTGACAATAATATGATGTTAAAGAAGACATAAATCAACAAACTAAACTTCACTTGCTATGATACTTGCTTGTTTTTCTTCTTATTTTTGTTTTAATTATTTCATTTAAACATAAATTTTATGTAAAATGTTGTGTTACTTGCATACACATACACCCCCACCAGGATAAAAAATGAAACATGATTTAAAGTCATGCATATAAATTGCCTTAAGCTCAACCACAAACAAATGGCGCGCCATTCTTTTTAAAAAAAAATTTTTTTCAAGAATATAACGATGAACAGTGTAGACAAAAATTGCAATTTTCAAAATCTCAATGTTTCGTTTTTAATTAAATTTAAAGCTAAATTATTTTAATTTATTTTAAATTACTCACGTCGTAAATTAACTGTGATTTTAGATTTTTTTTTATTGTCATCACAGCCCCTTTGTTAAAAATGAAACTGTATATCAAGGATTTAGCTTAAAACTGTGTTATTTAATAAGGAAAAATGGTTTATATCAACTTAATTAAAAATTGACTTATTGTCACAATTAACTCAATAACTTTGTTATTCTGATTCAGGGATAGTAGAGTTATATATTATAAAATCAAAAAGATGACAATAAAAACAATATGTTTTGCTGGAAACAACATAATTTAAAAAAAAAAAATTTTCTGCTTTCTAAAAATGTAGTTCTCTACAATAACTTAATAAGACATAAGCGGTTTTTTACTTTTGAGGCTAAAATATTGTTAATGTGATAGCAAAAGTATTATTGTTTATTTAAGCTTTTCTATTAATGTGTAGTCACTCTTGAAATGCTGACTGTAAATTTGAATGAACATGGCTTTTTGCTTTAGTAACTTACCTGGGCATGACTCTGGAGAATTAATCAGTATGGGTGAGAAAATTGCCCATTAACTTATAAGTTCAATAAACTAAAGGCAATGACCCACAGTGACCATCACTCTTAAATGTAATTCTATTCAAACTATATTACTTTAACTTTAAATTATGAATAAGCAAATATTTTTTAATTTTAAATAACAAACTGGACAATATTAACATCATAAACAATACAATTTTTCATACTAAAAATTTTTCTTTATTTTTTTATTTTTGAGTTTTTGTAACACACCTCGCATTTTACTCTACAATTGCCATTATATCATTTTTGTGCCAAAGTGTATTCGTTACTATGTTGTATTCGTTTTCTTTTTATTATGCTGATTCGAAACTCATTTCATGCCTCTGCAAGTGGTTAGAAAATATGGTCTTTACAAACAAAAAAAAATTTTGTAATTTTTCAAAATTTTTGCAATTGTCATATGACAAATGGCAGAGTAAGTGCTATAAACTAGAACATTTCTAAGTTTTTTATAAATTTTTTCAATTGTCTTTTTGTTTGTTTTTGGTTTCAATTTGCTAAGGGTTGTAACAATTTAAGAATGAAAGTGCACGAATTGAAAATTGAAATTTTTAATTTTATTTTATATATTTTTTTTTAAATATAAAAAATTATTTAGCATAAAAAACTTTAATAAACCAAGAATTATGTTGGATTTTCTAAATCAAAACAATATTCTCAGCGAAAATATATTTATTGTTTTATTTAATATTTTTTTCTAAAAATATTTTAAAGAGAATTCACTGTTGCACAAAAGCATTTGTGAAAAATACATACTAACTGCTGAATTAATCTGTATCAATATGGAAATACCTCTTACTTCTTATTTAGTTATTTTACAATATTTCAAGTTTTAAAGAACTAAAAGTTTTCCTTCTAAATTAATTTAGATTCTAGCAAAAGGTAGTTTAATTGCCTTCTGCTTAATTTCAGAATATATCGCTTCACCATTCCTGATCCACAATAACAAAGCTGTTGAGTTAATTATGGCAAAGTCAAGTCGGTTTAAAGGATCTTTGCTTATTAACACGGGCATACTTAACCATCTTTAGTTAAATTACGTTAGTGGTTAAGTTAAACTAATGTTATTTTGCATTACATTCCTCACCAGTCATTATAAAAATATTTGACCCATGACTTGTCAAAAATATATTGATTCTAAAAGCGATATACCGTGACTAGTCAAGAGAAAATTTATCACGTAATCTGATGCAATATTAAGGTAAGCGGGCTGGTAAAGTAAAGTATAATGCTTATGAGCTTACAAAACTGCTTACGTAAGACAAAATATCTGTTCATTATAACAGACTTTAGTCTTCTTTTCATCCTTTTGTTGAAAACCATACAAAAAACAGTTTGTTTTGTAAATTTGTTAAAAAAAAACAAAAAATTTTAACGAAATTTCTGGACTTTGTCTGCATCTTTAACTAATTATAAAAAAAAATTTTTTTTTTTCTGAAGAAACGTGGCGTTAAATACTTAACTTAACAGATTAACCCGAAGTATGTAGCGTACGATACCAGTCAATCAAAAATAACACTTATAATTCTCATTAAGTATAAAGCAGAGAAGCTTAACAAAAAGTTTGGGAGCAAAGTTTTAGTTATTACACGAACTTTGTTCCTGTAGACTTGAGCGTTAAAGTTATTCGTATTATTTTATATACTCGTAGTTAAGCCATAGGGGACCGAATCGTTTACCCTCGCTTGGATTAAATTATTTAAATTTATTTTTAACGCATGGCAGTTAGTAGACTAGGTCGAAGTACTTAACTCGACGGAGAATTTAATCGTATTATCTTATATTATCGTAGTTAGCCGAATCATTTAACTATTTTTATGGAATGGTAGCGGTAATTAGTCCAGAGAAATACCTAACTCGATGGAGTATTTTATTTATATATCTTCAGTTAAGTGTTAAGACGAATTTGCTGACATAAATACCAAAGAAACGGACTTTTGCCGATGCTTCAAAGACTGAGTGTAAACTCAACTGGAAAATAAGCCATGTTACAAAATATAGGGAAAAAACTCTCAAAACGTTTAATAAACTTGTTATTTTTAATTATGAATTTAATTTTCTATCAACTTTACGGACATTAATATTAATATTAAGCATACGTTTAGGAAATCTGTAGTAATTTTTAAGGGTTCGACATTCTTTGTTGTTTTTACTAACGAATGTGCGATTCAGTAATGCTTAGTTAACTATAGCAGTTAAAATACTGCCGTCTCATCGCTAAAATGATATTATCTAAGAGAGTTGCATTGCCGGCGACACATTCGCGTTAGCTTAAAATAAATAAATGCCATCTCTATATACAATCCTTATATATTTTGGGAAAGTTTTCTAAATTTGTATGATATAAAAAATAAAACATGTTTTTGTGTGCGAAAGTGAAAATTCTGATGATGAAGAAGAAGTTTTTAAAATTTACTTTTTGCAAGCCATTAATATCCTTAATTGGTCGACAACTCGCTTTTACTTTTATAGCGATTTTCTTTCAGTCGGCTTTGCGCGTCTTTGTAACCTTTGCTTGCTTTCTTGTATAAAAATTAGTTCAAATTGCTTTACATTTGTTATTTTAATTTCGTTTTTAGTTTTAATACTATTTTCATTTTTCATTTTCAACAAGTTAAATTCGGTTATGCCGAGTTTAATATACCCTTCTCTGTGTTAGCTAAATATTCATATTTTTAAGTTTTCCCATTCTTTTTAAATATTTAACTAAACTAGAAATGAATTATTAAATTACTACAGAAAATAATTTTCTTTAAACAGGTTGGCATTTATGCCAACAATATTTTTAAAATGAAGTCAGTAGTGCTTTGTCTTTCGTAATGAGTTTTCAGAATTCACCGATGTTGCTTAAAAAAAATAATATATTTTATAAGTTTCTAAGCTTATTTAAAATACCAATTTTTTTAAAGGGAAGCATTTAAACTGTAATTTAAGAGAGTAGTTTTAATCAAACCGCACCATCTCGATCTTTATGTATTTTTTAAGAAAAAAATATTAACAAAAAAAAATAATAAAGCCTTAGAAAGTTCGTGTTCACCTCTTGTCATTTAAAAATCTATAATCTTAATTTAGTTACACAATTATTATTAATTTAAATTACCATCTAGCTTCCAGTAATTTTAATATTAATAATTTACCTTTAATTACTTTTAAATAAAAAAATCAACAAGCTCCTGTAATTCGAAGTCTTTTTTTTCTATTGAATATTTTTTGCACACATTTTAACATTTTTAATTCATCATCCATTTTTACACTTGTCCACCAATCAAATTCTCTTGTAATGACAAATTATGGAAGTTCATATATTTATTGTTGGCTTAGTGTACTAAAAAATAACTGTTTATTAAACACAACTAATAACATAGCCACTGACTCAAAAAAAAATAAAAACAAAAACATTAAAAATGTCTCTCTATTTGAGAATAGAACAAAACAACAGAAACAGAAAAAAAGAGAAAACACGTACACAATTGATATTGCCACATAAAGAGAAAGAGAGAGATCATCCACAAACAAATGAGTTGGAACAAACACAAAAAAGAACAACAACATGCAAAAATGGCCTTTCATTACAAAAACAAATTGTATTAAAAAATGGTCAAGCCTTGTTATCCATTTATGCTGAATATTTCTATGACTGGTTTTGTATATATTTCCACTTGTGCCCAATCACATTTATTTGTATGCAATAACAAATTATGACAAAATTTTAAAGAAAGAAATAGTTACTTACAATCAAATTTTTTAAATAAAAAGAAGTTAAATTCGGCTGTGCCGAGTCTTATATACCCTTTAGTGTTTTAGTGTTTTCTCATTCTTAAATATGAAAAAAATACAAAAAAAAAATTATATATTAAGAGCGTCTAGCTTATTAAGCTTGAGATCGCAGTACAAAAAATTTATTTATTTATTATTGGAGAGAAATATCGATATAAAAATAAATTTTTACAATACGACCTCAATCTTAACAAACTAGCCGTTTCAATAAAAAAAGGTCATATAAACTTAAAAATAAAATTTATACAAAAATAAAAGAAGAACCAATTACTATTGATAAATTTGTATCTACGCCAGTATTTAGGCATTTATACTTTTATTAACTAAACAAAAAAAATTCTTATTCAATTTGAATATCAAATATAAAAAATGTGACTCACTAGTTAACGCAGATTAATGAGAACATACTCTCTAATATACTTAAGATATCTACTGTATCCTTTTGATTTTGGTTTGCAAGCAATTTTTGGTATTTGTGTTTATTATTATTTGTTCTAATTTTCGTTTTCTAGTAGCAATTCCTTTTTTGTTTTTGTTTTTGTTTTTCCTATTAAATATTACACAGATATTTAGCCAAGCATGCATATGTAAACTGTATAGTTTTGCTCTTTGGTCTGCTTATTCATTTGCATACATAAACAAAAGTACTTGCATGAGCACTATAGAGTGTCCCTTGCAGGCCATTACTCTAAAAGTCGATATAAAAAAATTTTGTATTTGATATATTTAATATCGACTGCACTTAGACTCGCTATAGTTTAAAATTTTTTTATTTAAATCTCTAGATATATCGAACTGTTTTACGGCACCTAGAAATTTATTCAATATAACAATTTAACAATGTAATTCGTTGGCTTAGATAATTTGAAATTATTTCAATAGCAACTTTATAGCCAAAGCTATACAATGAGAACTTTTTCGACTTGAAGCCTTACATTATTTTATTTTAAGAAATAAATTTAGCAAAAATAAAATGTTTTTCAGCTCGCCGATGTTTTTTAATTTGAAGTTTGGCTTTTCTATGCTCTACGCACAGAAAATATATAAAAATCAAAAAAGTTATGCCCACAAAAAGAGTATTTTTTTTACCCTATTCGAAGAGAAATAATCTAAATAAAAACTTACAATTCTGAATTCTGAGGATCGGTCACAAAGAATTTTTTCAAGAATTTGCTTTCATTTAAAGTTAAGCTTTTCTCTACTCTACACACAGAAAACAATTTCATTTGTAAGAACTAAATTTGTTAGCAATCACAAATTGAGTTGTGGTAAATGAAATTTTTGGTTGTAGCAGCCAGAATTCGGCAATATATTCGTAGTAAAAAATTTAGTTCCCTTAAATTTATTTCTAGCTGAAACACCGCCTTCAACTGTTTCAATTTCAAAATTAGATAAAATTTTTGATTGGTAATAAATTTAGTTATCACAATCGAAGTATTAGAATTAAATTGTTAATTGTTGTTGTTGTTGTTATTGCCATTGTCGATTAAGTAACAATAAATTATTAAAATTGTGGGTTTTTATTGTTAAACTCTATTTCTCATTTGAGGTTATCTGTGCTATTGTGGACAAGTTTGCATACAATATCTGAATGGAAGTCAGGTTATTTGCATGGATTTTACACACAGAAAACAATTTCGGTTGTGAGAACTAAATTTGTTTCCATTCAAAAATTCAGTTGACAATAGAAATTTGATGTTACAGCTCAAAATATATTTAACAGAACTAATTTTTGACCTGTATTATCGAATTCTAGTTGCTACAACTGAAAAATTTGATTATCACAAATGAATTTTTGAATGGAATGTGTATAAAACAAAATAATATCACCTGTGCTCTAACAAAAACGTGTTTTAGAAAACGCTTTCTGTTTTAAAAACGAAAAATTTATGAAGACATGTTTTTTCAAAGAATATGAATATAAAAGTTTTAGTGTGTAAGTCAACATTAGATACAGAATACACAAAATTTAATCAGTTTTTTAAGTTGGTGTTTTTTTTTATTAAAAAAAGGTAAATTGAATATTTAATTTGAATTGGGCATCATTTTATTTTTAATTTTTAGTTTAGTCCAAAATTCATTACTTTGGTTCAGTTCAAGCTTGCAATTTTGCAATTTCAAATCGTTAAGCCTTTCGCCTTTTTCAGAACATGTGCTCGAACATCAATTTACAAGACAATAAAAAGTTAAAAAATGAAAAGGTGTTAAATCTACATTTAACTAAAATTAATAAATTTTGTGCTTTTAAGTTTCAAAATAAAAAGAAAAATTTAAGCATTAATGGAACACTCTAGTTTAACACTTTTTGAGTAGCAAAGATTTTTCAGTGTGCTTGGGTTGGTTTGGTTTCTATTATAAACAACCAATATGAGTTGGAATTTTACTCACATTCACTCATACGATTTACTCTTGCTAAATTATAAGTAACTAGCAGTTGTAGTAGTAGTAGTGGTAGTGGCAGTGCTCTACTCTAGCAGTAGTAGTAGTTCTTGTTGTTGTTATTTTGTTTGCAGTTGTAAAGCATACATAATAGTTTGTGGTAGTTATTTGTCTGCATTTTGTTGATAGTTAGGATTATATTGTGTAAATTTATGCCTACCAAAGCAAGTATTGGTTCTAAGTGTCCACATAAATGTTTTCTTTTTGTCTTGTTGTTTTCATCTCTTGATCTGCATGTAAAGTAAACTTCATTTTTCTTGTTTGTTTATTTGCAGGTTAAAAAAATAATGAATAATTGTGCTTTCGTTTTAGTTATACAGGTCTAAAGAAGGAAAATATGCAAAAAAATATTGTGTATTAGTTTATGTTTATGAATTTGAAAGATTTAAATATACTGAAAGAATAGTTTATTATTTTTCTACCAATGACAACGTGTCATGAGGCTAATGACAACATTTCACTAAAGTAACGAAATATTTCATTAATTTAGTGAAATATTTCATTGTTTTAATGAAATATTTTATTAAAAGAATTAAATTTTTCATTAAAATAATGAAATACTTCATTAAAAGAATTAAATTTTTTATTACAATATTAAAATATTTAACGAAATAAATAAAATTTTTCATTAAATGAATAAACTATATTTTATTCTAACGAAAAAATGTCTGTCAGTCAGATAATATCGTAATGAAATTAAACATTTTGTTGAAATAAGTTGGTTTAATTTGTTTGCTTTAAAAAATTTAATAAAATGTAAAAATAATCTAAAGAATTTTTAAAACTTTTTTTATGTATTGACAGCTCACTTACCTTTCAATGAGTGAACAGAAGAGTCTCTCGAAAGTCGTGCCTTATAAGAATCTAATAGCGCCCATATATACACAAATTTAATTAAATTTTGGTGCAAAAGTCTGGCAGCTTATTTGCGTTTGCGTAGTGAATGCGCCTGTGTTTATATTATTTTTAAAATTATAGTTATATGACCTGATAATATAACAGTAATGTGGCATACCCTTCAAATGACTATATATTAACGTATTCAACCAATGTAAATATTGTAGACGTATTAACGTAACTAGTGCAAACCTTGAAAAGAAAAGAGCAAAAAAAAAAACACAATGGAAATTATTTTTTATAGAGTATTATTATTATTATTATTAATATTTAATATTAAAAATTACTCTTAAGATTAAATTTGTTAACGAGCACTAGTAACTATAAAATATTTTTTTTTACTTGTTAAAAAAAAAGTGTTAATATTTTTACCACGAAAATCTTGTTTGATAAATTTTATCCGAGAAATATGATTTGGCTTTGTGTTATAACCAAATCCAATAATTGCTATCGTCTATTTAATAAAATATTTAAAGTTTTTCAGCCAATGTAAAAATTTTTGAATTTAAGATTTATTTATATTTTTAAATAAATAAAATAAAATTTCTGAATAAGCATAATAGTAATAGCAATGGAAAAAATATATTAGGCCTTGAGAAAACATGTTAGCCGATAAAGTTCTCAGCTTTATTTAATTTTATTTTAGACATGCCGCCACGTAAACCAACTATCCATAGTAATGATATTTCAATTCATGGTGCCTGAGGGCTCTTATTGAAATGCCAGAGTCTTCTAAGACATCTTATCGATATCTTTTAATTTAATTTAAATTTTTAGAGTTTTTTTTTTTAATTTGAAAATTTTAATAAAAGCTCTTTGATATCAAATACGATAATTTTGGCTTTACTTGTAAATACTCTGCTTATAAAAAAATTAGTTAAAAAATTATTATTGTATTCATTATTAATATGTTGTGTGTATAGCTTTTTTGTATTAGAATTTTTTTTAATTTGCAGCATTTTTTGTTTAGTTCAGTTTGTATAACTTTTCCGAAACTAATCATATTTATCGTTCTATTTATCAATTTGATAACTATTTTAATATTTTAAATTTAAATATAGTTCTTTTTTTAATTTTAATTAAATTAAATTATTTCCTATCAAAAATTCAATTGTGATAATCAAATTTTTTAGTTGCAGCAGCCATAATTCGATACTACAGTTCAAAATTTAATTTTATTAAAAATATTTCTGGTTGTAAAAGCAATTTTTTATTGTCGACTATCATAACTAAATATTTGATTGGAAATAAATTTAGTTCTCACAACCGAAGTTGTTTTCTCAATGCAGATACTGGTTTGATACAACGAATATTTTCAGAAAAATCCGTTTGTCGCATTGGAATTTTTTGTGTTAACACTTGCGATAATTTGTTTCGTTTTTATTCAATTTTTGAATTTTTCATGTTTCTCGCTTGTCTAAAGAAAACTTTAGGTTCTTGAAAGCAATATAATCTTTAATCTTCCGACTGACAAGCTAGCAATCACTCTGCTTGAAAATTAGTTTACTGAGGGTTTTTCAAATTGCTTTTAGGCTCGTATTACAAGTTTCGATAGTTAAATTTAGAATTTTTTGGAGCACAATAACCGGTGTTTGGCTAAAACTTTGGAACTAAATTTTGGTGGATAGTTAAGGACACACTATCCGATATTTATAATAGCTTATTAAAATTGTTAAATTAAAGTCCAACCAAAGGCTTGATATTTGACTTTAAATATCGGTAACTTGTAATAATGATCCTTACACTTTTCAACTTTTCAAGGACTTTGTATTTCAGTAAGTAAATAAGCTAAGGTTTCAAGCTAAGTAATGACTTCAATCAACTGATTTACATCTTAGAACAGAATTATTTTGTATTTGCAGGTTAATAATATCAAATAATTTATTTGAAGACTTTTTCTCATTATCCTCTTATTCTTCGTCCTAAAAACATCTAAAGTACTTATATGATGAAAAATCATTTTGCACGCGAACAAGAGGAATTAATGTGCCCCATGCAACCTAAGCTAACATAACCTACTTGACGACTTACTTCTGCTGTTGTTGTTCACTTATATTATTATTGAAAAAGGGTTTGGTGTTGCTGTTTTAGATTTAATTAAATTAAAAGTGCTTATATTCTAATGAACTCTAAATTAAACGCTATATTTTACATACTTCGAATAATGGTAGAATTTTAGAATTTTCTTTTTCTAATTTAAATGCAAACTGCTAAAGTTAAACAATCAGTTTCCTCGAAACATTAAAAAAAAGTTTAAGCCACGTAAAATGTTTTGTAAATGCAGACATGAGATAAAATCAACTGTTAAGAAAATAAAAATAAAGTTTATAACTCTTGAAAATATTTTGTAAAATATGCTTCCTCTATTGGATTTTATATATACGAGTACCTTAACTGAGTGTGTATGTGTTTTCCTTTTTTTTTTTACTACTTCTACTGTTGTTATTTCAATTCTTTACAAATAAACAAGATTATTTTGCATTTCCTCGTTAGTCTGACATTGTGTATCTGTGCATCAATACCTACAAACACACCCACTTTAACAAAACAGTTATGGAAGATATGGAAGGAAAGCTTTTTACACATCTACAGACCGACATTAAGATATTATTTGGATTTATACTTCAACATAATGTCAATATAAATTAAAATATCTTATGCAGTAAAAATACAAAAAAAAAAAAAAAAAATTATAAAAAAAAAAAAAAAAATAAATACAATTTGCACAAGCAAGAAAGCCAAGGTGGAATAAAAATAAAAGGATTTGTTCATTTTTACAAGGTTTTATTTGTATAAAACCTTACACACGCACACATATTCCATACTTATGTAATTGCAGAGCAACAACAATAATAACAAAACAATACAATAATAACAGCATATACATTACAGACTGCAAAAAATAAAAATAAAAGCAAATTCGATTTTATTTTTACTCTATCTTCAATTTACCTTAATTTACAGATACAAATATTTGGTTATAATTCTCAATTATACAACAATTTTTCGGATGCATTAAACAGAGCTCAGGGTATAGTTGGTGTCTCGATACTACTGCAGGTAATTAATATGCCAATATTGCAAAAACAAAAACAATTAAGCAACATTTATTGAAATTTATTTCTTAAAATTTTATTCATTACAGTTGGGCGATTTATCAAATCCAGAACTACGCATGTTAACAGACTCTTTGGATCGCATACGTTATGGTGGCGATGAGGCGTTTGTTAAGCGTTTATCCATACGTGGCTTACTACCGGATACAGATCACTATATGACATATGATGGTTCAACTACTGCACCCGCCTGCCATGAAACTGTCACATGGATGGTTTTAAATAAACCAATTTACATTACAAAGCAACAGGTGAATCTTTTAAATAAATTTATTTATTCACAATCTGAGTAAAAAAAGAAAAGAAGTTGAAATTTTTTGAACAATCATATTAAAAAACATACAAACAACAATTTTGGTTGTGATAACTAAATTTCTTACCAAACAAAATTTTTGTGGTGATAATCAGAATCCAACAACACTGTAAAAAACTTAGTCTTCTTAAATTTATTTTGATTTAAAATACCATTTTACAACTCTTGCACTTAAAAAATTCAATTATTACAACTGAATTTTTGAGTGATAAGAAATTTAATTCTCACAACCAAAGTTTTTTCGTTAGTGTGGAGACTGGCTTGGATTTTACATCTAAATATTCTTAAAAAATTTGAATTTAATTTATTGTCAGTCATGAAATAAGCTGTAACTGACAGAATATTAGTAAACTAAAATTCATTATAAATGAAAATAAATTATTCTATTAAAAGTAAAATTAGTTATTGAAAAATGGTTTTTTTCTTCTGTACAGAAGTTAAATTTTTAATTAATATGGGCTGCTAGATATTCAACCATTACAATATCTGTGTCACTATGGAAAAGCCACTTATGTCTTATTAAATTATTTTGAAAGAATATAAACTTAAATAAAGGGTGTCCCAACAAGAACGCAAGACTTAAATTTTAAATAAATGACTGATGCAGCAATTGAATTGTTTCTCTGGCTGTATGACATATGGCGCCGTCTTTTTGAAACCACAAGCCGTCCACATTCATTTCTTCAATTCTAGGCCTGACTCATTTTCATAAAAAAAGGTCCAATGATTCCTGCAGCCCAAAAACCACACCACACATTGACACGTTGAGGATGAATTTGCTTCTCGTTAATTACTCGATGATATTCCTCACCCCAAATGCGACAATTCTGCCTATTAACGAAGCCATCAAGATGGAAATGGGCCTCGTCACTGAAGATGATTTTATAGTCAAAATCAGCATTTTCATGTTGTCTCTCCAATACCCAATTAGCGAACTCCCTTTGCTGTCCATGGTCATTTTTTACTAACCGCGTACCTTCTACTAGCAAACAGTAATAATTGTTCAAATGTCAAACAATGACACTTCGAATGGCGCCAAATTTAAATCTTGCGTTCTTGTTCGGACACCCTTTATTTTTCTTATAAAATTACTTCGATTTTAGCAAAAGGTATTGTTTTTATTGCCATATCGTTTTTTGGGAAACATATCGCCTCATCATCTTTGAAGCACAATAAAGAAGTTATTGGGTTAATTGTGGCAGCAAGTCAACTTTTTCTTAAGTTGAATTAAGTGATTTCCTTATTAGCATGGGAATTGAAAAAATTTCTTCTTATAAAAAGTTGTTAAAGCCAACAATTCATTTAAAATGAATTGAACATCAGATTCAGATTCATGTTCTTATGTAAACTATATAAATGAGTTATTATAAAAATAGATTGTTTATTTTGCTGAATCATTTAAATTTCAAATTTTTTTAAGACAAAAACGTCGTTTCTTTCCTATAACTTACATAACTCTTGTGACTTTCGTTCACCGTACCTTTTTTCATACGCACGGAATGAAGAGATTATAATTTGTTTTTGTTTTAAAATCAGTTTTTAAGTCAGCTTAGTAAAACAAAACAGTACAATATAAACCTAAAAAATCAAAAACGTTTCTTTTTAAATAATGAAGGGTACCAATAGTTTGATTTAATGAATTGTTAGTTTGAACTAAAGAGTGATTTTTTTGCTATTATCTTTTTGGCAACACTAGTTTTGACAGCTCACGCACGTTTTGTATCTTGTGTCACTGTCAAACATCTTCAGTTTGGTCTATAATTTAATCATGAATCGTCTTACAAACGAACAACGCTTGCAAATTATTGAATTTTATTACCAAAATGCGTGCTCTGTTAAGAAAGTTCATCGCGCGCTTCTTCCATTTTATGGTCATTTTAATCGACCTACTGAGGCTTCTATTCGGGCTATTGTAACAAAATTTCGCACCAAATTTACATTGTTGGACATTAAACCACCAACACGCTTACGTAGAGTGCGAACTGAAGAAAATATCGCAGCCGTATCGGCCAGTGTTGGTGATGACCGTGAATTATCGATTCGGCGCCGTTCGCAGCAATTGGGCCTCTGTTACTCCACTACGTAGAAAATTTTGCGGAAGGATTTGGGTGTGAAGCCTTATAAGATACAACTGGTGCAAGAATTGAAGCCAAACGACCTATCACAACGCCAAATTTTTGGTGAATGGGCTCTTGAAAAGTTAGATGAAGATCCACTTTTTTATCGAAGAATTGTGTTCAGCGACGAGGCTCATTTCTGGTTGAGTGGATACGTGAACAAGCAAAACTGCCGTATTTGGAGTGAAGAGCAGCCAGAAGCATTGCAAGAGCTACCAATGCATCCACAAAAAACAACCGTTTGGTGCGGATTATGGGCTGGCGGCATCATTGGGCCGTATTTCTTCAAAGATGATGCGAATCACAACGTTACTGTGAATGGTGAGCGCTACCGTGCGATGATAACAAACTTTTTTTTGCCCAAAATGGAAGAGCTTGACTTGCATGACATGTGGTTTCAACAAGACGGTGCCACATGCCACACAGCACGCGAAACAATGGACCAATTGAGAGGCGAGTTCGGTGAACAGTTTATTTCACGCTTGGGACCAGTCAATTGGCCGCCCAGATCGTGCGATTTAACGCCTCTAGACTATTTTTTGTGGGGCTATGTTAAGGCTAATGTCTATAGGGACAAGCCCGTTTCGATTGACGCACTGGAAGCCAACATTGCCAACATTATTCATGAGATACCGGCCGAAATGTTGGAAAGAGTATGCCAAAATTGGACTAAGCGGATGGACCATTTGAGGCGCAGCCGCGGCCAACATTTGCATGAAATAATCTTCAAACATTAAATTATATCGACCCAACTATCGATCCAAATAAATATTTCATGCATTGTTCTGAATTTTATGTGTTTTTTTTTTTAAATTTCCGATAGTTCTTATAAAATCACCTTTTACAAGGTACATAAACTTCACTATTGCAGTTTAAATTTTGATGTCATTTATTTTGCGTTACATATATTATTTCTGGTCTACTTATGAAAACGTGTTCAGAATAATTTCTTAGAAAGGTAGAATTTCATTATAATACAAACAAAAGAGAAAGAAATTCGAAAGTACTGCATGACATGATCTCAGTCTTCAATTAATCTTGATGGGTTGTAACAAATTATAAAATAAAAACTTATAGCCCAGTATTGTTTGTGTTTATCTTTTCACAAGAAAAGATAATATCCTATTCTGTGTTATACACATTAGTATGCGCTGTTTACAAGAAACGAACAGCTTAATCGTGAAAAAAATATGTATGAAAAACACAAAATTTTTAAAATATAAAATTTTTGTATTTTTCATAAACATTAAATTCATTTCATAAAACTTTGGTTATATGTTACAGTGTGAACCAATCAAAATAAAAGTGAAGGAGCTTATCCACCAAGCATCAGATTAGGGCATTCGATAGGGCTTAAAATTTCCTTTGAATTACTTTGAAATTTCATTCAATAACGATTTGACTTCAGTTTTGAGAATCCTAAATACTTAAAAATTTACAAAATTTAGTAAAAATGTGACTCATCAGACGAAGTTTTACTTAAAAATTTAATTTCTGTATGTTTATACTTTTCACAAGCACCTTCCAACAGCGTTGTTAGTAGCTAGAAAAAAATAAAGTGGCCTTAAAAAAGTGCTAGGAAAAGCTAAATCACGTAAAAAAAAGTTAAAAATCTACAGTTTAAAATTCAAAATTATGATTTTTCTAAAAAAAACCAAAAAAACATAAAATATCAAGAAGGAAAGAAAATAAGGTCGTTTTTCACTTGGATTTAAATACTTATAAGCGAATTCAATTATTTTTTAATTTTAATTTTTTTAAATTTCAATGTGATTTCTATTCTGATAGCGAGCAACCTCAGTTAAAATGCGGTTCTTTTGAAAGGTAAAAGCCAAATATTTTTCCTCACTTTTTCCTTTCGGCCAATTTATGTAAATATCAAAGTTTTATGGATCATATTTAGTTAATTTGGTTTATATTTTGCAAACCAAAGGAAATGTAAAAATTTTTTTATGCCAACAATGCGACTTTTTTTTTAAAAATTTTAAAGTTGTAGCAACTTAATTCAACATTATGCAATTCAATTCAAGTTTAAAGTTTACAGTACAAACCTTTTTGCGTGCAGGAATTTTCTTTAGCCTTAGTCAATTTATGTATGATTTGTCTTAATTGTTCCAAAAAAGAGTATTTAAAGCTATTTTGAAAAACAAAAATATGGAAAAAGTTAGAGGCTAGAGCGAGAAAAAAAGGCTAAATCTAGCTTTAAAAGGGCTAAAATTGCAACGCTGCTTACTATTAATGAAGGTTCTTGAGCTTTAATTTTTCTGAACTTCGCATTTTTAAATCGGC
Source organism: Thelaira solivaga (assembly GCA_947397855.1). Lineage (NCBI taxonomy): Eukaryota > Metazoa > Arthropoda > Insecta > Diptera > Tachinidae > Thelaira > Thelaira solivaga. The sequence goes on along the minus strand of OX377612.1, from coordinate 21,918,873 downwards.
AAGCAGCAGACCGATAGTATACTTTTTAGAAGAGAACATTCCAGATGGAGAGACGTGCAATACAACGACGATGATCTGGCCTAGGCTAGATAGCAATCGAAGAAACGATTTATTTGAACTGCAAAGAGCTCAGCTGAAAAATATGATGGCAGTAGTAACAAGAGACTGCAATTTTGGCAACCATGCTAAGAGAATGAGTTTGCCATCAAACGACTACTGTAGAAGTTGTTAAGACGAGTAATAGGAAGAGACTATGGAACAGCTTTTCTGTCGGTGTCCTGCCCTGGAGGAGCGGCGCATTCTCCACTTTTGAAAGCGCTGTACTGTCGACTATAAAGATCGACATGCTTCGTTAGAAGTAGCAATTGGCTTAAGTGACGAACTCATCTTTTCTATCTATCTTCTTATTTATTTCGCGTCCTTTCACTCTTTTATGTCTAGTAATATCCTTCTTCATTTCCTCCAGAATCCAGCTTCTGTTTTTCTTATTTGGGCGCCGTGTGTAACCTCACCTAACCTTTACCAAATTCTTCAGTTGTAGGGCAATACAAAATTGCTACAAATTGAGCGCACTTCAGTATCGTTTTTTAGTTAACTGACATGCCCCAAATCTGATTTGTTTACACTTCTAAATTGTTTAGAATCAAAGTGAAGCTTATCAAAACGTGATGAATATTTTTATTTCAATTTAAAACTTTTTCAACATTTCTTTTCAATTTTCATTAATTTTGTTTCTCTTTTTTCCTAAATAAATTTATTATTTTAGCTCATTCTGTGTGCCGTATGTAGAAACATTTGTTTTTGTTTATGTCTGTTACCTGTCTTGTTATTAATAATATCTTGATGCCATTTGCTGCCTTACACTATTTATTATTTCATTTGAATTTTTATAGTTTTTTTCTTTTTTTTCTCAATTTTGCAGACATTTTTTTGCACTGCCTCCCCTCATGCTTTACATATTTTCTAAGTGAATGTTATGCATTGTGTGTATATTTTTTCATTTCCAAGTATTGCATGCTTTAACTCGTGTACTTTTTTTGTGACATTCTATTAGAGTGGTTCTATTATATTTCATTGTAATGGCTGTTATTCTTTAAACATGAATACTCACCAGGTTTTTGTTGGCGATTACTGTTTACTCTTTATTTTCATTTTTAAGTGGGAGTGTTGTTTAGCTTTTTGCTGCCAACTGAACAAGCATTGCTACTAGCAAAACAAGCAAAAGCTTGAAGGTTTGCCGCATTACTCTTATTGTATTCACATACTCTTTGTTTTTTTATATTTTATTATTTTTATTTATTTATTTATTCATGATTTCAGTGCATTGACAGTCATGGTTTTGCAATGCTAAAAGTCAAGGGATAGACATTAAAAGAAACTTAGAAATATTATTTATTATCTCATATGTTCTGATAAATAATTTTTGTTTGGAGTAACAGAAAAAAATAAAATTTAAGGCTTCTAATACGACTAACGTTGCTTTTCACAATTAATAAAATTTTTTATACAAATTAATATGTAAATAATTTTTGATTTAACAAATTAAATGAAAAGTTCACTATTAAAACATTAAAAAAAAAATAAAGTTTTAACTAAATTTCTAAAAATTTAATAAATATAAAAATCAATATTTTGCTTAACGTCCACTTTTAAATTAATTTCGATTTAAAGCTAACAAATTAATGCTATGAAACTATTTTTATCTCTTCTGCATTGAGTGTTTAATAACGATTAAACAATTTTATGCTCAATAAACTTAATTTCAATTATTCAATACAAAATAAACGCTAAAATATACAATGACTAACACTAACATACGTTCTTAAATAGTTCTGAATACAAAATCAAAATTTCAAGCACAGTGGAGCACGCACATTTTTTTTTAGTTATAAATTTTCAAAAAGAAGAATAATAATAATTAGAACTCAGGTCATATTTTATTTTAAATAACAAACGACTGAGGCTTAAAAGCCGCTTACAGTATCAGATAATTTTTTGTAACGTTTAAAATTATGAAACCGTTTGAACAACTTAATTATGACATTCCAATGCTTTTAAAGAAAAAATATAATTTTTGACCACCCAGCGTATAAGTATTTATTACTCATACGTATCAAGTACCAAACAAAATATCACAAGACAAAAAATGAGTTTCGATGTATTGTTCACACAAAATGAAGCCGCTTTATAAAAGCATTTTACTGCCATCACTTAAATTTAAAAATTAAAAATAAAAACTATTCACCGTTGCTTATTAAAAATAATTTTGCGAGTAGCAGATTATTTGTAAGCTTGGTTCGCCAAGGAAAATTAAAATAGAAAAAATATTTTGCAATGATTGCAAAAAAGCTGGAATTTACAAAAACGACTGTAACTAAACTTTTGCACAGATATAACCAAATCTTAACTACAGATTGTAAACACAAAGAACAGAAAAAGGTTGCTAAAAGAAACCCAGAGCATATAAAATATATAATGCACTCAATGCAACTGAAAAAGACAACACAAGCTTAAATACCGCAAGAATAAAAATGGTTGGTGGCTGCAGTAACTATCGGGCAATAACAATATTCAAATGGAAGTGAATAGCAGACTAGTATTGCAATTAAAGGGACACGCATTCTTTGCGATAGAGTATTAACAAAATTCAACGACTGCCTTATTATGAAACCCTTGTTAAAATTAACTTAAAATAGCTGCCAGTCGAAATTTTTATGTTCCAGTAAAACATGGAGATGCCGATTTAAAATAAAAATATACAAAAATGGATAAATTTGGTGAAGACAACCTGATTTGGCAAGCAATTTGCAGTTGTGTTTTAAAAAGAATGACAATTATCGTCTCTTGACAATGACAGTAGAAATTTATATAAAAAAAATAAAATTTTGGTCTAATTTAGCGTTTTGTTATTATTCAAAAACAGCGTTTTTGTGATATCAAAGACATCAGTTTGCTATAGTGGAAAAAAATATGAACCCTCTTAACTGCTTACAGCTTTGGCCAATTGAATTATACTGAACTATTATCAAATCTAAATTAAAGAAAAGTGGTACTGATACTCGTAGCGCTAAAAATATATTCATATCAGAATTGGGCAAAAACCCCAAAATTAATGTGGGAACACTGACCGAACCGACTGAACTGACGAAACATACTTGAAAAGGCAACGCTGACTGACTGAACATACTCAGAAGACAACTCGTTAACTGTAAAAAAAGGACAAGCATTCAGTCAGTGACAAGCAGTGAAAAGAAAAGCATTAACTTTTATTTTGTATATACACTGTGAAAGAAGTATGTATAAAATAAAAAAAAAAATCCATTAAAAGAGAAAACGAATTGTATTTTTTTTTATTATTTCTGAAAAAGCAATAAATAAATAACTATAACTTTATGCATAATAGTTTCTTGGTAGGGTTTTCTTTTAATTATATATTAAATTTCTTATGCGGCTTTATTTTGTGTGAACAATGCTTTAGTTAGAAACAGCGTCGGTTTTAAAGCGGCAAAAGGGATATAAAAAAAAACAATTTTTATCATATTTCTTTCATGAAGTTAATCAATGTGTGCATTGTATATCTCATTCACCCCCGGGGTGTGTCTTCTCGGTGAAATTCCACCTTGATGTATCACTACCGGGGAGTATAGGTGCGCCAGCACCTGGAACTGCCATGGGTTTGAATCTGGCAGAAGGAAACCCGAGGGTTTACCTAAAGGATACCTTCGGGGTCCGACCAGTGACTCTCAACACTGGTACCACGGGAGCCGGTAGCCCCACAGAGGAAGCACTAATGTCCGAGCAATGATTTAAGAGCTGATGCTCACGAATGGTTGAACAATGAGTGCTCGAAGTCTGTGAACCGAACTTTGTTCCAACCCCACGGGGCTTAATGGATGATGTTCTGGGGACAACATCCCTGGTTCGTTGTTCGGTCAGTGGACTTCGTGCACACCCAAATGCTCGGACAGCGGAATCTGTGACCGGTTATTGGTGAGGTCCCCTTCGGGGGTTCACGTGGTGGCTGTGGTTGAAAAGAAAAGGTACGGTGGAAACGGAGTTCATTTCACCTTTGGCAGGGTGGCATGTTCTTCGATGTGCTGTTTCATAGAAACAGATGTCACTTGGCACGGGTTTTGGATAGGCCCAACTCCCTTAACAATGGAGAAATACACACAATTTGCTACCTGTGTCCTTTATTGGTCACAAGGGCTATAGTGGTAGGCATGAATACCACTCGTGGTTTGACCACGATGAGATTCGGCCCTAGCGGCAGGTGCTCACCTAAATCATCCACATGCATTGTATATCTCATATGCAGGAAAATTTTAACAATTTAAAAACAACGAACATTAATTTTAATAAAAATTATAAAGAAGCTTGAAACGTTTAAAAACAATTTTTTTAAGAAGATATTTTTTTCTCTAATAACACATCTTACTTGTCTTTATAACTCTATACAATAAGCACTTCCTTACTAGATACTTTAAAAGAAAAAAAACTTTATTTATTTTAATAGAAACAAAATTATAAAAATAGTCTTTTCCCACTGTACTTTCTGAAGCATAAAATAAAAGGAAAAAGCATGTGTATGTATGAACTTGTTGTCTAAAAGTATTAAAGCAATAAATAAGATAATGATATCAGACTAAACGCTGTACAACTACTTTACACAACACATACGAGTACAGCGTATAATAAACACTTTGATACATAAAGTGTAGATGATGATGGCAGCCAACGAGATAAGCCCAGCATGATGTATGAAGGATACTTAATTGAAGGAAGTGTAGTAGTCAACAACACTTAATCTACTTAAACTGTTTATCAATTGATATTTTGAAGAGGCAATGCTTTATAAAACGGTTTTTAATATTTATTTCCATGAAAAACAGTTGCTATAAATAGTACAGCATCCTTAAGCAAAAGAGTGCATCTATTATACATTATACAAAATCTATTAAATAAGAATAAATTTATTCTATACTAGTATGGTAATAGATAATTTTGTTATGTAAGCAAAAAGAAAAATTAATGGTTCTATTTTCTTTACATTTTGTTATCTCACATTAGATATTTTATATTCAAATGATTAAATTGACTGGATTAAAATTAAAGAGTTAAGAGTTTCTATTTTTTAAATTTTTTCTTTTAATTCTAGAAATTCATTTATATTAATAGGAAAGCCTTTTCTAAGAAAAACTTTAAATGTTGCATTTAAAAAGAAAATGGGTTTTCAGTTAGGAGAATGATGTCAGTTGTCAACTTAAATTAAAACGAAATCATAATAAAAATATTCTCATATCTTAGCTTATTCCTGATAAATCCATTTACTCTAATTTTTAATATAAAAAGTATTTTTCAGTTTATTACTTAAAATTTTCTCTATGACTTTTTCAAAACTAGGAAATTTTAAACTTCATCGGCTGTAATTTCTAAAGTATAGGCAGTTAATATTACGTTTTGGGTTAAGCTAAAGAAGGATAATAGCACAAAAACATCTTCATTTAGGAAATTGATAAAAAAAGTTTGACTGCCTTGTTAACGCAACTAACTAAATAACTTTCTTATTGTGGCTCAAGCAGATTATGGCACTAAAAACAATAACTTTTGCTGGAATCAACATATCTTCATAAGAACTTCTAAGTTGTAGTCCTCTCAAATGACTTAATAAGTCATAAACGGTTTTCAAATATTGCCTCAGTTATACTTAACTGAAGGATAATAATAATTTTATAAAATATAAATTTACCATGTCTCTATATTCAATTGAAAAATGTTCATGCGCTTAAATAGGCTATTATTTTTTATTTATTTATTTTTTGTTTCCAAATTTTTATTACAATTTCAGCTATTAAAGAGCCTTCTTCTAATAATTTTTCGCTACAAAGTTAACTTTTGAAACTTGTTAAAACTTTACTTGTTTAAAAAAAAAATGAATACATTCACTTACACTCATACAGGAAACAATTGCCGGCATTACTTCCGGTTGGCTAAATGCAAACCCAAACTATAGCTTTTAAAATATTGGTGTGTCTGTGTAAAATATCATCACTGCAAGAGTCATACCAATACCATTACCACTACCACAAATACATAAAACTGCCAAGACATTCAAAGTATTATATATCTATGCTGGTATTTATATATGAGTGTGTGTGTGTATACAAATACTGTGGTAGTACACAGTGTTGTTAGCAAAGTTCTTTTTTTATATCTTTTGGTTTATAAAATTATCAACCGTGTCGTCGTCGTCTGTATCATCACGCTATCGTTTCGTTATGCTGTAACTTCCTGCCTGCATCAGAGTTAAGCTTTAATTGCAATTTCTGGTGTTCCAAACATATAATCATGTACATCTTCATACATACAATGTAGTTAAAATACGAGTATCTACTTGTGTTGCTTTAAATTCTTTACTTTTTTACATTAAAAAAAAAATAAATTTTTACTCCAAAGGTGTGTAGTTATTTAAATAAATACACTGTTTCACTGCTAAATTTTATTATTTTATTTTTTTAACTTTACCAAGCCATAAAAAATATATAATTTTTAATCTGAGTATATGTGAGTTTATAAGTTTTAATTTAAATAAGAAATAATAATGCAAGTATCTTTTACTCACAAGCAAAAATGTGAAAAAGAAGCCAAATTTGAATTATTGCATGTTATCGTGTGTGAATTATCTGTAGCACTTAGACACGCTCACGTAATATTTATAAAAAAATTTTTAGTTTTCTTTTTTTTTTGCTTTTAGCTTAGCAGAAAAATTATTTTTAAGCTCATGGACAAATTCTAACTCTTAAATTTATTTTAATTTTAAATCTTTAAAATAATCAAAAAAAAATATATATATTTTTGTTAATTGAATTTAAAATAAGTTTTAAATTGTAAAAAATTTTATATTCAATTAAGGAAAAAATTCTAAAAAAGTTAAACTCCTTTAGCAGCCCACACAGGACAGTGGCATTCACTTGTAAACAAGTGATTGATTAAGCTCGAAGCACACAACAGTATTCATTTCATTAAAGAAAAATTAGTGAGTAACAAAATATTTTCTTCTATCAGTGCTGTTCTGTATTCCAAATCCGAATATTTTATTCGGAATTGAATAATTCAGCACTTCATAACTAATCTGTGGTCCATTTTAAGATTTTAAAAATTTTATTTTTGCTTTATTTTGGGTCCGAAATTATTGGTTTAATAAGAAGAAAAAATTCAATTCCACATTTTTTCAAATACAAGTGGAATACAAAACATGCACGTATGAATTGTAAAAGAATTGAAAATCAATAAAAAAGCTTGTTTAGATGAAGCAATGGCTTGATTTTCAATAACTAATGCTTATAATGCCAATACGAAACAGAGAAGGAGGCTCACTTGGGTTCTCTGATGTGATATCACATCAGGGTGGGAAGTTTTTCTGCTTCTTGAGTATGTTGAGCAACAATAAATTAACAACAAGCTCAGATAATCCGTAAAAATTCGAATCGGATAATCTGTTTTAAGCGTAACAGGAGCTCTACACCACCTTTAGAATTATTCTCAATACATACTCCCCTACGCTTCTTGTACAAATTTAGTATTTCTGTTATTTTGGAACTTGCCAAGTCTGGGAGTCTCAAGTAAAATGGATAGAATACTGGACTTTTGCAGGCAAGTTTATGTGTTCCTTTTTGAGAAACTGTATTGTAATAGATTTAGATAGACAGTTAAATGCAGAAATTATTGAGCGAGACCACTGGTGGTACCAGAATGTTTATTCAATAACTTAAAACAAATTTGCAAGCTTTTTCCTTTAGAACTCGATGCTTTGTCCTAAAGAATTTAATTATTCTTATGTAGTTACCGATATTTGAAGTGTATGTGAGCAACGAAATGACAGATTAATTGACGTGGAGACCCCTTTTATTGCCCTAGAATCCTTTTAAGTAATAAATACTATTTTTATGAGTGCCTTGTAATGCAAAGGAGAAAAAGAAAATCTACTGGTTTAAAAGCGAAGAAATAAAAAAAATCCAAATGGAAGCAGGGTATCCAATAACATTATGGGATCCTTTTACTACGCGAATTTGAAAAAAAATAAGCCTGCAAGAATACTGGAGAGCTTTGCGTAGACATGCGGTAGTATAAAACACTAATGCATAGCACACTAAGTTAAAGGTTAACTGGACCTCATCAGAAATGCTTATGTTGTGAAATCACTGTGATTTGTAACTATGAAAGATAATAAAATCACGTAAGTGATTTTTTATGAGCTTTTTGCTTTTGATTGTCCTCAATCACGCGCTTAAATCTCTTTTGCTTTTCTTGCAATAAAATTTGCTCAGAGCAGTAACCGAAAATCACGAAAAATGTAAATAAAAGAAAAAAATTGTTCACACAAAATAAAGGGTATTTTTAAATTAATAAATATTCGATTCCGTTGTGAAAAATAATTAATTTTTTTACAAAAACTAATAAAAAAAATTAAAATTTTGTTAAGGAGTTCAAAGCAAAATGCTTAAAATTCTTCAAGTGTTTTGATATCATATAGCAGTTTTTCGTGATATGAAATCACTTTGAGAAAGAGTGATTTTCAGAACATGGCTGATACTATTAAAGTAAAAAATGGATATTTCATATGTGAGGGATACACACAAGAAGTTAGACAACCAAATGTTTTGATTACTTCTTCAGAAAATATATTTTTTTTAAATTGTTAAATACGATTTTTAAAATTACTCAGTCAAGAAATTTCGATAAAATTTTTTAATGTATACTTTTTATAATTTAGAAAAAAATTTTTTTGTGTGGTTTACAACACAAAGATGAAATGCAGATTAAGACCGGGATGCATAGAATCCATCATGCATTGTACTTTACCTTTTTGAACTGATAACTAGACAGATGTAGAATACAAGTGAACATGGAGCGATGCACTCCCCAAAACCGCAGAATAATCGTATCGGACGATTTTTCGACCAAAATCATAATGAGCTACGAAGTTCATTTCTATGTACGAGTACGTGAACAAGCCAAACTATCGCTTCTGGGGCAAAGAAAATCCACGAGTAATGCACGAAGAGCCATTACACCCACTCAAAGTGGCTGCATGGTGCGCTGTTAAGCTGGAGGAGTCATCGGACTGGTCAAACGACAACAGTGTTAACCGAGTTTTATCGGCCGCAATTGAACGAATTAGGACTGGAGGACATGTGGTTTAAATAGGACGTATATAATAGAAACGGCACACATTTCATTTTCATTTAGAAAAAAAAATGAGAGCCAAACAACATCGGATGACTTCTTTTGGTCCACCTTGTATATTTGTTGATATTCATTGTATCAACCGTCTCTGTCGTTACGTTAAAGTCAATTGAAAAAAGCGAATTTAATGTACGTCATAGATCAAAAACATGTTTTCACATAAAAGCTTTTTTAAAATTTGCTGACATTCTCATAAGATCAAGTTTAGACGAGGAAACATTTGGAATGAAACATCTCGTTTGTAGCCAAATTGGGGGTGGGGAAGAGAACATAAATTCGGTACTAGGCAGTACGCTTTGTTCACATATTCTACGTTGATATGTGTTCTTTTCCTTCCTTGTTTTGTGTGCAAGTAATATTAATAATAATTGAGTGTTGCCGAAAACATGTTCTTCTGTATAACCGCGAAGGGAAAAAACAAAAAAAAAAAAAAAGAATTCTACATGTTTTTCTTCCAAATGTTTCCTCATCTTATTGAAGACTAAGATATATTTTTAAATAAAAGATATGCCAAGAATAAGATGTGGTATAAATAGGAAACAGTGTATTTAGTTTTAATTTTACCATAAAATTTTTATATGTATTTAACTTCTCGGTTTAAAGTAGACTCTTCTGCAACAAAGTGACTGAAATTAACAACTTCTGTGTCATTGTTTTGAAATAGGGAGTGATTCAGCCAGTGACTCACACAATTATACTTGTTATATTTTTTTTCTCTTTTATTCAGGTTCATGTTTACTTTTTTTTTCATTTTCATATTTGGTGAGGTATCATTGAACTTATTAAGTCAGCTTAGTAAGCTTATACATACATTTGAAAACTTTTTTTTTTTCAAATACACATATTCAAACACACACATATACACATTCATGCAAACATAAATATTTTTATAAAAATACATGACGTATACGTAATATAGAAGTATTTACGTATTTAAATATAGGAGTTTGTAAAAATGTTAATACATATTTAGAAATTTGAATATCTCTGCAAGGGTAAACTGAAGTGTCACAGATAATTAACGCTAGCGGGATTTTCTTCATTTACTAATTTCTGTTCTTGCTAAAGTTTTGAAGCATTAGTGTAGGTTGTTGATGATCCCACTAATAATGATGATGATGATTGTGATGACTTTTCTGCCTCTATGGCAGTGTAATAAATTTTTTTTTTTCAATACAAGCAAGCAGAAAAGATAGCATAATTTTAGAATAAAGGATTAATTTCTTATTTAACAACGTGAGTTTTTTTACTATTTATATGATTTACAACATAATTTGAAATGATGCTGTTTAAATTGTTATGATAACTATTTTAAATCAGAGTTTGTAAAGAACAAAACAAAACGTTTACATTCCTTTTGTTTTGTAATTTTTCAGAGTAAAACAAATACAAATTAAAAGTCCTGCAAACATTTACTCTGCTTTATTTTGTATTTTTATTGATATAGAGTAAAAACCAATTCCATATTCGGCAAAAAAATAACAAATTAAGGAAAATAAAAACAAGCTAAAATTAACAGTGCCGAGAGACACATTCACACAAAAGCATAAGCACGAGTGTCTGGTTGCTTAAGTGAGCACACAACATTACGCACATGTTTATCGTTTTCAAAATAAATAAGCAGTAACTAATTCTTTGCAAGAGAAAAATGATTTATTCATTCAAAATATACGTTTCGGCTTTTATTTTGTATTTTGTAGGCAAATGTACGATTGTACTGGTACATAACAAGAATAAGAGACTGTACGCAAAACCAATCGCTTTATTTGTGACTTTTTTGCTGTAAATTGTTTTATACCTTGTGCAAAACGATTTAAATATTTTAAAAATTTTGTAACTTTGTAACAAACTTTTATGGAAAATTTCGCTTCTTTTCGAACTCTATTTTAAATTAATTCTGTTTTAATGCATTTAGTATTTACAACAAAAATATTTTTTATTTATATATTATTTCAGTTACACGCTTTACGTCGTCTGATGCAAGGTAGTCCAGATCATCCAAAAGCTCCTTTAGGTAATAATTACAGACCGCCACAACCTCTATTGCATCGGCCCATACGCACCAATATTGATTTCAAAACAACAAAAACTAATGGTAAATCTGCCTGCCCAACCATGTACAAAGAAGTTTATTATAAAGGTAAGATTACTACAATTACAAAATAAATTTCTAAGCATTTGAAGAGTGGGTGGGTGTTTGTTCTTAAGCAATCGATTGTTTAATGGAAGTCATTTTTTTTATTGTTTTCTTAGAATTGTTTATAAATCTCTTTTGATTAAAATATTCAGACCAGTCCCAGTAAAAGTGCACTTTTTAAATTTAGTTTAAGTTTTTTTTCATGTACAATATGTGACTCTAAAATTTGAAAGCTGTCACATATGTTTATGCCACCTTTTAAATATTAAGCGTTTTATGGAATGGAAAGGGATACAAACTCCCCTTTTTGTTCTCTTTTTTCATAATTTATAAAGATGTAAAACAAGAAGGCAGGTAGCTTGAGGCTGAAAGAATGACTGAAAAAGAATGCTAAAATTGCCGAAATAAAATTGCTGTGCAGACACAGCTGACATTTTCAAATAGAATTTATAAAGAATTGCCCAACTAAACTTGCTGCGTGTGATCCTGGTCTAACTAAGGGTTATTATTGTGATGGACCAAATAGAAATAAAAGTAATTTTTGCCGATGAAGCGCAGTTACATCTAAATGGCTTCATGAATACACAAAATTTTATAATTTGGGCCCCAGAAAACATTCAGGTAATCCAGGAGCAACAAATGCCCCCACAACAAGCATTTATCTGCTGCTGATTTTGGTCAGGCTTTACTTTTTTGAAGATAAAGCCGAAGTTGCAGTAACTGAGTACAGCATTTGATATAGCAACATGATAACGGAGTTTTTGTGGAGTCAGCTGGACGTCATAGATCTATTTTCTGGATGTGGTTTCAGCAAGAAGACGCCCCCTGCCACACAGCGCGTGAACAAATATATTTATTGAAACCTGAAATAAAAATATGCACTCTTTTACTAAGACAACCCTTATATTTATTTACGAAAAGCTTTAGAAATTCGGGCTATTTTTATGGAGCACAATAAATTAATATATTTTTTATAAATTCACAGCTTAACGACAGTAGTAAAACAATCATATTACCGCAATTGGAAGTCTGCTATTATTAAAATAACATTATTTGTATTTTGTTTTTTTGGAATCAAATTACCTTTCCTGATACTTCCATTCGAATTTGTTGAAATTTTAATTAATTAATAAAAATTATTTGAATGTTGTGCGGAATAACTAACTGGTAAAGGTTTTACATTCCTATCGTTGTATCACTTATGATATTAATTACAATTAATGTGAAAAATTATAAATACATTAAACTTGAGCTTGTGGAAGTCAAAAATAATTTTTTTCTTTCGTTTAATTTTAAACAAATACCTTCAGAGAAATGGCTGCCATTAAAACAAACAAACAAACAAACACTCAAATGCATACGTCTGATAATGCATACATTTAATTAACTTTTAATTTGCAATATCGATCTACCGCAATGATTTGCATAAATAAATTTGAAAATTTTTATGGTTTTCATACGCATAATAATAAAATCTAAAAATTATTTTTTATTTTAAAAATATTTCATCAGCAACTAGTTGGAAACAACATTAAAAATGAAACTACTCTTGCGTTGCCCGGTAATGATTAAATTTAATGCAACGTAATGCACACCAATTAATACAGCCACAATGAGCGGGAGGTGAGCCAAAGAGGCGTGAAGAGGTGAAATAAAAATTATTAATGAAATAAATAAAAGCGTGTAACAGGAGCTTCCACTAAACTGTAATGTAATGAAATAAACAGAATCTATAGTTGGTAAATAGAAATTCAAATACATACTTAATAATAAATAACACAAACAAACTATTAAAGTTATATTTGTTAATATACAAATTTAGTTTAAAAAAAAAAATAAAACAGTAAACAAAAACAACTTTTGAAAATATTTAAAAACTATTTAAACAAAAAAACAAAAATAAAAAAAAGTAAGTAACTAGTATTTATATGAATTTAATAGAGACTAATAAATAAAAAAAATAAAAGCATTCACTATAAAAAAAATAGAAAATTAAAAAAAAATATGTAGATACAATTTAAAGTGCTAATGGTACACAAATAACAAATAACAAAATTAGAATATTATTTAAGCGACACATGACAATTAAATAGAATGAATATTTGATTTTCATTATTATTTACAGTTTCCATAAATAAAATCAAGGTAGTTATTTAAAGCTTCGCAATAGACGTTTTCTAAAAGAAAGCTTAATATTTCACTTTACGCATGAGAGAGAAAATTTGTTTTAATTTTAAAATTGCTTGAAGTAATTGTAAATAAATAGATTAAACTGTTTAAATACTTTAAAAGCAATTTAATATATTGGAAACAATTTAATAAAATTCTTTCAAGAGTTTATGGAAAGCTAAAAGAAAAATGTGGTACAACTGTGTTGTGAAAAATAGCAATGTTTTATTACATTTTGAAATAAGATTCCACAAACGTATGTCTCATGAAGGTAAAATTTTAGAACCTTTTAACGAAAGGATAATTATTATTATATAAGATCTATTGTACAGCCCCATTCTCAACTAAAACAAATCTCAAAATTGTTGAAGAATTCATTTTACTTAAGTCTTCTTAGGCCATTATGCCACTACACACATAAAACAACTTCGGTTGTGAGAATCAAAAATTCTGTTGTGATAATCAAACTTTATAGTTTTAGTGACCATAATTCGATACTTCAGTCCAAAATTTAGTTCTAGTAAAAATATTTCTAGCTGTAAGACAGATTTTTTATTGTCATAATTATCACAACAAAATTTTTAATTGATAACAAACCGAAGTAGTTTTCCCAATAATTCCCTAAGTAATTCATTCTACGCCTTCTCACCGCTGGACAAACGCACATAATATGTTTCAATGTTTCTTGTCTATTTATACAGAAACGACAAGAGTCTTTTCATGTATTAAATGAGTCTAAAATTTTCTGTCTTTATTTCAGTGAAGAGTTTGATATATTTTCTATTGAGCTCAAAAATAATATCTGCCGTATTAAGTTTAGGATCAATCTCTTTGACTACCACAATACCCGCTTCGGCTACTCTCAAGTTATTTTAATAAATCATAATTTTTTGATTCTTTTTTTCAATTATATATTAATAAAATGAGAAAACAATGAAGTGTTATAAGTTTTTAACAAAATCAGATCAAATGAAAAAGAATTAAAGCCAAGTCGTATGGCTCTCATCATTTCTAAGCGTTTGTATCTACTTTTCACTATATCAGGACTGCATTACATTGTATTATAGTGTAAAACGGCAATTACTGTAGAAAGATCTTTCCCCTGCTATAGAAAAAATGTTTTAAAAGCAAAGCTAGTGCTAAATTTGATATAGAACTTTAATATCAATTAGAGGATTTTCTCTTCTATGCTAGTGAATTTTTTACCAACACAATTGTATTCATCAATGTCAATACCCACCACAAAATGATAGTTTCTATATAAAGTAAACACTATTTTGAAATGAAAATACGTAAACAATTGGATTTAAATATTTGTATATTTATGTATATAAACACAGATATTATTTATAACAACTAATTATTAATAAATGTAAATATTTTGATTTATTTTTTTTATGAGTGAGTGAGCTTAATTTGCAAAAGTTAAATTATCCATAAAACAATTATAATTTCTATTATTGGATTTTTAAATAATAAAGTAAATACTTTCTTTAAGAAGACAAAATAAATATCAAAATAAAGGAATTTGTTTTAAAGAAAAAAATATATAAAATATTATACAATATTCAAAATATGCAAACACCGCAAGAGTATTTCAAAGTTGTTGTAGTAACTATGATTTGAGATAAATAATAGTGAAATATGAAAAAAAAAAAGTTGAAATTCAATAACAATAAAAACTAATGTTAAAAAAATTAAAGTTTTCTAAAGAGACTACACTGAGAAAACAATTTCAGAAGAAGCAACTGTTCATCAATATTATTAAAAATTTATTTGCATTTGACAAACATTTGTGTATAAATCTATTACAATTTGAAAGCAATTAATATTTGATAGATATATTACGCCTGTAATTTACTTATTCGACACGTATCGAAATACTATTTATTCGATACGACAGTCTACTCGCTATCGAATGCGATGTTTAGACAAATGGCAGAATTATACACAGTAAAGCATTTAAGACAACTGAACATTTTTTGCTCTCTACGTTTTGGCTTTGTAGCTGTCGAAATATGTTTACTTCCTGTGCGCTCTATTGCTTTTATGCTTAAAATAAGAAGTGTGAGTGTATGACCAGTGGCAAGTTTCTGTAACTATGTGCGAGTACTTCCCACATTGAAAAGTGTGAAACATAAAGTTCCACCGTTTCTAGATTTGTGAGTAAAAAGTGTTTATCTTTATTGGAATTTTCCCATGTATCAAATGTCAAAGACAAAATAAAGTGCCAAGAAAAAGAGAAATTTATATAAGATGAATATATTTCTACATGGCATTTTTGTTTGTAAGAAAATTTTTTTTGTACAAAAATTTCAAAATTGTGCGTTGCCATCTTCTTTATAAGTTTGGCTACGACCTACAAAAAAAAAAAAAAAATTATTAACAAAAAATACACCTACAATTACAATATTTAACTACAAAAAATTATTCCACTACATTTATTTTATATATTATACTTTATTAATTTAAACGATTTAAATTTAATAATTTCATTTTGTCATTATTCTCTCATACATCTTGAAATGTGAGATATTTTGACAGTTTTAGTGAGACGCTTTTCGCAAAATTTTGTTACAGAAACGCAGTTTTCCAATAAAGTACGTCAAAATCACTAAAACGATAGTTGGTTCTCACAAAGAAAAATTACAAAAACACTTGCGTGTAATAAATAACATTTTGTTCATTTTTTTTTCAATTCTATTAAATAAATTGTGAAACTTTTCTCGATGGCAGAATTATAGAAGGAAAGTATAGATCTGCATTGAATTTCTTCCTTTTTATTTGACACATACAATAAGTGTTTTTTTACTAATGAATGCCATGGCTCTGTTCTATTGCATTTGTTCTATTTTCTAGTATTTCTTTTTTTTACTTGAGTAAAAAATGGCCATTAGACGATCATACGTGGCATATCAGCACGATATGACGAAATGCCATCATGCTTGTATAATAGCGAAAAATTGCTGTATTGACATGACGCGCATGTTGAATTTAAACATTTTTGATATTTTCACTCCTCTCTCATCATACCGTGCTGACATGCTGCACATTATTGTCTAACAGGCGCTTAAAACATTTTGTTACTGAATGAGACTGACAGCACTTAAATTAAGAGATAATGCTTGTAAGCTATTATACACAAGTATGCTTGTGCTGTGTTCAAATCACTACCTACAATTGTCAAAAAATTAAGTTTTCGAATTTTTAATGTGTACTTGACTTACGGAGGGAGTATTTGTTATATTCTGGGCGCAGTGACCAGAAAAACTCTAAAATACGGATATTCTGAGGTAAATATTGGTGTCCTTTAGTGTAAGTCTTAAACCAAACCCTTTGTGATCTACAAAATTCTAAGAAAAGGCTAGAGGAAGCTAAATCTCTCACAAAAAAAGGCAAGGAAAAAGTTAAAAAACTATAGCTTGAATTCAAAATAATAATTATGATTTTTATAAAAAATCAAGAAGAGAATATAAAATGACAAAAACTAAAGAAAATAAGGTCGTTTTTCATGCTTTACTTTTTATTCATAACTTGCTTTTTGCCGACAAACATTTTTTCCCCAAAAATTACCATGAAATACAACCCCTTTGATTTTTGTTTTTTTAATTACAAAAAAAATTTTCGCACTATTCGCAAAAAAAAAATTCGAATTAAAGCCAATACGTTTATCTAACTAACGCAAAAGAATTTAAGTAGTTATCTTGAAAATTTAGCCAGTTATAACCAAAAAGGTAACCATTTTGAAAAATAAAGCAGCGATATGAAATATATACAAGCAAAGAATAAAATGTATTTATTTGACGAAGTAGAAGTCAAATACTTTTCTTCGCTGCTGAAAGTACCTTTCGTTCGATCAAAATGAAAATTTTATGGAAAATAATACTTTAGCTGATTTTAAACATAATATTTCATTGAACATTGTGCAGACTAAATATAAAATTAACAGAAATTGTTCAACAATTTTTTCCAGCCTTAGCTTGTTTATGTGTGATTTCGTTTCATTTTTCAAAAATATAAAAAAAGACAAAAAGCTATTTAAAGCTACTTTGAAAATGAAAAATGCTAAGGAAAAATCTAGAAGCTAAATCAAAAATTTCATGGCTAAATGCGAGAAAGAAAGGCTAAAGTCGAAAATGGCAACGCTGCTGACAACTATTGAATTTTGTCAAACACATAATAAGATTTTGTCTAGACAAGAAATTAAATTCAAAAGTAAAACCGATTATTTATGCCATAAAAATCTAACTTTAACAGTAGGCTACCCGTAATAAAACCAATTAAAAAACAAAATTAAAGCATTGATATTTAATATTTTTTTATTGAATTTATTTAATTAATATGTTAACATTTTAAAAATTATTAATTTTAAATAATTTATTAGTTATAAATATTTTTTATAGGCTCATTATTAAAACATTATTTGTTACAATTTAATTGAGCATGTACATACTCGTACTATACAATTATAAATGATAAATAAAAAGAGAAAATATGTAAAAACATGTACGTATATATACACACAACTATGTCGTATTAAATATAGGATTAAATTACAAAAACTTAAAATAAAAATAAAAAATATCTTGTATTTAGTGCAAACACATGGAGTAAATTTATTATAACAATTTGTAAAACAAGCATAAACAAATGATAATTTAATAGACACACATACACACATAGAACAAAAAAATAAGCATAACGCCTGTAGAGATAAACTGGTGATTAAGCGATAAAATTATAAACAAAATTTTTAGAAGACAAAAAAACAAACAAGTTTAAACTAAATAAAATATTTGGTTTGTGTCTACCAACATGGTTGGTTGACCTGAGTTTATTTGGTTTGTCACCACAAATATTTACCGGTACTGCAATTTGAGACAAAAAATAAATAAATAAAAATAAAAAAATACAAATAAATACTGTATTACAAGCATTTGAATTGTAAATAATAAAATAGTTAAAAAAATATATACTGAAAAAGTAAATGACTACAGAAAAAAAATATGTACTCGTACATGCAAGCAGCTTTAAAAAAATACCTTTTTTTAAATAAATAATCTCTCTTTAGTTGCTAATACAATTTGTATATACCCTGAGTATTTTTTTTTTCTATTCCAAAAAAAATTCTTTTAGATGTGCTGTTGCTAAACCACAAAAAGATTTAAATTAATTCGCGCTACATAAAAACCAATAATAAAATATTTTATAAAAAAAAAAAATGATTTTGCTTCAATTTTTTCCTTTCAAACGAAAGTATTTTAAAAAATTGTTTTAAATTATTTACATACTTTCCCGTAATAACAGTTAATTATTTCTTTATAAATTAATAATAATACAAATTTTATGACAATAAATCACTTAAACTAAACATAAAATACTAATATCTTCATGCATGTACGTACACTTTCATTCCCTCTCTCCCTCCACCCCCTAAAACATTTACAAAATTTCAAACAAACATATAGAAAATTATATACGTCAAAACAAGAGATACATTTTCCCTTTGAAGCAAAAACTTTATTGTAGATAATAAACTTATGTGGGTCAAAGTGTTAAGACGTCAATCCAGAAATGTGTTTCAAAGTCTATTTCCAAAAATTTTTTTATATCTATTATCTCTCTAAATCCAATTAAAATGGAAGTACTATTGTTTTGGTCTAATAAATTCTCGTTCTGGAAACTGCGCGTTTTGTTTGCGTTGTTTTAAAATAAAATAGATCAGCTGTTTGTTGAAAACGTCAGCTTATAACTGTCACACAGCACTGACATTATCAAAGTTATTTTTTTAAAGTCATATTTTTGATTAAATTATATAAATTTTTGTTTAAATAAAAAAAAAATTTTATTTAATTTTATTTTCCCTTTAACGCTTAGTTTACATATAATTCAGCAGTTTGCTTAAGTGTATGCTTGTGATTTGAAAACGTCAAGAACTTAAATTATACAAAACACCTATTTCATGATTTAAATTCGTAATCCTCAAAAATATGCGTTTTTTTGAAAAGGGGTGATAATTTTCATAGTTTTACTATGAAAGAAGATAATTTTTTAAAATCATTGTTTTGTACAAACTACTGGCATTAATTACTGACTTAGAATTAGAAGCGGGAACTAGTTATCTGTACTCTGTTTCTGTAACTATATGCGGGAACTCCTCACATCGAAAAGTGTGAAACAAAAAACTTCCACCGTTTCTCGATTTGTGAGTAAAAAGTATTTCTATAGTTGAATGTGAGAAAATGTAAGGCTGTTAGGCCTCTATTGATTCAAATATCAAATACAATAGAAAGTGTCCACAAAAAGAGAAATTTATTTAAGATCAATGTACATTTTTGTTTGTATGAAATTTTTCTAAATAGTGCCATCCATTACCTTTGTAAATTTGCTATGCCACGTAGAAAAAAAAGGAAAATTTATTAACAAAGAATACAAATAAATTTGTAGTATTTAGCTACAGAAAATCATTCAACTACATTTAATTTAATATAGAAATTAATGTGTATTGCTGTTTAAGATTTTTATTTATACAATTTTTTCTTATTCATTTTATATTAATTTTATTGAATAAGAAAAATTCCCAGACGCTAGTTTTCTGGAGTGACGCTTTCGCAAAAATCCCTTTTCCTCATTGGAAGCATTTGTGTCAACAACTTGGGGATACTGTTTGCTTGTTAATATCAAGTGTGAAAATTTATTAATAAAATTTAAACAATTTAAAATTTGTAATTTTTATTTTGTTAATACTTTTTCACTCTTCTCCTAAACATTTATAAATTTGTGGACATTTTGACAGTTCTAGTGAGACATTTTTCACAACATCTTTTCAATAAAGTAAGTCAAAAGGACTAAATTAACAGTTGATTCTCACAAAGAAAAATTACAGAAACAATTGTGTGTAGCAAATGACATTTTGTTTAAATTCTCATCATTGTTTTTCAATTCTATTGTTTGTTGTGAAAATTTTATCAATGAGAGAGTTATAAAAACGAGGCACTGGTCACTGTGGCCAGAACAGACCTCTTTCATTTTAGAAATACTTCCCTAAATCTAGTATTCATGCAAAATTTAGAAACTTACTTGAGGTATTTGTGCGATATATAAAACAGTATCAGAGACGCTCTACAAATTTGACCCTTACAGTGGCTTATTATATATTCTGCTGTCTCTTCGCCTCCGTTGCAAAACCTGTAAAGGCCATTATGATTGATTTCCGAGTGTTACAATACTATGCAATACCCGGTCCAGAACAGGCCTAGTAAGCTATTTGTTTTCTTCTAAGAACGGAATGGCATGAATAATTTCGCCACATGTTATTTTTTGTTTCGAAAAAAATTTTGCTTTCCAGACATTTCATAATTTTGAGCTTAATAAACACCGAGGCAGTTTCCAGCATACGTTCGGAGGCAATGAAACTGTTAGAATCTATTTTTCCTGCTTCTAAATATTACCTGTTACCAATACCAGTATTATTAAATCTCAGACCAGTTTCGATTATAGCGAATATAGATGTGGCAGTTATTAAATACTCTTTCCAGTTATATTCTTTGTTGGGTAGAAAAGCGAACCTTTCTCAGGCTTTTCCTGGGTATTTTGCCTAATGCTCCAACAACTTATACCGTTTTCGGGCCATTTATGTACCATACGAGTATGCAACCTTACATCCGGTTTGAGTATGTTTTATTCATAGTTATACGTCGTTGCTTACTTATCTACTCTCTGCCACCCATACCAAATGAACGCTGTTGTTAGATGCTAAGCGCTTTAGAAGTGTTAAACAATTCCAAACCAGTTTTTAACTTGCTTCTTTCATTAGCCATGATCATATTTAGAACTGTGAAAATCAACTTTTTCGATCTTTTAAACAAACAAAATTTAAAAAAAAAAACCTATTCAAACTGTCCACGCTTAGTTGTTATGTCAAACAAAAATGTACCACATTATGTTCACTCTAAGTCAGAAACATGCTAAAGTAAATGATTTGTGTTTTGATCTCTACCCCTTTTATGTGTCAACAATTTTAATATATTTTTTTTCTCAACTTTTGTTTTCACAACAGCAATAACAATAACAGCAGTAGCCGTAATAATAATCAAGTTGAAAAGGGTGCAACAACAATAACAACAAAAACAAATCTAAAAGCAACAATAATTGCAACATAGACGAATTTAATTAATCTTATGGCCGTCATTTGCACACAATTGCAATTAACTTGCAACTTTGCTATAATTACAAATGACCTCATGTTTTGCTACTTATCAAACAACACTACACTAACTAACCACCAATACCATCAGCTACGCACTATCACTAACGTACATGTATGTAAATATTAACTAACTCTGATAGTTTTGTAAATTACACTCTGTAAAGTGGTGGAAAAAGTGGGTTATACCAAGAGATAATTTCATTTCTACTACTTATGTCGAAAAATTAATAATAAATTAATTATTATTATTACTAAAAGAAGGAATAATAAAATAAAACATTGCCACAGCCTTATCTCTAAACTCCTTTAAATTTATTTACTTTTTTAATAAAAAAAAAAAAAAACAATAAGCCATGGTCATAGTCACACTAAGGTCGGTATGTTTTTAAAAACGACTGTAAATTCATATAATTCTTATGAGCAGAAGTCAGCTCTTAATAAAAGCCTACTTTTTTGTGATTATGATTATGGCCCAATATCTTGCAACGACTGTAATTTTAATGTTGTAAATAAGACTTATATTATTTTAACAAAGAAAACAAAACTCCTTGTGCTTCTTACGCCACTGCCAAAAATAAAAAACCCAACGTATGAAACTGTATGAGTTTATTGCACCCAATTCATTAACAGATGATGAACATGACAGCGTATTTTGTTATATGAAATATTTCATGGTTGTAGCTAAATTACGCGCTTGCACTTGCTACATGCTGACTTTGTATGTGCATGTTTGGGTGAATGCGTGTGAATATATTTACATAAATTGTTTGGTACTTGGGGACGTATGTGGATTAAACATTATGCGTTGATGAATTCGCTTTTTCTCACTTATACACCACCGCGTTGGTTTGTTAAGCAAAATCATTTATATTTCCCTTCATTACTACTTTAACTGCCCATTGATGTAATAAATAATGCATTTTGCTGCAAGTGCTAGAATATTAACACCCCCCTTATGCCACAAATAATTTACATACATTTTAAATACAAAAGATATACGCAAGCATTTTTAAAAATTATCATTTATTTATTTACTTAAATTTATACATGATGCTGTGTATGCAGGTGTTTGTGGCCAGATTTTTTTATTTAAAAATATGTTGATGAGTTTTATTTAAAAAAAAAAAAAAAGTTACTTCTTGCTTCAAAGAATTAAAATATAAAAATAAAAAGAAAACATTTTTTTTTGTCTGTGAAACTAAAAGTTATTTAGTTACGAGTATAAATTAAAATAGTAAAAATTAAAATTTAAACAAAAATGTATAAAATGTATAAAAATAAATCAATTAATTGCTTAGCAAACAAATAAACTGTTTTTGTTGTTAGAAAATGAAATAGAAATAAATTATAAACTGAGATTTACTATGCAAATAACTAAAGATGTAAACAAATTTCAAAATAAAAAAGCTAAAGTAGAATTTTCAATTAAAGAAAAAATATAAAAAAAAAAACATATAAAACTGATTTCAAAATTGGCGTTTTCGTTAAAGACAAATTTCAAATCAATTTTATTTTATCTTTTTTATTTTAACAGAAGGGGGGGGAGTGTGTTATTTAAATGTGTACTTAATTTCATATCTGAAATTGTTTATATTCTTATTTTTTAAAATACAGGAGAATGTCTTTTAAAATAATTCCTCAAGAACTCAAATATTCCTTTTCACTATTTGGACTGCTTAAATACTTATGCTCTTATCCAAAAAAAAAAAAAAAATTAACGTAGACTTTAAACTAAAATTTTTTAAAAAATTATATGAAAAATTTCGTTAACGTTGACATTAAAGTCTACCTTAATTTTTTTGGATAAATGGGTTAATATTTATTAACAAATATACTGAATCTCATGTTATTGAGACAAATGCTGGATTTTTTTTGAAAGCATAGCTAGAGCGATTGAGTGTCTGGGAAAAATTAAAATTTTTCTGTATTTCATAAAATAAATAGTATAAATAATTATACTTGGTTTAATGACTTTCAATAAGAAATTGGGATTGTTGAAAAAATTATAAAATCAACCAAATCGCCATAAAAACAAACACACTTTTACAAATAAATTCAAGTTAAATTTTGCACCAGCGAAACTAAAAACATTTTGAAGCGGTTTTTTCAAATCTGAGGCCAAATATAATATATTGAATATTTTAAAAAATTTGCATATAAATAAAAACAGAAAAATTTCTATTGTTTTCATTCAATATCAAATATAATTATTTAGGCCCTGTACTATTTGTTTCTATTTTTAATTAGCTTTAGTGTACCGAAGAATCTAATTTAAAAAAGAAAATTCGAAATGCCGGAACAAAATTTATTTTTAATCGTACTTACATTTCTTTTCAATCCTTTCAATTGTATAAAAAATTTGGTAAAAATTTTGAAAATTTAAAAAAAAAAATTATTTAAAAAAGATAGACCCAACAACCTTCAAATGTTTTTCTGTTAGCAAATAGTATCATAAACTTCAAATAAAATGAGTCATATATTATTAAAATCGATGCACCACTTTTGATTTTATTTATAAATATTTAACTCCATCTATTACACAGAAAAAAAACACTATTTTGTTAGTAACAAATATTGCTCACTAGTGCTTCATGCCCTTACTAAATTGTAGGTGTCATACTACTGTACGCCACTGTTGGCAGTGCTACAAGCTTAACATTTTTGTGGCTGGATTTAGCCTTTTTTTCCTAGTATTAAGCTGCGAAATTTATGATTTATGCTATAAACACAACTATGATGAAGGAAGAATTTTTCGTTTCGAATATTCGTCTTTGAAAATAAAAAGAAATTTATTTATATGAAAATGCTCACAACCAGTGCGTTGTACGAAATTCTTCAGGCGTAACGAACTACAGTTTATTTTTATTTGTAACGTCGAAAAACGACGAACAAATTGCTGTAGAGTGACGGCATATTTTAGTTTTGTAAAAATTTCAGTCAATAACTTTTTTATTTTTATTTTAACAACTGCTGCGTTTTTAATTTAAAACAAAAAAATATTAAACAATATTTATACACGATAATATACAAGTAAACAATAAAATTTGTATAATTTATTATTATTTAATATTAATCCAGCTTAAGATCTTTAAAAAATTGTTTTTATTTAAATTTTCCGATTTATTTTGATGGAAATTTTTTGTATAATTTTTTATTTCATATTTTTTTCTCTTTTAATGATAACTCTTTTACAAAATATATTTTAAGACATATGCATTTCAATATGCCTTGATATATAAGGAAAACAAAAATTAAATTAAAAATTATTATTTCAAATTGTCAATTGAAATTTTACAAAACTTTTATAAAAGTAAAAAAAAAAAAATATCCTGAGGAAAACAATAAATTTGGAATTAAGCACAAATAAAGATTAATATTAAAAAAAAAAAAACATTTTAGAAGACAATGCAATTCGGAAATGAAATGGCAGTTATGTGTTAATAAAAGAAATTAAATTACATTTATTTTTTATTTGACGTTCTAAACTAGTTTTTCATTGGATGAATTTATGCAACGAAGTGTTGTCCTGCTGTACGAAGTTTAGCCAGTTGTATTTTTAGCATTAGCCTCTAGCTTTTTTGAAGCGCTTTTCGTTTTAGAAATTGTGTTAAATGTAAGCAAATTAAGCAAAAACTAAATCAGAAAATTAAAAAATACAGACATTTCAGGAATTAAATTTTTTTAACTTTAATTTTTTGGTGATATCGTTTAGCATGGTAAAATTAAACAAGGATTTCGCATTGATATATAAAAGTTTAATTCTTTGCTACGAGTATGAATTCGGCCAATAAAATGGTACCATGACTACGGAGTGAATGGTGTTCAAATAAAATTTTTCAGTTCTAGTAATAGATTGACAGACTATAATTTAGAATAACTTGATGAAAATATATTTTTTATTCAAGTTTTAAATCTAAAATATTATTATTAGGCTGTTATTTTCAAGCATATTTCTGTTTTTATTATATTACGTTGTTTTGCCTTAAAATTTTTGCAATAAGAAATCGTACTTAATTTGTTTTGTAAATTTAATTCAAGAGCGAGCTCTTATTATTGCCTTAAACTTTTTATATATTTGATCTTCTTACACTAAGAAATCGTACTCATAGAGTAAAGAACTGTACGAGACCGGATAAAAACAGGTAGTAGGCAAATAAGCCAGATACCGACCATAGGGCTACCTGTCGTACGGATTTGTGACGTTAAACCTTCCAAGATTATACATATAAACCTTCCTCTTGAATCACTCTATCATTTTAAAAAAAACTGCATCAAAATCCGTTGTGTAATTCTAAAGATCTAAGCATACATACAGACAGACGCGGGAAGCGACTTTGCTTTATACTATGTAGTGATACTTCTTTATCAAAATGTTGTTAACATGGAGCGCGCCAATCGTTATCTTAACATATCTACTCAAAATTGGTAATCTGCTATCGAAAACAAATAAACTTATAGCTTTTTTCCACGAAACAAAGCAAAGTAACAAAAAAAAGAAAGTATTTTCCTGATATTTTCAACAAATTAGTTTAAAAAATATAATTTTAATTAAAGTTTTGTGAGGTTTTTAACATATTTTAAGATGTTTGCTTACAGTAAAGTAAAAAGTAGTAGTTAATATAAACTACTATCGAATACTGTAATCCAAAAAATTTCTCTACACGATTTGATTTGCTCCTATCTTATTAATACGAAAACTAAAATTATTTTGTTTCGCCATTCAAACAGTGCTGGCTTAAACTTTAATACCCGGTCTTGTTATTTCTATTCAGTTAAATAAAAATTTGTAGAGAAAGCTGAAATGTTACTAATAAAAGTTTATTCTCTTATTAAAGAATAATTGTAAATTAAATATTTTTAAAAATCAATTGTTCTTTTTTAATTAAATTCTATCAAAACGTTTCCTGATTTGAATATTTTTCAAAAGTGTTAACTAAGTAATTAATATAATTTAGTTGTAAAAACCTAGTAGAAATTATAATAAAATTAAAAAAAAAAAATCTCAAAAATGAAATGTTTATATAGATTTATTTCATATAAAATATATTTATTAAAAAAACAATTAAAAAGCAAACCTACGATAATAAAATTTATTGTAAAACTAACAAATAATTATTTAAAACTAGACAGCTTACAAAATTTATTTAATTGAAAACACATAAACAACCTAATAAAAAAAATTAAAGAAAAAGGAATGTACAGAGAATCAAAGTTTATTGAGTAACTAAATTATAAACAAAAAGAACAATAAAATTAATATTAATAATTGATTGAGTTGGTTTATAATTGCTATGAAATATTAAATAAAACCAAATAAAAAGTAATAAAATGAAATTTTCCATGAAGTTTTAACTAGAATAGAAAAATAGAAAAGGTAAGTTGTAATAAATTTTATGAAACTAAACCTATATAATTTAATTTAAGTTGCACAGCCTGCCGCAAAAAAGAAAACAACAGGGGATGTACTTTAATGTGGTATGCGATATAAGAAAAAGATAGCTATAGTTTCTTACGCAGCCTCTTATAGCAGTCGATAGTGCAGTAAGTCTTTGAAAGTAGCGCGTTGCCAAAGCTATAGTAGCTCGTTGTTACAGCCGCTATATTCCTCAATTGGTCTCAGTCTGGACCATTTTCGATACTCTGTATGTCAATTTATCTATTAACCTGGACTGTGTTTTATACAGAAAAGTTTTAAATAAAAAATCACAATAAAAATAAAATTATTAAAAAAATAGTATGTTGCTGCTTAAAAGTTGAAGGTTTTTCTTTAATGCTTTAAGAATGACAAAAATAAAAAATTTAAAGGCTTCATGCATTTGCAAAAGATGCCTTAAGGAATATATTTAGCAGACAATGTGAAGAGGAACAAAAAATCCTAATCTTTTTAAATATTTTTTCTACTTTCTTTTCTTTTCATTTATGCACCATTCATTCATTCTAAATCCTTATGTGCGCCATAATGTCTTGATATCTATTGTGGTCATTTCATTTCCTTAAGCATATTTTCTTCCTCTTAATGTGCCTTAAAATTAAATACACAAATAAAATTGTTTGAGAGAGAAAAAGTCTTTAATTATAAATAGGAGACATGCCAGCCTTAAACACACACTATTAGCAACAGCTAGTTAAATGAAAGCTTGTTGAATTGTTTTAAAAGAGTGAATTCTTTTATCAGAATATTGCTCAATAAAAGTAAATAAAAACCTATTATTTAGGTGGGATCCAACAATTTGAAATGATTTAAAAGCCGAGGTCATTAAGCCCACTTGCTTTTTTAACAAGTTAATTTTTTTAGGGAGCACATTGCTTTCATACTCTGCATATGCTATTGCCTATTCACAGCTAATTTAACAAATATTAAGTGTTTGGAATAATATTGTGCTACTTGTTGGCCTAAAGGCATGTTTAACTAAAGCGTTATGGTTAGAAAATTATCACCAGCGTTGCCATTTTAGCCTTTTTAGGCTAGATTTAACCTTTTTTTCTCGAACTTAGCCTTGAAATTTATGATTTCGCCTCTAACTTTTTTCTAGAGTTTTTCATTTTCAAAATAGCTTTTTTCTTTTTCGCAATTTTATTTTTGTGGATAGTGCGAAAATTTTTTTATAATTAAAAAAAAAAGCAATTTTTCCCACGATCCGCAAAAAAAAATTTCGAAGTAAAACCAATACGTTTATATATTCAACAAAATAGAAATCAAGTCGATATATTGAAAGCTTAGCAAGTTATGGCCAAAAAGGTAACCAGTTCTACTACAGCCTTTTGACAAACTGGTAGAACTGGTTAAGTTTTCAATATATCGACTTGTTTTTTTTTTTTTTTTTTTTGGATTGGATAAATAAACGTATTGGCTTTAACTCTAAATTTTTTTGCTGATATTGCGAACAAAATTTTTTTTATCATTAAAAAAAAAAAAAACAAGTTATGACCAAAAAGGAAAGCATGTTTAAAACGACCTTATTTTCTTTAGTTTTTGTCACTGTATATACTTTTCTTGATTTTTTTATAAAAATCATAATTATTATTTAGAATTTTAAGCTATAGTTTTTAAACTTTTTTCTAGCATTTTTTTTGTGATTGAGTTCGCTCTTTTTGGTCTATTTTTAGGCGAATTTAGCTTATTTTTTTCTAGCTTCTGGCAGCGCTGATTATCACATACACATACGCACACACTTACAGCACTACACAAAAGATAAACGTTGATTACAAGGGCACAAACTAAGCCAAGTAATTTGTTATTAATTTTTTTTTTCTTCAATTTTATTTTGTTTCACTACGACAAGTTGAATCTTATCAGCCAAATTAATTCTTATTTTATTAATCTTTTATACAAAAACTTTATGGTGGCAGAGTATTGCCACTTCCACTATTGTTTCATAGCCCAAAGTAATTTCATTCTATATGGTGTTGGTTTTTTTCCTATTGTTTACCACATTGTTGCATGTTCAAACTAAACAAATTGTTTATAAAATAGTGTGTGTATGTATAAATGTATTTATATATTTAAATCATTTTATGTTTATACAAAATGTGTTAAGCATAATGAATTTTTTTATTTTTCTTCGTGTTTTTTTTTTTTTTGCATGTCAAATTAAATGAAATTTGTTTTTAAGTGGTTGAAAAAAACTATTGAGGCAGTAATTTAATTAAAGTGTTGTGGTTTAATAGTAACAATTCTTTATTTAAGTTTTTCTTCATAATATTTTATGACGTTTATTTAATTTAATTTTCAAACTAAAGAAAGTGAAAAAATAAAAAAATTTTGCTTTATTTAATTCAACATTTTTGTCTCATCTGTAAATCAGAACAAATTAACGCTTAAACATATCTTAAGTTTGCACTTTTTTCTAATGTTAAACTAAAATTTTCATCATTAATGAGTTCAGAGATTTATATGTATGTAGTAGAATTTTATGAGAAATGTTTATGTAGGACATTTTAATACTCTAACTCTTTAACTTGTGTGTTTTTTTGTACTTTTTTTTATTTAAGAGTCAAAAAATGTCCATTCTTTGACGACTTAAAGGTCTAAAAAGTTAAACAAAAATATTCTTTGTGTAGATTTATTCTCTTTCTCTCAATCCCACTATTTTTGTTTCGGTTTTGGTGCTTTTTTTAATTATTAACGCAGCGCTTTGCTTTCCTTGTCAGTGATACTAAATTTATGTAATAAGTAAAACAAGCCTCTTTTTTTTAAATCTTTTGTCAAAAAAAGGTTTTTTGGAAGTGATAGTCAGCGAATTTGATTAAAACATGCGGGTTTGAATTTTGTTTTATTTTACTATTTTAATGACAGTTACAACTAAATAATAAAATAAAACTTGAGAAAAGTTAAAATTTTGAATTGACGTTTATTAAACTTTTGGTGTTTTTTTTTTTTTAATAAAAAGAAACTTTCATGGTTTTGGTGCTCTTTAAAATTCAGAAGTAAAAAATGTTGTCCGCGATGTATCTGTCTCAGCCTGTAAAACTCAGTTTAACTACTAAAGAGTGATTTTTTTGCTATTATCTTTTTGGCAACACTAGTTTTGACAGCTCACGCACGTTTTGTATCTTGTGTCACTGTCAAACATCTTCAGTTTGGTCTATAATTTAATCATGAATCGTCTTACAAACGAACAACGCTTGCAAATTATTGAATTTTATTACCAAAATGCGTGCTCTGTTAAGAAAGTTCATCGCGCGCTTCTTCCATTTTATGGTTAGTTTAATCGACCTACTGAGGCTTCTATTCGGGCTATTGTAACAAAATTTGGAGTGAAGAGCAGCCAGAAGCATTGCAAGAGCTACCAATGCATCCACAAAAAACAACCGTTTGGTGCGGATTATGGGCTGGCGGCATCATTGGGCCGTATTTCTTCAAAGATGATGCGAATCACAACGTTACTGTGAATGGTGAGCGCTACCGTGCGATGATAACAAACTTTTTTTTGCCCAAAATGGAAGAGCTTGACTTGCATGACATGTGGTTTCAACAAGACGGTGCCACATGCCACACAGCACGCGAAACAATGGACCAATTGAGAGGCGAGTTCGGTGAACAGTTTATTTCACGCTTGGGACCAGTCAATTGGCCGCCCAGATCGTGCGATTTAACGCCTCTAGACTATTTTTTGTGGGGCTATGTTAAGGCTAATGTCTATAGGGACAAGCCCGCTTCGATTGACGCACTGGAAGCCAACATTGCCAACATTATTCGTGAGATACCGGCCGAAATGTTGGAAAGAGTATGCCAAAATTGGACTAAGCGGATGGACCATTTGAGGCGCAGCCGCGGCCAACATTTGCATGAAATAATCTTCAAACATTAAATTATATCGACCCAACTATCGATCCAAATAAATATTTCATGCATTTTTCTGAATTTTATGTGTTTTTTTTTTAAATTTCCGATAGTTCTTATAAAATCACCTTTTATAAGTGTGTAAATGCGAAATTGTAAGGATTATGTATCCCAGACTAGATGACGCTCTCTGAAAGGATAATAAGGCACTGTAAATTTGGCAAGCATACTACTGATACCGTAATACTACTGTAGGAATTATCAAAATTTTACATGACTGAATGCTATCTACCTGCACATAATCATGTAAATTTAGTTTAAATTTTAATGCCCCAAAAAGCAATGGATCAATTGCTTACATAGTACAAACTTGCCATTAACTTCAGATTTGTTTCTTTTTAAAGTATTTAAAACTATATTGCTGACATCTGACTCACTTGTCATATAATTTCATTTAAAATAAACTACATAATTTTTTCTTATACATTCAGTTTTAAATTTTCTCACATTTTCAGTACCCTCCAACCATTCATTTGTTATTTAAAAAAAAAAAAAAAGATAACAAATGATTTACAGGTTTATCTTAAGCACATAATTTAATTAAGTGGCATACTATTAATATTGACTCTATACACCTTAAAAAGAATTTATTTCAATAAAGAAAACTGTGTGGTATTGATATTAGAACACCGAGCAAAATGCGCTGTCTTCAAGTAGTCATAGACTGCTGTGTTAATAAAAGTGAAATTGTAAAATTGCAGAACACATACAAACAAGTAGGCACGCACATTAAAATAAACGTGTGAATTTAATTGTCGCACATTTAATTTTACACTTCCGATAACGTTTACTCAAAAGACTCCTATTAAAGCTAAATCAAATATAAATACAAAAGCAACACCGTTAAATTTTCTAAACAGTTCACGTTTGTTTGTACTTGCACTTTGAAAAGAAACAGTCTGAAACCAATGAGTTCATTTATTTATTTTTTTAATCCCAGAAGGATAACAACCAAACATGTTGATAGACAAGAAAAATGTGCGTGTGAAACACACTCTCAGCTGGAGGTACTAGAAATTGCATGTAAATGACTATTAAGTGACAAAAAATTGTATATTTTTCATTTACAATAGCTGATTTACGTTTTTGTTTTGTAATTTTTACTTAATGGAAAAAAATTTAATATCAAAATGAAACAAGCTAGAGAATAATACCATAATTCACAGTAAAATAAGCACATAGGAAATCCTTGTTGTATTCACACAAGCTCAAATACTAATACTTTAATACACAGTTAAATTCAGTTAAATTTTTAAATTTATTTATTATTGCAGATATACAAGGTGGTCGAAAAGAAGTCATCCGATGTTGTTTGGCTCTCATTTTTTTTTTGTTCTAAATGAACATGAAATGTGTGCCCTTGCTCCATCCTGTTGGAACCACATGTCCTCCAGTCCTAATTCGTTTAATTGCGGCAGAAAAAAACTGAGTTCACATGGCCCTATAGCGCGCACCGTCCACTGTTGTCGTTTGATCAGCCCGATGACTCTTCCAGCGTGAACAGCGCACCATGCATCACTTGTAGATTTTTGGATCCCCAGAAGCGATAGTTTAGCTTGTTCCCGTACTCAATGAGATGGAAATGAGCCTCGTGGCTCATTATGATTTTGGTCGAAAAATCGTCAACTTCGATCATTCCGCGTTATTGTGGAGTATATCGCTGCATGGCTTGTTCACTTGTATTCTACATCTGCCTAGTTCACAAATGTCAAAACAGATTTGACATTTTCCGCCATTTGCAAAAATAAAAACATCTTCTAATAGAGTGATTTCTTTTAAAAAAAAATATATTTGGAAATTCGCTATTAATTTAAAGGCAGTGAGAAATAGGAAAAAGAAGTGAAAAATACTTATTCAGTAACTGACAAAAAATTTTTGAAAATTATAATAATTTTTTATATATAACAGCTCCTTAGTGGTTAAAAATCTCCTTATAAGGAATTATAGCCCCAACAATTAAAATTATTTTAGTTGCTTATTTTATACCAGCAAGCAAACAAACAATCCAAATCTAATTTTAAAATTCACAAAAACTAACCCAGTTATAAAAGGCACTCTGCCACGGAAGAAATCATGGAGATTGTATCTATGGAGTAAATAGTATAAAAGTAATTCCGAAGGAATCTACAAAATTTATCGGGGCTAAACACTATACTAAAATAGTTAACTATTACATTGGATTTTGAAAGAGCAAAATTAAATGTTGAAAAATATTTTTACACTATAACACAAATGATTTTGATTTTGTCAGCTGTTTCTGTTGCAAAACATCGTTGCCACTTTAGCCTTTTTTTCTGGCATTTACCCTCAAAATGTATGATTTAGCCTCTAGCTTTTTTTCTAGTTTTTTTTTGGTTTTCAAAATAGCCTTAAATAGCCTTTATTGGAAAAATGAAAACAAATCATACATAAACAATCTGAGACTGAGACAAATTTATCTAAATTAATATTTTCGATAAATCTTTGATTTGTAAATTGATAAATTGGTCGAACGACGGTAATTTCATAAGTAAAAAAAAGTATTTGGCTCCTAACTTGTAAAATAAAAATGCAATTTAATAATAATTGATTAATAATTTGTTCCATTTAGTATTCAGTTACCTAGTACTACCGTTTAGTAATGCTCAGGTTTTTCGATTTTGAGTAAGACAAAGAATAGAAATAGCAGTAAAAATCAGAAAATAAATTATTATTTCAAGGAATTTTAAATATTATTTTTTAACATAGAAGTTGAAAAATAATTGATTTAGCTCAAAGGTATTTAAATACTATAGAAGATTACGGAATGGGACCCATATCATTTTAAAGGTAGTGTAGTGTGACTGCGTTGTGCATATCAACCATACAAACAGTCATAACCAAAACATAGTGTCAAATAACACAAAACAGTTTAAATGGGTCACTGCTATGTTTGCGTATTATACTTATATGTTTAAGTACACACTTAACATAGTCAGTGAACTTTAAATAGAACACTACTGAATAACTGTTGTTGACACAATTACTACACATTGCTGATCAATGCATTTTTGGAACATTCACACATGGGGTAGTCTTAATTAGTATATAAGAACACGGTTTATTGTTAAAAAGAACAGAATTGTAAAATACAAAATTGGGAGTGCAACTATGACTGCACCCCAAAAATAAAATTAATTATATTCAACTTACACTAGAGTTGTCCAATTTTACAATCTTCTGCCCAAGTACTCACTGCCCATTTTAAAGGAAGGCTGTCTAGTTTTGTAATCTATTGCTCAATTACTCAGAAGTTACTTTGGACTATTTTTAAAATTTTTTTGAAATTTCCATATACCCCAATACTGTTGTTCTCCAGGATTTTGGCAGTTTCTGCTTTGGGTCATAAAATAAAAACTACGAATATTTCGGAATATGTTAAAGGACTTTCAGATTAAAATCCTTCTTGCTTTTGGTGAAGTTTATGGGAAAAATTGGGAATGGTACCTCGGCAAAGTTGGGGAGAGGTAAAAATTCCTCAAAGCAACAGCACTGGGGTATATCAATATTTCAAAAAAAAAATTTTTTTTATTAAATTATTCGATCTTATAAATTTATTATTATTTAATATTAATCAAGCTCAAGATCTTAAAAAATTGCTTTTACTTAAATTTTCCAATATTTCGACTTTCTTTTGAAGGTCTTCTTCAGGGAAATTTATTTTTATATTTTGAAGAAGACCTTCAAAAGAAAGTCGAAATATCGGAAAATTTAAATAAAAACAATTTTTAAGATCTTAAGATTGATTAATATTAAATAATAATATTTCAAAAATTTTTTAAAAATAGCCCGAAGTAACTTCTGAGTATTTGAGTAATAGATTACAAAACTAGATAGCCTTCCTTTCAAAATGGTATATATCTTATTCCTTAATCTATTATGGTTCGCCCGGAAGTTACTATGAATTATTTTGAAATTTGCATATACTCCAGTACTGTTGCTTTGAAGGATTTTATCAACTTACGGACAATCTATAGAAGATTACGGGATGGAACACATATTTTTCTAAAGTTTAGGTCATCTAGATTTATAATCTACTGCCCAAATACTCAGAAGTTACTTTGGACTATTTTAAAATTTCCATATACCCCAGTACTGTTGTTCTCAAGGATTTTGGCAGTTTTCGTTTTGCATCATAAAATAAAAAATACAAAATTATTCCAAAAATGTTAAAAAACTTCCAGAAAGAATATAACCTACAGATTAAATTCCTTTTTGATTTTGTTAATTTTCAAGCCATGTGGAAAACGACATTATTTACTTTAGTTTTTGATATTTCATATTTTTTTTATAAAAATTATAAATAAGATTCCTAATGTAATAAAAAATAAAGAAAATTTTTAATTTTAAGCTGTAGCTTTTTAACTATTTTCTAGGTTATTTTTTTTTCGGCGTGACTTAGCCTTTTCAAGCGTTAATTTTTTTAAAGTCCAGACAACGCTGGTTACAAAGTATAAACGTTTAGAAAATTTTCTAAAAATGAAGAGAGCCATACTGTCCAATTTCTATACTTATTTTTGCATAATAATTTATAATAATATCCTGAAAAAGCTAGAAAAATTTCAAGCGAAATATTGATATTAAAATAAATATTTATAAACCAGCTGTTTCAATTTAAGAAGAAAGAGCTTGAATAAACTTACAAATAAAAAAATATCAATGAAATGGCAAATATTTATTAAAATAATGTATTTTGAATACCAATTGTTTGTTAATCCTAAAATAAATAATTGATTTCTGTTAAAAAAAAATCTTTTTTGGGATGCTTATTTTTAAAAACAAATATATATTTGTAGGTACACATTTTGTAAAAAAAAGGAGAAAGAAGTCAAAGTAAGTTAAATTTAATTTTATTTAAAATGGGCCATCATAATCATAGTCACAAAAAAGTATGCTGACTTTTATTAAATGAGAATTTCATGAATTTAATATCAATTAGTGTGACTATGATTATAGGCCAATGTTTTTAAACATTTTTTTTAAATATTTCATTTCAAATAAAGAAATTAAAATACCCAAAAAATTCTATCATTTATCTTGCTATAAGATTTCTATATTCCTAGTTGTATTACACAGAAGACAATTAAAAAAACCCACATACATTCACACGTTTGTATAAGACCGACTGCCTGGTTTCGTGTTACGCACATGTACACCTTAAAAATGTCCATACAAAATAAAAACAGAAAAAATGAAAATCTAAAATTTCTGTTGTGTTTTTGATTTTCTCAAATATTTCTGTACCTATCGTTCCAATTTTTTGAACAGATATAATGACTTTTGTTTCTAAAAAAACTGCGTAAAAACTGTAATTTAGACAAAAAAAAAACAAAGCAGAAATTAAGGAAAATGTAAAATTTGGGTTGTATTTTTTATTTTTCTTATATTTTGCACTGTTATTTCTGTTAAAATTGTGTACTACGTTTATGTCTGTGTGTATTTAAATTAGAATATATGACAAAGCCATTCAGAAAAATAGTCAAAATATAGAGGTATTGGCGGTTTTAAGACTCCAGTTCTGCCATTTATTGATCGATACAGCTGAATTTCAGTAATAATTGAAAATTGGTATGCTAAACTTTTCTGTACGTTATCTAGGAACTCCACAAAGAGAGATAGACAGACATTGCTTATTCCACTTCACTAATTATAAGGATCCAAAATATATATATACTTTAAAGGGTGCCTTATATATAGTGTAGAAATTACAAACAGAATCACAAACTGATATATACCCTTCTTACTTACAGTGAAGGGTATAGAAATAAGTCGGTCTAAATGAAATTTTTTATTACTTTATTACTTTTTGCAATTATAATCATTTAATTT
This sequence comes from Thelaira solivaga, assembly GCA_947397855.1. Taxonomy (NCBI): domain Eukaryota; kingdom Metazoa; phylum Arthropoda; class Insecta; order Diptera; family Tachinidae; genus Thelaira; species Thelaira solivaga. Next base: position 21,881,922 of record OX377612.1, on the reverse strand, counting down.
TTTATGTATGAATTAAAAATTCACAATTTTTAAATAAACAGAAAATTTGTGGAAATATACCGCTCATAACATCGTTAAGTAATTAAAACCATTTAAGCAAAATAACTATAAGATAACAAAAAGTATGAGATATCACTAGAATAGACATTTCATGTAAATTCCTATTTTTAGTAAGCGCACGAATTAATTGCTACATTATCTTGGTTATATTATCTTACTCGTACTAACTCACTGATTTATCATCGGGGCCCAGCTCAAATAGCTAAAGCTACAGACTTGAAATTTGGTGAGCAGGTTCCTCTCACAATGTGTAAAAAAAGCGGAAAAGAATTTCCTACTTTTTTGGTATTCGTACTTTTGTGGGCTAAAAAGGGTAAAACACAAATGTTGGTACGTTTTTCTAACCCCATCTTTCAAAGTAACACTCACAGCAACAAAAACTAAATTGTATGCTTCTCTTTTTAAAAAGATCTCCAATGTATGTTGACACTTTTTTAAATTTCGAGCATATAAGGGGTACAATATTTACCCCTTTTTACTACTATTTGTAAATAGTATAAGCATTTAATGATTAACTTTTATTACCTAATAAAAATAATTACAAAAAATTTTTTCAAGGGAGAAAAAAGTACCAAAACTGAGAAATACAATTGATACTTTATATATAAAAAAATTTTAGTAATATTTTTATGTTATTTGCAATCCTAGAATTGTTACAGTAAAATTAAACCGTACTAAACAAAATAAGAAATCGTAAGAGGGACATTATGGTACTTTTTATTGATTGTAGTGATACTTTTTAATTTTAGCACTAATTAACAACCCTAGAACTACGAGACTGGGCTCAAACGGTTCCGGACAAATTCAAAAACCATTAAGAAACAAAATGGTCCTTTTTATATATTTTAATGGTACTTAAAATGAGAGATATTAATGGGACAAAATGGTATTTTGTAATAATTTAATGCCAGATTTTGATTTTTTTAAACTAAAGAACCTAGAACTATTAGATTGTGTTCAAAAGGTAAAAATTAAGAAAGGTACTTTTTATATGCTTTAATGCTTTAATGATATATTTTCATTTTATTAGTAAAAATAAAAAGTAATGGTCTCCAACGAAATTAAAACGAAAAAAAAAACTGAAAGAGTATGGTTTTTAGCGAAACAAATAATAAATTTATTGAGTTGATCTGTTACAACAAGTTAATTTTTATTTAAGCCGACTTAAGCGATTTTTTCTTATTACCACATAATATTCTGTATTCATACCTTTATCACACATAAAACAATTAATAAACTTATATAAGTACATAAATGAATAATATGAATAAAAATTTTTAAAAAAGAAAAAACTGGATATCAAGTTTTGTTGACAGTTTTGCATTGAAAAAAGAACCTACTCCCAAAATATTCAAAAATAAATGCGTGGTCGTATTTTTTTTACTAAAGTCTCCACTATAGTGACCAATAGGGCTGTATTTCATTACTACTATAACGTATAACTCACCTATCCCATTGCTGCAATTGAATATTACGTTAAAACTTGATTTAAATTTCTTTGATTGAAATTAATGCTCATGGTTGTTTTATAAAATTTTTGGAAACTTCTAGTTAAAAAATATGACTGATATTGTTGCTGCTGCTTTTCAATTATAATTTCGTATGAAGACTTCTAGACTTCTAGAAATGCCTCAGTTTCTGAGTTTATTGAACCGGCATCAGCTGGGTCGAAAAGTCTTCAGTCTTCAAAAAATGTAAATTAAAATTAAAAAATTGCATTACAAACAAAATTAGAGTAATTAAAGGCACTCAGTGCTTTTGAAATAAGATCTGTCATTGCCTAACACTTCTGAGGAGAATAACATTTAAAAGTATGGTTCATTGATATGGGTAGCAGGTCATAGTAGATATGTGCACATATCATGCGAAGTCATAGGAAAGGTATAGCTAGTAGTTTAATTGACAAAGAAAAATTCTGTGAACTACCTTGGAGCATTATTAGGCTTAGATTTAGAAAGCGATTTGAGAAGGAATCGTTAAAACATTCATAAGACTCGGTCAGGAATTTCAATTGTTGCGAAATTCATGACTGGACTGAACTGAACTTTGCAGAGCATTGAAACACTTGGCAAAATAAGAGGATCAGCCTAAACGACCTTTGCAGGTTATATAACGAAGAGATGAATATGTACTATGTCACTGTAGACCAATTTTCTTTACTTAGGGCATCACTACCTTCAATTATCTGACGTGACCTTCACGTTTTTAAATTTTAAATAAATACTAGCTTTAGGGAGAATTTTAATTTGAAAGTATAGTCGCAATATGTCTATTCTGGCCGCAGTGAATGCTTAGGGCCAGATTTCATCGTCATATTTAGCAACAGTATTATATATTATTGTTGTAGTTATTATTATTAACATAAACGTTTCCGTTAAATGATCTCCATGTAAATAACATTGTATTGAATTGTTATTAGTATGATTCAATCAAGTTCATAGCCATCGTCTTTGTTATAGATATTTTTGATACGTTTTTTTTGGGCACGCCTGTTTTTCAGTACCACAAAATTGATTTAAATTTTTTATGGTAAAATTCCTGTTTTTTAATTAAACTTTTGATAAAGTTAAATAGGAAAAAACCTGTTATCTAAATAGTTTTCGTTCACTTTATTACAACCCTTCTTCTACAGATTATAAACATAAAAAAAAATTTGGCAAATCAGTCTAGCCATGAAAGCATCATAATTTAATATAAGTTTTTATTAATACATATAAGTATTATCTTGTTTATTTATTTTTTCTTTCATGTTGAGTTTAATAATCTTCTTTTTTTAAGATAACATGTTTTAAAATTTTTTTTTTAAATAAATAAAAGCTTGACGTAGATCAAGTACAAACAGGTATTTTTAATAGAAATTTAGGTTGAACGCAGCATTTAAATAAAAAAAACTGTTAAAAAAAGATCTAAAAGCGGAATAATGAAACTTTTAACAATTTGTGTATTTATTGCTGTGTTTTCTATGGCGTTTTCAAAAAATAATTTATATGAAGAAAATGAAAAGCTACTACAGCGAGTACAACAGTACGAAGATATTAATGTCAAAAATATAAATGAAATTGAAAAAGTTAAAATACATAACAAAGTCCTACATGAACGCATTGAAGAACTAGAGAGAGATGTTAATGAAAGAAATGAAGAACATAAAGAACTACTGCAGCGACTGCAACAGTACGAAGATATTAATGTCAAAAATATAAATGAAATTGAAAAAGTTAAAATACATAACAAAGTCCTACATAAACGCATTGAAGAACTAGAGAGTGATATTAATAAAACAAATGAAGAACATAAAAAACAACTACAGCGAGTGCAACAGGACGAAGATATTATTTTCAAACAAAGAAATGAAATAAAAAAAATTAATACCCATAACAAAGTCATATACGAACGGATCGAAGAACTAGAGAGATATACAGATACTGTAAGGAACCAGAATACCAGTTTGGAAAAATTTACAAACTTACTGTGGGACATTATCTTAAATTTAGAAGAACGTCTTAAGTCTTACTCGACAGTATTGAGAGATGACCAAAAGCCGATGAACATATCTCATGATGACAAAGTAAAGGCCCTTAAGTCTTTAAAAGTTTTATTATAAGAAACAAATATGTTTATGTAAATTGATTTTGAAAAGCAAAACACTAAACAAATGTGTATTGATTTAATGGAAACAAAAACTATTTAGCTTAGAGCTCTTTCACACTTGGCAAATGACTTGCGCAACTCTTGGGTTGAGAGGAAAAATTTTTTTTAACTTTTTTAGTACTCACTTTGTGTGTGTGTGTTCAAAGCAAATTCATTAAATTCGCTTTGTTGCGTTTAAAGGATTTGTCTATGTTTCTGTTGTGAAAGAACAGAAATTAAAATTAAAAAAAAAAAATTGAGAAATTTTTATAAAAATATTAAATACCTACTTGCCCAGGTCACTTGCTTCGTGTGAAAGGTCTTTTATTAAAAATTGAACAAGATTTTTGCAACATTCGCAAAAAGTGTCTACTTCAGTTAAGAATTAAACTTTATTTTTTAGTGCTTCTATTGTATTTTTAAAGGAAATAAAATTAATTTTCAAATAAAGAATTTATATGAAAGAAAATTTTTATAATTGTAAATTTAAAGTATACACAGATTATAATTATAATAAGCCCCGTATTCCAATTTCATTACTATATTGTTTAAATACTTAAGCTAACAAACTTAATAATTAAATAAAATTTATTAAATAAAAATTATTGACATAAAAATTACTACTACTTAATAATAACTTTTACCAAAAAACTTGTAACAAGCATTTTTTACTATACATTGCACATACAGTCTAACTTAATACACAACATATTAAATTATTTGGAATTACAAATTTTAACAAAATTCAATCTTTACTCATGCTTAATTCCAAATTATGTTGGTGTGCAAAATGCCTTATTTTCCATGATATTCTAATGGAAAATTTAAAAAAAAATTGCTTACTTAATACCTTAAAATCTACTGAACAATTTACGGAACATTTTGGACTCAACGGAGACATAAATTAAGTTGGTATGGTACAGAATGAGTTATTTCTTGTCTTTCCAGAGAGGGAACCATAGAACACTACCTGTAGATGTTCTAAAGCTTAAAAGATACAGTATAGTCATCCTAGGCAGTTGGAGTATCAAGAGAGAAATATTTGACGACAAAAGGCGAAACCTACAGAATAGATCTTAAAAGTCGCGCTGTAATTATAGCCCATAAAAAAGCATACATGGATATTTTATATATGTGGAAAACTACACATGAGGATAATTTTGGAAATATGTCTTCAGAAAAAACTTTTTTTAATTTTTAAATGTTTTTATATAATTAAATAATGAAGCGGACAAAGTAAAAAAATTTCGAGAGAATTTCTTAATTTTTTCTTTTTCAAATTTAGAAAGAAAATCTTTTTGGTGTGGCCTTGAACACAAGAATAAAATATATTTTATCTTTTAGTTTTTGTTATCTTAACGAAGTAATTTTTATTTGTTTAATTACGTCAACTTTTTCAATTTCACTGAAGTTAATTCTTAAAAAACTTGCTTTTATTTTAAATATTTTAGTTTTAGTTATTACATTAAAAATCCATTTGAGTAAAACTTATGTTTGTAAAATGTCGACTTAAATTTACTCATGTTTTAATTTTATAGAAAATGCCTTAAAGTCTACTTAATTTATTTACTATAAGAAATTAATTTCTTTGTTTCTTCTCTTTTTTAACCCTATACGCTCCTAATTGCAATTACAACCACGTGGAGTAATTCTAAGTAAGATATACTTGTAAAACTGACCTTCATCTCTATTTTGTCAGCGAGTATGGGAAGATTTCAAAACGTGCAATCTACTCACACAATGTTATAAAAAAAAGTATTCACCCCTATCCCGAATAACATTTGAAATTTCTGCTTCCACGAAATTTATTTTCTCCTTCACGTGAAAATCGGTATCACGAGATATTTCTCCCATTCAAATTTGAGAAATAAACAGCTGTTCAGAATAATTTAAGCTATCAGTGCATGCTGAATATAAATAGGAAGAAGTTTTATAAAATTTTGTTAAAACTTTAAAATAAAAAAAAATTTTAGAATTAGAGCAAAAGTTTTATTGCAAGAGGCAGAAAGCAACCAACAGCAGATTGTTCATCGAGCTGTGCGAGATGCATCTAGCCCCTTGGAGTTACCTGAAACACTAATTCAATAGAAAATTGCAATAATTAAATGAGTATTTTTGGGTTAGATTTATGAAGATTTATATGCTCAATAATTCCTGGTCATCGCCGAAATAAAATTCTGAATTCCGCCTATTTTAAAGTTAAGTGCTTGTCTGCGATTCTTTGCAGAGGTCGCTTACCAAAAAGGAGTTGCCAGAGACTATGAAGTGGGAATGGCACAGTTGACATTTTCTGATGTGGTTTCAAAAGTTTTGGGTAATTTTCTGATTTACGAATGGTTCCTTTTCCTTTTATTTTTAAACAGTTTTCTGGGTCCAGTGCATGTAAAATAAAATTTCTAAAATTTTATAAGATTTTAAGAACAAAAAATATTTTTTTTATTAAAGCAATTTATAAATGGTTCTTGTTGTAAAAGTGTTAACTGTTATGGATAAGCAATTTTATTTGAAAATAATTAAATTTTTTATAGGTGGACAACCACTTTTTAATTCTTTTGTTAAAAAATTGCTAAATTCTGCTTGCTAAATTAAATTTTAAGAAAAAAAAAACAAACAAAAATACTTGTGTTCACCAGCAAGAACTAAGTGAACAGATTAAAGCAAAAAAATAAACAAAACAAGGGAAAAAAATTATTTGCGATAAGGGAAATTTGCAGAGAATTCATTCCTAATTGCTATCAAAGTGAAAGTGAACAAAATTCGAGGGAAATGAATTTCGAGGGAATAAGTATTCATGATAGGGGTGATTATTTTAACGACTAAACAGCTAAATTTGTATACGACTACCTCTGCTACTGTAGCCAAGTTAGATTAGTTTTTATTTTCATAAGTGCATTTAAAATTATTAATTTTTTTTTAAATAAATGGATTGATTTGTTTTTAAATTTTTTGAATTAAAAATTTTATGTTTGTAAAAGGTCAATAATTTAAAGTGTCACCAAGGAAATATATTCTTTTACAATAATTACCAGCTGATTACAATATTGCTGTCGTTTTCAATATATTGTTTTAGTTACCTACAGCACGACGAATGCAGCCAATGGTAATTGAAGGTGCGTAGTCTGTAGCCTGCTGTGTTCTATGTGTTTAATACATGATGATAAATTTGTATTTAGCATTTTTACTAACGAAGCAGCAGAAAAGATAATTATTTGTATACAAAAATGTAATGTTTTCTTTTTGTTGCAGAATAAAACTATAATTCAATCAAGTTGTTTTTTAGGTTATTTAATATTTTAAAAATTAATAAATTTAAATTTTCAAAACTTAATAAAAAAATATAGCAAAATTTAAACACAATTAAAGCAATAAATTTAAAAAATATATATATATATGTATTTTCTTTAATCGTTTATATCTTCCATGAATAAAATTACGTAGAAATATGAGTGTTATAAATTTTAATTTCATACAAACTGGAAACGGTATTGCATAAAGTGTAAATTGATGTATTGAATGCGATTTTCCTAAACGCTTAAAGCTTTTATGACATTTGTATTGCAAAATAAGCAAAACTAATATTTCATTGCCATAAATCATAAAAACACCAATGGCATCAAGCATCTGCATCTTACCCACCTGAATCACACACACACGCATACAACAGCAAAGATACATCAGAGTATGCATATTAAGAAATACGAGTAACTACAAGTGAGCATAGAGGAAAACACAGAAAAGTGAACATCAACTAACTATTCTCAATATAGTCGTGAGGCACTTGGTTGTTACTTGTGCCATGTTGTTCATGTTACGTTATACCACTTCAATTTTAAATGTATTACACTCACTCCTTTAGTTGTGTTTAGAGTGTTTTTTATTACCCTACAGAAGCACAACTTTTTTTTTTAAATGTGCATTATTTAAAACGGTCTTATGATTTTTTATAACAATAATAATGTGAAGAATATTTTAATATTTTTACAGATAATGCTTTTTTGAGTCAATTAAAAAAAATTAAAAATTTTACTTTGAAAATTTATTATAAAAATTAAGAAAAATTTAACTTCAAAAACACAAAAATAACATCACAAAAAGCCCATATATTTTGTTATTGCTTTAGAGGCTCTTGCTGTCAAAAACTATTTCCGAGGGTTGATATTAGAGTGAAACAAAATATTTGTTTCCGCTTTTTATCTCTCTTTAACACATTGATATTTCTTAGATATTGACAGAACGAGCTTCAATCATGCAGGATTCAGCTAGGGTCTCAGTGTCACCTTCTTTCACCATGGTCCATACCAATGATCTTTAGTTCACTACTAAGCAACGATAACATTGTTTTACTTTCGTTATCTGCCCAAGGGCAGTTTAAGGTAAGTAAAAATTTTATAACAAAATTAGAAGTTAGCATCACTGCTGCTGTCAGCTACTGACACGAAATTATTAATTGATTATTGATTTCAGAGCGCAATTCTTAAACAAAAAAGTTTAATTTTTATTTTCATTCGGCCAGGCATTGATTTTATTAAATCTACAAAATATCATGCATTTGTTTATTTGTATTTGTGTTGGTGCAAGTGTCTCTGTATGAGTGACTAACTTGTGTTTTGGGTCATACCACCAGCAGAGACAAAACAGTAGTAGCTCAAATCGATTTTTATCTCAACAACCATAAATCGTTTGCCACTTGAACCGCAAGCTAAAATAGAAATAACCAAACACAAACACATCATACATACATAAAGCACATGTATAAGTACAGTGTGAACCCTGCTAGTATTAGAAATTTTCTTATCTATAGATACATTTACTTCAATTTCCTGAATCTGGATATCTGTGTATCTAGATAGACATACTCCTAAGCAAAAATAATGTTTATGTATTATAATTCAAGAGAATGCATGAGTGGCTTCAACGTGAAAAATCTAAATCAATAGAAGAGCAGTAAGTGTAAAAGTAAAACAATATCGACATTAGCCAATACAGACTTTTGTACGCAATAATAATTTAGACTGATGCCGCCAATGTCAATATCAATAACTAACAAAGTGGAACGGAACGATGATAAGTTAAAACAGTAACCAATTCTGCATTCGTTATAATGAAAGCATCCACAATTTTTCATTTGCTTGTGTATCTATTTTTTTTAACACGTTTCTAAGTATAAAATAAATATGAATATATTGATATGCATAAATATGTAAATGCATAAATTCAATTTGCAATTCCTAAACATAACCTGGCCTTAACCCTTTATGATCTTATGTGAAAATTCTAATGTTTATCTTAAAATTTGTATTGAATATTTATTTTTCATTTTCTGTAAACTAAAGCACAGCTTCTATATCATTCTGCTAAATATTATAAGTTCTCTTATTAAATTTGCCGTCATCGATACTGAAGATTTTGATTTTGTCATATATCAATGACTTGTATGTCGACATTTGATATTATGTAAAAACGTTTGCTATCAATATTAACATGTGATTTTATCGTTAGTGTTTTAGGACAAACCAAACTTTTAAAACTCATATTTTTATTTTATTTCATTCAATAAGGACCATTATTATAAGTTACCGATTGGTATAGTTCAGATTTTAAAAATAAAATATCAAGCTTTAAAAATATCGATAAATTAAATATCGGATAGTGTGTTTTTAAAAATCCAATAAAATTTGATTCCAAAGTTTTTTTTAGCTAAAAACCAGTTATTTGCCATAAAAAAAAATTCTAGCTTGAACTGTCGAAAATTGTAATAATTTGCTCATACGAGTATTTTTTTTTTTTTTTGTGAAAATATGAACTAATGTCGACGGCAATTGAAAGCAATGTGGCTTCGAAATTGATAACGAAGTTGCCGACGCTAAATGGAATAAGAAGAAAAGAATTTTGTTTATATGTATATCCAATGAATTTTTTATTAATCCAGTGAAAAAAGTTCATTATTTTTTCAACCAATAACACGCCTTATTAGATCAATTAAATAAGTTTTATTAAAATTATTTTAATGAAAACTTTCCTAAAATATATTTAACGTGTTTTATTCAACATATGAATTTTAAAAATGTTTTTCAAATGCAGATGTCGCAGTTTAACCCCCGGTTAGTGACAAAAATTTCTTTTTTATATTTGTTACTAAAAAATTTTGAGCGACACCATATGCATTTTGATACATTTTTTTTTTTTTTTTTTTTTTTTTGTTGAAGTATTTTCCAATTTTATTTCACTCTATCAGGATTCGAACTTGAAACATATGCAATTAAGAAGCATTAACTAGCAGCTCCACCATATCAGCCACGAAGCTCAAATGATTAAGTTTTTGTTTTATATTTATTTTATTCAAAAAGTGCGTAAGAAAAGAGTAAGAACAATTAAAAAAAAAAAAAAAAAAAAAAAAAAAAAAAAAAAAAAAAAAACATTTACTTGATGACATTTTTATGAAACTATGAAATCTAATGAAACAATTCTAAAGAAATTTCTTCATTCTCACAATGAAATTCCATATAATTAATGAAATATTTCATTAGGTTAAGGAAATATTTTTAATGAAATCGTTTCATTAAATTTATGAAACATAATTAATTATTTCAGTTCAATGTTGTGATTTTTTGGGGCTTTCTTTTCAGTACCATGAAATTCATAAAAATTTAAAAATAATCAATGAAACATTTTATAAAAAAATAGGACATTTCTTATTAGAGATATTTTTTTTTTCAGAACAAATGATGTGAAGCTATTTCTATCAAGCTGCTAATAAACTTTTTTATTTTTTACGTATCCATTTATTATAATTATTTTAATGCATAAATTTTATTTAGTTTTAATCCCTCCCTTACCTAAAGCATTTGCTAAAGTCCCCCAACATGGCTAATGCCATCTAAACTTGGTTCTTCATGTTTTCGTCAGACTTCATTGTCCTTTAAGTTTAAGTCTTTCTTGTTGTTAATTTTAAATTGCTTAAACTTTTCAAACCTTCTTTAATTAAATTATTTAACCTTTCTAATCAAGAGCTTCGTATTTATTCATATACAGCTGGAGGTATATTGCACAAAATTTTGCCTTAAAAATAAAAATTTAAATTAAAAGATTGAAATATTGATTATATATTTAATACAATCAAATAAATATGTAATCCTTTCAACAAATATTTAATTGAACATAAAATATATTTAACTGATTCATTTAAAAGTTTAATCTATTAGGCAATTATTTTAATTAAAATGTTTAATTGGTATCTTTGTTGCTGTCTCACTATAGGGATTTATCATTTCTATCTACCACATTTTGCTGATATTCTAGTAACAACATAACTTTTTTTAAGAGCCTTCAACTGTTTTTGATCAACCCACAATCAGGGTTAATAATTTCATCATTTGTTTTCCCTGTTAAATTGAAGTACATGTGCATGGCGGGCATTTGCATACATGCGCTTGTGCATGTATATTTGCTACAGTGGGTACATGTTCCCTTAGCAGTAGTAGTAGTAGTAGTTGTAGTTATAGTGTGTATGTTTTTTTTTTTTTTTTTAATTTTTCTTATTATATCCACGATTTGTTTCGTACTTTTGTTTTCATTTTTACTTATTTCCGTTATTGGTTTTATGCTGGTTATTGTAATTTATGCTAAAATATATTTAACGTTTATATCATTTTTGTAGTTTATTTTTAACATTCTACCATTTCCTTTAGCTTCTATTGTTGTTTGTTATTGTTTATGCTGTTAATATACGGTTGTAAATATTGTTTGTTTTTTATTTTATGAATAAATTTGCTTGAAAATAATATTGTTATATTTATAAGCAAAATGAATTGGTTTAGGGAAATAGTATTTTACCAAGCTTAATGATAAATATATAAAATAAAAAATAAAAAAAATATATAAAAAAATTAGAATACGTGTTCTAATTTCATAGCGAAGCTGTTTAAATACTTAAACTAAAGCTACGGTCACATTACACAAATATTTGTTCAAATAAGCATAACCACTATATCAGCTAAATTTTTATATGTTGAAGAAAAATGCGCTTAGATTAGTTTTGTTTTTTTTTTATTAAATTTTATACAATACAAGTCATGTTAAATTATAAATATATTTTATTAAAAGTAGTGGTTACGCTTATTTCTACAAATATTTGTATAATGTGACCGTAGCTTAAGGATTGTAAAGCATAGAGTAAAAGGCAAAGCGATAATGTGTAGACAGCTAGTATTCTGTAACATTTTGTACATGGAGAGGTGGCCAGTTTTATGCTGCGACAATTTTATTCGGTTTCTTTTTGCTAACTTAGCTTTTTTAATAATTTTTGCAAACATTAGTTTAAATTTAAATAGGAAATTGTTGTTATTACTTTAACTGATTAAGCATTGCTTATAAAAAAATTTAATATTTTTCATTAAAATTTGTTCAATAAATCTTTATTTAATTAAAAGTATTTTTTTTTTTTCATATATTTAAAAACTTCTTCAAGGATTAAAATTATTTATTTATTATCGATATTTATATCATACTTTATTATTAAAAAAGTGCACAAAAATCAAGCAAAATATAGATAAAAAATATAGTAAATATAATTTGACCTTTAGCTTAAAAAATTTAGCATTTTTACTTTCACAAAAAATTGTTTTTAATTGATTCCCAAATACCTAAAAAAAATCTCTTTTTTTTTAATTTATTTTAATTTTCTTGGAAATACCTTTTTCAATTTTTTTAAATCCTTTTATGTTCATAAAATTCATTTACTGAAACAGTGTTTTTTTTAGTGTTTTTTACATAATAATTTTATACAAAAAACATTTAATTTAATTTAAATGCTTTTTCCCCTGTTAAAGGAGTTCAAGTTTGAATTTTGTAATAAATTAATTTCCTTTTCTATTAGCAAGTTTTTATTTTTCTACACTGACTTTTATTTGCACTTGTAAATATTAATTCTCTACAAAATTTAAATTCAAAATACTTAATTTCATGTTTTCTGTAAATGCCGAAAAAAATGAGATGCAAATGTGTGTTTTTCTGTAAATTTTTCATTGTCCTCCAGCTAAAAGTAAACTTCCTTTTTCCTGCAGCTAAAAATGGGGCAAAAAAGCCACTAATACACTGCTTAACAAAAAAACCAATACCCACAATGGATATTTGACCATAAATACAGACAGAAAATATGCAAAAAAAAAAAAATTTAAAACACAAACAAGCAAACAATAGTCGATTTCACTTTAACGTTTGCCATTTGACCATTGTGAAAGTGAGTTTCAATTTCCTGATATATTTTTATCATGATAGAAAAGCAAACAAACAAACGAATGAACAAAAGTATACAAAACTGTAACATACAAAAATAAATACCTTTTTGTTTCTATTTTCAAGTGAGTGTTGAATACAAAATATTCAAAAATGTTCGCTTGCATGTTAGTTTTCTTTTTGTTTGTTTGCATTTTCAAAACATGTACGAATTGTGATTTTTTTATACTTTCTGCTAGAAATTCAATTAACTTTCTTTAACGCTTAAAGCATTTTAATTTAAAAAAAAAGTGGAAAATATAAATCGGAAAAACAAATGTGTTCGTTAGTTTCCTTTTTTATATGCATACATAATTGCGTAAATTAAAAAATTTCCTTTCATTTTGGGAACACAAAAATTCTCATGATTTATATTAAACTAATACATTTTGTTTATTTCAAATAAAAAAGGTTTAAATAACAGAATTGCATCTAAAACATGAAAAAGAAAATTAACAATTAACTAATTGAACAATCATATAATGTGTTGCTGAAAATACTATAATACATCACCAAAAAATATAAAAAATCAAGTGTGGATTTCATAGAAACATTTTTGAAACTTTCAACTTCAATAAAATGGATATGGCTGAAGGTCTTTTAATTTTAAATCTTAATATACTACCCTTAAAAGCTATTAAATGCTTTAATTAGAAATAAAAACACTGCTCTTTTATTACCATGCAAACAGAATTGCTACTTTAGCCTATTTAAGGCTATATTTAGCCTTTTTCCTCGCATTTAGCCTCTAAATATATAATTTAGCCTCTAGCTTAATAGTATTTTTTGTTTTTTTTTTTAAAGTAGCCTTAAATAGCCTTCTTTTAAATATGAAAACAAATCATATATTAACACACTAAGGCTGAAAAAATTCCTGAATATAAATGAGTTTGTTCTGGATACTTCGAACTTGAATTTAATTAAATTTATATTTTCTCTGCAGAATGTTTGTATTTATAAAAAAATTTTTACATTTGCTTTTAGCGGCTTATAAATATTAAACAAATTAGCTAAAGTAAAATTTTCATATTTAAATTGAAAAGGTATGATAAATGGACTTTATTCTTTGCATGTCCATACTTCATATTGAAGCTTTATTTTTCATAACACATTTCCAAATTGATGCAGAAAACTATCATTCATTGATCAAAAAACAAAAGTTAAAGTTAAAAAATAACTAAATTCTTGTATAAGAACTTAAAGCAATGTGGAAACAACTTTATTTTCTTAAGTTTTTTTTATGTTTTTGGTTTTTTTATAAAAATCATAATTATATTTACTTGTAATAAAAAATTAGGAAAGTTTTTAATTTTAAACTGTAGCTTTTAACTATTTTCTAGATTTTTTCTTTGTAATTTTCTACCTACCGGTTGCTTACAAAAATAGCTAAATAGTAAGTTTTTTTGGGAACTTTTTTTTGTGTTATAATTAAGGCTGAAATCGCTGCTCTAGAATCAAATGGTTTTAAACGAAAAAAGAAATTACTTAAGGAACAACATGATACATTTTTTTTATTTTAATAGTATTTTTTTTAATTTATATATAAACAAACATATACAAAAATTGCTTAAAAAATAAAAAATAAGCACGATATTCTTGTTAAATTAAAAAAAAAAAATATATAAAATGCTTTCTATATAAATGAAAAATATTGACTGAAATAATTGTTTATTAAGAAAACTACAAATACGTGGAGACAGGGACACAACGGGATAGATGGATAGTCAGATTTACATTGATTATTTGACTTTAATATCTATAAAGATACAGAATAAATATATACGAGTATATATGTTTATACTTTACAGAATGACACATGTACAGCTTCAAAATTATAAATGGAATTACAAACTTATAATAATAAACGCGGTAAAATGGTAATTTTTTCAGGTATACGAAATTAAATGCAAAGAGTTTTATTTCTTTTTAATAAATAAAATCGTTCTCTTGGTTAAGCCTTAATATCAAATAAAGCTAATTATTCTTGTGTAGTACTCAAACGAACTATTCCCATTATATTAAATAGTTACGCACTTGAACTGAACACTAGTACGTAGTTTTACATTCTCATAATTCATCGTTTGCTCTTCATTTCAATTGAACAAACTAAAGATGTACTCGTATGAGCAAACTAAATGTAAAAACGAATTCAAAAAGGTAGATCTTTTTGAAAATACTTGTAAAGGGTGGTTAAATTTGAAGGGCCGATGTTGAATGTGAACCACACCTAAACGTCAAGTTTTTTTCTGCATTTCATTTGACATTTCTCAATTTCAGACAAATTCAATTTGAACCATTTAAAGATACACAATCGAGCAACGCGTTAAAGTTATTCAGACTTATTCATGATTTTTTTGGTCAATTTAATAGCCCAAATGTGCGTACAATCGGGTCTGTAGGAGATGTGAAAGCATGCTCGTACAGCTCGTAGTATAGAAAATATTGCTGCTGTTCACGATAGTGTGGCTGAAAAGCCATCCACCTCAACTCGTCGTCGTGCCCAACAATTGCATCTCTCACGCTCGTCGTTGATGAACATTATGCATAAAGACTTGCATTTACACGCTTACAAGGTGCAATTGACTCAAGACCTAAAGCCTCTTGACCATTCCAAGCGTCGTCATTAGTCAGAATGGTGGCAAGAAATGGTAATAGTGGATGATAAATTTTCGAAGAAAATCATCTTCAGTGATGAGGCACATTTTCACCTCAGTGGATTCGTCAATAAGCAGAATTACCGCATTTGGGCTAATAATAATCCAAGAGTGATTGTCGAAAAACCAATGCACCCACAGTGACTGTTTAGTGCTGTTTATGGGCTATTGGCATCATCGGGCCGTATTTTTTCCAAAATGAGGCCGGTCAGGCAGTTACTGTGAATGGTGTTCGCTGTCGTGAGATGATAACGAACTTTTTATGGCCCGAATTGGAATATATAGATGTGGACGATATGTGGCTTCAACAGAACGGTGCACCGTTAGGCTTCTTTCTTTGGGGATATTTAAAAGAAAAGATGTACGTCGATAAGCCAGCAATAATTGAAGAGCTGAAGGATGAGATAATTCGGCACATTAACGTCATAGAACCTAAATAATGCCTCAGTGTCATAGAAAATTTGGATCATCGGATGGATGTGTGCCGCCGAGGTCATGTCGGTCATTTGGCCGATATTTTGTTCCACACATAATTGAACCATATCATGTTATCATAATAAAAAGAAATCTCAATTATTTCCTAAATAATTTGTTTTTGATTCAAAATCAATATCGGCCCTTAAAATTTAACCACTTTTTATGTAAATATGTATAAAATGGAATATTTAATTTTTTTTTAACTGCAAAAGAAATTCATTTTAAGTCTGTATTATGTATATGATTTTTCGAATTTTGTTTTAAATTTTTATAAAAAAATTTCTTTCATCCTTTTCTCATCACCATAACAAGTACCTTAATGAATAGTTTATTAAATGCTAGTAGTTGATAAAATTCATAGCCGGGTATTGATGAAACTTTTAAATAACACATACCGATAAAAAAATGTTGCATGACCTGTCCTTAATATACAACCCGATTTTAATTTTAAAACTAAAGCCAGAAACCGACTATTTAAACTCCAAAATGTGAAGTTTAGTTGAAAATTAGAGCCCTACACAAGTATAACTTAAGTTTTAAAAAAGACCCACAATTATTATATATTCGATTTAAAAAGAAATAAAAAAACAATACATAAAACAATTAAATTGTTTTCAAAAAAGAATATTTTTGAGCCTCTCTATAGTAAAAAGCGATATAACACCTTCGGAAAAATGAATTTTGTTACTGACTAGTAAAGATATTGATAACAAAATTTACTTATAGATTTTTATTGAATACACAGTAAGAAAAAATAACAATAACAAGCTCAAATCAAGGCTAAAAAAGGAAAGGAAATTTTGTCTTCAAAAAGCAAGAAAATACTCACAACTTTCTTTATTAATAAATGTACTGTTTGTAATAATAACTATCTTTAATTCAATTTCTTTCAACAAAAGCTTAATTTATTAATAAAAATTGCTATTTATTTTTTTTAATTAAATTTTTTACTTCTTAAATTTAACTTGTAAACTTTAAATGCTGCATTGATATGCAGCCGTATCAAAGTACATAACAAACTATTTCCATATGCCATGTATCCAAATATGTCTCTATTTTATTTATTTATTTGTTTTTAAGCCTTCATTTCTATTTCCTCATATTTTTCTGTATTTAATTTAAATACTTTGTGATAAGTTTATGTCTTTATATATTAATTGCTTTTATAAACTTTAAAAACTATTAACACAAGTTTGTTTTATGTAAATGTAAGTGTTTCTTACAACTACTTAGTAGTTGGTATGAATGTGTTTGTTTATGAAGAAAAAAATAAAAGTCAGATAATGAAAGTCATTGTTGTTTATAAAAAAAAAAAAAATAATAATAAAAAACAACACACTTTATATTCATAATGCTGGTGTTTGGAAAATATGGAAAAAAATTTTATTCTTTATAAAACTGCACTTATGCATTGTTATTCAAAAGATCCGTGTTTAAGTTATAACAAAAAGTACATGTGCTTGTATGCGTTTAACTTTAATATACCAGCAAGCATTTGAGTTTCAAATCAAACTGAATTCTAAAATAATAGGACTTATTAAGAGAGTCGTTGGTGTAGTCAAATTTAGCACAAGCTTATATAAGAAACCTAATCATGATAATCACACTCATTATCAGGCCTATTAATTGTATTACCATAGACTAAACTAGACTCAACACCAATTTTAGGTGGCAACTTTTGATGTTGCCATTGCAGTGAAATGCAACTCTGTGCTAACCCCTTAATATGTGAAGGACAGCATTATATTAAATTTTTGTATTCCTCTCTCGTTTCTTTTATGGGGTTAATTGTGAAATTATTATTTTAGAATTTTTTTATAGGAATATTGCTATTTTTCCAAAATTTATTGTAAATCTTGGCCTCATTTTTTGTGACATATTATTAAGAAAAGTATTTGTGCAGTGGTAGTTGTGCAAAAAGTAGGAGAAAATGCCTGCAAAAGGCATTTATCAACAGAAAAGAAGAGCAGCAAAATGTAAGTATACCTGGTGGTAATTTTTATTTAAATTATATTTTAATATTAATTTTTATACATATTTAGGAGCCGTAAATGTGTTATGTAATGTCCAAAAATGGAAAAACTTCATCGGTTTACGAAGGAGCCAAAAAGGTAAGTGTTTCAATTTTAAAATGTGTGTATTTTAGAGTTGACAATACAATAAATTTCTGTATTTTGGTGCACAATATGTCCACCAAAATCTAAAATTTTCTAATATATTTTTTATAAAAAGAAAAATAATAAAAATAATTTAAAAATATAACAAAATATTAATCTTTATTTGTGCTTAATTCCAGAAATTGTGTTGGTTTTAAAATTTATTCTTTTACTCATGATATTCTCATGAGTTATTTATTCAGTAAAATAAGTACTGAAGGCGATAGCATATCTATATGGACCATTTCGTCAGACGCTACTCTGAATCCTCAGTAGATTACTCCCAACGTTTCTTGCAAACATTAGAACCTTTATATTGTAAAAGCAATTGACTAAATAAGAATTATTTCAATAGTTACAAAAAGATTCAAATATTCAAACTAAAAACTCAGTAAGCATTGAACTGAATAAATAAATAAATTTCCCAACCAACATTTTAATATTGAAAACTATATATTCTATTCTGTTAAACTTTTAAATTTCAAATAGACTTTTCCAAGTTGACTTTTTTAAAGTTTTTTTTACTCCATTTATCTCACCTTAAAGTATTTGTAGTGCTAAATTTTCTTCCGGAAAGGGGTACAACAGCAATTGCAAAAGACGACGGTCAGTACTTGCTCTGAAACAATTCATATTTGTGCTGCTTGAAATATACATAAATTTACAAGTAAAACTCACACAAATAATTTTTAATAGTTCCACTTACAATTTTATCTACTTTTCATTGCCTTCTTTCCGAGATTCGTTTTTTAAATATACTTGTTGTCTGCTCGTGCTTCTTGACCACCATCCATCATTTACCTGCAAATAACTAAACAAAATTGTCAGCTAACAACAAATACAATGAATATTTTGATACATAACATGAATACTTACCGCTTGCACTTTATTTACACATAAAAATGGCTTTTGTTTTTAGACTTTTTAATTCAAGATTTAATAAAAAAACACTAAATATCAAAATTTCTGGAAAATATTTTGTTTACATTGTACATTTTGTTCACTTTCAAATTGTATTTTATGTAGCCTATACTTGCTTTCATTTCCGCATTGTTTTTGGCAATGCCATGTTTTTTTTTCTCTTTCAGAAAATGGGGTTAACCACTTTTGACACCTGTCAAAGTTGCCATATCTTTTTATATCTATGTAATACGATAATAGGAAAGTTATTACCAAATAACCATTCACAGTTATCAATCAACAAATAATGCGGCCTCTAACATGAAGTTTTTAAACTTAATAAAAATGACATTAAAAAAGTAACAGCAACAAAGAACATAATTTATGCTATAAACACAACTGAGGCCAATGACGAATTTTTTTCCAAGAATTTTTGGTCGTTAATAATAAAACATATTTGTGTCTATGAACCGCAATTCGTCATGAGTAACGTCCTAACGTCGACTAATAACGAATAAATTTAAATAGAGTAACCGTGTATTTTCGTGTTGAAAATATTTTAGTAAATAAATAAATTTTGTTAATTTCAGCAAATTTAAATATATAAAACTTTTATAATTTTTTATTTGTCAATTATAACAATTTTTCTAAATTGATAGCGCCACCTTCATGTTAATAAAATTAAATTAAAAATTATTATTTTATAATTTATTATTTCAAATTATAAATTGTAACAAATGAGTGAAATTATTTCAAAAGAAGTAGAGGAAAACAGAAATTTTAAAAAAAGTTGGCAGTTCATTAATATTTAATTAAAATCATAAAAAAAATTTTGTTTATTAAGAGCTTAATAATTCAACAAAAATGTTTTTTTATACATTTGGCTGCAAATATATATTACAAGTGTAAATTTAAAAAATTTTGCAATTACTTTTTCCTCATAATTGAATTTCATTGGACAAATTTATGCAACGAATTTTGGTCTACAAATTTGTCACGCTGTACGTTATTTCTTCCAGTTGGGTTATAGCATTGCTGCTTGATGACGAAGCTGAGAGATGATGATCAAGTTGTATCTGATTTGATCTGATGATCGAAGTTGAATGACATGCACATTATCCCTGAGGTCTTCAACTATCGCAGTTTATCTATAATTAACTGCATCCAGCTACTAGTTCTCTCTTTGAATTTGCTATCAAATTTCGGTGTAGATTATTTCAATTTTAGGTTAGAAGCAATATACATATAAGTATATAAAAGTTAATAACACGATATCTTCTTTTAACGAATTAACTTTATAACTTGATGCTTGTTTGTTAAAAAAAAAAGAAAATTCCTTTGTAATGCTTTTCATAAATGGTTGATTGGTTTGTGTAGCCGGGATATCAGTAAAGTATCACAATTTTTATTTTGGAAACACTAAATATCGCCGAGACGGTGTATTTATCTACCGTCATTCTATTGAGATATCTCAGAAAGTTTTCTAAGCTAGTACCCAGTATGTCAAATAGGCCAAGAGTGTACCAAAAAATTTTTCTTGAAGCAAGATGAGTCGTATACTCATGGGGAATTTTTATTGAATTATATTTGCATTTTTGTAATTAACAACCCTTTGATAAAAACTGACACAGCCAGCCCTCTATGTCACCTTATGGGCATGATTTCACTGAAACAAAAACTATTAAATAAAAAGTTTGTATAAAAAGAATTAAAAAGTATTCAACTATTTTTAACTTTTGTATGTTTATTGGGTGTGTAGCTGCATTCAAGTATGTGTGTGTATAAACTTTCATATTTTAACAAAGACTGTCTATTGCTGTGGGTTTATCTGTCATATCTATATCAGTTTGCTTTTGTCAATTGTATTGCTTTTGACAACACTTTTAAAAAGTTTGTGTTTTTAGGCGATAAAATTGTTTAAGTGAGTATTTATGAGGACAATAAACGTGATTACATAATGTGCCTTCAATGCATGTGTATACTTGAGAAGTGTAAGGGAAAAAAAATTAATATTTATTGGAAAGAGATTTTCTATAAGAAAATAGCTAAATAAAGAGTTAATACAGTCAGAATATTATTTTCAAAAGAAAATGAAAGAGGGCGGCTTTTGTTATATCTTTTAGATTTGAAATTTTTATTACTAAGAAAAATAAAAAATAAATAAAGGGTCCGCCATCGAAGCTTTTTTTCAACTAGTACTTATTTCGCGAATGGTAACACTTAGCTCATGTCTGATTTGACAGATAATTAGTTTTATCCTTCCGCTGAAAGAATATGGTTGTGTTTTCGCTTCGCTAAGTGGGCCTGCGATCGACTTCAGAAGATGCCAATTTTGCCAAAAAAAATCATCTTTTCAGATGAAGTTCATTTTGATCTTGGCGGGTATGTACACAAGCAAGATTGTCGCATTTAGGGCACAGAAAACTGCACGCATACATTGAAAAGCTGACTTACCAAAAACGAGTCACTGCTTGGTGCGGATTTTGGTCCAGAGGCATAATTGGGCCATTTTTCTATGAAAATGAGCAAGGAGTGGCCGTTATAGTCAATGGCGATCGTTATTGGGCCATGTTGAACGAATTTTTGTTCACAAAAATTGAAGAGGAGGATATTGGCAACTTTTGGTTTAAACAGGACGGCGCTACGTGCCACACAGCCGAAGCTACACTCGATGTTTTCAACATGAAAAATTTTATAGAGAACACCCATCAGTGACTAATCAATAATAAATTAAGTTTTATTTGTAATTATTTTATTAAATTATTCAATCTTTTAAATTTATTATTAATAAACATTATTTAAGCTTATGATCTCAATAAAAATTGTTTTTATTTTATTATAATTTTCCAATATTTCAACTAGTTTTATAAATAATCATCCGTTGCTCATATGACATTGACCATTATTATAAATTTTTGTTGTCGTCGATATCAAGTCAAAAAAATATTTCATTGATCAAATAAATTTTAAAATATACAAGAAAAAAAAGCTAAGAGTATTCAAGCTTCCTTAAATTCTGTTTTGTTTCAAATATTTAATAACAGCCCTAACGATTAAATTACTGCCAACACAACATAGACGTTCTTACATAATACCAAACTAGTATAAAGAGAAACAATTATTGTTTTTTTTTTTAATATTAATATCTTTAACACCGATTTATCATTAAAAAAAAGTAACGTCGTTTTATATCGAGAACGCCAAAAAGAATAAAGATGACTTTAAAAATTTCTTTTTATTTATTAAAAGCTTTTATTTAACTTGCAGGTGGAATCTTGCAAGTTAAATTTGACCCACTTCCCAATGTCCGATTGAGCTGATAATTTACATACTGGTCCAGTCCCGATGACAACGTATGTTTATGATAAGCATGACCTGATGCTGCTGCCAGGATATGCTCCAGACGAGGGAATCCCTCAACAGTTAATAGTAGGCACTTGAAATTTTGCACACCCATTGGGGCATTAACGAAAGTTAGTGGGTTCGCCATGAAACTGCAGCCACCTCCAAGGTTGGCTCAAACCAAAAGACCTCTTCAATAATCAGCAGTAGAGACTTAAAACTTTGTATACCCCTTTGGATATAGTCGCCATCGACCATGTCAGAAGAACTCGTAAGTGATGAATAGCCATAAGAGGTAATTTTTTATAAGTATCCTTACCTTTAAAAGCTTTTATATATAAAAATTATAATATTTTGTTTTACTATTTGCTTAATTACTTATTTAGTTTACAAATATGTCTACTCGTATATTTTTGTTATTTTAATAATGAGATATTTCACTATGTCACTACTATATTTTCTACTCTTTTTCTAAAATCAAAAATTTATCTTTAAATTTGTTTTAAATAGCTGTGTTAAAATGTTAGCTAGAATATGAATTGCTATTACATGTTTTTTATGTAACACAAACAAAAGCAAGTCTAGAAATTTTTTTTATGCGAAATACAAATTCTTTTTAAATATTTTTAATTAATTTTTAAACAAAATTTCAACATGATTTGATTTAATTTGGACACTAATTTCCCCGTATGCACTGTAGTTTTTAGCTATAAGTTAAAGAATACAAATTTTCAATAATTTTTATTCAATAGATTTTTTTACATTCCCTTTCTTCTTGCAGTGCTGAGCATAAATAATTATCAGTAACAAGAAGTAACAATAATTTATTGTTTAAAATTTATATTTTATTTAGACTCGTTTCTGTCAGCATTTGTGAAAGAACATGCATACATGTGCATTCATACATAATTAATTTTCTCATTAATCTACAATACACAAGTTTATTTTTATTCCATTCACGTTTTAACGTTTGTCAGGTCATTAAAATTGTACGTCTTAATGTTATTTGTTTTTTTTTTTTTTAATTTTGACTTGTGTTACATACAGCAAATGTGTGTAGGTGTCAGTAACACAAAATGTAATTGCTTTTGTTTGTTGTATTTTATTGTGATTCTTTTAAATTAATATGTCTTCTTTTTCCAACAAAGTTGAATTGTTACAAAATTTAAACATGACAAGAAAAGGTGTGAACTTTTAGTGTGTGTTAATGAAAAATTATGTCGGTTCAAAATAAATTTGAAGTAAATTTTTCAAATATTGTCATAAGTAACACAGGCCAACAAAATGATTTTTTGTGGGGCCCAAGTCTTGGTGGTCAATTTGAATGCATATGGCAGTAAGTTCCATCCGTTATAAGTTACACAAAGAGGTTACCCCCTATACAATTTGCAATAACTCAATAACTACATCTTCGATTAAAATAAGGAATGTACATAAGGATCGTCTTTAAAATAATCTTCAAACATATTCAAATAAATTTAGAGCTACTGCTATAATTTAGAAGATATTGAGAAGGATTTGTTTGATAAATTTTTTTTAATTTTAAAACTTTTTTTTAAGAAATATAAGATTTTTTCTTACTATTAATTCTTGAATATAATGCAAATAAATTGAAGCAAAACTGTGTACCATATTTTTATACCCTTCCTTTTAATGGTCCGCCATATAACTTTTTTTTTTTTAAATGCTATAAAAACATCGAGCGTAGCACGTAGCGCCGTCCTGTTAAAACCAAATGTTTTCAATATCCTCCTCTTCAATTTTTTTGAACAAAAATTTGTTCAACATGGCCCGTTAATGATCGCCATTGACTGTAACGGCCACTCCTTGCTCATTTTCGTAGAAAAATGGCCCTGGACCAAAATCCGCACCAAACAGTGACTCGTTTTGGGTGCGTCGGCTTTTAAATGTATGCGTGCGGTTTTCTGTGCCTCAAATGCGACAATCTTGCTTGTGTACATACCCGCCAAGATCAAAATGAGCTTCATCTGAAAAGATGATTTTTTTTGGCAAAATCGGCATCTTCTGAAGTTGATCGCAGGCCCACTTAGCGAATCGAAAACACGACCATATTCTTTCAGCGGAAGAATAAAACTAATTATCTGTCAAATCAGACATGAGCTAAGTGTTACCATTCACGAAATAAGCACTAGTTGAAAAAAAATGTTCGATGGCGGATTTCTATACGCCTGAGCCATGCTTATGCATAAGTATGTTTATTAAAATACAGAAAAAGGAATTCCAGATAGGATTTTTGGGTATTTTTTTTTCGTTAATTTAAATTTTTTTATACAAAATGAAATAATTATTTTAGAAATGTGTTTGTTTTAAATAAAAAATATTTAACTGGATGTTCGTGCTCCAAGTCCTTTATGTGCTAAACTGAAGCTTGTGTCTTAAGTCTTTTGATTGCTATAAAACTGTATGTTCGTATTCTAAGGACCAAATTCATAAAAAAAACATTAATAATCTCTTATAAAACAATTTTTTTTATGAATTTGGCCGTAATTATTTCACTGCTTTATAAAACTGTTTGTGTCTTAAGTCTTTTGATTGCTGAAAAACTGGAAGCTCATATTCGAAGTATTTAACTTCTGCATGAAATTAAAGTTTAAGCCATTTGTTTTAGAAAAAAAAATGTTTTCATAGGACATTAATAAAAATATAATTTTTCTATTATATTACAGAAAAATTGCATTTTTTCTGCAAAATTTGGGATTTTTTAAATATTAGAAAAATTATTTATTTACACTAGTATCGTATGAGCTATGATAATTAAAAAATTTTTTTTGTTTTCCTTCAATCAAAAAAGTCCTAAAATATTAATGTTTTTATCCAAAAAAAAGTTGAAGTAAAATTTTTTAAAAAATTACATGATAAATTTCAATAGCGTTGACTTTATAGTCTGCGTTATTTTTTGTTTTTTTTTAATAAGGGGCTAAGACTTTTTTGTGTTTAATATATTGTCACAAGTACTCGATATGCATCTTAGCAATACTGCCGAAATAGCATACAAAGTCATGAGGGGTCGCTCACAGCAGTCATATTTTTTCATGTTAATTTTTTAAAACATATGACTTTATGTCTACTTTGTGAATCCCCTAAATATATAGCATAGTCTTCTAAAATATTAATAAAATTGCCCATATTTTATTAAAATCGATGTACAACTTTTATATCTTTCGATAAAAGCTAGTTATAGGTATTCAAATTAAATCAGGGTATCAAAAATACTTGAAATCAGTTTCAGTTTTGGCGGCACCAAAATCATTGTAGACCTGTGCAATTTGCTTAAAAGCTGTCATTTATAATGTTGCTTCATCATTAAAAATAAAAAAAAATATATAACAAAAAACTCTCCTTAATGATGAATACAGATAACAGGTAACATGATGCGTATGATTTATAAATAATACAAAACAAATTTGGTACACATACGTGCAGAGATGGGTACAAAGGAGAAGATACATGAGTGTTAGTTATTAACTAGAAGTATGAAGTTGTTCCTGCCTGCGACAATTATTATTTAATTTGAATTGTAAAACACTAAAGTATTTTTAAATTAATAAGCTTTTAGACAAAAGTCAATCAAATTTTCAAATACTGTTCTTTAATACAAAAAATAA
The DNA here is from genome assembly GCA_947397855.1 of Thelaira solivaga. Lineage (NCBI taxonomy): Eukaryota > Metazoa > Arthropoda > Insecta > Diptera > Tachinidae > Thelaira > Thelaira solivaga. The sequence goes on along the minus strand of OX377612.1, from coordinate 21,855,807 downwards.
ATCATACAAACTAAATAAATATGTTAATATTCAAAGCACTTTTTAAGCTTAATATGAATTTTAATGATATATTTGAGTTCAATGACGCATCAACAAAGATGACAACTTCAAAAAATAAATTAAAATGCCAAGCGTCCATTGCAAGAAATCAGTTAAATGAATAATACAGAAAACTTCAATACATAGAAGACGTTTATCTACTAGTAATTAAAAATTAAGCATTTTTAAGGGCCACTCACTTTTGCTTCATTTAAATAAGTTTAATTGCCACCGAAAAAGACAAAATTTCAGGTAGACTTCTTATTGACTCTTGGAGAAACTGCAGATCTCTCATTGAATTAAATTATTGGCTTCATACGAGGATTAAATCTTGAAAAGTAAACACACATTAAGAAGCTGCACAAATTATTTATACAGTCAATGGTTATTAAAAAAAAATTTCATAAATAAAATCAAACATAGTGCATCGATTTTAATAAAATATGGTTCCTTTTGTGTAAAACTTATGCTTGCTTATAAGAGGGAAATTTTCTTATCTCTTTAAATTTTCAATAATTTTTTCAAACTGACATATTTCAAAATTTTGTATGTAATCGCTTTTTTGTCATCACAACTTTCAAGATATCTTTGACATCTATGTAAAAGAAATTATAATGCGCAATTTAACATTTATTTTTTAGTCATATAGAGCAAATTGTTTTCAATAAAAATTGTTGGATCACCTTCTAAATACAAGAGATAATTGTGTGCATATCTCGCAGAAAAGACTTGAATTAAAGATTTGAAATCATGGCACCAAATGCCTTCTTTTTACAAACAATAACAAACAACCTAAAATTAACAAGTTAAATTTTTAATTTTTCAAAATTTGTTCTTAAATATTAAAAAAACTAATAAATAAAATAAATAAAAATGTTTTTTAATTAAATGGTAAATGTTGATTAAAATTATTTTCTTTGAATACCAATTCTCTATTAGTCCTGAAATAAATAATACATTTCAGTTTACGAAGAAATTTTTTGTTGGATTCTAATTTTTTATAACAATCAAATGTCTGTAGGATAAAGCAAGCAAAATAAAAGAAATTTTAAGTATAATTAAACATTTTTTAAGCCGATCATATTTACTTAAATATTTAATATCAAATAATGAATTTCAAATTAACGACAAAAATCAAATAATATCACTGGCGCATGACATGTGTAGTGGCATCACTACGACGCCGACTACACACATACTTAAAAAAATTTGTATAAGACCGACTGACTTGTTTTGTGGTTGTGTGTACAAGCATTACTTACATGTAGAGGTAGTTGAACTTTACAGCTCATAGTTCAGCCATTTATGAACGGATTGAACTGAATTTGAATACCAATCTGAAGATACTAACTTCCAACAAATTGGCACACAAAAGTTTTCCGTAGATCTTCTGATTTCAACATCCACATGGACAGATGGTTATGACTAAATTGACTCCGCTGTATATATTTTTAGGGTGGCACATGTACTGTGTAGAAATTACACACGTAATGACAAACTTACTTACATATACCCTCTTCACTTTTTGTAAAGTGTACAAAAATATTTAACAAAGCTAAAATTAAATGTAGTGAATGTAAACAAAATCAGTTATTAGTTGGTTTTAGCTGGAATTACATTTTATTAACCACAAGTGATTATTTGTCCACTAATAAAATTCACAATTTATTAAAACAAACCTTGCATGTCTAAGTAATATTTGTATCATTTAAATGTTTATTTATACATTTATAATTTGCTCTGTATTATAGTGCTACCTGCAAATCAATTAAATTTTCTTATTTTCCAATTTATACAAGTATAAATAAATAAGTGTGAGTGTCAATTGAATCAGAAGAACAAACAAACAGCCAATTTCCACAATCGATTTAAACGTTTAATTGGAAATCTAATTAAATAAAAACCGCTAATTTAAGCAAACTGACACTATGGGAAATTGAAACAAGAATTGAATTAAACATTATAAATTAAAAATCCGTATTAAAACTAATAGAAATAAATACAAACAAAAATCAAATGGACACTGAGCACTAACAACGAGTGCAGTGTTAAGTTAATTAAAAGGTTTGATTTGAATTTAGATTAGTTGCAGATTAACTATTTAAATTTGTGGATTTTATTGTTATAATTTTCCAATCTTTTAATTAAGTTTACAAATTCTTTACTGTTTTTATTTCACAACTTCTATTAAGTTTTTTTGGTCGTCATAGAAATATATGTTTGTGCATCTATAAATTAATTCATGTTCAACTCTTTTTTGAAACCATAAACCATTTTTTTTTGGTTTTAAATTTTTTTTTTAGATTTTTCATACCTTTAAAATACTTTTTTTGATATGTGGCTTAAATTCCAGTCGTTATTAGTGGTTTTTACGGTTATACTTGACTGTTACATTTGAAAAATTACTACTGCTATCACTACACCACTACAACGTTATTGCCAATTAATGGTATTAGAGTATTAAACGTTTTAATATATTTTATATCCTTTTTTTTTGGATCACGTTATAGCATCAGCTAAATAAAATTTAGTAAATTAAGTTTGGAAAACAAGTGTTTATTGTTTGATTTTATGCTTTTAATGAATTTATGTGATAGAGTTTATAATTAAGACTTCTTTTTTTGTTGTGAAAGAGTCAATAAACTTTAATATGAGCTGTTATACACCCAAGAAAATTAATGTTAAATATATAACAAAAGTCAAAATTTATTTTTAATTTCTTAACATTATCATTTGAAAAACTTGTAATAAAATAGAAATTTTCGCTGCTTAAAGAATTTATAAAATTAATGTTCAAGAAACTGAAACTACGAATTCGAAGAAAAAATCTTTTGTGAGAATTTTATTTTTAAAAGCAATTATATGTTTCCAGGTACTCAATTTTTAAATTAATAAAAAACAAACTATTCCAATATTAATGCAAAATTAATTTTATTTAATTTAAAATATTTATAAACATATTTAATTAAATATTAAATATTTTATATCAAATAAAGAATTTTAAATTAACAGCAAAAATCAAAAAATATTTTTTCAAAAAGATTTCTATATTTGTAACTTTGTTAAACTGTTGTGCCATCACTACACACATCCATACACACATTTGTATAAGACCGACTACCTGGTTTTGTGTTTGTGTGCACAACATTAGGCATAAGCACATTTTAAAAATAAAAAACAAAAGCAAAAACTACAGAAAAAGAAAATTAATAAAAATCTAAAATATCGGTTGTGTTTTTGATATTCCTCGATTGCTCTCGTTTTTTGTTGTTTCTGTCAAAACAATATACCACATTTTTGTCCGTTCTGTATTTTACACAAAATACGCAAAACACACATCGCAAAAATTAATAAAAATTATTTTTTTTGATTTTGCTGATCCATTGGTAGACCGATCATTTTTATATTTTTATTTTTTTTTTCATAGACATTATAACTATCATTTTTGATAAAACAGCATATCACATTATTTTGCCCCTTTCCTAGTTTAGACAAAATGCGCAAAAAAACCCACTCAAGAACTGGTCAAAAATCGAGGTAGCTGCGATTTTTGACTCTTACTGAATTTCAATAGCAAGAATTTAATAGAAACACCTGACAGATTGGTGTACTAAAGTTGATCTCAACGTCTTGACAGACAGACAGACGGACATCGCTAAATCGACTACGGAATAGCGTAGAATCCAGAATATATATACTTTATAGGTGTCCCATGCACCTTGTAGAAATTACAAACAGAATCACAAAGTCTTACTTACAGTGAAGGATATTAAAAATCTAAAACGCTGCTTTCAATGATTGAATATAAAACATCATTGAAATCTATGCAGCTATTTAGGAGTAATTAATTTTATTTAAAAAAGAAAATTGTATATTAGTTTTGAAAATTACAGCAACATTTCATATATGCTACTTTTCCATATATGTATGTAGTATATACATACATACTCATATATTTTAATAAATCGTCTTAAGAAATAATAACAAAATATACTAAACAAGGTGGTTAAACTATGATTTAAAAATTATTTCGAAATAACTTTTTTTAGGTAAAATTTAACTTTGATTTAATGTAAATAAATAAAATTACAGTAACCACAAATGTGGTTATCTAAATTTAGTCATTTTTATGAAACAACATATTAAATTATTTGGAATTATAAAGTTTAAGAAAATTCAATCTTTATTCGTGGTTAGTTCCTATTTATGTTAGTGTGTTTCATAATGTTCTCATGGAACATCTCAAAAAATTGTTCACTTAGTATAATAAGTTGTAAGAGGTAAAGCATAAAGCTGTTTCATTAGACGCTACTCTGAATCTTCAGTAGATTACCCCCAAGTCTTGTTATACCAGTCGACAAAATGAGAATTTTAATCATTTTTATGAAATCTTTTAAATTAAAAAACTAAATGTCTTGTAAGGGTTAAATAAATAGAGAAAAGTTTTTGTTTTTTTTAAATCATAGTATGTATTCTGTATTTATTACCAATTATTTATTTAAAGAAATAGGGAAAAAGAAATATTTTTTTATAACTTCAATGAATTAACAGTTTAATATTTTTTGTATTCTTTCTTTCTATAAAATTTTATTTTCTTTCTTTATTGAAATAGTAGTTAGTTAAACAATTGAAACAATCATTAGCAATTTCAATAGCAGAAGAACAGCAGTGCGAAGTAAAAAGCAACTAGAGTAGCGTTCAAGTCGTTGAAATATTTCTATTTTGATATTTTCGTTATTTTTATTATACACTTTTCTCTTATTCTTTTTTGATTTTAAAGGTATCATTAACCCTTGAATTTATCTATGTACGAATATACACTTGTAGTTATATATGAATACTATTGCACAGTTTTAATTTTTTTTTTCAATTCAAACCACTACAACTTCTCTTCAGACTTGTTGTTCAGTTTTGTTTTGTATGTAGTAAAATCACAAACTGTTCATTTAAAGGTGAAACAAGCAGCAATACAGGCAAATAAAGAGGTTTTGAAGGGAATAAAGCTTAAAACAAAAATTTCAAATTTATAATTTCTGTAAAAGACACACTTTCACACAAAAGTTAATCACTGCTCGTATGCCTAAAAATAAATAGAATATTTTTTGGAAATTTTAGCTACATAAAATCAAGGGTTTTTATAAGGCTTTCATTCCCTTAGATAGTGTGCAGTTATCGTTATTTTTAATAGTATTCTATATCTACTAAAGTCATTAGAGAAGAAAAAAGAAAATATATTTTATTTTAACAAAAAAATAAAAGCTCATTGCTGCAGTCTTTTATTAAGTTAAGTTTTTCAAACTTCATTTATTTTCGTTTTGCTAAGAGTTAATTTTATAACATTTTTTTTTCTTAACTTAAATATATTGAGTTACAAATGAAAGGCAATATCTAAAAAAATTAATTTAATATAGAAAAAAAATGAGAGAAAACTCACAAAATAAAACAGTTATTGCTGTATTTATAAGTAAAAAAGGAAGTTATAAAACGTAAGATTTTTTTTTTAAATACTAAATCAATTGTCGGGCCATATTACGGCATTGGATATCGATCGAAATTTCTATTTAAACTGTCTTGAAATTTCTATCATTATCGAGTGCCGTAATCGAACCATACAAATGACTATTTAGTAAATTTTTATTTAAACCTTAAATCAAGTGTTTTTATTATAAAATTAACATAAATTTTTGCTATTGTCAGAAAATGTGCCTTGTTGTGGTGGTCATAACAAGTTGCTTTTATTGATCGAACTAACTTAAATACTTCGAGCAAAATTTGAACAAATGTCAGCGGGTTTTTCCTATTAAGTTTTTTTACTCATAATCACTGAATTTTTAACTGATAACAAATTTGATTCTCAAAAGCGGAATGGATTTCTTGCTGTATTCAATGAATTTTTATGAATGCTACGAATAAATAAATTTTTATAAATACATATATAAAATCAAATACTTAAGATATTTTTGGGAACTTGTGTAAGAAGTTATTAATTTTCTTTTAAGCTAGTTTGTAATCAGAAATTTATTTTATATATTTTGTTTACCAAAAAGAAAGTTCCCATATCGGTCACACCCATTTATTAAAGAAGTAAATGCAATTGGGCTTTTAATGAATATTTTTTTCCACAGATTTCTCTAAAATTTTATAGAAAACACCTCTTTACTGGACTGAGACTGAGCGAGACTACATAAAAAGCAGCTAGTACAATATATGTATTTACCAACTGTTACGTTTTGTTGTAGAGAGTGTATTGATAAAATTTCACAACTAATTTACGAAGCAAGCATTTCGCCATATGACGACAGCACTTATCTCATTGAATACTGTCGTCATTATTTGGCGTATTATAAAAAGTTTATATTTAAATGTTTGTTTGCTCTTAGTCTATAAAATTTTATTGAAGATAAAAGTTGAGATAATTTTTACTATTTTTTTTTTACAAATAATAAACATTCAGCTAGCAACAAGGTTATTAAATATTAAATCAAATCTAGGAAAATGATTAATTTGTTATCATAAGAAAAATAAGCAGAAAATGTTAACTTATGCTTGACAACATTTTCAGAGAAACAGTTGTGGAATAATTATCCAATGGACAACTGACAATCATCTATAGCGCGAGTCGGTGACTTTTAATAGTTCGATGGTGCTAATTTTGGGTTAATTTAGAGAGTTAAAAAGTTCATCACTAAATACTATGAATACCTTGCACAACACGTTGGCCTTTAAAGAATCGCCACTTGTTTAATTTTTGTGTTAACTATTTTTTTACAAACATTTTTCTTTAAACTGTAAATAGAGAATAGCCCTATTTCGTTTGAATTTTATTGTTTACAAAATTAGGTTAACCGTCTGACTAAATTAAAAATTATTTCACACCCTTTTAATAATTGTTTTAAAGTGGTAAAGAAACAAATTGGGTTAATCGTTATTTATGCACCAGAAAATTTCCCTATTTCCTTTTGATGGGTTTATATTTTAACCAATAAAATTATGAATACACAGAAAAAATTTAGGACCCAATTAAAAATTTTAATTTTTTAATTGAATCTATTTAATATATAATCATTATAATAATTTTTTTAGTTCAATTAAAAATTATTTAAATTCAATTCATAAATTCAAAACTGAATTAACATTACAATTTTTGAATAATTTTTCTCTCTGTAGTGAAAATATTTAAGAGCGTATGATAGTCTACACAAATAAATGAGTTTTGTGATAAGTCGAATACCTGACTAAAAACACATTTTAAAAACATTCTTTTTTTTTTGGAAATATCTCAGTTTGATTTTATCTGTTTCATTTCAGGTTAAAAATGAATTCAAATGCAAGAAAAATATTGTGGTTTATGTGTACAAACGCTAAAATATGACAAAAGAAAACACTAAACTTAAGTTTTTTATTACAACTACATAAATAAAACCATAATCTTTAATTAATATGGTTTTTGGAAAAATATTGATCACTTGCGTCGGTTAGCTTTAATTTTTTTAAAGTTAAATTCGGCAGTGTCCAGCCTTTATACTCTTAACTTTAGTAGCAAAATCTTAATATTTTTAAATTCCAACACTTTTGTTAAACATAAAATGCTTTGCAGTGAAAAGTTAAAATATTGATTAAACTAAATTTCTGTAATAGAAATTCACGTTCATGAAAAAATACGTTCTGGCATTCCTTTTTGTAAAAACATAAAACAATTATTAAATGAGAAATTTTAAGAAGGACATTAACTGTTATACCAATTTCAAAAGCAACCTGAAGACAGCAACGACTGGCAGATTGATAACTTACGTTTACTATTTAGCAACATCAAAAGATTGATTTCAATAAATACATATCACTTATCTGATTTCGCTTTTATATAAAGATATAGAATATTTATATTTTATCAAAATTTTATGTGTACAGTGTAAAAATTACAAACGATAATAAAGATAATAAAGAATTATTTTGTTTAAAAATTTCATTAAAATTTAAAAATCAATTTAATTGAAAACGGAAATTCAAAGTCAATAAGTTCATTTTGTTTTTTAAATTTACAAATGATGTGCTTACAAAAATCGCCTTAGGCTCATAAATAGTCAAAATTTTAAATGCTGCTCTGTCTTTAAAATCCGAATATTTTGTTCAGAGGTGAAAACTTAAGTGCCCTACTATTTCGTGCTGCATTTACGGGCTTTTTAAAATTATGTTTGTCGTAATTAATAAAGAAAATTAGTTTAGTAAATAAAAAGAAAAAAAATTAATTCTACATATTTTTTTAATTTTGTTCGGAACACCAAGCAGCACTGTATAAATTGTATTTATTAAAAAATTGTTTCTATTAAGAAAATTTTTTAAAATCTTTTATTTAACTTGATTTGTATGTACGTGAAGGTGGAATCTTGCAAGTTAAATTTGACTCACTCCCAGGGGTCCGATTGAGTTGAAACTTTACATACTGATCCAGACCCGATGACAATGCATGTTTATGATAAGCATGTCCTGATGCTGTTGCCAGGATTAGCTCCAGACGGTTAATAGTATGGAAATTGGGGTATGGATGGCAGTTAGTGGGTCCACCATGAAATTGCTGTCACTTCCAGTGTTGGCTCCAAGCCAGGGAGCTCCTTAACGATCAGCAACAGAGACTGATGATAGATGGTTAATGGAGCCATCAAAGAAGTCAAACATGTTAGAGTCATTCCAGAACATTAGTGGGACTCCAGATCAGGGATCTCGTAAATGATGAATAGCCATAAAAGGCATACCATGACTTGTGTAAATTTTTATGAGTACCCTAACCTTTAAAAGCTTTTATGTATAAAAATTATAATCTTTTCTGTTTTTGTTTTGAAAATATATGTTCTATATAATTTGGTTTAAAACTTACATCGGAATCAATAAAAAAAATTAAATTAATGTGTTTTTTAATAAAAGATTTTTTTATTTTCTATAAAAATACTGTGAATCTACTTTATTTAATTCATGCAGGTAGTGTTAGTTTTGTTTTTATTTTGTTATTGATAAATAATTTCTTAAATTATAATTTATAAATTAATTAGAAACTAATAATACTGCGCAAAATGGTTTTCTCAGTTATTTGCCTTTTAACAGACGTTAGAGATTCCAGCCAAAATAAAACAGGATCTTTCAGCACTTTTGATCTAAAGATTAGAAATAATTTCAATTAATTATACAATTTAAAAACAATTTATATATCAAGTACAAAGCACTTAACGAACACAGTTATGAAATGTGTGATGAATCACATGTTTAACTATAAAAAATGGGGCAGGAATGAAAAGGTTTGTTAGTATTTTTTTTTAAGTTTATTTGATATATTAAAACGGATAAAGGGGTCGTATTAAAATTATTTAATTTTATATCAATATTTCGATGCAACTTCAAAGTCATAAATCGATTTGATGGCGCAACCTATTATGATGGTAACTGATAGCTTTTTTACAGAAAAAAATTTATTTATAAACGAATTTAAAATTATAAATAATAAATAAACAATTTGAAAGTCAGCACGTTTGATATTTTTTAGTTACAGAAGCAACACACTTACTTTGTGATATTTCCGAAAGAAAAATCAATTTTTACGCTTAACAGCATAAATTTTTTCATCAAAATATTTTATGCAAAATTTAAAAAAAAAACTTGCTTATTTAAGATTAAAAAAAATCAGAAATATAATAACAAGACTAGGGGCTATCGAAATTTTCATTCAATTTAATGGATATTTCGATCGATATCGAATGTTGCAATTTGGCGCCAGGTTATGATTTCGATCAAATTCTCAGAACTAAAAACTTTTGTTATATACAAATTATTTTTCCACTTTAAAATACTTTTGCTTTCTCCAGCGAACAGCATCTACAAGTTATTAATCGTTGGCCAATTGGTTGCATTGGTTATAGAATGAAACTGATCAAGGTAATAATTTTACAAACTCAAATTCGCCCATCTTTTGCTTAAACGATATATAAATTATGAAAATGAAATTTCGGCACGGGTATGTATAAATCTTCAGAAAGAATTGTATGCAAAACATTTTGATTTATACCTGGATTAAATGATATTACACGTCGACAGCGACCACGATGATCTCTCATTTGACATTTTGGACATGGCTCTGATTTACGTGATGTTGAAAAAAGCTGTCCTGTAAAAACAGATGGTCTTGAGTAAAAAATAACACGCTTCGCTTTGGCTTCCGATGTTAAACAAAACAAAATTAAAATTGCCAAGATTGACACAGCTGAAATCACTTTCTGCACTTGAAATGAATTCATTACGCACTTGTTACTAGTTATTGATTATCTTATAATTCTAATTTAAATCAATTTATGGTATTTAAAAGTTACTGGAACAATTAAAATATCGTATATATTTTTTTAATAAAATTTATGTGTACAATGTTAAATTGAACACTGCAAATGCTGTTGTTTAACTGATTAAAAATATATTTTAAATTGTTTATATAGAAGTTTTGTTTTTCTTCAAAGTGACCAGCCTTTTTTTAGTCACATACATGTTAGTTAATTTAATTTGCTATGAATAGAAAGATAAGATATCATCTATATTTGTAAATAAAATTCATTTTTTGTTTGTTTGTTTGTTTGGCTATACAAATTTTTTTTTAACGAATTTCCTTAAACTTAGTACACATAATTATGCATATTTTTGAACCGGCCGGTTTTTATTTTTTAACGGGTTTCACTGAAATTTAGTATAGACTCTGTAACATAACTTCCTTATCTGGAATACCATGCCCATTTAAATTTATACTTTTTGAAGAAAATAATTGAAATTGGATTATAATTATAAGATTCATTATATGATTCCAAGAAATTCAAAGACACATAAACATAGACTACAACCAAATTTAACAGATTTTTTTTATTCATTAAATCATGCTGGAATTAATTTTAAAAATTTAAAAGCATGCCTTCTAAGAAAAATTGATCTCCCAAAGATTTTGCAATAGGTGCATTAACAACACGTAACTTTTGAGCTCTACTGATACAACACTGTTGGTAAATATTAAGCACAACAGTTATGTCTTAAAAACGAATTGATGAATATACTACTAAATAAGCAGCTGATACATGTAAACAATTAAAAAGAGGCTTAACGCAACATGTTGAATTTAAGTAGTTAAAATATTTTATACTGAAAAAACTGGCAGCAAAGACGCAAACGTTGAGTTGAGAGGAATTACTCAGCTATGCGTTTCTAGAACGCACAAGTTACTTCTTATAAACGCACCCAATGATATATGAATAAGCTCTTTCTCATAAAATGTTTTAGCAGCAACCATACTTAATAAAAGAAAAGTTTTTTTGTTCCAAAAATACATTTGATTTCCTTTACTTAATACGCCTTTGAACTTCACTCTAAGTAATCATACTCTATAAGTAAAGGACCAGGCGAGACCGGGTAAAAACGACTAGTTTACATTAAAACAATAATTTTGTAACACAGTGATAATATTGTCAGCAATAAAAAAAAATTAAAATTTATTTTAAAATAAACTGATTATGAAGAACATGCACTGGCATGAAATACTTAAAATTTTTTTTCTCAAGGTAAGAAAACAAAAAAAAAATATATATTTTGTTAGCAAGCACATTCAACCCATACTGGGAAAAGAAATAGAACTCAATTATACTCGTATATTTGGTTCTGATGAATTTCTCATGCTATATTGTAAATATTGCTTATGCACAAGGAGCTATTGAAACGCAACTTTAAAACATGTCTAAAGCTTAGATTTCGCACTTAGCAGTTAAAAAAAAAAATATTTTTTTTTGGTTTATTGCCACAATTTATTAAAATGAGTTATTTTTGATTTTAAATTTCCTGTTTATTTGTAAAAAATGTTTTAAATTTTTTGAGAACTCTGGTCCGCGAGATATACCTTTAACTAAATCCTAAAATAAAAAAGTTATACAATAAGGGTATAGAGACAAGAAAAGTATGTGAAATGACAGATTATCTGGGTAAAAAAGCGTATACCTCCTTTATACCGACAGATCCCTCTGTGCAGTGAGCAATAACTTCATCTATGTCTCACTACAAAGTTAACAAAGCAGCTCAGTGGTATAATTCATATGAAATGATTGTCAAAATAGTGAGAATTTCTATTACGACATTTACACTATCAGCTCACTTACTAACATACAAAAAAAATTATTACTAAATATATTTTTTTGAGAGAAAAAGTAACAAGAAAAGAGATATTTTACATTTCTCTTTTCTGTTCATTTTAAAACGGTCACCTTAAAATTGATGATGATTTAAATAAAATTATGAAATTCTATTGCTATCTTTATTTACCTTGATTTGTTTAAAATTAAGTAAATTTTCATAATAATGATTTCATTAGAGCTAAGATTTTGCGAAGTAAAAATCATCAGTTTTTTCCAATTTATATAATTATAATTATTATTAGAATAAAATATTAATAGTTATTTGTGCTTAATTCCAGAAATTGTGTTGGTTTTAAAATTTATTCTTTTACTCATGATATTCTCATGAGTTATTTATTCAGTACAATAAGTACTGAAGGGGATAGCAAAACTATATGAACCATTTCATCAGATTGTACTGAATAAATAACTCATGAGAATATCATGAGTAAAAGAAATAAAAAGATATTGAATTCAGTACAATTTTAAATGTTTTGAGATTTTTCGTAATAAAACCGGATAGTTTGTTCAAAGTTATGATAAGATATGTGAATCATCTTTTCAAAAGTATAAAAGAATGATATACAAAAGATTACGCTATGTGCATCATTTTCCTTTAACTGACGAATCTAGTTTATCCACTGTTTGAAGAAAAAAATGAAAATTTCTCTACTATTAGGTTTACATTATTTAGTTGTTAGCAGATAATTTTATGTGCCGGATGGCGTAATCTTGTTCCTATCATTCTTGAAAAATATATTTTGGAAAAAAATAAAAATTATCAAGAAATAAGTTATGAATGGAATTTTAAATACAATATGATTTTTACATTTAAGATCCCCATAGACGACTTGTTTTTTTTAAGTTTCAAACACACAAGTTTTCTTCATGCCCGTCAAAATATTTTTTTTAATTTTTATTCACATACGACATATAAAATTCTATGTGACATAGACCTGGCTTGTTTAAAACTAATCTATTTTAAACTTAAAAAATTTTTTTTTTAACAGCAGTCTTCTTTTTAATTTTATAAAAATTATTTAATCAGCAGTTTACGATAACCAATTTTATAAAAAAAAAATTTGTTTTTATCTTTAACATTCTTCTTTTTCACTTCATAAGTAATCACGTCTTATAACCGCCGAAAATTTTTTTATGTCTGTCAAAATTTGTTACTTCACAGAAATTTTATAATTTTTGATCACAAACGGCATGTATCAGCTGATCTACTCAACTCCTTAACATTTTGTGAAATTGATTTGCTTATTAATTTTTGTTTTAATAAAATAAAATAAAATCGAATCAAAAACTAAGTCATAAACAATATTTCTTTTAATTGCCGGGTTTCTTCTTTTTCCATGTCATTCGTTTGAAAAATGGCTTATAGCCACCGAAAATAAAGGGTGTTTTTTATAGACGTATAGAACTTTAAGTTGGCTTTACTGTTCAAGATGGCGACCGATTTAACAGCTGTCAAGTGATTTATTCTCAGTTTGGTTTGGCAATTCATGATGAATAGACTCATGCCTGAACAACGCTTGCAAATGGGCACAAATCGAGATTGCCGTTGTTCCCGATTTTCATAAACGAATTTTGTTTAGCGATGAAGCGCACTTCTGGTTGAATGGCTACGTCAACAAACAAAACTGCCGCATTTGGAGTGAAGCTAATCCTCAAGTGTATGTCGAAACACCGTTACATCCAGAAAAACTGACTGTTTGGTGCGCTTTATGGGCTGGTGGAATCATTGGTCCGTACTTCTTCAAAAACGATGATGGCCAGAAGGTTACAGTCAATGGTGATCTGTATAGAGCCATGATTACTAACTTTTTCATTCCTGAATGGAACAACCATGATGTCCAGGAGCTGTGGTTCCAACAAGACGGCGCAACATGTCACACAGCTCGTGCCACAATCGATTTATTGAAAGACACGTTTGGTGACGGCCTAATTTCACGTTTTGGACCTGTGAATTGGCCTCTAAGATCTTGTGATTTAACACCGCTAGACTACTTTCTGTGGGGCTATGTAAAGTCATTGGTCTATGCGGATAAGCCACAAACGCTTGACCATTTGGAAGACAACATTCGCCGTGTTATTGCCGATATACGGCCACAAATGTTGGAAAAAGTCATAGAAAATTGGACGTCCAGATTGGACTACATCCGAGCCAGCCGTGGCGGTCATATGCCAGAAATCTTATTTAAAATGTAATGCCACAAGTTTATCTTTCGGATAAATAAAATTCATGACAATCGAATAATCCATCGTTGTTTTATTGCAATTTAAAGTTCTATAAAAAACACCCTTTATTATTCATTGCGTTACTGAAGTGATGGCGAGACTACTAGTTTTTTTTTTCTTTTTTAAGCTTCAAGATGCTAAGCTTGTCCGAAACAATTTTATATTCTTTGCTTCAATATTATTCAAAAATTATATATATTTTTCTTGTAAATTTTTTTTTATTTAGCCGACTATTGATAGAGGAAATTATTATACACCGACAAATAATTCTACAAAGTGTAGACACTTAAAACATTAGAAAATAGAGCACAACACTCTGAGTGAAATTTTTTCAGAATTTTCATCACGCTTTTTTAACTTAAGCAATGTTTTTGAACCCACACACGACATGTTTCTGTTTTACAATGTAAAAGTTGACATATACAGTGTTAAAAACATTTCATCTATTAGTATCTTTAAGCCGTTTTTTGTTCTTTTTTTCTTTAGCACATACATTTAATGCGTCATGTACACATAAAACAAAAATTGCGTGGCAGCTAAAACTATTGCTTCTAGGTGGCTTATCGTGAACAAAAATTATGCCTATAGAAAGTTATTCTCTATCGTTGTATCCTTTATAAAGTTCGTATCAGCACTTTTTTTTGCTGGGTATTGGCTTAAGTAAACAAGTTACAATCCAGGTGTTGAATAAATATACATGAATATCTATGTATAATATTTTTGTTGAAGCAATTTTTATGATAAGATTATTGTTTACAAATTAAGTCTGTACTTTTGAAATGAAATCAACCATCTATAAAGGGTCTTCTTTAAATTATTTTGCTTTTGCTGGAAAATATTTATAAAAACCTTAAAATTTTGATAAGCTTATCATGACATTTACTAACAAAGAAAAAAAAAAACTTATATAAAAAATGTAAACACAAAGTTCTCATATTTAGTGATACGAGTATGTAATTATTTTAATTTTATTAGTTTAATTTTATTAAATTTTTTTTTAATGTACTCGTAAAAACATTTTATTTATAATTTCCTTTTAGTTACTCTTATATTATCACATTTTTGTAAATTTTTTGTTTAGTTTTTTCTATATTATTGATTAATATCGACATCGGCCTCTGTGATCCAGTGTTTGACATTTACGTTTCACTGTAAATATACTCGCTTCATTCAATTTCGTTTTATTTGAATTAAAAAATATTACTTTTTTGGAACTAACAGGCTTTATAAAACTGTTTATGCAAATTATAAAAGCCATAAATAAATAAAGTGTTATTGGCTGAAGTTTCATTTTTGTTTTATTTCTTTGCCTCAATTTCCTTGTAAATTAAGTTAGTTGTTGCCACGACAAAGGTTTGTTTTGTACTAAATAAAAAAATAATTAGAAACATTAAAAAAAATCAAGTATTACTTGTTGATAATTTTGTTATGATAAAAAAAGAGAAATAATTTTAAAAGAGAATGATAACTGCGTATTTTATAGCTCTTAATGCAACTAGATAATGAGAAAGTACCCAAAGTAAAAATGAATTGTATGAGTCTTAGGAAAAAATTTTGCAAAGATCAAAATCATTACACAAAGAAGTCTATTTAATTGAATTAACCAAATTTTTTGTTTTATTTTAAATGGCATGTATTTCAAAAGTGATTATTAATTAATCGCTGTCAAAAAAAATCTAAACATTTTGAAGTCTCCTTTGTAATTTAAAATTGTATATCGCAAACTCTTAAAAAAATTAAATGAAATTTTGTTTTTTTTCATAGGCTCTCATTGAAATAAAAAACGAATTTCGGTAAAGAACGCTCATGATTTGAGTAAAAAATTGTTTTGGCACACACGCTTATGAAATTGTATTTTTGTCACGCATCGCTTTGCAGGCTCATGTGATTCTATAAAGGAAAAACAAAATTTCTTGATTGACTACCTACGAAATTCTTCCTTTCTTTTGGGTAAAATTAATTACAATTAAACGACTGCACAAGATGTCATTAAAATAATTTTTTTTTTGCAATTCTTTTTTTTACATTTTAATAAACATTTTTGTTAAGTGGTCTCACGAAAAACAAAATTTTTAACGCATGCTCATGCACACCCACAAAATTTTTTTTATCACACATTTTTATCAAAGTCGTGACTGCACTTTTGAATGATGTTTGATTGCATTGAGCCATGTTTAAAAAAATTTTTTATAGACAGGGATTATTCTTACAGCAATCTATTTTGGTTTTTACCCACCATATGTTAAATTTAATTTTTTATCGCGGGTATTCAGAAACGTAAGGGTTTCAACAGATATGCAATTATTTATAGCTGAAACACAATGTGAATGAAAGAGAAGATACGGTTAAAGCAAAGAAAATAAGTCACATATTAATTACTTTTGAATAATTTTGTTATTTAATTTCTATTTATGCACACGCAAAGAAAAAAGATGGATGAATATGGTCACCTCAAACATAGTGTGTTCTTCACAAAAATATTATTATTAATTTGAAGCATCTAAACATTATTCTGATCACGATAAATATGTTTCTAGTTATTTTTAACTACATTATGTTTAGTGTCTTAGATCAACCATATAATTATCATATTATGTTTAATAAAATTTTAACTGAAACTATAAATATGTTTAAGGTAAACATAAGAATGAGAAAAATATGGTTGTAAGTAAACTGTTTTCAATTTTGTCTCTTCCGCAACCATGTAAATAAAGTGAGTATAAAAGAAAAACTTAATCGTTCAAACTCAACTGAGCTTTGTGGCTGAAGTGGTTGAGTGGCGAGTTAATGCTTCTTAACTAAGTGTTCGCAAGTTCAAGCCCTGGTAGAGTCAACTAAAATTAATAAAAGTAAATTTAAACCCGATGTTGTATTATGTAATAAATAAATACAAATTGATAGAAAAGAAAAATCAATGGAATAAAAAAAACTTTATTTATACAAAAAATTTTAATTAAAATTTTTTAAAAAATCATATTAAAATATGTATGAATTAAAAAAAATTTCTTGCCTTGACCGGGGGTTGAACCGCAACATCTGCAGTTGAAAGCTATTTTTAATATCTTTGATTTAAAAATATATATGGTTAGAAGCAATCATAAATCTAACCATACTATGTTTCCACCAGAATATGGTTGCTTCAACCATATCACCACTTAGTATCATCAGAAGCGGTATCTGGAGTACTACCAAAAGAAAGCGGATACCAAAATGGCGCAATGTGTAAGATTATGCATCAATGATGGCTTCGCTTTTATAGTAGCGCACTGCTGAGCAGGAATAGGAGGCATAGTTCCAGACTGGTGGCTGTGATAACCAGTCATAGTCACAGTCAGTGCCGATCAGTATGTATGCCAGCAGGCTGGGATTGCCCTTCAACGAAAACTGCCGTAGCTGCCGTGCACCTAAGATCAATTATACATTCTTTCAATTTCTCTACGAGTACCCGCCTCTTCTGGCTTTGAGACATAAATTTCTCGGAGACTTTTTATGGAGATAGTGTTAGGGGATTTTCTAAGGTATCTCAATGCCAGATGTTGGGTCTAGGTCACTTATTACTCCGTTGTCTTGGCGAGTAGGTGGTTTCAAAACGAATTCTTGCAAACTTACTGAAAGGCTGCCATGCAAGTCCAGCAACCAACCAACTGGACAAAGTTAAAATGGAGCTTGTGACGTGCTCTGTACAAACAAAATGATATTTTATTTGAAAGCCGTAAAAAAGAAGACAGCATGTACAAATACAGCGCATTCTTTTTGTTTAGTATAGCATTTAAAAAAGCAACTACGAAAAAATTGATTTAATTTTATTTGATTAAGTAGTTTTTTGTATGATCTGACTTTTAGGACTTTATTCTTGCCTATTATTCCACAATATAGGTGATTTTTTGTATAGTTCTAGGTACTTTTGTAGAATATTCTTTTTTCGCCAAATTTTACTTAGTAATTTTTTTTAAAGTCATGTAGTAATTGAAGGCTTTCAGCACTCACCATAAAAGTTTATTATTTAATATTCGAAATTGTTTGAAATTTTATAATATAAAAACAAAGTATAGTAGTAAAATGTCTTATATGATGACGTATGTAGTCAGATCGAATGTCATTTGAGTTTATTCTGTGAGTATTCATTTTACAATTAACGAATTGTAAAGTAAACATTAAATAAATGGCAAAGGACACCAACAAGGTCACTTTAAAATGTTCTCTCAATATTCATTAAAAATATATTAAAATAAAAGTCGTTATGATGCAGCCCACAATATAAATATACATAAATAAATCATTCGTATTTACTGAAGAAAACAATATTTAACACACATTATTGTTGTAGCGCTTTGCAGTGAAAAAATAGATAAATTTAAATTAAAAAAAATAAATTAATAAAATAAAATAAAAACTCTAAAAATCAAGCAAAATGTTTAAGATTTAAATTTTTTTAAACGGAAAATGCTAAATATTTATTACAAACTTTCTTCATTTAAATCAAAATAATGTACAGAAAATTAGTTAAATATAAAATTAAAATTATATGCTTTTCTCGAGCGTTAAGAACACTTAGAATGAGCGTCTTAGGCAGTGAAATGGACCGGAATGATAAAGATGATGAAAATTAAAAAAAAAAAACTTTAGCAGTTTTTTTAAAACTGATTTTCTCTTTATTGTTTACTAGCAGTTTTCCCGGTTTCTTCAGGCTCACTCTATTCTTTTATAATGTGTAGCAATTTTTATACTAGAATATGATTTTATATACAAAAATTTAAAACAATCTTCTTTTTTATTACCGGTTTGATGTTGCTTGTATAAATTGGCGACTTTCCAACTAACTCGCATAAAAATAGGCATGGCCGATACAAGAATATATAGCAAATAACAGAATTTTATAAACTTTTTAAAAAGATATTGACTATGCATGATTATGATTATAGCCCATTGTTTTTATATACAAATTTTATATAAAAATTAATTAAAATAAAATCTATGTTACTCGCTGATACTCTACATTTATATTGATAAAAAAAATTTCTTTAAATCAGTTTTGTATTTTAAGAAATTTGTCCGTTACATACAAAAATACAAAGAAAAAAAGAAATTTTTATATCTGTATGATGGTAGTATATAACGGGTGGCGCAAAAGTAATCAAGTGGCGCAAAAGTAATCCTCCTATCAGAAAATGCTATAAAATTTGCGATTGGCCCCTAATGTCAGTTCTGTTTTGACATTTGTGTGGTAAACACATGCGAAATACACGTTAATAAACAATGTTGACATTAACGGCCAATCGCAAAATTTATAGCATTTTCTGATAGGAGGATTACTTTTTGCGCCACCCGTTATAAATAAATTACATTTTCTGTTAATATGTTTGTTCCGTACAAAAAAAATTTGGTTTCCCTTCAGATTTCTATCACAATTACTAAATAATCCAAGAAAAGTGGCTCAGTTCTTTTGTATAAGGCTACCTTTTAACAAAGTAATTGAAATTTGATTTGTAAAGAATAATTATATTTTGTAATATTTCTTTAAAAATTGTAGACCCCCTTTAGAGCAACGAATCCATGCAAAGCCGGGTAAAAACAAGTAATAAATAATAAACACTTAAAAAATTGTAATTTTTTTGTTTTTTTTTTATACCACATTTTGTTTCTTATTTAAACGTACTTATTAATTAAACAACAAATAACAATCAAATTTCTTTTCCTTTTTATTTTCTCTTGTTTAAAACAACAACTCTATTTATGTTTTCTTTTTAACAAGAAATATGAATAAATTGATTACAATTATTAAATGCACAACCGGACAAAAAAAATCATATATGTGTGTGTATGTATGTGCAACAGGTTTCGAAAAATGATATGAAAATGAAACACTTACTATGTAAAATGTCTATTTAAATGCGGTGACCACTTTTACTCAGTAATCAAAAAAAAAAAAAAACCCGTAACAAGTGTTAAATTTCTATAAACGCGATACAATTCAAATTAAAAATTTTTTAGGCCTTAAATCACAGTAGTGTCGTATCAGTCATATACAGCGTTGCCATTTTAGCCTTTTGAAGTCTAGATTTAGCTTTTTTCTCGCATTTAGCCTCTAAATTTTTGATTAAGATTCCAGATTTTTCAAAGAATTTTTTGTTTTTCGAAATAGCCTTAAATAACCTTTTTTGAAAAAATGAAAACATATCATACATAAACAAACTATGACTGAAAAAAATTCCTGAACTCAAATGGGCTTGTTCTGTACACTTTGAACTTGAATTAAATTATAGTTATATTTTGTCTGCGTAATGTTTAAATAAAAAAATTTTACATTTGCTTTGAGGAGCAAATATTTACCAAATTAACTAAAGTAATATTTGCGACAAACTTTGATATATAAATTTTATAAATTGGTATTGATCGAACGGAAGGTAATTTCAGGAGTGAAAAAAAGTATTTGGTTTCTAACTTGGAAAATAAATGCATTTTATTGTTTGCATGTACATACTTCAAATTTTTTGAAATGGCTTAATATTGTTTGCAGGAAACTATCATTATTTGATTAATTTAGTATTTAGCTGTCTAGTACTAGCGCTGAGATTGCGCGTTTTTTAATACGAGTAAGCAAGTTAAATCCCATTGAAATAAAAAAACTACAGTTAAAGTTAAATAATAATTGAATTCGCTTATAAGTACCAAAAGCTATGTAAAAAACGACCGTATTATTATGCTCTTTTCTTGGTTTTTTTATAAAAATCATATTATACTTGTAATGAAAAATGAAGAAAGTTCTGAATTTTAAACTCTAGGTTTTTAATTTTTTTCTAACTCTTTTTTCTTCGTCATTTAGCTTTTTCTTAGCCTTTTTGGCCAATTTAGCTTATTTTTTCTAGCTCCAATCAACGCTGGTCATAAAGTCTTATTTTATCATAATTAAAAAAATATTTTGTTGTTATTCAAACAATGATTCAAATTTGAAATAGCACACTAAGTTATGAAGGATTGCTCATAGCAGTTATATTTTTCGTGTTGTTTTTTTAAAACATATGACTTCATTGCTATTATGTAAATCACCTAAATCTTATTACACAAATATTATACCTACAGCTTCTGTTTGTAAGATATCTTAAAGTCAAATGCAAAGCCAGTTTTGTGACGATTTTTATCCCATCCCTGACTAATAATAAATTAAACCTTAAGCATATTTTAGGTTTTGAAAACTTAAGTACAATTTTTATATTATAATTATAATGTTCATAGACTTATGTATCAAGAAAATTTTTTTGGAAAAATATTTCAACACTTTAACTTTTCAACTTGTTTGTCTTTTTTGTGCGTTTTTAATTAGAAGTCAAAAAAAATTTTTTTCATTAATTGAAGGGTTGGAAGATTTATAAAAATATTCCTAGCAGTTTTTTTATATAAGTTTTCTAAACAAAACACTCATATATGTGTACGTTTTTTTTGGTTTCCACTACCATAATCACTGATCAGAACCTTGTAATTTTGAAAAAAAAAAAAAAATTTAAATGCATTTTTAATTTGTGTTCTCAGGAAACTAGTGTCTAAAGTTGCTTTAAATATATTTATGCATTTTAAATAAATAAAAATTGTGCTTGATTAATCAATAAGATCAATATAAATATTTAAAATTTTATGATAAGATTTTTAGATTAATTTTTGCTTCTGCAGTTAAAGCCTACACCCTGGCCTATAAAAATTGGTGAGTGCAAAAATACATGAATTTTATTATTGTGTGAGCGTAAAATTATTTAATATTGTTTTTGCTTTTAATTTTTAAATATGTACACGCACACATACATACTACACGTAAATAAACAAGATGTTTAAGAATCTCAGTGTATGCAAGAAAATACTAAGGCCGTTCAAAATTTGAGGCAAATAACATCTCTCACACACTACAAGTGTCAATGCTCTTATCGAAAAAAGAATTGAAGTAGACTTTAAATTAAAATTTCTGAAAAAATATATGAAAAAGTTCAATAATGTTATTTTAATTTTTATTTATTTATTATTTTTTTTTTTTTTTTTTTTTTGATAAAGTGTTAAGTGAGTGACAACAACAAAAATCAAGCACAAGGCGAGCCGATTTGACATATGTAATTTCTAAAGAACAAATACATGAAGCAGTGAATAGTGCTAATATTTGTGAACATGTTCACATATTCCGCTGATACTTATGTTCTTTTCAAATACAAATTCTCATAACAGTTGGGCAAAATGGCTGAGGACAGCCACACGGTTAATTTTCATTAAGAAAAATTATAATTTTTCATTTGCTTTTGTTTTCAAATAATAAAATCCGAGCGAACGCATTTATACGACAAATCGAAAACAGCACACAGCAAACAAACCAGCGTACACAAGTAAATATGTGCATGAACACACAAATTAAAAAAAAAAATTAAAAAAATAAAAGATAATAAAACAAAACATCCAAAAATTGTTTACAAATGTCACATACATTTGTTGATGAGTTTAGAAATAAACAACCAACAAAAGAAAACAACATTAAATTGGTCAGCGAAACCAAATCACACTCAATAGTGTGCACAACAAACCGAAATTAATAAAAATGAATATTCTTTTCCATATTAAAAAAAAAAATAAAAGCAATAAAAATGTTAAATTGCAACACAAATTTTGTTCCAAAAATACAAATAAAAAAAAATCAACTTTCAAGTTTGTGCTAATTTTTTTTGTAAACTTAAACACACTCACACGCAACACGTACTCGTAAATATTAATTGTAACCATAAACGAGATAAATTCAAAGTGTTAAAAAGATACTTGTTAACTAAGCAAATGTGTAATTGAATTGCCTAGCATATAGAAATGATTGTTGTAGTGAATGAAATTGCTTCGATTGTTTTGTTTCTAAATGCACATTCACATCTCTACAAAAGTACTTCAAACGCCTTCGGTACTTCATTATCTTATTTTGAATTCTATAAATATTTGAATAAAAATAATCTACAAACGGCTCATTGAAATAAATAAAACAAGAAAAAAAAAACAGAATAAATACAAGAACAAAAAGAAAAATCATAATTTTGGCTTTTAGCCAGCGGCTAAATGCTGATCTTCATAAACAAGACTGATCTTTTCAACTCGTAAAAATATAAAAAAATATTTAACATATTTCTCGTAATACAATAGCAATTTAATGTCCCCGTAATCCCGTTTCATGAAATTTTATTTGTTTTGGTATCTGTGACATCATATCTCACCCATTATATTTTTTGTTTGTCTTTACGGAATGAGACAATTTAAGATAATTTGAATGCCACCATCCAAAAAATTTTTTAACAGCAGGTGGATTATAAAATAAAATATTATCACACCATTTCGAATTTAAATTAATTTTTTTCATAATATTCAGTTTTTTCTTTTCAAGAATTGTTCAATAAACCGAATCATTATTAGTCGAGCGGTCTGAGTTATCGAGTGATTTATTCAAAACTAAACTTTACGATTTTAATTTAAATAAAAATAAATTGCACAATAAAGTGATACGCAGAAAATAGTAGGTGTCTATGATTTGAATTTTCCAAAGGACAGCTTACATCATTCTCATTTGTATCATATGTACATGATGTCAGATAGTTGGTCTGCTCCTTATGACCGCAAAACTTCTTTGAATATAATTGGTATCTATAGAAATAGTAGGTTTTATTAGGTGCCTAAATAATCATGTTGGCAACGAGACGGTAAATTGCTTGGCCCTGACTGGATTCGAAAAAGAAACTCTTTATGTTGCTAGTACACTTTTCCTTATAGCACAGTATAGCTCAGAAAGCTCTGGCAGCCAAACAAGAGTTACTTCACACTCTTAATGGGATGGTTTACCAGTAATTACAATCACTATAGTAAATAAAAATAAGTATAAAGCCCAGTAAATGTAAGTTTTGTGCTACACTGAGCAGAAATATTGCGTTACACAATCAACAACGTTTGTGGTCATTTTGACATCATGCGGTTGTCTATTTATTTGATAACGAGTGTTTACATTTTATAACAAGCATATACAAATGGTCAACGGATAGTTGTCAACTTAAAAAAAAAGCTAAGATTTTATTTTTTGTCAACTTATTAATGAACGTTGTGGAATTGGCAAAATTTTTTTTTTCATATTTCCAACTTATTTACACACATTGTCAAATAAACAACGCATGTTGCCATAACAACAATCGAATGGTATTATTTCGACGCCAAATGGTGTCGATTTATCGCCGATATGATATCAATTTGATACCATTAGCTATCAATTCTGAATGACTCCATGCTTTGTCAAAGCGAGTACAAACATGGTTGATACACTATTTACATGGTGTGTGTTAATTTTTACAATTGATAATGTCATTTTTTTCTCCACGATTTTGTAGGTCAAAATTTCTGAAAGACTTGCAAGTAAATAAAAAATTACTTACTAAATAAAGCTGAACAAAACCGCAGCACATCCCGCAAAGCACAACAACCCAACAAGATTGACCTCACACTCCTAGAATATTGTTGTCACGACAGATAACATCAATGTCTCATATAGATTCACAAATGCAGGTTCTGTGATTTCCATGAGCAAACCTCAGAGCGTGCTCTCAAAGTTATGTAGGTCAAAACTTCTGGGAGACTTTCAAATGAATAGAAAATCTCTCGTTGAATAAAGTGGTTGGCTTTAAATGAGGTGTAGATCTGTAACAATTAAGTTATGGGATATACAAAAGATCTCCTGTGAAGAGTTTAATATGGCCTAATGATAAAAAATTTAATAAAAATTCGTTTGAATTTAATTAAAATCTTGGGCTTGCGAGTCTTTTCTTTGTGATTCAGGCTGATCTTTTAGGAAGAGAAATATGTACAGATAGCATACCTACCATTACAGCCAATAGCACAGTGAGGCTCTCCTTGGGAGAGTGCTACTTAAAATGGCTCACTAAATAGTCGACTAGATATCTGGTTAGCAGGCTAACTACTACATTTTGCATTAGCCCCGCTGTTTTTTTTACTCTTTGGCATCTTTCTATTATTATTATTCTTTCTTATTCCACTTCTGCCAATATAACTTTAGAAGCCCTTAAAGTTTATCTTTTAAAACTAGTTAGGCTTAAGCAAAGGGTTTTGTTTTCATTGATATCTCGTTAGTTGTGGAATATATCATCCACCAACCTTAAGCCACAATAATAAAATTATGAACTTAATTGCTACAACAAAATAGTTTTTACTTAAGTCGACTTCAGCAAAATAAGTTTGATAAATAATTTTATTGAACAAAAATAATTTTTATAATTTTGACAGTTAAATTATAATAGAGAAAATTCTAATATTGTACGGATTGTTGTGATTAAGAAATCGCTCACTAAAACCATATTTGAAAGTTACTTGGGCTATCTAATTGTTAAGTCCAAATTAACAAGCGTAAGCCTTCAAAAAAGTGTAGAACAGTATAGATTTTTATATACACAGAGTATTGGTCAATAACTAGTAAATTTTTTATGAATATTTATTAATTTTAGATTTATTTTACTTTTTTAAAAGGAAAAATAAATGTAAAAAAAATTATTAATTTGATCAAATTAAAATGGTGTAAATATGTAAATAAATGCCATTTCAAAAACTGAATCATATCTTTTATAATTTTTAATTATTTTAAAAATAAATTTAGAGAGACTAAAGAAAGACAAAAAAAAACACACTCTTCTAGAGACTGAAAAAAAAGCAAGAGCAAGAGAAGGTGAATAACGAAAATAGAATCGCACAAGTGTTTCCTTATGTGATTTACATATATATTATTGGTAACAATGTCAGATTTGTTTATGGACATGCATCGTAGTCGCTGCCGTTGGCAAAACCATCAAAATACACCACAAACGTCAATATCCACATCTACAACGCTAATGACCTCAGATTTACCAAGTTCAGAACAACATGTAAATGATCACATATTTAGTCATCATCATAATAAAAGTTCTACAGCTACAGATGATGAAGATGCAGCTCATAATGAAAATTATAATTTTATTAATCGAAAAAAAGTTAAAGATGACAAACATGACAATGATAATGATGATAATGACGATGGCGCATTTTCAAATATATTAAGTTTGAAATTGCGAAAACCTAAACATTGGAAATGGGAGCTTTCCACTTCAAAATCATGCTCAAATGTAGCCTTGCCTCGTATTTTATTGTATGATCATAAAGGTGAACTCTTGGTGGATGCACAGGGTGATAATGAAGGAATTTATAAGCAAGAAGATTATGAGAAATCAAAATATGAAAAGCGATCTTATCCACCAAAATCGGAGTATAATGAACGATCAGCCACCACAAATTTAACGCATTCCATAGGAAAGGCTGTAGAAAAAGAATTTAACGGCTTACACATACAAGAAGCCACTCCTTCACCTGAACCCTCAACATCTGTTTGTTCACATCGTAGTCGTAAAGCCATTAACCTCAACACCACTGAACTGCCAGATTATGGTCTTAGCCGACGATCATCCTCTTTAAAAGGTGTTCGCTTTCATGTTAACGATCCTGAAGACTATCCCCTTTTTGAATCACAAATACCTGAATTCTTACCCACTCCACCCTCGACAGCGACACCTACTTCTTCTTCATCAGGTCCCCGGGAGAAACGAAAATATCGTCGTTCTCATAGTTCTAGCCGATCGTCAGCTCACTCTGAATCAATACTTGAACGGTTTAGTTATCAGAAAGGACGCTTCTCTTCACCCGAATTTGCAGAAGAAAATGAAATTGAACAGCTACCGCGTTACTTCTGGCGCACTAGCAATGCTGGCACTATAATTGTCAAAGAAGACAGTTTTAATTTACACCCTAGAAGAAGAAGACGACGACCACTAAAACACCGCTCCAGCGAATCATTACAAAATATACAAATTCCAATTTCGCCATTGTCTCCCACACCAATACAATCAGCTGGTAATAGTCAATCCCCTAGTGAGGTTGATTGTTATACAAATACTAAAAGATGTACAGCACGAGTACGTCATAGTTTGAATAATGGAAATAATTTATTAACCAAACAATTATCTACATCAGAGGAAGATGTTGCAGTGGCTGTGGGCCAAAAACAACGATTGGATAATGTTGATTCAAGACATTCACGAAAATATGCAGAAGCACGTAAGCAAACAAAAGGTGAGTTACACATTAAGTACATGAGTAAATTAGTAAAACTTTGTGTGTTTTGGTATGTATGTGTGTTCTCTGCAGGTATTTGTGTATAACTGAATATATAAAACACTTATAAAAAGTATTTTTAGGTTAAATTATACAAACAATATAGTCAGAAACTGTAAATCGAAACCTAAAAAAGTGTTAAGTTACTTAAAAAAAATATAGAAAAAATCGGCTTTAATTGTATGATGTTAGTTCTGTGTTAAAAGCCCAACAATTAAATTCTCTTACGTTTACGTTTTTTAAAAATTTTGTTTTTTATTTATTAAATTTTTTAACTGCCTTATAACCGATGTCTTTTTCTTTTACAACAGCAAATATCCAGAAGCTTAAGCTTAAAATCGAAAAAAAAAATTTAAGCATTATGCTCTTATCCAAAAAAAAGTTGGCGTAGACTTTAAAGTAAAATTTATGAAAAAATTATATGAAAAATTTCGATAACGTTGACGTTAAAGTCTATATTAATTTTTTTGTATAAGGGGGATAAAGTTTTCATTGAAAAACTTGCGGTTATCGAACTTCTATAAAATTTTACAAGGGCTAAGCAAAGAATCATTAAGGGAATATTTGAAACGTCAAGTTAAATTACTTTTTTACTTATTTTTAGAGCTCGAAAGCAATTGATACTTACGTAAAGAAGAATTAGCCGTACGTAAATGTAGAATCTGTAAGTGTACTTATATATAGTGATCGGTTTTGTTATGTGAAATGCTATGCAAATGCTTGCTCGACGGAATTACAACTTAAATATATTGTCGCAACCTGTAGAAAATTTAATTTTAGTAGCTTCAAAACTGTTGGTCTGGCAAGACTGTCAGCTATTAATTATCTGTTATTTGGAGTGTCAGCGACCGACCGATCGACACAGTAAAAACTTATTTTAAAAGTGGTGGACACTTTTCAAGCATTACGACTTGATTTTGGTCATCATAACCAAAATATTGTTTGAGGAATTGGTAAGACTATAAAGAAATTTAACGGAAAAACGAGCTTGTGCATTAGCTCAAATTTGTACACAGCCAAAAATATCGCTTTTATTTGTGTCATAGAATTAGAAAGGCTAGAGAGAACAAGTCACCTGGTCATTGCGGCATAAAATAAAGCTATTGTAACACTACTTTCAAGTTATAAGTTCTCCCTGAGTCCAATGTTCATTAAGAATCCAAAGACTTTCTTGGGTGATTTGTCCACCATGTCCGACAGTTGTAGGTATCGTTGCCCTAAGTAGTAAAAACGGGAGCAAATTAGACCATTACAGTGACACAATATCTGATCTGCTGTCTCTTCCTTTTCGTGTGTCGGATAATCCGAATTTGTCGACTTCACAACATTCTCAGTAATAAACGCCTTTTTTCACTTTAAGTTAAAGATTATTAAATATAAAAATGTAGTTTCAAGAAGACGGTGCCAACGGCCACACAATGTAGCCGGGAAATTTTTAAAACGCGTAATTTCACATATTGAATGCATGAATTGCTCATCAACATATTGGGATTTGACGGCGTTTGACTTTTTTTGTTGGTGCTACTGAGCTTTAGCAGATAATCAATTAATAGAGAAGCATTTAAAAGGCAAATACTTACAAAAATG
This sequence comes from Thelaira solivaga, assembly GCA_947397855.1. Taxonomy (NCBI): domain Eukaryota; kingdom Metazoa; phylum Arthropoda; class Insecta; order Diptera; family Tachinidae; genus Thelaira; species Thelaira solivaga. The sequence continues at coordinate 21,826,558 of OX377612.1, read as the reverse complement.
TGCCAAAAGTGGTTGTGTTCGTTGGGAGAATTAGGCTTCGTAACAAATCTTAAAAGTCCTTGTGCAATTATGGTCCCTGATAAAAAAAAAATAAATATAAATTTTTGTTATGGATTTTTGATACATTTGGCGAACTCTCCACTTACACATTCATTCACCTTTACAGCAAACTGATTATGAGATTTTATAAAACTAAAGTCAATTAATAAAAATTAATACTTCAAGGACTTAATACCAATAACTCAAAATTGACAAGATGATAAAATTGCTGAAGACTGTCATATTATACAGCGTTAAATTTTTTCTCATTCAAATAATAATATTTAAAACAAAAATTCTTTTATTAAACTTTTGATTTATAGCACGATATAAATTAACTTTAAGGGGTCCATATCATTTGGTATTAAAACAACAACTTTTGTTTTTGGAAAATGTCCAATAAAGAGGGAAAAATTTTAATTTCAAAAGTTTTGTTTTTATGCTTTTGTACATGTGTGTGTAAAAAGAGATTTAAAAAATGTATTGAATTCATAAAGATTAGTAGTTTTGTTTGCTTTTTGTTTTTTTTTTATTTTATTTTTTTCATAATTTAAAAATAAAAAAATACTAAATAAATCTGATTGACTTGTACCATCTAAATATTATTGGGTTTTTGTAATATTCGCAGACTCGAGTTCATGATCTTTGAGTATGTATAGGCAACTACTGTGGCAATAACATTGAATAAGCCACAATTACTTAGTTAAAATATAAGCAATTAAAGTTCTCAATTTGTAATCTTGTTATTGTTATGTTATTTATTCCAAATTTAAATATAATCGTAAAAGAAAATTAATTTTATTGTGATATGAAATATTATAATTATGAATTTTTTTTATTATTATTATTATTATTTGTGTTTTTGTTTGTTTTATATAAATATTTGAAATAGTTTTATTTTTTTTTCTATTTTTTTATTTTAAACAGATATAACTTATTCAAGTGATGTTCATCAAAATGGAAAAGTTAGATGAAATTATTGAACACTAGTATTGATGAAAGCTGGACACAAAGGCTCCACTCAAGAGCGTGGTTGTGAAGAGTTTAATAATATTATTAGATTTAAATGTACATAAAAATTAGTGTAAATAAAATAGAATTTATAGTAACAATAAAACTGTATAACACAAAAAAAAACTACAATCATAGTCACAAAAAAGTGCACTTTTATTAAGAGCTGACTTCTGTTAATAAGAATTTCATGAATTTTAAATCGTTTTAAAAAAATACCGACTTTAGTGAATTATGAAATTTCAATACAATTTACATATAAATTTCAATCAGTATCAAACAAAAAACAAAAAGGCCATTTTGAAAGCTTACATCTGCCGCTTTACTCAAAAATTTAAAATTTCGTCCCTTTTTAAAATTTCAAATGTGAATCCTTAATTTTTGATACATGAAATGTATAACCTTTTAACGCTCTAACTCTTCAATGTTATTTTTTTGCTTGCAAATTAAAAAGGAACAATAACACGCTAATGAGTTAGAGGATAAAAATATTTTACAAAAATATTTCTTGTAAGCTTCAACTATAAGTCTTTGAACACACCAAAGTTAAGATTTAAAATTTTTTTTTAGATTTATATAATTATTTATTTAGAATTTTGATTTTATATATATAATTAATAATTAATTATTATTGAGCTTTAGTCTCTTTTCTAAAAATTATTTATTATTTATTTACTAAAGCGGATATAGTTATGGAATATTTACTTGATTATTGTATGGAAAAATTAATTATAAAACCTAAAGTTATGACTCGTATGTCGATGATTTATTTTGTATTGTGTCTAAAAGGGAAGTAGAAAAAATATTTGAAATTTTAAATAGCTTTCATGTTAATATTAAATTTACTATTGGAGAAGAGAAAGAGTCAAGGATTTCATATTTAGATACATTAATAATTAGAAAAGATGATCATTTGTTAATAGATTGGTATCAAAAACCTGCAGCTCCAGGTAGAATTATTAATTATTATTCAAAACATCTAAAAGTTATGATAATTAATACAGCAAGAAATGTAATAAAAAAAGTTTTAACAATAAGTGATAAAGAGTTTCATAAAATAAATATAGAAAAAACTAAAAATATATTATTAGAAAATAGTTTTCCAATAAAAACTATTGATAATCTAATAAGACAATATAAAACAAATATGACTGTTAATAACACTAATGTGCTATTTTTATAACACAAGCGATCAACTTGTTTGGAAATTTTATATAAAAAGTACTCAAAATATTGAGTGTTTTTCATACAAATTTTGTAGATAAGTTGATCAAAAATATATAAATCTATGACTTATGTATCTAACATATCTGAACATTTTAAAAGATCAAAAATATTTGATACGGATAAATATAACATTGGTCATAAATCTTACAACACATTAAGGAGGCTATTTAGTAATACAAGAGAAAAGCTAAACAAACTAGATATGTCAAATTACGTATATAAAATACCTTTTGGGGGGAATAATCAAGAAAATTGTGAGAAAGTATATATAGGTACTTCTAAAAATAAACTTAAAACAAGATTAGCAGCTCATAAATCAGACAGATTTCATCACAAAAAACTGAATTAACTTCACATTGTTTTGAATTTAATCATAATCCTAATTTTCTAGATGTAGAAATTTTAAATAAAGAAAATAATTATAAGAAGAGGTTTATGTTAGAAATGTTACAAATAATTCACACACCATCATCTATAAGAATAAATTATAAGGCTGTTTTAGATAGTGTAGCTCAGAGCTAGAGACAATTAATACATAAAAAATAATTATTAATTTAAATTATATTTTAATTACAAATATTGTTAATATAATATTTAATAATTTTGTTATTAAAATTGATTTTTGTATATTATTTGTAACAATTTTGTTATATGTTATATTATATTGTTGTTGTTTTTAGACGCATTATTACAACTTTTGATAGTTAAAGTTAAAATTTTGTGGGGTAAATAACTGATTTTTGACTAGACAACCACAATTGGGTTCTTAGTTAAGGACACATTATTCGATATTTAACTTATCGATATTTTTAATTTAATTTTAAAGCAAAAGCTTGTTATTTGACTTATAAATCTTAAATTTAACTACGGTAACTTGAAATAATGACCCTCAATAATATTAATACAGTCGACTATTGATAATTTTAAACTCGTTAATTTGAATCTCGCGATAATTTGAACTGTTTTCCAGGTCCTTTGAAAAGCATTCGATAATTTGAAAAAAATTTATGTAATTTGGTTAATTTGAAATTATTTGAATGGCATATTAATCGCCGACGTGCTATAGTTTTAATTTTTTTGGCTCTACGCTCTATAATTTGAATTATTTTATTGTGCTGAGTTTTATGCAAAATATAAAATAAATAAAACATTCATTTATTTTAGTTTATATGCGTTGCTGTATAGAAATGGCATCTTATGCGCCAACGCTCTATAATTTGAAGTTTGGTTTTTCTACACTCTGTAATTTGAATTCGTAATGTGATTTTTTTTCTGTTTTTGAAACAAACAAAATATAAAATCGTTTGTTTAGTTTCTATGCCTACTTAATTAAACTCCTGTTAGTTTGAATATTTTTCTATCTCCTTCTTGATAATTTGAACTCTCGTTAATATGAAATCTCGATTATTTGAACTTTTTCCCCGGTCCCTTGAATTTTAAATTATCGAGATTGGACTGTATAATTATATACTTGTACATATGTTAAATAGAGAAGAAAATATATTTCTTTTAAAATATTTTTAATTAGAAGAGAAAAAAAGTATTTTCATTCACAATATTTTCAAAATATGTATAAATGAAAAAGAAAATATTTTCATTTTTAATTAAAAAAATTTTTGTTATTTTTTGTTATTAATATTTATAATTTTCCTGACGAAGCTTTTCACAGGAAAGCAAAATATTGAAAATAATAAATAATTTTTATAAAAAAGACTAAAGCTCAATAATAATTAATTATAAATATATATATATATATTTTTTTAGGATTGATTTAATATTACTTAGAAATGACGTAGAAATGCTTTACAAAACATGATTTAAGGTAATTGTTTTTATAAAAGATTACATATTTATAAAAGAAATATTTTGCATTAAATTTAATCTTACAAAAGGACTTTTACAACTAAAATATTAATAAAAAGATGACTGACGTCATATTCACGAAATCTTGAAACACAAAAATAAAATAAAAATAGACAAATATTCTTCAAACTGCATTCATAAACTAATAGACCGATAACAAACCAAAAATATATTCCAAAAATTTATTATTGGTTTCCCCTTCTAAAAACAAATATAAGTTGAGATTTTTTTATGTTTTGCTTATCAAAAACAAAAATATAGTGAAAACCACATCTTAAAAACTTAAATGGGTGCAATAAATAGAATACGTCGCATAGGTAAGTAAACAAATCAAAAATAACTACTTCTTTAAAATTTCGTGCTTGTGCAGACACTGTTTATTGCGTATTTTTCCAGTAGTCGATCACAAAAAGTTAAAAAGTTTCAAAATATTTGGATAAAAGGAAGGAAGAGCAAAAATTATTTTAAACATTTTATTGAAAATAATTTTTAAATGATTTTTTCTATTTCTATTTCATTCAATGGTTTTTTCAATGAAAAAAAAAAATAGGTAAATTTGAATCCATTTGTTCATGCTATGCTAGTATTACTCAGTAGTAACAGTACTCGAATAGCTTTTATATTTTCATTACTAAAATTAATTTTTAAAATTAAAATGGCTATTTTATTAAATTTATTTTTATATCGATATGTCGCTCTAACTTGCGTAGCTTCTGCAGAATATAATTATAAATAAATTTATACAATTAATTAAATAAACATTTTAATTAAAAGTAAAAAGGTCAAGTGAACTAACAAGTAAATTAATTTTTATAAAAATTTTTCTTTTAATTTTTGAATGTTTTTTAATATAATTTTTTTAGAATTTAAAAATATATTTATATACTTTCGTTTAGCAATGTAGTTTATTGTGTACCGGGTTTGAAGTCATCGATACTACTTTTAAATATCACTAATTTCAGACTGACGACAGCTAAAACTGAAAACCAATTAAAATATTTAATAATTATTTAAAAGTTATTTTTGGATTTTGAATACAAACTTTAATTTTTGGATTGTTTTATGAAAAGTCTTTAAAAGCTATTTTAAATTTTAAACCTATGATAAAATTTTTTTTGCTGTGAGACTTTGAACACTTTGAAATGAATTTTTTTATTACATACATGTCTTTTAACTAGGGCATCTAAGATAACATTTCCATATATAAAGTCAAGCCCAGAAGCTAGAATATCATTCTATTTTATTTATTTTTTTTCTTAATTCAAATTATAAAGCGTAGAGCCGAAAAAATTTAAATTATAGAGCGTAGGCGATCAAATCGCCATGGAAATAGTTTCAAATTAGTGAGAAGATTAAATTACATGTATTTTTGTAATTTTATTAAGTTTTACAAATTAAGAAGTTTTTAAGTATCAAGGGTCCACTGTATATATATATAAAATTAAATCAAAAACCAAACAAAATATCAACTACTATTTTCTTTCCACCCCAAAAGTATGCAGCCAAATAAATTAATCTTTTGATCAATATATGATCATAATGAAATATATATAGAATCTGTCATACAAACAGAGATCATGAACTTAATTTGTATTATCGCTAAAACAAATAGTTTAGTTAATTTTAATTTGTTTTGTCACAAACATAGGTTTTCACTAGTCCAAACAAAAAAGCATTTCATTCATATTCAAACAGCCATCAACATGTTTTCAAAGAATTTTTTATTGTTTACGTTAATAGTGAGTGTTGTAAATATAATTAATAATTTGCATTTAATAGAAAGCCGTTACCTGCAAAACAGATTGCAAATGCATCCAATCGAAAAGTCTATGGAAAAAGTAGTAAACTTATTTGACACAATGGAAACTCCAATCGCATATGAAGACGTTGACAATTTTTTAAATTGCGAATATTATTATTCCGAAGAGACGTGTAAGTATTAAGAATTTACTTCCAATTAATTATTTACAAATGTATGTATGTTTATACATAGGCAAGAAATATTGGTCCACATCTACTACAACAAGACCAATAATTTTAATTCCTGGTTGGTATGTCTGAAACAACAAATAAAACTGCAACTATTATAAATCTGAATGAATGAATATAAGTTCTTCACTACTCCAACAAATGTAAGTCATGCGGCTAAAGAAAGTAAAGAAAAAGAATAAAATTATGTAATTTTTACCCAAAATTAGAGAAATAAAAAGTTAAAGATGTGATGGAGCGTATTTCATATGCGACTGAGAACAACCACGTTCTTTTATCATTTTATTCATACTGAATCCTTAAAGGTACACATCTTAAAATATATTGTTTTAATTGAACTTAAAATAAAAATTTTAGATATAGATTTTTAATCCTTGTGAAACAAATAAAATAAAAAAATATTATAAATATATCCTAGAAGCGCTATTATATGGCTGTATATTTAAACATATATTGTTTTTTAGAAATTAATTTTTTTTTAATTTTTTGGGGGTACATAGAGCGATGATGAAAAATGAAGAGTTGTGCCTATTGCTTGTATGATAGCACAGACCAAAGTGATTCTAAGTACTTTACTCATGAAAAATATAGCGCACTTTATTGTTGATTTATTTTAAACTTGAAGTTTTACGTATATTATTATTTTGTTTTTAACTGACATTAAAATTTTCGCAAAAAATATCTTAAAAATGGTTTTTCATAACTTGAACTGGAACAAGAATAAAATTAACATTTACAAATGGATTTGAATGATATACGGAAAAATGTATTTGTATTATATGTATATGGTTTTGATACTAAGTACCAAAATTGGTAAGCGTTGGGCGTTTTATTTTGTTTTTAATTTTGTATATGAAGTTACCGGAGGATTTAAAAAATAGGCGTGGAGAAATTTTTTTTCTGTTCTGAAACTTTATTTGGATTGCCATGAAAATTAAAAAAATTATATGATTTTTTTTAATATATAAATTTTCTATCCGTAAAAAGGTAAGTTGGGTTTTGTCGAACATTTAACAGACAAGACGGTTTAGCGATTATTGACGAACGCATTTGATTTTTATTCACTTAACTTGATTTTGTTTTTTTATATTCACTTAAAAAATTTTTTTGCTACATTTAATAATATTAAAAAAATATTCTTAATATTTATAAATCATAAAAATGAAAATTATGCTCCAAAACAAGTAGATTAAGGGCCATTATTACAACTAAAAGATAACTAAAAGTAGGATATTATCGAACAGATAAATGCTTTTTGGTTATTACAAACATACTTTAAGTAAAGTGTATGATAAGCTAAGGATAGGTTTTTATTGCTCATAACTAAATATTAACATGAACTACAAGCATTTAAAGTTGCCACATTTTCGATTTTATATATGGCAACCTCAGCATCCATAGAATAATTTTTTATGAATACACAAAAATAAAACAATATAATTACATAATTTTAAAAGTAAAGAATTTCTTAGTTATTTGAAAAATAATCGTCAAAAAAGGCATGTTGTTGCCATTATGCATTTATAACAACGAAAAGTAATCGGTATTCAGAGCAGTGGTGCCACATAACAAATTTTACAATATTTATCTTATTAAGAAATTGTAATAAAGTTATTGATCACTTTATCAGTTACTTTACCTAATGTTAATTATAGCTATCTGAAACCTTATAAGTAAGTTGTAATAATGGTCCTAAAAAACTTAAAAAAAAATCCAATTTCTTTAAAAAATATATGTAAGGAAAATGAATTCCCTTATTCAAACTTCTGTTTTTGCCGAATCGTTGTTTTTATTAGACTGAACTTTGTTAAAACATCAAAGGTGAAAACAGCTGTTATTTTTTGATAATTCTTGTCGAATCGTTATTACTTAATTGAATTTTACTTTGTTAGAAAGGTAGTTAACTGTATTAGAATTGATAAAAAGTAATTTACATAGCTTAGCAAGAAACATTAAATGTCGTTTCTTTGTTAAACAGGTAAACCAATAATATTAATTTTTTGTATTAATAAAATTTATTAAACCTCCACTTTGTTAAACAGAGAAACTCAATTTTGTTTTAATTGGTGTCAGTTCCGGAAAATAAGAGGTCTTATATATATATATATATATATTTATTTAGGTCAAATAATGCTGTTTTCTTTTCTGAAAACAAATGCAGTCATTTATATATGCAACAGTTTTTCTGGTTCACCCAATACAATACAACATAGAAAAATACTATTTTAAACGCTATTTGGACCATTTTAAATATAGGCCTAATATTTTTGTAATGTTGATACATTCGCACAAATTTCAGTAAATTGAACTTAGCAGAATAGAATGTGAAATATGTAACACGTTTTACACTTGGTTCGTGCGGCATATTTAGAAAAGAACTTGATGTTAATTTCTAATGTTACATTTTTTTCAAAAAACATACCAAAAATTAGAACACCAAGATTCTGTAACTTTAAAATTATTTAAACTTTCTTTTGCTGGACTGTAGTGTCTTGCTGAGTGTAATCATTATTGCCTAAAGTAATGAATATGCCAGACTGAACATTAAAAATAAAAGGTTTGTGATAAAGATAAACACTTCAAAGATCGAGGTTTTTGCTTATGATTAATGTGAATCAATTAACACCCAGTGTTGTAAAATAATATTTCAATAATATAGTAGGGTCTTAGTAAAATTAAAAAAAAAAAATCAAGACAATAAAACTATTATTTTTAATTTTAATCATTATAAATTTAATAAAATATAATTTTCTTATTAAAAAAAAATAGTAACAGCAAGTTTCTAATAACATGGAATGTACTCGTATAATATATGAAAAAACTTTCGAGCAAACAAACAAGTGTTATTTAGATTGAAATCTATTTCAAAAGTAATATAAAATAAAATTTGAACTCTTAAATAATTTCGTAGTTTCTTAGGAAGATATTCATATTGTGCTTTCTCCCTTATTAAACAACATCAGCACATAAGACTTCTAAGATTCCTTTAAGAAAAGAAAAAGTATCTAGATTTTTAACAAAAAGTCTTATTAAGAAAATTGTGCAGCATGAACACAAATATATACAAAATTAATCAACAACAAAAACGCATATTGTTTAGTAAGAATAATTGAAATAAAATGCTTTTATTTTGTTGCATTAAAATGCGGAAATTATTAAAAATGTTAAAAATTTAAGCACAACCCTCGTTTACAATGATTTAAAATATAAGAAAGTGAGACCTTTTCACGGAAGCCAATAAATGTGTGGTGTATTTATATCAGCATGAGATTTAAAATGACTCATGAACATTTTACAAAAAAAGTATTTCAGTAGGTATAAAAATTTCATGTATTTATTTGTTTGTATGCCATATATGGAATTTCTACTAAAACAACATGTGCTAAATTGTCATAATAAAACAATTCTTGGTAGATATTTTTAAATTTCTAACTTACAAAAATAAACTCACTTACTAATAAATGATTACAAGTCATAAAAGTTGTACTTAGACGGTGTGTATTTATGGTATGAAATGTTTCATTTGTTATTATTTGTTTTTGTATGACAAATTGTATGGCAAGAAATAAATTTTTAATATCACACTGAAGCTTAAAATGTGGAGAATTAAGTTTTTGAAAATATTTTTTTTTTCCACAAACTCAAAAAAAAAAAAAAAAAACAATAGAAATTTAAAAAATCACTTTAAAATAAATCACACAAAAATAATGTAAAACCAGAAATTGTTCCCTTTTTTATATTTAAAACAACAATTTTGATCGCACAAGAACTATTATTTTATGAAATTTTTCATGATATGAGAAAATTGTACAGACCTATCGAAAAATCTGTAATAAATAGGTACTCATTATCTTACTCTTTGAGCAGGTGTGCTATTTTTTAAATATCGGACTAGTAAATCTCAGGCTTAATACATATTTTGGCTCAGTATCAAATTAAAGTCCTATATATAAAATTATAAAAATTTTTACGGTAGTTTTATATAAAATATATAAATATTTGTTTACTTGTACTCGCTAAAATAATTTTTTAATTTTAAACTTAAATCGGAACTATCAGTTAGGCAGCTTCAAGAGCTTTTTTTCTTCCATGTGTGTCATTCAACAGTTAATCAGAAAATCATTTATATATCATTTCGAAAATCAAGCTGTTTTTATCAAAAACTCTTACGAGTCCAATCGAATTATTTAAAATAAATTAAAGCGACATATTCGATATGGTAATTCGATTTACAGAAACTCTAATCATTTTAATATTTTGTGAGAACTCTCTTGATATCAATCTTTTATTTTTGGGACGCTGTTCGTTTGAGACTTCTTTCGTGTAAGACTCATATCATACAATAATATCCTATAAAATGTAAATGGTGAAAATTCTAGCATAAGTCGAGGAAACTTAGTATTTAAAGTCAAAATACATTCCTCCAGCTTTGAAAGCTACTTTAAAATAGTCACATTTGAATTAAAGGCACTTAGTGATTTCGAAGTAAAAGCAATCATGGTCTGGGGTTGTCTAAGTTAGGTTAAGAGAAGGACTCTCTTTATTAATCTGATGTGATACCTGAATAAGAAGAAAGTGAAGAAGGAAAGCCATAGAGATATGTCAAACGGTCAAGAGATAGAATAATGAAAAAAAACAACTAGATAGATAGTAAGAAAAGAAAAAGAATTTGTCACTTAAGCCAATTGCTAATTTTAACGACGCCATATAGCATGGGCAGGGCAAAGACAGAGAAGGTGTTCCACAGTTTCCTCCTGTTTCTCATTTTGACAACGTCTACTGTAGTCATTTGATTTTAAATCAATTTTCCTTGCATGATTGCCAAAAACTGTTATTGCTGCCACTATATTTCTCAACTGGGCTTTCTGGAGTCCCAATAAATCTCTTTTGTGATTGCTATCTAGCCGGAACCAGATCATTTGCGCTGTCTTGCAAGCTTTTTTATCCAACTAGTACGAGTATCAGGTCCTAATACAATTAGAAGGCAAGCAAATTCGAGAGAAAAGGTGCGGCTTGTAGCTTCATTGTACCACGACTACCTTGGATGGAACTCAAGATTAGAGAGTGTGTGGGAAATTAAATGCAACAAAAATGGATTGGAGAGAAAAATAAGCTTTCTAGACCTGACTCGGTCAGATATTTAAACTATTTTTTAGTTAGAATTACTAGTTACAATCGTGCGATATGGCGAAAAAATCACTCGATGAAGTCTTTGAATTCTTAGTGAGTATTTGATACATGAAATTTGTATCACAATATATTTATTCTGGCACCAGTGACTAGTGACTTGGTCCCGCTCTTAGTTCTAGCTTTAAAAAAATGTTTAAGTATAATTTAAAAACTTAAAGAAAATTTTTAAAAATCATTGTTGTTATTCTGTTTTATATAATTATTTGTATTCACAAATGCCAAGTGCATACAAGGGCTACGATTTGATTAAAATTTTTTTAATGAAATATAAAAAAAAATCATTAAGCTAGGGCTCATTTAGTTGCATATTTTCAATTTCTTGGCAGAAAAAAAAATATTTTGATAATTTTTATATAATTAAAGTACATACAGACGAGAATAAACATTACAATTTACTTTAAATTGGTCTATTGTGCTTGAATGAGTACAAAAAAAAAATTGTTGATGTAAAAGTGTAAGCGAATACTACGTAATAATTTTGATAATTTTAGCAAAAAATATAAAAATCTTGGCATTTCTGTAGAATTTTTGGTAATTTTTCTTTAGTGATGAGTTTTTGTATTAAAATTTTTTTGTTGGCAGGAAAATATACTTTTGTAGGATTAAAGATACACAGAAAAAATTATGTAATCAATATAAAAAATTTGAAATTGAACGAAAAAAACAACAGCACGCTACAAGACATTTTATTAATATGACTTTCACTAGCAAATAAGACTCAATGACGTTTATAAAATATACTGTTATTTCTCAAATAGGGGAGCTGTTATTATATATAAAGTGAATATAAATATTTGGGTAATATTTTTAAATTTCCAATTTTGCAAGAATAAATATTGAGTTGATGATTTGATATTCATTAGGTTTTAATTTTATTTAACAGATTTTAATATTATTTCAATTTAGGGGCATAGGGTGTCCTATGCAAAGTGCGCTTTTGATATTTAGTGAAATTTTTTTGTGCAAATAACAACTCTGTTTAATGCATTCACATTTGGATTTCTCACTTCAGCGATGAAGAAGGGGAACATGATTGTAAAAATAAAATAAAAACGATTTCAGAATATTGCTAGTCACTTTAACGGGATGCTGATGATGCTGAGCTAAATATTTTTGCGTGAAATGGCACAAAAATGATATTTCTTGAATTTTTTTTTTATAAAAAGTTTAATAACTCAGTATATTTTTAACAGATTTAAAAAAAAAGAAAGTTAAAGTTTTACTCATTAATAAACATATTTTTAAAATAAATTCAAAAATTGCACGCTTCACTTATAAAATATTGTGTAAAAACATCTTCAAAGGAAGAAAAAACATTTAAAAAAATTGCTTGGTGAAGAAATATCCATAGATTTCACAAGTTTACACATGCAAACGACAAAGAGGTCGTTTTCTTTCTATTTAAATCCATTGAAAATTTTGAAATCGGTTGATATTCAACTAAATTACTTGTTAATAAGTGCATAAATGCATGAAAAACCGGTTTTTTACGCGTAACTCAAGATTTTGGCGGGGTTTGGCAAATTTCAAAATATATATCAGTCACTTCCCAAGTATTTTTTTGTGGCACAGTGTAATTGATCTAAATAGCTTAGCATGCAATTCCTGAAGTATTAATTACACGAAATGTTTAGTAAAGTTGAAGAGTTAAATGGCAAAAACGGTTGTACAAATAATATTTCTTCTGAAAGTCTCTGAACACACCAATGATAAAAAAGATTAACATGGTTAAATACGCCGATCGAAAACAGCTTTTATTTTATGAACTTAAATCATTTTTAAAAAGATACCGACTTTAGTGTGACGGGCCATAGCATAAAAAAAAATTCTACAACTTTCTTTACAAATTTTTTGAGTGTAAATTAAATAAATACACAACAAGTAAATTCATGACGCAGGCAAGGAGAAAGACAGATTGTTATTTTGTTGATTGAATCAAAATTTAAGTCGCACTCAATGACTATTTGAAATTAAGTGAATAATAAGAATAAAAGCACAAGTAACCACACAATAAAAAATAAAACAGTTTGATCTGAAGGCAACTAACTACATAAATAAAGCGTTCTGGTTTATAATGTCAACATAATAAAAACAGTTTTTCGCGATACTCCAACGAAACCACACATTAAAAAGAATTTATTTATTGGATTGCAAAGCAAAAGCTTAGAAGTTAAAAATAAATATAAAAAAAAAAAAAATACAAAATCAAAATGAAACATTTCATTGTTGCAAGTATTTTAATACTTTCCTTAATAATTATACCCACAAAAAGTGATCTGTTGGAATGCGATAAAGAGATTTTACCCTCTTTAAGAGAAATTTCTGGTATTGGTCCAAAAATAGAGAGTGACGAACAATCAAATGAAAAATTCAGTGAACTTTTAAAGAAGTGGGGCTGTCAAGTGAAAAGAGGTGCTAAAAAGTTTGGTGAAAAGTTCAAAGAAAATGCTGAAAAACTGAATGAAAATGTTAAAGAAGGTTATAAAAAATTCGCTACGAAAGCCAAAGAAGTTGGCTCAGATTTAAAAACAAAATTTCATGATTTAAAGGACCGCTTACATAAAGATTCCGACGAAACAATAATTCCTGATAAGAAATTCTTTTTGGAAAATGTAGAAATTATTAATCCCGATATATTGAAATCAGATCAGGAGTGTGGTCATGGTCACATATTGGATTCATTAGGCAATTGCAAAAAATTAAGAAAATGAAATTTGAATGTTGTATTTAATAAAAACAAAAATAATTGAGACCAAAGTTTTATAAAATAGTTTTTATTTTAAGTATTTGTGATTTTGTATACATTAAAAAAAATTTTATTAATATAATAAAAACAATATGATAACAAACCAAAACAGTTTTTATGATAATTAATTTAAAAATAAATAAAATAGTTAATGACGCACGCACAGAAACAAGTTTTTTTACACGCTTTTACCACATTTTCTGCGTCAAGAATTTTATCTCTTGAATATTTTTTATTTAAGCAAATAAATACTAGAAAAGAGAAATACAAATTTTTATTGTTTATACTTATTTAGACCTGTAATTATGCCTAGCGTAACTAACGTAAGCAAATCCTTAGTGTGAGACCTAAACTAGTGGTTAATGGAAAATTTGGAATTAATAATTTGTTTCAATACTTTAAAAATCATCATTATTTTTTTTAAACTTCTAAAGCCTATATTCGCTTAAGGCCTGACTTTAAGTTTTATATAATGAAAATTGTTGTTTTTTTTTACTTCAATATTTAATGTTTCCATATATTCGTTAATCCACAAAAGTTAAAGAACGAAAAGAAAGAGTTGATTATTTTTTCTTTATTTAAAAGCCAAAAATATCAAAAATTTTTTTTAGATTTTTCTCAAAAATTTAATAAGGAACCTAAATTAATTTCTTATTTTACTAAAAAAGATTAAGAACAACAAAAAAAAATTAAAAATTACATTTTACGAAATTTACAAAAGTCTAATTAAACGATTTCCCCCTCAAAATTTCTCCCATATTTGCTTTAAAACTGACTTTAGCCGCTGCGTTGATGACAGATTTAATTTTTGTACCTGTATCTTAAAATAGAGCCACTAGTGCTCAACACCATTCCAGTCGGGAGGGGTAAAGGATGCTCAAACTTTAATTTTTTTTAATATTGTTGGGGTCATTGCAGCAGTTTCTCCATGTTTGTAAAACAGTCCTGATATACTGATCCACTGCCGTGCTAATTGTTGGTCTTTATTTTGTTTTAACAGAAGCAATTTTCGGCTTGCTCCATATCATAAATTGCAAAAACATTGAATTTTTACTCATCAGAGCAAACTACGCATTCTCAAAATTTTGGTTCAGTCAAATGTTTCTTTTTTTTGCTTTAATTATGATGCATAGTTTTTTCTGAAAATGTGAGAGTGCATTTATGGGGTGTATCTCTGCAAACACACAATGAAATTTTACTTTTGTTATGCACTATTACACAGGCTCATTTGTTTTTATAAAAGAAACACAAAAGTCAGTGATTGGTATGCACCTCTAGGCATCTACGACTTACTATAAAATTCCTAAAGGTCGAGGTGTGATTATAGTCCACGGTGATACAAAAAAAACATTCTTCCCTTCTTTTGGGAAAAATTAGTTATTCACAATAGGTTGAACACATTTTAATGATTTTTTTGTTGCTTTAATTTTTTGAATTCTTATTTTGTAATATCATTAAAATAGCAAAAAATATATGTTTTACACTCATGCACATCCAGGAAGTTTTATTATGTTACTAAAAAAAACAAATTTCAGTGACTGATGCTCATTTTTAAGTACGATCATGTGTGATCTTTTAAATTTGGTTTTAGATGATGACAATGATATAAATTAAATAACACGTGCCCGTTGATGTGGTTGTCAAAAACCCATTTAGTATTACTGTTTCCCGATCCTTGTCCAGAAAAATCAATAGTCTCTATTTCTAGTTTGAAAATTTCATTATGCAATTACATTTATTTACTGATATTGAGCCCAATGAAAATAAAAATTTTTTGTTACTCTTGGTTATTGTTGCAATTTTTCTTAAATTAATTTTTTTCACATGAAAATAGTTTAACTTTTCTTTCAACAACTTCAAACAGAATTTCAAAATAATTTTTTTTATTTAGTTTAATTTGAAATATTTATTTAATCATTCATGAATAATTCATTTACATGTTAAGTTAATTTAATCAATGCTTTCACATATACCATTGTGATCTGCTATGAAACCTTCTGGACACAAGTACTGTGATATTTCCTCGTTAACAATTGCATCTGTTGAGTTGTTTGTATACCCTTCACTATTTGTTGAATTAACATTTATGTTGGTTTGTGTATCATCTACCAATTTATCAACAAATTGGCCAAAAGAATTTATTATACCTAAGCCCAATAATTTAGCAGCTTCTTCCAAGCGTTTGGCTTCCTGTTGCAATTCAGCCACCCATGGTTTTGCCTTTTCCAATGTACATTGAATATTTTGAAATAGTTTATTTAAAGAATTTTTATCTTCCTTTCTTCGATTATTGATGACATCGATACTATCAGTAGTGTTGCCCGTATCGACTTTATGCTCTGACAAATCTACGGCTGCTGTGTTTTCGGTACACTTTAAGGTGGCTGCTCGTACATTATGCATATCCTTTAACAGCAGAATTATGAAAACTCCAGTACAAATTAAAAATGATTTCATGCTTTCTTTTGTGCTCATTTTGTGTTGTTTTTTATATTTTGTTTTCCTTTTTTTTCAGCAAGCAGTAGAAAAGAACGGCTGTAGGAACCAAACAAGCTGTACGTTGTTTGCTTTACAAGACTCCAATATAAACTGTTAAGTTGCAGTTTATTGAGTATCAATATTGGCCAAAAGAATAATGATGATGCCACTGATGCTGATGTTGTTACTCTTGAAGATATTGCTTTAACAATGTGGTAAGAATGTTATAAACAACTACTTGGGGATGTAGCAAAAAGCGGTAAAGTAACTGTCTTTATTTGATGGTTTATGGTAAAATCATGATATTTAACTTTCAATGCTCTTCTTCATAACAGGTGTAAGCAAAATGGTTAATCATTTCATTTGTAAATTGTACAAAATACCTTCGTTGCTTGGTGTAAGGAAGGCGGTTAAAAAAGGAATTTTAAAAGAAAACTTTAAAAAAATAAATGTTGAAAAACAAGTAAAATGGCAAAAGGTACATAAAATCAAAATAAAATTTTAATTCGCCCCATCCAAACTCAAGTTCAATGCAATTTTAGTGCAAAAGTACGGCAGATACTTACGCTTTGGTTGACTGTTCAATTAATTGAGGAAAATAATAAGTATTTTGATATTAAATCCGCAAAGGAAAGAGATGAAGAAGAGTTGTTCACGATCAGTTGATGTTTCTCAGGGAGCCAATAGTTATGCGATTTTGATACAATTTGGCCATAAGATCCTAACTATTTCAATAGACTAAATATACTCTACGCACAATGATACTCTCCATCTACTGTTTGCAGACATATAACTGTTCTGCTCCGACAACGTCAATCCTCTCCGATCCAGGTCATTAGCACACCAATTATATCAATGGGACCCAGATAAATCAATTGACATCAACTTCGTATACATACCTAAATATGAATGAAGCATATACAAAATTCGTTATGAGCCTCTCGTAATTGTATGTATTTAATTTCCTTTTTTGTTGTGTTGCAAAACTTTTTTCACAACAAATTTTATTGTCATTTGTTATTGTTGTTCATGTACTTGAACAGAAATTCAAGTTTTGTTTAAGTAGATTCCACATTTCTTTTTATTATGTTTTAATCACAATTTTAGTTCTAAAGTAAAATGAATTGAAAGCGAAATATTTTTCCAGTTAACAGTGGCTCGCTGTATAACAGTAAATTACTTCAATATAAAACATGATTCTGAATTTGAATGTGAGAAAAATAAATAATAAAGATTATAAATTGTAAACAGTAAATAAACTGGAAATTAAAAATAAATTATTTCGAAGGTAAGTAAAAAGACCCAATTTTAAACAATTGTTTTGCACAATTTAATAGTCACTGGGAAATCAAAAAGATAGTGACTAATTTCTTCTTTAAACATTTAATTAAAGATTATTGTCGATGACTTGTTAATTTTGTGGTTTGCATTTTCAATAAGCATCCATAAGAGGACGCACACATATTCGTTGTGCTCTGAAATTCACTTCAAACAAGTGATTTCAATACCCACACGGGTAGACAGACAGAAACTCATACGGTCAGATTGATGAACATTGCTGGATAGACTCAGCTTTTTATAAGAATTCAGTATATATATACTTTTTAGGGTGGCATATGTGCGGAATTCCAAACGGAATCACAATCTTATATATAATTTTCGTACTAAGAAAAAGCAAGCATGTGCAAAAAGTTATTTTATGTCGGAAGCATTTTGATTGTTGATAAATAAGAAGTTTGTGTTTCAAGTCTTTTACTTCTAAGCGAATCTTAAGTCTTTTGATATCTGCTTAACTGGGAGCTCGTATTCTAATCTTTTACTTTTGTCTTTAAGTTTGTCTTTAGCTTTTTTTAATCAGAAATAATATTTTCGTTTGTTCAAGAAACAAAGTTTTCATAGAACTCATAGAATAGAAAAAAAAAATAAAAATATGTTATTTCAAAGATTTTTTAAGCTTTTAGGTTTTTTTATATATTTTAATTATTATTAAAATAATTCCTTTTTCCTTGAGAAAGACACACAGAGACGTGTCGAAATATTGAAAATAAATTTAATAAAAACTAATATATAAAAAAAGACCTAAAAGCTTAAAAAATATTTATTTGTTGCAGAACACCTATTTTGCGATTTCAAATCGTAATCGCCAAAGTTAAGCGTTTTGCGTTTTTCAGAACATGGGTATACAAGACTAAGAAAAACTAATTATAACACATATTTATATTCTTAATTTGTTTTGTAAATTTAATTCAAGAGCGAGCTCTTATTATTGCCTTAAAATTTTTTTATATTCGATCTTCTTACACTAAGAAATCGTACTCATAGAGTAAAGAACCGTGCGAGACCGGGTAAAAACAGGTAGTAGGCAAATAAGCCAGATACCGACTAAAGCGCTACCTGCCGGGCGGACTTGTGACATTAAACCTTCCAAGATTATACATATAAACCTTCTTCTTGTATCAGTCTATCTTTAAAAAAAAAACTGCATCAAAATCCGTTGTGTAGTTTTAAAGATCTAAGCATACATACAGACAGACGCGGGAAGCGACTTTGCTTTATAATATGTAGTGATAGTGATGACAACTACTAACACATGCCGAATTTAGGAGCGTTTACCCTATAACAGAAAAAATGTGTCACTATTTAAATAATTTGATTAAAAATCAATTCAATTTTTAATTATATAAATTAAATTTTTAATTGATTCTATTGACAGTTTAATCAATAAGACAATTTCTTAACTGAGTCAAAGAAATTGCCATATTGCTTAAATATTTAATAGTTTTAATTAAAAATTTAATTGATTCACTTATACATTTAATGAATTTGTTTAAAAGAGTAGTTGCTTGAGTTAAAAATTTAATCAATATGAAAATGTATATAATCAAAATTTTTAATATTTAGCTGCATATTATGCAAGTCTGAAACTAAGCAGAAAAAATTAAACAGCTAGTACGTACACTCTAGACTTTAGCATTATGCTACACATCTTTTTGGAAAGCATATAAAGAGTGATTTTTTTGCTATTATTTTTTTGGCAACACTAGTTTTGACAGCTCACGCACGTTTTGTATCTTGTGTCACTGTCAAACATCTTCAGTTTGGTCTATAATTTAATCATGAATCGTCTTACAAACGAACAACGCTTGCAAATTATTGAATTTTATTACCAAAATGCGTGCTCTGTTAAGAAAGTTCATCGCGCGCTTCTTCCATTTTATGGTCAGTTTAATCGACCTACTGAGGCTTCTATTCGGGCTATTGTAACAAAATTTCGCACCAAATTTACATTGTTGGACATTAAACCACCAACACGCTTACGTAGAGTGCGAACTGAAGAAAATATCGCAGCCGTATCGGCCAGTGTTGGTGATGACCGTGAATTATCGATTCGGCGCCGTTCACAGCAATTGGGCCTCTGTTACTCCACTACGTGGAAAATTTTGCGGAAGGATTTGGGTGTGAAGCCTTACAAGATACAACTGGTGCAAGAATTGAAGCCAAACGACCTACCACAACGCCAAATTTTTGGTGAATGGGCTCTTGAAAAGTTAGATGAAGATCCACTTTTTTATCGAAGAATTGTGTTCAGCGACGAGGCTCATTTCTGGTTGAATGGATACGTGAACAAGCAAAACTGCCGTATTTGGAATGAAGAGCAGCCAGAAGCATTGCAAGAGCTACCAATGCATCCACAAAAAACAACCGTTTGGTGCGGATTATGGGCTGGCGGCATCATTGGGCCGTATTTCTTCAAAGATGATGCGAATCACAACGTTACTGTGAATGGTGAGCGCTACCGTGCGATGATAACAAACTTTTTTTTGCCCAAAATGGAAGAGCTTGACTTGCATGACATGTGGTTTCAACAAGACGGTGCCACATGCCACACAGCACGCGAAACAATGGACCAATTGAGAGGCGAGTTCGGTGAACAGTTTATTTCACGCTTGGGACCAGTCAATTGGCCGCCCAGATCGTGCGATTTAACGCCTCTAGACTATTTTTTGTGGGGCTATGTTAAGGCTAATGTCTATAGGGACAAGCCCGCTTCGATTGACGCACTGGAAGCCAACATTGCCAACATTATTCGTGAGATACCGGCCGAAATGTTGGAAAGAGTATGCCAAAATTGGACTAAGCGGATGGACCATTTGAGGCGCAGCCGCGGCCAACATTTGCATGAAATAATCTTCAAACATTAAATTATATCGACCCAAATATCGATCCAAATAAATATTTCATGCATTTTTCTGAATTTTATGTGTTTTTTTTTTTAAATTTCCGATAGTTCTTATAAAATCACCTTTTACATATATACATTTAATCAAACAAGGAAGTTCTTTTTTTTTTTTTTTTAATATGATTAAAATTGATTAGTAATTTTCGCTACTTAATTTTTTCGTTCATCGTTTACTTTGTACACTGCACAATGTCTTGTGACTTTCATTTACAACATCTTTTGTTTATCGTATTTTTTTGTATGCAATGATTTTTAACTGCAACTGGTTAGTATGCAATGATTTTTAACTGCAACTGGTTTTGCTCCAGCAAAATGTGACTTTATATTAACTTGAAATTTTTTAAATGAATTCAATTTAATTATTAAATTTTTGCTTATAAAAAATGTTTGGATCTACAAAATAACTTTGCTACTTTCTAGCTATTTTAAATCTAATTTAGAATGTTTTATTCCCAAAGAGTAAAAGTCAGTTGCGCGTTAAACTGTGAACAGTGTAACCAAACCTAAAATTCAGTGAACGATGAATGAGAAAATAAATTACTAAAAAAAGGTTTAATCAACCAAATCGTTCAATAACATAATTTTTAGTAGCAGCTACATGACAGCCACAAGTATTATATACTAAGTTGTTCCATATTATAATTTGTTTCTGAAATCGAATCGAATTGTTTTTTATCATTTTCGATTTCCTTGTTGGCTCTCCAAATTTTTGTTTCAAAATAGATTTCCCGAAATTTACCATATGTAATCTCTATACTATAAGGAAGGTTGACATATACTTTATGATCAGTTTATGTTCAGTAACATCCAATTAATTTTTACACGTTTTTTTCCAACGATTTTCATTCAGTACTGTTTATAAAGATGTGTGTCTGTACTTAATTTAAGCCTGAAATTATGTTTTGAAATATTTCATTTAACACTTAGTTAAAGCCTCTGGCCAAGGCATGAGCCACTTTATTTTGATAGTTTTTAATAAATACAATTTTATTTGTAAACCGATTTGTCTAAAAATTGGTCCATACGCTCTCTATACTATACGCACGGTACTGGGCAAAAACATCTCGTTTAATATAAAATGACACATCAAATCTAACCACAAAATAAGTATTAATTGTCAAATCAATTATCAATCGAATCAAATAGACTTGTTAGCTCAAAGATGTAAATGCTAAAAAAATCATGAATTTCATTAATGGGTAAAGTTGGCTATTAATCATCTTCACTTGCAAAACCGCAAAATTTAATTTTATTACTGATATCTGTACTAGTACTGTTAGGTCTCCTTGTGAGTATAATTATGATTTTTAATTATTATTTCCGAATTACATTCCTATAAAAGTATTATGTTTAAGTTAAAAGAGCTTTTGGATTTCAATTTCTACTTTTTAAAAAAGTCGAATTAATAGAATTAATAAAAAAAATTATTGTCTCTAAAGAGTAAAAACGAAAGAAAAGTTTTCTAAACTTAAGCTGTATTTAATTTAATTAACTCTTGTAATTGTATATATAAATTTATAACATAAAAAAAAATTAAATAAAAAAGTTGTAAATTTTAATAACCCCAAAATTATCTTTTAAAAAAAAGTAATTAATAAAAATTAAGACCTGATAGTAATGATTGTACGGGTGCAAGACATAATCATCACTATTTATATTTAAATTAATTTCTTTATTACAATTTAGTTAAATAAATGTTTTGCTCAGCATTAATATTTTTTTAAATATTTTAGTACACAATAAGCATTAGTAATAATAATACATTCAATTTTAATTCTCAGCTAGCTTTTGAAAATTGTTTTACTTTTTAAATTTATATTTAAAATGAAATTAATTATAATTTTAAATATATTTCTCATATTGCAAATGGTTTTACCTTCTTATGCTTCTGTGAAAGAAATTTGTAAATTCTATAAACATGATGGTTCTTGTGTAGATAAAGTGGAAAGTTCAAAGTTTAAATCAAAATCAATGAAAACTGTAAGCGTTAATTTTAAATAATTTTAGCATATGCATAGAATTAAAAAAAAAAACTTTTTCTTTTCTTATATTCTAGTATAAAAGAGCATATTCTCGTGCTCAACAAGTGAGTCCTTCTGAAGAGAAACAATGGTTTCAAAGGAATAATTTTTTAAATAAGTATCACCTACGCTAACAACAAACACCTTACAAATATGCAACCACCAAAAAATATATTATTTGTTTTTAAGAAAATCTAAAATCTAAAGAAATTATGTATATGAATGTCATCGAATTATTCTCAAAAATACTGTTTTGGAAATACATAAAATACATAAAATAATATATAAAATCAAATTAACTATTTAGAAGTATTCGAAAAATCCGCTGTAGCATACCGGTTTCTATAAGCAATAGCATTTCTGTAGACATCCTGCTAACACACATAACAATTGATAAACACAAGGCAAAACAAAATTTAATAAAAAAATAAAATTATTTTTGTCAATTTTTTCAGAGATTTGTGGGTCGATTATATAACTTCTTGGCACAGAAATTTTGATTGTTGCTTATATTGTTTTTTCTAGCTCCTGGAAACTCTGTATATCACAATCACTAAAATTGAACTTTATTTTTTGGGTGGCAGCCTTCTTTATAATATCTAATGAATTTGCTTATTATCGGTTCTTGTGGTAATTTTGCCTCTTTATGAATGATACATTTGCGCTCTTAGGCCATGTAAACATTTTCGTACTTTTCAACTCGGAAACTTTCAGAAAACAAACCACAAGTTTGTCTTTTTAATACCCGAAATACTCAATAACTCGATACAGCTAAATGATCCAAATACCAAAAGATCTCGACAGGCTACTTATTGCTTCTAATTACAATGAGGTCATAAAAAGCCTCAGCCAATCACCAAGATTAACACCTCTTTTTAACGTGCTGTATTTTTTAAAGACATTTATACCATTGATATCTCAGAATTTTTTTTTAAATTTTATCCCAACATCGAACAATCTGCTCCAACCACAGAAATATACTTTATTGTTTATCCAATTAATATCATAAATTTCATTTATAAATGACATCAACAGTCGCTTGAAACGACGTACGGCTTCACAAAAAAAAGGGTAAAAAGACATCATTGTGCTAAAGAAAGAACAAAACGTAAACAAATTATTTGTTTTGTCTTAGTACACTTCTTGATATCAACCACCGAAAATAACTTTTGACAGGAGCAGCCACTAACAAAATGTATGAGCTTTTTTATTATAAGTTTAATTTCTATACCGTACAAGGGACACCCTATAAAGTATATACATTCTGGATCCTTATAAGTAGCGGAGTGAATTTAATGTATGTCTGTCCTTGAGCGTATTGAAATCAACTTTCTGAAGTCCTTAGAAGACCTGCAGAGAAATTTATTATGTCAATTTGTTAAAAGTTCCTATCGCCAGTTTTTTGTTAAAATTCAGCCTAAAGCTGAACGTTGTTGAAAAAGTCCGGCGACGTCCGTTGACGTTAAAACGTTTGTGTAGTTATAGAACACTTAAAAACGTGTCATATGCTTTTCATACAAGAAAACAAATAAAAAAAAATTTTTTACAAAAAACTGTATCGCACTTTTTGTTCTAGTGTTTAATTATTAAATATTGTTGTTTTTAGTTGCTTTTTGTTATTTTTATTTTTTTATTTAAAATTTCGTTCATACGCGCTTCACCTTTTTTTTTCAATAAAAAACTACTCTGCCTCAGCTGTACATAAACGTCCCGTAAAAACGTTGTTGAATTCTATTTTATACAAAACTTGCCGTACCGTCAACGTGACATCTGTTTTCGATAAGCACTTTCATTACTTTTCATATAACAAAACGGATCAGCTGGTAACGAAATCTTACGGGACGTTCGGTTAATTCTATCTTAATGGTTTATAAATAGAAAAGCTGTGAGCTCTGAAGAACAAATACCTCTATTTCTTTTACCGTTTTTGATGCATTTTTTTGTAATTTGTTCAATATATTTACAAAGCGGAGAAAAACTGTAGTACGCAGTTTTATCAAAAGTAATAGTCATAATATCTGAGCAAAAAACCAAAAAAATCGGTTCACAAATGAACCTGAAAACTAAAAAATATAACCAAAATTTTAGATTTTCAATAAAAAAAAATGTACTAACAGTTTTAACGGAACTATTATTTGTAATGTTAGTGCAAAAAAGAGAGCAATGGCTAAGGAATATCAAAAATACAACCGAAATTTTAGTTTTTTATTAATTTCTCGGTTTTTTTTTTTTGCGTATTTTATCTAAACTAAAAATAGTAGTACGTAATTGTATCATATACATAGTAAATGAACAAAAATTTAGCTAAATCTGTCAGCTACATGGAAATTTCCAAAATATTTAACCTTAAGTTACTAAGTTTTAAGTCACTTCTGAGTATTTAAGCGTAGACTATAAATTAAAATATTTGTCCCATCCCATAATCTTCTGAAATCCTTCATAGCAAGAGTACTCTAAACCATAAAACGGAATATCAAAAATATAATTAATATATCAGATTTTCCATAATTTTTGTTTTGCTTTTGCTTTTTTTATGACATTTTTAAGCTGTCATGTGTTACGACCAAAAAGGTAACCAGTTCTACTAAAAAGTGGCTGGAAAGAGGCAGTAGCAGAACTGCTTACCTTTTTGCTCATAACTTGCTTACTTTTCTAGATATCGACTTGATTTCTATTGCGTTGAATAGAGAACCGTATTGGCTTTATTTCTAGATTTGCTTCTTGCAAATAGTGCAGAAAAAATATTTTTCGTCAAAAAAAACCATGGACTACCCCCTTTGCTTTTTTTTGAAAAAATGGTAAAAAAATTTTCTTGCACTATCCACTAGAAAAAAATTTTTAATGAAAGCCAATACAGCTAGCTATCCAACGCAAAAGAAATCAAGTCGATGTTTTGAAAACTCAGCAAGTTATGAAAAAAAAGGTAACCAGTTCTACTAAAAAGTGGCTGGAAAGAGGCAGTAGCAGAACTGCTTACCTTTTTGCTCATAACTTGCTTACTTTTCTAGATATCGACTTGATTTCTATTGCGTTGAATAGAGAACCATATTGGCTTTAATTCTAGTGCTGCTTCTTGCAGATAGTTCAGAAAAAATATTTTTCGTCAAAAAAAACCATGGACTACCCCCTTTGCTTTTTTTTGAAAAAATGGTAAAAAAATTTTCTTGCACTATCCACT
The DNA here is from genome assembly GCA_947397855.1 of Thelaira solivaga. Lineage (NCBI taxonomy): Eukaryota > Metazoa > Arthropoda > Insecta > Diptera > Tachinidae > Thelaira > Thelaira solivaga. The sequence continues at coordinate 21,800,576 of OX377612.1, read as the reverse complement.
AGAAAAAAATTTCTAATGAAAGCCAATACAGCTAGCTATCCAACGCAAAAGAAATCAAGTCCATATTTTGAAAACTCAGCAAGTTATGAAAAAAAAGGTAACCAGTTCTACTAAAAAGTGGCTGGAAAGAGGCAGTAGCAGAACTGCTTACCTTTTTGCTCATAACTTGCTTACTTTTCTAGATATCGACTTGATTTCTATTGCGTTGAATAGAGAACCGTATTGGCTTTATTTCTAGATTTGCTTCTTGCAAATAGTGCAGAAAAAATATTTTTCGTCAAAAAAAACCATGGACTACCCCCTTTGCTTTTTTTTGAAAAAATGGTAAAAAAATTTTCTTGCACTATCCACTAGAAAAAAATTTTTAATGAAAGCCAATACAGCTAGCTATCCAACGCAAAAGAAATCAAGTCGATGTTTTGAAAACTCAGCAAGTTATGAAAAAAAAGGTAACCAGTTCTACTAAAAAGTGGCTGGAAAGAGGCAGTAGCAGAACTGCTTACCTTTTTGCTCATAACTTGCTTACTTTTCTAGATATCGACTTGATTTCTATTGCGTTGAATAGAGAACCATATTGGCTTTAATTCTAGTTTTGCTTCTTGCAGATAGTGCAGAAAAAATATTTTTCGTCAAAAAAAACCATGGACTACCCCCTTTGCTTTTTTTTTTGAAAAAATGGTAAAAAATTTTCTTGCACTATCCACTAGAAAAAACTTTCTAATGAAAGCCAATACAGTTAGCTATCCAACGCAAAAGAAATCAAGTCGATATTTTGAAAACTCAGCAAGTTATGAAAAAAAAGGTAACCAGTTCTACTAAAAAGTGGCGGGAAAGAGGCAGTAGCAGAACTGCTTACCTTTTTGCTCATAACTTGCTTACTTTTCTAGATATCGACTTGATTTCTATTGCGTTGAATAGAGAACCATATTGGCTTTAATTCTAGTTTTGCTTCTTGCAGATAGTTCAGAAAAAATATTTTTCGTCAAAAAAAACCATGGACTACCCCCTTTGCTTTTTTTTGAAAAAATGGTAAAAAAATTTTCTTGCACTATCCACTAGAAAAAAATTTCTAATGAAAGCCAATACAGCTAGCTATTCAACGCAAAAGAAATCAAGTCCATATTTTGAAAACTCAGCAAGTTATGAAAAAAAAGGTAACCAGTTCTACTAAAAAGTGGCTGGAAAGAGGCAGTAGCAGAACTGCTTACCTTTTTGCTCATAACTTGCTTACTTTTCTAGATATCGACTTGATTTCTATTGCGTTGAATAGAGAACCGTATTGGCTTTAATTCTAGTTTGCTCCTTGCAGATAGTGCAGAAAAAATATTTTTCGTCAAAAAAAACCAAGGACTACCCCCTTTGCTTTTTTTTTTGAAAAAATGGTAAAAAAATTTTCTTGCACTATCCACTAGAAAAAAATTTCTAATGAAAGCCAATACAGCTAGCTATCCAACGCAAAAGAAATCAAGTCGATATTTTGAAAACTCAGCAAGTTATGAAAAAAAAGGTAACCAGTTCTACTAAAAAGTGGCTGGAAAGAGGCAGTAGCAGAACTGCTTACCTTTTTGCTCATAACTTGCTTACTTTTCTAGATATCGACTTGATTTCTATTGCGTTGAATAGAGAACCGTATTGGCTTTAATTCTAGTTTGCTCCTTGCAGATAGTGCAGAAAAAATATTTTTCGTCAAAAAAAACCAAGGACTACCCCCTTTGCTTTTTTTTTTGAAAAAATGGTAAAAAAATTTTCTTGCACTATCCACTAGAAAAAAATTTTTAATGAAAGCCAATACAGCTAGCTATCCAACGCAAAAGAAATCAAGTCGATATTTTGAAAACTCAGCAAGTTATGAAAAAAAAGGTAACCAGTTCTACTAAAAAGTGGCTGGAAAGAGGCAGTAGCAGAACTGCTTACCTTTTTGCTCATAACTTGCTTACTTTTCTAGATATCGACTTGATTTCTATTGCGTTGAATAGAGAACCATATTGGCTTTAATTCTAGTTTTGCTTCTTGCAGATAGTGCAGAAAAAATATTTTTCGTCAAAAAAAAACCATGGACTACCCCCTTTGCTTTTTTTTTTGAAAAAATGGTAAAAAATTTTCTTGCACTATCCACTAGAAAAAACTTTCTAATGAAAGCCAATACAGTTAGCTATCCAACGCAAAAGAAATCAAGTCGATATTTTGAAAACTCAGCAAGTTATGAAAAAAAAGGTAACCAGTTCTACTAAAAAGTGGCGGGAAAGAGGCAGTAGCAGAACTGCTTACCTTTTTGCTCATAACTTGCTTACTTTTCTAGATATCGACTTGATTTCTATTGCGTTGAATAGAGAACCATATTGGCTTTAATTCTAGTTTTGCTTCTTGCAGATAGTGCAGAAAAAATATTTTTCGTCAAAAAAAACCATGGACTACCCCCTTTGCTTTTTTTTGAAAAAATGGTAAAAAAATTTTCTTGCACTATCCACTAGAAAAAAATTTCTAATGAAAGCCAATACAGCTAGCTATCCAACGCAAAAGAAATCAAGTCGATATTTTGAAAACTCAGCAAGTTATGAAAAAAAAGGTAACCAGTTCTACTAAAAAGTGGCTGGAAAGAGGCAGTAGCAGAACTGCTTACCTTTTTGCTCATAACTTGCTTACTTTTCTAGATATCGCCTTGATTTCTATTGCGTTGAATAGAGAACCGTATTGGCTTTAATTCTAGTTTTACTCCTTGCAGATAGTGCAGAAAAAATATTTTTCGTCAAAAAAGAAAAAGGACTACCCCCTTTGTTTTTTTGAAAAAATTGTAAAAAAATTTTCTTGCACTATCCACTAGAAAAAAACTTTTTAATAAAAGCCAACACGGCTACCTATCCAACGCAAAAGAAATCAAGTCGATATTTTGAAAACTCAGCAAGTTATGAAAAAAAGGTAACCAGTTCTACTAAAAAGTGGCTGGAAAGAGGCAGTAGCAGAACTGCTTACCTTTTTGCTCATAACTTGCTTACTTTTCTAGATATCGCCTTGATTTCTATTGCGTTGAATAGAGAACCGTATTGGCTTTAATTCTAGTTTTGCTTCTTGCAGATAGTGCAGAAAAAATATTTTTCGTCAAAAAAAACCATGGACTACCCCTTTGCTTTTTTTTTGAAAAAATGGTAAAAAAAAATTTCCCACACTATCCACTAGAAAAAAATTTCTAATGAAAGCCAATACAGCTAGCTATCCAACGCTAAAGAAATCAAGTCGGTATTTTGAAAACTCAGCAAGTTATGAAAAAAAAGGTAACCAGTTCTACTAAAAAGTGGCTGGAAAGAGGCAGTAGCAGAACTGCTTACCTTTTTGCTCATAACTTGCTTACTTTTCTAGATATCGCCTTGATTTCTATTGCGTTGAATAGAGAACCGTATTGGCTTTAATTCTAGTTTTGCTTCTTGCAGATAGTGCAGAAAAAATAATTTTCGTCAAAAAAGAAAAAGGACTACTCCCTTTGTTTTTTTTTTAAAAATTGTAAAAAAAATTTTCTTGCACTATCCACCAGAAAAAAACTTTTTAATAAAAGCCAACACGGCTAGCTATCCAACGCAAAAGAAATCAAGTCGGTATTTTGAAAACTCAGCAAGTTATGAAAAAAAAGGTAACCAGTTCTACTAAAAAGTGGCTGGAAAGAGGCAGTAGCAGAACTGCTTACCTTTTTGCTCATAACTTGCTTACTTTTCTAGATATCGACTTGATTTCTATTGCGTTGAATAGAGAACCGTATTGGCTTTAATTCTAGTTTGCTTCTTGCAGATAGTGCAGAAAAAATATTTTTCGTCAAAAAAAACCATGGACTACCCCCTTTGCTTTTTTTTTTGAAAAAATGGTAAAAAAATTTTCTTGCACTATCCACTAGAAAAAAATTTCTAATGAAAGCCAATACAGCTAGCTATCCAACGCAAAAGAAATCAAGTCGATATTTTGAAAACTCAGCAAGTTATGAAAAAAAAGGTAACCAGTTCTACTAAAAAGTGGCTGGAAAGAGGCAGTAGCAGAACTGCTTACCTTTTTGCTCATAACTTGCTTACTTTTCTAGATATCGACTTGATTTCTATTGCGTTGAATAGAGAACCGTATTGGCTTTAATTCTAGTTTGCTTCTTGCAGATAGTGCAGAAAAAATATTTTTCGTCAAAAAAAACCATGGACTACCCCCTTTGCTTTTTTTTGAAAAAATGGTAAAAAAATTTTCTTGCACTATCCATTAGAAAAAAATTTCTAATGAAAGCCAATACAGCTAGCTATCCAACGCAAAAGAAATCAAGTCGATATTTTGAAAACTCAGCAAGTTATGAAAAAAAAGGTAACCAGTTCTACTAAAAAGTGGCTGGAAAGAGGCAGTAGCAGAACTGCTTACCTTTTTGCTCATAACTTGCTTACTTTTCTAGATATTGACTTGATTTCTATTGCGTTGAATAGAGAACCGTATTGGCTTTAATTCTAGTTTTGCTTCTTGCAGATAGTGCAGAAAAAATATTTTTCGTCAAAAAAAACCATGGACTACCCCCTTTGCTTTTTTTTGAAAAAATGGTAAAAAAATTTTCTTGCACTATCCACTAGAAAAAAATTTCTAATGAAAGCCAATACAGCTAGCTATCCAACGCAAAAGAAATCAAGTCGATATTTTGAAAACTCAGCAAGTTATGAAAAAAAAGGTAACCAGTTCTACTAAAAAGTGGCTGGAAAGAGGCAGTAGCAGAACTGCTTACCTTTTTGCTCATAACTTGCTTACTTTTCTAGATATTGACTTGATTTCTATTGCGTTGAATAGAGAACCGTATTGGCTTTAATTCTAGTTTTGCTTCTTGCAGATAGTGCAGAAAAAATATTTTTCGTCAAAAAAAAACCATGGACTACCTCCTTTGCTTTTTTTTGAAAAAATGGTAAAAAAATTTTCTTGCACTATCCACTAGAAAAAAATTTCTAATGAAAGCCAATACAGCTAGCTATTAAACGCAAAAGAAATCAAGTCGATATTTTGAAAACTCAGCAAGTTATGAAAAAAAAGGTAACCAGTTCTACTTAAAAGTGACTGGAAAGAGGCAGTAGCAGAACTGCTTACCTTTTTGCTCATAACTTGCTTACTTTTCTAGATATCGCCTTGATTTCTATTGCGTTGAATAGAGAACCGTATTGGCTTTAATTCTAGTTTTGCTTCTTGCAGATAGTGCAGAAAAAATATTTTTCGTAAAAAAAAACCATGGACTACCCCCTTTGCTTTTTTTTGAAAAAATGTTAAAAAAATTTTCTTGCACTATCCACTAGAAAAAAATTTCTAATGAAAGCCAATACAGCTAGCTATCCAACGCAAAAGAAATCAAGTCGATATTTTGAAAACTCAGCAAGTTATGAAAAAAAAGGTAACCAGTTCTACTAAAAAGTGGCTGGAAAGAAGCAGAAGCTCATAACTTGCTTACTTTTCTAGATATCGACTTGATTTCTATTGCGTTGAATAGAGAACCGTATGGGCTTTAATTCTAGTTTTGCTTCTTGCAGATAGTGCAGAAAAAATATTTTTCGTCAAAAAAAACCATGGACTACCCCCTTTGCTTTTTTTTGAAAAAATGGTAAAAAAATTTTCTTGCACTATCCACTAGAAAAAAATTTCTAATGAAAGCCAATACAGCTAGCTATCCAACGAAAAAGAAATCAAGTCGATATTTTGAAAACTCAGCAAGTTATGAAAAAAAAGGTAACCAGTTCTACTAAAAAGTGGCTGGAAAGAGGCAGTAGCAGAACTGCTTACCTTTTTGCTCATAACTTGCTTACTTTTCTAGATATCGCCTTGATTTCTATTGCGTTGAATAGAGAACCGTATTGGCTTTAATTCTAGTTTTGCTTCTTGCAGATAGTGCAGAAAAAATAATTTTCGTCAAAAAAGAAAAAGGACTACTCCCTTTGTTTTTTTTTTAAAAATTGTAAAAAAAATTTTCTTGCACTATCCACCAGAAAAAAACTTTTTAATAAAAGCCAACACGGCTAGCTATCCAACGCAAAAGAAATCAAGTCGGTATTTTGAAAACTCAGCAAGTTATGAAAAAAAAGGTAACCAGTTCTACTAAAAAGTGGCTGGAAAGAGGCAGTAGCAGAACTGCTTACCTTTTTGCTCATAACTTGCTTACTTTTGAAAAAATGATAAAAAAATTTTCTTGCACTATCCACTAGAAAAAAATTTCTAATGAAAGCCAATACAGCTAGCTATCCAACGCAAAAGAAATGAAGTCGATATTTTGAAAACTCAGCAAGTTATGAAAAAAAGGTAACCAGTTCTACTAAAAAGTGGCTGGAAAGAGGCAGTAGCAGAACTGCTTACGTTTTTGCTCATAACTTGCTTACTTTTCTAGATATCGACTTGATTTCTATTGCGTTGAATAGAGAACCGTATTGGCTTTAATTCTAGTTTGCTTCTTGCAGATAGTGCAGAAAAAATATTTTTCGTCAAAAAAAACCATGGACTACCCCCTTTGCTTTTTTTTGAAAAAATGGTAAAAAAATTTTCTTGCACTATCCATTAGAAAAAAATTTCTAATGAAAGCCAATACAGCTAGCTATCCAACGCAAAAGAAATCAAGTCGATATTTTGAAAACTCAGCAAGTTATGAAAAAAAAGGTAACCAGTTCTACTAAAAAGTGGCTGGAAAGAGGCAGTAGCAGAACTGCTTACCTTTTTGCTCATAACTTGCTTACTTTTCTAGATATTGACTTGATTTCTATTGCGTTGAATAGAGAACCGTATTGGCTTTAATTCTAGTTTTGCTTCTTGCAGATAGTGCAGAAAAAATATTTTTCGTCAAAAAAAACCATGGACTACCCCCTTTGCTTTTTTTTGAAAAAATGGTAAAAAAATTTTCTTGCACTATCCACTAGAAAAAAATTTCTAATGAAAGCCAATACAGCTAGCTATCCAACGCAAAAGAAATCAAGTCGATATTTTGAAAACTCAGCAAGTTATGAAAAAAAAGGTAACCAGTTCTACTAAAAAGTGGCTGGAAAGAGGCAGTAGCAGAACTGCTTACCTTTTTGCTCATAACTTGCTTACTTTTCTAGATATTGACTTGATTTCTATTGCGTTGAATAGAGAACCGTATTGGCTTTAATTCTAGTTTTGCTTCTTGCAGATAGTGCAGAAAAAATATTTTTCGTCAAAAAAAAACCATGGACTACCTCCTTTGCTTTTTTTTGAAAAAATGGTAAAAAAATTTTCTTGCACTATCCACTAGAAAAAAATTTCTAATGAAAGCCAATACAGCTAGCTATTAAACGCAAAAGAAATCAAGTCGATATTTTGAAAACTCAGCAAGTTATGAAAAAAAAGGTAACCAGTTCTACTTAAAAGTGACTGGAAAGAGGCAGTAGCAGAACTGCTTACCTTTTTGCTCATAACTTGCTTACTTTTCTAGATATCGCCTTGATTTCTATTGCGTTGAATAGAGAACCGTATTGGCTTTAATTCTAGTTTTGCTTCTTGCAGATAGTGCAGAAAAAATATTTTTCGTAAAAAAAAACCATGGACTACCCCCTTTGCTTTTTTTTGAAAAAATGTTAAAAAAATTTTCTTGCACTATCCACTAGAAAAAAATTTCTAATGAAAGCCAATACAGCTAGCTATCCAACGCAAAAGAAATCAAGTCGATATTTTGAAAACTCAGCAAGTTATGAAAAAAAAGGTAACCAGTTCTACTAAAAAGTGGCTGGAAAGAAGCAGAAGCTCATAACTTGCTTACTTTTCTAGATATCGACTTGATTTCTATTGCGTTGAATAGAGAACCGTATGGGCTTTAATTCTAGTTTTGCTTCTTGCAGATAGTGCAGAAAAAATATTTTTCGTCAAAAAAAACCATGGACTACCCCCTTTGCTTTTTTTTGAAAAAATGGTAAAAAAATTTTCTTGCACTATCCACTAGAAAAAAATTTCTAATGAAAGCCAATACAGCTAGCTATCCAACGAAAAAGAAATCAAGTCGATATTTTGAAAACTCAGCAAGTTATGAAAAAAAAGGTAACCAGTTCTACTAAAAAGTGGCTGGAAAGAGGCAGTAGCAGAACTGCTTACCTTTTTGCTCATAACTTGCTTACTTTTCTAGATATCGCCTTGATTTCTATTGCGTTGAATAGAGAACCGTATTGGCTTTAATTCTAGTTTTGCTTCTTGCAGATAGTGCAGAAAAAATAATTTTCGTCAAAAAAGAAAAAGGACTACTCCCTTTGTTTTTTTTTTAAAAATTGTAAAAAAAATTTTCTTGCACTATCCACCAGAAAAAAACTTTTTAATAAAAGCCAACACGGCTAGCTATCCAACGCAAAAGAAATCAAGTCGGTATTTTGAAAACTCAGCAAGTTATGAAAAAAAAGGTAACCAGTTCTACTAAAAAGTGGCTGGAAAGAGGCAGTAGCAGAACTGCTTACCTTTTTGCTCATAACTTGCTTACTTTTGAAAAAATGATAAAAAAATTTTCTTGCACTATCCACTAGAAAAAAATTTCTAATGAAAGCCAATACAGCTAGCTATCCAACGCAAAAGAAATGAAGTCGATATTTTGAAAACTCAGCAAGTTATGAAAAAAAGGTAACCAGTTCTACTAAAAAGTGGCTGGAAAGAGGCAGTAGCAGAACTGCTTACGTTTTTGCTCATAACTTGCTTACTTTTCTAGATATCGACTTGATTTCTATTGCGTTGAATAGAGAACCGTATTGGCTTTAATTCTAGTTTGCTTCTTGCAGATAGTGCAGAAAAAATATTTTTCGTCAAAAAAAACCATGGACTACCCCCTTTGCTTTTTTTTGAAAAAATGGTAAAAAAATTTTCTTGCACTATCCACTAGAAAAAAATTTCTAATGAAAGCCAATACAGCTAGCTATCCAACGCAAAAGAAATCAAGTCGATATTTTGAAAACTCAGCAAGTTATGAAAAAAAAGGTAACCAGTTCTACTAAAAAGTGGCTGGAAAGAGGCAGTAGCAGAACTGCTTACCTTTTTGCTCATAACTTGCTTACTTTTCTAGATATTGACTTGATTTCTATTGCGTTGAATAGAGAACCGTATTGGCTTTAATTCTATATTTGCTTCTTGCAGATAGTGCAGAAAAAATATTTTTCGTCAAAAAAAAACCATGGACTACCCCCTTTGCTTTTTTTTGAAAAAATGGTAAAAAAATTTTCTTGCACTATCCACTAGAAAAAAATTTCTAATGAAAGCCAATACAGCTAGCTATCCAACGCAAAAGAAATCAAGTCGATATTTTGAAAACTCAGCAAGTTATGAAAAAAAAGGTAACCAGTTCTACTAAAAAGTGGCTGGAAGAAGCAGAAGCTCATAACTTGCTTACTTTTCTAGATATCGACTTGATTTCTATTGCGTTGAATAGAGAACCGTATGGGCTTTAATTCTAGTTTTGCTTCTTGCAGATAGTGCAGAAAAAATATTTTTCATCAAAAAAAACCATGGACTACCCCCTTTGCTTTTTTTTGAAAAAATGGTAAAAAAATTTTCTTGCACTATCCACTAGAAAAAAATTTCTAATGAAAGCCAATACAGCTAGCTATCCAACGCAAAAGAAATCAAGTCCATATTTTGAAAACTCAGCAAGTTATGAAAAAAAAGGTAACCAGTTCTACTAAAAAGTGGTTGGAAAGAGGCAGTAGCAGAACTGCTTACCTTTTTGCTCATAACTTGCTTACTTTTCTAGATATTGACTTGATTTCTATTGCGTTGAATAGAGAACCGTATTGGCTTTAATTCTAGTTTTGCTTCTTGCAGATAGTGCAGAAAAAATATTTTTCGTCAAAAAAAACCATGGACTACCCCCTTTGCTTTTTTTTGAAAAAACGTTAAAAAAATTTTCTTGCACTATCCACTAGAAAAAAATTTCTAATGAAAGCCAATACAGCTAGCTATCCAAAACAAAAGAAATCAAGTCGATATTTTGAAAACTCAGCAAGTTATGAAAAAAAAGGTAACCAGTTCTACTAAAAAGTGGCTGGAAAGAGGCAGTAGCAGAACTGCTTACCTTTTTGCTCATAACTTGCTTACTTTTCTAGATATTGACTTGATTTCTATTGCGTTGAATAGAGAACCGTATTGGCTTTAATTCTAGTTTTGCTTCATGCAGATAGTGCAGAAAAAATATTTTTCGTCAAAAAAAACCATGGACTTTGCTTTTTTTTGAAAAAATGGTAAAAAAATTTTCTTGCACTATCCACTAGAAAAAAATTTCTAATGAAAGCCAATACAGCTAGCTATCCAACGCAAAAGAAATCAAGTCCATATTTTGAAAACTCAGCAAGTTATGAAAAAAAAGGTAACCAGTTCTACTAAAAAGTGGCTGGAAAGAGGCAGTAGCAGAACTGCTTACCTTTTTGCTCATAACTTGCTTACTTTTCTAGATATCGACTTGATTTCTATTGCGTTGAATAGAGAACCGTATGGGCTTTAATTCTAGTTTTGCTTCTTGCAAATAGTGCAGAAAAAATATTTTTCGTCAAAAAAAACCATGGACTACCCCCTTTGCTTTTTTTGAAAAAATGGTAAAAAAATTTTCTTGCACTATCCACTAGAAAAAAATTTCTAATGAAAGCCAATACAGCTAGCTATCCAACGCAAAAGAAATCAAGTCGATATTTTGAAAACTCAGCAAGTTATGAAAAAAAAGGTAACCAGTTCTACTAAAAAGTGGCTGGAAAGAGGCAGTAGCAGAACTGCTTACCTCTTTGCTCATAACTTGCTTACTTTTCTAGATATCGACTTGATTTCTATTGCGTTGAATAGAGAACCGTATTGGCTTTAATTTTAGTTTTGTTTCTTGCAGATAGTGCAGAAAAAATATTTTTCGTCAAAAAAAACCATGGACTACCCCCTTTGCTTTTTTTTGAAAAAATGGTAAAAAAATTTTCTTGCACTATCCACTAGAAAAAAATTTCTAATGAAAGCCAATACAGCTAGCTATCCAACGAAAAAGAAATCAAGTCGATATTTTGAAAACTCAGCAAGTTATGAAAAAAAAGGTAACCAGTTCTACTTAAAAGTGACTGGAAAGAGGCAGTAGCAGAACTGCTTACCTTTTTGCTCATAACTTGCTTACTTTTCTAGATATCGCCTTGATTTCTATTGCGTTGAATAGAGAACCGTATTGGCTTTAATTCTAGTTTTGCTTCTTGCAGATAATGCAGAAAAAATATTTTTCGTCAAAAAAAAAAATCATGGACTACCCCCTTTGCTTTTTTTTTTAAAAATGGTAAAAAAAATTTCTTGCACTATCCACTAGAAAAAAATTTCTAATGAAAGCCAATACAGCTAGCTATCCAACGCAAAAGAAATCAAGTCGATATTTTGAAAACTCAGCAAGTTATGAAAAAAAAGGTAACCAGTTCTACTAAAAAGTGGCTGGAAAGAAGCAGAAGCTCATAACTTGCTTACTTTTCTAGATATCGACTTGATTTCTATTGCGTTGAATAGAGAACCGTATGGGCTTTAATTCTAGTTTTGCTTCTTGCAGATAGTGCAGAAAAAATATTTTTCGTCAAAAAAAACCATGGACTACCCCCTTTGCTTTTTTTTTAAAAAATGGTAAAAAAATTTTCTTGCACTATCCACAAGAAAAAAAATTTCTAATGAAAGCCAATACAGCTAGCTATCCAACGCAAAAGAAATCAAGTCGATATTTTGAAAACTCAGCAAGTTATGAAAAAAAAGGTAACCAGTTCTACTAAAAAGTGGCTGGAAAGAGGCAGTAGCAGAACTGCTTACCTTTTTGCTCATAACTTGCTTACTTTTCTAGATATTGACTTGATTTCTATTGCGTTGAATAGAGAACCGTATTGGCTTTAATTCTATATTTGCTTCTTGCAGATAGTGCAGAAAAAATATTTTTCGTCAAAAAAAAACCATGGACTACCCCCTTTGCTTTTTTTTGAAAAAATGGTAAAAAAATTTTCTTGCACTATCCACTAGAAAAAAATTTCTAATGAAAGCCAATACAGCTAGCTATTAAACGCAAAAGAAATCAAGTCGATATTTTGAAAACTCAGCAAGTTATGAAAAAAAAGGTAACCAGTTCTACTTAAAAGTGACTGGAAAGAGGCAGTAGCAGAACTGCTTACCTTTTTGCTCATAACTTGCTTACTTTTCTAGATATCGCCTTGATTTCTATTGCGTTGAATAGAGAACCGTATTGGCTTTAATTCTAGTTTTGCTTCTTGCAGATAGTGCAGAAAAAATATTTTTCGTCAAAAAAAACCATGGACTACCCCCTTTGCTTTTTTTTGAAAAAATGTTAAAAAAATTTTCTTGCACTATCCACTAGAAAAAAATTTCTAATGAAAGCCAATACAGCTAGCTATCCAACGCAAAAGAAATCAAGTCGATATTTTGAAAACTCAGCAAGTTATGAAAAAAAAGGTAACCAGTTCTACTAAAAAGTGGCGGGAAAGAGGCAGAAGCTCATAACTTGCTTACTTTTCTAGATATCGACTTGATTTCTATTGCGTTGAATAGAGAACCGTATGGGCTTTAATTCTAGTTTTGCTTCTTGCAGATAGTGCAGAAAAAATATTTTTCGTCAAAAAAAACCATGGACTACCCCCTTTGCTTTTTTTTGAAAAAATGGTAAAAAAATTTTCTTGCACTATCCACTAGAAAAAAATTTCTAATGAAAGCCAATACAGCTAGCTATCCAACGCAAAAGAAATCAAGTCCATATTTTGAAAACTCAGCAAGTTATGAAAAAAAAGGTAACCAGTTCTACTAAAAAGTGGTTGGAAAGAGGCAGTAGCAGAACTGCTTACCTTTTTGCTCATAACTTGCTTACTTTTCTAGATATTGACTTGATTTCTATTGCGTTGAATAGAGAACCGTATTGGCTTTAATTCTAGTTTTGCTTCTTGCAGATAGTGCAGAAAAAATATTTTTCGTCAAAAAAAACCATGGACTACCCCCTTTGCTTTTTTTTGAAAAAACGTTAAAAAAATTTTCTTGCACTATCCACTAGAAAAAAATTTCTAATGAAAGCCAATACAGCTAGCTATCCAACGCAAAAGAAATCAAGTCGATATTTTGAAAACTCAGCAAGTTATGAAAAAAAAGGTAACCAGTTCTACTAAAAAGTTGCTGGAAAGAGGCAGTAGCAGAACTGCTTACCTTTTTGCTCATAACTTGCTTACTTTTCTAGATATTGACTTGATTTCTATTGCGCTGAATAGAGAACCGTATTGGCTTTAATTCTAGTTTTGCTTCTTGCAGATAGTGCAGAAAAAATATTTTTCGTCAAAAAAAATCATGGACTACCCCCTTTGCTTTTTTTTGAAAAAATGGTAAATAAATTTTCTTGCACTATCCACTAGAAAAAAATTTCTAATGAAAGCCAATACAGCTAGCTATCCAAAACAAAAGAAATCAAGTCCATATTTTGAAAACTCAGCAAGTTATGAAAAAAAAGGTAACCAGTTCTACTAAAAAGTGGCTGGAAAGAGGCAGTAGCAGAACTGCTTACCTTTTTGCTCATAACTTGCTTACTTTTCTAGATATTGACTTGATTTCTATTGCGTTGAATAGAGAACCGTATTGGCTTTAATTCTAGTTTTGCTTCATGCAGATAGTGCAGAAAAAATATTTTTCGTCAAAAAAAACCATGGACTTTGCTTTTTTTTGAAAAAATGGTAAAAAAATTTTCTTGCACTATCCACTAGAAAAAAATTTCTAATGAAAGCCAATACAGCTAGCTATCCAACGCAAAAGAAATCAAGTCCATATTTTGAAAACTCAGCAAGTTATGAAAAAAAAGGTAACCAGTTCTACTAAAAAGTGGCTGGAAAGAGGCAGTAGCAGAACTGCTTACCTTTTTGCTCATAACTTGCTTACTTTTCTAGATATCGACTTGATTTCTATTGCGTTGAATAGAGAACCGTATGGGCTTTAATTCTAGTTTTGCTTCTTGCAGATAGTGCAGAAAAAATATTTTTCGTCAAAAAAAACCATGGACTACCCCCTTTGCTTTTTTTGAAAAAATGGTAAAAAAATTTTCTTGCACTATCTACTAGAAAAAAATTTCTAATGAAAGCCAATACAGCTAGCTATCCAACGCAAAAGAAATCAAGTCGATATTTTGAAAACTCAGCAAGTTATGAAAAAAAAGGTAACCAGTTCTACTAAAAAGTGGCTGGAAAGAGGCAGTAGCAGAACTGCTTACCTCTTTGCTCATAACTTGCTTACTTTTCTAGATATCGACTTGATTTCTATTGCGTTGAATAGAGAACCGTATTGGCTTTAATTTTAGTTTTGTTTCTTGCAGATAGTGCAGAAAAAATATTTTTCGTCAAAAAAAACCATGGACTACCCCCTTTGCTTTTTTTTGAAAAAATGGTAAAAAAATTTTCTTGCACTATCCACTAGAAAAAAATTTCTAATGAAAGCCAATACAGCTAGCTATCCAACGAAAAAGAAATCAAGTCGATATTTTGAAAACTCAGCAAGTTATGAAAAAAAAGGTAACCAGTTCTACTTAAAAGTGACTGGAAAGAGGCAGTAGCAGAACTGCTTACCTTTTTGCTCATAACTTGCTTACTTTTCTAGATATCGCCTTGATTTCTATTGCGTTGAATAGAGAACCGTATTGGCTTTAATTCTAGTTTTGCTTCTTGCAGATAATGCAGAAAAAATATTTTTCGTCAAAAAAAAAAATCATGGACTACCCCCTTTGCTTTTTTTTTTAAAAATGGTAAAAAAAATTTCTTGCACTATCCACTAGAAAAAAATTTCTAATGAAAGCCAATACAGCTAGCTATCCAACGCAAAAGAAATCAAGTCGATATTTTGAAAACTCAGCAAGTTATGAAAAAAAAGGTAACCAGTTCTACTAAAAAGTGGCTGGAAAGAAGCAGAAGCTCATAACTTGCTTACTTTTCTAGATATCGACTTGATTTCTATTGCGTTGAATAGAGAACCGTATTGGCTTTAATTTTAGTTTTGTTTCTTGCAGATAGTGCAGAAAAAATATTTTTCGTCAAAAAAAACCATGGACTACCCCCTTTGCTTTTTTTTGAAAAAATGGTAAAAAAATTTTCTTGCACTATCCACAAGAAAAAAAATTTCTAATGAAAGCCAATACAGCTAGCTATCCAACGCAAAAGAAATCAAGTCCATATTTTGAAAACTCAGCAAGTTATGAAAAAAAAGGTAACCAGTTCTACTAAAAAGTGGCTGGAAAGAGGCAGTAGCAGAACTGCTTACCTTTTTGCTCATAACTTGCTTACTTTTCTAGATATTGATTTGATTTCTATTGCGTTGAATAGAGAACCGTATTGGCTTTAATTCTAGTTTTGCTTCTTGCAGATAGTGCAGAAAAAATATTTTTCGTCAAAAAAAACCATGGACTACCCCCTTTGCTTTTTTTTGAAAAAATGGTAAAAAAATTTTCTTGCACTATCCACTAGAAAAAAATTTCTAATGAAAGCCAATACAGCTAGTTATCCAACGCAAAAGAAATCAAGTCCATATTTTGAAAACTCAGCAAGTTATGAAAAAAAAGGTAACCAGTTCTACTAAAAAGTGGCTGGAAAGAGGCAGTAGCAGAACTGCTTACCTTTTTGCTCATAACTTGCTTACTTTTCTAGATATCGCCTTGATTTCTATTGCGTTGAATAGAGAACCGTATTGGCTTTAATTCTAGTTTGCTTCTTGCAGATAGTGCAGAAAAAATATTTTTCGTCAAAAAAAACCATGGACTACCCCCTTTGCTTTTTTTTGGAAAAATGGTAAAAAAATTTTCTTGCACTATCCACTAGAAAAAAATTTCTAATGAAAGCCAATACAGCTAGCTATCCAACGCAAAAGAAATCAAGTCGATATTTTGAAAACTCAGCAAGTTATGAAAAAAAAGGTAACCAGTTCTACTAAAAAGTGGCTGGAAAGAGGCAGTAGCAGAACTGCTTACCTTTTTGCTCATAACTTGCTTACTTTTCTAGATATTGACTTGATTTCTATTGCGTTGAATAGAGAACCGTATTGGCTTTAATTCTAGTT
The DNA here is from genome assembly GCA_947397855.1 of Thelaira solivaga. NCBI lineage: Eukaryota > Metazoa > Arthropoda > Insecta > Diptera > Tachinidae > Thelaira > Thelaira solivaga. The sequence continues at coordinate 21,784,541 of OX377612.1, read as the reverse complement.
TTGCTTCTTGCAGATAGTGCAGAAAAAATATTTTTCGTCAAAAAAAACCATGGACTACCCCCTTTGCTTTTTTTTTAAAAAATGGTAAAAAAATTTTCTTGCACTATCCACTAGAAAAAAATTTCTAATGAAAGCCAATACAGCTAGTTATCCAACGCAAAAGAAATCAAGTCCATATTTTGAAAACTCAGCAAGTTATGAAAAAAAGGTAACCAGTTCTACTAAAAAGTGGCTGGAAAGAGGCAGTAGCAGAACTGCTTACCTTTTTGCTCATAACTTGCTTACTTTTCTAGATATTGACTTGATTTCTATTGCGTTGAATAGAGAACCGTATTGGCTTTAATTCTAGTATTGCTTCTTGCAGATAGTGCAGAAAAAATATTTTTCGTCAAAAAAAACCATGGACTACCCCCTTTGTTTTTTTTTGAAAAAATGGTAAAAAAATTTTCTTGCACTATCCACTAGAAAAAAATTTCTAATGAAAGCCAATACAGCTAGCTATCCAACGCAAAAGAAATCAAGTCCATATTTTGATAACTCAGCAAGTTATGAAAAAAAAGGTAACCAGTTCTACTAAAAAGTGGCTGGAAAGAGGCAGTAGCAGAACTGCTTACCTTTTTGCTCATAACTTGCTTACTTTTCTAGATATTGACTTGATTTCTATTGCGTTGAATAGAGAACCGTATTGGCTTTAATTCTAGTTTTGCTTCTTGCAGATAGTGCAGAAAAAATATTTTTCGTCAAAAAAAACCATGGACTACCCCCTTTGCTTTTTTTTGAAAAAATGGTAAAAAAATTTTCTTGCACTATCCACTAGAAAAAAATTTCTAATGAAAGCCAATACAGCTAGCTATCCAACGCAAAAGAAATCAAGTCGATATTTTGAAAACTCAGCAAGTTATGAAAAAAAAGGTAACCAGTTCTACTAAAAAGTGGCTGGAAAGAGGCAGTAGCAGAACTGCTTACCTTTTTGCTCATAACTTGCTTACTTTTCTAGATATTGACTTGATTTCTATTGCGTTGAATAGAGAACCGTATTGGCTTTAGTTCTAGTTTTGCTTCTTGCAGATAGTGCAGAAAAAATATTTTTCGTCAAAAAAAACCATGGACTACCCCCTTTGCTTTTTTTTGAAAAAATGGTAAAAAAATTTTCTTGCACTATCCACTAGAAAAAAAATTCTAATGAAAGCCAATACAGCTAGCTATCCAACGCAAAAGAAATCAAGTCGATATTTTGAAAACTCAGCAAGTTATGAAAAAAAAGGTAACCAGTTCTACTAAAAAGTGGCTGGAAAGAGGCAGTAGCAGAACTGCTTACCTTTTTGCTCATAACTTGCTTACTTTTCTAGATATTGACTTGATTTCTATTGCGTTGAATAGAGAACCGTATTGGCTTTAATTCTAGTTTTGCTTCTTGCAGATAGTGCAGAAAAAATATTTTTCGTCAAAAAAAACCATGGACTACCCCCTTTGCTTTTTTTTGAAAAAATGGTAAAAAAATTTTCTTGCACTATCCACTAGAAAAAAATTTCTAATGAAAGCCAATACAGCTAGCTATCCAACGCAAAAGAAATCAAGTCGATATTTTGAAAACTCAGCAAGTTATAAAAAAAAAGGTAACCAGTTCTACTAAAAAGTGGCTGGAAAGAGGCAGTAGCAGAACTGCTTACCTTTTTGCTCATAACTTGCTTACTTTTCTAGATATTGACTTGATTTCTATTGCGTTGAATAGAGAACCGTATTGGCTTTAATTCTAGTTTTGCTTCTTGCAGATAGTGCAGAAAAAATATTTTTCGTCAAAAAAAATCATGGACTACCCCTTTTGCTTTTTTTTGAAAAAATGGTAAAAAAATTTTCTTGCACTATCCACTAGAAAAAAATTTCTAATGAAAGCCAATACAGCTAGCTATCCAACGCAAAAGAAATCAAGTCCATATTTTGAAAACTCAGCAAGTTATGAAAAAAAAGGTAACCAGTTCTACTAAAAAGTGGCTGGAAAGAGGCAGTAGCAGAACTGCTTACCTTTTTGCTCATAACTTGCTTACTTTTCTAGATATTGACTTGATTTCTATTGCGTTGAATAGAGAACCGTATTGGCTTTAATTCTAGTTTTGCTTCTTGCAGATAGTGCAGAAAAAATATTTTTCGTCAAAAAAAACCATGGACTACCCCCTTTGCTTTTTTTTGAAAAAATGGTAAAAAAATTTTCTTGCACTATCCACTAGAAAAAAATTTCTAATGAAAGCCAATACAGCTAGCTATCCAACGCAAAAGAAATCAAGTCGATATTTTGAAAACTCAGCAAGTTATAAAAAAAAAGGTAACCAGTTCTACTAAAAAGTGGCTGGAAAGAGGCAGTAGCAGAACTGCTTACCTTTTTGCTCATAACTTGCTTACTTTTCTAGATATTGACTTGATTTCTATTGCGTTGAATAGAGAACCGTATTGGCTTTAATTCTAGTTTTGCTTCTTGCAGATAGTGCAGAAAAAATATTTTTCGTCAAAAAAAAATCATGGACTACCCCTTTTGCTTTTTTTTTTGAAAAAATGGTAAAAAAATTTTCTTGCACTATCCACTAGAAAAAAATTTCTAATGAAAGCCAATACAGCTGGCTATCCAACGCAAAAGAAATCAAGTCCATATTTTGAAAACTCAGCAAGTTATGAAAAAAAAGGTAACCAGTTCTACTAAAAAGTGGCTGGAAAGAGGCAGTAGCAGAACTGCTTACCTTTTTGCTCATAACTTGCTTACTTTTCTAGATATTGACTTGATTTCTATTGCGTTGAATAGAGAACCGTATTGGCTTTAATTCTAGTTTTGCTTCTTGCAGATAGTGCAGAAAAAATATTTTTCGTCAAAAAAAACCATGGACTACCCCCTTTGCTTTTTTTTGAAAAAATGGTAAAAAAATTTTCTTGCACTATCCACTAGAAAAAAATTTCTAATGAAAGCCAATACAGCTAGCTATCCAACGCAAAAGAAATCAAGTCGATATTTTGAAAACTCAGCAAGTTATGAAAAAAAAGGTAACCAGTTCTACTAAAAAGTGGCTGGAAAGAGGCAGTAGCAGAACTGCTTACCTTTTTGCTCATAACTTGCTTACTTTTCTAGATATTGACTTGATTTCTATTGCGTTGAATAGAGAACCGTATTGGCTTTAATTCTAGTTTTGCTTCTTGCAGATAGTGCAGAAAAAATATTTTTCGTCAAAAAAAACCATGGACTACCCCCTTTGCTTTTTTTTGAAAAAATGGTAAAAAAATTTTCTTGCACTATCCACTAGAAAAAAATTTCTAATGAAAGCCAATACAGCTAGCTATCCAACGCAAAAGAAATCAAGTCGATATTTTGAAAACTCAGCAAGTTATGAAAAAAAAGGTAACCAGTTCTACTAAAAAGTGGCTGGAAAGAGGCAGTAGCAGAACTGCTTACCTTTTTGCTCATAACTTGCTTACTTTTCTAGATATTGACTTGATTTCTATTGCGTTGAATAGAGAACCGTATTGGCTTTAATTCTAGTTTTGCTTCTTGCAGATAGTGCAGAAAAAATATTTTTCGTCAAAAAAAATCATGGACTACCCCTTTTGCTTTTTTTTGAAAAAATGGTAAAAAAATTTTCTTGCACTATCCACTAGAAAAAAATTTCTAATGAAAGCCAATACAGCTAGCTATCCAACGCAAAAGAAATCAAGTCGATATTTTGAAAACTCAGCAAGTTATGAAAAAAAAGGTAACCAGTTCTTCTAAAAAGTGGCTGGAAAGAGGCAGTAGCAGAACTGCTTACCTTTTTGCTCATAACTTGCTTACTTTTCTAGATATTTACTTGATTTCTAATGCGTTGAATAGAGAACCGTATTGGCTTTAATTCTAGTTTTGCTTCTTGCAGATAGTGCAGAAAAAATATTTTTCGTCAAAAAAAACCATGGACTTTGCTTTTTTTTGAAAAAATGGTAAAAAAATTTTCTTGCACTATCCACTAGAAAAAAATTTCTAATGAAAGCCAATACAGCTAGCTATCCAACGCAAAAGAAATCAAGTCCATATTTTGAAAAATCAGCAAGTTATGAAAAAAAAGGTAACCAGTTCTACTAAAAAGTGGCTGGAAAGAGGCAGTAGCAGAACTGCTTACCTTTTTGCTCATAACTTGCTTACTTTTCTAGATATTGACTTGATTTCTATTGCGTTGAATAGAGAACCGTATTGGCTTTGATTCTAGTTTTGCTTCTTGCAGATAGTGCAGAAAAAATATTTTTCGTCAAAAAAAACCATGGACTACCCCCTTTGCTTTTTTTTGAAAAAATGGTAAAAAAATTTTCTTGCACTATCCACTAGAAAAAAATTTCTAATGAAAGCCAATACAGCTAGCTATCCAACGCAAAAGAAATCAAGTCGATATTTTGAAAATTCAGCAAGTTATGAAAAAAAGGTAACCAGTTCTACTAAAAAGTGGCTGGAAAGAGGCAGTAGCAGAACTGCTTACCTTTTTGCTCATAACTTGCTTACTTTTCTAGATATTGACTTGATTTCTATTGCGTTGAATAGAGAACCGTATTGGCTTTAATTCTAGTTTTGCTTCTTGCAGATAGTGCAGAAAAAATATTTTTCGTCAAAAAAAACCATGGACTACCCCCTTTGCTTTTTTTTGAAAAAATGGTAAAAAAATTTCTTGCACTATCCACTAGAAAAAAATTTCTAATGAAAGCCAATACAGCTAGCTATCCAACGCAAAAGAAATCAAGTCGATATTTTGAAAACTCAGCAAGTTATGAAAAAAAAGGTAACCAGTTCTACTAAAAAGTGGCTGGAAAGAGGCAGTAGCAGAACTGCTTACCTTTTTGCTCATAACTTGCTTACTTTTCTAGATATTGACTTGATTTCTATTGCGTCAATAGAGAACCGTATTGGCTTTAATTCTAGTTTTGCTTCTTGCAGATAGTGCAGAAAAAATATTTTTCGTCAAAAAAAACCATGGACTACCCCCTTTGCTTTTTTTTGAAAAAATGGTAAAAAAATTTCTTGCACTATCCACTAGAAAAAAATTTCTAATGAAAGCCAATACAGCTAGCTATCCAACGCAAAAGAAATCAAGTCGATATTTTGAAAACTCAGCAAGTTATGAAAAAAAAGGTAACCAGTTCTACTAAAAAATGGCTGGAAAGAGGCAGTAGCAGAACTGCTTACCTTTTTGCTCATAACTTGCTTACTTTTCTAGATATTGACTTGATTTCTATTGCGTCAATAGAGAACCGTATTGGCTTTAATTCTAGTTTTGCTTCTTGCAGATAGTGCAGAAAAAATATTTTTCGTCAAAAAAAATCATGGACTACCCCTTTTGCTTTTTTTTGAAAAAATGGTAAAAAAATTTTCTTGCACTATCCACTAGAAAAAAATTTCTAATGAAAGCCAATACAGCTAGCTATCCAACGCAAAAGAAATCAAGTCGATATTTTGAAAACTCAGCAAGTTATGAAAAAAAAGGTAACCAGTTCTACTAAAAAGTGGCTGGAAAGAGGCAGTAGCAGAACTGCTTACCTTTTTGCTCATAACTTGCTTACTTTTCTAGATATTTACTTGATTTCTAATGCGTTGAATAGAGAACCGTATTGGCTTTAATTCTAGTTTTGCTTCTTGCAGATAGTGCAGAAAAAATATTTTTCGTCAAAAAAAACCATGGACTTTGCTTTTTTTTGAAAAAATGGTAAAAAAATTTTCTTGCACTATCCACTAGAAAAAAATTTCTAATGAAAGCCAATACAGCTAGCTATCCAACGCAAAAGAAATCAAGTCCATATTTTGAAAAATCAGCAAGTTATGAAAAAAAAGGTAACCAGTTCTACTAAAAAGTGGCTGGAAAGAGGCAGTAGCAGAACTGCTTACCTTTTTGCTCATAACTTGCTTACTTTTCTAGATATTGACTTGATTTCTATTGCGTTGAATAGAGAACCGTATTGGCTTTGATTCTTGTTTTGCTTCTTGCAGATAGTGCAGAAAAAATATTTTTCGTCAAAAAAAACCATGGACTACCCCCTTTGCTTTTTTTTGAAAAAATGGTAAAAAAATTTTCTTGCACTATCCACTAGAAAAAAATTTCTAATGAAAGCCAATACAGCTAGCTATCCAACGCAAAAGAAATCAAGTCGATATTTTGAAAATTCAGCAAGTTATGAAAAAAAGGTAACCAGTTCTACTAAAAAGTGGCTGGAAAGAGGCAGTAGCAGAACTGCTTACCTTTTTGCTCATAACTTGCTTACTTTTCTAGATATTGACTTGATTTCTATTGCGTTGAATAGAGAACCGTATTGGCTTTAATTCTAGTTTTGCTTCTTGCAGATAGTGCAGAAAAAATATTTTTCGTCAAAAAAAACCATGGACTACCCCCTTTGCTTTTTTTGAAAAAATGGTAAAAAAATTTTCTTGCACTATCCACTAGAAAAAAATTTCTAATGAAAGCCAATACAGCTAGCTATCCAACGCAAAAGAATTCAAGTCGATATTTTGAAAACTCAGCAAGTTATGAAAAAAAAGGTAACCAGTTCTACTAAAAAGTGGCTGGAAAGAGGCAGTAGCAGAACTGCTTACCTCTTTGCTCATAACTTGCTTACTTTTCTAGATATTGACTTGATTTCTATTGCGTCAATAGAGAACCGTATTGGCTTTAATTCTAGTTTTGCTTCTTGCAGATAGTGCAGAAAAAATATTTTTCGTCAAAAAAAACCATGGACTACCCCCTTTGCTTTTTTTTGAAAAAATGGTAAAAAAATTTCTTGCACTATCCACTAGAAAAAAATTTCTAATGAAAGCCAATACAGCTAGCTATCCAACGCAAAAGAAATCAAGTCGATATTTTGAAAACTCAGCAAGTTATGAAAAAAAAGGTAACCAGTTCTACTAAAAAGTGGCTGGAAAGAGGCAGTAGCAGAACTGCTTACCTTTTTGCTCATAACTTGCTTACTTTTCTAGATATTGACTTGATTTCTATTGCGTTGAATAGAGAACCGTATTGGCTTTAATTCTAGTTTTGCTTCTTGCAGATAGTGCAGAAAAAATATTTTTCGTCAAAAAAAACCATATACTACCCCCTTTGCTTTTTTTTGAAAAAATGGTAAAAAAATTTTCTTGCACTATCCACTAGAAAAAAATTTCTAATGAAAGCCAATACAGCTAGCTATCCAACGCAAAAGAAATCAAGTCGATATTTTGAAAACTCAGCAAGTTATGAAAAAAAAGGTAACCAGTTCTACTAAAAAGTGGCTGGAAAGAGGCAGTAGCAGAACTGCTTACCTTTTTGCTCATAACTTGCTTACTTTTCTAGATATTGACTTGATTTCTATTGCATTGAATAGAGAACCGTATTGGCTTTAATTCTAGTTTTGCTTCTTGCAGATAGTGCAGAAAAAATATTTTTCGTCAAAAAAAACCATGGACTTTGCTTTTTTTTGAAAAAATGGTAAAAAAATTTTCTTGCACTATCCACTAGAAAAAAATTTCTAATGAAAGCCAATACAGCTAGCTAGCCAACGCAGAAGAAATCAAGTCGATATTTTGAAAACTCAGCAAGTTATGAAAAAAAAGGTAACCAGTTCTACTAAAAAGTGGCTGGAAAGAGGCAGTAGCAGAACTGCTTACCTTTTTGCTCATAACTTGCTTACTTTTCTAGATATTGACTTGATTTCTATTGCGTTGAATAGAGAACCGTATTGGCTTTAATTCTAGTTTTGCTTCTTGCAGATAGTGCAGAAAAAATATTTTTCGTCAAAAAAAACCATGGACTACCCCCTTTGCTTTTTTTGAAAAAATGTTAAAAAAATTTTCTTGCACTATCCACTAGAAAAAAATTTCTAATGAAAGCCAATACAGCTAGCTATCCAACGCGAAAGAAATCAAGTCGATATTTTGAAAACTCAGCAAGTTATGAAAAAAAAGGTAACCAGTTCTACTAAAAAGTGGCTGGAAAGAGGCAGTAGCAGAACTGCTTACCTTTTTGCTCATAACTTGCTTACTTTTCTAGATATTGACTTGATTTCTATTGCGTCAATAGAGAACCGTATTGGCTTTAATTCTAGTTTTGCTTCTTGCAGATAGTGCAGAAAAAATATTTTTCGTCAAAAAAAACCATGGACTACCCCCTTTGCTTTTTTTTGAAAAAATGGTAAAAAAATTTCTTGCACTATCCACTAGAAAAAAATTTCTAATGAAAGCCAATACAGCTAGCTATCCAACGCAAAAGAAATCAAGTCGATATTTTGAAAACTCAGCAAGTTATGAAAAAAAAGGTAACCAGTTCTACTAAAAAGTGGCTGGAAAGAGGCAGTAGCAGAACTGCTTACCTTTTTGCTCATAACTTGCTTACTTTTCTAGATATTGACTTGATTTCTATTGCGTTGAATAGAGAACCGTATTGGCTTTAATTCTAGTTTTGCTTCTTGCAGATAGTGCAGAAAAAATATTTTTCGTCAAAAAAAACCATGGACTATCCCCTTTGCTTTTTTTTGAAAAAATGGTAAAAAAATTTTCTTGCACTATCCACTAGAAAAAAATTTCTAATGAAAGCCAATACAGCTAGCTATCCAACGCAAAAGAAATCAAGTCGATATTTTGAAAACTCAGCAAGTTATGAAAAAAAAGGTAACCAGTTCTACTAAAAAGTGGCTGGAAAGAGGCAGTAGCAGAACTGCTTACCTTTTTGCTCATAACTTGCTTACTTTTCTAGATATTGACTTGATTTCTATTGCGTTGAATAGAGAACCGTATTGGCTTTAATTCTAGTTTTGCTTCTTGCAGATAGTGCAGAAAAAATATCTTTCGTCAAAAAAAACCATGGACTACCCCCTTTGCTTTTTTTTTAAAAAATTGTAAAAAAATTTTCTTGCACTATCCACTAGAAAAAAAATTCTAATGAAAGCCAATACAGCTAGCTATCCAACGCAAAAGAAATCAAGTCGATATTTTGAAAACTCAGCAAGTTATGAAAAAAAAGGTAACCAGTTCTACTAAAAAGTGGCTGGAAAGAGGCAGTAGCAGAACTGCTTACCTTTTTGCTCATAACTTGCTTACTTTTCTAGATATTGACTTGATTTCTATTGCGTTGAATAGAGAACCGTATTGGCTTTAATTCTAGTTTTGCTTCTTGCAGATAGTGCAGAAAAAATATTTTTCGTCAAAAAAAACCATGGACTATCCCCTTTGCTTTTTTTTGAAAAAATGGTAAAAAAATTTTCTTGCACTATCCACTAGAAAAAAATTTCTAATGAAAGCCAATACAGCTAGCTATCCAACGCAAAAGAAATCAAGTCGATATTTTGAAAACTCAGCAAGTTATGAAAAAAAAGGTAACCAGTTCTACTAAAAAGTGGCTGGAAAGAGGCAGTAGCAGAACTGCTTACCTTTTTGCTCATAACTTGCTTACTTTTCTAGATATTGACTTGATTTCTATTGCGTTGAATAGAGAACCGTATTGGCTTTAATTCTAGTTTTGCTTCTTGCAGATAGTGCAGAAAAAATATTTTTCGTCAAAAAAAACCATGGACTACCCCCTTTGCTTTTTTTTTAAAAAATTGTAAAAAAATTTTCTTGCACTATCCACTAGAAAAAAAATTCTAATGAAAGCCAATACAGCTAGCTATCCAACGCAAAAGAAATCAAGTCGATATTTTGAAAACTCAGCAAGTTATGAAAAAAAAGGTAACCAGTTCTACTAAAAAGTGGCTGCAAAGAGGCAGTAGCAGAACTGCTTACCTTTTTGCTCATAACTTGGTTGCTTTTCTAGATATCGCCTTGATTTTTATTGCGTTGAATAGAGAACCGTATTGGCTTTAATTCTAGTTTTGCTTCTTGCAGATAGTGCAGAAAAAATATTTTTCGTCAAAAAAAACCATGGACTACCCCCTTTGCTTTTTTTTGAAAAAATGGTAAAAAAATTTTCTTGGACTATCCACTAGAAAAAAATTTCTAATGAAAGCCAATACAGCTAGCTATCCAACGCAAAAGAAATCAAGTCGATATTTTGAAAACTCAGCAAGTTATGAAAAAAAAGGTAACCAGTTCTACTAAAAAGTGGCTGGAAAGAGGCAGTAGCAGAACTGCTTACCTTTTTGCTCATAACTTGCTTACTTTTCTAGATATTGACTTGATTTCTATTGCGTTGAATAGAGAACCGAATTGGCTTTAATTCTAGTTTTGCTTCTTGCAGATAGTGCAGAAAAAATATTTTTCGTCAAAAAAAACCATGGACTACCCCCTTTGCTTTTTTTTGAAAAAATGGTAAAAAAATTTTCTTGCACTATCCACTAGAAAAAAATTTCTAATGAAAGCCAATACAGCTAGCTATCCAACGCAAAAGAAATCAAGTCGATATTTTGAAAACTCAGCAAGTTATGAAAAAAAAGGTAACCAGTTCTACTAAAAAGTGGCTGGAAAGAGGCAGTAGCAGAACTGCTTACCTTTTTGCTCATAACTTGCTTACTTTTCTAGATATTGACTTGATTTCTATTGCGTTGAATAGAGAACCGTATTGGCTTTAATTCTAGTTTTGCTTCTTGCAGATAGTGCAGAAAAAATATTTTTCGTCAAAAAAAACCATGGACTTTGCTTTTTTTTGAAAAAATGGTAAAAAAATTTTCTTGCACTATCCACTAGAAAAAAAATTCTAATGAAAGCCAATACAGCTAGCTATCCAACGCAAAAGAAATCAAGTCCATATTTTGAAAACTCAGCAAGTTATGAAAAAAAAGGTAACCAGTTCTACTAAAAAGTGGCTGGAAAGAGGCAGTAGCAGAACTGCTTACCTTTTTGCTCATAACTTGCTTACTTTTCTAGATATTGACTTGATTTCTATTGCGTTGAATAGAGAACCGTATTGGCTTTAATTCTAGTTTTGCTTCTTGCAGATAGTGCAGAAAAAATATTTTTCGTCAAAAAAAATCATGGACTACCCCTTTTGCTTTTTTTTGAAAAAATGGTAAAAAAATTTTCTTGCACTATCCACTAGAAAAAAATTTCTAATGAAAGCCAATACAGCTAGCTATCCAACGCAAAAGAAATCAAGTCGATATTTTGAAAACTCAGCAAGTTATGAAAAAAAAGGTAACCAGTTCTACTAAAAAGTGGCTGGAAAGAGGCAGTAGCAGAACTGCTTACCTTTTTGCTCATAACTTGCTTACTTTTCTAGATATCGACTTGATTTCTATTGCGTTGAATAGAGAACCGTATTGGCTTTAATTCTAGTTTTGCTTCTTGCAGATAGTGCAGAAAAAATATTTTTCGTTAAAAAAAACCATGGACTACCCAGTTTGCTTTTTTTTGAAAAAATGGAAAAAAAATTTTCTTGCACTATCCACTAGAAAAAAATTTCTAATGAAAGCCAATGCAGCTAGCTATCCAACGCAAAAGAAATCAAGTCGATATTTTGAAAACTCAGCAAGTTATGAAAAAAAAGGTAACCAGTTCTACTAAAAAGTGGCTGGAAAGAGGCAGTAGCAGAACTGCTTACCTTTTTGCTCATAACTTGCTTACTTTTCTAGATATCGACTTGATTTCTATTGCGTTGAATAGAGAACCGTATTGGCTTTAATTCTAGTTTTGCTTCTTGCAGATAGTGCAGAAAAAATATTTTTCGTTAAAAAAAACCATGGACTACCCCCTTTGCTTTTTTTTAAAAAATGGTGAAAAAATTTTCTTACACTATCCACTAGAAAAAACTTTCTAATGAAAGCCAATGCAGCTAGCTATCAAACGCAAAAGAAATCAAGTCGATATTTTGAAAACTCAGCAAGTTATGAAAAAAAAGGTAACCAGTTCTACTAAAAAGTGGCTGGAAAGAGGCAGTAGCAGAACTGCTTACCTTTTTGCTCATAACTTGCTTACTTTTCTAGATATCGACTTGATTTCTATTGCGTTGAATAGAGAACCGTATTGGCTTTAATTCTAGTTTTGCTTCTTGCAGATAGTGCAGAAAAAATATTTTTCGTTAAAAAAAACCATGGACTACCCCCTTTGCTTTTTTTTAAAAAATGGTGAAAAAATTTTCTTGCACTATCCACTAGAAAAAAATTTCTAATGAAAGCCAATGCAGCTAGCTATCCAACGCAAAAGAAATCAAGTCGATATTTTGAAAACTCAGCAAGTTATGAAAAAAAAGGTAACCAGTTCTACTAAAAAGTGGCTGGAAAGAGGCAGTAGCAGAACTGCTTACCTTTTTGCTCATAACTTGCTTACTTTTCTAGATATTGACTTGATTTCTATTGCGTTGAATAGAGAACCGTATTGGCTTTAATTCTAGTTTTGCTTCTTGCAGATAGTGCAGAAAAAATATTTTTCGTCAAAAAAAATCATGGACTACCCCTTTTGCTTTTTTTTGAAAAAATGGTAAAAAAATTTTCTTGCACTATCCAATAGAAAAAAATTTCTAATGAAAGCCAATACAGCTGGCTATCCAACGCAAAAGAAATCAAGTCCATATTTTGAAAACTCAGCAAGTTATGAAAAAAAAGGTAACCAGTTCTACTAAAAAGTGGCTGGAAAGAGGCAGTAGCAGAACTGCTTACCTTTTTGCTCATAACTTGCTTACTTTTCTAGATATGGACTTGATTTCTATTGCGTTGAATAGAGAACCGTATTGGCTTTAATTCTAGTTGTGCTTCTTGCAGATAGTGCAGAAAAAATATTTTTCGTTAAAAAAAACCATGGACTACCCCCTTTGCTTTTTTTTAAAAAATGGTGAAAAAATTTTCTTGCACTATCCACTAGAAAAAAATTTCTAATGAAAGCCAATGCAGCTAGCTTTCCAACGCAAAAGAAATCAAGTCGATATTTTGAAAACTCAGCAAGTTATGAAAAAAAAGGTAACCAGTTCTACTAAAAAGTGGCTGGAAAGAGGCAGTAGCAGAACTGCTTACCTTTTTGCTCATAACTTGCTTACTTTTCTAGATATCGACTTGATTTCTATTGCGTTGAATAGAGAACCGTATTGGCTTTAATTCTAGTTTTGCTTCTTGCAGATAGTGCAGAAAAAATATTTTTCGTTAAAAAAAACCATGGACTACCCCCTTTGCTTTTTTTGAAAAAATGGTGAAAAAATTTTCTTGCACTATCCACTAGAAAAAAATTTCTAATGAAAGCCAATACAGCTAGCTATCCAACGCAAAAGAAATCAAGTCGATATTTTGAAAACTCAGCAAGTTATGAAAAAAAAGGTAACCAGTTCTACTAAAAAGTGGCTGGAAAGAGGCAGTAGCAGAACTGCTTACCTTTTTGCTCATAACTTGCTTACTTTTCTAGATATCGACTTGATTTCTATTGCGTTGAATAGAGAACCGTATTGGCTTTAATTCTAGTTTTGCTTCTTGCAGATAGTGCAGAAAAAATATTTTTCGTTAAAAAAAACCATGGACTACCCCCTTTGCTTTTTTTTAAAAAATGGTGAAAAAATTTTCTTACACTATCCACTAGAAAAAAATTTCTAATGAAAGCCAATATAGCTAGCTATCTAACGCAAAAGAAATCAAGTCGATATTTTGAAAACTCAGCAAGTTATGACAAAAAAGGTAACCAGTTCTACTAAAAAGTGGGTGGAAAGAGGCAGTAGCAGAACTGCTTACCTTTTTGCTCATAACTTGCTTACTTTTCTAGATATTGACTTGATTTCTATTGCGTTGAATAGAGAACCGTATTGGCTTTAATTCTAGTTTTGCTTCTTGCAGATAGTGCAGAAAAAATATTTTTCGTCAAAAAAAATCATGGACTACCCCTTTTGCTTTTTTTTGAAAAAATGGTAAAAAAATTTTCTTGCACTATCCACTAGAAAAAAATTTCTAATGAAAGCCAATACAGCTAGCTATCCAACGCAAAAGAAATCAAGTCGATATTTTGAAAACTCAGCAAGTTATGAAAAAAAAGGTAACCAGTTCTACTAAAAAGTGGCTGGAAAGAGGCAGTAGCAGAACTGCTTACCTTTTTGCTCATAACTTGCTTACTTTTCTAGATATTGACTTGATTTCTATTGCGTTGAATAGAGAACCATATTGGCTTTAATTCTAGTTTTGCTTCTTGCAGATAGTGCAGAAAAAATATTTTTCGTCAAAAAAAATCATGGACTACCCCCTTTGCTTTTTTTTAAAAAATGGTGAAAAAATTTTCTTGCACTATCCACTAGAAAAAAATTTCTAATGAAAGCCAATACAGCTGGCTATCCAACGCAAAAGAAATCAAGTCCATATTTTGAAAACTCAGCAAGTTATGAAAAAAAAGGTAACCAGTTCTACTAAAAAGTGGCTGGAAAGAGGCAGTAGCAGAACTGCTTACCTTTTTGCTCATAACTTGCTTACTTTTCTAGATATGGACTTGATTTCTATTGCGTTGAATAGAGAACCGTATTGGCTTTAATTCTAGTTTTGCTTCTTGCAGATAGTGCAGAAAAAATATTTTTCGTTAAAAAAAACCATGGACTACCCCCTTTGCTTTTTTTTGAAAAAATGGTAAAAAAATTTTCTTGCACTATCCACTAGAAAAAAATTTCTAATGAAAGCCAATACAGCTAGCTATCCAACGCAAATAAAATCAAGTCGATATTTTGAAAACTCAGCAAGTTATGAAAAAAAAGGTAACCAGTTCTACTAAAAAGTGGCTGGAAAGAGGCAGTAGCAGAACTGCTTACCTTTTTGCTCATAACTTGCTTACTTTTCTAGATATTGACTTGATTTCTATTGCGTTGAATAGAGAACCGTATTGGCTTTAATTCTAGTTGTGCTTCTTGCAGATAGTGCAGAAAAAATATTTTTCGTTAAAAAAAACCATGGACTACCCCCTTTGCTTTTTTTTAAAAAATGGTGAAAAAATTTTCTTGCACTATCCACTAGAAAAAAATTCCTATGAAAGCCAATGCAGCTAGCTTTCCAACGCAAAAGAAATCAAGTCGATATTTTGAAAACTCAGCAAGTTATGAAAAAAAAGGTAACCAGTTCTACTAAAAAGTGGCTGGAAAGAGGCAGTAGCAGAACTGCTTACCTTTTTGCTCATAACTTGCTTACTTTTCTAGATATCGACTTGATTTCTATTGCGTTGAATAGAGAACCGTATTGGCTTTAATTCTAGTTTTGCTTCTTGCAGATAGTGCAGAAAAAATATTTTTCGTTAAAAAAAACCATGGACTACCCCCTTTGCTTTTTTTGAAAAAATGGTGAAAAAATTTTCTTGCACTATCCACTAGAAAAAAATTTCTAATGAAAGCCAATACAGCTAGCTATCCAACGCAAAAGAAATCAAGTCGATATTTTGAAAACTCAGCAAGTTATGAAAAAAAAGGTAACCAGTTCTACTAAAAAGTGGCTGGAAAGAGGCAGTAGCAGAACTGCTTACCTTTTTGCTCATAACTTGCTTACTTTTCTAGATATTGACTTGATTTCTATTGCGTTGAATAGAGAACCATATTGGCTTTAATTCTAGTTTTGCTTCTTGCAGATAGTGCAGAAAAAATATTTTTCGTTAAAAAAAACCATGGACTACCCCCTTTGCTTTTTTTTAAAAAATGGTGAAAAAATTTTCTTACACTATCCACTAGAAAAAAATTTCTAATGAAAGCCAATGCAGCTAGCTATCAAACGCAAAAGAAATCAAGTCGATATTTTGAAAACTCAGCAAGTTATGAGAAAAAAGGTAACCAGTTCTACTAAAAAGTGGCTGGAAAGAGGCAGTAGCAGAACTGCTTACCTTTTTGCTCATAACTTGCTTACTTTTCTAGATATCGACTTGATTTCTATTGCGTTGAATAGAGAACCGTATTGGCTTTAATTCTAGTTTTGCTTCTTGCAGATAGTGCAGAAAAAATATTTTTCGTTAAAAAAAACCATGGACTACCCCCTTTGCTTTTTTTGAAAAAATGGTGAAAAAATTTTCTTGCACTATCCACTAGAAAAAAATTTCTAATGAAAGCCAATGCAGCTAGCTTTCCAACGCAAAAGAAATCAAGTCGATATTTTGAAAACTCAGCAAGTTATGAAAAAAAAGGTAACCAGTTCTACTAAAAAGTGGCTGGAAAGAGGCAGTAGCAGAACTGCTTACCTTTTTGCTCATAACTTGCTTACTTTTCTAGATATCGACTTGATTTCTATTGCGTTGAATAGAGAACCGTATTGGCTTTAATTCTAGTTTTGCTTCTTGCAGATAGTGCAGAAAAAATATTTTTCGTTAAAAAAAACCATGGACTACCCAGTTTGCTTTTTTTTGAAAAAATGGAAAAAAAATTTTCTTGCACTATCCACTAGAAAAAAATTTCTAATGAAAGCCAATGCAGCTAGCTATCCAACGCAAAAGAAATCAAGTCGATATTTTGAAAACTCAGCAAGTTATGAAAAAAAAGGTAACCAGTTCTACTAAAAAGTGGCTGGAAAGAGGCAGTAGCAGAACTGCTTACCTTTTTGCTCATAACTTGCTTACTTTTCTAGATATCGACTTGATTTCTATTGCGTTGAATAGAGAACCGTATTGGCTTTAATTCTAGTTTTGCTTCTTGCAGATAGTGCAGAAAAAATATTTTTCGTTAAAAAAAACCATGGACTACCCCCTTTGCTTTTTTTTAAAAAATGGTGAAAAAATTTTCTTACACTATCCACTAGAAAAAAATTTCTAATGAAAGCCAATACAGCTAGCTATCAAACGCAAAAGAAATCAAGTCGATATTTTGAAAACTCAGCAAGTTATGAAAAAAAAGGTAACCAGTTCTACTAAAAAGTGGCTGGAAAGAGGCAGTAGCAGAACTGCTTACCTTTTTGCTCATAACTTGCTTACTTTTCTAGATATCGACTTGATTTCTATTGCGTTGAATAGAGAACCGTATTGGCTTTAATTCTAGTTTTGCTTCTTGCAGATAGTGCAGAAAAAATATTTTTCGTTAAAAAAAACCATGGACTACCCCCTTTGCTTTTTTTTAAAAAATGGTGAAAAAATTTTCTTGCACTATCCACTAGAAAAAAATTTCTAATGAAAGCCAATGCAGCTAGCTATCCAACGCAAAAGAAATCAAGTCGATATTTTGAAAACTCAGCAAGTTATGAAAAAAAAGGTAACCAGTTCTACTAAAAAGTGGCTGGAAAGAGGCAGTAGCAGAACTGCTTACCTTTTTGCTCATAACTTGCTTACTTTTCTAGATATCGACTTGATTTCTATTGCGTTGAATAGAGAACCGTATTGGCTTTAATTCTAGTTTTGCTTCTTGCAGATAGTACAGAAAAAATATTTTTCGTTAAAAAAAACCATGGACTACCCCCTTTGCTTTTTTTGAAAAAATGGTGAAAAAATTTTCTTGCACTATCCACTAGAAAAAAATTTCTAATGAAAGCCAATGCAGCTAGTTTTCCAACGCAAAAGAAATGAAGTCGATATTTTGAAAACTCAGCAAGTTATGAAAAAAAAGGTAACCAGTTCTACTAAAAAGTGGCTGGAAAGAGGCAGTAGCAGAACTGCTTACCTTTTTGCTCATAACTTGCTTACTTTTCTAGATATCGACTTGATTTCTATTGCGTTGAATAGAGAACCGTATTGGCTTTAATTCTAGTTTTGCTTCTTGCAGATAGTGCAGAAAAAATATTTTTCGTTAAAAAAAACCATGGACTACCCCCTTTGCTTTTTTTTGAAAAAATGGTAAAAAAATTTTCTTGCACTATCCACTAGAAAAAAATTTCTAATGAAAGCCAATACAGGTAGCTATCCAACGCAAATAAAATCAAGTCGATATTTTGAAAACTCAGCAAGTTATGAAAAAAAAGGTAACCAGTTCTACTAAAAAGTGGCTGGAAAGAGGCAGTAGCAGAACTGCTTACCTTTTTGCTCATAACTTGCTTAATTTTCTAGATATCGACTTGATTTCTATTGCGTTGAATAGAGAACCGTATTGGCTTTAATTCTAGTTTTGCTTCTTGCAGATAGTGCAGAAAAAATATTTTTCGTTAAAAAAAACCATGGACTACCCCCTTTGCTTTTTTTGAAAAAATGGTGAAAAAATTTTCTTGCACTATCCACTAGAAAAAAATTTCTAATGAAAGCCAATGCAGCTAGCTATCCAACGCAAAAGAAATCAAGTCGATATTTTGAAAACTCAGCAAGTTATGAAAAGAAAGGTAACCAGTTCTACTAAAAAGTGGCTGGAAAGAGGCAGTAGCAGAACTGCTTACCTTTTTGCTCATAACTTGCTTACTTTTCTAGATATCGACTTGATTTCTATTGCGTTGAATAGAGAACCGTATTGGCTTTAATAGTTTTGCTTCTTGCAGATAGTGCAGAAAAAATATTTTTCGTCAAAAAAAACCATGGACTACCCCCTTTGCTTTTTTTGAAAAAATGGTGAAAAAATTTTCTTGCACTATCCACTAGAAAAAAATTTCTAATGAAAGCCAATACAGCTAGCTATCCAACGCAAATAAAATCAAGTCGATATTTTGAAAACTCAGCAAGTTATGAAAAAAAAGGTAACCAGTTCTACTAAAAAGTGGCTGGAAAGGAGCAGTAGCAGAACTGCTTACCTTTTTGCTCATAACTTGCTTACTTTTCTAGGTATCGATTTGATTTCTATTGCGTTGAATAGAGAACCGTATTGGCTTTAATTCTAGTTTTGCTTCTTGCAGATAGTGCAGAAAAAATATTTTTCGTCAAAAAAAACCATGGACTACCCCCTTTGCTTTTTTTTAAAAAATGGTGAAAAAATTTTCTTACACTATCCACTAGAAAAAAATTTCTAATGAAAGCCAATGCAGCTAGCTATCAAACGCAAAAGAAATCAAGTCGATATTTTGAAAACTCAGCAAGTTATGAAAAAAAAGGTAACCAGTTCTACTAAAAAGTGGCTGGAAAGAGGCAGTAGCAGAACTGCTTACCTTTTTGCTCATAACTTGCTTACTTTTCTAGATATCGACTTGATTTCTATTGCGTTGAATAGAGAACCGTATTGGCTTTAATTCTAGTTTTGCTTCTTGCAGATAGTGCAGAAAAAATATTTTTCGTTAAAAAAAAACCATGGACTACCCCCTTTGCTTTTTTTTCAAAAAATGGTAAAAAAATTTTCTTGCACTATCCACTAGAAAAAATTTCTAATGAAAGCCAATGCAGCTAGCTATCCAACGCAAAAGAAATCAAGTCGATATTTTGAAAACTCAGCAAGTTATGAAAAAAAAGGTAACCAGTTCTACTAAAAAGTGGCTGGAAAGAGGCAGTAGCAGAACTGCTTACCTTTTTGCTCATAACTTGCTTACTTTTCTAGATATCGACTTGATTTCTATTGCGTTGAATAGAGAACCGTATTGGCTTTAATTCTAGTTTTGCTTCTTGCAGATAGTGCAGAAAAAATATTTTTCGTTAAAAAAAACCATGGACTACCCCCTTTGCTTTTTTTGAAAAAATGGTGAAAAAATTTTCTTGCACTATCCACTAGAAAAAAATTTCTAATGAAAGCCAATGCAGCTAGCTATCCAACGCAAAAGAAATCAAGTCGATATTTTGAAAACTCAGCAAGTTATGAAAAAAAAGGTAACCAGTTCTACTAAAAAGTGGCTGGAAAGAGGCAGTAGCAGAACTGCTTACCTTTTTGCTCATAACTTGCTTACTTTTCTAGATATCGACTTGATTTCTATTGCGTTGAATAGAGAACCGTATTGGCTTTAATTCTAGTTTTGCTTCTTGCAGATAGTGCAGAAAAAATATTTTTCGTTAAAAAAAACCATGGACTACCCCCTTTGCTTTTTTTGAAAAAATGGTGAAAAAATTTTCTTGCACTATCCACTAGAAAAAAATTTCTAATGAAAGCCAATGCAGCTAGCTATCCAACGCAAAAGAAATCAAGTCGATATTTTGAAAACTCAGCAAATTATGAAAAAAAAGGTAAACAGTTCTACTAAAAAGTGGCTGGAAAGAGGCAGTAGAAGAACTGCTTACCTTTTTGCTCATAACTTGCTTACTTTTATAGATATCGACTTGATTTCTATTGCGTTGAATAGAGAACCGTATTGGCTTTAATTCTAGTTTTCCTTCTTGCATATAGTGCAGAAAAAATATTTTTCGTCAAAAAAAAACATGGACTACCTACTTTGCTTTTTTTTAAAAAATGGTAAAAAAATTTTCTTGCACTATCCACTAGAAAAAAATTTCTAATGAAAGCCAATACAGCTAGCTATCCAACGCAAAAGAAATCAAGTCGATATTTTGAAAACTCAGCAAGTTATAAAAAAAGGTAACCAGTTCTACTAAAAAGTGGCTGGAAAGAGGCAGTAGCAGAACTGCTTACCTTTTTGCTCATAACTTGCTTAATTTTCTAGATATCGACTTGATTTCTATTGCGTTGAATAGAGAACCATATTGGCTTTAATTCTAGTTTTGCTTCTTGCAGATAGTGCAGAAAAAATATTTTTCGTCAAAAAAAACCATGGACTACCCCCTTTGCTTTTTTTGAAAAAATGGTAAAAAAATTTTCTTGCACTATCCACTAGAAAAAAATTTCTAATGAAAGCCAATGCAGCTAGCTATCCAACGCAAAAGAAATCAAGTCGATATTTTGAAAACTCAGCAAGTTATGAAAAAAAAGGTAACCAGTTCTACTAAAAAGTGGCTGGAAAGAGGCAGTAGCAGAACTGCTTACCTTTTTGCTCATAACTTGCTTACTTTTCTAGATATCGACTTGATTTCTATTGCGTTGAATAGAGAACCGTATTGGCTTTAATAGTTTTGCTTCTTGCAGATAGTGCAGAAAAAATATTTTTCGTCAAAAAAAACCATGGACTACCCCCTTTGCTTTTTTTTGAAAAAATGGTGAAAAAATTTTCTTGCACTATCCACTAGAAAAAAATTTCTAATGAAAGCCAATGCAGCTAGCTATCCAACGCAAAAGAAATCAAGTCGATATTTTGAAAACTCAGCAAGTTATGAAAAAAAAGGTAACCAGTTCTACTAAAAAGTGGCTGGAAAGGAGCAGTAGCAGAACTGCTTACCTTTTTGCTCATAACTTGCTTACTTTTCTAGATATCGACTTGATTTCTATTGCGTTGAATAGAGAACCGTATTGGCTTTAATTCTAGTTTTGCTTCTTGCAGATAGTGCAGAAAAAATATTTTTCGTTAAAAAAAAACCATGGACTACCCCCTTTGCTTTTTTTTCAAAAAATGGTAAAAAAATTTTCTTGCACTATCCACTAGAAAAAAATTTCTAATGAAAGCCAATGCAGCTAGCTATCCAACGCAAAAGAAATCAAGTCGATATTTTGAAAACTCAGCAAAGTTATGAAAAAAAAGGTAACCAGTTCTACTAAAAAGTGGCTGGAAAGAGGCAGTAGCAGAACTGCTTACCTTTTTGCTCATAACTTGCTTACTTTTCTAGATATCGACTTGATTTCTATTGCGTTGAATAGAGAACCGTATTGGCTTTAATTCTAGTTTTGCTTCTTGCAGATAGTGCAGAAAAAATATTTTTCGTCAAAAAAAAACATGGACTACCTACTTTGCTTTTTTTTAAAAAATGGTGAAAAAATTTTCTTGCACTATCCACTAGAAAAAAATTTCTAATGAAAGCCAATGCAGCTAGCTATCCAACGCAAAAGAAATCAAGTCGATATTTTGAAAACTCAGCAAATTATGAAAAAAAAGGTAAACAGTTCTACTAAAAAGTGGCTGGAAAGAGGCAGTAGCAGAACTGCTTACCTTTTTGCTCATAACTTGCTTACTTTTATAGATATCGACTTGATTTCTATTGCGTTGAATAGAGAACCGTATTGGCTTTAATTCTAGTTTTCCTTCTTGCATATAGTGCAGAAAAAATATTTTTCGTCAAAAAAAAACATGGACTACCTACTTTGCTTTTTTTTAAAAAATGGTAAAAAAATTTTCTTGCACTATCCACTAGAAAAAAATTTCTAATGAAAGCCAATACAGCTAGCTATCCAACGCAAAAGAAATCAAGTCGATATTTTGAAAACTCAGCAAGTTATAAAAAAAGGTAACCAGTTCTACTAAAAAGTGGCTGGAAAGAGGCAGTAGCAGAACTGCTTACCTTTTTGCTCATAACTTGCTTAATTTTCTAGATATCGACTTGATTTCTATTGCGTTGAATAGAGAACCGTATTGGCTTTAATTCTAGTTTTGCTTCTTGCAGATAGTGCAGAAAAAATATTTTTCGTTAAAAAAAACCATGGACTACCCCCTTTGCTTTTTTTTGAAAAAATGGTAAAAAATTTTCTTGCACTATCCACTAGAA
This sequence comes from Thelaira solivaga, assembly GCA_947397855.1. Taxonomy (NCBI): domain Eukaryota; kingdom Metazoa; phylum Arthropoda; class Insecta; order Diptera; family Tachinidae; genus Thelaira; species Thelaira solivaga. Next base: position 21,762,319 of record OX377612.1, on the reverse strand, counting down.
AAAAATTTCTAATGAAAGCCAATACAGCTAGCTATCCAACGCAAATAAAATCAAGTCCATATTTTGAAAACTCAGCAAGTTATGAAAAAAAAGGTAACCAGTTCTACTAAAAAGTGGCTGGAAAGGAGCAGTAGCAGAACTGCTTACCTTTTTGCTCATAACTTGCTTACTTTTCTAGGTATCGACTTGATTTCTATTGCGTTGAATAGAGAACCGTATTGGCTTTAATTCTAGTTTTCCTTCTTGCAGATAGTGCAGAAAAAATATTTTTCGTCAAAAAAAAACATGGACTACCTACTTTGCTTTTTTTTAAAAAATGGTAAAAAAATTTTCTTGCACTATCCACTAGAAAAAAATTTCTAATGAAAGCCAATACAGCTAGCTATCCAACGCAAATAAAATCAAGTCCATATTTTGAAAACTCAGCAAGTTATGAAAAAAAAGGTAACCAGTTCTACTAAAAAGTGGCTGGAAAGAGGCAGTAGCAGAACTGCTTACCTTTTTGCTCATAACTTGCTTACTTTTATAGATATCGACTTGATTTCTATTGCGTTGAATAGAGAACCGTATTGGCTTTAATAGTTTTGCTTCTTGCAGATAGTGCAGAAAAAATATTTTTCGTCAAAAAAAACCATGGACTACCCCCTTTGCTTTTTTTGAAAAAATGGTGAAAAAATTTTCTTGCACTATCCACTAGAAAAAAATTTCTAATGAAAGCCAATGCAGCTAGCTATCCAACGCAAAAGAAATCAAGTCGATATTTTGAAAACTCAGCAAATTATGAAAAAAAAGGTAAACAGTTCTACTAAAAAGTGGCTGGAAAGAGGCAGTAGCAGAACTGCTTACCTTTTTGCTCATAACTTGCTTACTTTTATAGATATCGACTTGATTTCTATTGCGTTGAATAGAGAACCGTATTGGCTTTAATTCTAGTTTTGCTTCTTGCATATAGTGCAGAAAAAATATTTTTCGTCAAAAAAAAACATGGACTACCTACTTTGCTTTTTTTTAAAAAATGGTAAAAAAATTTTCTTGCACTATCCACTAGAAAAAAATTTCTAATGAAAGCCAATACAGCTAGCTATCCAACGCAAAAGAAATCAAGTCGATATTTTGAAAACTCAGCAAGTTATAAAAAAAGGTAACCAGTTCTACTAAAAAGTGGCTGGAAAGAGGCAGTAGCAGAACTGCTTACCTTTTTGCTCATAACTTGCTTAATTTTCTAGATATCGACTTGATTTCTATTGCGTTGAATAGAGAACCGTATTGGCTTTAATTCTAGTTTTGCTTCTTGCAGATAGTGCAGAAAAAATATTTTTCGTTAAAAAAAACCATGGACTACCCCCTTTGCTTTTTTTTGAAAAAATGGTAAAAAATTTTCTTGCACTATCCACTAGAAAAAAATTTCTAATGAAAGCCAATACAGCTAGCTATCCAACGCAAATAAAATCAAGTCCATATTTTGAAAACTCAGCAAGTTATGAAAAAAAAGGTAACCAGTTCTACTAAAAAGTGGCTGGAAAGAGGCAGTAGCAGAACTGCTTACCTTTTTGCTCATAACTTGCTTACTTTTATAGATATCGACTTGATTTCTATTGCGTTGAATAGAGAACCGTATTGGCTTTAATAGTTTTGCTTCTTGCAGATAGTGCAGAAAAAATATTTTTCGTCAAAAAAAACCATGGACTACCCCCTTTGCTTTTTTTGAAAAAATGGTGAAAAAATTTTCTTGCACTATCCACTAGAAAAAAATTTCTAATGAAAGCCAATACAGCTAGCTATCCAACGCAAATAAAATCAAGTCGATATTTTGAAAACTCAGCAAGTTATGAAAAAAAAGGTAACCAGTTCTACTAAAAAGTGGCTGGAAAGGAGCAGTAGCAGAACTGCTTACCTTTTTGCTCATAACTTGCTTACTTTTCTAGGTATCGACTTGATTTCTATTGCGTTGAATAGAGAACCGTATTGGCTTTAATTCTAGTTTTGCTTCTTGCAGATAGTGCAGAAAAAATATTTTTCGTCAAAAAAAACCATGGACTACCCCCTTTGCTTTTTTTTAAAAAATGGTGAAAAAATTTTCTTACACTATCCACTAGAAAAAAATTTCTAATGAAAGCCAATGCAGCTAGCTATCCAACGCAAAAGAAATCAAGTCGATATTTTGAAAACTCAGCAAGTTATGAAAAAAAAGGTAACCAGTTCTACTAAAAAGTGGCTGGAAAGAGGCAGTAGCAGAACTGCTTACCTTTTTGCTCATAACTTGCTTACTTTTCTAGATATCGACTTGATTTCTATTGCGTTGAATAGAGAACCGTATTGGCTTTAATTCTAGTTTTGCTTCTTGCAGATAGTGCAGAAAAAATATTTTTCGTTAAAAAAAAACCATGGACTACCCCCTTTGCTTTTTTTTCAAAAAATGGTAAAAAAATTTTCTTGCACTATCCACTAGAAAAAAATTTCTAATGAAAGCCAATGCAGCTAGCTATCCAACGCAAAAGAAATCAAGTCGATATTTTGAAAACTCAGCAAGTTATGAAAAAAAAGGTAACCAGTTCTACTAAAAAGTGGCTGGAAAGAGGCAGTAGCAGAACTGCTTACCTTTTTGCTCATAACTTGCTTACTTTTCTAGATATCGACTTGATTTCTATTGCGTTGAATAGAGAACCGTATTGGCTTTAATTCTAGTTTTGCTTCTTGCAGATAGTGCAGAAAAAATATTTTTCGTTAAAAAAAAACCATGGACTACCCCCTTTGCTTTTTTTTCAAAAAATGGTAAAAAAATTTTCTTGCACTATCCACTAGAAAAAAATTTCTAATGAAAGCCAATGCAGCTAGCTATCAAACGCAAAAGAAATCAAGTCGATATTTTGAAAACTCAGCAAGTTATGAAAAAAAAGGTAACCAGTTCTACTAAAAAGTGGCTGGAAAGAGGCAGTAGCAGAACTGCTTACCTTTTTGCTCATAACTTGCTTACTTTTATAGATATCGACTTGATTTCTATTGCGTTGAATAGAGAACCGTATTGGCTTTAATTCTAGTTTTGCTTCTTGCAGATAGTGCAGAAAAAATATTTTTCGTTAAAAAAAACCATGGACTACCCCCTTTGCTTTTTTTGAAAAAATGATGAAAAAATTTTCTTGCACTATCCACTAGAAAAAAATTTCTAATGAAAGCCAATGCAGCTAGCTATCCAACGCAAAAGAAATCAAGTCGATATTTTGAAAACTCAGCAAATTATGAAAAAAAAGGTAAACAGTTCTACTAAAAAGTGGCTGGAAAGAGGCAGTAGCAGAACTGCTTACCTTTTTGCTCATAACTTGCTTACTTTTATAGATATCGACTTGATTTCTATTGCGTTGAATAGAGAACCGTATTGGCTTTAATTCTAGTTTTCCTTCTTGCATATAGTGCAGAAAAAATATTTTTCGTCAAAAAAAAACATGGACTACCTACTTTGCTTTTTTTTAAAAAATGGTAAAAAAATTTTCTTGCACTATCCACTAGAAAAAAATTTCTAATGAAAGCCAATGCAGCTAGCTATCAAACGCAAAAGAAATCAAGTCGATATTTTGAAAACTCAGCAAGTTATAAAAAAAGGTAACCAGTTCTACTAAAAAGTGGCTGGAAAGAGGCAGTAGCAGAACTGCTTACCTTTTTGCTCATAACTTGCTTAATTTTCTAGATATCGACTTGATTTCTATTGCGTTGAATAGAGAACCATATTGGCTTTAATTCTAGTTTTGCTTCTTGCAGATAGTGCAGAAAAAATATTTTTCGTCAAAAAAAACCATGGACTACCCCCTTTGCTTTTTTTGAAAAAATGGTAAAAAAATTTTCTTGCACTATCCACTAGAAAAAAATTTCTAATGAAAGCCAATGCAGCTAGCTATCCAACGCAAAAGAAATCAAGTCGATATTTTGAAAACTCAGCAAGTTATGAAAAAAAAGGTAACCAGTTCTACTAAAAAGTGGCTGGAAAGAGGCAGTAGCAGAACTGCTTACCTTTTTGCTCATAACTTGCTTACTTTTCTAGATATCGACTTGATTTCTATTGCGTTGAATAGAGAACCGTATTGGCTTTAATAGTTTTGCTTCTTGCAGATAGTGCAGAAAAATATTTTTCGTCAAAAAAAACCATGGACTACCCCCTTTGCTTTTTTTTTTGAAAAAATGGTAAAAAATTTTCTTGCACTATCCACTAGAAAAAACTTTCTAATGAAAGCCAATACAGTTAGCTATCCAACGCAAAAGAAATCAAGTCGATATTTTGAAAACTCAGCAAGTTATGAAAAAAAAGGTAACCAGTTCTACTAAAAAGTGGCGGGAAAGAGGCAGTAGCAGAACTGCTTACCTTTTTGCTCATAACTTGCTTACTTTTCTAGATATCGACTTGATTTCTATTGCGTTGAATAGAGAACCGTATTGGCTTTAATTCTAGTTTTGCTTCTTGCAGATAGTGCAGAAAAAATATTTTTCGTTAAAAAAAACCATGGACTACCCCCTTTGCTTTTTTTGAAAAAATGGTGAAAAAATTTTCTTGCACTATCCACTAGAAAAAAATTTCTAATGAAAGCCAATGCAGCTAGCTATCCAACGCAAAAGAAATCAAGTCGATATTTTGAAAACTCAGCAAATTATGAAAAAAAAGGTAAACAGTTCTACTAAAAAGTGGCTGGAAAGAGGCAGTAGCAGAACTGCTTACCTTTTTGCTCATAACTTGCTTACTTTTCTAGATATCGACTTGATTTCTATTGCGTTGAATAGAGAACCGTATTGGCTTTAATAGTTTTGCTTCTTGCAGATAGTGCAGAAAAAATATTTTTCGTCAAAAAAAACCATGGACTACCCCCTTTGCTTTTTTTGAAAAAATGGTGAAAAAATTTTCTTGCACTATCCACTAGAAAAAAATTTCTAATGAAAGCCAATGCAGCTAGCTATCCAACGCAAAAGAAATCAAGTCGATATTTTGAAAACTCAGCAAGTTATGAAAAAAAAGGTAACCAGTTCTACTAAAAAGTGGCTGGAAAGGAGCAGTAGCAGAACTGCTTACCTTTTTGCTCATAACTTGCTTACTTTTCTAGGTATCGACTTGATTTCTATTGCGTTGAATAGAGAACCGTATTGGCTTTAATTCTAGTTTTGCTTCTTGCAGATAGTGCAGAAAAAATATTTTTCGTCAAAAAAAACCATGGACTACCCCCTTTGCTTTTTTTTTTAAAAAATGGTAAAAAAATTTTCTTGCACTATCCACTAGAAAAAAATTTCTAATGAAAGCCAATACAGCTAGCTATCCAACGCAAATAAAATCAAGTCGATATTTTGAAAACTCAGCAAGTTATGAAAAAAAAGGTAACCAGTTCTACTAAAAAGTGGCTGGAAAGAGGCAGTAGCAGAACTGCTTACCTTTTTGCTCATAACTTGCTTAATTTTCTAGATATCGACTTGATTTCTATTGCGTTGAATAGAGAACCGTATTGGCTTTAATTCTAGTTTTGCTTCTTGCAGATAGTGCAGAAAAAATATTTTTCGTCAAAAAAAACCATGGACTACCCCCTTTGCTTTTTTTGAAAAAATGGTGAAAAAATTTTCTTGCACTATCCACTAGAAAAAAATTTCTAATGAAAGCCAATGCAGCTAGCTATCCAACGCAAAAGAAATCAAGTCGATATTTTGAAAACTCAGCAAGTTATGAAAAAAAAGGTAACCAGTTCTACTAAAAAGTGGCTGGAAAGAGGCAGTAGCAGAACTGCTTACCTTTTTGCTCATAACTTGCTTACTTTTCTAGATATCGACTTGATTTCTATTGCGTTGAATAGAGAACCGTATTGGCTTTAATAGTTTTGCTTCTTGCAGATAGTGCAGAAAAAATATTTTTCGTCAAAAAAAACCATGGACTACCCCCTTTGCTTTTTTTGAAAAAATGGTGAAAAAATTTTCTTGCACTATCCACTAGAAAAAAATTTCTAATGAAAGCCAATGCAGCTAGCTATCCAACGCAAAAGAAATCAAGTCGATATTTTGAAAACTCAGCAAGTTATGAAAAAAAAGGTAACCAGTTCTACTAAAAAGTGGCTGGAAAGAGGCAGTAGCAGAACTGCTTACCTGTTTGCTCATAACTTGCTTACTTTTCTAGATATGGACTTGATTTCTATTGCGTTGAATAGAGAACCGTATTGGCTTTAATTCTAGTTTTGCTTCTTGCAGATAGTGCAGAAAAAATATTTTTCGTCAAAAAAAACCATGGACTACCCCCTTTGCTTTTTTTTTGAAAAAATGGTAAAAAAATTTTCTTGCACTATCCACTAGAAAAAAATTTCTAATGAAAGCCAATACAGCTAGCTATCCAACGCAAAAGAAATCAAGTCGATATTTTGAAAACTCAGCAAGTTATGAAAAAAAAGGTAACCAGTTCTACTAAAAAGTGGCTGGAAAGGAGCAGTAGCAGAACTGCTTACCTTTTTGCTCATAACTTGCTTACTTTTCTAGGTATCGACTTGATTTCTATTGCGTTGAATAGAGAACCGTATTGGCTTTAATTCTAGTTTTGCTTCTTGCAGATAGTGCAGAAAAAATATTTTTCGTCAAAAAAAACCATGGACTACCCCCTTTGCTTTTTTTTGAAAAAATGGTAAAAAAATTTTCTTGCACTATCCACTAGGAAAAAATTTCTAATGAAAGCCAATACAGCTAGCTATCCAACGCAAAAGAAATCAAGTCGATATTTTGAAAACTCAGCAAGTTATGAAAAAAAAGGTAACCAGTTCTACTAAAAAGTGGCTGGAAAGAGGCAGTAGCAGAACTGCTTACCTTTTTGCTCATAACTTGCTTAATTTTCTAGATATCGACTTGATTTCTATTGCGTTGAATAGAGAACCGTATTGGCTTTAATTCTAGTTTTGCTTCTTTGCAGATAGTGCAGAAAAAATATTTTTCGTCAAAAAAAACCATGGACTACCCCCTTTGCTTTTTTTTAAAAAATGGTGAAAAAATTTTCTTACACTATCCACTAAAAAAAAATTTCTAATGAAAGCCAATACAGCTAGCTATCCAACGCAAAAGAAATCAAGTCGATATTTTGAAAACTCAGCAAGTTATGAAAAAAAAGGTAACCAGTTCTACTAAAAAGTAGCTGGAAAAGAGCAGTAGCAGAACTGCTTACCTTTCTGCTCATAACTTGCTTACTTTTCTAGATATCGACTTGATTTCTATTGCGTTGAATAGAGAACCGTATTGGCTTTAATTCTAGTTTTGCTTCTTGCAGATAGTGCAGAAAAAATATTTTTCGTTAAAAAAAAACCATGGACTACCCCCTTTGCTTTTTTTTGAAAAAATGGTGAAAAAATTTTCTTGCACTATCCACTAGAAAAAAATTTCTAATGAAAGCCAATGCAGCTAGCTATCCAACGCAAAAGAAATCAAGTCGATATTTTGAAAACTCAGCAAGTTATGAAAAAAAAGGTAACCAGTTCTACTAAAAAGTGGCTGGAGAGGAGCAGTAGCAGAACTGCTTACCTTTTTGCTCATAATTTGCTTACTTTTCTAGATATCGACTTGATTTCTATTGCATTGAATAGAGAACCGTATTGGCTTTAATAGTTTTGCTTCTTGCAGATAGTGCAGAAAAAATATTTTTCGTCAAAAAAAACCATGGACTACCCCCTTTGCTTTTTTTGAAAAAATGGTGAAAAAATTTTCTTGCACTATCCACTAGAAAAAAATTTCTAATGAAAGCCAATGCAGCTAGCTATCCAACGCAAATAAAATCAAGTCGATATTTGGAAAACTCAGCAAGTTATGAAAAAAAAGTTAACCAGTTCTACCAAAAAGTGGCTGGAAAGAGGCAGTAGCAGAACTGCTTACCTTTTTGCTCATAACTTGCTTACTTTTCTAGATATCGACTTGATTTCTATTGCGTTGAATAGAGAACCGTATTGGCTTTAATAGTTTTGCTTCTTGCAGATAGTGCAGAAAAAATATTTTTCGTCAAAAAAAACCATGGACTACCCCCTTTGCTTTTTTTTGAAAAAATGGTAAAAAAATTTTCTTGCACTATCCACTAGAAAAAAATTTCTAATGAAAGCCAATGCAGCTAGATTTCCAACGCAAAAGAAATCAAGTCGATATTTTGAAAACTCAGCAAGTTATGAAAAAAAAGTTAACCAGTTCTACCAAAAAGTGGCTGGAAAGAGGCAGTAGCAGAACTGCTTACCTTTTTGCTCATAACTTGCTTACTTTTCTAGATATCGACTTGATTTCTATTGCGTTGAATAGAGAACCGTATTGGCTTTAATAGTTTTGCTTCTTGCAGATAGTGCAGAAAAAATATTTTTCGTCAAAAAAAACCATGGACTACCCCCTTTGCTTTTTTTTGAAAAAATAGTAAAAAAATTTTCTTGCACTATCCACTAGAAAAAAATTTCTAATGAAAGCCAATACAGCTAGCTATCCAACGCAAAAGAAATCAAGTCGATATTTGGAAAACTCAGCAAGTTATGAAAAAAAAGGTAACCAGTTCTACTAAAAAGTGGCTGGAAAGGAGCAGTAGCAGAACTGCTTACTTTTTTGCTCATAACTTGCTTACTTTTCTAGATATCGACTTGATTTCTATTGCATTGAATAGAGAACCGTATTGGCTTTAATAGTTTTGCTTCTTGCAGATAGTGCAGAAAAAATATTTTTCGTTAAAAAAAACCATGGACTACCCCCTTTGCTTTTTTTGAAAAAATGGTAAAAAAATTTTCTTGCACTATCCACTAGAAAAAAATTTCTAATGAAAGCCAATACAGCTAGCTATCCAACGCAAAAGAAATCAAGTCGATATTTTGAAAACTCAGCAAGTTATGAAAAAAAAGGTAACCAGTTCTACTAAAAAGTGGCTGGAAAGGAGCAGTAGCAGAACTGCTTACCTTTTTGCTCATAATTTGCTTACTTTTCTATATATCGACTTGATTTCTATTGCATTGAATAGAGAACCGTATTGGCTTGAATAGTTTTGCTTCTTGCAGATAGTGCAGAAAAAATATTTTTCGTCAAAAAAAACCATGGACTACCCCCTTTGCTTTTTTTTGAAAAAATGGTAAAAAAATTTTCTTGCACTATCCACTAGAAAAAAATTTCTAATGAAAGCCAATACAGCTAGCTATCCAACGCAAATAAAATCTAGTCGATATTTTGAAAACTCAGCAAGTTATGAAAAAAAAGGTAACCAGTTCTACCAAAAAGTGGCTGGAAAGAGGCAGTAGCAGAACTGCTTACCTTTTTGCTCATAACTTGCTTACTTTTCTATATATCGCCTTGATTTCTATTGCGTTGAATAGAGAACCGTATTGGCTTTAATTCTAGTTTTGCTTCTTGCAGATAGTGCAGAAAAAATATTTTTCGTTAAAAAAAACCATGGACTACCCCCTTTGCTTTTTTTGAAAAAATGGTGAAAAAATTTTCTTGCACTATCCACTAGAAAAAAATTTTTAATGAAAGCCAATACAGCTAGCTATCCAACGCAAAAGAAATCAAGTCGATATTTTGAAAACTCAGCAAGTTATGAAAAAAAAGGTAACCAGTTCTACTAAAAAGTGGCTGGAAAGAGGCAGTAGCAGAACTGCTTACCTTTTTGCTCATAACTTGCTTAATTTTCTAGATATCGACTTGATTTCTATTGCGTTGAATAGAGAACCGTATTGGCTTTAATTCTAGTTTTGCTTCTTGCAGATAGTGCAGAAAAAATATTTTTCGTCAAAAAAAACCATGGACTACCCCCTTTGCTTTTTTTGAAAAAATGGTGAAAAAATTTTCTTGCACTATCCACTAGAAAAAAATTTCTAATGAAAGCCAATGCAGCTAGCTATCCAACGCAAAAGAAATCAAGTCGATATTTTGAAAACTCAGCAAGTTATGAAAAAAAAGGTAACCAGTTCTACTAAAAAGTGGCTGGAAAGAGGCAGTAGCAGAACTGCTTACCTGTTTGCTCATAACTTGCTTACTTTTCTAGATATGGACTTGATTTCTATTGCGTTGAATAGAGAACCGTATTGGCTTTAATTCTAGTTTTGCTTCTTGCAGATAGTGCAGAAAAAATATTTTTCGTCAAAAAAAAACCATGGACTACCCCCTTTGCTTTTTTTTTGAAAAAATGGTAAAAAAATTTTCTTGCACTATCCACTAGAAAAAAATTTCTAATGAAAGCCAATACAGCTAGCTATCCAACGCAAAAGAAATCAAGTCGATATTTTGAAAACTCAGCAAGTTATGAAAAAAAAGGTAACCAGTTCTACTAAAAAGTGGCTGGAAAGGAGCAGTAGCAGAACTGCTTACCTTTTTGCTCATAACTTGCTTACTTTTCTAGGTATCGACTTGATTTCTATTGCGTTGAATAGAGAACCGTATTGGCTTTAATTCTAGTTTTGCTTCTTGCAGATAGTGCAGAAAAAATATTTTTCGTCAAAAAAAACCATGGACTACCCCCTTTGCTTTTTTTTGAAAAAATGGTAAAAAAATTTTCTTGCACTATCCACTAGAAAAAAATTTCTAATGAAAGCCAATACAGCTAGCTATCCAACGCAAAAGAAATCAAGTCGATATTTTGAAAACTCAGCAAGTTATGAAAAAAAAGGTAACCAGTTCTACTAAAAAGTAGCTGGAAAAGAGCAGTAGCAGAACTGCTTACCTTTCTGCTCATAACTTGCTTACTTTTCTAGATATCGACTTGATTTCTATTGCGTTGAATAGAGAACCGTATTGGCTTTAATTCTAGTTTTGCTTCTTGCAGATAGTGCAGAAAAAATATTTTTCGTTAAAAAAAAACCATGGACTACCCCCTTTGCTTTTTTTTGAAAAAATGGTGAAAAAATTTTCTTGCACTATCCACTAGAAAAAAATTTCTAATGAAAGCCAATGCAGCTAGCTATCCAACGCAAAAGAAATCAAGTCGATATTTTGAAAACTCAGCAAGTTATGAAAAAAAAGGTAACCAGTTCTACTAAAAAGTGGCTGGAAAGAGGCAGTAGCAGAACTGCTTACCTTTTTGCTCATAACTTGCTTACTTTTCTAGATATCGACTTGATTTCTATTGCGTTGAATAGAGAACCGTATTGGCTTTAATTCTAGTTTTGCTTCTTGCAGATAGTGCAGAAAAAATATTTTTCGTTAAAAAAAACCATGGACTACCCCCTTTGCTTTTTTTTGAAAAAATGGTAAAAAAATTTTCTTGCACTATCCACTAGAAAAAAATTTCTAATGAAAGCCAATGCAGCTAGCTATCCAACGCAAAAGAAATCAAGTCGATATTTGGAAAACTCAGCAAGTTATGAAAAAAAAGGTAACCAGTTCTACTAAAAAGTGGCTGGAGAGGAGCAGTAGCAGAACTGCTTACCTTTTTGCTCATAATTTGCTTACTTTTCTAGATATCGACTTGATTTCTATTGCATTGAATAGAGAACCGTATTGGCTTTAATAGTTTTGCTTCTTGCAGATAGTGCAGAAAAAATATTTTTCGTCAAAAAAAACCATGGACTACCCCCTTTGCTTTTTTTGAAAAAATGGTGAAAAAATTTTCTTGCACTATCCACTAGAAAAAAATTTCTAATGAAAGCCAATGCAGCTAGATTTCCAACGCAAAAGAAATCAAGTCGATATTTTGAAAACTCAGCAAGTTATGAAAAAAAAGTTAACCAGTTCTACCAAAAAGTGGCTGGAAAGAGGCAGTAGCAGAACTGCTTACCTTTTTGCTCATAACTTGCTTACTTTTCTAGATATCGACTTGATTTCTATTGCGTTGAATAGAGAACCGTATTGGCTTTAATAGTTTTGCTTCTTGCAGATAGTGCAGAAAAAATATTTTTCGTCAAAAAAAACCATGGACTACCCCCTTTGCTTTTTTTTGGAAAAATAGTAAAAAAATTTTCTTGCACTATCCACTAGAAAAAAATTTCTAATGAAAGCCAATACAGCTAGCTATCCAACGCAAATAAAATCTAGTCGATATTTTGAAAACTCAGCAAGTTATGAAAAAAAAGGTAACCAGTTCTACCAAAAAGTGGCTGGAAAGAGGCAGTAGCAGAACTGCTTACCTTTTTGCTCATAACTTGCTTACTTTTCTAGATATCGACTTGATTTCTATTGCGTTGAATAGAGAACCGTATTGGCTTTAATAGTTTTGCTTCTTGCAGATAGTGCAGAAAAAATATTTTTCGTCAAAAAAAACCATGGACTACCCCCTTTGCTTTTTTTTGAAAAAATGGTAAAAAAATTTTCTTGCACTATCCACTAGAAAAAAATTTCTAATGAAAGCCAATGCAGCTAGATTTCCAACGCAAAAGAAATCAAGTCGATATTTTGAAAACTCAGCAAGTTATGAAAAAAAAGTTAACCAGTTCTACCAAAAAGTGGCTGGAAAGAGGCAGTAGCAGAACTGCTTACCTTTTTGCTCATAACTTGCTTACTTTTCTAGATATCGACTTGATTTCTATTGCGTTGAATAGAGAACCGTATTGGCTTTAATAGTTTTGCTTCTTGCAGATAGTGCAGAAAAAATATTTTTCGTCAAAAAAAACCATGGACTACCCCCTTTGCTTTTTTTTGAAAAAATAGTAAAAAAATTTTCTTGCACTATCCACTAGAAAAAAATTTCTAATGAAAGCCAATACAGCTAGCTATCCAACGCAAATAAAATCTAGTCGATATTTTGAAAACTCAGCAAGTTATGAAAAAAAAGGTAACCAGTTCTACCAAAAAGTGGCTGGAAAGAGGCAGTAGCAGAACTGCTTACCTTTTTGCTCATAACTTGCTTAATTTTCTAGATATCGACTTGATTTCTATTGCGTTGAATAGAGAACCGTATTGGCTTTAATTCTAGTTTTGCTTCTTGCAGATAGTGCAGAAAAAATATTTTTCGTCAAAAAAAACCATGGACTACCCCCTTTACTTTTTTTGAAAAAATGGTGAAAAAATTTTCTTGCACTATCCACTAGAAAAAAATTTCTAATGAAAGCCAATGCAGCTAGCTATCCAACGCAAAAGAAATCAAGTCGATATTTTGAAAACTCAACAAGTTATGAAAAAAAAGGTAACCAGTTCTACTAAAAAGTGGCTGGAAAGGAGCAGTAGCAGAACTGCTTACCTTTTTGCTCATAACTTGCTTACTTTTCTAGATATCGACTTGATTTCTATTGCGTTGAATAGAGAACCGTATTGGCTTTAATTCTAGTTTTGCTTCTTGCAGATAGTGCAGAAAAAATATTTTTCGTCAAAAAAAACCATGGACTACCCCCTTTGGTTTTTTTTGAAAAAATGGTAAAAAAATTTTCTTGCACTATCCACTAGAAAAAAATTTCTAATGAAAGCCAATACAGCTAGCTATCCAACGCAAAAGAAATCAAGTCGATATTTTGAAAACTCAGCAAGTTATGAAAAAAAAGGTAACCAGTTCTACTAAAAAGTGGCTGGAAAGGAGCAGTAGCAGAACTGCTTACCTTTTTGCTCATAACTTGCTTACTTTTCTAGATATCGACTTGATTTCTATTGAGTTGATTAGAGAACCGTATTGGCTTCAATTCTAGTTTTGCTTCTTGCAGATAGTGCAGAAAAAATATTTTTCGTTAAAAAAAACCATGGACTACCCCCTTTGCTTTTTTTGAAAAAATGGTGAAAAAATTTTCTTGCACTATCCACTAGAAAAAAATTTCTAATGAAAGCCAATACAGCTAGCTATCCAACGCAAAAGAAATCAAGTCGATATTTTGAAAACTCAGCAAGTTATGAAAAAAAAGGTAACCAGTTCTACTAAAAAGTGGCTGGAAAGGAGCAGTAGCAGAACTGCTTACCTTTTTGCTCATAACTTGCTTACTTTTCTAGATATCGACTTGATTTCTATTGCGTTGATTAGAGAACCGTATTGGCTTTAATTCTAGTTTTGCTTCTTGCAGATAGTGCAGAAAAAATATTTTTCGTCAAAAAAAACCATGGACTACCCCCTTTGCTTTTTTTGAAAAAATGGTGAAAAAATTTTCTTGCACTATCCACTAGAAAAAAATTTCTAATGAAAGCCAATGCAGCTAGCTATCCAACGCAAAAGAAATCAAGTCGATATTTGGAAAACTCAGCAAGTTATGAAAAAAAAGGTAACCAGTTCTACTAAAAAGTGGCTGGAGAGGAGCAGTAGCAGAACTGCTTACCTTTTTGCTCATAATTTGCTTACTTTTCTAGATATCGACTTGATTTCTATTGCATTGAATAGAGAACCGTATTGGCTTTAATAGTTTTGCTTCTTGCAGATAGTGCAGAAAAAATATTTTTCGTCAAAAAAAACCATGGACTACCCCCTTTGCTTTTTTTGAAAAAATGGTGAAAAAATTTTCTTGCACTATCCACTAGAAAAAAATTTCTAATGAAAGCCAATGCAGCTAGCTATCCAACGCAAATAAAATCAAGTCGATATTTGGAAAACTCAGCAAGTTATGAAAAAAAAGTTAACCAGTTCTACCAAAAAGTGGCTGGAAAGAGGCAGTAGCAGAACTGCTTACCTTTTTGCTCATAACTTGCTTACTTTTCTAGATATCGACTTGATTTCTATTGCGTTGAATAGAGAACCGTATTGGCTTTAATAGTTTTGCTTCTTGCAGATAGTGCAGAAAAAATATTTTTCGTCAAAAAAAACCATGGACTACCCCCTTTGCTTTTTTTTGAAAAAATGGTAAAAAAATTTTCTTGCACTATCCACTAGAAAAAAATTTCTAATGAAAGCCAATGCAGCTAGATTTCCAACGCAAAAGAAATCAAGTCGATATTTTGAAAACTCAGCAAGTTATGAAAAAAAAGTTAACCAGTTCTACCAAAAAGTGGCTGGAAAGAGGCAGTAGCAGAACTGCTTACCTTTTTGCTCATAACTTGCTTACTTTTCTAGATATCGACTTGATTTCTATTGCGTTGAATAGAGAACCGTATTGGCTTTAATAGTTTTGCTTCTTGCAGATAGTGCAGAAAAAATATTTTTCGTCAAAAAAAACCATGGACTACCCCCTTTGCTTTTTTTTGAAAAAATAGTAAAAAAATTTTCTTGCACTATCCACTAGAAAAAAATTTCTAATGAAAGCCAATACAGCTAGCTATCCAACGCAAATAAAATCTAGTCGATATTTTGAAAACTCAGCAAGTTATGAAAAAAAAGGTAACCAGTTCTACTAAAAAGTGGCTGGAAAGGAGCAGTAGCAGAACTGCTTACCTTTTTGCTCATAATTTGCTTACTTTTCTATATATCGACTTGATTTCTATTGCATTGAATAGAGAACCGTATTGGCTTGAATAGTTTTGCTTCTTGCAGATAGTGCAGAAAAAATATTTTTCGTCAAAAAAAACCATGGACTACCCCCTTTGCTTTTTTTTGAAAAAATGGTAAAAAAATTTTCTTGCACTATCCACTAGAAAAAAATTTCTAATGAAAGCCAATACAGCTAGCTATCCAACGCAAATAAAATCTAGTCGATATTTTGAAAACTCAGCAAGTTATGAAAAAAAAGGTAACCAGTTCTACCAAAAAGTGGCTGGAAAGAGGCAGTAGCAGAACTGCTTACCTTTTTGCTCATAACTTGCTTAATTTTCTAGATATCGACTTGATTTCTATTGCGTTGAATAGAGAACCGTATTGGCTTTAATTCTAGTTTTGCTTCTTGCAGATAGTGCAGAAAAAATATTTTTCGTCAAAAAAAACCATGGACTACCCCCTTTACTTTTTTTGAAAAAATGGTGAAAAAATTTTCTTGCACTATCCACTAGAAAAAAATTTCTAATGAAAGCCAATGCAGCTAGCTATCCAACGCAAAAGAAATCAAGTCGATATTTTGAAAACTCAGCAAGTTATGAAAAAAAAGGTAACCAGTTCTACTAAAAAGTGGCTGGAAAGGAGCAGTAGCAGAACTGCTTACCTTTTTGCTCATAACTTGCTTACTTTTCTAGATATCGACTTGATTTCTATTGCGTTGAATAGAGAACCGTATTGGCTTTAATTCTAGTTTTGCTTCTTGCAGATAGTGCAGAAAAAATATTTTTCGTCAAAAAAAACCATGGACTACCCCCTTTGGTTTTTTTTGAAAAAATGGTAAAAAAATTTTCTTGCACTATCCACTAGAAAAAAATTTCTAATGAAAGCCAATACAGCTAGCTATCCAACGCAAAAGAAATCAAGTCGATATTTTGAAAACTCAGCAAGTTATGAAAAAAAAGGTAACCAGTTCTACTAAAAAGTGGCTGGAAAGGAGCAGTAGCAGAACTGCTTACCTTTTTGCTCATAACTTGCTTACTTTTCTAGATATCGACTTGATTTCTATTGAGTTGATTAGAGAACCGTATTGGCTTCAATTCTAGTTTTGCTTCTTGCAGATAGTGCAGAAAAAATATTTTTCGTTAAAAAAAACCATGGACTACCCCCTTTGCTTTTTTTGAAAAAATGGTGAAAAAATTTTCTTGCACTATCCACTAGAAAAAAATTTCTAATGAAAGCCAATACAGCTAGCTATCCAACGCAAAAGAAATCAAGTCGATATTTTGAAAACTCAGCAAGTTATGAAAAAAAAGGTAACCAGTTCTACTAAAAAGTGGCTGGAAAGGAGCAGTAGCAGAACTGCTTACCTTTTTGCTCATAACTTGCTTACTTTTCTAGATATCGACTTGATTTCTATTGCGTTGATTAGAGAACCGTATTGGCTTTAATTCTAGTTTTGCTTCTTGCAGATAGTGCAGAAAAAATATTTTTCGTCAAAAAAAACCATGGACTACCCCCTTTGCTTTTTTTTGAAAAAATGGTAAAAAAATTTTCTTGCACTATCCACTAGAAAAAAATTTCTAATGAAAGCCAATACAGCTAGCTATCCAACGCAAATAAAATCTAGTCGATATTTTGAAAACTCAGCAAGTTATGAAAAAAAAGGTAACCAGTTCTACCAAAAAGTGGCTGGAAAGGAGCAGTAGCAGAACTGCTTACCTTTTTGCTCATAACTTGCTTACTTTTCTAGATATTGACTTGATTTCTATTGCGTTGAATAGAGAACCGTATTGGCTTTAATAGTTTTGCTTCTTGCAGATAGTGCAGAAAAAATATTTTTCGTCAAAAAAAACCATGGACTACCCCCTTTGCTTTTTTTTGAAAAAATGGTAAAAAAATTTTCTTGCACTATCCACTAGAAAAAAATTTCTAATGAAAGCCAATGCAGCTAGCTTTCCAACGCAAAAGAAATCAAGTCGATATTTTGAAAACTCAGCAAGTTATGAAAAAAAAGTTAACCAGTTCTACCAAAAAGTGGCTGGAAAGAGGCAGTAGCAGAACTGCTTACCTTTTTGCTCATAACTTGCTTACTTTTCTAGATATCGACTTGATTTCTATTGCGTTGAATAGAGAACCGTATTGGCTTTAATAGTTTTGCTTCTTGCAGATAGTGCAGAAAAAATATTTTTCGTCAAAAAAAACCATGGACTACCCCCTTTGCTTTTTTTTGAAAAAATGGTAAAAAAATTTTCTTGCACTATCCACTAGAAAAAAATTTCTAATGAAAGCCAATGCAGCTAGCTTTCCAACACAAAAGAAATCAAGTCGATATTTTGAAAACTCAGCAAGTTATGAAAAAAAAGTTAACCAGTTCTACCAAAAAGTGGCTGGAAAGAGGCAGTAGCAGAACTGCTTACCTTTTTGCTCATAACTTGCTTACTTTTCTAGATATCGACTTGATTTCTATTGCGTTGAATAGAGAACCGTATTGGCTTTAATAGTTTTGCTTCTTGCAGATAGTGCAGAAAAAATATTTTTCGTTAAAAAAAACCATGGACTACCCCCTTTGCTTTTTTTGAAAAAATGGTGAAAAAATTTTCTTGCACTATCCACTAGAAAAAAATTTTTAATGAAAGCCAATACAGCTAGCTATCCAACGCAAAAGAAATCAAGTCGATATTTTGAAAACTCAGCAAGTTATCAAAAAAAAGGTAACCAGTTCTACTAAAAAGTGGCTGGAAAGAGGCAGTAGCAGAACTGCTTACCTTTTTGCTCATAACTTGCTTAATTTTCTAGATATCGACTTGATTTCTATTGCGTTGAATAGAGAACCGTATTGGCTTTAATTCTAGTTTTGCTTCTTGCAGATAGTGCAGAAAAAATATTTTTCGTCAAAAAAAACCATGGACTACCCCCTTTACTTTTTTTGAAAAAATGGTAAAAAAATTTTCTTGCACTATCCACTAGAAAAAAATTTCTAATGAAAGCCAATGCAGCTAGCTATCCAACGCAAATAAAATCAAGTCGATATTTTGAAAACTCAGCAAGTTATGAAAAAAAAGGTAACCAGTTCTACTAAAAAGTGGCTGGAAAGAGGCAGTAGCAGAACTGCTTACCTTTTTGCTCATAACTTGCTTAATTTTCTAGATATCGACTTGATTTCTATTGCGTTGAATAGAGAACCGTATTGGCTTTAATTCTAGTTTTGCTTCTTGCAGATAGTGCAGAAAAAATATTTTTCGTTAAAAAAAACCATGGACTACCCCCTTTGCTTTTTTTGAAAAAATGGTGAAAAAATTTTCTTGCACTATCCACTAGAAAAAAATTTCTAATGAAAGCCAATGCAGCTAGCTATCCAACGCAAAAGAAATCAAGTCGATATTTTGAAAACTCAGCAAGTTATGAAAAAAAAAGGTAACCAGTTCTACTAAAAATTGGCTGGAAAGGAGCAGTAGCAGAACTGCTTACCTTTTTGCTCATAACTTGCTTACTTTTCTAGATATCGACTTGATTTCTATTGCGTTGAATAGAGAACCGTATTGGCTTTAATAGTTTTGCTTCTTGCAGATAGTGCAGAAAAAATATTTTTCGTCAAAAAAAACCATGGACTACCCCCTTTGCTTTTTTTGAAAAAATGGTGAAAAAATTTTCTTGCACTATCCACTAGAAAAAAATTTCTAATGAAAGCCAATACAGCTAGCTATCCAACGCAAAAGAAATCAAGTCGATATTTTGAAAACTCAGCAAGTTATGAAAAAAAAGGTAACCAGTTCTACTAAAAAGTAGCTGGAAAGGAGCAGTAGCAGAACTGCTTACCTTTTTGTTCATAACTTGCTTACTTTTCTAGATATCGACTTGATTTCTATTGTGTTGAATAGAGAACCGTATTGGCTTTAATTCTAGTTTTGCTTCATGCAGATAGTGCAGAAAAAATATTTTTCGTTAAAAAAAACCATGGACTACCCCCTTTGCTTTTTTTTGAAAAAATGGTAAAAAAATTTTCTTGCACTATCCACTAGAAAAAAATTTCTAATGAAAGCCAATACAGCTAGCTATCCAACGCAAATAAAATCAAGTCGATATTTGGAAAACTCAGCAAGTTATGAAAAAAAAGGTAACCAGTTCTACTAAAAAGTGGCTGGAAAGGAGCAGTAGCAGAACTGCTTACCTTTTTGCTCATAATTTGCTTACTTTTCAAGATATCAACTTGATTTCTATTGCATTGAATAGAGAACCGTATTGGCTTTAATAGTTTTGCTTCTTGCAGATAGTGCAGAAAAAATATTTTTCGTCAAAAAAAACCATGGACTACCCCCTTTACTTTTTTTGAAAAAATGGTGAAAAAATTTTCTTGCACTATCCACTAGAAAAAAATTTCTAATGAAAGCCAATACAGCTAGCTATCCAACGCAAAAGAAATCAAGTCGATATTTTGAAAACTCAGCAAGTTATGAAAAAAAAGGTAACCAGTTCTACTAAAAAGTGGCTGGAAAGAGGCAGTAGCAGAACTGCTTACCTTTTTGCTCATAACTTGCTTACTTTTCTAGATATCGACTTGATTTCTATTGCGTTGAATAGAGAACCGTATTGGCTTTAATTCTAGTTTTGCTTCTTGCAGATAGTGCAGAAAAAATATTTTTCGTTAAAAAAAACCATGGACTACCCCCTTTGCTTTTTTTGAAAAAATGGTGAAAAAATTTTCTTGCACTATCCACTAGAAAAAAATTTCTAATGAAAGCCAATGCAGCTAGCTATCCAACGCAAATAAAATCAAGTCGATATTTTGAAAACTCAGCAAGTTATGAAAAAAAGGTAACCAGTTCTACTAAAAAGTGGCTGGAAAGAGGCAGTAGCAGAACTGCTTACCTTTTTGCTCATAACTTGCTTACTTTTCTAGATATCGACTTGATTTCTATTGCGTTGAATAGAGAACCGTATTGGCTTTAATTCTAGTTTTGCTTCTTGCAGATAGTGCAGAAAAAATATTTTTCGTTAAAAAAAACCATGGACTACCCCCTTTGCTTTTTTTGAAAAAATGGTGAAAAAATTTTCTTGCACTATCCACTAGAAAAAAATTTCTAATGAAAGCCAATGCAGCTAGCTATCCAACGCAAAAGAAATCAAGTCGATATTTTGAAAACTCAGCAAGTTATGAAAAAAAAGGTAACCAGTGCTACTAAAAAGTGGCTGGAAAGAGGCAGTAGCAGAACTGCTTACCTTTTTGCTCATAACTTGCTTACTTTTCTAGGTATCGACTTGATTTCTATTGCGTTGAATAGAGAACCGTATTGGCTTTAATTCTAGTTTTGCTTCTTGCAGATAGTGCAG
Source organism: Thelaira solivaga (assembly GCA_947397855.1). NCBI lineage: Eukaryota > Metazoa > Arthropoda > Insecta > Diptera > Tachinidae > Thelaira > Thelaira solivaga. The sequence continues at coordinate 21,741,741 of OX377612.1, read as the reverse complement.
AAAAAATATTTTTCGTTAAAAAAAACCATGGACTACCCCCTTTGCTTTTTTTGAAAAAATGGTGAAAAAATTTTCTTGCACTATCCACTAGAAAAAAATTTCTAATGAAAGCCAATGCAGCTAGCTATCCAACGCAAAAGAAATCAAGTCGATATTTTGAAAACTCAGCAAGTTATGAAAAAAAAGGTAACCAGTTCTACTAAATAGTGGCTGGAAAGAGGCAGTAGCAGAACTGCTTACCTTTTTGCTCATAACTTGCTTACTTTTATAGATATCGACTTGATTTCTATTGCGTTGAATAGAGAACCGTATTGGCCTTAATTCTAGTTTTGCTTCTTGCAGATAGTGCAGAAAAAATATTTTTCGTCAAAAAAAACCATGGACTGCCCCCTTTGATTTTTTTTGAAAAAATGGTAAAAAAATTTTCTTGCACTATCCACTAGAAAAAAATTTCTAATGAAAGCCAATGCAGCTAGCTATCCAACGCAAAAGAAATCAAGTCGATATTTTGAAAACTCAGCAAGTTATGAAAAAAAAGGTAACCAGTTCTACTAAAAAGTTGCTGGAAAGGAGCAGTAGCAGAACTGCTTACCTTTTTGCTCATAACTTGCTTACTTTTCTAGGTATCGACTTGATTTCTATTGCGTTGAATAGAGAACCGTATTGGCTTTAATTCTAGTTTTGCTTCTTGCAGATAGTGCAGAAAAAATATTTTTCGTCAAAAAAAACCATGGACTACCCCCTTTGCTTTTTTTGAAAAAATGGTGAAAAAATTTTCTTACACTATCCACTAGAAAAAAATTTCTAATGAAAGCCAATGCAGCTAGCTATCCAACGCAAAAGAAATCAAGTCGATATTTTGAAAACTCAGCAAGTTATGAAAAAAAAGGTAACCAGTTCTACTAAAAAGTGGCTGGAAAGAGGCAGTAGCAGAACTGCTTACCTTTTTGCTCATAACTTGCTTACTTTTATAGATATCGACTTGATTTCTATTGCGTTGAATAGAGAACCGTATTGGCCTTAATTCTAGTTTTGCTTCATGCAGATAGTGCAGAAAAAATATTTTTCGTCAAAAAAAACCATGGACTACCCCCTTTGCTTTTTTTGAAAAAATGGTGAAAAAATTTTCTTGCACTATCCACTAGAAAAAAATTTCTAATGAAAGCCAATGCAGCTAGCTATCCAACGCAAAAGAAATCAAGTCGATATTTTGAAAACTCAGCAAGTTATGAAAAAAAAGGTAACCAGTTCTACTAAAAAGAAAAAATATTTTTCGTCAAAAAAAACCATGGACTACCCCCTTTGCTTTTTTTGAAAAAATGGTGAAAAAATTTTCTTGCACTATCCACTAGAAAAAAATTTCTAATGAAAGCCAATGCAGCTAGCTATCCAACGCAAAAGAAATCAAGTCGATATTTTGAAAACTCAGCAAGTTATGAAAAAAAAGGTAACCAGTTCTACTAAAAAGAAAAAATATTTTTCGTCAAAAAAAACCATGGACTACCCCCTTTGCTTTTTTTGAAAAAATGGTGAAAAAATTTTCTTGCACTATCCACTAGAAAAAAATTTCTAATGAAAGCCAATGCAGCTAGCTATCCAACGCAAAAGAAATCAAGTCGATATTTTGAAAACTCAGCAAGTTATGAAAAAAAAGGTAACCAGTTCTACTAAAAAGTGGCTGGAAAGAGGCAGTAGCAGAACTGCTTACCTTTTTGCTCATAACTTGCTTACTTTTCTAGATATCGACTTGATTTCTATTGCGTTGAATAGAGAACCGTATTGGCTTTAATTCTAGTTTTGCTTTTTGCAGATAGTGCAGAAAAAATATTTTTCGTTAAAAAAAACCATGGACTACCCCCTTTGCTTTTTTTTGAAAAAATGGTGAAAAAATTTTCTTGCACTATCCACTAGAAAAAAACTTCTAATGAAAGCCAATGCAGCTAGCTATCCAACGCAAAAGAAATCAAGTCGATATTTTGAAAACTCAGCAAGTTATGAAAAAAAAGGTAACCAGTTCTACTAAAAAGTGGCTGGAAAGAGGCAGTAGCAGAACTGCTTACCTTTTTGCTCATAACTTGCTTACTTTTCTAGATATCGACTTGATTTCTATTGCGTTGAATAGAGAACCGTATTGGCTTTAATTCTAGTTTTGCTTTTTGCAGATAGTGCAGAAAAAATATTTTTCGTTAAAAAAAACCATGGACTACCCCCTTTGCTTTTTTTGAAAAAATGGTGAAAAAATTTTCTTGCACTATCCACTAGAAAAAAATTTCTAATGAAAGCCAATGCAGCTAGCTATCCAACGCAAAAGAAATCAAGTCGATATTTTGAAAACTCAGCAAGTTATGAAAAAAAAGGTAACCAGTTCTACTAAAAAGAAAAAATATTTTTCGTCAAAAAAAACCATGGACTACCCCCTTTGCTTTTTTTGAAAAAATGGTGAAAAAATTTTCTTGCACTATCCACTAGAAAAAAATTTCTAATGAAAGCCAATGCAGCTAGCTATCCAACGCAAAAGAAATCAAGTCGATATTTTGAAAACTCAGCAAGTTATGAAAAAAAAGGTAACCAGTTCTACTAAAAAGAAAAAATATTTTTCGTCAAAAAAAACCATGGACTACCCCCTTTGCTTTTTTTGAAAAAATGGTGAAAAAATTTTCTTGCACTATCCACTAGAAAAAAATTTCTAATGAAAGCCAATGCAGCTAGCTATCCAACGCAAAAGAAATCAAGTCGATATTTTGAAAACTCAGCAAGTTATGAAAAAAAAGGTAACCAGTTCTACTAAAAAGTGGCTGGAAAGAGGCAGTAGCAGAACTGCTTACCTGTTTGCTCATAACTTGCTTACTTTTCTAGATATGGACTTGATTTCTATTGCGTTGAATAGAGAACCGTATTGGCTTTAATTCTAGTTTTGCTTCTTGCAGATAGTGCAGAAAAAATATTTTTCGTCAAAAAAAACCATGGACTACCCCCTTTGCTTTTTTTTTGAAAAAATGGTAAAAAAATTTTCTTGCACTATCCACTAGAAAAAAATTTCTAATGAAAGCCAATACAGCTAGCTATCCAACGCAAAAGAAATCAAGTCGATATTTTGAAAACTCAGCAAGTTATGAAAAAAAAGGTAACCAGTTCTACTAAAAAGTGGCTGGAAAGGAGCAGTAGCAGAACTGCTTACCTTTTTGCTCATAACTTGCTTACTTTTCTAGGTATCGACTTGATTTCTATTGCGTTGAATAGAGAACCGTATTGACTTTAATTCTAGTTTTGCTTCTTGCAGATAGTGCAGAAAAAATATTTTTCGTCAAAAAAAACCATGGACTACCCCCTTTGCTTTTTTTTGAAAAAATGGTAAAAAAATTTTCTTGCACTATCCACTAGGAAAAAATTTCTAATGAAAGCCAATACAGCTAGCTATCCAACGCAAAAGAAATCAAGTCGATATTTTGAAAACTCAGCAAGTTATGAAAAAAAAGGTAACCAGTTCTACTAAAAAGTGGCTGGAAAGAGGCAGTAGCAGAACTGCTTACCTTTTTGCTCATAACTTGCTTAATTTTCTAGATATCGACTTGATTTCTATTGCGTTGAATAGAGAACCGTATTGGCTTTAATTCTAGTTTTGCTTCTTTGCAGATAGTGCAGAAAAAATATTTTTCGTCAAAAAAAACCATGGACTACCCCCTTTGCTTTTTTTTAAAAAATGGTGAAAAAATTTTCTTACACTATCCACTAAAAAAAAATTTCTAATGAAAGCCAATACAGCTAGCTATCCAACGCAAAAGAAATCAAGTCGATATTTTGAAAACTCAGCAAGTTATGAAAAAAAAGGTAACCAGTTCTACTAAAAAGTAGCTGGAAAAGAGCAGTAGCAGAACTGCTTACCTTTCTGCTCATAACTTGCTTACTTTTCTAGATATCGACTTGATTTCTATTGCGTTGAATAGAGAACCGTATTGGCTTTAATTCTAGTTTTGCTTCTTGCAGATAGTGCAGAAAAAATATTTTTCGTTAAAAAAAAACCATGGACTACCCCCTTTGCTTTTTTTTGAAAAAATGGTGAAAAAATTTTCTTGCACTATCCACTAGAAAAAAATTTCTAATGAAAGCCAATGCAGCTAGCTATCCAACGCAAAAGAAATCAAGTCGATATTTTGAAAACTCAGCAAGTTATGAAAAAAAAGGTAACCAGTTCTACTAAAAAGTGGCTGGAGAGGAGCAGTAGCAGAACTGCTTACCTTTTTGCTCATAATTTGCTTACTTTTCTAGATATCGACTTGATTTCTATTGCATTGAATAGAGAACCGTATTGGCTTTAATAGTTTTGCTTCTTGCAGATAGTGCAGAAAAAATATTTTTCGTCAAAAAAAACCATGGACTACCCCCTTTGCTTTTTTTGAAAAAATGGTGAAAAAATTTTCTTGCACTATCCACTAGAAAAAAATTTCTAATGAAAGCCAATGCAGCTAGCTATCCAACGCAAATAAAATCAAGTCGATATTTTGAAAACTCAGCAAGTTATGAAAAAAAAGTTAACCAGTTCTACCAAAAAGTGGCTGGAAAGAGGCAGTAGCAGAACTGCTTACCTTTTTGCTCATAACTTGCTTACTTTTCTAGATATCGACTTGATTTCTATTGCGTTGAATAGAGAACCGTATTGGCTTTAATAGTTTTGCTTCTTGCAGATAGTGCAGAAAAAATATTTTTCGTCAAAAAAAACCATGGACTACCCCCTTTGCTTTTTTTTGAAAAAATAGTAAAAAAATTTTCTTGCACTATCCACTAGAAAAAAATTTCTAATGAAAGCCAATACAGCTAGCTATCCAACGCAAAAGAAATCAAGTCGATATTTGGAAAACTCAGCAAGTTATGAAAAAAAAGGTAACCAGTTCTACTAAAAAGTGGCTGGAAAGGAGCAGTAGCAGAACTGCTTACTTTTTTGCTCATAACTTGCTTACTTTTCTAGATATCGACTTGATTTCTATTGCATTGAATAGAGAACCGTATTGGCTTTAATAGTTTTGTTTCTTGCAGATAGTGCAGAAAAAATATTTTTCGTTAAAAAAAACCATGGACTACCCCCTTTGCTTTTTTTGAAAAAATGGTAAAAAAATTTTCTTGCACTATCCACTAGAAAAAAATTTCTAATGAAAGCCAATACAGCTAGCTATCCAACGCAAATAAAATCTAGTCGATATTTTGAAAACTCAGCAAGTTATGAAAAAAAAGGTAACCAGTTCTACTAAAAAGTGGCTGGAAAGGAGCAGTAGCAGAACTGCTTACCTTTTTGCTCATAATTTGCTTACTTTTCTATATATCGACTTGATTTCTATTGCATTGAATAGAGAACCGTATTGGCTTGAATAGTTTTGCTTCTTGCAGATAGTGCAGAAAAAATATTTTTCGTCAAAAAAAACCATGGACTACCCCCTTTGCTTTTTTTGAAAAAATGGTGAAAAAATTTTCTTGCACTATCCACTAGAAAAAAATTTCTAATGAAAGCCAATGCAGCTAGCTATCCAACGCAAAAGAAATCAAGTCGATATTTTGAAAACTCAGCAAGTTATGAAAAAAAAGGTAACCAGTTCTACTAAAAAGAAAAAATATTTTTCGTCAAAAAAAACCATGGACTACCCCCTTTGCTTTTTTTGAAAAAATGGTGAAAAAATTTTCTTGCACTATCCACTAGAAAAAAATTTCTAATGAAAGCCAATGCAGCTAGCTATCCAACGCAAAAGAAATCAAGTCGATATTTTGAAAACTCAGCAAGTTATGAAAAAAAAGGTAACCAGTTCTACTAAAAAGTGGCTGGAAAGAGGCAGTAGCAGAACTGCTTACCTTTTTGCTCATAACTTGCTTACTTTTCTAGATATCGACTTGATTTCTATTGCGTTGAATAGAGAACCGTATTGGCTTTAATTCTAGTTTTGCTTTTTGCAGATAGTGCAGAAAAAATATTTTTCGTTAAAAAAAACCATGGACTACCCCCTTTGCTTTTTTTTGAAAAAATGGTGAAAAAATTTTCTTGCACTATCCACTAGAAAAAAACTTCTAATGAAAGCCAATGCAGCTAGCTATCCAACGCAAAAGAAATCAAGTCGATATTTTGAAAACTCAGCAAGTTATGAAAAAAAAGGTAACCAGTTCTACTAAAAAGTGGCTGGAAAGAGGCAGTAGCAGAACTGCTTACCTTTTTGCTCATAACTTGCTTACTTTTCTAGATATCGACTTGATTTCTATTGCGTTGAATAGAGAACCGTATTGGCTTTAATTCTAGTTTTGCTTTTTGCAGATAGTGCAGAAAAAATATTTTTCGTTAAAAAAAACCATGGACTACCCCCTTTGCTTTTTTTGAAAAAATGGTGAAAAAATTTTCTTGCACTATCCACTAGAAAAAAATTTCTAATGAAAGCCAATGCAGCTAGCTATCCAACGCAAAAGAAATCAAGTCGATATTTTGAAAACTCAGCAAGTTATGAAAAAAAAGGTAACCAGTTCTACTAAAAAGAAAAAATATTTTTCGTCAAAAAAAACCATGGACTACCCCCTTTGCTTTTTTTGAAAAAATGGTGAAAAAATTTTCTTGCACTATCCACTAGAAAAAAAATTCTAATGAAAGCCAATGCAGCTAGCTATCCAACGCAAAAGAAATCAAGTCGATATTTTGAAAACTCAGCAAGTTATGAAAAAAAAGGTAACCAGTTCTACTAAAAAGAAAAAATATTTTTCGTCAAAAAAAACCATGGACTACCCCCTTTGCTTTTTTTGAAAAAATGGTGAAAAAATTTTCTTGCACTATCCACTAGAAAAAAATTTCTAATGAAAGCCAATGCAGCTAGCTATCCAACGCAAAAGAAATCAAGTCGATATTTTGAAAACTCAGCAAGTTATGAAAAAAAAGGTAACCAGTTCTACTAAAAAGTGGCTGGAAAGAGGCAGTAGCAGAACTGCTTACCTGTTTGCTCATAACTTGCTTACTTTTCTAGATATGGACTTGATTTCTATTGCGTTGAATAGAGAACCGTATTGGCTTTAATTCTAGTTTTGCTTCTTGCAGATAGTGCAGAAAAAATATTTTTCGTCAAAAAAAACCATGGACTACCCCCTTTGCTTTTTTTTTGAAAAAATGGTAAAAAAATTTTCTTGCACTATCCACTAGAAAAAAATTTCTAATGAAAGCCAATACAGCTAGCTATCCAACGCAAAAGAAATCAAGTCGATATTTTGAAAACTCAGCAAGTTATGAAAAAAAAGGTAACCAGTTCTACTAAAAAGTGGCTGGAAAGGAGCAGTAGCAGAACTGCTTACCTTTTTGCTCATAACTTGCTTACTTTTCTAGGTATCGACTTGATTTCTATTGCGTTGAATAGAGAACCGTATTGACTTTAATTCTAGTTTTGCTTCTTGCAGATAGTGCAGAAAAAATATTTTTCGTCAAAAAAAACCATGGACTACCCCCTTTGCTTTTTTTTGAAAAAATGGTAAAAAAATTTTCTTGCACTATCCACTAGGAAAAAATTTCTAATGAAAGCCAATACAGCTAGCTATCCAACGCAAAAGAAATCAAGTCGATATTTTGAAAACTCAGCAAGTTATGAAAAAAAAGGTAACCAGTTCTACTAAAAAGTGGCTGGAAAGAGGCAGTAGCAGAACTGCTTACCTTTTTGCTCATAACTTGCTTAATTTTCTAGATATCGACTTGATTTCTATTGCGTTGAATAGAGAACCGTATTGGCTTTAATTCTAGTTTTGCTTCTTTGCAGATAGTGCAGAAAAAATATTTTTCGTCAAAAAAAACCATGGACTACCCCCTTTGCTTTTTTTTAAAAAATGGTGAAAAAATTTTCTTACACTATCCACTAAAAAAAAATTTCTAATGAAAGCCAATACAGCTAGCTATCCAACGCAAAAGAAATCAAGTCGATATTTTGAAAACTCAGCAAGTTATGAAAAAAAGGTAACCAGTTCTACTAAAAAGTAGCTGGAAAAGAGCAGTAGCAGAACTGCTTACCTTTCTGCTCATAACTTGCTTACTTTTCTAGATATCGACTTGATTTCTATTGCGTTGAATAGAGAACCGTATTGGCTTTAATTCTAGTTTTGCTTCTTGCAGATAGTGCAGAAAAAATATTTTTCGTCAAAAAAAACCATGGACTACCCCCTTTGCTTTTTTTGAAAAAATGGTGAAAAAATTTTCTTGCACTATCCACTAGAAAAAAATTTCTAATGAAAGCCAATGCAGCTAGCTATCCAACGCAAAAGAAATCAAGTCGATATTTTGAAAACTCAGCAAGTTATGAAAAAAAAGGTAACCAGTTCTACTAAAAAGTGGCTGGAGAGGAGCAGTAGCAGAACTGCTTACCTTTTTGCTCATAATTTGCTTACTTTTCTAGATATCGACTTGATTTCTATTGCATTGAATAGAGAACCGTATTGGCTTTAATAGTTTTGCTTCTTGCAGATAGTGCAGAAAAAATATTTTTCGTCAAAAAAAACCATGGACTACCCCCTTTGCTTTTTTTGAAAAAATGGTGAAAAAATTTTCTTGCACTATCCACTAGAAAAAAATTTCTAATGAAAGCCAATGCAGCTAGCTATCCAACGCAAATAAAATCAAGTCGATATTTGGAAAACTCAGCAAGTTATGAAAAAAAAGTTAACCAGTTCTACCAAAAAGTGGCTGGAAAGAGGCAGTAGCAGAACTGCTTACCTTTTTGCTCATAACTTGCTTACTTTTCTAGATATCGACTTGATTTCTATTGCGTTGAATAGAGAACCGTATTGGCTTTAATAGTTTTGCTTCTTGCAGATAGTGCAGAAAAAATATTTTTCGTCAAAAAAAACCATGGACTACCCCCTTTGCTTTTTTTTGAAAAAATGGTAAAAAAATTTTCTTGCACTATCCACTAGAAAAAAATTTCTAATGAAAGCCAATGCAGCTAGATTTCCAACGCAAAAGAAATCAAGTCGATATTTTGAAAACTCAGCAAGTTATGAAAAAAAAGTTAACCAGTTCTACCAAAAAGTGGCTGGAAAGAGGCAGTAGCAGAACTGCTTACCTTTTTGCTCATAACTTGCTTACTTTTCTAGATATCGACTTGATTTCTATTGCGTTGAATAGAGAACCGTATTGGCTTTAATAGTTTTGCTTCTTGCAGATAGTGCAGAAAAAATATTTTTCGTCAAAAAAAACCATGGACTACCCCCTTTGCTTTTTTTGAAAAAATGGTAAAAAAATTTTCTTGCACTATCCACTAGAAAAAAATTTCTAATGAAAGCCAATACAGCTAGCTATCCAACGCAAATAAAATCTAGTCGATATTTTGAAAACTCAGCAAGTTATGAAAAAAAAGGTAACCAGTTCTACTAAAAAGTGGCTGGAAAGGAGCAGTAGCAGAACTGCTTACCTTTTTGCTCATAATTTGCTTACTTTTCTATATATCGACTTGATTTCTATTGCATTGAATAGAGAACCGTATTGGCTTGAATAGTTTTGCTTCTTGCAGATAGTGCAGAAAAAATATTTTTCGTCAAAAAAAACCATGGACTACCCCCTTTGCTTTTTTTTGAAAAAATGGTAAAAAAATTTTCTTGCACTATCCACTAGAAAAAAATTTCTAATGAAAGCCAATACAGCTAGCTATCCAACGCAAATAAAATCTAGTCGATATTTTGAAAACTCAGCAAGTTATGAAAAAAAAGGTAACCAGTTCTACCAAAAAGTGGCTGGAAAGAGGCAGTAGCAGAACTGCTTACCTTTTTGCTCATAACTTGCTTACTTTTCTATATATCGCCTTGATTTCTATTGCGTTGAATAGAGAACCGTATTGGCTTTAATTCTAGTTTTGCTTCTTGCAGATAGTGCAGAAAAAATATTTTTCGTTAAAAAAAACCATGGACTACCCCCTTTGCTTTTTTTGAAAAAATGGTGAAAAAATTTTCTTGCACTATCCACTAGAAAAAAATTTTTAATGAAAGCCAATACAGCTAGCTATCCAACGCAAAAGAAATCAAGTCGATATTTTGAAAACTCAGCAAGTTATCAAAAAAAAGGTAACCAGTTCTACTAAAAAGTGGCTGGAAAGAGGCAGTAGCAGAACTGCTTACCTTTTTGCTCATAACTTGCTTAATTTTCTAGATATCGACTTGATTTCTATTGCGTTGAATAGAGAACCGTATTGGCTTTAATTCTAGTTTTGCTTCTTGCAGATAGTGCAGAAAAAATATTTTTCGTCAAAAAAACCATGGACTACCCCCTTTGCTTTTTTTTTGAAAAAATGGTAAAAAAATTTTCTTGCACTATCCACTAGAAAAAAATTTCTAATGAAAGCCAATACAGCTAGCTATCCAACGCAAAAGAAATCAAGTCGATATTTTGAAAACTCAGCAAGTTATGAAAAAAAAGGTAACCAGTTCTACTAAAAAGTGGCTGGAAAGGAGCAGTAGCAGAACTGCTTACCTTTTTGCTCATAACTTGCTTACTTTTCTATATATCGCCTTGATTTCTATTGCGTTGAATAGAGAACCGTATTGGCTTTAATTCTAGTTTTGCTTCTTGCAGATAGTGCAGAAAAAATATTTTTCGTTAAAAAAAACCATGGACTACCCCCTTTGCTTTTTTTGAAAAAATGGTGAAAAAATTTTCTTGCACTATCCACTAGAAAAAAATTTTTAATGAAAGCCAATACAGCTAGCTATCCAACGCAAAAGAAATCAAGTCGATATTTTGAAAACTCAGCAAGTTATGAAAAAAAAGGTAACCAGTTCTACTAAAAAGTGGCTGGAAAGAGGCAGTAGCAGAACTGCTTACCTTTTTGCTCATAACTTGCTTACTTTTCTAGATATTGACTTGATTTCTATTGCGTTGAATAGAGAACCGTATTGGCTTTAATTCTAGTTTTGCTTCTTGCAGATAGTGCAGAAAAAATATTTTTCGTCAAAAAAAACCATGGACTACCCCCTTTGCTTTTTTTTTGAAAAAATGGTAAAAAAATTTTCTTGCACTATCCACTAGAAAAAAATTTCTAATGAAAGCCAATACAGCTAGCTATCCAACGCAAAAGAAATCAAGTCGATATTTTGAAAACTCAGCAAGTTATGAAAAAAAAGGTAACCAGTTCTACTAAAAAGTGGCTGGAAAGGAGCAGTAGCAGAACTGCTTACCTTTTTGCTCATAACTTGCTTACTTTTCTAGGTATCGACTTGATTTCTATTGCGTTGAATAGAGAACCGTATTGGCTTTAATTCTAGTTTTGCTTCTTGCAGATAGTGCAGAAAAAATATTTTTCGTCAAAAAAAACCATGGACTACCCCCTTTGCTTTTTTTTGAAAAAATGGTAAAAAAATTTTCTTGCACTATCCACTAGGAAAAAATTTCTAATGAAAGCCAATACAGCTAGCTATCCAACGCAAAAGAAATCAAGTCGATATTTTGAAAACTCAGCAAGTTATGAAAAAAAAGGTAACCAGTTCTACTAAAAAGTGGCTGGAAAGAGGCAGTAGCAGAACTGCTTACCTTTTTGCTCATAACTTGCTTAATTTTCTAGATATCGACTTGATTTCTATTGCGTTGAATAGAGAACCGTATTGGCTTTAATTCTAGTTTTGCTTCTTTGCAGATAGTGCAGAAAAAATATTTTTCGTCAAAAAAAACCATGGACTACCCCCTTTGCTTTTTTTTAAAAAATGGTGAAAAAATTTTCTTACACTATCCACTAAAAAAAAATTTCTAATGAAAGCCAATGCAGCTAGCTATCCAACGCAAAAGAAATCAAGTCGATATTTGGAAAACTCAGCAAGTTATGAAAAAAAAGGTAACCAGTTCTACTAAAAAGTGGCTGGAGAGGAGCAGTAGCAGAACTGCTTACCTTTTTGCTCATAATTTGCTTACTTTTCTAGATATCGACTTGATTTCTATTGCATTGAATAGAGAACCGTATTGGCTTTAATAGTTTTGCTTCTTGCAGATAGTGCAGAAAAAATATTTTTCGTCAAAAAAAACCATGGACTACCCCCTTTGCTTTTTTTGAAAAAATGGTGAAAAAATTTTCTTGCACTATCCACTAGAAAAAAATTTCTAATGAAAGCCAATGCAGCTAGCTATCCAACGCAAATAAAATCAAGTCGATATTTGGAAAACTCAGCAAGTTATGAAAAAAAAGTTAACCAGTTCTACCAAAAAGTGGCTGGAAAGAGGCAGTAGCAGAACTGCTTACCTTTTTGCTCATAACTTGCTTACTTTTCTAGATATCGACTTGATTTCTATTGCGTTGAATAGAGAACCGTATTGGCTTTAATAGTTTTGCTTCTTGCAGATAGTGCAGAAAAAATATTTTTCGTCAAAAAAACCCATGGACTACCCCCTTTGCTTTTTTTTGAAAAAATGGTAAAAAAATTTTCTTGCACTATCCACTAGAAAAAAATTTCTAATGAAAGCCAATGCAGCTAGATTTCCAACGCAAAAGAAATCAAGTCGATATTTTGAAAACTCAGCAAGTTATGAAAAAAAAGTTAACCAGTTCTACCAAAAAGTGGCTGGAAAGAGGCAGTAGCAGAACTGCTTACCTTTTTGCTCATAACTTGCTTACTTTTCTAGATATCGACTTGATTTCTATTGCGTTGAATAGAGAACCGTATTGGCTTTAATAGTTTTGCTTCTTGCAGATAGTGCAGAAAAAATATTTTTCGTCAAAAAAAACCATGGACTACCCCCTTTGCTTTTTTTTGAAAAAATAGTAAAAAAATTTTCTTGCACTATCCACTAGAAAAAAATTTCTAATGAAAGCCAATACAGCTAGCTATCCAACGCAAAAGAAATCAAGTCGATATTTTGAAAACTCAGCAAGTTATGAAAAAAAAGGTAACCAGTTCTACTAAAAAGTGGCTGGAAAGGAGCAGTAGCAGAACTGCTTACTTTTTTGCTCATAACTTGCTTACTTTTCTAGATATCGACTTGATTTCTATTGCATTGAATAGAGAACCGTATTGGCTTTAATAGTTTTGCTTCTTGCAGATAGTGCAGAAAAAATATTTTTCGTTAAAAAAAACCATGGACTACCCCCTTTGCTTTTTTTGAAAAAATGGTAAAAAAATTTTCTAGCACTATCCACTAGAAAAAAATTTCTAATGAAAGCCAATACAGCTAGCTATCCAACGCAAATAAAATCTAGTCGATATTTTGAAAACTCAGCAAGTTATGAAAAAAAAGGTAACCAGTTCTACTAAAAAGTGGCTGGAAAGGAGCAGTAGCAGAACTGCTTACCTTTTTGCTCATAATTTGCTTACTTTTCTATATATCGACTTGATTTCTATTGCATTGAATAGAGAACCGTATTGGCTTGAATAGTTTTGCTTCTTGCAGATAGTGCAGAAAAAATATTTTTCGTCAAAAAAAACCATGGACTACCCCCTTTGCTTTTTTTTGAAAAAATGGTAAAAAAATTTTCTTGCACTATCCACTAGAAAAAAATTTCTAATGAAAGCCAATACAGCTAGCTATCCAACGCAAATAAAATCTAGTCGATATTTTGAAAACTCAGCAAGTTATGAAAAAAAAGGTAACCAGTTCTACCAAAAAGTGGCTGGAAAGAGGCAGTAGCAGAACTGCTTACCTTTTTGCTCATAACTTGCTTACTTTTCTATATATCGCCTTGATTTCTATTGCGTTGAATAGAGAACCGTATTGGCTTTAATTCTAGTTTTGCTTCTTGCAGATAGTGCAGAAAAAATATTTTTCGTTAAAAAAAACCATGGACTACCCCCTTTGCTTTTTTTGAAAAAATGGTGAAAAAATTTTCTTGCACTATCCACTAGAAAAAAATTTTTAATGAAAGCCAATACAGCTAGCTATCCAACGCAAAAGAAATCAAGTCGATATTTTGAAAACTCAGCAAGTTATCAAAAAAAAGGTAACCAGTTCTACTAAAAAGTGGCTGGAAAGAGGCAGTAGCAGAACTGCTTACCTTTTTGCTCATAACTTGCTTAATTTTCTAGATATCGACTTGATTTCTATTGCGTTGAATAGAGAACCGTATTGGCTTTAATTCTAGTTTTGCTTCTTGCAGATAGTGCAGAAAAAATATTTTTCGTCAAAAAAAACCATGGACTACCCCCTTTACTTTTTTTGAAAAAATGGTGAAAAAATTTTCTTGCACTATCCACTAGAAAAAAATTTCTAATGAAAGCCAATGCAGCTAGCTATCCAACGCAAAAAAAATCAAGTCGATATTTTGAAAACTCAGCAAGTTATGAAAAAAAAAGGTAACCAGTTCTACTAAAAATTGGCTGGAAAGGAGCAGTAGCAGAACTGCTTACCTTTTTGCTCATAACTTGCTTACTTTTCTAGATATCGACTTGATTTCTATTGCGTTGAATAGAGAACCGTATTGGCTTTAATAGTTTTGCTTCTTGCAGATAGTGCAGAAAAAATATTTTTCGTTAAAAAAAACCATGGACTACCCCCTTTGCTTTTTTTTGAAAAAATGGTAAAAAAATTTTCTTGCACTATCCACTAGAAAAAAATTTCTAATGAAAGCCAGTACAGCTAGCTATAAACGCAAATAAAATCAAGTCGATATTTGGAAAACTCAGCAAGTTATGAAAAAAAAGGTAACCAGTTCTACTAAAAAGTGGCTGGAAAGGAGCAGTAGCAGAACTGCTTACCTTTTTGCTCATAATTTGCTTACTTTTCTAGATATCGACTTGATTTCTATTGCATTGAATAGAGAACCGTATTGGCTTTAATAGTTTTGCTTCTTGCAGATAGTGCAGAAAAAATATTTTTCGTCAAAAAAAACCATGGACTACCCCCTTTGCTTTTTTTGAAAAAATGGTGAAAAAATTTTCTTGCACTATCCACTAGAAAAAAATTTCTAATGAAAGCCAATACAGCTAGCTATCCAACGCAAAAGAAATCAAGTCGATATTTTGAAAACTCAGCAAGTTATGAAAAAAAAGGTAACCAGTTCTACTAAAAAGTGGCTGGAAAGGAGCAGTAGCAGAACTGCTTACCTTTTTGCTCATAACTTGCTTACTTTTCTAGATATCGACTTGATTTCTATTGCGTTGATTAGAGAACCGTATTGGCTTTAATTCTAGTTTTGCTTCTTGCAGATAGTGCAGAAAAAATATTTTTCGTTAAAAAAAACCATGGACTACCCCCTTTGCTTTTTTTTGAAAAAATGGTAAAAAAATTTTCTTGCACTATCCACTAGAAAAAAATTTCTAATGAAAGCCAATACAGCTAGCTATCAACGCAAATAAAATCAAGTCAATATTTGGAAAACTCAGCAAGTTATGAAAAAAAAGGTAACCAGTTCTACTAAAAAGTGGCTGGAAAGGAGCAGTAGCAGAACTGCTTACCTTTTTGCTCATAATTTGCTTACTTTTCTAGATATCGACTTGATTTCTATTGCATTGAATAGAGAACCGTATTGGCTTTAATAGTTTTGCTTCTTGCAGATAGTGCAGAAAAAATATTTTTCGTCAAAAAAAACCATGGACTACCCCCTTTGCTTTTTTTGAAAAAATGGTGAAAAAATTTTCTTGCACTATCCACTAGAAAAAAATTTCTAATGAAAGCCAATACAGCTAGCTATCCAACGCAAAAGAAATCAAGTCGATATTTTGAAAACTCAGCAAGTTATGAAAAAAAAGGTAACCAGTTCTACTAAAAAGTAGCTGGAAAGGAGCAGTAGCAGAACTGCTTACCTTTTTGTTCATAACTTGCTTACTTTTCTAGATATCGACTTGATTTCTATTGTGTTGAATAGAGAACCGTATTGGCTTTAATTCTAGTTTTGCTTCATGCAGATAGTGCAGAAAAAATATTTTTCGTTAAAAAAAACCATGGACTACCCCCTTTGCTTTTTTTTGAAAAAATGGTAAAAAAATTTTCTTGCACTATCCACTAGAAAAAAATTTCTAATGAAAGCCAATACAGCTAGCTATCCAACGCAAATAAAATCAAGTCGATATTTGGAAAACTCAGCAAGTTATGAAAAAAAAGGTAACCAGTTCTACTAAAAAGTGGCTGGAAAGGAGCAGTAGCAGAACTGCTTACCTTTTTGCTCATAATTTGCTTACTTTTCAAGATATCAACTTGATTTCTATTGCATTGAATAGAGAACCGTATTGGCTTTAATAGTTTTGCTTCTTGCAGATAGTGCAGAAAAAATATTTTTCGTCAAAAAAAACCATGGACTACCCCCTTTACTTTTTTTGAAAAAATGGTGAAAAAATTTTCTTGCACTATCCACTAGAAAAAAATTTCTAATGAAAGCCAATACAGCTAGCTATCCAACGCAAAAGAAATCAAGTCGATATTTTGAAAACTCAGCAAGTTATGAAAAAAAAGGTAACCAGTTCTACTAAAAAGTGGCTGGAAAGAGGCAGTAGCAGAACTGCTTACCTTTTTGCTCATAACTTGCTTACTTTTCTAGATATCGACTTGATTTCTATTGCGTTGAATAGAGAACCGTATTGGCTTTAATTCTAGTTTTGCTTCTTGCAGATAGTGCAGAAAAAATATTTTTCGTTAAAAAAAACCATGGACTACCCCCTTTGCTTTTTTTGAAAAAATGGTGAAAAAATTTTCTTGCACTATCCACTAGAAAAAAATTTCTAATGAAAGCCAATGCAGCTAGCTATCCAACGCAAATAAAATCAAGTCGATATTTTGAAAACTCAGCAAGTTATGAAAAAAAGGTAACCAGTTCTACTAAAAAGTGGCTGGAAAGAGGCAGTAGCAGAACTGCTTACCTTTTTGCTCATAACTTGCTTACTTTTCTAGATATCGACTTGATTTCTATTGCGTTGAATAGAGAACCGTATTGGCTTTAATTCTAGTTTTGCTTCTTGCAGATAGTGCAGAAAAAATATTTTTCGTTAAAAAAAACCATGGACTACCCCCTTTGCTTTTTTTGAAAAAATGGTGAAAAAATTTTCTTGCACTATCCACTAGAAAAAAATTTCTAATGAAAGCCAATGCAGCTAGCTATCCAACGCAAAAGAAATCAAGTCGATATTTTGAAAACTCAGCAAGTTATGAAAAAAAAGGTAACCAGTGCTACTAAAAAGTGGCTGGAAAGAGGCAGTAGCAGAACTGCTTACCTTTTTGCTCATAACTTGCTTACTTTTCTAGGTATCGACTTGATTTCTATTGCGTTGAATAGAGAACCGTATTGGCTTTAATTCTAGTTTTGCTTCTTGCAGATAGTGCAGAAAAAATATTTTTCGTTAAAAAAAACCATGGACTACCCCCTTTGCTTTTTTTGAAAAAATGGTGAAAAAATTTTCTTGCACTATCCACTAGAAAAAAATTTCTAATGAAAGCCAATGCAGCTAGCTATCCAACGCAAAAGAAATCAAGTCGATATTTTGAAAACTCAGCAAGTTATGAAAAAAAAGGTAACCAGTTCTACTAAAAAGTGGCTGGAAAGAGGCAGTAGCAGAACTGCTTACCTTTTTGCTCATAACTTGCTTACTTTTATAGATATCGACTTGATTTCTATTGCGTTGAATAGAGAACCGTATTGGCCTTAATTCTAGTTTTGCTTCTTGCAGATAGTGCAGAAAAAATATTTTTCGTCAAAAAAAACCATGGACTGCCCCCTTTGATTTTTTTTGAAAAAATGGTAAAAAAATTTTCTTGCACTATCCACTAGAAAAAAATTTCTAATGAAAGCCAATGCAGCTAGCTATCCAACGCAAAAGAAATCAAGTCGATATTTTGAAAACTCAGCAAGTTATGAAAAAAAAGGTAACCAGTTCTACTAAAAAGTGGCTGGAAAGGAGCAGTAGCAGAACTGCTTACCTTTTAGCTCATAACTTGCTTACTTTTCTAGGTATCGACTTGATTTCTATTGCGTTGAATAGAGAACCGTATTGGCTTTAATTCTAGTTTTGCTTCTTGCAGATAGTGCAGAAAAAATATTTTTCGTCAAAAAAAACCATGGACTACCCCCTTTGCTTTTTTTGAAAAAATGGTGAAAAAATTTTCTTACACTATCCACTAGAAAAAAATTTCTAATGAAAGCCAATGCAGCTAGCTATCCAACGCAAAAGAAATCAAGTCGATATTTTGAAAACTCAGCAAGTTATGAAAAAAAAGGTAACCAGTTCTACTAAAAAGTGGCTGGAAAGAGGCAGTAGCAGAACTGCTTACCTTTTTGCTCATAACTTGCTTACTTTTATAGATATCGACTTGATTTCTATTGCGTTGAATAGAGAACCGTATTGGCCTTAATTCTAGTTTTGCTTCATGCAGATAGTGCAGAAAAAATATTTTTCGTCAAAAAAAACCATGGACTACCCCCTTTGCTTTTTTTGAAAAAATGATGAAAAAATTTTCTTGCACTATCCACTAGAAAAAAAATTTCTAATGAAAGCCAATGCAGCTAGCTATCCAACGCAAAAGAAATCAAGTCGATATTTTGAAAACTCAGCAAGTAATGAAAAAAAAGGTAACCAGTTCTACTAAAAGGTGGCTGGAAAGAGGCAGTAGCAGAACTGCTTACCTTTTTGCTCATAACTTGCTTACTTTTATAGATATCGACTTGATTTCTATTGCGTTGAATAGAGAACCGTATTGGCTTTAATTCTAGTTTTGCTTCTTGCAGATAGTGCAGAAAAAATATTTTTCGTTAAAAAAAACCATGGACTACCCCCTTTGCTTTTTTTGAAAAAATGGTGAAAAAATTTTCTTGCACTATCCACTAGAAAAAAATTTCTAATGAAAGCCAATGCAGCTAGCTATCCAACGCAAAAGAAATCAAGTCGATATTTTGAAAACTCAGCAAGTTATGAAAAAAAAGGTAACCAGTTCTACTAAAAAGTGGCTGGAAAGAGGCAGTAGCAGAACTGCTTACCTTTTTGCTCATAACTTGCTTACTTTTATAGATATCGACTTGATTTCTATTGCGTTGAATAGAGAACCGTATTGGCCTTAATTCTAGTTTTGCTTCTTGCAGATAGTGCAGAAAAAATATTTTTCGTCAAAAAAAACCATGGACTGCCCCCTTTGATTTTTTTTGAAAAAATGGTAAAAAAATTTTCTTGCACTATCCACTAGAAAAAAATTTCTAATGAAAGCCAATGCAGCTAGCTATCCAACGCAAAAGAAATCAAGTCGATATTTTGAAAACTCAGCAAGTTATGAAAAAAAAGGTAACCAGTTCTACTAAAAAGTGGCTGGAAAGAGGCAGTAGCAGAACTGCTTACCTTTTTGCTCATAACTTGCTTACTTTTATAGATATCGACTTGATTTCTATTGCGTTGAATAGAGAACCGTATTGGCTTTAATTCTAGTTTTGCTTCTTGCAGATAGTGCAGAAAAAATATTTTTCGTCAAAAAAAACCATGGACTACCCCCTTTGCTTTTTTTGAAAAAATGGTGAAAAAATTTTCTTGCACTATCCACTAGAAAAAAATTTCTAATGAAAGCCAATGCAGCTAGCTATCCAACGCAAAAGAAATCAAGTCGATATTTTGAAAACTCAGCAAGTAATGAAAAAAAAGGTAACCAGTTCTACTAAAAGGTGGCTGGAAAGAGGCAGTAGCAGAACTGCTTACCTTTTTGCTCATAACTTGCTTACTTTTCTAGATATCGACTTGATTTCTATTGCGTTGAATAGAGAACCGTATTGGCTTTAATTCTAGTTTTGCTTCTTGCAGATAGTGCAGAAAAAATATTTTTCGTTAAAAAAAACCATGGACTACCCCCTTTGCTTTTTTTTGAAAAAATGGTGAAAAAATTTTCCTGCACTATCCACTAGAAAAAAACTTCTAATGAAAGCCAATGCAGCTAGCTATCCAACGCAAAAGAAATCAAGTCGATATTTTGAAAACTCAGCAAGTTATAAAAAAAAAGGTAACCAGTTCTACTAAAAAGTGGCTGGAAAGAGGCAGTAGCAGAACTGCTTACCTTTTTGCTCATAACTTGCTTACTTTTCTAGATATCGACTTGATTTCTATTGCGTTGAATAGAGAACCGTATTGGCTTTAATAGTTTTGCTTCTTGCAGATAGTGCAGAAAAAATATTTTTCGTCAAAAAAAACCATGGACTACCCCCTTTGCTTTTTTTGAAAAAATGGTGAAAAAATTTTCTTGCACTATCCACTAGAAAAAAAATTTCTAATGAAAGCCAATGCAGCTAGCTATCCAACGCAAAAGAAATCAAGTCGATATTTTGAAAACTCAGCAAGTAATGAAAAAAAAGGTAACCAGTTCTACTAAAAGGTGGCTGGAAAGAGGCAGTAGCAGAACTGCTTACCTTTTTGCTCATAACTTGCTTACTTTTCTAGATATCGACTTGATTTCTATTGCGTTGAATAGAGAACCGTATTGGCTTTAATTCTAGTTTTGCTTCTTGCAGATAGTGCAGAAAAAATATTTTTCGTCAAAAAAAACCATGGACTACCCCCTTTGCTTTTTTTGAAAAAATGGTGAAAAAATTTTCTTACACTATCCACTAGAAAAAAATTTCTAATGAAAGCCAATGCAGCTAGCTATCCAACGCAAAAGAAATCAAGTCGATATTTTGAAAACTCAGCAAGTTATGAAAAAAAAGGTAACCAGTTCTACTAAAAAGTGGCTGGAAAGAGGCAGTAGCAGAACTGCTTACCTTTTTGCTCATAACTTGCTTACTTTTATAGATATCGACTTGATTTCTATTGCGTTGAATAGAGAACCGTATTGGCCTTAATTCTAGTTTTGCTTCATGCAGATAGTGCAGAAAAAATATTTTTCGTCAAAAAAAACCATGGACTACCCCCTTTGCTTTTTTTGAAAAAATGATGAAAAAATTTTCTTGCACTATCCACTAGAAAAAAAATTTCTAATGAAAGCCAATGCAGCTAGCTATCCAACGCAAAAGAAATCAAGTCGATATTTTGAAAACTCAGCAAGTAATGAAAAAAAAGGTAACCAGTTCTACTAAAAGGTGGCTGGAAAGAGGCAGTAGCAGAACTGCTTACCTTTTTGCTCATAACTTGCTTACTTTTATAGATATCGACTTGATTTCTATTGCGTTGAATAGAGAACCGTATTGGCTTTAATTCTAGTTTTGCTTCTTGCAGATAGTGCAGAAAAAATATTTTTCGTTAAAAAAAACCATGGACTACCCCCTTTGCTTTTTTTGAAAAAATGGTGAAAAAATTTTCTTGCACTATCCACTAGAAAAAAATTTCTAATGAAAGCCAATGCAGCTAGCTATCCAACGCAAAAGAAATCAAGTCGATATTTTGAAAACTCAGCAAGTTATGAAAAAAAAGGTAACCAGTTCTACTAAAAAGTGGCTGGAAAGAGGCAGTAGCAGAACTGCTTACCTTTTTGCTCATAACTTGCTTACTTTTATAGATATCGACTTGATTTCTATTGCGTTGAATAGAGAACCGTATTGGCCTTAATTCTAGTTTTGCTTCTTGCAGATAGTGCAGAAAAAATATTTTTCGTCAAAAAAAACCATGGACTGCCCCCTTTGATTTTTTTTGAAAAAATGGTAAAAAAATTTTCTTGCACTATCCACTAGAAAAAAATTTCTAATGAAAGCCAATGCAGCTAGCTATCCAACGCAAAAGAAATCAAGTCGATATTTTGAAAACTCAGCAAGTTATGAAAAAAAAGGTAACCAGTTCTACTAAAAAGTGGCTGGAAAGAGGCAGTAGCAGAACTGCTTACCTTTTTGCTCATAACTTGCTTACTTTTATAGATATCGACTTGATTTCTATTGCGTTGAATAGAGAACCGTATTGGCTTTAATTCTAGTTTTGCTTCTTGCAGATAGTGCAGAAAAAATATTTTTCGTCAAAAAAAACCATGGACTACCCCCTTTGCTTTTTTTGAAAAAATGGTGAAAAAATTTTCTTGCACTATCCACTAGAAAAAAATTTCTAATGAAAGCCAATGCAGCTAGCTATCCAACGCAAAAGAAATCAAGTCGATATTTTGAAAACTCAGCAAGTAATGAAAAAAAAGGTAACCAGTTCTACTAAAAGGTGGCTGGAAAGAGGCAGTAGCAGAACTGCTTACCTTTTTGCTCATAACTTGCTTACTTTTCTAGATATCGACTTGATTTCTATTGCGTTGAATAGAGAACCGTATTGGCTTTAATTCTAGTTTTGCTTCTTGCAGATAGTGCAGAAAAAATAGTTTTCGTTAAAAAAAACCATGGACTACCCCCTTTGCTTTTTTTTGAAAAAATGGTGAAAAAATTTTCCTGCACTATCCACTAGAAAAAAACTTCTAATGAAAGCCAATGCAGCTAGCTATCCAACGCAAAAGAAATCAAGTCGATATTTTGAAAACTCAGCAAGTTATAAAAAAAAAGGTAACCAGTTCTACTAAAAAGTGGCTGGAAAGAGGCAGTAGCAGAACTGCTTACCTTTTTGCTCATAACTTGCTTACTTTTCTAGATATCGACTTGATTTCTATTGCGTTGAATAGAGAACCGTATTGGCTTTAATAGTTTTGCTTCTTGCAGATAGTGCAGAAAAAATATTTTTCGTCAAAAAAAACCATGGACTACCCCCTTTGCTTTTTTTGAAAAAATGGTGAAAAAATTTTCTTGCACTATCCACTAGAAAAAAAATTTCTAATGAAAGCCAATGCAGCTAGCTATCCAACGCAAAAGAAATCAAGTCGATATTTTGAAAACTCAGCAAGTAATGAAAAAAAAAGGTAACCAGTTCTACTAAAAGGTGGCTGGAAAGAGGCAGTAGCAGAACTGCTTACCTTTTTGCTCATAACTTGCTTACTTTTCTAGATATCGACTTGATTTCTATTGCGTTGAATAGAGAACCGTATTGGCTTTAATTCTAGTTTTGCTTCTTGCAGATAGTGCAGAAAAAATATTTTTCGTTAAAAAAAACCATGGACTACCCCCTTTGCTTTTTTTTGAAAAAATGGTGAAAAAATTTTCCTGCACTATCCACTAGAAAAAAACTTCTAATGAAAGCCAATGCAGCTAGCTATCCAACGCAAAAGAAATCAAGTCGATATTTTGAAAACTCAGCAAGTTATAAAAAAAAAGGTAACCAGTTCTACTAAAAAGTGGCTGGAAAGAGGCAGTAGCAGAACTGCTTACCTTTTTGCTCATAACTTGCTTACTTTTCTAGATATCGACTTGATTTCTATTGCGTTGAATAGAGAACCGTATTGGCTTTAATTCTAGTTTTGCTTCTTGCAGATAGTGCAGAAAAAATATTTTTCGTCAAAAAAAACCATGGACTACCCCCTTTGCTTTTTTTGAAAAAATGGTGAAAAAATTTTCTTACACTATCCACTAGAAAAAAATTTCTAATGAAAGCCAATGCAGCTAGCTATCCAACGCAAAAGAAATCAAGTCGATATTTTGAAAACTCAGCAAGTTATGAAAAAAAAGGTAACCAGTTCTACTAAAAAGTGGCTGGAAAGAGGCAGTAGCAGAACTGCTTACCTTTTTGCTCATAACTTGCTTACTTTTATAGATATCGACTTGATTTCTATTGCGTTGAATAGAGAACCGTATTGGCCTTAATTCTAGTTTTGCTTCATGCAGATAGTGCAGAAAAAATATTTTTCGTCAAAAAAAACCATGGACTACCCCCTTTGCTTTTTTTGAAAAAATGGTGAAAAAATTTTCTTGCACTATCCACTAGAAAAAAATTTCTAATGAAAGCCAATGCAGCTAGCTATCCAACGCAAAAGAAATCAAGTCGATATTTTGAAAACTCAGCAAGTTATGAAAAAAAAGGTAACCAGTTCTACTAAAAAGAAAAAATATTTTTCGTCAAAAAAAACCATGGACTACCCCCTTTGCTTTTTTTGAAAAAATGGTGAAAAAATTTTCTTGCACTATCCACTAGAAAAAAATTTCTAATGAAAGCCAATGCAGCTAGCTATCCAACGCAAAAGAAATCAAGTCGATATTTTGAAAACTCAGCAAGTTATGAAAAAAAAGGTAACCAGTTCTACTAAAAAGAAAAAATATTTTTCGTCAAAAAAAACCATGGACTACCCCCTTTGCTTTTTTTGAAAAAATGGTGAAAAAATTTTCTTGCACTATCCACTAGAAAAAAATTTCTAATGAAAGCCAATGCAGCTAGCTATCCAACGCAAAAGAAATCAAGTCGATATTTTGAAAACTCAGCAAGTTATGAAAAAAAAGGTAACCAGTTCTACTAAAAAGTGGCTGGAAAGAGGCAGTAGCAGAACTGCTTACCTTTTTGCTCATAACTTGCTTACTTTTCTAGATATCGACTTGATTTCTATTGCGTTGAATAGAGAACCGTATTGGCTTTAATTCTAGTTTTGCTTTTTGCAGATAGTGCAGAAAAAATATTTTTCGTTAAAAAAAACCATGGACTACCCCCTTTGCTTTTTTTTGAAAAAATGGTGAAAAAATTTTCTTACACTATCCACTAGAAAAAAACTTCTAATGAAAGCCAATGCAGCTAGCTATCCAACGCAAAAGAAATCAAGTCGATATTTTGAAAACTCAGCAAGTTATGAAAAAAAAGGTAACCAGTTCTACTAAAAAGTGGCTGGAAAGAGGCAGTAGCAGAACTGCTTACCTTTTTGCTCATAACTTGCTTACTTTTCTAGATATCGACTTGATTTCTATTGCGTTGAATAGAGAACCGTATTGGCTTTAATTCTAGTTTTGCTTTTTGCAGATAGTGCAGAAAAAATATTTTTCGTTAAAAAAAACCATGGACTACCCCCTTTGCTTTTTTTGAAAAAATGGTGAAAAAATTTTCTTGCACTATCCACTAGAAAAAAATTTCTAATGAAAGCCAATGCAGCTAGCTATCCAACGCAAAAGAAATCAAGTCGATATTTTGAAAACTCAGCAAGTTATGAAAAAAAAGGTAACCAGTTCTACTAAAAAGAAAAAATATTTTTCGTCAAAAAAAACCATGGACTACCCCCTTTGCTTTTTTTGAAAAAATGGTGAAAAAATTTTCTTGCACTATCCACTAGAAAAAAATTTCTAATGAAAGCCAATGCAGCTAGCTATCCAACGCAAAAGAAATCAAGTCGATATTTTGAAAACTCAGCAAGTTATGAAAAAAAAGGTAACCAGTTCTACTAAAAAGAAAAAATATTTTTCGTCAAAAAAAACCATGGACTACCCCCTTTGCTTTTTTTGAAAAAATGGTGAAAAAATTTTCTTGCACTATCCACTAGAAAAAAATTTCTAATGAAAGCCAATGCAGCTAGCTATCCAACGCAAAAGAAATCAAGTCGATATTTTGAAAACTCAGCAAGTTATGAAAAAAAAAGGTAACCAGTTCTACTAAAAAGTGGCTGGAAAGGAGCAGTAGCAGAACTGCTTACCTTTTTGCTCATAACTTGCTTACTTTTCTAGATATCGACTTGATTTCTATTGCGTTGAATAGAGAACCGTATTGGCTTTAATTCTAATTTTGCTTCTTGCAGATAGTGCAGAAAAAATATTTTTCGTTAAAAAAAACCATGGACTACCCCCTTTGCTTTTTTTGAAAAAATGGTGAAAAAATTTTCTTGCACTATCCACTAGAAAAAAATTTCTAATGAAAGACAATGCAGCTAGCTATCCAACGCAAAAGAAATCAAGTCGATATTTTGAAAACTCAGCAAGTTATGAAAAAAAAGGTAACCAGTTCTACTAAAAAGTGACTGGAAAGAGGCAGTAGCAGAACTGCTTACCTTTTTGCTCATAACTTGCTTACTTTTCTAGATATCGACTTGATTTCTATTGCGTTGAATAGAGAACCGTATTGGCTTTAATTCTAGTTTTGCTTTTTGCAGATAGTGCAGAAAAAATATTTTTCGTTAAAAAAAACCATGGACTACCCCCTTTGCTTTTTTTTGAAAAAATGGTGAAAAAATTTTCTTGCACTATCCACTAGAAAAAAACTTCTAATGAAAGCCAATGCAGCTAGCTATCCAACGCAAAAGAAATCAAGTCGATATTTTGAAAACTCAGCAAGTTATGAAAAAAAAGGTAACCAGTTCTACTAAAAAGTGGCTGGAAAGAGGCAGTAGCAGAACTGCTTACCTTTTTGCTCATAACTTGCTTACTTTTCTAGATATCGACTTGATTTCTATTGCGTTGAATAGAGAACCATATTGGCTTTAATTCTAGTTTTGCTTCTTGCAGATAGTGCAGAAAAAATATTTTTCGTTAAAAAAAACCATGGACTACCCCCTTTGCTTTTTTTGAAAAAATGGTGAAAAAATTTTCTTGCACTATCCACTAGAAAAAAATTTCTAATGAAAGCCAATGCAGCTAGCTATCCAACGCAAAAGAAATCAAGTCGATATTTTGAAAACTCAGCAAGTTATGAAAAAAAAGGTAACCAGTTCTACTAAAAAGTGGCTGGAAAGGAGCAGTAGCAGAACTGCTTACCTTTTTGCTCATAACTTGCTTACTTTTCTAGATATCGACTTGATTTCTATTGCGTTGAATAGAGAACCGTATTGGCTTTAATTCTAATTTTGCTTCTTGCAGATAGTGCAGAAAAAATATTTTTCGTTAAAAAAAACCATGGACTACCCCCTTTGCTTTTTTTGAAAAAATGGTGAAAAAATTTTCTTGCACTATCCACTAGAAAAAAATTTCTAATGAAAGCCAATGCAGCTAGCTATCCAACGCAAAAGAAATCAAGTCGATATTTTGAAAACTCAGCAAGTTATGAAAAAAAAGGTAACCAGTTCTACTAAAAAGTGGCTGGAAAGGAGCAGTAGCAGAACTGCTTACCTTTTTGCTCATAACTTGCTTACTTTTCTAGATATCGACTTGATTTCTATTGCGTTGAATAGAGAACCGTATTGGCTTTAATTCTAGTTTTGCTTCTTGCAGATAGTGCAGAAAAAATATTTTTCGTTAAAAAAAACCATGGACTACCCCCTTTGCTTTTTTTGAAAAAATGGTGAAAAAATTTTCTTGCACTATCCACTAGAAAAAAAATTCTAATGAAAGCCAATGCAGCTAGCTATCCAACGCAAATAAAATCAAGTCGATATTTTGAAAACTCAGCAAGTTATGAAAAAAAAGGTAACCAGTTCTACTAAAAAGTGGCTGGAAAGAGGCAGTAGCAGAACTGCTTACCTTTTTGCTCATAACTTGCTTACTTTTCTAGATATCGACTTGATTTCTATTGCGTTGAATAGAGAACCATATTGGCTTTAATTCTAGTTTTGCTTCTTGCAGATAGTGCAGAAAAAATATTTTTCGTTAAAAAAAACCATGGACTACCCCCTTTGCTTTTTTTGAAAAAATGGTGAAAAAATTTTCTTGCACTACCCACTAGAAAAAAATTTCTAATGAAAGCCAATGCAGCTAGCTATCCAACGCAAAAGAAATCAAGTCGATATTTTGAAAACTCAGCAAGTTATGAAAAAAAAGGTAACCAGTTCTACTAAAAAGTGGCTGGAAAGGAGCAGTAGCAGAACTGCTTACCTTTTTGCTCATAACTTGCTTACTTTTCTAGATATCGACTTGATTTCTATTGCGTTGAATAGAGAACCGTATTGGCTTTAATTCTAATTTTGCTTCTTGCAGATAGTGCAGAAAAAATATTTTTCGTTAAAAAAAACCATGGACTACCCCCTTTGCTTTTTTTGAAAAAATGGTGAAAAAATTTTCTTGCACTATCCACTAGAAAAAAATTTCTAATGAAAGCCAATGCAGCTAGCTATCCAACGCAAAAGAAATCAAGTCGATATTTTGAAAACTCAGCAAGTTATGAAAAAAAAGGTAACCAGTTCTACTAAAAAGTGGCTGGAAAGGAGCAGTAGCAGAACTGCTTACCTTTTTGCTCATAACTTGCTTACTTTTCTAGATATCGACTTGATTTCTATTTCGTTGAATAGAGAACCGTATTGGCTTTAATTCTAGTTTTGCTTCTTGCAGATAGTGCAGAAAAAATATTTTTCGTTAAAAAAAACCATGGACTACCCCCTTTGCTTTTTTTGAAAAAATGGTGAAAAAATTTTCTTGCACTATCCACTAGAAAAAAATTTCTAATGAAAGCCAATGCAGCTAGCTATCCAACGCAAATAAAATCAAGTCGATATTTTGAAAACTCAGCAAGTTATGAAAAAAAAGGTAACCAGTTCTACTAAAAAGTGGCTGGAAAGAGGCAGTAGCAGAACTGCTTACCTTTTTGCTCATAACTTGCTTACTTTTCTAGATATCGACTTGATTTCTATTGCGTTGAATAGAGAACCGTATTGGCTTTAATTCTAGTTTTGCTTCTTGCAGATAGTGCAGAAAAAATATTTTTCGTCAAAAAAAACCATGGACTACCCCCTTTGCTTTTTTTTGAAAAAATGGTAAAAAAATTTTCTTGCACTATCCACTAGAAAAAAATTTCTAATGAAAGCCAATGCAGCTAGCTATCCAACGCAAATAAAATCAAGTCGATATTTTGAAAACTCAGCAAGTTATGAAAAAAAAGGTAACCAGTTCTACTAAAAAGTGGCTGGAAAGGAGCAGTAGCAGAACTGCTTACCTTTTTGCTCATAACTTGCTTACTTTTCTAGATATCGACTTGATTTCTATTGCGTTGAATAGAGAACCGTATTGGCTTTAATTCTAGTTTTGCTTCTTGCAGATAGTGCAGAAAAAATATTTTTCGTTAAAAAAAACCATGGACTACCCCCTTTGCTTTTTTTGAAAAAATGGTGAAAAAATTTTCTTGCACTATCCACTAGAAAAAAATTTCTAATGAAAGCCAATGCAGCTAGCTATCCAACGCAAAAGAAATCAAGTCGATATTTTGAAAACTCAGCAAGTTATGAAAAAAAAGGTAACCAGTTCTACTAAAAAGTGGCTGGAAAGAGGCAGTAGCAGAACTGCTTACCTTTTTGCTCATAACTTGCTTACTTTTCTAGGTATCGACTTGATTTCTATTGCGTTGAATAGAGAACCGTATTGGCTTTAATTCTAGTTTTGCTTCTTGCAGATAGTGCAGAAAAAATATTTTTCGTCAAAAAAAACCATGGACTACCCCCTTTGCTTTTTTTTGAAAAAATGGTAAAAAAATTTTCTTGCACTATCCACTAGAAAAAAATTTCTAATGAAAGCCAATGCAGCTAGCTATCCAACGCAAAAGAAATCAAGTCGATATTTTGAAAACTCAGCAAGTTATGAAAAAAAAGGTAACCAGTTCTACTAAAAAGTGGCTGGAAAGGAGCAGTAGCAGAACTGCTTACCTTTTTGCTCATAACTTGCTTACTTTTCTAGGTATCGACTTGATTTCTATTGCGTTGAATAGAGAACCGTATTGGCTTTAATTCTAGTTTTGCTTCTTGCAGATAGTGCAGAAAAAATATTTTTCGTCAAAAAAAACCATGGACTACCCCCTTTGCTTTTTTTGAAAAAATGGTGAAAAAATTTTCTTACACTATCCACTAGAAAAAAATTTCTAATGAAAGCCAATGCAGCTAGCTATCCAACGCAAAAGAAATCAAGTCGATATTTTGAAAACTCAGCAAGTTATGAAAAAAAAGGTAACCAGTTCTACTAAAAAGTGGCTGGAAAGAGGCAGTAGCAGAACTGCTTACCTTTTTGCTCATAACTTGCTTACTTTTATAGATATCGACTTGATTTCTATTGCGTTGAATAGAGAACCGTATTGGCCTTAATTCTAGTTTTGCTTCATGCAGATAGTGCAGAAAAAATATTTTTCGTCAAAAAAAACCATGGACTACCCCCTTTGCTTTTTTTGAAAAAATGGTGAAAAAATTTTCTTGCACTATCCACTAGAAAAAAATTTCTAATGAAAGCCAATGCAGCTAGCTATCCAACGCAAAAGAAATCAAGTCGATATTTTGAAAACTCAGCAAGTTATGAAAAAAAAGGTAACCAGTTCTACTAAAAAGTGACTGGAAAGAGGCAGTAGCAGAACTGCTTACCTTTTTGCTCATAACTTGCTTACTTTTCTAGATATCGACTTGATTTCTATTGCGTTGAATAGAGAACCGTATTGGCTTTAATAGTTTTGCTTCTTGCAGATAGTGCAGAAAAAATATTTTTCGTCAAAAAAAACCATGGACTACCCCCTTTGCTTTTTTTGAAAAAATGGTGAAAAAATTTTCTTGCACTATCCACTAGAAAAAAAATTTCTAATGAAAGCCAATACAGCTAGCTATCCAACGCAAAAGAAATCAAGTCGATATTTTGAAAACTCAGCAAGTAATGAAAAAAAAGGTAACCAGTTCTACTAAAAAGTGGCTGGAAAGAGGCAGTAGCAGAACTGCTTACCTTTTTGCTCATAACTTGCTTACTTTTCTAGATATCGACTTGATTTCTATTGCGTTGAATAGAGAACCGTATTGGCTTTAATTCTAGTTTTGCTTCTTGCAGATAGTGCAGAAAAAATATTTTTCGTCAAAAAAAACCATGGACTACCCCCTTTGCTTTTTTTGAAAAAATGGTGAAAAAATTTTCTTACACTATCCACTAAAAAAAAATTTCTAATGAAAGCCAATGCAGCTAGCTATCCAACGCAAAAGAAATCAAGTCGATATTTTGAAAACTCAGCAAGTTATGAAAAAAAAGGTAACCAGTTCTACTAAAAAGTGGCTGGAAAGAGGCAGTAGCAGAACTGCTTACCTTTTTGCTCATAACTTGCTTACTTTTATAGATATCGACTTGATTTCTATTGCGTTGAATAGAGAACCGTATTGGCCTTAATTCTAGTTTTGCTTCATGCAGATAGTGCAGAAAAAATATTTTTCGTCAAAAAAAACCATGGACTACCCCCTTTGCTTTTTTTGAAAAAATGGTGAAAAAATTTTCTTGCACTATCCACTAGAAAAAAATTTCTAATGAAAGCCAATGCAGCTAGCTATCCAAAGCAAAAGAAATCAAGTCGATATTTTGAAAACTCAGCAAGTTATGAAAAAAAAGGTAACCAGTTCTACTAAAAAGTGACTGGAAAGGAGCAGTAGCAGAACTGCTTACCTTTTTGCTCATAACTTGCTTACTTTTCTAGATATCGACTTGATTTCTATTGCGTTGAATAGAGAACCGTATTGGCTTTAATTCTAGTTTTGCTTCTTGCAGATAGTGCAGAAAAAATATTTTTCGTTAAAAAAAACCATGGACTACCCCCTTTGCTTTTTTTGAAAAAATGGTGAAAAAATTTTCTTGCACTATCCACTAGAAAAAAATTTCTAATGAAAGCCAATGCAGCTAGCTATCCAACGCAAAAGAAATCAAGTCGATATTTTGAAAACTCAGCAAGTTATGAAAAAAAAGGTAACCAGTTCTACTAAAAAGTGACTGGAAAGAGGCAGTAGCAGAACTGCTTACTTTTTTGCTCATAACTTGCTTACTTTTCTAGATATCGACTTGATTTCTATTGCGTTGAATAGAGAACCGTATTGGCTTTAATTCTAGTTTTGCTTCTTGCAGATAGTGCAGAAAAAATATTTTTCGTCAAAAAAAAACATGGACTACCTACTTTGCTTTTTTTTAAAAAATGGTGAAAAAATTTTCTTGCACTATCCACTAGAAAAAAATTTCTAATGAAAGCCAATGCAGCTAGCTATCCAACGCAAAAGAAATCAAGTCGATATTTTGAAAACTCAGCAAGTTATGAAAAAAAAGGTAACCAGTTCTACTAAAAAGTGGCTGGAAAGGAGCAGTAGCAGAACTGCTTACCTGTTTGCTCATAACTTGCTTACTTTTCTAGATATGGACTTGATTTCTATTGCGTTGAATAGAGAACCGTATTGGCTTTAATTCTAGTTTTGCTTCTTGCAGATAGTGCAGAAAAAATATTTTTCGTCAAAAAAAACCATGGACTACCCCCTTTGCTTTTTTTGAAAAAATGGTGAAAAAATTTTCTTACACTATCCACTAGAAAAAAATTTCTAATGAAAGCCAATGCAGCTAGCTATCCAACGCAAAAGAAATCAAGTCGATATTTTGAAAACTCAGCAAGTTATGAAAAAAAAGGTAACCAGTTCTACTAAAAAGTGGCTGGAAAGAGGCAGTAGCAGAACTGCTTACCTGTTTGCTCATAACTTGCTTACTTTTCTAGATATGGACTTGATTTCTATTGCGTTGAATAGAGAACCGTATTGGCTTTAATTCTAGTTTTGCTTCTTGCAGATAGTGCAGAAAAAATATTTTTCGTCAAAAAAAACCATGGACTACCCCCTTTGCTTTTTTTGAAAAAATGGTGAAAAAATTTTCTTGCACTATCCACTAGAAAAAAATTTCTAATGAAAGCCAATGCAGCTAGCTATCCAACGCAAAAGAAATCAAGTCGATATTTTGAAAACTCAGCAAGTTATGAAAAAAAAGGTAACCAGTTCTACTAAAAAGTGGCTGGAAAGAGGCAGTAGCAGAACTGCTTACCTTTTTGCTCATAACTTGCTTACTTTTCTAGATATCGACTTGATTTCTATTGCGTTGAATAGAGAACCATATTGGCTTTAATTCTAGTTTTGCTTCTTGCAGATAGTGCAGAAAAAATATTTTTCGTTAAAAAAAACCATGGACTACCCCCTTTGCTTTTTTTGAAAAAATGGTGAAAAAATTTTCTTGCACTATCCACTAGAAAAAAATTTCTAATGAAAGCCAATGCAGCTAGCTATCCAACGCAAAAGAAATCAAGTCGATATTTTGAAAACTCAGCAAGTTATGAAAAAAAAGGTAACCAGTTCTACTAAAAAGTGGCTGGAAAGGAGCAGTAGCAGAACTGCTTACCTGTTTGCTCATAACTTGCTTACTTTTCTAGATATGGACTTGATTTCTATTGCGTTGAATAGAGAACCGTATTGGCTTTAATTCTAGTTTTGCTTCTTGCAGATAGTGCAGAAAAAATATTTTTCGTCAAAAAAAACCATGGACTACCCCCTTTGCTTTTTTTGAAAAAATGGTGAAAAAATTTTCTTACACTATCCACTAGAAAAAAATTTCTAATGAAAGCCAATGCAGCTAGCTATCCAACGCAAAAGAAATCAAGTCGATATTTTGAAAACTCAGCAAGTTATGAAAAAAAAGGTAACCAGTTCTACTAAAAAGTGGCTGGAAAGAGGCAGTAGCAGAACTGCTTACCTTTTTGCTCATAACTTGCTTACTTTTATAGATATCGACTTGATTTCTATTGCGTTGAATAGAGAACCGTATTGGCTTTAATTCTAGTTTTGCTTTTTGCAGATAGTGCAGAAAAAATATTTTTCGTTAAAAAAAACCATGGACTACCCCCTTTGCTTTTTTTTGAAAAAATGGTGAAAAAATTTTCTTGCACTATCCACTAGAAAAAAATTTCTAATGAAAGCCAATGCAGCTAGCTATCCAACGCAAAAGAAATCAAGTCGATATTTTGAAAACTCAGCAAGTTATGAAAAAAAAGGTAACCAGTTCTACTAAAAAGTGGCTGGAAAGGAGCAGTAGCAGAACTGCTTACCTGTTTGCTCATAACTTGCTTACTTTTCTAGATATGGACTTGATTTCTATTGCGTTGAATAGAGAACCGTATTGGCTTTAATTCTAGTTTTGCTTCTTGCAGATAGTGCAGAAAAAATATTTTTCGTCAAAAAAAACCATGGACTACCCCCTTTGCTTTTTTTGAAAAAATGGTGAAAAAATTTTCTTACACTATCCACTAGAAAAAAATTTCTAATGAAAGCCAATGCAGCTAGCTATCCAACGCAAAAGAAATCAAGTCGATATTTTGAAAACTCAGCAAGTTATGAAAAAAAAGGTAACCAGTTCTACTAAAAAGTGGCTGGAAAGAGGCAGTAGCAGAACTGCTTACCTTTTTGCTCATAACTTGCTTACTTTTCTAGATATCGACTTGATTTCTATTGCGTTGAATAGAGAACCATATTGGCTTTAATTCTAGTTTTGCTTCTTGCAGATAGTGCAGAAAAAATATTTTTCGTTAAAAAAAACCATGGACTACCCCCTTTGCTTTTTTTGAAAAAATGGTGAAAAAATTTTCTTGCACTATCCACTAGAAAAAAATTTCTAATGAAAGCCAATGCAGCTAGCTATCCAACGCAAAAGAAATCAAGTCGATATTTTGAAAACTCAGCAAGTTATGAAAAAAAAGGTAACCAGTTCTACTAAAAAGTGGCTGGAAAGGAGCAGTAGCAGAACTGCTTACCTTTTTGCTCATAACTTGCTTACTTTTCTAGATATCGACTTGATTTCTATTGCGTTGAATAGAGAACCGTATTGGCTTTAATTCTAGTTTTGCTTCTTGCAGATAGTGCAGAAAAAATATTTTTCGTTAAAAAAAACCATGGACTACCCCCTTTGCTTTTTTTTGAAAAAATGGTGAAAAAATTTTCTTGCACTATCCACTAGAAAAAAATTTCTAATGAAAGCCAATGCAGCTAGCTATCCAACGCAAAAGAAATCAAGTCGATATTTTGAAAACTCAGCAAGTTATGAAAAAAAAGGTAACCAGTTCTACTAAAAAGTGGCTGGAAAGAAGCAGTAGCAGAACTGCTTACCTTTTTGCTCATAACTTGCTTACTTTTCTAGATATCGACTTGATTTCTATTGCGTTGAATAGAGAACCGTATTGGCTTTAATTCTAATTTTGCTTCTTGCAGATAGTGCAGAAAAAATATTTTTCGTTAAAAAAAACCATGGACTACCCCCTTTGCTTTTTTTGAAAAAATGGTGAAAAAATTTTCTTGCACTATCCACTAGAAAAAAATTTTTAATGAAAGCCAATGCAGCTAGCTATCCAACGCAAAAGAAATCAAGTCGATATTTTGAAAACTCAGCAAGTTATGAAAAAAAAGGTAACCAGTTCTACTAAAAAGTGGCTGGAAAGGAGCAGTAGCAGAACTGCTTACCTTTTTGCTCATAACTTGCTTACTTTTCTAGATATCGACTTGATTTCTATTGCGTTGAATAGAGAACCGTATTGGCTTTAATTCTAATTTTGCTTCTTGCAGATAGTGCAGAAAAAATATTTTTCGTTAAAAAAAACCATGGACTACCCCCTTTGCTTTTTTTTGAAAAAATGGTAAAAAATTTTCTTGCACTATCCACTAGAAAAAAATTTCTAATGAAAGCCAATACAGCTAGCTACCCAACGCAAAAGAAATCAAGTCGATATTTTGAAAACTCAGCAAGTAATGAAAAAAAAGGTAACCAGTTCTACTAAAAAGTGGCTGGAAAGGAGCAGTAGCAGAACTGCTTACCTTTTTGCTCATAACTTGCTTACTTTTCTAGATATCGACTTGATTTCTATTGCGTTGAATAGAGAACCGTATTGGCTTTAATTCTAATTTTGCTTCTTGCAGATAGTGCAGAAAAAATATTTTTCGTTAAAAAAAACCATGGACTACCCCCTTTGCTTTTTTTGAAAAAATGGTGAAAAAAATTTCTAATGAAAGCCAATGCAGCTAGCTATCCAACGCAAAAGAAATCAAGTCGATATTTTGAAAACTCAGCAAGTTATGAAAAAAAAGGTAACCAGTTCTACTAAAAAGTGGCTGGAAAGGAGCAGTAGCAGAACTGCTTACCTTTTTGCTCATAACTTGCTTACTTTTCTAGATATCGACTTGATTTCTATTGCGTTGAATAGAGAACCGTATTGGCTTTAATTCTAATTTTGCTTCTTGCAGATAGTGCAGAAAAAATATTTTTCGTTAAAAAAAACCATGGACTACCCCCTTTGCTTTTTTTGAAAAAATGGTGAAAAAAATTTCTAATGAAAGCCAATGCAGCTAGCTATCCAACGCAAAAGAAATCAAGTCGATATTTTGAAAACTCAGCAAGTTATGAAAAAAACGGTAACCAGTTCTACTAAAAAGTGGCTGGAAAGGAGCAGTAGCAGAACTGCTTACCTTTTTGCTCATAACTTGCTTACTTTTCTAGATATCGACTTGATTTCTATTGCGTTGAATAGAGAACCGTATTGGCTTTAATTCTAATTTTGCTTCTTGCAGATAGTGCAGAAAAAATATTTTTCGTTAAAAAAAACCATGGACTACCCCCTTTGCTTTTTTTTGAAAAAATGGTAAAAAATTTTCTTGCACTATCCACTAGAAAAAAATTTCTAATGAAAGCCAATACAGCTAGCTACCCAACGCAAAAGAAATCAAGTCGATATTTTGAAAACTCAGCAAGTAATGAAAAAAAAGGTAACCAGTTCTACTAAAAAGTGGCTGGAAAGGAGCAGTAGCAGAACTGCTTACCTTTTTGCTCATAACTTGCTTACTTTTCTAGATATCGACTTGATTTCTATTGCGTTGAATAGAGAACCGTATTGGCTTTAATTCTAATTTTGCTTCTTGCAGATAGTGCAGAAAAAATATTTTTCGTTAAAAAAAACCATGGACTACCCCCTTTGCTTTTTTTGAAAAAATGGTGAAAAAAATTTCTAATGAAAGCCAATGCAGCTAGCTATCCAACGCAAAAGAAATCAAGTCGATATTTTGAAAACTCAGCAAGTTATGAAAAAAAAGGTAACCAGTTCTACTAAAAAGTGGCTGGAAAGGAGCAGTAGCAGAACTGCTTACCTTTTTGCTCATAACTTGCTTACTTTTCTAGATATCGACTTGATTTCTATTGCGTTGAATAGAGAACCGTATTGGCTTTAATTCTAATTTTGCTTCTTGCAGATAGTGCAGAAAAAATATTTTTCGTTAAAAAAAACCATGGACTACCCCCTTTGCTTTTTTTGAAAAAATGGTGAAAAAATTTTCTTACACTATCCACTAGAAAAAAATTTCTAATGAAAGCCAATGCAGCTAGCTATCCAACGCAAAAGAAATCAAGTCGATATTTTGAAAACTCAGCAAGTTATGAAAAAAAAGGTAACCAGTTCTACTAAAAAGTGACTGGAAAGAGGCAATAGCAGAACTGCTTACTTTTTTGCTCATAACTTGCTTACTTTTCTAGATATCGACTTGATTTCTATTGCGTTGTATAGAGAACCGTATTGGCTTTAATTCTAGTTTTGCTTCTTGCAGATAGTGCAGAAAAAATATTTTTCGTCAAAAAAAACCATGGACTACCCCCTTTGCTTTTTTTGAAAAAATGGTGAAAAAATTTTCTTGCACTATCCACTAGAAAAAAATTTCTAATGAAAGCCAATGCAGCTAGCTATCCAACGCAAAAGAAATCAAGTCGATATTTTGAAAACTCAGCAAGTTATGAAAAAAAAGGTAACCAGTTCTACTAAAAAGTGGCTGGAAAGAGGCAGTAGCAGAACTGCTTACCTTTTTGCTCATAACTTGCTTACTTTTCTAGATATCGACTTGATTTCTAAAGTCGATATTTTGAAAACTCAGCAATTTATGAAAAAAAAGGTAACCAGTTCTACTAAAAAGTGGCTGGAAAGGAGCAGTAGCAGAACTGCTTACCTTTTTGCTCATAACTTGCTTACTTTTCTAGATATCGACTTGATTCCTATTGCGTTGAATAGAGAACCGTATTGGCTTTAATTCTAATTTTGCTTCTTGCAGATAGTGCAGAAAAAATATTTTTCGTTAAAAAAAACCATGGACTACCCCTTTTGCTTTTTTTGAAAAAATGGTGAAAAAATTTTCTTGCACTATCCACTAGAAAAAAATTTCTAATGAAAGCCAATGCAGCTAGCTATCCAACGCAAAAGAAATCAAGTCGATATTTTGAAAACTCAGCAAGTTATGAAAAAAAAGGTAACCAGTTCTACTAAAAAGTGGCTGGAAAGGAGCAGTAGCAGAACTGCTTACCTTTTTGCTCATAACTTGCTTACTTTTCTAGATATCGACTTGATTTCTATTGCGTTGAATAGAGAACCGTATTGGCTTTAATTCTAATTTTGCTTCTTGCAGATAGTGCAGAAAAAATATTTTTCGTTAAAAAAAACCATGGACTACCCCCTTTGCTTTTTTTTGAAAAAATGGTAAAAAATTTTCTTGCACTATCCACTAGAAAAAAATTTCTAATGAAAGCCAATACAGCTAGCTATCCAACGCAAAAGAAATCAAGTCGATATTTTGAAAACTCAGCAAGTAATGAAAAAAAAGGTAACCAGTTCTACTAAAAAGTGGCTGGAAAGAGGCAGTAGCAGAACTGCTTACCTTTTTGCTCATAACTTGCTTACTTTTCTAGATATCGACTTGATTTCTATTGCGTTGAATAGAGAACCGTATTGGCTTTAATTCTAGTTTTGCTTCTTGCAGATAGTGCAGAAAAAATATTTTTCGTCAAAAAAAACCATGGACTACCCCCTTTGCTTTTTTTGAAAAAATGGTGAAAAAATTTTCTTACACTATCCACTAGAAAAAAATTTCTAATGAAAGCCAATGCAGCTAGCTATCCAACGCAAAAGAAATCAAGTCGATATTTTGAAAACTCAGCAAGTTATGAAAAAAAAGGTAACCAGTTCTACTAAAAAGTGACTGGAAAGAGGCAGTAGCAGAACTGCTTACTTTTTTGCTCATAACTTGCTTACTTTTCTAGATATCGACTTGATTTCTATTGCGTTGAATAGAGAACCGTATTGGCTTTAATTCTAGTTTTGCTTCTTGCAGATAGTGCAGAAAAAATATTTTTCGTCAAAAAAAACCATGGACTACCCCCTTTGCTTTTTTTAGAAAAAATGGTGAAAAAATTTTCTTGCACTATCCACTAGAAAAAAATTTCTAATGAAAGCCAATGCAGCTAGCTATCCAACGCAAAAGAAATCAAGTCGATATTTTGAAAACTCAGCAAGTTATGAAAAAAAAGGTAACCAGTTCTACTAAAAAGTGACTGGAAAGAGGCAGTAGCAGAACTGCTTACTTTTTTGCTCATAACTTGCTTACTTTTCTAGATATCGACTTGATTTCTATTGCGTTGAATAGAGAACCGTATTGGCTTTAATTCTAGTTTTGCTTCTTGCAGATAGTGCAGAAAAAATATTTTTCGTCAAAAAAAACCATGGACTACCCCCTTTGCTTTTTTTGAAAAAATGGTGAAAAAATTTTCTTGCACTATCCACTAGAAAAAAATTTCTAATGAAAGCCAATGCAGCTAGCTATCCAACGCAAAAGAAATCAAGTCGATATTTTGAAAACTCAGCAAGTAATGAAAAAAAAGGTAACCAGTTCTACTAAAAAGTGGCTGGAAAGAGGCAGTAGCAGAACTGCTTACCTTTTTGCTCATAACTTGCTTACTTTTCTAGATATCGACTTGATTTCTATTGCGTTGAATAGAGAACCGTATTGGCTTTAATTCTAGTTTTGCTTCTTGCAGATAGTGCAGAAAAAATATTTTTCGTTAAAAAAAACCATGGACTACCCCCTTTGCTTTTTTTGAAAAAATGGTGAAAAAATTTTCTTACACTATCCACTAGAAAAAAATTTCTAATGAAAGCCAATGCAGCTAGCTTACCAACGCAAAAGAAATCAAGTCGATATTTTGAAAACTCAGCAAGTTATGAAAAAAAAGGTAACCAGTTCTACTAAAAAGTGGCTGGAAAGAGGCAGTAGCAGAACTGCTTACCTTTTTGCTCATAACTTGCTTACTTTTCTAGATATCGCCTTGATTTCTATTGCGTTGAATAGAGAACCGTATTGGCTTTAATTCTAATTTTGCTTCTTGCAGATAGTGCAGAAAAAATATTTTTCGTTAAAAAAAACCATGGACTACCCCCTTTGCTTTTTTTTGAAAAAATGGTGAAAAAATTTTCTTGCACTATCCACTAGAAAAAAATTTCTAATGAAAGCCAATACAGCTAGCTATCCAACGCAAAAGAAATCAAGTCGATATTTTGAAAACTCAGCAAGTAATGAAAAAAAAGGTAACCAGTTCTACTAAAAAGTGGCTGGAAAGAGGCAGTAGCAGAACTGCTTACCTTTTTGCTCATAACTTGCTTACTTTTCTAGATATCGACTTGATTTCTATTGCGTTGAATAGAGAACCGTATTGGCTTTAATTCTAATTTTGCTTCTTGCAGATAGTGCAGAAAAAATATTTTTCGTCAAAAAAAACCATGGACTACCCCCTTTGCTTTTTTTGAAAAAATGGTGAAAAAATTTTCTTGCACTATCCACTAGAAAAAAATTTCTAATGAAAGCCAATGCAGCTAGCTATCCAACGCAAAAGAAATCAAGTCGATATTTTGAAAACTCAGCAAGTTATGAAAAAAAGGTAACCAGTTCTACTAAAAAGTGACTGGAAAGAGGCAGTAGCAGAACTGCTTACTTTTTTGCTCATAACTTGCTTACTTTTCTAGATATCGACTTGATTTCTATTGCGTTGAATAGAGAACCGTATTGGCTTTAATTCTAGTTTTGCTTCTTGCAGATAGTGCAGAAAAAATATTTTTCGTCAAAAAAAACCATGGACTACCCCCTTTGCTTTTTTTGAAAAAATGGTGAAAAAATTTTCTTGCACTATCCACTAGAAAAAAATTTCTAATGAAAGCCAATGCAGCTAGCTATCCAACGCAAAAGAAATCAAGTCGATATTTTGAAAACTCAGCAAGTAATGAAAAAAAAGGTAACCAGTTCTACTAAAAAGTGGCTGGAAAGAGGCAGTAGCAGAACTGCTTACCTTTTTGCTCATAACTTGCTTACTTTTCTAGATATCGCCTTGATTTCTATTGCGTTGAATAGAGAACCGTATTGGCTTTAATTCTAGTTTTGCTTCTTGCAGATAGTGCAGAAAAAATATTTTTCGTCAAAAAAAACCATGGACTACCCCCTTTGCTTTTTTTGAAAAAATGGTGAAAAAATTTTCTTGCACTATCCACTAGAAAAAAATTTCTAATGAAAGCCAATGCAGCTAGCTATCCAACGCAAATAAAATCAAGTCGATATTTTGAAAACTCAGCAAGTTATGAAAAAAAAGGTAAACAGTTCTACTAAAAAGTGGCTGGAAAGAGGCAGTAGCAGAACTGCTTACCTTTTTGCTCATAACTTGCTTAATTTTCTAGATATCGACTTGATTTCTATTGCGTTGAATAGAGAACCGTATTGGCTTTAATTCTAGTTTTGCTTCTTGCAGATAGTGCAGAAAAAATATTTTTCGTTAAAAAAAACCATGGACTACCCCCTTTGCTTTTTTTGAAAAAATGGTGAAAAAATTTTCTTGCACTATCCACTAGAAAAAAATTTCTAATGAAAGCCAATGCAGCTAGCTATCCAACGCAAAAAAAATCAAGTCGATATTTTGAAAACTCAGCAAGTAATGAAAAAAAAGGTAACCAGTTCTACTAAAAAGTGGCTGGAAAGAGGCAGTAGCAGAACTGCTTACCTTTTTGCTCATAACTTGCTTACTTTTCTAGATATCGCCTTGATTTCTATTGCGTTGAATAGAGAACCCTATTGGCTTTAATTCTAGTTTTGCTTCTTGCAGATAGTGCAGAAAAAATATTTTTCGTTAAAAAAAACCATGGACTACCCCCTTTGCTTTTTTTGAAAAAATGGTGAAAAAATTTTCTTACACTATCCACTAGAAAAAAATTTCTAATGAAAGCCAATGCAGCTAGCTAACCAACGCAAAAGAAATCAAGTCGATATTTTGAAAACTCAGCAAGTTATGAAAAAAAAGGTAACCAGTTCTACTAAAAAGTGGCTGGAAAGAGGCAGTAGCAGAACTGCTTACCTTTTTGCTCATAACTTGCTTACTTTTCTAGATATCGCCTTGATTTCTATTGCGTTGAATAGAGAACCGTATTGGCTTTAATTCTAGTTTTGCTTCTTGCAGATAGTGCAGAAAAAATATTTTTCGTCAAAAAAAACCATGGACTACCCCCTTTGCTTTTTTTGAAAAAATGGTGAAAAAATT
This sequence comes from Thelaira solivaga, assembly GCA_947397855.1. Classification (NCBI taxonomy): domain Eukaryota; kingdom Metazoa; phylum Arthropoda; class Insecta; order Diptera; family Tachinidae; genus Thelaira; species Thelaira solivaga. The sequence continues at coordinate 21,700,033 of OX377612.1, read as the reverse complement.
TTCTTGCACTATCCACTAGAAAAAAATTTCTAATGAAAGCCAATGCAGCTAGCTATCCAACGCAAAAGAAATCAAGTCGATATTTTGAAAACTCAGCAAGTTATGAAAAAAAAGGTAACCAGTTCTACTAAAAAGTGGCTGGAAAGAGGCAGTAACAGAACTGCTTACCTTTTTGCTCATAACTTGCTTACTTTTCTAGATATCGACTTGATTTCTATTGCGTTGAATAGAGAACCGTATTGGCTTTAATTCTAGTTTTGCTTCTTGCAGATAGTGCAGAAAAAATATTTTTCGTTAAAAAAAACCATGGACTACCCCCTTTGCTTTTTTTGAAAAAATGGTGAAAAAATTTTCTTGCACTATCCACTAGAAAAAAATTTCTAATGAAAGCCAATGCAGCTAGCTATCCAACGCAAAAGAAATCAAGTCGATATTTTGAAAACTCAGCAAGTTATGAAAAAAAAGGTAACCAGTTCTACTAAAAAGTGGCTGGAAAGAGGCAGTAGCAGAACTGCTTACCTTTTTGCTCATAACTTGCTTACTTTTCTAGATATCGACTTGATTTCTATTGCGTTGAATAGAGAACCGTAATGGCTTTAATTCTAGTTTTGCTTCTTGCAGATAGTGCAGAAAAAATATTTTTCGTTAAAAAAAACCATGGACTACCCCCTTTGCTTTTTTTGAAAAAATGGTGAAAAAATTTTCTTGCACTATCCACTAGAAAAAAATTTCTAATGAAAGCCAATGCAGCTAGCTATCCAACGCAAAAGAAATCAAGTCGATATTTTGAAAACTCAGCAAGTTATGAAAAAAAAGGTAACCAGTTCTACTAAAAAGTGGCTGGAAAGAGGCAGTAGCAGAACTGCTTACCTTTTTGCTCATAACTTGCTTAATTTTCTAGATATCGACTTGATTTCTATTGCGTTGAATAGAGAACCGTATTGGCTTTAATTCTAGTTTTGCTTCTTGCAGATAGTGCAGAAAAAATATTTTTCGTTAAAAAAAAACCATGGACTACCCCCTTTGCTTTTTTTGAAAAAATGGTGAAAAAATTTTCTTGCACTATCCACTAGAAAAAAATTTCTAATGAAAGCCAATGCAGCTAGCTATCCAACGCAAAAGAAATCAAGTCGATATTTTGAAAACTCAGCAAGTTATGAAAAAAAGGTAACCAGTTCTACTAAAAAGTGGCTGGAAAGAGGCAGTAGCAGAACTGCTTACCTTTTTGCTCATAACTTGCTTACTTTTCTAGATATCGACTTGATTTCTATTGCGTTGAATAGAGAACTGTATTGGCTTTAATTCTAGTTTTGCTTCTTGCAGATAGTGCAGAAAAAATATTTTTCGTTAAAAAAAACCATGGACTACCCCCTTTGCTTTTTTTGAAAAAATGGTGAAAAAATTTTCTTGCACTATCCACTAGAAAAAAATTTTTAATGAAAGCCAATACAGCTAGCTATCCAACGCAAAAGAAATCAAGTCGATATTTGGAAAACTCAGCAAGTTATGAAAAAAAAGGTAACCAGTTCTACTAAAAAGTGGCTGGAAAGGAGCAGTAGCAGAACTGCTTACCTTTTTGCTCATAATTTGCTTACTTTTCTAGATATCGACTTGATTTCTATTGCATTGAATAGAGAACCGTATTGGCTTTAATAGTTTTGCTTCTTGCAGATAGTGCAGAAAAAATATTTTTCGTTAAAAAAAACCATGGACTACCCCCTTTGCTTTTTTTGAAAAAAGTGGTAAAAAAATTTTCTTGCACTATCCACTAGAAAAAAATTTCTAATGAAAGCCAATACAGCTAGCTATCCAACGCAAATAAAATCTAGTCGATATTTTGAAAACTCAGCAAGTTATGAAAAAAAAGGTAACCAGTTCTACTAAAAAGTGGCTGGAAAGGAGCAGTAGCAGAACTGCTTACCTTTTTGCTCATAATTTGCTTACTTTTCTAGATATCGACTTGATTTCTATTGCATTGAATAGAGAACCGTATTGGCTTGAATAGTTTTGCTTCTTGCAGATAGTGCAGAAAAAATATTTTTCGTCAAAAAAAACCATGGACTACCCCCTTTGCTTTTTTTTGAAAAAATGGTAAAAAAATTTTCTTGCACTATCCACTAGAAAAAAATTTCTAATGAAAGCCAATACAGCTAGCTATCAAACGCAAATAAAATCTAGTCGGTATTTTGAAAACTCAGCAAGTTATGAAAAAAAAGGTAACCAGTTCTACCAAAAAGTGGCTGGAAAGAGGCAGTAGCAGAACTGCTTACCTTTTTGCTCATAACTTGCTTACTTTTCTATATATCGCCTTGATTTCTATTGCGTTGAATAGAGAACCGTATTGGCTTTAATTCTAGTTTTGCTTCTTGCAGATAGTGCAGAAAAAATATTTTTAGTTAAAAAAAACCATGGACTACCCCCTTTGCTTTTTTTGAAAAAATGGTGAAAAAATTTTCTTGCACTATCCACTAGAAAAAAATTTTTAATGAAAGCCAATACAGCTAGCTATCCAACGCAAAAGAAATCAAGTCGATATTTTGAAAACTCAGCAAGTTATGAAAAAAAAGGTAACCAGTTCTACTAAAAAGTGGCTGGAAAGAGGCAGTAGCAGAACTGCTTACCTTTTTGCTCATAACTTGCTTAATTTTCTAGATATCGACTTGATTTCTATTGCGTTGAATAGAGAACCGTATTGGCTTTAATTCTAGTTTTGCTTCTTGCAGATAGTGCAGAAAAAATATTTTTCGTCAAAAAAAACCATGGACTACCCCCTTTACTTTTTTTGAAAAAATGGTGAAAAAATTTTCTTGCACTATCCACTAGAAAAAAATTTCTAATGAAAGCCAATGCAGCTAGCTATCCAACGCAAATAAAATCAAGTCGATATTTTGAAAACTCAGCAAGTTATGAAAAAAAAGGTAACCAGTTCTACTAAAAAGTGGCTGGAAAGAGGCAGTAGCAGAACTGCTTACCTTTTTGCTCATAACTTGCTTAATTTTCTAGATATCGAATTGATTTCTATTGTGTTGAATAGAGAACCGTATTGGCTTTAATTCTAGTTTTGCTTCTTGCAGATAGTGCAGAAAAAATATTTTTCGTTAAAAAAAACCATGGACTACCCCCTTTGGTTTTTTTTGAAAAAATTGTAAAAAAATTTTCTTGCACTATCCACTAGAAAAAAATTTCTAATGAAAGCCAATACAGCTAGCTATCCAACGCAAAAGAAATCAAGTCGATATTTTGAAAACTCAGCAAGTTATGAAAAAAAAGGTAACCAGTTCTACTAAAAAGTGGCTGGAAAGAGGCAGTAGCAGAACTGCTTACCTTTTTGCTCATAACTTGCTTAATTTTCTAGATATCGACTTGATTTCTATTGCGTTGATTAGAGAACCGTATTGGCTTTAATTCTAGTTTTGCTTCTTGCAGATAGTGCAGAAAAAATATTTTTCGTCAAAAAAAACCATGGACTACCCCCTTTGCTTTTTTTTGAAAAAATGGTAAAAAAATTTTCTTGCACTATCCACTAGAAAAAAATTTCTAATGAAAGCCAATACAGCTAGCTATCCAACGCAAATAAAATCAAGTCGATATTTGGAAAACTCAGCAAGTTATGAAAAAAAAGGTAACCAGTTCTACTAAAAAGTGGCTGGAAAGGAGCAGTAGCAGAACTGCTTACCTTTTTGCTCATAATTTGCTTACTTTTCAAGATATCAACTTGATTTCTATTGCATTGAATAGAGAACCGTATTGGCTTTAATAGTTTTGCTTCTTGCAGATAGTGCAGAAAAAATATTTTTCGTCAAAAAAAACCATGGACTACCCCCTTTACTTTTTTTGAAAAAATGGTGAAAAAATTTTCTTGCACTATCCACTAGAAAAAAATTTCTAATGAAAGCCAATACAGCTAGCTATCCAACGCAAAAGAAATCAAGTCGATATTTTGAAAACTCAGCAAGTTATGAAAAAAAGGTAACCAGTTCTACTAAAAAGTGGCTGGAAAGGAGCAGTAGCAGAACTGCTTACCTTTTTGTTCATAACTTGCTTACTTTTCTAGATATCGACTTGATTTCTATTGCGTTGAATAGAGAACCGTATTGGCTTTAATTCTAGTTTTGCTTCTTGCAGATAGTGCAGAAAAAATATTTTTCGTTAAAAAAAACCATGGACTACCCCCTTTGCTTTTTTTGAAAAAATGGTGAAAAAATTTTCTTGCACTATCCACTAGAAAAAAATTTCTAATGAAAGCCAATGCAGCTAGCTATCCAACGCAAATAAAATCAAGTCGATATTTTGAAAACTCAGCAAGTTATGAAAAAAAAGGTAACCAGTTCTACTAAAAAGTGGCTGGAAAGAGGCAGTAGCAGAACTGCTTACCTTTTTGCTCATAACTTGCTTACTTTTCTAGGTATCGACTTGATTTCTATTGCGTTGAATAGAGAACCGTATTGGCTTTAATTCTAGTTTTGCTTCTTGCAGATAGTGCAGAAAAAATATTTTTCGTCAAAAAAAACCATGGACTACCCCCTTTGCTTTTTTTTGAAAAAATGGTGAAAAAATTTTCTTGCACTATCCACTAGAAAAAAATTTCTAATGAAAGCCAATGCAGCTAGCTATCCAACGCAAAAGAAATCAAGTCGATATTTTGAAAACTCAGCAAGTTATGAAAAGAAAGGTAACCAGTTCTACTAAAAAGTGGCTGGAAAGGAGCAGTAGCAGAACTGCTTACCTTTTTGCTCATAACTTGCTTACTTTTCTAGATATCGACTTGATTTCTATTGCGTTGAATAGAGAACCGTATTGGCTTTAATTCTAGTTTTGCTTCTTGCAGATAGTGCAGAAAAAATATTTTTCGTCAAAAAAAACCATGGACTACCCCCTTTGCTTTTTTTGAAAAAATGGTGAAAAAATTTTCTTGCACTATCCACTAGGAAAAAATTTCTAATGAAAGCCAATGCAGCTAGCTATCCAACGCAAAAGAAATCAAGTCGATATTTTGAAAACTCAGCAAGTTATGAAAAAAAAGGTAACCAGTTCTACTAAAAAGTGACTGGAAAGAGGCAGTAGCAGAACTGCTTACCTTTTTGCTCATAACTTGCTTACTTTTCTAGATATCGACTTGATTTCTATTGCGTTGAATAGAGAACCGTATTGGCTTTAATAGTTTTGCTTCTTGCAGATAGTGCAGAAAAAATATTTTTCGTCAAAAAAAACCATGGACTACCCCCTTTGCTTTTTTTGAAAAAATGGTGAAAAAATTTTCTTGCACTATCCACTAGAAAAAAATTTCTAATGAAAGCCAATGCAGCTAGCTATCCAACGCAAAAGAAATCAAGTCGATATTTTGAAAACTCAGCAAGTTATGAAAAAAAAGGTAACCAGTTCTACTAAAAAGTAGCTGGAAAGAGGCAGTAGCAGAACTGCTTACCTTTTTGCTCATAACTTGCTTACTTTTATAGATATCGACTTGATTTCTATTGCGTTGAATAGAGAACCGTATTGGCCTTAATTCTAGTTTTGCTTCATGCAGATAGTGCAGAAAAAATATTTTTCGTCAAAAAAAACCATGGACTACCCCCTTTGCTTTTTTTGAAAAAATGGTGAAAAAATTTTCTTACACTATCCACTAGAAAAAAATTTCTAATGAAAGCCAATGCAGCTAGCTATCCAACGCAAAAGAAATCAAGTCGATATTTTGAAAACTCAGCAAGTTATGAAAAAAAAGGTAACCAGTTCTACTAAAAAGTAGCTGGAAAGAGGCAGTAGCAGAACTGCTTACCTTTTTGCTCATAACTTGCTTACTTTTATAGATATCGACTTGATTTCTATTGCGTTGAATAGAGAACCGTATTGGCCTTAATTCTAGTTTTGCTTCATGCAGATAGTGCAGAAAAAATATTTTTCGTCAAAAAAAACCATGGACTACCCCCTTTGCTTTTTTTGAAAAAATGGTGAAAAAATTTTCTTGCACTATCCACTAGAAAAAAATTTCTAATGAAAGCCAATGCAGCTAGCTATCCAACGCAAAAGAAATCAAGTCGATATTTTGAAAACTCAGCAAGTTATGAAAAAAAAGGTAACCAGTTCTACTAAAAAGTGACTGGAAAGAGGCAGTAGCAGAACTGCTTACTTTTTTGCTCATAACTTGCTTACTTTTATAGATATCGACTTGATTTCTATTGCGTTGAATAGAGAACCGTATTGGCTTTAATTCTAGTTTTGCTTCTTGCAGATAGTGCAGAAAAAATATTTTTCGTCAAAAAAAACCATGGACTACCCCCTTTGCTTTTTTTGAAAAAATGGTGAAAAAATTTTCTTGCACTATCCACTAGAAAAAAATTTCTAATGAAAGCCAATGCAGCTAGCTATCCAACGCAAAAGAAATCAAGTCGATATTTTGAAAACTCAGCAAGTTATGAAAAAAAAGGTAACCAGTTCTACTAAAAAGTGGCTGGAAAGGAGCAGTAGCAGAACTGCTTACCTTTTTGTTCATAACTTGCTTACTTTTCTAGATATCGACTTGATTTCTATTGCGTTGAATAGAGAACCGTATTGGCTTTAATTCTAGTTTTGCTTCTTGCAGATAGTGCAGAAAAAATATTTTTCGTTAAAAAAAACCATGGACTACCCCCTTTGCTTTTTTTGAAAAAATGGTGAAAAAATTTTCTTGCACTATCCACTAGAAAAAAATTTCTAATGAAAGCCAATGCAGCTAGCTATCCAACGCAAATAAAATCAAGTCGATATTTTGAAAACTCAGCAAGTTATGAAAAAAAAGGTAACCAGTTCTACTAAAAAGTGGCTGGAAAGAGGCAGTAGCAGAACTGCTTACCTTTTTGCTCATAACTTGCTTACTTTTCTAGGTATCGACTTGATTTCTATTGCGTTGAATAGAGAACCGTATTGGCTTTAATTCTAGTTTTGCTTCTTGCAGATAGTGCAGAAAAAATATTTTTCGTCAAAAAAAACCATGGACTACCCCCTTTGCTTTTTTTTGAAAAAATGGTAAAAAATTTTTCTTGCACTATCCACTAGAAAAAAATTTCTAATGAAAGCCAATGCAGCTAGGTATCCAACGCAAAAGAAATCAAGTCGATATTTTGAAAACTCAGCAAGTTATGAAAAGAAAGGTAACCAGTTCTACTAAAAAGTGGCTGGAAAGGAGCAGTAGCAGAACTGCTTACCTTTTTGCTCATAACTTGCTTACTTTTCTAGATATCGACTTGATTTCTATTGCGTTGAATAGAGAACCGTATTGGCTTTAATTCTAGTTTTGCTTCTTGCAGATAGTGCAGAAAAAATATTTTTCGTCAAAAAAAACCATGGACTACCCCCTTTGCTTTTTTTGAAAAAATGGTGAAAAAATTTTCTTGCACTATCCACTAGGAAAAAATTTCTAATGAAAGCCAATGCAGCTAGCTATCCAACGCAAAAGAAATCAAGTCGATATTTTGAAAACTCAGCAAGTTATGAAAAAAAAGGTAACCAGTTCTACTAAAAAGTGACTGGAAAGAGGCAGTAGCAGAACTGCTTACCTTTTTGCTCATAACTTGCTTACTTTTCTAGATATCGACTTGATTTCTATTGCGTTGAATAGAGAACCGTATTGGCTTTAATAGTTTTGCTTCTTGCAGATAGTGCAGAAAAAATATTTTTCGTCAAAAAAAACCATGGACTACCCCCTTTGCTTTTTTTGAAAAAATGGTGAAAAAATTTTCTTGCACTATCCACTAGAAAAAAATTTCTAATGAAAGCCAATGCAGCTAGCTATCCAACGCAAAAGAAATCAAGTCGATATTTTGAAAACTCAGCAAGTTATGAAAAAAAAGGTAACCAGTTCTACTAAAAAGTAGCTGGAAAGAGGCAGTAGCAGAACTGCTTACCTTTTTGCTCATAACTTGCTTACTTTTATAGATATCGACTTGATTTCTATTGCGTTGAATAGAGAACCGTATTGGCCTTAATTCTAGTTTTGCTTCATGCAGATAGTGCAGAAAAAATATTTTTCGTCAAAAAAAACCATGGACTACCCCCTTTGCTTTTTTTGAAAAAATGGTGAAAAAATTTTCTTACACTATCCACTAGAAAAAAATTTCTAATGAAAGCCAATGCAGCTAGCTATCCAACGCAAAAGAAATCAAGTCGATATTTTGAAAACTCAGCAAGTTATGAAAAAAAAGGTAACCAGTTCTACTAAAAAGTAGCTGGAAAGAGGCAGTAGCAGAACTGCTTACCTTTTTGCTCATAACTTGCTTACTTTTATAGATATCGACTTGATTTCTATTGCGTTGAATAGAGAACCGTATTGGCTTTAATTCTAGTTTTGCTTCTTGCAGATAGTGCAGAAAAAATATTTTTCGTCAAAAAAAACCATGGACTACCCCCTTTGCTTTTTTTGAAAAAATGGTGAAAAAATTTTCTTGCACTATCCACTAGAAAAAAATTTCTAATGAAAGCCAATGCAGCTAGCTATCCAACGCAAAAGAAATCAAGTCGATATTTTGAAAACTCAGCAAGTTATGAAAAAAAAGGTAACCAGTTCTACTAAAAAGTGACTGGAAAGAGGCAGTAGCAGAACTGCTTACTTTTTTGCTCATAACTTGCTTACTTTTCTAGATATCGACTTGATTTCTATTGCGTTGAATAGAGAACCGTATTGGCTTTAATTCTAGTTTTGCTTCTTGCAGATAGTGCAGAAAAAATATTTTTCGTCAAAAAAAACCATGGACTACCCCCTTTGCTTTTTTTGAAAAAATGGTGAAAAAATTTTCTTGCACTATCCACTAGAAAAAAATTTCTAATGAAAGCCAATGCAGCTAGCTATCCAACGCAAAAGAAATCAAGTCGATATTTTGAAAACTCAGCAAGTTATGAAAAAAAAGGTAACCAGTTCTACTAAAAAGTGGCTGGAAAGGAGCAGTAGCAGAACTGCTTACCTTTTTGTTCATAACTTGCTTACTTTTCTAGATATCGACTTGATTTCTATTGCGTTGAATAGAGAACCGTATTGGCTTTAATTCTAGTTTTGCTTCTTGCAGATAGTGCAAAAAAAATATTTTTCGTTAAAAAAAACCATGGACTACCCCCTTTGCTTTTTTTGAAAAAATGGTGAAAAAATTTTCTTGCACTATCCACTAGAAAAAAATTTCTAATGAAAGCCAATGCAGCTAGCTATCCAACGCAAATAAAATCAAGTCGATATTTTGAAAACTCAGCAAGTTATGAAAAAAAAGGTAACCAGTTCTACTAAAAAGTGGCTGGAAAGAGGCAGTAGCAGAACTGCTTACCTTTTTGCTCATAACTTGCTTACTTTTCTAGGTATCGACTTGATTTCTATTGCGTTGAATAGAGAACCGTATTGGCTTTAATTCTAGTTTTGCTTCTTGCAGATAGTGCAGAAAAAATATTTTTCGTCAAAAAAAACCATGGACTACCCCCTTTGCTTTTTTTTGAAAAAATGGTAAAAAATTTTTCTTGCACTATCCACTAGAAAAAAATTTCTAATGAAAGCCAATGCAGCTAGGTATCCAACGCAAAAGAAATCAAGTCGATATTTTGAAAACTCAGCAAGTTATGAAAAGAAAGGTAACCAGTTCTACTAAAAAGTGGCTGGAAAGGAGCAGTAGCAGAACTGCTTACCTTTTTGCTCATAACTTGCTTACTTTTCTAGATATCGACTTGATTTCTATTGCGTTGAATAGAGAACCGTATTGGCTTTAATTCTAGTTTTGCTTCTTGCAGATAGTGCAGAAAAAATATTTTTCGTCAAAAAAAACCATGGACTACCCCCTTTGCTTTTTTTGAAAAAATGGTGAAAAAATTTTCTTGCACTATCCACTAGGAAAAAATTTCTAATGAAAGCCAATGCAGCTAGCTATCCAACGCAAAAGAAATCAAGTCGATATTTTGAAAACTCAGCAAGTTATGAAAAAAAAGGTAACCAGTTCTACTAAAAAGTGACTGGAAAGAGGCAGTAGCAGAACTGCTTACCTTTTTGCTCATAACTTGCTTACTTTTCTAGATATCGACTTGATTTCTATTGCGTTGAATAGAGAACCGTATTGGCTTTAATAGTTTTGCTTCTTGCAGATAGTGCAGAAAAAATATTTTTCGTCAAAAAAAACCATGGACTACCCCCTTTGCTTTTTTTGAAAAAATGGTGAAAAAATTTTCTTGCACTATCCACTAGAAAAAAATTTCTAATGAAAGCCAATGCAGCTAGCTATCCAACGCAAAAGAAATCAAGTCGATATTTTGAAAACTCAGCAAGTTATGAAAAAAAAGGTAACCAGTTCTACTAAAAAGTGACTGGAAAGAGGCAGTAGCAGAACTGCTTACTTTTTTGCTCATAACTTGCTTACTTTTCTAGATATCGACTTGATTTCTATTGCGTTGAATAGAGAACCGTATTGGCTTTAATTCTAGTTTTGCTTCTTGCAGATAGTGCAGAAAAAATATTTTTCGTCAAAAAAAACCATGGACTACCCCCTTTGCTTTTTTTGAAAAAATGGTGAAAAAATTTTCTTGCACTATCCACTAGAAAAAAATTTCTAATGAAAGCCAATGCAGCTAGCTATCCAACGCAAAAGAAATCAAGTCGATATTTTGAAAACTCAGCAAGTAATGAAAAAAAAGTTAACCAGTTCTACTAAAAAGTGGCTGGAAAGAGGCAGTAGCAGAACTGCTTACCTTTTTGCTCATAACTTGCTTACTTTTCTAGATATCGACTTGATTTCTATTGCGTTGAATAGAGAACCATATTGGCTTTAATTCTAGTTTTGCTTCTTGCAGATAGTGCAGAAAAAATATTTTTCGTTAAAAAAAACCATGGACTTACCCCCTTTGCTTTTTTTGAAAAAATGGTGAAAAAATTTTCTTGCACTATCCACTAGAAAAAAATTTCTAATGAAAGCCAATGCAGCTAGCTATCCAACGCAAAAGAAATCAAGTCGATATTTTGAAAACTCAGCAAGTTATGAAAAAAAAGGTAACCAGTTCTACTAAAAAGTGGCTGGAAAGGAGCAGTAGCAGAACTGCTTACCTTTTTGCTCATAACTTGCTTACTTTTCTAGATATCGACTTGATTTCTATTGCGTTGAATAGAGAACCGTATTGGCTTTAATTCTAATTTTGCTTCTTGCAGATAGTGCAGAAAAAATATTTTTCGTTAAAAAAAACCATGGACTACCCCCTTTGCTTTTTTTGAAAAAATGGTGAAAAAATTTTCTTGCACTATCCACTAGAAAAAAATTTCTAATGAAAGCCAATGCAGCTAGCTATCCAACGCAAAAGAAATCAAGTCGATATTTTGAAAACTCAGCAAGTTATGAAAAAAAAGGTAACCAGTTCTACTAAAAAGTGGCTGGAAAGAGGCAGTAGCAGAACTGCTTACCTTTTTGCTCATAACTTGCTTACTTTTATAGATATCGACTTGATTTCTATTGCGTTGAATAGAGAACCGTATTGGCCTTAATTCTAGTTTGCTTCATGCAGATAGTGCAGAAAAAATATTTTTCGTCAAAAAAAACCATGGACTACCCCCTTTGCTTTTTTTGAAAAAATGGTGAAAAAATTTTCTTGCACTATCCACTAGAAAAAAATTTCTAATGAAAGCCAATGCAGCTAGCTATCCAACGCAAAAGAAATCAAGTCGATATTTTGAAAACTCAGCAAGTTATGAAAAAAAAGGTAACCAGTTCTACTAAAAAGTGACTGGAAAGAGGCAGTAGCAGAACTGCTTACTTTTTTGCTCATAACTTGCTTACTTTTCTAGATATCGACTTGATTTCTATTGCGTTGAATAGAGAACCGTATTGGCTTTAATTCTAATTTTGCTTCTTGCAGATAGTGCAGAAAAAATATTTTTCGTCAAAAAAAACCATGGACTACCTACCCCCTTTGCTTTTTTTGAAAAAATGGTGAAAAAATTTTCTTGCACTATCCACTAGAAAAAAATTTCTAATGAAAGCCAATGCAGCTAGCTATCCAACGCAAAAGAAATCAAGTCGATATTTTGAAAACTCAGCAAGTTATGAAAAAAAAGGTAACCAGTTCTACTAAAAAGTGACTGGAAAGAGGCAGTAGCAGAACTGCTTACCTTTTTGCTCATAACTTGCTTACTTTTCTAGATATCGACTTGATTTCTATTGCGTTGAATAGAGAACCGTATGGGCTTTAATTCTATATTTGCTTCTTGCAGATAGTGCAGAAAAAATATTTTTCGTCAAAAAAAACCATGGACTACCCCCTTTGCTTTTTTTGAAAAAATGGTGAAAAAATTTTCTTGCACTATCCACTAGGAAAAAATTTCTAATGAAAGCCAATGCAGCTAGCTATCCAACGCAAAAGAAATCAAGTCGATATTTTGAAAACTCAGCAAGTTATGAAAAAAAAGGTAACCAGTTCTACTAAAAAGTGGCTGGAAAGGAGCAGTAGCAGAACTGCTTACCTTTTTGCTCTTAACTTGCTTACTTTTCTAGATATCGACTTGATTTCTATTGCGTTGAATAGAGAACCGTATGGGCTTTAATTCTATATTTGCTTCTTGCAGATAGTGCAGAAAAAATATTTTTCGTCAAAAAAAAACCATGGACTACCCCCTTTGCTTTTTTTTGAAAAAATGGTGAAAAAATTTTCTTGCACTATCCACTAGAAAAAAATTTCTAATGAAAGCCAATGCAGCTAGCTATCCAACGCAAAAGAAATCAAGTCGATATTTTGAAAACTCAGCAAGTTATGAAAAAAAAGGTAACCAGTTCTACTAAAAAGTGGCTGGAAAGAGGCAGTAGCAGAACTGCTTACCTTTTTGCTCATAACTTGCTTACTTTTCTAGATATCTCCTTGATTTCTATTGCGTTGAATAGAGAACCGTATTGGCTTTAATTCTGGTTTTGCTTCTTGCAGATAGTGCAGAAAAAATATTTTTCGTCAAAAAAAACCATGGACTACCCCCTTTGCTTTTTTTGAAAAAATGGTGAAAAAATTTTCTTGCACTATCCACTAGAAAAAAATTTCTAATGAAAGCCAATGCAGCTAGCTATCCAACGCAAAAGAAATCAAGTCGATATTTTGAAAACTCAGCAAGTTATGAAAAAAAAGGTAACCAGTTCTACTAAAAAGTAGCTGGAAAGAGGCAGTAGCAGAACTGCTTACCTTTTTGCTCATAACTTGCTTACTTTTATAGATATCGACTTGATTTCTATTGCGTTGAATAGAGAACCGTATTGGCCTTAATTCTAGTTTTGCTTCATGCAGATAGTGCAGAAAAAATATTTTTCGTCAAAAAAAACCATGGACTACCCCCTTTGCTTTTTTTGAAAAAATGGTGAAAAAATTTTCTTACACTATCCACTAGAAAAAAATTTCTAATGAAAGCCAATGCAGCTAGCTATCCAACGCAAAAGAAATCAAGTCGATATTTTGAAAACTCAGCAAGTTATGAAAAAAAAGGTAACCAGTTCTACTAAAAAGTAGCTGGAAAGAGGCAGTAGCAGAACTGCTTACCTTTTTGCTCATAACTTGCTTACTTTTATAGATATCGACTTGATTTCTATTGCGTTGAATAGAGAACCGTATTGGCCTTAATTCTAGTTTTGCTTCATGCAGATAGTGCAGAAAAAATATTTTTCGTCAAAAAAAACCATGGACTACCTACCCCCTTTGCTTTTTTTTAAAAAATGGTGAAAAAATTTTCTTGCACTATCCACTAGAAAAAAATTTCTAATGAAAGCCAATGCAGCTAGCTATCCAACGCAAAAGAAATCAAGTCGATATTTTGAAAACTCAGCAAGTTATGAAAAAAAAGGTAACCAGTTCTACTAAAAAGTGACTGGAAAGAGGCAGTAGCAGAACTGCTTACTTTTTTGCTCATAACTTGCTTACTTTTCTAGATATCGACTTGATTTCTATTGCGTTGAATAGAGAACCGTATTGGCTTTAATTCTAGTTTTGCTTCTTGCAGATAGTGCAGAAAAAATATTTTTCGTTAAAAAAAACCATGGACTACCCCCTTTGCTTTTTTTTGAAAAAATGGTAAAAAAATTTTCTTGCACTATCCACTAGAAAAAAATTTCTAATGAAAGCCAATGCAGCTAGCTATCCAACGCAAAAGAAATCAAGTCGATATTTTGAAAACTCAGCAAGTTATGAAAAAAAAGGTAACCAGTTCTACTAAAAAGTGGCTGGAAAGAGGCAGTAGCAGAACTGCTTACCTTTTTGCTCATAACTTGCTTACTTTTCTAGATATCGACTTGATTTCTATTGCGTTGAATAGAGAACCGTATTGGCTTTAATTCTAATTTTGCTTCTTGCAGATAGTGCAGAAAAAATATTTTTCGGTAAAAAAAACCATGGACTACCCCCTTTGCTTTTTTTTGAAAAAATGGTGAAAAAATTTTCTTGCACTATCCACTAGAAAAAACTTTCTAATGAAAGCCAATGCAGCTAGCTATCCAACGCAAAAGAAATCAAGTCGATATTTTGAAAACTCAGCAAGTTATGAAAAAAAAGGTAACCAGTTCTACTAAAAAGTGGCTGGAAAGGAGCAGTAGCAGAACTGCTTACCTTTTTGCTCATAACTTGCTTACTTTTCTAGATATCGACTTGATTTCTATTGCGTTGAATAGAGAACCGTATTGGCTTTAATTCTAATTTTGCTTCTTGCATATAGTGCAGAAAAAATATTTTTCGTCAAAAAAAACCATGGACTACCCCCTTTGTTTTTTTTGAAAAAATGGTGAAAAAATTTTCTTGCCCTATCCACTAGAAAAAAATTTCTAATGAAAGCCAATGCAGCTAGCTATCCAACGCAAAAGAAATCAAGTCGATATTTTGAAAACTCAGCAAGTTATGAAAAAAAAGGTAACCAGTTCTACTAAAAAGTGACTGGAAAGAGGCAGTAGCAGAACTGCTTACTTTTTTGCTCATAACTTGCTTACTTTTCTAGATATCGACTTGATTTCTATTGCGTTGAATAGAGAACCGTATTGGCTTTAATTCTAGTTTTGCTTCTTGCAGATAGTGCAGAAAAAATATTTTTCGTTAAAAAAAACCATGGACTACCCCCTTTGCTTTTTTTTGAAAAAATGGTGAAAAAATTTTCTTGCACTATCCACTAAAAAAAAATTTCTAATGAAAGCCAATGCAGCTAGCTATCCAACGCAAAAGAAATCAAGTCGATATTTTGAAAACTCAGCAAGTTATGAAAAAAAAGGTAACCAGTTCTACTAAAAAGTGGCTGGAAAGAGGCAGTAGCAGAACTGCTTACCTTTTTGCTCATAACTTGCTTACTTTTCTAGATATCGACTTGATTTCTATTGCGTTGAATAGAGAACCGTATTGGCCTTAATTCTAGGTTTGCTTCATGCAGATAGTGCAGAAAAAATATTTTTCGTCAAAAAAAACCATGGACTACCCCCTTTGCTTTTTTTGAAAATATGGTGAAAAAATTTTCTTGCACTATCCACTAGAAAAAAATTTCTAATGAAAGCCAATGCAGCTAGCTATCCAACGCAAAAGAAATCAAGTCGATATTTTGAAAACTCAGCAAGTTATGAAAAAAAGGTAACCAGTTCTACTAAAAAGTGACTGGAAAGAGGCAGTAGCAGAACTGCTTACTTTTTTGCTCATAACTTGCTTACTTTTCTAGATATCGACTTGATTTCTATTGCGTTGAATAGAGAACCGTATTGGCTTTAATTCTAGTTTTGCTTCTTGCAGATAGTGCAGAAAAAATATTTTTCGTCAAAAAAAACCATGGACTACCCCCTTTGCTTTTTTTGAAAAAATGGTGAAAAAATTTTCTTGCACTATCCACTAGAAAAAAATTTCTAATGAAAGCCAATGCAGCTAGCTATCCAACGCAAAAGAAATCAAGTCGATATTTTGAAAACTCAGCAAGTTATGAAAAAAAAGGTAACCAGTTCTACTAAAAAGTGACTGGAAAGAGGCAGTAGCAGAACTGCTTACTTTTTTGCTCATAACTTGCTTACTTTTATAGATATCGACTTGATTTCTATTGCGTTGAATAGAGAACCGTATTGGCCTTAATTCTAGTTTTGCTTCTTGCAGATAGTGCAGAAAAAATATTTTTCGTCAAAAAAAACCATGGACTACCCCCTTTGCTTTTTTTGAAAAAATGGTGAAAAAATTTTCTTGCACTATCCACTAGAAAAAAGTTTCTAATGAAAGCCAATGCAGCTAGCTATCCAACGCAAAAGAAATCAAGTCGATATTTTGAAAACTTAGCAAGTTATGAAAAAAAAGGTAACCAGTTCTACTAAAAAGTGGCTGGAAAGAGGCAGTAACAGAACTGCTTACCTTTTTGCTCATAACTTGCTTACTTTTCTAGATATCGACTTGATTTCTATTGCGTTGAATAGAGAACCGTATTGGCTTTAATTCTAGTTTTGCTTCTTGCAGATAGTGCAGAAAAAATATTTTTCGTTAAAAAAAACCATGGACTACCCCCTTTGATTTTTTTGAAAAAATGGTGAAAAAATTTTCTTGCACTATCCACTAGAAAAAAATTTCTAATGAAAGCCAATGCAGCTGGCTATCCAACGCAAAAGAAATCAAGTCGATATTTTAAAAACTCAGCAAGTTATGAAAAAAAAGGTAACCAGTTCTACTAAAAAGTGGCTGGAAAGAGGCAGTAACAGAACTGCTTACCTTTTTGCTCATAACTTGCTTACTTTTCTAGATATCGAATTGATTTCTATTGCGTTGAATAGAGAACCGTATTGGCTTTAATTCTAGTTTTGCTTCTTGCAGATAGTGCAGAAAAAATATTTTTCGTTAAAAAAAACCATGGACTACCCCCTTTGCTTTTTTTGAAAAAATGGTGAAAAAATTTTCTTGCACTATCCACTAGAAAAAAATTTCTAATGAAAGCCAATGCAGCTAGCTATCCAACGCAAAAGAAATCAAGTCGATATTTTGAAAACTCAGCAAGTTATGAAAAAAAAGGTAACCAGTTCTACTAAAAAGTGGCTGGAGAGAGGCAGTAGCAGAACTGCTTACCTTTTTGCTCATAACTTGCTTACTTTTCTAGATATCGACTTGATTTCTATTGCGTTGAATAGAGAACCGTAATGGCTTTAATTCTAGTTTTTCTTCTTGCAGATAGTGCAGAAAAAATATTTTTCGGTAAAAAAAACCATGGACTACCCCCTTTGCTTTTTTTGAAAAAATGGTGAAAAAATTTTCTTGCACTATCCACTAGAAAAAAATTTCTAATGAAAGCCAATGCAGCTAGCTATCCAACGCAAAAGAAATCAAGTCGATATTTTGAAAACTCAGCAAGTTATGAAAAAAAAGGTAACCAGTTCTACTAAAAAGTGGCTGGAAAGAGGCAGTAGCAGAACTGCTTACCTTTTTGCTCATAACTTGCTTAATTTTCTAGATATCGACTTGATTTCTATTGCGTTGAATAGAGAACCGTATTGGCCTTAATTCTAGTTTTGCTTCATGCAGATAGTGCAGAAAAAATATTTTTCGTCAAAAAAAACCATGGACTACCCCCTTTGCTTTTTTTGAAAAAATGGTGAAAAAATTTTCTTGCACTATCCACTAGAAAAAAGTTTCTAATGAAAGCCAATGCAGCTAGCTATCCAACGCAAAAGAAATCAAGTCGATATTTTGAAAACTCAGCAAGTTATGAAAAAAAAGGTAACCAGTTCTACTAAAAAGTGGCTGGAAAGAGGCAGTAACAGAACTGCTTACCTTTTTGCTCATAACTTGCTTACTTTTCTAGATATCGACTTGATTTCTATTGCGTTGAATAGAGAACCGTATTGGCTTTAATTCTAGTTTTGCTTCTTGCAGATAGTGCAGAAAAAATATTTTTCGTTAAAAAAAACCATGGACTACCCCCTTTGCTTTTTTTGAAAAAATGGTGAAAAAATTTTCTTGCACTATCCACTAGAAAAAAATTTCTAATGAAAGCCAATGCAGCTAGCTATCCAACGCAAAAGAAATCAAGTCGATATTTTGAAAACTCAGCAAGTTATGAAAAAAAAGGTAACCAGTTCTACTAAAAAGTGGCTGGAGAGAGGCAGTAGCAGAACTGCTTACCTTTTTGCTCATAACTTGCTTACTTTTCTAGATATCGACTTGATTTCTATTGCGTTGAATAGAGAACCGTAATGGCTTTAATTCTAGTTTTGCTTCTTGCAGATAGTGCAGAAAAAATATTTTTCGTTAAAAAAAACCATGGACTACCCCCTTTGCTTTTTTTTGAAAAAATGGTGAAAAAATTTTCTTGCACTATCCACTAGAAAAAAATTTCTAATGAAAGCCAATGCAGCTAGCTATCCAACGCAAAAGAAATCAAGTCGATATTTTGAAAACTCAGCAAGTTATGAAAAAAAAGGTAACCAGTTCTACTAAAAAGTGGCTGGAGAGAGGCAGTAGCAGAACTGCTTACCTTTTTGCTCATAACTTGCTTACTTTTCTAGATATCGACTTGATTTCTATTGCGTTGAATAGAGAACCGTAATGGCTTTAATTCTAGTTTTTCTTCTTGCAGATAGTGCAGAAAAAATATTTTTCGGTAAAAAAAACCATGGACTACCCCCTTTGCTTTTTTTGAAAAAATGGTGAAAAAATTTTCTTGCACTATCCACTAGAAAAAAATTTCTAATGAAAGCCAATGCAGCTAGCTATCCAACGCAAAAGAAATCAAGTCGATATTTTGAAAACTCAGCAAGTTATGAAAAAAAAGGTAACCAGTTCTACTAAAAAGTGGCTGGAAAGAGGCAGTAGCAGAACTGCTTACCTTTTTGCTCATAACTTGCTTAATTTTCTAGATATCGACTTGATTTCTATTGCGTTGAATAGAGAACCGTATTGGCTTTAATTCTAGTTGTGCTTCTTGCAGATAGTGCAGAAAAAATATTTTTCGTTAAAAAAAAACCATGGACTACCCCCTTTGCTTTTTTTGAAAAAATGGTGAAAAAATTTTCTTGCACTATCCACTAGAAAAAAATTTCTAATGAAAGCCAATGCAGCTAGCTATCCAACGCAAAAGAAATCAAGTCGATATTTTGAAAACTCAGCAAGTTCTACTAAAAAGTGACTGGAAAGAGGCAGTAGCAGAACTGCTTACTTTTTTGCTCATAACTTGCTTACTTTTCTAGATATCGACTTGATTTCTATTGCGTTGAATAGAGAACCGTATTGGCTTTAATTCTAGTTTTGTTTCTTGCAGATAGTGCAGAAAAAATATTTTTCGTCAAAAAAAACCATGGACTACCCCCTTTGCTTTTTTTGAAAAAATGGTGAAAAAATTTTCTTGCACTATCCACTAGAAAAAAGTTTCTAATGAAAGCCAATGCAGCTAGCTATCCAACGCAAAAGAAATCAAGTCGATATTTTGAAAACTCAGCAAGTTATGAAAAAAAAGGTAACCAGTTCTACTAAAAAGTGGCTGGAAAGAGGCAGTAACAGAACTGCTTACCTTTTTGCTCATAACTTGCTTACTTTTCTAGATATCGACTTGATTTCTATTGCGTTGAATAGAGAACCGTATTGGCTTTAATTCTAGTTTTGCTTCTTGCAGATAGTGCAGAAAAAATATTTTTCGTTAAAAAAAACCATGGACTACCCCCTTTGCTTTTTTTGAAAAAATGGTGAAAAAATTTTCTTGCACTATCCACTAGAAAAAAGTTTCTAATGAAAGCCAATGCAGCTAGCTATCCAACGCAAAAGAAATCAAGTCGATATTTTGAAAACTCAGCAAGTTATGAAAAAAAAGGTAACCAGTTCTACTAAAAAGTGGCTGGAAAGAGGCAGTAACAGAACTGCTTACCTTTTTGCTCATAACTTGCTTACTTTTCTAGATATCGACTTGATTTCTATTGCGTTGAATAGAGAACCGTATTGGCTTTAATTCTAGTTTTGCTTCTTGCAGATAGTGCAGAAAAAATATTTTTCGTTAAAAAAAACCATGGACTACCCCCTTTGCTTTTTTTGAAAAAATGGTGAAAAAATTTTCTTGCACTATCCACTAGAAAAAAATTTCTAATGAAAGCCAATGCAGCTAGCTATCCAACGCAAAAGAAATCAAGTCGATATTTTGAAAACTCAGCAAGTTATGAAAAAAAAGGTAACCAGTTCTACTAAAAAGTGGCTGGAGAGAGGCAGTAGCAGAACTGCTTACCTTTTTGCTCATAACTTGCTTAATTTTCTAGATATCGACTTGATTTCTATTGCGTTGAATAGAGAACCGTATTGGCCTTAATTCTAGTTTTGCTTCATGCAGATAGTGCAGAAAAAATATTTTTCGTCAAAAAAAACCATGGACTACCCCCTTTGCTTTTTTTGAAAAAATGGTGAAAAAATTTTCTTGCACTATCCACTAGAAAAAAGTTTCTAATGAAAGCCAATGCAGCTAGCTATCCAACGCAAAAGAAATCAAGTCGATATTTTGAAAACTCAGCAAGTTATGAAAAAAAAGGTAACCAGTTCTACTAAAAAGTGGCTGGAAAGAGGCAGTAACAGAACTGCTTACCTTTTTGCTCATAACTTGCTTACTTTTCTAGATATCGACTTGATTTCTATTGCGTTGAATAGAGAACCGTATTGGCTTTAATTCTAGTTTTGCTTCTTGCAGATAGTGCAGAAAAAATATTTTTCGTTAAAAAAAACCATGGACTACCCCCTTTGCTTTTTTTGAAAAAATGGTGAAAAAATTTTCTTGCACTATCCACTAGAAAAAAATTTCTAATGAAAGCCAATGCAGCTAGCTATCCAACGCAAAAGAAATCAAGTCGATATTTTGAAAACTCAGCAAGTTATGAAAAAAAAGGTAACCAGTTCTACTAAAAAGTGACTGGAAAGAGGCAGTAGCAGAACTGCTTACTTTTTTGCTCATAACTTGCTTACTTTTATAGATATCGACTTGATTTCTATTGCGTTGAATAGAGAACCGTATTGGCCTTAATTCTAGTTTTGCTTCTTGCAGATAGTGCAGAAAAAATATTTTTCGTCAAAAAAAACCATGGACTACCCCCTTTGCTTTTTTTGAAAAAATGGTGAAAAAATTTTCTTGCACTATCCACTAGAAAAAAGTTTCTAATGAAAGCCAATGCAGCTAGCTATCCAACGCAAAAGAAATCAAGTCGATATTTTGAAAACTCAGCAAGTTATGAAAAAAAAGGTAACCAGTTCTACTAAAAAGTGGCTGGAAAGAGGCAGTAACAGAACTGCTTACCTTTTTGCTCATAACTTGCTTACTTTTCTAGATATCGACTTGATTTCTATTGCGTTGAATAGAGAACCGTATTGGCTTTAATTCTAGTTTTGCTTCTTGCAGATAGTGCAGAAAAAATATTTTTCGTTAAAAAAAACCATGGACTACCCCCTTTGATTTTTTTGAAAAAATGGTGAAAAAATTTTCTTGCACTATCCACTAGAAAAAAATTTCTAATGAAAGCCAATGCAGCTGGCTATCCAACGCAAAAGAAATCAAGTCGATATTTTAAAAACTCAGCAAGTTATGAAAAAAAAGGTAACCAGTTCTACTAAAAAGTGGCTGGAAAGAGGCAGTAACAGAACTGCTTACCTTTTTGCTCATAACTTGCTTACTTTTCTAGATATCGAATTGATTTCTATTGCGTTGAATAGAGAACCGTATTGGCTTTAATTCTAGTTTTGCTTCTTGCAGATAGTGCAGAAAAAATATTTTTCGTTAAAAAAAACCATGGACTACCCCCTTTGCTTTTTTTGAAAAAATGGTGAAAAAATTTTCTTGCACTATCCACTAGAAAAAAATTTCTAATGAAAGCCAATGCAGCTAGCTATCCAACGCAAAAGAAATCAAGTCGATATTTTGAAAACTCAGCAAGTTATGAAAAAAAAGGTAACCAGTTCTACTAAAAAGTGGCTGGAGAGAGGCAGTAGCAGAACTGCTTACCTTTTTGCTCATAACTTGCTTACTTTTCTAGATATCGACTTGATTTCTATTGCGTTGAATAGAGAACCGTAATGGCTTTAATTCTAGTTTTTCTTCTTGCAGATAGTGCAGAAAAAATATTTTTCGGTAAAAAAAACCATGGACTACCCCCTTTGCTTTTTTTGAAAAAATGGTGAAAAAATTTTCTTGCACTATCCACTAGAAAAAAATTTCTAATGAAAGCCAATGCAGCTAGCTATCCAACGCAAAAGAAATCAAGTCGATATTTTGAAAACTCAGCAAGTTATGAAAAAAAAGGTAACCAGTTCTACTAAAAAGTGGCTGGAAAGAGGCAGTAGCAGAACTGCTTACCTTTTTGCTCATAACTTGCTTAATTTTCTAGATATCGACTTGATTTCTATTGCGTTGAATAGAGAACCGTATTGGCTTTAATTCTAGTTGTGCTTCTTGCAGATAGTGCAGAAAAAATATTTTTCGTTAAAAAAAAACCATGGACTACCCCCTTTGCTTTTTTTGAAAAAATGGTGAAAAAATTTTCTTGCACTATCCACTAGAAAAAAATTTCTAATGAAAGCCAATGCAGCTAGCTATCCAACGCAAAAGAAATCAAGTCGATATTTTGAAAACTCAGCAAGTTCTACTAAAAAGTGACTGGAAAGAGGCAGTAGCAGAACTGCTTACTTTTTTGCTCATAACTTGCTTACTTTTCTAGATATCGACTTGATTTCTATTGCGTTGAATAGAGAACCGTATTGGCTTTAATTCTAGTTTTGTTTCTTGCAGATAGTGCAGAAAAAATATTTTTCGTCAAAAAAAACCATGGACTACCCCCTTTGCTTTTTTTGAAAAAATGGTGAAAAAATTTTCTTGCACTATCCACTAGAAAAAAGTTTCTAATGAAAGCCAATGCAGCTAGCTATCCAACGCAAAAGAAATCAAGTCGATATTTTGAAAACTCAGCAAGTTATGAAAAAAAAGGTAACCAGTTCTACTAAAAAGTGGCTGGAAAGAGGCAGTAACAGAACTGCTTACCTTTTTGCTCATAACTTGCTTACTTTTCTAGATATCGACTTGATTTCTATTGCGTTGAATAGAGAACCGTATTGGCTTTAATTCTAGTTTTGCTTCTTGCAGATAGTGCAGAAAAAATATTTTTCGTTAAAAAAACCATGGACTACCCCCTTTGATTTTTTTGAAAAAATGGTGAAAAAATTTTCTTGCACTATCCACTAGAAAAAAATTTCTAATGAAAGCCAATGCAGCTGGCTATCCAACGCAAAAGAAATCAAGTCGATATTTTAAAAACTCAGCAAGTTATGAAAAAAAAGGTAACCAGTTCTACTAAAAAGTGGCTGGAAAGAGGCAGTAACAGAACTGCTTACCTTTTTGCTCATAACTTGCTTACTTTTCTAGATATCGACTTGATTTCTATTGCGTTGAATAGAGAACCGTATTGGCTTTAATTCTAGTTTTGCTTCTTGCAGATAGTGCAGAAAAAATATTTTTCGTTAAAAAAAACCATGGACTACCCCCTTTGCTTTTTTTGAAAAAATGGTGAAAAAATTTTCTTGCACTATCCACTAGAAAAAAATTTCTAATGAAAGCCAATGCAGCTAGCTATCCAACGCAAAAGAAATCAAGTCGATATTTTGAAAACTCAGCAAGTTATGAAAAAAAAGGTAACCAGTTCTACTAAAAAGTGGCTGGAAAGAGGCAGTAGCAGAACTGCTTACCTTTTTGCTCATAACTTGCTTACTTTTCTAGATATCGACTTGATTTCTATTGCGTTGAATAGAGAACCGTAATGGCTTTAATTCTAGTTTTTCTTCTTGCAGATAGTGCAGAAAAAATATTTTTCGGTAAAAAAAACCATGGACTACCCCCTTTGCTTTTTTTGAAAAAATGGTGAAAAAATTTTCTTGCACTATCCACTAGAAAAAAATTTCTAATGAAAGCCAATGCAGCTAGCTATCCAACGCAAAAGAAATCAAGTCGATATTTTGAAAACTCAGCAAGTTATGAAAAAAAAGGTAACCAGTTCTACTAAAAAGTGGCTGGAAAGGAGCAGTAGCAGAACTGCTTACCTTTTTGCTCATAACTTGCTTACTTTTCTAGATATCGCCTCGATTTCTATTGCGTTGAATAGAGAACCGTATTGGCTTTAATTCTAGTTTTGCTTCTTGCAGATAGTGCAGAAAAAATATTTTTCGTCAAAAAAAAACCATGGACTACCCCCTTTGCTTTTTTTGAAAAAATGGTGAAAAAATTGTCTTGCACTATCCACTAGAAAAAAATTTCTAATGAAAGCCAATACAGCTAGCTATCCAACGCAAATAAAATCAAGTCGATATTTTGAAAACTCAGCAAGTTATGAAAAAAAAGGTAACCAGTTCTACTAAAAAGTGGCTGGAAAGAGGCAGTAGCAGAACTGCTTACCTTTTTGCTCATAACTTGCTTAATTTTCTAGATATCGACTTGATTTCTATTGCGTTGAATAGAGAACCGTATTGGCTTTAATTCTAGTTTTGCTTCTTGCAGATAGTGCAGAAAAAATATTTTTCGTCAAAAAAAAAAATGGACTACCCCCTTTGCTTTTTTTTTTAAAAATGGTAAAAAAATTTTCTTGCACTATCCACTAGAAAAAAATTTCTAATGAAAGCCAATACAGCTAGCTATCCAACGCAAAAGAAATCAAGTCGATATTTTGAAAACTCAGCAAGTTATAAAAAAAAGGTAACCAGTTCTACTAAAAAGTGGCTGGAAAGAGGCAGTAGCAGAACTGCTTACCTTTTTGCTCATAACTTGCTTAATTTTCTAGATATCGACTTGATTTCTATTGCGTTGAATAGAGAACCGTATTGCCTTTAATTCTAGTTTTGCTTCTTGCAGATAGTGCAGAAAAAATATTTTTCGTCAAAAAAAAACCATGGACTACCCCCTTTGCTTTTTTTGAAAAAATGGTGAAAAAATTTTCTTGCACTATCCACTAGAAAAAAATTTCTAATGAAAGCCAATGCAGCTAGCTATCCAACGCAAAAGAAATCAAGTCGATATTTTGAAAACTCAGCAAGTTATGAAAAAAAAGGTAACCAGTTCTACTAAAAAGTGACTGGAAAGAGGCAGTAGCAGAACTGCTTACTTTTTTGCTCATAACTTGCTTACTTTTCTAGATATCGACTTGATTTCTATTGCGTTGAATAGAGAACCGTATTGGCTTTAATTCTAGTTTTGCTTCTTGCAGATAGTGCAGAAAAAATATTTTTCGTCAAAAAAAACCATGGACTACCCCCTTTGCTTTTTTTGAAAAAATGGTGAAAAAATTTTCTTGCACTATCCACTAGAAAAAAGTTTCTAATGAAAGCCAATGCAGCTAGCTATCCAAAGCAAAAGAAATCAAGTCGATATTTTGAAAACTCAGCAAGTTATGAAAAAAAAGGTAACCAGTTCTACTAAAAAGTGGCTGGAAAGAGGCAGTAGCAGAACTGCTTACCTTTTTGCTCATAACTTGCTTACTTTTCTAGATATCGACTTGATTTCTATTGCGTTGAATAGAGAACCGTAATGGCTTTAATTCTAGTTTTTCTTCTTGCAGATAGTGCAGAAAAAATATTTTTCGGTAAAAAAAACCATGGACTACCCCCTTTGCTTTTTTTGAAAAAATGGTGAAAAAATTTTCTTGCACTATCCACTAGAAAAAAATTTCTAATGAAAGCCAATGCAGCTAGCTATCCAACGCAAAAGAAATCAAGTCGATATTTTGAAAACTCAGCAAGTTATGAAAAAAAAGGTAACCAGTTCTACTAAAAAGTGGCTGGAAAGAGGCAGTAGCAGAACTGCTTACCTTTTTGCTCATAACTTGCTTAATTTTCTAGATATCGACTTGATTTCTATTGCGTTGAATAGAGAACCGTATTGGCTTTAATTCTAGTTGTGCTTCTTGCAGATAGTGCAGAAAAAATATTTTTCGTTAAAAAAAAACCATGGACTACCCCCTTTGCTTTTTTTGAAAAAATGGTGAAAAAATTTTCTTGCACTATCCACTAGAAAAAAAATTTCTAATGAAAGCCAATGCAGCTAGCTATCCAACGCAAAAGAAATCAAGTCGATATTTTGAAAACTCAGCAAGTTATGAAAAAAAAGGTAACCAGTTCTACTAAAAAGTGGCTGGAAAGGAGCAGTAGCAGAACTGCTTACCTTTTTGCTCATAACTTGCTTACTTTTCTAGATATCGCCTCGATTTCTATTGCGTTGAATAGAGAACCGTATTGGCTTTAATTCTAGTTTTGCTTCTTGCAGATAGTGCAGAAAAAATATTTTTCGTCAAAAAAAAACCATGGACTACCCCCTTTGCTTTTTTTGAAAAAATGGTGAAAAAATTGTCTTGCACTATCCACTAGAAACAAATTTCTAATGAAAGCCAATGCAGCTAGCTATCCAACGCAAAAGAAATCAAGTCGATATTTTGAAAACTCAGCAAGTTATGAAAAAAAAGGTAACCAGTTCTACTAAAAAGTGGCTGGAAAGAGGCAGTAGCAGAACTGCTTACCTTTTTGCTCATAACTTGCTTAATTTTCTAGATATCGCCTTGATTTCTATTGCGTTGAATAGAGAACCGTATTGGCTTTAATTCTAGTTTTGCTTCTTGCAGATAGTGCAGAAAAAATATTTTTCGTCAAAAAAAAAAAATGGACTACCCCCTTTGCTTTTTTTTTTAAAAATGGTAAAAAAATTTTCTTGCACTATCCACTAGAAAAAAATTTCTAATGAAAGCCAATACAGCTAGCTATCCAACGCAAAAGAAATCAAGTCGATATTTTGAAAACTCAGCAAGTTATAAAAAAAAGGTAACCAGTTCTACTAAAAAGTGGCTGGAAAGAGGCAGTAGCAGAACTGCTTACCTTTTTGCTCATAACTTGCTTAATTTTCTAGATATCGACTTGATTTCTATTGCGTTGAATAGAGAACCGTATTGCCTTTAATTCTAGTTTTGCTTCTTGCAGATAGTGCAGAAAAAATATTTTTCGTCAAAAAAAACCATGGACTACCCCCTTTGCTTTTTTTTTAAAAAATGGTGAAAAAATTTTCTTGCACTATCCACTAGAAAAAAATTTCTAATGAAAGCCAATGCAGCTAGCTATCCAACGCAAAAGAAATCAAGTCGATATTTTGAAAACTCAGCAAGTTATGAAAAAAAAGGTAATAAGTTCTACTAAAAAGTGGCTGGAAAGAGGCAGTAGCAGAACTGCTTACCTTTTTGCTCATAACTTGCTTACTTTTCTAGATTTCGACTTGATTTCTATTGCGTTGAATAGAGAACCGTATTGGCTTTAATTCTAGTTTTGCTTCTTGCAGATAGTGCAGAAAAAATATTTTTCGTCAAAAAAACCATGGACCTTTGCTTTTTTTTGAAAAAATGGTAAAAAAATTTTCTTGCACTATCCACTAGAAAAAAATTTCTAATGAAAGCCAATACAGCTAGCTTTCCAACGCAATAGAAATCAAGTCGATATCTAGAAAATTAAGCAAGTTATGAGCAAAAAGGTAAGCAGTTCTGCTACTGCCTCTTTCCAGCCACTTTTTAGTAGAACTGGTTACCTTTTTTTTCATAACTTGCTGAGTTTTCAAAATATCGACTTGATTTTATTTGCGTTGGATAGCTAGCTGTATTGGCTTTCATTAGAAATTTTTTTCTAGTGGATAGTGCAAGAAAATTTTTTTACCATTTTTTCAAAAAAAAGCAAAGGGGGTAGTCCATGGTTTTTTTTGACGAAAAATATTTTTTCTGCACTATCTACAAGAAGCAAAACTAGAATTAAAGCCAATACGGTTCTCTATTCAACGCAATAGAAATCAAGGCGATATCTAGAAAAGTAAGCAAGTTATGAGCAAAAATGTAAGCGGTTCTACTACTGCCTCTTTCCAGCCACTTCTTAGTAGAACTGGTTACCTTTTTTTCATAACTTGCTGAGTTTTCAAAATATCGACTTGACTTCTTTTGCGTTGGATAGCTAGCTGTATTGGCTTTCATTAGAAATTTTTTTCTAGTGGATAGTGCAAGAAAATTTTTTTACCATTTTTTAAAAAAAAAGCAAAGGGGGTAGTCCATGGTTTTTTTTGACGAAAAATATTTTTTCTGCACTATCTGCAAGAAGCAAAACTAGAATTAAAGCCAATACGGTTCTCTATTCAACGCAATAGAAATCAAGGCGATATCTAGAAAAGTAAGCAAGTTATGAACAAAAAGATAAGCAGTTCTGCTACTGCCTCTTTCCAGCCACTTTTTAGTAGAACTGGTTGCCTTTTTTTTTATAACTTGCTAAGTTTTCAAAATATCGACTTGATTTCTTTTGCGTTGGATAGCTAGCTGTATTGGCTTTCATTAGAAATTTTTTTTTTGTGGATAGTGCAAGAAAATTTTTTTACCATTTTTTCAAAAAAAAAGCAAAGGGGGTAGTCCATGGTTTTTTTTGACGAAAAATATTTTTTCTGCACTATCTGCAAGAAGCAAAACTAGAATTAAAGCCAATACGGTTCTCTATTCAACGCAATAGAAATCAAGGCGATATCTAGAAAAGTAAGCAAGTTATGAACAAAAAGGTAAGCAGTTCTGCTACTGCCTCTTTCCAGCCACTTTTTAGTAGAACTGGTTGCCTTTTTTTTTATAACTTGCTGAGTTTTCAAAATATCGACTTGATTTTTTTTTGCGTTGGATAGCCAGCTGTATTGGCTTTCATTAGAAATTTTTTTCTAGTGAATAGTGCAAGAAAATTTTTTACCATTTTTTCAAAAAAAAGCAAAGAGGGTAGTCCATGGTTTTTTTTAACGAAAAATATTTTTTCTGCACTATCTGCAAGAAGCAAAACTAGAATTAAAGCCAATACGGTTCTCTATTTAACGCAATAGAAACCAAGGCGATTTCTAGAAAAGTAAGCAAGTAATGAGCAAAAAGGTAAGCAGTTCTGCTACTGCCTCTTTCCAGCCACTTTTTAGTAGAACTGGTTGCCTTTTTTTTATAACTTGCTGAGTTTTCAAAATATCGACTTGATTTCTTTTGCGTTGGATAGCTAGCTGTATTGGCTTTCATTAGAAATTTTTTTTTAGTGGATAGTGCAAGAAAATTTTTTTACCATTTTTTAAAAAAAAAGCAAAGGGGGTAGTCCATGGTTTTTTTGACGAAAAATATTTTTTCTGCACTATCTGCAAGAAGCAAAACTAGAATTAAAGCCAATACGGTTCTCTATTCAACGCAATAGAAATCAAGGCAATATCTAGAAAAGTAAGCAAGTTATGAACAAAAAGGTAAGTAGTTCTGCTACTGCCTCTTTCCAGCCACTTTTTAGTAGAACTGGTTGCCTTTTTTTTATAACTTGCTGAGTTTTCAAAATATCGACTTGATTTCTTTTGCGTTGGATAGCTAGCTGTATTGGCTTTCATTAGAAATTTTTTTTTGTGGATAGTGCAAGAAAATTTTTTTACCATTTTTTAAAAAAAAAGCAAAGGGGGTAGTCCATGGTTTTTTTTGACGAAAAATAATTTTTCTGCACTATCTGCAAGAAGCAAAACTAGAATTAAAGCCAATACGGTTCTCTATTCAACGCAATAGAAACCAAGGCGATATCTAGAAAAGTAAGCAAGTTATGAGCAAAAAGGTAAGCAGTTCTGCTACTGCCTCTTTCCAGCCACTTTTTAGTAGAACTGGTTACCTTTTTTTTCAT
Source organism: Thelaira solivaga (assembly GCA_947397855.1). NCBI lineage: Eukaryota > Metazoa > Arthropoda > Insecta > Diptera > Tachinidae > Thelaira > Thelaira solivaga. The sequence goes on along the minus strand of OX377612.1, from coordinate 21,670,408 downwards.
AACTTGCTGAGTTTTCAAAAAATCGACTTGATTTCTTTTGCGTTGGATAGCCAGCTGTATTGGCTTTTATTAGAAATTTTTTTCTAGTGGATAGTGCAAGAAAATTTTTTTACCATTTTTTCAAAAAAAAGCAAAGGGGGTAGTCCATGGTTTTTTTTAACGAAAAATATTTTTTCTGCACTATCTGCAAGAAGCAAAACTAGAATTAAAGCCAATACGGTTCTCTATTCAACGCAATAGAAATCAAGGCGATATAGAGAAAAGTAAGCAAGTTATGAGCAAAAAGGTAAGCAGTTCTGCTACTGCCTCTTTCCAGCCACTTTTTAGTAGAACTGGTTACCTTTTTTTTATAACTTGCTGAGTTTTCAAAATATCGACTTCATTTCTTTTGCGTTGGATAGCTAGCTGTATTGGCTTTCATTAGAAATTTTTTTTTAGTGGATAGTGCAAGAAAATTTTTTTACCATTTTTTAAAAAAAAGCAAAGGGGGTAAGTACATGGTTTTTTTTTGACGAAAAATATTTTTTCTGCACTATCTGCAAGAAGCAAAACCAGAATTAAAGCCAATACGGTTCTCTATTCAACGCAATAGAAACCAAGGCGATATCTAGAAAAGTAAGCAAGTTATGAGCAAAAAGGTAAGCAGTTCTGCTACTGCCTCTTTCCAGCCACTTTTTAGTAGAACTGGTTACCTTTTTTTTATAACTTGCTGAGTTTTCAAAATATCGACTTGATTTCTTTTGCGTTGGATAGCTAGCTGTATTGGCTTTCATTAGAAATTTTTTTCTAGTGGATAGTGCAAGAAAATTTTTTTACCATTTTTTCAAAAAAAAGCAAAGGGGGTAGTCCATGGTTTTTTTTAACGAAAAATATTTTTTCTGCACTATCTGCAAGAAGCAAAACCAGAATTAAAGCCAATACGGTTCTCTATTCAACGCAATAGAAACCAAGGCGATATCTAGAAAAGTAAGCAAGTTATGAACAAAAAGGTAAGCAGTTCTGCTACTGCCTCTTTCCAGCCACTTTTTAGTAGAACTGGTTGCCTTTTTTTTTATAACTTGCTGAGTTTTCAAAATATCGACTTGATTTCTTTTGCGTTGGATAGCTAGCTGTATTGGCTTTCATTAGAAATTTTTTTTTAGTGGATAGTGCAAGAAAATTTTTTTACCATTTTTTTAAAAAAAAGCAAAGGGGGTAGTCCATGGTTTTTTTTGACGAAAAATATTTTTTCTGCACTATCTGCAAGAAGCAAAACTAGAATTAAAGCCAATACGGTTCTCTATTCAACGCAATAGAAATCAAGGCAATATCTAGAAAAGTAAGCAAGTTATGAACAAAAAGGTAAGTAGTTCTGCTACTGCCTCTTTCCAGCCACTTTTTAGTAGAACTGGTTGCCTTTTTTTTATAACTTGCTGAGTTTTCAAAATATCGACTTGATTTCTTTTGCGTTGGATAGCTAGCTGTATTGGCTTTCATTAGAAATTTTTTTTTGTGGATAGTGCAAGAAAATTTTTTTACCATTTTTTAAAAAAAAAGCAAAGGGGGTAGTCCATGGTTTTTTTTGACGAAAAATAATTTTTCTGCACTATCTGCAAGAAGCAAAACTAGAATTAAAGCCAATACGGTTCTCTATTCAACGCAATAGAAATCAAGGCGATATCTAGAAAAGTAAGCAAGTTATGAACAAAAAGGTAAGCAGTTCTGCTACTGCCTCTTTCCAGCCACTTTTTAGTAGAACTGGTTGCCTTTTTTTTATAACTTGCTGAGTTTTCAAAATATCGACTTGATTTCTTTTGCGTTGGATAGCTAGCTGTATTGGCTTTCATTAGAAATTTTTTTTTAGTGGATAGTGCAAGAAAATTTTTTTACCATTTTTTCAAAAAAAAGCAAAGGGGGTAGTCCATGGTTTTTTTTGACGAAAAATATTTTTTCTGCACTATCTGCAAGAAGCAAAACCAGAATTAAAGCCAATACGGTTCTCTATTCAACGCAATAGAAACCAAGGCGATATCTAGAAAAGTAAGCAAGTTATGAGCAAAAAGGTAAGCAGTTCTGCTACTGCCTCTTTCCAGCCACTTTTTAGTAGAACTGGTTACCTTTTTTTTCATAACTTGCTGAGTTTTCAAAAAATCGACTTGATTTCTTTTGCGTTGGATAGCCAGCTGTATTGGCTTTCATTAGAAATTTTTTTCTAGTGGATAGTGCAAGAAAATTTTTTTACCATTTTTTCAAAAAAAAGCAAAGGGGGTAGTCCATGGTTTTTTTTAACGAAAAATATTTTTTCTGCACTATCTGCAAGAAGCAAAACTAGAATTAAAGCCAATACGGTTCTCTATTCAACGCAATAGAAATCAAGGCGATATAGAGAAAAGTAAGCAAGTTATGAGCAAAAAGGTAAGCAGTTCTGCTACTGCCTCTTTCCAGCCACTTTTTAGTAGAACTGGTTACCTTTTTTTTCATAACTTGCTGAGTTTTCAAAATATCGACTTGATTTCTTTTGCGTTGGATAGCTAGCTGTATTGGCTTTCATTAGAAATTTTTTTTTAGTGGATAGTGCAAGAAAATTTTTTTACCATTTTTTAAAAAAAAGCAAAGGGGGTAAGTCCATGGTTTTTTTTTGACGAAAAATATTTTTTCTGCACTATCTGCAAGAAGCAAAACCAGAATTAAAGCCAATACGGTTCTCTATTCAACGCAATAGAAACCAAGGCGATATCTAGAAAAGTAAGCAAGTTATGAGCAAAAAGGTAAGCAGTTCTGCTACTGCCTCTTTCCAGCCACTTTTTAGTAGAACTGGTTACCTTTTTTTTATAACTTGCTGAGTTTTCAAAATATCGACTTGATTTCTTTTGCGTTGGATAGCTAGCTGTATTAGCTTTCATTAGAAATTATTTTCTAGTGGATAGTGCAAGAAAATTTTTTTACCATTTTTTCAAAAAAAAGCAAAGGGGGTAGTCCATGGTTTTTTTTGACGAAAAATATTTTTTCTGCACTATCTGCAAGGAGCAAAACTAGAATTAAAGCCAATACGGTTCTCTATTCAATGCAATAGAAATCAAGGCGATATCTAGAAAAGTAAGCAAGTTATGAACAAAAAGGTAAGCAGTTCTGCTACTGCCTCTTTCCAGCCACTTTTTAGTAGAACTGGTTACCTTTTTTTTATAACTTGCTGAGTTTTCAAAATATCGACTTGATTTCTTTTGCGTTGGATAGCTAGCTGTATTAGCTTTCATTAGAAATTATTTTCTAGTGGATAGTGCAAGAAAATTTTTTTAGCATTTTTTCAAAAAAAAGCAAAGGGGGTAGTCCATGGTTTTTTTTAACGAAAAATATTTTTTCTGCACTATCTGCAAGAAGCAAAACTAGAATTAAAGCCAATACGGTTCTCTATTCAACGCAATAGAAATCAAGGCGATATAGAGAAAAGTAAGCAAGTTATGAGCAAAAAGGTAAGTAGTTCTGCTACTGCCTCTTTCCAGCCACTTTTTAGTAGAACTGGTTGCCTTTTTTTTATAACTTGCTGAGTTTTCAAAATATCGACTTGATTTCTTTTGCGTTGGATAGCTAGCTGTATTGGCTTTCATTAGAAATTTTTTTTTGTGGATAGTGCAAGAAAATTTTTTTACCATTTTTTAAAAAAAAAGCAAAGGGGGTAGTCCATGGTTTTTTTTGACGAAAAATAATTTTTCTGCACTATCTGCAAGAAGCAAAACTAGAATTAAAGCCAATACGGTTCTCTATTCAACGCAATAGAAATCAAGGCGATATCTAGAAAAGTAAGCAAGTTATGAACAAAAAGGTAAGCAGTTCTGCTACTGCCTCTTTCCAGCCACTTTTTAGTAGAACTGGTTGCCTTTTTTTTATAACTTCCTGAGTTTTCAAAATATCGACTTGATTTCTTTTGCGTTGGATAGCTAGCTGTATTGGCTTTCATTAGAAATTTTTTTTTAGTGGATAGTGCAAGAAAATTTTTTTACCATTTTTTCAAAAAAAAGCAAAGGGGGTAGTCCATGGTTTTTTTTGACGAAAAATATTTTTTCTGCACTATCTGCAAGAAGCAAAACCAGAATTAAAGCCAATACGGTTCTCTATTCAACGCAATAGAAACCAAGGCGATATCTAGAAAAGTAAGCAAGTTATGAGCAAAAAGGTAAGCAGTTCTGCTACTGCCTCTTTCCAGCCACTTTTTAGTAGAACTGGTTACCTTTTTTTTCATAACTTGCTGAGTTTTCAAAAAATCGACTTGATTTCTTTTGCGTTGGATAGCCAGCTGTATTGGCTTTCATTAGAAATTTTTTTCTAGTGGATAGTGCAAGAAAATTTTTTTACCATTTTTTCAAAAAAAAACAAAGGGGGTAGTCCATGGTTTTTTTTAACGAAAAATATTTTTTCTGCACTATCTGCAAGAAGCAAAACTAGAATTAAAGCCAATACGGTTCTCTATTCAACGCAATAGAAATCAAGGCGATATAGAGAAAAGTAAGCAAGTTATGAGCAAAAAGGTAAGCAGTTCTGCTACTGCCTCTTTCCAGCCACTTTTTAGTAGAACTGGTTACCTTTTTTTTCATAACTTGCTGAGTTTTCAAAATATCGACTTGATTTCTTTTGCGTTGGATAGCTAGCTGTATTGGCTTTCATTAGAAATTTTTTTTTAGTGGATAGTGCAAGAAAATTTTTTTACCATTTTTTAAAAAAAAGCAAAGGGGGTAAGTCCATGGTTTTTTTTTGACGAAAAATATTTTTTCTGCACTATCTGCAAGAAGCAAAACCAGAATTAAAGCCAATACGGTTCTCTATTCAACGCAATAGAAACCAAGGCGATATCTAGAAAAGTAAGCAAGTTATGAGCAAAAAGGTAAGCAGTTCTGCTACTGCCTCTTTCCAGCCACTTTTTAGTAGAACTGGTTACCTTTTTTTTATAACTTGCTGAGTTTTCAAAATATCGACTTGATTTCTTTTGCGTTGGATAGCTAGCTGTATTAGCTTTCATTAGAAATTATTTTCTAGTGGATAGTGCAAGAAAATTTTTTTACCATTTTTTCAAAAAAAAGCAAAGGGGGTAGTCCATGGTTTTTTTTGACGAAAAATATTTTTTCTGCACTATCTGCAAGGAGCAAAACTAGAATTAAAGCCAATACGGTTCTCTATTCAATGCAATAGAAATCAAGGCGATGTCTAGAAAAGTAAGCAAGTTATGAACAAAAAGGTAAGCAGTTCTGCTACTGCCTCTTTCCAGCCACTTTTTAGTAGAACTGGTTACCTTTTTTTTATAACTTGCTGAGTTTTCAAAATATCGACTTGATTTCTTTTGCGTTGGATAGCTAGCTGTATTAGCTTTCATTAGAAATTATTTTCTAGTGGATAGTGCAAGAAAATTTTTTTAGCATTTTTTCAAAAAAAAGCAAAGGGGGTAGTCCATGGTTTTTTTTGACGAAAAATAATTTTTCTGCACTATCTGCAAGAAGCAAAACTAGAATTAAAGCCAATACGGTTCTCTATTCAACGCAATAGAAATCAAGGCGATATCTAGAAAAGTAAGCAAGTTATGAACAAAAAGGTAAGCAGTTCTGCTACTGCCTCTTTCCAGCCACTTTTTAGTAGAACTGGTTGCCTTTTTTTTATAACTTGCTGAGTTTTCAAAATATCGACTTGATTTCTTTTGCGTTGGATAGCTAGCTGTATTGGCTTTCATTAGAAATTTTTTTTTAGTGGATAGTGCAAGAAAATTTTTTTACCATTTTTAAAAAAAAAAGCAAAGGGGGTAGTCCATGGTTTTTTTTGACGAAAAATATTTTTTCTGCACTATCTGCAAGGAGCAAAACTAGAATTAAAGCCAATACGGTTCTCTATTCAACGCAATAGAAATCAAGGCGATATCTAGAAAAGTAAGCAAGTTATGAACAAAAAGGTAAGCAGTTCTGCTACTGCCTCTTTCCAGCCACTTTTTAGTAGAACTGGTTACCTTTTTTTTATAACTTGCTGAGTTTTCAAAATATCGACTTGATTTCTTTTGCGTTGGATAGCTAGCTGTATTGGCTTTCATTAGAAATTTTTTTTTAGTGGATAGTGCAAGAAAATTTTTTTACCATTTTTAAAAAAAAAAGCAAAGGGGGTAGTCCATGGTTTTTTTTGACGAAAAATATTTTTTCTGCACTATCTGCAAGGAGCAAAACTAGAATTAAAGCCAATACGGTTCTCTATTCAACGCAATAGAAATCAAGGCGATATCTAGAAAAGTAAGCAAGTTATGAGCAAAAAGGTAAGCAGTTCTGCTACTGCCTCTTTCCAGCCACTTTTTAGTAGAACTGGTTACCTTTTTTTTATAACTTGCTGAGTTTTCAAAATATCGACTTGATTTCTTTTGCGTTGGATAGCTAGCTGTATTGGCTTTCATTAGAAATTTTTTTTTAGTGGATAGTGCAAGAAAATTTTTTTACCATTTTTAAAAAAAAAAGCAAAGGGGGTAGTCCATGGTTTTTTTTGACGAAAAATATTTTTTCTGCACTATCTGCAAGGAGCAAAACTAGAATTAAAGCCAATACGGTTCTCTATTCAACGCAATAGAAATCAAGGCGATATCTAGAAAAGTAAGCAAGTTATGAACAAAAAGGTAAGCAGTTCTGCTACTGCCTCTTTCCAGCCACTTTTTAGTAGAACTGGTTACCTTTTTTTTATAACTTGCTGAGTTTTCAAAATATCGACTTGATTTCTTTTGCGTTGGATAGCTTGCTGTATTAGCTTTCATTAGAAATTATTTTCTAGTGGATAGTGCAAGAAAATTTTTTTACCATTTTTTCAAAAAAAAGCAAAGGGGGTAGTCCATGGTTTTTTTTGACGAAAAATATTTTTTCTGCACTATCTGCAAGGAGCAAAACTAGAATTAAAGCCAATACGGTTCTCTATTCAACGCAATAGAAATCAAGGCGATATCTAGAAAAGTAAGCAAGTTATGAGCAAAAAGGTAAGCAGTTCTGCTACTGCCTCTTTCCAGCCACTTTTTAGTAGAACTGGTTACCTTTTTTTTATAACTTGCTGAGTTTTCAAAATATCGACTTGATTTCTTTTGCGTTGGATAGCTAGCTGTATTGGCTTTCATTAGAAATTTTTTTTTAGTGGATAGTGCAAGAAAATTTTTTTACCATTTTTAAAAAAAAAAGCAAAGGGGGTAGTCCATGGTTTTTTTTGACGAAAAATATTTTTTCTGCACTATCTGCAAGGAGCAAAACTAGAATTAAAGCCAATACGGTTCTCTATTCAACGCAATAGAAATCAAGGCGATATCTAGAAAAGTAAGCAAGTTATGAGCAAAAAGGTAAGCAGTTCTGCTACTGCCTCTTTCCAGCCACTTTTTAGTAGAACTGGTTACCTTTTTTTTATAACTTGCTGAGTTTTCAAAATATCGACTTGATTTCTTTTGCGTTGGATAGCTAGCTGTATTGGCTTTCATTAGAAATTTTTTTTTAGTGGATAGTGCAAGAAAATTTTTTTACCATTTTTAAAAAAAAAAGCAAAGGGGGTAGTCCATGGTTTTTTTTGACGAAAAATATTTTTTCTGCACTATCTGCAAGGAGCAAAACTAGAATTAAAGCCAATACGGTTCTCTATTCAACGCAATAGAAATCAAGGCGATATCTAGAAAAGTAAGCAAGTTATGAACAAAAAGGTAAGCAGTTCTGCTACTGCCTCTTTCCAGCCACTTTTTAGTAGAACTGGTTACCTTTTTTTTATAACTTGCTGAGTTTTCAAAATATCGACTTGATTTCTTTTGCGTTGGATAGCTTGCTGTATTAGCTTTCATTAGAAATTATTTTCTAGTGGATAGTGCAAGAAAATTTTTTTACCATTTTTTCAAAAAAAAGCAAAGGGGGTAGTCCATGGTTTTTTTTAACGAAAAATATTTTTTCTGCACTATCTGCAAGAAGCAAAACTAGAATTAAAGCCAATACGGTTCTCTATTCAACGCAATAGAAATCAAGGCGATATAGAGAAAAGTAAGCAAGTTATGAGCAAAAAGGTAAGTAGTTCTGCTACTGCCTCTTTCCAGCCACTTTTTAGTAGAACTGGTTGCCTTTTTTTTATAACTTGCTGAGTTTTCAAAATATCGACTTGATTTCTTTTGCGTTGGATAGCTAGCTGTATTGGCTTTCATTAGAAATTTTTTTTTGTGGATAGTGCAAGAAAATTTTTTTACCATTTTTTAAAAAAAAAGCAAAGGGGGTAGTCCATGGTTTTTTTTGACGAAAAATAATTTTTCTGCACTATCTGCAAGAAGCAAAACTAGAATTAAAGCCAATACGGTTCTCTATTCAACGCAATAGAAATCAAGGCGATATCTAGAAAAGTAAGCAAGTTATGAACAAAAAGGTAAGCAGTTCTGCTACTGCCTCTTTCCAGCCACTTTTTAGTAGAACTGGTTGCCTTTTTTTTATAACTTCCTGAGTTTTCAAAATATCGACTTGATTTCTTTTGCGTTGGATAGCTAGCTGTATTGGCTTTCATTAGAAATTTTTTTTTAGTGGATAGTGCAAGAAAATTTTTTTACCATTTTTTCAAAAAAAAGCAAAGGGGGTAGTCCATGGTTTTTTTTGACGAAAAATATTTTTTCTGCACTATCTGCAAGAAGCAAAACCAGAATTAAAGCCAATACGGTTCTCTATTCAACGCAATAGAAACCAAGGCGATATCTAGAAAAGTAAGCAAGTTATGAGCAAAAAGGTAAGCAGTTCTGCTACTGCCTCTTTCCAGCCACTTTTTAGTAGAACTGGTTACCTTTTTTTTCATAACTTGCTGAGTTTTCAAAAAATCGACTTGATTTCTTTTGCGTTGGATAGCCAGCTGTATTGGCTTTCATTAGAAATTTTTTTCTAGTGGATAGTGCAAGAAAATTTTTTTACCATTTTTTCAAAAAAAAACAAAGGGGGTAGTCCATGGTTTTTTTTAACGAAAAATATTTTTTCTGCACTATCTGCAAGAAGCAAAACTAGAATTAAAGCCAATACGGTTCTCTATTCAACGCAATAGAAATCAAGGCGATATAGAGAAAAGTAAGCAAGTTATGAGCAAAAAGGTAAGCAGTTCTGCTACTGCCTCTTTCCAGCCACTTTTTAGTAGAACTGGTTACCTTTTTTTTCATAACTTGCTGAGTTTTCAAAATATCGACTTGATTTCTTTTGCGTTGGATAGCTAGCTGTATTGGCTTTCATTAGAAATTTTTTTTTAGTGGATAGTGCAAGAAAATTTTTTTACCATTTTTTAAAAAAAAGCAAAGGGGGTAAGTCCATGGTTTTTTTTTGACGAAAAATATTTTTTCTGCACTATCTGCAAGAAGCAAAACCAGAATTAAAGCCAATACGGTTCTCTATTCAACGCAATAGAAACCAAGGCGATATCTAGAAAAGTAAGCAAGTTATGAGCAAAAAGGTAAGCAGTTCTGCTACTGCCTCTTTCCAGCCACTTTTTAGTAGAACTGGTTACCTTTTTTTTATAACTTGCTGAGTTTTCAAAATATCGACTTGATTTCTTTTGCGTTGGATAGCTAGCTGTATTAGCTTTCATTAGAAATTATTTTCTAGTGGATAGTGCAAGAAAATTTTTTTACCATTTTTTCAAAAAAAAGCAAAGGGGGTAGTCCATGGTTTTTTTTGACGAAAAATATTTTTTCTGCACTATCTGCAAGGAGCAAAACTAGAATTAAAGCCAATACGGTTCTCTATTCAATGCAATAGAAATCAAGGCGATGTCTAGAAAAGTAAGCAAGTTATGAACAAAAAGGTAAGCAGTTCTGCTACTGCCTCTTTCCAGCCACTTTTTAGTAGAACTGGTTACCTTTTTTTTATAACTTGCTGAGTTTTCAAAATATCGACTTGATTTCTTTTGCGTTGGATAGCTAGCTGTATTAGCTTTCATTAGAAATTATTTTCTAGTGGATAGTGCAAGAAAATTTTTTTAGCATTTTTTCAAAAAAAAGCAAAGGGGGTAGTCCATGGTTTTTTTTGACGAAAAATAATTTTTCTGCACTATCTGCAAGAAGCAAAACTAGAATTAAAGCCAATACGGTTCTCTATTCAACGCAATAGAAATCAAGGCGATATCTAGAAAAGTAAGCAAGTTATGAACAAAAAGGTAAGCAGTTCTGCTACTGCCTCTTTCCAGCCACTTTTTAGTAGAACTGGTTGCCTTTTTTTTATAACTTGCTGAGTTTTCAAAATATCGACTTGATTTCTTTTGCGTTGGATAGCTAGCTGTATTGGCTTTCATTAGAAATTTTTTTTTAGTGGATAGTGCAAGAAAATTTTTTTACCATTTTTAAAAAAAAAAGCAAAGGGGGTAGTCCATGGTTTTTTTTGACGAAAAATATTTTTTCTGCACTATCTGCAAGGAGCAAAACTAGAATTAAAGCCAATACGGTTCTCTATTCAACGCAATAGAAATCAAGGCGATATCTAGAAAAGTAAGCAAGTTATGAACAAAAAGGTAAGCAGTTCTGCTACTGCCTCTTTCCAGCCACTTTTTAGTAGAACTGGTTACCTTTTTTTTATAACTTGCTGAGTTTTCAAAATATCGACTTGATTTCTTTTGCGTTGGATAGCTTGCTGTATTAGCTTTCATTAGAAATTATTTTCTAGTGGATAGTGCAAGAAAATTTTTTTACCATTTTTTCAAAAAAAAGCAAAGGGGGTAGTCCATGGTTTTTTTTGACGAAAAATATTTTTTCTGCACTATCTGCAAGGAGCAAAACTAGAATTAAAGCCAATACGGTTCTCTATTCAACGCAATAGAAATCAAGGCGATATCTAGAAAAGTAAGCAAGTTATGAGCAAAAAGGTAAGCAGTTCTGCTACTGCCTCTTTCCAGCCACTTTTTAGTAGAACTGGTTACCTTTTTTTTATAACTTGCTGAGTTTTCAAAATATCGACTTGATTTCTTTTGCGTTGGATAGCTAGCTGTATTGGCTTTCATTAGAAATTTTTTTTTAGTGGATAGTGCAAGAAAATTTTTTTACCATTTTTAAAAAAAAAAGCAAAGGGGGTAGTCCATGGTTTTTTTTGACGAAAAATATTTTTTCTGCACTATCTGCAAGGAGCAAAACTAGAATTAAAGCCAATACGGTTCTCTATTCAACGCAATAGAAATCAAGGCGATATCTAGAAAAGTAAGCAAGTTATGAGCAAAAAGGTAAGCAGTTCTGCTACTGCCTCTTTCCAGCCACTTTTTAGTAGAACTGGTTACCTTTTTTTTATAACTTGCTGAGTTTTCAAAATATCGACTTGATTTCTTTTGCGTTGGATAGCTAGCTGTATTGGCTTTCATTAGAAATTTTTTTCTAGTGGATAGTGCAAGAAAATTTTTTTACCATTTTTTCAAAAAAAAGCAAAGGGGGTAGTCCATGGTTTTTTTGACGAAAAATATTTTTTCTGCACTATCTGCAAGAAGCAAAACTAGAATTAAAGGAAATACGGTTCTCTATTCAACGCAATAGAAATCAAGGCGATATCTAGAAAAGTAAGCAAGTTATGAGCAAAAAGGTAAGCAGTTCTGCTACTGCCTCTTTCCAGCCACTTTTTAGTAGAACTGGTTACCTTTTTTTTATAACTTGCTGAGTTTTCAAAATATCGACTTGATTTCTTTTGCGTTGGATAGCTAGCTGTATTGGCTTTCATTAGAAATTTTTTTCTAGTGGATAGTGCAAGAAAATTTTTTTACCATTTTTTCAAAAAAAAGCAAATGGGGTAGTCCATGGTTTTTTTTGACGAAAAAAATTTTTTCTGCACTATCTGCAAGAAGCAAAACTAGAATTAAAGCCAATACGGTTCTCTATTCAACGCAATATAAATCAAGGCGATATCTAGAAAAGTAAGCAAGTTATGAGCAAAAATGTAAGCGGTTCTGCTACTGCCTCTTTCCAGCCACTTCTTAGTAGAACTGGTTACCTTTTTTTCATAACTTGCTGAGTTTTCAAAATATCGACTTGACTTCTTTTGCGTTGGATAGCTAGCTGTATTGGCTTTCATTAGAAATTTTTTTCTAGTGGATAGTGCAAGAAAATTTTTTACCATTTTTTCAAAAAAAAGCAAAGGGGATAGTCCATGGTTTTTTTTGACGAAAAAAATTTTTTCTGCACTATCTGCAAGAAGCAAAACTAGAATTAAAGCCAATACGGTTCTCTATTCAACGCAATAGATATCAAGGCGATATCTAGAAAAGTAAGCAAGTTATGAGCAAAAATGTAAGCGGTTCTGCTACTGCCTCTTTCCAGCCACTTCTTAGTAGAACTGGTTACCTTTTTTTTTATAACTTGCTGAGTTTTCAAAATATCGACTTGACTTCTTTTGCGTTGGATAGCTAGCTGCATTGGCTTTCATTAGAAATTTTTTTCTAGTGGATAGTGCAAGAAAATTTTTTTACCATTTTTTCAAAAAAAAAGCAAAGAGGGTAGTCCATGGTTTTTTTTGACGAAAAATATTTTTTCTGCACTATCTGCAAGAAGCAAAACTAGAATTAAAGCCAATACGGTTCTCTATTCAACGCAATAGAAATCAAGGCGATATCTAGAAAAGTAAGCAAGTTATGAGCAAAAAGGTAAGCAGTTCTGCTACTGCCTCTTTCCAGGCACTTTTTAGTAGAACTGGTTACCTTTTTTTTCATAACTTGCTGAGTTTTCAAAATATCGACTTGACTTCTTTTGCGTTGGATAGCTAGCTGTATTGGCTTTCATTAGAAATTTTTTTCTAGTGGATAGTGCAAGAAAATTTTTTACCATTTTTTCAAAAAAAAGCAAAGGGTAGTCCATGGTTTTTTTTGACGAAAAATATTTTTTCTGCACTATCTGCAAGAAGCAAAACTAGAATTAAAGCCAATACGGTTCTCTATTCAACGCAATAGAAATCAAGGCGATATCTAGAAAAGTAAGCAAGTTATGAGCAAAAAGGTAAGCAGTTCTGCTACTGCCTCTTTCCAGCCACTTTTTAGTAGAACTGGTTACCTTTTTTTTTATAACTTGCTGAGTTTTCAAAATATCGACTTGACTTCTTTTGCGTTGGATAGCTAGCTGTATTGGCTTTCATTAGAAATTTTTTTCTAGTGGATAGTGCAAGAAAATTTTTTTACCATTTTTTCAAAAAAAAGCAAAGGGGGTAGTCCATGGTTTTTTTTGACGAAAAAAATTTTTTCTGCACTATCTGCAAGAAGCAAAACTAGAATTAAAGCCAATACGGTTCTCTATTCAACGCAATATAAATCAAGGCGATATCTAGAAAAGTAAGCAAGTTATGAGCAAAAATGTAAGCGGTTCTGCTACTGCCTCTTTCCAGCCACTTCTTAGTAGAACTGGTTACCTTTTTTTCATAACTTGCTGAGTTTTCAAAATATCGACTTGACTTCTTTTGCGTTGGATAGCTAGCTGTATTGGCTTTCATTAGAAATTTTTTTCTAGTGGATAGTGCAAGAAAATTTTTTACCATTTTTTCAAAAAAAAGCAAAGGGGATAGTCCATGGTTTTTTTTGACGAAAAAAATTTTTTCTGCACTATCTGCAAGAAGCAAAACTAGAATTAAAGCCAATACGGTTCTCTATTCAACGCAATAGATATCAAGGCGATATCTAGAAAAGTAAGCAAGTTATGAGCAAAAATGTAAGCGGTTCTGCTACTGCCTCTTTCCAGCCACTTCTTAGTAGAACTGGTTACCTTTTTTTCATAACTTGCTGAGTTTTCAAAATATCGACTTGACTTCTTTTGCGTTGGATAGCTAGCTGTATTGGCTTTCATTAGAAATTTTTTTTCTAGTGGATAGTGCAAGAAAATTTTTTTACCATTTTTTCAAAAAAAAGCAAAGGGGGTAGTCCATGGTTTTTTTTTACGAAAAATATTTTTTCTGCACTATCTACAAGAAGCAAAACTAGAATTAAAGCCAATACGGTTCTCTATTCAACGCAATAGAAATCAAGGCGATATCTAGAAAAGTAAGCAAGTTATGAGCAAAAATGTAAGCGGTTCTGCTACTGCCTCTTTCCAGCCACTTCTTAGTAGAACTGGTTACCTTTTTTTCATAACTTGCTGAGTTTTCAAAATATCGACTTGATTTCTTTTGCGTTGGATAGCTAGCTGTATTGGCTTTCATTAGAAATTTTTTTCTAGTGGATAGTGCAAGAAAATTTTTTTACCATTTTTTAAAAAAAAAGCAAAGGGGGTAAGTCCATGGTTTTTTTTGACGAAAAATATTTTTTCTGCACTATCTGCAAGAAGCAAAACTAGAATTAAAGCCAATACGGTTCTCTATTCAACGCAATAGAAATCAAGTCGATATCTAGAAAAGTAAGCAAGTTATGAGCAAAAAGGTAAGCAGTTCTGCTATTGCCTCTTTCCAGCCACTTTTTAGTAGAACTGGTTACCTTCTTTTTCATAACTTGCTGAGTTTTCAAAATATCGACTTGATTTCTTTTGCGTTGGATAGCTAGCTGTATTGGCTTTCATTAGAAATTTTTTTTTAGTGGATAGTGCAAGAAAATTTTTTTACTATTTTTTAAAAAAAAAGCAAAGGGGGTAAGTCCATGGTTTTTTTTTGACGAAAAATATTTTTTCTGCACTATCTACAAGAAGCAAAACTAGAATTAAAGCCAATACGGTTCTCTATTCAACGCAATAGAAATCAAGGCGATATCTAGAAAAATAAGCAAGTTATGAGCAAAAAGGTAAGCAGTTCTGCTACTGCCTCTTTCCAGCCACTTTTTAGTAGAACTGGTTACCTTTTTTTTTATAACTTGCTGAGTTTTCAAAATATCGACTTGATTTCTTTTGCGTTGGATAGCTAGCTGTATTGGCTTTCATTAGAAATTTTTTTCTAGTGGATAGTGCAAGAAAATTTTTTTACCATTTTTTCAAAAAAAAGCAAAGGGGGTAGTCCATTGTTTTTTTTGACGAAAAAAATTTTTTCTGCACTATCTGCAAGAAGCAAAACTAGAATTAAAGCCAATACGGTTCTCTATTCAACGCAATAGAAATCAAGGCGATATCTAGAAAAGTAAGGAAGTTATGAGCAAAAATGTAAGCGGTTCTGCTACTGCCTCTTTCCAGCCACTTCTTAGTAGAACTGGTTACCTTTTTTTCATAACTTGCTGAGTTTTCAAAATATCGACTTGACTTCTTTTGCGTTGGATAGCTAGCTGTATTGGCTTTCATTAGAAATTTTTTTCTAGTGGATAGTGCAAGAAAATTTTTTTACCATTTTTTCAAAAAAAAGCAAAGGGGGTAGTCCATGGTTTTTTTTTACGAAAAATATTTTTTCTGCACTATCTACAAGAAGCAAAACTAGAATTAAAGCCAATACGGTTCTCTATTCAACGCAATAGAAATCAAGGCGATATCTAGAAAAGTAAGCAAGTTATGAGCAAAAAGGTAAGCGGTTCTGCTACTGCCTCTTTCCAGCCACTTCTTAGTAGAACTGGTTACCTTTTTTTCATAACTTGCTGAGTTTTCAAAATATCGACTTGACTTCTTTTGCGTTGGATAGCTAGCTGTATTGGCTTTCATTAGAAATTTTTTTCTAGTGGATAGTGCAAGAAAATTTTTTTACCATTTATTCAAAAAAAAGCAAAGGGGGTAGTCCATGGTTTTTTTTTACGAAAAATATTTTTTCTGCACTATCTACAAGAAGCAAAACTAGAATTAAAGCCAATACGGTTCTCTATTCAACGCAATAGAAATCAAGGCGATATCTAGAAAAGTAAGCAAGTTATGAGCAAAAATGTAAGCGGTTCTGCTACTGCCTCTTTCCAACCACTTCTTAGTAGAACTGGTTACCTTTTTTTCATAACTTGCTGAGATTTCAAAATATCGACTTGACTTCTTTTGCGTTGGATAGCTAGCTGTATTGGCTTTCATTAGAAATTTTTTTCTAGTGGATAGTGCAAGAAAATTTTTTTACCATTTTTTCAAAAAAAAGCAAAGGGGGTAGTCCATGGTTTTTTTTTACGAAAAATATTTTTTCTGCACTATCTACAAGAAGCAAAACTGGAATTAAAGAAAATACGGTTCTCTATTCAACGCAATAGAAATCAAGGCGATATCTAGAAAAGTAAGCAAGTTATGAGCAAAAAGGTAAGCAGTTCTTCTACTGCCTCTTTCCAGCCACTTTTTAGTAGAACTGGTTACCTTTTCTTTTAATAACTTGCTGAGTTTTCAAAATATCGACTTGATTTCTTTTGCGTTGGATAGCTAGCTGTATTGGCTTTCATTAGAAATTTTTTTCTAGTGGATAGTGCAAGAAAATTTTTTTACCATTTTTTTAAAAAAAAGCAAAGGGGGTAAGTCCATGGTTTTTTTTTGACGAAAAATATTTTTTCTGCACTATCTGCAAGAAGCAAAACTAGAATTAAAGCCAATACGGTTCTCTATTCAACGCAATAGAAATCAAGGCGATATCTAGAAAAGTAAGCAAGTTATGAGCAAAAAGGTAAGCAGTTCTGCTACTGCCTCTTTCCAGCCACTTTTTAGTAGAACTGGTTACCTTTTTTTTCATAACTTGCTGAGTTTTCAAAATATCGACTTGACTTGTTTTGCGTTGGATAGCTAGCTGTATTGGCTTTCATTTGAAATTTGTTTTTAGTGGATAGTGCAAGAAAATTTTTTTACCATTTTTTAAAAAAAAAGCAAAGGGGGTAAGTCCATGGTTTTTTTTGACGAAAAATATTTTTTCTGCACTATCTGCAAGAAGCAAAACTAGAATTAAAGCCAATACGGTTCTCTATTCAACGCAATAGAAATCAAGGCGATATCTAGAAAAGTAAGCAAGTTATGAGCAAAAAGGTAAGCAGTTCTGCTACTGCCTCTTTCCAGCCACTTTTTAGTAGAACTGGTTACCTTTTTTTTTATAACTTGCTGAGTTTTCAAAATATCGACTTGATTTCTTTTGCGTTGGATAGCTAGCTGTATTGGCTTTCATTAGAAATTTTTTTCTAGTGGATAGTGCAAGAAAATTTTTTTACCATTTTTTCAAAAAAAAGCAAAGGGGGTAGTCCATGGTTTTTTTTTACGAAAAATATTTTTTCTGCACTATCTACAAGAAGCAAAACTGGAATTAAAGAAAATACGGTTCTCTATTCAACGCAATAGAAATCAAGGCGATATCTAGAAAAGTAAGCAAGTTATGAGCAAAAAGGTAAGCAGTTCTGCTACTGCCTCTTTCCAGCCACTTTTTAGTAGAACTGGTTACCTTTTTTTTTCATAACTTGCTGAGTTTTCAAAATATCGACTTGACTTCTTTTGCGTTGGATAGCTAGCTGTATTGGCTTTCATTAGAAATTTTTTTCTAGTGGATAGTGCAAGAAAATTTTTTTACCATTTTTTAAAAAAAAAGCAAAGGGGGTAAGTCCATGGTTTTTTTTGACGAAAAATATTTTTTCTGCACTATCTGCAAGAAGCAAAACTAGAATTAAAGCCAATACGGTTCTCTATTCAACGCAATAGAAATCAAGGCGATATCTAGAAAAGTAAGCAAGTTATGAGCAAAAAGGTAAGCAGTTCTGCTACTGCCTCTTTCCAGCCACTTTTTAGTAGAACTGGTTACCTTTTTTTCATAACTTGCTTAGTTTTCAAAATATCGACTTGACTTCTTTTGCGTTGGATAGCTAGCTGTATTGGCTTTCATTAGAAATTTTTTTCTAGTGGATAGTGCAAGAAAATTTTTTTACCATTTTTTAAAAAAAAAGCAAAGGGGGTAAGTCCATGGTTTTTTTTGACGAAAAATATTTTTTCTGCACTATCTGCAAGAAGCAAAACTAGAATTAAAGCCAATACGGTTCTCTATTCAACGCAATAGAAATCAAGGCGATATCTAGAAAAGTAAGCAAGTTATGAGCAAAAATGTAAGCGGTTCTGCTACTGCCTCTTTCCAGCCACTTCTTAGTAGAACTGGTTACCTTTTTTTCATAACTTGCTGAGTTTTCAAAATATCGACTTGACTTCTTTTGCGTTGGATAGCTAGCTGTATTGGCTTTCATTAGAAATTTTTTTCTAGTGGATAGTGCAAGAAAATTTTTTTACCATTTTTTCAAAAAAAAGCAAAGGGGGTAGTCCATGGTTTTTTTTGACGAAAAATATTTTTTCTGCACTATCTACAAGAAGCAAAACTAGAATTAAAGCCAATACGGTTCTCTATTCAACGCAATAGAAATCAAGGCGATATCTAGAAAAGTAAGCAAGTTATGAGCAAAAATGTAAGCGGTTCTGCTACTGCCTCTTTCCAGCCACTTCTTAGTAGAACTGGTTACCTTTTTTTCATAACTTGCTGAGTTTTCAAAATATCGACTTGACTTCTTTTGCGTTGGATAGCTAGCTGTATTGGCTTTCATTAGAAATTTTTTTCTAGTGGATAGTGCAAGAAAATTTTTTTACCATTTTTTAAAAAAAAAGCAAAGGGGGTAGTCCATGGGTTTTTTTACGAAAAATATTTTTTCTGCACTATCTACAAGAAGCAAAACTGGAATTAAAGAAAATACGGTTCTCTATTCAACGCAATAGAAATCAAGGCGATATCTAGAAAAGTAAGCAAGTTATGAGCAAAAAGGTAAGCAGTTCTGCTACTGCCTCTTTCCAGCCACTTTTTAGTAGAACTGGTTACCTTTTTTTTCATAACTTGCTGAGTTTTCAAAATATCGACTTGACTTCTTTTGCGTTAGATAGCTAGCTGTATTGGCTTTCATTAGAAATTTTTTTCTAGTGGATAGTGCAAGAAAATTTTTTTACCATTTTTTCAAAAAAAAGCAAAGGGGGTAGTCCATGGTTTTTTTTGACGAAAAATATTTTTTCTGCACTATCTGCAAGAAGCAAAACTAGAATTAAAGCCAATACGGTTCTCTATTCAACGCAATAGAAATCAAGGCGATATCTAGAAAAGTAAGCAAGTTATGAGCAAAAAGGTAAGCAGTTCTGCTACTGCCTCTTTCCAGCCACTTTTTAGTAGAACTGGTTACCTTTTTTTTCATAACTTGCTGAGTTTTCAAAATATCGACTTGACTTCTTTTGCGTTGGATAGCTAGCTGTATTGGCTTTCATTAGAAATTTTTTTCTAGTGGATAGTGCAAGAAAATTTTTTACCATTTTTTCAAAAAAAAGCAAAGGGGGTAGTCCATGGTTTTTTTTTACGAAAAATATTTTTTCTGCACTATCTGCAAGAAGCAAAACTAGAATTAAAGCCAATACGGTTCTCTATTCAACGCAATAGAAATCAAGGCGATATCTAGAAAAGTAAACAAGTTATGAGCAAAAAGGTAAGCAGTTCTGCTACTGCCTCTTTCCAGCCACTTTTTAGTAGAACTGGTTACCTTTTTTTTCATAACTTGCTGAGTTTTCAAAATATCGACTTGACTTCTTTTGCGTTGGATAGCTAGCTGTATTGGCTTTCATTAGAAATTTTTTTCTAGTGGATAGTGCAAGAAAATTTTTTACCATTTTTTCAAAAAAAAGCAAAGGGGATAGTCCATGGTTTTTTTTGACGAAAAATATTTTTTCTGCACTATCTGCAAGAAGCAAAACTAGAATTAAAGCCAATACGGTTCTCTATTCAACGCAATAGAAATCAAGGCGATATCTAGAAAAGTAAGCAAGTTATGAGCAAAAAGGTAAGCAGTTCTGCTACTGCCTCTTTCCAGCCACTTTTTAGTAGAACTGGTTACCTTTTTTTTCATAACTTGCTGAGTTTTCAAAATATCGACTTGACTTCTTTTGCGTTAGATAGCTAGCTGTATTGGCTTTCATTAGAAATTTTTTTCTAGTGGATAGTGCAAGAAAATTTTTTTACCATTTTTTCAAAAAAAAGCAAAGGGGGTAGTCCATGGTTTTTTTTTACGAAAAATATTTTTTCTGCACTATCTGCAAGAAGCAAAACTAGAATTAAAGCCAATACGGTTCTCTATTCAACGCAATAGAAATCAAGGCGATATCTAGAAAAGTAAGCAAGTTATGAGCAAAAAGGTAAGCAGTTCTGCTACTGCCTCTTTCCAGCCACTTTTTAGTAGAACTGGTTACCTTTTTTTTCATAACTTGCTGAGTTTTCAAAATATCGACTTGACTTCTTTTGCGTTGGATAGCTAGCTGTATTGGCTTTCATTAGAAATTTTTTTCTAGTGGATAGTGCAAGAAAATTTTTTACCATTTTTTCAAAAAAAAGCAAAGGGGGTAGTCCATGGTTTTTTTTTACGAAAAATATTTTTTCTGCACTATCTGCAAGAAGCAAAACTAGAATTAAAGCCAATACGGTTCTCTATTCAACGCAATAGAAATCAAGGCGATATCTAGAAAAGTAAACAAGTTATGAGCAAAAAGGTAAGCAGTTCTGCTACTGCCTCTTTCCAGCCACTTTTTAGTAGAACTGGTTACCTTTTTTTTCATAACTTGCTGAGTTTTCAAAATATCGACTTGACTTCTTTTGCGTTGGATAGCTAGCTGTATTGGCTTTCATTAGAAATTTTTTTCTAGTGGATAGTGCAAGAAAATTTTTTACCATTTTTTCAAAAAAAAGCAAAGGGGATAGTCCATGGTTTTTTTTGACGAAAAATATTTTTTCTGCACTATCTGCAAGAAGCAAAACTAGAATTAAAGCCAATACGGTTCTCTATTCAACGCAATAGAAATCAAGGCGATATCTAGAAAAGTAAGCAAGTTATGAGCAAAAAGGTAAGCAGTTCTGCTACTGCCTCTTTCCAGCCACTTTTTAGTAGAACTGGTTACCTTTTTTTTCATAACTTGCTGAGTTTTCAAAATATCGACTTGACTTCTTTTGCGTTGGATAGCTAGCTGTATTGGCTTTCATTAGAAATTTTTTTCTAGTGGATAGTGCAAGAAAATTTTTTACCATTTTTTCAAAAAAAAGCAAAGGGGGTAGTCCATGGTTTTTTTTTTACGAAAAATATTTTTTCTGCACTATCTGCAAGAAGCAAAACTAGAATTAAAGCCAATACGGTTCTCTATTCAACGCAATAGAAATCAAGGCGATATCTAGAAAAGTAAACAAGTTATGAGCAAAAAGGTAAGCAGTTCTGCTACTGCCTCTTTCCAGCCACTTTTTAGTAGAACTGGTTACCTTTTTTTTCATAACTTGCTGAGTTTTCAAAATATCGACTTGACTTCTTTTGCGTTGGATAGCTAGCTGTATTGGCTTTCATTAGAAATTTTTTTCTAGTGGATAGTGCAAGAAAATTTTTTTACCATTTTTTCAAAAAAAAGCAAAGGGGGTAGTCCATGGTTTTTTTTGACGAAAAATATTTTTTCTGCACTATCTGCAAGAAGCAAAACTAGAATTAAAGCCAATACGGTTCTCTATTCAACGCAATAGAAATCAAGGCGATATCTAGAAAAGTAAACAAGTTATGAGCAAAAAGGTAAGCAGTTCTGCTACTGCCTCTTTCCAGCCACTTTTTAGTAGAACTGGTTACCTTTTTTTTCATAACTTGCTGAGTTTTCAAAATATCGACTTGACTTCTTTTGCGTTGGATAGCTAGCTGTATTGGCTTTCATTAGAAATTTTTTTCTAGTGGATAGTGCAAGAAAATTTTTTACCATTTTTTCAAAAAAAAGCAAAGGGGATAGTCCATGGTTTTTTTTGACGAAAAATATTTTTTCTGCACTATCTGCAAGAAGCAAAACTAGAATTAAAGCCAATACGGTTCTCTATTCAACGCAATAGAAATCAAGGCGATATCTAGAAAAGTAAGCAAGTTATGAGCAAAAAGGTAAGCAGTTCTGCTACTGCCTCTTTCCAGCCACTTTTTAGTAGAACTGGTTACCTTTTTTTTCATAACTTGCTGAGTTTTCAAAATATCGACTTGACTTCTTTTGCGTTGGATAGCTAGCTGTATTGGCTTTCATTAGAAATTTTTTTCTAGTGGATAGTGCAAGAAAATTTTTTACCATTTTTTCAAAAAAAAGCAAAGGGGGTAGTCCATGGTTTTTTTTTACGAAAAATATTTTTTCTGCACTATCTGCAATAAGCAAAACTAGAATTAAAGCCAATACGGTTCTCTATTCAACGCAATAGAAATCAAGGCGATATCTAGAAAAGTAAACAAGTTATGAGCAAAAAGGTAAGCAGTTCTGCTACTGCCTCTTTCCAGCCACTTTTTAGTAGAACTGGTTACCTTTTTTTTCATAACTTGCTGAGTTTTCAAAATATCGACTTGACTTCTTTTGCGTTGGATAGCTAGCTGTATTGGCTTTCATTAGAAATTTTTTTCTAGTGGATAGTGCAAGAAAATTTTTTACCATTTTTTCAAAAAAAAGCAAAGGGGATAGTCCATGGTTTTTTTTGACGAAAAATATTTTTTCTGCACTATCTGCAAGAAGCAAAACTAGAATTAAAGCCAATACGGTTCTCTATTCAACGCAATAGAAATCAAGGCGATATCTAGAAAAGTAAGCAAGTTATGAGCAAAAAGGTAAGCAGTTCTGCTACTGCCTCTTTCCAGCCACTTTTTAGTAGAACTGGTTACCTTTTTTTTCATAACTTGCTGAGTTTTCAAAATATCGACTTGACTTCTTTTGCGTTAGATAGCTAGCTGTATTGGCTTTCATTAGAAATTTTTTTCTAGTGGATAGTGCAAGAAAATTTTTTTACCATTTTTTCAAAAAAAAGCAAAGGGGGTAGTCCATGGTTTTTTTTTACGAAAAATATTTTTTCTGCACTATCTGCAAGAAGCAAAACTAGAATTAAAGCCAATACGGTTCTCTATTCAACGCAATAGAAATCAAGGCGATATCTAGAAAAGTAAACAAGTTATGAGCAAAAAGGTAAGCAGTTCTGCTACTGCCTCTTTCCAGCCACTTTTTAGTAGAACTGGTTACCTTTTTTTTCATAACTTGCTGAGTTTTCAAAATATCGACTTGACTTCTTTTGCGTTGGATAGCTAGCTGTATTGGCTTTCATTAGAAATTTTTTTCTAGTGGATAGTGCAAGAAAATTTTTTACCATTTTTTCAAAAAAAAGCAAAGGGGATAGTCCATGGTTTTTTTTGACGAAAAATATTTTTTCTGCACTATCTGCAAGAAGCAAAACTAGAATTAAAGCCAATACGGTTCTCTATTCAACGCAATAGAAATCAAGGCGATATCTAGAAAAGTAAGCAAGTTATGAGCAAAAAGGTAAGCAGTTCTGCTACTGCCTCTTTCCAGCCACTTTTTAGTAGAACTGGTTACCTTTTTTTTCATAACTTGCTGAGTTTTCAAAATATCGACTTGACTTCTTTTGCGTTGGATAGCTAGCTGTATTGGCTTTCATTAGAAATTTTTTTCTAGTGGATAGTGCAAGAAAATTTTTTACCATTTTTTCAAAAAAAAGCAAAGGGGATAGTCCATGGTTTTTTTTGACGAAAAATATTTTTTCTGCACTATCTGCAAGAAGCAAAACTAGAATTAAAGCCAATACGGTTCTCTATTCAACGCAATAGAAATCAAGGCGATATCTAGAAAAGTAAGCAAGTTATGAGCAAAAAGGTAAGCAGTTCTGCTACTGCCTCTTTCCAGCCACTTTTTAGTAGAACTGGTTACCTTTTTTTTCATAACTTGCTGAGTTTTCAAAATATCGACTTGACTTCTTTTGCGTTGGATAGCTAGCTGTATTGGCTTTCATTAGAAATTTTTTTCTAGTGGATAGTGCAAGAAAATTTTTTACCATTTTTTCAAAAAAAAACAAAGGGGGTAGTCCATGGTTTTTTTTTACGAAAAATATTTTTTCTGCACTATCTGCAAGAAGCAAAACTAGAATTAAAGCCAATACGGTTCTCTATTCAACGCAATAGAAATCAAGGCGATATCTAGAAAAGTAAACAAGTTATGAGCAAAAAGGTAAGCAGTTCTGCTACTGCCTCTTTCCAGCCACTTTTTAGTAGAACTGGTTACCTTTTTTTTCATAACTTGCTGAGTTTTCAAAATATCGACTTGACTTCTTTTGCGTTGGATAGCTAGCTGTATTGGCTTTCATTAGAAATTTTTTTCTAGTGGATAGTGCAAGAAAATTTTTTACCATTTTTTCAAAAAAAAGCAAAGGGGATAGTCCATGGTTTTTTTTTGACGAAAAATATTTTTTTTGCACTATCTGCAAGAAGCAAAACTAGAATTAAAGCCAATACGGTTCTCTATTCAACGCAATAGAAATCAAGGCGATATCTAGAAAAGTAAGCAAGTTATGAGCAAAAAGGTAAGCAGTTCTGCTACTGCCTCTTTCCAGCCACTTTTTAGTAGAACTGGTTACCTTTTTTTTCATAACTTGCTGAGTTTTCAAAATATCGACTTGACTTCTTTTGCGTTAGATAGCTAGCTGTATTGGCTTTCATTAGAAATTTTTTTCTAGTGGATAGTGCAAGAAAATTTTTTTACTATTTTTTCAAAAAAAAAGCAAAGGGGGTAGTCCATGGTTTTTTTTTACGAAAAATATTTTTTCTGCACTATCTGCAAGAAGCAAAACTAGAATTAAAGCCAATACGGTTCTCTATTCAACGCAATAGAAATCAAGGCGATATCTAGAAAAGTAAACAAGTTATGAGCAAAAAGGTAAGCAGTTCTGCTACTGCCTCTTTCCAGCCACTTTTTAGTAGAACTGGTTACCTTTTTTTTCATAACTTGCTGAGTTTTCAAAATATCGACTTGACTTCTTTTGCGTTGGATAGCTAGCTGTATTGGCTTTCATTAGAAATTTTTTTCTAGTGGATAGTGCAAGAAAATTTTTTACCATTTTTTCAAAAAAAAGCAAAGGGGATAGTCCATGGTTTTTTTTGACGAAAAATATTTTTTCTGCACTATCTGCAAGAAGCAAAACTAGAATTAAAGCCAATACGGTTCTCTATTCAACGCAATAGAAATCAAGGCGATATCTAGAAAAGTAAGCAAGTTATGAGCAAAAAGGTAAGCAGTTCTGCTACTGCCTCTTTCCAGCCACTTTTTAGTAGAACTGGTTACCTTTTTTTTCATAACTTGCTGAGTTTTCAAAATATCGACTTGACTTCTTTTGCGTTGGATAGCTAGCTGTATTGGCTTTCATTAGAAATTTTTTTCTAGTGGATAGTGCAAGAAAATTTTTTACCATTTTTTCAAAAAAAAGCAAAGGGGATAGTCCATGGTTTTTTTTGACGAAAAATATTTTTTCTGCACTATCTGCAAGAAGCAAAACTAGAATTAAAGCCAATACGGTTCTCTATTCAACGCAATAGAAATCAAGGCGATATCTAGAAAAGTAAGCAAGTTATGAGCAAAAAGGTAAGCAGTTCTGCTACTGCCTCTTTCCAGCCACTTTTTAGTAGAACTGGTTACCTTTTTTTTCATAACTTGCTGAGTTTTCAAAATATCGACTTGACTTCTTTTGCGTTGGATAGCTAGCTGTATTGGCTTTCATTAGAAATTTTTTTCTAGTGGATAGTGCAAGAAAATTTTTTACCATTTTTTCAAAAAAAAACAAAGGGGGTAGTCCATGGTTTTTTTTTACGAAAAATATTTTTTCTGCACTATCTGCAAGAAGCAAAACTAGAATTAAAGCCAATACGGTTCTCTATTCAACGCAATAGAAATCAAGGCGATATCTAGAAAAGTAAACAAGTTATGAGCAAAAAGGTAAGCAGTTCTGCTACTGCCTCTTTCCAGCCACTTTTTAGTAGAACTGGTTACCTTTTTTTTCATAACTTGCTGAGTTTTCAAAATATCGACTTGACTTCTTTTGCGTTAGATAGCTAGCTGTATTGGCTTTCATTAGAAATTTTTTTCTAGTGGATAGTGCAAGAAAATTTTTTACCATTTTTTCAAAAAAAAGCAAAGGGGATAGTCCATGGTTTTTTTTGACGAAAAATATTTTTTCTGCACTATCTGCAAGAGCAAAACTAGAATTAAAGCCAATACGGTTCTCTATTCAACGCAATAGAAATCAAGGCGATATCTAGAAAAGTAAGCAAGTTATGAGCAAAAAGGTAAGCAGTTCTGCTACTGCCTCTTTCCAGCCACTTTTTAGTAGAACTGGTTACCTTTTTTTTCATAACTTGCTGAGTTTTCAAAATATCGACTTGACTTCTTTTGCGTTAGATAGCTAGCTGTATTGGCTTTCATTAGAAATTTTTTTCTAGTGGATAGTGCAAGAAAATTTTTTTACTATTTTTTCAAAAAAAAAGCAAAGGGGGTAGTCCATGGTTTTTTTTTACGAAAAATATTTTTTCTGCACTATCTGCAAGAAGCAAAACTAGAATTAAAGCCAATACGGTTCTCTATTCAACGCAATAGAAATCAAGGCGATATCTAGAAAAGTAAACAAGTTATGAGCAAAAAGGTAAGCAGTTCTGCTACTGCCTCTTTCCAGCCACTTTTTAGTAGAACTGGTTACCTTTTTTTTCATAACTTCCTGAGTTTTCAAAATATCGACTTGACTTCTTTTGCGTTGGATAGCTAGCTGTATTGGCTTTCATTAGAAATTTTTTTCTAGTGGATAGTGCAAGAAAATTTTTTACCATTTTTTCAAAAAAAAGCAAAGGGGATAGTCCATGGTTTTTTTTGACGAAAAATATTTTTTCTGCACTATCTGCAAGAAGCAAAACTAGAATTAAAGCCAATACGGTTCTCTATTCAACGCAATAGAAATCAAGGCGATATCTAGAAAAGTAAGCAAGTTATGAGCAAAAAGGTAAGCAGTTCTGCTACTGCCTCTTTCCAGCCACTTTTTAGTAGAACTGGTTACCTTTTTTTTCATAACTTGCTGAGTTTTCAAAATATCGACTTGACTTCTTTTGCGTTGGATAGCTAGCTGTATTGGCTTTCATTAGAAATTTTTTTCTAGTGGATAATGCAAGAAAATTTTTTACCATTTTTTCAAAAAAAAGCAAAGGGGATAGTCCATGGTTTTTTTTGACGAAAAATATTTTTTCTGCACTATCTGCAAGAAGCAAAACTAGAATTAAAGCCAATACGGTTCTCTATTCAACGCAATAGAAATCAAGGCGATATCTAGAAAAGTAAGCAAGTTATGAGCAAAAAGGTAAGCAGTTCTGCTACTGCCTCTTTCCAGCCACTTTTTAGTAGAACTGGTTACCTTTTTTTTCATAACTTGCTGAGTTTTCAAAATATCGACTTGACTTCTTTTGCGTTAGATAGCTAGCTGTATTGGCTTTCATTAGAAATTTTTTTCTAGTGGATAGTGCAAGAAAATTTTTTTACTATTTTTTCAAAAAAAAAGCAAAGGGGGTAGTCCATGGTTTTTTTTTACGAAAAATATTTTTTCTGCACTATCTGCAAGAAGCAAAACTAGAATTAAAGCCAATACGGTTCTCTATTCAACGCAATAGAAATCAAGGCGATATCTAGAAAAGTAAACAAGTTATGAGCAAAAAGGTAAGCAGTTCTGCTACTGCCTCTTTCCAGCCACTTTTTAGTAGAACTGGTTACCTTTTTTTTCATAACTTGCTGAGTTTTCAAAATATCGACTTGACTTCTTTTGCGTTGGATAGCTAGCTGTATTGGCTTTCATTAGAAATTTTTTTCTAGTGGATAATGCAAGAAAATTTTTTACCATTTTTTCAAAAAAAAGCAAAGGGGATAGTCCATGGTTTTTTTTGACGAAAAATATTTTTTCTGCACTATCTGCAAGAAGCAAAACTAGAATTAAAGCCAATACGGTTCTCTATTCAACGCAATAGAAATCAAGGCGATATCTAGAAAAGTAAGCAAGTTATGAGCAAAAAGGTAAGCAGTTCTGCTACTGCCTCTTTCCAGCCACTTTTTAGTAGAACTGGTTACCTTTTTTTTCATAACTTGCTGAGTTTTCAAAATATCGACTTGACTTCTTTTGCGTTAGATAGCTAGCTGTATTGGCTTTCATTAGAAATTTTTTTCTAGTGGATAGTGCAAGAAAATTTTTTTACTATTTTTTCAAAAAAAAAGCAAAGGGGGTAGTCCATGGTTTTTTTTTACGAAAAATATTTTTTCTGCACTATCTGCAAGAAGCAAAACTAGAATTAAAGCCAATACGGTTCTCTATTCAACGCAATAGAAATCAAGGCGATATCTAGAAAAGTAAACAAGTTATGAGCAAAAAGGTAAGCAGTTCTGCTACTGCCTCTTTCCAGCCACTTTTTAGTAGAACTGGTTACCTTTTTTTTCATAACTTGCTGAGTTTTCAAAATATCGACTTGACTTCTTTTGCGTTGGATAGCTAGCTGTATTGGCTTTCATTAGAAATTTTTTTCTAGTGGATAGTGCAAGAAAATTTTTTACCATTTTTTCAAAAAAAAGCAAAGGGGATAGTCCATGGTTTTTTTTGACGAAAAATATTTTTTCTGCACTATCTGCAAGAAGCAAAACTAGAATTAAAGCCAATACGGTTCTCTATTCAACGCAATAGAAATCAAGGCGATATCTAGAAAAGTAAGCAAGTTATGAGCAAAAAGGTAAGCAGTTCTGCTACTGCCTCTTTCCAGCCACTTTTTAGTAGAACTGGTTACCTTTTTTTTTATAACTTGCTGAGTTTTCAAAATATCGACATGACTTCTTTTGCTAGCTGTATTGGCTTTCATTACAAATTTTTTTCTAGTGGATAGTGCAAGAAAATTTTTTACCATTTTTTCAAAAAAAAGCAAAGGGGGTAGTCCATGGTTTTTTTTTACGAAAAATATTTTTTCTGCACTATCTGCAAGAAGCAAAACTAGAATTAAAGCCAATACGGTTCTCTATTCAACGCAATAGAAATCAAGGCGATATCTAGAAAAGTAAGCAAGTTATGAGCAAAAAGGTAAGCAGTTCTGCTACTGCCTCTTTCCAGCCACTTTTTAGTAGAACTGGTTACCTTTTTTTTTATAACTTGCTGAGTTTTCAAAATATCGACATGACTTCTTTTGCTAGCTGTATTGGCTTTCATTAGAAATTTTTTTCTAGTGGATAGTGCAAGAAAATTTTTTTACCATTTTTTCAAAAAAAAGCAAAGGGGGTAGTCCATGGTTTTTTTTGACGAAAAATATTTTTTCTGCACTATCTGCAAGAAGCAAAACTAGAATTAAAGCCAATACGGTTCTCTATTCAACGCAATAGAAATCAAGGCGATATCTAGAAAAGTAAGCAAGTTATGAGCAAAAAGGTAAGCAGTTCTGCTACTGCCTCTTTCCAGCCACTTTTTAGTAGAACTGGTTACCTTTTTTTTCATAACTTGCTGAGTTTTCAAAATATCGACTTGACTTCTTTTGCGTTGGATAGCTAGCTGTATTGGCTTTCATTAGAAATTTTTTTCTAGTGGATAGTGCAAGAAAATTTTTTACCATTTTTCAAAAAAAAGCAAAGGGGGTAGTCCATGGTTTTTTTTTACGAAAAATATTTTTTCTGCACTATCTGCAAGAAGCAAAACTAGAATTAAAGCCAATACGGTTCTCTATTCAACGCAATAGAAATCAAGGCGATATCTAGAAAAGTAAGCAAGTTATGAGCAAAAAGGTAAGCAGTTCTGCTACTGCCTCTTTCCAGCCACTTTTTAGTAGAACTGGTTACCTTTTTTTCATAACTTGCTGAGTTTTCAAAATATCGACTTGACTTCTTTTGCGTTGGATAGCTAGCTGTATTGGCTTTCATTAGAAATTTTTTTCTAGTGGATAGTGCAAGAAAATTTTTTACCATTTTTTCAAAAAAAAGCAAAGGGGATAGTCCATGGTTTTTTTTGACGAAAAATATTTTTTCTGCACTATCTGCAAGAAGCAAAACTAGAATTAAAGCCAATACGGTTCTCTATTCAACGCAATAGAAATCAAGGCGATATCTAGAAAAGTAAGCAAGTTATGAGCAAAAAGGTAAGCAGTTCTGCTACTGCCTCTTTCCAGCCACTTTTTAGTAGAACTGGTTACCTTTTTTTTCATAACTTGCTGAGTTTTCAAAATATCGACTTGACTTCTTTTGCGTTAGATAGCTAGCTGTATTGGCTTTCATTAGAAATTTTTTTCTAGTGGATAGTGCAAGAAAATTTTTTTACTATTTTTAAAAAAAAAAGCAAAGGGGGTAGTCCATGGTTTTTTTTTACGAAAAATATTTTTTCTGCACTATCTGCAAGAAGCAAAACTAGAATTAAAGCCAATACGGTTCTCTATTCAACGCAATAGAAATCAAGGCGATATCTAGAAAAGTAAACAAGTTATGAGCAAAAAGGTAAGCAGTTCTGCTACTGCCTCTTTCCAGCCACTTTTTAGTAGAACTGGTTACCTTTTTTTTCATAACTTGCTGAGTTTTCAAAATATCGACTTGACTTCTTTTGCGTTGGATAGCTAGCTGTATTGGCTTTCATTAGAAATTTTTTTCTAGTGGATAGTGCAAGAAAATTTTTTACCATTTTTTCAAAAAAAAGCAAAGGGGATAGTCCATGGTTTTTTTTGACGAAAAATATTTTTTCTGCACTATCTGCAAGAAGCAAAACTAGAATTAAAGCCAATACGGTTCTCTATTCAACGCAATAGAAATCAAGGCGATATCTAGAAAAGTAAGCAAGTTATGAGCAAAAAGGTAAGCAGTTCTGCTACTGCCTCTTTCCAGCCACTTTTTAGTAGAACTGGTTACCTTTTTTTTCATAACTTGCTGAGTTTTCAAAATATCGACTTGACTTCTTTTGCGTTGGATAGCTAGCTGTATTGGCTTTCATTAGAAATTTTTTTCTAGTGGATAGTGCAAGAAAATTTTTTACCATTTTTTCAAAAAAAAGCAAAGGGGGTAGTCCATGGTTTTTTTTTACGAAAAATATTTTTTCTGCACTATCTGCAAGAAGCAAAACTAGAATTAAAGCCAGTACGGTTCTCTATTCAACGCAATAGAAATCAAGGCGATATCTAGAAAAGTAAGCAAGTTATGAGCAAAAAGGTAAGCAGTTCTGCTACTGCCTCTTTCCAGCCACTTTTTAGTAGAACTGGTTACCTTTTTTTTTATAACTTGCTGAGTTTTCAAAATATCGACTTGACTTCTTTTGCGTTAGATAGCTAGCTGTATTGGCTTTCATTAGAAATTTTTTTCTAGTGGATAGTGCAAGAAAATTTTTTTACCATTTTTTCAAAAAAAAGCAAAGGGGGTAGTCCATGGTTTTTTTTGACGAAAAAAATTTTTTCTGCACTATCTGCAAGAAGCAAAACTAGAATTAAAGCCAATACGGTTCTCTATTCAACGCAATAGAAATCAAGGCGATATCTAGAAAAGTAAGCAAGTTATGAGCAAAAAGGTAAGCAGTTCTGCTACTGCCTCTTTCCAGCCACTTTTTAGTAGAACTGGTTACCTTTTTTTTTATAACTTGCTGAGTTTTCAAAATATCGACTTGACTTCTTTTGCGTTAGATAGCTAGCTGTATTGGCTTTCATTAGAAATTTTTTTCTAGTGGATAGTGCAAGAAAATTTTTTACCATTTTTTCAAAAAAAAGCAAAGGGGGTAGTCCATGGTTTTTTTTTACGAAAAATATTTTTTCTGCACTATCTGCAAGAAGCAAAACTAGAATTAAAGCCAATACGGTTCTCTATTCAACGCAATAGAAATCAAGGCGATATCTAGAAAAGTAAGCAAGTTATGAGCAAAAAGGTAAGCAGTTCTGCTACTGCCTCTTTCCAGCCACTTTTTAGTAGAACTGGTTACCTTTTTTTCATAACTTGCTGAGTTTTCAAAATATCGACTTGACTTCTTTTGCGTTGGATAGCTAGCTGTATTGGCTTTCATTAGAAATTTTTTTCTAGTGGATAGTGCAAGAAAATTTTTTACCATTTTTTCAAAAAAAAGCAAAGGGGATAGTCCATGGTTTTTTTTGACGAAAAATATTTTTTCTGCACTATCTGCAAGAAGCAAAACTAGAATTAAAGCCAATACGGTTCTCTATTCAACGCAATAGAAATCAAGGCGATATCTAGAAAAGTAAGCAAGTTATGAGCAAAAAGGTAAGCAGTTCTGCTACTGCCTCTTTCCAGCCACTTTTTAGTAGAACTGGTTACCTTTTTTTTCATAACTTGCTGAGTTTTCAAAATATCGACTTGACTTCTTTTGCGTTAGATAGCTAGCTGTATTGGCTTTCATTAGAAATTTTTTTCTAGTGGATAGTGCAAGAAAATTTTTTTACTATTTTTAAAAAAAAAAGCAAAGGGGGTAGTCCATGGTTTTTTTTTACGAAAAATATTTTTTCTGCACTATCTGCAAGAAGCAAAACTAGAATTAAAGCCAATACGGTTCTCTATTCAACGCAATAGAAATCAAGGCGATATCTAGAAAAGTAAACAAGTTATGAGCAAAAAGGTAAGCAGTTCTGCTACTGCCTCTTTCCAGCCACTTTTTAGTAGAACTGGTTACCTTTTTTTTCATAACTTGCTGAGTTTTCAAAATATCGACTTGACTTCTTTTGCGTTGGATAGCTAGCTGTATTGGCTTTCATTAGAAATTTTTTTCTAGTGGATAGTGCAAGAAAATTTTTTACCATTTTTTCAAAAAAAAGCAAAGGGGATAGTCCATGGTTTTTTTTGACGAAAAATATTTTTTCTGCACTATCTGCAAGAAGCAAAACTAGAATTAAAGCCAATACGGTTCTCTATTCAACGCAATAGAAATCAAGGCGATATCTAGAAAAGTAAGCAAGTTATGAGCAAAAAGGTAAGCAGTTCTGCTACTGCCTCTTTCCAGCCACTTTTTAGTAGAACTGGTTACCTTTTTTTTCATAACTTGCTGAGTTTTCAAAATATCGACTTGACTTCTTTTGCGTTGGATAGCTAGCTGTATTGGCTTTCATTAGAAATTTTTTTCTAGTGGATAGTGCAAGAAAATTTTTTTACCATTTTTTCAAAAAAAAAGCAAAGGGGGTAGTCCATGGTTTTTTTTTACGAAAAATATTTTTTCTGCACTATCTGCAAGAAGCAAAA
This sequence comes from Thelaira solivaga, assembly GCA_947397855.1. Taxonomy (NCBI): domain Eukaryota; kingdom Metazoa; phylum Arthropoda; class Insecta; order Diptera; family Tachinidae; genus Thelaira; species Thelaira solivaga. Next base: position 21,637,548 of record OX377612.1, on the reverse strand, counting down.
CTAGAATTAAAGCCAGTACGGTTCTCTATTCAACGCAATAGAAATCAAGGCGATATCTAGAAAAGTAAGCAAGTTATGAGCAAAAAGGTAAGCAGTTCTGCTACTGCCTCTTTCCAGCCACTTTTTAGTAGAACTGGTTACCTTTTTTTTTATAACTTGCTGAGTTTTCAAAATATCGACTTGACTTCTTTTGCGTTAGATAGCTAGCTGTATTGGCTTTCATTAGAAATTTTTTTCTAGTGGATAGTGCAAGAAAATTTTTTTACCATTTTTTCAAAAAAAAGCAAAGGGGGTAGTCCATGGTTTTTTTTGACGAAAAAAATTTTTTCTGCACTATCTGCAAGAAGCAAAACTAGAATTAAAGCCAATACGGTTCTCTATTCAACGCAATAGAAATCAAGGCGATATCTAGAAAAGTAAGCAAGTTATGAGCAAAAAGGTAAGCAGTTCTGCTACTGCCTCTTTCCAGCCACTTTTTAGTAGAACTGGTTACCTTTTTTTTTATAACTTGCTGAGTTTTCAAAATATCGACTTGACTTCTTTTGCGTTAGATAGCTAGCTGTATTGGCTTTCATTAGAAATTTTTTTCTAGTGGATAGTGCAAGAAAATTTTTTACCATTTTTTCAAAAAAAAGCAAAGGGGGTAGTCCATGGTTTTTTTTGACAAAAAATATTTTTTCTGCACTATCTGCAAGAAGCAAAACTAGAATTAAAGCCAATACGGTTCTCTATTCAACGCAATAGAAATCAAGTCGATATCTAGAAAAGTAAGCAAGTTATGAGCAAAAAGGTAAGCAGTTCTGCTAAAAAGTGGCTGGAAAGAGGCAGTAGCAGAACTGCTTACCTTTTTGCTCATAACTTGCTTACTTTTCTAGATATCGACTTGATTTCTATTGCGTTGAATCGAGAACCGTATTGGCTTTAATTCTAGTTTTACTTCTTGCGGATAGTGCAGAAAAAATATTTTTCGTCAAAAAAAACCATGCTTTGAGTGCAATAGTATAACGAATACAGACATCTTAATTTAAAAATCTTTTTTTTTTTTTTGTAAATTTTTCAAATGTTTTTAAAATTAAATTAAATAATATTTTTTTTTTTTTTTTGGCATTCCTATTGGATATCTTTCTTAGAATTCGTTTTTTATTATTTTAAAAATTAAGTGCCAACAGACATTTTATTGCTTTTAAAAATGAGATTTTCACATATGATTTTTTCTTAGAGCTTGTTAATTTTACTTAAATTAATTATTTATTTTAGGACTAATAAAAAAATTATTTAGGATTAATAAGAAAATTATTTTAAAAAATTTTTGTTATATATATTTTTTATTATTATATAATTTTTTATATTTTTTTATATTTAAGAAGAATGTGAAACGTGAAAAATATTTAAATTTCGTTAACACTGTGTACATAAAACTCGACACCGCCGAATTTAACAAGTTTTTTAATAAACGAAACAATCAATACACATCAGTTTTATTTTTGCTTTTAAAAATTTATTTATATACATTTTTTTTTCTTATAATCAAATTTTTAAAGAATTAAGTACTTTTACTTTGTCATTATGAGTTAATTTCATGGGCTTTTGCTCTTGGCGATTTTTCAATACCTTCGAGTAAACCTTAACCTTTTTTTGTAATTCTACGATAACACCCCACAATAAGCTTACAAGTTTTCTCAAATTTATATTCTGATTTTTTAAAGTATATAGTTCTATCTCTAGTTCTTCGATGCGTTCATATAGGTATGTGTTATATTTATTAATTATTTTAATTTCATATGTTTGTCTGGAAATAATATTTTTGTCGTGTTGCTCTCGCTGTAGCTGTTTTTTATGTTCTTCATTTCTTTTATTAACATCTCTCTCTAGTTCTTCTATGCGTTCATGTAGGACTTTGTTATGTATTTTAATTTTTTCAATTTCATTTATTTGTCTGAATATAACATCTTCGTATTGTTCTACCCGCTTTCCATGTTCTTCATTTAAATTGGTTTGAGAAAATGCCATAGAACATACAGCGATAAATACACAAATTATTAAAAGTTTCATTGTCCCGCTTTTGAATATTTTTTACGGATTTTTATTTAAATGATGTTCTTAACCCAAGTGCCTATTAAAATTAACTGTGAGTACTTGTTCTATGTGAAGCTGTTATTTATTAATGAAAAAAAATGTTTTCTAAAAATGTTATCTTAAAAAAGGGGATTATTTGCCTTTTTTTTATAAATAAACAAGATAATAATTATATCCCCATAAATCAGTACGTATATTTAAATTAAAATATGATGCCTGCATTGGTGAGCTCATTTAAAAAATTTTTGTTTTATGTGTTAAATCTATGATGATTTTGCTACTTTGCTTTATAAAAAGTTATAATTTGACAGCCATTTAAACATAAACAAATTAAATGAATTTTGTACTATTAAAAAAAGGGCTTACTCGAACGAATCAAAACTGTCTTCAACAAAAGCGATGCCTGTGAAGTTGATTGAATCGTGGATGTATTCAAATTAGATTTAAATTAAGATCAAATCGGTTCTAGTCTAGTTTAGAACAATTTAATACAGTATTATTTAAAAAGAGTTCATTTAATGTTAATAATACAATAACAATAATAATAATATAAACTGCTGTTGGTAAACACGATGACGAAATCTGAACCTTAGATAGCATTAAAATTAGAATAAGTAGCAGAAACAAGTCACCTCGTCAGTGCTGCCAGAATAGACCTATTGTGACAATACTCTCATATTACAATTTCTTCCTTAATTCGCTTATATGTTACCATGAAATTTAAAAATTGTATGTATATTGTGTCCCTTGTAAATGGGAACGTGTAGTCTATAGATTTAATATTTTGTAGGTTTACTACTAAAAAGTAACTGAAAATTTATTCGCATTCTAGTGCAAAGGTTTTTTATAGCGTGATCAAACTTGCCGACATCACAATGTGTATGTTGTAGGTGGCAAATAATGTGGGCTAGTGATCAGTTTGATTTTTATTATAATATGAGGAGAATGATAAATCTCTATTTTATAATTAGCTGCTGCAGCAACTATCTTGTTGTCATTCCAGCAGCCCACAAGTGTGCGGTGAGTGGCCCGTTAAAAGCTGTACTCCTTCTGTTTTCGCTTTAATTGGTTGAAATCTTTTAAAGTCTATTTCTCAATAAAGTATATTTCTTTATTGAATTGTGTACAATATACCAATTCTCATCAATGGCAATGAGGTAAGAATGTTGTCAAAATATATTACTAGAAAATATTCTCCATTATTCTTACTAGGTTATCTATATTTATACCAAAGCAATGTACTCGCATATGGGACGTAGATAAGATCAGGGCTAAGAACTAATTTTTATTACTATGAAACTACAATTATTTTGATTGAAAAATTAGAAAATATAGAGTTTTAAAAGGAAAAAGTTTTAGCAAGAATACACATCGACCTTAAAAAAAATTTTGCAGCAAAAAAAAAAAATTATTAAATTAAATTAAGAATAAAAAATATATTACAATAAGATGTAACTAAAAAGATTTAAAATTTTGAAATAACCGACTACAAATTCAATATAAAAAAATTGTTAGCGGTATTAAGAGTGCCATTGTCGTAGTCGAAATTATGATAAACCATATAGCGGTCATTGCCCCTGTTTTTATCACGATTACGACTTAACTATCAAAAAATACAACTTTCTTTTCTGATTTAGATGATGAAAGTGAATATTAAATATTCCCTTCCATCATGTTAAAATTTCAACGTCAGAATGTACACTACACTAACAATCATCTTAATCATCAAGTTAAAAATATTTATTATTTACGAAATAAGCAAGTGTGGTTAGCGTATTTTATATACATACAAGCAGAATGAATTACTTTAGTATTAAATAAAATAAAACTAGTTCTTTAAATGCAAAGGAAACAACTAGTGAATATTTTCTTGTTTTTAAAAAAAATTATAAGTGAAAATGCATAAAAATATATTAAAATTTTTCTTAACAATATTTTTAATAGTTCAACTTTTTATACCAGCAGAATGTTCAAACTCAAAACTTGTGAAACGCAGCGTTATTGACATCGTTAATTGCAAAACTATAACACATACTGGAAGTTGTGTAAACAGTGATACGAGTATAATATCTGGATCCCTAAAAGAAAAAATTAACAATAGAAAAGAGAATCCAAAACCAATTCAACAGGTAAATTCATGCAAATAACTACTTATGCTTTTTTTTTAATATAACTTAAATAAATTTATAAATAATTAATTTATCTTGTTTCCAGGTGAAAAATGTTAAAAATAATAAATTGCCCTGGTACTCGTATCAGAGATGGTTTCCTTAAGTTAAATTCATCTATCAGGATATTTAAATATTTATTAAATTGTAGTTTTAAATGTAATGAAAAATAATACATTTTTATATATTTCATACTTTTGGATATTTTGGCATCAACACTAAAAAAAAAAGTTTCATAAATTTTAAAAATTAATTTTATAATAAAAAAAAAAAACTCAAAAAAAAACAGTTTGCTGTTAAATAGTATCCCCTAAACTTTTATATTTCATATCTGTCACTCACTCCTTAACATTTAATATTATAAGTCTTTAAAAAGATTAGATAGCTTTCACATAGAAATTAAGCTTTAAAAGAAAGATACCAACTAAAATGTAAATAAATTAAATATATATATAATAATCTACTACTACGTATATTGTTTGTTAGCATAACGTGTAGAACATGAAAATATTTAATGTGTCGTTATCATGGCAGACTAGATAGTGAATCAGTCCACGTAATGCCAATCAAATAAGTTGATCCTAACGCTTTTCATATTGTGAAATTCAAGAAAGTGAGTAAGATTTATCACTTAATGCCTTAGCTTGTCAATAACTAATCAGAATCTCTGGATTCAATTCATATAAAAAATTTTCAAATGTTCTCTCTGGCAAAAAGTTCAGAGTAAAACTTGGGAGTACATTCTCCTCTGGTATACCTCAGGGAACATTTCTTTTCATAATATTTATCAATGATTTGCCACTCTTATTTGATTTTGCTGAATGTTTCTTATTTGCTCACAATTTAAAATTATTTGCTAAAATTTCTCATTCTTACTATTGTGTAAAGTTACAAGCCCGTTTGGATAAGCTATCGGATTGGTGTTCTGAAAATCACAAAGATTAATATATGTCATATTCTTATATATTAAATCTTATTAATATTGGTTATGCCATTTGCAGATAATCGCTTAAATGGGTAGCTGAACTAAAAAATATAGGAGTAGTTTTTGACAATAAACTGAAATTTTCTAGTCATATGGATTATATATTTACTAAAGCTTATAAATATTATGCTTTGTTTTATAAGAAGAAATTCTATGCAGTTTAGAGACGCTTAAACTTACAATTATATATATATATATATATATATATCTTTAATAAGAAGTATCCTTGAATGCTGTTCGATTGTATATAATCCGTATTATGTGTCCCATTCAGATAGTATCGAACGTTTTCAAAAACTGTTTACCAGAACTTTTTTAAAGTTCATAAGCAGAAGAAAGTTCATAAGCATGTTATTACAATTGTAATAATAGTATTTATTTTCAGCTAATGCGGCCCACACACACTCCAGTTCTATACAATTTTAGTGCAAAAATACGGCAAACTCTGGCGAGTTTGTGTTGTGTATGTATTTGTTTTTCTTGATTAACCAGTCAATTGATACAAATAAAAATCATTTTGATATAAATAAAAATTTTTTTTGAATTGACAAATGAACTTATATTGTGTATGGTAAAAAACTTCAGTCCATATTATGACGCATCAGAGTCGGCAGTTGCAAGAATAGGCATACAAAAAATTTATAAATAAATTAAAATTAAATTAAATATTTGTTTGTTTTTTTTATGTAATAATCATTGATCAGAATTTTAGTATTTGTTATGTGTGTAATTTATCTATTTGATATTTTTAAAAGTTCTATGCCCGATAAATATCGGGTTTATATATATATCTGCTTGTGATTCTGTTTGTAATTCTGCACCGTATATGTACCAACTTATAAAATAGGTATATTTTGGATCCCTATAAGTGGTGAAGAGGATTTAGTGATATCAGTTTTTCCATTCATCTGTCCGTGTGGATGTTGAAATCAACTTTCTGAAGTCCTTATGAAAAGTATAGAAAAGTGTGGCATACCAGTCTGTGAGTTGTTGCTGTGCTTAGACTGCTATTTAAATTAAGCCTTATTGATTTATAAATGGCGAAGCTATAAATGAAAAACCGAGACTACATATGTTTTTTGATAATTTTTCTGAGTGTGTTTTTTTGCGTATTTTATTTAAAATACAAAACGAGCAAAAAAGCCTGGAACGCAGTCTTATAAGAAATGACAGTTATATTGGCTGTTCATAAAATGAAAACAATTGTTTGACAAATTGCGGAGAAAACATAAAAAACCAAAAAAAAAAAATAGTATTCTGTCCCGGACAATAAAATGTTTCATCAGAAATAGACGAGAAAAATCAAAAATGTCATCGAAATTTTAGATTTTTATTAATTTTTGCTTTGTTTTTTTTTTTATGGAAATTTTTAAGCTGGACATGTGTGCAATGTTAAAGCATAAAAAAACGAAAACAGTTTTTGAAAGAGTATTTTTTAACTTTTATCGTTTAATTTATTTGATTTTAAATATTTAATTAAATATTTTTGACTTAAAAATTGTTCACAAAATATTTTAAATGAAATTAAAATAAATAAATAAAATAATTTTGTATTCTTATTGGATAATATTATTTTTTAATGTTAGTATCTAAAATCATTTTTTTGTTTTAAAAACAAGAATACGCCACCGTAGAATGTTTTTTTTTTGTTTGTTTTGAATGTCAATAATTTGAATTTCTTTAAATGAAATTAGTTATTCATTTGAGGATTAACAGAAAAATAAATATGTATTAAAAATAAATTATTGAAACCATTTTGTATTTGAATTTTTATTAAATTTCTTTTTTATAATTTTTTATTTTTTTTTTTTTTTTTGGTAAATATTTCACAACAGTGAAGGGTATATAAGACTCGGCATAGACGAGCTTAACTTGTTTTCTTTTTAATTTTAAATAAGCTACATACTCGTATGTAACGAAGATATTTTTATTTATTATTGCCTTGCAATAGTTTCTTTTATAAATTGTTTTACATAGAAATGCAAATAAATACATTTATTGCAATAAAACAACACGGCAAATCAAAATATAAAATATAATTTTATATTAAATTCAAAACGTGTTTACAAAAGCAAATTATTGGGGAAAATGTTAAAATTTTTTTCTTTATTTATGATTCTGTGTATAATTGCAAATGTGATTACGGTGCGATTTGAGAAAATTATGAAAAGAAGATCAGGTGCTCTTCATGTTATTAGAGGTGTACGAAACAATTGCGTATTTGAGGATACTTTGGGAGATTGTGTTCGTACAAATACAAAAAAAACTGAAGCCATTAAAAAAACAGAAATTCACGTATTTAGGCCTTTTCTAATGGTAAGTATAATATGTATGTACTATGAGTGAATAAATTGAATTATTGTTAACGCTCAAGTTCGTCATGTAGCTTTCAATATTTTGTATTGGGGTCTTTATTTAAAGTCAACATTTTTTCATTTATTTAATTAACTTTGCTTTTTCTTATTCTAAAAACCATAAAAATATATTTTAATTTTAATTTATTTAAAGCTGCCTCCTACAAATGCACCGAAACCCAGAGAATGGTACCATTACTTCAATATTTTCAACTGAAAGGTCTTCACACATTATATGATATATATATATATATTTAGGAATTTAAGTAAATTTGTTTAATATGTGTGTAATAAAGTTACAGTTTTCAAAAGAAATATTTTTTGAAATTATAAACATTAAATTACGATTAATAAAATTGAAATCAAAAAATTTTAATGTCAACCAGAAATTTGTAATATTTATTGGCTTATACTTTCACGTGACTAGCTATAGATAAGCCCTTAAAATGTTTGGAAGAATAAGATAAAAAATATTTATATTATTTATTATGGTCTTATATACCAAGCGATGTAGTAAATATGAATTCCTTTTTTTACTTATTTTCATTGAAAATGCTAAAAAAAAAGAATAAATTAATATTAAATATATAAATAACAGGAAGTATTTTCACTTGAAAGTTAAAAATAATTTAAATTTTTAAAGTAGAAGTAAATGCGGCTAGATTTTTATTATTGTTATCTTTTGTGCAGCCCAGATACTCACGACAAAGCTTGTAAACAGTACAAACAATGCAAATGAATGCACATTTGCTTTTTACTACTTTCTTCTCCAGTTTCACTAAAAATACCGTGAGCAAACGTCGCTGCGTTTATTTGCTGACATATAAAAAAAAAAATTAATTATAAAAACAAAAGTACAATTAATAGAATTTAAGGCTGCCATATTTTTTTTGTCATCTGGTATTATTGATTATGTAGTTTACAATCAAAAAAGAGGAAAGAAAAAATATGCTCAGCATGTTTGTAAAATATAAATTTTACACTAATAGTATTGTGAATAATAAATATATACATTTGCAAAAATGTAAAGCAAATAGAGCATTTTTTTTTTTTGGATTTCCCTATTTTAAATACACAAAAATTAATCACAGTAGGTACCGATAAAACAATAAAATTTGTTCGTAATAGTCTTTGAAACAGAATAATTTCATTAAAAATCTGTAAAGGAATGATTCAATTTTATAACTCATCTATTTGGTATTTTATACCCCTGATGAGTTATATCTATTTAGATAGATAACAAAGATATTTTCATTTATTATTTTAATGCAATAGTTTTATTTTATAAATTAATTTACAAAGAACACAATAAAGTAATACGGCAAATAAAATAATTTAATTAAAATTTCAGTTTCTTTTAAAAAATTTTTGTGGAAAATGCTTAAAGTTTTTAATTTATTTTTGATTCTATGTATATTTTTAAATGTGTTTACGTTGCCATTAGAAAAGAGTTTAAGTACTACAGAACGTATCTTGCTAAGATCAAAACGTAGAGGAGCTAATTGGAATTGCCCAAACGGGGTATTTTATCAAGGGGTCTGCACTGAAGATAAAGAAGTGTATATTAAAACAAGTACTATGAACCAAAACGTAAAGAAACAATTAAAGCCTTTTGTAAATGTGAGTAAAATCAAAAAATATATATAAAAATAAAGACAAATTAGCGTTGCCACAGCTAAAAAATATAAAAAACTTAATAGTTTAAAAGCCCAGTAGTGCGACTCACTATTTAATTTTAAAGAAAAATGTTTGGTTAAAAATAGTTAACCCTAAAATTAAAGAACTTGTGATTCAGTAACATTTTTATATGTTAAATAAAAAGATAGAATTTTGTGTGCTGTTTACTCAATTGCAAATTAAAAGTGAATGACTATTAAATAAATAAAAAATAATAATGAATAAGTCATTCTTGATTGTTGTACATAATATTTTTAGCCTTTTTGGTTGTTGTTTGCTTTATTTATATTACGGTTTAATTTTTAACTCCTAAAGTTAAACAAAAATTATTAAATCATACATTCGTTAGTGCAAACAGAAAAATATGCAGTTAAAAATAACACAATATGGAACAGTTAAAAGTTACTGAATCGCACTGCAGAATTAAAAAAGAAAAATCTCTCAAAATAGGATATTGGAAAAAATTTTAAAAAATTTTTTAATATTTCAAATTCGAAATTTCTCTTTATTTTATGTAAGAAAAATCTGTGTCTATAAAAAATAAATTTCCAAGCTAAATTCCAAGAAAAAAGTTAACTTTAGCCTCGAAAAGGCTAAACTGGCAACACTTAAACAAACATATTTAGTTGAATATTGTAGAAATAATACAAGTTATGAGGCCCTATACACACTTGTCTATAAGACAAGTTCGGTAACTTGAAAACGAGGCTTATGGCTTGTACTATATTTACAAGTAAATTTATCAATCAGGACTGTCATAGAATCGAAGTCGGTTTTGCTAATTGTCGGTTTGGCAAACCAATATTGGTTTCATTTGGTGTCATGAAACCAAATCGTTTTTGTTATTTTTGAAAACAAATAAAACCGATGTTCGAATCAGTTGTTCTATACATTAGTTTATTTGTATGAAATTGTTTATGTAAATGTTTGATAACAATTTTGATAAATCGCAGTGTTTTCGTTTAAATAAAAATAAAAACGTGTTTTTTTATTAAAAATTTTAAATATAGGAGGATTTTTATTATTAGAAGAAGAACGCTCACAGAAAGAAAAAAGAATATTTGTAAATTACCGGTTAAATAAAGAAGCTTTCTGTTTACATCTTTTTGCCGTAAACCTACGCTTTTTATTGATTCATCCAACTGTTGTCAAAGAGATCACACAGTTGGCTTATCAAGTTTTGTAAATCCCTTAGCAATAACAGGATATTTTTCTATAAAATGCAGAATTATTGAGTTTTAAGTGCTATTTTTTTTTCGTAGAGAAAAAAAAATTATGAGTAAAAATTTATTTTTGTAGAATTAATATTAATTTACTTAAATTTTTATTAAATATCTAACTGCAGGTGAATTTTTAATGACAAAAGTCAGTTTTAGTCACTGGCTTTATTTGAAGTTAAACAAACCAACAACTGTCAACTGATTGGTTTCAATCCAATACAAAACTGATAACATTGGTTTCTGTGACACCTAAAACCGACATTAATTCTAGTTCGAAAATGAAACCGACAACATTGGATTTCATGACACGAAATTAATTTTTTTGTCGGCTTCAAATCCAATACCAACATCATTGATTCTATGACAGCCCTAAATATTTTATATGAAAGTTGAATAGAAGAAGACAACATGCACAAATACATGGCATTTTTATTACATAAAAAAAACAAACAAATATTTAATTTAATTTTAATTTATTTATAAATTTTTTGTATGCATATTCTTGCAACTGCCGGCTCTGATGCGTCATAATATGGACTGAAGTTTTTTACCATACACCATATAAGTTCATTTTTCCATTAAAAAAAAATTTTAATTAATATCAAAATGATTTTTATTTGTATCAATTGACTGGTTAATCAAGAAAAACATACACTACACAAACTCGCCAGAATTTTGCCGTATTTTTGCACTAAAATTGTATAGAACTGGAGTGTGTGTGGGCCGCATTAGCTGAAAATAAATACTATTATTACAATTGTAATTATAATAACATAATCATTTAATATTAAATGTAAATACTAAAGGGCTGCACAAGCATACTTAAAAGCTACACATCACTACAAATATGTGTAATATTTTATATTAAAAAGTGCTTGTAAGATGTTTCAAGCATGCTTGTGCAGCCCTCTAATAAATACATACGTACATTTATATTTTTGCTTTTAAATATATACAAGGGCTGTTTGACAACTGCTTAACATTTGGAATAAAAAATTTTTTCGCCATTTTAAGCATTTTACTTTTTAGCATTATCTCCTTTTAGATCAATACATTTATAGCCTGTTCAGACATACACATTATATGAGCAATTAGGCATTTTTCACAATTATCGCGCTCAATTTAGCATACAAAAGTCAAAACCAAAATGCGGCTCTTTGTGGCGCCCTTAAATATCAACTCGAAAGTGAGAAAATTGGTAATTTTCTGTTTTAAAAAAAAATAACTAAATAATTATAAAAATAAATGCCATAAAAAGCCAATGTCAGCTGAAGTTGCTGGTAAGTAAATTGTGTAAAGTTTTTATTGAAAATAAATAAATAAAAAACTGCAAGAATGAGTAGAGGCTGTTTTCTCAAATTATAAAGAATTAAAATTGTTTTTTTTTTCTTAGCAAAGCTAATTTTGCCTTCAAAGTTGAATTTCACTGCTCGGAATAGTTTAATATTTCTGGTATAAGCTACCAACATTCTTTTTAAATCCGACTTTCTTTTAATTTTTTAAATATTTTTTATATAAATACACAAACATATTATCACAAAAAATTTTTAAATGTCAAATATTTTTAAATGTCAAATGCTTAATTGAATATGTGTCAACAGGCAAATCAGTTTTTTTTTTTTAAACTTAATTGACTGCATTAACTTTTATGTATGAACAGATTGTTAGTCCAGCGTTTTTTTTTTATTATTTTCTAATAATAAAGGTTTTCTCAAAGCCTTCAAAATAGGCATTTGTTTCGGTAATTACCCAATAATCTCTTACCAAACATCCATTTTTTCAGGCTTGGAAATTAAAAATATACACGTGTATATGCCTGAATGGAACAGTAATTTTTTGTCCAAATTCACTAATGGCTGCCAGGCACAAGTTAACTGACGCAGTTTGCTCAAAAATTCACAGTAATTTATTAAAAGACGAGTTCAGGGTTGCATTTAACGAGTCAATGAGCTATCAAACAGCCCTCGTATTTAAACTAAATCATTATAAATTACTTAAATGTTACTGCAAAAACGACAATAATTATTGCATATTTTTTTTAAGATAAAAACTGTAGTCACTGAAGCACCGTCTTGGTACGAACGATATATTCCTTGGAACTAAAAAATAAACAGGCACTACTCATAGAAAGCTCCAGCCGTTAAATATGATTGACAATTTTTTTTAAGCTTATTAAAAAACATTTAATTTTTAATCTAAAAATATAAAATAAATGCCCTTAGAAATAGAAAACTAAATTAATTTTTATTACTTTCAAACAAAATATTAAAAAATATGACTTGTAAAATTCATTTTATTACTTTTATATAAATATGCAAGTACATATGCAAATTTAAAACATTAAATGTGCCCAAAATGTACTAAATTGATATTTTTGTAGCATAAGCGATCAATGAACACGCAAAGAAAAAATATGGTTGAGGAACATGGTAATGGAGTTCTTGTGGCCTCAACTGGATGGCACACAGCTAAGGAAACAATCTATTTGTTGCATCATAGAATGTAAAAGTTCACTTCCTGGGACACCTTTTATATACAAGGTGGGCTAAAAGAAATCACCCTATTGGAAGATGCTCTTATTTTTGCAAATGGCGGCCAATGTCAAATCTATTTTAGCATTTCTAAATTGAATACAAGTGAACAATCCATGCAGCGATACACTCCCCAAGAACGCGCAATAATCGAAGTGCACGATTTTCGACCAATATCATAATGAGCTCATTTCCACCTCAGCGGGTACGTGAACAAACAAAACTATTGCTTCTGGGGCACCGAAAGCTTACGAGTGGTCGACGAGGGGCCATTAAACCCGCTCAAAGTAACTGCATGGTGTGCTGTTCACGCTAGAAGAGTCATCGGGTTGGTCAAACGACAACAGTGGATGGTGCGCGCTATTGGGCCATGTTAACCAATTTTTTTTCTTACGCAATTGAACGAATTAGGACTGGAGGACATGTAGTTCCAACAGGACGGAGCAACGGCACAAATTTCATTTTCATTTAAAAAAAAAATGAAAGCCAAAGAACATCGGATGACTTCTTTTGGCCCACTTTGTATATTTCATATATTGTCCAGTCCTGAACTTTCCGTACCTGCAGTTTCTATATTAATTTCCTGAACCCCTGAAAGTATACTTATGTAACTAATTTTATATGAATGCTTATATAAAAATGAATGAAATAATTCAATTCTAAATAGAATTTTCACTTATTATTTTCTTTTGAGGTGATCATTAATTTTCTTTTATTAAGAAATCAACATGCTCTTCCTAATAACCTAACAATGCGTTCTTGTTTTTATTTTTATTTGTAGAAGAAGAAGCTAATCGCTTATTTGTGACATAGTTGCTTAAATCGTTTTATTTTTTTCGTTTTATGCATCTAAAAATCGCTTGTAGAATTTAAAAAAAATTTAAAAAATAAAAAAATCCTTTCATTTCATACCCTGGCACCGATTGTCTATGTAGTCATAAAAATCAGCAAAAATGTAAATATTTAAGATGTATGAATTTATTTTTTCAATTGAAAATAGTTTATTTTTTTGTTTCATTTAAAAACTAAATTTCACTGGGAAAATTAAAAGTGATTTCATTCCTAAAAAAATTTTTTTTTCTTTCTAGTTCGGATCGAAAATTGAATTCTGTGATTTTGATAATTTCATAAATCAATTAAAATATTTATGTTCAATGATATTTTAAAATTTACACAAAATCGCATGGCTACTACTTTGCATACGTACATCGAAAATCTCTTCAATTGGTGCTGGTTTATTAATAACAAATATTTGTTGTGCTTTGCAAATTATTTTAAAAAAAGTTGCCAGCTTCTTGAAAAAAATTTTTTTTTTTAAATGCCTAAAACATTAAATTATAAGCTGAGAGGGAGGTGCACGCTACAAATTAATTCCTCTCTGTCTTTTTACTTATCCATAATGCAGCTGAATATAAATTAAGAGAGAAAATAAAACAAGTTATTGTTTGCTTTAGTTTCTCACAAATTAAAACTCTCAAACAAAATGATCAAAACTTAATTTATAAAGCAGACAAATGTTACTGCTACCGACTATAATTTTAATCACAACAGAATACATAAAAACAGTTTTACAAAGGCAGCCTAACCGAAAACAAGCTGGTCATTCGGAAATATTAAAGCAAAAACTAAAAGTTAAAAAAAAAATAAAGCTATATAAAGAGAAATTACAATACAAAAAGTTTTAAACAAAATGAAATCATATTTTTTTTGGTCACTTTTGGCTTTAATTTTATTGTCAGCAACTCATATTAAGGCCGACTGCGATGATGAAGCGCAAGACGATGACAGCTGGTATAAAAAACTTGGCTGTCAAATAAAAAAAGGTGCCGAAGATACATACAAATCTGTCAAGAAAGGAGCAGAAGATGGATATGAAGCAGTTAAACCACTTGGAGATAAAATTTCCACATCTGCTAAGGAATTTGGCAGTACAGTATCTAAAAAATATGATGAAGTCAAACACAAGCTAGTAGATGATGTACCAATTGACAATAAATCTCCCACTTCATTTATCAATGAACCAATGGCGAAGGTGCCTTTAGCTCCCATTGCCGGCCATACTGATAACAAACCTGAAACAAAGCTAACAACAGGTGAGCAAAATACTTCACGCATTGTTGTACCAGTAAGTTTTGATGATCGTTTCCTTTTGCAGAATAACGATCCGTGTCCGCCTGGTCAAGCGCTTGATTATACAAAGAAACATTGTAGAACAGCAATTTGATAAAAAAATTTTTCTTTTTTTATTTAAACAGTCTATTATATTAATATTATAATAATTAATAATTTTGGTTTAAGTGATAATAAAAATAAAAATTAAAGTGTGTTGCCAAAATGTGATTGCAAAAAAGTTTTAATTTTAAATGCAGAAAATAAGCAAAAACGCAGTTTTTAAAGGATAGATACATGGACTCACAGTTAACTAGGGTTGAATGTACTTGGAATTTAAATCAAGTTTATTTTAGTTCATTATGCGACACAACAGTGCTGACATTGAGTACAATTTTTTTATTTTTTTAATTATTTATTGTGAGAAACAAAAGCAATACCGGTTTTTAATTGAAGAACAAAGAACTGAGGTTTTCCGTTTTTATTTTTAAAATTTAAAAACAAAGCAAAACTACAACTTTTATGTGTTCTAGTTTTAGTTTTTTATAAGCCAGTTTCATTACTATAATTTCACACATATTCATGTCATTCTAAAGGTGCATAAAGACTTTATTATTATTAAATTAAAATAAATACACAGTGAAACAAAAAATAATGAAGCGCAAATGTCTAATAAGTGATATTATTTTTCTGGTAGCTGCTGTCAAGTACAACTAGAATCTGTTTTTTGAATTTGCCAAACATCCCCAAGATCTTGAGTTGCGTTTTACTCATAAATAAACATATTTAGCAAATAAATTCAAAAATTGTATGGTTCCTTTAAAAAATACTGAGTGAAAACGTCTTAAAAAATTACGATAAAATTAAAATTTTTTTTTTGGTGGACAAATACAAGCAGATTTCTCAACTTTACTGAAAAAATATATATACCATTCGAACAGCCTCAATACTTTCTTTCTAAGTCCACTGAGAAACTTAAAATCGGTTGAAAATCAACTAAGTTACTATTTTATAAGTACGTAAAGGCTACGTAAAATCATTTTTTTGTTTGTTTTGGCAAATTCCAAAAACAGATTCTATCCGAAAAATAATATCACTTCGTAAGTATCTTTTTTTTTTTTTTGTCGTACAATGTTATCTATCATTCCAGCAAAAGCTTGAATTAAAACTAAAACTTATAAAACAAAACTATAATTTTTTGATTGTTAGCGACAATTTATATTAATTGAGTGTTGCGTATTATTACAGTTACAATGAATTTTTTAATTTCTAGTTTTTTTTAAGTCAAAATAAAGTAATAAATTTTATACAAATTTGTCAGTTGTCAATGAAATCATAATTTAATATTAAATTATCACTTTGTAATAATAAAATGTTTTACGTATGTACAGTATTTAACAAAAGTTTTTGAAACAAATACTGCCATTCAGAGAAAATAAAGTTTTCGAAAGCGTAGTAATAATTTAAATTTTTCTATTAAAAAAAAACGGCGAGTCTGCATACTTCTGACTTCTAATAAGGAACTGTTGTGGGATTATTATTAATCATAAACTAAACTACAAGGCGTGAATTTATATAGAATAAAAAAAAGTTGAATTCGACTGCGCCGAATCTTATATACCCTTCACTGTGTTAGCAAAATATTAATATTTTTCACTTTCCATATTTTTCCTAAATATTAAAAACATAAAAAAAAAATTAGTAAATGAAGATAAATAAGCCGAGTTGAATATGTTATAACGTAACCCCTTACGTTTTTAGTTATTGTCAATATATTTTTAGCACTAATGGCTTATTAATCAGATACGCCTTACGTCATTAAATATTTCTAAATATTTTTAGGAGAAATATAAGTGCATAGGTACAAATATGTATAAATACGTTGGTTTCTCAAGAAGATTAGGGGATGAGACACATATCATTTGAAAGTGGAGGACGTCTAGACTTGTAACGTACCACTTAAATATTCAGAAATTGCTTTGAATTATTTAAAAAAAAATTTTTTTTTTAAATCGCTATTACCCCAGTACTTTTGCTCTGATTGATTTTGTCATTCCCCAATTTGGCGAGGTACCATTCCCGATTTTGAAATAAGACATTACTAAAACCAAACTGTAATGAAATTTTTAAGTTCTACGCTTTCTGGAAATGTTTTATCAGTTACAGGAAATTTCGTATTTTTTATTGTATGATGCAAAACGGAAATTGCCAAAACCCAGTGCTGTTGCTCTGAGTCATTCTAACAGCTTTAGGATGAACCATAGAAAATTACGGAATGGAACAATTATTCATTTTAAAAATAAGGTCGTCTAGATTTGTAATCTACAACCCAAATACTCAGAAATTATTTTAGATTATTTGAAAAAATAAAAATTATGAAGCCAGTGGCTAGTCTGCACCTCAGTACTTCAAAGGCTAACTATACAATTTGACAAATATGCACGTAACTTAAGTTTAATATTAGTCAATCTGTTTTGCGGTCAACAGTATGTGCGGATGGAGAAAATATATGCCCATCTTGGCATTTTCAATAACTTTTTAATTCAAAATGGTTTTTTGTTTCTGAACTTTTGATTCCAAATAATTTTTGCAAAACTTAAAAATATTGTTAAGAAATCATCAATCTATATAAATTTATATAAAATAGTAAAATTACTGACTAAATCATCGCCCAGAAGAAAAGACAAAAGTTACAAAATTGAAATTTGGTGAATAAGTTGCTTTCGCAAAGCATAGGACGAATAAGAAGGAATTTTTAAATAAAGAAATATTAAGGGGGTAAAACTACAAAATATTCTCCTAAAAATAGGCGTATGGGTGCCAAAGTAACAATCACAATAACAAAAACCAAATTTTATTCTTTGCTTGCTAAAAACATTTCAATGTGTCTAGTCTAGTCTTTTTAAAAATGCAACATGAAGGATGTTTTTTTTAAAGACTTACAACTGTGAGTTGGCTTGGTTTGACTTTGGTTGACATTTCATTATGTATAGATTAACGCTTAAAAATTGCTGAAATTATTTATCAAAAAATGATTCTGCTCATCATACTTATCCATACAGCTTATGATATAATTAATTTATTCGCAGAATCTTTTGATGAAAGAATAATTTCACGTAATGGTAAAATTCATTGACTGCCAAGACTATTTTCTTACTTGTCTACTTTGATAAACCAGAGACAATTGAACACTTGAAAATCAACATTCGAAGAGTTATACGACAAATACGAAAAATTTATAAAAATGGGTGATATTTAAATTAAAGTCATAAAATGTTCTATCCATAAAAGCCCGTTTCACTGATAATAAAAATAAATTTTTTTGTTTTGTTATGAATTAAACTAGTGTAGCTGTACAAAATAACTATTTATAATGGTTAAATTTGTACTCTTTCTTCACCCATTTTGACATAAATGTACCTTTAAATGGAAGCAGCATATGAACATTTTATTATTAATTTATAGCAACTAATAAAAATCAATTTAAAAATTAAATTGCTAAGGTGGGGAATTTTTCAAAAAGGAGAAATAAGTTTGCTACTATTTTATTTAGCCTAACAGTGGCGTATAATCAAACGGTCTTGAAAAATATTGGAAATCATAAAGAGGACAATATGATACTCCTTATTAATTTTAATGGTAATTTTTGTTTTTATTTTTTATTAATGAAGCTAGAAACGCTTGAGAGTTAAGCAAAAAATCATTAAAGACCTTGTACTTTTTACATAAATTAATTTACTACACGAGTTTTTAACCGTTTGTTAGATTTTTATTTCAGCTACGTGCTTAAATTATAAAATGTGAATGAATAATTTTTTAATTTTTTATTTCCTTAAGTCGTAAGCCTAAATACAAATTAAATAATTTAAAAATAAATTAGTTACAAATTATAACAAGTATTAAAACCAATAACACAGAGAAAAATAATTATTAAAAATTTTAATATATAAAAACAATAATAATAACAAATATAACACAATATACACAGCGTTGCCAGGAGCTAAAAAACAAAAAGCTAAATTGGCCTAAAGAAAATGCTTAGCTTTAAGTCAGGAATTAAAAAACTAGAAAAAAGTTAAATAGCTTCAGCTTAAATTTCAAAATTTTCAAAATTTTTTTACAAGTAAAATTTAGATTTGTAATAATTTCTATTTGTAATTTAAAAGTTTAACAAAATATTAATCTTTATTTGTGCTTAATTCCAGAAATTATGTTGGTTTTAAAATTTATTCTTTTACTCATGATATTCTCATGAGTTATTTATTCAGTACAATAAGTATTGAAGGGGATAGCATATCTATATGGACCATTTCGTCAGACGCTACTCTGATTCCCACCTGGCATGCGAATGTAAAAGAGAAGAATAAAAATAGAATATATAGTTTTCAATATTAAAATGTTGGTTGGGAAATTTATTTATTTATTCAGTTCAATGCTTACTGAATTTTTTATTTAAATATTTGAATTTTTTTGTAACTATTGACAAATAATTCTTATTTAGTTAATTGCTTTTACAATATAAAGGTTCTAATGTTTGCAACGTTGAGAGTAATCTACTGAGGATTCAGAGTAGCGTCTGACGAAATGGTCCATATAGATGTGCTATCGCTTTCAGTACTTATTTTACTGAATAAATAACTCATGAGAATATCATGAGTAAAAGAATAAATTTTAAAACCATCATAATTTCTGGAATTAAGCATAAATAAAGATTAATATTTTGTTAAAATTTAGATTTTTATAAAAGCCAAGACATATCAAAAACTGAAGAAATTAAAATCGTTTATGTCATGGTTTTAAATACTTATAAGCGAATTATATTATTTTTTAACTTTAACTTTAGTTTTTTTATTTTAATGCGATTTCTATTCTGATATTTAACTTGCTTTATCTCAATAAAAAGCTGGCAACCTCAGCATTACTAAACGACAGTACTAAACAATTAAATACTAAATTGATCAATTAATGATAGTTTTCCGCAACATGAGTGTCATATCGAAAAATTTTTATTGAAAAATAGTATTATACATGCCTAGAATAAAGTGGTTTTATTTTACAAGTTGGAAGAAAAATACTTTTCTTCACTTCTGAGATTGTATTTGGTTCGAACAATTTATCAATTTATATATCAGTTTTATAGAATTTTAATTATTATGGTTGATATGTCTCCCATTACGCAGACAATTTAAAAATTTATTTAAATTGAAGTTCGGAGTATACAGAACAAGCTCATTCTTCAGTAATTTTTTTTAGACTAAGTCACACTAAGGTCGGTATCTTTTTAAAAATGACTTTAAGTTCATATAAATCTTACGAACAAAAGTCAGTTCTTAATAAAAGCCTACTTTTTTGTGATTATATTATGGACCAGTGTGTTTCTGTATGATTTGTTTAATTCTATTTTAAAAAACAAAAAAGGTAAAAAAAAAATCTGAAGGCTATAATAAAATAAATTCTAAATCTGGCCTTAAATAGGCTAAAATGGTCATTAAAAAATTTACGCTTACAATTTTTGTTTTTTTTTATGAGAATTTGTGTTTTTAATTTCACTCTCATTAATTTTTTATTTTATTTATGTTTTTATTACTTGATTTTCAGCCAGTATCAAAAAAAAAACAAATTCCGTTTTATTAATGTTCAGAACAATTTTTTTAAGACAAAAAAATGTTTGTGAAAGAGGTATCCTGATAAATTTCCCTTTTCCTACAGATCAAATTCGAAATTGATATTTTTAAGGTCTTTATTTAAATATAACATAATAATCAGCTAAAAAATATCAACATTAATGTTAAGTGGATAAGGCACAGCTTTGCACTGTACAAAAGCTGGACTTGTTAACAGGCTTTAATGATAGTTTTTAATTTAATTAGTATTAAATAATCTAGAGCTGAAATTAAATGGTACAATATGGTACTAGACTCATTAAGTTGCTGATATAATACTAGTAGTTAAACAAATTGGAAAAAATGTATGTATAGGCCATAGTAACCACACTTTTTGTGTGTGTTTCCTTGATTTCATATTTTGTAGTGAATTTTATTTTCACCACTTTATTTTATGATCTCATTTTTAAACTTAATCAAATTAAATTAATTTTGCAAAATTTTGAAAAATCATTTGGTTTATTGTGTGTGCTTTTTGTTATAATTTAATTAAATAAATCATTCACTTGTTTAGTTATTTATTTTTTTTTTTACGTTTTTATTTTATTTACTGTCATAACTGTCTACTCCATAATAAAATTTAATTTGTTGCTTCAATATTTATTAATTAGTCATCTTTGAATGGGAAAAATGTGGCTATTGAAATAGGTTTTGATTGTTTAATGATAGACACACATACATACAGAATATATTTTAAATGAAAGCAGCTGACATGAAAAGTATTTTTTAAGCTTCTTTTTGAAGTTCCCCATACTTTATATGAATTTTTTATTTAAACGTGATTTAGATTAATAAAATATATTTTATCGGGCTCACGCGATGTCACAAAACACGGCTGGGATCACTTTTAAATAGAACAATACGTTTGTTTAATTTAAGTAATTAAAAACTAAATTTTAGTGGAAAACTCAGAACTGGAACATTCAAAACTAAATAAATGAATTAAATATTGTAACAGCTAAATTCATAAAAAACATTATTATTTAATAAGTGCTTACTAAAAGCAGAAAAACTGTTCATTTACTTCTTAATAAAAAAAAAAGTATTTTTATGAATTTGAATGTAAATAAATAAAGTCTGGTAAATACACTTGAAATTACTTTGCTCTCTAGTAGAGTAGTAGAGAGTCTCTACACACAACATAACATTAGCAACAGAAAGAATTTTCTTTCCCAATCTTGGCTTTTAGTTTCTATTTATTTAAATTATTTATCTAAGCGGCCAATAAACGATCTGCTTTTGACACACAATCAAATGATTGAGGTAATACACTGCGAGAAAACAGCTTGTGAGAACTAAATTTATTTTCAATTAAAAATTCAGTTAAATTTTTATTTATATATTTACGAAAACAAAATTTTGAACGGTTTTATTGAATTCTGGTTACTAAAACTAAAACCTTAAATTAAAATTTGAATTGAAAGCAAATTAAGTTTTCATAACTCAAGTTGTTTTCTGTGCGTAAGCTCGAACCAGATAACCTTCACTCAAACTGGTATAATATTCATTTAATTAACGAAAAACTAATAGAAAGGTTATTGTAAAAGTATTTAAGATTAATTTTCTGTTTGTTTGTTCGCTTTACAAATTTTTGTTTTCCAAGGAATTTATATTAAATTTGCTACATATAGTCTCTGTAATCCAAAGAAGGTCGCCATATACTTTTGGAGCAGCTACGCAAACATTTACTAATACTTTTAAGCCCACTTGTCAAGGATTTTAACTTGCTAGTGTCCCAAAAGATGTGTGCACGTATTTAATTTAGGTTTGATATTATGTTTTGATACATTTTATTTACCACTTTGATTGAAGCAAAAATATGAGTCACTTTAGAAAGCAGATAATTATTTGAATAGATTTTTTATAAATTAAAATTCTATTTGTAAACGAGTTTCTCCAAAAAATTTTATATTCGCTATAACAAATCACGTAATAAAGAACCGAGCCGAGTGAGACCGTGTAGAAGCATCTAGTAGATAAATAAAAAATAAGAAAAAATTTAAATTAAAAAGTAAGTTTGTACCAAGAAATGGGTTAATTTGCAACAAATAATTTTTTTGAATGTGTAGTAACACGATGTTTACTCTCTGACAACTGAGCTCAGTTCCCCATACACAACACCAGCACACTGATTCCAACAGCAAAATATTGCTACAGCACGACCAAGTCACTAGCACATGCTGCTGTTGTGTATGGGTCGCTTTATGTAAATCTAATTCCTTTGTATATGCCTGCTGTAGAGTGTATGTAAATTATTCAATTCAATATCTGTATTTAATTGTTTTTAAAATTTTTCCTTATCTTATTGACAATTATTTTTACGTTTTATATAATTTGTAGTGAACAACAAATATGTCTTAAGCAGTTTCAGGGTTAAAACAAATAAGTTTTCTGTAGTTTTCTTATCATAAGCAATTGAAGGAACAGCGTGCTGTTTAATAATTAAAACCGGTTAATTAAAAAGCACATAATCTAGGTTCAACTGCGTACAGTAAATACTTCTAATTGGAGAATATTTTTTTTAAAACGATTAAGCATAATCTAAAATATAACTTAAAAATCAGTTAAAATTATTCTAAACATGCTTTTTTATGTTGAAGAATTAATTACTTTGAAAAAAAAATTAATCGGATTGATTTCTAAATCCAGTTTAAGCCTTTTGTTCTGTAGTAATTTGTAAATATAATTAACAAATAATTTTACAGAATTGAAAATATTTAATCATGCTGTATTTAAAGCTTAAACTTAATTAAATAAAGTGCTAAATGTTAGTCATCACTTAGCTGCCACTGTTTGCATATAAAATTGTTAAAAAAAGACTCTTAAAATTAATCCAAATTTTGCTGTCACTTTGTTTATAAAAAGAAGCAAAATTGATTACAAATTGGATTTTAATTAGAAATTATAATTTTCTGTGAATTTATTTGCTCTAATGTGCTAAGACATGTATGTTTTATTTTTTTTGTTTGATATTCTTTCAAAGGTTATCATTTCAGTGTCTGTTTTTCATTCATTGCTTTTAAATGTAGGCAATTTAAAAAGCAAACAACTAAATTAGTTTTAATAACGCATCTTCAATTATTAATTTTTTTTAATAAACTAAAAGCACAACATTTGATTGTTATTGAGTACTCATAGTGCTCATGCTTTATATTTTCTCTAACAGAATTTTGTAGGAAAATTCAAAAATGACATTATGTACATATATCGCAATTACATTTATTCGGGCAGTATCATCAAGAGTTTTCCCGTCTTCTAATGTAACATGCACTACATTCAAATGGCCACAGCAGAAAGGATACAATTGTTCTTCAACAGCAACCTTGGCCATTGTTATCTACGTATATGCCCTCTGAAAATTTATGTATAGCTTCAAAAAAATATCCGTATAAAGCGATTTATTTCTCTACATCATCCTATACTCAGTAAGTAAATTTTATAGGTTTTGCTGTTGTTTTAAACAAAAATTTTATGTGAACACAGTGAAGACCTCCTATACTCCGTAGTGCTCCACAACCGTGAAAAGTTAACAACTATAATATATATTACAGTAAGTAATCTAGACCGTTTATGGTTGTCTAGTGGACAAAATTGCTTAATTTGAACCCCAAAAATATTTTTTGCACAGCCGGGTATGTCTGCCACTGATGTAAGTATAATTTTTCTGCCACTGACCCAAAGGATAAACTATAGGAAATATTCCTCTTTTAGCTAAAATTAATTATTACCAAACAACTGAATTTATTTTTGGTTGATCTACATTGTAAGATTTTCGTAACGCACTACGAGTAAATGCATCCCTACACATATAATAATAAAAGAAAAATTTCCCAGACGTACGCCCACCTTTATTCTTCTATATTTGAAATAAATATTAGTGACTGGTCTTTTAAATCTTTATTTTAATTGCTTTAAGTAATGATTGACTAAAAAATAGAAAACAATTTATTTTATCGGCCTGATTAATAAACATGTTTTTGTTTAATAGGGACTTTTTTTATTTATTTATTTACTATTATTAAACTAGATTAAAATCACATTGAATTATTGTTTAATTTTATGAGATTTTTCTTAAAGTACTCTATTTTAATAAAAATTAAATTTCACCATAGAAAATTTAGTTAATAAGGAATTTAGGAATTCCTAGACTAAGCAGATTGTAAAATAAAATCTGCTTTTTGAATAGTTGTTTTTACCTGGTCTCAAAACTGGCCCGGGTAAAAGGGAGCGTGGGCGATCCTAGCATAGTGGACATTCTTGGAATATATTGATTTTATGTACCAAATTTAAAAACAAAAATTTTGTTAAAAAATAGAATTTTAATTGCTAAATCCTTGAATAATGAACGTAAACTTAGGATAATAATATAATAATAGCAATCCCAGTCACAGCACAATTGAACTTGGACATAAAGTAATCCTGTCTATTTTCAAATAAACAATTTTTGTTTATGTGCTCAGTTTAATGTTAATTTAAAAGCAAAAAAAAATATTTCTCATTGCATATTTTAAAGCTGAAAATAAATTTTTAAAACATTTAAGATATAATGATGCCACGTTTTTAAGCTATAAATATAAAATATAGTGTCTGTTTTTTAATTAATTAATTAATTTTATAAATTAATTTTAATATATAAATCAATAAATGTATATTTAAAGAAATGCTTCATGTATTCTTATCAATTACAATACTGTTGTACACTAAATTAAAAAAAATAGCTCTACTGAGATAACAAGGCTGAGTTCAAAGAAAACTAGTAGAATGTTACCTGTTTGACAAACAACACACTGGCAACGCACACTTAAGTGTCTCAATTTAGTTTTTGTTGTGGCATCTTTTCTGCGTGTACTTCAACAAAAGCTGGTTGTCAAAAGTCAATGCTTGCCTGTGCTTTTCCCAATAGTCGGCTGGCAGTGATAATAAAAAAATATAATCCTTAAAAAAGAAACTATATATATGGCTTTTAAATTATTAGAGAATACAAAAACAAAATAGCAACTAAATTGCTGGTCTATGATGGTTGGGATGACAATAAGAATTGCAGCTGTTTTTTCAAACTTGGAATTACATAACTGCGATGAAAATTCCCTGTTTTTAAGTTAAACCACAGAAAAGCAAGAACAAAATGAAATGAGATATAAAATGTAAAGAAAATAATATTACAATAAAAATTCTGTGCCATGAGAGGATGTACACACATACATAAAAAAATGAATAGTAGATACAACTTATCAAGAGTATTGTGTAATAAAGTTTTGTGTGTATGTGTGTGTGCATAAGCAGTATTGCAAAGTTTTGCACTTTTGTAAACATTTGCGTTAAAGTTTCTGGCAATGGGATTGTTACTGTTGTAGATAGGAAACTTTTTGTACAGTGGGTTATACTGAAAAGCTGCTGCACCTATGAATTAATTGAAACTGATTCACTGGTTTACGAGAAACTAAATCAAAATGGTATTGTTTTTTTTTTAATCCAAAAGTTGCAAAAGCCTTGCAGGA
This sequence comes from Thelaira solivaga, assembly GCA_947397855.1. NCBI lineage: Eukaryota > Metazoa > Arthropoda > Insecta > Diptera > Tachinidae > Thelaira > Thelaira solivaga. The sequence goes on along the minus strand of OX377612.1, from coordinate 21,611,267 downwards.
TTTGCTGCTTCAAATTAAGTTGGTTATAAAAAAATTTTTTTTTAAATACAACCGACTTTAATATTCGTTTGCAGTCACCTCTGATTAACATGACTGTAAACATTTTAATTCAAGTTTTCTCTAGCTTACGTACTACCAACAATACTGAGTACAACTCTTGTGTATGAATCAGTTATATAAAGTCCTTTTCAAGGAATAGAAGCACACTTACATAGGTAGTGCTAGTTTAAAAAACTATTTTTTGTTTTCCAACCGAAATTTTTTATATATATTTTGCCCAAGCCACGCCCATTTTTGATAAAGTAATTGAAATTGAATTTTTTATAAATAATTGTATCTTTCAAGATGTTTCTCTGAAATTTGATTTATAGGCACTCTTTATTCCAGGAACTCGAAAGCAAGCTGGCTTTAAATAAATTTCTTTTCAGAAAACCTAGTTTTACCCCATTTATTAATGAAATTTTGTAATAGACTACCCATTAACACTTCTCATTCCACTGTTCAAAACCTATTTTCTCTGATATTTTTTATTCAGCTGTTGTTTGATTTTTGTTTTTTAACTTTGCTAATGAATTTCAGTTTTCCTATTTCCACAGTGATCTCTCTTTAATGCTTTAAAATTTTTCTTCTTCTGCTATTTTTCTTGATTTTTCCTACTGTGGCTTGTCACTCACTTGCTTCCCTTGAATACTTGTGATGCATTTGCAGTAGCTGGCTTTACTATTTCCAAAGAAATTTAAAATGGCTTCTTCCCTGTTGCAGAGAACTGAACTCGTTGATGTCTAACTAATTCTCTTTGCAGATGATTCAGACGTCTCTTGGGCATCGAATTATGACACTTTTAGTGGTTTTCAAAAAAAAAAAATTAATAGAAAATAAAGCCAAAACAAAATAAAACAAAACAAAACTTTTGCTTCATCCTATTTCTTTGTTGTGTTTATTTTTATTTTTGGTTTTCTTTTTAAGTAGTAAGAAGTTTTGAGTTTTTTTTTCAAAAAGAAACAGAAAATGGAAAACAATTGAATATTTTCTTTATGTTTTTATTATTTGTTTTTGCAACAAATGTTATTGAAATTTTACGTTTATTTAAGCGATTATCTTTTTTCTGTTTGCCTCAAGCTATGATTTACATTAAAAGCTTATCAATTTATAACTGAATAAACATTTGAATTATAATTATTATTCAACTAAATAAAGGTTTTATTTGTTAGCCCTTGTGTCAGTGGCAAAAAAATTTTACTTACATCAGTGGCAGACACATATTTTAGGTTTAAAAATTAAACAATTTTGTCCACTTGACTTATAAGTAAATTAGCCCCTTATACAAAAAATTTTACGTAGACTTAAAAGTCAACATTATCGAAATTTTTTATATAATTTTTTTTTATATTTATGCTGTTTATTTTTGAAGCTATTTTTTCGACTTTATTAAAACAAAAACAAAATTAATTATATTCTTTCATTGAATGTATTAATTTTAAAATTTATAGCATTTAGTGCTTAATTTTTTCACAGTATACATACTTATATATACCAAATAAAACTTACAATAATTCTGGCAAATGATCCATAATCAAAGTCATAGTTAAGGTACAAGTAAAATTAAATTCTTAAAAACAAAACGTGTCTGGGCTGACTTTGATTATGGGCCAATATGCAGAGTAGCTACAGAAACAAATTTTATAAAAATCCGGCAATAAATATAACTTGTGCAGGAATGTAATGGAAATCAATGACATTAAATACACTCCGGTTCACTTATTTAAAGGTACTAAAAATTCCATATTCAGCAACCTGTATCTTTTGCAATTTTTAACCGATTTTAAAATTCTGCAATCGGTTAAAAACTGCAAAAGACACAGGCTGCTCAATATGAAATTTTTAGGGCTTTTAAATAAGTGAACAGGAGTGTATAAACTTTTATATTATATTTTTTTTATTTTAATTTAAAATTTTCTTTGCTAGAATTTATATCAACAATTGCTGCTTTTGTCATATTTTTAATCAGATTCGAAATATGAAAATTAATTAAAAATTTTGATCGAAAAACAATTTATTTTTTACGATATCGAAAACGATCAAAATAAGATAATATCGAAAGCGACGATAAGACATCTAATATGTATATATAGCATAAATAAATTATTATTAAAGCATCGCTGACGTTTTCTTCAATTTTTCGTGCACAATTATTGCCTAAATTGGTCAAAATCAACACACACAAGGAAAGAAAATAAGGATGTGTTTAACTTTGTATATACTCGTACAAGAAAGAATAAATAAATAAAAAATGAAACAAATTTCGACATTTCATTCGTTGCGAATAGACTATCGTAATAATTCGAAACATGTCGATATTACGATATCTATCGAATCGTAATAGATTTATATACAAACTGTAGCAAGAATGCTTTCGTCTCAAATTACAATACATATTACTCGATATGGAATGCCATGATACCAAAATGAAAAATTTTGTTAAATTTTACTTGATATCGAATGCTGTAATTATGCCCCAGCTTTTTTCATATAAATTTTTTAAACGAGTTAATTGCTTGTGAGCGTAATTACCTTGTGCGAAATCTTTTATATATATTTTTTACCTCTATACTGAAAACACATCTCTAACATTCTGATTTATCTATTTAAATACAAATTAACAACAATAGAGCTGATTATGACTGTCATTATCGTGACGATAACAGGTTGTCGTAAATTTGACTACCAAAACAACACTCGTTATAAAGCTAAATACTTTATACTAATTAAAAACTCAGCAAAACACAAAAATGTGTAAAAACCTTACTTAATAAATAAATTTATTTTATTTAACCCTTTAACAAATTAAAATGTTTTTTCTTTTCCACCGCTAGGCTATTAGCGAATTGTTTCTTTGCTTCAGCTTTGTACTCCTGTATATTGTAGTGGGATTGCTTAAAAAAAAAACAGATTTATTTTTTTTAAATTCGTTGCATCATTTAAAAATACTTACATTTAAGGCATCTTGAAATTCAATATCTTGCAAACGTTTAAGTCCACGGAAATTGCGTCCTAAAATCCGCCCCAACTCATAACGAGAGATACGAAAAGCTTCAGTAGTTGTTTCTGCTGAGCTGTCGGTGGTCTCATCACTATTTGAATGCTAAATATTTAATACACAAGAGACACAGGTATTTGCAAAAATATTGAAACAAAATTGTATGTAAACAAACCGTTGATTCGGTGGAGGTAGTAAGACGTCTGGGTTTTTCAGGTGCCGGATCACTAAACTGATCATTGAGTAAATTGTAAACTTCATCTAAAGTATCGCGGGTATCAGTATATTGCTAAAAGCAAAAATTTAATAAAATCACAACTAATTGAATCTTTTTATTTATTAATGTATTAGTGAATGCATACTTGCATGGTAAAAGGCAAAGTGTAATGGAATGTTGTATAAGAGTAACGTGATTGTGAGAGTACTGTTATTAGTTATTTTAAAATTAAAGTTCTTTTAAGCCAATAAAAGTTTTTCTTTTTTTAAATTAACAAGAATTTATTTTTATATCCTTATCAGAACGCATTAAACATTTTTAAGAATATATATCGTTTATTTACTTCAATAGTGTCTAATTCAAAATGCGTGGCTTAACAGGTAAGTTATTTAAAATTTGCAATTTACTGACAAAATTTAAATCAGGACTGTCATAGAATCCAAGTCGGTTTTGCTAATTGTCGGTTTGGCAAACCAATATTGGTTTCATTTGGTGTCATGAAACCAAGTCGTTTTTGTTATTTTTGAAAACAAATAAAACCGATGTTCGAATCAGTTGTTCATACATTAGTTTATTTGTATGAAATTGTTTATGTAAATGTTTGATAACAATTTTGATAAGTAGTAGTGTTTTCGTTTAAATAAAAATAAAAACGTGTTTTTTATTAAAAATTTTTAATATAAAATATATAATTAGTGAAATAAGTAGTGAAATAAAATTACTTTGCCGTTGCAGGATTTTTATTATTAAAAGAAGAACGCTCACAGAAAGAAAAAAGAATATTTGTAAATTACCGGTTAAATAAAGAAGCTTTCTGTTTACATCTTTTTGCCGTAAACCTACGCTTTTTATTGATTCATCCAACTGTTGTCAAAGAGATCACACAGTTGGCTTATCAAGTTTTGTAAATCCCTTAGCAATAACAGGATATTTTTCTATAAAATGCAGAATTATTGAGTTTTAAGTGCTATTTTTTTTTCGTAGAGAAAATAAAATTATGAGTAAAAATTTATTTTTGTAGAGTTAATATTAATTTACTTAAATTTTTATTAAATATCTAACTGCAGGTGAATTTTTAATGATAAAAGTAAGTTTTAGTCACTGGCTTTTTTTGAAGTAAAACAAACCAACAACTGTCAACTGATTGATTTCAATCCAATACAAAACTGATAACATTGGTTTCTGTGACACCTAAAACCGACATTAATTCTAGTTCGAAAATGAAACCGACAACATTGGATTTCATGACACCAAAGTAATTTTTTTGTCGGTTTCAAATACAATACCGACAACATTGGATTCTATGACAGCCCTGAATATTATATTTTATTCTAAAAAAAAAAAACGGTTTGAAATATATTTTAAAACATTTTAAAGCATATAAATTTAAATATTGAAAAATAATAAATAAATAATTTATTTAGAATTATTTTTAAAGAAAGACGTAGAAATATTTATTAAAATTATTAAAAAAAAAAAAAAACCCAAACACAAATTTCCCATAGAAAACACAGTGAAACAAAAAAGTGCAAATTTTGAAGGAATAATTTTGTTGGAGCGAAATATCGCTATAAAAATAAATTTATAAAATAAGACCTCAAGCTTAATAAAATAGCCATTTTAATTTTAATAAAAAGTTTAAAAAGTCAGTAAATTTTTAACGAATTAAAAAAAAAATAAACATATTTTAAAAATAAATTCTAAAATTTTCCCTTTATAAAATACAGTGTAAAAAGGTGTTTGTTGCAGAAATACGCACAGATTTCTCAAGTTTACTTAAATAATAAATATCATTCAAACGGCCTCAATTCTTACTTTATAAGTTCGCTCATAAAAACCGTGTTTTTATCCGTAACTCAAGATTTTTGAGGTGTTTTTGCAAGTTCCAAAAAAAGATTCTTGTTTTAATAGAGAGCACGTACCACAAAAATAATATACTGCCCAGGTATTTGGCGATACAGTAAAATTTGCTTTATTAAACAAAAATATTTTTCATGAATTTGACTGTTAATATTAATTAATTTTCTTAAAGATTAAAAAGGTTAAGAAATTAGGTTTTATAATAATTAACTTAAAAAACATGTATTTTGAATTATGACTCTATTGAAGTAAATCAGCGACACAGGTTTTTCTTTTTTTTTTTTTACTTACATCAACAATTAAATTTTTAGTAATAACCATTTTTTGAAAAAAATCCCAAAAAATGCCTCTTTTTGAACGTAATTTGGCTTCTTTGTTATCAAAATTTTGGTGTTCAGTATTACTTGTCCATGAAGTTTCTGATTTAGCTTTTGAGCTTTCATTGATTTCTGTGTGATTTGTTAAACCCGTACAAGCAATGATTACAATGAAAGCTACTAATGACGATTTCATGGTGCTAAAGCAATTCTTTTCAAAATGAATGAATTAATTAAAATTTATCTTTTTAATTTTATTTTGTGATTTGCTTTCTTTTTGAATTTACTAAAGTGTTTTTAGAAGAATTTATTTTAATATGCACTCTATAAGCAACATTTACTCGTACATTACCTAGGATAATATTTTTTTATAATTTTCAAGTTTCATATTATTTATTTGCCTTCGTTTTTTTTTTTAATTTCCTGCTCTTTTCATATCACTTTAATTAATAATTTTTTAACTAGAAATAAATTTGAATAGATGATATTTAAAATAAACTTAAAATGAATTAGACACACACAAAAATTTGTGTTTTAAATCTACTAACTATCTGTTACTTAATTTAAATAAAATTTTAACGAAAGATTTTGCATCCAGAGACTGCCCCGATTTTGTGTCTCCACTTTCGTAACTACCCCAGTAGTGCAATTTACTATTCAATTTTAAAGAAAAATGTTTGGTTAAAAATAGTTTACACTAAAATTAAAGATAAAGTAAACTAGTAAACTATGCCTTGTGTGATATTTACTTAACCTAAAAATTTTAAAGTGAATGACTCTGAAATAAATAAAAAAATATACTAAATAAGCCGTTTTTGGTAATTGTATTCACATTAGTGGCGAATTTTTAACCCCTAAAGTTAACCGAAAATTACTCAATCACACAAAAAAATATGGAGTTAAAAATAACAGCATGTCGAACAGTTAAAAGTTACTGAATCGCACTTCAGGGAAAAAAACTAGTCACAGATCATGTCACTGTATTATTTCTAAAGATATAAGGGCCAGTCACTATTTATTTTTTAATCTAATAGACTAGTTACATTGTGACTTCATGAGAACGAATCAATTGCTACCTTTTTCATACGTCGTAATGTGATATTGAAAAACTGTTGGCTAAATTAGTCGTTCAACTGACGCTATAAAACTATAGTATCAATATATTAAATTTATATAAAATTCATTAGAGTAGATAATTTCGTGTAATTTATTATTTAAATATGATTTTCGGTTCATTCGATTAGTTACACTTTTGACTAATTTTTCCAACAACTCTAGCCGTAAACGTCAATAGTAGCTTAAATATTGTTTTCTAATGTTTCAAAAATTCCTGGTTTATCGACAAAAGTAAAAAAGCGTTCAATTACATAAACGAGAGAGCCAGTGAAACGGACTACATCTGGAAACAAAGTTCCCACCAAATTGATTTCAGAGTCGAAGTTTCCGCAAATTTGGAAGCATTGTTTTGACATTAAACAATTCGTGATGTTCACTAAACAACAGAGTTTGAAATTCGTATCTATCAAATCATAGTTATAGATATCGTATCAACTAAAAACAAGTTAAATTCGCGGTTATGCCGAGTCTTATATACCCTTCACTGTGTTAGCTAAATATTCATATTTTTTATTTCGTCCATTCTTTTTTAATATTTAACAAAACTAAAAATAATAATTTTCTTTAAGCAGCATTTTCTTTGACAGCATTTTTGCCAACAATATTTTTAAAATGAAGTCAGTAGTGTTTTGTCTTTCGTAATGAGTTTTCAGACTCAAATTGAATGACGTCACCGATGTTGCTTAAAAAAGAGTTCAATATATTTTATAATTTTGTGTATGTGTCTAAGTTTATTTAAAATACAGGGTGGGCGAAAAGAAAGCAAGGGGTGTAAAAGTTTAATAACTTTTTTGTTTATTAATTTTTTTTTATTTTTTCTTTCAGATTATATAGACAACACTTGGAGAATTTATAATAGAGAGGTTCACAACTGAACAGAGAACCAGAACAATAGAATTTTATTATTTAAACCAGAGATTAATTATTTTAACGCAAAGAGCATATCGTCGACATTTTAACGTCAGAATTTCGCCCTCTGAAGCGATGATTCGTTGCTTAGTTAATCGTCATCACCAACATGGCAGCGTAAGAGATTTGCCTCGAACCGGTAGACCACGTTTAAGTCGCACTGCGGAAAATATTGAACGAGTAGAGCAAAGTGTTAACGAAGCACCAGAAACATCTGGCAGAAGGCGTTCTGCTCAGCTAGAAATGTCTCGTACGTCACTATGGCGCATTTTAAAAAAAGATTTACAGTTATACCCATATAAGGTGCAATTGGTCCAAGAATTAAAACCCGCAGATCATCGAAAACGTCTAAATTTTGCAGTTAAATTTCAAGAGTTGGCCAGAAATGAAATCAACTTTATTGAAAATTTGATTATGAGTGATGAAGCTCATTTTCATTTGAATGGATTTGTTAAGAAGCAGAACTGTAGGTTCTGGGGTTCTCAAAATCCAAGAGCCATTCATCAACGCCAATTGCACCCCATCAGGGCCCTACTTCTTCGAGAATGAAGATGGAAGTGCTGTAACCGTAAATGGAGAGCGGTATCGTTTTATGATAGAAAATTTTTTATGTCCTGTTCTTGAAAACAGACCTGGTATGTGGTTTCAGCACGACGGAGCCACTGCCCATACTGCCCGAGACACAATGGCACTTTTAAGTCAAATTTTTGGAGAGCGAATAATTTCTCGAAATTCGGAAAATATTTGGCCAGCGCGATCGCCAGATTTGACAGCACCCGACTATTTTCTTTGGGGTTTTTTGAAGGAGCGAGTGTATGTGAATAAGCCAGAGACAATCCTTGAACTCAAGGCAAACATTGTTGCAGAAATTCGAACGCTACAGCCACAAGTTTTGAAAGATGTTATGGAAAATGCTCTAAAAAGAGCCCATCAGTGCGAAGCTGAAAACGGTGGTCATTTAAGAGACATCATTTTTCATACTTAGTGTAAAAAAATTTCCATTTTGTATATTATATAATCTGAAAGAAAAAATAAAAAAAAGTTAATAAACAAAAAAGTTATTAAACTTTTACACCCCTTGGTTTCTTTTAGCCCACCCTGTATAATTAAGTTAAATTACCATCTAGCTTCAAGTAATTTAAATATTTATAATTTACCTTTAATTACATTTAAAAAAATCAACAAACTCCTATAATTTAAAGTCATTTCTTGCACTCACTTTATCATTCTTAGCTCATCATCCATTTTAACACTTGTCCACCAATCAAATTCTTTTGTAATGACAAATTATGGAAACTCATATATTTGTTTTTGGCTTAGTTTACTAAAATGTAACTGTTTATTAAACACACTAATAATGTAGGCACTGTATTAAAAACAAAAACATTTCCCAAAAATGTTTCTCTATTTCAGAAAAAAACAAAACAACAGAAAAAATCTACCTATAGGCATGAGTAAAAAAACTGCTTTTTAGTACACTAAAGCTGTTTGTGAGAGAGAGGGGAATAGAAAGCACACATACACAATTGATATATCCGCATAGAGAGAGGAAGAGAGAGAAAGAGAGAGAGAGAGAGAGATATCCTACAAACAAATGAGTGGGAACAAACACACAAAAAAAAAGAACTAAATACTGCAAAAATTTTTTTTAATAACAAAAAAAATTTTATTAAAAAAATGGTTAAGCCCCTTTATCCAGAAGTCATTTTTATACTGAATATTTCTATAAGTGGTTTTATATATGTTTCCACTTGTGGCCAATCACATTTATTTCTATGCAATTACATATTATGACAAAATTTTAGGAAAGAAATAGGTACTTACAATAAAATTTTTTAAATAAAAATAAGATAAACTCGGCTGTGCCGAGTTTTATATACCCTTCAGTGTGTTAGCGAAATATTCATATTTTTCACTTTCCACATTCTTCTTAAATCTCAAAAATATATATAATTCGAACGGCTATTTGTTTATTTATTATTGGAGTGAAATATCAATATAAAAATAAATTTTTATAATACGGCCTCAATCTTAATAAACTAGCGTTTCAATAAAAAACAAAAATAAAAAATTTTTCTTTGAATACCTATTGTTTAGTTATTTCTAAAATAAAAAATTACCTTCGGTTCAAGAAACTAAAATTAACGAGTTCTAAAAAAAATCATTTCTGAGAACCACTTAATTCTTAAATTAATAAAAAAAAAATTCTAAGAAAGATATACAATAGATATGCAAAAAAATTTAATTTAATTTAATTTTGCAAGCAAAAAAATGTGTCCTAATTTTAGTAAAATGATCTTAATATCCTTCTAAAGTAACCGTAAAAAATTTTTTTTTATTGGACTTATACCACTTTTAAAAATAACATCTTATTTGTAGTATGTTTTTCTTGCTTATCAGCAAAAAGATTAAGAAAGAAATAATTCTAGTTAATTATGAAATGGTACAATTATTACTATCATTATGAACAATTATTGCCCCTCCATTGAAAACCCATTTTAATTAGGCCTTCTGGGGCCAGTATCAAACAAGGTAGCTAAGTCTGAGTCTTCCTACCGTGGGCAAACACTCAATATATATTCCGAATCTTCTTGTGCTTGTTTATAGTAACAAGATAAATGTGGTAGACACCAATCTTATTTTGTAGTATAAAATAGTATAGAAAACTAATATAGAAACTTATTAATCATTTGTTCAAACCTAAAATTCTATTATCACAATTAAATTATTGAATGATAACAACTGCAACTCTCACATTTTAGTTTAGGCAAAATCAGTTTTTACTATCCTCAAGTAATCATATATTAACAAATAAACAGAAATAGTTCAAAAAATCTTTAAAGATGTGGTGAATATATATAATTTGTGGTTGATTGATTTAATACGAGTAACATTCTCAAACCATTAGATTAAATAAGTTGAACAAGCAACGCAATTATATGTGCTTACATAAATAGATTAAATTAAATTTCTATTAAATACAATCAGTGTTAAATAGCACATACTTGACATAAAAATATGCAATTAGTTTAATTAAATTTCAAACAATTAATTAATAACACTTGAAATAATTTTTCTAAATTTTGATTTTGATCTAAACTTAATTGATTTATCTCACTTTAAAACTAATTTTACACACAATAAGTTTGAATTACTTTGTGCAATCAAACATAAAATAATTAATTAAAAATTATTACAAAATCAATAAAAAAGTATTTTGTAAGTTACAAAACTGGTTAGTCATAATAAGTTTGCAAGGGGCTTTAGAAAGACAAAATGCATTTCTATACAAATATAAGAAATTGTAATATATACATATAAATCTGTTTAAGTTAAACTATATGCACACACATTTCATATATTTACTAATACTTTGTATATAAACAATTCAATTCCTCTAAATTAAAAATCAAAATTATTCTTTCTGCTGTTTTATTTTAATTTTGTTTCATTTTTGCAAGAATTTACATTAATTTCATTATTTTGAGTTATTTTTTGATTAACAACATATCAGTTTAGCCACATTGGAATTTAAATCAAATATTTTTAGTAGGGTGGTTTCACTCATTTCATATTTCTCTTTTTAAAAATAATAAAATAAAAATACAGGAAAAATGCTAAAGACAAACCCTCTTGTCCAAAAAATATTTATTTAGACTTTAAAGTAAAATGTATGAAAAAGGTATATGAAAAATTTTGATAACATTGATTTTAAAGTCTGCGCTATTTTTTTTTTTTTTTTTTTTGGATAAGAGTTTTATGGTTTTATCCAAATTAACGTAGACTTTAAAGTACAGTATATGAAAAACTTTGATAACGTTGATTTTAAAATCTACGTTAATTTATTTTTTGACTAAGAAAGAGCATGATTATTTAATTAATTAAAGTACCCTTACACGGTAATACAAGGTGGGCTAAGAGAAATCACTCTTTTGAAAGATGCTCTTATTTTGCAAATGGCGACCATTGTCAAATCTGTTTTGACATTTAGGTACTAGACAGATATAGAATACAAGTGAATAAGCCATGGAGCGATACACTCCTCAAGAACGCGAAATAATCGCAGTGGACGATTTTTCGACCAAAATCATAATGAGCGACGAGGCTCGTTTCCACCTCAGCGGGTACGTAAACAAGCAAAACTATCGCTTCTGGGGCACCGAAAATTTACGAGTGGTCGACGAGGGGCCATTAAACCCGCTCAAAGTAACTGCATGGTGTGCTGTTCACGCTGGAGTGTACGGTCACGCTATAGGGCCATGTTAACCCAGTTTTTTCTGCCGCAATTGAACGAATTATGACTGGAGGACATATGCTCCCAACAGGACGGAACAACGGCACACATTTCATTTTCATTTAGAAAAAAAAATTAGAGCCAAACAACATCGAGTGATTTCTTTTGGCCCACCTTATACGAGTATTACGATTAATTACAAGGTTGTATAAAATGGCGAAAATAAAATATTATCTCAATTAATACCTGAATATATTTTTACAATTATTGCAATTTATAGAAAATTTTAACTACAAAGTCCTAGTTTAGACGGGCAAATTTTTGGAACCAAAACATTCAATTTGATAGTAAATTACGGGTGGGAAAGATTGCATCGTTTTCATTTTCAGTACTCTTTGTTCACATTTTCTTTGTTGACATTTGCTTTACATCTTTTTTATGGCATTGTTTTGTGTGCAAATAATAACAATAAGATAGCTTAGTCGCTATCGAATGCGGTGATTAGACCCCAGATTTGTACTTTTAAGGTAAGTCTGGTCTATTTATTACGTGTAGTCCAAATTAAAAAAAAAAAAAAAAACACTTTTCTATTTGCTTTTGTACAAACTATTTTTGGTTTGATTTTCTTTTTTATGGAATGAATTTTATAATATTTCGTTTCCACAAAATCAAATCAAAGGTATTATAGACAAATTTCAGCTTTATCAACTACATCATTCTTGTAATTAAATTAAAATCGAAAAAAATGTTTGTTATGTTTGTTTCCTTAAAGCTCTACTTACTTACTTACTACTTAAATATCTACAGCAAAAAAAAAAAAATAAAAAAAAAATATTCAACATTTTAAAAATCATAAATATGCCTCTGACTAGTAAAATTAAGCCAATGGCATGATAATACAAGTGTGTTTAATTACACGTTTTTGTTTTTTTTTACAAACTAGTAGTATGATGTTTACGTATCCCTGTTAGTGGATGTGTTATCTGCATGAATGACATGAAAGTGGGCCATTTAGACTGCCGAAAAAGCAATTGGCTTAGTATGTAAAAATATGATGACGGTACTCAACGCTTTGCCACCATGAAGTACAAGTAAGTAATCCAAAATGATTGGTATGTTTTTATTATAATTTCAATATATTTTTTTCTTTCTTTCGTTATTTCCCAGTAAAACCCACAAAAAGTAGAAAATGTAAAACATTAAATTATTTTATAGGGCTTGCTTTGCAGTTGTTATTGCTGTAAATATATACCCGTTCATTATTGCAAATGATTGCTCACTAATTAAATGCACATTGAATTTGTTGTGTAGTATATTTAACAATTGCGAGGGCAATCTCTTTCGTTTATAAATTTTAGAGTGAAAAATTTAGATGTATTAAAATATTTCAGCTGTAACACCAATTTTCTATTCTCAAAATTAAAAATTTCTATTATTTTGGATTGGTAACAAATTTAGTTCTCAAAACAAGAGTTGTTTTCTCTTAGCAATACTTTAGGTAAAGCAATCGTAAAACTAAGATAAAGGCTATCAGCAGAATATCGGTACATCCTGTAGCATTCCTTTTTCGATCTGCAAATAGCAGATCGATAGTAAAGGGTGGTTAAATTTTAAGAGCCGATGTTGAATGTGAACTACACCTGCATTTCTGCATTTCATTTGATATTTTTCAATTTCAGACTAATTCAATTTGAACTCTTGACCATTCCAAACATCGTCAATGGTCAGAAGGGTGGCAAGAAATGGCAACAGTGGACGCTACAGTTTTGTCAATTACGCGAAGAGAATGGGTTTATTATCAAATGACTACTGTAGAAGTTGTTAGAACGAGGAGGAAGAGGAAACTTTACTTCTATCAACGCTACCTGCAGGGCCTTACTGCACTGTCGACAGCAGATTTCATTAAAAATAGCAACTGTTTTATTTAATGACGAACTCTTCATTCATCACTCCTCTCTTCTCTTGTCTTGCTATTTACCTATTTCCCCATTCCCATGGCTTCCTATTTTCTCTCATATCTTTCTATTGATAACTTTCTTAGTTATTCCGCCTATACAGATATCATAATAGGACCATATCGAAGGACCCAATTTGAACCTCTTCTCTTTTCTTATTGTGATGCCCTGTGCAACTTAATACAACCTAACTTAATGGTGAAACGTATCTGTTTAAGTTGGCTTAATAAGCATTTAAACCCTGCTTGGATATCACAATGTTAAAGTGACCAATTTATTACATCAATTTATGACAAGCGTTATTTATAGCTTAAGAACTAATCTCTTAAAACGTTGTGTGACTAGTCCCTCTTTCCTCTTAGGGTAGTTATCAAAATTTAAATGTAAAATCTGGGTGAGTAATTTTTCTGTCACGTAAGTTTTGCATGGCAGTTGGAAGCCTTAACTGTTAGCTTTCGTAGCAACACAATTCACTCATTTCATATATCCTGAACATCGTGGTAACTAAACATTTAAATAAACATATGCTACATTTAAACAATTAAACTTTAGGATCGCATTTCATTTTCTAGTAATTTGCATGGTTTTTGTAAAATGAATGAATTTTATTTAGTAGTAAATACATACAGAAATATGTTTGAAAAATTTTATACATTTCCACTCATACAAACAATTATACACACATACACATACATAAAACTAAAATCGTATGGTCAAGTAGGCATTTATTCAACCTTTTGTATAATTATACTGTTTGACACAAACACAAACAACAATCATACGAATAAAATGCACAAGCAAACGAGTACATGCCTCTGCATTTGTACTCATATTATCTATAAACGCAAATTTGACGAATAATACACACCTTGCAAGTAATTCGATAGTCACACATTTACAGGGCCCAAATCATCGAATTAGATATCTAGCAATATGTATCATAATTTTAAAATTTTTATATAAAAAACATTAAAATTACGATAGTTTTCTTTGGATATCTTATGCAGTGAATGTAGCACAGTTAACGTTTGTGCTGTAGTAAAGCAGCATCTTTCTAAGTTAAAGTATAGTTGATTTCCTCATGACATATCTAGTTGGTCATGCAGTTTACCCATATATGCTACATGAGTGACTTTCCATCGGAATATGCACAACTGCAAGTTTATTTCCTAGTCTGAACAGCTAAAAATTATTAAAATTGAATTACCAAATTTGTTGCTAAGCGAAAAACTCGAGAACGGCATGGTTAATTTTACTACTTTTTGTTTTTGTATTATCACTAAGGTATTAAAAATGTTCTTATTAAATAAAAATCATACTCAGGTGTCTTCCATCATAATTTTGTACGAATTTTGTATAATATATAGCTCGAAGAAAACGAACACTTTAACAAAAGTAATTTTCTGTTGTATGTGTAAATGTTTGTTTGTTAGCTATACAAACTATTGTTTTCCAACAAATTTTTCTGTAATTTGGAACATATCTTTGTTTTTTAAGCCGAGGCGCACACTTTAACGCCCAATTTTCAAAGAAGGAATTTTGGGTGGATTTTTTAAAGATTACAATTTAATTTTTCAATGGACTTATCCGCAATTTAATACATACGCTTTCTTTACTCTAATTAAATAGAGAAAAAAATTGAGAAAAGGTTTAGTGGGGGCAAAGCAAGTTATATGGTTGCAAATAAAATTTATTTCCAAATAAAAAATACAAAAAAAAAATATTTTCATCATTTGTGGATCAGATAGTCATCGAGAGTCGAACACTTCTGCCTAGAAATAGGTAGATTTCAAATAGTCACTTGGCTACATAATAAAAAATAGTTCGATACTTAATCAACCAAGAAATATTTAAGCTAGCTGAGTCGCTTGCAGGGTATCAATAAACTAACATATGTATATATATGTGTGTATATAAAAGCTAGTGGCAAATTACAACCATTATGTTGTGCTAACTAACTTTTATATGAAGGTACTTTGGCCCCAGCAAACGCACTTGTACGCAATTGTAATTAACAGAGTATCTGAGTACTAGGAGTCAGTAAGCTTGTGCATGTGCTTGTATGTGAATTTGTTCGCCTCTTGCTGTCAGTTTGAACTCAGAGGCATTTATGTGGATTACATTTGATTTATATAAATTGATTTGGCATCCATAAAATTCAAATGTATTTTAATTACTTCATTTTTCTTGTTTCAATATAAAATCAATACATAATATTTGGAAAATTAAATTTTTTCATTGCTGCGATGAAAAAAAGGAAAGATACAAATTTTTTCAAGAATTTAATTATTTTATTCAAAAATATTTTAAACATTACACGAGTTTGAATGTGGCTAAAGTTGTTATAAGGTAGCAACTTCTGTTGTTGTTTCTATAGAGTAAAATCGTATCTATATCTAATCATTTTTACTTAATTAGCTATAAAAGAAGTAAACAAATTTTCTTAAAATTTTGTGTAGTCAAGCATGCATAGCAAAATTGATTCAATTAAAGTATTTAATCAGACAATTTTTTAAAATAAATGTTTAATTAGTTTTTAACTTTCAATTAAATTAATTTCAAAGTAACTCTTTCATAAAAAAATTGTTACGCTAATTTGTAATATTTACCTCATAGAGACATTAAGTTTTATTTCTAACAGTTAATAGACAAATATAACATTATTATGCATTATTTACAATAAAAAGTTACCTGTAACTAAATCCCTTGGATATGTTTGCAAGAGTAAAGTCACATAAGTGCAACAAAGTTTTGCTATACATTTTTAAAGTTTTTAAGAACTTAAATGTAAGAGAAAAAAGAATATCAGACTAAAGCACAGAGACAACTCACTTTTTATTAAAGTCTTTACTTCTGTATACTTAATAGTGTTTAGAAACTCTTTTAATCGATTACCTAAAAGGGTTAAAAATAAATATTTTATAAAACAGTGGGTGGCAACTAAAAAAACTTTTAATAAAATTTTCTATTGTGTATATGGTACCGTTGCCATTTTTCCTTGTTGTCACAACAACTTTGACTTATTTCATTTATTCATTAATTAAATTTATAAATATTTAATTAAAAGTTTGTTATGGCATTATAAGTTATGCATTTTTGTACCCTTCACTGTAAGTAGAAATTGTGATTCCAATTGTAAATTTTACACCATACATGTGCCACCCTACAAAGTATATATATGAATTCGGAATCTGATTTAGCTATGTCTCAGAAAGGTTAGCAATATGTTGGAAGTTCCTGTGCCCAAGTTTTTATTTAAATTCAGCCCAATTGATACATAAATGGCTATGCTATGAGCTTTTTGCATAAAACGCAGTCTTATCAGAAATAACAGTCATATTGCAAAAAATCTAAACAATTAGTCTACAAATGGTAGAGAAAATTTTAAATTCAAACGAAATTTCAGATTTTGCTTTATTTCTGTTTTGTTTTTCTATGGAAACTTTTAAGCTGTACTTGTGCGTAATGTTTGTGCACACAAACACGAAACCACTCAATCTATTTTATACAAACGTGTGTATTTAGCATTAAGCCTTATGTGTAAAAGAACCAAGAGACATATTAGAGAGGATTTTTTTGGATATTTTAATTTCGTCATTTGAAATTAAATATTGATTTAAAAAATGTTTGCAAAATATTTTAAATTACATTAAATATAATTTATTTTGCATTCCCATTGGATATCTTTCTTAGAAATTCTTTTTTTTTCCACTAAAAAATTGAGTACTACAGACATTTTATTGCTTTTAAAAGTAGGGCTAATGGAAAAGATTTTTTCTTTGAGCTCCTTAATTTGAATTTCTTAAATTGAAATTAATTATTTATTTTATTATTAACACAAAAAAATTTGAATTCAAAGAAAATTATTTATTTTTTTTTATCATGGTGTAAGAAAACCAGGGACACTGAGACGCCAGCTGAATCATGCATGATGGAAGCTTTTTCTATCAAAAATTAAGAGATGTCAATGTGTTAAAGAGAGATCAAAAGAGGAAGAAAATTTTTTTGTTTCACTCTAGCACACTTCTTGATATCAACCACCGGAAATAATTTTTGACAGGAGGAACCAAATTTATGGGCTTTTTGTAATGTTGTTATTTTTGTATTTTTGAAATGACCTAGTTTTATTGACCATGCTTTTTTATATCGTATTATTTTTTTTTGCTTTGATATTTCTAAAGAAGATAACTTGTTTCAAAAATATTTTGAAATGTTTGATTTTGAAAATTTTCACTGCACTTTAGCACTATCCACCAACCGTAGACAATATAGCTGTAGCACTTACTTACACCTCAATGACTTCCGCTATCGTGAATCTAATTTTTCTTAAAAAAGAAAATGCAAAATCAAAATGAAAAAACAGCTGAAAATCTTTATTTTATTTGTTGTTGTTATGGTAGCTATAAGGAGTCGTTGGTTTCCTTCGATGGCATACTTGAGAATTTTAATTACACCCTAATGGCGTATAATAGCTGATGGCTACTGATGCAGCCAATGCAAAACTCAAAAGAAAAACTGAAATAAAAATTCATTTTTCTTTCAGTTGCCTTCTTTTTATTTAAGTTTCGCAATGTTCTTTTCTTAGTTAGAAAATATCTTATTTTTGATTGTTTTTTCAGCAATTCTTTGTGTTTCTCTTTTTCTTACCTTAAAATAATAATGATTTTCAAAAGTGGACTTTTGCAAGATAATAAAAAAAAACATACACAAATACATCTAAGCATTCGTTTTCATTATAATTTTCCCAATAAAAGAAAATAAACTAAGCTAAATTTCAAATTGTTTACACAAAAAAAAAAAATATGTAAAAGAGATTTAATTTTTTAAGAATGTCAGCCATGTCAAGAAATACATTTTTAAATTAATTTGAATTAAATAAAATCTACTAAATTCAGTTGAGAACAAGATCAAAGATAATATAATTTGGAACTGGCTTTCTTTTATGCTGTCTTTAAAGCCATTTACATGTGTGTGTATGAATACTCAAGCCACAAATTCTACCTAGCTGGTGCAGGCCGAAGTAGCTGACATCTTTCTTATGAAAACAACATTTTTTTAGTAATTATAATTAATACTTTTATCTATTATGACATAAAAAAACTTAATAAATAGCGTTATCCCGACCTTTCATCCATTAGCAAAAAAAATATTATTATTATTATTTAATATTAGAAACTAATTCTAAGATTAAATTTGTTCACGAGCACTGGTAATTTTAACCATCGGCTCCCAGGGTCTAGGCAGGAATCGAACCTGCAACCCAAAAATGTTTTTTACCTGACAATTGCCTTTCTTAATTTTCATATGGCATATTCAATCTCAAACCTGATTAATTTCTTTCTTAAAATAGCAAAGGCGTATTTGTTAAAAGAAATTACTCTTTGATAAACTGAAATCAGGCAAAGAAAAAATGTTTTTTATAGTTTACTGATTACTGCAATACCTTCTGTTTTAATCAATCCTCAATTCAAAAGCTTTCTCTGCTCAAAAGTTTACAAGTCATGAACTTTTAGACTTTTAGAATTGAAGAAAAGACTTAAATTAAAAAGAAGAAAAATGTCAATTTGAATCAAAGTAAATGGTATTCAATCATTGTAATAATGATGTCTTTGTTATTTGATAATTTCAAATCTTTATTTGCTGCAGTTCAGGTGTTTCATTTTAAATTCTTCTTAGAACTCAATGATACGAGCACAATAACTGATAAGAGCATAAATGCAAAATTGATTTTTTAATGACTTTGTTTTATAATTTTTAGAATTTTGTAATTAAAAATGAAAAAATAAACTGTACAAAATATTTTGCTGATTCAATACGATAACGCCATAATTAAAAAAATATGATTTTTGAGTTTTTGATTGGAAATGTTATTAATCTATTTTATTGTTTGCTTTTTGATGTAAACTAGTTTAAAAAAAATTATAAAAAATTGTCTCTACTTTAGTGTAAGTAAATTTTAAAAATAATCACGTTCTTTATATTAAAAAAAACTGCTGGAAGCATTGGCAACATCTTAAGAATTTAGACTATTTTGAGGAAACAAAGAAATACGTTGTCTCAATATTAAATTTTAAAATTAAATTATAATCTTACGCTAAGGGAAGAGACAAGACCGACGTTTAAAACAAAGTCTGAAAAATTATATAGAATTTTATTTTATTAAATTGCAAACCGCCTAATCATTTTTGGTACTATTAATTTGATTACAGCATTTTAAGTTCTAATCCAACAATAGAAAAACTTTTTTTTTTATCGCTCATTTTCAGTTCATATTCTTTGTATTAAGTATACACGGAAAGAATACTTCATAATCTTTCAAAAAATTACAATGTCTCATTAAACTAATAATAACATCTGAATGATTCCATAAAATATTTCATTAATTTGTTGAAAAATAATTAATATTTTCATTAGATTAATAAACAAAACTCTTTCAGAGTAGCCAACAACAAATTTACGTCATAATCGGCCATTTAGTCCAAATTCAGTTACTTTCATATTAAAATTTTACCTTAATAAATAATTCATCTTTAATTCCTTTAAGTAAATCCTTATAAATGGCATTCAGACAGTCTTAGATTATCTCTTCCCACTAAGTAATCACTACATCAAAATGAAAATACATCCTTATGTAGGTATTTAAAGCAGATTTATCATAATTTTTTGGAATATAAAATTGTATTTATTCTATTAACATTTTCTTTATGTTTTTACTAAAAAAAATTTTATTAGTTCACGTTATAAGGTTTATGAATTATTACTTAAAATACCACGTCACGTACGGAGAGCACACACACACAATTTACTATTACATAATATGAATATAACAATTATTAAAAGTAAGTACACGCAAAGAAAGGAAGGTTTACTTCTTTCATTATCAAGTTAACATAAAGAAAATTGTGTTTAAAACATGAGTATCATAAATATATTGAAAAAACTTGGATTATGCAAAACGTTTTCTATTTTGAAAACGGTAAATCGTTTTAATCATATTTTGGAAACCGTTCGTTTTTTTTACGTTTTATAAAAGAATATAAGAATAAAAACGTCTGCGTAAGAATTGACAAAATTTTTAGTAGTATTTTTCATTCAAAAACAGGAAATTTGTTTTTAATTTTTATTTAAATAAAAAGACATTTTATTTTCTTTTAATTCTTAGTTTACCTAAAATTCATCATTTTCACTTAGACAACGCTTTATGTTTTTCAGAAATCCTATATTGCAATATCAAATTGTAATCTGCGTTTTTCAGAACATGAAAGCATGTATATGAGCTGTTATTTTTGAAAGTGATACAAGTCGACTTTTTGAAAAAATGAGTGAGCGTTAATTTTTGTAAGATGGTGTTTACAAGCAAACTAAAAACATGAATTATATATTTTCAATTGCAAGTAATTTTTTTTTTTTTGGTGATCAAGTTTATTTTCTGAGAGATCATATTATAACATTAATTGTGTGTCATATTGAGATTTTTTTTTTTTTTTGATTTAAAATATATAATCATATTTTGTTTTTCTATAAAAAATTCTTTCCACCCATTTTTTATTTATTGTTCACCCTTCTCGCAAATAAAAGTGAAATTCTTATTCCAGTGAAATTTTCTTTTCCCTAGAAGGGAAAATTGCTATATGAAGGTGAATGTTAATAAAGAAGAATTTATTAAATTTTCTAAGTTTTCTAGATAAAAATAATAAATTTTGTAATTTAAAAATGGTTCTTGTGGTAAACGAGTCAACTTTTGTTGTTAAAAAGATTTCAGTATTCAGTGCTTATAAAATAAAGAATTTCTGCAATTTTATAAGATTTTAAGAGTAAAAAATATAGTTTTTTAATGGATCAATTTATGTTAACTATGGATAAACGATTTTATCAGAAAATAACTGAACTTTTTTATAGGTAGACCAAAAATTTTTAATTATTTTGTTAAAAAATTGCTAAATTCAATTTTAGGAAAAAACAAGCAAGAATATTTGTGTTCGCCAGCAAAAAGTAAGTAAACAGTTTAAAGAAAAAAGTGAACAAATGAAAGGAATAAAATTATTAACCATAAAGGAAAATTTGCAAGAAATTCATTCATGATTGATATCCCAACGAAATCGAACAAATTTCGAGAGGAAAGATATTCATGATATGGGTGTTTAGTTAAGATACCTTATCATTATCTTATTCTTTTATTCTTTGAACTTTCATTATCGCTCTCACAGCATAAATATTATTGCTCAAATTTTATTCATTTTTCATTATGATTTTGTGTGATTTTGACACTAACGCATGAGAGAACAAAATACGAATTTATGCAATTAGACTTGCATAGTGAAAATGGTGACTTATGGAATGTTTCAAAAAAAAAAATATTTCTTTTAGTGTATATAAAATTAAATTAGTAGTTTTCTGTATGTTAGTTGATATGCAATATTTTATATAAAATTTTTCTTAAATACATATTTTGTTTAAATAAAGCATGCTAATGTTTATGTAAAATAATTTATAATTGTGATACAGCAAATTACGTTAAAAAGAAAACCTTTTTAAATATTTACTACGGCTAAAAGCATATGTGAAAAATGTTTAACTAATAAATATAACTTTTTTTTTTTATTTTCTTTTCAAACACATTAAATTTAAAAAGGCCACACAAACATAATCATTTCCTGCTTGACTTTCCACTCTTCTTTCATCAAACATTTCTCACTTACGGTTGAAATAATTTTTTTTCACTTTTTCTTTTTTTAACTGTCTTTTGGTTGGTTACTTGTTTGGTTTGTTTTTTTTTTTTTTAGCCACCTTTAGGCACTGACATCCTTTAGGCACACATACACACGAGTATGTATACATATATAATTGGATATGAATAATTTTTTATTGCTGTTTGTGTAGGACTTGCCCATTGCTTAACTAGGATTCTTGCAAGATAAATATTTCATCTGTAGTTATAAACCACACATAATTTTTTTTTTTTTTTGATATAATAAGATAAAGTTCTGTTGTTTTCTTTTTTTTTCATTTTGTATAGTGTATGTAAATGCTATAAAAATGTTAATGCACACATTAACAATGTGTAACTACAGATATTATTAGCAAACATGCCTGTATGCTTGAATTTTAGTATGTACAGTGCCGGTAAAAATAATAGCACTAGCTGCAGTTGTTTTATTTACTGCTGTACTAAATTCCTATAATCTATTTTTGATGTTTTTTAATTCCACAATGATATAAGGTAATATGAAGCCTCTTTAAAAGAGTTAATTTTATTTTTCTAAAGTTAACAGCTCTTCTTATATGAAACAGTGTTTGCACTGATATCTAAAATCTGTCGGTAGAAAAATATAACACTGAACAATGCCTAGTCTATTACTATACATTTTGTAGAATAAGTGGGTATAAAACAATTTTATAAATTTATTAAAAATAAAAATAAAAAAACAGTAATGGGACATTGGAAGCATTGCATAGAGAATTATTATTCAAAGAATGATTTTAGAAAGCAAAATTTTTGCAGAGCTATGATAATTGTCCGATGTCTAAAATAAAATGAAACGTTATATGTGACATTGGCTATGAAAAGGTTTTTCCACTTTTTCTTTGGTTTCGATAGTTTTTGAGACGCTCTTTCACGTGGTGAAAACTAGGAAGTCCTAACTTGCTTAGAAGTGTACTAAAAATGTAGAGAATGTAGAGAAGAGCACAAATGAAAGAAAAACAGAATTTTATTGAAAATCCAGAATCAAAATAATAAATGGAATTGAAAAATTTAAAAACAGGATCGCTCTTTATATACACACACGAACTTATCTCATTTATGAGCTTTTGTTTTTTTTTTTTTGGTTGCATTTTGGGCATGACTGTTCATAATGCATAAGAAAACTACTAAGAAACTGACGAAATGCATTGTTTATCTTTAACAGCTGTTTCCCCCAATTTCTTTTTTGAGTCATAAGCCACCTTTTCTTAGCCAGGGTCACATATAATAACGTGCTCTAAAATAGTTGATACCAATGCTCCATTTATTGTTAATCCTATTGACATATTAACCAGTTACAGAGCTAAACAAAAAGAATTACAGATTAAATTATCTCTTCAAGCATTTGTCAGAACACAATATAGAAGTTTATAATCATTGAAAATTTCCATTATTGAAGCCAAAGCATATCAGTAAGCGTTTAAAATTTAGTTATGAATGCTTAAACTAACCGTGTTTAAATTGAGAAAAATTTATGAACGTTCGAGCGTAAAATTATTTTGCATGGTAGCCAGCGTTGCCAGGACTTAAAAAAATGAAAGATATATTTCTCTAAAAATAACGATAGAAAAGGTTAAGTCAAGCCGAAAAAAATAAGCTAGAAAAAAGCTAAAAAGCTACAGTTTAAAATTCAAAATTTTCTTAACTCTTTATTATATTACAAATCTTAATTATAATTTTTATAAAAAAATAAAATATGAAATATCAAAAACTAAAAAAAAAATATCGTTTTCCACATGGTTTGAAAATTTTTAATATCAAAAAGAAATTTAATCTGTAGGTTATATTTCTGGAATAATTTCGTAGTTTTTATTTTATGATGCAAAACGGATAAAACTTCGATACGTAAATTGATAATTTGGTCGAACGAAGGTAATTTAATAAGTAAAGAAAAGTATTTGTAAAATAAAAGAGTTCTTTATTCCTAATTGATTAATTAATTGTTCCATTTAGTATTTAGTTATCTAGTACTACCGCTTAGTAATGCTGAGGTTGCTCACTTTTTAGTAGCACAAAGCAAGCGAAATTACAGAATAGAAATCGCATTAAAAATCACAAAATTAATTATTACTTAAAGGAATTTTAAATATTATTTTTTAATATTGAAGTTGAAAAATAAATGAATTCGCTTGTATTTAAAGTCATGTAGAAAACGACATTATTTTCTTAATTTTTTTTTTGTTTTTATAAAAATTATAAGATTTTTAATGTAATAAAGAATTAAGAAAATTTTAAATTTTAAGCTGTAGCTTTTTAACTTTTTTCTGGCTTATTTTTTTTTTCGGTGTGATTTAGCGTTTCTAGCGTTTTTAAAGAATTATAGCTTATTTTTTCTAGCTCCTGGCAACACTGCTTGTGTGTATAAGGTAACCACAAAAGCAAAAACAAAGCAAAAAATATAAAAAAATGTGAAATATCGTTTGTATTTTTGATATTTCTCTGCCATTTTCTGATCGACTGCTCTTCTTTTTTACACAGACATTACTAATGCTTTTTCTGTTCAAAAAATTTCAATACATTTTATTTTAATTTTGCAGTTCAGACAAACTACGCTAAAATACAAAGTAAAAACTTATAAAAAACTAAAATTTCGGTTATATTTTTGATTTTTCTCGGCCATTTGTGAACCGATCGTTATTTACGTTAAAACTATGTACCTCGTTTTTTGTCCGTCTTGTATTTTAGACAAATTACGCAGAAACGCACCTTATAAGAATCCAGAATATAAAGGGTGTCCCAACAAGAACGCAAGATTTAAATTTTAAATAAATGACTGATGCAGCAATTGAATTGTTTCTCTGGCTGTATGACATGTGGCGCCGTCTTGTTGAAACCACAAGCCCTCCACATTCATTTCTTCAATTCTAGGCAAGAAAAAACTGGTTATCATTTCACGATACCGAACACCATTGACTGTGTGCGCTTGACCTGCTTCATTTTCATAAAAAAAAATTTCCAATGATACCTCCAGCCCAAAAACCACACCTCGTGAATCACTCGAGGATTTTCCTCGCCCCTAATTGCGACAATTCTGCCTATTGACGAAGCCATCAAGATGGAAATGGGCCTCGTCACTGAAGATGATTTTATCGGCAAAATCAGCATTTTCATGTTGTCTCTCCAATACCCAATTAACGAACTCCCTTCGCTGTCCATGGTCATTTTTTACTAACCTCGTACCTTCTACTAGCAAACAATAACAATTGTTAAAATGTCAAACAATGACACTTCGAATGGAGCCAAATTTAAATCTTGCGTTCTTGTTCGGACACCCTTTATATACTTTATAAGGTGTCCCATATATGGTGTAGAATTTACACACATAATGATAAACTTATATACACCCATTTCACTTTTTTGGGAAGGGTATAAAACATTAAGATTGTGCCAGCATGCTGGTGTAATAGATGTTTGCGTTGTCCTGTATGGTGCCCTTAATGTAAATAATAAAAGCGAACCCTTGACTTCAGTGCTATATTTTTTAACGCAGCTGTATGTACGTGAACATGAAATTACACATTTAAAATATTACAAATATTTTATTAAATTCTATTGAATTTATTTTTAAGTTTTGAAATAGTTTTGTAAGAACTAAAAAATAAAACTTTGTTAAAAATAAAATAAAATTTTATTTAATTAAATTAAAAGGCAACATGAAAACGTTATTAAACTAAAGTAATAGATAAACAATTAGCTAAAGGTAACCCTCTGAATTCTATATTTAAAAAAAAAACGGTCTAAATATTTTGTGATGTTTTGCAAAAGCAAAATATTAAGCTTTCACATCGCAAATGTTTTCGCTTCAAAAAGTTCCACATGAGAATGAGTTTGCAAATGTAATAGAAATATCACAAGTCTTTAAAAGCACTTTTTTGTATTCTAAAATGAAAAAGAGCAATCTTACCAATACATCCAATTATTTCTGTTATAAAATGATACATTCATATACCGGTAAACTCATTCAAAAAATTTTTGCACTGCAAAATTCAAACTCAAATCTAAATTTTGAATTGATTTAATTAAAAATGTAAAAAACAGGGAACATTGTAAACAAAAATATATTAATTTGGAACTCAGTGTGAAAATACTCGTACTACAATTCGTAGTTAATATTTTTTTTTTAGTTTATTTAAAATAAATTACTTATCTAATATATAAAAAAATTTTTATTTAATATTGCTCAATTCAATTTGTTTAGCTTAAGAATTTAATGTCAGAAAATCTTGTTTACTATTACTATTATTTTTTATTTATATTTTTTTTTTTTGCATTAAGAAACATCAACATTTAATATTTTTATATTTAGACAGAGGTATAAAAAGAAAATATTATTTCATCTCTGACATGTTTGCAATTTACCTTATTAACATTTATTATTCATTTAATATTATTTTTCTTTTTATGGCACGCTGTAAAAATAACACGTACTATTCAGGGAGTAGCAAAGACTGAATGTTAGCAACAGTATGTTTGTAATAAAAACGTAAACGTAAGTGTACAACATATGACACACAAGATATTTAACTTTATTAAGCAGGTAACAACTAATTAACTCTATTTTTCATAACGTATGATTTTTTATTTAGCTTTAAATAATTTTTTAATTATTTTTATTAAGAAGAGAGTAGGTAAATTAAATAAAAATTTTATATACACAGAATGCATGTCTTTCTGAAAATCCTATATACATTTTCATATACTCGTAAGTGTTTAAATACTTCATACTAACAATACATAAGCGATTTTTAAAACAGCGATAGCTCTACTACATATTTCAAACAAATTATAAAATTATCATACTTGATTAACTTTAAAAAAAAAAAAAAGTTCCAATTGAAGCTCTGTCTGTCTTTGTCTCAAAAAATGTTATTTTGACCTAAATAAACATGTTATAGTCGTTTGTTGGTTTATGTTATTGTCAAGAAGATAATTTGAAGAAAAAATGTTACCCACCTAATACAATATAATTTTTTTAGTCACACGTTTGCGCCGATATTCTCTTCTCTGTACCACTAAGAAAAGTTATTTATTTTGTTTTGTTTGTTATTGCTTTGTTCAAACTGATAAATATGGTTTAAAACATATGTCAGTACACAAATGTGAAAGTGCTTGTGTTGTTCATTGACCGCTTGACCAGTCGTTTTTAATATCTTTTCAGTCTTGGTATTTCATTATGAGCTATAGTGCTACTAAAGGATGCTGTTTGTTATCATATCCTTTTATTTATTTTTTTTTTCTTATAATTGTAAATGTGCAATATATTTTTTCATGTAAAAAATTATTTCTTGGCGTGCAATAATTTTCAATGAAACCAAACCTATTTTTTAGCGTTACAAATAAAATAACTGGTGAAGTTTAAATTGAATTTTTCATGGTTAAAAATTTTTAAATTTTCTGAAGAGAAAACTAGAAGTATTAGATTAAAAAATTAACTTTTTCTCCATATGAAAATAAAGAAAAAACACATATTTATATAAATCTTACCGGCCTTATTTTTCTTTTGAATTTTTATATAATTCAAATAAGTCTATAATCAATTTGAGCTTTATGTTAACAATCAACCATCCATTTGAAATTCACATCCCACTTACTCATTTACTTTGTTTTATTTAAATATATTTTAGAGACAGCCATTTAAAAATTAAAATTAATAACAATTAACCTTGACTTTGTAAATAAAAAAAAACCTGATCGATTTTAACCAAATTAAAATATTTAACCTTGCCGTCTTCAACTGAAGATACACTAAAACAACAACCACCAATTAAAAGCAATAAAATTAATCTATTAAATAAAATTATAAATAAATGCTTCAAAGTCACGATGGCAGATTAAGTAGCACGAATTTAATTATAAAAGAAAAACGTTATAACTCAAGAGATTCAAATACTTTTCCCATATTTCGAGCAAGTGACAATCAAACTCATTAAACTACCAAAAATTCATTATGACGCTTAATTTATGCATTTTTGTTTCTTTGTTTTTTGTTGCTGATTACAAACCAGTGAGCTTGGTGCATGTGCGGTTTGTTAGCCAAGTGCACAACAGTGTGCCAAGTCATATTTCCCACGTATTTTTTTTATTTTATTTTACAATTTAAAAAGAAATATCTAGGAGTAGGGTGTTAATAATGAATCTTTAAGCAGCCAAACAAAGAAAATTCTTGACAGATTGTCTAGCAAAAGAAAGTAATTTTTCAAAAACTTTATATTTGTTAACCCTCTTATCCAAAAATATTAATGTAGACTTTAAACTCAATATGATCGAAATTTTTCATATAATATTTTCATAAATTTTACTTTAAATTCTACTTCAGTTTTTTTTTTTAATATATAAGAACATACATTTTGAAGACTAAAATACAGTGAAAGATATTACAAGTCACTTACAAAGTGATGTAGGCTCAAAAGTGATGGCAATGCTATAACGTCTTCATTATCTATATTTATAGAATGCCACCGGTACGATGTAGAAATTGCAAAACTTATGTATAGGATATTCCAGTAAGAATGTACTTTTTCATTTCATGCTGCAATAAATCAATTATTGTTTTACCACAGGTTGTCGAGAAGTCCGTTACAGTGTTCCTGTAATTCAATCGTGGTCTCATCTTTAAAAAAAAGTATAACCTGATGAAAATTCGCACCAGAATGTTACTTGTTGCAGGTGCATTTGTTTTTCAAGGATTTCTTCATTGCAAAAGATAACTTTTTCAGGAAAATTTTCATTGAATTCACTTTGATAGATGACAATTATAACGAGTCATTCTTGTATAAACCAATCCATTTTATAATATTCATCGTTTAAAGCTTTAAATTTTTAATATTCAGAACAAAGATAGGTATCAGTTGCGAAATTTCAGAGTTTCCACTTACAAAAAACATTACACTAAATTTAAAAAGTGCAATTTTACTAAGACACCTATATCTTTCTAACTTAAAGTGAAAAGTATAAAAACTAAGAAGATCATAAAAACCAATTTTTTTTACGGAAAAGACCTAAAATTTTATTATTTTATTTATTTAAAAACAGAAGATAGAAAAGTATTTAAGTTTCGAAAATTCAAAGCTGGCAATTGTAGAAATTTTAAAACGAAAATTCGAAATATACGGGCATGTTCCAAAAAAATTAGTACAATGAAAGTAAAATACGATTTCAAAAGTAAACTTTTTATATTTGATATTCTATTCAGTATTACTTTTTTTGCTTAAATAATAAAAATTAAATGAAATGTAATTGGTAATATACCGAACATTAAACATTTAAATTTAAGTGAAATCCCTTTCAGATTGGAAAAGAAGCCACTACCCCTGATTAATAGGTTAATCCACAAAACTAGAATAGGCAGCTATTTTCCTATTACAGAGATGACCTTTTCTAGTCTCAGTTAATTTAAAGTCGATATTCTGAGACAATTTCAGGTTCTGAAAATTTTAGGGTAAAAACACTATGTCTCATCAAAATTATATCTTTATCGTATTAAAAATAATAAACAACAATTGAAGTCACAAAAAAGGAGACTTATTAAGAGCTTACTGTTGTTTATAACAATTTACTTAATAAAAATCGTATTCAAGATATTGATTTTATTATTACTATGACATGTGCTATAATATTTGCTCCTTTTTCTTGATCTGCGTAACACAGAAAATTGAGACTATCTGTTTGCATAAAGCACAATACAAGTGAACGATCGAGAGCACATATTGTTGGTATGGCAAGCATATACAGCAATCGCATTAGGGGCTTTCTTGTGGTTTAGAAAGCCTTATAGAAGAATGTGGTGGTCCACTGCAGCTTTGGCAAACATGCAAACAGAATGGGTTTGCCATCAAATTAGTAGGAAAAGGAAGAGAAGGAAGGATCTGCGGAAAACCTGCTACGGCTTTGCCTGGCACTGGAGGATCAATGTGAGCTTTACTTTTGTCAGTGCTACTTACAGGGACTCACTGGACTATCGATTGGAGAGGTCGATAGGCTGTGTGGCTTTGTAAGAAGTAGCCATGGGTTTAGGTCATAATGAACTCGACTTTTTTACTATTCATCACTTTAGTCCACTCAACTTTTTATTTGTTTGACATATGTCTATCGCTACTTCCTTTCGTTATTCCTCTGGTATTATAAGGAAACCCACTTAAGAGAATCCAAGTGGGTTCTTTTTAGGCTGCTCTGGACCATCTAACCTAACCTACTTTCATTATTTGCCACAACTCTAAAAAAAGACATAGTTTTTCAATCTCTCCCCAACTAGTTTTCATCTTCTCACTGTATACGGCTGCGTAAATATTTCTTTTGGCTTCAAATTAAAATTTGTTGAGGCCTTTCTCTCTATATTGACTTGATGTTACATTAGAGCCATTGTATTGGCATTAGTTGCTTTATTGTTTAAAGGGAAAATAGTAACAATAAAAAAGATGTAAACAATTTGTAGCAGAATGTACATTTAGTCATTAAAATTGAAAAAATTATTATTAGGAAAATACGCAAAAACAAATGAACGCATTCAATTCATTCATTCGTTCCAGTTTTTTTTTTTATCAATACTTTCATGTCAATTGTACTGATTACGTCTCATAACACAATAGGTCATTTCATGATAAATTGAAAGAAATTTTATTATTTTTAATATTATTAATTGAATTTTTTAAAGCAATTTGGTTTTGCAAAACTTCTCTAAGCCAATGTAAAGTTTACGACAATTGTTTTACAGCAGTGCTGGGCAAATGCTTTGACATTTAAAATATTTATTTGGTATTAAAGAATGAGTGCTTAAATTAACTTAAGTATTTAACTTCTCAAACTGCAAATAAGTCGCTGAAGTGGAAAGGGTGTGTAATTTAATTAATTAAAAAATAAAAAAACAAAGAAATGTGTTACAGTGGGCCTTAATTTACTTAAAAATTATTAAAACACTTTTTTTTATTACCAAAACAATAAACTTTGCTTAAAAAATTTTCAGCCTAATTGCTGTCAAATAATTACAAATTATTATAATAAGCACTTTTACACTTTTTTTTTGGTCAGACCACCCCATAGTGCACAGCACTTATTGCTACGTGACAACAGCAGCAAAACTATTTTAAAGTTTCTTTTGTCTGCAAATAAAATACAACGTACGTGTGTCAACGTATTTCAAAAATAAAAATTTCAAATTCCCCGAAACCTAAGTACCGCCAATATAAAGTGACGTAGTGGTTGGTTCTTCTGTGTATGTGAGTGTGTGTGCCTGCTTCATTTATATAAATTCGCTTGCACTTGTTTGTGTGGTGGGGAATGTGTGGATACAATTAAGGTTAATTTTGTTGGTTTGTTTTTCTTTGGCACTGAAGGTTAAGCATTTTATTTTTACCGGTAAATTGACAAGCAAACTACTAAAACAGAATTTTATTGACTTTGACAAGTGGTAATTGATAAGTGAGGGTCATTGGTCATTTATTTAGCATAAATTTTTCTGTTTTGTTTCTCTATATTTTAGGAGCTTTAAAAATAACAAATATTTGAATTGTGCTTTAAACAAGACTAATTTAGAAATAACAGTGTGTTAACTAAACAAGTAGAGGATTTTTGTAAAAATTGTGAGAAAAAACAAGTAACTTAATAAAAGAATTTTACAGCTTAATTTCGTAAATAAGATTGGAATCAGTTTGACAATACAGCTGGTACAATTCCGGACACCTTCCATAATAACGGGTGTTGTTTCTCATGAAAGGACCAGCATGGACTTGAGCAGCAATGTATAACAATAATTATTTAAAATTTTGTTACATCTTTTGTGTAACAGATTTTGCTTTTTTTAATCAATTGCACTGAATTCGCATCCAAAGAAGTAAATATAACTAAACTGAAAACTACTTCTTCTTCTAAAGAAAAGCAAATGAATTACCGTTTATGGTAAAAATTGACTTCTGCAGCTCCTAGAAAATGCTAATAGTGAGATGATTAAAGATGCTCTTCGTAGAGAATCACGTTCTTAATTACTTGGCAGCCTACTTTACTACGTTACTCACGGGCGAAATTAAATTTTTCAATCACTTAGCGTTCCCATCGTTTTATTTACGTATGCTTGGTGCAAATTGCATTATCATGAGAATTTCTAACAAGAAAAAAAACTGTTTAAGACTGTCTAAATTTGTAATCTATCGCCCAAATACTCAAAAGTTACTTTGGACTATTTTTAAATTTTTTTTAGAAATTTCCATAAACCCCAGTGCTGTTGCTCTAAGTGATTTTAGCAAATTGCCGACGAACCATTAAAGATTGTGAAATGGGACACATGTCATTTTAAAGAGGAGACTGTCTAGATTTGTAATCAGCCTCCCAAATACTCAGAAGTTACTATTGACTATTTTTAAAATTTTTTTTAAATTTCCATTACTGTTGTTCTCAAGGATTTTGGCAGTTTTCGTTTAGCATCATAAAATAAATGTTAAGACACTTGCAGAAAGTTTAGAGTCTAAAGATTAAATTGATTTTTGATTTTGTTAATTTTCATGGGAAAAATCGGCAATAGTATTTCGGCAAAATGGGGAATGGTAAAAATCAATCAAAGCAACAGCACTGGGGTATATGGAAATTTCCAAAAAAATTTAAAAAATAGTTCAAAGTAACATCTGAATATTTGGCCCGTAGATTATAAGTCTAGACGGCCTCCCCTTTAAAATGATATATGTCCCATCTCGCAATCTTCTATGGATCGTTCGGAAATTACTTTAGATTATTTGAAGTGCTGTTGCTCTGAGTGGTCTTCCCAATGAACCATTTAAGATTGTGGGATGGAACACATATCATTTTAAGCTACTTTGGATTATTTTTAAAACATTTTTGAAATTCCCTCATACCCCAGTACTCTTGCTCTGAGGGGTTGTTATCATTCAGCATTTTGGCGAAGTACAATACCTGATTTTGCAACAAGAAATTACTAAAACCAAACTGAAATGAAATTTGTAAATTCTACGCTTTCTGGAAGTGTTTTAACAATTACGGGAAATTTCGTAGTTTTGCCAAAATCATTCAGACCAACAGTACTGGAGTATAATTTTAAAATAATTTCTGAGTATTTAAGTAGTAGATTACAAAGCTAGAAGATCTTCTTTTTCAATCGTCATACATAAGTTGCGAAAATCATTCAGAGAAAGAGCACATGGGTATATGGAAATTAAAAAAAAAAAGTAACTTTTGAATATTTGGGCAGTAGGTTACTAATCTAGACGACCTCCACTAAACTACTGCTAAAAATATATATAGAAAAATTCAATGACGTAAGACGTTACGTTAAAACATATTTAATTCGGCATATTTATCTTCATTCTCTTAATTTTTTGTATGTTTTTGATATTTTTGAAGGCTATGGAAAATGAAAAATATTAATATTTTGCTGATACAGTGAAGGGTATATAAGACTCGGCACAGCCGAGTGTAACTTATTTTATTTTCTATTAAGAGTGTTTATCTTAGTATAATAATAATAAACTTATTAGAGCAGCAGAAAATGCTTCGCTCATTGCTTTTATTTAGGTATGACTGTATGTTCTATCAGTTTCTTTTAGTGTTTCAGTATGACAAAGATTTTCATGATAACCAAATAAAAACACTAGAGTATTGGGTATCGAAAATAGTTATGGCATTCCGTTCTTGAAAGGGAACAAATAACTTCTTGGGCCTGATTCGTACATGAATTTGCATAACGATGAGAAATCAAAACATGTATTGTGTTACTGTAATACTCTAATTTGGAGACGTTTTTGTTGATTAGAGCAGCGTTACCTTCAACCATTTGTTTTAGCGGACAAATCTCCCAACAAAGTGTCTGAATTCTTAATGAATACTAGTCTGTAATGAATAGGAATAGTAATGACGGTAGTAATATATGAGGCAGAAGAATCAAAAATGTTTTAAATTGTACTTCTATTATTTGAACCTTTAATTCACATTGAAGCTTAAAAATAAACTCAACATTCGATAAACAAAAGATGTAATTCTTATTCTTATAAAGCAGGTAAGCATGTTACGTACAAATGCATTAACAAGCATATAATTTACATACGCACTCAAAGCTAATTTTTTTTAAATACGTTTTAAATGAGCGTAGCAATCAGCTGTACATGATAAACAAATAGATTGAGCTGATTTTTTTGTGAATAAATTCTTACAAAGCATGAAAAACCTTGTAGAAAATATAGTATTAACTCCAACAAGCAAACTGACTGTTGACAGCTGACTTCTTTCTGCTCCTGATTTTGATGATAATTTTTTCTACAATCAACTCAATGTCAGATGGTATTTTAAGGGAATATTTTACTACTATTTAAAGCTAATTGCGCTTTATCAACTATGAAGGCGAAAAAATTGTATTTAAAAAATTTTCAAGTCTCAAAAAACGAGGTAAACAAAACACGTCATGAAATTAAAAAAAAGCTTCACAAGCATTTGTATGGCGATTTCTTCAAAATTTACATATAAGTTTTTTTTTCAATTTATTTACATTTTTAATCATAATTGATAAGCAAACGTCTGTAAGTAATGCTCGCTCGTATAATTAACCTACATAAGTACAACGTAAATCTTCAACAGTCATATGAACTACCTTGATTACCTTGAGAGTAAATCTTTCATTTTTACGTCTTTTTAATATTTATTCTACAATTATTGTAATACAAAAAAAATCGCATTTATTGTTAAAGCTGTTAAGTATTTAAAAATATTTTTTAAAAACTTGTTTTTTGCTTAAATTTTTATGAATGACTTTTGAGTTATAAAATTATTATTTGTTTTTTTTTTAACAAGCAAAAACTTATCTAAATTTCATTAATAGTCGATTATAATTTCAAAATATTTTTAAAGAAACTAGTTAATAATTCTTTAACTTAAAAAAAGCTTTAAATTGCAAAGAATTTGTTCCAATGGGCTCTTAACAAAGCCACAGTTTAAATTACTTTATCTAATATTTATGTAACTAATAAGATTAAAGTTCGCTTTTGCTATAATTTAAAATTAAAAAAAAAATTGATATTTGAACTGAAAATATTTCTGGGTAGACATGAAACAAAGTACGATTAACAAGCTTAAAAAAATTTTTTTTATTCAGTTCAAGGCTAGCAATGCTTGTCTGTTTACTTTTAATTTTAATGTTTTTCAGTTTAAGCAAAATTTAGTTTTTATTTCTGTATCAACTTCTTTCACTTCTTCCACTGCACAAAAAAAATCCATTAAAAAAAAGCAAATCACAAATCAGTTTTACATTTTTGTTAAAGTTATTTTTTTTCGAATTGAATATTTTACAATTTAACTAGTTTTTTATTAACTTTAGGTTTATTATACACACGTTTACTTCTAAATTTAAAACAGAACTAAAATTTGTCATATGCCCGGTGTTTTCAAAACTCTTGTGCCCATGCGCAAAAGGCTTTAAAAAGCACACAAACAACTTGTAGAGGTTTTTTTTGTCTTGCATTAAGTTGATTTAAAACAAAAATAAAAGCAATAAAACAATCTCAAAAATAAAGCATTTATAGTATCACACTACTAACTAAGTACCCCTCAATAGACACACCATAATTCCACCAAATTGGAGACTTTTTGTATTAAACACTCTCCACATACAGCAAACAACAAGTTATTTTTTTATCTCTTTTAATTTGTTGTTTTTAAAATAATTTTTCTGGTTTTTTTTTTGTTATTATTTTTGTTATTACCAAATTGCTGAATTTAGTTTGAATGAATAAACGCAAAACAACCCACTTGACCATAACATTTTACTAACTCCATTTAATCAGTATGTAGTCAATATTAGAATTACAAAATAAGCAGCTGATTTGATGGCTCCATATGGAAGCTCCTCAAGGAAAACAGCTGGCTTTACAACTTTCTACTAAATAATAAAAAAAGCATGGCGTGCAGGAAGGTTTCTATTAGACTTGGGTTTTATCGGTCATTTCACTAGAAGAACTAGATGTTTCTGAACAATGATAGTTCTTACGCTGTACACTGTACGATGACTTGTGACTTTCATCTACTTTTTTTCTTCCTATTTTTTGTATGCCGTAAGACCTATACAATGATCTGCTACAACAACTGATTACTATTTGGCAATTTGGCAATGATTACTATTTGGCAATTATATTAGTTTTATACATAAATCTTAGGCCTATAAAATTTTGCTACATTTCAGCAAATTTAAATGCAATTTTGGATGTTTTATTCCTAAACAGTAAAAGTAGGGGTACGATGAATATTTAGTGTAACACGAATGTAAAGTAATTGTAAGATGAACGAAATAATTCCCAAAAAATTTAAGTATTCGAATCATTCAATTTTAGGAATATTTCATTTCAACTAGGACGTACTTGAACGTCACGTCACAATCATAGTTTCTATTCTTTTCGGCTTTGACAACTTTCTTTCACTTTTACAGATATCACAATGGGTTTATATAATAGTAACTAAATGAAGCGTCTGCTGGTCTAGTCCAACTATAAGTTTGAACTAACTATCATTAGATTATAAAAAGAAATCTTTAAACTTCATATCCTTTTTTGTTTTTTATTAAAGCCTTGCTTCTTGTAAATATTCGGAAAAGAAATTTCACTCAAAATGTTTTTGGTTTTTTCTCTAAATTTTTGTGTATGCAAAAACTAAAAATTTCGTTTAAGCAAAATAGTCACTTTTTATTCCTGATTAGATATTTTCAGCCGCTCTCACTCGGTCCTATAAGTTAGAACCCTAAGTAAAGACAGCTTATGTATTAAATTTTAAAGAATTATTTTAAAAACAGCAATTTAATTATTAAAACATGAATAAAATTTTTAAATGTAGGCGTGGCTAGCAGAAAATAATATATCACCCTTCATTGAAGCGTGGAGAGCGTCTATACAATTTCAGATCAATCCGCTAACACAATACTTTTTCAAAATTTTAAACGTGTTTAATTAGAAATTGGGTGTTAAAGCGTGCCCTTATCCAATGAAATTCATTTTAAACCAAAATTGTTATAGCAGACAAACACACAGAAAATTCGCTTTATTTATACAAAAAATTAAAGGCATTTTTGAAATTTAGTTTCAAAAATAGTTTGAGTAACTATTTTCTAAAAATTTAAAAAAGACAGTTTTTATTAAAAAAAAAAAAAAAAAAAAAAAAAAAAAAAAAAAAAAAACTTTTTCATGTAAATGCTTATGCCAACTGGGTTAATCCCCATCGTATAACAAAATAAAGTTGGTAGGTAGTAATAGTAACCAAATCAACGAAGTAAAACCAAAAGTTGCTGTAGGTCAGTTAAGTTTGTAAAGCAGATTGTAGTAAAAAATTGACTGACTGACTTACTAACTGAGTGAGTGCAGCATGAAATGCAGAATCCATACAACTTGTGCTAATAGGTTTAACACAACTTATCCTATCTGTCTGTCTCTTTAACTGCCTCTGTACGTTACTCATGACGTTATATGAATATGCATCTTTTATATATTGCATAATAGTATGTATGTACTCGTATAGCGTGTATGTTTAAGTTTTATATTGCAATATGTATTTATAATAATGACATTATAAATATTTTATTATTGAATTATAATGATGATGGCTTTTGATATAAGATATGCAGTTACGCTACAAACTAATAGCACTTGCAACAAATTTACTCTATTAAATAACATATAATAAGAAAACGGTAACAAAGAAACAAACTTATTCATTTGAAAGTTGATTAAATATTATTTTAAATTATTTCTGCTTTAATATTTAATGAGGAAGAAAATGTTTAAAGAACATTAAAGCCAGACTAAGTACTCACTATCTTTAGTTAACTAATAATTGGGGTTTACCAAAACTCAAGTTGCGTTCACATTAAAAAATATAATTGTCCAAATAAGCATAACCACATATATTCTTATAGATTTTGAAGGAATATTCTCTTAGATTACTTAATTTTTTTATGTAAAAACACAACATATTTGCATTATTATATTATTTGTATTAATTTTATTTAATAATTTTACAATTATATAAAAATATTTATCAAAAATAGTGGTTACAGATATTTGAACAAATATTTGTGTAATGTGACGGTATTGCTTACGCGATGAATTTCTCTCATGCTGAATGTCAAATTTATATCACGATAGAAAATCAACAGGTATAGACTCTATTTATTAGTATTCTCATTGCGTTATGATAGAAGAAGCATGCTATGCGGTAAGTTATTCCCATTTTGATATCAAATGTCATTTTAGCTATTAATTTGATTTTCAAGTTTGTTTACTTTGAATTTTTTCTTTAAAAAAGCACTAAATAAAAATTTACAAGTTTATTTATATGCGCTTTAACCAGTAAAATTTATCGTACTTATATAAAATAGTTGTTTTTTAAGTTTTAAATGAAAAAAAAAATAATAAAAAATATATTTCATAATAATATAATTCCATCAACACTTTCCCCTATGTACTGATTTAAATGTAAAATTGATATTTGATCTACGAATATTATAGCTACATTTATGTTAGAAATTCATCAAGTATAGACATCAGCTTAATTCATATTAACTAAAGCTAGTAACTTAAGGCCTTTGTAAATTATTGGCACTGTATCTTTTATCAGCCAGTTTAAAATAGTTTTGAACTAATTATTTGCAATTTGTATACCCTTCACTGTAAGTAAGAAGGATTGTTGATACCGTTTGTGATTTCTATATCTTGTGTGTGAAAACGTATAAAGTATAAATGTTTATATAGTTACAGGAGTTGATTTCCGTTCATCCGTTCGCTGTAGAGAAGGTAACGAAAAGTTTAACGTAACAATCTATCACTTGCTGCTGTCTTCAGGTTGCTTTTTCTCACAGATCAATAAATGCGACAGCTATGAGCGAAAAACTATGATTACTTATACTTTTTAAATACTTTTTGAGTGGGTTTTTTTGCCTTAAAGATAAAAGCAACAAAAATTGTGGTATACAATTTTAATGAAATGATTGTTATAATGTTTGCTATTTTCAGTTTACAAATGGCCGAGAAAAATTTAATATACAAGATCCATATTTTGATTTTTCATTCATGTCCTTTTTTTATTTTTTATGGAATGTGTGTGTACCCAAACCTATTAACGAAAGCAAGCTTATAAATGATTATTGTGTTTGTTAACTGACTACTTTTTAAGGGTAGAATTACCTTTTTTCCTTGCCTTTAGCCTCAAAATTTATAATTTAGTTTCTAGCTTTTTTCCTAGCTTTTTTGTTTTTCAAAATAGCTTTTTTTGGACAAATGAAAACAAATCATACATAAACAAACTGAGACTGAAACCAAATTAGTTAAATTAATATTTTCATTAAAACTTTTATATGTAAATTGATAAATTGGTCGAATGAAGGTAATTTCATAAGTAAAGAAAAGTAACTTGTAAAATAAAAATGCACTTTATTCCTAATTGATTAATTAATTGTTCCATTTATTTAGTATTTAGTTGTCTACTACTACCGTTTAGTAATGCTGAGGTTGCTCACTTTTGAGTACGATAAAGCAAACGAAATATCAGAATAGAAATCGCATTTTTTCGCCGTGATTTAGCTTTTTCTAACGTTTTTTAATA
Organism: Thelaira solivaga; assembly: GCA_947397855.1. Taxonomy (NCBI): domain Eukaryota; kingdom Metazoa; phylum Arthropoda; class Insecta; order Diptera; family Tachinidae; genus Thelaira; species Thelaira solivaga. The sequence continues at coordinate 21,571,308 of OX377612.1, read as the reverse complement.
AAATATATCTTTTCTTCTAGCTCTTACAACTCTGTAGCGAAAAATTGCTGTTTAATGGCTTTCAAAATTTTTTTTTATATTTTCACTTTCCGTCATCATACCGTGCTGACATGGCACGCATGATCTTCTAATAGTCGCTTAATATAACTACGAATACAGAAATTGTGAGATGCCAAAGGGAGATTTTTTGTTTGATATTTTCGTTAATTTAAATTTGTTTATTTTAAATTAAAATATTTATTTTTACATTGGGCTTGTTTAAAAAAATATTATTTAACATTTTAAATTAAATTAGTTTTATTTTATGTTGGACTCTTATTAAGGTACTGACTGACTATCCTACCCGTACGATTATGTCAAAATAATGTGTGACAGAATTCTGTCCTACTTGAAGAAATCGCTTTAAGATGGCGAACTTTATGCCACACTATTATACAAAAAAAGATGCAAAAACATATGTTTACTCATCTTAATACTTTTAAAAGTATTCATTTTCTTTTTTTTCCGCAAAATATCTTTTTTACAAATATGTACAATGAAAAATAACTTAAATATTTGTATAAACAAAACACAAGTTTGGTATTGTTGCTATTTTTCTTCCTTGAACATAGAAAATGCAACTCTGATCGCACAGATAAAATTTATTTTATGAAAATTTTTATAACATTAAAAAATCGGACAGACCTGTCAAAAAGTCTGCCGGTTCAATACACACTATCATACTTTTTTAGCACACATGGGTTTTTAGACAGATCGTACGACTAAGTAGGATAGTGAGTCAGTACCTTTAGTTATATTTCTCTTTTTTTTTTTCATTGTTCGAAACAGGATTAAATACATTTTACTGTTTATACAAATTATTATGTTTTCGTGGGTATTGGGTCATGCGATATTAATTTTGTGCAAAGAAATTATTTGGTCAACATTGTGTTAAATTTTGCATTTTATAGCAAGGCCGTTTAAGAATTTATTATTTAATAGAAATGTGCCCATTAAAATATATAAATATTTGGCTACTACAGGGAAAGGTTATGTAAGACGCTATACTGCAGAATTTTTATTTTGTTTTTATAATAACCTTTAAAATGGAATTTTATTTTACCTGGATTATACCATGTAAGGAGCTTATAAATTTCTTACCTGAAAATAAAAACAAACAGAAAACAAACTTTATTATCTTTTATTTTATAATGATAAGTAAAGATAAACACATTTTCAAACAGCTTTTATTTTAATATAAAAACTTTTTTTATAACTCTGAGTCAGAGAAACCAACTAAAAAAAACTTTAAATCTCTATAAAAACGTCAAAGAATTAAATGCAAAACATTGAGCCTTTTTATTTAGAGAACATAACAAACCTAGTTAATGACTTAAGTGTATGTCTACAGCTAACTTGACACTGCTTTCATATTATAATACATTAAGAAGTTAAGAAAGCAGTATTTTAAAAAAATAATATATTTTAAACTTTAACTGAATGACATAAAGAATCAATTAATATGTATTTAGTAACTATTGTATTTGACACTTCAAATAGTTTTTTTTTTTTTTTTTTTGCTTGTGTAAATGAGCATACTTAACTTTGTTGACATTAGAATTAATTGAAATTATTTACTTTATAAACACAATAATTTGTAAAACAGTGTCGTCAAACTATATATAATTTTCTGGATAAATAAAAAAATTAAAAAAGTTTAAAAACCATGCAAGAAGAATTAATATTATTTGAGTGATTCAAATTTATTTTTCCAGATGAAATCTATAAAACTCTTAGATTCAATATACAGAAAGTCATTGAATAACAAAACAAAAAGCAATATCGTATGCCATTATTTAATAATGAAGTGAGAGCAGGTTGACAGGCCAGCTCTCTAGAGCTTAGATTTCGTTAAATAGTGAAAATAAAAACGTATCAAAATCGATAAAATTAATAAAATTCATATCGTCACTTTGCATTTCTTTAACTGAATTTAGAATTTTTTTTAAGTTTTAGAATTTTTTTAAAAAATTAAGGAAGGGAGGTATTAGACTTGCTACTGTCGAATTTATTTTGTTTTTGTTTTATTTTCTTCTTTTGTTGCCCACTGTTTTTGATCGGTTGTCATTAGTTTTGCTTATTTTTTATTTTAATTTAATTTAAATACTGCAAGTTGCGTGTCTATTAAGTGTTTATTAGTTAACTTGTTAAGTTTTGTAACAGTTTTAAACAAACTATAATTAAAAATTACAACAAAAAAATAGTAAATATTAAAATGCATTTCACATACACATGTTTTATTTAAATTTAAGCTTATGGTTTAAATCTATTTAAACCCTAAATTGTACCTAATTTAAAGAGAAATATTTAAACTTGAAACAAAATGTTTGCATAAATTTAATTAAAGCAAGTTAAATTTTCCAACCGTTTATTTTTCGACTTACATGTATGCATTTTAATTTTGCACACCGTTTAAGGATTTTTGTCACAACTAATAACAACAACAACAACAAAAAACAAAACTAACTTTTGGTTTTGTAAACTTTAACTTTTATTGTAGGAAAACAAAAATTCAATGTTACTTGCAAAATGTGTAAGTGTCTGCACATCCTAATGATACCCTTGACTATAGATAATGGATGTGGAGCAAAAAGTAAAACATTTAAAGTACAACAATTCTGTATTTGTTTCTAAAAAAAAAGAAAGAAAAGAACACAACTAGAAACTGAAATAAATAAGAGATAACACCGTCACAAAAACACATTTCGTAGTGAAATAAAAAAAAAAAGCTTTAGCACACAACAATGGCATTTTCTAAAATACATATAAACTGTGTATTTTGTAAAAAAAAATAAATAAATTTAAATTAAATTTATAAAACTATTGCCAAGCAGGAACATCTTTAAATTAAATGAATGTAAGTTGCAGTCAGAAGAGAAATTGGTTTTTTAATCCATTAGTCTCGGGGCTAAAAATTCGATTTTTTTAAAGAATAATTATAATGATCACAGCCTCTAAAAAGTGTGTGTAAAAAATACTAAAAAAAATTTGATGTTTTCCAAATGTGTTTATTGCTTGTGTTCTAAAAAACAGCACATAAAACTATCTTAGTTTTAATTTATAAATGATTACAAATTTACAGCCATATTTATAAAATATAATATTCTATTGGACGACCTAAGTCGGCAATGACTTAACTTCCTCCAAACGAAAATGAATTAAAGCCACTAGGAGATGCTTAAAGGCTGAAATTGAGCCTGCCTTCCATTTCTTCAACGCTCACAATACTGACCTTAAAAATATCAAATCTTACCAACATGTGTCTTTCACACTCAAAAATATTTAAATTTGCTGAATTCTCTATCTAAAAGTCGTTTTGCCATATTTTTTTATAAAAAAAAAAAACAAATAATATAACTATTTTATTAAGCTTATTATTTATAATTATATTTTGAAGCTACATAAATTGGAGCGAAATATCGATATAAAAATTAATTTTTTAAAAATAAGACCTCAAGCTTAATAAAATAGTCATATTATTTAAAAGCAAAAGGTCAAATAAAACTAACTAATAAATAAAAAAAAAAGAAAACTTGAATGAAATTGGAAAATAATGAAATTTTTCATTTAAATATTAAAAAAAATTTCTTTCAGTATTTAGCGCTTTCAAAACGTTAAATTTTTTTAAAATAAATATTGTCAAGAAAATAAAAATTCTACAGGGAAAATAATGCTGTTGATATAACTAAGTAAGAATAAAAAGAATTTAATGAATGTAAGCATAATTTTATTTTAATTGATTGAAAAAGCTGCACAAAGTAGTAGTGAAATAACAATATATAAATAAATAAATAATTCTAATTTGATCTCAAGCTTTAAAAAAACTAGCCGTTTTAATAACATAACTATTGATATTTTTGACAGTCTTTTTTTACAATTTTAACTGGCAAGAAAATGTAGTTTCCATAACCAAACTTGCATTCTCTGTATAAAATATAAAATGGTGGCAGACTTTATTTCTTCTTAAAATTAATTTTTTTTTACCTAAATCAAAAACAATTTAATTTTTTATTTTGGTACAAAAGTCCTGTTTTCTGCTTTAAGCCACTTGTTGCCGGCGTTTTCTCTGTATGAGCTTGTCTATGTAATACATAATTCAATTTTCACCACGACTATGTGCGCAGAAGTCAACAAGAACCGGTGAATCATATAAAAATGTATTTAAATTTTAGTTAAACAAGATGTTGCTCAGTGATTCCCTTGGCAGTAGCAATGAAATTGTGTTACATTTTTTTTTCGCACTAGTTAAATTTCATTCAAAATTAAATTGCAGGTTTAAGGACATTATATAAAAGTAAGGAATTAAAAATATGATTAAAGTGTATTTTTTTTATTAGAAATAAAAGTTAGTTATTTACTTTGAAAAATATTTTTTAAACATAAGATACACAGTTGTACATAAACTTAATACTTGCTTACGTGATAATCAGATGAATTTCTATTCAATTTGCAAAAAAAAAAAAAATTACAACAAAATAAAGAGATTCTCAGGAAGAATTTTTTTACAGTAAAATAAAAACACATACTTTTTCTAGAGTTGTGATATTTTTATTGGATTTTAAAGAAGATATTTTCCGATTAATTATGGGTAAAATATTCGCATCGGCAATTTGTTCAATGGGTAATAGAGCAAAATGAAATTAATGGAAATTTTTCGAAAAAAAATTATCTTTTCCGAAGCAACGACTTTCCCCATCCGAATGGCTTCGCTAGTACAAAAAATTGTAAAATTTCGGGAAAATCGCCATGTAATTCAGAGGAAACCAATGCACCCACAACTAGCAACTGTTTGGTGAGGATTTCTGGCAGACTTTTTTGAAGATAAGGGCGAAATTGCGGTGACTGTAAACAGCATTCGTTACAGCAACATAATAACGAAATTCTTATGGCCTCAACTTGACAACATGAATTTGAACGATCAGCAAAACGACGCCACCTGCCACACAAAGCATGAAGAAGTCGATTTATTGCGGTATGAAATGAAATAGTGCACTCTTACTGGGGTATTTATTTCATATACTAATAGTGTGATCGACACAAAACGCCGCCACTTTTTATGGCTTATTCTAAATCGATATTTTCGTTTTCAAGAATAACAAATATCAATGACTCTCGACATTATGTAGGAATGTTTGCTATCAATATTGCCACGTGTTGACAATGATTTTGTCGTCACTAAGGAGTTAATAAAAAACAATTTCGGAAAAGTTTTAAAACTTATTGTTTTTTGTTAATATTAGAATTTTTGGTTTTTTATTTTATTTGACTTCAGAAATGGCCTTTGATTTAGGGCCTATTACTCTTACAATTGCCCATGGCAGATTTACATACTGTAAAGTATTTAAGCCAGATGAACATATTATTTTTTCCTGGTTTTGGCTTCCTAGCTGTCAAAAATTGTTTGCATTCTGCTTTTATGCTCAAAATACTTACAAAAATGTGAGTGTATGGGAGTGCATTTGTTTGACACATACGATAATTGAGTGTTTGATGTAGGTAATTAATTCCTTTCTGTGTATAAATCTGCCATTAATATGTATTTACTATAATGATTTCATGTCGATATTGACAAAAAGTGCTGCCAAGAACACAACTGACACGATCAGTGAATTTTGTTCAAAAAACTAGCTGAATGAATTCGTCGTATGAAGAGCTACTGCTATTAGTATTAGCTGCTGGAATTAATTCGTAGCGTTTTTTTTATTAAAAAATAACAATTTATTTTAAATGAAAATAAAAATTTACATTATTGAAAATACTGCCCATCGCTTGCCACTACTTTTTCCCATTTTTCAGGTAACTGTCGAATACCCCGTGGAAAAAACTCTTCGTCCTTGGAGGCAATCCATGAATCGATCCAATTTTGGCAATCCTCATAAGATGTTAACTTTTCCCCTGATAAACCATGAGCCATTGATCGAAACAGGTAGTAACCCAAAGGGGCAATATCTATAGTATACGGCGGGTGGATTAAGACTTCCCATTTCAATGTTTCCAGGTATGTTTTCACTGGTTTCGCCACGTGAGGTCGAGCATTGTCGTGAAGTAAAATAACTTTATCGTGCTTTTTGCTACATTCCGGCCGTTTTTCCTTCAATGCACGACTCAAACGCATCAATTGTAACCGGTAGCGATCCCTAGTGATGGTTTCATTGGGTTTTAACAATTCATAATAAACCATACCTGTTGATCCCACCAAATGCAAAAGAGGAGCTTAGATTCAGTGTTTTGCCACTGATGATGATTGGCCGGGCTTCCGACACGTTTGATCAGCTAAAGCATGTTCACCGTAAACTTCTACTAAAGTCCGATGACTTTCTGCAGCACTTTTGTTCATATTAAAATAATGTAATAAAACTCCCCGCAAAAACACTGTATTTGGTATAAATTTCGACATAATTAAATAGCTGCCACTTGTTGTTATTACCAATTGTTGTTATTATTATTAAATAAGATGCTTTGTAAAAACAGTACCTAATAACAGCTATTTAACGATCAATTTGTTTCTGAAGGTAAAAACAGAACACTGTAATAACCACGTCATCTCTCATCAAACGCTACGAATTAATTCCAACACCTAACATGAATATATATACACCAAAATAATATTTATAAAATGAAAACACATTTTTTAAAATGTTACAATTTGCTATAAAATAAAATATAAAAAAAAGTATTAAAATAAAAATAATTTTTTTTTCTTAAAATACTTAAAAAATATAGTTAACCATGGTCACATTGCTCTGGTTTGTTCGTCGTGCTTCGGCTTAAGACATAAAAATAATAAAAGAGTTCACTGTGTATGGCGATTTTCAATTGACCTCACGATTGTGTTCCTTTTTGATTTTTGCCGATGAATATTCTGGACGTAAAGTACGTCCCAGTTGTGTGCCTGGTATGATGATGCTGAGAAATTGATGTTGATGTTGACTAACCCAATTGGAATAAGGTTCATTATTTACTACCACTTTAGGACAAAAATAAACATCTGTTTTGCTAATGTAAAGCTTTGGTAGTTATGAAAACTAAAAAAATCTGTCACACCTGAAATTTTTAAACACATACTATCACAGAAGTAAGCAAAAATCAAATTAGGGTAATAGATACCAACCGAAATTTAAATAAAAATATCTATAGAATTTAAATGAAATCTTCCATCAATTTTGGATGCCGTAATTTAATTCCAGAGCTACGCATCTATTTTAATAGTGATTTTTTCGACTTACATAAGTAAATAAAAATTTTTTTTTTATTAAAATCTAATTTAATTGCATTGCTTTCTGTATTACAAATAATATTGAATTTTTAAATCATAATAAATTAACGCATGAATTAAATTAAAGGAATAAGCACACACACAAAATTGCATTGATGTTAAGGAGATCAAAAGAATGCATATTCATTTTCTTCTTAAAAATAAACTCTAATCCAGTGGCTAACATATAGTACTCGTATTAAAATCTCTTACGATTTGAATTATTTTGCAACCAGGGCTTTTCAGTCACATAAGATTTCATCTAATAATTAAATTAATTTAAATTAAATAAAATAAAAAAAATTTACATTTACTTACATGTCTTGTCCTAAAAATCTTTGGTCTGTTCCTTTGGGTGAAACCTTTTGAATTCATATTGGTGGGATTTTTCTTCTGACATGTATCGTCATGTTTAAGACGTTCACAAATTGGACGCACAATATTTACACCTCTTTTAGAAAGTCTTGAATGTAAACCATCCACCGATTTAAATAACTCAATTATAATTAAGCTCATTAACAAAAAGGCAAAGACTTTTTTAATCATTTTAGTTACACTTTGCAAGTAAATTAATTAATTGTTAGAGTAGCCTCTTCTTGTATGTCACTTAAGCTAAGAAATAATATCTATGAAGTAAATTTTATACTGAGAAAAAAAAAATATGAATAAAATATGAAAAATAACAAAACAGCCAAGACATGTGTGGTTCAGAAAAGAGAAAGGGAAGTATAAAAGAATAAATCCGCTTTTCCACATAGTTAATAAAATGATCTATTTCTCATGTACTTATCAATAAAATGTTTATTTATATCTCTGCACAATAGTTTCAGCTGCATACGCACCTGAAAATAAATCATGAATCATGCTTACACTGATTATTTTTTCTAAATATCTTTTACTTTATTTGTATTATTTATAACTTGATTAAAATTAATATAGTATAAGATATATAACAACAGAATGTTGTTAATCATAATACATGTTTAATTATATTCAAAGTAAATAACTCATCTTTGCAATTTTTATCTCTATAAATCTGTATAAATAAAATAAATTTTTTGAATGTTTGTTGGTTCGCATTTTTGTTATCCGACAAATATTTCTGAAGCTTGGCATCACTGATCTTTATAATCCAAGGAAGATTACCATATATTTTTTGGAGAGCCAGGGTCATTTTTACGCTCCCTTAATAAAGAAATTCGAAAGAATCTTTGAATAAGTATTTAAATATTTACCCGCGTTTATTCAAAACAATTAACCTAGACTTTGAAGTAAACCTTATCGGAATTTCTCATAAAATTTTTTTTAGAAAAGTTTATTTTAAATTTTACGTTAAAATTTCTTAATAAGATAGTATTCTTCAAAGGTTTTTCTGAAATTCTGTGCAACGTTCTCTATATTTCAAGAAAGCTTGCCATATGCTTTTGGGGCGACCATGCCCACTTTTTGACTAAGTGGTCGTGTTCACTAGTTCTTTCATTTGTGAGATTTAATGCTTCTGTATTAATTTTTAGGGGTCTATGTTAAGCTATGGGCTTATGCCGATAAATCAATATTTCTCAAAGCATTCAGGCCACCATTGATGGACGTTATTTGATAAGATTTATTTGAAAAAGTAGTCAACCATGTAAATCGTAGGCGCGGCACACATATTTAAAAAATTTTTTAAATAAATGTCATGAAATTATCAACTATTTTATAATAAAAAAAATCATTTCAATAATAGTTCTGTTTTGTATTATCATTTCAAGTTCTCAAGCAGCTAAAAAAAATACCACCCTGTATAAAAATAAAAAATACAAAATATTTTTTTTATAAATTTTTCTCATTTACATAAAATTTAATAAAACACCTAACATACGAGTAACATAAATTAAACTTGAAATAAATTAATAACACGTTACAAAATTATAACATCAAACTATTATAAATATAAACAATGCTGATGAACAAAGAACAAGTACTAAGTAATTTTTATTATCCTCTGGCAAAAAAAAAAAAAAAGAAAAAAAATATGAAAGGACTATAAATAAAAAGCTCGTTTAAACAACAAATGTTGACAAAATATATATAATAAACAGAATATGCATAATTGTGTTTGGTAAATAAATTCTTACAGAAATTTATAAGTACAGCTTGCAGGATCCCTGCAAGCAACTCAGCTAAATTTAAACAAACTTTTATTAGATAGAATTTATAACTTGAGATTAGTGTTACAAAAGGTCTGTTCTGGTTGCACTGATCAATTTGCGCTCTTGATTTTAATTCTATTTAGTTATAACTTGAATTAGTAAATAATTGGTGCTCAGATTACTTTTAATGCGCCAGTAGTGTCCGACTCTGGATGACATTTTAAATAACTTAGAACTAACTATTTAATAATCAAAGTATTAATCTGTTTTAGTATTTAATTTCAATTAAAGTGGGTTGCAATATGAAATTTATTGTTTACTTAGCTCAATAAATAGTGAAAAACATACTATATCTATATTGCTCATGCAATATACTCCGATCTTCAGTGAATTAGTCGCATTGATTCCTGGTAAAACTCTCGAATACTTATGTTATAAAATCAACAGACTAAATGAGTATTAAGTCAATAGTGAAACACAAAGTATCAAACCTGCAAACAAGAAACTAAGATCAAAGTACCTACGGGCCATTTAGCGTTATTGTTTTTTACACCAATGTACAGGCATGTTCTGAAAATTACATTTTGACAATGTGATTTGAAAGCGTATAATTTCGTGATTTCAAAACGTTCAGCTAAGACACTTACGTTTCTTATTTTCATTACTATTATTTCTTAAATAAATTATTCAATGTGTCCTTTATTAATTTTGTAAAACAATTAGTTGTGTTATAAAAGAAAAAAAAAATAAAATAAAAAAACACCTTTTTTGTGCTGTACAATTTTTATTTGAATATGAATATTTCGCTAACACAGTAAAGGGTATATAAGACTCGGCATAGCCGAATTTAACTTGTTATTTTTTAAATGCAGTATCTGCATAGCATCGTCGGTCTAGAGTTTACTCTATATAAATGTGTGTTTTTTTCTCTTTGACTTATACTTCATATACTTATCTGTCCTAACTAATAATAAAATAGAAATATTCTTTATAATAAATGAAATAATAACAAAATCATAAAAATAATAAATTTTTTTAAACTCAAAAATTAATTTTATCAAGTTTTGCCATACAGCTAGATTTATAAGTTTGCAACCTTTTAGTAAAACTTTCTTCAGTGGAGCTTTTTTTAATATACGAGTACTTATCTTGCCAATTCAAAATGTGGATTCTGTTCAAATGTTTCAACAAGTTCGGCACAGCCTTGAATTAACCAAAGCTGTGCAATTCCTGATGTGTGAATGAAATCATTAAAACAAATTAAATACAAAATCTTTTAATACCGCAAAAATTAACAATTATTTTCAAAAACCGCTACTGAAAAAGATGTTTTTCTAAATTCTCTTTGCTACACATTATAAAAATATAACTTTATGTTATTTTTTTCGCTTTGCTTTACTAAAAAATATACACAAAAAAGAATAGGGTAAATTATGCTTTGTCTTGCTACTTTTTATAAATTTTGTGAATTTTATAAATTTACTTTAGTTTTGTTCTCTTGTTTCTGGTTTTTTATATTCAATATCCAACATGATTTTATGATGTTTCTTATGTTCTTTTTTTATGTCTTTAATGCAAAAGAGTAGTTTGTTGTTCATAAAATCAGAATGTTTAGTATTTCTTTTTATAGAATAAATTATAGCGTTGTCAACTCAGGCAATTTGGCAACGGTTTTAGTGCTTTTTGTAATTTTGACCCGCAAAATTTTCCTCTAAATTTTTTTCTTTATCGGTAAAAATATATTTGTGTAAAAATTGCTTAAAGTACTTTTTGTCACAAGCATTACTGCCGGGCTGTTTTTTTACTTTTAGAAATTCCAGCCAACCTAATTATGTAATTTAAACAAAATTTTATCAAGTAATGCGAACAAACAAAAATAAGTAAGAAAAAATTCAGCCGGACCTAATGCAAAAAGCAATTTTTCTTACAATAGAATTGATAAACTCTGGCTAAAATAAAATATGTGGGTTAAAATTTGTTTAAGCAGATTATTTTAATATATAATAAAATAAATATTTAAGAATATTAAAGTTTCAGATTCATAATTGCTTAACAGTTTGCCTTTTTATGTACGAAATTATTATTCAGACATCAAACAGCTGCTTTGCAATTTATTAAAAAAATTGTATACTAAAAATTTTAAGAAAAACAAGTTAAATTCGGCTGTGCCGAGTTTTATATTCCCTTCATTGCTAGAAAAATATTTATATTTTTTAATTTTCCATATCCTTTTAAAAAATATATAAAAATATTTTTAATGAAATGTAAAATATTGATGAAAATAATTTTCTTTGAATAAAAATTTTTTTTAATTCTAAAATAAATAATTCATTTCATTTCATGAAAAAATCCGTTGTGCAATAACTATTTTTTAAAGCAAGTATTCATTTTCTAAATAAAAAAAATAATTTTTAGAAAGATATCTAATATGAATACCAAATAAACTTAATTTAATTTAATATAAAATAAAGAACTTAAAATTAAACTCAAAAATCAAAAAATTGTTTTTCAATAAGATTTCTGTATTCGTAGTTTTTTGTCCTTTTCGTATATTAGACAAAATAGACACAAATTGCACTCAGAAAAATTTTAAAAAATGGAGGTGGTTGCACTTCAGAACTCATAGTTCTGTCACTTTCGGACGGATGGAACTGAATTTCAATACCAACATGAAGACAGCAACCGCTGACAGATTGGTATGCTAAATGTTGCCCAGAGACTAGAAAGTTGCTTTCAACGACGTTACAGACAGACAAACAGAAGGATAGGTAGATGTATATCACTAAACCCACTCCGCTATTCATAAGGATTCAGAATATTTACGCTTTAAAGGATGGCACATGTACGTCATAGAAATTATACAGGGAATAACAGAATTTATTATACTCTTTTAAATTGTTGTGAGAGGTATAAAAATCAGTCGATAACGTAATAAATTTAGCACAGAATTGTTTTCTCTTTTTGTACGATAGGAAATGTTAAACAGCGAAACCTAAATTAAAGCGGCAGGCAGAGCGTTTTTTAGCGCCCTCTTGTACTAAAGCGCTGGCAGAGCGTATTGCCTACAAGAGTGTTAATCATCTTATTTAATAAAACCCATTAAAGACAAACAAAAGTAAAGTTAAAAACGTTAATTAAAAAAAAAAAAAAATAGACAACAAAAATAAAAATTATTTGTATCTCTGGCAACTTCACTACAATTTTCTAATTGCTCAGCGTTGTCGGCTAGCTATTTTGGTATGATTCATACATTTTGTATGGGCTTGAGAATTTTTGATAGATAAAACATTTATTACAGAGCCAATTTAGGTATGGCTGAAAATCAGTCAATTCTTATTTGTTGATCGTATGAAACTAACGTGAAATGCACAACAACCATTTACATTTGCTATTAAATTTTTTTTTTTAATTTCTAAAAGTAATTTAATTGAACAATAAAATTTTAAGCTTTTTGGTTTGAATTTTTTTTTTTTTTTGTAAATAATTTTTTATTTTATTTTTATTTTTTACTAGCATTCGTTGCCTTTGTCAAAGCCCATTTACACATTTTAGCGGTTTTTCTTTAAAATTTTCGATTAATTTATGAAATTGTTATTGTGAAAAATATGGTGTGTGGAGATGGTTTACGTTAAAAAACCTAAAGGCAAACAAACAATAATTTAAATGAGTGACTGGTTTTGTTTCTTTTAAGTTTGGCCTATCAGTAAATTTTAGTGATTTTAAAAAAAATAACCTGTTTCTGGTATTGGTGCTTTTTGAAATTTAAAATATTGACAACGCTGCCAAATTATTTTTGAATTTATTTACCATATTTATGCTTCAACGAGGTTCCTGTTTTCTCGTATACAAAATTATTTATTGTACGAGTATTTACTGCCTTTTTGTTTTTTTTTTTTTTTTTTGTTTATGGATTTTATAAAGCGTGAAATTAAATTTTTTACTTAAATATTCATATGCATGTGTTTACAAATACACGCACACACAAAATAACGCACTCTTAGTTATGTATCCAGTAGTTAGATACTCTGTGTTGCTTTTATCCTTTGCTTATTTTTTTTTGTTTTGCAAATCCTCATATGAAATTATGATGGACATACTTGTATTGAGATTAATAATATTTGTAGTTTTATATGATCCTCTACTCAAGTTATACTCATATTTTAGATTTTTACTGTGATTTTAACGTTTGTATGTGTTCGCATTTTGTTTTAATAAAATTTTTTATGTTTTGTTTTATTTTTATTATAAAAGCTTAGTGCCCAAATTAGAATTTTAAGTTTCACATTTATGTCATAAAAGATTATGGTTGAATAGTTTTTTTTTTGTATACTCAAAGTTTTTTACTTGAAAAGTATTGATAAGGAGATGTTTTATATTTTATTTTATGCTTGTTTTTATTATACAAGTATAAGGATATGTGAGCATCATAATTTATTTTATTATTTGCCATCATAAAATTTAGTCTTAAATATTAATGAATAAAGCTTTTTTGGTTAAGGTTTTTTTAAAGTGTATCTGGCTTAAAACAAAAAATACTTAATCTACAAAAACTTTATAAAGCTAAAAAAATAGCAGGTTTTATTAAGCTTTTTAAAAACAAAAAAAAAATTTTTTTCCTTCAATCATGAAAAATCTACATTTGGATGTCTGGTCTGAAAAGAAAAACTTAAGCATTTTAATTTGAATTATCAATCTTAAGATTAAAACAAGGAAAAAATATATATATAAAAATTTACTACAGGTTTTGCTACTGACAAGTAGAGAAGAAAATTTCCTGGCACAATTTAAATAAATTACATTCTGTAAATGCAAGGTCCTACCTAAGCATATTTCATCTTTAATGCTCACTTGCACTTACGCCTGCATGCCATTCCCTATTCCCTATTTTTCAGTTACGTTTTTGTTTTATGCACACAAGTATTTTCTTTTTTTTTTATTTCATTTAAACATCCTGCCATCGACCACAAAACTCTCATACTGGAACTTAAGTACAGGCAAAACACCTAAGTAAATTTTTAGCCCTTTTCTAGAGGCCGAAAGTAAAACACAAAAAAAATGTGAAGAACCCACTTTTACTTGCTAAAGCTTAAAACTCCTCTTGTGGTCTTTTAATATTTTGTTTTTAATTTACCTAGAAGGCGTTATAAAAATAAAGTAAGAAAGCAAAAATTATAAGCGGAAGTCATGATGTAAAGCAAAGAAAACGTGTATTTAAGCAAAGTTGTATGTTGCTGTTGTTTTTGTGAAACGTTAAAGTATTTCCGTTGCAAGAAATAAAATGAGAAAATAAGTAGCAAAAAGTGGAAATGCTATTTAAACAAGTGATATGAAGCGTCTAGAGTTCACTAATTTAAATTTAATCAAAACTTATTTTAGAAAAATTCGTTTAATATTTTTTTAAATAAATTGATTTTTGTTAATTTTTCTTGTGCTGCAGATTTTAATTAATCATAATCTTTTTACTCCATGAAATATAAAACATGTCCCAGTAAAAGTGCATATTTAAATTTTATTCTTGAATAAATCAATTGTTTCACGGGCTGTGTGGTATGTAGCGTCATTTCCTAAAGGTCCATGCTGTCCAGTTGAGGCTATTACTAGGTTCTTGTAAAGAATGCCGTTTGCAGTCACTGCAATTTCGGTCTCGTACTCAAAAAAGTAAGGCCTGACCGAAATCCGCATCAGACAGTTACTCATTGCATAAAGATTTTCTAAGCCCTGCTTCATCGAAAAAGATGACTTTTTTCGACAAAATTTCATTGACTGCACTTTGCTTCATCACAATTATATTAGTTTTTAGTAAAGCGCACCATTATCATGTGTCAAATGCCAAATTTCAGATTTGCTAGTGACATTAAATTTAAAAAGTGAATTTTTACATCCACTACAACCCTGGCTTCGCTTACTAAAGTTTTTTTATGACAAAGCTTGGGAGAGTAATTATTATTTTTTGTGATTAATAAATTTATTTAGGAAGTTAATTATTGCTCTAACGAGTTGACATTTAGCATACCCATATTCATTCTATTCATAATATATTTGTAGAATATTTTATCTTAGAGAATATCAGCTCTGAAATATAATCTTTTATTTTAGAAAGTGATATAATTCCATTTCTTTTAAATGATTTAGCAGTAATAAATAATCGATTTGCTTTTAGTAATGCTAAATCCCTGATTTCAATATTTCTCTTAATTTTTATGCATGTAAATGTAGTCTATTAATTTTTGTTTTTTTAATTTTGAATTCAGTTTTGCCGTACAAAATTTCTTTATTTAATCACTTTCAGCAATTTTTTTTTAACAAAAAATTAAATTTTTTTTTACGTGATAGCAATGTTTGGAAGCTTGCTTGCAAGAGTTTAGAATAAATGAACCCTACGCTAGTGAGCATAATAAAGCTAATCATGTGCATTACTTACTCTCGCCACAAAGTATTCTTTTTAATATTGGTCGACTCAAACATACAACTTTTCTTTAAGTAGGGAGATGTTTGTAAAAACAAGCACTTAATGCTTTGTTAGATAGCCCTTTTTTAAATAATATGAATGCCAGTTTACAAGAAGGAAGGATGGAAAAATTTAGTATTTCATAAATATAATTTTTTTTTCTAATTCTTATTGCATGTTCTCCCACACAAATGTGTATGCATGTTATGGCTGTGGCCATGGTGTAGGTTGGTTGGTCTTTAGACCATTTGGCATATGCTGAATGCAACAGAAACAAGAAAATAACAATAATAAAAAAAATTAACTGTTTTACTTTAGAAGTCGTCTCAGTAATAAAGAAAAAAAAACACAGCAATTTTTTTTATTGTTTCTCTTGTTCATTCTGCAGCTGTATAGACATTTTGATGCAAGTCATTTTCGCATTAGCAGCATTCTCAAAGTTTTTTATTGTTGCCACTTTGAAAATGATGAGACTGCTACTTGTGTTTTGTTAAGAGTTTGAAATTCTATTGTCGAGCAGGTGCTGATGCTTGTTGCTCAAGAAGCTGTTACATTAATTTGTGGTTCACCATTGTAGTTGCTGGTTAAAAAAATATAAAAATTATACTTTTTTATTATTGTTTTTCCTTTGTTTTAGCTGCAGAAAAAAGTTTTGTTTAAATTTATAATGAATTTTAATCAAACGCCCTTAAAGTATATTTAAAATGTTGTGTCATTTATACAACGTCTGCAGTATAAGTTTAGGACGTTAAAAACTTTATAATTTGATAACTAACTATTGTGTCTTTAACAGTTTAGTAAAAGTAGGCAGCAGTTTTTCGGTTAAATAAGCAAACAGTGGAACAAAATAATTAGAAAAAGCTATTGTGTCCATTCCTAAATGTTAATATTGATTGCTAGTGTGCGCCAAACTCTTAAGAGCGTACATTAAAGTACATTTGAATTTTGCTTTTTAAAAGGTAAATTCAGTTAAGAGAATGTACCAAAATATGTGTTTAACAGCTTTTACTTCACAAATCACCCTTATTCCATTTGGCGTCGAAAACATCGTTATAAATGTTAGAGCGACATCACTTGTTATCGTTTACAAAAATGTTTACGTGTGAAAGACAATTAAGATAAAGTTGCTCTATTAAAATTGTTTATATGTGTTACTGGACTTAGAATTCTCGAACATTTTATTCACTGTACAAATTTTAGAATTTACAAAATTGTCTATTCAAACAAATGAATTTTTCTACTCTTTAAAAATTTTTATTAATGATTCTATAAATTACTTGAAACTTGATTAAATTTATTATTTAAACAAAACACCAGAATACTCGGATCTTTAAGCAAAACGACAAAAACTTTAACTCAGGCACAAAAAAAAAAAAAAATTTTGTAACATAAAAACTAAACTGAAGAAAGAAAATTAAAAAAAAACAATAACACAAAAGTCAACGACTTGTAAAAATCAACACTAAATATTTCAACAATATTTTTGCACTCGTATTCTTGTACAGACAAAAAAAAAAAATTCATATGAATTCATAGATACAGGTTTATTAAGTTGCCACTAATAAAAAAACAGAAGAACAATAAAATTCTGCCAGCAAATGAAAAACATAAAAAAATAATAATAAAAATAAAATAAATAAAAAAAAAAAAAAATACACACAAGAGCAAATATACATGGACTGTGTAAAAACTTGAGGTAACCACACAATTTAAATAAATTTACACTTCTAAAAACGAAACTAAATTTTTATAAAAAAAAAAAAAACAGAAACCCACAAACAGACTAGCACTAACAAAAACAGATACTTTAGCGCACAGTCAACAACAAAAATATTCCCGCTAAGTGTTTTTTCATTTCTATTCTTTAGTTGTTGGTGCTAGTAGATTTTCAAGTGGGTTTTCCAATGTGAAAACAAACAAGTACAGGAAAAAAAGCTAAATTTAATTTTCACATTTTTGAAAAAAATAAAATAAACAAATAAAAAACAAAAATATAATTTAAGTGTTTCGTTGTATGAGTAAGAAAATATTGTTATTTCAGATACTCCACAGAGTACTTTACCTGTACAGACCATCGTACACAAACACGCACATACAGGCATACAAGCAACATTTGTAAAAAAGGAAATATAAATATGGTTCGTGTCCATAAACGTGTATTGGTTTAAAAAGTTCTGCTCTTGTTGTTTCTACAACTTCACTTAAAAATGCTCTTACCGCTATCGCAAAAATTTGAAGGATAACTTAAGTTTTTAAACATGTTCTTTAATATTTTTCTTTTTTTTTTTTATGAAAAAGAAAAGTTTATTAATTTTTATTAATCAACATAAACAAGTTTGTCGAAAGAAGCAAGTATGAAATCAAATGGGCAGAGGTTTACTCTATTACAAATGGTCTTATAGAAGAGATAATTTTTAAAACTTTTTTAAGCAAACTTCATAGTTTCAGTTCAGATTAACTAAACAAACAAATACTATTTATGAAGGCATTTGAACAATGGACTTAGAAAACAAGCTACCTTGTTATAATCATTTAAGACATAAAAGAGGAATGCGAATGGAGTAACACTAATATCAGTGAAATGTAGTTAAACGAACTAAGTTACAAATTATTTAATTTTCCAAAGCGAAAAATAACTAACTTCCTCATATTTTAAGAACCCAATCCTTATCAAAATAATCTTTGTTCATCATCAACTCAAACTTTAACTCAAAAGTTATGAAAATATTTAAATATTCTATAAAAACAATTTTATAAATTACAATGAAGCATTAATTATGGTGTCCAAAGCCATTCTGCGGAGTGACCAGCAACTTCACTAGTTTCCTTCTACGCAAGAAGGAGAAATGAAATCTACAAGCAGTCAAAGAGACTCATTAAACCCGAGCGCATTAGGGCAGATGCTGTTTTGAACCTCAGCAGAAATGACAATAAACTCTACATTGAGCTACTTACGGGTCATTGTAGACTTAACTATCACATGAGTAAAATCGGTGTGATATAAGACGACTCTTGTCGTTTCTCTCGGGAAAGACAGGAAACGTCGGAACATATTCTCTGCAAGTGCCTAGTGGTGGCAAGATGCAGAATTAGCTGCATTGGGGCATTGGTCACAGAAGATCTAGACAAAATTAATCTTACAACAATTACGAGATTCGTAAGGACCTCAGATTGTAGTTAGGAACCGGGCTGCTTAATAGATATTAAAGGGCGCGGTGCGATCATAGCCCATAATGATAATAATAATAATTAATTATGGTAAAGGGGACAAAGACTCTTATCGGCGTTTTGAAAGTTTACAATTGGGGTTTTCGAAATTTAATTGTAAATCGGCTGAAGGTAACCATGCTAATCATCCCTTTTAGATACTTGAAATGTGCAGCAAAATAATATAAAACAATACGAAGAATAATTTTGTAGAATATTTTCAATTAATTAAAAAGAGCCAAAAAAGTCTTATAAGTCGCATAGGTAGACGGTTTAAATATTCTAGAAACATATTCTACAATTCTGTTGTGAGTTTCTGAACACACCAACAATGAAAATTTTAACTGAAACTCCAGAAATAAGTCAAAACTTAAAAATATATTTAAGACTTAATTTGTTCCTATTTAAAAAAGCCGCCAATATGTTCTACCCCTCAAAAGAAAGCTTAGTCAGAATATTTATCTATTAATAAAAGACGACAGAGTCTTTGAGTTAATTAAAATGAATTTACTTATTAAATTCAATTTTATTTATAAGATAATGTGTTATAAGATAATGAAACACAATACGTCCGCAAGCAAAAATGACTCTCACAAAACAGGCCCATAATTGCAACTTCACGAACTGTGATTTTTTATTGTTAGATTTTCACATGTCTTGTTTTAAATAAAATTGTTTGTACAATTTCGACAGCAAGCATGCTTTTCAATTAATTTTTCAACAATATCACTACACTAAAGCAAAGTCTCTTCCCGCGTCTGTCCCTATGTCTGTATGTATGCTTAGATCTTTAAAACTACACAAGGGATTTTGATGCAGTTTTTTTTTTTAAAAGATAGAGTGATTCAAGAGGAAGGTTTAACGCCACAAATCCGCCTGGCAGGTAGCGCTATAGTTGGTATCTGGCTTATTTGCCTACTACCTATTTTTACTCGGTCTCGCACGGTTCTTTACTCTATGAGTACGATTTCTTAGTGTAAGAAGATCGAATATATAAAAATTTTAAGGCAAGACAACGTTTGCCGGATCAACTAGTCAGTGATATTTTAATTACAACAATATTAATTTAATTTTCAAATGTTCTTTTGATTTACTTTTGTTCTCTTTTTTCGTTAAGTTTGCTTACAAAATAATCTTACCTTCATAACGTCCTTTAAGATATCAGGTGATGTTGCAAAATGTTGCTTCAAAAGTCTATAAAAAACTTTTAGAGTTTGAATTTTAAAAATGCGCTAAGAAATCAGTTTCTGTTGTGAGAACTAAATTAGTTTTCGATCAAAAATTCAGCTTTGATAATATTTTTTGTTTATGCAACCACAATTCGATAATACAGTCCAAAATTTTGTTCTATAAAAAATATTTTAAGTTGTAGGAACGATTTTCTATTGTCTAGGTTAAAAAAATTCCACTATCACAACTGAATTTTTGATTGGAAACAACCTAAGTTCTCACAACCGAAGTTATTTTCTGTGTTTATGTTTATGAACTCAAGGTTTTTGGCATGCGACATTTATAATTACTCCCTTACGCTTTTGGCGCTTTTGATAAACTTTTTTTCAGTCAGATCTAAGGGAGATACCTATTGTAATGAAATAATTTTTTGTTTTATTATTTTGGCATGAAACCAATTATGAAATAAAGTAAAGTTTAAAATATTCATAATTTTTATTATATTGGAATTTAATTTTTTTTTATATTTTTATTTAATAAAATTTAGAAGCCCCAGTTTACACTGGTACACTCGTACTTTTAATTTTTTTTTTTTTTTTTGAATAATTAGTAGATTATTCTTTTGAAAAAAAAATTGATTTTGTTTTCTCTTCTACTTCAAATGTTTAATAAAAAAATTACTTTTTTTAAATTTTGTGTAAAAAATAATTAAAAGTTTGTTTCATGTTTGCATCTACATGATTTAAAATTGTTACTTGAAAAATATTTTTTTTTAAACAATGTCTGCTATAAAGCATTTTTTTTATTTTGTATTTCTATAAACTGACCTGCAATCCTAGTTTTATGCATAAAAATGTTAAGCTTTCTGAATATAAAGTTATTTTTTCAATTTGCCACAAGTGCTAGTTTTGTTGTTTTTTTTTCTATTTCATAAATTTTTATAATCTTATAACAACTCTTAAAGTGTTGAATTGTTGCTTAGAAATTATATTTTCTTTATGTGTTGGTAAGTGCGGGCGTTTGTGTGTGTGTGGGTGTGAGTAGGATTGGTTTTACCTTATACATAAACACCAGAAAACATTTTTTTAGAGTTTTAATCAACTTCTAGTTTTTTCGACTGCTCTGTGCGATTAAAATAGCACAATATGTTCTTATTTTCTGATCATAAAAGATACTTTTGTCGGGAGAAAATAGTGCCCTACCCACGATTTTTTTTGATTCCTATTTTTGTTAGTTTAGAGCCATTAATTTTGCGTTTCCTAGACATTTTGTTTTTGCATTTTAAATAAAACATTTTCAAATTACAAGCGCAAACCATTTGCTATTGTTTTTCTAAATGTGTAAGGGATTCATCAGTTTTTGATCAAGAAAAGTGCTCGATAGCACTCATAAAGTTAATTTTTGAAAAAAAGATCTTCCAAATGCTGGCTAGGATGCTTTTATGTGTTTTAAGCCACTCTATTCTAGATGATAAAGGCGAGGAAACAAAACTTGAATATAGTTTTCAATAAAGTATGGCTGGCTTTGTTTGGTCTTTAGAAAATAATGATAGATTTTTACATTATTCTATTTTAAAAAAAATTTTTTAATAAAAAAAAAAAGTTTATATAAAAATTGATTTTGTTTTGTCACAACATTGAAACCAGTGAGCTAACTTTAAGTTATCCTTTGGAATTCCTTAGAAGCTTACTACTTTCAAACTGGCTGTTTGAAACCTTTCAGATAAAACTTTGTAGTTGTGAAAATTTGCAGAGTAGTTAGAAAAATTAGTCACTGAGGTCTATTGTACCTTATTATTTGTTTTATATAATTTTTTTTTCTTTTTTTCATTTTTCTTAACAAGTTTTATGATATGTAGCAGTACGTTAGGTAAAACTAGTTACAAGTTGTTAGTTGCTCTTGTTGTTATTGAATTTTAACTACCAAGTTGTTTGCTTCAGTTTGTTGCAACAATTTACTTGCTATTCCTTTAATATACTCACACTCGCACATGAATGTGGGTCTGTGCTAAAACTTATTTTCTATTTAAATTGTTGTACTTTTTTTTAAGTATATCCGTTCAACATAAATCTGAAAAGTGTTTATACGAGTGCTTGTTTGTTATTTTTTTTTTTTTTTTATTTTGATGTTTGCTTCTTTTAATTTTAGAAGAAATTGAATTTAATAAATTTTAATTATGAAGTTTATAATATTCAATTTTATTGTAGCTTACACAGTTTGTTGTTGTTTTTTTGTTTCCATAAATTCTTGTTTTTTTTTTTAACTGGAGAGTGCATACTTCAGTGTCTTGTTCACCTGCCATATTAAGCCAAAATATAGTTTAGGGTGTGTTCTAAAGTGTTGAACTTTTTTCAACACTTTACATTCTCTTTCTCTATCTTTTTTTTTTTTTTGTCTAGACACATTTTACATTTTTGCATAAATAAAATCCAAGTAGAAAATTTTATGTGCTTTTGAAGGGTCACTTGGTTGGTGTTTTCATCTGTGTGTGTGTGTTTTTTTTTTTTTTTTATTTAAATGAAAATGCAAAATATGAATTTATTAAAATGCTAGTGTACTTAAAACAATTCAGTTGTTAGAAATAATTTTGATTATATAAACTAAATGTAGCAATTAAAACTATTGAGATGTGAGCGTTTTATCACATTCAAAAATAAAATAAATTCAGTTCTCTGATGTGGGACGTATACGAGTACATGAAATCACACTGAGTTAGCGATATAAAAATCATGTAATTCCAACAATATAAATTAATATTTAATGAACTTGTACGACCTTCATAAATTAATTATTAATTAATAATTTTTAAGCTTAAGGTCTTCAATAAAAATTATTTTATTTTTATTTTCTAATATTCAAAGTATTCTTCAAGAAAGCTCTTCAGGGAATTGTTATATTACACAGGTCCACTATGATTTTGGTAACTTGGAAAACAGAGGTTATGCCATATAATTTGCAATAACTCATGAATTAAATTTTCGTTTAAATTCAATAAAATATGTAAAAATTGGGAATAAAATAACATTTAAGCTTTATTTAGATAAACTTCTGCTAAAAACACATATTTTTAAAGAAAAATTTCAAACAATTTTTTCTTAAAAAGTTTTTTTTTGTTTAATTTAAAACAAACAAAATTTTTTAGTAATATTGAGAACTGCATGTTATAAAAATGAAATAAGTCATAATCCGCTCATAACTTTTGAATTTATACACAATTTTTTTATTTATATTAAAAAAAAGTTATTAAAAAAATTTTAACAAAATTGTGCTCTTTTTATTTAATTTTATATGGTTATTTTTGTTCTATTTAAAAAATTTTTCGATAACTACAAATTCTAAATTTTTGCATAGATAGTGCTCTTTTCTACAATAGGCTTGTTAATAATTTTCTATTCTAAGAATTCTTTACAAACATTGTTTTTTTGAACAAAAGTTAATATTGTTTATGATGAAAAAAAATTTAAGATAAAAAAATTCAATTTTACATAGACTAAAAAGCAAGAACACGAACTTACAGTTTCGCAGCAAACAAAAGACTCAAGAAACGAAGTTTAGAAGTAGAATATTTAGAATATGAATTCCCGGTTTCGTAGCGATCAAGAAACTTTAGACATAAGTTACACGTTCGCAAAATTTTTGGAAAAAAAAGAAAAGTTCCTTCTCATAGCTTTGATATTGCTTGTGTTTTATATCTTCAAAAAAGAGTTGTAAAAATTAATTACCGACAACTATTTAAATTGGATGCGACCAAATGAATTACTATTATTACAGTAAAATATTTGTTATAATATCATATATATAAATAAATTCAGGGGTGTTATTATGTATTTCGATTCAAATCGAAATGGCTTTCAAAAAGAATTTTCAATACAAAAGAAATAGCTAATATGCAGCCCTTTCGAAAATCCAGCAGAGTTGTATTAACAATTTTGAGGGTAGTTTTAAAAATGTTAATTTTTTTAAACCCCCCAGTATTAACAATCGATAGTACATATTTTCCCTTAATACATTCTTCTTTTAGTTTGTTTGACACCTCTCAAAATATACAAAAATATATAAAAAGTTTAAAAAATAGCACATACATACATACATAAATTAAAATGAAATTAAAAAATTATGGGATTTAACCGCAAGAAGTAAAACTCTTAACACGCAAAGAAAAAAGATGGTTGAATATGGTCACCGCAAACATAAAAGCATCTAAGCATTATTATGTTCACAACAAACATGTTTCTATTTATTTTTAATCACATTATGTTTAGCGTCTTAGATCAACCATATAATTATCATATTATTATTGATAAAATTTTACTTGAAATCATAAATATGATCATAGCAAACATAATAATGATAAAAATATGGTTGAGTGTAAATTGTTTTCTATTTGAAGTTCAAACTCAACTGAGCTTTGTGGCTGAAGTGGTTGAGTGGCCAGTTAATGCTTCTTAGCTAAGTGTTTACAAATTCGAGCCCTGGTAGAGCCAACTAAAAATTTTAAAAAATAAATTCAAACCCACTGTATTATGTAATAAATAAGTACAAATTAATAGAAAAGAAAAAGTCAATGGAATAAAAAAAATTTATTTATACAAAAAATTTAAATTCGATATTTTTTAAATTCATATTAAATTTTTTTTTTAAATGCTTTTATAAAATATGTATGTATTTAAAATAATTTAAAAATAATAAAAAAGTAAAAATAATTTTTTTTTGCCCTGACCGGGAGTTGAACCGCAACATCTGTATTTAAGAGGTATTTTTAATATCTTTATTTTAAAAATATATATGATTGCTTCTAAAATCATAAATCTAATCATACAATGTTTCCACCAGAATATGGTTGCCTCAACCATATTTTTTCTTTGCGTGAAGTTTTTGTCCTCATGTGTTAAATTTATATGAAATATAATAGAACATTTTCATACATAAACAAATTATAGTGTGTGCACTAATCCAAGCCTAAAAGAATGGGATATATTTCAAATAGTAAATTTTTGCATTTCGTGTTAAATATTAACAGTCAAATTCTTAAAAAACCACATTTTTGTTTAATAAGTGCTTATTACCTATTTTTTCTCATACAAAAATTGCTTATTAACCTCTTAATCAGCGTTGCCATTTTAGCCTTTTTAATGCTAGACTTACCCTTTTTTTATCGCACTTAGTTTCAAAATTTATGATTTAACTTCTAGCTCTTTTCCTAGCCTTTTTTTTGTTTTTCAAAATTGCCTTAAATAGCCTTTTTGGAAAAATTAAAACAAATCATATAAATATAAGCAAACTGAGTGAAACCAAATTAGCTAAAACTTTGCTAGTGGATAATTTTAAATACGGAGATATTGCCCTTATAACTAAATTTATTTATTAACAGAACAGACACTCCTCATTATTTATCATTATGAACTACAATCTCACCGCGACCTTTAAGATACATCTCATCACTTATACCAAAGACTATAGTTTTATAGTCTTTGCTTATACTTTTCTTTCAATCTGCTATTTGTTTTAAAATCAATATTCTCGGCAGGTTCCAAACAGGTGTGTGAGTATTGTTTGTATGGACGAATAAGGTAATTTTGTTGAAAGAACTGAGTGTTACTCTCACTATAAAAAACAAATAAATAAAGTAAATAATTAAAAGTAAATTAACCAAAAATGTCAACCACATCCGCGCCGACAATATTAAACTGACAGTTAATGCAGAAGTAATCCCAACAAAAACAAACACTAAACGTTTGTAACATAATTATTGATGTAACAATTATTTGTTGAAAAAAAAGAAGAAAAGTTTTAAACATTGCTGGTATCTCAACGTAACAAATAAAACCCTTGCATGGGCATGCAAGATAACCCAGCAAGCACAATACAGTAATTTTACACTAAACAAGCTCAGAAAAAAAAAATATGAATATTTTTTTAAGCTTTACATATTTAAGCTCTTATTTAAAAAAAAAAATTACTTGGACTTAATATCAACATTTAAGAAAAATTTTGATGCTTAATGACAATTGGTAAATCTAAAACACATATCAGTAGGTTGCATAGCTAATAATCCACTTACATTCCTATACAAACCTGCTTACTATGATGTAGTTTTTATTGGAAATTGTCGAAAGTCATTGGCTTGTAATATTTAAAAGTAGTTAATTACTGACAACCACTTGCTAAATTCAATAGATTATTTGCGTCTTTATAGTTTTTCTTATTGTAAATCTTATAAATTTATTGACTTGGAATGCAATATTCATTCACTTTCACATTATGCGGCAAAACTTTCTTAAAGTACAGAAACATTATGTACCAAATTTTACACAAATATGGTGTACAATATAATTTTAATCACTAAAAACCCAAGACAAATAATTCTGTTTCAAGAAGGAAGTGTAAAAGCTGTTGTGAATCAATGTTGTGTAGTTTTTACAATTTAGTACAAGGACTTTTTGCGATATATTACGTCTTTCGCTTATTGTTATTAATAGCAGTTATAATTAAGATTAATTGATCATGTTAGAATTAAGAAAATTGATTATAAAAGAAAATCTACAACTTAATAAGATGTGCATTAACATAAAGTGTTAGCTACAGTAAGTCAGTCAAGTAATATTAAAATAAAACAAAATTGTTTTCCTTAAACTTAGAGAAACTACACCAGTCTTTCCACTATTGCCATTCAGTAACTTTTAATTTTTCGACATGCTGTTATTTTTTAACTCCATATTTTTCTGTTTGCACTAACGGAAATGTGATTCAGTAATTCAAGGTTAACTTTAGAAGTCAAAAATACACCATAAATACTGTGGACAACAACCACCATGTACAACAACCAAAAATGGTTTATTTATGAAATTTTATTTTGCTGTTAAGTTAATATCACACAAAATTCTGGATTTTATATAACCACACAACTGATAGTTAACAATTTTACTGACTCACAAGTTTATTAATTTTAGGGTTAACTATTTTTAACCAAAATTTTTTTTTTAAAATTGAAAAGTAAATTGCACTAAAGAAGTACATGCCAAAGATAAGCGTGCATGACCGTTTCTTAAAGTGTAAAGATCATTGCTACAAAACTTCAGAAAAATTGTTTGGAAAACAACAATTTGTATAGTGAACAAACAAGTAAACATAAAATGAATTTTTCTTATATAAATAGTATAGAAAAGTCTGTTTTGATATTGCTTTCAGTAATTTTTTTTTAAATTTTGTATTTACTCATTTCAAAGCTGAAGTTGTTCACTTTGTTTAAAATCATAGTTTAATGTCTGAAAAATATAACTTCCTTAAAAATATAAAAAAATTTAAATTGAAAACGTTTACTTTTATGCTTGCCATGATACCATCACCCACATACAAAAGGTAGACTCTAAAATACAATTCATTTAACATACATTCACACATACATCCACCGGTACTTGTATACTAGAAACACATGAATTCTGTTCATTTCTACACTTTACGCATAAATGCATGCTCATGCATGCAGCAATACCAGACGAATGGAATTATGCAGTTATTTGAAAAACCAGGCAGCCAAGCAACCATCAAAGTGAATTTTTCAATAAAATTTTTAAATTAAAACTCAATATTGAGGATTATATTGCTGGGTTATTGTGGCATTGATACACAACCTGATAAACTAAATTAATTTTCAATTTATACAAAGGCCAGAATTAGCGTTACCGGCTATTTGGTCTGATTCTACTTTAGATAAAGTTCAGTAGAACAAGAAAGAAGAAGAATTGTTAAAAAGATTATCAAAATCGTGGTATATGTATTGATAAAGAGTAATGCGATCTATACACAATCAGTTTCAATGTAATTTTAGAACAAAAGTAGAGCAGCTTTTGGTGCTCTTGTCTAGTGTATGTGTCTGTACTAAATGATTGATCAATTAAGATTTTTGAATTCTTTATTCAATTTAAATAAAGGCTAGAGTTAACGTTGCGCGCTATTCGTTCTGATTTTGCTTTCTGTAAGAAATAAAAAGTGTATACTCGTGCAAGATGCTCAAGTTTGCAGTACATACGACTTGTGCCAATAATGAAAAATTAAGAAAAGAAAATGACTTGTTGTCTCAAGATAACTCAATAATTCTATTATTGTGGCTTTTATTTGGTGGAGCCATATATTCCGCAATTAAGGAGATGACCGTTTGCTTGAATCGAAATAACTGGAAAAAAAATTTTAGGTTTTTTAAACTAATAAAACATAAGCTTTTTTTCCAGAGTGATGAAGTAAGACATAAATTAACCGTAATAAAACATAAAGAGAAAAAATTTTAGCTGTTTCTTGTTTGATATGAAAGCACCATTTTTCCTTAAAAAGCCAGATGATCCATTAATATTTTCTCAAAACTGAAGTATGACTAAACTAACCTAATTTTTGTATTTAATTCCAAAAAATGTTCCACATAACTTTTATTGGTTTTAAATTATATTTACCTAACATTTCGGCAATTAATTCCTTAAACAGCCAACACTCAATAAGACTCATGATAAATTTATAAATTTATGTTTTTAGGTAACAAAAGCAAGAATATAGAAGGAAAATATTCTTACAGCTTGTGTGCATTTTCTGTGTATTAGTTTCTATAACGCCTGTTAAATTTCCGTCGAGATGACCAACGTCGTTTTGTAGCTGCCTTCACATAAGGTTTATTGGGCTCAGTATTAAAGTAGAAATTACCGTGAGCGATACGTTTTGAATGAATACCAAAACGACCACGAGGATTTTTCCGACATAGGCCGCTCTCAAAATTTGTATAGCTTTCACAATCGTAACCGATAAAAACGTGTTTAGGATCCATAGATTGTTTGAAAAATACAGCTGCTGTAGAATGGCTACATGCAATGGGATCTATAACAAAACAATAAAAAAATTAAAAAGAAAAATTAATTAAAACCAGACAAAGCAACACAGGATAGACACTTACTAGTGTTTTGTACATCCTGAAGATTTGAAAACGGGCGACAATTACTTTGTGGTACTTTGCCTCCATTTGGGTAGAAATCAGCATGGCCCGCTTTAACACCCGACCCCAAGGTACCAGCTGAAGTGTGTAGAATTTGCACAAATTGTGCATCAGTTTTATCCAGTCTGTATTCAGTTGCTACAACCGCAGGCATAGTAAATAGCGGTCCGGCTGGATCCAAACCAATAATTTGTTCGATTTCACCGTTAAGCACAGCACCAGCATAGCCTGCTGCATGAGCACCCAAACTATAACCAGCAATTGTAACATTTGCACGACTAAATTTTTTAGGGCTTAATTGTTCTAAGGCCTCAACTATACCGGCGACGGTAAGTCCCACATCAAAAATCGACATTGAAGCACTTTTATAATCATTTTGTGACAAACCTCCCCAATCAACCACACAAACATTATAATCCGGATCAAAGTGTGTCCAAGCTGGAATATTTTTTTAGAAAAATAATTTTATTTATTTATTTTTTAATTTTAGTTACTAACTTTTTAACAATTCCTGCACCCATCCTTTGCTGCCTTGATCATTCCAGCCATGCAAAAATAAAGCCAGTTTTTTGCCGGTATTTAATATACGAAATCCTCTCAAATTTCCCAGCTGTAAACTAAAGTGTGCATTTTCTCTGATGTTAATATTTGAACTGTAAGATTTTGTTTTTAATATTGATGATCAGGATAATGTTACTCAAAATTTTAATTTTTGCTTTAAATATTTCAGTTATACATTTATGCTTTAGTTTTTATTTTGATATGTTTACCAAGGTGATTACATTACGAAAATGTCAAAAGGCAATTAATTTTCTTTCAAATTATAAGGTTTATAAAACAAAACAAAAACACTTTTTTCTAATTTACCAAATCCCAATAATTTTCTTTCACAATTTGTATAAACAATAAAATGATTTTTTAAGATTTAAAAAAAATTAACAAATTTTAAAAACTAAAAATATAACACTGATTGCGATCAGATTTACAAATTCGCTAAACAAATGTTCAAATTAGGAAAACTATTTGTACTAATTTTTATTTTTAGGGTCTAGTTCTGTAAAGTCGAACTATAG
The DNA here is from genome assembly GCA_947397855.1 of Thelaira solivaga. Taxonomy (NCBI): domain Eukaryota; kingdom Metazoa; phylum Arthropoda; class Insecta; order Diptera; family Tachinidae; genus Thelaira; species Thelaira solivaga. The sequence goes on along the minus strand of OX377612.1, from coordinate 21,541,010 downwards.
TTTCTTTCGTGCGTTTGTACTGAAAACATAAATAAAATATAAACATTTATTTTTGTTTTGAATACCGAAGTACGTAACAAGCTTTCGTTCCCTTATACTAAAATAATTAGCTAATCTTACATGAATGGCTTTTATTTGAAGTCTATTTGCTACTGCTGCTCATTCTTTTATTTTCTCTTTATAAGCTTCTTTATTTGAGCTTAACTTTTACATGATTAAAAAAAAAAAAAAACTTTTTTGGGCAATAATTTCTTTTTGGTTTTAGGGCGAGTAGCATTTATAATTAATCAAAAATTAGCCTAAATTCACTGTTGAGTTTAATTTACATATTGAATGAAAAAAATGTTACTTTCTAATACAACAACATCGATACTAATAATTAATAAATTTACATTTTAACACAAATTTAATTAAGAACACTTTACTTTTAAACCAACTTACGTTGATCGACATTCGAACACAATATCATGATTGAGTTGAGCACGACTGAGACTTGTGTGTAGCATGGTCTCTTGCAAATATCGAAATGTACTCTTCAGCACATGCCATTTATAACCAAAAGCTAAATTAAATTTCAGTTTAATTATTACAATCAATAGAATTAATAGAAAACGTAAAAGAGGTAAATGCATTTTATTATTTATTGTTGATGATGAATTGTTTAAAAGTATTAAAAAGGTTTCAACCCACACAACACGATACACGTTTTATCTTAACCGACTCTTGTAAAGAATTAATTCTTTTTTTGAAAATTTGGCATCCACCACATGATCTCGATACAATAAATAAACAATCTTCTTTTAGCGATAGGTATTCCAATTTCAGCAACCACACATTCGTATGTATTTATTGGAGAGTGTATAATTTTGCTTTCTTTTTGTTCGTGTTACTAAGCATTGTATTCATCTTCATCTTCACCTTTATCTCATTTTGTGTTTGTTTGTTTGTTTTTTATTAGAATTTAATAACATTTATTTTCTCTCAACGGTTATCATATAAAACAATCAAATTCTCTTTTTTGTTGTACCTGCGTACATCAAATTTGTTAAAAAAATTTTTAAAGCACATGCACTCGACTATCATAATTTGTTTTCCGTGCTTTTAGTTAAGTAAAAAATTAGAGATCTTCACGCTGCTACTGTCTTACAATGACTGGCTCTTATGATGTTAAATTTTTTATAATTTGAATTTTTGGACATTAAAAAATATAGTTTTTGCAGAAAATATTAGAAGCGGGCAGATTAAGGGCATACTTTTTTCTTTATTAAAATTATTTTACTTTATAATTTGATTTATTTCTTGCATAATTATTGTCAACTGCACTAAGCTCTAATTAAAATATGTCACACTTTTGAAGGCCACATTTAAAAAATACTTTTGTTCTATAGTAGCTTAGTGGCTTACCACAAAAAGTATTTAAAATGTCAGATTGACCGACCATCTTATTCCTACATCCTACACGCAAAGAAAAAATATGATTTATGATTTCATCTAAACGTTTATATTTTTAAAGCAAACATATTACTAATACTTTTTAACAGCAAATGTTGCGGTCAGGCCTAAAAATATTTTTTTTTTTAATTTCTTATGCAATTTTTATAATTTTTTTATTTTTTTAAAATGCAGTGTATAATTTTTTCAAGATCATGCTTAAATCTTGTCTAAGGGTTAATAACGTAGTGTCTTTTAAGCATATTGTTATTTTTAATTTTATATTGAATAAAACTGCAATGTAATGCACTTGAATGCATATAAACATATTTTGTTGCTAGTGATTCTCTTGAGTTCAAATATGATAATAAAGTGTAGTATTTAAATATTTATCGTCAATAATATATAATAATTTCTATTTGGAATTTAAAAGTTTAACAAAATATTAATATTTATTTGTGCTTAATTCTAGAAATTGTCTTGGTTTTAAAATTTATTCTTTTACTCATGATATTCTCATGAGTTATTTATTCAGTACAATAAGTACTGAAGGGGATAGCATACCTATATGGACCATTTCATCCGACGCTACTCTGAATCCTCAGTAGGTTACTCCAATAATATTAAAATAAGTGAAAGTGATTTAACTAAAAGAAGTTCTGTTTTTTGTCAACTCATGCTCTGTAGCTAAACTGACTATAGTTTGAGCAATTGTAATGGCTAAAACCACACTTAATTACTGATCATGAATTGTGTTTTTTAATTATGATACGCATAATGAAAACTAAAAAGTCTACATTATATGAGCACTTGAAACTTTTTAAAACATTTCACAAATAATTCTTATTTATTCAGTAGTTTTTACAATATAAGTACCAAGAAATGTCCACTAAAGACCCTAGTGACTACCATATGAAAATATCATGAGAAAAATATTGAATTAAAAAAAAAATAATTGTCACCATAACTGGTTAATGTTTTCTTTCTTTTTTTTAATTGTTTCAAGTTTCAAATTCATAAATCAGTAATAAAATGTTCTCAGTAAAACTTAAGTCGAATAAAAGCCACTTTCGTTCAATTGTATAGCAAACAAAAAAAATATAGGATAATTTTTTTTAACAATACAAATAACCGAAAGAAGCCAACCAACATTTTTTAAAAGAAACTGTTGAATATTTCATCTTAGAGAATACAAATTTAGAATATTTTAGCGAAGACAATAAACGGTAAAATTGTAGAGAACGCTAAATTTAGCGCTGCCAGGTGCTAGAAAAAAATAAGCTATATTTCCCTAAAAAAGGCTAGAAAAGGCTAAATAATGCCGAAAAAGCTAGAAAAAAGTTAAAAAGCTACAACTTAAAACTTAAAATTTTCATAATTCTTTATTACATTAAGAATATTAATTATAATTTTTATAAAAAAATCTTAAAAATAAAAGAAAATAAGGTCGTTTTCACATGGCTTTTAATACTTATAAGCGAATTCCTTTATTTTTCAACTTTAATGTTAAAAAATAATATTTAAAATTCTTTTTACTAATAATTTTTTTTTTTTTTGATTTTTAATGCGATTTCTATTCTAATATTTCGCTTGCTTTATCGTACTCAAAAGCGAGCAACCTCAGCAATACTAAACGACAGTAGTAGATAACGATATACTAAATGGACAATTAATTAATCACTTAAAAATAAGGTACATTTTTATTTTACAAGCCAAATACTTTTTTTTTACTTATGAAATTACCGTCGTTCGACCAATTTATCAATTTACGTATCAAAGTTTTATCAAAGATATTACTTTAGCTAATTTGGTTGCAGTCTCAGTTTATTTATTTATGATTTGTTTTCATTTTTGCAAAATAGGCTATTTTGAGAAGCAAAAAAGGCTAAAAAAAGCTAGAGGCCAAATCATAAATTTTGAGGTTAAATGCCTAAAAAAAGCTAAATCTAGAATTAAAATGCCTAAAATGTTAACGCTAGTCACAGAATTGAATTTATAGTTAATAACTGTTAGCATTTAATTAAGGTCTTACACTATAATACTGAGTAAGACCTTTTTTCTTTTTCGCATTTTTTTTTGCGGATAGTGCGAGAACAATTTTTTATAATTTTTTCAAAAAAAGCAAAAGGAAATTTTTGGCTTTAGTTCGAAATTTTTTTTTTGCGGATAGTGTGAAAAATTTTTTTTATTTTTTTTAGTTTTTGTCACTGCATGTTCTCTTCTTGACTTTTTATAAAAACCATAATTATTATTTTTTTGTGAGTGATTTAGCTTTTTCTAGCCTTTTTTAAAGGCAAATTTACCTTATTTTTTCCTAGCTCCTGGCAACGCTGATTTTAGTGTAATTAAAATTTAGCTTATAAAATATGTCTAAAGGTCCATATGTTTTGTATAAATATTTCCAAACAGTTTTTAATGTAATGCAACATCCAAGTTGATGACTCAATAAATATTTTACAATTTATTATTACAACACGTTTTGATTAAATCAAACCGTGATGGGGAATTGCTTTCATAAAACTTTCATATATACGAATGTTCATGTATTTTGTTTTTTTTTTTAACTCTTAATACTATAACCCTGCATTCAATATCTTTTAAATTATTAAACTGCTTAATCAGCATTATTTAAATTTGTTTCAATAACATTTACTTGATAATGAATAGGCTTATCAATTTAAATGATACACATAGAAAATTGTAAGTCATTTGGAAATAATACGATACGCAAACAAGAAAGCAAAATATATAGAATATCTATAAAAGAAAACATACTTTCCTTGAGCTTGTTTTAAAGTCAACTAACTATACTTTAGCATTTACCTATGCACGTTATTTATTACACGCCTTCTAAAATTTTTTCCCAAAGGGATACTTTTATTTTATCTTATTATTTTTTTTTTTATTCTTTTTTTATTATATGACAATTCTAGTTTCTCTTGGTACAGAGTTTTAAACAGATTAAAAGTTAGTTTTTTTTTTAGTAATCCATAGTGTGAACGTATCATTATAGACTGAAAAACGTATTAAAATGAAACTTAACGCTCGACAAAAAATAAACTTGTTACTTAATGTATTTGGAGACTTACCAGCTAATTTGAAGTAATTAAAAAACACATGATATTGACACACTTACCTGCAAAATAAAAAAAAAATTATTAGTTTATCAAATTAATATTTTGATTAGAGATGTTTAAAAAAAAAAGACCGATTATAAAAAGAAAATGAAAATTTGATGAAAATACACTAAAAAGAGTCAGACTTATATGAGTTAACGGCGACTAGATATTTTAATACGATGATGTGGATCTGGATCACTATCTTCAAAAGAAATTTTGTGACCTATAGAGTTCATATAAATCAGTTCTTTTTTTTAACAAAAACATCTACTAATCAGGTAGAAGCGAAAATTTTTCTTAATCGTTTTCGTACACAAAATTTTTTTCTTCAAACTTTGATGTGCGTCTACTTTTATAAAAATATTTTGGAACAGATTAATATGATTTCATGAAGTGTGGCCTATAAACCAATCACATTTCCAAGCAGCTGACATTTATGAATACAATCTTTTAATTGTATAAATTCTTGAAGTAAATTCATGCAATTGACATTGATGATGATTATAGGGAGTAAATAGAATTCAAAATGTGTAAAAATATTCCAGCAATGAAAAACTGGCATTTGTTGACAGCAGAAAAAAAATCATTTTGAAGCATATGTACTCGTACTTATAGATGGTAGTGTCTTTGTTTCTTTTTCTGTGTCTGTATTGAATAAAAATCCTTACCCAGTAAACATAAAAATAAGAAGTCTAGCTAAGCATAATGACATTTTGAAATGATAAAATAATCGATTAAGTTAAATAATTTTACAAAAACTAACAAAGATTTTTTGTACATCGAGATGACAAAAAGTGTTCTTAACTTGAAATGTTCTCGGATTCAAGTTCTAGATTTTGCACTTTTATACAAATGAATCATAAAAAATTATAAATAATTTTATAAAACACAAGACTAAAGCTCATTAATCATTATTTATATATAAAAATAAAAGTCTAAATAAATAATTATATAAATTTAAATAACAAATAATTTTTATTAAAATTGACTATTTGAACTTAAAGTTGAAGCAATTTTGAGGCATAAATATGTACTACGGTGTTGAATTTTGCACAGAAAAGAAATCTGAAAAAAATACATGCAATATAAATATTAATTAAATTTTCAATGAAACTATCAAAATATTCAATTAATATGACAACTTTTTTCATTCAATTAAATATTTTATTTAAAAAAATTAAAACTGTAATTAATTTTGTCATTTTTAAATTATTTTCATTTCAAAAATCCCACAATAATATTTTATAATAAAAAGTGATTGAAAGCCATTCAAGCTGTACTTGTTCAGGGGGTCTCTCAAAACAAAATTATTTAAGACTTGAAGTTAAAATTGTTTTTAAAATAAAGGTCCTTAAGAAAAGGGTTGTTTTATAAACTTACATTTTTTGTTTGCTGAGATATTGAGATACTGAATGTGTGGGGACATATTTAGTCAAACAAGCAAAGCTTCGTTTGGTTTTACCCAGCTGTTCATGTCTTTGACGCATCATTTATAATAGGATCATGTCTTATTAAATATTTGCCTTTAATGATGCCAGTGCGAAGTAATTCTTAATGAATTTTAAGTAAAAAAAGCAATTTAAACGTGTCAATCATGGGTTAAATCGGCTTAAACGATTTTTCCACTTTAGTATTGTCTGTACACTATGGAGTACATGGGCGTTACTAACAAAATTCCTTGTAAATATTTTCTATAAATGGCTCTTCTTTCACTAACTATTAATGTGATCAACTGGGTATAATTGTATTTCTATCTATTTGACTGAATTTGAACGAACATATAAATTGTAAAATCAATTGAGCGGTAAAGTAGTTGAACATTTTCAATGCTGATGATGACAATGGTAAAAACAAAAAGAAAACCTACAAAAAGTACAACTTATAAAAACGAAAACATGTTTTTTAAACTTAAAAGACAATAAAAGTAGGTACACAACAAAAACTTAAAGAGCTGATTTATAAAAAAATATTAAATTTGTAAAATAATTTCTAAAAATTTTAAAATTAAAATAGAGAAGATTAATTTTTCAAATATGTATTTGAATAAATTTTTTTCATTTTGTGTGGACTTAATAAAGAGCTTTTTTTGTTTTATTAACAAAATATTAATTCATGTTTCTTAGGTACATGTTTATATTGTCAGCTAAAATTTACATGTCCTAAAACATTTAATCCTTTGAAAAATACTAACTTTCAAAAACGTTTAATTTAAATTAACTTATTTCCTTTTTGGCACATTTTGTAAAACGTGATAAATACAAACGTGTGGAGAGCACCCCAATTATTTGCACACACACGCATGTTTGAAAGTATAATTTAAGCCTGAACTACATAAATGTTTGTTATAAACAAACAAATACTGGTGAGTAAATGTTTTAAAATGTACAAAACGTGCACTAAAAATTATGACTAAAATCCGCTCCCGCACACTTATATACACACTAACAGGGAATAGTTAGATACAATGAAAAATATGTTCACTATTTTGCATAAAAATGCACGAAGCTTGATGATGCTAAAGCTTATCAAAAAAAAAAAAAAAAAATTAAAAAAACATGTTGTGTTAAAAGCAAAGTTGTCCTTAAAACAACAAAAAAAGCTTAAGAGCCTAATAAGAGCCCTTATAGGCGGCCTTAATTGAAAATTCCTTTACAATTAAAAAGACGATTGTTAAATAAAAAAATATTATTTAACAGCCTGATTCAGAGAAACTTAATATAGGTTTGCAAGCCGTTATTAAGTTAAAATCGCTTAATTTATAATCTTAATAATCCTATTTTAAACCTTTATTAAATCCACAAACTTTAAAGTAGGTATGGCCCTACTTTAAAGCTATATTAAGCTGTGACAACTAATTGTTTGTTTTTGTTTTTTTATTACATTGTGTTAAAACAAAATAAATATTAATATAACTTTTTTATTTATTTGATAATTTTTCGACCTTTTTATTTTCTATGATTTTTAATTAAAATATTTTTAAATATAAGCTCTAGGTCTCTCTAGAACTCTCTCTAGACCTAGAGCCTATATTTAAAAAAAAAAAATTTAATTAGAAATAACTTTTTTATTTTACTGAAAAAAGAGTATTAATTAATTTAAAAAATGGAATCACATCTTTTTCTTTTAATATTTTCCATTTTTATTACAATATTTTTGGTAAAACTAACACAAATTCACAAATTTTAAATTTAAGTTTTCAGAGACGTGTATAAAATCAAAACAAATAAAAAAGTAATGGATAATCATTTCTCTTTTTATTCGTTGTGAAGAGGTTACATAAATTACCTATATAATTTTGTTACTTTTTTAATTTTTTTAAACATGTCGTAATATACACTGTTCTTTAAATTAAATAAACTTTTTGTGGGTTAATAAGAAAAAAATGTACGACTGAATTATATATTTGCGAATACCGAATAATTTAGCAATCTTTTATGCACAACAATAATACACAAAATGGCAAATCAAAACAATAGTATTGCCAGAATCGAATTTTAAAATTTGCTAAAGGGCATATTAGTTAATAAACCTTCCTTGAATATAAAAATGTTAATATAGGATTATTAGCTTAAAGCCTTTATTAACTAAAGTAGATATCATATAGAAACTAATTTTTTTCTCTGAATAAGGCTGTAAATCTTTACCAATGTTTTTGAAGTTTTCTAAAAGTAGAAGGTGCCTTATACTGATAAGTTTGGTTAAGGTCGCCTTTGAATCTTACGGCGGTTGTAGGAAAACTAAAAAGGACTCAGAAAAGGGAAGAATTTAAAATGTGTCCTATGTACCCTTCTTTGTGTTAGTCAAATATTCATATTTTTACACAGTAAAAAGTTTTAGTTTATTTTTAACACTTAGTGATATTCATTCTAAAAAATAATGGTGTAAAATTTTTAGTTAATTGTGAAAACTATAATTTCACAAATAAATAGACAAGAAAATATTTTTAATCAAATGTCAAATACTAGATGTTTTTGTTCGGTCTCGCCCGACCTGGCCTTTTATTATGTGAGTAGGTATCCCTAGAAAGCATATGTGTGAATTTTTGTAGAAATCCGTTTACAAATGGAATTTTAATTCCACTTTATAAAGTGTCTCATGTTTTTGGTAGCATTATTATTGCAGGCGCCCACCAAATTCAGGCTTAAATTATATAAAAAAACGTTAGTGTAAAAATATATGGCGACCTTTCTTGGAGTATGGAGACTATGTATATGTACCATCAGACAAATCCGTTGGGAAATAAAAAATTTGTATAGCGAACAAGCAAAGAGAAAATGAATTTTATTTATATAGTAAAGTTTTAAAATGTAAAAAGTGGTTATTGTGACATAAAAATAACAGTCTGAGATATGGTATCGCGAAGATTTTTCTAGATATTGATATGTTCTTTAATATTGTAGAGCGATAGTTTCCGCAGCTCATGCAACGAAAAACGTTTTAGGGCACTTTTTTACACTTTGAGTTACATTACTTAAGTTTAAGTAAGCTTTTCTAGTAATAAATATATATAGCCTATGTTTACAGGGTGAATGTAGCTTTCCAATGGTGAAAGAATTTTTGAAATCGACACAGTAGTTTTTGAGTTTATTCATTACAAATATACACACACACAAAAAAAGAAATTGTTCTTCTTTATAATATTAATCAACAGCCTAAAATATAAGTTTTAAGCTTCTAGTCTGAAAATACAATACTTTCATACAACCTTTCATCCCCCTTTTCTACCCTTTACAACAATTAAAATGTAGACTATGTCCTTTCTTAGACTTTAACCTATCTGTGTACTAAATTTCATTTAAATCGGTTCTGGCTTGAAAGCAAGACAGACAGACAGAGTTACTTTCGTATTTATAATATTAGTATGGATTGATTAAAATAATTTTCTTTCATCACCTATCTTTTTGTTGATCTCATCCTTGTGTGGAAAACCACAAAAAATTTTCTTTTTTACATTTGGAAAAAGAAATTAAGCAATTCTCTCGAAATTTCTTGAATTTGTTCGCTTCATTTTTTAATTATATAAAATACATTTAAAAATTAAAAAAAGATTTTTCTGAAGATATATTTCAAAAAGTACCCTCATGTGTGGTTTTCCGCACATGCGAAATATTTCGTCCTTTTATGAGCTATAATCGCATCGCGACCTTTAAGAGCTATTGTCATCAAATATTTCTTTCTCGATACTCCTACTGATTAGGATGACCATACTGCATCTTTTGAACTTTGGAAAATATACAGATAGTGCTCTATGGTTCTCTCTCTTGACAAAGATGACATGAATCATCTTGTACCCTACAAATTTAATTTATGTATCATTTTAGTCTAAAATATTCTGTAAATAAATACTTCAGTAGAGTTTAAAACCAGAACAATTCACATAACAATTTCAAGCTATAAGCAATTTTTACAGTACAGTCATGGAGTAGGGGCTAAAAAAGGCCTTTTTATTTTTACCGCTACGAGTTGCATACGTATGTGTGTATTTATTGTTCATGCATTTGTATGGAGCATTTCCAGTTTTAACATATTTAATGATCGCTTTAATACTTGACACAAGAATTATTATTTACAACTATTTACAAGGGTTTTAATAACCATATGAACACGTCCATATGCATAAAAGTAAGCGAAATACATTCGTTATGTGAATTTAAATGATATTGTGAGGGTTCCAAAATGAAAAAAAAAATATTTTAAATTTTGTCGTTAGTAAACAAAATGCTTTATAACCACATTAAAATTTTACATAATTAAACACACGCACACTCATACACAGCTACACAGGCAAATAAAAATATGTAATGTTTATGAAAAATTGTGTGCTACAATGTTGTTTTTGTTAGTTAGTTACTGGCAATTATAAAAGTCTACTCTGCATGCATTCATTGTTTATACACACAAAAATATACAAAGGACGAGCCTTGCGTGATTTAAAACAAAACTCTTAATACTTGTGCATATTTGGCAGGTTTTGTTTTTGTTTTCAAAATACTCCTGTGCCTTAAACTATGTAGATGTTATTAAAATTTTAATTGACTTCGTTTGGGGGCTGTTTACAAACTTTTAATTATCGAGAATTTATTTTGCTTTAAAAGAAGGTCTAACAATAAATAAAAAAATATTGTCAGCTTTTTCGAAGTTTAAGGCAAAAGTAAGCCAGCCTCTGAGTATGTAGGAGTATCTGTTTATATTGATTTAAAAAAATCGAAACCATTTTGATGTTAATTTCATTATTCACATTGCAAGACTTTAGCATTTAGCTTGTAGTGAAATTGAGTGCGAATGGGCCGCGTAATTCATATTTTATTTGCAGTGTAGTAAACACGTTTTTAATTTGTTCTACTTCTTACAAAATTTTAATACTCGTTGAACGCTGTGGAACAATTTTAAACGATTTTGAAATACGCTTCGATAGCAGATTTTTGTAGCTCGATCTCTAAAGTTTAAAAGTCTTTTTTTTAATCTTTTTGTAAGCCTGATCTTAATGGAAAGAAAACAGTTACAATTTTGAAAATGTTTGATTTTCTTAACATTAAACTGTTTTTATACTATCTAATTTAACATAGAACTTGAACCTTAATACTGTAGTAATTTTTATTTAATTAAAATTTTAAATTTGTATACATAAACATTACATATTTAGCTTAAAATAAATTCTTCAAGCTTATAAATAATCTTTCTTTAATAACTAGAAATGTTGAAAAACTTATAGAAATAAATTATACAAAAGAAATTAAGTATACGACCACATTTACAAATTAATAAAGATTATATTTGCCATTTGATGGCATTTACAAAATTATTATAATTGAATTATGGAAATTTCAACAATTTCTTACACATGTTCATGAGGCCCATATTAATGCAAGCACTCACGCAAAATACACTTAACGACATTTAGGCATAAGTTTATTTAATTAACCGAAACAACAAAACATTTTATGTTAAGTTCTACTACAACATTCATTCTTACAATAAAAACCATTAAGATAAATTTCTTTATAAAAATAAAAAGAAAACAGTTTTATAAATATTCCTTAAAGTCCTCAAATGAATACTTTTGTAAAGAATTTTTCATACCATTGTAAACAAAAACAAAATTAAATACGAGTGTTTGATATTAACCCTACAAATACCGTGAATAATATTTTATGGAACCGGTAATTGAAAGGTTCTTAGTTGTATGTTTCAGTCGAAAAATCGTTTGGGAAGTAATTGCAGATTTAGTAAGCTTATGATTCACACAGTTCATACACTCTTAAGAAAGTAAACTTTTAATGAAAGCCTGCTATGGCTCATTTATTCTAACTTAAACTAGTGTGGCTATTTTATTCACAATAATATATTTTTATATTAATTAATTATTAATTTTTAAAAACAAAATCTCAATATATGCACATCAAGATGCTTCAGTATCAAATTTAAAAAGACTTTCTTTTTTTATTATTTAATATAAAGACACAATATTTTTAGCCTTTCAAAGTTACGAAAATTTTTTAACAAATTAGTCCAAACTTATTGACAGGGTTAATTGAGTAAAATTGTAAGAAAATTACTACAAAAAGTTTTTATGAATACGACTGCAAACACACTGTGTGTGTGTATCTAATAGAGCACACAATTGTTCTCTTCATTTAGATCACACAAAAAGAAATAATTATTCCTTTGTATGAGCTATTAACAATATAATATTTAAAGAAGAGTTTTAAACATCCTTTTCTTTTTTTAATAATGTTATTGCAGTTGTTGTTGTTGTACATGTATATTATTTGTATTTTATTCATTAACACATGTTTTTATATAATATACTCGTACAACCAATTAAATTTAATTTTGCTTGTAACACATTACGAGGGGAAAGAGAAAAAAAAACTTTATTTTAATTTTAAAATACTCGTGGCAGAGAATGGTATATTCATATCATTATTAAAACAATATGATTAAATAGACTCATAAGAAAACCAACGCCACCACTAAAAGTTTTACTTATTGAAACCACAATGATACAATTTACTCGTAAATATCTTATGAACAAACGGAAAAAATTCAACAGGAGCTGAAGAAGGAGGAAATTTTGAAAAAAGATTTTAATGATTTTTTGTGGGCTTTTGTTTTTAATTTATAGTTATTAAAAATTAACAAAAAATAAAAACTTAACAGACTTTTTAGTTGTTATTGTTGAGTAATTATTTTGAAAATTTTCTTTAACAACTTACACTGATTCCTAATTATACATGCCTACAAATAGTTTTTATTGATTCTTTTTGTATGCCAAGAGTTTAGGTTTTGTTAAGTTGAATTGGCCTTTTTATAATTAGAATTAGAAGCACGGGTTATATGGTTACTGGGGTCAGAATAGACCTAGTGTAACACCACTCTAGTCTAGTATTCATTAAGCATTCAAAAATAGATAATGATGCCTTAAGCACTGAAATAAGATAAAAAAATTGTATCTTAGTATTAAGCAAAATAATATTAATCTTATTAAGCTCAGTAGACTTTGAATGAAATCATGCTTTAGTTTTTATTCCTCATAATCATTTTTAATTCAAAAAAGACATTTACAATTTTTTTTACAGAAAAATGTAGATCTAATTTCTCAGAAATGAAATTGCCATAAAATAAATATACCACCACATTCCTCTTTGGTACAAAATTGTGCAGTTATATATTCAAGCTACAAAAGTAAGACGTCCGTACAACTCTGTACAAAAACACATTTCATGAAGAGCACTTTTTTACTTGTATAGCAAACGGACCACGTTCTAAAACTCAAAAGAGTTTTTCCTTGAACCCGTTTTTCGTACGTGCCGAACTTTACCTAATATTTTAACGAAATATTGCGTTCATTTTGGTTAGAATAAAACTATTTATTGGATTAGCATTCATGCCCCTATTCTCATCAACTTTTTTGATAAACGATTACGATATTTTTAAATATACCCAACAGCAGAAATCTCATAATTTGGGAAAGCATTTAACATGTTATATCGCGTTGATGCAATAAAAGCTCTAATTGATTACCAAAAAAGTGACATAAAAATTTTTAAAAAGTATTTTAAATATTTTTTCATTTCAATATTAAAATAAAATACTTGCAAATTGTTGTTGAAAATCTGAAATATTTATTTATTTACAAAATTGACTAAAATTAAAATGATAAGCCAATTTATAAAAAAGAGAGCCACAGTTGCAAAGGTTTTCAGCAACTTAAATAATATATTATTATGAAAGATCAATAATGCCCACTCACAGTTAAAAACATTATCCTGGCTATGACGACACAAGAAGACATCTGAAAATTCGTATTCCGCTATATAAAGAAAATATTGCAGAAGAAAAAGAGAGATCCCGACACGAAAAACGGCACCACGGAAGCAATATTTGAATATATTAAAATGATAGAGCCTGACGAGGCATGATAATAGTTAAAGGCAAGGAAGCGAAGGTGAGGGCCATGCCAAAGTAATGCGAAGACTAATCCGTTCCCCCCCAGAAGACGGGTTATGTTTTTAGTTAGTAGGCTTTTTTGTGGAGTCCAACATAATCTATTGACGATCCGTTTAAGTATATGTAATATCATTTTCACCTTCCCACCCAAAAAAAAATCAATAATCAGATTGAAAAAACTATATAAAATTATAAATATTGTTAATTTTTAGAAATGATATTATGATATTAAGGTTTCTCTTAAAAGGGTTCTAAATGTAATTAAATTATTTTTTTTTTCTATTGTGGACAGTGGCAATATTTTTATTAAAATAAATAATAAAACTTTTTTTTCAATACTTCTTTAGCAACAAAAGAAGCAATATTTCAGGAAAATAGTTTTATTACTTTTTGAACAAAGAAAGTTGTTAAAAGTCTTAGTTGCATTTTACAATATACAATTTTTATTGCAGCAATTCTTAGTTCATAATACCACTTTTATGGCTTTTTAATCATTCTGTCCCGAGTATTTTAGAGTAAGTGCTTTTGTTGTTTTAGAGATTTCTTTGGTGTTTTTTTTTACACGTCTATTTGTGTATAATTTTCCATAAGAAAAAGAGGTGGAAAAAAGCAGAATAAGTTTTGAATTTATAACTGTTCTGTCTAAGCCACTTTTGGCAGAATATTCTATGAAAAAGATACCTGAAGATAATCACCCCTATTCCAGATGTCGCAATCAGTAGATAACGACGTTGTTTATTGTCGACGGCTTTAAATTAATATTCCAGTTGTCACAATCGTTTGATTTTTTATACAAAAATGTGACTGAGATATTGTATTGAAACGACTATGATTTTGTCGTCACCATTGTAGATAACGACTAAAAAGTGTTAAAAAAATAATAAAAAAGAAAAAATTTTTAAAATTTTAAAAAATGAAAGGAAAAATATAAAGCAATTAGAAAAAGTCTTTAAATTTAATTTCAAAACAAATTAAAAATAAATTGCTATAAAATAAATTATGATTAAAAATTCCCTGGAAGTTTTTTCTCATTTTTTCTTGTTTGTCAGAGAATTCTTTGTGGTTTAGAGAATTGTTTTTCCCAAAAACTGCAATTTTCTCTGAAAAAAAATTCTGGGGAATATTCATAATTGACCTAAGAGTCTTACCCAGAATTTTTTAAATAATTAGTCATTTTACACATTGAGTTCATAAAATCCTTGGTCTTAAAATCTTATATCTGTATAGCTGCCAGTTTAATTTTTTTTTTTTTTCTATAAATACTTTTCATTTCTCCTGATAAGTTTTCTATCTACTACTAGATTATCTTTTTTTCCTTATCACTTGAATTTACATTCAATTTACTTATAAAAAAATTTTATCACAAAAATTCAAAGCAAAATAAACCAGCTGAATGAAATACTAAAAATGTGTTTTTGTTTAATTAATAAAAAGAGATAATTTGTCGCCGTCCCAGTAAGACTGTTATAGAATACCAAATTAGTGTAGAAGTAATGACGACGACGATGAAGAGCGAAGTTGAAATAAAAACGACGACAAAGTATACGGCCATAACTGAAATAGGGGTGAATATATTTAAAATATGCATGTGGATGGGCAATTTTGTAACTGACTATTTTAATTCCAGCTTAAAATAAATAATAAAATAAAGGCTTGGGCATAAACAAATTTTAGATTTGTGCCTTTTCAATTTTTGGTTTGGTTTCGATGCTTTTTGAAATTCAAAATTTGACACCGTCCTAAACTTGATCATGTTCTTCCTCCTTTGCTTTCAAGTGGTCTCTCTAAATTGTCAAAAAAAGAAAAAAAAAATTTTAAAAGTCGTAGCAGCAAAAATTTCTTCTTAAACGAAAATTTGACAAAATTCCTTATGTAGACCGGGACTTACCATAAGGAATAAATTAACATTTCTAATACAATTATTATTATTTTTATTATTCAACACCTTACAAAGAAATAATAAAGTTCATATAATGAACTATTTCATAATATTTTTATGGCTTACATAAAACAACAATAACAGTCATATTTCGTTAAGAATGTTGTACCCCAAATATACATATTAAAACTACCTTTAGAAACTAGCGCAGCTAGAAACAAGTAAAGACACAATATTTTTTATGAAAATATTAAAAAAACAATAAAATAAAATATAAAAGCCCAAAAGGAAAAAAAGTTATCTGAAAACACTATTAAAAATATGCATGATACAACAGCTAAGAGACCAATACTTTGCTAACTCGTACTATGGCTACTAAAAGCATCTTTAAATGTTAAAACAAACTATTATTGGTGTTTGGTTTTCCCTTTATTTTTTACAATAGAAACACAATATACAAAATAAAAAATTTTTTTTGTTTATATGTTAAGGGTATGGAAACTAACTTTAATGTGAACGAGTTTCATAAAAAAAAAGTTCCAATTCAACTGTAAATAAAAAAGGTGTCGGTCAATGTTCTTTTTTTTTTTTTTTTTTTTTTTTTTTTTTTGAAAAATTGTGTTATTGCATGCTTTCATATTTACTCACTGAATAAGAAGAAGAAATATAGACAAACATGTGTTGGAATGTAGATATGTAAAACATTTATACACATACTTAAATACACGTTTCTATGTGTTCGTTTATCCTGCTAGTGTTATTAAAGTTAATTGTAACTGACTGCACTTTTATGCTGACTGCTATTTGTTTACCTGCACGTGCGTTTAGATGTATTTGTATATTAAAGAAATCTAATATTTTGCACAATGGATTCTGACTAGAAAAAAATTATTTGTTTTTATATCAAAATAATTATGGAAATAAACTAGTTGAACCAACAAACGTTGTTCTGTTAAAAACTATTTCATTCTAATTTAATTTTTACTAAACCAGGAAAATAAGAAACACAAAACGTTTGTGATAAATCGGTATTACAGTTGTCAATATTGGTAAATATTGGTGAGTGTCTACACCGAATTGGTATTTTTTAAGAACGTTAGCTTTCAATATTTGGTAAAAACAAATTATAAAACTTTTATTACAATTTTTTTATTTTATTTAAAATGTTTTTCTAACTTATTGTTGGTGAATACCAAATTATGATTAAATTGCTGTTGGCAACAATACAAAGTGATGTTGCTTCTATACGATGTTGTCAATCTCATGTGAAACTAGTTCGAGTAATAATTCTAAAGATCAGTTACTTTTACAATATTTTTTCTCAGTCCATTTTGAACCAACCCAAATTAGCTTTTTGGTTTGCTTATGTAAGAACGTGTCACGTATAATTGTCCATGCAAAACTAAGAAGAATTTGAATGAAACTGAAGCTTCTATAAGAGTTATTGGAATATCCTGCGGGACATTTTCACCTCGCCATTCAATTTAATGACCAATCACGTACACAGTCATGATGGTTTCAAATTCTGAAGTAAAATAACCGGAGATCCGACTTTAAGATGTGGTCATGAATCCAGTTATTTGAAAAACTCTGTTGGAAAAACTCGTTGGTATAGCAAACTGTATGTATTGATTTGTATGACATCATGAAAATCTTTCATATTTTATAACTAAACCGTTAAATTATTCGCTTCAAAGAATTATGTCAAATCACTGTACTGTGTTAGAAGAAATATTTCAACAAGCTTTACTTTTTATTCTCTTCTAAGTCTTTCGGCCATAGTGCATATACTAGCTCATACAAGCAAACATCAGTGCGTGCAAATGGCACGTTAAAATTTTTTTGAACAATTTATGTTTCACAGGGGAGCACTTGATCAATGTTTGTTTAGATGTCGCTTCTCTTTTCAGTGTTTAGTGTTTTCAACCAAGTCCTCTGTAATAGCAGGAGTGAAACATTCTCTCACAAAATAATTATTTCCAACAACAATCGTATTATTGCTTCACATTGTTGGTTGCATTTACCTTAGTTTTTCAAACGTTCAGTTTGAATAAGGAATCATTTGTAGGAGTGTTTAGTTTATGGTTTTCCTTTTTTTACATTAATTTTGGCTTGTTTTGTTTTCCATTGTTCATATATGCTAAAGATTAAAATAGTCTACGTTATGATACTATTGTGGTTGGGTATTTTGAAAAAATAGTTTTTCTTTTATAATTTCTAAAAGTTAACTTTTTTTACCATTTAGTTTTTACTTCCAATAATAGTAACGATTAAACAAAACTTTTTGTTTCTTTTTTCATCGTCTTTTAAAGAGTTCCACTATGGGTCTTTTACTCGTTTATTTACTTTTGTTGTTGTTTTTTTTTTTTAAATTTGTATTTACACTGAAGGCTTTAACACTAGACTCTTATTCAGCCAACTCCAAAAGTGATTAGAAAAACTATGAGTATTTCATATTTTTAAGAATTATTAAAGAGAGTCAGTATTTAAAGTTTTTTTGTTGCCTTGCATGTAAAAACTATTTGCATATAACACGAAAAAGGTAAGAGTTGTCCGTGCTGGAAATTTAGCTGATTTTGTGCTTAAAAAAATTGACCACTGCAGTGATTAATTTTTTGAATTTAATGCTTAAACATTTATTTGGTCATCCTTCACTTAGTCAAAAATTGATTTTAAAACAAGAAGAAATTTTATCTTTCTATTCTAAAAAAAAAAGAAAATACACGACCAACAAGCACACGGACTGTGCCTGCACTTCAACGTACACTACCGCAGCTGCTGGGTATCTGAGACCAAGGAAAGAGTTCTTCACTTTCTCTGCGACTACGCGACAAAAATTATTGCACGAACATATTATGGACGGGTAAAGGGATAGGGTCTAGATTACATCATTATCCCAATGTCTTCGCAATAGGTGGCTAAAAACGGAATCTGGCTATTTTAATTACAAAAAAAAAAAAATTTTATACCAAATTTAGCTAAAACTTTAAATAAAAAGTGGTTTTTAATATATACCAGATGTACCGGAAAGTCATTACCGGTTTTTCGAACAGATGTCGCTAGGCTTAAGTATGCAATGTTATATTTTGACACATATGCATTTTACTCTACTGACATCAAGCTTCATGTCATATATTTTGCGAAAGTTACGCCATCATAGATTTATACCTCTTTGAAAATGTCAAGTTTTATGCCTGAAAACGTGCATTTACGGCACGCATTACTTTTCTTATTTAATCAAAAGAAAAAAACCGCTAAAAGTTATGGTTTTCTGGTAAAAACTTACCGTGGGCATGCTCCAACCTTAAAACCATGTGAGGTGTGGTTTCGAAAATTCAAAAGTGGTGATTTTGACCCCAAGGCCAAATCGTTTCAGTCGCAAGACAATGCTCTGTGTTTGGTGGGACTAGAGGGGCGTGGTATATTACGAACTGTTGAAACCTAGTGAAACAGTTAACAGTGATCGCTACCGACAAAAAATTATCAATTTCAACCAAGCATTGATCGAAAAACGTCCAGAATGGGCCCGAAGACACGGTAAAGTGATTTTACTACACGATAATGCGCCATCTCATAAAGCAAAGTCAGTCAAGTAAGTGTTGAAAGTACTTGGATATATTTTCGCACCCGCCGTACTCTCCAGACCTTGCCTCGTCCGACTATCAACCTTTCGCATCGATGGGACACGCGCTTGCAGGGCAGCACTTCGCCAATTTCGAAGAACTTAGAAAATGACTCGATGAATGGTTTTTCTCAAAGGACAAACAGTTATTTTGGGATGGCACCCATAAATTTCAAAAAATATGGGCAAGATGTATATAATCAAGAGGTCAATACTTTGAATATATAAATTATCCTTTTTCTTGGAAATTACGTAGTTTTTTTTTCGAAAAAACCGGTAATGACTTTCCGGTACATCTGGTACCACATAGGAAGAAAATTGTACGTTCGTAGGACATACTTTTACATACTATAGTTTTCGGTAAAAAAAATTTGTATAGCAAATATTTATTTAGTTAACCCTCTGCAATTGACGTCGTAGTCTGTCAGACCCAGCAAATTTCATAAATTTCATAGTTACCATCTCCACGCTCTCAATACCTTCTCTATTATCTCTCTTACAAGGCAATCGTGCGGTACGCATGTATGCAATTACGCGGTAAAGTGTCTGTGATACATCAGAATGTTGTAAAATTATCATAGTGTCTTTCAGACTTAACGACAGTAAAACTGTATATTTTTACAGCCGGCAAGATCAGATAAAATGACTTCTTTCAAAAGAGCTTTAGCAGGAAATTTTAAAAGCAATAAGCAAAAAATAATTGATTTTGAAGAGGAAATTGAAAACAAAAAAAATTCAAGATTTCCCCGACGATGATGGTATAAAAGATCCAAATTTTAAGCCATTAATCGCATTCTTAGAAAAAAATTTGCCTTGTTGTTGTTTTAAGCAACTAAATGAAAAACGTCTTTTATTTAAGAATTTATTCAAGTGTTAGGCTGAAAACTATTTACTGTAATAAGTATATGTAGAATCATAATAATAAATGTTTCTCCGTTTAATTAGTTTATTAATTCATTTATTATTAAATTATAATATAAAGTATATTATTATTTAATCTGCATCCGGTTCCTGCTTTCGGTTTGGTGGCTTACACCGAACTCCTCCGAACTTCTATTATATTTTACGTATATTATCTTTTCTTTTTACTCGTTGCTTTCGTATTTCTGTCTCTTATTATTATCGTGTGGTTATTGTAGTCTGTCTTTAAATAGATGGTGCTATTAAAGTTAATAAATTAGTCCAAGGAGGCGCCAGCAAGGAACTAAACATAGGAAATTAACTTAAAAAATAGGGCGGCGAAACAACACGTCAGATATATTGTTAAAATTTAGTGTACATCAGTTGAAGATAATTAATAATAGGTTGGCGAAAACATTCATGTCTTTCCGTTCTAGGAAGAAAACTCTGCCTGACTCTGACAAGAATTCGCATTATTATAATATTCATGATCGCCTAGAGTATTGAAACTATTGGTAAATAAGAGGATCATTCACAATGATGTTTGCAGATAATGTACCTAAGACGAAGAGGACATATATTGTGTCACTGTAATGGTCCAAATTAGACTTGTTTTTGTTACGAGTACTTAGGGAATCACTACCTACAACCGTTTGACATGGCCTACAAATTACTCAAAGAAGTTTTTGAATTAAGGAGTATTTGTAACATAAAAGTAGTGTTACAATATGTCTATTCTGGCCGCAGTGACAAAGTGACTTATTCTCGCTTCTAATTTTAATTTTATTTGGTTGACTTAATAAATCTACCTAATCCTTATTTCTATTAATTAGCAAATTGGCGACGCAGTCTGTTTTCTTTCTTCTTCTAATAAAAATATGTAAAATATAACAACAAAAGAATAAAAGATTTTAAATGTTGATATTTTCAAAATACAATAATAATCAGAATTACATCATTGACACCAAAATGAAGGATTTCATCATCTCATCTCCAAGCAATCAGCATAGTATTGACAACAATCTTTCAGAACTTAAAATTAATTAACTAATGACTGACTGAAGGAAAATATACACAAGTCGGCTTAAAGGTGACACAATAATAAACCCCTGACACAGTAATATAAAAATAAAAAGAAAAATATTAAGAAAATTACATTTGGCGCAGAGAAAAAAGTTGATATTGTCGAGTTCTTATCGTGAAACATTAATCTTAAAATATACAAAAGAAAATTAAAGCAAAAAAAATACAGTAAAACAAAATAAACCAAAATGTAGGCGAAGTCCAGAGTAAATCAAGGCAAAATAAAAGTGTTTGTAATGCAGAGCTGAAGGCAATTGACAAATAAGACAAAACTGTATAACAGGCATTAAGGACGACACTAATGGACAGAAGATATGCCAGCGTAGGAGTGCGTATGGGTGGTCTGGCTTCAATAACAAGTAGTGTGAACTTGTAAGGAATATGAGTAAAAAAAAATATAAAATGAAATACACACACATGCAAACACAAATACCTATTAAATAATAAAAATTATTAAGAATAAATACACATAGAAATATTAACAAAAACACACCCTTTAAATCATCAAAACTTATCCAACCTGCACGTATGACTGCAAGAAAGTGTCTATGAAAGTTTTTTATTAGTAGCAAAATGTTACACACAACAGAGAGTTATATAAAAAAGGGTGTTGCTTATGTCCAATATCTTTTAATATTTTCTATGTAAAATATTTTTGTTTCCTGCTGTTGCTGCTTTTGTTGCTCCAAGTGCTTCAACTTGCGTAACCCGTAAAGTAGATATAAAAGTGTAGGGCGTTCACAATATTATGATCGGCATGCAAGCCAACATAAATAAATACACAAACACACAGACAACATTTAGCAAAAATTATTAGAAAGAAATTCAAACAATGAATGTTATTTTGCAACAACAAGGCTTAAATTGAAGGGGAGATAACTTTTTGAAGGGTAAAAAAATAAATAAACGCATAGTCACAAATGGCAGTACTTATGGTATGTTTTTTATATTTTATATTTATTAACAGCATTTCTTTATGTAGTCACGCCTGACTGAAAGATGTATTGCCTGGTGAAGCATTTTCCAAAGAAAAACAGGCATAAGAAGGAAAAACCTTTACAAGTTTTATTCATAACTAGTTGTTTTTTGCCCGATCTTGCCCGCTCTTTTACTCTATGAGTAAAAAATTAGCAATTTAAAATAATAAAGTGGATATTTAAAGTACATGATGACAAAACAGATACCCGACTACTCTTGCTCTGTTCTTTCTGTTCAGTATGACAGAAAACATCGGAACATATTCTGTGCGAGTGCCCAGTGGTAGCAACATGCTGAATGAGCTGCTTAGTCAGCGTGTCATTGGTTCCAGAGGATCTAGCTATGATTAATTCTACAAAATTAAAAAGATACGTGAAGAGTCTCTGATTGTAGTTGGGAAATGGTATTAAAAGTCACGGTGTCGTCATGATGATAATAATAATTATTTCACACTAATTTCTAATTTAAAGAACAAAGTTCATATTATGTATTTTTTTTTTTAATTAACTGCATCCAAATAAATAAAAAACAGAATTTTAATAAATTTACTGCCAGGCTCCCTATTTCAAGCGAAAGAACACTAGTCACTTATTTTCGACTGATAACAGAGCTGACTAACTTTTGACTTGTCGTTCGCTTGGCTTTACCTTGGTTACGGCAAGCCTTATTAGTATACTCGTATAATAATATTGTTACAACAACAATTTCATAAATTAAACGCCAGTTTCAAAATAACCCGCTGTAAATTATGATGTACACTACTTAAACTCTCAAGGAAAGAGACCAGAAAGAAATATATAAAACACACACACACACCCATTTATAAAATAGAAATGGTAAATAAAAAAGCTTAAAATTTTATTTTGTAATTAAAAATTAAATTTTATGTTGATTGTTAAAAAAAATTTTATTTTAGAAGATAGAAAAAATTGGTTTTATATAATTTTAGTGATTCCTGGGCGTTTTGTGTAAATTTTATAAGAAAATATGTGAGTGATTTTGGCATTGCATTAGTACAAAGAGAAAAAATATTTTTTTAGGGGGCCGCAAATCGTATGAAAGGCTGGCTTTTAATTTAATTAACCAAGGCGTTTTTCTGGTATTAAATGATTCATGATGACTTTTCAAATCTTACTGAACAGAAATCTCAACATAGTATGACATTCTCAATTATCGATATCGATAGTTCTTTTTCAGCTAAAAAAATTTCCGATAAAAAATGTTGTTCTAGTGAATTTTCCACTTCTTGTGCTACTGAGCAAATTAACTAGCCTCTGCTTTTTACGTTTTGACAATATTCATGAAATACTAGTTTTCTAAGTGATTAGGATTAGATTTTGTAGATTTTTTTTTATTATTTAGGATCGTATGTTCAGGAAATTTTTGTGGACATATCTAGTTATATATTTTTTGATTAATCGATGAAATTATTTAATAAAAATACTATCGAAAGGTAATTAAAAGTTTTATTACAAAAAATAATGTAGTAGCATTTTTAATAGAAATCGGGAATTATTTTCCTTACAAACAATTTTTACAATAAGTCTTTACTAAATTCTGAAACATATTCTCCCTGAATTGTGAAAGCAAATGCTTACAGGGATATTAACTGAAACATATTGAGAAAAATGTAAATATTTCAAAACAAAGAAATTTATTTTATTAATTATACACGGTAGCGACAAATCTACAACAAACAATAAAATGCTAAAACAACAGGCGTCTCTTCTCTCCTATGTGTCAAACATATGTATATACTACTAAAAGAGAAAATATCAGTGTAATCCACTCATACTCTTTCTATGTATGTATGGGTACAAAACATCGGCTCGCAAACAAATATTGACGTTTACTAAAGATAGCAGGAGATGTATACTGTTCTACTGTTAATTCTGCCATGTTGTTACCTGTGAACAATGTATTCTTTCAACAATATCTGCTGGAGTTAACTGGGTGTACTTTTTTTTAAAAGAAATTCTTATAAATATAGCAGTTCTACATTAAAACACATGCAGAAAATCATACTGTTTACATTTTTTAATAATTAAATAATGGCCCCTGAAAGCACAATGGAATTCATAATTTTTGGTTTAAAATTATCATATACCAAATATGTTTGCTATTGAATTAAAAGTCATATATGTAGATACACAGTTTTAACAACGACGAACTTTTCATTTTAGACCCATGAAAGTTACAAAAAATTTTCAACGCGAAATAGTATATACTCCAGACTCATATATGAATATAGTTTATAGATGGGTAAGAGCTTTTTTTATTACGAAAAGCTATATAAATTCATTAAATGTCGTTTATCTTGTTTCAGATTGACCGTTCTGTACGTACAGAATTAGAAAAGGGTACAAACAATTTAAGAGTGACTTATAGTGAATGGTTTGGCACAGCAAATAATCCGGCATTATTTACAATAAACGGTTACTGTTATGATAGAATTCAGCTAGTTATTAGGGAAGATATAATTCATTATTTATTCTATAGTATACCTTTTCACGGTCGACACATTTCAGGAGCAGGGAAAGCAAACACAATCAAATATTGTAGTTGCTGTTTTGAAGAACATTATTTGGAATTCATTAAAGCCATTAGGTATTTAATAATAAGAGAGAATAGTGCGGATCCAATATTATAATAAATAAATGCTGTGTCTAGAAAACCATTTCTTTTTTTTTTAATAGTTCTAACAAAACGAATTGGTAACTTCTGTCATGGAAGCGTTACATAAGATATCTATAGAGCGGTAGAAAGCTTTTCCAAGATATTAAAAGCATTTTATTGAGTAGTTGTTGTATCTACAAGCCTATCACTTTTGTGAATGCCAAGCTTATGCTGTTAAACTCTGTAGATAAAAGTTTGGATTAATAAGTTACGTGTAAGGCCAGAATTAATGATGTATGCTTTACAACTCATAAACTAACTTGTAAGTAAAATATTTTTTTTGTTTCGTCTTTTAATATATTGTACCATCAAATCAAAATATTTCCATAATTCTGTTATCTACTACCGATCGCTATTAACGTAAACCACCGCAAGTAAGTAAGAAGGATATATCCAACTTTGTAATTCCGTTTGTAATTTCTACACCGCAAATGGAATACTCTAAATAGTGACGAATAGCGGAGCCAAATAAGCGATGTCCCTCTGTTCTACTGTCTGTCCGTGTAATCGTTGAAATCAACTTTCAGAAGTCCCTAGATGACATACAAAAACGTATAGCATACCAATCCGTCAGTTGTTTCTGTAAAACTATTTCTATTGAAATTCAGCCAGATCGGTTTATATGTAGCAAAGCTATGAGTCAAAAACCGCAACTACCAATATTTTTTTAAATTTTTTGAGTGGTTTTTTTGCGTGTTTTGTCTAAACTACAAGATGGACAAAAAAACATGGTACGCCGTTTTATCACAAATAACAGTTCTAATGTCTGTGCAAAAAATCAAAAAGATCGGTCCAAAAATGCAACCGAAATTGTGGATTTTTATTAATTATGCCTTTTAGCGTTCTTTATCTAAACTGCAAAAAAAAAAAAAAATTATTAAGTTTTTACCAGATATAGTATTCGTAATGTTTGTACGAAAAACGAAAATAATCAGTCAGCACATAACAAAGAATTATCAAAAATACAACCTTTATTTTACATTTTCATTAATTTTTGTTTTACTTTGTTTTCTTAAGGAAATTTTTAAACTGTTATGAGCGTAATGCTTTGTACATATTATACAATAACATTAAGAATACAGACATCTTAAAGAAAGAGAATTTTTGAGATTTTGTCCATAATTAAATGTTGGGCTTAAAAATTTTTTGCAAAAGTATATTAAATTATATATAATTTGAGTTCCTATTTAATACCTTTCTTAAAATGTTTTTTTTTATTAATTTAAAAATTGCAGACATTTCATTGCTTTTAAAAATGAGGTTCTCAGAAGTGATTGTTTCTTAGAACTTGTTAATTTTAGTTACTTGAACTGAAATTAATTATTTATTTCAGGATTAGTAAAAAATTGGCATTCCAAGAAAATTATTTTTATTAATGTTTGTCATTTCTTTTTTTATAATTTTGTAGTTGTAAGTTTATATGACAGAAAAAAAAGCAAAACCAAAAAGAAATTTAGCAGTTCCCAGTACAAAAAACGACAAAAAATTGTTTTGACTTTATATATACATTAATATGCTTTGATGAGTACCTGCCGTAACAGATGTTTTTACAGGTTTCTTAAGCTATGGTCATATGAAACAAATATTTGTTGAAATAAGCATAACCCCTCTGCCATCTACATATACGTTTATATAGTTTGAAGAAATATTCGCTTAAAATAATTTAATTTTTTATTAAACCACAATATACTTGCATTATTATATTATTTTAATTAATAATTTAATGTAGTAGTTATGGTTATTTCGACAAATAATTGCATAATGGAATCGTAGCTATAGACTTTCATGACAAATTTCCTAAAATAATATTATGTATGAAATCAGATTGGATTCTTTTTTTGTGAATGAGATCAAAATAATAATGAAAAAGTGTCTCAGTAAGAGTCTACTTTACACGTATTTTTTTTTTTTTTTTTTTTTTTGAGAGCTGTGATTTTTTGTATGATTGTAAAGAAGGTATTTTCCAATTAAGTATTTAATAAAATATCCGATCCAGGTAATTCGTTCAATGGAAAATGGAGTTAAATGTAGACAATTCCAATTTCTTGAAAAAGTCATCTTATAAAATGAAACGCATTTTCATCTGAATTATTTCGTGAATGCACAAAATTGTCGAATTTGGGCCTCAGAAAATCCTCAATGTGTGTTGCAAATTTTGATCAGACCAGGGCTTATTTTATGAAAAATTAAAATTTGCATTTCAATTCATATACCTGGGCTAATATGGAAAAATGCATTAAAAAAAACTTGCCATGCTGTAGCAAATCACTCTATAACTTTATTATTTTGGTTCAGGAGTGATATAACGATATATCGCACAATTAGCAAGATTCTAATGAAAGTATTATTTGATAGAAGAGAAGCAATTTTACAAAAAAACTTTTTTGATCTTTTAAAGTTTTAGCCCTCCCTAAAGACATAATAAAATATAAGCGAGAAAAAGAAAAAAATAGGTTAATTAAAATGTTTTGAAAAAGCCAAAACCAAAAAATCATTGCAACTAATGCTGTCGATAATAAACTGTGCAGTAAAAATATTTTATCAATGTTCTTGAAGTTTTTTGCTTGTTTGGCAATACCTAACCTAAAGTGGCGTAGCCAACGTGCATATCCAGAAACAAAAACTAAAAAAACTCTTTCTTAATATTGCAAACATGTATGGTCAACAAAATCGTATATCCACTACACCTTTTAATATCCGTTTTAAGTATGAAACTGTTCACTCATTGCAAAATACAAACAGAATTTTACTGAAGCTAATAAAGGAAATAATAATGACAAGATAGAGTGTACATTAACACTTTAAGAAATGTAATATTTTGAAATTTTTGTTTTAAAATTTCTAAATAAATTTATTTCAGCCCTTTATTAAGGCCACATGTGAACTTTAAAAACACTGATAACACGTCTAAGTTTTTGTTTTTCATCCCTTCTACCATAATCAGCGGGCAGAATCTTTTTATTTTGAAAAAAATAAAAAAATTAAGTTTTGTTGTATCGTGTAATCACAGTAATATAGAACAGTGAAACCTCAATAGTCAATTTTCTATAGAGACGTACAGTCTATGAACTGATACTATATAAGTGATCAAAGGAGGCATTTTTCTTTGTTGCTTGGTTTACATATCAGCAATGAACATCAAATCGTTGTACATTAAATTTTATTGAAATATCAAATCAGCCATTATAGCATTTTAATATAATCCAATTTTGACTTCATGTAGCAAACTCTTGTGTGACAAAGGCTAGAACTAAATATAACAAAAGTATCTCTGTTTCTGTTATTGAAGTAATTTATTTTTATATTAATACTCATTTTCAGGGCTTTGACTTTACGACAGACAGAAGTATACTAGGCTACCTCAACAATAAAAAATTACCAGCATTTGTCATTGCTTTTGGTATCCCTGTTGTAAAAAATTGTTTACATATGTTGAAACTGAAAACGTGTGTTAGACCAGGACCATACACGGCAAGTTTAGTTGAGCAAATCTTTCTCAATTTTCTTTAAAAATTGTCGTTTTATTCACACACAAATTTTTTGGTTCGGCAATTTTTATTCAGGCATTCTTATTCAGTCATTCATTCAGTCTTCAAGCTACATGTATTCTTTTTTTTTACATTTTTATAACAGATACAAAGAGAAAACAAGAGGGCATTGCGGAGTACGAGCAAGTTTGTATCCCCTTCCATTTTTCTTTCCTCCCTCTCCTACAAAATCAAGTATATCCCAATTAATATTGCTGTGTGTGCTCTTAGTGTGTCTTAGAGCGAAACGCAATTTTTTTCATCTATTTAACATATGTTTTTTATTTTTTTTAAAGAATTGTAAACAAAAATACACTCAGCTGGCATCTCAATATAATTTTGTAGTTCCACCATAGACACACATTTTCAGAAATCGTAATGAAACAAACCAATATTTTTAAGTACCATATTGCACACCTAAGTATCTGGTGGTATGAATACATGCTTGGTTACCTCTGACGCAAATGTTTTTGAAATAGAAATTTTTTTTTAGAAAACAGAAATAAAAAAAAATTTTAAGTTTTTTGCCACAACAGCATTCTACCATAAATTGATAAATTTTTTAAAAATTTTCCTAGATTCACAAAAATTAAATTAAGGCTTCTGAAAGTGTTAAGAAAATTTCAAGTATCATTCAGTAAATGAAACTGCTGCCATTTAAATGCCACGTATAAAACTTAGCAAATAGTGTAGGACAACAACAGTTGTGCTGAATAAATATTTTATGCTCGTACGTATGGCTAAAGTTATGGTCATATTAAAAAAATATTTGTCGAACTAAACATAACCACTATGTAAGCTTAATATATAAAATTCGACTGTACGTAAGTTTGACAGCTGGACTGCTCTAATTGAATTTCTGTATATGCCTTTGGGTTACGCTGTTTTTATCGGGTATTGCATGGTTGTTTACTCTATGAGTACGATTTCTTAGTGTTAAAAGATCGAATGTATAAAAATTTTATATTTTCATCAAAACCTAACTTAAATTTTTATAAAAATTAAAATAGACTACGCCCGCTAACATGCCCACCTTAAAATGTTTTCTCAAAGCGGAGAGCTTGTAGAGCAATTTGGCTAATTTTTTTATTATATGGTCAACATAACCTGACCTATATTTGAATGAAAAGAAAAATTTAACACACCCATTACTACGACCATTTTCAAAATTTTTCTCAAATCGAGAACGGCTAGAACAATTTGGCTAATTTTTTATTATATGGTCGGCATAATCCAACTTATATTTTTCTTCTCTTTTTAATTATTTTTCAATATAAATAAAAGTTGAAGGCAAAACCACGTTTGGTGGATCAGCTAATACGTTTATATATTTTGAAAAAATATGCCCTTAAATTAATTACTTTTTTATTAAAATAAACATAAATACTTGCAACTCATTTTAGATTATAAAAATATTTGCCAAAAAGTAGTGGTAACGCTTATTTCGACAAATGTTTGTGTAATGTGACCATGGCTTAAGAAAAAAGTCACTTAAGAAACAACAAAACTGAGTTACTAAAACTTAAATTACAATAAGAACAAACAACAATATGAAAATGAAAGATAAAATGAAACAAAAAAGAAAAAATCAAAATGAAAAAGAAAATAACGAAGAAAATATTGGAGAAAAAAATTATTGACTGACAGACAACTATAGTATACAATTTCCTTGATTTGACTTTTGTAGCAGACATCTAAACATGACTTATGACCGTTACGTGATGCAACATAAAAATACTATTACACTCATTGTATTCTTGCGCTGTATATTTGACTCTAAAAAACAACAACATTAATAAAATAAATACAAATAAGGAAAGGAACACGAACTTATAGTCAATTTTTTTTTTTTTTTTGCTTCAAACAACTAACGTTTTACGTGCTGTATTTATTGTTAAGTGTTCCAGCAATATAGTTACTAAAAAGTCAAAACATGACGTATGAGTACCTCACGTTATGGGTTTTTGTTTTTATAAATGTATGTCATTGACATACCCTACTGTTTATACTCCTTGCACCACGAAATTTATAAATTATATGCGAGGAGAGTTCAGCTATAATGAACTGTTTAGGTTTGGGAATTGGGATAGTTTTTGCTTTTTATTAATTGATAAGTTTACTATACAAATTTATGTTAAACTAGATAATTTTTGTTGTCGACGTGAGCCGTTATAATTCTTTTTTTAGAGAAATCCATTTGCAATTAGCATTTTAATCGTTAAAAAAATCCATCCAAATATATACAGCCAGTTATTACTTTATTAGCAGAGGCGCCAACTAAAGTGGTATTTAAAATATTTCAAAGCATACTTTAAGGCTCAAATTAAGTACGAGCACACATCTTACTGAACAGTGGTAAGTGAAATTAATTGAAAAGTCAGCTGGTGCAAAACTCTATGGCGCAAAACTCCTGGAGTATATATATTATATGTGTGAAATTTTAGACAAATCCGTGAAAAAAAATTGTTTGCGTAACAAACAGAAAATAAAGTTTACGCATATTTGCACGGGGTGCTGAATATATTAAAGAAAGTGAAAAGCACCACGGTCTGAAATTGAATATTTTATTGGGAGGTGTAAAATCCTTTTATTTTATTTTTTTTTCTCTGGTCCTTTAATTGGGGTTTGCAAAAAAGCTCAGAAGAAAAAAAATATTAATACAAAGAAAAATATTAATTTCGTTCGTAATGCAAAACAAGGGTATTTTGTACGTATTCTCATTGTCATTGATTAATGAAGTAAAAAGTTCTGTGATCTGCTAGATCTCTTGTGAGCCTTTTCTCATGGGTCTTGTAATCAATTTGGTCATAATTTTAATAAATTTTTCTGACGACAGAAACTGAGGTCGTCTCCAATCAAAAATTCAGCTGTGATACTTGAGTTTTTAGTTGAAGCAATAGAAATGCTATAACACAGCACAATATGTTATAGAGAGAACTAAATTTTTGCCTGGATTATTGAATTTTTATTATCACAACTTAAAAATTAAATTATAACAACCGAATTTATTGACTCTGACGTACATTTTTTTGGTGAAAATATTTTTAAATTTTTAATTATTTCTGTTTAAATATTCTAGTAACAAACACACAACATCATAAAGAATATTCATTTTTTTATTTATGAATTGCCGACATAAAAAACTATGCATCAATGTCTGTTAACCAATCGCTTATTTATTTATATATTTCTTTGATTGTTTGTGTTATATTCAGAAGATTTTATTTTCATTAAAAAGTTTTATGGCTCTTTTTTTGTTATTAGTTTCACGTTATATTTAGTAATGGCATCTAACAACTGTAGCACATTTAGGAAAAGAAAGGGATTGAATAACAAATGAAAGTTTTCGTTTTTTTTACACATCGATAGGTGCAAATTACAAAACAAAAGCCTTCATTGTTGTTTAAACTTTTTATGCATATAAACAACAGAGGTCAAAACATTTGAAGCTAAAATCACATAGGCTTATACATATCTAGTGACCTGTTTTGCAGTTCATTTCATTTCAAAAGAATTAATTTTTGAAACAAATCATATTTTTTAATTTAACAAATAATTAAAGTAATTAAAGTTTTTTTTCAGAAATTGTTTAGTAAGGGTTTTCTAAAAATAAATTAAAATTAAAAAAAAACGTTTCTCAGAAAGAACTTATACCCAATTCTCAATTTTTTATACATGCGAGCATGGCACGTACAATTTGTAGCTCATGTACATTACGAAGGCACACATTGTTATGGACTTATGAACCTAACTCCCCATTTACACAAGCAATTCTCTAAAATTTTCTTTTAAAATTTTTTTTTTGCTCCCGACCATTCAGCAGTAAAAAATTGCGTAGTGTAAATTGGGACTAATAAAACTACTAGTCTAATTGCTGTCTAATTTTTTCTACTGCTTCTAACAAGCATATTCGTAAGGCATTATTTATTTAAAAGCTTTTATTATTATTTTTTTTTTTTTTAGAAAAAGTGGTTCACTAAGAATGTAATTTTAGTCACCGCGTTTTTATACATCACTGCTTGTTTGTATGTAAGTATAAGGTGTGGAATTACCTTGCCGAAGTGTAATTCACAAAATAAAAGTTTTATTTCAGTTTGGTTTTTTTTTATTTCTTTCACTATTGCTTTGTTTTTATTTGAAAGTTTTTTATTTCTGTTGGAGTTAAATAAAGCCGCCGACTCCTATTTAATTGCCAACATTTCATTCTACTACCAAAGCGAAAGAAGCAAAACAAAAAATCCCTGAAATTTTATTTTTACTTAGCTTTAGATAAAACAAAAAAAAAACGAAAAGAAAAATACTTAATAACTAAAGTGATGTTGCGTGCAATGAAATTCAATATTTGAACTGTTATGGTTGAAAGTGGTATAAGTCCACTTTTTTTATAAAAGAAATTGCCGATAACTCATTATTTTTTGTTTTTACTTCACTTATATTCATTTAGTCATTGGAATTTTTTATAAATTTCTTTAAATTCTAGATTTAAAATTAAATTTTTAGCAAAAGAATAATTAAAAAATTTTTTTTTTCCAACAAAACGCTTAAGAATTTATTTTACATTCTTATACATATATCGTTCATAGCCATACTGATTTTAAACAGAATTTCAGCAGGAATATTTGAACCCTCTAACTCTTTAACATTTTCGTCCTTTTTGTCTATTTTTAATTAGGAGTGGCAAAAAGTCTAATTAATTGAAAAATTAAAAGCAGCGTTGCCATTTTAGTTTTTTTAAGTCAGACGATTTCCCTTCCAATCACTCTCTAAATCTAAGTCTAATAGAGGTGCAAGGTTCTTTGCAGAATAATTTTTTAAATGGCCTTTTTGGAAAAATTAAAACAAATCAGATAAACAAACTGAGGCTGAAGACAATGAGTTTTTTCTGTGAACTTTGCAAGCTTACTTTGAATAAAATTTATATTTTACCTGCCTAATATTGAATTGAGTGCTACGACTTTAAATCTTTTTAGAAAATTTTTTACATATGCTTTGGTAGGTAAAATATTAACTTAATTAGCGAAAAATTCTTGGCAAAACTTTGATTAGTAAATTGATAAATTGGTCAGAATAAATTCGGAAGAAGTGAAGAAAAGTATTTGCCTACTTACCTTGTATATAAATGTACTTTATTATTTGAAAGATTTATTTTTCAAAACAAATATTTCTAAATGGATACAAAACTATCATTAATTGATCAATTTAATATTTAGTTGTCTAGTACTATCGGTTGGTATTGCTGAGGTTGTTTGATTTTTAGTACGATAAAGCAACTTAAATATCAGAATAGAAATCGCATTGAAATAAATTAAAAAGTAATTTAAAGCCATGTGGAAAACGAAATTATTTTCTTTAGTTTTTCTTATTTTATGTTCTCTTCTTAGTTTTTTATAAAAATCAAACCATTTTAACGTATTTTTTTTTTACTTTTTTTAATGTTTTTTTTGGGTGATTTAGCATTTTCTTTATTTTTCTAGCTCCTGACAACGCAGATTAGAAGGTTCAAATATTCTAAAAAAATATTTTTAAAACTGTTTTACATAAGTTTACAGAACATTTCTTGTACTTAAAATGAGAGATTCGTATGATTAACTGTGACGATTAAAACTGAAAACTTGTAAAGAAAGGGCAGATGTAAACTTTCAAAATGCCGAATCAGTGTTTAGATTTTTTTTTTCTTATGTTGCATTTTGTAAATCATATAATTGTTAGGTTTTTCTTGGTTTTTTTAATTTATTCATTTAATACATTTAATTACAATACTTTAAATTAGATTCTAAAACTTACAACAAAAACTTAGACAAAATTCCCTGATGATCAGATATAGTCTATCCGTAGAAAGAAACATTAATGGGTAATCCAATACAACAAAATATATTTGAAGCTAAATTTTGTTAAAAATATTTAACGAAAGAAATCAAACCCTTTAGAATTTCTCAATTTGGTGTGTAATTTTTGTATCATTATGTGGACATATATGACCACATGCGTAACATACCCCAAGCAATCATAAGTACTTAGATTGCACTTAATTTATTTTGAATTGATTATACTTTCATACAAACGCATGTGGTTATAAAAGCACACAAATACATTATTACGAGCATGTATGTACATAATTCAAATAAAAATGCAATTAAATTCGATAGTTTGATTTCTTTTTTATTCATTTTTAATTGCATAATTTTTCATTTCTCTTTTATTCACGATTTTACACTCTTTCTTTTGGTTTTGCAAATTTTGGCAGTGGTGGGAATGTAAAATCCTAGAAAAATTGACTTTGTTCGGTTTTTATAGCACTTGCGCTTGTGCTATAAAAACCGAACAAAGTAAATTTTTCGCCTAGAAATTTTCTATGAAAAGTAGTCAAAATATTGAGTGTTTTTTATAAAAAATTTTATAAAAACAGCACATTAATATTTCCCGAGTTTTTGAGTTTTATTTCTTAATGCGTTTTAAAATTTCAGTTAAACTAAAATTCAATTCAAACTAAAAGAATGCTATTTTCTTAGCAGTAATTAATAAGATAGAAATTCAAAAAGCAGTTGGCTGAGAAAGGAATATTAAATATTTATAAAACGGGCGGGCCAAAAGTCCCGCTATTATTTTCATTGCTTATATATTTACTCAAAGAAAAGATAAGTAAGTTTGGTTATAATATTTTTCGTTATAATTGGAAAATTATATCAGCTAAATGGTGACTGCGATTTGCTATGAAACATTTTTGTCTTTCAGATGTTGAATCATTTGGGGCTTATTCACATAAACTTTTGATTCTAAAAAGGCCATAAGAAAAAAAGTGTTGATATTAAATCCAGAGATCTGGCTGGCCACTTCGCGAAATTAGTCTTCGTGGCAGAACGTTGTTCAATAACTGAATTGTTGAACGAGCTGTGTGTGCTGTGGTCCCATTTTGTTAAAACCAGTCTTTGCTCTTTCATTTCAGGCACAAGAAAATTTCAAAATTCGCTTTAAACTGCGTGCAGAAATGTGTAACTGGGAAATGTGTAACTCCGAATTGATGTTTCTGGAGACTTTGCAACACTATCGCTCACCAAAGCCACATTTTCAGCATTATGAGACGTCCGTTGTCTTCCAATACGAGGCCCGTCTGATGTCGTATCAAACTGTCAAAAATTCGCATGTAAACGATAAATTGTGGTTTTGTGAGTCATTGGACAATTAGGATATTTTTCTGACGAAATTTCCGCTGAGTGGCAATAATTTAACCATTACTTTCAATATAAAGGGTGTCCGAACAAGAACTCAAGATTTAAATTTGGCGCCATTCGAAGTGTCATTGTTTGACATTTGAACAATTGTTATTGTTTGCTAGTAGAAGGTACAAGGTTAGTAAAAAATTACCATGGACAGCGAAAGGAGTTCGTTAATTGGGTATTGGAGAGACAACATGAAAATGCTGATGTTGCCGGTAAAATCATCTTCAGTGACGAGGCCCATTTCCATCTTGATGGAGAATTGTCGCATTTGGTGTTAGAAAAATCCTTGAGTGATTCTCGAGAAGCAAATGCATCCTTAACTTGTCACTGGTGTGGTTTTTCGGTTGGAGGAATCAATGGACCTTTTTTTATGAAAATGAGGCAGGTCAAGCGCAAACAGTCAATGGTGTTCGGTATCGTGAAATGATAACAAGTTTTTTCTTGCCTAGAATTGAAGAAATGAATGTGGAGGGCTTGTGGTTTCAACAAGACGGCGCCACATGTCATACAACCAGAGAAACAATTCAATTACTGCATCAGTCATTTATTTAAAATTTAAATCTTGCGTTCTTGTTGGGACACCCTTTATAACTCGCAATAAATGTTTTCTTTCCAGCTCTGAAGTACATACTATGAATATTGTATGTAAAAAATTAATTTCACTAACTGAAATACACATGTTTTATTGGTATTGTGTACACGTTATTACATATGTGAGTGCATTTGCTCACTCGTAAGCATGTGTAAGAATGTACGTTGTTGATTTTTATTTATTTATTTTATTTAAAACAAAATAAGCTCGATAATAAGGATTGCCGTATTGTTATATAAATGTAGACTTATTTATTTTTAAATATACCCAGCGGTTTTTGAAGTAAGTTTTGGGATACGACTAAGTTGCATAAGCATTCAGTCGTAACTAACTTGTTTGCTGAATATAAAGTTTCTTTGTGCTGGGACCAAATTAAGGCATTCGATATCGATTTTAGTTTTTTTATAGGAAAAAATTATAAGATCGCAATATCGAAGCTTTTTAAAAATATTTTTCTTGAAAATTTATAGCCGAAAATCTGTTTTTTTTGTGACGAACAGTTTAAAGTAGCCACGAATGATAATATTCGACATAGAGAGTTTAGATCTTAACATATAAAATGTAATTCAAAAGCAAAAATTTCTTTAACCTTTAAACAAAGAAATAGAAGTAGAAAGCTAACAGAGAAACAATATGAATGTTAAGGGAATAAACTTATTTGGCAGCATTAGTCGAGGGAATTTCACGCATAATTTCATTGTCACATTCTCAAATATAGTAAATTGGGAACAGAACAGATACAAACCTGGTGCCGAGTAACATGTATGGTACACAGATGGCTCAAAATCGGTTGAGTGTTAAAGCAGGGGTATTTGATGATTAAATCAAAAGAAACTTATTAGTCGGTATGGGTGAAGAGATCTCAGGTGTTCAAGCCTAAGTACATGTCATAGAGCTCTGCCTAAGAGTGGAACTAGAAAGAAACACAAATAACAGTCACATCTATATTCTCTTGGAGAGTAGAGCGGCATTATTTTCACTCAGTGCCTTTGAGATAAGATCAAAACTGGTTATACTAATACCTAATACTTCTAAAAAGACTAGTATCTAATAAAAGACCCTTCATACGGGTGCCAGGTCATAGTGAACTAGCAAAAAAAGAATTTAGCTAAAAGATTCATTGGTGCAGAAGCATTCTGCGCACAGCCTTGAAAGAGAAATACAACATTACTGGATGGAAACAAAAGATATCAGGGTAGCGAAAAAATTCATGCTATTCCGATCTCGGAACAGAACTAATCAATTATTCGAATTTTTACGGGATTTATGACTGGATTTGCAGAATATTGAAAAACTTTTAAAATATGAGGATCAGTCAAAATGACCTCTGCAGGTTGTATAACGAAGATATTGTATCACTGTAATGGTCTAATTTGGACACATTTTCATTACTTAGGCCTTATCTAGAACTGTCTGCAGCGGCAGATAAATAAATCCTTGGTTCGCTTGAATTCTTAATGAGTTCTAGACTCAGGGAGTATTTGTAACATGAGAGTATTATCACAATAGTGTCTATTATGGCTGCTCCTGGTTCTAATTCTATAAGAAAACTTTCGATGTGTTAAACAAAAAATTAAAATTTTTTTTATTGTTAAAGAGAATGGGCAATAATCAAAGACAAAAAAAAATTGACTTTTATTAACAGCTGACTTTTGTTCATAAGAATTATATGAATTTAAAGTCGTTTTTAAAAAGATACCGACTTTAGTGTGACTATGATTAGGGTCAAATATTTCTTATTAGCTTTTTTCTTGGAAACAAATAACGCTTTTCATATTATAAACAATTTGTCAACATTAAATTAATTATAACCTGCTGGGTATGCGCATGTATTTAAATCTGTGTATTCGTATATGCATGTATGCATTATTTAAATGTATGTATATGAGTGACTTGCATCATGTGGTTTTTAAAATCGTTAATATTTTACTGAAGTTTTTTTTTTTTTGTTGTTGTTAAAATACTAAATTTCCATTATGATTTATTTGTAAAACTTTTTTTTAGCTCATGTGTGACTATGTAACACATGTGTGAATGCAGTTTTTTCCTCTCTTTTGTGAATTTTATTTAAACAAAAATCTGCTAATTTGTCATATTTAAATCAATTGCAAGTTTAAAGAATAATTAATGTTGATTAGATAAAATGTGAGAGTTGAGTGAAAATATTTAATTAATGTTATTCCTATAAAAATATTTCACAAATCAGATTAACTAGTTATCTCTGTGGAATTTTCATGCAATTAACATTTAACTGAGAGGAATTTATTTTTAATAAAAAACAAATTATTAAAAAAGAAGAAGAATTTTTATCGTTACCACAATAGTTTGTTTTTAATTACCATATATTTACTGCTGTTGTGGTTGTTGAAATAAATCATGCCCAAATAAACTTTGCCGGTACCATTAAAAATTAAAAAATCTTTTATCACAATGGAAGCTTTGATTGCCAAACAACCTCACAACTAACAGTGTTTTGTCTTCTGAGTTATTTTGTAGAGGCTGCTAGAAACTTACAAAAAACCTAGAGCCAAATTGTAATTTTCGATATCATATAAAAACAATCTTGAATTTTTGCTTTAAAAAATTTTTAAATTTCGATTGAAGTTGCTCAATATCGAATGTTACGACTTGTCTACTGAGTTCTGTGCTATATTTCCGTATTGTTTTGCTTATTTATTATATTTTCCATATTTTCTGTTTTAAAAATCAATACAAACTAGATTTATAAAAAAAACAAAATGTTCATATTGAATCCCTCTATGGTGGTTTTGTAGGAATATCTGACTGGTGTGAAAAAATAAAGGTTTTGAAAATTAAAATTTCTGCGCATTATATCGAGCCATAACCGCCAAAAAAGTGTAACTAACATCACATTCGATTTTTTTTTTGTTTACAGCAAAAATATCTACAAAAAAATCTTCTCATGTAAAATTTTATAATTCTTAGTTAAGCTTTTTGGCAGTTGTGGCTTGATAAAGTGTTTTCATTAAATGAATGAATACTTTTTCTTTCAGTTTAAAATTAAAATTTATTTGAATTTCAAATGAATTAAATAAGTGATCTAAAAAAATGTCTAAATAGATAAGAAATAAAATCTTAAAGTATAATTTCCGTTGACGACACTTAACAATTCAAATTTTTTTCTTAATTTTTTGTTTGTTTTTACAAATGTAATGAGTAAATTACTTTTACTATCGTAAATATTGGGTATTGGTTAGTTTGCTTGGTTTACGTGAAAGGGTAGCAACAATCAATTAGAATCACAAGATTTTGTGTTGAAATACCAACTTGCCAGGATAATGGAAAATGAAATGACTTTACCTCACCCTGTTGTATTGAGATATTTGATAAGGTCCCGATCCCAGGTAGGATATCCAAAATGTTCACGAAGATATTTGTGTCTCCAAGCCAGCAGGCCTAGAGCTCACAACTTTCTGCTCACTTTCATGTGCCCGGCATCTTCGAACAGTCCTACCCTGTCGGCAACCAAGCCACCAGGCTGGAAATATCTTTAACATTGCTACTCCACAGCTGGACAGAAAGAGTTCACAGTGACGTT
Source organism: Thelaira solivaga (assembly GCA_947397855.1). Taxonomy (NCBI): domain Eukaryota; kingdom Metazoa; phylum Arthropoda; class Insecta; order Diptera; family Tachinidae; genus Thelaira; species Thelaira solivaga. Next base: position 21,500,977 of record OX377612.1, on the reverse strand, counting down.
ATATTTTATGCATAACCTTGCACGCTTTGAGTCTCTTTAAATAATTTTCTTCGGTAATATTCATAATTAATAAATACCGCACTTGGTGCTACTAAGCGGTATAGCTACCGTTACTGATATAGAAGTCTCTGTATTAGACCCGGTCTAAGCCCATAAGGTATATCAAAAGTTCTAAAATATTTATTACTCACCACTATAAAGACAATTAAACAAACAAGCATAAAAAAAGTACTTAAGCTTGAACTATAATCATTTTTTGATTCTGATGACACACTACTTACTTTAATAAAATTTCAACACACAAATAACAAAAGCTCACCTAATGAAATCATACATTTTATCTGGAAAAAAATTATGTGTATTTTAAGCCTTCAAATGGACATAATTTAATTGAAAGCCTAACCCCAAAAATTATCTTCATATTCATAAATATAATTTTTTTATTATTAATAACAAAAAATATTGATAAAACTAAACTCATATTAAAAACATGAGTTGCGGCAACAAAAAAAGGGTATAAGAAAAGAAGATAAAACTGTCAAACCCAAAAATGACTGACTCAGTATTAAAGTTAACTTAATGACTTTGAAATTCAAGCTTAGTTGTATCAAGGGAATATATTAATCCAAATACTTACATATAAATAATTGCGTTGTTATTTTTTAAATTGGTATAAGTCCCCTTTTTTAAGAAAATTAGTTAATGGTAATTTTAGTAAAATATAGGGATGACCAAAATTACCGCTGACTAATTTGTTTTAAGGGGATATTGCAAGACTAACAACTCAGTTATCTGTATATGGTTAAAAAGATATTCAAAAACTAACTCTTCAAGATTTGTGTAAGAAAATAATTTTGTATATGGGCCACTCCACAAAAAAGTTCAAGTCTTCTACGTTTATGTAGCTTAGATAATTTACATATTTGTTGAATGTAGCAAAAAGTTTCAAATTACACGTCAGTTAATTGTGACCAAATAAAAATTCATAGCCAGGGCTGATTTCAAACGATAAGGAAACCGTAACAGAACCAGTCACTTATTTTTTTTTTTTAAACAACACAAATCCGCGAAGCTTCTTGGCTTGTCTGCAGAAAACACCACGGTCTAGGCAGAGATCGAACCTGCGACCAACAAATTGATAAGTTGGTATGCTACCTACTAGTTTACGGGAGCACCAAAAAAGGGGCCCACTATCTTTTTACTTATTGTTTTTTTTTTTTTAACTCAAGATCATGAGCATTTTGCTCAAAAGTACGCAACCTCTGACGCTTTTGTATAAGGTATGTATCAGTTTTTGTTGATTGATCAGTTAATTGAAGAAAATTAAAATCATTTTGATATAACTTCAATTATTCACTTCGCCACACTTTAGAATTTAGCTCGCATTGAATTTGAGTGTTCATGGCCTGCTAAAGCAATATCAATATTTGACCTATCACAACCCTATTCACGTCTGTTCGTTTGGCCCCACACTAAAAATGTGAATTCATGTTAGAATAGTCCACCTCCAACTTCACTTTACTTGAAAAAAGGGGGCTTATAATTTTTGTTTCTAATCGTTTTTTCGTGAACATACACAACCCCATTCAGGTCTGTCTATTTGCCTCCCATCTTAGAAATGCAAAACTCCTGTTTGTATAGTTCACCCCCAATTTCATCGAGTAAATTGTAGTCTATGGAAGTTAAAACTTTTTCGAACGAAACTCGTCTTAATTTCTTCTGAACGGAACGTATGGCAGTTTCTCTCGTTCTTTAATTAATATTAATATTTGAACACTAAAAGAAGTACTAATACAAAATATTATTCTAATATAATTTTAGTTTTAATTTAATCACTAGAAAAATATAGAAAACTGCTATAGTATCTATTGAATTTTCCATCCCTGTTATAAGAACATGCATAATATTTTTTTAATAATTTCCAGCGGCAAGCAATTAATGACCTCTAACACACATTGATAAGAGTTTATATTTATTTGATTTTTATAAATCAATTAAATGAACTACAAGAAAACAACAACAATCAAATTAAAACTTAACAGACGGTTAATATTGTTTTACAGAAATAAAATAAATGTCAGAAAGTGAAACGTACAAATGAGTGATTAAAATGATCAAAATGAATAATTAAATAATCTGTAAGGCACATTTAAATAACAAACAAAGTAGCTTGAATTTATTGTAAAATAAGTGAGAGCGAGAAAAATTTATTTTATTTTCTAACACTGGTATTAAACCGGCTTTGTAGTAAACTTTACCACTAGGCCAATAAAATCCCAATAATTTAAAATTTGGTCCACAAACTTTCGCTAGTTAAAGTTAGGGTTTTGGAGGGCCAATAACCGGTCTTTATCTAAGACTTTCGCACCAAATTTAGGTGGATAGTTAAGAACACACTGTCCGCTATTTAACTTATCGATATTTCTAATCTAATGTCCAACCAAAAGCTTGTAAAATCTTAATTATCAGTAACTTGCAATAATGGTCTTAAATCGTAAATAATCGTTTACCAGTTGTATTTAGTATTACACAACATAGTAACAACAATTTCCTATAAACTATTAACTTTTTAACAGGAAATACTTGTCGCTTTAAGTTGCAATTGTATTTGAGCAACCGATTCTATTTATTGTGAAAAATTTCAAAGTCTAGCAACACTCCACTGAGATTTGATGACATCATTAGCGAAACAAATACAAATTTTATTATGAAGAGAAAAAAGTGTAAAAATTAAACCGCATGACAAAAACAACAACAATAAATAACAAATTTTATCTTTGATTAAGTTTGTTGCTCACTTTTGTTAATTTTATATTTTGTTTTCCTAAAGCTTCTCTTCAGTTTTGAGCTCAGTTGTTTTTTATTAAAAAATTTTTTTTTTTAAATACAAACAAAAGAAAAACAGAACAAAATAAGTGATTTTGTTTTTTATTTATTTATTTATTACAAAATATATTTTGATATTTTTTTGTTGTTGTAGACTTCGCAGTGACTTTACTTGAGACTGAATTAGTGTCTTTGTCAGTTAGTTATAATTTTAGTATCGTTGGGTTTAGATCGCATTTACCAGACTTGTGTTAAATTATTTTGATAAAAATCAAAATGAAGTTTTTAATTTTATTTTGTGCTCTAGTGGGTGCAATAACTATTCAAGAAACCTCAGCGGTTGGTAATACACACCTGCTGTGCTACTATGATGGCCATTCATACATTCGAGAAGGTAAATAATGCATTTTTTTTTAGTTATTTTAAAATAGTTTCCAATAACCAGTAATACAAAAATATTTCTATTTTAGTGGGTTTTTTTAACGGGGTTTTTGGCACTCGCCTTAATTAATTTAATTAGTTTTCAATGCCAAACAATAATTCAAGGTTTATAATATTTTCATTAGTGGCTTGTTTTTACATTTAAATTTATTGATTGTGATTTAACTTTAACCAGCAAATGTTTGATTTTAATTCAGGTACTAAATATGCACTTTAGATTTATAGAAATATAAAGAATTTGTGAATTTTTTATTTTGCGGCAGCCAAGTGTTCAAAAGGTTATCATTTAATTTTTTCTTTATATAAAATTCTATGAACTGATTTGTTGGGTTTTTTTTTATTTTTTCTTCGAATTTCTATTAATATTTGCGCCACTTATGTACAATGATAATTTGATTAGCAGACTGTGTTGTTGACTTTATGTGTTATAAGAGCACACACAAATAATGAATAAATGACTGCTAAATATATTCCAAGTTTATGCAAAAATATGTCTAAATAAATAAGAAATATTTGGCCTTTGAATATAAAATGGGGAAACAAGTCAAGCAAGTTGCTTGGCATACCTTAACCAAAAACCCTTTAAGACTTAAGTTAAACAGCTCAGCCATAGGTCAGTTTTAGTAAAATATAAAAATAAATTTTATTACTTGAATTAATCTTATGGAAGTTAATGCAAGAATGATGATAAAAAAATGTTTACTAAAATTTAATTTTATGCGCACATTATGAGTTGAGTTGTATTTGAAACAACTGCTGAGTTTGTCAACCTTACAAACATAAAGTTGTACCGGTAATAACAGGGAAACATTTTAATTTAAAAATTTCAAATATATTAGAATTAAGTTGTAAACCGTAATAGGAGCATAAGCAGATTTGCAATAATTATGTATTAGATATTTTGTAAATTTTTAATTATTCAGTGTTATTAAAAGTATCTATCTCGTAACGTATAGCCGACGTTACCTCATATCACTGTTTTCATGGACTCAAAATAAAATCTTGAGATTCTAATTAATGGCCACCACATAAACCAACCATAGACATAAAGGATTAATTTCGTAATTTAGCACTTTTCATAGAGTTATAAAACAGTAACGCTACTGACTGACCGTCTAGCTCAAATGGTTAAGGCTACAAACTTCAAATTCAGTGAATAGGTAATACATGGAAGAATTAATCAAGAATTTCTGGCAAATTCGAATGTTAAAGGGTAGCCTAATATCTTATACGAATGAAGCTACAATTCAAAATTAAAATTATTCTTGAAAAAAAAAATTGGCTCGTATCGATCGAAATGCAAATTGCTATTATTTTTTCCTGCGTAATTACCTTATTATTTTGAATTAATTCATGTGATTGTGAATTAAAAAGTTGTCTATTGTGAATGAATTGTGTTAATTTTTCAGCTGTTGGTGATAAGAAAAAACTTGCAAAATAAATTTTATATGAAACGAAATTGTTTTTGAAAAATAAAACAAATGAAGTAAAAACACATTTTATTTTAGCCAAATTTTATATTTTTTCTTACATTTTTTGATCTTTCCGTTTGCTTTCCGTGAGAATATTTAAACGTTAGTAAATTGTAGAAATTTATCTACACAGTATTTCCCGCTTAAGTGTGCCAAGTAAAATGCACAAATTTTAACGCATTTAAACGGGGAATCATTTAAGCCAGACCTCGGATGAATGCGTAATTTACGCTCTTAATAAACTCGGTTACAGCCGTTATTTATGCATTTAAAAAAGCTAAATGCTAAATGTATTTATTGAAACTAACCTAACAAAAATGCATTATATATATGTACATATCCTAAACATATGCATGTATGTAATAATGATTTGACGACAGCTGATTGTTTTTTTCTCAAGAAGTCTTGCTAGATAGTTTTATAAACTGAAAAAATAGTAGCGTTTTTTTACGCAATTAAGCGTGTTATTTTTCATAGTCTTTTATATTCTTTGGTAAAAAAATAAGTCATTTAAACGGGGAACGCTTTTAAGCGGTGTGCACTTAAACGAATTTTTCTATACATTGTAATTCAAAATTATTAGTTGCAGTAAATATTGCGTATTAAAGCGGGAAATCAATAAAGCGGGGATCACTTAAGCGGGCACTACTGTATTGAGAAATCAATAATTTACAAAGTTTGGTTTCGGTACAAAAAAATGCTTTGCTCCATTGTGGAACGGAATGAATAATTAAACAATTTATTACATAAAAAAATAAGCGAATTGTGTTAATACCTTGGGAATGTCGACACAAAATTACGTCCCTTTATATAGTCTACGGTAAGACGGTTTTAGAGGTTACTATATTGAAAATATCGATTGTTATCAAAAAAAAAAAAAGTTCTTTTAGCATAAATAAGACTGCTGACTAAAATAGAGATATGTGAGTTAAAATTATCAAAAAACAGTTGACATGGTAATGCTAGGGTTAGTCAATACTAAATTTATAATTAAATTGATGTTGCTTTAAAATATATTACGTTGTTCTCGATGCCGGATGGAATAAGGCTTAATACTGGAAGGTAAAAAGGGTAAAACACAAATTTTGATTTGTGTTATTTTAATTCTATTTATCTTTTAAAATAACAATGACAGTAGAAAAATTTAAATCTTCTTAAAAAAACCAATAATTTTTGCAACTGTTTTTAATTCAAACAAATAGCGGATAAAATCTATAACTATTTTGGCACTGTTTCCATAAATGTACCTTAAAATAAATTGATATGATATACAAACATATTATTAGCAATTTTTAATACTCAATATGTATCAATATAAAAAATATTTCAAGAGGGATAAAATAACACGAGGGTGAAAAGCAGTTATTACTTATTTTTAAGCCTGTCACTATGACACTAGAATTAAATGGTTCTAAAATAAATAAAATTATAAAAAAGTTTATGTTAATTTTAGGCTTTTAATAGTTATTTCTGTGAGCTCTAAATGAGTTTAAAAAGTTTTCTTTTTTTTAATTGAAAATTAAATGTTTTAAAGTAAAAAGTAATTATGTTAAACAGAAGTCTCTTGTAGGTCATTATTGGTTATTACAAGCAACCTGTCATAATTTGATAAACTGTTAAAGGAATCAATACACGAAATGTCGTTGTTGAATAGCTATGTGTCTTGTTTGACTTCTAAAATATTGCTTTTGTAAAAAAATAAGGAAACACTTTTAACAAAATTTATATTTTGTTATGTACAGTCACAAGCTATGAGAGTTGTTTTATTATTCCAAAATTCTTTCAATAAATAATTTTTTTTTCGACAAATAAACATTTTATTTTTCTGGGTAATCTCCTTTAAGATTGCAAATTGTTTATTAGTTCTAAATTAGTCAAATGAAGTCTTCATTCGACCCAAATCTCTTTTCAGATTTGGAAAAAGAAAATAGTGGCAGGGGTCTAAAGCTGTAGAATATGTTCATGGGGTAGCAGTTCGTAGTCCAATTTATGGACTTTTACACATGCAATACATTTTTTTATTCTTGTTAAAAGTTATGAGTTTGTCTGCTTTTAATAGACAGTCAAACTAAATGCCGCTTCCTACTCAAAATTTTACAATAGCTTATTACAGAAGGTGGCTGACTCCAGCAGGGTTGCCGTGTATGTAATTTAAAAAGTCAGGGATTTATCAAACAGCCTTCCTCAACCTTCTCAAAATAACAAATTTTAACAGACATGAAGAAAACATATTAATTTCAAAAACATGTATAAAACATATAGCCTAATGATTAAAATAAATTTATGTATTAAAGCAAAATAAAGTTTAGTTGAAATACTTGTATCAATATTGACAGATTTTTTGTATATAATAATTTTAAAATGCTTTGGAGCTTAAGTTTCTGTTATATTCATCGTCGCATAGTATGCAAGTGCATATAAAAAAATTCCATTTAAAAATATTTCTTAAAAGTGTTTAATTGAAATATTTGTTGTAGTTCATATATCAAGGCAGTCATATTTTATTTCCAGGAAAATAATTAAATGCTGTTTGAAAAAAAAATATAGAAATGAATTAAAATAATAAATAAAATTGAAATTTTGTTTTAATACGGTTCACATAAAATTTGGTCAAGCGAAAATTATTTGCTGCAAAATGTAAAACTTGTATTAAATAATGAGAATAGGAAGTGAATTTCCAACAACCGGCCGATGCTAATTTAAAGCAATTAACTAGTTTCAAAAAAATATTATATTAGATTACATTGTTTAGCTGAAAAACTTCAAGTCAACTTAATTTACACTGAATTATTTTTCTTCTCTTTAATTGCCTATTTCAACGTCTGTATCAATTAAACGTATACAAGAGGCGTAAAATAATCGTGTTGACATTTCAAAAACATTTCAAAAACAAACAAATTTAAAGTGTTCATACACTTACTCGTATCAAACAGTCTGCCGATTTCTTTAGCTCTCTAATTCAATTCCAGTCTCTACAAGGTTTTTAGTCATAAAAATAAATGTTTGTTTTTACTTTAAATTGATTTATTTATTTATTTTTGTTTTTTTAATTGACCACAATTGTGATCTTATGATCATATTTCTAATTAGCATCTACTTGATATTCTAAATGTGATTCGCTTTTTCAATATTTAATTGTAGCTGAACGTGTTATGAATCGATTTTGTTTTTCCTTATGTGCTTGCTTTGAATCAAGTGTGCGAATTTTGACTAATTATGACTAATATTTTTTGCGTTTAAATGGAATATTGATTTAGTTTCAGTTTAAGTTATTATATTTATAACAATTTTTATTTGCGCTCCAATTTTAATTTTACGGTTTTGTTATAAAAACTAGTTTCCGCATAAACAAAAATTATTGAAAAGCAAAATTATTAATTAGCTTGTATGTTAGCAGTAAAACAATTGAAAAGTGGTGTCTCATGGAATTATTTTTAGTACCCAGTAAACATTTGCAGCTCCTTAGCATAGAGTTTATTAATAAAACACATTCTAAACTTTTGACAGCGACTTTTTAAAATTTTTTCCAGCAGAATGTAAAAAATATTAGTAAAATTAATGCGAAAGTGATTAAATAAATTAAAAAAATATACATTTACATACATATATAAGTAAATATATTTTGGTTTTTATAAATTCAATTTGTCATCATTTAATTTCAGAGCTGGTATTCTCAAATTTATTGCTAAGCTAAATCGGCATTCTAGCTAGTAGCTCGTTATAACGAGTGGCTAACGAGCTTTGTTATGCATAATTCTGTTAGTACTTGCAAGTTTTATGATCAATAAAAATTCAGTTGATGACAATTTTTGGTTCTTGAAATTTCTGTTATAATTAGGAAAAATAACTGAGGTCAACTTAATTAAAAATTGACTTGTTATCACAATAAACTCAATAACTTTATTAGTGTGGTTCAGGGATGTCGATATATTAACTAAATGCCATTTGCTAGAATCGAAGTAATTTTATAAGAAAACCTTTTACAGCTTCTAAAGCTAAAATCCTCTGAAATGACTTTCAAATTGTCATCGATTTATTAACAAAAATGTTTCCCGGTTATTTACTCAATATTTTATATATAATTACTTAATTATGATCATCAAGGCAAGCAAATTCATGAACTTAAAAAACGAAAATATGCTCATAAAACATATATGCACTAAATTTTGATTGATTTCTTCAGGTAGGACAGAATTTGATTGATTTCTTCAAGTAGGACAGAATTCTGTCACACATTGTTTTGACATAATCGTACGATCGTCTAGGGTAGTGAGTCAGTACCTTTAGACTTATTTATTGAAAGTTTAAATTCAGTTACATAAATAATCGGAAAATTACTTTTTCTTTTGGATCAATTCAAACGATAAAATCTGAAAATTAAATGTCGTATGCAAATGTATTGGTATACATTACAAAACTATGTTGTCTGACAATACTTACGTTTACAACATCATCAATTAATTATTCCTTAAAATAAACAAAGTGCCTCTTTTCATTTTACAAACGATCAAATCGTCTAAAAAATTTATTTCTCAATAAGTAAAACACCAAGAAAGCTAAATGTTTTGCGTTTGCTCTTAGGTTAACGCAAGACTACCAGAAAATGAAAAAAAGTAAATGATTAAATACATTAAATATTTGATATTTTTTTTGCATCGCAATACCCAGTTACTCCTAGTGCTTTTCAGGCATAATTTCTAGATGGCTTGATCGCCTTCAACATTAAAACAGCCACAAAATTAATTAAAAAGGCAAAATAATAATTTTTATGTATTGGCTGTTTTGATAAATTTAAGAATCGAAAATTGTTCAATGGTATTTATCTGTCAATATTATTGTGAAGTAGTGACCTGGAATGACAGAATACATTCATTTGTATCTGTATATACATCATACTTCAGGCCTGACCACCTGAAAAGAAGAATATGTTACTCTTCAATGTTGCTAAAAGAGTGATCTTTTTTTAATTTTGAAATACTTTACAGGTTAGTAGTAGGTGACTACAAAAAATATGCATTTATGGCAAAATATGCAGTAAGAGACTTATGCCATTTTTCACTAAATTCTCGAATTCTTAAAAGTATTTGATTACAGTCGATTTTAAATTACTGAGTAACATTAATTTGCTTGAAAACCCTTGCCCTACTATCCATTATTGACTTCTTTTGCTTCTGAAAACCTAAATAAATAAAGATAACAACTATTATTCTATCAGGTCGTTAGTTAGGTTTATAAATCTAAATGACTGAGAACAAGGTGAAATATAATCTATTGGCATATTATGTCTTGCAAAAAGGTGCAACAAAATCGTTATTTGAAATTGTACAGTTGCCTGGTAGTCACTTTTTACTATCACTATAGTTGCACTCTTTTATTGGGAAAGGCTAATAATGCCCCTCTTGTTAAAATAAATTTACAATTTTTTTTTTTTTTTTGAGAAAATAAGTGATATTTTGAGTAGTTAAGTAGTTGCGCTTTACGAAAATATTTTTTTTTATTTTGTGTTCAATTCGTAAACGTTTTTGTTTAATAATTAATAATTTTTTTGACAACATTTCCTTCCGTGATAGCTTATTCAAAAATTAAAGACTGGATAAGCTAAAATATTTTTCGGGACAGCTAAGTCCTTTCAGTGACGTAGAACAACTTTCAACAAATTTATTAAAAATAATAAATGTGCTCCGTTTTAATAAGTGCATAACTAAAAAATGTTTTTTGTACAAAAAAATTTGTTGAATAGTATTTTTCACTTTTTTTTTTAAATGATTTAGTTCAATTTAAGCATTTCTGTGTTTTAGTCTATGCGTTAACGTTGTCAGCAGCAGATCATTTTATTGTTTCACTTGTATAGAATATTGTGGAAAGATGCAATAACGACAAACCTTTAAACACAAATTTATATGCAAAAATATAACAAGCTTCTTAACATTATAAATTTGCTAAAGTATTTATTTTAAACTTTTCATATGATGACTCAAATCTTATTTTAAAAATTAAAAATAAAACCCATTAGTTGGGAATAAAAAAGTAAATTTTCTCACTAACATTAAATTAAATTTAAAATTCGCAATTAACATCTCGAGTAGGTATGAATTTCCTCATCATTAAATCAAACTGTTAAAAAGTTTCTTCAAGCTTTAATTTTAAATTGACGTCAAAGTATTTTATTTGTTTGTCATTTTATGTATTTTTTTTTTTAATTTTTGTTAACAAAAAATAAAAACAAAAATTACATTGTTGTTTTATGTATTTATAGGCCTCGCCAAATTAGCAATAAACGATGTGGAACCGGCTTTACAATTTTGCACCCATTTAATTTATGGTTATGCCAGCATTAATCCCACCTCCAATAAACTGGTAGCCAAAAATGAAAAACTTGATTTAGATGTGGGCACTGGCTTATATCGCACCGTCACCGGTTTGAAAAAGAAATATCCTCACTTAAAGGTTTTATTAAGTGTTGGCGGTGACAAAGATGAAGTGGATAAAGATGATAACAAATATTTGACTTTATTAGAATCTAGTAATGCACGCATACCCTTCATTAATAGTGCCCATTCTTTGGTCAAAACCTATGGATTTGATGGTCTTGATGTTGCCTGGCAATTCCCTAAAAATAAACCCAAGAAGGTTCATGGCAGTGTTGGTAAATTCTGGAAGGGTTTTAAGAAAATCTTTACTGGTGATCATGTTGTTGACGAGAAGTCTGAAGAACATAAAGAACAGTTCACAGCTTTAGTAAGGGAATTGAAAAATGCTTTACGTCCTGATGGTTATTTATTGGGTGTAAGCGTTTTGCCAAATGTTAATTCTTCTTGTAGGTTCTAGAAAGGATTCTTTTATTGAATTAATAATTCTAAATATGCTTATTTATGTTACAGTGTTCTACGATATTCCTGCTATTGTAAATAATTTGGATTATGTGAACTTAATGGCTTTCGACTTCCAAACGCCTGATCGCAATCCTGAAGTAGCCGATTACCCTGCCCCTATCTATGAACTGAATGATCGTAATCCAGAATTCAATGTTAATTATCAAGTGCAACACTGGTTGAACAATCACTGTCCTGCTAGCAAAATTAATGTTGGTATTGCTGCTTATGGTCGTGCCTGGAAAATGACCAAAGATTCGGGTCTAACTGGCTTACCTCCAGTGCCAGAAACCGATAAGGCGGCTCCTGCTGGTATACAAACGCAAACTGAAGGTCTTTTAAGCTGGCCTGAGGTCTGCGCCAAGCTACCCAATCCCGCTAACAAACACTTAAAAGGAGCTGATGCACCTCTACGTAAAGTTGGTGATCCTACCAAACGTTTCGGCAACTATGCCTATCGTTCGGCCGATGACAATGATGAGAATGGTGTTTGGGTGGGCTATGAAGATGAAAGTACTGCTGCCAACAAGGCTGCCTACGTTAAATCAAAAGGCTTGGGTGGTGTTGCTTTGGTCGATTTATCTTTCGACGATTTCCGCGGTGCTTGCGATGGCGAAAAGTATCCAATATTGCGTGCCATCAAATTTAAATTCCAATAAATTATTATTGTGTCTTGTTTTATTTTTAAGAAAGTAAAGTTGTTTTATAAATGTATTTTTCAATAAACTTAAATGACAGAGTCAAAAAACAAAATCCCTCAATTCTCATACAAGAGGTTTCACTCTAAAAAGTTTATGTCTACTATTAAGTAGACTTTGTGTTCATTCGTGAAAAGTGAGAAAGAATAGAAGAAATGCAGTAAAACATACATACACATGAACCATAACATCCGTTGTAGTGTCACATTGAGGTCAGTTAGCAATTGTTTTATGGATGACAAGGCTTTAGAATGAAACAACTGCCGACTGATGATTCTATCCCCACAAACCAAACACTTCATGTATGTGTGTGACTTGATGTTGTGGTTGCATAGATTACTTCATACAAGTTCTTCTAAATTGTGTTTTCATTGCCTAGATTATACACGACTCTTTGATTTCAACAGCATTTTCTATTCATTTTTGTTCTCTCTAACTCTGTTCTGTTCACATTTCTGTTTTCTTCCTGTTTGATATTATTTCAAAATTGTTAAAGCAACCACATGTTGTCATGCACTCATACGAGTACATATGACTTCCAGTCTATTACTTAACAAACAGAAGATAGCAGTGAAAAGAAAAAACAAATAAACCAACAACTCCGTACACGGAGGCCACCCACATACGCATACAAAGAGTTTTTTGTTTTGTCTCTTGGCTACCCAATAAAATGAATTGTAATGAAGTTAGTCATGAAAACATGGGATACATTTTATACTTTTATACGAGTCATAGGCATAAAATTATGGCATGAATTCGAAATTTACACCACTTTTCTAGTATTTTTCAAAACGATTTATTTACATGCAAAAAAAAAAAAAAAGTTGAAGCCACTGGCATTTAAAGGGCCAATCATGTAATCTATGCTCTTATATTCCCGACGATGAGGAGCAGCTATTTAAAAGAACTTTATCTTTGAAGGGAAATTTGGGCCTGCCTGCGTCCAAATGTTATACTCAAAGCATACTCGTAAATAGTATAGATTAGCATTCATTGTTACTGCTTTTGAAAATACACACTTCACTAAACAATTTAATTTCTCTTACAATTTAAAAATTTATAATTTCTTTCTCGCCTGCATTTTGTTTAAATTGTTTCAAATTGAGAAACAAAAATTAAAAATGTTTACATTCATTTAAAGTACCCTCTTACTAGAGCGTATCAGAAGCATTATTTTGTGTTTGTATGCAATTATCCGTAGTTGTACAAAATGCATTAATTTGTTGTTTTTTTTTTGTCATGAGCATTAGCAATGTCATACTTAAAATTGTTCTAGACGTCGCTTTTCATCAACAAAGTGTTAGGCAACAATGATAATGATATGGATAATAATGACCTTAAACTTTGATAAACAAAAACCGCTTGCAAGTAAATTAATGGAGTCGATTATTTAATCTTGACCATTCATAATATTTGTTGTATATAAAGTTTGTTTCTGTAACTAGAGAAAATGAGCAGAACCCATCGTTCATTAAGGAGTTTAAATTTTCTGTTATGCATCATTTGACATAATAAAACACCACAAATTATGCGTTAATAAGGCTATTAATATAAACATGCATCACAGACGTTTACAGCGTGGTGAAAAAAGATATGATATTTTGAAAAATTAACAGAAAGCTCATCAAAATGTGTTCCAAAGACTATAAAACAGAAAGTGAAAATCAGTTGATATAAAATTATTATCAATATTAGAAATTACATGCTTTTTTGTCTTCAAGAAATAAATAGATAAAATTTATTGCCAACAAATTAAAATATTATACATGACTACAGTTTATCTTAGCTTCACTAAAAACTGGATCATTAATGAACACAAAACTTACTAAAAAGTCGTGTTCATTTAAAAAAAAAATTTCGTACTTGATGATAATGCAGAGAAGAAAAGCCAATGTATAACAGAAGGAAACTTATGCCCTAATTAGGGTTCACAAAAAAAAATGCCATTGCCATTCTCAGGTCAAATAATTTGTTTTATACCCTTCATAAGTTTGTCATTACGTGTGTTATTTCTATACCGTACATGGGGCACCCTATAAAGTATATATATATATATATATATATAATAAAATATATATGAAAACTTTGTTAGTAAGAAATAACGGTCAGTTGTTTCTGTAAGATAAAGTTCTGTTCCGAGATAAAGCTTTCAAATAACGAGTATGTGAATTCAGCCTTATATGCTGTTTCCATAACAAAAGCGATCAAGTCGTCAAGAATTTTTCTCAGTCAAATAAAAAAAATTCTTTAAAAAAAAAAGAAACACAGAAACACATCGACGACAGTTGATTAGAAGAGCATTAAATCAATTTTTTTGCTGTTTTATAAAAGATAAAATGCAATATGAGTATGTGTGTTTCTGACTTAAAATATTATATATATATTCTGTATCCTTATAAATAGCAATGTACGTCTGTCCGTGTGTATGTTGAAATCAACTTTCTGAAGTCCCTAGGAGATTTACAGACAAGTTTAGTATGTAAATTTGTTGCAAGTTCCTGTTGTCAGATTTCTAATGAAATTCAACTAAATTTGGCCATAAATGGTTGACATATAAGCTCTGAAGTGCAACTACTTCTATTTTTTGACCAATTTTAGAGTATTATTTACGTAATTTGTGTAAACTACAAAACGGACAAAAAGCCTTTATATGCAGTTTTATCAGAAATAACAGTCATAAAGTCTGTGAAAAAATTGGAGAAATTGGCCTACAAATGGCCGAAGAATATCAAGAACACAACCAAAATATTAGATTTTTATTAATATATAAGGGAAAACAAATTTATTGACATTTTTTCAACAGAAATACTCGTAGCATTTTTAATGTCTGTGCGAAAAACGAGAGCAATCGGTGCACAAATGGCAGACAAATATCAAAAATATAACCGATATATCACATTTTCATTAATTTTTGCTTTGTTTTTTTATGCTGTCATGTCAGTCAGTAACGTTACTCTTTTATATGTATAGATGAACACAAGCAAGAAATTAATTTAATTGCGACTGGTACTGGCAATTTTTTAAACACGGCCAAAATTTCATAAAATTTGTCAGCCATACTAGAGTTATTAAAATTCACTAATTTTATTTTGCAAATATTTAAATAAAATAGTTAATAGTTAAGTTATGAAACCTCTATTTAACACCAAAATAAGTAAAAAAAAATTCTTGACACCCTTGAAGTAAAGGAACTACATAATTCGGAATTTTAATTTTATATATTTAGTTCACTTCTTAATTGCAATTGAATCACTTACAAAATAAACGAACTAAATAAGCATGCGAATTAAACAAAAGGAATTAATGCATTACAGCTAAACATAAATTATCGATTAAACTAGATGAATTACTCACTCTTTAATTTTGAAGTTAACAAACTATAGACCACAAGACTACTGTATAAAAATAAACACTCAAGGGTGTTTATTGGATGTGATTACTACAAATTTGTGGGCAATCTAAGCAAGACTTTGACTGTAGGGCAGTAGAGTCTATAGTTTAATTGAAAAAATAATTTTTTCTATTGCTTTCTAACACCGCAGTATTTTAAGTTTAGTTTGACTTTCTGACCTAGGCACTTATGCCCCTTAAACTCCTTCATCGAACTTTTTTTAAAACTAAATATCAAATGATGACATTCATTTTCTATTGAAATTTTCTTTTAAATTGTATTGAATTTTCGATAAAAATCAAGTGCCGTAGTCTGAATCATCTGATTTATTTTAATTTTATTGCAAGATAATGATCTTTTTTTCTAAAAAATTTAGCGTTGAAATTTTTATTTTATTAATAACTAAATCGGCAAACGTTGTTTTGCCTTCAAATTTTTGTTTATTTGATCTTCTTACTCTAAGAAGTCGTACTCATAAAGTAAAGGACCGTGCAAGACCGGGTAAGGACAAGTAGTAAATAAATAAGCCAGATATCGGCTGCAGCACCATCTGCCGTACTTTCCAAGGCATAATCCAAAGCATACACAAATTCAATTAAATCGGTCCAGCCATTTAGCACGTACAGTTGAATTTTATATGTTAAGATAGATTTTTTCTTTTTTAAGTTGTGAAGTTGTTTTTGTTTTGCAGTACGCAAAAATGTACAGAAATGCTTATTTTCAATCGAAATAAAATCTCTCAAAACCGAAAAAGCTTTTGCGACTATTCATTATTATTTTTATCTTGCTTTCTTCTTCTATTTTTACTAGACGGGGTAAGAATAGAAGGATATTCTTCTTGAGAAAATCAATTCAGCTTATTTCCCTGCAAATATTTAGAACTGAACTGAATAATTTAAATAGATAGATGACTTACGAAAAAAATGTTTAGGTCATAACTCAATAATAATTTCAATTGTACGATTTTTTCAAAACTGAATTCATGAACCGCATTTGCATTGACATATATGACAGACATTTTTAAGATGGTACCTTTCTATGAGTTCATAATTGAAATTTGTATAGTTTCGTACCTCCGGCTTGGTGAATAGTGTGATAACTCATCAAGTATGACTGATTACTACCTATATCGTGGAATGAGCAAAGTCTTTTTTTATTAATATTAATTGCACAATGTGCAATACAGATTAACAGAAATAAAAATAATAACAATAATTTATTAAATTTATATTTGTATTGTTGCAACGAAAACGAAGTTTGTAACTCGTCCTATACAAGCTAATTGAGCAATATTAATGTTAAACGTATACGAGAAGCAGACTACACATGTCTATAGTGCGCTACATTATCAAATACTGCTATAGCATTAAAAAAAGAGAGAAAGAGATATTTTATGAATAATTTTATTAATCATATTGCGCACTCTACGCATATGCGTTTGCTTCATTATATGCCCATCGGCTTATCACAATACAAACAGACATGCACAGTTTCAAGCTTTATTTTACTTGGACATATTTAGCATATTTTTCGAGCAACACGAATTGACTACATTGGAGTTGGAGCTGTGGAGTCACATCCTACTATGTTTAAAATTTTTGTTCGGAATGACCTAGAAATTTTTTCACTGCAGAGGGGCAGTCTTTTTAGAAAGTCTCTTCTAGGTTTTATATCAAAATTTATTAAAGATTAATATATAATATATTCCAAGATAATGTAACGTATTAGAGATTGGCGTATTTTTGCACTGTTACATTTGTTATAAAAACAAATTTAAACAAAAATGACAAGTGATACTCGCAGTTTAAATTTGTAAAATTTTTATCTACAAGATTTGGTATACAATTTTAACAAAATTAACACATAGTTTTGATATTATCTCTTAGACACTAATACTGCGTTTATTCAAATAAGTATTCGTACTAAACGCCCAATAAGGCTCTCCTTAATAACCCAAGTAGGATTTGATTGACTATCAAAAAATTGTTGTCAAATAGTGAATGAGTAATGAAAAAAAAAACCCAAGTAAGTTAGGCTTTTTAGAAAATCATAAATTTTTGTTAACTTTAGTGGGCGTGGAAAACTTTTAAATTTTAAAGTTTAATCTTGTTTGTGTTATGATTAGTTTTTACTTATTTAATGTCAAGTAATTAACTTTATGAAAATAATTTTTCTTTTAGTCTTTGTCATGTTCTTTTCTTTTTTTAATTTGTACCCCTAAAAACCACCCTAATACTTACAAATAAATATTGTATGTACTTGCAACAAATTATAAAACATTGGCGCTAATTTAACTGTTCTGTCATTTGCTTTTGGTTGCCAGTCATGTGATAGAGTACGTTCATGTCTATGACTTAGTATGAACAGTTAGTTGTTCAATTTCACTTAATGCGTGTGTGCCCAACAAAGTGTATCACAATGCAATAGCGCGTGCATGTGTGTCTCAGTACACATGTAGGAATACATGTTGATGCAACTACATGATGTAGGAATGAATGGTGGTGGATAAGTTGCAAAACTTAATCTGCACAAGCCTTCATTATGTTGCCATTTGTATTTGATAGGAGGTAGAGTATAATTTTGTTGTTTTCATTCTTATTGTTGTTGTTTTTGTTGGTTACTGCTGCTGCTATTGATGTTACGTTCTGCATACTCGTGCATGTTGTGCATTACAAATCTATGGTGACACGTTTGAGGGAGGCAGTCAGTGAAAAATATTCATTTCAAGCAGGAACAGCCAGCAAAAGCAAAATTTCAGTTATTTGTGTTGTTATATAAAAGGATTTGTTACATGTCATTGCTTTAAGTCTGATCTTATGCTTTTTTGTGTGTATTTAAAGGGCTGCACAGGCATACTTGAAATCCACACATCCCTACAAACATCTTTAATATTTTATAATAAAAAGGGCTTGTAAGTCAATTCAAGTATGCTTGTGCATCTCTTTAGTGTGTACGTATTAACATGTGTGTGAGTATTTGTGTTTATTTATATAAACCCATAAGCATGAGAACTTGATTTTAAACTTAAAAAGATATGGAGATGAAGTTTGTCTATATTCCAAAGCTTCGAGAATATAGCTAAACCAACTTTCTTTAAGTTTCAGATATATAGAAATAGTTTTCAACTCCAAAATCACTTCTTAATGTAAAAATCAGTTGTATTTAGAGTTCTTAGAGAAAATTCAAAATTTGTATTTTCATATAAAAACTTATTTTCACAAGCAAATTTAATTATCAAATTAAAACATTAATAAGTTTTTTCAATTACATATTTTGATTTATTTTAAAATTTTCAAATTAAATGAGGTTTTCTTACCTCGTTTATTATTCTAAAAAGATTTGAAAATTAAAATTTGCCATCACACCTCTGCTAAACCAATCAATCACATCTCGAACGTGTGATTTAGAGTGTTTGCTGGGTTGATTTATGCAAGCGACCTCTTGTATGTATAAATTACTCCAACTGTTAAGTGTCTTTTTGCACAAGCATTTAGTGCACAATTTAATTTACACCATTGCAAATATTTAAGATTTAAATGTGTGTTGATGTTAGAGTAGTTAATATTTGCTTTCATTGTACGAATATAATCACTACGTGAGTGTGTTGTATCATTTAAAATAAATAATTATGTCGACCGATTAAATTCTATAATCATTTTTCATCACACACAAAAGTAGTTTTTTTTTGAAGACAATAATTAGGCAAATTACATTTACAATTATAACTTTGAAGAAAGTATGAAAAAAACAATTTAATGACAAATCAGCTACAGGCTGTATTTTATATTTAATACGGTTTTGCTTTTATTGTCAAATAAAAACAAGTTTTTAAATTAACAATCACTAGTTACGGTTTAAGCAAAGATAACTTTAAGATATATTATGCAGCCCAATTTCTAACTAAACCCAATCATGATTCTACACAAATGCCATAATTATTGTGGGGTTCATTTTATCTGGGTCGTTAAGAGACATCAAAGACCCAGAATAAGAAATTTAAAGTTTTACTCGAAAGAAACAACGGGAATCATCATGTACCAAACTAATTTTACTCATACGATTGTTGAGTCTATAATGTCTGGTTGATAGTTCGGCATAGAGTTTGATGTCATTTCTCTCTGCTAAGGTTCAGAATAATCTCTGCCCTAAAAATTGTTTGACTATCGCATGGCTGTATTGCTTTTCCAGCAATGTTCCAGTTTGTTTTTACACTTTGCGCAGTAAAGAATAAAAAGAGTGTCCGCGATCTTTTTAGTCAGATAAGCCGCCATTTCATTGCCCACATATTCCGCTATTCACATCAAAGTAACTAAGTTTTCTCTGACAAAACATCGAGAGGTCAAAAGCAATCATATATCAAATTCTATCCTTAGGAATAACTTGCTTATGTAAAGGGTGTCCCAACAAGAACGCAAGACAGTCAATAGTGTTCGGTATCGTGAAATGATAACCAGTTTTTTCTTGCCTAGAATTGAAGAAATGAATGTGGAGGGCTTGTGGTTTCAACAAGACGGCGCCATAGGTCATACAGCCAGAGAAACAATTCAATTGCTGCATCAGTCATTTCCCGGTCGTGTTATTTCGCGTTTTGGAGACCAGAATTGGCCGCCTAGATCGTGCGATTTAACACCATTAGACTTTTTTCTTTGGGGTTTTTTGAAGTCGATGGTTTACGGGAATAAGCCGACGACGACTCAAGCCTTAAAAGAGGAAATTGGACGCTGCATTAATGAAATACCGCAGCATTTATGCAAAACGGTCATTGAAAATTTCATTAAAAGATCGCGTGTGTGCCAGCAAAGCCGCGGCGGCCATCTGCTCGATATGTTGTTCCATACATAGCCTCATTCTGTCTACTTTACGATATAATAAAGTTTCACGATTTTTTTTTTTTTTTTGAAATATCTGTGTTTTATTTAAAATTTAAATCTTGCGTTCTTGTTGGGACACCCTTTATTTAGATTTGATTGGTTAGCTGAGAGAATATATATTCCGGTACCGAAACTGCCTCTTAGTAGAGCACGTAGCTCTAAAGCCTGGACCTACAAAATGGTGCAACTATATTTAAAAAAATTTATGCATTTAAAGATAAAAATTAAACAATAGAAGCCACTGTAGAGATATTTATAGATAATGTTGAGTTTTCTGTAGCAGCAGCGATGCATTAGAATTATAAACGAAAGATTAATTAAAATTTTTTAAAAAAATTTTGGGTTAAATATAGAATAAAATAAAGTATCCATTTATTTAAATAAAAGGAGAGAAACCGAAAGGTAAGATCTGCACAACGTCATTTTCAATATAGATGAGAAAACCAATCTTAAATTGGTTTAAGGATGCAAGAGAATTTAATAACTTCAACAAGCCAAAGATATAAAACATGAAAACCGTTAAAAAAAATTATATGAATATTATATATTGCAACAATAACAAAACAAAACAAAAATAAAATAAATAAAAAATTCGACTGAATGCGTTGATGTCAACATAAATTCAGCTCGAATAAAACTGAAAGAAAACTCAACACGTGCAACAACATGTAACAACAATGTAACACAAAAACAAAACAACAGCTCAACAGTGGCAACATGCCACTTCAATAGCAATAACTCCTTTGGGAAACTAAAGTTGTATGAATTTGGTACAAGAAAGACAATGAATAAAAAAAATGGAATAAAAATGTCAGGATGAAAGCTAAATATTGCATATGCAGACATTCACATAAGCATTTGTACAAATACACTAAAACACAAACACACACATACGTGAAAGTATTTAGTGCGCCATGCAATTTGAAACACGAAACTGAACTGAAAAATTACATATTTGCAAAGTAAAAAAAGAAGGAAAAAAATTGTATAAAATGATTTCGTAGCCAAATTGAAACAGGACTGAATGCAGCACAAACAACAACAAAATAAATTCATAAATAAAATGACAAGTTGAAATCAACACAACAATTTGTAAATATTATTGAATGCAATCCACGTTACAAGTACCCAGAAAAAAACTGTTGCAGCTTTAACTACAAAAAACGACTATTTAAGCTCTTTGCTATCCGCTCATAACCAGCTTAAATATCCGCACCAGACGTTTAGTTACTTGTAAAAATAAACCAACACTGGCAAACATTCATGTACTCGATTTATTTCCATCTATGGTCTTACCTGGACTACGTGTCCACAAGTTTTAATTCCACGGATGAGTTTAAGTAATTTAAATGCATTTTTTTCTACCCAAATAATGAATGATTTTAGTAGTGTTTGTGGGCTTGTTTATTTTTTTCAATTTTGTATATAAAATTTTTTTTTAAGCAGAATAAAAATTAGATTAAAAAGAAATACGTTGTGAATGAATCGCAAAGGAAGGATCCCAATGTGTACCTAATTTTTATCGTTCTAGATCTGCACAAATTTTAAGTCTTAGCACGAATTATTTTTGATTTTGCGCATTATTATAATTATATGAGCCAAACCAATATCACTACAAAAATCGGTAACATACGTTCACACTATCGTGCTTTACTGTTAATTTTCAGCCTTTAAAAATTTGAATATTGACAATTTAAATTAAAAATAAGAAACATTTATTTTTAATTTTCAATTTAAAAAATAAATAAAATTTTTTAATTGATGGCGCAAGGAAAAAGGAAAAACCTTTGTTGCTCTAGTGCTGGTCTTTATGATCCGAGAAATATTATTCCAAGATATACGTGAGGATTGAATAGATTGAATTAGTTCATGTGCCGACTTATTTGTGGAAGGTACTATTTTGTTTCCGTAATTATTTCTTACTTTGCCCTGGACTGTTGGAGGCGAGTCTTATATATCTATATTCTCACAGTTCTAGGCTTGGAAACAACACAAAACAATTCATCTAGAAATATAAAAGTACCAATTATATTTTCCCTTTTGGTACTTTTTTGCGCCCCCTCAAAATTTTTTTTTAAATTATTTTTATTGGATGTTACAAATTTATATCAAAATCAATAAATTTAGTCAAAGTATTTATAGAGGCAAAATACAAATAAGAACTTTACTATAGCAAAAGGGTGTTCAAATTTAACCCCTTATTTGATTGCTTTTTTAAAAAGAGTAAATATACGAGGGAGAATTTTTTAAGAAAAAGAGAAAACAATTTAGGTTTGATGCTGGGATTCTTACTTTGAAATAAAAAAAACGTACCAACATTAGTGTTTTACCGTTTTTATCTCACAAATGTACAAATATTAAAAAAGTACCAATTATACTTGCGCTAATTTATGTAGTAAAATATTTTTAAGTTTGTGTTTCGACTGTAACTGTAGTAGCTGTGGAGGTAAAAGAAGTCGAATTTTATTCGGTTCAATATTTGAAGTTTAAAATATCCATTCTGCTGGACGATCATACTAAGATAGTTAGTAAAGTTAATCAATTATATATGTATGTACTAAATATTTTTACCGGGTCTCGCCTTACCCAGTTATTTATTACGTTGTTGGTATCCTTAGAGAGCGTATGTACTAATTTTTAGAGATATCCATTTACAAATAGAATTTTAATTGTTAAAAACAAAAACCTCATTGAAATAAATACAGCCATTCACTACTTTATAAAGTGTTACTAATATTATTAGCAGAGGCGCCAACTAAAGTGTTAAATAAAATATTTCAAAACATAATTTCAGGTTTAAATTAAGTAAATATTTACCTTAAATAGCCCGCTCAGAAAATATACATTGAGAAATTTGTATTTTCAGAGTTTCAAACTCACAGAAGAGGTAAAGACTTGCTTCTTTACTCGCAGGGGCCAGGAAGCTGGTTAGTAGGAATTTAAGGGCAATCCCAGCATATCGCTTAGCTTGTCAATCACCCAGTGACCAGTAATTACATCCACCTGTTTGGAAGTTTTCTTGCTTTTTCGACTAAACAGCTGAGCAGAGCGCTTACCATCAAGTTCGCATGTAGAAATAGTCTTAGTAATTTAAAGTAAATTGAAAATATAAATTTTCAAACTTTTTAATCTTAGTAAAAACTTTTCTTTTTGCTTTATTCCATTTTTATTTTTCATTGTCTAAACTTGTTGTTTTGTACTTTTACTTGCTTGTTTTAAAGAAAAAATATTTTTTTATTTGTATAGCCTTTAACATAAATCAAAAATATGAAAATATTAATTTATCGATGCTCATGTTCTCTAGACAATTATATTTTATTTATTTTAATATCCTGCCAAGTCGTATAAGTAATCAGAGAATATTTAAACATTCCAAAAATTCCCAAATTTTTTGTTAAAGAAGACGTCTCTTCAAAAATGAACTAATACAGCAAAACCCCCAAATGATAATTTATTTAAACCAAGTCAATCGTGCATGTTCTGTAATCCACACGGATTTGAAAAAAAAATGTGGAATCAAATTTTTTTCATCTTATTAAATGAAAACTTTTATGTTTTTTTTTAATTCTATCAATAATTTCGCACCCAAAATAAAGCAAAAACAAAATTTTAAACATTTTAAAAAGGGACCACAGAGTAGTTATGAAGTGCTGCATTTTTCAATTCCGAATAAAATATTCGAGTTCGGAATACAGAACAGCACTTTAATATTTTTAGACCAATAAAATAGTCAAGATTCCGTTTTGAATCATCTACTTGTAAAGACAACGAAAGAATAATTAAATTTAGCTTGTAGCATTGGGATAGATATTCTTCCATATAAACTAAAATTCAGTTTAATTTTATTTCGTAATTTTTAAATTGACAAAAAAATACAAAAAGTATTACTTTTGATATAAGATAGTACGAATGTTAAATAAACTAAATTAAATAATAATACAGTGGAACCAAAGTGTACTTTATACAATTTTATAAAGTATTTTTATTCATGTTTGATTACGAAAATGACATCTTTTTCCTAGCAACTTTAGTTTTTGTAATTTTGCAAAATACTCGTTTTAAAGTGGTATAAATTTTCTACCAGTTGAAATGGCTAGGCAGAGAAGACGTTGCTTAAATGATCACCGACTTTGTAAAACGTGGGTACTTTAAGCAATTTGGAGCAAATATTTGCAATCTACTGAAATCAGAGGTTCTAAATAATGTATGCTGAAGTTGTGTTGCATCTTGGCGACAATGTGGAAATATAAAAAGATCTGATCGTAAGTACAGAACACCCATGATTTGGTGGAAAGCTCGTAGTCATCTTAATGGGCTCTGCAAGCCCAGATAAGTGATCATATTCGTTACACTGTCTGATCAGCCTCTACCACTACTACCCAAAACATCAAACTGTGTTGCACCTGCCAATATGGAAATTGAAAAAAAAATATGAATCTAGGTGTGACCTAGTCAAGAGACAAATTCTTAAAAAAAACTCAAAGTGACCTAAATAATTTATTTACTTATTTAATAACAATTAAAGGGTATAAATATATTCGATGCAACTTTTCTAGCAACATTTTTTCTTGTATTTCTATTGCTTATCATGCTAGACCTAAACAAATAAGTTATCAATCCCACAAAACAAACAATGCAAATTCATCTTACTTGTTTAGCAACATAAACTTCTCTGTTGCCTTCTACTGCTACCCTTTCCATCTATCAAAACTATTCTCAACCGCATAACAGCAAACTCAGTATGTGCAATTTAATACAAACACAGTGCAATACGAGTACAAACAAATTTATTGACAAAATTTTGTGTATCTGTTTGTAGATGCATGTGGGTGTTGTTTGGTTTATAAGGATAAAACAAGCAACAAACAGAGTTTATTTTATATTTTATTTTTCATTTTGTAATAGAGTTACAGTAAAGAAGATATATAATGTAGTTAGGCACACACACACACACACACACACACACCCACACACAAGTATTATGTTTTATATAAAACAAAATATTTTTGATAGCTCGAATAGAATATTGAGCCTACTGTAGTCATGTATTGTTTATTGAGCATATTGTAAAAATCAATAATACAAACTCAAATAGTTAACATTCAATTCAATACTAATAAGAAAACCACTTCACAAAACACTTATTGTGTTTATAGATAAAGTGCAAGGATAAAATAGGAATAACACGAACAAACAATTGTATTCTAACAGATCAAATTGAAATAAAAAAAGTATAACTTCAGAAGCAATCAACTACCACAAAACTAGCATAACAATTTGTTTAACGAAAATACAACAGTTTATACCCTACGTTCTGCTTTAAATTTTATTATTTTAGGCCAGCTGAAAGCCTTTGAAGCTAAGGCTATCTTTTTATAATTTTAATTATAGTCAATAAATAAATATTATTAAGAGATTAGCTTCAGGACACATTACGAAAAGAAATGTTTTTTGGTATCATTGTTTTTTCAAAGAGTTTACTCAATTAGATATAAAAATTATGTGATTAATTTATTTGCTATAATATAAAGGCCGCCAATATTTAGCTGAATACCAAGAAACAATTTAATTTTTATTTATTTTTATTTTAATTAATTTAGCTTCTAAGAAATACTAGATAATTTTTTTTAAATGATTCATTCATTTAATAACAAATTTAATGAGAAACTAAAATATCTTAAGCATTATTGAAGGGTATACAAAAACTTTTCATTTGATGCAACCAATATAAAACGTATTAATAAACACAGAAATTACTGCTTTACTAAAACTCACAGTCCACTATATCCCATTGCAAATGCTGCACAACAAATGCAAAGCAATTTGTTTTGCAAAGTTTTATGTTTGTAACACTGACTGGTTTGAAAGAAAAACAAAAATAAAACGTATACAATTTTCAAATTCAATTGCTTTCCGTTATAGATAGATCTGTTTAGCACTTCATAATTGGGTTTTGCAACTGCAGCACTAGACAAACAAAATATAAAGGAGTTGGTAAAATACACAGTTTTCTAATTTAAAATAAAAAGCTTTTGCTTACATCGCAAAAGTAAATAAATATGAATTTATTTAAAATTTTGTATATCCTATGGAAAGGATGGGTTGAAGAGAGCACCCGAATAAATAAGAGGGAAGGGGTGTGGCATGGATTATGTGATGTGGCCTTGTGGAAGAAAAAAAATTAAAGTGATAGAATAATAAAAAAATAAAACCGAAAAACTTAAAAGCGAATAATATGACCTGTGGATTTTTTTTGTGCTTCTAAACAAGTATTGAAAATATTTGATAGCCTGCTTTACGGCTGTGAAACATTTAATGCTGCACCCCGAGATATCCAGAAAGTATAGATGTTTGCTAACCAATGCCTCCGCTATTGAAATAGAAAGACGAAAGTTGAACTGGACCAGTCAAGTTCTACGCAGAACGCCAAACGACATCACCAGAGATGCCATCGACTGAAACCCACAAGGCAACCGTAGAAGGGCAAAATATTAAAGGATTTTAAATTTCTCAACGGATTTAGAAAGAAAAAATTGAGCCCGTTTGAATGCTCAATGATTTAAGTAAACTTGAGAAATCTGCGAGTATTTCTTTCACTATTTTTTTTAACTTTGGAGACGTTTTTACACAGTATTTTATAAAGAAAGCGTACAAGTCTTGAATTAATTTTCAAAATATTATATTTATTTATTAGTAAAAAAAACTTTTTTTCTAAATTGGTTCAAATATTTAGGACTTATTAAACTTTTTATTGAAAAAAATTTTTTTCAGAAATAAAATTGTTGGCCATTTCACTTAAAAATGTTTACTTGGCAGTATTTTTTCAACTCAGTGTCATCAGTGATGTGATCAAAAATATTCTGAAATCATTTTTATTTTACTTTTGCAACCATTTCTTATTGAAAATGTTCTCCTTGTTTAGCGCTGCATTGGCGAAGTGTGACTGTAAGAAATATAAAGTCTTAAAAATTTATTAGCAAACGCGACAAAAACATCCATGCTAACTGAAATTTTTGAAAAGTCTTTAATATCTTTTTTTTGCAGAAGCAATGCTTTTAAACGACATGTATTAAATCATAATTTTGCCATTAATGCAGTTTGACGTCACGAACATGATTTTTCCGACAACATCCAATTTTTGGGAAGGTACGTATTCCACAAGGATATTTTGTTGGTCTTGGATATTTCTCTTCCTATTCAGGTTTTCCAACAGTTTTGAAATTTTATTTAAAATTTCATTTTCTTCTCTTTAATATTTAAAAAATTTTTGCGTTTACGTTAGCTGCATGAACTTGATGGAAATTTTAGTACAAGTACATGTTTTTTGTTTTTTTTTTTTTTTGTTTTTTGCTGCTTGTAGTTCCCCTGCATATTATAACTTGCTGCTTATGCTAAACCTCTTTACTGGAAAATTTCTTTTTCAATGTATGCATAGCAAAATAAAAACAAATATCTTTTCTAAATAATATTTCCATGAAAATAATATTTCAATGCAAAATGTATTCAAATACAAAAGAAATAACAGCAGCTTGTTTAGAAAGAGACCTTGTTAAATTAGGAATGGAGGGAAAAACAAATATAAAATAGTAAACAAGACTTCCTGCCGTATTTATTGCTTGAATTGTCATTCAAACTTATAAAAAAAAAAAACAAGTAAACCAAACCGCCTGTCTGTCTTCTTTACACACAAACACACTGTACTCATACACAAGTGTAACGGAAAAATGTACAGTGTGAACATTTTTGGAAAGGCATTTCCTAAAAAGACAGAAAGAGTGCATTTTTAGACAAGTAAATTAAATTAATAAAAAAAATATTTTTAACTAAAACACATATAATTTAAATGTTATTTAAATTTAATTGTTTTTGAGTTTAAATTAAAAATTCATTTAAAGAATTAATACCTTTAGGGAGTTGTTGAAATGAAAATGTTAAAACTTTATTACTGTGGCAACGGATATTTAACAGAAACTAAAAAAAAATTAAAAAAAAAAAATATAAACAAACTTAAGTTTGAATCCTGTGCAAGCATTCATGCAAAGCTCCTTTTCGACTCTTCCTACATTGAAAGTAAGCCAAAAATACAAAAAAATAGAACTTCCACATTATTGACAAGACTCTTGTTCGAGAGCAGATTAGTTGTGTTCCTTTTTTTGTTTATTACATTCCTATTACATACTTCTAATGCTTGAGTAAACAAAATCAAAAAATAAAAGCTACTTTGCCATTCATAAATACAAACTAGTGAACAACGCTTAGTTTTGGAAGTTGCAATTATAAAGCACGCATTTGAAATGAGTACTCAACGTGAAAGCAACATTTTTTAATTTGCTTTAATTTGTTCAGTAATTTATAAAAATTGGTTGAACAAAAAAGAAAAGTTGTTAAAAAACTGAAATCTCTAGTCAAGTTCACTGCAAACATTTTTCTTGGTCAAGCCTGACGCATCCATCAAATCAGCTTCTTTTCCATTGCAGTTTGCGTTACATTAGTTTAAGTATTTGTTATCTACCAGTAAATATTACATTCATGACCTTTTCACTCTACTTTGCTTTACAATTGAGTCCTCTTACTTGCTCTTGCTTATTTCAAATTATTCTTATTTTTTATGCAACTATTGGTCTATGTCAGATTTTATGGCAACGATCATTTATTTGAAAGTAGAAGTAGAAAAATAATGAAATTCCCCTAACGTGACACATTCTTTGTTCCAGTTAAAAATAAAATAAACCAAAAGAAACAAAAAATAGAAAATGTTTTTAAATTTATGTTTGTATGCTTTGGTGGTTGTTAAGTAATTTATGTAGAATAAATACATTAAAGAAAAACACTGTAAGAAAACTACATTTTACTGTAATGTGCTGTTGTGCTCAAACTTGAAATCTAGTAAGTAAGTTTGACTGGACACTTTTTTCTGTTGTAAAGCTAATGGGCCTGATTATGGGGATGGTTGTCGTAACAACAACAGTGATATTCTAGTTCTAGTTGTCGAATTTGCGATAAACTAATGTAAAATATATCACCACTATTTAGGTAACGACAATAATGGTTACAAAAATGCTATGGCCTTCTCCTGATTTTTATATCACAAAGGCCCACGTCAGAGGACCCAAGTGAGCCCAGCTCTTGTTTCTTTTCTTTTCGGGCGACCTGTTTCTCCTGATTTTAACTACGCTGTTTAAGGTATGAATATTTTTTTCTTTTTGTTTTAGGTTAGAAAACAGAAGCTGGGCTCACTTGGGTCCACTGATTTGGTCAATTTGTCATACCTGTATAGGAGAAAGTGAAGAAGGATAGCACTAGAGATAGAAGAGTGAAAGGAAAGGGAAATAAATAAGAAGACAGACAGAGAAGTAAGACCCTGCAGGCAGCGCTCTCCAAAGTGGAGCATGCGCCGCTTCTCCAGGCCAGGACACTGGCAGCGAAAGTGTTCTACAGTGTCCTCCTCGTCCTCACAACTTCTACAGTAGTCGTTTGATGGCAAGCCCATTCTGCTAGCATGCTTGTCAAATTTGCAGTGGCCTGTTACTACAGCTACCACATTTCTGAACTGGGCTCTTTGAAGTTCCAGTAAGTCCCTGCTGCGATCGCCATCTAACCTAAGTCAGATCATCCCCACCGTATTGCACGTCCGTTGAACAAGCAAGAAGGAAAAAGATATAGCGATAGAAAAAGTCCAAGAAAAGAAACAGAGAGATAAAAGCGAAAAATATAAGAATGAACAGGAAGAACACGTTGACACTTTAAGTCGACAGTAAAGAAAGGCATAGCAAAGACCAATACCTGAAATGACATAACACTGATCCTCTAATAATAGAGAGATTCAGAGAAGATGTTCAACAGTTTCTTCCTCGTCTTTTTCCTAAAATGTAATGGCTATCATGGTTGCAGTGTACCTTTATCGCTGCCCCTGTAGATTTCTAGTGTAATTATGATCCAGTTCGAGCTAGATCCTATTCGCTGTACTACTTGATTGACTAAATATTCTAAATAAATTTAATTACCAATATTGAAATACTTAATTTTGCAAAAATTTAGGAATTTGAATATTCTCAAGTGCACCTTCTAATTAAATGAATGTAACCTATAGGGCTATAATATTTCACAATTATAATTACCGATAATTGTTTGACCACTAAGTTCATCTCTTGAACCATATTTCGAATAATTAATTTATTTTTTTAAAAGGTGAAAACACAAATATTTTGTTAGAATGTTGAGCCAATTTCGAAATTTTATAAAAATTACAAGCAGTACAAAGTAAGGTCGATACGAAAATACTTCAATGTCAATCCCATCACAAATTTTTATCCCTGGTGCACGTAATCAGAAGCTTTTCTTATACAAACTAGTTCTTTCTTTGAGCTATAGACTAAATCAGTTATTTGCTCCATTAATAACCAGCTAAGATTTAGCTTTTTTTCTCGCATTTAGCCTCAAAATTTATGATTTAGGCTCTAGCTTTTTTGTTCTTCAAAATAAGCCTTTTTTGGAAAAAAGAAAACAAATCATACATAAATAAACTGAGACTAAACCAAATTAGCTAAAGTAATATTTTCCAAAAAACTTTGATATGTAAATTGATAAATTGTTCGAATGACGGTAATTTCATAAGTAAGGAAAAGTTTTTTGCTGCTAACTTATAAAATAAAAATGCACTTTATTCCTAATTGATTAATTAATTGTTCCATTTAGTACATATTTCGTTAACTAGTACTACCTTTTAGTAATGCTGAGGTTGCTCACTTTTGAGTAAGACAAAGCAAGCAAAATATCAGAATAGAAATCGCATTAAAAATCAAAAAATAAATTATTACTTAAAGGAATTCTAAATATTATTTATTAATATTAAAGTTAAAAAAAAATTGAATTCACTCAAAAGTATTTAAGTACTATAGAAGATTACGGGATGGGATACATTTCATTTTAAATCTGAGAATGTCCAAATTTGTAATCTACTGTCCAAGTAGTCACAGCCCATTTTAAAGGGAAGGCTGTCTAGTTTTGTAATCTATTGCTCAATTACTCAGAAGTTACTTTGAATTATTTTTAATTTTTTTTTTTAATTTCCATACACCCCAAGACTGTTAATCTCAAGGATTTTGGCAGTTTCAGTTTTGAGTTATAAAATAAAAACTACAAACATTTCCGAAAATGTTAAAACACTTACAGAAAGCTTAGAACATATAGATTAAACTCCTTTTAGTCATTTTCATGGACAAAATCGGGAATGGTACCTCGGCAAAATGGGGAATGGTAAAATTTCCTCAAAGCAACAGCACTGGGGTATATGGATTTTAAAAAAAAAAATTTAAAATAATCCAAAGTAATTTCTGAGTATTTGAGCAATAGATTACAAAACTAGACAGCCTTCCCTTTAAAATGGTATATGTCTTATCACTTAATCTTCTATGGTTCGTCCGGAAGTTACTATGGATTATTTTGAAATTTTTTTTTAAATTTTGCGTATACTCCAGTACTGTTGCTTTGAGGTAATTTAGCAACTTACGGACGAACTATAGAAGATTACGGGATGGGACACATATAATTATAAAGGGGAGGTCATTTAAATTTGTAATCTACTGCTCAAATACTTAGAAGTTACTTTGGACTATTTTTAATTTTTTTTTTAATTTCCATATACCCCAGTACTGTTTTTCTTAAGGATTTCGGAAGCTTTACTACCACATATCTATGTACTCGTATTAAATATTCCAATTTTTTTTAAATGTTGGCTTTTGTTTTTTAACAATTTAATTTCAATTTTTTTAGTAGATTATGATGCATATTGTATCTCCAGTTAAGAAGGTTTAAAAGAAACTTCCTTAATATTAGAATAACTATTTTAATTGTTGTATTAAAAACATGATTTATACCGTTTTAACAGCAAAAATCACTTAGTTGAAAGTAATTGATCTTATTTCACTGTAAAGCTTTAAAGTGTACCTTTTAAACCAATTTCTAAATCAAAACTGTTGCTTTGATATATAAAACAAGATCTTGGCTAAGGAAAAGGGACTGTTGAAGCTATAACCTTTTAGGTATTTTTCTTGTTTGTGTTCAATAATTAAAATGGGCTACTACAAGTCTTCAGACAACGACATAATGTTGGACTTAGACTTTGTTTCACTTCAAGTTTTATTTGTTACTCCAATTTACTAAAAGGTGATTTTATAAGAACTATCGGAAATTTAAAAAAAAAAAACACATAAAATTCAGAAAAATGCATGAAATATTTATTTGGATCGATAGTTGGGTCGATATAATTTAATGTTTGAAGATTATTTCATGCAAATGTTGGCCGCGGCTGCGCCTCAAATGGTCCATCCGCTTAGTCCAATTTTGGCATACTCTTTCCAACATTTCGGCCGGTATCTCACGAATAATGTTGGCAATGTTGGCTTCCAGTGCGTCAATCGAAGCGGGCTTGTCCCTATAGACATTAGCCTTAACATAGCCCCACAAAAAATAGTCTAGAGGCGTTAAATCGCACGATCTGGGCGGCCAATTGACTGGTCCCAAGCGTGAAAAGAACTGTTCACCGAACTCGCCTCTCAATTGGTCCATTGTTTCGCGTGCTGTGTGGCATGTGGCACCGTCTTGTTGAAACCACATGTCATGCAAGTCAAGCTCTTCCATTTTGGGCAAAAAAAAGTTTGTTATCATCGCACGGTAGCGCTCACCATTCACAGTAACGTTGTGATTCGCATCATCTTTGAAGAAATACGGCCCAATGATGCCGCCAGCCCATAATCCGCACCAAACGGTTGTTTTTTGTGGATGCATTGGTAGCTCTTGCAATGCTTCTGGCTGCTCTTCACTCCAAATACGGCAGTTTTGCTTGTTCACGTATCCATTCAACCAGAAATGAGCCTCGTCGCTGAACACAATTCTTCGATAAAAAAGTGGATCTTCATCTAACTTTTCAAGAGCCCATTCACCAAAAATTTGGCGTTGTGGTAGGTCGTTTGGCTTCAATTCTTGCACCAGTTGTATCTTATAAGGCTTCACACCCAAATCCTTCCGCAAAATTTTCCACGTAGTGGAGTAACAGAGGCCCAATTGCTGCGAACGGCGCCGAATCGATAATTCACGGTCATCACCAACACTGGCCGATACGGCTGCGATATTTTCTTCAGTTCGCACTCTACGTAAGCGTGTTGGTGGTTTAATGTCCAACAATGTAAATTTGGTGCGAAATTTTGTTACAATAGCCCGAATAGAAGCCTCAGTAGGTCGATTAAACTGACCATAAAATGGAAGAAGCGCGCGATGAACTTTCTTAACAGAGCACGCATTTTGGTAATAAAATTCAATAATTTGCAAGCGTTGTTCGTTTGTAAGACGATTCATGATTAAATTATAGACCAAACTGAAGATGTTTGACAGTGACACAAGATACAAAACGTGCGTGAGCTGTCAAAACTAGTGTTGCCAAAAAGATAATAGCAAAAAAATCACTCTTTAATAGCAATCATGTATATTAAGTTGAAAGCTTGAAGCTTTAATTCGTTGTACTTGTAGTGTTAAAAAAATTATAAAAGACATTTGAAATTTATCGCTAAGCTAATCGATCAATTTGATATACGAGTATATTTCAAATCACTATTTATTCAAATGCAAACAAATAGGGGAGGGGGAAAGAAGCGAGGGGTAGATTGTTATACAAAACTTGCTACATGTGTACTTTGGTGTCAACTCACTGTCACACTACTTTAAAAAAATATGAAATCAAAAGAAGTAGTTTCAGTTTGCTTAATGCAGTTACCTGTTAAATGTGTCTTGAATAAAAATGTGTGTTTACGTGTTTGTAATATGAACACTGAAAAAAAAACTACTGCAATATTTTTTATTTTTGTACAAGAATGTCAGTTACGACAACAATTCAAAACAACAAACCACAAAGTTCAATAAAAATGTCCACAAGAACTTTTACAGTACTGATTGCCAACAAAAAAAAAAAATGAACGAACGAATGAACAAACAGAAAAATCTATGCAAGCACCGGCAGTAGAATTTTTAAAGAAAATAAACATAAATTTTATAAACCAGCACCGAGAGACTTTTCAAATTTGGCAAAAATATTAAAAGAAAATTTCAAAGAAATAAACACAATAAATTGATGAATTTTCCTAAACAACATGAACACTCAGAACATAAATTTTAAAATGCATTAAAAGGAAAATGGAAATATATACGTACTAACATTTAAGTATTTTCAAATCGATTAAGGGAATAAATAAATACCAAGCCATACGAGCATTATGTTAAACAACAAATTAGTTAAAACAAAAACACAAAATGCTTGAATTTTTTTTTGGCACAAAAGACACTATCATTTGAGCCACAAATTGATGATGTTTGCAATAAAATGGTGAATTATTGAAAGATTTTTATAAATAAAACTAAATTGAAATTTAAAATATCGCTTTTTTTCAGCTTTTGCAATCCAAATGACATTAGAACCAGGCTAATATATGTAAGCCATGCACATGTTTTTTTTTTTTTTTTTTTCTTTTGGCATCCTCAGACTCTGCCATTACCATCACACATTTGGTTTGTATTCACTTAAACCACAAACTAAACTATAATCCCGCAAGAACTTAAAAAATTTTAAAATAAAATAAAAAAACAAAAAAAACCAGAAGAAATGAATCCTCAAAATGCCAAGAAGACACCTTTCACTTACATGAATGTGTTTACTTCTGAATTCTATGCTTTTCATATGGAAAACAGTGTACAAGTATGCATTTTTCATGTGAGTTTGAGTGTTTTACTCTAGAGATTGATAGTGACTGCCAAATGTTAGACATGCCATGTGGCTGGTAAGTTTTTTTTTTTTGGTTTCTTTTATTTTACTTTTCATTTCTTGGTTCGTAAAAACAATTGATATCTAAGAATATTTCAAAAACTTGTATAAATTCTTATTGTTTGCTTTTTCCATACAGTAGCGTAGAGGAATGTGACAACAAGGGAAAGTTTTATATCATGTTTTATAAAAAAATACAAGTATAAAAAAACACTAACAGTTTTATATTATTAAAAAATCAAGCTGTTATTCCACTGTATTATTTTTCATAAGAAACTGTATTTATGTATTGACATATAACAATTTGTTGTTTAAAAGAATACGAAGAATTTGTGAAAGTAATACTTGTGTGTGAGTTTTAAAGTAAAATGTTTAGTATTTATATGTGTCTTAGTAAAGATATAAATTTAATGTGAGTTTTAACTACCAAGATTTAAAATGACCGTTAGAGTTTGGTGTTGTTACTTGATATAAATACAAGGTTCTGGGCTGAGCTCAAATGGTATATAAACTTTTGCTAGAGACGAGAAGTTTTAGTTGAGACGTTAAATAGTAAACAAGGTGTATCACAAACAAAAAGGTGTTTTTGAGACAGTTGTAATAAAACTCTGTGTCTATAATAAGTGTGAGGAAATTTTACAATAACGAACCTTAATAAGCTAAGCGTTTTGATTTAGGATAAAAACGTAGCAGCGTAATGTTTTACTTAATAAACATGCTAAATATTTAACCAAACTTTTAGTAACCTGTTAAACTGAATTAAAATCAATTGTTGTATTCCATATCAAGCAATTTCAATCGATATTTGCTAATTATCTCAGACAAAAAGACTAAAAATTTCATCAATTTCATTCGATGTTGAATGCCAAAATTTTTTCCCTGAATTTTTAAAATACATTCACACACGTCAAAACATATGTCGAGAAATTTCTAAGTAAGGATTGATTTTAAAAAAGTTGGCATAACAAGAAAAACTTTTTATTAATAAACTCATTCTAGCTAGCAGCTCGTTGAAAAAAAACTAACTTCCTAAAAAAATTAACTAGCTGATCTGAATACTATTAGCTATTCAAAATTGAACGGGAACTTTCTCTCCTAAAATACATATCCGCTAAAGCTTTAGTAAGCAAAATCGCCATTGTGCATATCCCAAAGAAAAAAGTCTGCAAGCCCCATCTAAAATCGGTAGTGTAAGATTAAATTATAGAAGCAAATTGGCAAATAAACATTTTAGATAGCAACTTGTTGGCACCAAGGTTAACATTTAAGGCTGGAGGATAAAAATTAATGAAAAAATAATTTAATAAAAGAAAAAATATTAAAAACCACGAGATGGTGTATGCTAGTAAATATAATCAAAACATTATGGACTTTTTAATAGTTGATGATAAAAATTGCGATTGTTTCTCTATTCTTTATATCTGGATAAGAAAAATAATAACGTTTATGCGATTTGGCGAGTTCAACACAAAACAACTTCATTTTTTATTGTTTGTTCTCAATTTCCAAATCGGAGTGAAAAGCAGAATGCCATGCAATAAAATGGTCAATTAATAAAATTCAACAACTTTTTTAATATGAACGATGAAACCTATGTCAAAATGGACTTAGAACAGCTGCCAGGTAAAAAATTTTATATTGTAACGAAACGTGAATTTGATTTGGCATGGAATTTGCTGTTGTGGTCTATAAATCAGGCCATTTATCGTCTCTACAACAAAGACATCCGAAATTTATATTAAAGAATGGCTGCAGAAATGATTGCTGTCTCTAATTGCACGCCATCACTCTCCAGTAAAATTTTGGCTTGATTTGGTATTATGAAAGAACTTTTGCCATCAGTATTGACTTGTGTTTTAAATAAGCTAATACAGCTAATTAAAATGCTAAATATGTGATTTAAAGTTATTGACAAATTGTCGAGGTCATCAAAATAGTGTTAGAGAATACCAAATTAAATTAATGTCGACAAGGACAAAAGCAAGTGATGTTGCTTTGAAATTGATGACGATGTTAGGGTTGTCAAATTCAGTAAGAGTGATTGAAAGCGCGCAGAAAATGGACGTTAGTATTCGTGCCCTTATTTAATGAAGTACAGTTTCAGCAATTGCTTCTTTTTTATTTGGTATCAGGTAAAGAAAAGTAATAATTCAATTGACATGAAATATATTTAAGGATGAGAGTTTCGAAATAAGCAAGATTTAGGCATGCACTGAGCAAACGACTACAATTGTAAGAACTATATTTGGGGCCAATCAAAACTTCAGTTATGATAATGAAATTTTTTAGTTGTAGCTCTCCAAAATTTGGTATTCTTAAATTTATTTTAAGCTGTAAGACCGATTTTTTGTTGTCATGATTAAAAATTCGACTATCAAAACTATATTTTTGACTGGAAACAAATTTAAGATTTGCAGTTGAAGTTGTTTTCTTAGTTTGTTGTGTCTGCTATTGTGAAAGCTTGTGTTGCAAATAAAATTCTCTTAGCTGTTCAGCTATGGCTTTTAAATTGAAATATTCATGATTTTAAATTTTAACTAACGTCAATTTTTTAAGAATTGCGAGTTTTGGAAAAAGCTTTTTGTTTTGTATGCTTTTGAATGCTTTTTTCAAAGAACATATAGAACAAGCGTTTGTTGAAAACGCCATCTTATAGATAAACAATTTGCACACACAATTGACAAAATCAAAACAAGGCAAGCTTTTATTTGGAAATTAAATTAAAAATATTGATAAATTAAATATCGGATAGTGTGTCCTTAGCTATCCACCCAAATTTGGTTTCAAAGCTTAAGCCAAAAACCGGTAATGTGCCACACAAAATCCTAACTTTAACTATTGAAAGTTGTAATAACTATAGTAAATGTTTTAAAAATATTTTTTTTTAAATAAAGAAGAATTTATTTTTGATTTTTATTTAAATAAAAAAAATTTATTTATTTGATTTGAATTACGGCTTATTTCAGTTTCTCTTAGTTTACACTGCAGTCACACGATCAAGTTTTTTTACAATTCTCTTTCAAGAAATTTACATATACTGCTTGTCAAAATTCACAAAAATTGAAAGCTGTACGTCACAGGCTGCACACAATTTCAAAGCAAGTTTTTCAACAAGATGTTTTTTTTTAAACTCTTCCACCGACAGTTTTGTTTCGGCGGCAATAGAGTTATATGCCTTACTTTTTAAATTATTCCGTCTATATGCAGGAATATTCATGTTCCACAGAACTTCATGCCTTCTGTATATCTCTATGATTTGCAAAACGTCGTTATATTTGTTTAATTTGTTCACAAACATATTTAAAAAAAAAAAAAAAAACAATACTGGCGGCAGAATAAGAATTCAAATTTGGAATAAAAAAACTGCAGTCAGCTGTTTTCTTGACTGTAATTTGAAAGACTCAATTGAACGAAAAATTGAAAGCAAACTCTCAGCAAATTTTAAAAGTGTGAGTGTATTGGTAAAAAAAATGAGAGAAATTTTAAAAATTGAATGAAAACTTGATCGTGTGACCCCCAAGTTACCCAAAAATTCATCAGTTTGCATCCGTGTATGCTTGCGTTTACAAATAAACCAAACATTTTGCGATTTCAATCGTAATCCAAAAATTGAAGCGTTTTGCTTCTTCCAGAACATGGGTTTTTCCCTATCATCTAACAATTACTTGACACGCTTGTGTTATTATTAAACATTATAAAATTGCACTTGGCATAATATCAAGTGATTTTTTATGATTACATCAAAATATTTCATATTTTAATAGTGGTAATACATATTCCAGCACCTGCCGTTTTTGTATATGAACAAAAAACCAACAAACATAAATAAACAACAAAAAAAAATTAGAATATAGATTCCCTAGACATTAGAAATGTTCTTGTAATATTTATATAATTATAATACATTTATTTCACTTTATCTTCTTATGATTTCACGATTGCTGGGGTTGTTACTTTTGCTATTGCTGGCTGCTAGCTGCTGCTGCTACTGCAGATTCCCAAAGGATGCCAAATTACTTAAACATTACACGGTCGACTGTTGCAAGTGTTTTTTTTTTCGTCTTATTTTTATTTCTCTTTTACGAAGCAAATAAATACACTTGACTTTGCCACCTTTGTCACTTGCGGCAGTTATACTTACAGCAGGTTATCAATACTTTTTTGGTTCTTTTTTTATAAATATTTCTATTCACACACACACAAACACACACATAGCTGTCGTCAGGATTATTATCAACACCCATCCCTACTATATCCAATAAGCGTATTATTATGATTTTCTTTATCCCAAATGCAAAATAAAAAAAAATTAAGGTAAATTCTTTGAACTGTTTTATCATTTATCATGTCATGAAGATAAATTTGTCATCCAGTGGAAACTGTCAATATTTTTTTTTCTGTATTTTGTTTTTTTTTTTTACTTTTTTTATTAGCGAATGTGACTAAAATGTGGAGGTTGAGTTGCTGTGGTTTTTTGGCTTAAATAAAGTTCTAAGTCACCACTGACTGTATGTGGAGCTGTTTGGCTGACTGGTTGACTGAATTCATGCTATCAATCTGTATTGATAGAATCAACACTGATTTGGCTTTTGAGGGAGGGCTGACTAGCTGGGTTTATTTAATGGAAGAGGTTGTTTTCTATCATTTTAATATTTATAAATGGTTTTGTGAATGATAAGTTAAGGTTGCCAAAAAATTTATATTGTGTTTGTTAAACTATTTAAATTAAGGGTCTGGGTCAATTGTTTTCGGATGTGTAAATCATTTCAATTTAAGGAGTCTATTAATGTAAAAGCTTTATGAAGCAAAAGTATTACTCAAATAAATATTTTAAATCAAAATGTATCAATATTTACCTAAACAAATTAAATTAATGTGTTAACAATATTATTCAAAATCTCTTTGTCATGGAAACGTACGTTAAGGGTATATGAAGCTTACCCTTGTGATCACTGCCAAATCAATGAGAATATTGGAAACATACCTGTAAATAGAAAAAATATATAAAAATAGATTTTAAAATTTATCAAATGCTTTTAACAATAAATTAAAAAAAATCAATAAAGTGAAAAAATGCATAAATTAATAAAAATAATAAAATCAATCAATCAGAAATTAAATTTACTTAATAATAGGTAAACAAAAGTTTTATTTCTATACTCAATAAAAAAAAATTACGAAATTTATCACCAAAAAATTTTAAATCTTAAAATTATGCTTACGAAAAAAGAATTTTATTCTTTCATCCCAGAAATCTTGCAGATTTAAAACTCAATATTTATTAAAGGCTAAATTATAAAATCCAGCATTCAATCAATCATCATATATAGAGCACATCAAATAATTTTTATTCCTCTTACTAATTGCATATCTGCATACTAACTTTTTTTTAAAAATTAAATGAGAAATTTAAAAAAATTTTTTCTCCTCCTGAATGTGTGTATGTCACAATAAATTTTCAAAAATTATAAAAAATTAATAAGTCAATTTTAAAAAGTAATGGGTGTCTTAATAAGACTGAACTTTTTCATTTCATGCTGCAATAAATCGATTGTTTCACGCGCTGTGTGGCAGGTGGCGCCGTCTTGTTGATATGTCGTCTAAATTCCGTTGAGGCCACAAGAACTCTGTTGTCATGTTTCTGTAACGCATGGCGTTCACAATCATTTCATAAAAATTAAGTCTGAAAAAAATTCGGGTGTATTTGTTTCTCACGGATTGCATGGCGATTTTTTGAGCCCCAAATTTGATCATTTTATGTATCCAGATGCCTTTTTTTTTTCAAAAAAAAACTATAATTGACTTCATTTTGCTCCGGCATGAATATTTTATTCCATAATTAATCGGAACATGTTTTTTTTTTTATAATTCAATAAAAATAATCAAAACTCTTAAAAAATACCCATTTTTATTTGAAAATGAAAAAGTGCACTATAAAATTCTCGTGTCATACACAGTGTTAGTGTTTATACTCCTACGAAACGGCTTAAACGATTTTAAATGAAATTTAATATATATATTCAGTAATTATGAGCATAGGTTTATAACTAATTTTTATACCTGTAAGTGGGAGGGGAAGGGTTGGTTCACCCTAAAAAAATTTTTAAATTTTTTCAAGTTAACTGATTTTGATGAAATAAATAAGATATATTTTCATACTCTAGAAATAATTCATTTGACAAAATAATGTTTGCCGGGTCAGCTAGTCTTCTTTATATAATTCTACTGTACGTTTGTGTATGTCACTAAATTCCTCCTAAACGACTGGACCGATTTAAAGAAATTTTTTGTAAATGTTGGTGTGGTGCCCTGAATGGATTGTATTCACAAATCAGCTCAACAGTCCATAATTTTGTTTTCTTTCAAAAAGTGAATTCATACAAGGTGGAATTATCAAGCATCTCTATTTGTCATTTTTCAAAAAAGAAATCTCTGGAACAAAATAAAAACTAAAATTTTTTGATTTATATGATTTTCTATTAAAGCGTTTCTTTGCCAAAAAAGTATTTTTTTAAGTTCTGATTTCATGTCTTTTGTTTGCAATACTCTTCTTCTTCGTGCAGTAAATTGCAAAAAAATTATTATTCATATAAAAGTAGAGTACTTGAAGTAATTAAAAAAGTTTCATATTCGTTTCTTGTTATCTTTATGACTATTTAATGCCAAAGTGAAGTGATTTCATATGAAATAAAGTATACGAACTCTTTTTTTTTCTTTGTTCACTTACAGCTCTTCTGCAATTATACTTTGTTGACCCACTAAAACCAGATGGTGGGTAAGAGAAGACCAAATGCAAAATAATAGCTCCACTTGAACAAGCCAGCAGTTAATTAATGAGTTCATAAACGTTACAGTTGTATTCTCTTGTTCATAGAAAAATAACAACAAATAATAAAAAAATACTAATAATAAACATAAATAAAAAAATAAAACAGAAAAAATATTTTTGAACTATAATTAAAAAAAGAACTGGAAAAAGTAAAAACAAAAAAATTTAAAAAAAAATGGTTGCAACATACTAATAGAATATTTGAACATAAAAATAAGAAGGATTAAAAAAAAACAAGTAAAACTCACACGAAATTGCTTTCAACTAAAAAAAATCAACAATAAAAGTCAAAATATACTAAAAATTGTATGTGGGAGTGAAATATTTTTTTTTTTGTTTTTAGTTTTTTACATTTTCTTATTGCAGAGAAAACAAGTTAAATTATGCTGTTCCGCATCTTAAATACCCTTCACGAGAATAAGCAACGGATATAAAAGAGCATATTCAAATTCGTACATTTAAATTTAACGTTTTCTAGGTGAATTTAAAAAATAGGAAAAAATTGTCTTCCCAGAAAATATTTCAATGTTAAATTTTTTAAAGAAAAACAAAATTATTTACATAACAAAAAGTTAGCCACTTGCTAGCTAGAAAGCCCATATGCATTTGCAGCTCCCTGTTATAGAGTTTATAAAAAATTTTGAAATTTATTGATGCCAATTGCATATTTGAAAATCAT
Organism: Thelaira solivaga; assembly: GCA_947397855.1. Classification (NCBI taxonomy): domain Eukaryota; kingdom Metazoa; phylum Arthropoda; class Insecta; order Diptera; family Tachinidae; genus Thelaira; species Thelaira solivaga. Next base: position 21,458,089 of record OX377612.1, on the reverse strand, counting down.
CCCTAATTTTTCTTTTTTATGCAAAATATTTTTTTTATTAATTTGTTCAGTATTGTGGTTGAAAATTCCAAGTTATATATGCTTTAACGTAACATGTTACGTTTTTAAGTATTTATATATATGTTTAGAAGAAATATAAGTGCATAGGTGCAACTATGCATAAATACGTTGATTTCTTTAAGAGATTTTACTAATTTGTAAACAAACCATAGAAGACTACGAGATGGGACCTGCCTAAAAAAATACTTACTACCAAATACTGCCTACCAAATACTTAGAAATTACTTAAGAATATTTTATAAAAAAATTTTGAAAGTTCCTCATATCCCAGTACTCTTGCTCTGAGGGATTTTAGACATATTAATAAATATGTGATAACAACTAACAATAACTTTAGAAATATTTAATGACGTAAGACGTTTTTGATTAATATATACACAAGAGATTTTTATAAATACTAAAAAACGTAACAGGTTACGTTAAAACATATTTAAATCGCCATATTTATCTTAACTCACTTTATTAATTCACGTTTGAAAATATTTTTATTATTTTTTTTTTGACAGCTAGTCGTTGAAAGGTTGCTAGTAGCTGCTAGCAAGTTTTTCGACTACGTATTATTAATAAACTCTAAACTAGCGAGCTATCATCTTTTTGCTACGAATAAGCCTGTAAATGGTTACTGGATAGTAAAATATTTTTTATAATATTTAAAATTTTTTTAACTTGGTAGCAATATTTCATAGCTCTTTAGCAGCCTCGCTAGCAAGATTGTAGCATCTGTATTAGGAATAAGCTCTGTAATAGCGAGCTGCCATATTTTTTTTATAAAAAAGACTGTTAATTTCAAAGAAATACCAAAATTTCGTTCTGATATCCTCCTTTCTATAAGCAATCATATTTTTTTAGTGCATATTAATTCGACTAGCATTCATAAGTAAATGTGTTTAGGTGTTCATACTTAGAGCCAGTTATTTAACTTCAATTTTAAGATAAAAATCGCTGAAAACCCACATTAAAAAGAAATGTTAAAAAATAGAAACAGTCGCGGTTTTTCCTTATAACACCACCATTCAAAACAATTTGATGACAGCAACAGTTGTTAACAATATCGGTTTGTATAAACTTCAAAAAGTTACCTTCATAGTTTAACATGTACAGAAATTTTCTATAAGGATCTAAAGTATATATATAATATATGATAGCAAAATTATGCTGTAGAAATTACAAATGATAGACAAACTTGTAAATAACCTTAACCCAAAGGTGAAGGGTATACAAGCAAACACTCAGACTGACAGATCAAACAAATAACTGACAGTAACATGCAGACAACAGTATGTTTTCGTTAAACACTGACATCTGTACAATTTACAAACAGGAGTTTGAACAAAAAAAAAAATTTAAATAAACAAAAAAAAGCGGTTAAAACAAGCAATTAAGAGGCCAACAACTCCAAAGCCTTCTTAATTAAATACAAACTTTTTCAGTACTAGACAAGTTACTTACCAATCAGATTATTTCAGAAGTTTAAAAAATAGATTGTAAAAAATTGAGTACGTGCTGAGATCATTAAGAGGCTTTTAATGAAATTATTTCATTTAGCATTTACGAATAAATATTTCTTACACAAACCAGGCTTATGTTTCTAAATTGCCAACACTATTTTATTCGTTAAACAAGTCCGCAGCTGACACTTCATACCACCGCTTAGAGATTTCTAAACAATTTTTTTCAGTGAGAACTACAATAGCAGCAGAAAGTCTTAAAAAGTGGAGATCTCATTAGTTATACAGAAGATATTATGTACAGTTGAATGGACTTTTAAAATATATTTTATAATTAAAGTAAAACTAGCCAATCACATCGTTTATACTATCTTTTCAATGCAAATTGAAATTGATGCAATAATGTCTTCAAACAATTTACTAAATATACAGGCATGTTCTGAAAATCACATTTTGTCAATGTGATTTGAAAGCACAAAAAAAGTGTTCTGTGCACATAATTTTGTGATTTCAAAACGTTCAGCTAAGGCACTTACGTTTTCAAATCATTTGGTTATATTCGCGGCTATTATAGAACGAACGTTGAAATAAATTACTTAAATAAATTATTTAATGTGTTCTTTGTTAATTTTGAAGAACAATTAGTTGTTTTATAAAAGAAAAACACTTAAAAATTAAAAAAAAAATAAAGACGTCTTTTTTGCTGTATAATTTCTTATTTGCTCTTGTGCTTTCTTTTGTGAACAAAACAAAAGAATCAGCTGTTTTTTTGTGCTTTGAAATAGATAAAATCACACAGAAAAATACAAAAGCAGTGTGATTTACAGAACAGCGCAAAATCACACATGTGATTTCAAAACCACATCTGATATAAATTTTTTTCTTATGGATTTGTGTGTAATTTGGTACATACAGTCTCTATACTTCAAGAGATGTGTCGACTGCATATACTTTTGGACTGGCCATGCTCATTTGTACGCCTACTTTTCACTAGCCGTGTGTGACGGTACTTAGTTTAAGTCTGAAATTATGCTTTGAAATATTTTGTTTAGCAGTTTGGCTTGGATAATAATCCTGGCAAAATCATGAAAGGCTTTATAAAGTAGTAGAGGAACTTCGAGTATTGTGGAATCCCTATTTATGTTTTTTGAGGCTAATGTGTCTTTGCAAGCTATATTTACAGATAGTTATAGATATTAAATAATACTTAGTTTAAGAAATACCGGGGGCTTCCTTATTAGCTGTATATTCTACAATACCTGAAGTTCCTCTAAATGGCTTTTTTTATTTGCATGCGTTTTTTAACAATTAATATTATTTCTGTAAGGATTCACGTAACAAAGGGCCAGTGTAGACCGCACAAAACCAGCTAATATTAAAAACAAACTAGAAACTTACACTTGATAACATATTAAAAACTAATTTTTATACGTTTTTGTATAAAATTCGAGCGCCTTATTCTTAAATTATAGCAAACTTATAATACAGTTGATTCTTTAACGAATTAAATATAAAATTTTTTTCAATCATCAAATTATCAATTTACATTTGATTTTAATTGAAAAAATTGTAGCGTCTTAAAATCTCTTAATATATTTTTGCAATCAATTTCATATCTTGTTTTTCTTACTTGTAAAGTATAGCACATTGTGCTAGAGTTGAAAGACTTTTGCAAAACTTGCAAGGGCCTTCACAACAAAAGATGAATTCCGCTTTTATTATGCGAAACTTAAAATCACTACCGTTGTGCTTGGTTTTATCCAAACTATGAAGGCCACTTAATAGGCCGACAAAAAGTCTTTAAAAACTTAACGCACGGAAAACTTTATTTCATTTGGTGAATCATACATTCATTCACTTGGTTGCACGATATTTTTCTTGTTTTTGGATGTTCGTTCGTTTATTGTAAAAGTTATTTTTTTTTGTTCTATTGTTGTTGTGTGGGTGTCTAACAAAATATTTGAATTGTAGAGAACAGGAAGAAGTAGACACACAACACAACATACTAGTATAAAAACTATACAAGTACACAAAAATGTAAAAGAAAAGTGCACATACAGACACACAACTCGCGAGCACATGGTCAAATAACTTTTTGTGGTTTTCAACAGTTCGTTGTAAATAGTTCCTTATTTAGATTGTTTTGCTGTATGAATTTGTATTCGTTTATCATATTTTTTTTTTTTTTAACTTTCTAGCACAACCTTTTGGAAAAGTATTGGCAAATGTTTCAACCGTTAAAATAATTAAATTGTTTTTTTTTTTTTAATTTAACAATGAAATTAAAATTTTTACTTGTACGAATATCACAGATCAATAACATGGCTATAGAAATACTTAATTTTCTAAACTTTTTACGAAACAATAAAAAAAGAAAAACATCAGATTTGGTTGCCAAGAGTTAGAAAAAAAAGAAGCTAAATTTCCCTAAAAAAACCCTAGAAAAGGCTAAATTACCCTGAAAAAAAATTTCGCTTTCCACATGGCTTTAAATGCTTATAAGCGAATTCAATTATTTTTCAATGTTAAAAAATAGCACTGCTCAGCAGCAAAATCCTCCTTTAAATAAAACTATATGGATTTTGATGTGCTAAACTCAAATCCGTTTTCAGTTTTTCTCCATCACGTAGGGATTTTTTTAAGGGCGTGGCAATTTTTTTTTTCACTAAATTAGTCAGGAGCCTAACTCGAGAACGACTTATCCGATTTTCATAAACAAAACACCAAAAGATGCGTAACAATATTATATTTAATTGAACTAATTATAATTTTGTTCTATATTTTATCGTTTTGGAATTATTCAATAATTTAAGAGGGGAAAATTTTTTTCTTGCAAAAATTTGTTATTTTTTACAGTTTAAAAATGCAATAAAAAAAAGAATAATAATCAATTATTTTATATTTTGCACCTTTTATATACCTCAAGAATAAAATAAGATATAAATCATGAAAATCGATTAACAAATGCGGATTTTATTCTCAATTTACCGCAGGTACCCAATATTGAAAGAATGTGTGCAGTCAACATTACATGTGGTGACAGGATTGCGTTAGCTTGGCAGGCAGGTAATGGAAATAAAAACCAGAAATATTTTATATAGTTCTTGGAATTAAAAAGTATAATATATAATAGTATTTTTCATTATATACACATTCATAATTGTAGAAAAATTCCTAGGTAAAAAATACATGTAACTGAAATGCAGCTGAACAATAAATACTGTAATGAAGTATTTTTTTGTTATAAAGTCGGGTTATTCGTTCATAAATTGTCATACCACAATTGCTTGTGAAACCAAAAGATCAAGTGTTGTCCGCAGTAAAATAAAATGAAAATTTGAAATTGAATCTACTATAAAAGCATCAACCGAAAAGTGCTCATTTTATAGTACTGTAATTTAAAATATTTTAAAAAGTGATTTTTTGCAGAGTAGTGTAATATTTAAAATTGCCTTAAGTCATAATTTATTTTTTGATTTTTAATGCGATTTCGATTTTGATATTTCGCTTGCTTTGTCGTTCTCAAAAGTGAGCAACCTCAGCATTACTAAACTGTAGTACTGGATAACTAATTACTAAATGGAACAATTAATTAATCAATTAGGAATAAAGTGCATTTTTATTTATAAGTTAGAAGCCAAATACTTTTCTTTACTTATGAAATTACCATTATTCGCACAATTTATCAATTTACATATCAAAGCTTTTTTGGAAAATATTACATTAACTAATTTTGTTTCGGCCTGTTTGTTTATGTATGATTTGTTTTAATTTTTCCAAAAAATTATAAAGCTATTTTGAAAAACAAAAAAAAAGGCTAGAAAAAAGCTAGAAGCTAAATCATAAATTAAGCTAAATGCGAGAAAAAAAGGCTAAGTCTAGGTTTAAAAGGCTAAAATGGCAACGCTGGTCACATAAGTTTTTATTTTTATCAAATTGACATATTGAGCATTGAAACGCCAACGAACTTTCATACTGCGTACAATTGTTGAGAATTATGAGGTGAACAGACAGACGTTTGAACAATGCTAACAAATAAAACAAATTTAATTCATTGTCATCATCATCATCATCAATTAGTACAACTTATATTTAGATGGATTGAAGATATTGTACGAGGATGTTTGTATCAATTTTTTATATGGTGAATTAGCAACATGTCGTGTGAGACTTCTGAAATATTGCTTCTATCAAAACCATAAGAACAATTTCTGACAAAATGTCAACTAGTTATGTCAGACATAATTGTGCATGTCATTTGTGACCGAAAATTTTGAATTTTCTGTAAAGTAACAAATTTTGACATGCATGAAAAAAATATGTGAGTTAAAATTTAACACAGCACATGCAAAAAACATATTATGTTTGTGTGAATTAAACGAAATAATCCGCTTCTTTTATTAAATCTTTGTCGGTCTGTCGGTCTTTCGTTCGTTCTTATGTTTCAAAAAGAAGGTTTGTGGTTACATTGCGTAATTTCATTATAAAAAGAGCTGGATATGTTATTTATGTCTTTTATCTTTTGGAAATTTTTTATAAATAATTTAAAATTTCTGTTTTAAAAAAGCGGATCAGAATCTTTGTTTATTGGGCTTTTATATTGTTTTTTGTCATCCGGTCTTTTCTATCCTTCGTTCATGTGTTTCAAATGGAATATTTAACAAATGACCAACTGAATAAAAACGACCGAACGGATAGTTTTCAAAAATTTTACGAAAAAGACCTGTCACCGAAACGAGCGATTTCGCACAAGTCTATTTTATGTATTGGCAACTTTAGCTTGACGAACTGTATCTAAATTTCATACCAACAGGATCCAAACTGATGTCTTGTAGCCGCACATAAATCAAATATTAAAAAAAAGTTGTCAAATTGATGAAATTTTTAATTGAATCAATTAAATATTTAATATGACTGCACGCAAAGAAAAAAGATGGTTGAATATGGTCATCGCAAACATAGTGTGTTCTTCACAAGAATATTATTGTTAATATGAAGCATCTAAACATTATTATGACCACCATAAACATGTTTCTAGTTGTTTTTAACCATATTATGTTTAACGTCTTAGATTAACCATATAATTATCATATTATATAATATATGAATACAAATTGATAGAAAAGAAAAATTAATGGAATAAAAAAACTTTATTTAAACTACAAATTTAAATAAAATTTTTATAAAATTCATTTTAATTTTTTTTTTCAAAATGTTTATATAAAAAGAACTTTTCTTGCCCTGACCGGGGGTTGAAGCAACATCTGCAGATGAAAGCTATTTTTAATATTTTTAATTTAAAAATATTAATCATAAATCTAACCATACTATATTTCCACCAGAATATTTTTTCTTTGCGTGCACCTTTTTAATAAACTATAGAAATTATCTCGTTTTAATTGATTGAATTAAAAATGTTTAATATAAAATTTTAAATTGGCCTAAAATTTTTTTTTCTGTGTGGTCTATGTTATTCGTGAAATACTCTAATGTGAGATCTTGTTAGCAACTAGTTTAAAAAAAAACAATATTTCTACAAATATGAATCTCTATCATAAGCAACTAAATTTTTTTCCTTTTTTTGCAAAAAGGATGTGTACTTGTATAAAAAAGAAACTATTTTATATTAAACTACTAAGAAGTATCAGTGTTCTTTCAAATTTGTATTAGCATTGATACTCTTTGGAATTATTATAAATTAAAGAAAATTTACAAAAATCAGGCCACATCAAAATTTATTTTTAAATACCTTTGGGAACTATTTATAATAGCCATAATACTACGATCATGTTGGAATAATCTGGGCTAATCCAGAAAAAAAAATTTATAAAAAATATTTTTTGAAGCATTTCTTTGTGAAAGTTGGTATATTTAACCCCATACGATAGTATATTTCATAAGCTTACTTTACACATATACACATATGAACACACTTGCTTTAACAAAAAAAAAGTTTGAAATATTCTTGTTGATGTAAATGTCCGCTGTGCAGATGTATATCTATAAGTGTGTGTTTTTCTATGCATATATATGGGTATGTATGTATGTGAAAGCATAAATGTATTTTATGTTTATTTGAAAAATTTTTCAATTTTATGGTTTCTGGATAATATGCGTTCAACTAGAAGTAAATACCCATAGAATAATATTGTGCAAGTATGTATTGCAATAACAAACAACTGCACCAATGGGAGTAACTAACGTATGAACGAACGACGTAGTAACAAAACGGCCAGTATACATTTGTGGCAACAAAACTAACAAATAACAATAACAAAAAAAAAAAAAAAAATACACAATATTTGCCACAATGTAACATGTCATTGTGTTGCATTCTGTTGTTGCTATGTTATTTACTAGGCTACACACACGGACTTTATTACCAAGGCTACCTACCACTATTCAACTAGCATTTGCTACCATAATATTGTATATTTATTTTTTTCTGATTTTTTTTTCTTTTTTTGTTCAATTATATCCACAAATGTTTTGGGTTTATGTGTACAGTTTTTGCAGTTTTGTTTCAGTTTCTGTTTCTATTTCCCATTTATATTTTCTTTATTAAAAAAAAATGGAAAAATCTCGTTTATTATGGGCATCACTGACCTGCACAAGATTAGCGCGCTTCTCAAATGTGCTTGTATGTCTGTGTTTGTTTGAAGCTTTGTTTGTTTGTTGATTTAATCTGTGGGCTTTAAAGTATTTTTAAGTCTTAATTCTCCCTCGGTAAGTTGCATACATTCATAAAACATAAAAACTGTGGTTATAAAATATTTCTTGTTGTTTTAATTAAGACCATGTTTTATAATTCTTAAGCTGTATAGGATTTTTCCATATAGATATGTGTGTGCGTTTGTAATTGGGCAAAAATAGACAAATGGCTCATCTAGAAAGTCTTGTTAATTGTTTTTTTTTTTTTTTTTTTCAAATCAGTGTTTAAAAAAAAAATTTAAATACATGAAGAGTATTAGTGGCAAAATACACAGCAGATATGTATTTAAAAATTAATTTAAGAGTTATTAGCGGTGTGGTACAAATATTTAAAAATTTCTTAGATTACAGTGCCTTTACACAGAAAAGTACTGTCTTGCAAGTTGTGTGTAAAAAAATATTTTATTATATAAATAAATCTTTATCTATTAATACTTGTCAAACTATGTTTTCACTTTTTAAGACTGAGTGAAATGTAATTATTTTCTTTTTTTTTTTGTTTTTTAAGCTTTTACGTTTTTAGGAATAAATAAATGCATATTTTAAATTTTATTTTTGTATATAGAATCCAATGTTCTCATAGAATCCAATGTTGTCGGTATTGGATTTGAAACCGACAAAAAATTTACTTTGGTATCATGAAATCTAATGTTGTCGGTTTCATTTTCGAACTAGAATTAATGTCGGCTTTAGGTGTCACAGAAACCAATGTTATAGGTTTGCTATTAGATTAAAACCAATCAGTTGACAGTTGTTGGTTTGTTTAACTTCAAATAAAGCCAGTGACTAAAACTTACTTTTATCATTAAAAATTCACCTGCAGTTAGATATTTAATAAAAATTTAAGTAAATTAATATTAATTCTACAAAAATAAATTTTTACTCATAATTTTTTTTTCTCTACCAAAAAAAAAAAAAAAATAGCACTTAAAACTCAATAATTATGCATTTTATAGAAAAATATCCTGACATTGCGAAGGGATTTACAAAACTTGATAAGCCAACTGTATGATCTTTCTCACAACAGTTGGCTGAATCAATAAAAAGCGAAGGTTCTTGGCAAAAAGATGTAAACGGAAAGCTTTTTTATTTAACCGGTAATTTATGAATCTTCTTTTTACTTTCTGTGAGCGTTCTTCTTCTAATAATAAAAATCCTGCAACGGCAAAGTAATTTTATTTCACTATTTATTTCACTGACACTAATTATATATTTTATATTAAAAATTTTCAATAAAAATACATTTTTATTTTTATTTAAACGAAAACACTACGATTTATCAAAATTGTTATCAAACATTTACAAAAACAATTTCATAGAAATAAACCAATGTATAGAACAACTGATTCGAACATCGGTTTTATTTGTCTTCGAAAATAACAAAAACGACTTGGTTTCATGACACCAAATGAAACCAATATTGGTTTGCAAAACTGACTTGGATTCTATGACAGCCCTGAATATTTTGCCAGTTTCAGTGCATGTTTTATAAGAAATTTTGCAATATTAATGGATGAACTTCCTTGCCCTATATATAATATAAAAAAATTAATTGATGAATTGAAATTTATTTGTAAATTCACTAAGTCATTTTCTGCTTTTTGAAGCTTGAGATCGTATTTTAAATATTTATTTTTATATAGACATTTCGATTAACTTTCTTCAGGATATGCATACCTAATATTTTTTTTTTTTTTTTTTTTGCAAACAATAATATACTGAAGTGATGAGAGATCAAAAATTCTCGTATTTTATTTCTGTTGATACTTGAATTAAATACTCAATGTTAACAATACATAGCATCCCATGGTTGGTGACACAGATGGTGCTGATGAGGAGAAAAGGATTTCTCCGAAGGTGATCGCTCCACTAAACCAGTGTCTGAGGTTAAAATTAATCTTTCTGCAATTTTAAAAAATAATATCAATTGTTAAATTGAATAAAAAAAAAATAAATATTTCACACATATATATCTTCAATAAAATGGAATTATACGGTAAAATATTGATAGGTACATATGTATGTATATACAAAAAAATTAAGAACTAATTAGGATAAATACAAGAAAATATTTAAATTTACTGAAGTATTTTGTTTAGCTTTAACTTAAGTTTTGCTCAATTTATTATATTGAAGCTACCTAGCGCTAGATGGCAGCACAAACACAAAACCTTTTTTTTAGAAATTGCGATCTGTCAAACGTCAGCTGTTAAAATTTCACCCAAATTCATCGATTAGTTTATTTGTTTTAGTCGTTTGAAATAAGCAACTTTTGTGTTTCTTGAAAAATGCAAAAAAAAATGAATTTCGTGCAGTGATTAAACACTATTATTTGAAAGGGAAAACGGTGAAAGAGACAAAAGAAAAGCTCGATAAGCATTACGGTGAGTCTGCTCGGTTAGATTACGTGGTAAAATATTGGATTGCTGAATTTAAACGCGGCCGAACAAGAACTACAACAATACCATCAACAGGAAGTTCAAAAGAGGTGGTTACTGAAGAAAATATCAAGAAAATCCTCGATATTGTTATGAATGATCGCCGAGTCTAGTTTCGTGAGATTGTTGAAATGGTAAACATATCATATAAACGTGTGTTCAACATTTTGCATAAACATTTGCATATGCAAAAGCTATAGGCAAGATCGGTGCCGCGTTTGCACAACGCACCGGTTCACACAGCATTAGATACGATGCTAAAACCTTATAGTTCAGATTTAGCTAGTAGTGACTTTTTCCTGTTTCCAAACTTAAAAAAATGGCTCTCAGGAAAAAGATTCATCACAAACGAAGAAGTGATTACCGAAACTAATAATAATAAGTAAATGGTTTTAAAAAAAAAAAATGTTTTTTTCCTACTTGGGTAGCTCCAATATCAATCCGCCTACGTTAAAAGCATTGCTTGCACATTATCAGACTTCAGATTTTAACTTATAGTGAACTTATGATTGTGTTGCTCTAATTTTGCACACTCAATTTCAATACAAGTTAAATGCTAAAGACCGCCAACATGAAAAATTTATCAATTAATGAAAACAAAAACTACACAAACGCGCCAGAAGTTACCGCACTTTTGCAGTAAAATTAAATTAAACCTGAGTGTGTATGAAACGCTTAAATTTTTGTTTATACAATTTCAACTAAGCTGCTAATAATGATGATTCATAAATCTAATTTAATAGCCGACCTGTTTATAAGACAATACCAATAATTTATAATTATTATATCCTAAAAAAGATCACAGAAAGCTTGGAGCGAAATAACGAAATATAAATAAAAAATTATAAACCGACCTCAAGTTAATATTCAATTTATATACTTAACCCATTAATTCCCATTGTTACACATGTGTAACGTTGACTTATATAAATTGAAAGCCCAATTCCAAAAAAACTTATGAGGGAAAACCTCTTCTTTTAAAGTTATATATAACTTAATGCGTCTTCTATTTATGCGAACAAGTATGTTCTTAGTTATTTAGATTTAATTTGAATAGTGTAGTGTATGGCTGTTTCGCAAAGCAAGTATTTTTTTTCGTTGAGAAAAATTCAAAAATTTGAAAAAGGTAAACACTTTTGGTTGGTTGGTTGGCTTACGTGGCGGCCTAAACGGCCTTCAATTGGACACTCCGTTTTGAACCACCTACTCGCCAAGACCTAGATCCACCCCGTGACATTTAGATATACAATAAGGTCCACTAACCTTGCTCTCGATATCTCATTTAGTTCGGTCATCAGATGTGTACCGAGAAATCTATGTCTCGAAGCCATAAGAGCCGGGCACTCACAGAGAAAATGAAAAACCGTCTCCTACCTCTCGGGTGACGGGCAGCTGCGGCAGCTATCGTTAAAGAGCAGTCCCAGCCTGGTGGCATACTTTCACGATCATCCAATGACCAGTTATAACCGCCACCAATCTGGAAATGTTCCTTCTTTAATTATATATAAATGTGTGATTTGCTAAAATAAGAAAACAGTTCAAGTTTTGTTACTTAAGTATTAAAAATTATATGAAGTGTATAATCGAAGATGTAGAAAGTAACACTGGCCCATTCTTAACACTTTTTTGCTGAATGCATTTATGTTGAAAATGTGAATTAATATAATTTTGAGGCAGATGACGATACCTCACATTACAGGGACTTCAGATTTTCAATATGAACTGTTATCAGATGATAGTCATGATAATTTCGTTGAGAATATTATCATTGAATCAACTCTAGCTGATAGTTTTCAATCAAACGAAAATTCTGTGAAACAAAATAGGGGCGGATTCCCAAGGACTTTTGACAAAAGCACTTCTCACATAGCCTTGTGAAATTTATATTCAAAAGATAAAAATTTAAAGGATGATTAAGAAGGCATTATGCTGAAGAAGATCGTAAAAGGAAGAGTATGATTTTACACGTGCAAAAAAAAACCTTCAAAAAAGATTTAAAACCAAAAATAAAAAAAATGCAAATGTAACCAAATATAAAAAAATTATACTTTCAAAAGCATTACCAAATCAAGCAATCTTATGAATTGAAGATGATGATGTATGATGTCAGAATATATTTTCTGAACCTGACTAATCTCATTGTATCAAATTGTCACCTCACGTACTACTCAAAAAAAAGTTTAACAAAATATTAATCTTTATTTGTGCTTAATTCCAGAAATTGTGTTGGCTTTTAAATTTATTCTTTTACTCATAATATTCTAATGATTTATTAAGATACTTTTTTTTGAATGCAACACTTTTAATATAGAAATTTTTTTATCTTAACTTTATTTTAATAAATATTGAATCTTATAAGTATTTCCATTATGTGATATTATATAAAATATGTAAATTTCAAAATGTTCAGGGAATAGCCTACTGGCTTCTACAAGCCATCTTTGTTAATTTTGAAAAAAAAAATTTTAAAAACAATAAGCTTATATTGCTATTTTGAGCAACTGATCAAAATTTCGTACTTCTAGCTATGCTAGGTCACTGTGGACATTAATAGCTTAATTTATAAATGTTATTTTCACAAAAAAAGCAATATGACTACGATGTTACGCAACTACTTATACAAAAGCCTACATGTTCAGCTTTCGCATAAATTTAAAAAACAGTAAAAAAAAAATTAACACCAATAAAATGCAGTTTATATGCAAAAATTATTACATATTTAGAACAGCATCTGCTGCTTACATTTAAATATTATTAAAATGTAAATTTTTTTGAATTGAAAACAAGACGAGATTGACTATAAAATAGATTTTCAGTTAAAACAACCAACTACACTTCAATACACGTACAGTTTTACATACAAATTATTTGCTAAGACTACAATAGCGCTGAAATTATATTATAAAATGACAGTGTTTCAGTATTAAGAATGTGAGGCGAGTAAAAAGAGAGAGTGAAAGATAATTTATAATGCCGGCCATACACACTCAAGCTCAAAAGCAAAAGTACTGCAGCATAAAAATCTGTTTTTGTTGATGAAACAATTAATTAAGACCATTTTTATATTTGCTTCTACTTTTAAGCTTGACTTAATACTTTTAGCATTTAACTTGTATGGAAATTTTGTGTGTATGGGCCGCATAAATATATAGAACGTTGGTGATTACTATTAAAACTGAATAATATTAAAATAAAATAAAGCTAAACATGTTATTGAAATGAGACACATGCAAAATGTAGTCATTCTCACTTAGATAACAATTCATAAAAATAATACTAAAACACCTGTACTACTGAATATCTTATAACTTATTGAAAGAGTTTTCTTTTTTTCTAACTTATTTATAAAAATAAAAACAAAAACTTAATGGCATAATATAATAAAATGATGCAATATACCCTCAAGTCATAAATATCAAATAAAATCTTTATATTCTTTTTTTTTTTGTTTGAGCATAATTTAGCAATAAAAATTCATTGAATAATATTTTGAAAGCATTTACTGTATAACACATTATTGTCGTCATCTATAGGCGATATCGTTTTATATCACTTTACTGCTCAATACAAACAACAAGTTTTTATGACGAGCAAAGAAACATTAAGTAAAGAATACAAAACAAGCTTCGCCATTACTAAATGCTGAATTATTATTGTCAAAGACTGTTGGAAAAACAGTGCAAGAAAAAGAAAGAGAGATGAACAGACAAACAGTGAGTTAGGCAGCCAAATAGTCAATTTTATTTGGTACAGTCAGTTAGATTAACTATCTGACACTTAAATACAAAAGGTCATTGAGGCATATGTTATTTGTATGTATGTGTGTTTGTATGCTCTTTTATAGACAAGTGGTACAAATACTTAAATAACACTCTTTATTCGCTTGTCTCTTGCAGTTTCTATACTAAAAAATGGGTGGCAGTGTTTGTATGACTGACTCCCATTTATCTATCATGTCCATTCTAACCAATCAATTGTTAAGCTTCATTGGTTTTTATATCAATAATATGTATGAGAGAAAAACAAAAAATCGAAAAAATACATAGAAAAAGAATGCAAAAAAAGACATAAATTTAGTTGTTATTTTTTGCAGCCATTTTTTTTTTTTTTTTTGCTTTTTATCATCAATTGCTGTTGAAATAAAACTCGTAAAATAAATGTTGCGTATACGTAGCCATAATATTGAATTGACAATGCGTTAGTTATGCTAAATCCCGTGCTAAAGTCCGTGCAAAGTTCTAGCAAATGTCAAAATGGTTTTGATTTTCTTCACTTTATTGCTGAGTCAACAAAAACAAACACAAACACTACGCAAATTTGTTGGTGTACTTTTGAACTAAAATTATATTGAACTTGAGCGTGTATGGGCCGCATTTGTCATTTTAAATATATTAACAATTTGGTTTATTTTTAAATTTCAGTTATAGTTACTTAACTTAGAATAATACATTTTAACTGTTCAATCTGTTATTTACTATTTGACAAATTATCAAGAAAAAAAATGTTGTGAAGGATTAAAGTAGAAATGAGTGATTGTGAAAGTATTTTTCCCCTTCGAAGCACATAGTAGCCGATAAGGCATGGCTATTCACTCACTTTCACTCATGACAACATATAAATATTATCTCCGTCACATATGATCCCAGAAAAATTACAAAAAAGTAACCAAAGACGAACAGTTTTTATTAAACGGTTTTGTAGAGCCTTATAACTGTAGATATAGCTGTCATATTAATGAACTGCCTGAATGAATAACTTTTTTCAGCACAATTGGATAAATTCAGTACCATGCAAAGACTTTTCCTAAAACAAAGCTTACGCATCCCGGAAATTTATTTAAAATATTCATGCTCGGTTCGGGAAATTTAAAATGCACAATACTATGGATCGGTTCAAAAGTTTTACTTTTTTTAAATAATATTCATCCAAATTGAGAGCATATCTTGCTTACAGAAGAAGTCATTGGCTTTGTGGATGTGAGTCTGGCAAAGGACACGAATTTATCAATTTATAGTGATTTTTTTTTCCTCAGGTTATTGAAAAAATGTTAAGTGTGAGTCAAACTTTAACGTCAAGTTTTTTTATCCAACTTAATTTAACATTTCTTGGTATTAGTGTTTGACAAATTCAACCATGGAAAGTTACACAATTGAGCAGCATGTTAAAATTGTTGAAGCTTTTTGCTTTGTGATTTTTTTGATTAACATAATCGATTAAATGTGTTTACAATCGGGAGAATCATAAGAAAATTTCTGCAAAACGGGCTTGTAGAAAATGTAAAAACACCTGTGGATGCGCAACCAGCTCGTTCTTCTTAAAACATTGCTGTTGTTCGCGATAGTTTGGCAGAACAAATAGTTCCAATTAGATGGCTCAACATTGCGTACAGCACATGAAACCATCACTTTGTTAAGCCAAATTTTTATTAACAGAATTATCACAATTGGCCACTTTATTTGTGTGCTTTCATTCCTTTGCACTACTTTTAGTGGAGGTACGTCGAGTTTCTGGTGTAAACCAGCATTGATTGTTAATTTTAAAAGCCACATTTGTTATGCTTGAAAAGTATTTCAAAGTTGGACTAATAGAATGACTCTAATAAGACGCAAGTCTGATAGCCCAAATATCAAAAATTATTTTAGAACAATAAATTCCACGAAATTTTAAAGTTAAAAAAGCAAGTTTTTTTGTCATTTTATTAGCTAGTTTTTTTAAAGAAAAAGTTCTTAGACTCTATAAGAAAAGGGAAACAAATAAGTAAGTCGCCCACTTCCGTCTCAAAAATTGCCCAGCTTCAACTCGCTCTCTCTCTTTCTCTCTATTTCTCGTTATAAGTACAGCAAAGGAACACGAGAAATAAAGGGTTAAGCTTTATATTTATCCAGACTGTCCAACCTAATACTGGCTTAAAATTTTCGCTTTGTAATGTTTGCTGGTCATGACAAACACCAGAAACTCAACTCATAAAGATAATTAAAAATTTTTATTATAATTCTTTATATTCGCAGAGCTCACAATTAGAGTTTTCTAAGAAATCAATTAATATATAGTTTCTGTTCAAATTTATTATCTACTTCATCTTACTAAAAAGGATCACACGAATACTAATAGATACTAATCATATGTTTTCAAAAAAACCTAACTCTGCAGTCACACGATCAAGTTTTTTTACAATTCTCTTTCAAGAAATTTACATATACTGCTTGTCAAAATTCACAAAAATTGAAAGCTGTACGTCACAGGCTGCACCCAATTTCAAAGCAAGTTTTTCAACAAGATGTTTTTTTTTAAACTCTTCCACCGACAGTTTTGTTTCGGCGGCAATAGAGTTATATGCCTTAATTTTTAAATTATTCCGTCTATATGCAGGAATATTCATGTTCCACAGAAATTCATGCCTTCTGTATATCTTTATGAACTGCAAAACGTCATTATATTTGTTTAATTTGTTCACAAACATATTAAAAAAAAAAAAAAAAACAATACTGGCGGCAGAATAAGAATTCAAATTTGGAATAAAAAAACTGCAGTCAGCTGTTTTCTTGACTGTAATTTGAAACACTCAATTGAACGAAAAATTGAAAGCAAACTCTCAGCAAATTTTAAAAGTGTGAGTGTGTTGGTAAAAAAATGAGAGAAATTTTTAAATTTGAATGAAAATTTGATCGTGTGACCCCCAAGTAAGTTACAAAAAATTAATTATAATGCACCAAATCAATTTACAAATTCCAGCAAAATTTGTCACTTTTAGAATTGAATATTAAGTTCTCGAACTGAAGCTTAAAAAATTTTGATTAATTTTTCATAATTGAAACTTTTTGGCTTTTTCTATAAAAATTTTTTAATGTAACTTAAGGCTTTGTCGAAAACATATGACGATATTTGTGTACTTGTAAACGACATACATAATTATTCACAAAATGGTAGCTGTATAAGATTCATTTAATAGTATTTTAAACACTTTTGCTAAAATATTCTTGTCTCATAAAATCTTGACAAATTCTACGAAATTTCTACTTTAACACTCAACAAAGAATGCTCAATTACTTACACTTTCTGCATACACACACATATATCTTATGCACGTTTATAAATACTATTTCAAATTGTCCTTTAACTTGTTGCTTACACTCAATTTACCACCACCCGAACAACTGTATTTTGACCCCTAATGACATACAAATATCTTTGCATAATACAAGTTTCCATGCAAACACAACTACAATTGAACAAGTATAAATGTTTATGTGTATGTATAAATGGGTAAATAAACATCTACCTAAATATATATGTGGTTTATGGCGCTCGTATTAGTAAATCTTTAGACTTAGACAAATAAAACAATCTAACATTCACTAACACTCTCCCAAATAAAATTAGTTTAGTTTAGTCTAGGCATAATGCCATAATGATTTAAGACTTGAATTTACCTTTTAAATTACATACAAGTTTTGTATGTGTAAGTATGCATTTTTGTGTAAAAATAATGCTGGCAGCAACAAACAAATTTAAAATGTAACCAAAGTAAAGACAAGCTATAGATAGAAAATTAGGGAAAATGTTGGAAAAAGGTAAGAAATATTTGTATAACTAAATACGATTGCAGTACGTGTGTATACGTACTGACTGCGAGAGGCATGTGAAAAGTTATCATTAATTAATTTCAAATAAATTCGATAGATATTAAAGCATTTACGATTAAATAAATTAACTTTGATCCAAACGAACTGACTGACTGACTTTGATCCAAACGGACTGACTGTAGTGAGTGTTTTAACAACACAAATCCATGTATCTTCTTGTCTGTAGAAAACGCCCAAGGCCTAGGCAGAAATCGATTCTGCGACCCTACTAGCGCTAGCTACTAGTCTATGGCAGCACGGTAAATAGGCAAAGAATAAAAGTAAATATTTAAAAAAATAAACATTAAATTGTTTTAAAATCCAGTTTTGTTGAACTTATTTGAGCCTACTAAGAATATAAGTGAATTAACCACCAAAAGGAATTTTAAGTTTTGACTTTTTCTGCCGTTAAAGTGAAATATTCAGCATTATTGGACTCAAAGACTCTTTTTAGCTTCAAAATGATGTTGCAATACATTTTTCGGCATACGATTTATGAAAGATAAGTCCAATTTTCAACTACTTTTTCCAATGAATCTGACCGTACGGCTTCAATGGTGGCGTGCACATTAGTGTCTATTGCTTCAAGAATTGCTGTTTTTTCGACATAAAGCAATGATTTAAAGTAATCTAAAGTTATTAAATCGCA
Organism: Thelaira solivaga; assembly: GCA_947397855.1. Classification (NCBI taxonomy): domain Eukaryota; kingdom Metazoa; phylum Arthropoda; class Insecta; order Diptera; family Tachinidae; genus Thelaira; species Thelaira solivaga. Next base: position 21,439,161 of record OX377612.1, on the reverse strand, counting down.
AGAACAAAACTATGTCTGGAAGTAAAGTTATCAAAAAATTGATTTTGCAATTAGTCAATGTTAGTAAGTTGAACCGTCTAGGTGCAACCAAATAACGTTCATTTTTAGCTGATTAATTTTTTTTTTTTTAATTCTTTCAGCATGGCTCAATAGCACTCGCCATCCACCATATCGGTAGCTACTTGCTCATTTCGAAAAATAAATCTCACCAAACAGTCAATTAATGTTTTGAGGATTGTCTTGGCTTTGCTCATTGACGTAGACAATACAAAATACAATTCTTTGACAAAGTGCTCTATAAACTTCCTGAACTGACTTAACTTTTTAAAGTAAATTTAAGCAATTGAAGCGTTGTGCTGGCGTTAAACGATTATGACTTGCACAACCTTATTAAACAGAAATAACAACACAGTTTGACATTCTAGCTGTCAAACCATAGTTATCGACATCAATAATTATGATGCAGATAAAAAAGATTTTAAACTATTCTATCCTTCTAACTCTTCAGCCAAAAGGCCTTTTTTGTTTTTGGTCAACTTTCAAAATTTTGTTACAGGTGTATTTTTTTTGTGTCTTTTCTACCATAACCTGTGTTATTTTTTATGTTTTACAGTATACGCTAAAAGGAAGCAATTCATTGATTCAATGAATTATTTTATTAAAAAATTAATATATAATTTTAGTCGCAGCTTCGGTTATTGCCTACTCTGGGTGTTTGCTGAAGACAATCAAAACAGTTTCCTTATTATTTCTATTTATTTTACAAACTTCAAAATTTTAAAACTTGGAAGCAAGACAATATTTATTTAGCATTAGTATTTAACTCGCTACTTGGTCAGCAAAGTATCATACTGTCGCTAATATAATTTAAGTGAGTGAAAATAAATCTGCCGAGCGAAATATGTTTTAAAGTAATCCGTTACTTTTTTAGTATTTGTAAATATCTTTTCAATATTATGACATATTTATAAATTATGCTTAGCAGAAATAATACAAATATGCATAAATATATGTTGACTTCTCACAAATATTACGGGATGGACACATATCATTTGAAAGGGTAGGTCGCCGAGATTGGCAATCTACCGCCCAAATACTCAGAAGTTACTTTGGACTATTTTTAAAAAATTTTTTTTTTTTTAATTTTAGGCGTTTGGCTAGGCGATGATGATAACTCAGTCAGTCAGTCAGTAAAGTTATTGTTTTATATGTATAGATTAGCTTAAAAAATCAGTCGCATATCCAGAGGGAACAAAAAAAAATTAAATTCTCTGTCCCAAAACGAAACAAGTGAATCATTACTTGCTTACACCGGGAAATAGAAATTTAAAAACTTTACACAAAATTTTGGTGGATTGAAGAAAAAATACAAAATATCTATATTAATATGATCTTTTTATCACATGAATACTAAATTAATTCAATTTAACATTTACTATTAATAAATCGGTTTAGTTGTTTACTGCAGCACAAAAAAAAATTTTTAGGCTTAATAAATAAACTTTTAAGTTTGCCTCTTATTACAGATATTTTGTTACAACACGATTTTGCGTGTGTTTGCATACTTTATTTAGAAAATGGTGTTGATATTATAATATCTAAATAATTTATTTGTAAAAGTATTTAAAAGTGGTAGAAAAGTGTTTACTCTTTTCCTTCCCAGCTTTTTACCATTAAAACTTAAGGTATAATACTTTGAAAATATGTTTGGAATATTAAAAAGATTTAGAGGCAACATATTAAAATGAGTGTAACATTTTAACGATGAAAGTATTTAGTTTACACAAAATTTTGTTTTTGTTAAACTTGTGCAAATGTAAATTATGATTTAATATCATATAATAAAGATTCAAACCGATAGTTCAGAGTAAAGTTATAACGTTGTTGTTAATTGAGTTTTAATATCTGTAGCCAATTAGGCAAAAAAAAGAAGGTTTTGGCCTTGAAAGTATTTTTTAGCATGTTTTTCTAATACTTGTGTCTTCTGCATTTAGGAATATGTAAAGAGCACGTTTCTGCTTTAAACTATAGAATTAAGAGCGGGGAAAACTCAGTGCGACTATAATAGATCTATTGTAATACTACTCTTTTATAACAAACACAAAACATGTTTTGCTAACTCTTCGTCTTTGTTATATAGTCTTCAGAAGTCGGTTTGACTAATTTTATATTGGCAAGTGTTTCAAAACTCTGCAATGCCCATTCATGAATCCAATCCTAGTTCCTGATCAAGTCAGGTATAGTAAATCATTTGTTCTCTTCCTCAAAATGGAAACTTAAACAAATAATAAAATAAGTTAAACTTCATAAATTTATATGTAATAATTTCTATTTGGAATTTAAAAGTTTAACAAAATAGTAATCTTTATTTGTGCTTAATTATTTAGTCAATTGCTTTTATAATATAAAGGTTCTAATGTTTGCAAGAAACGTTGGGAGTAACCTACTGAGGATTCAGAGTAGCGTCTGATGAAATGTTTCATATAGGTATGCTATCCCCTTCAGTACTTATTGTACTGAATAAATAACTCATGAGAATATCATGAGTAAAAGAATAAATTTTAAAACCAACACAATTTCTGGAATTAAGCACAAATAAAGATTAATATCTTCATAAATTTAAATAATTTCTTTTACAAAATCATTACTATTCAATTACCTGTGCTTTTCTAAGTATAGAAATGAGTTATTAATATTGACATTTGAAATCAATATGAAAATAGTTTTATTAAATCTTTGCCTTATTGATAACAATTCTTTAAATTAAAGTTTCAGTTACACAAAGGCTAATGAAGTGTTATAGAGGAATTCTATACCTCATGACGTCTCAAATGATTAGATTTAAGCGCCTGTTAAAGCAGTAAATTTTATAAAACACAATTTAAGGCAGTAGCGTATTTAGTTTCAATAAATAATAGCTGGCTGTATAAAAAATTTCAAAGGGATACATTCGAGAAACTATAGTCTAACAACTAAAATTTAAAAATCTATTTGAATAATTAAAACTTAATCGTCGGATGTATTGTTAAACACAGAACTCGAGAACGTCGTCCAATTTTCTTTTACGTATTTATTTGAAAAAAGAAAATGAAAAAAAAGTAAAAATTGCGAGAAAAAAAATTTTCTTTTGATATGGAAGCAAATGAGCCTTGTACAAATTAAATTATATAATAAATATACGCCAGAGAGAATATAAATAAAATTTATTTTCTGTTTGTTTTTTTGACTGTTTTTTAAGAAGAATTTTTCTAAAATTTAATACACGCAGTCTCTTTACTCTAAGAAAGATTGACTTATACTTTTGGACCGGCAATGCAAATTTTCTGCGATTTTCAAAAAATGTGTACCCGTACTCATTTGAAGTCTGAAATTATGCTTTGAAATATTTTATTCATCAGTTTAGTTGGCGCCTCTGATAGTAATGCTAGCAAAAACTGGTTCTAGCTGTATTTATTTGGTTAGGTTTTTTAACAATTATGAATTTATTACTCACGTAATAAAGGTCCGAGCCGAGTGAAACCGAACAGAAACATCTAGTTTTTTATAAATTTTATTTATATCTTTGGCAAAAAAAAAAAAAAAACAAATGTCTTTTATAAGGTGCCTTATATAAAGAATTTTTGTGAAATTTGCTACCTACAATCTTTGTACTCCAAGAAAAGTCACTATATACCTTTGACTTGCTCACGAATACTTCTCTTTCTGGCTTAAGGTGACTCAAATAAGACACGCCCATATTGGTTTTAATCAAACTGTTCAATTAAACTTAATTCTAAGGCTGTCTTTACAATCAATTATTCTTGCGATTGTTATTCAAGTTATTCACGAATTATGTTCGAAACATATTTTTTTTTCTTCATCTTTAATATTTAAATAAAAGTTTAAAGTATAGAAAATTTAAATGCTGAATCAACATTTAGATTAACACTATGATTTACAACGGTAAAAACATTATTTTCACATCATTTAATTTAATGAGTGAATGGATATTTATTAACAAACAAACAATTGTTTTATATTTTTAGGTTTTCTTTAAAAATTTCCTTTCAAAACACAAAACACACAGTTTAAGGAAACCCAACCAGAAAATACTTTCTTACATTACAAACACAATTTTAGATAATGTTCTGTATAATGAACTTGTTTTACTGTTAATAATGTCCTTTCCCATGCCATTAATTTTCCTACGCTTAGTGTAAAACACGCTAGAATGTTAATGTAAAAAATAGAAGAAAAATTTTGTTTTTGTGTTTCAAAATTTATTATACTAAAAAAAGTAAAAATAAACCTTACAACAACAACAATAACAGAATGAACAACAACATTAAAACATGATTGCTTATGGGTTTAAATGTCGTCCGGAATTATGTTGCCTTTATTAGCACAAACAACTGTAATAAACGCAAAATAATAAAACCAGCAAACATTTTAAATTGGAGTCTACTGTAACTAACGCTAACAAAATTTTTATTTTCATTAATTAAATAGTTAATCAATATAAGAGTTTCTGAATTGTTTGATATTGAATTAAAGCGCTAGAAATTATACTGCTTTTTTATGAAATTATTTAAAAATTTTGATAGAAGTAGTTTTTTAGCTTTTTTCAAAATTATTTTTTTTTTTGTTATAATATTGATATTTTGTTCATAAATGATTCTACTGTTACTCAAAGCATTTGGCAGCAACTACAGAATTTTCATTTTATGACCAAGCAAAATTATATTTGCTGGGTAAACAGATACAGATGGGCATACACAAACACAGCTCATAAGTAATAAATAAAACAACTCTATATAATTATAAATAATTTAAGGATTTTTCTTAGAGCTAAAATATCGCCAACTTTCACTGTTTTCATAATAAATAAAACATTCTACTATTTAAAGCAATGAAACAGTGGACAGAAATAAATAAATTTGAATATAAATGAAATGCATAATACTGAAATTAAGGCTGAATTCGTCTATTTGGTAAAAATAAGTATTTTCCCACGCACGGTTGTTTTTAAAAATTAAGCCGTCCTATAAAGTATGCACAAGAATAAAGTAGCAGCTGAATATCTTTTTTTCATTTCTAAAATGAGCTTTTGTGTAACCATTGCATCAACTGCCATTTCATAATTTAATTCTCAGTATTATTTCAATTGTTAGACATTTTTTCTGAAAAAGCATATGGAAACATTTTGCATACAAACAATGCGGCTTTTTCTTAAAACATTCGAAAATAGTGACATTTTTGAGCCGACAAAATATCTGTGCCAATAAACAAAATTCACTTGTGGTCGCAATCAACTCAATAACTTTATTATTGTGGTTCAGGAATGATATATTCCACAATAAAAGAGATAGCGATGAACACAATGCTGTTTCCTAGAATTGAAATAATTTTCTAAGTAAAGTTTTCAGGTCTTTAGAGCTTTTTATAAAACTCAAATCTGAAACAAACCCTAGAATAGATATTGACCCGATAAGTCGTTATTCTGTAAAACATTTTATAATTTGGTTTTGAAGAATTCAAGTTATCTATTTGAAGTTAAAAATTTTTTAAAAATTAACAAGTTAAATTAGGCAGTACCAAATCTTATAACCCCTTCCATGCAGTGGCAAAAACATAATTTTTTTTTTAATTTTGCACAGTTTTGTTAATTTTACCACAAAAATTTCATATATTTATAACAATAATTTTTTCGGAATATTTTTTCAGTTAAAGAAATTTAAATTAACGCCATCTATACAAAACCTGGTTTCTAATCTTTATTTGTTTAAGCAACATGTTGCGAGCACACAAAAGATAATTCTTTAATTTGCAAAAAGAAATTCAGCTGATGAGCAGGAATAAAAAGAAATATGTCCACACTATGGCTATAACAACTGGTCACTAGGCGATCGGCACGCACGCCAGCAAGCTGGGACTACTGTCGTCTAACGAAAACTGCCACACTTGCCCTGCACCTTAGAGTAAGGAGACAGTTTTTTTAAATTCTCTGCGAGTGGTCGACTCGTATGACTTGGCGAGTAGGTACTTCAAAGCAGAATTTTGATATTCTAGTAAAAGGCCACCAGACCTCCACGACAATCAAAAAAGATATTTTAAAAGAATATAAAATTTATTTAAATTAATTACATTAACTTATTTAAATTAATTATATTAAATTATTTAAATTAATTCTACTAATTTATTTGAATTAATTACATTAATTTATTTATATTAATTAAATAAATTTATTTAAATTAATTAAATGAATAAAATTAATTTTTGCAAATATTTTTTAAAACAAAAAATATGTATTTGATATCAAATAAATAAATTCAAATTAACGACAATAATAAAAAAATACCCTAAAGTTCCTACTTATATCGCTTTCTCTATAAGATCTATCACATATCTACTTCTGTATCAGCCACGCCCACTTTTATCCCCTCTTTTTAAAGATTCCAATTAAGGATTCCAACTTATTAAGTAAAGAACCGGGAGGGATCTGGTAAGTTGAAAGCATAAATCTTCTAAAGAAATTTTACACGCAAAGAAAAACGATGGTTGAATATGGTCACCGCAAACATAGTGTGTTCTTTACAAAAATATTATTATTAATTTGAAGCATCTAAACATTATTCTGATCACGATAAACATATTTCTAGTTATTTTTAACCATATTGTGTTTATTGTCTTAGATCAACCATATTATGTTTAATAAAATTTTACTTGAAATCATAAATATGTTCATAGCAAACATAATATGGTTGAATGAAAATTGTTTTCTATTTTGTCTCTTTCGCAACCATGTAAATAAAGTGAGTATAAAACAAAAACTTAATCGTTCAAACTCAACTGAGCTTTGTGGCTGAAGTTGTTAAGTGACGAGTTAATGCTTCTTAACTAAGTGTTCGCAAGTTCGAGCCCTGGTAGAGTCAACTAAAATTTAAAAAAAAAAATTTAAAGCCGATGTATTAATATTAATATTATTATTATGTAATAAATAAATACAATAAATAAATTGAATGAAAAGAAAAATTAATGGAATGAAAAAAAACTTTATTTATACAAAAAATTAATATTAAATTTTTTTTTTTAAATCATATTAAAATATGTACGAGTATGTATTAAAAAAATATTAAAAAAAAATTTCTTGCCTTGACCGGGGGTTGAACCGCAACATCTGCAGTTAAAAGCTTTTTTTTAATATCTTTGATTTAAAAATATATATGGTTAGAAGCAATCATAAATCTAAACATACAATGTTTCCACCAGAATATGGTTGCCTCAACCATATTTTTTCTTTGCGTGTAATAGAAGACTTAAAAATTATTTCAAGTAAAATTTAAATTTTTTTTAATTAAACAGTCTACCGTTTAACTCTTACTTAAATGAGTACACACATACACACACAAATATACCTGCATTTATTTAAACTTTTTGTCTGGCTGTTGAAATTGTTTTGTTGTTCTTGCGAAAAAAAAGGTGAATAATTACATTTTAATAGAGTGACTCTTAAAATGAAATTTAATTAACTCATAAAAATTACTTAAAAACATAATTTTAACAATAAAAAGGTAAATGAGAAGATGAAGCAAATGTTGCTGTTGCTGTTACTGTTAATGAATATTGTGTGCCAGGCTATAACTAACGTTCTATTGCTTTATTGACTCTTTAACGAATTTAGTGGACTTTTTTTCGGACTAAAGTTTGGCTGTGTTAATAAACTTCAGTTTATGGGATTAAAACTCATACATATACAAACAGAAACAGAGAAGCACAAAGTCATTAATCTTGTATAAAAGTAATGAATTTTTATGTGATTTTTATTTATTCTATGAAAAAGAGATTTTTTCGATACGTTTATTATATTTTAGCTCTTTTTTTCTTGCTAGTTTTATTTGAATTTGATGAATTACAGTTTAACGTGTGAATGACATCTATTCGCAAAATAGTTTTTTTTATTAATAAAAAAACAAAAACAAAAACAAAACTTTATTTGGGGTATCATCCAAACAACCAGAAATTTTTTGTTGAACCTTTTACACAAGCAGCTAAATTTGTTTGTTGCTGTTGTTATTCTTTTTACTCGTTGTTTTAGTAATTTAAGCTGGACATTTAGCAAACTAATTTCGAATTTTATTCTTCTTGACATGTATTTCATTTCACTTAAATTCATTTTATATGATTTTTTCCTCAAATCCTGTTCACGTTCACCACTTCCTTTTTACATATCACCACCACGTTCTCCATACTCATTCCCTTATTCATTAGTTTATGTTTGTTGTTTTTTCTTTACTCTTTTTTTGCGTTTAATTTAGTTAAAGCTGCTAATATTAAATACAAAAGATTTATTTCTTTTTATTTTAGTTTCACATATGTTTGTTGTAAAGTTTGTGATCTTAGTGTCGATAGTTTTATTTTTTTATTGTGCAGTTATTGTTCATTTGTATTCATTAAAGCATTTTCATTTGTTTCACATAAGTTTTGTTAAAAGAAATAAATGTGTGAGAAAATATATGAGTGGGTAAATTTAAAAATTAATTCTTTTAAAAAAAAGTCAAAAAAAATGTGGATTTTTTATTTAGGTTTATATTGCAATTTACCAATCTTTTATTGCCAACAATTAATTTTTTCTTTTAATTTAATAAAAATTTAAGAAACAATAAACTATACAATTAAACTTTGCATTTAGAAAAATATAACATCAATTAAAGGCAATTGCGAACAGTAATTTGTGTCTACAAGTTCTGTTAGTATAGTATCTTCTAAGTGGTAACACAAAGAGTGCCGATAACAAAAGCAAAACTCATTTAGAGTGACTGAAATAAATAAATTTTGCTTTCAATTTCTCCATATTTAATTTTTTATAAATGAATTACGCAAAATACAATTAAATACTAATTAAATATTTCAATTAAAAAAGTTGTCGAAAGAAAAGCAAGCACTTTTGCCAGCCACCTGAAAAATGTTTTTACGCCACATGACACTTATACTGTTATAAGCCCATAAAATATCAGGGACAACATTCGTGATCTACCTTCAATTAAATTGGCAAAAACAAATCTCCAGGGCTTGATGGCATTACTGGTGCTTTGCTAATTAATTTACCAGATTCTGCTGTGAGAACCATCTTGTTTTTATTTAATGCCATATTAAGAGTTGGTTATTTTCCATTTTTTTTTTTATAGAAGTTTTCTGAAATTGTCATGATCCCAAAACGAGGAAAAGGCGTCAGTCAAGTGACGTCGTATAGCTTCTGTCAAAGCTTTTTGAAAAATTTTTCTTAACAATCTGAACGTCATGTTATTCCGGAGCATCAGTTTGGTTTCCGGGAGAAACACATAACTATGGAGCAAGTTTATAGAGTCGTAAACCTTATAAAAATGTCATTCGAGAAGAAGCAGTACTCCTAAGCTTTGTTTATAGTCATATCTGGCATGACGGACTACTCATAAAAATTGTACTACTCACAAGCTGTTTGAAAACTATATGACAGATAGAACCTTCAAAGTGAGGCTTAAGAACACATCTTTGCAGGCATCTCCCAAGGTATCATACTAAATCTTTACTATATATATGTTCACTTTCGTAGACGACACCGCATTCTTAAGCGTTAATCAAGACTCGCAGATTGCATGCGGTCGACTACAGACTCATATTTAAGAGTTAGAGGATTGACTAAAAACAATGGATAATAAAAGTAATTCCATTTAAATGTGCTTATATGACATTTACGCTCAGAAAATAAAATTGCCCTCTAATAAAAATAAACAATGTCGCCGTTTCTCTAGAAAACCAAATTAAGTTCTAGGAATTCATCTAGATCGTCTCGTCACATCGAAGCTAAAATAACAGCTATAAGTCTTAAACTTAAATACAACCCAACTAAATAAGCATAGGTCCCTATTCATTCCTGGCTTTATAGTATAAAGTTGTATTATACAAATCTATTACAAAACCGATACGGTCATATGGCATACCGCAGTGGAGTACTGCTTGCCAACCATTATTCAAAAGTTACAAACAAACTAGCAATTAAATGCATTTTATTTAAAATTAGAATTAAGAGAGGTTTAAGGAGACCTATTGCGCCACAAAATCACAATGTTAATTAAATTTTACAAAAACTACGAGCACAACTGAATGAACCAAACTGGGTATTATAAAAATGAGCAGGGTGTTGATTAATTTTAATATAAATCTTGAGCGACTGGAAATAAAAAAAGAATTTATAATTATATCCTGAAGAAGCTACACAAGTTGGAGCCAAATGTGGATATAAAAATAAATTTAATAAAAAAGCCATATTAATTGAAAATGAATTTTTGTACATCACTGACGAGTCATGGCCCCTTTACATTCCATTACAAAGCTGCTAAGGATAATGCAGTAGTTTTTGCAGAGAAGCTTAACTATGTTGACAATAAATCCATCTATGTGTTTTTAATACAAACAAGGAAGCATACCTTTGGCCAACCCTGGTTTGACTGGAAACTAAGCTGTCTAAAAAAATATTTTAGTTTCTTATGTCTCATTGAAATTAAAATTTCTTAACAATGCCTCCTCGTTTACCAAAATACAGGTCACATTACTAGGGTTGTATTTGTTTGTATCAAAAATAAAGTAATGAAAAGTTTATTTTTGTTGGTCTTAGCATTTTTGCCCTCTCAAACACAAAAACAATATGGCAAAAAAATACTCGTAGTAAATAAATCAAGAATAATGAAACTTACTACTGCTTTAACAAAAATTCTTGTGTTTTTCTTGGAGAGTTTTAGAAAAGAGAAAAGAATTTTATAGACAATTATGAGAATTTTGAATTAGTTTTACGGTACTTGAAATGAATAAACTTTTTTGTTAAATTAATTTTGTGAAAAAATATAAAGTTTTTTTTTAAGATTACAGGAATTAAGAATAGAAGCCCCATAATATGGAAAAACTACTTATGTCTTATTAAGCTATTTTATAGCACTAAAATTTTTAATATCTTTAAAACTTTTCCTATAAAATTATTTAGATTTAGACCTAGGTGATTTTTCCTTACTAGCGCACTGATATTTTGATAATTAATTTTTTTTTAACAACACAAATCCGCGAAGCTTCTTCGCTTGTCTGCAGAAAACACCCAAGGTCTAGGCAGGGATCGAACCTGCGACCCTCGATTGAGAGGTTAGTACGCTACCAACTAGTCTACAAGGGCTCCGCGTTATTGAATTAACAAATTTGTCATTAATTAATGACAAATCGTCTTTTATAATTGACTATCATTTAAGAAATTTAATAGTAAATTGAATAACACCTTTTTTACGGTATAATATTGATACGTATGAAAGAACTGACACCGGTGTAAGTGATTTATTTAACGCACAAAAAAATGTGTATAACATGTTTCAGGCAGAATTAAAAACTGATTGTTTTCTTATGCTGTTCAACACAATTGAATTTAAAAAGCCAAAAACATAAATATGCAAAAAGCCATTAAATCAACGATCACATATATTTGAGTAAAATACTGCGTAGTGAAAAAGAAGAGTTGTCTTTTTTAATTGGGTGTATTTGTATTCAAATACGGCTTTGTATTGTTGCATGTTTTAATCAAGGCATATGCATATATGCAAGCATGCTTAAATTTAGATTTAATCGTGTAGAACAGCTTAAAAAATAATTCGTTTCTAAAATGAACTCGAACATGATTTAAGCAAATGTTGTGCAACATTTGTACTCAAATAATTTATTCGTGAGGTTTGATTGATTTCTTGACAGAACAGAAGTTATTAAAGCATATATACAAAAACGAAATTAAATTGTTCAACAAAATGGAAATTTAGTGTTATATTTACAAAAAATAAATTATGGCACAAACGATATTTTAAAAATAAATATCATGAAATTATTTTCCAAATTATAATAAAAACATTCATTCCAACAATATTTCTGTTATAAAATGTTTTACAGTCAATATTAAAATACCAGCGATAGATAACTTCTTTGGTTCTCCATTCTTATCACAGGAAATAAATTTTTCTTATTTAAATAAGCCTACAGAACATATGACTACACACATGTCTTTGTTCTGAAAAATTATTATTTTATCATTTTCCAAAGATCCACTTTCATAAATTCACAATTTACTTTTTTTAATAGAAACTAAATTTTTAAGCATTTAATGAATTTATTTTTACTTTAACTATGAATTCCCAATTAATTGCAGTAAAGTTTATTCAGTTGGGTTGTCATTGTCATTAGTTTTCTTTGTTTGTTTTTTTTTTAACATTACAACAACCATCAACATACAGCATTTTTGGTGAATGGCTTGTTGTTTGACATTATTGAAAGTGTAATGTGTATTAAATTTACATTACTAAAGGTTACAATGTGTGATTGGTAGTGTGCCTGAAAATTACAGACAACCAATTACAAAAATTAACACTTGCAAAAATAAATATTATGTCTGTTTTACACAATCCAAAGGCAACACACCCACATACACACACACACAGGTGAGACAGTTTTACAATTACATTCTGACACATTGACATCATGGCATACGGGTGTAACAAAAGTATGTGTCATTATACATACAAATGAAAGTAAATGGTAGCTTACATGATAGTATTTATTTTTATATCAATTTTGAAGAAAAATTTTTAATCCTGTTGCATTTGTGAAAGCTTAACTGTTGCAGCTACATTTAATGTAAATGAATTTTAATATCAAAAATTAAAAAAAAATGAATTCTAAACTAAACACTCTTTTAAAGATGAAAATAAATCAATAATTTGTAAGCTAATTTCTGAGACATTTATTTTAAAGATTTGTTTAAAAATACTCTACATATTCATTTGTTGTACTGACTGGCTTACATAACAACCTGATGATCATAAGCTGTCAAGTAGAGCTTTAATTCTTCAAAAGTCAAAAGTCAATTTACAGTGACTTTGTTGAAAAAAATACTGGCTACTGCACTTACATGCCCCGAAGATACTTCAATTCTTTCAAACATTTTATATTCAGCTTCTATATGTATCGATTAATTAGCAATTCTTTTTATCTAAAAAATCTTAGGCCGGCCTTCTATTTCCATCTTAATCAATTAAATAATGGGTTTAACTTATGAAATTATATTTCTTGACTTTGGCAATGCTCCTTACTGTTTTCTTTTTGAGTATTTTGAACAGCAGTTTAACTAAAAAACGATTTATTTTCTGTGTAAAAAGAACTCTGGGTTGAACTTGATAGTTCTTTAAATATGCCTGCTTCGATTTCTTATTCATCATAAATTTTTTAATGAAAAATTTTCACCCTTTTTCTTCATTGGCTAAGAAAAATGAATATGACAATAAAATGATTATATAAAAGGATAAAAATTGCAATTCATCTTATCACCTAAAACAAACTAGCAGGGTCAATTCCTCACCTTTTAAGGCTTTTTGTAAGCCATTAAAGTCTTTAGTCACTTCTACATTCAACAAACTAATGTTTAGTCACGTAATTGTGTCGGCAATCAAAAAAAAAATTAAAAGCTGCAATAAAATTTAAAAATCTCAGCTTTGTCATTCTTAATGAAATTTTGTTTTTCTCCTGTTTTTATATCACTCTGCGGCAATGAAACAAAGAAAAAAATTATACAACAGCAGGCAGTAAGAAACAAAGAATGGCTGGCACATGAGACAACTGCCAAAAATTGGATTTACCAAAAAATAAATAAAATCGGCGAAATAAATTTGCATACATACTTTAGCGGTTTCGATACGTTAATCGAAAATACACGTCGTCTAGCAAGAAGAGGTTTTAAAAGAAACAAATGAAAAAAAATTCTTTATTAAATTCAAACGCATACGATTGCCGATTCATTATTAATCTATTTTGGACATGTAAATACTGTTTGCTACCCAGTAGATTAATTGGTAAGTACGTTTTACAACATACACAAAATCACATTAAAATTGTTAGTGTAACAATGTCTCGTGGTCTAAATTCTACTATACAAGCTTTGACAATAAGTCATCTGTTTGTCAACTGATTAGCCCCTTTTTATATTTTGTACAATGAAAAAAAGATAAGTAAAGTATGTGGACGAGGGCTTGAAGAAGAGATTATGTAATACATGAAGTGAGTGAAGATAAACATCACGCATTAATTACGTTATAACGTAACGCGTTACGTTTTTTTAGTATTTTGAAATATTTTTTCAGTATTTATGTCATGTTTATAAATATGTTTAGTAGAAATATAACTGCATATTTAAAAATATGCATAAATAAGTTAATTTTTCTAAGAAATTTTTCCAATTTGCAAACGATCCATAGAAGATTACGCAATTTTTAAAGGGGAGATCGTCTAGATTTGAAATAAACACTTATATTTCTAGTAAACATATTTATAAATATGGCATAAATACTGAAAAAATATTTACAAATACTAAATAAACGTAACGGGTTACGTTATAACATATTTAATTCGACATATTTATCTGAACTCACTTTAGCACACGACGATTGGTATATAAGGGAACACACAGAGCAATTTTATTTGTACAACTTTTTAATTTAAAGGCAGTTTTTTTTTTTTTTGCAATTCATTGCTTTTAAGGATATCAGAAATAAACACGAATAGCTTGATAGTGGAAAGAATGCACAAATTGAAATAAAATTTTTGCTTGTGAACACAATTGCAATTTATAAAGAGAATTAAGAAAAAGTTGGCAACTAAGATTGCTCTGAATGTCTGCACTTTTTAATTTCTTTTTGTTACTCTTCGCATTTTCGTACTTTCTTACTGATGCTTCAGATCATATTTTTTAAGTTAGAGTCAATTTAATCACTTTGTACATATTACATGCATATCACCATACGAACAAAAAAATGTTCTTCTGTATTTCAATATGCAATATCTTTATATTGGTGGTTAAATTTTAAGGACTGATGTTGAATGTGAGCCACACGTAAACGTCAAGTTTTTTTTTTTGCATTTCATTTGACATTTCTCAATTTGAGCCATGGAAAGATACACAATGGAGCAACGCGTTAAAGTTATTCAAGCTTATTATGAAAATGGGCGTTAAAATCAAAATGCACATCGTGCACTTCGTGATTTTTTCGGTCAATTTAATCGTCCAAATGTGCGTACAATCGGAAAAATAGTGCAAAAATTTTAGCAAACCGGATCTCTAGGAGATGTGAAAATACCAGTGCATACTGGTACAACTCGTACTGCAGAAAATATTGCTGCTGTTCGCGATAGTGTGGCTGAGGCAGTCAGGCAGATACTGTAAATGGTGTTCGCTATCGTGAGATGATAACGAACGTTTTATGGCCCGAATTGAAAGATATGGATGTGGACGAAATGTGGTTTCTACAAGACGGTGCCACTTGCCACACAGCTAACAAAACAATCGCTCTTTTGCGCAATAAATTCAATAGCCGTGTTATCTTACGTGGTGGCGATGCAAATTGGCCCCCAAAATCTTGTGATTTGACACCGTTGGACTTCTTTCTTTGAGGTTATTTGAAATAAAAGGTTTACGTCGATAAGCCAGCAACAATTCAAGAGCTAAAGGATGAGATAATTTGGCACGTTAACGGCATAGATGCCTCAGCGCTATCGAAAATTTGGACCATCGGATGGAGGTGTGCCATTTGGCTGTTATTTTGTTCCATACATAATTGAACCATACGATATTATCATAATAAAAAAAAATAAGAATAATTTCCTCAATGATTTGTATTTTATTCAAATTCAACATTGGCCCTTAAAACTTAACCACCCTGTTTGTATGTAAGCTTTGAGTAAGAAAAATAAAATAGAAATAATTTTTCTCTTTCAATGACCTGTATGCCACTAAGGCATTTGGCTTTGCAATTTTGGAAAATTGTCACTACTTTGAGATTATATATGCTTAGGAAGGCAATCATTTTAATATGAAGCCTATAGGGATGTACTTTTCTCTAATATTAAGGAAATATTTAAAGCATTTTTGCAATTAAAAACTATTTCGCCTGGAACATGTGTTCATCAGATGAAGATCAATGACTTTTTCCTCATTTTGAAGAAGCAACTTTATTCCCACATGTTGCTCTTTTCCAGGTTTCAAATATAAATTAAATTATAAAAATTTTAAAAATTTTCTGTTAATATAAATATCGGGCCTACGGTATGCCATTAGTTATAAAACTGTTGGGTACCCATTTTGATTATTTTTTACAAATAAATATTTGCTGTTCAATGTGATTCACTCGCTGACTGATCTGCTTGTATATGGATTTATATGTCCATACATATACACACACGCACACGGACATTTTTTATTTTTTTTTTTACACATTCATGTGTACAATATGGGCTTTTTAGTATTAAGGACATATTGCATGTGACTGATTTCCGTTTATTCATTTATACAACGGAAAATCGATTATGTTCATTTGCGGCTATAATACACTCCCATGCTATCACACACACATACATGTATATACATTTATGTACACTGACTCATACTAGTTAGAGTTTTTTTATAGGTTTGCATTCAGAGACTGCAGCCAACATGATGGCTTATGTTGTTAAATTTTCTGAATGTCAGTTGTTATTTTTTATTCGCTGTTATACTTTCCCTGTTAAATTTTTAATAAAGTTTTTATTTGTGTTTAAACATTTCACTTGATCCTGTTTTACAACCACATGCACGTACATAATTAAATATTAAATAATAACATTGTGGTCTGTTAGTGAGTGTTGTTTTTATTATTGTTATTATAATTTTTTTTCCTTTTCTGATAATTTTAAGGTGTGAAATAAATGGTACGGTACTCTTTTTTTATTGGTAAATGTAAATTTAATGAAACATTTTAAAGTGTATTTTTTGTGTAATTTCTAGGAAGAAAAGAAAAAATACGTAATTCAACAGAAAACTTCGGTAAGCCTTTCAAATGTTAATTAAATGACACACGCAAAGAAAAAGAATGGTAAAGGCAACCACATTCTGGTGGAAGCATAATATTGTTAAATTTATGATTGCAGTTAACTAAAGGGTGTTTTTTATAGACGTACAGTTGGAATTACTGTTCAAGTTGGCGACCGATTTAACAGCTGTCAAGTGATTTATTCTCAGTTTGGTTTGGCAATTCATCATGAATAGATTCACGCCTGAACAACGCTTGCGTAGATTCGTCCCGATTTTCATAAGCGAATTTTGTTTAGCGATGAAGCGCACTTCTGGTTGAATGGCTACGTAAACAAACAAAACTGCCGCATTTGGAGTGAAGCTAATCCTCAAGTGTATGTCGAACCACCGTTACATCCAGAAAAACTGACTGTTACTGTTTGGTGCGCTTTATGGGCTGGTGGAATCATTGGTCCGTACTTCTTCAAAAACGATGATAGACAGAACGTTACAGTCAATGGTGATCGGTATAGAGCCATGATTACTAACTTTTTCATTCCTGAATTGAACAACCATGATGTTCAGGAGCTGTGGTTCCAACAAGACGGCGCAACATGTCACACAGCTCGTGCCACAATTGATTTATTGAAAGACACGTTTGCTGACCGCCTAATTTCACGTTTTGGACCTGTGAATTGGCCTCCAAGATCTTGTGATTTAACACCGCTAGACTACTTTCTGTGGGGCTATGTAAAGTCATTGGTCTATGCGGATAAGCCATTGAGCATTTGGAAGACAACATTCGCCGTGTTATTGCCGATATACGGCCACAAATGTTGTAAAAAGTCATCGAAAATTGGACGTCCAGATTGGACTACATCCGAGCCAGCCGTGGCCACAAGATTATCTTTCGGATAAATAAAATTCATGTCAATCGAATAATCCATCGTTGTTTTATTGCAATTTAAAATTCTATACGTTTATAAAAAACACCCTTTACATATATTTTTAAACCAAATATAATAAAAATACTTCTAAGCTGCCCAGTCAGGGCTAAATTTTTTTTTTTTTTTAATTTTTATATTTGTTTTATTTGTTACATATATAAATTTTTTTTTAAATAAATTTTTTATTTAAATTGTTTGTGTAAATAAAACTCTTTTTATTCTAATGACTTTTTTCGCTTTATATTAACTTATATTTATTTTTTCTTTGCGTGTATTTATAACTAAAAGGGTTGATTCATTTTAATTTTACACATTAGATGAAATATTTTATTTAAACTAGAGTTGATGACGAGTCTGACATTTAGTGCATTCAGGCATCGTCATGAAAAAGTTAGTCATAAATTAATTCTTTTTTGTGGCTTCATAAAATTTTACAACTCTAAAAAAATATTATTTTTCAACACTTTTAAATTCTGGTAAAGCATTCGTACTCAGTCACCCTTTTTTTAGCTACATGTACCACGAACCAAAGGATCTCTTGTACAGCCAAAGGTTAGTACACTATACAATAGTCTAAGGAGGAATAACCGTTTCAGAAAATGTGTAGGTTGTAGGCTAGCATCGAGTCTACGATGCTCCAATTTATAGTTTATTGCGCTACCCACTAGTCTACAGCCAAACTACAGATCATGAGAACACAATTGTTATTTATGTGGAAGCCAGATGGCTATCAATTAGATTAGCAAAATTCTACTTTGAACCACTTACTCGCCAAGACAACAAAATAATGAAGTATTCTAGACACACCTTGTAGCATTGAGAGATCTGCAAATATCGCTTAGCCTTGTCCCCACTTTGTTAAGTAGGCTGCCCATAAAATATGCACCCTCAGATCAAGTGAAGTACTGTCTCTTTACTCTTAAGTGCTCGGCAGCTGCGGCAGTTTATATATATAGAGTGCCCTAGTTCTTAGTCATCTGGTCCTATTTTAAAATATCCTGGTAGAATTTTAGATTATTAGCGCGAGTTATGCTATAAATTTTTTAACAAATTTTAAGATCGTCGGCGTAAAAAAAAAAATTGGCATATGCAAAACAAATTGATATGTCAATGATAAAAAGATTAAAAATTAGGGATCCTAGCACACTACCCAGTGTACCACCCGAAGTTTGAATATAGAATATAGGGATATGTGCTGCTATTTGAACTATGCAAACTCTATCCAACAAATAAGAAGACAGTCATTTATGGAAGGTGTGAAATTTTATCGAAGGCTTTGAAGAAATCTGTGTATATTACATTTGGAAATTGTAGATTTATCTTACGAAATAATGAAGGATATAAATACATCAATCTGTTACTGTCAAATTTAAATTTAAATATACTCAAACTCAGAAATTTTATAATTTAAAACAGAAAAATGAAAATATTAATTACAAGAAAACGTAAAAGCCAGAACAAAAAATATTCTTTGAAACTTTCACAAATAAACGCTGCCCTTTAAGAGAATCAGTCAATTGCAAAAAATAAAAATTAAAAAGGATCTAATGAAAAATCATCATTAATTTATGCAACATTCACCAGCATACAAGCAACGTCTGCCAACGAATTGGAATGAATTTAATTAAACCAAAAGTTTTTGGCATAAAATAGACTTGACTGTATTTCAAATATTTGAAATGGTGGATGATTCTTTTTATTAAAAAAAATTTGGTCACCTAGCCAACAACAACAACGGCAATAAATTTAAATAGAGATAACTTTTCTCTTGTGCAAGAATGATTTGCTAAAATCAGATGATTATTTAAAACATCCAAAAATAATTCTACTCCCCCAACCAACAAGAAATAAAATAAAAAAATAATAACAACAACATCAAGTAAAATAATTTACCTTGAAATATTAAATTTCAACAATTTGATCAACAACTAAGGAAATTCAAACTCATGAATAAACAAATAGACAGGTAAGCCAAATAACAACCAGTCACAGATTTAGCCATCCAAAAATCTTTCAACTGCCTGCCACAACCACACCAACCAAAAAGTGTAAAAGTAAAAAAGAAAAAAGGTAATTTCAATAACCAAGAAATTAAAAATAAACAAATAAAAAAGAAAACTTTTTAGGTTCAAAAGATTGCAGTTGAAGGTACTGATGAAGATGAATCTATTTAACTAACTTTTCATTATGATTTCAATATTTTATTTTTAACAATTCAGTTGTTTTGGCATTTGAGACAGAAAGCAACTCCTTCTTTGTACCCCACCTTCATTTATTTTATAATCCTTTTGCAATAAATTAAAATTTATTTAATTTTGATTCATGAAAGCCGAATCTGATACTGCCGAATCTGGACAGCAATGAAATGAAATTGTTATGCAAAATTAATTGAAATATTTTCAAGTCTAAGTAAATGTTTACTGCGTTTTTTTTTTCTTTTTACATCTTTTGGTCCAATTCTTTGGTTTGTTTTGCTTTTTTTTCTCGTATTGCTTGCATAAGCAGATGATGCGAAATGAGAGTTTTGTGGTTGATTTAATTTTCACAGTCAATACAATTATTGTACGCCACTTTCATAAAGATGAAGCCGAAAGCCACAAAAAGTTCAAAATATATTTACAAATGAATGCTTTTTATATCAATTTTTTTTTTTGCTTTTTAAACAGAAGACTATGGAAAAAATATATTTTTATTTTTTAAACACAATTTCTAACTAAACTTGGTAAAGCGTTTTGAATGTTTTTTCTGTATCACAGAAAATATTTTATTTAATAAAAAATTATAAAGCAGAACATACACAAAAACTTGCAGCCAAATACTCTTATAAAAAATCAAAAAATTTTAAGTTATGGGCCATGGTAGCACCGCTACCCCACAAATCTATTAATCGTTTCTAAAGGCTTTAATTCTGAAGCTAAGATATCAAGCACGATTAGAGTGTTGTTATTTTTAAAAGTAGTATAAGTCCTTTTTTAATTACAAATATGTTCCAAAAAATTAGTGGAATGAAAGTAAACTACGATTTAAAAAATGATTTTTTTATTTTTAATGTTTTACAAAAGTAGGTGTTTGTTTTTTTTTTAATTCCAAAGAAAATGTACGGTAAAAGCTGGAATGTCGAGCTATATTCACTAAAAAGTGAAATGTAGAACACGCCTGTATCAGGCACGTTCGCTCAATATTTTTAATCATACATTCTATGGAATAAAATATGTTGATTGAGTCGGCAAAGGATTTTTTACTGTAAAATTTATTTAAAAAAAAATTTTTTTTAAATGCCAATATAGTTTCTTCGAAACTATAGAAGACACAAGACTCCGTTTTGAAAGACCTACTTGCCAAGAATGTTTAGCCCAAAGTGACCTAGATTCACCCCGTGACATTTAGATATCTGAGAATGTCCGCTAACCTTACTCCCGATATCTCAGGTAGTTCGGCCATCAGATATCTGTGTTTTGAGGCGAAAAGAGTCGGTCACTTGCAGAGAAGGTGAACGACTGTCTCCTTACTCTCGGGATGGAAGTTGTTTAGTTGTGAAAATAAAATTAAAGAAACAGAATAAATTAAGTACCGATCACGACAATTAAAATCCAATAAATAAAATGGATCAACCATGCAAAAGCGTTGACTAATTTAAAATAATTTCTTTTATTCCTTCAGCAAAAATTGCTACACAGATAAACAACTTCGGTTGTGAAAATTATATTTGTTACTAATCAAAATTTCAGTTGCGAGATATGAATTTTTTAATTGTGAAAATAATGAACTAGAGTTTGGACACTGTTATGGAATTCTGGTTGCTACAAGTAACAAATTTGATTATCACAATTGAATTTTAGATTTATAAAAAAAATTGTGAGAACTAGCAAGCGTTGTTGTTTTCTCTATACTAGTGGTTCGTCTAGAATTTCATTTTTCTTTTGAGCCTAAATACTCTAACAAATTGTATGCAAATTATTTCGAGTAAATTTAAATTTAAAAAACCTTTAAAGGTTTCTTGGAAAAAGTAAAACATTATTACAGCATACGAGTAAAGTACCATTATCACTAAATTAAACCTTGGAAGTGGTTTTTTTATGATTTTAATCCCAGTTCTTTACAGTTTTTAACCAAAATTTAACTAGATTCTCATTTTTATTTTCATTATACTAAAAACAAATTTGTGTTAAACACAATGAAGTTTTCATATTCTTGTGATACTTTTTTTTTTAATATTTTTTATATGAATTAATTAAAAATACTTGATTTTTTCTGTTGTCTTGTAATGAAACCGAAAAATAATAAAATAAATAGAAAAATATTTTAAACAAAAAAATAAAGAAAACATGAACAATTGAAAAGCCATACTCTTGGTTACTTATAAGCGCCAAGTTGTTAAATAGTGCACAGTGTACTACAATTGTACTGCAGCTACAGGGCATTTATTATGATTTTCATTAAAAACCAAAACTTTAGCATAAAGTAGAAAAAAATATGAGAACAAATAGTTGAAAAGAAGAATGGTTACATACTACAAAAGAAGTATTTACAGGCGGTAGTGGATAGCATCATCACTTGTTTAATTTGTTGAATACTTAATGGTGGGAGTAATGCATGAAGCACTCAGTTGACACGGTACGGCTTGTTGGTTAGTTGTTTTTGTGGGCACTGTGGCCCAAAGCGCCTTTTAGGAAAAAATAAATTTATTTAACCCTAATCACAGCGACATAAAATATTACAAATCCTTGTTTATTGCACAACAACATTTGGTGAAGCTTCTTCTTGAAGAACTTGCTGCATGTACTGAACTGTTGTAATTTATTTTGTGACTTTTGTCATATTTGGGAAGCAATCAGTGCTTTTGCAACTTCTCGCAGATAGAATTTTCGAGCTTGCTTTAGCTTGCGTGGCTTTTTGAATGTGTCTGGAAGACACATGTCGGTAGTTTATGTTGTTTTATTTTGATTTAAAAAAAATTAAATTATTTTGAATTTTAAACATTTTTTTTTTTTTTGTTAAACTACACAAAACGAATATTTTCTTTACTACATTGAATTAAACATCAAAATGTGTCATACAGAAAAATTTCAAAATTAGTTTTGATTCAAACATTTAATCACATTTAAGTGATCTAGTTTAAAGTCTGACTCTTGTAAAGTACTATCTAAACATTAATAGTTTTAAAAAAATCAAAAAGAAAATCTAACAAAATATTAATCTTTATTTGTGCTTAATTCCAGAAATTGTGTTGGTTTTAAAATTTATTCTTTTACTCATGATATTCTCATGAGTTACTTATTCAGTACAATAAGTACTGAAGGGGATAGCATACCTATATGGACCATATCATCAGACGCTACTCTGAATCCTCAGTATGTTACTCAAAACGTTTCTTGCAAACATTAGAACTTATTGTACTGAATGAATAACTCAAATAAATAAAATAAGCACAAATAAAGATTAATATTTTGTTAAACTTTTAAATTCCAAATAGAAACTATTACATATAAAAAGAAAATCTTTTTCGCGTTAAAAAAATTAAGGGAAAACACACTACTACTACTACTAATAAATAATACTCAAGGGTATTATTTAGTTGAGGAATTTAATTAGTCGGGTACAAGTAACTTAAAGGACGATACTCTTTTTGATCATTTTCATCCTACACGTCTTAGCATGTTAACAAAAAATTAAATTATTGTAAGATAGGAGATACTTGAGAAAGTTGACATAACTGCCACTCCCTCCCTTATGCCCTCTTAGGACTCTTAATAATTCAAATTTACAGCCAGGCTCCCTATGAGCTTCTACTTCAGAAGACAAACAGTTGATTTTGAGGCTTTCTAAAAAGCTTTTACATAACAATTCTTATGAAAAGAAAATTGAACAATAACGTAAGGAGTTCTATATGGAATTGCGGCTCACTAAAATATGTTTAAGTTTTACAAATGCCAAAATTACTTATTTGTTTGCTTGTTGTCAGTAGAATATTAAAAAAAAAACAGAAATAGAAATCTTTCATAATTACTTTTTTAACAGTCAACCATGGTGTAAGAAAACCAAGTGTTACTGAGCCGCTAGCTGAATCATGCATGATTGAAGCTCGTTCTGTCAAAAATTAAGAGATGTGGCAGCAGTTTCCCGTGCACAGAAAACCCCTGTTAGTTTGAAAACCCTATCCTTCAGAACACGTACATGTCTGGCAACCACATAACTCTGACTTTAACATTTTTGACAAGGAGATCGAAAAGATTCTTTTTTTTCTTCTCTTCCTTTTTGATAAAAGCAGCGTGCAGCCGACATTTTCTAATATTACATTATTGTAATATTCTTTTAATAAGAAATAAAGAACAAGCATCTACTTGTAACTCAAGACAAAATTAAAAGAGTGTCGTTTTTTATTGATTATTCGCAATCAACCCAGGTAAAGTAACCAAAGAGATATTAATGTGTTAAAGAGAGATCAAAAGCGAAAACAAATATTTTGTTTCACTCTCGTCCACTTCTTGATATCAACCACCGGATATAGTTTTTGACAGTAGGAGCCTCAAAAGCAATGTGGGCTTTTTGTAATGTTGTTATTTTTGTATTTTTGAAGTTACGTATACATATAAAATTTTCTTTTTAATTAAAAAATAAAATTTTAAACTTTTTTTATTCACAATTAGTTTGTGTTCAAAAAATATACTAAAACAGTCATTTCTTTATTATTCTTATTACAATTACATCGTGACCTGTAAGACCTTTTGTGCAGCCTAATTTCCAGCTAAAACAATTGCACGAATTTCTTAATTGTTACGGGAATAATGTTAGCTAAGTCTCCTGGGCTTATATCCCACTGCCTAAGCAGCTCATTTTCTGTCTTCACATTGAGATGAAAACACGCAAAATATGTTTTGATGTTTCTTGTCCTTCTAGACAGACAAGAGTAGTTTTATTTCATTCATGTGGTAATTGAGTCTACAATGTGCTCTCAACAGTTCAATTCTGCTAAGGCTAAGAATAATGTCCATCGTAATGTCTTTGACTACAATATGCCTGCTTTAAGTCTCCAGCGATTATGTATAGTTTATCATTTCCTTCCTGTAGCAAGTCACGAATAAAGTTATTGTGCAACCTATTAGATATGGTTTTTAGCTATTATATTTTATTAACAATAAATTGATTTGTTATAATAGTTAGGATGTTTAATAATGTTTTTACATTAATAGAAAAATTATAATATGAAGAAAAAATATTTTACAAGTGAAACTTATTATTCTAAGCCTTCTGTAATTTAATAATTATAAAGTTCACAATTGTAGTATCAGATATTTCCAACACTCCCTCTCAATTGTGGACTAGTTAATATTGCTGTTAAGTCGATGAACTTGTAGTTTAATTGCAGGTAAAGGTTTTGTCAGCATATCTGCCAGCATTTCTTCCGATGAACAATATATGCATTTTATTATATTCTTTTCAATGTAATCTTTGACGAAGTGAACTTTTGTATCGATATGTTTTGACCTGTTACTAAGCTTTTCTTCTTTTATGAGATTTAAACAGCTTCTATTATCTTCATGCATTGTTGTTGGATTAATTTGCTTACAATTTAAATCTTCTAAAATGTTTCTCAACCAAACTGCTTCTTTTGATGCTTCTGATAAGGCAATGAACTCAGCTTCGGTTGTTGACAATGATACACAACTTTGTTTCTTGCAAGCCCAACTAACTGCACTTCCATTTAATAAAAACATGTAACCAGAATTTGATTTTCTGTCGACTCTGTATTCTGCCCAATTTGCATCAGCATAACCAACTAGAACATTTTGTTTCTCAGAGTCAGCGAATAAATTTAAATATAAATCAGATGTTCCTTTCAAGTATCTTGCAACTCGCTTTAATTCATTCCAATCTTCAAGGCTTGGATTATTTGTTTTTCTTGCTAAAATTGAGACACTTGCAGCAATATCCGGACGGGTATTTATAGCGATATATAATAATGAGCCTATTAAACTTTGATACTCATCATTTCTCATTAATAGTTCTTGATTACTTTTACCATATGATGGATCAAGTGGATACTTGGAATATTTTGCATCTTGTAGTCCAAATTTAATCAAGAGTTTTTCAATATATTGCTTATGTCTTATTTTGAAATGTGATTTGTCTGTTTTTTCAACTTCAATGCCAAGATAATGTGAAATTGGACCAAGCTTGCTGATTTCAAACTTGCTGCTCAAAAGCTCATACACGAATTTTATTTTTTCATTATCTACTGATGCGACCACTAAATCATCAACATATATAAGTACGTAAACATCTTCCCCAACCCACAGAAAGGCTCTGGATCTTTGAAAGATATAGCCAGATAGTCCCTCATTTCATTTGAAGTCAAACTATCCATGCCAGAGTAACCGACTTGCTCTCTGCTAAAGTATCGAGAAGCCTGTAGCAATCCCAAACCAACCGCTATCGAAAACAAAAGCTTACTTATATCTGCTTGGTTACCTGGGTAAAAAATTAGTAGCTCCAAATTTTTTTTTTTTTTATTAATTTATAAAAAAAAATTAAAAAAAAAATTTGGTTTTTTTTTCTTTTGCTATTGCAATTTGCCCATTGTGCATTGTATAACTGTTTTATTTGGTTTGTGGTCGTTTATAAAGAAACGAGTAGTTAAATGCATTTTGTAACAAAATTTTAATGAGTTTTTCCTTTTAATCCTTAAGCCCTGAAACCTGCCTGCTGTTAAAATCATCTTTATTTCTTCTCTTTTTTAAATATTTTTCATTTCTGTTGCCTTTCTTTTCAGTATTTCTGCAACACAATTCATTCGTTTTTACTTCTCTATTTCATCATATTTAAGTAAAAAATAAAAATTAAAAAAAACGTAAAATGGACAGATATTAATGATGGTAGCAGAGAGATTTCTTTTTGTTATAACTCTCAGATCTTTTGTTATCGTATGAGAGCTTTGCATTGGTTTCAGTTGGCTGTTTGTCATGCAGTCAAATTGTCAGTTGCTTATTTAAAACGGTAACTACTGTTTAGAGAATGAGGGTTCCTTAAATTTGACTAAATACTCGCACAGCCAGAACTAAAATATTTCATTCACAAGTATGAATCTCCTACTTCAGTTAAAGTCTTATTTTCTTGCTGATGTTGTCAAAATGTGAATGTATTGCCTTGTAATAGTTTTCATTTGTTTTTTTTTTTTTTTTGTGTTCTTCTTTGAGATCTTTAATGTGCCAATTTTTTTTACTTTTTATTTTGTCAGTTTAAGTAGAAAACATGTTCACTTTATTTTTCTATTTCACCCTTACATACTCGTACTATAAATTTTTGTTTGTAGAAAATTACACTTTTTTTCTTTCTCCCAGTTTATCCTTAAGCGGTGTTAAATTTGTTTTTTGTTATAATTTTCCGCTTCTTCTATTCAGCATTTTAATTTAATTCTTCCATAATAATATTTTACAATTTTCCTTATTATTTGTATGAGTTGTTTTTCTATTTTACTTTTTTCGGCTCTGCTCTATTCCATTAAGCGACTGACTACTTGTTTTTCTGTTTGCTTTTAGCTTAGGCATGATTATTTTAATCCCTAAGATTTTATTCTTTTTTTTCTGTTTTCTATTTTTAATTGTTTGTGTTTGTGTTGGTTGGTCTGCATTTTTTGCAGCACTGAATATTTGTTTTCTGTGGTATGGCGGTGCAGTGGTTTGTATGTATTTGTGTGAATTGCGGGCATGTTTTCATAGAAATTTTTGTTGGTAAAATGTATTCGAGCATGTGTAAGTGTGTACATGTGTTGAGATTTTATCTAGAGTCTTGTCCAAGTAGTTGTGGTTACTTGTAACCATTGATTTAAACAAATATAAACATAGAAATTTTAACACTAGCCAGTATTCCTTTACTTTATTTCTCATATTTCGTTTATGCGGTCTTGGGTCTCAAATTTTGCAAGTACACAAAAATGCTCAATACGCAATTATGCAAACATGTTTCTTACAACAGATAGCCTGCCCCCTGGTTAGTAGCATGAATTAAAGGGTTGCTGGTTTCCAAAAAAATAATTAATAAAAAAATTTTTATATATTTAGAGCGATTTGCAGTTTATGTAACGAAGACGAAGCGACAGCAATACGTTTAATGTGTCACTGTAATGGTCTAATTTAACTCGTTTACTTTATTTAAGAAGTCTTTGATTGCTTAATGAACACTAAGCTTAGGGAGTATTTGTAACATGGAAGTAGTGTCACAATAGATCTATTTTGACCACAAGTCAGTTGGTCGACTTGTTTGCACTCCTAGTTTTAAGCCTAGTTCTAATCCAAGCCTTTAGATTTGTAATGCTTAAGAATAATTTAACTCAATGTTGGTATGAAATGTGAAATCAACAGATAATTTTTAATCGTCACTAGCAATATAATGATAAAAGTTAGATCCTTCATTGTATTATCGTTTATAGGGTATTTAACACATTTAAATAAATATTATTATTCTTACGTTTAAATAGGGGTTGAAGTTATTTAGAAAAAGTTGTATGTCCTCGCACAATATCCAGTCTGTGTTTCAAATAGTCAGGATCGCCTTATAATATGTTTGGAAAAAATATGAAAAATAAACTGGCCTAAAATAGTTTAGCCGGTTTTTAAAAAGCAACGGGCTAGACCTAATTATTCTCTAGGCGGATATCCGCTATTCAGTTGTCGTAAGCAATCGGTAACAACGCTCTTTATTGTCGACGGGTTTTATTTGATGTTTCAGTTGTCGTAATCATTATTTGTCGACAAATGTTTGCTTATAATTAGTATTCTATAAGAAAATGAAACTGCGATATTTATTGAAACGACTATAGTTCAGCCAGTGACTAAAAAGCGTTAACAAAATAATAAAAAAAATTTAAGAAATTAAAAAAAGACATATATATAATAATTTAGAAAACTTAAGGAATTGCTGTTAAAAATGTTTGCCTTGCATTCCATTTAATTTCAAAGCAAATTGAGAAGAAATTGCTATAAAATAAATGCACATTCCTAGTGCTATCAGAAACTGAAGCAAAATTTTTCAAGTAACTGGCTGCGATAATCTCAAATTCGTTTCCCATGGTAAGTTAATAAAAACCTTAATGTAGCTTTAAATTTAATTTTTTTTTTTTAGAAATGCATGTAAACCTAACTCTATTCTTTAAATCACATGATAACTATTTTGAAAGAGTTTAGTATCGATACAAACTTTTCATTTATTAACTTGAACATATGGGACTGCTTCTCGGTCTTTCTAAAACAAAATCATCTCTTTTTTTTATTTGCACAATAGATCTTATAGGTTGCGGTACGATCATAGCCCAATCTTTTTTTCTTCATTACTTGAATCTAAATTTGGATCATAAGCGATTAACATTTTATCATAAAATGTCAAAACAAATAAACCAGCTTTAGATGTCTCTATGTTATTAAAAAAAACGATAAACATCGCAGTTAGACTGTTATAGAATACCAAATTAGTGAGACGACGAAGTTTTCGACAACAACTGGAATATGGATGATTATGACTTTTTAATTAAAAAGCCGATTTTAAGGCTAAAGAATAGGTGAAGCTTATTTAGTTTTTATTTTCTTGTGTAAACATTTTGAAAGTTTTTGTTTGCCTATTGACTAAAAAATTCTCATTCTGCTAAACCCCAACTAAAATATTCAGTGCCTACGCCTCCGCATATAGAAATTCTTATCATTTTCGATTGGATTAAATTTACAATAAATTCTTTTTAATTTTTAATTAAAAAAAACAGAAATTTTTTATTTGACTTGAATTGAATTCTCATAAACATTTAAGAAATTAAAATGCATTTATTTTAGGGTATGTTTGAATATACTGATAGCACATGTGGGTAAAATAATAATTAAAATTTCTTTTAATGAATTTGTTTTAAAAAGAATTTTTGTTTGTTAGTGCAACATTTCTGGTTAAAGTAGAGCAGCAGCAGTCATATTTATTTTTATATCAGTTTACAGTTTAATAACTCTTTTGGATAACTATTTTATTAAAATAAATGTGTTTGAACTCAAATTGAGTTATAGTTTGATCAATATCTCATTTTCTTAACATCGAAAAGTGTGAAACAAAAAATTCCCCGTTTCACAATTTGTGAATAAAATGTAGTTCTGAGCGAGACAATGGGAATATACAAAAGTACCAACAAAAATTAAAAAAAAAATGAATAAGATGGGCTTCAGCGTTAGCGAGAGCTAAAAAATTACTAAGCGCTATACTTAGCAAACAAATTCGGTTGTGAGAATTTAAATACCAATTTAAAAATTTTGTTGGTATAATTGAATTTTTAAATTGTGACAAATAAATTCTATGGTACAGACAACTACACAATTTTATTGTGAGAACTTAACCATTCTCACAACCAAATTTGTTTTCAGTATGTGTACCAGACAGTTAAATACTAAATTCACCAAATTCATGCATGAATTTTTGTGGATTTACTTCATGCTTACATTTCAATTATCTAAGTTCAAGAAAGTTGTCAATTAAAAACATATATCGATATATATCGTATCGATAGTTTTAAAAAATACTAATGGTACTACTTCTTCTTGCGCAAAAATAGTAAGTTCCAATCAAATATTTTAATTAAAAATATTGTTAAATTGATTATACATTAAAGCTTAATTTTCCGCTTCCTTTAAATAAAAGTGTTAAATGTTAAATGGCCGAGTTATGTTACAAAAAAATTTTCATGTGGCCTTACAATAATAAAATTTACATAATTTCTAACGACTATTTTAGGTACAAAAACGGCAATAAAATAAAAAATAAAAGCATTCATTTTTATAGCATTTAAGCAACATCGAAATAAGAAACAAGAAAACTCTTCAAAGATTTAAATTTTAAGCCAGCCATCTACAGACTCAGTCATCTCTTGAAAATTGTTTAACAAACCGTGAGGAATTTATTTTATTTTGTTTTTTTTTTACTTATAAAAACAAGCAACAAAAGGCTAAAGATGTTTTTTTTTTTTTTTTTTCGAGTTGGGGTAAGAAGTGGATTCAACACATTGTTTTGTTTAAAATTTGTGGAGGAAGACAGCAGCAGGAATAAAAAAAATCATTGTGTCAAAAAAGGATGTTGACATTATGCTTGTCATTTATATGTTAACACTTGTTGTTATTGTTACTTTCTTTTGTGAGTGGGTGTGTGTAGTTTTTTTTTATATTATTGTTATATGTTTTGAAGACTTTTAAACAAAACTTTGGCGGAAGAATGGCAGGAAGGAAAGAGTGAATAGATGCAATCATCGAGTGTTAGCCGTAAGAATTAGTGGTGTCAGTTGTATAATTTAATAATAAAAAACAACAAAAGGAAGCAGTTGAATTAAAGTAAAGATGATGATTAAGTTGACAGCGATTGTAATAACACAATTAAATGATTGAAAATTATTAATTTTAGAAAATGTTGCTTTATGAAAAACAAAGTTGTGAAATGAACATACAAATAACAATTAAGTTAGCCTTTTTTGCTTAAGTACCTACAAAAAGAAATTAAAAAAAAAAATTAAAAAAATTATTATAGTAAATTAAACCAATTGTACTCTAACCCAGAGGCTTTGAGTGAAAGCACTGCTATTTCTGTGGGAGTCAACAAGAAGTCTAGCCCTACGAGAATCTAAGGTTATAAAGTAAAAAAAAAACATGTTCTCGTCAGGCAAACCAGAAAATCTACATTCACTGATTTTAATATTTTCTATCTTACACTGGTGATATCTAAAATCACAATAACCAGTCAATTATCCCGTTTAAGGTTTTTCTTGTGCCAGTACCTTCTGGAATGCTCACCTCGATATCGTGATTAAACTTTTCGTTTTTCCAGTCCAGTCATATCAGTTTTTCCAATGATATTGGCCGAAAATAGTATAATTGTCAGATAAACTTATTCATTTGACCGGTAGGAAATTAACAACTTTAATATAAATAAAATAAATTTTTTCTTTGTTTGCGTGTTTTTTCGCTATACAGATTTTTTTGTTTTTCAATGGATTTCTCTGAAGTTTTAAATAAACTGCATATTCCAAAGAAGATCACCATATAATTTCGTATTTGCCACAGCCACTTTATTCCCCACTTTTAAACAAAATAAGTTAAATGAAAATTCTATATTTTAATGCATTTCCTTGAAACTTAATACATACGCTCTCTTTACGCTACAGATTTTTACTCAAACAAAAGTATCACGCAAGGCCAGCTAGTTCTTAACAAAAACCATTGCCCGGAATAAAATTATTTACATATTAAACACT
The DNA here is from genome assembly GCA_947397855.1 of Thelaira solivaga. Lineage (NCBI taxonomy): Eukaryota > Metazoa > Arthropoda > Insecta > Diptera > Tachinidae > Thelaira > Thelaira solivaga. The sequence goes on along the minus strand of OX377612.1, from coordinate 21,407,099 downwards.
TTAATTAAAGAGATACTGATATTCATCAACTAAATAGTTAATCAAATAGGATTTTTTTTAACTAAAATGGAAGAAATAAAAACAGTTAGAATTTTTTAATACATTTAACTCTCATGTGAAAGGTATTTCCCCTTGTGTTAATAAATATTTATTTACAAACATAAACGCAATCTCTTAAAACTGTTACAAAAACGAAGTGACAGTTTCAACATAATGTTTTCGAATTTAAACGATAATACTTAAGGGATTTTGTTTTTGCGTTTCCAAAGGAATCCACTTCTAAATTTTTATTTTCTATTTTTTGTTTACTTGTAACAACTACTAAAAGACATTTTCACGTATGTATTGAATATCAGTCTCTTGACACAAGTGTCTCATACCACAGCTTGCTTTCTCTATTGAATTGTATTGTTAAATAGTTGATTGTATTTTGTTTCGTTTCTATATAAATATTTATATTTATTTGTAACGCTTTGTTATAAGTTAAAAATGGTTGTATTAATAATATGTATTTGTACACATTGATGTGCTTGTAAATTGCTATCTCAATCTCAAAAGCTTCTTTTTTTGTGTTGATTCTATTAAATTTTTAAACTAAGAATAAAAGGATGAATTTAATCGTGTGTCTGCTTTTTATTCTTATTCAATGAAACCACTGCTATTATTACTATTGCCATTTTTTTGGTTCCTTTTTTTTATTCTTTTCTTTGTACTTTTAAGGGTATTTACTCTTGTTAACTTTAACTGTTGTAAATGGTTTAGAAAAAAGGCCAAATGGTTATCTGGCCAACAAAAATATGTTGTTGAAGTAGAATAATATCAACAAAAACCTAGTTATCACAAGAAAAACAAAATAAAAAACCTCACAAAATGCTAAAAACAACAACAAAAAATTAAAAAAAGGAGACTGTTATTGACGTACTTTATCAAAAATGTTGATTGAGTAGTTCGAGTTGTATGTTCTTTTCATTTTGATTTCTTGAGTACGCTACTTTATGCATCAAAGAGCAGTTGAATGTTTTAACGCTTGTAAATATAATTAAGATTTTTACTGACTGACAGAGCAACGTAAAAAATTACCGCTGAAGACGTAGAGCTTTTTTAGCGCCCAGCTTTTATTTAAATGGTAAACCGGACTAAGAACGCTATCGTTACATATTCAACAGTAACATTAAATCATCTCGCTTAAGCGGGCTTCAGTCTATTGTATTTAGTATTCATACATGTCAAAAATTCGTGTATTAAGTAAAAATCCAATAGTGTGAAAACAAAATGTTAAGCAAGTGTGGTAAAATACTTAAGTATTTTTGGCAGTAGGATGGTTTTTGTCATTTTTAGAATTTTTTCTAAGCTGTCACACTGCTCATTTTATCAGTGTTGCTTTTGTACAAGCAACCAAAGAAAAAACTAGAAATCAGCTGTGAAATTATTTGCCACGTTTTGTATTATATTTGAAGTGTGATGGTATGAAAACAGAAAATATTTTCCTTTAGATTTTTTAACAGTCTATTTGATATGCATCTGATTTCGGTCTCACTCGATCTAATGAAAATGTTAATACTCTGTATTATAATGTGAAACCTGCTTTAGTAAAACATACTATAGCAACTTAAAAATAAACAGAGAGAAAACGTTAGGTAAAAAATAGCTAAAATATCATTACTTTTTAAAAATAGCAAAAACAAATTTAAAAAAAAAATTGTTTTGGAGCCAACTTCTCTGCGTATCACTCAATCAGAATTGGATTTTCCTATTATTATTTGTCCTATTACGAATATCGTTCTCATATATTTAATCGGCGATCCCACAAATCTGTGTCATTACACTGTCAGAATAATATGAACTGCATTTTAAAAAATCTTAATTGGTAAAAATTTTTAAAATCTCTTATCTGTAAACGTATTATTTTTTTTATTTTATGATTTCACTAATTAATGCAATTATTTGCTTAATGTAAATTTATGAAGATTGATTGATTAACAAGAGATATGAACTTGAAATGAGTGAAGATAAAAATGCCGAGTTAAATATGTTTTAGCGTAACCCGTTACGTTTTTAGTATATGTAAATATATTTTCAGTATTTATGACATACTTATAAATATGTTTAGGAGACTTATAAGTGCATATATAGATACAAATGTACATAAATACGCTGATTTCTCTAACACATTACAAACGAACAATGAAATATTACGGGTTGGTACACATATCATTTTAAACAAGAGGTCGTCTAGATTTGTAATCTACCGCCCAAATACTCAGAAGTTACTTTGAAATATTTTAAAAAAATTTTTGAAATTTCTCATTCACTCACTTATGAACTTGCACTTATAGGTTCGAGTTCTAGCCAGGCCATAGTGGATTTTTAGCTTTAGAGAAGGCAGACAAGCACTGGAGAAAAGATGCGGCTAATAGTTTCATTGCCCTAAAATCATTCTGCGAACTGTCTTAGAGGTCTACTAAGCTCAGATTCAAGGAGTGGCTGCACAAAAAGAAAAAATATGGTTAAATATGTACCTTGCGAGCATTTGATCCTCGACATCTTCAGTTGAGACGTATTTTCACCATATTTGGTTTGAAAATATTATGTTTCCTCTAGTTTATGGTTGCCTCGACAATAGTTTTTTTTTTGCGTGTGGAAAGAGCGAAAATATTTATATCATTCTGCCAAGCAATTCATGACTTAATATTGCAGACTTGGCAAATATGAAGATCAATGGTAAATTACGAGACAGCAGAACAAATAATATATGACTATAATGCTCAAAACGGAATCTTGTCAGTCTAATTGAGGATCGTTAGGCCGCCACGTAAGCCAATATAACTATAATAGTCTATTTTGAACAATTTTTCGTTCGAATCGCAGAATGAAGTATTAAAATTCTTAATCAACACCAGATTTATGGGTCATTTGTAACATATGAGAGTAGTGACACAACAGTTATAAAGAGTGATTTTTTTGCTATTATCTTTTTGGCAACACTAGTTTTGACAGCTCACGCACGTTTTGTATCTTGTGTCACTGTCAAACATCTTCAGTTTGGTCTATAATTTAATCATGAATCGTCTTACAAACGAACAACGCTTGCAAATTATTGAAATTTATTACCAAAATGCGTGCTCTGTTAAGAAAGTTCATCGCGCGCTTCTTCCATTTTATGGTCAGTTTAATCGACCTACTGAGGCTTCTATTCGGGCTATTGCAACAAAATTTCGCACCAAATTTACATTGTTGGACATTAAACCACCAACACGCTTACGTAGAGTGCGAACTGAAGAAAATATCGCAGCCGTATCGGCCAGTGTTGGTGATGACCGTGAATTATCGATTCGGCGCCGTTCGCAGCAATTGGGCCTCTGTTACTCCACTACGTGGAAAATTTTGCGGAAGGATTTGGGTGTGAAGCCTTATAAGATACAACTGGTGCAAGAATTGAAGCCAAACGACCTACCATAACGCCAAATTTTTGGTGAATGGGCTCTTGAAAAGTTAGATGAAGATCCACTTTTTTATCGAAGAATTGTGTTCAGCGACGAGGCTCATTTCTGGTTGAATGGATACGTGAACAAGCAAAACTGCCGTATTTGGAGTGAAGAGCAGCCAGAAGCATTGCAAGAGCTACCAATGCATCCACAAAAAACAACCGTTTGGTGCGGATTATGGGCTGGCGGCATCATTGGGCCGTATTTCTTCAAAGATGATGCGAATCACAACGTTACTGTGAATGGTGAGCGCTACCGTGCGATGATAACAAACTTTTTTTTGCCCAAAATGGAAGAGCTTGACTTGCATGACATGTGGTTTCAACAAGACGGTGCCACATGCCACACAGCACGCGAAACAATGGACCAATTGAGAGGCGAGTTCGGTGAACAGTTTATTTCACGCTTGGGACCAGTCAATTGGCCTCCCAGATCGTGCGATTTAACGCCTCTAGACTATTTTTTGTGGGGCTATGTTAAGGCTAATGTCTATAGGGACAAGCCCGCTTCGATTGACGCACTGGAAGCCAACATTGCCAACATTATTCGTGAGATACCGGCCGAAATGTTGGAAAGAGTATGCCAAAATTGGACTAAGCGGATGGACCATTTGAGGCGCAGCCGCGGCCAACATTTGCATGAAATAATCTTCAAACATTAAATTATATCGACCCAACTATCGATCCAAATAAATATTTCATGCATTTTTCTGAATTTTATGTGTTTTTTTTTTTTAAATTTCCGATAGTTCTTATAAAATCACCTTTTATTTATTCTAGCTGCAGCGACAAGATGAATTGCTCCCGCTCTTAATTCTAATTTCAAGTTCTAGAGTTCCAGCCAAATACTCATATAACAATAACCTTTAAAGAATACATACAGTTTTTAATTAATCCTAAGGAGTCTTATTATTTTAGGTCCAAAAGGTCATATTTCTTAAAATTAAGAAGCAAAAAATAATATTTAAAATTAACACAATTCAATAAAATAAAGCGAAAAAAAATTCTTTATTATGCATACTGTTTTAAGCACTACGAGGACTTTTCAAAAAGTATATATTCCCCTTCTGATAATACAGTAACAAAGAAATTCAAATGATAAATTTTAATTAAATAATTTTATTTAAAATAAGGTATTTAAAATTCGTTGTTTACCCACGAATATGGAAAACTCTATTTAAAATCCCAACTTTTTTATTTGTTTATTTCTTCGAATTAACTCGAAATAGCTGGAGGTATTTGAGCAACCTAAACAATTGGTGAGTGCAGGGAATGTGCCAGATAGAAAGCAAGTGTTGTGTTATATTCTCTCTTATTGACTTTGATTAAGTGTTGACAAATGTGTTAAGGGATTTGTGGTAGATTGTTTAGGACTCATTTTTTATTCTCTGCTTGTGTTAATTTCTCAACAATATCGTTAAAGAAAGTTTTGGAAAGAACAAAAATATCTATGAATTTTAAAACGGACAACCAAACACTACTAGTGCTCAAGCCTTAAGTTAAACATTGCGTAATAAATGAAACCATTTAAATCAACAAAATGAACAAAGTTAAATCAAGAAAGAAACTAATAACTGGATCAATGTAAAGTTTTGTTTTAAAAAAATGTAAAACCCTTAAAGACAATTTCATTGAATTTTGTTAAAATTTTCTATAGTATTTAAGTAGAAAAGAAAAAATTAATGAAAAACAAAACAATTCCAATTTAATTTGTTGAAGTAAAAAATACTAAGAAAAGGTACATGAGATCTTTTAAAGGTGAGAGTAGGCTGTGAGTTGGTATATACACAGAAAACCAACTGCGTGTACTGATTTTTCTGTTCTTACAAGAAAAAGCCAAATAGAACCGATCTGGTTCCTGAGAATGAAGATTAAAAAAATATGTAGGGGCTTATTTTCTACAGAAATTTCGGTTGTCATTGCAGAACTCAGAGACTTGATTAATTAATCAGTGGAGAGAAACAGATACACATACTACATAATCGTGCCAGAGGTTGCCATACTTTTGCACTAAACTTACATTGAACTTGAGTAGGTATGGGATGCATAAAGTAAAATAGTTAATCGCTCAGTACCCTGATGTAGCAGAAAATGTGGGAATGCATGTTCTAGAGAGAGTCTGTATATGAGAGAGAGAGAGACAGAGAAAGAGCGAGTGAGAGAGATAGAGAGGCAGTTGCAAAAGACTTAAGTTATTGGAGTTGACAGTAAACAGCTCATCAGTTACTTAAAGCAGATTTGAAAAGTTTTACTAAAACGGTGTTAATTCTAAACTTTAAAGGCTACATAAAAAAATGACGACATAAGTTTACCCTGAAATTATTTCAAATATATTTATCGCAGTTACAAATGTATTTGTATTTATACCAGTAAAAAAAATTTTAAATGAAGAAAAATATTTGCTGACCTCTGTTTCACTAAATTCAGCTTCCAACATATTTTTTTTTTTGCGGGTTGCGCAAAAGTAATCAGGTGGCGCAAAAGTAATCCTCCTATCAGAAAATGCTATAAATTTTGCGATTGGCCCCTAATGTCAATTCTGTTTTGACATTTGTGTAGTAAACACATGCGAAATACACGTTAATAAACAATGTTGACATTAGGGGCCAATCGCAAAATTTATAGCATTTTCCGATAGGAGTGCCGAACATATGAAAAACAAAATTTGCCAAATTCGTCTAGAAATTCTTTGATTTGAGAAAACTTTTAAAAATGGGAATGGTAATGGGCGGGGTCTGTTTTAATTTCCATAAAAATTTAAGTTGGGTTTGATGAAAATATAAAATTTTTTTACATTCGATTTTCTCTCTCTAAGAAATCGTACTCATAGAGTAAAGGACCGTGCAAGGCCGGGTAAAAACAGGTAGTAGATAAATAATCCAGATGCCGACTGCAGCGCCACCTACCTGACGGATTAGTGACCTTCCAAGGTGTCACTCAAAGGCACACACAGAAATTCAATTAAATCAGTCCAGCCGTTTAGGAGGAGTACAATGTTAAACACACGTACAGTCGAATTTTATATATTAAGATAAACTTTAGTACTAAAAATGAATAACAGCTATAAGAGCTTTTAACTCACTCACCCCACGGTCTCTTATAGCTGCCTATATCAGGACTTAAAATTTAAATTTCACATACTTAGTTCTACTTTTTAGAAAAAAAAATTTTTTAAGTTTTCCATATCTGGTGTTTATGTCACTTGTTGTAAACTCTCATATAACATAAATTTTTTGTTTGTTTTTGTCTTTCTTTATTCATACATAAAATACAATAAATTTTTATTTTTTGCTTTCTTTTCTCATCACATAAAGTGTTGTTCCTTTTTTTTATTTGTTGAATTTTAAGTGACTTGAAATTGCTATTTATTGTTGCATGTCTGTCGAAATAATTGTGAGTTAAAGTTAGCATTTTTGTTAAGCTCGTATTAAAATAATGTTGATGTTATAGTTTGAATCCTGTTGTAGTTGTTGCTTGTTTCTGTTGTTGGTGTGTTGCCGTTGATAGAAGTTGTTGATAGAAGTTGCTGATGGAAATTTATACAATAAATTTATAAATGTATGTGCATACATATTACAACTGAATGGCTATGTGTCTGCAGTACATGCACGTAAAGAAATTATATGATTCAATATGATCACAGTATCGCAACAGACTTTTCTCCAATCTCTCCTTCAAAATATTAAATTGATTTACTTTTTTATACTTGAGAAACAAATATTCAGAAACTATTTTGATACAAAAAATAACTTGAACAAGTAAATTCTGCGTATTTATATTAATTTATCAATTGAAAACATTTCTCAACTCTCATTTCTCTCTCGTATAAAAACTATCAAAAGATTTGTCATTTGATTTTGTTTGTTACAGAGGAAAACTTCATACTCATCTATATTCTACTTATCGTATTTAATTTCGTCGTCATTTTAGTTTCAACTCCGCTTTGTATTGTCGTCGATGCCGATTTGGTATTCTATAATAATAGTCTTATTATGACGATGATAGCTTATTTTTTTTTTTTTTTTTTTTTTTTTTTTGTAATAAAACAAACACACTAATCAGCAAATTTAAATCGTTTTGATTTTTTTAGCCAAAATGTTTTTCGTTTGTAATTAAAATTTGGAATAAAAAAATGGTCTCAGAAAGAATTCTTAAGTATCGAAGCAAACAAAAAAAAGTTGAACGCAGTTTTGTTTTGTTTCTTTTTGAATTTTTTGTTTTAAATCTCGCGAAACTATGAATTTATTTCGTAAAAGTAAATACTGCACTTAGTTAGGTTACACAGAGCGTCCAAACAAGAAAAGCAGAAGTTTGCTCTGATTTCGTCCTTTTTTAATATCTGTACAAGAGGAAGTGAAGAAGGATACGACTAGAGATAGTAAAGTAAAAGGAAATAAATAAAAAGGTATGTAGAAAAAGATGATTTCGTCACTTAAGCCAATTGCTACTTCTAACGAAGCCATATATCATGTTGACTCTTACAGTTGACAGCTCAGTAAAGCCCTGCAAGTAGCGCTCTCCAAAGTGGAGCTTTGCTGGACATCGGCAGAGAAGATGTTCGATAGTTTCTTGCTCCTCCTTCTCGTCTTAACAACTTCTATAGTAGTCGTTTGATAGCAAAATTGTTCTCCTAACATGATTGCCAAAATTTCAATGGCTTTTACTGCCGCCACCACATTTCTCAACTAGGCTCTTGGAAGTCCCAGTAAATCTTGCTCTGTTCGCTATCTACGCTAGGCCAGATCATTCTCGCTGTATTACACGTCCGCTCTTCTCTCCATATGTACTGTGCTCTTCCCAAAAATATGCTGTTTTCAGACCGAGAAAGGGATGCCGTAAAACTTGTCGGCTTAAAAATGTTCATTTTAATTTAACCTTGAGCTATTCATCCACTAATCTCTCTGTGGGCTAAGTGTATTAAATTCTGCTGCAATTCTTTTTACTTTGGCATGAAATAATAGCTCTATGAAATACTACTACAAGGGAAGGATTTATTCCAACAATTCCTCAAGTTTTTCAAATATACATATAAATATAAAACTTTTTTCTTTTAATTTTTTTTAAATTTTTCCTTTTTATTAATTTTCTCTAACACTTAAGTCGTTAGCTAAAATCCTTCAATATATTTAATATCACCGCTTTTTTTACAAAATACCAAAACAAGCAATAACGACAAGTGATATAATAACACCATAAGTGTTTTTTGTTGGGTGATGAGGACAATGGAATTTATCCGAAACTGATTGCTCTAGCGAGCCAGAGTCTGGGGTTAATATACATTTTTCTGCATTTCAAAAAATAATATCAATTTCCAAAAATTTAATAAAACTATTTCATATCTTCAGTAATATGAAACTGTACGGAATAATATTGATGGGTATTTATATGGTAGGGAACTTATTATTGCAAAAATATACAACAAAATACTTAAAAAACCAAGTCATTATGTATTAATTACGATACCTAGAATAAGGGTGAATATTTAGTTTACACAAAAAACAAATCAAATTTATTATAGCGTAACAGGGACTTTATATGAGCATTTAAATTAGTGGGTAGTTTACTAATCTCTCAATCTGGGGGTCATAAGTTCGATTATTGCCTAGACCTTATGTACTAAAGATTGCAAATAAAATGGTCTTTAGATTATTATTAAATTATGGTTACTTCAACCATATTCTTTTATACGTGTAGCAGTTGTAAAAAAAGTAAAGTAAAGTCAAAACGACTGCTGATGAAATATGAGTGTATTAAAACTTACTATAAAATGCCAAAAAAAAATATGTAAAAATAAAATTAAAAAACGAAACGAAACAACAAATTTGTTTCGTTTTTCTATTTCTTTTTCCTTTTGACACATTAGGCTACAGTATCAGTTATTCCTTCCTTTTTTCTATTTTTCTCTTTTTTATTTTTTTTTTTTTTTTTTTTGTCTGCAATCAACACATTTAAATTATAAATTTAAATAGTTTTGAAACACAAACTTTTCTCAGAGACAGATAGAAAAACAAAATTCCCTTAAGTAGTTCGTATGACAATTATTGGTGACCACAATCAATGAAATGTATAAAAATTTTTGTTTTTTTATTTTATCTTGTTTTGAAAACTAAAAGAGAAAAGCGAAATAATTTGTTTATTTGGGTGTTTTATTTTGCCAACTTTTAGAGGATGCTCTCTCTCTAGCTATTGATTCTTTCTATTTATTGTTGTCTAAGGTGCCTATGTCAATTTGTGAAACTAATTGAAAAGTTTTTAGTTGTTTGCAAAAACAAAAAAATAAAAAAATAGAAAAGGAAACAAACTGAGTGAAAGAAAAAACTTTTTATGTGCAACCAACCTACTTAAAGTGCATTTACACGATGATATTTTTCATGAAACTAAATGACAAAAAGCAGTTAAGAAGAAAATGGCTTAAAAAATTAGGCATTATATACGAATTTTTAATAAATTTTGCTTAATATTAAAAGTCATAAATAAAAACAAAAATTTTTTCTAAAAAAATGTTACTTAAAAAATTGTGAAAATATTTCAAGTTTTAACTGAATAACAATATTTTGAAAAATTTTTTATGTCATTATATTACGAACTTAATCGTCAATTATGGCCCCGCTATGGTGATAAACGCTCTATTCAATTAGTGAGCAGGAATAGAAGGGACATTTCCAGGCTGGTGGCGGTGATAACTGGTCATTGGATGATCGGTAAGCATGCAACCAGGCTGGGACTGCCCTTCAATGATAGCAGCCTCAACTGTCGGTTACCCGAGAGGGAAGAGACGGTTTTTCACCTTCTCTGTGAGTGCCCGGCTCTTATGGCTTCGAGACACAGATTTCTGGGTGCACATCTGATGGCCGAACTACCTGAGATATCGGGAGTAAGGTTAGCAGGCCTTCTCGGATATCTAAATGTCACGTTGTGGATCTAGATCACCTTACGGCTACATGGTCTTGGCGAGTAGGTGGTTCACAACGGAGTCTTGCGATTCTAATTGAAGGCCGTTTAGGCCGCCACGTAAACCAACCAACCAACGAACTTAATCAGATAAAAAAAATTTATAATTTTTAATTAACTTTTATTTAGTCCATTTCTTAAAAAATTATTGTTTACTTTTAGTTTTTGATATAAACACAAAAAAACAAAAAAGCTGTAATATTTTATATTAACATTTTTGCATCATTTTATTATATTTTTAATTTTTTTATATATATTCCGTCACATAATGGAAACTAAATATGTCTCGATGCTTTGTTTGGGTTTTTAGTGCCACCTAAGTTATTATTTCTTTCTTTCTGTACGTATATGGCGTTTGTCACTTGGGCACTTTAAAGCCAGACCAGCACTAGAAGATGCCAGACGATAATTGTCTTCAAACCAATTTGAAGTTTAAATAAACGAGCATCATTTTACCAAGTTTTAAAAACAAAAGTTTTTGTTGACTTGTTTTCTTTTTTATTTGTATTATTCTGTAAACATACAGACACATGCCTACATTCACTTATACTCATGCTTACACATATGCACAATACTAAAGATTTTGAAATCATAATTGATTGCTTGGAGTTGGTAGGAAATTTATACGCAATGAAAGACTAATAATATTAACTGTTTTTACCCAGTCTAGACCGGTTCGTTACTCTAGGAAATGGAAATCTTAGAGTAAAGAGTGTAAGACTACAAAGAAACTCGTTGGAAAATAGAGTTTAAATCGCTAAATTATAGAAAAGTGGTCATGGCTGGTACAAAAGTATATGGCGACTATACTTGCACCAAATTTCATAAGTAGAACTAAGTTTCCTATCGACTTCTTTGCAAAATTTCAATCCATTTACTTTTAAAAACTAAAAAGTAAACACAAACGAATGAAATAAAATGACAAAACTGACCACAATGATTTACTTGGGAATATTTCCAGATTTTTGCAAATTATTTATGAACTTTCCACAAAAGAAATTTACAAAAACAACAATAAAAGATGAACCAGCAATACACTCATAGATACAACATAATTCTAACAACGACAATACAAAAGAGTTATAAAGAATTTCATTGAAAAATCACAACAAAATAGCAACAACTTCACAGTAAAATCCACAATTCATTCATTTCAATTTATTAGTTAGTGGCGCAGTGGTCAGAATATAAAATATAAAATTTTTTTTTTTGTTTATTTTGCTTTCTTCCATTCAGATTTAGATTTGTTGTTCCCTTTCGAAAGCTGTAGTCAATGGAATTTTTGAATGGAAAAAGTTTTGTTTTTATTAACAAATAATTTATTATCGTTACGGAAAAAAAAATAAAACGAAGTATTTCTACGACAAAATAAATTTTCTTCGAGGTTTTTGATTTACTAGCACAAATACAATTGAACATGCATATAGATGAAAATGTAGATCCATTTGTATTTAGATGTATTAAAAGCAGGGGGTATATTTAGCATAAATCATTTATGCAGCAATAAATTATTAAGGGTGTTGTGACAACAAAGTTGGTTCATATAAAATTCCAGACGAACCTTTAAGTATTACGGAATGGCACACATATCATTTTAAAGAGTAGGTCGTCTAGATTTGTAATCTGCCACCCAAATACTCAGAAGTTATTTTAGATTATTTTTAAAATTTATTAGAATTTTCCATATACCCCAGTTCTGTACCTCTTCCATACGAAAATATGGAAATTTCCAAAAAGAAATTTTAAAACTATCCAAAACTACTTCTGAATATTTGGGCACATGTTATATGATAGAGATATAAAAAAGCTCTTACTGCATTTTATATTAGCTGTACCAAAGATCCTTTGGGTCGCTGTACATTGGATCTAATTGATAATAATAGTAATAATAATATGTTGTCCAATTCAAAAGAATTACCAATTGTGCTTTTAATATCCTGAAAATTCTTTTTGCAGCCTTTAATTTTTATAATGATTAAGTTTTTAACTGCTTAATTGTAGACAACTTTTGGCATTTTGAAGGAAATAAAAAAGTCAAGCGACTATCACTACAAATTTATGTGGAAGTCATGCCTATAATCCTTAAAATATACCAAGAATTAGTGTGCCAATATTAGTTGGGAGGAGGATGGTACAAATGCTAATATCGACGATCGTTTCAAGGAAGCCATAGATGACGCTGGTAAAATATTTATCGAAAATGTGATTGGAGGATTGTGGATAAAAGCTTTTCCGTTTACCCCCCGTTTCCACATGCAAGTGCAAGTTCGAAAAACTCAATACACTCTGACTTTTTCTCTAACACACTCATATTTTTCGAACTAGGAGCTGAACTGGCAACGAAATTTTCTTGCAAGTAAATTTTTGACACTTGCAACATGTAAATTGACAAATGAGAAACAGTACTACCGAGTATAAGTTTTAAATTAATGTATTAGTCTGTGGAAAAATAGAAGTTACATTACTAATTTATATTTAGCATATTTAATAAAATTAATAAATAAAAAGAAGAATATACTGGCCCAGCAACACATTTAAAAGTTAAATTTAATTATCAATTTCATATTTTTGACTTAAAAAAATACTAACAAAAAATTGTTCACGATGTTTCCAACCCGGCAACACTTCCTTCATATATTTTTATTCTCTATATCAATGGCGCAGCCATTTTTTCATTAGAAATTAAGCCTTTGCAATATTTTAAAGATGAACTTGCACTGTTCTGTGTAAACAGTCATACAATTTGCAAGACCTTCGACTATTTTTTCGGTTTTTTCGTACTTAATACGTATCCTCAACTTGCAAGCAATTACTTGCATGTGGAAACGGGGGGTAAAGTGATTTACAAAAATAATATCAGTTGGAAGGTATATCAAAGCTAGTAATTTTTAAATCCGGTATATGGGAAGTTACAGACATTCCAGTTACACCGGATAGCTTTTTAGGTCGAAAATTTTTAGAGGAATTATGGAGAGGCTACCAAGACGAAAAACTTTCAGAGTTGGTGAGTATTGATGGTCTGGAATTTGTTCACCACACCGGATTTATTGATGATGCAAAAACTATAGACGCAGCTTTAGCTATGGGAATGAAAAGTTTAGAGTACAATAAATAACTTTTGAACTCACCAAAAGCAATACTAGAGCTACAATTACATGTTTAATTACATTGAATTATTGAGACAAAAATATAAATTTACCTGATTTAAGCACTGACTATTCACTTACCTAAAAAAAAAACAAAGAAAATTATTTAGTAAATTAATAATTAATAATTGTTAAATTTGGTAGTAATTGAAGTACAAATTATAAAAGTATAAAAAAGCTTTCATTTATTCACAAAAGATAAATTTTAATTGTTTTATATAACTTAATTGATACAAGTTAAAAGCGAAGCCAAAGCCTTTGGTATTCAATATCCTAGTACTTTCAAAATACTTGCAATGTTTCAGGAGATTCTCTATTTACTGACAAAAAATATTAGATATGACTTTAGCTTAAAATAAAATCTGTTCTTGAATTTATAAATGTTGTATTTATGTAGAATAATTTCTACATGTTCCCGGATTTAGACCAAAGCAACTGAACACAGTTTCCAGAGTATTATTACGCACTGATTTCTAATCTGCACTTGCGTTTTTTTAAGCTAATTTTGTTTTCCGAAATATACCGTTATTTTGTAAAATCAAAAATTAACTCAAGAACATATCGTTTTGAAATTGGCTACCTAATTTTAGAAATATTTTAAAAGTTGTGACGAAAAAACATTTTTAAGCAAAATTTAAAAATTATTAATTTTTAAAAAATTCTTTAATGCAAATTTTTCATTTAATATTTTTCATTTTTTATGGTAATCGATATATTCTTCAATAACTGAAATGCCAATGAAAACAATATCGTTTTCTAGAAAGCGAATAATTTTATAAGAAAAACTTTTATGGCTTCTAAAGCTATAGTCTTCTAAAATAAATTAATAAAACATAAACAGCTTTTCCATATTACCACAAGTAGATATATATAGATTTCATTCATATAAGAATTTGAAATACTTAAACAGCTTAAAATTATGCATCTGGCTTCTTCTTTTAAATCAAAATAATATGAATTATGACATAAAACTGATCTTCATGTCCTTAAAAACATATTTAAAAACTCCCAATAAAATTGCTTATAAACAAAATAAAAATTGTTTCAACTGTAATTGTCCAGTTAAAACTTATAAAACGTGTTCGTACTTTTCTCGATATAGTCCTTCGAGTAGCACCAAGAAAAGAAAAAAATTTTTGTTCGAAAATAAATAAATTTCTTTTAATACATTTAAAAAGCATTAAAAATTGTAATAAAATAAATAAACTTTGGACAGAATAGTTTTTCTCATGAACTGTGCTTAAAAAAAAAAGACCAATAAATACAGTTTAACGCGCCTTATTTTATTGCAATTCACAACAACTCATAATTTAACGCGTGCAATGCAGCCAGACGAGCGAAGCGAGTAGATACTTTCAACACATGCATATAATTTTTTATAACTCATATTTACACACAGATGGCTTTAAAAAAAGAACAAATAATATGCTCGTACATGGAATACTTTTTCAGTTAAAATGAATCCAAAGATACACTACGTTGAAAAGGACGCATACACTATTATCGAATTAAATGAACTTTTATAATCTACTAGCTGACCCGACAAATATTGTTTTGCCTTTAAATTTTTGTATATTCGAGTAAAGGACCGTACAAGACCGGCTAAAAACAGGTAATAGATAAATAAGCCAGATACCGACTGTAGTGCTGCCTAACGGGCGGATTTGAGACGCTACAGCTTGCAAGGCGTAACCTAAAGACATACCGAGAAATTCAATGAAATCGGTCCAGAAGTTTAAGAGGAGTACAATGTCAAACACTCGTACAGTCGAATTTTATATATTAAGATAAAAAAAATTTATTTACTTGAGCTTTTATTACATTAAAAGGAACTTTTAAACAAATAATTAACACACACATTAACACAAATAAATGTCAGGTAAATAATTATTTTATTACAATACTTGGCAATTTATAACAAATCACTTTCAGATCCTTTACGTTACCTTTCATAAATAATTTTTAAAATATTATCAACAGCAAAGTATTGGGGCATAATTTTATATTATTCAATATTTATGTAGTAATAAGTTAAATTCAGCTGTGCCGAGTCTTATACACCCTTCACTGTGTTAGCCCAATAATCATATATTTAATTTTGCATATTCTTCTTAAATATTTAACAAAAAATAAATATATAAAAAAGGATTTTTAAAGAAATGGCAAATATTGATTAAAATAACTTTTAATAGTAAAATAATTCATTTTACAATAAAATGTAGGTAACCAATTAAAAAAAATAAAAGAAATTATAAAAAATATATGTAATAAGAATATAAAGTAAATTATATTAAATTAAATTTATTTTGTATTTTTTTATTTAAAGATCTGAAAAATAGACAGGAATACAAAATAAATTTAATTTAATATAAAATGTTTTTAAAAATTTTTAAGCCAAACATATTTAATTATATATTTAGTATCAAATAAAGAATTTCTTATTAATGCCAATAATCAAAAATATTATTTTTCAATAAGATTTCTGTGTTCGTTGTTATATTTATTATACCGTGTTGGCATTACTGGCCCTTGACATGTGTAGAGCCATGACTACGACACAGCATGCACACCCGTTTGTATTAGATCCACATTACGAACATGCATAGCTTAAAAATTTCCATAGAAAAATAAAACAAAAATTAAGGAAATTTTAAATTTCGTTTGTATTTTTGATTTTTCTTGCACATACATTCTGAATATTATTTCTGATAAAACTGCGTTCTACGTTTTTTGTCTGTTTTGTAGTTTAGCTAAATTACGCAATAAACGAACTCAAAAATATGGCACCGATTAGGCTTAATTATAATAGCAAGCAAATTGACATACTAAACTTTTCTGTAAAACTTCTAAGGTCTTCGGAAAGTTGATTTCAATATCCACACGGACGCACAGAAAAACATAGCTAAATCGATTCTGCTATTTATTTATAAAGATCCAGAATTTATATACTTTATAGGGTGTCCGATGTACGGTGTAGAAATTACACACGGAATGTTAAACTTTTCACTTTTTGTGAAGGGTATAAAAACTTTAACAAGACTACGATACGAGTGTATTATAAAGTAATAATGCAGTCGGTTGTAAGAGTATGGAAATAATAAACATGGATAGCAACGATATTTTCATTGCAATTGCTTATTTTTACTTTTTATGCTTAACGAAATTATATTTGCACAACGAAAGAGTGAGTTACTAAGTGATGTTATTAAGCATTTTCTTTTTAAATTTGAAATTGAGGGCCTCTAGTACTACGTAGTTATATAAATTTAGCCATTTTACTAAATAATAATAAATTTATTGTTCAGTCTTGAATCTAAATATTTTATAAATTCTTTGGTCAAGGTAGGTTCCAATATCAGAGAAAGTAACTATTATAGTTTTGCGTCTCTGTCCTCTACTTTAGACAACTTTCTATTTATCTTTACAGAATTGTCCGGAACAATTTTTTTACCAAACGTTTTTACTTCAGATTTAACAATTGAGTCATATGCTCATTTTAACAGTTCATTGTGTAATAACATTGCTGCTGAGAATTAGTCCCTTGTCAGGTTCAATGAGTTGTTTCAACTGGCTCATATCAATTTGAGTAGTCGGGTTATAAAGTAAATCTTATTTAATTTTTATGTTATTTCGCCAAAAGTTAGAGCTTTTAAGCGTGTGAAAGGAGCAGTTACATTCTTTTAAGCTAAATAGTGCGACATTTCATTACGACTTTATATTTCAAAAAGTCTTTCACATTTGGTAAGTCAGTTATCCAATTATGTTTTTATTTTTTTTATATTTTCTTTTGAACTACTCTTACCGGTCACATACACAATTTTACTTTTTCGTTTTTTATTTGTTAAAAATTTGTTATACTCGTATATTGTTTCACTCACTCACTTTCAAAACGATACAAACACTTACAAATAAAACAAGAATTAAAAAAAAAACGAAATGACCAGTAGAAACAAGTCTCTACTGAAAAAATAGTAGTTTTCTTCCCGTTAACCTGATCATTTACAAGCACCAGAGATTCACGAAAGACTTGCGCAACTAACTTGCCTAATGAAAAAGACTTTTTCCCACTATTCATCAGTGCTGTCAACTTTTATCATTACTTTTATCTGTACCATTTACACACAAAATTTATGGCGTTTTCTTTTCTAATAAAAGTGTTACATATATTCTACCATCCAAGAATGTTTGCGTTTTATTGTCAAAAAAATTTAATAGTTAAAATCAATATCATGTTGTGTTCTCAACATGTTGCATATAAAAGATGCTAAAATGGTACATGTTTTGTACTCAATTTATAAGTGAAGGTGAGATACTGCCCTTTTTTACAACTGTGTAGTTGACACTTGTTTATACAATTAAGTAAATTATTTAATTTTCTCCGTCAACATATTCTTCATAAAAATCCATTATTGGTCACTTTTGAAACAAAAATTTATTTTTATTTTATTTTAGGTGCAAAGTTTTTTTATGTCAGCTGTTTGTCAGTTATGTTAACGTAATCGGACTTCGCTAATCGCTCTAAAAGCTGTAAACATATAAAAATATTGCATGATAAACTTATTTTTGTTCTATTGAAACCATAAAAAAGGCATTTGTGCAGTTTTTGGCAACCTGTTTGAGATATCACATAATTTAGAAGCAGAATAGAAAACGCCATTAGTATCACGGAAGCGGAAAAAAAGCATTGCAAAAGCAGTAACTGGAACGATTTCTTTTTTAGGACATTTAAAAAGCTGTAAGCACAGGGCTAAAAGCACTAAGTTGTCTCGATTTACTAGCTTTCTTGCTATTAATGTTACAAAGAGCTGAAAATAATATTAAACAAATTTTGGCTGCCAAAAAAAGCGATTTTAAAAATCTTGGTTATTTGAAAAAAAATTAGTTTTAATTAATTAGTAGGCCCAGCGTACAACTTTGAAAATGGAATAGGTTTTTTGAAAGCCAATAATTTCTAATATCGTGAAGTGATTAATTTTAGTTTATGGAGCTGGAAGTTTGGTATGCGTGGCATGACAATCATCAACTTTCAGTTAGAATATTTTTGGTTAACACAAAAATCTATTAAAAAAATTTTTAGTAATTGTTTTTTAAGAAAATATTTTTTTTTTTAATTTCATAAAATATAACGTCCTATTTTTAATGCAACCCTGTAACCTGTATACACCAATAATTTTTATTATTTTTTTATATTCATGGATATTAAACAGTAAAAAATGAAACATGTGTGTCTGTGTAAGCGAAAAAAAAACTTATATATACCCACCTATACTATATGTGTTGTAAGCAAATTATATTAAAAAGTCCAGGATGCTGTTGTCTAGCAGCAGCTTGTCATTCGAGTTGACTTCTGAAAACCAAGTCAGTCAAATCTAGTAGAGGCTGGCAAGTTGTGCAGTCTATCAGCTATAAAAGTACTCATGCACTTAAATGAAAAGTTTAAAAAAAAACGTTAAAATAAAATGCAATGAGTACTTGTCTGTCTTAATATCATACAAGAGGATTGTGTACAGTATCCTGTATTATACGAGTTGTACACAGTTATGTACTTGCAAGTGTACGTATGAAAATATAATAACAAACTTATAAAAACGCATTACAAAAGCAAATGATCATATAGTTTCATATAAAAGTTGCAAGTATACGGAGGATTATGAGTCTATTTAAATTTATATATTGTTGTGGTATAATTCTTTAAAGAACGGCTACGGTAACATAATATCATTATAACTCCCATATTCATTGCATTTCTTGTTGTTTATCAATTTGGTATGAGTAAACATTTGGAATTTTTCAATGTCAGTGTTAACAAGTTCTTAAAACTATGCAATTAATTAAAAATAAAATAGTAATGTGACGTTTTCATGAAAAGAACAATACAATCGTTTAAAAAATTTTTAGGGAAAAGACACAATTTTTAGATAAAAATGTTTTAGATGATATAAATTCCTTATTAGTGAAATCTGATATAAGAATTTACACAGCGACAAATTTAGATTAGCTAAAAGTACAACCAAATATTAAATGTCTTTAACATCCGTTTGAGAACAATGGATATCGTTACTCTTGACCGAACCCCAAAATGAGAAATTTAGCTTATAATATTTTATCCAGCATTGACTAGATTAAGTTGGAATTATTAGGCTTAAAATTTTATAAATTATTTTCAATTCAATTTATTATCGCAGATTCAATAAAACATATTAACAAAAAAAATATATAATTTATCAAATTCTGTTGCTACTGAACAAGCTTTGCCTGGGCATACCATTCTCAGCTTAACAATTTAAACCTTAAATAAATACAATTAAAGTATCATTTATTTTGAATTGCAACATTGCACAGTTACAATCGCTTTATTGGTCTAAGTGCTCACTCTATAAATTTTGTTGGTAAGATTCGTACTGTTAAAGTAATAGCGGGAAGGAGTGTAAAAATGAGTAAACACCTGTGGATACTTGAAATTCATTTCATTCTCTCATTTCTTCATCTTAACATCCCAAACATTCAATAAAATATGAACTAGATAATGCAAAATTTCAATAAGAAAAGACGTTTCGGAAAGCTGTTTTTCTGTGCATCATAAAATAAAAACTATTTTTAGCTTTTGGAAGGTAGTGCAATTCCTACTCTACTTATTTTCTTCATCTTATTTTTACTTTGAATATAATTAACACTTAAATGAAAGGCCCTTAGACTACCTTCGAAATATAATTTGGGTAATTGTCTGTACAAAAAAGGTCTCCGTTCATATGGCCTTTAAAAAATTTAACATGTAAATGATTTAAATGGTATACAAATGTGTCTTTTAGTATTTACAAAACCACTTTTAATAATATTTTGATTAATTTAAAATTAAATTTATATTTTACTCTATTCAACCTTCCTTTTGCACTCTCTTTATACTTACACAGCTTATGCCATTTTAAGGGCTTAATTTTCACTATCAAATCTTTTCCATTAATTAATAAATTTATATTGAAAAAGTTATTAAATTATCAGGCTAGACAAATTTACCAAACTCATTTTTTATAACTTAAAAACGATAAAATCCTTAACAAGTTCATTTATAAATCTATTAAAGACATCACGTTTAAAAAGCTGCCTGCTATAAAAATGTAAAAACACTTAAGCTTGTTTAGTATTGAAGTTTACTAAAATATTAAAAACAAAATAGCAGCTAACAGTCACAGGGCAAAATTTAAAAAAAAATTTTTTGTTTTATGTTTTCCTTACATTACGCCGATACCTTATACCTTTATTGCGAGTCACATGTTTAAGGAAACAAAATGTGTTTTTAAAGGACAATATGCTATCGTATTAAATAACTGGTATAAGGGCAAATATGTTACTTTTAATGAACCTAATATCGTCATCTGTGCTCAGTACAAACGCTCATAAAATTTAGCAAAGTCTGAAAAGTTACCTTAAATTTTATAAGATTTAAATTGAGGAGAAACGTTAGTAAATGAGTGTTAGTTTTGATTGATATTTCTGTGGTAATATGGAAAAATTGTTCATGTTTTATTAAGTTATTTTGATTCAAGCAAACGGTATTATTATCATTGTCATCTCATTAATTGTGAGATATATTACCCATCATATCTGAACCATAATAATAAAGTTATTTAATTATTTGTGACACCAAGTCAATTTTTTCTTAAGTCCACTTAAGCGATTTTCTCTTATAAATACAGATTTATTATCTGAAATAATAATACAAATATTTTTAAATTCTAAAGAACCTATTTATGTTTAAAATTTTCTTTTCTCAAATAAAAACTTTTTACTGGAATGACTAATTTAAATTAAGTTTAACACAGCGTCCCATTTAAAAAAGTTGGGTCCCTTTTGATATCTGTAGAAAAGGTAGGGATAGAAAAATATAAATCAGCGAGTAATTAAAGAAAATAAAAAAAGAGAGTAAGAGCTGCTTCTCAGAAAGCCAGATAAGCCGTCGATCTTCTAGCACTGTCGAGTTAAAGTAGCTGAGGTAGCTGAGAAAACAACTTCAATTGTGAGAACCTTATTTGTTTCTAATTAAAAATTCGGTTCCGATAGTCGACTTTATATTAATAATAACAATAAAAAATTTGAGTAGCAGCTGTTTGAACTAAATTTTGAACAGAAGTATCAAATTCTGTTTGTTACAATTAAAAAGTTTTATTACCACAAACGAATTTTTATTGCCACAAAGTTGAATCAAATTAATTAATGCTTTCATCTATTTGGCACTGCATTATTTATAAACAGTTCCTGATTTGTATAAATAAAACAAAAAACAGATAATTTTTGCAGGGTAGCTTTAAACAAACAACTTCCTTCGAGTTATTTCAATATAAATGCAATAATTTTCAAATAAACTTTTTAAAACATCCTCGCAAAACTAAACAAATGCAAACATTAGAAAAAAACTAACATACACAGACAATTTCATGTTTATAATGTCACCGTCATGATCAACCTCATCTTGAATATTTTTTTTTTACTCTTTCCATCTCAGTAAGAGACAACATTAGTTAAATTTTAATAATGTCGCTTTTTTACAACAACAAAAAATAAAATAAATAAAAAATGCAACATCATTTTGTTCCACTTAACTACTTGAACGAACAAAAAAAATGAACACACAAACACACATACAGAAATATACTTGTATAAACAAAATAATGAATATGAAAATAAGCGAAAACGGTATGAACAAAACAATAACAAATAAAGCAACAAGAAACACAACAACAGAAACGACACAAGCGACTGTAAAAGCGGCAGCATCAAACTATAGCTACCAGTGACAATATTAAGCCTTAAGTATAGAAAAACTACACTCAAAATAGCGTCTGCACAGTTGTTGGCAAATGTCCGGGAACAATATTTTTATTACTTTTTTTGTTGTTGCTGTTTTATATTTCTTGAATTTCTTTATCACATGGTGGTGCATTCTTGTTTTTAGGAAACTTTTATGTAAGTAAAAGTTTTGTTTGTTTTAATAATGAATATAATGGCACATATAATTTATTGGATGGAGGCGAAAATAGAATTCCTTTTCCATATTTTAAGTACATCCTAATTATGTGTAAGAAAACAAGGTTTTCAAAGATACTAATTACGAGAATAACTTCCTTGTTTCAAATACCATTCTTATAAATACAAATCTAGTTTTAATAAGTTGACCTTTTAAAAGCTCACATTATACTGGACTTGAGTATTATGATTCATTTCAGGGAATAGTTCATATTTTTCAATTAATTTCAAAGAGCTGGGTTTTTTTTTTTTTTTGTAGTAAATATATGTTATGTAGTAGTAGCTTTGTTCATCGATCGTATTTATTGTGCAAAGTACTACTTATTAATACAATGATCTTTAACTAAAATGTGTGTCAATTAGAGTGCACTTTTAAATTTCATGCTGTAATAAAGCGACCGTTCATATGAATTTCATTATTACGTTTCTGTAAATAATATTATTTATAGTCACTGCAATTTCTGTCTCATCTTCAAAAAAATAAGGCCTGATTAAAATTCACACCAGACAGTTGCTTATTGTAGGTGATTTTATTTCTCAAGGATCGCATGAAGATTTTCTGAGCCCCAATTTTTGTGTATTCATGAAAAAATTCAAATGGGCTTCATAGGAAAAGATGACTTTTTTCGAAAAATTGATATTAACTTCACTTTCCTCCATTTCCCATTGAACGCATTACCGGTATGAGTATTTTATTTCTTACCTATTCCATACTTAATCGAAATATGTCTTCTCTATAATCCAAAAAAAAAAAAAGAAATAAATGTTTTTATTGCACAATGAAAAACTGCACTCTTACTCAGATACTCTGTACAACTGATTAGTGACCGCAATCAAATATAATTTTAAATTAATAAGAAATTTTCGAAACGATTATAATTACGCTATTATGTTAACTGTATAAGAAATATGTAGACCTAGAATATAATGCATTAAACCCATTCGAGACAGCAGGTTACCGACTACAACCAATCAAAAATAGAATACAATGGTTATTTTCATGATAGACAGATTTCATTTGTAACTAAAATTTTCATTCATAAGCTTTAAATCTGTGTGACGACACGTTTCAGCTGGTTGCTATGGTAGCTCAGTGTTAGTAAGGGTCGTATCTTCAAAATAGTTTGGTGCTGCTTTACGACAGCGAGAAGCTAAAAGGAAAAGAAAACAGCTGATTTTAATATGTTATAAAACCGATCATGTATTTAATTAAAACACTATGCATGTATAAAGACAGTAGCGTACTGGAAATGATTCCTCTATCTACTATTTAAGCAGCTCTTGATTCATGACAAGTTGCCGATCAAATGATCTGGCTTCAGCACTTGCATCTAATTTTATAGTGTTATCGCACTGTATTATTTGTAGCCTTTGCGGATAATTTCTTACCGTGTTGTGGTATGAATTTTAAGGAGAATTGCCGGCAGTTTTATTCGCAATTATTACTTACCCCAGTTGGGAATGTAATGGCAAAAAATAGGATTATAAATACATTATATACAAAATATATAAACTAAGATAAATATTTATTTGCACTACATATAAGATATGATATAATTAAAAAACAAGAGCCCGACTTTTGGGTTATTACATCTATACAAAAAAATTAATAGTAAATGCTGTACTAAAATTAATTAAAATAAATAATAATGATGAATTAAATTAAAATTTCTATTTCATACATTGGTGGAAGCATAAGTTGTAAGACAATGTAAGCACTTACTTTTCCTAGCCACAATAATAGTATTTTTTTCAAATCATTTATGTAAAATAATTTAATATTGCCTTTAGTAAAAAATTGCTCTTGTTCAAAAACGGAAAGAAAAAAATCTCAAAAGCACATACACACATACATCTAAACACACACTCTTTCATATACCCATATCTGCAGTTTTATAGTTACATATGTACGCGTATAATAAAAATGGAACAAAATTATAACAAAAAACAAAGCATCATCATATCGCACACTGTGTGTGCTGTTTGCTAGATATTAAAACATGTTGTTTTCATATGTTGAGCTGTTTTATTATACTTTTTTACAAACAACATAAAAGCAACAACAAAAACAACAACGAACATATCGACATTAATAATAACGAGGACTACATGCATGTAGTAGCATGATTCTTTTTTTCACATTTCCTTCAGATGTAACAGTTTAAAAAATGAGAAGAAAGAAAAAATTAATATTCCTGTTGTTATATTCAACAACAAACAAACAATTAACAACAACATTTACATTATGAGTTGTTGTAATGTTGCTGCTATACTGCTTTTGTTTGTTGAAGTTCTTTTCTATGAGTAATCACTTACATTTTACCAATTAACAAGTAATTGCATGTACCCACTCATTTACGTAGGTATTTGTGTATGTTTGAAGATAAGTGATAGAAAAGAGAGAGAGAGAGAGAGAAGCGATTGTTTGAGATATTAAATTTAATAAGTTCGTTTGATTTTAATGTTAATAAATACATTCCCCCAAAAACCTTCAACTTTTCAATGAGAAGTGTAGTAATGATAAATTTTGATTATTGCTCCTATTATGGTTCCCAACGTAACTCTACTTTGGTTGAAATTTTTATATCACAATATTTTCCTTATATTAACGATTACAACTTTGCATTAGTGCAGTTGATAAAAACTTTAAAAGAATTACATCTCCTTAATAGCATTTGTGTCAATTACAACTCAACTGATATAATTTTTTAAGGTCCAATTGTAACAACTAGTTTTTATGAATATATAAATTTTATTTAATTAGGCTTAAGTACATTTTGTGACTTTTAATAATCACATAACAATTATTTTAAATTCACTCTAATTCATAAGGTTTTTTTAATGTACTTTTACAGCTACCATCTTTAAGTGTGATGCAGACGACCTCGTCTAGGTCATGATTACATGATTTGTTTAGCAATATTATTAGGGGCCTTTCTTAAAATGTGGCCTATAAAATTACATTTCCCTTTCACTATAATGAGTGTTTTTCAGAGGTTCACAACTTTCAGCGGGCAATACTGTTTATTGGGCAGTTTATTAAACAGCTGTTTTTTATTTACTTCGGTTTAACATTTCATTATGAATAGACCTACACCAGATCAAATTGTTGAAAATTTTTTTTTTTTTTCAAAATAATGATTCTGTTCGTTAAACTTATCCCCACTTGGTTCACTCAAATAACTTTTTTGAGGATAGAATAATTTCGAGTAAAATTTCAATTAATATTCTAGATTGAATTATTTTATTTAAGGTTATGTAAAGTTATAAAGTCAATAAATCAGAGATATTTGAACAAATATAAATTAGCAATCGCATATGTTGCGAAAATTTTGTGACAATTGGTGTTCCAGATTGCGCCTTTTACACAAATACGAAATTTATTTAAGAATTAATGTCCAATAAAAAGAGTTTCATGAATATAAGAAATATACTTCTTTGATTTATTATGACCTAAATCTGTGTTTTGTTTCTCAGTGTCCATAATTTGGCTTTCAAAATTGTATTTGCTCAGCAAATCTTTAGCAACAAATTTGTGATTTAAGTTGAAGCTGAAAATGATTTACTCAAAAGAACAACTTTCCTTCATCATTTCATTTTACTTAATAATTTTTTATGAAAAACAAATAGTGATTAAAAATGCTATAGGACAATTGAAATTAAAAAAATACTTCTCTCATTTAGATATTTCTGCTGGGTTATTTGATGTTTGATAAACGGTACGTATGATTAATATTTTCTATGATAAATTTGTTGTGTATACATACATACGCACTGGTGCACACGTAAATACAATAGATTTTACCTACTAGAATACATGTATTTACGTTCATACTCGTATGATCACACAAACACAGCCACAAAGAATTTTACTTTCATACATTTCAAATTTAAGCTCAATAAGCTATTAAATATAAGAAAAAAGTCAAAAGCTTTTGATTAAAAATAAAGGAAATCCCAGCATAAAAACATTTGCGATACAGCCGAACACGTTTAAGTGTAAAAGTAAAATTATAGAAATTTTTTTGAACATCTGCAAGAATTTACTTCAACAGTTACATGAAAATATCAGAGACTTTTTTCTGCTTCTGACTTGTATTTTCAATTACGATAATTACATTCTGACCTGTAATTTTATTGTGTGCATCATTTAATATCTGTTATTTTTTTGTTCTTTATGGCCGATCACAAAGAATACAAAGAGATAATTGTTAAACTAAATCTATGACACTATTAAAAAAACCGTTCATATCTTATCAAGTTATTTTAGAGAACTGCAGCTGTAGCAAACAAATATATTTTTCATTTAAAACTACTTCGGTGCTTCTGTTTTCATGGCCATCTCGTTAATTGTGGAACCTTTATAATAAATATATGAACCACAATAATAAAGTTATTGAATTAATTGGAACAACAAGTCTATTTTTCCTCAAGTCGGCTTAAGCAAGTTTTGCTTATTAGCACTCAAATATCGTTGGCTCTTTTTTATTTTTAATTGGTTTCTGCAAAATAATACATTATAGTTTGACCTTAGAACCAATTACGTAATTTTTTACCTATCGATATCTCAATATAATTTAAATGAAAATTTCATTTGATATCAAATGCCGTAATTAAACTGTAAATATGTGGCAAATTCTTCAACTTTAGAAAGCTTATTATTGGTAAAGCTTTGGTTTGGTTATCCATATAAAATCAAGTGAAAACTGTTGTGCGTAAAAAAAAGAAAATTTCTGTAGAAAATTTGGAACTCAACTTTTGAATTATATTTATTCTTTATTCAAGTACTTTATACTACAATAAATAAATCAATTAAATAAATATTTGCTTTCCAGTAGATTTCTATTAAATCTATGATTTATTTAATTTTTTTGTTTATTTTTCACATATAAAAACAATATGCATCTGGTTTTAATATGATTATAAAAATAGCTTTAATCCGTTATTGCTCATTATAAAAATTAACAGCAAAAAATTGTCTTTTGTTTTTGTCATTTAGAAGCACACATACAAATATAAATATTCTTACTACATAAATGTTTTCTATGGCATAAAAATAATTAATAAATTCACAAACATAATTAATGCAACAATCACAGAATAAATATTTTAGAGGCATTAATAACAGTAAATTGTAAAAAAAAGAACTACAGTTACAGTTACAAATTCATAGTTTGTTAACTAGCATCTATCAATAACACATTTGTATTAACATGCACGTATAATTGTTTATATTTACACCGAAAAAAATTTATGAATTTCAATATTAAACATTTTAGTATGATATTAATTAAATTTTTAATTGAAAAATAAAATAGTTACGTTAAAATTCATTAAAAAAAACATTTTTGTTTATTGAGAGCATTTGTAAAAATCGCAAAATTATAAAAATAAATTAAAACTCGATAATGCACCTAGGATAGAAAAAAATACTATCCAAGAATGAAATTTAAGTTTTTCCACAAATAACGTCACCTTATGTGTTCTTATTGGCTAAAAGTTTACAGCTAAATAAATAACAGGATAAGTGTATTATTTTTTCTTCAAATAGTGGAAAAAATATTTTTGTTTTAACTAAACTAAAAAAATATTCATATTGATTAAAATTAGAACTAAGATCGGGAACAAATCACCTGTTCACTGTGGCCAGAATAGCCGTATTGTGACAATATTCTTATGTTATAAACTCTTTCTAAGTCTAGTATTCATTAAAAATTCAAAGAATTCCTTGGCTGATTTGTCCACCATGGCCTACGATAGTTAGTCTTAAGTAACGAAAACGGTTCCGAACTAGACCATTTCAATGACACAATATGTGCCCTGCTATCTCTTCGTCGCCCTTACATAAACTGTTGAGGTCATATCGACTGATCTTCATATTTCCTAAATGTTGCAATTCTCATTCAATGTCCAGTCATGAATTCCGGGACAGAGTAAATTATTGACAGAGTCAGCCCAAAAAATCATTTCTTCTCATTCGAAAACTGATTGGCATTTATGTTTTCTCTATTATAGTATGTCTTGTCTCCAACTAATATTGTTTCTATACTAATCTTGGGAAGTACATTAACAAACTATTTTTATTGTACTATTTTTTTAATTCAAATACATTTTTTTAATTTATTTTAATTGTTAGCAAAAATACCGAATTATAAATTTTAAGATTTTTCGAATTTTGTTTTGTTGATTTTCTTTCTATTTTCGTAAAAAAGTCCTTTCCACTCCTTTTCGATATAATTTTATAAAATAAAGAACATGCAATGAACAATTTGAACTATGTATAAAAGTGATAAAGAGACAAAAGATCAAATGAACTAAATGAACGAACCATTCCTTTTTAATTAAGAAGAGCGCTCACTGAAATGAACTACAATTCTATTCTGTATACTCTCTAGCCAATTTTTATCTTGGCTTGAGCTTTAGAAAGTAGCTTGATTTAGTTATCCTTTTAAAACTATTATAATTTAATTCCATCATACTGGTTAAATATTTAATTAATTCAATTACAAATTTAATCAATATCACAAATTTTTTAATTCTGCATAATTTTTTTCTGTGCATTTCACTGTTATTTATCCATCAATTTTGTTGGTTTGTTAATTTTTAAATTCAGTTTTATACTCTTTATTTTTTATACCACATTATTTCATAATGACACTTAATAATATTGTTTCAACCGACAGCCTGATTTATAATTATAATAACTGTTTATAGTTTTATTTTTTTTTATTGTTCTTGTTATTTGTGTTATATAGATTTTGTGGTTGAATGACTGATTTAAATAATTTTAGTACTCATGAAATTCCAACCTTTCACAGCAATTGCCAACTTGAATGAAATAATTTAAGTGGTTTTCAAAATAAATGTATACACAAGTACATGAAGTTTATGTTTTGCATAAATAATTTGTTTATTTAATCAATGAGCTGCGTATTGCAAGGCAATGAATGGCAAAGGGGTAAAAAAAATATTCATTCAACATTAAAAATGCAATAATAAACATTTATTTATTTTTACTTATGTCTGGGTAATAATAACTTAAAAAAAAAAAAATATGTTCATAAAAAAGCTCGCACTTAAATAAAATGTATTTAAATTGTTAAATCATACAACCACTTCTGTAGAAAAGTAAATATTTATCCAAGCATTGAAATTAATTTAAATAAATATAATAAATACGAATACATGTAATAAAAATTTTAAATTAATAAATGCTGGATAAGAATAAGATGGGGGAAGTAGCAAGTTTTTTTTATACGAACAACTCAGTACTTGAATTATGTGCAGAAACTACACCCCAGTAGGCAGTAGACGATCACTAATTGCTAGGCTGATGTAGTAAATATTTTATCTCACTTAGTAGAAATACGAGCACGTTGGTTTAAACAGCACTGCTTTCACTAACTGTCAAATATATAAAATTTAAAGTTTTGAGCATAAACCTCTCAAATTTACAACTAAAAATATTGTTTTATTTATTTAAGTTGCTTGATTTCTATTGAATATTTTTTAAAGAACTAATACTAGAAAAACTTTGGTTTTTGCTAACAAAAACTTGTTGGCCACTCGTTCTAACAAGTTGTAAAATAGGATATTGATAAAGCTTAGCAGCACCTTATGTTCTTTTATGAGTAGCTAATTAAAGTTCTAAATTAGTAAAGCAGCTGCTAGAAATTCGTTACCTGTTGACTGCTAGCTCGTTAGTCACTAGTTCTAATGAGCTGCTAAATAGAATGTTAAGTTGGCTTAGCAGTTAAATAGAATGCAATTCGTATGCGTAAAGTTAATATATATTTTTGGAAATCAGGTTTTATTTTATATATTTATTCATTAATTTTTGTAGTACAAATGCTTTTTATACCCTTCACTGTTAGTAAGAAGGGTATACCATAAATAACCTTATGATTCCGTTTGTAATCGTACATGGCACACCCTATTCAGTATATATATTCTGGATCGTTATAAATAGCACAGTCGATGTGAGTCTATCTTTCTGAGTGTCTTTCTGTCTGTCCGTCAAGTCGTTGAAATCAACTTTCTAAAGTCCTTAGGCAACGTAAATGAGTCGAAAATCGCGACTACCTTTTAACCATTTTCTGAGTGAGTTTTTTGCTCATTTTATCTAACAAAAAACGTGGTATGCAGTTTTTCTATAAAAATTCTGTTTATAAAATTAGTACTATTTATCAGCTTATTAAAAGCTTAATTACATCCCGTTGACAAGTCTTTATCAATATTTTAGTAATCAAATTTATTATTGATTTAAAAAAATCATATTTCGAAACAAATTTGTGGGTAGCACCTTTGTGATATGCACAATGACCAACTCTGTTAGTGTTAAATGCTTAAATGTATCTACTGAAATGTAAACTTCAATATTTGCTTTAAAACTAGTTATGAATGATGTACGTATACTTATTACATGTACATGCTCTGCTGTCTTATTCTCTTTATATGAATTAACGAGTAATATTCTTGTTTAATTCTCATATATTTAATGATAACAATCATGATGATTGTTTTATTATTTATAACAAAATTTTTTCATTATTATGGCAACATTACCGAAAGGGATTACTTTCACATACAGTAATTAACATACATTATGTTAATGCTACCGCTGTAGATACATATACATACAAACAAGCAACTAACTGAATATAATGACATTTACAGGACACAATAATTCATGTGTTATGTTACATGTGTATCGTACTTGCTTTCTATAAATAAACTTTTTTTATACAGTTATTTTAAACAACAACAAAACCTCCAATAACAATAAAAAAAAGTAAAAATTTTTTTATATTTCTGTGGTTATTTAATTATGTGTTGGTAGTTATAACATATTTTTATGGATTTTATTATTGATGTTGTTGCTGTCTTTGATTTTGTTAATCGTATATCGTGTTATTTAGTAATTTTTAAGTATTTAATATTATTTAATACAAACAAAGCACATAAGCACGTATATACAGGCTTGATAAAGTTTATGCCTTGAAAAAATTAAGTAATTGTTTTGCCCCCCCCCCCCCCATAACTACAAGTTTAATATTAATTCATCTACTAGAGATGTGAATTAAACAAAATTCAGAAGCCAAATTATGACACAGATAGCAATCGGAACTTCAGAAAAAACCTAAAACAAAATTAAATTCAATAATAGGCAAAATACATCAGTTAGAGCCAAATTCATAAAAATTTTCTTGATTATTAAATGCTTAATAAAGAAATTTCTTATAAAAAAAATTAGCTTAATTAGCTTTTATTAACAAAAATATTTTTTTTTTTTAATCGTCAACAAATATTTGGCTCTAATTCTGTAATTAACTTACATTGCAAAAGCCAACAGAAAATCTTCTAAAATAATATTAAATTAAATTAACAGCCAGACCCATTATTTCGGAAATGAAAAGAAACCAGTCACTAATCTTTTGACTTCTCATTCGTCTAGTTTTACGTTCTTTAACGTAAGTCATATTGGTGTTGTATCAGGAGCTTAAATAAATAATAGTTAATTTCAAAGGAAAACTGTCGTACTTTCAAAAAAGCAATCTGCTACGAGTACAATATTTAGGCCCATTATTACAACTGAACAATAACTAAAAGTAGGACGTTATTGAATAGATACATGTTTTTCGTTTATTACAGAAAAAGACTTTAAACAAGAAGTGTTTGATAAGCTACAGGCATGTTTACTTTTAACAAGAACTTTAAGCATTAAAAGTTGCCGTACTTACGTCAACTTCAGCAACAAATTTTTTTTAATACGCAAAAATAAAATAATACAGTATTTGAAAAATAATTGTCAAAAAAACACATGCCGTTGCCACTATTTTATTCACAGTAGTGGTGCCATAGAAAAAAAACTTTATCTAATTGTTAACTTGTAACAATTGAAAAAATTATTGTTCGCTTGGTCAGTAACTTTAACTAAAGTTAATTATATCTATCTGACACCTTATAAATAAGTTTTAATAATGGCCTTTAAACTATCAAAGGATCTTAGTAGAAAGAAAAATATGAAGAAAAAACCACACAAAACACATTTTAAACAAAAATGTTTCATATTTAAATTTTTTAATTAAAAAGAAAATTTTATGTTGCTTTAAGAAAATTAATTTTAGAAAATAAGGAATATTTATTTTAGTTGCGAACAGCGTTGCCAAGAACTAGAAAAAAAGCTATATTTCCCTAAAAAAAAAAAAAAAAAAAAAAGATAAATCACGCCCGAAAAAAATAAGCTAAAAATAAAGTTAAAAAGGTTAAAATTTAAAATTTTCTTAATTCTTTGTTACATTAAGAATCTTAATTATAATGTTTATTAAAAAAAAAAAAAAAAAAAAAAAAAAAAAAAAAAAAAAAAACTACATCAAAAACTAAAGAAAATAATGACGTTTTCGACATGGCTAATTCAATTATTTTTCAACCTCAATGCTAAAAAAAATATTTACAATTCTTTTTAGTAATAATTTATTTTTTTGATTTTTAATGCGATTTCTATTCTGATATTTCGCTTGCTTTATCGTACTTAAAAGTGAACAACCTCAGCATTACTTAACGTTAGTACTAGATAACTAAATAATAAATCTAACAATTAATTAATCAATTTTAGAAATTACCTTCGTTAAACCAATTTATCAATTTACATATCAAATTTTTATCGAAAATATTACTTTAGCTAATTTAGTTTCAGTCTCAGATTGTTTATGTATTATTTGTTTTCATTTTTCCAAAAAAGGCTATTTCAAAAACAAAAAAGACTAGCAAAAAAGCTAAAGGCTAAATCATAAATTTTGAAGCTAAATGCGAGAAAAAAAGCCAAATCTAACCTCAAAAAATCTAAATGGGCAACGCTATCAAAATGTAATCAAACTTAGAAGAATTAAAATTAAATAAATACTAAAATTTATATACAGACTAAATATATCCCCTGATAAGTCGCCGATGAGAAAAAAAGAATTTTTCTGACGAGTGATAGATTCATCAAACTATATAATTGCCATTAATAAAGAATTGCTTGATTTTAAAGGTTACAAAAAATTAAATATAAAGGAAAATAAAATAGCTACAAGCAAAACACAAAAATAAACTAAAAAAAATTTAACAAAATAATAGCTGATTTAACAATTACAAAAAAAAAAAATTAAGACAAAATTTAAAAAATGACAATAAAATAGCGAAAATTACGGCATTAGATATCGATCGAAATTTCAATGTATTTTGAGTAGATTTTAAATATAATTTGAGTGCATCGATATTGAGAATGCGATAATTTGACACCAGTTCTTTTAATATTTATTATCAATATTATAAATGTGCTTTTTTGAATTAATTTATAACCAAAAACCAAATTACAGCATTTGATATCGATCGAAATTTCCATATAAATTATAGTGAAATTTCGATCGAGATTGAATATCCTAATTTGCCCCCTGACATGAGCCAAATTATTTAACCAAAATTGAAGCCCACTGGCTCTAAATCTCTAAAGATAAAGAAAAATATAACCAATCAATTATTTTGAATCAAAAAATTTAATAAAATTGACACAAATAATTCCGTTAATTTCTAAAATTGATCAATTTTAATGATTATAAATAATTATTTGTTATTATCAAAAATATATTGTTGGGTCCTTTAAATAAGTGCTTCCAAAAGTACAAAAATTAATTAAGTTAAGGCCGAATTTAAGGTATTTGTAAAATTTTTTCACTAAAATTTAATATAAAAGTCTTTAAAAAAGCATAGTAGGTGTTGGACCGGAAAATTCTTCTTTTAAAAAGTTTTTCCTGTTTTGGAAAACACCTTTTTATTTGCATACCTCAGCAGTATTTATATGTTTACTAGTATTCATTACATTATTTGTTTTACCTTTATAAGTAAACATTCGTATTTGTACATTTGTATGAGTATGCATTGTATTTCATGTACGAGTAAATGATATAAACGTGTTATTCTATCAGTTATATGAACATATGCCAACCAGCACTCATATTAAAAAACTTTTATATATTGAATACAAGTATGTTGAAAAAAATTTATTATTTTTATATTTTCCCTTTTTTTCGCAAAAAGTATTTAACATTATGTATGAGTTTTTTTTTTATTGCTAAAGTAGGTTTATAAAGAAGCATAAGTTCATTATGGTTTGTTTGAAGCAACAAGTGCTACAGTGAAATAAAGTTGTTCTGCCCTTCATACGCTACCCAACAAAAAATTAATTTGAAAATTTAAAGGAAATTAATTTCAGATCTTAATTTTTATTTTAAATTGCTTATAATATAAAATGGTTTCGTCAACAGTGATATATTTATATTTATATAGTGAAAAATGTAATCACTAAAATAATTTTTTTTTTTTAAATTTATGTATTTTATTAAAAAAAAAAAAAAAATTTATTCCAACAAATGTAAAAAATCCAAAATTTGTTTTAATTTTTTTGTTTGCTGGGTATACACACATAAACAAACCTTTTTTTAAACAGTTGAGTTCGAAGAGGAATTATTTTTTTTTTAATTTTTACATTTTATTAAGTATCTACTTGAAAAGTTTAAAGTTTTTATTTTTCTTTGTTTTTGTGAATTTAGTAAAAGGGCAAAGTTTGCAACCACAACCATGGTTAATTTAAATTAACACTTTAAAGTACATGATGACTTTGGAAACATTAATTATGACTACTTGTTGAATTACAATTAATTTAAAATTTTTTTTATTAAATAATTTGTGTTCATTTGTAAAACCAAAGATGACGTCGACCACATCGTTTTACTTGATTTGTTTTATAAGTTTTTTGTATACTCGTATGTGACGTTTCAATTAGAAATATTTGTTATGTGAAATTTGTGTGTAAAAATCAAACATGTTTTCTTTTTATTTCTTATTTAGAAACAGGAATTTTAGTAAGAATAGCAACTACAATTGCAGACATCATGCAAGAAATGTTTCATTATATTTAAACAGGGCAATTCATAAGCATTGCACATGTTTGTAGTGCTTGTGCATTGCTCTTGTATTTCTACAAGTATCAAGTTCCAATAACAAGTAGACTTCCTACAGCCCAATACTGGATGTTTAGCGACTTTGTTTATTATTATTTTTTTTTTAATTTTAGACATTTCAAGTAAACAATTTGTAAAAATTAAATTTTAATTTCATTAAAAATTTGTTAAAATAAATTGTATTCAAAATAAGAAAATTTAAGACAAAATAAAATATTTTCAGTCAGACTCTCAATGCTGAAAATTATTTTTTCCTTTAACTTTTAACGACAAACAACTGGTTTTAGACTAAATATTCTAATTAAAAGAAAATCTAACAAAATTGCGGCCCACTATTAAATATTGTTATCTTTTTGTAAAAATAAAAATGTCAAAACTGGTCACTTGTTTTGTTTGTTGTCGTTAGTATTTTTTTTTTGTTGCTATAAAACTAACACAAAATTTGCAAAAAAAAAAAAAAAAAGAGTTTTGTCTATCTTTCAAAACTGATTTTTTTACAGCCACTATAAAATTTTCTTTTTAGTTAAAAAAAATTTAATTTGAAGGCTTGTAAACAACAATTTGTTTTTTAATATTTTTCTTCCTACTGGCATTCGTTGCTACTGGTATTTGTTGATAACTTTAGTAAGGCATCAGCTTACGTTTTACAAAGTACATTTACACATTACAGCAGTTTCTGCTTTGTAACTGGGTATTAGTGTTGTAACGCAGTGGGTGCCCCCGTAAACTAGTCTGGGGATCGCAGGTTCGATCCCTGCCTAGACTTTAAGTATTTTCTGCAGACAAGCCAAGAAGCTTCCCGGATTTGTGTTGTTAAAAAAAAAAAATCAGCTGAGCTATGCTCGGTCTGTCCAGGTCTGCTTCCTTTGTGTTCACACCACAACAGTCGTCTAGTACTTCCTCGGCTTTTTTATGAAGACATGAGAATAATATACTCCATCAAGCCAATGCTTCAGCCTCGACTAAGTAACTACCATGTCTTAAGAATAAAGTTAAGCGATTAGATCCTAAGGGAGGGAAAGACTTTGGTCCCCGAACGCTAATTAAAATAATACAAATAAAATACTTCTTCGAGTTAAATGTTTCGGCCTCGACTAACTAACTTCAATATAAAATAATACTAATAACAACGATGATAACATCTACCGGAGCCAAGTTCGTGTGAAAACAAAAACTCTGCTCCTCGACTTCTTATTAAACTTGGTGCTTTATGCTTTTTCTACTTTACACTTAATGAGAATTATAAATGATACTTTTGTATAACTTGTAGTCTTGGGTAGTATACGAACGAACTATTCCCATTGTACTATTCACTTATTTGAACTGAACGAACTAGTCCCTGTTTGGAATTCCCATAGTTCATTTGCTTGCTCTTTATTTTAAATGAACGACCTATAAATGAACGAACGAACTAAACAAAGACGAAGGAATGAAAGTTGCCAGTTCTTTTCTTTAACAAAAATGGTATTTAAAACAAACAAACTGAAAAAAATTTGACGTAGAATTTAAAGTAAAATTTTTGAAAAAATTATATGAAAAATTTCGATAACGTTGGCTTTAAAGTCTACCTTAATTTTTTTGGATAAGGGGGAAAATGTATAATGCTATTTTAACGTAAAGCTTTAAGTTTTTTTTTAAGCATAGTGGCTAAAGAACTTTTTGCATTAAATTATTTATATATCAATTTTACAGTTATTTCTATTATTAAATTTAAATTTTCGTTATCAGTGACTTATAGCAGAATTTTATTCCTCTATATGTTTTTTTAAACCTTTTTAATTAAGAGTCAGGAGCTTAGACAAAATTATTCCTATTGATTTTGCTGAATACTTAATGTACCTAAAAATTTAAGGAAGAGAAGTAATTTTAAAATCGAATTTAATATAAATTTAAGCGTTAGCTTTCAGATCAACAATACACATGAACAGTTTTCAAACACCTCTACCACAATCAGTGGTTAGTCTTTTAAATATTAAAGTGCCTGCAGACTAAAGTTATTCTTTCATAAAATTTCATTTTATTTTAACGATGATTATGAGATAAATTCTAAACTAACTAATAGAAGAAATTAATTTTTCTTTAAAGACACCGACTAGTTAACAAAATCCTACCCACAAGAGTAAATATTTTAAAACTATTTAAGTCCCTGCAAGAAAACTAAATTAAGTAAAATATTGAATATAAAAGGAAATATAATAAAAATGTAAGAAATTATTTTAAACTGTTTATCTAACAAGAGTCTTCTTCCATCTTTCTCTTCTGGTATTTTTAATGCTCAATATGTTTTTTGTCCTTTACAAAATTTTTGTCCCTAGACAACAAATATCATAATCTTTTATAGATATTGTTTTACAACTTAAAAGTTAATTCTTGTTTTTTTTTCTACAGATCTCTTTAACTTATGGAAACACATACTTACAGATGTGTAACAAAAATATTTTTGCACATCATCACAAAAAGAAAAAACTCAGATACTTACATACAAGTGTATGTGCATGTGAGATTTTCAGCTTTCTTTTCTTTCAATATTTTTCTTAACAGTTTTTCCTTGTAATATAGTAGATATAGTGTCATCGATAAATTCTCATCACGTTCTTTAAATATTTTTCTATCACCTCTATTGTTTACCAGAAATATATTTTTGCTTCTATGTAGTCATAGATGTGAAAAGAGATTTAAAAAAAACACACACAAGCATGCATGTAACAACTTTTGACATTTATATTTGTTTGTTTTTGTATATTTGTTGTTATTGGCGTTAAAGTATATACATAGTTTTAAAAATATCATAGACAAACAAATATTTACTTATAGTTTCAGTCTATTTTTATACTTTTGTACAAGTTATTTAATGCATAGGGGACGGGACGGGACGGGAGGTGACAAATGTAATCTTTAGCCATTTTGGTTGTGATTTGGTTTTTTAATTATTTAATAACAAAAATTTTTAAAGAAATTTGTAACAAATTATAAATACTTTTTTAAGAGTTTTTTGCTGATGGGTAATGCGGTAATGGGTAATTTTAGTAGAAAAGTACGGCAGTAGCTATCTGTATTTGGTATTTGGTCTTATTTGTCAGTATGGGTCGAGAGAACTCAGTTTTTCAGGACGAAATACATGCAATAGTGCTCTGCCTAAGAGAGGAACTAGAAAGGGACACAAATAACAGTCACATCTATATTCGCTCGGAGTGGCAATACAGTGCCTTTGAGGTAAGATGAAACTATTCTGGCATTGCCTAAAACTTCTAGCATCTAATAACAGAGTTCATTTTGTATGGGTGCCAGGTCATAGTGAACATGTAGACAATGAGAAAGCAGAAAAATGGATCTATTGCCCCAGAACCATTCTGCGGGCTGTCTTGGAGCTCTATTAAGCTCATTTTTAGGGAGTGGCTGGAAAGAGAATCGCAACAATACTGGCTGGAAACAGCAGGTATCAAAGTAGCGAAAACATTCATGCCATTCCGATCTAGGAAGAGAATAAAGGAATTACTGGCTCGACCCGGTCAGGAATTCGCATTATCACGGGATTCGTGGCTGGACATTGCAGAGTATTGAAACACTTGGCAAATATGAGGATCAGTCAAAATTATCTCTGCAGGTTATGTAACGAAGATGAAGAGACAGCAGAACACATATTGTGTCATTGTAATGTTCTAATTTGGACCCGTTTTCGCTACTTAGGACAACATTACCTAAACCGTCGGACATGACGGTCAAATGACCCAAAAAAGTTAATGAATATTAGACTCTGGGAGGATTTGTAACTTGAGAGTAGTGTCACAATATAGGACCAGGTGACTTGTTCCCGCTCTTTTCTTGATTGATCAATTAATTAAAGAAAATCAAAATAATTTTGGTATTTGCTTCAATTTTTCACATTTAGGGACTTTAGTATTTAACCTGTGGGGCACTTCACGTAAAGCGGACAGCGAATAAAAGTGAGGTAGTAGAATTTGTTTATATTTGGCTTAATTGTACATCTAGAGGGTATGAAAGCAAATACGTAATATTTTTTTATTTCACACAAATGCATTTTTTAATAGGTAGAAAATCGATTCCCTTAACAAAAGTTGTTTTCAGTGTGAAAGACTAACAGTTTTTTAGTTCTTTTTCACTTCCTGATAGCAAATTTTTAATTAAAATATTCTATTTGAAAGAATTTCTTTATAAAATTTAACTTGATTAACCTTTTTTTTTTGCTACATTAGCGACGTTTTCTCTATTATATTAAATTAATTAGTAAATTATTTTTTTAACATTTTATTTTAAGGAAAACTCATGAAAACTATTTGCTATATAACTCCGTATTGAAATGTAATAAAATGAAATGTTAAAGCATTTTAGTTAATGATTTTTGTTATTTTTCATGGTTTATAAGAGATTATGTTGCATGTTGTAATGTTGACAAGTCCGCAAGCAAAGTTGAAACACGCAATATTATTTATTTATTTTTTTAAGAAAAAGATTTAAAAAGTCACAAAATAGTTTGCTTATGTACACATTAATATATTTAAGCATTCATGAGAATTATTTCTAAATGTTTTTATAAAGGAAAACTTGAAGAAAAGATTTTTTTAAGACCACAACGTTTTTTCATGACATTTAATTTTTTTTTTTTTATTTTAATTGGAATGGCAATTTTAATACTTTTTTCATAATCTTTAAACGCCTATATTTGGTTACATAAGCTACTTCATTTATTATAAATTTTTTTTTATGATTTCTTTTTAAACAATTATTTTTAATGTCATAATAATTTATGCATGAAATATTTTCTACTCAATTGTTGCAACAATGTCCAATTTAATTTCACCACAATTAACTAATTATTTATCATTATAATTTGACACTATTGAACTCCATATTTAGGATAAAATATTTTTGTTTTTATTTTTAATTCTCCATTGACAAGTTTGTCATTTTTTTTAATTGTCGACATAAAAATATTGATTCTACCAATTTTTATAAATCATAAAAAGTATGATTTATAGATGAATTCAATGAAAAATAAAATTGTAGAAAATAAACCTTTCAAATGCAGTTAGTGGGATAAAAAATTATACAATTTAAGGGAGCACAAAAAAAATGAGTAAATATTTTGCGAAAACAAACCCACAAACACGCAGAGGCACACATACATATATACACATAATAGTAAAAACCAACAGCATATAATAATCCAACAAAACTATGTTTTTTTTTTCATGGGCGAGCTGTCAATACGACAATATTTGACACGTACACAATTTATTTGTGTAATAAAATAACGAAAAAGAAATACTTAACAAATTTATGTTCGATACAACAAACATAAACAGTTCGTTGAATCCCAAAGTGTGAATTAAATACATACTTCAAAAGTAAATATTTAACTATCGTTGTCTTTAAAGACAAAAATAAAAATCAATTTATTATAAATGAATGAAATCTATCTGGAGATAAGATAGACTTCATTTAGGTACAGTGAAAATTCCTTAACGGGTGTTTATTACATGCAAAAGAAATAGAGAAAGTGGAAGAGAGAGAAAAAGAGAACAAGATATAGGCTGATGTGCTTAGCAGAGGAAAAGCATCACTAGTGAATCGCAGTAACTTTTATTACAAATATTCTTAACGACATTTTATCGAATTCGGTGTTCAGTAACTTTCTGAAAAAAATATTCGGTACGATAGAAATCGTTATTTGCGATGAATATTTATATGCTGTTAACTTCATGTGCTGTGTATCGAAAATGAATTTTGATTCAAAGAAAATCAAAGTAGACTTGAAATCGATATTGTGAAAAATTTTTATGAAAAATTTGTCATAATTTCTACTTGAAGTCGTTATTAGTCTCTTTGAATACCAGCCTTGAGTATTTACCACTTTATTTACAAATAAATATTATTAAAAAAGTAAATTTTTTACAAAAAAAGTTCGTTCACAACACAAATTCGTTTGTTTTTTTTCCCTATTTTTCCTTGTGCTTTTCGGTGATTTTGCGATTTTGTGCACAGCTTAATTTAATAGAAAAAACAGCTGTATACCATCGATAAAAATCCGTTACAGAATCATACTATCGACACTACAACCGCATAAATTCGTCAAAATTTACTGAATCGCACTACAATTTCGTTAGATAAAAACAAGCTTTGTGTAAGTACATTAAACACTGCCTTATGTAAGAAGAGAATCATTAAACACAAATTTGCATTATATCGGTATACTTTTAAACTAACGTAAAGCTTAGTATACGGTCGTTTAACCACCCGTATAATGCCCAATACACGACAACAGCAAGCATGCTCAGTCAAATGTTTGTGCCAGATAATATCAAACAGATTTTTATATTTTGCTGATGCTAACAGTTTTCTGATGTTGTGTAAAATCTAAGAGGATGGCTCCGCATTCAAAAAATATTTATTGAAAACTAAACCATTTTTTCGAGGTTTTTTTTTTCTTTTTTTCTATTTTCTTAAATTTGTTTATTTATTATTATTTATACTTGCTGCTTGTCAGAACGAGCCTTCTAATATAATAATTTTCTTAAGGAAATAAATATTGTAACAGTTTTTTGGTACGTAGCTGTTTTCTGATTGCATAACACCGGACTATGAGTGTAACGCCTTACTTAAAATAGACCGCACCACACAGATCCTACCGGGTGCCAACTTATTTAATTTTTTAAAACAAACTTGCTGTCATGTTAAAAATTAACTGTAATTTAACAAAATACTCGCACATATTAAACATCTATCTAATTTGGAGTTTTTTTTTTTTTTTTATTTTGGCCAACAAACAATTTTCTCTAAATTGAAATTCTGTTTACTTGTAATTCAACTTGTGTTTCATAATCGTTTATCTGAACAGCTAAAATTTTAGAAATTTGTTTTCCTTTCACTTGTGCTTTCATACACATAATCTTTAATGCCAACCATAAAAATATGATAAACGAAACTTTTGTTTAATAACATGAGTGCTATTTGTATTTTATGTTTTTGGTTGCTGTTTTGGCTTTAATATTTTTTATTTTTATGATCAATATAAATTAAGCACTTGTGTAAAATGTTAAGAACTTTTAAGTTTTCCTTTTGCATGCTCACCACAACAAAAAGTTGAGTAAATAAACTGTTGTTCAATTTTCAGGGTTAGTTTGTTGCATTTATGGTTGAATAAATCAATAAAAAAAAAAGAAAGGAAAAACGGTCAATACAACAGGCTTATCAAATATTTGAATGAAGTTTTAGAAAAAAAAATGTAAATTTTGCTTATAAAAGATTAATACAGAAAAAAACTAAACATCAATTAAAAATATTGCCATTTTATTTTTAATAGAAGTATTTCAGTTGTTTGTTGAATGAATTAAATTTTTAATTTAATGAAAAAAGTATTTTTTCTGTGAAACTAGCAAGTGATTAAAAGTGAGGCTTTAATCACTGTGTGATTATTTAGATAAATTAGAGTGTTATTTGCAAAAATTTCAACAATTCCAATTAGTGGCTGCAGCGAAAAATCACTACGGGTAAATTTGAATATTGTTTTGCACCTCATCAGAATGACATTAAATTCTACGTTGAGCTACTTACGGGCCATTGTAGACTGAACTATCACATGAATAAAATCAATGTGTTACAAGACGACTCCTCTCGTTTCTGTCAGGAAGTATAGGAAACGTTGGACCCTATTCTCTGCGAGTGCCCACGGGTGGCAAGACGCAGAATAAGCTGCTTAGTTAATGGGGCATTGGTCCCAGAAGATCTAGGCAAGATTAGTTTTACAACAATTACAAGATTTTTAAGATGTCTTGGATTATAGTTAGGAGCTGGGATGGACAATAGATATTAAAGGTAGTGGTGCGACTTAAGATTTAAATATTCAGAAAAATTTTTAATGAACTCAATAAACCCAATCATATTTCGCTGAATTTTGTTTTTAGAAAAAAAGTTAGCTTTTAAAAAAAAAGTTCGTAAATGGCAGAACATGTTGTGATAAAGAAGGGAAAGAAAGTTAAAAGAGAGTAAATTCCGGAGCATTTTTATTAAAAATTGGGCTGAATAAATATTTCATGATATTGTTTCTAATAAAATAACATATATATTAGCTGATAGCCTATGCAGCTAGCGCTCCTCTTTTTTTTACATTTAGTCTTAGAATTTATTCTGATGATTAAATAAATAATAATAATAATAATAATAATAATAATAATAATATATTTAATATTATCAAATTGTTCAATTTCTTTATTTAGTAAAGAAAGATATTCAAAATCATATAAAAAAAACTGCAAAATTTTTGGTAACCTTGTAGCGAATAATTTTTATTAACAAAAGTGCTTTAGTTTGTTTTAAGCATAAACATTTTAATAGAAATCAAGTACAAGCAAATGGAATTTTATAAATCCTAGGAAGGGGTAGTTAAATGGCAAAATGTTGTATTATTTTTATGATCAAAAGTAATCTCTATTAAATTCACATATACGATACAAATATTTACATTAAAAAAAAATTTTACTCCAGGGATTTGTGAAAAAAAAGTACACAAATTATATAAGAAAATGTATTTTTAGATGGTACAACTATTTAAGTTCTTACTAAATATGTTCTAGAATTGATCAATTTAATTTTCTGTTTTTGAAGATCATATGAACCTCGAGACATAGAATATTTAGTACATCCTAAGATCTAGATAGGCATCGGACATGTGAGCCCCCAAGTATATATATTAATTTGTTTGTAATAGGTGGAGCAAAAGTTCCGCTACCATTTTAATTGACTATAACTTTGCTAAAAAAAAAAAAAAAGATAAGTAAGTTTGATTTCCATAAAAAGTTTATTTGGTCTTTACATTTATTTTTCGTTATGATTGGAAAATTATCTTGGCTAAATGGTGACCGCGATTCGCTATGTACTTTTGCTTCTTTTTAAGGCATTTTTCATGACATCTTGCAACATCTCAGGCTGAATTTCTTCAATGTTTTTAAGATGTTGAAGCATTTTGCTGCTTATTCACATAAACTTTTGATTTTAAAAAGCCCATAAGAAAAATTCTGGTGCTGTTATATCTGGCTGGACATGTTAAATCGCCACTTCTC
Source organism: Thelaira solivaga (assembly GCA_947397855.1). Taxonomy (NCBI): domain Eukaryota; kingdom Metazoa; phylum Arthropoda; class Insecta; order Diptera; family Tachinidae; genus Thelaira; species Thelaira solivaga. The sequence continues at coordinate 21,362,419 of OX377612.1, read as the reverse complement.
TACTAATTTAGTCTTTATATTAGCTATTTTTAATTTATTTATTGTATACTTTTTTACAGCGACTGCATTATTTTCGTTAAAATTGTTTACCCCATCTTTAAATTCTTCAAATATCTTGGCATTATACTCACATGCCCTCAAGCAGGTACCCCATCTTGTTATAGTTAGTTGTGGTGGAATTTGCAATTCAAAGTAATTTTTCTTTAAATAGTGATACACTCAAAAGAGCCTTAAAAAATATTTTTTTTTATCATATGATATCAATGAATCTATTGTATCAAATTGATTTCTTCAGCCAAACGCTCATGGCATGAGCTAAGCATGTGACATATTTTTTGAAAAAGCTTCATTAGTCAAGTAAAGCTAAATTATACGAAATATGACAAAAATAAGAATTTTGAACTGAATATGCAAAAACATGCATTAAAGGCAAAATATGCAAAAATATTTACGAAGAAATTAATGCCATTTTACTGGAAATATTGTGATTCGCAAAGATATTAGCTTTAGGTGAGTGTCAGAGTAACGACAACAAACATGCATTTGCATGAAGTCCTTTGCCCAGATTATGTGTATTTGTTTTTTCGCTCTAGAAGAAGCACTCAGATAGCTCAATTCGTATCAAGAAGGGTAGCTGAAGCTTTGATGGCATTTATGATGAAGTTTATTAGTGAGAATTGACTATTATTTGTTAGCGACCAGCTCTCGCAACACGTTTCTCTATTTAGCTCTTTCAGCAAAAACCCTTCATGCATCTCATGTATGCATAAAAAATTTAATTTTAATATTTCTTTTTTAAGTTTCTTAGAAAAAAAATCTAATTATACAGTTTTTATGTATTTCCTTTGCTTTCACTGCTGTATTCAAACTCAATTTCAATAAAATTAAAATTCTCAAGTGCGGCAACATTAAAATTTAAAGAAAATATCAATATGATTTTGATTTTTCTAATTAATTTATTAATTCACAAAAACAAAAACATACGCTGCACAAGCGCGCCAAAGGCTGTCAAAGTTTTGCACTGAAATTGCATATATATGGCAAATTTTACAACATCAAAGCTGAATTTTCATGAATTCAATATCCACTAACGAGTATGAAAATGGACAGACAAACAAAAAGATTAGAAAGAGAAGAAGTAGTCATCAAACTGCCGCCGAGAAGTGCTTATAAAACCTAGATTTAATTAAAATGAATAAATTATAAACCTTAAGATGTAATAAGTGCATGAAACATTTATAATTAGGAGCAGACCAGCCGATACTACACATATGAGATAAACCATTTAATTTTTTATTTAGTTTAAATCATAACTATTAATCAATATAGAAATTTCTTAACCACCCTCGTATATTTTTAAGAATATTAGTACATAAAAAAATAAATTTGTTTGTAGCTGTAATTTATAACTACTCCCTTGGTGCAACGAATAAGTACATCCAAACAGTTGATTTATAGTTGTTATTGAAAAATTGCAAGTACGGGTTTTAATTATGGAGGATGACATTAGCTTATTGGCCCTGTTCTGTAAAACAAATTTGAAAAAAAATCCTCTTTAAATTAAATTACAGTTTTTAATGTTCTCTAAGCTAAATTCATATAATTTTATTCTTTTTAAAAACGAATAAGCAAACTTATTGAAAGTAAATCGAATAGGTTATTATTGTAATAAGTGACAAAAAAAATTTAAACGACAATTAACACATTAAATTTTAAATTTGTTTTATTCATTTTTGTAAAATTACTTGCAGCTTAAGGCATTTAATTAAAAAAAAAATATTTAAAAAAACTCTGAAGATTAGTTCGAAGAATAAAAACCTAATTTTTATGGTCATCAAGACAAAAACCACTTTTCGACAATAACGAAGATTGTGTGTTAATTTTGTAACACAAAAAATTAACTAAATAAAAATTCAAAATCAATTTTGAATCATATGTAAACGAAAGATTTGCAGAATTTGCTTTTCAAAACGATTCCATTTACAGAATGGGGCTGTATGTTTTTTGTTTCATTTCATACTGTGTTTTGCTGTGCTGTTTTGTGCTAAAAAAAAAATCCCTACCCTTTAACAAAACTCTCTCTTTGTTATGAAAATCCTTTTAACTGACCGACCGTTAGTTGGAATTTCATTTTTTTAATCTTTTATTTATTATTATTATTTTTTTTTTTTTATTTTTTAGTTTACAATATGAAAACGAGAAGGTTAATATTTTAGTTTATAAAAGAACAAATAGTTTCAACAAATTTTTATTAAACGTTTCTGCTGGTGGTAATTCTTATGACAAAAAAAAATATAATAAAAATAAAATAATTCTTTGGCGCTGGAAGCGGAAGTAAGTATGTGCGACCTATACATATATTTTTTGTTTATAAAATATTTTTGGCGACAAAACATAAGCTTACTTCCAGATTCACATGCTGACAAACAAAAAGCAACCATAAAAATTAAAAACACAACACTTAAGGAATTTAAGAAAATATAGGAAGTAACTAAAAATAAATAGGACTACGGAAGAAGAACGTGAAAAGGGCTGTTAGAGGTTTTTGTGTGCTTTCCAAGAGCTAAATATTTGTACTTTCGTTAGGCTAAAATACATGTATTTTAAAGTAATTAAATTTAACCATCAAAAGTTCAAATTATATACTCATCTGCTAAAGTATAGACATACAAAAAATAGAGTAGAGTTTAGAGCTTAATTTAAATTTTCAAGGTAAGCTGTCACAGCTACCGATCACCTTAGATTAAGGATTGATCTATACATTGGGCACCCGGCTCTTTTGACTTCGAAACATAAATTCCTTCTTAATACAGCTTAGCTGAAACATCGGGGATGGAGGACCTTTCCTAGATTACTCCATTATTCTGTTGTCTAGGCTAGTAAGTGAATCTAATTAATGGCCGTCACCGTTTAAATAAGATCTCTAAACACTTTGAATTATTTTAAAATAAGGCGTGACTTTCTAATAATGGATTTGTTTATATGAGAACTTCTAAAATTGATATACTCTAAACGACATTGCCAAACGTAAGTCGTAGGAAATTGGATTATGAACTTAGTACGAGTATTTTTATTACAATTATCCAATTAGATTCCCAAATAAAAGGCACTTTGTTTGGATTGTAGTTCAGTTGATTTATTTTCGGTTATATTTTCTTTTTATTGCTTAATGAAGACCTTTATAAATAATATGTATACGTAGGTATAATATTCAAATGCTCACGTAGGTGAGGAAGGCAAAAAAGTAAGTAAGTAGATAAAAGAAATGCAAGTGAGTATACTGAACTGAACGAAAACGGACAAGAACAATATTGAGGCACCCGTTAGTAATCCGTTCAGTGATCAATTGTCCTTCCAACAGGGACGATAAAAACGGTAAGGTTTTGATCAGAGACGAACCTCCAACAGGGACCTCCCTAAACAACTGTTTTTTTTTTAATAAAATTACAAGTCTTTCATATTTTAAATGATAATTTAATTGTAATTTTAATAGTTTAAAGTTTGATCAAAACAGTCTTACGATATTGTGTGTAAATTGGAAAATGTGTTCAACCGCCGAAACAAAAAAAGTTGTGATAATAGGCAGAACTTTGGGATCAAATAGTGACATAACTTAGCACACTAATTTAAGCAATTAATAAAAAAAAATTTTTTTACTTTTATAATGTTAAAAAAATTGTGAATAAAACTAATAATAACTTGTTGATAAATAAAAATAAAGTTTCAAATTATTATGAAAAATATTTAATATTCCTGATGAAAAATATTTGCACTTTTTGGTGAATTTAGTTTTACTTTTTAAAATGCATGAAAAATCGTTTCAATAATGGTTTAAAAAAAGGACATTTCAAGCTTAACTTTTCTAAAAAAGAAAGAAGGAATATATATAGCGACCACAATAAATTTTTTATAACAGGAAATTAAAAGTACATTGCAAATTTTTATATAATTTTTTCAATGCTCTTTCTGTTATTTTTCTATTTTAAACAATAAAAGAGCAATTCTTTGTTAATGTGAAAATATTTTGTTTTATTTTTATTTTTTAAATACTTATTTTATTTTAAAAGAATTTACACTATACAAAATTAATTAATACAATTAAAAATAAGTGGGGAAAAAAGAAGTGGAAAAATCATTAAAACTGCAGCCTAGAAGTGTTTCTAAAATGAATTTATCATTAACGTATCATTAGAAGAAAGTTATTATCTTTTGAAAACTTTTCAGTGCGCATGTAAAAAGCTATTTTATTTTTAAAATCGGTGTGGTACAAGACGACGTTTCTGTTGGAATATATTCTCTACGAGTGCCCAGCTGTGGCAAGACGCAGAATAAGCTTCTAAGGTAGTGGGGCATTAGTCCCAGAAGAACCAGGCTAGATTAGTCCTACAATAATTACAAGATTCGTAAGGAGTCTCGGATTGTAGTTATACACTGGGCTACTTAATAAATCTTAAAGGTATCGCACCGCGACCATAGCCCATTTTGTTAATAATAATAAAGAAGCTATTTATAAAATAAAATACTCGGTGTTATTTTTGTTAGCATCGTACGGGTTATACATATATAATTTTATATAGTGGTGCTGAAATAGTAATAAAATTGCTGAAGAAGTGGTAAAAATAACTTCTTCACCACCTAAAACATGTCAATTAAAACTAATTTTCACTGTGCGTCGTGAGATGTTCGAAGTTGCGTTGTTTTTTGTTTAAGTCTTTCATTTTTTTTTTTTAATTTTCTTTTTACGGGTTGTTTCAGGTTAGAAAAAACGTAAATATTTTTTTTTATAACATATTTTTGTTTTTTCAATGTTTACTTTGTTAAATTTTTTTTAATGTAGTATTTTCGTAACCCTGGAACCCATCTTCGGTATACATACATGGTTTGCTATAATTCACTTTGCGTCGTTTTAAATGTGTACTTTTGATCGCTTGTGTTATAAAAACAGCACAGTAACTCCGTTAAGTGAGTTCTTTCAATGGTACAGATCGAAATTGTTTTATGCGATTATTAGAATATGTAGAAAAGGCAGAAAAGGTTAGATTAGGTAAGGTTGATCAAGGTGCCTCAAGGAAAACATGGAAGGGACTCACATATGTTGTCTGATGTATATCATTCCTGATATACTACAAGTTACGTTTAGTCCTCTAGAGCAATTTAAAAAAAAAATGATTTTTTTCAAAGTCGATTTTCTGGAATCCCAAAATTATTTCAGAAATGTGACTAAGCATGACTTGTAGTGGACCCCTTGGACTACCATTTTTAACAAAATTGAATTTTCCTACTCTGCGGCTATATTTATACATATCTGAAATACATAGATACATTATAAGTCTCTTGGAAGACCTTTTTGCATATTTTTTTTTTTAATCCTTGCCCTCAGGTCCTTGTTTTCTTCTCCTGAATATTTCACTATTCTCTGTTAAGTGCTTTACAGAGCTCTGTAAATTGCAAATTTAGCTATGTTACTTTGTAAGGTTTTTGTCTTTGCTAAATTTTCATATTTAAATACGTATTTATCTTTACACACATAACTTTTCCTTGGTCTGAAAAAAAATATTGAAGTAAACACAATTGTTATGCGCCTGAAAAATAGTGTTCTTCTTGTAAGCAGCACACTTTCATTAATTGGAAATGAAAGTAAACACTTTCGAAAAGTATTACACAATGTCCCTTTCATTATCTTTACTTACACTCATGAAATATAAAATTTTTTCGCAAAAAATCAAATATTAAGTTTCGTTAAGTGTAGTGAAAAGCATTTAAATGCATAAATAAATGAATAAAAACTAATTTTTTTCTTTTGGTTTTCTTACTTACTAGACAATAATGCTGATACACATATAGTTTTTTTATTTATGTCTATTTGTATAACAGTTTGTGTGCTTTAAAATGAATACAGTTTATTTATTCCTCCTTTTTTTCTTGTTGTCATAAAAAATATCCAATTGTTGTAGGGGGATTGTTTACAAAAATTATTTTGTTTACAATGTGACCAAATAAAAGCTATTAATGTTTATTGTTTGTCTGCATAAGTAACTGCAGATTAGTGTATGTTTGTTTTTTTGTTCATGTTTATTTTTTTCAAAAAGAGTCAATTTTTATAACCTTTATTGTTACACAAATATACACAAACAATGCACTATTGCATACATGATTTTGCAGCTACACATGTATGTAAGCATTGTTCATGGTATAAAACGATGACACTGACACCGGAAATGAACACATTTTCCGGTTTTAGAGTATAAAATGTGATTGTACATGTACATGTGCATGTGCAATGTTATATATATAAAATTATACAATAACAATTACATATAACACATTTGTGGATCCATAAGGGATTCTTATGTAATAAAAACTGCATTTTAAAGCAAACGAAATACAAAAACATGGAACAAGGATATTATTACTCTCTATTTTTAACAATAATGTTTCTATATTGTAGTGTTTACGCCACAAGGAAATGTATTTTTATTTTATATTTTTTGTACGTTAAATTCTTTTATTGCAATCAAGTTTTATTTCCTTCTTATAAATTTTTTTTATTTTATTTTTAAATTGCAACATAAGTTTTATTTCTAGTTTTAATTACAATTTAATATATCTGTTTTTCTACTTATTACTTTTTGCTAGGAATAACAATATCCCTCGTTGCATATTTTTAGTTCATTAATAAAATTATTTTTATGTTCTGCGGCATTGGTGGTGTAGAATAAATGCGTTACAACGGTTGTAATATAAAACGTTTTATATTTCATACAATTAAAAATTTGTCATGTCAAAGAAAACAATTTAACCCTGCCCCGATAAATCAGGGCTATATTTAAAAAAATCAAAATAATAAAGATGATGCTTTTGAAGTTCATTAAACTTTTAAGTTTAAGTTTTAAAGCTTTGCATTTAACAATGTAAGTCAGGAAATTTATAAAACTTTTTTACTTAATACCAGTATTACTCTTGCTTTATAGGCTGCATATAAAGACATTTAATTAAAGGAAAAGGAAAAAAGACCCAACAGAGTTTTTTCTTTCTCTTCTATAAACTCAAAATTTACACAACTAAAATTGCGTTATAATTTTCTACATACTTTTTGAATTGATAATAAATCTCTAAAGGCCATAGTATTACATCAATAAAGTTTGAATCGTTTACTCTATCTAAAAAAAAAATATAAAAAAGAAATTTTTTGAAATTTTTTTAAAAAAATTTATTTATTTTTCAAAACTTTATCAATATTTTAAATTAATTAAACAGTTATTTTATTAACGATCCTTATGTGTTTTTTTAAGTTTAGTTTGCAATAGCGCAATCTCCTGATTTTTCTATACACCGGTATATCTCAAGAACTACATATATAACTAAAAAAGTAGGTATACTGTTTGAATCAGGGTAACGATTATATTAGAAATCAGTATTAGTTTTGGCGGCACCAAAATCATTAAAGGCCTGTGTAATCAATACAAAGTTTATGTTAATATTTTTTTAGTAAATTTGCTGTGAAAAAATTCAAACAAATTATTTCAATATAATAGATAAGGGTATCGTTCTTTAGTCAATATTTTATGTCATTTGTATTTACACTATTTAAAGAGGAAAAAATATATTAAACCCTTTAGCAAAATTATATTTAAAACACCTGAAATCAATTTAGTAGTAGGAATTTTAAGCTAAATGTAAAATTAAATAAACAAAGACAAAAACTGAACTTAAAGAAAGTATTTTTTTCTTAATTATTGTTTATACCGGCTATGGGAAAGTAATTTCTTTCAAATTTAAAAGTATAATTACAGATATGTATACAGCATATAATTTATTATATTAGGTACATTCGAGTGCTTTGGTATTAAAATTTAGTAGCTAAGTAATGATATAATAATATTAAAAATAAAAATATAGAGATTTTTGAAAACTGAAACTAGTGAAGTTAATGGAAAATAGAAAAGGAAAATTGGATGTAATGCACTAAAAGCACAATAATAATTATTCATGTTTTTTTTTTTTTTAAATTTCTTTCAGTTTTTATTTTTTTATGTAATAATTTCTATTTGGAATTTAAAAGTTTAACAAAATATTAATCTTTATTTGTGCTTAATTCCAGAAATTGTGTTGATTTTAAAATTTATTCTTTTACTCATGATATTCTCATGAGTTATTTATTCAGTACAATAAGTACTGAAGGGGATAGCATATCTATATGGACCATTTCGTCAAACGCTACTCTGATTCCTCAGTAGATTACTCCCAACGTTTCTTGCAAACATTAGAACCTTTATATTGTAAAAGCTATTGACTAAATAAGAATTATTAATCAAATGTTTTTTTTTTTAATTTTGTTTTTAATTTTTTTTTTTTTATTTTAATTTTTATTAATCTTTAATTAATTTGTCAAATGTCATTTGTTGCTTAAATTTTGAATCATATGGTTTTTGTTATTACTATATTTTACTAACAAAAATTCGCTCAGTACAAATGAGAAAATACTCAGTCACCGAACAGTCAGTTTACTCTCTCAAAGTGTGCTATCATTTACTTGTGTAAACGAACGCGATTAGGAAAGTTTAGTAAAAATTATTATGTTCTTCAACGAATCTAATATGATTGTTATATTAACAGCCTTTTAGACTTTATACAATATGATTTAATTCAGTTGGTGAATTAATTTTCGAAAGATCGGAGCTAAGTTTGTCTAACTAATTTCTCGAAAACAATAGTTAAAGAAAAACTATTAAGTCTACGCTGCTTTATAAATAAATATACTCGTATGTTTTGTTACATATGTGAACTTTTATATTTATAGCAAAGAAAGGGCATATAAGATTCAGTAATCTCTAATGCAGTCTTTAATTATTTATAGTCCATTTTAAGCAACAAACAACAAGAATCAGACAAAGCAAATATTGCAAAATAAATAAATAAATATTAAGTTAATAGCAGTAAAATGTTAAGTCAGAAAGAAGATAGAGAGGTATAAGTAAGCAAATACTGAGTGTCGGTTGTTGTGGTAAAATAGCAATTTTGTTAATTACTACCTGTTCTTCCAAAGCATTTTTTTTTACCTAAAGAAAATTTTATGCAGGAATGGCCAATTGCCAACAAAAAAGAAATATTAGCCATTTTAAATATAAATTTATTGTTCATTATAAATTAATTTTAGAGTACCTAAAATCTCTGTCAGTTCAATTTAATGCAAAATAATTCTTGTATATAAATAACCACCTGAAATCTAGTTTTGTGGAGCATTTTGCATCATCCTTAAATTAGTATTAACCCGTAAATATATTTTAGTTTTTTTTTTATGGTGGTTCGCGTTAACTTCTGGCGTTCTTGGAAATAATTTTTAATATTAAATAATAAATAATTATGATATTTTAGGTTTTAACTTATTATTGGCATTCAAGTTAAATTGTCATCATTGGTGTGTTGAGAGGCTATTTGTACAATTTTAAGAAGTATATTTTTGTAGAACATTTTAACACTAAAATGGGTCTTTTTGTCCTTTTTTAATTCGGAGTAAAAAAGTAGCATTAATGAAAACTTAAAGGTAAGAGGTTCCACAAAAATATTCTCCGTAGTATTTTACATAAGTTTGCTGAACAGTTCATGTTGTGGGATGAACCAGCCCAAGTCCCTAAGTTTTAATAGATTGTGAACACTAAGTTTAAGATAAGAAAAACTTCATTTAATTTCAAATTCCTATATAATTACAAATAATATTAATATTTGTGTACGATAGGTTTTATTTAAAAGCTAAATTTACTTTTTTGACTGACAAGCGTTATCAACTAATTGAGAAGGCCAAAAAAATTCACATTGCTTTGACTTCAATTTTGTCATTCTTGACTTTGAAATATTACGAAAATGAAACATTGTAATAAAGTATGTAAAGTTGACAGTTAAATATAAAATGCAGGTTCTAAGCTTTCAGGAAGTGTTTTAATATTTTCGGAATATTACTTTGTATTGTTTTTAAATTTTTTTTCTAACTCTGAAGGATTTTAGCGACTTCCGGACGAATTACAGAAGATTACGGGATGAGACATATATTATTTTAAAGAAGAAGTCATCTAGATTTGTAATCTACTGCCTAAATACTCAGAAGTTACTCTGGATTATTTTTAAAAAGTTCTTGAAATTTTCATATACCCCAGTGCTGTTGCTCTGACGGATTTTGGCGACTTTCGGACGTGCCATAGAAGATTACGGGGTGGGGCACATATTAATTTAAAGGAAAAGTCATCTAGATTTGTAATCTACTACCAAAATTTTTTAAAGCTACCCTTGCTGTGAGGGATTTTAGCAATTTCCGGACTATAAAATATTTAGTACATAAACAAATTTATGCAAGGGTATTGGTAGTGGCAGCAACAGCTCATTTATTTAGAATAGAAGGTTAGCCGATTCGCAAATAAAATTAAAAAAAAAAGAAAACCTGAAGCCCCATGTTATAATTTCTAGTGTATATTACCCGGTATTCAGTTGAATATTGTAGGCATATGAGTAATTTATATTATTCACGTTTTTGTTCATTTTTTGGACTTTCAATAGTCGCATAACAATTCCATATTTAGCTTTCAAATATGTATATTTTCTTTTATTTGAATTATAGAGCAAGATTTTATCTTTCAAAGCGCTTCTTCTATAACCAGTATTCAAACTCATGTTTTCCTTTTTGTACAGTGTAATTTATTACCAGAAGGAGACTTCCAATATGCTTAAAGCCGACAAATTGTCTAACTTTACTCTATCTTCAGCCAATTAACTTGCCTTGATTTAAAATTATTTGTAATTATTTGTATTAGAGGTCTGTGTTTAATCATTCAGTGTTCAGTGCTATCCATGGTACCATCCATAAATAAGCACCATCCATATATATAAGGATTAAAAATACAAACTTCCGTGCCAACTATTAATAAAATATTTGAGACACGAACTTCAGCGCCATTTATGAATAAAAACAAACTTTAAATACGAACTTGAATATTAATCATGTAAAGGGTGTTTTTTATAGACGTATAGAACTTTAAGTTGGCATTACTGTTCAAGATGGCGACCGATTTAACAGCTGTCAAGTGATTTATCCTTAGTTTGGTTTGGCAATTCATCATGAATAGACTCACGCCTGAACAACGCTTGCAAATAGTGCAATTTTATTTCGAAAATAATGGTACTGTGCGGAATACGTATCCCAATTTTCATAAGCGAATTTTGTTTAGCGATGAGGCGCACTTCTGGTTGAATGGCTACGTCAACAAACAAAACTGCCTCATTTGGAGTGAAGCTAATCCTCAAGTGTATGTCGAAACACCGTTACATCCAGACTGTTTGGTCTATAAAAAATACCCTTTATAAAAAATTCAAGACACGAACTTCTTTGTCATCCATTGATAAAAAAGACTTAAAACACGAGTTTTTTAGTTATCCATTAAAATATTGAAAAGGATCTAAAGACATACAAATTATTGCATACCAGAAAATGTTATACGATTTTAGTAGTAGTAAGCTTTTTTAAAAAAAAATAATTGCTGTTTTGATGAATTAACTAAACTTAAATAATATTTATTAAAAACTAATTTTTGTAGTATTAAAATTAAGTTTTATATCTTTTTTTAATCAGAAAGTATTTAACATTTTAACCATCTAACTTTTCAACTTACGGCTTAAAAAGTGCTTTAAAATGCATTGTATTACATCTTTAACTTGGCTCTTAGCAGGAATGGGTATACGCAATACTGAGGTTGATTGGTAGGGCCCCCTCAAATTACAATGTTTCGACTAACCGTTTAGAAAACTGGGTTAATGAAAAGTGCACCAAACACAAAAGAAAATATTAAAAACTGAAAATGAAACCTCTACGGTGGAAGTTCTTATAAGCAAAAAAAAATTAAAAATAAAATGCCAAACTGTTTTTATACTGTTTTCTACTTTTTAAATTAATTTTAATTTGTTGAAAAGTTTTCTTTCTGTCCTAAGCGTTAAATATAGTTAAAGCAGCTTTTGCTATGGTAGTTGTCCATGTGCCAGGGGGCCATAACAATTCTCAAATAGTAGAAAACGGTAGAACTGCAGCAGAAAGAAATCATTATAATCGGCAACAATGCTGCTCAGTTTTACTCAAAAGTGTTTGCATAATTCAATGAAATAAAACTGAAAAAAAATTTTTTTTTAATATGTGCCTTACAAAATAAGAAACAATCAGCATAACGCTTACAACAAGGCTTCATTTTCACCCTTTTTTTTTTTTTTGGTTTTGTGCTGTGTCACCTCCTTGTTTTCTCATTCACACTTTTCTTCTTTATTTCGGTTTCTTTCGCTTGCCTCAGGCTAAAAGTGTGTGTGTATGTTTACTATTGTTTTGGGTAAAAAAAAAATTCTTTATTATTTCTTCTTGTTGCTAGAGCATGTAACTGCATTAAAAATTTCATGTTTTAAGTATGTATGTTGTGCAGGATGCACAAACACACGCGCACATAATTTCTTGCAAGCATGTTGAACTAAAACCTAACAAGTGTTTAACATTTTGTTTACTTTCATCAGACAAGACAAAACAGGTGTAGATTTTTTTATTCCTTTTCCTTTGCCTTACAGCTTAAAGTGTAGAAAAATAACACATTGTCTGTTTGTTTATATGACAAACGAGAGTTGATTCATAAGTCAGTTAAACTAAAGCAGTTTTTATGTGCAGTTTACAGAAACCATCAATCCAATCGCTTACAAAACTTATATGAAAATCAGTAGATTGTTAAAATATTTTTGAGTATTTAACATAAACTTTTTTAGATGATTGGATTTTTCAGTTAATCGTTTTTTATGAACAAATTGAACATAATTATTAATGAAATAAATTTAATTATTTAAGTTAATTCTATTTTAATTTTAATTTTTTTTTTCTATTTTTAATCTTAAAATGACTTTTCAGCAAAGCGTCGTTAATTCTAAAACTTTTACATAAATACGTTTTAAATAAATGAATAAAGTATTGTTGAATTTTACAACAGAAAACATTGTTTATACAAACGAAAAATCTTTATTACTGCTAAAATGTACCAGAATAATAATACCAAAAACAACGTAGAAAAAATCTCAAAAGTGCAATCTCATTAACTAAAATTTTTGTATGCGATTTTTTTCCACTTCAGTTATTTTTAACTGACTAACAAAAAAACTAGAATTTTTAAAGTAATTAAAAAAAAGTTTTTAAAAAATTGTGATAATAATAATAATTCAGATGAAGCAGGAACTGGCATACAGCACAAAACAATAACAATTTACGTTAAAACGTAAAGTATTTGTTAAAACAAAATTCATAAAATAGTTTTAGTCTTTTTACATTTGTAATTTAAACCATTTTGTAGAAATAGCAGTTTAAAGAATTAACTGCTCATTTGAATACTTTTATTAAAAAAAATTTAATTCTTTATCAATAAATATTTTTATGTAAAATGAGATTTTAAAACAGTGTTTATGAAAATAGTCTAATTAGAAGAAATTTTAAAAAGCTTTATGCGGTCTATGCACACTCAAGTTCAATACAATTTGAGTGCAAAATTATGTCAACCTCTGGCACGTTTGTGTAGTGTATATAATTGTTTTTGTTGAGTGATCAATTAATTTAATTTAATTTTTCACATTGTCCAACTTAAATATTTAACTTGTACTGAACTTAAGTGTAGATGGGATGGATTAGGATTTCATCCCTGTAAACATTAAAGAATGAAACACATGAACGACAGCAGGCTACTGATTGGAATCTGTCGAATTCGATATCCGCACATTTAAGTGCAGACGAATAATTTGACAGCATCTGCATTACCATAGGGCCATTGGCACTGTAGTCAAAACGCTGATAGTGTAAAAAAGAATGATAGACATAAGATTACGCCATGCGCATGATTTCCCGTTAGATGACGTACTTTGTCCACTGTTTGAAAAAAATATAGTAAATTTCTCTACTGTTATGTTTATATTATTTATTTATTAGCCAATAAAAACACATAGCGTGACATTATTTGTGCTACATGCGCAGAAAATTTAAATTTTAATGTGCGGGATGGAGTAATCTTGTGTCTATTATTCTTACTGTATAACATATATGAGTAGAAAAATATTTTAGTCAGAAGTCAGCTGTCATATATGTATTTATTTCATTATGCTTATCTTGTCTGGTGGTAACATAAATGAATAATAAGATTTAATTTTCTGACTGACTGGTTCACAATCCTTTAGCCCAAAATTCTTTATCTACAGACCTGAAATTAGCCTATGGACTTTTGGTACTTTTTAATATTTTTTTTTCATTTGAGGATAAAACACAAATTTTGGAACTTGTCACTAATCTTTAACTTTTAAAGTAGCAGTAAAAGTACAAAAATTTTAATTAAATTATTCTATTTTTAGTTCTTTATACCACTAAAATTAATTGCTTCTGAACTTAATAAAAAATCATAAAAGGACGGATATGGTACTTTTTATTTCAGTTTTTGATTTGTTTTTTTTATTTTTTATTTATTACTGAACCTAGAACTTTAAAGCTGAGATCTTATCGTTCTGAACTAAATAAAAAATCATAAAATTAATAACAGAAAAAGTGTCCCATTAAGAGTAGACTCTTTAAATTTAATGTTATTTTTTGTGTGAAAGTAGCAACTCTAAAGTACTCGTATGTTTATTCCGGTTATTAAAAATTGATGAAGCACTTTACGAAAAAATAACTTACTGTAATTGTAATGTGGCAAAATGAAGTCAATTAAAAAAAAAAAAAAAAAAAAAAAAAAAACAAAAGAATCATCTCCGATGAAGCCCATTTCCATGAGAAATAAAACCTATCCACAACGATCAACTGTCTGGCGTGGATTTTGGTCAGGCCTTACTTTTTTTCAATACGGGGCCGAAATTGTGCTGACGGGACAACATGTTGTTTTAGCAATACGACGATACAGTTTATAGCACCATGAAATGAGAAAGTGCACTTTTACTGCGACCTCTTTTAGTACGTCGTTAAATCATAGTAAAATTTAAATCTTTGTTATTGTTATTGTTATTTATGTGATTGATCAAATTTTTTCACAATTTTTACATAAGCCAGTTGTTTAATTCAATGTTGATTAATTTCAACGTTTTGTCCTACACTGTACCTCTGCTATGTTAAACATTTTTATAACTAATTTTATAATTTAATTAATATTTATATATATTTTTAAAACACAGAGTTAATTAATACAAACAATTTCAGCAATTAATAGCGTAACAAAACAAAACTAAAAAAAAGAGAAAACAGAATGCAAGTAATGTGAATAAATAAATACTTAAGAATTTTAATTAATTTTGTAAAAATGATTTTGAGCGCCAAATAAAAAAGTAAATAAAACCATTTTTTACTTCATAAATACATTCAAAGTATGTTTGTCAAATAAAGCCAATTGAAAATAATTAACATTTTTTAAATAAAATAAATTAAGTTTCTATTAAATAAATTCCTAACAATGGAGTTTCAATTAAATGTGAAAAATGTTGGGAGAAAGTTTTTTATTTGTAAAAGCAAAATTTAAAAAATTCAAGAATCTTTAAAATGGGAAGACCATTTGAAAAGTTTACTTAGTTTGTATATTTGTATAAAATAAAATACTTTCCTTACGTATTTTATATTACACAAATACATACAAGAAGTTCTTGAGATAAAAATTTTTTAGACGATTGGATTTTTTGTGTTACGAAAACTGCATATTAGTTCTCTTAAAGAAATAAGATAGAAAATTTTAATCATGAATCGTTTAATGCTAAATTAACCCTTCCAATTTGTGGAAATTTACGTTGAAAATAATAAATATGTTCGTAAAGTTCATAAAATATTTCATCTATTTTACGGTCAACATCAGCAAGTAATTTGTGAATTTTTTTTTCAAAAATGAATTAAAATCATTAACTACATTTGTTTCTAAAGCTATATTTACACGATTGAAGGCATTTTGAGGTCTTATCAAAATTTTGAAAATTTATTTTGATGTTCTATTTACACGTTTCAAAAATTTGATCAAAATTTTCTTTCAATACATTTAAAAATCGTTTGATAAAAATTTGATCAAAATTTTTTGAAGCTAATTTGAATTTGATCAGCTGTATTGCTTCTTTTGTGAAATAATTAATTATTAATAAGTATGGACGACGACACAATCATCATAGCATGAACATTTTTAATATTGGAGGAAGAAGTAACTGATAATAATAAAAAAAAAATAAGAAAACAAAAGGAACATTGGGTTTGACCTTTTCTTTTGTAAGGTAATGGTGTGTATGTGCCTTTTTTGTGCAAATTTTTTTTTTAATTTTATTCTTTAAGAAATTTCATTACATTGCCACTTGCCGCAACAAACATATGTAAATAAAAACACGTGATATGTATTGAATCAAAAGAGTGAACTTGCTGTCAAATTATTTATAATTATCAATATTGCCAGATGCGATTTTGATGCTTAATTATACGGCATCAATAAAATCTTCAAAAGTTTTGTTCAATAAATTTTTATCAATAAATTTTGAAGAAATTTTGCTGTTTACACGAGTTTGAAGCAATTTTGATGAAAATTTCAATTTAAGAATAGAGTGAAATTTTCCATAACACGCTCTTAACAATCAATTTATTTCCAAAAGTTGTTTTGTTCGCTAGCCTCCTCATACGCGCGTTTTAATGCCTCTGGATTACGTTTTAATGCCTCTGGATTACTTTTATATTAAATTATTGGTCTATGCCGACAAACTAATAACTCTTAAAGCAATGGAATTGACGCTATACGCCATGAAATTATTATAAAAAAATTTTATTCCTTAATATTTCTGTGTTTCGTTATCATTTCAAGTTTTCATAAACACGCTATATTATACGCAATGTTTTCTTCCAAATGTTATTCTATTTAACAAAAAAAGACATTCTGCAAAATGAAACAATAATTTTTTCAAAATCAGAAAATCGAAAACTTTAACTCAGAAGACAGAAAATTAAATTAATTTATATATTGAAAATTAAAATTTTTAATACAAAGTGGTTGGGAAATTTATTTATTTGGTTTTTTATTTTCTTCTTCGATTTACTTGAAACTTTTTTTGTTTGCCTATTGACTCAATGTTCCTTTAGTCTATTGGGAATATAATGGCAAATAATCATAGTCAGACTAAAGTCAGTATCTTTTTAAAATCGATTTTAAATTCATTAAATTCTTATGAATAAAAGTCAGCTCTTAATAAAAAGCCACTTTTTTGTAACTATGATTATGGCCAAATATATTTAAGTAAGTATTCAAATACTTAGCCAGCAATTTAACAAAACTTGGGAGTAATGCACTGAAGATCGGAATAGCTATCGTGAAATGCTCCATATGGATATAATATCCCTGTTAGAGCTAAGTAAAGAATGTTTTTGACTTTCAATAAGAATATAATGAAAAATAATACGTTCAGCAACACCAACATAATTGGAATTAAGCACCAAAAAAATTTTAATTATTTCTAAAAAAAATTTACCTTTTCTTGAAGTTTTTAAAATACTTGTTACTGAATAATTAATAGGCTATTTTTAAAATACCGTAAATAAAATCATTTGCAAATTTTATTTAAAAAAACACTCGATTCGGTTGTGTATAATTACAATATAAACCTTACAAGATTTCTAATGATATTACCTACAAATTTATTTTGAATTATTCTATCCATGTTAACTTCAGTAAAACTATAATCTTCAGCTCTTGTTTTTGGTTTTGTCAATATTTTTTTTTAATTGGTCACTCTTATTTTAAACACATTGCGATGTGAAAACATTACGAAAACTAAGCATTCGTCAATAAATAATGTTAGAAATGAGTGTGATTGAAATAAATTTATTTTTTCATTAGAAAACAGTTGAAATAAAATTGACTTATGAGGCATATTTAACCCGTTAAGATGAGAATATTTTTGGAAATGTAATAAACCTAGATTAGTTGCGATTTAAACTTACTGTGGATAAATTATCAGTTAGAAATGTTTGCACTTGTAAAAGGTGATTTTATAAGAACTATCGGAAATTAAAAAAAAAAAAACACATAAAATTCAGAAAAATGCATGAAATATTTATTTGGATCGATAGTTGGGTCGATATAATTTAATGTTTGAAGATTATTTCATGCAAATGTTGGCCGCGGCTGCGCCTCAAATGGTCCATCCGCTTAGTCCAATTTTGGCATACTCTTTCCAACATTTCGGCCGGTATCTCACGAATAATGTTGGCAATGTTGGCTTCCAGTGGCGCGCGATGAACTTTTTTAACAGAGCACGCATTTTGGTAATAAAATTCAATAATTTGCAAGCGTTGTTCGTTTGTAAGACGATTCATGATTAAATTATAGACCAAACTGAAGATGTTTGATAGTGACACAAGATACAAAACGTGCGTGAGCTGTCAAAACTAGTGTTGCCAAAAAGATAATAGCAAAAAAATCACTCTTTAGTAACATCAAATAAATAAAGCTATTATTTTGCACTGGGTAAAATCGGAAATTACCCGTGTCTTCTGTTATAAGAATAGACATTTTGTAAATAAGCAGTGGAGTAGCCCAGAATAAAGTCAACTCTATACACTGAACTCAGTGTTAGAAAAAAGCAATTAATTAAGGTTCGACCTTAAAAAAAACTAAACGTAGGCTAATGGAAAAGAAATCTACGACAATAATCTTTACAAGCATACTTGAAAGCCACACATTTTGTAATAAAAAGTGCTTGTAAGCCCTTTGCTCATGCATTGCTCTTATATTCACTAATGTACTCCTCAAAAATATATATGGTTATGTAACTCAAACATTAAGTGATAATCAACATTCATCTGGAGTTTCAAGATGCTTTTGTCAGCAGGTTGATTTTGAAACTAATTTGATAATTAGGAAACTTTTGATAAGACCATTGTATACCAAAATCTAACCTTCAAATAAGTAGACATAAAAAAGGTTCTTATGAAGAGAAAATATTTAAAAAGAAAATAGTATAGCGTATGTTATTAAGTTAATTAATAATCATATCGAGCCATGACCGTCAAAAAAGCTTAAACAAGAATTATAAAATTTTATAGGAGAAGGTAGTGTTTAAATATATTTGTTGTTAACAAAACGAGCTATAAAATTCTAACGATATTTTCCTTTCTTTGTTTTAGAAATTGTAACAAATGATGCCAATGTTCACATTCTTGTGATTTTTATAAAAAACGGAAAATCGAATGTGATGTTGGTTGAGCTTTTTTGACGGTTATTGTTCCATATATATATATTTTTTTTTTATTGAATCTTTCTATAAGAAAATGACAATAAGTATCCAAATCTTGAATATAAAAAGAAAAAACTTAAATAATTATTACCAATGTAATAACTAGTTTCTTGTGCTCAAATCTTAGGAATAAAAGAAATAGACTACGTACTCGTATAAATAGAAAAGTTAAATATCTCTTCTAACTAGGCGCAAGGTATCACTTCTCTTAAGCCTCCTGTGTCCCTCGAACTGTAATAGGCCTCTAACGAGGGCATTTGAATGGGTCATCAGTTTGTGAACGTACTTAGTACAATATTGCTCGATATGTCAGAGATACTTCAATTATTATTTGTGAATTTAATTATATTTTCTTTTTGTTTCTTAATAATTTTTTTCAAATTTTCGTTTGCCAACTGATTGTTCTGAAATTTGTTAAAATTGCTCATTTATGTACTTCAATAGTGTTATGATTAAAAAAACATGATTGTAAATTTGTAATTTTCTTATATTATTTGGGAAAATGTTTAAGTAAAAGAGTGTTTTTAGAAGTTCACAAATTTGAGTTTGCAACACCACGTTGTTTATTTGTTTAGTTTGCTTTGAAATTTCATTAAATAGACTTACACTAGAGCATTTGGTCCGCCAAATAACTTTTTTTTTTGAAAATGCTATAAAAAAACTACTGAATATTTTCTATAATTTCTTTTTTTATTTGAAAGTACAATCCTTCCGGCTAATAATGGAAAATAATTTCATTCAAATGGCTGCCTCGGCTGGCCATGCAGTAGCCTACACAATCGGTCCAATTTTTAAGCACATTAACGATTGTGTGCAGCTGTATTTCACCAATGGCTTCACGAATATTGTCCTTTAAAGCGCCAATTGTCTCTGGCTTGTCGGCGTAACACTTATCGTTGACGGCACTCCACAAATAGTAGTCCAACAGTGCCAAATCGCAGCTCCGAGTTGGCCAAACGACATCAGCTCTGCGGTTGATAATGCGATCTTCAAAAACAGGGTGCAAAACATCGAGTGTAGCTTCGGCTGTGTGGCACGTAGCGCCGTCCTGTTGAAACCAAATGTTGCCAATATCCTCCTATTAAATTTTTGTGAACAAAAATTCGTTCCACATGGCCCGATAACGATCGCCATTGACTGTAACGGCCACTCCTTGCTCATTTTCGAAGAAAATAGGCCAAATTATGCCTCTGGACCAAAATCCGCAACAAACAGTGACTCGTTTTGGGTGCGTCGGCTTTTCAATGTATGCGTGCGGGTTTTCTGTGCCCCAAATGCAACAATTTTGCTTGTTTACATACCCGCCAAGATCAAAATAAGCTTCATCTGAAAAGATAATTTTTTTGGCAAAATCGGCATCTTCTGTAAGTCGATCGCAGGCCCACTTAGCGAAGCGAAAACACAACCATATTCGTTCAGCGGAAGGATAAAACTAATTATCTGTCAAATCAGACATGAACTAAGTGTTACCATTCACGAAATAAGCACTAGTTGAAAAAAAAAAACGTTAGATGGCGGACCCTTTATATAGCCGTCAATATAGTGTGATTTAAGCCCCATTTAATTATTTTCTTTGTTTGCTTTATTTTTATTTTTTAACCTGGAAATCAACATTCGTAGAGCTATTGGCGAAATGTGGACTTTAGTCCAATTTTTGAAAATAAAGTGTTTCTTTTTTTAATGGGTTAAAGCGCACAACTGTTTGAATGTGTAGATGAATAGATGGATGATGCTTCAATATTTTGTCTATATTTTCTTTTATGTTGTAATAACAATGCTTTCGTTGTCATTTAAAAAAAAGGAATAGCTAACTTTCAATGCACATGAAATGGAAGAACTAGATAAATGGCTTCAAGATGTGCAAATACGAATTGGTTTGCTTTATTGCAGTAGAATTGTGAGTGTTAAAAAGATGTGAATTTTTAGAATTGCGTAATTCATTTTTTTTTTTTTGCAATTTTTCAAGGGGTTGTTAATAGTTGTGCTGATAATGCAGCTGTCATTTTCAAGTAAGTAATATGAATGATTAGTGGCTGTCATAATTATTGCTTTTGCAAACGAAATATGAACTCGTATTTGTTTGAAACATTCAAAAATACTTGTAGAAAAATGACAATATTTTCAATATTTGACAAGAAAATTGAACGTTTTTTTTTAGTTTACCAACTTCATATGTAAGTAAATAATTGAGTAAATTGCAAATTACATTACGCAACCTTTCTCTGTAATATTTGAATATTAAATGAAGTAAAGTTTTAATAAATACAACTACGTAAAGATATGTAACCGTGAATAATTAAGAAAAGCTTTCTGACATTTCTTAAGCTATTTTATTTCACTTAAGGGTTTTGGTAGTAAAGCCCTTCTCAGCTTATGCTTGTATTGATTCTAGCACGGAAAAGAAAATTAAACAAAAAGAAATATCGATAGAGATACAAATTGCAAGTATTCGTTTCTAAGGAATAATTTCATTGAGTTTAATTGTGAATTTGTGTATAGCGAATGAACTAAATTAAGTATATGCAATCAAGCGATAATAGTAATAAGCTCCCACCATCAACCTGGTATCTAAATGAAATTAATTTTATTAAAGTAATTACTGGAAGGTTCGTTATGAAAAGCTGCAAATTTTTTGCTATAAATTGTAAAAGTATTTAAGGTACTAATAAATAAATAAATGAGAAAAATGGCTTAATTTTCAATAAATAATGGACCATAATCATAGACACAAAAAAGCGCGCTTTTATTAAAAGATGACTTTTGTTATTAAGAATTTCTTGAATTTAAAATCGTTTAAAAAATATCAACTTTAGTGTGACTATGATTACGGGCCAAGGTTTTTAGTGAGTTGTTTTTATTTTTTAAAACTTTCCTTAATCGATTTAATTTCGCTATACAAAACACCAGTCAATTTACACCATCAGAGAAATATCAAAATCTGCTTGATACCGCTACATCACAGCATACAATCACACAAAATGCCCATACACAACCCAATCACTAGCACAAGCATTTAATTGCGCATTCATGCTGTTGTCAAGCAATAAAAAATTCAAATTTTTAAATTTTAAATTATTATTAATATTAGAAATTATGATTAAATTTATTAACTTTGACCATCAGCAGGCATTAGAGATGTACAGGAGTTGATTCGCTTCTTTATTATACAAGGTGGGCCAAAAGAGTCATCCGATGTTGTTTGGCTCTCATTTTTTTTCTAAATGAAAATGAAATATGTGCCGTTGCTCCGTCCTGTTGGAACCACATTTCCTCTAGTCCTAATTCGTTCAATTGCGGCAGAACAAATTCGGTTAACATGGCCCTATAGCGCGCACCGTCCACTGTTGTCGTTTGACCAGCCCGATGACTCCTCCAGTGTGAACAGCGTACCATGCAGTCACTTTGAGCGGGTGTAATGGCTCCTCCTGCATCGCTCGTGGATTTTCGGTGCCCCAGAAGCGATAGTTTTGCTTGTGCAAATTAGTCTTGTTGCTCATTATGATTTTGGTCGAAAAATCGTCCACTTCGATTATTCCGCATTCTTGCTCCAAGGCTTGTTCACTTGTATTCTACATCTGTCTAGTTCACAAATGTCAAAACGGATTTGATATTGGCCGCCATTTGCAAAAATAAGCACATTTTCCAATAGGGTGATTTCTTTTAGCCCACCTTGTATCAATCAACTCACTGCTTTTGTTTTGTTTTCAATCATCAACATGTGCTAATAATTTACCTTGCAGTGCTTGCTCTCTCACAATATCTTGCCATTTGTTCTATCTCTTGATCAAAAGTTATTACTGTTTTTTATTTTTATGCAAAGTATTCAATGATAAGTTGAATGTATAATGCAAAATCAGTTCATTTATTTGTTTTAAATAAGTTTTCGCATGTGATTTAAGAAACATCATTACTTTTATTTTGATAAAATGAACTCCGAAATAATAAAAATATTGAAAAGAGTGTTTTTCGATGTACAAAAAATAGACAAAGAAAAAGCAAAATTTTTAACTTTTATAAAAAAATTTTTTATATAACAAAAAATTTTTGTAGATTCCTCATATGTATGACGAATAGCAAAATAAATCGAAAGAAATATAAATAAATATTATTAAAATTTAAATAAAATAGTTATATTTATATATCTTTAAATAATAAAATATTGAATTTGAATATTGCCTTATTTCTTATCTTAACATCTAAAAAATGTCTGAAATTTGTTTAAAATATTTTTTTTGTAAGATGATATTATTATTATTTATACTCGTAATACATACAACTACATACAGTCTCGTTGCTTTTTAGAATATGCAAGTAATAAGATGGATTTTGTAACAAGCTACTAAATAGCTTGTGAATCTTGTAAAGACACCATTCACTTAGTTTAAGTTCAATGGCAAATCAATATACATTTTTTAAAAATGAAAAAAAGGCATTTGAATCCTATTCATGCACATCTCTGGCAGGTATCGAAACTGTGACTGTGATAGATTAGCACGCTATAGGGCACCCAAACATAAAAGTAAATTTTAAATAACAAAGTGAAAATATTTTAAAAAAACCAAAACCAATGAAACTTAATTTTATATTTTATTTTTGAGAAATTTTTTTTCCTACATTTTTTGTAACACAATTTTGGAATAAAGAAATAACAATATTGGTATTGTATGGTATCACTCAAGCCGAATAAATGAGCGCAATATTTGAGTTCCGCGTTTGCGAAACATAGTGATCCAATACATTTTATGTTGTTTAGGTTTTGTTAAAGGCCATATGCACCGCTACCCAAAGAACATTTTGTACAGCCAAGCACTTAATGTCTCGGCAGAAAACGAACCTGAGGCCTCTCACCAGTTAAAGAGGAAACTCATTTACATAAATGTTCAATATATCGGCTGTTAATCATATTCAAAGTAAAAATAAAATAAACAAGAAATACGAAGCAAGAAAAAGTTTGGAGTTAGCATTCCGAATTTTTCCAAAAGTTAAAACTTGATTTGGTTTTATGATATGAAGAATAAAGCTACTTTTCGAAAAAAATTTTTTCTTTTATGAAATTGCATTTTAGATTATAGAGAAAAAAAAAATAATTTTCACAAGTGTGTATTCATGTCCACAGCTCTTCCCGCTCTTGGCTTAAAAGTACGAATCTTACCTTGTAAAGGCTTAAATTGAGTTTTGATTGTTATAATAATTTAAAAAAAGAAATGACTGGCTGAAAAATATTGCTAAAACGGAAAATGCTTTTTACAAGCATCGCCAAAGATGCGCAGATGTGAATTATCTTCAAAAGATAGAGTATGTTTGTCTAGTTTCATTAATCTCGTACTTTCAAAAGTAAACTACGAATCATTGAAATTTTCTAGATAGCCTAGAAATTGATTAAAATAACAATAGAAAAAAATTTATTAAATTCCCCACTTTCATTGTTTCAGCAACAGACAGCATTTAATATTTTTCAGTTTAAAAACAAATTTAATATACCAACTTATCATAACGTTTATGCCAAACTTTATTTTCAATTAATCCTTAAACTTAGTGTTTGAAAAAAAACCAACTGTTGTCTAAATCATTACACAATATAATTGCCAAGTAGATATTTCCTGCTTTAAATTGAAACGTGTTTTAAATTTTGATTAGGTTGGCAAAAGGAGTTTTTGTTTTAGTTTACTTTTACTACAAATACTATAGCAATTATTTGAATGAAATTTTAAATATTTGTTACATTAAGACAGGAATAGATGGCAGCATAAACGACATAATGGCTTAAACGTTGTAACACGTTACGATTAACACGAATCTCAGCGTAAACGTGATGATAATATAAATCAGCGTAAATAAGAGCAGATTGGCATTTCTTGCAATTTTTCTCTTTTTTAGAATATTGGCCAAGCAGTAGAAGGACAATAATGTGAATGTATAGTACCAGTTATAAAAGACATTGACTTTTGTCTTAGAACTCCAGCAATGCCAGGCAACATCATACAACACTAGATGGGTGGGAATGGATAATGAATGAGAGCAGGTATTTTATTTTAGCAAAATGTTATTTTAAATGGCAGCTAAAAGTTGAAATCTATTTGAAATATTTAAAAAAAAATAATTTTGTCCAACATCAAATATGGCTAGATACAACGAGTAGAATGTTCAAGCTGTGAACTTAGCTAAAGAATAAGCAACACAAAAAATGTTTGCTATTTTATTGTTTGCCTTTAGCACAATACTAACATTGTGACCAATTTTTTATTTTCTTCCTTTTGGCTCTTCCGATTAAAGACAATATTTTTGCTTTTTTGTTTTATTATTCTTCCGTTTTTATTATTTTTAACTTCTTTAACCCAATGAAAAAGACGTGATTTAAATTAGAATTTAACAGATTCCAGGTAATATTTATTACATTTGCTGCTGTTTTACCAATATTTATTACAGTATATCAATTTCCCTTCATCATCAATATTTTTAATCTCATAGTATATGAAAAGTTAAAAAATTTATATGAACGGGTGAGATGGGTTTGTATCTGTTTATATTTATTTTTTTATAGTGAGTGTATGGAAGTTATTTAAAGTATTTAAAAATTGTTTTATGTATTTAACTCAATCAATAAAGTTGTAGTGCTTGCAAAACCAAGAATAATTATATCAGTAATAACTCGTCAATTTGACCCGTGCTCAAGAATTATTAAAATATGCGCGTATCAAAACCACATCTACAATTTTTAGTTGTTCACGGCATTCCTTATAGCGACTGTAGTTCAAGCACATGTTCAAGAAAACAACGAAAGGGTAATTTCGATTCCCGAAAATAAGTGGAAAATATTTGACGCCGAATTTCCGCACTCGTAATCGAATAAAATTGTTCGTAATTTATATTTTTTAAATTTTCCTCATTCGTTATTGAGTGAGTGCTATCAAAATTTTAGATTAGATAGATTACCATAATGACTGTACAATCGAGTATTAGCTGTTCAAGTTTCTCTTATTACACTCAGAAGACAAACTTCATTCCTTTAATGAATTCGATTATTTAATTAAAAAATGTTTTCATTGAAAGCAAGTTAACGAAGGAATTCATTATATTAAAAAAAGTCAGAAAGTTTCATATTTTCATTAAAAAAGAAACAAAAAAACGTCGCTGCAGCAAACCAGTGCCAGGAAAAATTTTAAATTTTCTTATTCAATAAAATTAATAAGCATCTTAAACAACAATACAAATTAATTTTTATTAAAAAAAACTAATGTTTAATTATTGAAAACTTTAATCTGCGTCCCAGGTTAGATTTCTGTTAGACGATCATCAAAGTAATCAGTGAACTTAATTTTAAAATTAATTCAAATTTATAAATTTTACTTTACATTTCATATGTATTTCCATCCACCGATCGCTCCTACCACTTTCTTTCAGTAATGAAATATTAATGAACGTGTTTCATAAACTGAATGAATGATTTTTCTTTGAGGGTAGCTTTACAGCCATTGAAAGCTATAATATACCCACGCCATACGTAGCGAAATATTTATTATAAATATTATACCATATTTACGGTCACTCAAAATTCTTTTGTGCAGAAATTGAACCTACGACCCCCACATTATTGAGTTAGTACACTACCAACTAGTCATTTTCAAAGGGCACTTTTAAATATATATTATTCGAAATGAAAGTTTACTTGATCCTTAGTGTGGTAGTTCGATACCTGCTTTTAATACATTAAGAGTGATATTTGATACGGTATTTATTTACTATCTGCCATTTTTTTAAAACAAAGGCAAGAAAATACAAACCCGCGGTTACTTTACTTAGCTATAGAAAACACCCTCTATTGAAATAAGTATCGAACCTACGAATACCCAAACTGATAGGCTATGCAGTGCATACAGTTGTTTTCAATACAAATTAAAATTCGGCAACGTGAAAAATGGTAGTAACATCAAAATGAAGCTGGTAACGTGTACTATACGAGTAAATTGATTGATTTACAAGTACTGCCCAATATTATTGTTTACTATAGCAAAAGCCAATACGAGTATCTATCCAACGTAAAAGAATCAAGTCGATATATTGAAAACTAGGCAAGTTATGACCAAAAAGGTAACCAGTTCTAAGTGGGCCGGAAAGAAAAAAAAAATTGCGAAAAAGAAAAAAGGCTATTTAATACTATTTTCAAAATGAAAAAAGGCTAGGAAAAAAGCTAGAGGCTGAAACATAAATTTCAAGGCTAAATGCGAGAAAAAAATCTAAAAAGTTTAAGTCTAGCCTAAAAAAGGCAACGATGGTTGTCATTTAAACAACCGCATGGTATCATTTCGACAGTCATTTTGATACCAAATGATGTCGATTTATCACCAGTATGGTGTCAATTCTAAAATGACACCATACGTGGTTGATATACTATTGATACCGTTTGTAGCCATTTTAACTGGATGTGATTTTTCTCTGGATGTACATTAGACAAATGTGAAAGAAGTTGCCATAACTTTGAGCTAAAATTGCATTGTTTAGTGGACTTAAGCCAAGCTTTTGCAATTTCTTTAACGTTATTCGATGAAGTTTTTTCCCTAAATAAACCTACCAGATTTTTCCTAAGTGTAACGAGTGCAAAATATAAAATCTGAACTTCTAGCTTGAAACAATTTTCCTTATGGTTAACTTATGCTTTAACTTTAGTGTAATTAATTACAATTCTGTTTTACCAAATAGCAATTACATCACTTCTATATAAACATAAAAAAAAAAGTTTTTGCAACAACAGCACTCTGCTCGGCGCAAAATTAATAAACACATGCGTATATAAACAAATATAGTTTTTAAAAGTATAAAAAATAAATTAACTTGGAGTGCAAATAAGAAATTTTATTTACTCAAATTTTTACCACATAAAAGCTTAAATCATTAATGCCAACAATAATTTTAGTAAAAGACCTAACAGCCATAATGAAAAATTTTTAATAACTAAAAATACTCAAGTTTGAATTTTTAAAGTAAGAGAAAAATCCACTATAAAAAGAGTAAAGTTGATACAAATTTAAATAAACGAGTAGCTATTTTTAGAATTATCACTATTTGGGTCATTTTTAAAATGTGGCATGACTAACTCGGCTGCAGTTAAGTGTGTCTTTGAGAATATTATCTTTCCTCTTTACCATAGCAGAATGAAGGAAAGGAAAAAATATTTGTTTTTGTTGTCATATTTAGCATCATCATCACGATTAAAAACTTTTTAAGTTAAAACAAATAAATATACAGAAATAAATAAATAAACAAGACAAAATAACTAGAAACTAAAAAATTAAACAGCATAAAATTGCACTTTAAGTACACATTCTGTGTGTATACACAGGGTTCGTTTAAGTAAATTGTCATTTGGCTTGCAGGTAGGTATACATAAGTACATAAATCTATAATATAAAAAACAAAGTAACAACACATACACACACACAAAATATATAGTACGACACAACTTAAACAGAAGTTGCATAAAACTCATGATATGTATGAACAACTGCACAAGAGAGAAACTTGAATGCATCCTGGATCTTGAAAGCAGAAAAGTTTAGAAAAAGTTTATATTTTTATGTTTACAATCGTTCATACTTTCTGTTGATATTTCTTTCTTGTATTCGTATCATGTCTCAAAGGAACTGTTTTAGCAAATAAGACGAATATAGTAAACAAAAATATAAGATTTACCTTCGCAAACAGCATTTGCTCCCACAACTGTTTATTTTGGCAGAAATAAAATAAGTTAAAACGAACAAATTTTAGGGACCATAGTAAAAACAACAAATGAATAAATTCATAAATTGAAATAACAATAAAAATAAGTAAAGTGAGTGAAATTAGCTCCGTCTGCTTAAGCTCCACTTTTGACAACAGCTATGTAACTCAAGTTCAAAAAGTTCTTTATTTTCAGAATTTTCAATGCAAAAAAATAAGATGTACGGAAGTCACTTTTATCATTATCATAATTTTTTTTTTCAGTTTTTGTGGCAAAATAAACATTTAACAAAGAAATAGTAGTTTAATTACAAAAGTCCTATTGAAACACTCTCTAAAATCCGATACTCATTCCTTCTAGAACTCCAACGCTTTTCTTTCTAAATGAACTTCTTAAAATTTAAAATGAATAATTATTTGCTTAATGACTATTATTTTTGGTTTTGGTTAAAACGTACAGACTACATAAAAATCAGTTATGCAATGAAGAACCCTAGGCCAATACATATTTATTTGGTATCTACCATGATATGTATAGCAAAAAAAAAAATTTAATAAATGATTGATAAAAATGTAATTTTTTTATAAAAAAAAATATAAACTAACCTTTTATTTTTCATATATTATTGTCATGATGAAAGCTGATAAATTGGGATCCTTGAAAATTGTGCAGATGAACACTCAATTAATCACTATTTTTAACACTGTAGTTCAAATTGTGACGGGGACAAAACCACCTTGAATCCTACGTGGATACACAGGAAGTCACAATTTTGCAGTTTGTTTATTCAAAAATTTAATACTGTCAATCACTTTCGACATAATTATTTTTGATTATGTACCCGTTCTATTTATTAAGCTTTTAGTGTGTTTTTTATTCTTGAAAATCACTTAAATAAAAATTTCAATATTTTTAACACAATTGTTCGAATTGTGAGGTGGCAACCCTAATTCTGCATGGGTACACAGAAGACGACAATTTTGCAGCTTATTAATTTTTTTAATTCAAACTTTAGAAAGGTATTTTTAATGTTGTGCATTAAAATTTATTTTAAACAACCCAATTATAAATATTCCACAGTAATTTTTTCTCCAGCAAAACATTTTGTTTATGGGAAAAAATTACCCCAATCAAAAAATTTTCTATGACAGAAAAAGAGAAACTTTATTTATTTCTTACGAACTTGTAAGAAAAAGCACGGCTACCCTTCTACGGACTGTGTTGAAGCTCTATTAAGCTCAGTTTAAGGGAGTAGCTGGAAAGAGAAAAAGTCTAGAAACAAAGGGTATCATTGTATCAAAAATATTCATGACATTCCGATCTTTCAAGAGAACTACTTGGGCTGACCCGATCAAGGATTCGAATTGTCACGGGATTCATGACTGGACATTGTAGCGTATTTACACACTTTTAAAAATCCCTCTGCAGTTTATGTAACAAAGATGAAAAGACAGCAGAGCACATATTGTGTTACTCTAATGGTCTAATTTGGACCCATTTTCGCTACTTAGGGCACCATTTCAAATCACCCAAAGAAGCTTTTGAATTCTTAATGAATACTAGACTCAGGGAAAATTTGTAACTTAAGAGCAGTATCGCAATATGTCTAATTTACCCGCAGTGACCGCCTGACTTGTTCTAATTCTCCTCATTATAATTCTAATTTATAATAACAGGGAAGAGGGAAACGTTAAAAAACTACTCCAGAATATTTATTCATAATTGGGCTGTATAAAATTATATTATTTTACAATTACATAATTTTATTATTATTATTTTAATTTATTTCTCATTTATTTAATGTGTATGTATGATATACATATCTATGTTTTATATTTTTCTTTTTAAATTTTGTTATATTGAAAAGGGAATGTACACAAGCTGGCCGCATTTAGAAATTGGCTAACAATCAATTTTTAATTGCGCAATTATTTAATGGAAATTTGTATAGTAAATTGAGCTCAAAAAAGGGGATAATTGCGTAAAATGCTTAATTAACGTGTATGTCTGAACAGCCTACAAGCAGCTTTTATATTCTAAATTGTCAAAATTTATTTCAATTTACAATTTGAATCAGAAAAATTAGTCCATTTAAAAAAGTAAAGTTTTTAGAATCACAAATCTTTCACCAATGAATAAAAATTTAGATTTTACATGAACCAAAAGCTGAACAAAAAGTTTCGCTCATCACAATATAGAAGAATGTGATGAGGGAATTGCTAATTCGCAGACGTTGTACAGATTCGCCTTGCAGTGCTTGAAAATATTTTTAATTTTTTCAATTTGTATTTCACTAATTTTAAAACTGACATTCATTACTTAAAGGAAGTGATTAAATAAGTAATCTTAGAAAGCAAAGGGAATTATTATTAATTCCCATGTTACAGTATTGAGTGGACTGCAAAAGTATGTTACGTTTTATATCCGTAAACCATGAAACTACTAAAGATTTATGTCTCAACTGTATAGAGTTATTATAAACGAAAAGGAATGTTTAGTAAAAAATTTAATATTTTGCACTTACACAGTACTACCATAAATGATAATAGTATTTGAAGTTTATTCATAATATTTTCTATATTAAAGGTTGGTGACCAGAATAGGTTATTATTGAAGTAAAAAGGAAACCAACTGTTGTCCTTAGCTTGATTGCCAATTTACTACTTGCTTAATGTTACGTAGATAAACAAGTAGCCAATAACTACTCAATAATCGCCACACACACAATTCTTACATGCATATGTATATGAATAACTGTTACATATCAATACCGTTTTAAATTTATTTACAAGTTAAGTTTACCTTATTTCATTTACATTTACTTTATTTTTTGTTTTACTTTATTTATTTATTTATTTTTTTTTTTTTTTTAATAGATAACTTATTATTTTATACAGATTTATTTCATTTTCTTTAAAAATTTATGATTTATTTACTTTATTTATTATTAAATTATTTTAAAAAATAATTATTTTATATTCTGGCTAAAGCTTTTAAATGATATTCCAATTGAGATATAACTAATTACGTACCCGCACATTAACACTTCACTAACCGCACATAGCCTACAATACTAATTTTGACAAATTGAAATATGTATCTACACACGCTTCTAGTTAAGTGCAAACTTTGAACACATTTTTCTTAATTAATTTCTTATTCTCGATAAAACTAATTATATACCGAAGAATCCCGCACATTTATTAACAAATTTATGCACTTCTTTTAAATGAAACTATATTATTTTGATCAAAAAGAAACTTAATTTAATTTGAGTCTAAGCACACTGCCTTTCGCCATTTAAAGATAATGATTGACTAACGAAAAAAAAGCAGAGCTGCATAGCATGCGTATGAAAAGTTTTCTATACCAAGAGATGATAAAAAGGTTGATGTCACAAATAGGTAATGCTGTTTCATTATTAAAATGGAATTATTTTTATAAGAGTATGGAATTGTATTAAAGATTTTATTTTTTCTAATTTTTGTAATAATTTTAAGCAACAAATTATTAATTTTTAAATAAAAAATATAAAAAACCTAAAAGTTTCATGAGGAAAAACTTAAATTAAACCTGGACATTTGTCGGTAATTAGTCTCTCCTTATACTTTGTACTTCTCGCTCATATTTTACTTGGTACCTTTTTAATACCAAAAAACGCAACTCCTTTTTTTTTAGTTATTTATCTCAAATAGCGGGAAGTAACAGAAAAATTTTTCTTGATACTTATTTTACAATTAATTTAGTATTAAAACATAATAAAGTTTTAACTAAAAGTGTTTTGATGTGCATTTAATTATTTTTTGTAAAAAATGTATGTAAAATGAAGAGATTGATAATATTTCTTAAGAATATCTATCTTTTTTTATGTCTAATAAGAATGTGATGAACATGCATAACTTATGTGCATATGTGTATGTGTTAATAGTGATTAGTGATAAAAAGCAATTTGTTTGGCAGAATGATATAAAGAAGCTGTTAAAACAGGTTAGACACACTTTATTATTTTGTTATTATCCATGTTAGTAAGTTAAGTTATCATGCCTATAAAATTCTGTAACAGAAAAATTGGCAGCCACAATTAAAAAAAAAAATCTAAATACATAAGCCTTTAGTTGAGAGAAGTTTGTAAACAATTTTGCGACCAGTGCCAGACTTGGCTATCGACAATGACTGGTGTATTGAGCTGTATTGTAGCACTGCAAAAAGTTTTCCCAGTTATCGCGTGTGCATTTTATTTCCTCATAGCCAAACTCTACATACAAAAAACCAAAATATTTCGCATTTTTTGTTTATCTTATCTTGCTTTCTTTATTACTGGTCAAAAATACATATCAACATAGCGACTTTCCTTAATAAGAATGTAGGTAATGATAGCTTTGAGTGGAGCACAACTATTATTTATGCGACATTTTTCATAAAAAAGCTTTGCGTGTAAAAAATAAAATTAACATATAACATTGTAAATAAAATTAGAACTAAGCGGTATCATTTCTTCTTGGCATCCTTAAGACCAGCACCGGCATTGAACTTGAAAAATATTATGTCACCATCTTCTACTGTGTAGTTACGACCTTGTTGACGATATTTACCAGCAGCTTTGCAGGCTGCTTCTGAACCTTCCTCTTTAAAGTCCTTAAAATGCATAACTTCAGCCATAATGAAACCTTTTTCAAAATCAGTGTGAATGCGTCCAGCTGCTTGTGGAGCCTTTGTGCCTTTTTGTATAGTCCAGGCCTTTACTTCGTCGACACCAGCCGTAAAGAAGTATTCCAGTTGTAAAGCTTTATAGCCTGTAACAATAATTTTATCTAGTTGTGATTTACATTTAGTTTCATCTTCATAAGCTTTTTGCTCTAAATCATCCTTTTCAGCCAAAGTGTTTTCAAATGCACCAGAGAAAGGAATGATTGTGGCACCAGGATCATGCTTATCAACCCATTCTTTAATTTTGAGTAACCATTTATTCTTCTTGCGTATAAAGTCTTTATCTGACAGATTAACTAAATAAATACAGGGTTTGGAAGTCAAAAACAAGTATTTGTTTAAGACTTCAATCTAAATGGAAAGAAAAAAAATAAAATTACTAATTTTCTTCCAACAATCTAAATTTTCTCTTTACATCATGGGCATTCCAATCAGCAAACCTTATATGTTTTTTCTCATCTACCAATATTCCCTTAATTTTTACAAGAGAATCATATTCAGGCTTTAGTTTTTTATCGCCACCACGAGCAACAACTCTCTCCAATTTATCCAAATTTTGCAATAATTTCTCTTCATCTTTTAAACGCAATTCTTCAGAAATAATATCCAAATCGCGTACTGGGTCAACTTCACCTTCCACGTGTGTGACATCAGGGTCATCAAATGCACGACACAAATGAAATATAGCATCACAGGCGCTAATGTGTGAAAGGAAAGCGTTGCCCAGACCTTGACCTTCTGCAGCACCTTTCACCAAACCGGCAATATCAACAACGTTTAAAAACGCTGGTACTTTGCTGTGAAGGAAAATATTTTCAATTATTTAAAATATAAAATTATAAAATATTATTGTACCTGGCTGGCTTGTGGTAGTTAACCAAAAAGTCAAATCGTTCATCCGGTACCGGAACCCTACGTAAAGAAAGAAAACTAAGGTTAAGTAAAATCATTTTAGTTAAAGATATTTTTGCCGTATATATGGTTAGTTCTATACATATAAATGCATTACGTCATTATAAAGTAATTCAGTAAAAACTAACGCTATTCGATATGGATTAATGATTTTCCACAGTGAGTGAGTGAGTTATTTTCTGTTTTTCTTATTGGGGTGATTGGCTCCTTCAACCTAATCTAAATTATTGTTGTTTAGTCCCAAATTTTATTTGCAAAAGAATAATAATTAAGTTTTTAAAAATTACATTTCTAAGTTTACAAAAATTTAAATTCAGTTTTTATGAAAAACAGCAAATAACCCATGATTATCCTATGAACTATGGAAAATTAAGGTTACTTTTGTCAAATCCAGTAGTCAAAATATTAGTTATTAAACTACAACTCTAAAGTACATTTATTAAACTCATTTAATAAAAACTGTACACCTGTACTTGCAAAAATGTAACTAAACTCTGCTTTAAATTTGTTAAGCCATTTTTCCTTGTTACAAAAAAAATATCTTTTAAGCACATTTTCAAACGTTTTTAAAAGTTACGCCTGGCTAAAGCCTTTTTTCAAATGAATCCATACATAAAAATCATTGCAATTTTCTATAATTTTGTGCAATCACAAAGAAGAACACAGATACATAAAGCAAAACCCGCTTAAAATGAGGTAAATGCCTCTAGACATGGCAGCCATGTATAAAAAGAATAAACAGATGAAATTATTCTATATAATAAACGACCAACTGAACCATCAACAAGAAGTATTCCTGGCCACTTTACGCAACATCAAGAAGAAAAATATGGCAAAAAGTCAATGCATTTAAATGCAGGTTCAATAATAATTTGCATACGTTTAATACAAATTCTTTCTTTTTTTCAAAACTTTATTTTTGTCTTGGTGATTTTCTTATGTTTTATTTGCAATATTGAAAAAAAAAAATTGAATATAGAAAATAATTTAAGTATATAGTAGAAGACCAAGCAACCACGCCTTGGTTACAGTGGCCAACGGCAGCTTATTATATTGAACTTTTTTCTCTTCTTTTCTTTCTTTAAACTCTTTGGCTGGTCGTTTTTTAGGCTGCTGGGCAGCAGTTAGTTTATACTAAACAATTTTCTTCATTTTTAAAACAAAATTGCTATTATTATTGATTGGAACAAAAAATTTTTATGAAGTTTAGGAAAAATATTACAAAATACTTAAAATAAAATGAAATATTTTTCTCTTAATACTCTTTTGTTGCTGTAATACGCCTTCAACTAAATTGTTTAACTGAATTTAGTTCAAAAGCATAATTTGATTTTAGGAAAAATATGTATTTATATGAAAAAAATTTATTATTTTTAAATGGTCTGTAAAATGAAACGATTTTCAGTAACTTATTTTCAGGAAATTATATTGAAGCTGGGAAGTGAGCTATTTAAAGTTAGTATAACAGCTATATCATGAGGATTTTGTTTTTCCTAAGCTATGTCTTCTTTAATTTACACTTTTAACTTAAACAAAGAGACCACCCAAATCAGTAAATTTTCATTTTCTAGGGCGACCGTTCAATTTTTGTTTTTAGGATTCTTAAAGAATTTTATAAATTCTCAGAAGAACCATGTTTTCCACTAAAAACTAGAGCATTGAAACCGTTTTTATATACATAAAATTCAATCTATTGGGCATTTTTAAATGGTTTCCGGCAGCTTTTCTT
The DNA here is from genome assembly GCA_947397855.1 of Thelaira solivaga. Classification (NCBI taxonomy): domain Eukaryota; kingdom Metazoa; phylum Arthropoda; class Insecta; order Diptera; family Tachinidae; genus Thelaira; species Thelaira solivaga. The sequence goes on along the minus strand of OX377612.1, from coordinate 21,326,075 downwards.
TAACATTTTCTTGCTATTTCAATACAAGCGCAGGATACCATCTTTCCAAAATTTGTATTGAAAACAAAAACAAATTTGTTGTCATACAAGTGTACGAAAGAAGCTGCCATTCGCCTTCAAAGAAATAAGGTCTTTTTGTTTGAATGGCGCTAATTAAATGTTTTTGATTGTTAAGAAAAATAAGTCAACTGATGGTTTCACTAATTGCAAAATTTTTCTCACGATATGAAATGAGCCGCGTAGAGAATTGTAAAATAATTCTAAAGAAAGTTGTCTGTTACAGAGAACAAAAGTAACTTGTATAAAAGTTAATGAATATATATTTCATATAAAAAGAAATAAATACGGTGCCCTCTAGATTGGAGGGAGAAGTACTAAGCCATCAATTTAGAAGTTACAGTGTCGATTCCTGCCTATGATCAAGTTATTATTTTTACTACTAGGCCATATGCACAGATCATGCGTTCACTGTTCTAGCTATAGGCCTCGAAGCTTATTCAGTGAGAGCTTTCCTTTAATTCTGGGAATCAGCAAATAAAGATCAAAGCAATTAGTGCTCGTTAAAAAATTTAATATTAGGTAAAAAATAAGATCAAAATTTCAATAGAAATAATTTAATATCGAAGGCTACGATTTGGTCTTTGATTTATAGATACAGAAGTATAAGCACTACTTTAATTTTATACAATAAAAGCATCTTAAACATTAGCGTGTATGGACGTGTCTGGGTCATCTTCTGTTGTTTAGCAGTTCCTAGAACTTTACACTTGTTACAATCATATTGTACTCATAAGTATTTATAACAACTACTATCTGCAGTTAGACAGTTAATCCTTGCAGAACAATGTTATTATTGTATACTGGATGAGCCAAAAAAAAAAAAAAAAACATTTAAAAACAATACATAAATCACAAAAATGTTAATTCCTAATTTATGCACTAAAATTGATACTTATTCTCATTTGGATCGATGGTACAGAAAGGAAAATTTTCAGCTGGCGCAGCACTCTTTGTCAGCACATTAAAAAATGTTGATTTGCCTACGTTGGGTACTCCAACAATACCAATACGAAGATTGGTACCAATGCGACCAATCAATGGCTTACGTTCGGGCTCTTCATGTTTCTTGGGAGGCATGTTATCTGTAGTTTGTAGTTGTTGTTGTTAAGCGTCTAAAGAAACCTGCAAATAAGTTAAACATGCCACTATTAATGTTTCCCACGCACACACACCGAAAATTTATTTTTAACAAAAATTTTATTTCATTAAAAACCAACAACAAATTTTAATATTCAGTTGTCTGGCAAACGCATCTATTACTGCTTATCAACATAACCTCACTTCAAATTACTTAAAGTAGCAGTTTTATTTCGTTTAAGCACTTTACTCTTACTTTAAATTAACCAACATTAATTTATAATCTTTCAATATGCTATAATTTTTAAATTTTTTATAAAATTTTGAAGAAATTATTTACTTTTTTGTCAAGTTGTACCCGGTTGCAATCGTCGAACGATTCGCGTGGTAAAAGAAAAGAATAACAAGAAGGAACGTCAAAAAACATCTGACGACAACTGTTTTGTTATTTTATCGTATGTGTATGAGTGTTTGCTTTTATTTCGTGCTGGTAGTTTTTGTGGTGTGTTTATGATGGTGAGTACGGTGAGAAATAAGAATTTTTTTCTGTTGAAGTTCTATTTAATTTAAATACAATAAAATTAAATTACGAATGCCCAAACCGTGCAGTTAAAAAAATTTAATAACTGATTTGAAATAAGTCAAGACTATTTCAAGTCCTTTAAACGTTTTAAATTTTATTTTAAAAATAAACACGGAAATGTAAATTAAGTTACTTTTAAACATGAATTGGCTGTTAACAAAATTGTTCTGTATAACAAATTTTCTATGTAACTAAATTCATGGAGACTAGAAAAAGAAAGAAAACTTTTTCATATTGAAAAATGTATTTATTAAATCATCTAAGATAAATCTAACTAATAATTAAAATCAAAGTTTTAAGTTTAATCAAAAGTCTGATTTTGATTTTAATAAAGGAATATACATAATTTTAATAATGTCACAATAGGTCTGTTTTGGCCGCAGTGACCAGGTGACTTGTTGCCGCTCCTCATTCTAATTCTAATTTTAATAAATAACAAGCTCAAACTGTATTTTAAATCCCCATTTACATTATGGACATTTCTTGCCGGATATTTTTTCAATTCTCTTTTGTTCTTTCCTAAAGCGTTTACATTTCGGATATTAATGTCCAGATAGAAATTTTTTCAATTCTTCTTTCCATTTATTTTCGTGACGCGCTTAATTGATTTGTATGAAAATTAATTGAAAAGAACTTTTGAAGCAAACCAAATTAAATTAATAATAAATAAATACATTTTAGGAATTGATTTCTATAAAAATATGGGCAAATTAATACAGTGCACAAAAATGAAATGAAGCAACAAGACGATTATTACTAAAAGTTGAAAAGAGAGACAATAAAAATATTTAGAACAGACGGTCGCGTACTACACACCTTGCGTATTTGCCCCCTCGCCTACAAACCTCGTCTCTCCGGACAGAAATGTCCACTAGTGTAAGGGATGACAAAGCACTTACCTGGTATACTATTTCAAAATAGATTATATAAACAACCATATCTTTTACTTTATTTTCCATTGTTTGCTTTTATTAGACTAGCGTTTAACTCGCTACTTTGTCAGCAAAGTACCATATGCCGCTATTTAATTTCTATTCTAGGTTTTATAATACAAATAAAATCAAAAGGTATCATTAAATAGTACATATAAAAAGCACCATTTTGTCAGCTTTTAGAATATTCTATTGGCTCAACTTCGGTGGAACTCGGTCTGATAATTTTACACTCGTTAATATTAAAAACTTAAAAAGTACCGTTATAGCATGTGAATAAAAAGTACCCTTTTTCTCTCAATTACTTTTCACTTTGCCTTGAACTGTTTGAGCCCAGTCTAGTAGTTCTATATTCGTTAATATTAAAAAAAAAGTACCATCCAAATAAATAAAATGTACTTTCTGTTTGTCAGAGCAACAGCAAATTAAAAAAAAAATTACTCTACGGTAGTTGCTCTGAGAGATCTTAGCAACTTCCGGACGATTACGAGATGGGCCACATATCATTTTAAAGGGGACGTCATCTACATTTGTAATGTACAACTCAAATGCTCAGAAGTTATTTTGAATTATTTTAAAATTGTTTGATTAATTTATAATTATATCTTGAAGAAGCTACACAAGTTGGAGCGAAATATCGATATAAAAATAAATTTATACAATACGACCTCAAGCTTAATAAAATAGCCTTTTTAATTAAAACTATAAAGGTCAAATAAACTAATAAAAAAAATTTATTAGTTCCTTCAAAACCATTTAATTCTATTCTCACAATTCTGGGTTTACATATAACATAAGAATACCACTAAAAGTGTTTAAATTAATCGTATTTCTCAATTTTTTTACTTTTTTTCTACCTTTAAAAATTTTTTTAAATTGACTTTTATTGAGTGTTAAAAATTAAAAATTTGTTATGCTGCATCAAATTACGTACATATTTAGAAATAGTATCAAAAAGCGGTACATATTTTACACCTTATTTGCTCGAATTTTATAAAAGTGCCAATAATTGGAGATTTAAGAAGAAAAGAGTACAATTAAAATGGGGTTAAGAAAATATATCAATATTTGTATTTTACCCTTTTTATCCCACAAATGTACAAGTACCAAAGAAGTACCAGATAGCCATTCGCTTATTTTGTTTAGTAAAATAATTTGTGGCTTGAGTTTTGAGTCCGGAGTAATAAGATAATTATGAAATCAACGTTGTTGACATATGTTTTTAGTGCTTTTAACATTTTTTCCACTGAACATTTATTTTCGAGTTCATATTTTATGCGGAATATTTTATGACAAAGTTGAGAGTTTACCGGCTAACATTTTCTTTATGCACTCATAGTTTTTTTTTTTATTTTTGCTGTAGCTGGTTCACGTGGCGGCCTAAATTGCCTTTAATTTGAGTCGCAAGACTCCGTTTTGAACTTTTGCTGTAGCTTCTGTTAATTTTTATTAAATTTTCCAACTCTGAATACAAAAGACTTAAGCAACACAAATGCATTTAGAGAAAATAAAAAAAATTTGTCCCAGACATTTTTCTAACCACAACCACATCTTTTATTCACTTTTCTGGAACATGTTTGTAAAAATAATTTTTCATTTAATGTAACTGACCACATAATTGTTTTACTTTATTTATTTTTTAAACAAAATTATTTTGGCCTTGAAATGTGTATACGAATGTGTGCGTGTGGATAAGTAATAAATATTTGTTTAAATATTTTGAATTATATTGACCACATGATAATATTTTTTGGTTTTTGTTAGAGAATACTTTCTTAATTAAAATACTATTTTCTGCTTGAATTCTTTTTATAAGTGAATTAAAAAAAAATAAAAAAAAATCCGTTATGGAACACAACATTAATTTAAAATAGAATACTACTTCTTACACCGTTATTTTTTCCAATGGTTCTGCTTTCTTATTTTTTTTTTATTTTTTTGTTTTTTAGTTATTGATAAGCCCTACAAACGTAGCCCATTTAAAAAAGTATATTTCGTATACAAATTATAACGCAAGTCTTCAAATTACTTGTACGTGATACACCTTTATACTTTTTTTAATCCGTAAGTTTGTTTTTAATGCTTTTTAAATCATTTAGATTTTGCGGTTGTGTTGCTTTAGTTTAGTGTGCTTAAAAAGACCTTGATCAATGCCAAAACCTACTTGTTTTCTGTGTGTTAAGAACATTTTATGGTTTCACTCTCTTTATAAAATAAAAAAAAAACAAAATTCAAAAACGTGAAATTCCAAAATGTTTTTCAATTTAAAGTTAAAGATTCCATGTTAAGCAGACATAAACTTTTTTGTATTGATTTCTTATAATTAGGCTACAAATTATAGATAATGATCATCAATCAATAGCTTTTAAATGATTTGACCTTTAAAATATCAAATAAATAGTTGGGTAAGAAGGAAGATTTGTTTATTTAAAACTGAAAATGATGTTCTTAACATTTCTAATACAAATTAAAATGTATTGATAGGACTAGAGTGTGTTAGTTACTTATTTCGCTTTTGTGTATCAGAAGTATGATGACCAGGTTCCAAGTTTGCTTAACCAAATGAGTACCATGTTCTCGTACATACACATATAGTTGTACAGTACAGATGCGGAAATTGATACAATCAGATTATATTGTGGGGTATTTAATAAACTATTTAATATTTAAAATATATTTGCCTTTAATATTTTGAATGGTGTATCACTAACATACCTTCAGTAGAGTCTACCGAAAGAAATAGTCATACGTAAACTGCCATAAATTACAGAGGTCAAATTGCTGCCCTTAGTATACCGAGCAATATTTTACTAATATTTTGAACCATTTTATTTGACGTTGAATCTGGTTGAAAATTTTTCAAGCTAATAGAAAAATGTTTACAGAATTTTTCCTAGTGCAAGGATGTCCTAACAATGAATTAACAGATTTTTTTCTTGCATAGGAAGAGTATGTAATTTTTGGGGGTTGCTAGGTACCTGTAATTTATGAAAGTCTAGGTATTTGCATTTTACCCTCTTTCTCTAAATTTTATTTGATACGCTTAGGATTCATAAAATATTTAAAGAGTTTTCATAATTTTGTTCTCTTTTTCAAGTTTAACTTTTTTTACAAGAGAGTTTCTGTCTGCTGCAAAATTATTCCTCAAAAATCGACACTATTCTGCTTTAACCCTAGAATACTAACATTATTTAGTAATATATAAGAAAACACCGTAAATTTAAATTTAGTGACTAAAAATGTTTTGTTTTTGCTTTTTTATTTATGAACTATTGCTGAAAGCACTTGTGAAATTTAGTAAAATTAGGTGGAAGTACACGTGTGTAGTCACAACTAACGGGTGGCGCAAAAGTAATTCTCCTATCAGAAAATGCTATAAATTTTGCGATTGGCCCCTAATGTCAACATTGTTTATTAACAGAACGGACATTAGGGGCCAATCGCAAAATTTATAGCATTTTCTAATAGGAGGATTACTTTTTCGCCACCTGATTACTTTTGCGCCACCCGTTATAAAAAAAGCTTACACGTAAATTTTACGTACCTTTAATAGTATTATAGGGTTAATAATCTTTTCTATATTCAAAAATATTGGAGTTAGTGCCTTCTTACTTTTGTTGCTTTACTTTCTTCGTCAGTAGCACTAAATTTGTATATAAGTTGTCCAAAACGAGATGAATGTATTAATTTTTCTGTCAAAATAATATTTGTGGAATTGATGGCATGTCAAAAAATTTTTTTAATTGGTTAGTTTAATTTTAGTTAAAAAAATACAACTAAATAAAGACTTGGGAAAAAATATAGTTTTATATTTGTGTATGTTTAGAATTTAGTTCTTAAAAAAATACTGTTTTTTCTTGGTTTCGGTGCTTTTTAAAATACAGAAGCTGAGAAGACCATTCTTATGTAAATGTCCGTCTGTGTAGTCATTGAAATTAACTTTCTGCAATCTCTAGGCAACTTACAGAAATCAAACCAATCGGTTCATAAATCTCGGATGTATGAGGGAAAAACGGCAACTATCTCCATTTTTGTTTTTTTCTAAAATACGAAACAGACAAAAAAAAAGTGTTACACAATTTTATCAGATATAACAGTCAGTATTCCTGGGCAAAATATCAAAACAATCGGTAAACAAATGGCTGAAAAAAAATTAAAAATTAAATTTTTTTATTAATTTCTGTTGGTAATAGAAATTCATGCAAAATGCATGTGTACACACTCCTATTTATTAACGAAAGCAGTCATATATTTGAGTAATGTGTGTCGACGTATCCACCAAACCAGTCAATCAGTCTTATACAAACGTGTGCATCCCACCTCACAATCTTTTATGGTTCTTCTAGGATTTGTAAAAATCCCTCAGAGCAAGAACTAGGGTATGAAGGAATGTAAATTTTTTTTTTAAATCCTCCAAAGTAATTTCTGAATAATTGGGATCAGACCTCTGCTTTAAAACGATGTGTATCCCTTCCAGTAATCTTCTCTGATTCGCCTGGAAATCATAAAAATCCCTCAGACACACAGTATTAGGGTATGAGGGAATTTAAAAAATTTTTTAAAAATACTCCAAAGTAATTTCTGAGTAATTAGGTGGCAGATATAAAATCTAGAAGACCTCCCCTTTAAAACGGTGTGTATATCTTTAATATATCTTCTGGAAATTTTAAAAATCTCTCAGAGCAACAGTACTAGGGTATGAAGGAATTTTTAAAATACTCTGAAGTTATTGTTGGTCAATTGGTAGCAGATTACACATGGTGAGGATCTCCCCTTTAAAACGGTGTATGTACCATAACGTCATCTTTTATGATTCGTAAAGAAGAAGTACTCGTATATGTACGTTTGTACCTACACACATATGTTTGTCTTAAATATATGTGTAAGCATGTCATAAATACTAACAATGTACTTAGAAATATTTAATGGCCTAAGAACTATTTTATAAATATGTTATAAATATCAAATATATAAAGGCTGTCCCAACAAGAACGCAAGATTTAAATTTTAAATAAATGACTGATGCAGCAATTGAATTGTTTCTCTGGCTGTATGACATGTGGCACCGTCTTGTTGAAACCACAAGCCCTCCACATTCATTTCTTCAATTCTAGGCAAGAAAAAACTGGTTATCATTTCACGATATCAAACACCATTGACTGTTTGCGCTTGATCTGCCTCATTTTCATAAAAAAAAGGTCCAATGATTCCTTCAGCCCAATAACCACACCACATAGTGACACGTTGAGGATACATTTGCTTCTCGTGAATCACTCGAGGATTTTCCTCACCTCAAATGCGAAAATTCTGCCTATTGACGAAGCCATCAAGATGGAAATGGGCCTCGTCACTGAAGATGATTTTATCGGCAAAATCAGCATTTTCATGTTGTCTCTCCAATACCCAGTTAACGAACTCCCTTCGCTGTCCATGGTCATTTTTTACTAACCTCGTACCTTCTACTAGCAAACAATAACAATTGTTCAAATGTCAAACAATGACACTTCGAATGCGTTCTTGTTCGGACCCCCTTTATTTACAAATACTAAAAACCGTAAGGAGTTACTTTAAAACATATTTATCTAGCCATATATATCTTCACTCACTTAAATTAGAAATCAATTGTCAATAATAAGAAATTGTTTGGAAAATTATTAAGTTCTCGCTGTTTCTGCAAAGATGGCAGTATCAGTATCCCGTTCATGGGATTTCTAATGGTAACACACATGCAAGGCAGTAGTGTATTTGACCTAAAATTTCAGTGTATGGTAGTTCTAAAAATGTCTACGTTTGCGCCAAATAAAGTGTATTTGCGGGGAATTTGATTCCACTACTTTATTCAAAAGAAATCTGCAGCTGAAGCACATAGAATTCTTGTTGAGACTTATGGTCACAATGCTTTATCGGATACGACAAGCTGAGAGTGAGAGTGAGTTCAACGCTTCAAAAAAAATGATTTTTAGCTTGAAGATAAGGAACGTTTTGGCGTTTGAAGACGTAAGGTTAGAGAAATAACCGATGTCAGACGCTAGCACAACTTACAAAAACATGAGAAGTAGATGAGTCAATTGCAATTTAAATAAAGCTTTAATTTTATGAAAACAGCGAGAACTTTTCCAAGGTCCTAATATTATTAAATCAACTAAATAAGGCGAATAAATTATATAGCTTATATAAAAAATTTCTACATGTAAATAAAATTAATAATAAATACGAGTGCAAAATGTTGGCTCATGTTTGAATTTGTGTAGTTTTATCCTAAAAACTTATTTTTTTATTAAAAAAAAATTTTGTTAGGATATAATTATCATCGTAGGATATAATCATATCACCACTTATTAGATTTATTGTGTAGCGCAAAAACTATTAGCCCACTTATGAATATTTTCATAAAATTTTCTTTTGTCTAGAACTTAGAATAACAGAGGTAACTTTTATTAAAAGTTTTTATCCGTTATCCATCATAAATCATTTAAATTATATTTTTTAGACTTATGACGTTGTTTTACAAAACGAGTAACATGAATTATTAATACCTTCACCATTTTCAAGTCATGTAAGCATGTTCCAGTAACTCCGCCTTTAGTTTGGTTTTTAATTGGAGTCAAAAGTAAAGAAAAATTTAAATTAATGTTTGATTAGTACAAAAATAACAGCATGTTTAATCGTCATGAGCATATAAACATTTTTTTTAATTATTAACCAAAAAAATTTTTTTTTTATAAAATCAACCAGCAGAATAATTTAAATTATTCTTTTCAGTTTTTTTTTTTTTACTAATTTATTTAAAATTTTTATTAATTAAAAAAGCAAAAAGAAAACCATCTCCATTTCACTATATATCGTACTTTATTTCGAAGTCTTTTTTTTTTTTAAAGCTGTGTTGTCCAACATTGTTTTTTTAAGAATAAATCTAATAATTAAAATAGTGTTATTTAATTTTTGAACTTTGTTTCACTTTTGCCTTGCAAGAATTATAAAATTAATTAACAAATAAAATTCGTTATAAGTTTCATCATTGACATTTCATTTATTTTAGGAAGATTCTACACAAAGAGGTAGTGAAATATTGAAATACTATTAATAAAAATATTTTTTTTGTTAAAAATAATTAAGAAAAATTATCCAAGGCTCAAATTTTCCATAAGATTGGTCAGACCTGTTTAAAATGAATATCAATTGCAGTGTTAAAATAAATTCAATGTGCATGTTTTGTGTCAGTTAAAAACAACACAGTTTTAGATTTCCATAATTATGGTCTGCATTTACAATTTGAATAATAATTTGTTGTGAATTCTTTTATAAATAGTTGTGTTTATGCATAAATTTATTTGTGTACAGCTTTTCTTTATTTAATTGTATTTTTATGCGTCTTTTTGTGTATATAAATTTATATTCCGCTAATTAAAGTCATTATTTTTGGCTTTGGCATCCATCTCAAGTAATACGCATTTGAAAAGTATAGAAAATACATAATAAATACAAATAATGGTAAAGAAAGAGGCGAGTCTTAAACGCAAACAGGTGAATAAAATTACTTTTGTTTTTCTCCAGTAAAAAAAAAAAATAAAAATAAAATTGTATACAAAATGAGATGGATTATTATAAATGGTAATAAAAATGTTATATTTCTTGTTTTATTAGTGTTAATTATATAGTAACAAATTAAAATTGTATACTTTAGCTTTTAAACTTGTATTTAAAATTTTATTTCAATATTTTATTTCTTGCTGAAACAAATTAGTTATGGAACTAAAATAGGTCAAGCTTGACCAAATGTGTACATTTTTTAAAGAGCTCTTTTTAGTTGATTTAAATATTTTTCATTCTAAACAAAGAAGTTGTGTATTTTCATATTAAAATAAATAAAGTGCTTTTGAAAATGTACTATTTTTTTCGATTCAAATTGTATTTGAATAAATTTTGACAATTTGCAATATAACAGCTGATGAACAAATTCGCTGATGCGTTTACGTCTCATGAAATTTTTATTTTATTACGATCAAGGCAAAGCTATGCTAGGTGATTTCATTTGCGTATTGGTTCAGCAGTTGTTTTATTCCAAGTTGTCAAAATTTATTTCAATTTACAATTTGAATCGGAAAAATTAGTCCATTTGAAAACGTAACATGCAAATGTGCATGTTTGTTGTTGTTACTCTAAGGCCCACCTAACCTTAATATCTTTGCGAATCTCAATATTTACAGTAAAATGGCATCAATTTATTAGTATATACATATTTTGTCTTAAATATAATAGATGTTTTTGCATATATTTTTCTTCATATTTCGTAATGTTTATAAAAAATTGCTTTTTTCTTAATTTTTGGTTTAGAAATATCTAATGCAGTTTTAAAAAAGGATGTAGAATTTAAATAAATTAAAGAAATTGGTAGTATTTTTAATTTACCTTCTAAAGGGTGTTTTTTATAGACGTATAGAACTTTATGTTGGCATTACTGTTCAAGATGGCGACCGATTTAACAGCTGTCAAGTGATTTATTCTCAGTTTGGTTTGGCAATTTATCATGAATAGACTCACGCCTGAACAACGCTTGCAAATAGTGCAATTTTATTGCAACGAGATTGCCGTTGTTCCCGATTTTCATAAGCGAATTTTGTTTAGCGATGAAGCGCACTTCTGGTTGAATGGCTACGTCACTACAAAACTAGTGTAGTGAAGCTAATCCTCAAGTGTATGTCGAAACACCGTTACATCCAGAAAAACTAACTATTTTGTTCCCCTTTTTGGCCTTTTGTAATCATTGGTCCGTACTTCTTCAAAAACGATGATGGCCAGAACGTTACAGTCAATGGTGATCGGTATAGAGCCATGATTACTAACTTTTTCATTCCTGAATTGAGCAACCATGATGTCCAGGAGCTGTGGTTCTAACAAGACGGCGCAACATGTCACACAGCTCGTGCCATAATCGATTTATTGAAAGACACGTTTGGTGACCGCCTAATTTCACGTTTTGGACTTGTGAATTGGCCTCCAAGATCTGGTGATTTAACACCGCTAGACTACTTTCTGTGGGGCTATGCAAAGTCATTGGTCTATGCGGATAAGCCACAAACGCTTGACCATTTGGAAGACAACAAATGTTGGAAAAAGTCATCGAAAATTGGACGTCCAGATTGGACTACATCCGAGCCAGCCGTGGCGGTCATATGCCAGAAATCATATTTAAAATGTAATGCCACAAGATTATCTTTCGGATAAATAAAATTCATGTCAATTGAATAATCCATAGTTGTGTTATTGCTATTTAAAGTTCTATACGTTTATAAAAAACACCCTTTAGTAAAGAAAATATTGTGGAAAATGAATATTCTACAAAGAAGTTGACTACTTTTAAATATGCATCTATTACATCCATTGATGTCGAACGAACTTTTTCAATGTTTGAAAAAGTTTAAAATAGAGTGAGTTATATATTTGTTAAATTTAAAAAAAAGACTTATTTATAAATCTTTATCTAGTATTACTTTTAAGCTATTTACATTTTCACTTTTTAAGACTGCATATTAAGACTGAATACTAAAGCGGGTTTCTACTTTTCTGTGATTATGATTATGATTTTTTTAAATTAAATTTTTAGGTTTTTATAGTTTAATAAATGATTAAATCAATAATTTTTGAATGCATACTTTTAATTCTGTTTTTGCATATGCTAGGTTACTGCATATTTTAAGGGCATGTTTTCTGCGCATATTTTGCGATTTGAAATACATGAACTGCCTTGCTCACCAAAAAAATATTTTTTTAAAATTCTGACAATTTGAAAGAAAATGAATTCGCCTTTGTTATAAATTTAAGATACAATCAATTTGTATTCGCCTGACAATACATTTTCATTTGATTTAAAAAAAAAAATAAAATTCTAAAGCTTTCGTTTATTGCTTTTCGACATTAAAATAATATTTTTTATTTCATAAGCATAGAGAGAATAATCAATAAATATGTTTTGTTTCATAAAAGCGAAATACAAACTGCAAATAAAAAGCTTCTTTTTGGTCACTCACTATTTTTTGTTCGTTTATTTTATGAACAGACACATATTTTCATTTTATAAAAACAGGTCATTTCTTTGCAACAATGTGGCTTAAATATTTGCAACGCCCAAAAATTTCTTGTAAAGTAGATATTTTAGATTCTTTTCAGGTTTTGCAGGTGTGTATGTGTATGTGTGATACGTTGATTTTGTGCAATTATAAAGTGATTATAAATGTTAAAATGCGGCCATTAATTTATAAATTGCAAAATTGTTCGTAATAAAATGTTGTAGCAATAACAAGCAAAACGATAGCTTTAATATTGAACACCAATAAATAGCAGTCGTTATCAGTTTGAAATTCTAGCTGTTGTTGCAATAATGGGAAAAACCTTAAAGCCAAAAAAACAACTTTTAAAGTAAAATTCTCGTTTACATATTGAAATTTAAATTCATAAGTCAAAGGGAAATTTTGTTGTAAAAAGTAATATTGTAGGCTTTGATTTTTAATTAATGACTTACTCTTTTACGCAAAAAAAAAATAATTTTGATGTGCACTTTAAAGTAAATTTTTTTAAATTTTTTAAATTATATAAAAAATTTTGACTCCCTTGAGTTTAAAGTTCACTTTAATTTTTTTTTTTTTTTGATAAGAGGATTATAATTTAAACAAGCGAAACCAAGTATAAGAGTGGTCAGAACTCTACTATCTAAAATTTCAGTTGAAAAAATAAAGCTTAGGAAATAAGACTTGAATTTTTTCAATGATAACGAAAAATTAGAAAATCCAAAATCGTAAACTATACACTAAAATATGGTGTTAAAAAAAATAATTTTGAGAAAATTATATTCTTTTATAACGAGCATTTCTGACTCATTTCAATACAGCTTGCAAAAATAATGCTTAACAGTCAGATTTTGTAAGTAATAATTTATGTTCAAACCTATTCTTAAAAATTTTTTTCTAAACGTAAAAAATTACTACAATTGTTTTAAATTTTTTTTTTTTTTTATTTATTAATTTAAGCCACTTTCGGTGAAACAGTCTTCCAAATGCTGACTGGGTAGCAGCTTATATAGTATGAGTACACACTCGTATGCACATTGCAAAATTATTTAAAACAAATGATTCCAGTTTATTTTATCTAGTTTTATTTTTTCGTTTTACTCTAAAGAAATCATGTTTAGAATAAATTGAAACAAGTCATGACAAGCAGCTTTCTAATTTTAAACTTTTTTGTTTATGATAATTGCAGTCACATTTTTATGATTAAGCAATTATAACAGTTTTTCTATATTTAATTTTTTTTTAAACTTTAAGAAACACTTTATTACTTAAATCAATATGTTGTGACGTGTTTAATGAATTTATGTTAAAATATTCGTAGCTTCGACTACAACAAAAACAATTTCAGTAAATATGCTATTTACAGCTTTAAATTAAGCTGCAGATAACATATTTTTATTAAATATTACATTATAAAACTGATAATAAATACTTTTAAAGAAATTAGTGCTTCTGTATCTTTAATTTACTCATCGAAAATTTACTTAAAATATTTAAATTATTTTTTAATGAATTTTTTAATCACTTGTTTCTACAGAAAACCTTTAATGGATGATTTACGGATGATTTTTTTTAATAAAATTTCGCTCACTATCAAATGCTTTTATTAAAAATTACGATATATATTATTGGATAACGATGATATACTTGAAAGTTCGAGTAGGATTTTAAATTCTATGCATAAGTTTTTTTGAAATTTTTCTTTTATATAAAATATGAGATTTTTGAAAAGGTAAAAATCTTACGTGATATGTCAAAAAATTTAAACAAAAAAAAATGATTTTAAATATTTTTTTATTGAGAAAAATGTTTTAAAAAATAAATATTTTTAAAAAAATTTGAGATATTTGATTTTTTTTTAAACTTTAAGAAACACTTTATTACTTAAATCAATATGTTGTGACGTGTTTAATGAATTTATTTATTCTAGGTGTGTAATCGTAGCTTCGACTACAACAAAAACAATTTCAGTAAAGATGCTATTTACAGCTTTAAATTAAGCTGCAAATAACATATTTTTATTAAATATTACATTATAAAACTGATAATAAATACTTTTAAAGAAATTAGTGCTTCTGTATCTTTAATTTACTCATCGAAAATTTACTTAAAATATTTAAATTATTTTTTCCTCCTTTCTTAATTTAAAAAAGTGAATTTTTTAATCACTTGTTTCTACAGAAAACCTTTAATGGATGATTTACGGATGATTTTTTTAAATAAAATTTCGCTCACTATCAAATGCTTTTATTAAAAATTACGATATATATTATTGGATAACGATGATAAACTTGAAAGTTCGAGTAGGATTTTAAATTTTATGCATAAGTTTTTTTGAAATTTTTCTTTTATATAAAATGAGATTTTTGAAAAGGTAAAAATCTTACGGGATATGTCAAAAAATTTAAACAAAAAAAAAAATTATTTTAAATATTTTTTTTATTGAGAAAAATGTTTTAAAAAATAAATATTTTTAAAAAAATTTGAGATATTTGATTTTTTTAAATTTACAAAAAAAAAAAAAAAAAAAAGAAAACGACCAATACTTAACGATTTGGCAATTTAATTTTAAAACGACATGCACCAGAAATAAATTAAATCATAAATTACAATTCTTTAATAAATACAGACTTTATTACAATTAAAGTGGAAGTTTCCCTCTTATAACATGGTATATAGATTCCTACATTGTGGCGTGTTGTGCAAAATCGTGCTATATGAGACTAGAATCTATTAAAAAAATTTGTATCGATTCAAACTAAATTAAAAATGTCTTTTTCACTGTCAATCCATATTATTATTATTATTATCACTATGGGCTATAATCGAACCTAACTATAAATCCAAGACTCCTTACGAATCTCGTAATTGCTGTAGGACTAATCTTGCCTAGATCTCCTTTGACCAATGCCCCACTACCCAAGCAGCTTATTCTGCGTCTTGCCACAACAGGACACTCGCAGAGAATGTGTTCCGACGTTTCTTTTGCTTAGCGACAGAAACGACAGGAGTCGTCTTGTACAACACCGATTTTACTCATGTGATAGTTAAGTCTACAATGGCCCGTAAGTAGCTCAACGTAGAGTTTAATGTCATTTTTGCTGAGGTTCAAACCAACATCTGCCCTAATGCGCTCGGGGTTGATGAGTCTCTTTGACTGCCGCATGTCCACTTCGGCCCTCCAGCAGTCTTGTAGACTTCGTTTCTCTTCCTTGCGTAGAAAGACACTAGTAAAGTTGTTGGTCACCCCGCAGATTGGCTATGGACATATGAATGGGGTATCCGCCCTCTTTTTAGCCAAATAGTCCACCATTTCATTGCCCACATGCCCTTCATGACGCGGCACCCACAATCCATATAACAAATGTTTTTTTATTAAACAAAACGAAACATATATCAAATTATATACTTAAATTATTAAGACAAATACGTGGCAATGTTTATTCTTAGAGCCTGTCGTTCTTTTATGTACGACACTGAGTACAATTTGTTGTGATTTTTAAATAAAGAATCCTTACTCAATATTTTTGCATAATCATTCATGAGTCTAGAATGTTTCTTTGAGATTTTATAAAGTGAAAAATGTTTCTCTTACAATAAAGGTTTTCATCAAAACCGCTTGGCACTCAATGTGTTAATTCATTAATGTAATTTTTATTAATTTTCTTCGTCATCGCTATCCAATACAATTAAGAGAGAACGTTTGTTTAGTTGAATTATACTATCGTCACATTCTGTATTATTTGTTTACTTAAATTTCTAAGGTCTTTGATAATTTAGTATATGGTGATACACAATTTTGCAATTCCCTAGTGAATTTTCGCCTTATTTTAGAGGAAGGATATATATTTAAGACTAATGATTCCAGGTTTTCTTCTAAGCTTAAAATTTAATGCACTTTTTTATTTGTAAAATTACTCACTTCACTATCATCATCACCATTGAAACTAGAATAAATTTTATTTACTTGGGTAGGCGATACCATTTCTACAAAATCTGCTTCTCCAATGTATTCTACTACTAACAAAAATTGGATGTCATGTCATTACCAGTCATTTCCATGAAACTTTCTCCTCCGATCGTCCTAGCAAGTTTTAATATGACGCTTCTGGCAATATCTTCAATATACTCCTTCAATATACTCCTTACTTGAAAAGTTTTCCAAGCTTCTTTTACATTAATAGATTGTGAATTCGTTGTGACTAAAATCCATTGCAATGATCTTCTGATGTAATATATCTTAAGTGTATAAATAATGCCTTCGTTCAATGGCGGAATCAACGAAGTAATCTTAGGAGGGAAAGAGCCTGTTTGAATATTAGGAATACTTAAAAGTTTTCGGTGATTTGGCGCATTATCTAACAGCAGTAGTACACACAAATATGTTTATTTTATTGTAAAACCGTGTTGTAAAATACCGTGGAGTATGAAATTTTCCGCAATTTTTAATTCGTTTTAGAATGAAACCATGTTGTAAAATACCGTGTTATAGGTACTCAGCTTTGAATCGAATTTTTCTTCGCTATTTTTGATTTTTCTTTAGATATTTTGTAACAAAACCGTGTGAGTTATGATAAGATATTTAAAGCAGCCTCTAGACAAATCTTACATTTTCCTAAAATAAAAATTTAAGAAAAAACTTATATCTAGGATATAAAATATTGATAATTTTTACAGTAAGACGACGATAACTCATCAGAAAAAATCTCTACTAAATAACACTTTAAACGCATAATAAATAATTAAACAATATAAATTTATTAATTTAATTTTAAACACGTGTTAATATTTAACACTTTTTGGTTTCAATTACAGCTGCTCTTCAAGTACTTCGTACAACTTTAAATGAGATCACATCTCATCTTAAAGATGAGCAGCCAACATTCGTTCATAATAATAAATAAATAGTGCAACAGACATGTGTATTAAGTGGAAAAGAAGTACAAATTATAAATGTATAGAAAACATTCAAATAATTTTTTTTCCAAAATGTTTTTATTTCCTGTGCAATTATCATAGAGAAGAATTAGATGATGGCTTTTGTGTTCTCCTGCTTCTAGTTCTCAGCCAATTTCAATTTCAGACTTTTTGTTGGTTGCTATACTAAATAGTTTGAGTTTAATAATATTTTTTAAGGGGTTGTTCGTTTATTTAATTTTTTATTTATTATTTTTTTTTTATTCATTTTATGCATTTTTGTTGTTGTTGTTTTTTTTTATTCATATAAAATTTTTACGCGTTTTCTGTATTTTTGAATGGTTGCTTTGCACCCTTAACAACCAACTGAAAATGTGCATAGGACAGGGTGTTGTGTGCTATAAAACGTAGAAAGAATGTAGCATGACAACCGTATTAGGAGGCGGTTGACGCCTTCTTTTTTTAATTTTTTTTTTCATTCATATTTTTTTATAATTCATAATTTTTTGCCTTCTTTTATTTCATGGCTGCAATGGCGTTTGCATTTTTGTAACGTTTCTGTGCTATTTTACACGCACCTTTTTGATTTAATTGTTTTTTGTTTTTTAAACTTGAACACCTTTGAAGTTCATTATTTTTGGCAAAGTAAAGGTTACGCTAATTTTATTAAATGTATTTATTTGTATTACTTTTAAATAATTCTTACCAATAAATGAAATATAAAAATAAAAATAAATTTAAAATTGTTGGGTTTGACCGTAATAAATTAATGAGAATTTATTAGATGAATGTAAGGACAAGGTCGAATTGATGCATTTGTGTATGAAAAATCAACTCCCACATTGATCAAATTTTAGGTTAATGATTTATTATGAAATGAATGGCTATTAGAATTCTGTAACGATTGCCTGTCTTTTTTTACATTTTAGCTACCAAGTATTTGAATAAATTTTCATTGTACACTGAGAAAAGAGATTCGGTTGTTGTTAGTTAAAACTTTTGTTGTGACAACTGAGTTTTTTAATTGTGACAGTAGAAAATTGGTGTTATAGCGCAAAATATTTTAAAAATTATCAAAAATGGTGTTAAAAAACACCCCATATTTTACATTAAAAAAAAGCCAAGTAATAATAAAGAGAAATCAACTGAAATACGTTTGTTTGAGATGCTGGCAAAATTAACTTCTCCTTTATGCAATTAATTTATTTTTAGTCATGAAAATTAAAGTCGTTACAAGGGAGACTTGAACTCTGCCATTTTCAATATGGAAAATAGCTTATGTCGTTTTATGCTATTTTAGAAAATTACAACTATAAAATCTCTAAAAAAAATTTGTGCTATAAATTTCATCTCATTACTTGCGGAATTATATCGCCCCATCTTTTTTGAACTAAAATAATAAAGTCAATTTTTACTTAAGTCGTTTTAAGCACATGTTATGTGTGTACTGCACTGACTGTGTTTTTAACTATTTGCTTATATATTAGCGTCAGTCATAAATAACAATTCCGAAATAAATTACAATTAAAATTAACCCCAAACAGTGGTACAATAACACTAGATATAGCGACCCCGAGGATCTGTTGCACAGTAGTAAACACTGACTTAATAAAAATTTTTTAAAAATCTTTAAATTTATTATTATTATTATTATTATTACTATTAAATATTATAAATTAATTATAAGATTAAATTTTTTAATAAGCACTGGTAGCTGATTCCAGACTCTGGGCAGGAATTGAACCTGCGACCCCCAGATTAATAGTTTACCGCGCTATCCATCAATCTACAGAGCATCCTTAAAAATCTTTCATACTTCTTAGTTTTGCTAATTTTATTGTCGTTGTAGCTCATTGTCGCCTGCAGGCTACAATCCTTTTTTTGAAAATTGTTCTTTAAAAAATTTAAAAAAAATTACCTTTTTTTTTTAATTTGTGCATCCATACAAATTCATTGAAATTGTATGATTTTAATGCTGAGTTATAGAGCGTTAATAGAAAAATCAATTTGTTTCCAATTTTTTTTTACATTTCTGAAGTTGCTTGGTTTACGTGGCGGCGGAATGGCCTGCAATTAGAATCGTAAGATGCAGTTTTGAACCACCTACTCGCTAAGACTATGTAGTCATATAGTGACCTAGATTCTATCATAATTCAGTTACGAAATCTTTTATTTTTTTTATGAGAAAAACATTGCAAATTAAAATAAGTTTCATATTCAATTGCAAAATACCCACAAAATTAATTTAAATCAATTTTTTAAAAATCAAGAACAAAAGTTAAAACTTTAAAAAACTTAAATTTTAATTGAATAACTAAAAATATTATTTCTAAAACAAAACAACTAGAAAAATATTTAATGGAACTGCATTTATTAAATCCATTTATTGCAACTGCAAATTATTAAATTAAAATAAAAAAAAAACAACTACCACAACAACACACATAATTATAGGTATAAATTACAAACAAAGAAACAGCAACAGCAACTTCTGCAAAGTAGCAGCAACAGCACTAGAAACTAACAATTGCAGTGTTGGCTAAAAACTCAAATGGATGCAGAACGGATGCTAAAAGTAGCCACCATTAAATAAAAACTACAACAACAACAAATGTTAGGCTGAAAATATAATGTGAAAAAAAATTTTACAAGTTGGCTGTGTGGTTCAGCAAGAAAATGGTCAAAACCCATACTAAAATGAGACAAAAAAAAAACACAAGTTAATGTGCAGTGCAATGTGGTACGGTAGCTAAGGAGAATGTTACAAGTTGTTTTTATTTATTATTATTTGTTCGTTTTTGTATCGCTACACAGTGGCTCATTTTTTTAAGCTTTAGCTCGAAAATATTTTAGTCTTTTCTCCAGGAGATAGAGAGAAGAAGGCATATAGTCTTTAGCAAACTAATATAAAAAATATATTTAAATTTATATATGGTTGACTTACCTTACATATTCATATCTTGAAATTTTTACCTGCTTCTAAGGCTGACAATTCAATTAAATAACTTTGTAAATTCAATAAACAAATCTCGTAAACTACATATTATATTTTATTAAATCGTGTGCCACTGTAAACCGGCAGGTTTTATGCACAACATTTTTTCTTCTTCCACTTGACTTTCTTGGTTGTGTTTCAGAAAATGTTTTTGCTGTTAATTAACTTTATTATCATTATCGTTTTTTCGTTGGCTGCATAAATTATTAAAAAGAAACAATTTTAGCTTAAAAGACGCCATTTTGTTTTGCACATAAAAGAAACATTCATTAGAAGTGAAAATAGTTACTGCTGCTTCTTTTGTTTTTTCTTATGTTTTGCAAAGAATTGCTAAAGCCTTCTCTTTCTCAGAAGTTAGTTTTATAGCTTTTCTTTTACTTTATTTTTTTAGTTTATTTATTTGCTTCCTCAAATTATTTTTAATTCAATTTTTTTTTTTGCCAATTTAAAGTTCTTTTCATTTTAATTTTTTTATTGCATGATTTCTGCCAGTACTTGCATTTTAATTTATAAATTTCTTTCGTTTTGCTGTGTGCATTTACTCGTGTTTATTTAT
The DNA here is from genome assembly GCA_947397855.1 of Thelaira solivaga. Lineage (NCBI taxonomy): Eukaryota > Metazoa > Arthropoda > Insecta > Diptera > Tachinidae > Thelaira > Thelaira solivaga. The sequence continues at coordinate 21,304,891 of OX377612.1, read as the reverse complement.
TCATTCATTCTCATTATTATTATCGAAATGTTCCAATTATGGCGTTGAAAGAAATTAAAGAAATTATTTATTACAAAAACGGAAATGATATTTCATTTTTACTGTGTTCGATTCTTTTATTACTTTTTTAGTTAAATTACATACAATTTAAAATATTTGTGCATGTTTTGTTACATTTTCTATCTGAATTAGTTGGCATTTGCTTGATTGGAATTTGTGCAAAATATCTAAAGACAGTATTTGTGTGTAGTAAGCCAGCTGCAATTTAGTAATTTCTAGTAATTGCACCAGAATGATACTAAAACTGAGCTTTAGTTATTCCCAATATTGACCATTAACGAAATTCCAAAACTTTTAGGCCTGCTATTTAATTTGGTATTGAATTCTGTGGTGCAAAAACTCGGTAATCGTCTAATTTGACTAGCACTCCACAAGTCTTGCTGAAGCTGATTTCCATAATTTACTGTTTTCCTTTCCTTGTCATCTCTCTTGTAAAAAAATCAACCTACACATTAAAGCAAACTAAAAATAGTTATTTTAAGATACCATCTACCAATTTAACTGATTTTATTTTGTTTACATTAAATAAATTTAAATATATTTTTATACGCATTGAGTTTAACTTATCCTTAATTATTTCATAAAATAGATTTTTATCTGGAAAACAAATCGCGGCCAATCAACGATATCGCAAGAATAGTATGTGTGATGATTACCTTTTTCAGATAAAGAAGTTCCATAAATTATAATGTACTAGTAGTTGATTTTAGTAGACTAAGATGTAAGATATCGATTGCAAGTAGCAAGCGCTGAAGGCAGACCCAAGTTTTATGTTCACAATTATCAAGTTTAAATTTCGCTGACCGGTAGGAAATATTGCACTCTTTGCGTTAGTCTTTTACTCAATTTTGTAACAATATTTATTAGGGAAAAAAAGCAAATAACGCAATTTAAATAGTTTAATAAACTGAAACTCTATATACTTTCTAATATTGAGCTTAACTGGAATGTGGAATTGATCTATAAACATAAAATTTATTTGTTTTTAATTTATAAAAATTTATGTTCTAGAACAGATTTTTCTGAAATTTGGTACATATAATATCTATACTCTGTGGAAGATTGCCATATATTTTTGAGTCAGCCACGCCCACTTTTCAGTGTAATAAGTTCGATGGGTCTTTTAATGATTAAAATTTTATTTTTCAACAGATTTCTCCGAAATTAATACAAAGACTTTCTTAACTTCCAGCTCATAGAGTAAAGGACGACACTGGTTAAAATAAATAAATTGTATATTAAGTAGAAGATACTTGCGATCTCTCAATAGTAGATAAACATTTTATAAAATTTAATAGTTATAAAATTCAGTCAAATAAATAAAAGCAAAATAAGCAAAAGATATTTTTAATACATAAAATTTATTAGACACTGTTCGAATTAACAAACACGAAAGTGATAGACAGATTGGTTGTTCACTTATTATTGAATTTCTTTTATTCACTTATTTTGATGCTTCTTTCTTATTATACCTTTCACTGTAAGTGAGAAGGGTATATAAAAGGTGATTTTATAAGAACTATCGGAAATTAAAAAAAAACACATAAAATTCAGAAAAATGTATGAAATATTTATTTGGATCGATAGTTGGGTCGATATAATTTAATGTTTGAAGATTATTTCATGCAAATGTTGGCCGCGGCTGCGCCTCAAATGGTCCATCCGCTTAGTCCAATTTTGGCATACTCTTTCCAACATTTCGGCCGGTATCTCACGAATAATGTTGGCAATATTGGCTTCCAGTACGTCAATCGAAGCGGGCTTGTCCCTATAGACATTAGCCTTAACATAGCCCCACAAAAAATAGTCTAGAGGCGTTAAATCGCACGATCTGGGCGGCCAATTGACTGGTCCCAAGCGTGAAATAAACTGTTCACCGAACTCGCCTCTCAATTGGTCCATTGTTTCGCGTGCTGTGTGGCATGTGGCACCGTCTTACTGAAACCACATGTCATGCAAGTCAAGCTCTTCCATTTTGGGCAAAAAAAAGTTTGTTATCATCGCACGGTAGCGCTCACCATTCACAGTAACGTTGTGATTCGCATCATCTTTGAAGAAATACGGCCCAATGATGCCGCCAGCCCATAATCCGCACCAAACGGTTGTTTTTTGTGGATGCATTGGTAGCTCTTGCAATGCTTCTGGCTGCTCTTCACTCCAAATACGGCAGTTTTGCTTGTTCACGTATCCATTCAACCAGAAATGAGCCTCGTCGCTGAACACAATTCTTCGATAAAAAAGTGGATCTTCATCTAACTTTTCAAGAGCCCATTCACCAAAAATTTGGCGTTGTGGTAGGTCGTTTGGCTTCAATTCTTGCACCAGTTGTATCTTATAAGGCTTCACACCCAAATCCTTCCGCAAAATTTTCCACGTAGTGGAGTAATAGAGGCCCAATTGCTGCGAACGGCGCCGAATCGATAATTCACGGTCATCACCAACACTGGCCGATACGGCTGCGATATTTTCTTCAGTTCGCACTCTACGTAAGCGTGTTGGTGGTTTAATGTCCAACAATGTAAATTTGGTGCGAAATTTTGTTACAATAGCCCGAATAGAAGCCTCAGTAGGTCGATTAAACTGACCATAAAATGGAAGAAGCGCGCGATGAACTTTCTTAACAGAGCACGCATTTTGGTAATAAAATTCAATAATTTGCAAGCGTTGTTCGTTTGTAAGACGATTCATGATTAAATTATAGACCAAACTGAAGATGTTTGACAGTGACACAAGATACAAAACGTGCGTGAGCTGTCAAAACTAGTGTTGCCAAAAAGATAATAGCAAAAAAATCACTCTTTATAAGTTTGTAATTTCGTTTGTAATTTCTACATCACACGTGTGCCTCCCTATAAAGTATATATATTTATATTCCGAATCCTGTCCATCTGTCTGTCTGTGTAGTCGTTGAAATCAACTTTCTGAAGTCCCTAGAAGAGTTTATGATAAAAATCGTTATGATTATTTATGTGCTGTTAACTTCGTTGCAAACTTCGAATATTGTTGTCAGAAGGTTAATGAATACCGAATTCGATAAAGTTTCGTTATAGTTATTTATTTTTTTTTTTTCATACGAATGTCAATAATAAAAGTTACTGAATGGCATTACAGATCTTCATTTTTTATTCTCTCTAATTTCTGAGATATATAGTTATTTCCTAAGTTCATGGCATATACGAGATTTACTTGAAAATGGTTTATTATAAATATAGAAAGAAAATCCAAAACTCCGCTTTCAGATTTACTTCAATTCTAAATACATCTACATCGCTTTTAAATTGACTTACTAATTACAAAGTTATTGTAAAAATAGTGACGATAAAAATATAAAATTTAGAATTTTAAATTATCAAAAATTATTTTAAATAAACGAAGCCAATAATGGGCAGTTGGTTTATTCGACCATATGTCCTAATAAATTTTGAAAAACACGAATTATATTTTATTGAACTCCATGCACAACTAATTGATTTTATTTCCAATTATTTAAGTGGTACTACATCATTGCAATCGAACACCCTAAAAAATCAAAGTCAACATTTGTTGCTAATAAAATAGTGCCTTTTGCTGGGTGACAGATTGACTTTATTTGAACTTTAGTTGTGCAAAGATGGCTTATTTTGTGTAAAACTCATGAAGTTATATGTTTACTGAAACAAATGGCCGATGTAATCTTTCTTTATTTTTTAAATATTTTTTTGAAAATTAAAAACTTCGTAATTTTGTAAAAAAAAAAAAAAACATTTATTTTGTAATAACTTTTAAAATTTTTCTGAAATTACCAAGCACATTTGTAGGTGTGACGTAAGGAGAATTTTGTTGCAAAATTTTGGATTTTCTTTTTCAAATAATTTTATACCTTCAATGCCTACTTATTAGTTCAAAAATTTTACTACACAAAATGTTCTTACTACATATGTCAATTTGCAGTTATTTAGAACCATATATTTTTACTTCAAGTAATTCTAATTTAACTAAAATTTTTACTTCAAGAACACATTTATAAAAATTGTTCCAGAACATGAAAGACTTAAAAACCAAATTAAAATCCCATATTGATTGTCATTCAAAGAACCTTTTTTTGTTTTTCGTTAGCGGAGCCTGGACTGTTATGAGATAAAACAGGTTTTATAGGTTCTATACAGTTTTGGGCCAACTAAATATTTTAGTTCAGATACTGTTTTAAACGATTAATTTGATATTCCTTAATTAAGGTAAAAAAATGTCATACTTCTGTGGGAATATGGAAAAATTAATTAAGTTGACTTAAGTAAAAAACTAGTTGTCGCAAGTAACTCAATAACTTTATTGTATTTTACAATTAATGACATCTCAATGAAAGAAAAACTGCTTGGTAGAATTGAAATAATATTGTAAGAACAAATTTTAAGGGTTTTAAAATTGCAGTCCATTGGATGGTTGGCTTACGTGGCGCCCGGACTTTCATCAAGTAAAATCTTGTGATTGACTTTTGAAGTACCTACATGTCAACAGAGCGAATCAATGAAGTGAGAAGATTTCTTAAAAAACTAATATCAGGTAGGTCATCCATAAAATGTGTAATGGGAAATGTTTGTCTCGAGGGCAGAAGAGCCGGCACTCGCAGATAATGTGAAGAACCCTCTCTTTGTAGTCCATATTTTCACAGATTTATTTCATTCAACTAAACTTTTAATCAATATAGAAAAAAAAAATTTTTATTAAAATATTTTACTTGATAAGTAATAATTACAGCAAGGATTTTCATGCAAATGCATGTTTTTACTCAGTAACTTGAAATTATTCTGATCAAGTACTTTTCCGAATTGAAGTATTTATTGAAAAATAACATTAATTTGTTATTGCATATTTCTGCATATCTTAATATATAAAATTCGACTGTACGTGTTTGAAACTGTACTCCTCCTAAACGTCTGGAGCGATTTAATTGAATTTTAGCTAATTTATCTACTACCTGTTTTTACCCAGTCTTGAACGATCCTTTACTATATGAGTAAATACACGGAATATACAAAAATTTTATATTTTCATCAAAACCAACTTAAATTTTTAGGAAAATAAAAATATACCACGCCCATATTAAAATTTTTTCTCAAATCGGAGAGCTTCTAGACCGATTTAGCTAATTTTGTTTTATTACATGTTAGTCAATTTATATTTTAATGACGCCCATTACTACTCCTACTTTTTACATTATTCTCAAATTCGAGAACGGCTGGACTGATTTGGATACTTTTCCGTATAACCCAATTTATTTTTTTATGAAAATAAAAATTTACCACGTGCATTACTACGCCTACTTTTTAAATTTATTTAAAAACGAAGAAAGCCTAAACCAATTTCACTAATTTTTTCCTTATATGTTCAGAACAACCCAACATAGATTTATATGAAAATAAAAATAGATTACGCCGCCTTTTAAACTTTTTCTCCAACTTATATATTTGTCTTCTCTTTTTATTTATTTTTCTATATAAATAAAATCTGAAGGCAAAACAAAGTTTGCCGGGTCAGATAATTTTGTTATAAAATCATATTTTTGGTGCATAATTTGTATTAATTTTTATATTTTTAATATTCAAAAGTATTCTCCTACTGAGAACCAGTAAAATATTTCGGAAATTATAAAATCACTCATTTGACAGCATTTTAGTGTTACATATACATTCTTCTTGAATGTATTTTGCGATTTCAGTTAACTACTTCATAATATTTGGTGTCAGATGAATACTATTGAACAATTTTCGATTCTTATATTTATTTTGACTATTTTATTAATTTTGTGCTTGTTTTGATGTTGAAAAGTATCAAACTGCTTAGAAAGTTTGCATGAAAAGCACTGGTTTTCTTGCTTTTTCTAAACGATTTCATTGCTTGTAAAATGAAAAAAAAAAAACAATCTGTTAATTTTACGGAATAATTAATTGATGATGTTGTAAACGTAAGCAACATAGTCTTGACATTTCACTTTCAAAGTGAAGCTTAAATCGTTTACTCGATCTAAAAGATATTGAAAGAAGTATAATTGAAAAAGGAATTTATTGCATATAGTAAATGTTTTAAGAATACAGCTAAGAAAAATAATAATTTTTTTATTTGCCATAAGGGTATTAGGGAATATTTTAGTACATATTTTGTATTCTTAAGCACATGTTTTGTGCGTATTTTTTCATTTTTATGTGAATGAAATTCCTAGCCCTAAATATAATTCTTTTTGTTGTCAATTTTTTCTAGAAGTGATATGGCCCGCTATTCTAGTTTTTTAGTGGTATTTTGATTTCAAGAAACTAAACAAATTTTTTTTAGTAATTTCACGAAGTTGCATTTTTTTAAAACCCAAAAAAATTTCCTAGTGGGCTTTCTTGATATTTAAAATAATCTTGTCAGTTAAATTAAATGAAGATGAGGTAAAAATTAATACATGCCAGGCAATAACTTAAAGAGTAACAACAGAAGTCGTTGAAAAACATCACTTCATATAAATAATTTATTTAATACTCGTACGAGTATTCGTTTTCGTACACAATTGTAGTTTTTTTTACTCTTTTGCATTTACAAGCGAATGGACGTTCCAACCAGTTTTATTTCTTCTTAATTTATGATGGTTGCAATAATAGTGGCATTGCATGATTGTAAAGATAAAACTAAAATTAAAAAGAAAAAAAAAACAGCAACAGCAGCTAAAAAATGCACCATTATTTGGAGAGTGCAAAATTAGAGAAAATTAAATTGTTTTTTTAGCACAAATAAAAAATATGAAAATGTTGAATAAAAAAAAAAAAAAAAATAAATAAGAAAACAAAACTAACAATCTTAAAAAACTGACTCATATTGGCGTGTTCCTGGTAGCACAAATAACAAACCAACCCATGAATGAAGCAACGTTTTTGTTGTACCAGTATTTGCCAAGAAAACCATTTATTCTAAAAGTAACACAGTCACAGTGAAACGCATTAGTCGCAACAACTCAGTGTTGGCGGCGGCCATTGTGGTGCATTTTGCATTCATTTTTTTTTAATTTGTTGTACTCTTTTTTTGGAGTTTATTGTGTTTTTTTACTTTGCTGGTATTGGGTGATGTTGGCGATGATGACTGATTCTGTTGTTTTAGTTTTATTTTAAGTGATGGCGTGCTAGAAGGTAATCAAGCTTTATTTAAGGCGTTTTTGCAGACTGTTGCCAGTTTTGACTTCACTGTGGCTCATTCTTAACGTGTGATTCGTTGTTGTTTTGCTGTTCTCTGCACGTTCATACACATACTAATGGGGGATTTGGTTGTTTTATTCTTTTTTTTTTTTTTTTTGTTTTCTTAGTGAGATGATGGTCGTTTACATAATTTGCCTTAAAACATTTTCATTTTATATTTTTATTCTTACTTTGTAGTTTTGATTTTCTTTATCATATTGTGTTAAATATGCTGGAGGTATGGGAAACAGCCAGCCGACCAAAATTCTGCATGATTGTTGCCATTTTATAAATTCAACAATTTGCATTATTTAACTTTTTCTGTTTAGTTGCTTTTTCTTTTCTCTTTTTTGTGTGTGTGTGTATTTCTGTATTTTTAATGGTCGAATAGATAGAGAGAGGGATGGTTAAAAAGTAATTTAGTAATAGTTTGATTTAGTTTTTTTTTTTTTTGTTTTTGTAGCCGTAATTGAGGTTAGTTAAATGAGCATGCATTTGTATACACGAGAATTTTAAAATCATGTTAGTATTCTTTTCTTCATCAGTTGGAGAAGCAAAATCTATAACTTCCTTATTTGAAAAAACATAGATTGTATTGACTTTAGTTTTTTTTAATTCGTAAAAGCGTTAAATACTTTTCTTATTTCTAACTCTTACACCGAAAGAAAAATGGGTCATAAGTCTAAAGAAATAATTTCACTGAGTACAGTGTTCAACAAAATAGTGTTTTGTTTCAAAACTACAAGGCTTTATAGACTAAATATGCTAGAAAATTAAAAAAAAGAACTTATAGGTGAAAGTCTACGTTTCCCTTTTTCCAAATTTTAATTGTAACCATTCAACTCCTTCACTTTATATTCAGCAAATTAATGTAAAACACTACGAGAACCTTTTAACAGTCTAACTCTTCAGTTAATAGAATTTTTTTTTAACTTCTTATTAAAAAAACGATGAAAAAGAGACATAAATTCAAAAGTAAGAGGCTTAAAATATTCTCCAAAAATATTCTTCATGAAATTCTACAATAAGATTCTGAACACACCCTAATGATGAAAATTTAACTTAAACGTCAGAAATAAATCACAACTTAAAGTATGTTTAAAGGATAATTCGCTTTTATTTTGCGATGGCTCAAAACTATTCCAAAAAACTGGATTTCAAGTGGTTGTTTGTAAGAGAGAAATGAGTTGCATAACATTTTATTATAAATAAAATAAAATATATATTAATAAAAAAAATGCTAAATTCTTTGGGTAGTCTAAAATGAATTTATTTATAAAATTTTTTTGTTTACCTAAGTTCGACCTTTGCCCGACCTGTTTTAGATAAGTTACGTGGCTAACTTCATCCGAAACCTAGACTAGATTTTCAGTGAATTTACTAAACTTCCTGACTTGCAATACATAGAACCCAGCACTAGTACACACAAAGCACAATATCGGTTGTGACAACTGAATTTGTTGCCAGTAAAAAGTTTAGTCATGATGAATAATTTGTTTAGTTGAATTGACTAACATTTAGTTATACAGTCCAAAATATATGGTTTTGGTTAATAATTTATTTGGCTTTATTTTAACTAAAAAAATTAATTATCACAACTGAGTTATTGACTGATAACAAAAAATAATTTTAAGCTCTACAATTTCCAATAGATCTTACTTCAAAGAATGGCAACGATTACTATTTTACTTCAATTTAATTACCCACCTCTTAGCACATTTTTTAAGCTCCCAAATACAATTAAAATTTCCTTTTAATTTATTTTAAATTTGCTCTTAAAAACCTAAATATTTATTGTTTTCTTTAGTCAAAAGAAGAATTTAAAATATTGAAGGAAAAAAATTAATTCTAAATCCATTTCTCTTCAATTTAAAAACAATTGTTTTTTAATAAGCTCTTCAATATAAAATCAATTGTTTCTTTAAAATTCTTAACTCCCACACATTTTTCAAAATAATTCAGCAAAATTTTGTTTAAAAATGCTTGGCAAAGAAAAATCATCAAGTGAAAACAATAAATTTTTCACACTTTAAAACAAACTGCCCACACAATATTTAACAATAATGAATGAAGTAAAAGGAATGATCTTATAATTCAAAAAAAAAGTATTGGAAAGGCGTAACTCATAAAGTGTGAAGTAAAACAAGAGAAAGAAAAAAAATGTATTAAATTTTTTTTATTTGACATTGTTAAAACAAGAGGAGTATAATGAGGCATTTCATTTTTTTCTTGTTAAGCATTAAGCACGTTCCAAATAATAAATACGGCAACAACATGTGCTAAAACTGGGAAAATTATTTTGCATTTTTACTAATGCGAGTATTCATTCTAGTGACATTTGTGCCTTCTATACAAATACAATATTTATGAATTCTTTAAATTCCTATTTGGTTTCATGCGCCATCGTCAGTGTGTAATCGTCATCATGTATGGATTTATTTGTACAACACTTTTGCTAATATTGTTGTACGAATATTTATTGTTAAACTTGTGTTATTGTTTAGTTTGATATTTCGATGGGCTGGACTAAGAGGCTGGTTAGTAGGAAGCAGAAGGTATGCTCGAGCTAACAGTATACGCCCAGTAGCATGACAAAAAAAAAACACACACACACACACACCGAGAATTGCAGAGAAATAAAGGCTGCTTCTGTTTTACCACGATGTGTGCAGTACGAGTAGCAGTACAATTTTACTTATGCTGATGATGGGTAAAAGTGTGACGATTGTAAACAAATATAGGAATTTTAGTAGACATTGAGTGATCAAAATTTTTAAGACTTTTTGCCTACATTTGTTTATCAAATAAAGTGTAACAGAGAATAGTTGCTACAAAAAGTTTCTGTCATATGTTAAAAAGAAAAATTAATACTAACCGCTTTTGCAGTCCTAAAAAATTTCATTAGTTTTAACTAACTGATAGTTTATGGACGTGTTGAATAAACATGTGGCACACAATGAATCACGACACACTCTTTTGAGTCTCCATTACAGAATTTAGTGATAAAGATAACGGCACAATATAAATTTGACAACCATTCTGGGATAAGTGGTTTGCTGCCATATGATTATTGAAGAACGATGTACAGTAGCAACGTTAGACTTGTGCTCCGTAGTTAATTTTAGTGAGGGCTCTTCTTAGTTCAAAAATGAAAAAGGAATAGTTCGTTCATTTGATCTTTTGTATCTTTATCACTTAATACTTTTGATTGTAATTGAACGTTCTTTTTATGATATGATGATATCGAATAGGGGTTGAAAGGAAATTTTTACGTAAATAGAAAGCAAAACAACAAAACAAAATTCGAAAAATTTTTAAATTTAGTTTTCAATTTCTTTTTTATAATGTAATTCAAAAAGTACTTTAGTTACTATGGCTAAAAAAAGTTATATGAAATGGTCCATATAGGTATGCTATCCCCTTCAGTACTTATTGTACTGAATAAATAACTCATGAGAATATCATGAGTAAAAGAATAAATTTTAAAACCAACATAATTTCTGGAATTAAGCATAAATAAAGATTAATATTTTGTTAAACTTTTAAATTTCAAATAGAAATTATTACATATTAAGGTTTCCCTATTTCGATGCTAAGCGAATGCAAAAGAAAACCAGTCACTCATTTTCAACTAAACACGGGGTTCACTAACTTTTAACTTATCATTCGCTTGGCTTTACGTTGCTTAACGCAAGACTTCTTAATCTATTAACCGCTAGTTTCAAGGCAAACCCCTAGTTCAGAAAAAACAACATGATACACTACTTAACTCTTAATAAAAGAGAGCAAAAAGAAATATATAAAACACACACACGTTCACAAAAATCTAATTGTAAGCAAAAAAGCTTAAATTTTATTTTTTAATTAAAACGAAAACATTTGATTGTTATAAAATCAACTATGAAAGATAGAAAAAATTTTTTTTCTTGATAACTCAAGTATATTCTGTGCGTTTTCTGTTGGTTTTGTAAGAACAAATATCCTAACGAGAGATTTTTTGCATTTTTATTCGTACAAAGAGAAAAAATATTTTTAGTGAGACGCAATTTCATATAGAAATGCTTAACTTATTCAACCTTATTACGAGTGTCGTTGTCGTAGTCGAATTCAAGACAAGCTCATATAAAATATATGGCCAGCTTTGCCACATATTACTGTTTTCGCAACGACAGCGACACTCATAATCAAGCCTAATGTTCGATTTTATTTTCATAAGAATTGTAGTTTAAAATTTTTTTAGAGAGCTGGTAATCAGCTATTTGCCTTTTGAAGTAGAAGCGAACGATGGTTTTTTTCATAATGGGTCTGGTTTAATTTTTTTTTTTCATATTAGCAATTGTGAAAAACTGGATGCAGTTTTTTTATTCAGTTTATTCTTCTAGTCTTTAACTGTAGTTGTGCCGAAGATAGCAAAACAAAATTCCAATCGGTTGCTGTATCAGTGCTGTTCTGTATTCCGAATTCGAATATTTTATTTAGAATGGAAAAATTCAACACTTCATAACTACTCTTTGGTCAGTTTTAAGATTTTTTAAAATTTAATTTTTGCTTTATTTTGGGTGCGAAATTATGTGTAGAATTAAAAAAACATAAAAGTTTTCATTTAGTAAGAAGAAAAAAATTTTAATTCCACATTTTTTCAAATCCGTGTGGAATACAGGACATGCACGATTGTAGTATGTTCCCAAAACTTTGATGTTGATACTTTCGATAATTATGCCGAGAAAATCCACAGTAGCAGAAATTTGTATTTTACGTGTTACATTGTTAAAGTGTTCGTCTTAAAAATTGTATCTTAATTAAACTTTTAACCTTCATGAACTTTTCATCTCAAAGTAGGCAAAATTACTATTTTTATTTGCCAAGTCATTTCTTGTAGCTAATATAACTATTTCTCTCTGTAAGTGATAAATTCCTAAAATTACATACAGCGTTTCAGTTTAAGACAGAAACAACTAATTTTATTTTATAATAATTGTTTTTGTTTAATTTTTTTTGCCAAAAAATTTTGTTTTTCATTTTTATTTTAAACACCATTTATAAGCGCATAAAAATCTATTAAAACTCATTAAAAGGTAAAACCAAGTCATTTATTGGGCGTATGTAGAGCAACGCCCAATCATAGTAGGGCAATTGTAAAGAATTTATAAAACATTTGCGATACAATACAAATCATACAGCATGCAGTAATGCAGCATATCTACAATCGTGCCACAAATTCAATAACAACCGTTAGTTAATAATATAAAAGCTGTATGTAATGCACATGCCAAATGGTACAGAAAAACAACAATAAAAAGTAAAGTACAAAAAATGAAAAGGTTACCAATATTGTCACATGTCAAACCGGATGCTGAATGCTAAATTGTATGGGCACTCGCATAGCATCTTACATACACATGAAGGTTGTTTGTGGCTTCAAAAAATACAGACATGCATATGTAATCTTCATGAAGAGGGAGTTTAAGCTCTTGGTCATCATTCAGTAGCAATTATTGGAAATTGGATTTGTCTTGTCTGCTTTACATTTTCTATTTTTATTTGTAACCAGATTACACAGCTATAAATGTTTTACATGCATCTTAAATACAGTTCAAACAATAAAATACATGTTTCTTTTGCTAAAGTCCTTGACAAAATTATTTAATCTGGTTTTATTTTTTTTTATTAACAAATGCTAGCCAACTACCCTTTTCACTAATTTTATTATGAATTTAAACAAAACTTAATAAATTTTGTAAAAAGAGAAAAAAATTTTAATGAACAAAAAGAAAAAAAAAACGTCGCCATGATATAATTATAGTGTTCAACCGGAAGTTCTTTCATTTTATATTTGTGTACTCGTATGTGTTCTTTATTTTAAAATCTGGCACCCATTGCTGCTGCATATGTACTTATATTAGTTTGCATGTGTGTGTAATTTTTTCAACATCCAGTCTTTTTTATTTCAATCAATTTATAAAACTGCGTATTTAGGGTGCGTTTTTATTTCATTTGTACCTTTAATTCAGCCAAACATACTTTTTAACGTATTTGTCATCTTCTTTATGTATTAAAAACTATATACGCGTATTTGTTCTCATTTTTTTCTGTTGGTTGTAAAGATCGCCTGTTGTGATTTTGTTACTTGGGCTCTCAAATTAACGGAAATACTTTTTTTTTTTATTCCTTTTAAATCACATGTTTGACGGCATGTAAAGCTGATGATGGATGAGTTGTATAATTTTAGTTCTTTTAAAATTTTTGAAATTATTATTATTTAGTTATAAACTCCATCTATATAATTATCACTATGAATAGTATCGTTTTTCATTAAAGGATGCTTCAGGGTGCAGATGTTGTTTTCGTTAATGGAATTTAACTATAAAGTTTGGCTCGCGCCATTGATTACGTTTTGTGATTAAAAAAAAAAAAAATAACTTCAATATGAAATGAAAAAAATTAAAAAAAAAAAAACAAGTTTTCAACAGACCAAATTGAAAATGTCAACACATTAATGATGAATTATTTACTAAATACGAGTACATCTAATTTCCAATACAGCCAGCCACTTTTTGTTTATGTTTTAGAATTAAATCGTGAAGGTTAATTAAATAACACAGATCTACAAAGATTTTGGTGCCGTTAAAACTAAAAATAATTTCTAGTATATTTGATACTCTGATTCTTTTTTTAACCCAAGTTGTAGTTCTCGACCTAAAACTATAGCACATACAAAATTTTTGTATTTTTTGTATTTATTTGTCTTCAAGTCCTTTTTAATTTTTTTTAAATTTATATGCTCTTCATCCGTTTTTAATTAATTAAAAAAAAAAAAATTTAAAAAGAAATTAAAGAGGACTTGAATGCAAGAGCATTTTGGAAAATAAGGAAACAAGAAAAATATTCAATGGATTTTGGATTAACTAAAAAGGACATACATAATTATTGGATATGAATATCAAATATAATAATTTAATATTGTTCATTTGACAAAATGTGCAAACGTTGTCTTGCCTTAAAATTTTTATATATTCGATCTTCTTACAATGAGAAATCGTACTCATAGAGTAAAGAATCGTACGAGACCGGGTAAAAACATGTAGTAGGCAAATAAGCCAGATACCGACTATAGTGCTATCTGCCGGGCGGATTTGTGACGTTAAAATTTCCAAGATTATACACATAAACCTTCCTCTTGAATTACTCTATCTATTAAAAAAAACCGCATCAAAATCCGTTGCGTAGTTTTAAAAATTTAAGCATACATAGGGATATAGGGACAGAGAAAGCGACTTTGTTTTATACTATGTAGTGATGTACATATGTTTTTATACATATGTATGTGTATATATGTATATTCATCGTTTTAGTTTTTCTTTCAATTTAAAGAGAAAATTTATATTATTTTTTCAAAAACATATTTCTTGAAGATGCTACACAAAGATGTAGCCATAGTATAATTATACGAAGTAGACGCACCATATATTTTGTTAATGTAAAATTAGATTTCGAATGTCAAAATTAAGAAAGAGAACATAACACAATAATATTATTTCGTAAACAAACAAAACAAAATGAAAAATATTTTGATATTCAAGTCTAATAAAATACAAATGTAAACAAAAAACACATGTAGAGTTGCGTTCACTTTATATAATTACACTATGGATGTAGCGAAATATCGAAATAAAAATAATAAAATTATATTTTATAAAAATAAAAAAATAATTAATAAAAATTATCTTAAGCTCAAATAAATTTTACATAAAATGCAAATAAGAAGATCAAATATTTAAGATATTACAAAATATATATCTTTTTGCAACTGCGTAAACATAAAGTTAGCGAAGAATAGAAACAAAAATATCTCATAGTTTTAACCAAATAACAAAATATTGACTACAAAATACAACTCAGTAAAACTTTTGTTTCTTTTCCTCCTTGAAAATATCAAACGAAGCAAATTATATTATACTATTTTGACTGTTTGACAGCTTAAGGGCTCAAACAACTATAACCAGCTGATCCACTGACTACACCTTATGGTGAATTCGCTTTAAACAGAAAGATATTTCATAAAAAAAATTAAGGAAAAAGAAAATGTCTTCCCCAAAATTATGAAATATAATGAAAAATGTGCATTTGTAAAAAAATATGCAAAACATACATTTAAGCCTAAATATGCAAAAATATGCCCTAACAAATTCATACCATTTTACTGGAAATATTGTGATTGTGTGTGTTACACTACAAAATTTACATATTATGGGTCCTTATAAATAGCGATAGTCGCTTTAGCGATATCCGCTTGTCTGACCATCTGTTTGCTTATCTCTGTAGTCTGAAGTACCTAGACAACGTACCGAAAAGTTTAGCATAGCAATCTGTTTTCAGGTTGATATTGAAATTCAACCAAGAAATATTTAAAGAAAGTTCATATTTTTAATTAATATGTAGTATTTACAAGTGAGCCCAGCTCTTGTTTTATTTCTTTCGGGCGACCTGTTAACCTAACCCAACCTAACCATTTACAATTTAATTGACAATCTTTTTTTAAAATTTTCTGTTGTTGAATATTTAAGAAGAATATGCGACTTTAAACTTAAGAATATTTAGCTGCTACAGTAAAATGTATATGAGACTTGTTTGTGATTGTTTTTTACATTTTTTTTTCTCTATGAAACAATAATTTGCTGTAAGCATATGCAAAGGCTTTTTTTTAGCTCTAGAATCGTAAAATTTTCAATTTCACTAGTTAATATCACAACATATATTTTGTTTTAGATATTTTATTCTTCTATTTAATTATAGTTCATCTGTGCTTAGTTCTATTTAATAAACTGCGTGTATGTTTAGCTTGTTAGCAATTGATGACGTTAGTAAGTATAGGTTGGTTGCATTTAATAGTTGCCAGATAAATACATTGTATTTGCAACAGAATTGTGGAAAAAAATTGCAATTGTTATAGTCGTGTTGTCATTGTGAAGTTTACGCTGTTATTAACTTCTTTTTTATAATTATTTAAATAAAAAAAATAACATACATACACACGCATGTGATAATAACGCCCCCTTTAAAGGCAATTTATTTTACTATTTTTAAAGTTACAGCAAACAGTTGGCATTCATTTTATGGTTTGCTAGTGAGAAAATGCGTTCGTCTCTAATTCCATGCTTGATAGATTCAAATAATAACATTAAAACGGTTTTTATATTTCATTCAGTTAATATTTCTTTTACGTTTTCTTTAACATTAAAAAAAAGAAAGAATAATATTTGTCAC
The DNA here is from genome assembly GCA_947397855.1 of Thelaira solivaga. Taxonomy (NCBI): domain Eukaryota; kingdom Metazoa; phylum Arthropoda; class Insecta; order Diptera; family Tachinidae; genus Thelaira; species Thelaira solivaga. The sequence continues at coordinate 21,288,383 of OX377612.1, read as the reverse complement.
AGCAGTTAACAAGTTTTTTCTTTGCGGTGTAACGAAAATTTAACCAACCGTTCCAGTACTTTTTTTTTAATTTTGTTTTGCTCTATTCTGAATAACATGTTTTCATGTCTTCGTTTTCAAATCGAAAATGACACTCGAATTAAAAATAAAAGAAATCTACCTGTATTATGTACGTATGTGCGAGTATTTGTTAATATAAACGTTTTAAATGTTGTTATTGTGTTGTTGTTATTTTAAGCCTATAATTTTTTTTAAGATAATTTCATCTTTAGCCTCTTGCTACTGAATTATTCTTTGTTGTGCTTATCTTAATGGTTTGTGGCAGAGTCTACGTATGTATGCAACATTTTAATGTTTATGTTGTAATTAAAATGTAGTCTTTTTATTTTGTTTACAACAGATCGTTATAACATATTTCTTTGTCAAGTACCGCCATCTCATTTAATACAAAAACTGCAAGCACAACAGCCAACTGTTATTTGTTTATTTTTGCATTCTTTGTTCTTTTTTTTTTTTTTTTTTTTTTTTTTTTTTTTTTAAGAAAGCGACAATTGTTGAAAATTATCATTTAATTTTGTTAAAGAAAAGGCAAAAAAAAAAAAAAACTTGTGACAAAATATTTTGCTTTCCAGTGTTTAGATAAATGACATGCAATCATCGTAAGATATAAATCATTCTTAAAAGGGAAAATATAAGTTAGCATGTAATTGTTTAGCCTGTTTTGTTGGAAACAGTTTTAAAACTATTTTCAAAAATTTGAAAATTTTGATCATCAAGTTTTACTGATTCTGTTATTTGACGAAAAGATTCTATGTGTCTTGTCCTTTAATTTTAAACCTAATTATTTTATTTTAGTTCCGCTTTATTGTTCTTAATTTTATTTATATTTTTTAATTAATTTTCTTATTGTCAAAATTTATGTTGATTTACAAAATGCATTTATTTCATGATATTCTCATAGAAAAATTTAGAAAATTGTCTACTTGGTAAAATAAGTACTAAGAAGGAAAACATATCCATATAGCTATTTAATCAGACGCTGCTCTGAATCATCAGCAGATTATTAAATTCTTGGCCAAACATTTGAGTACTTATTTTGTTATTTCAATCTATCAACTAAAAATTTTAATTAATAGCAAACAAAAAGTTTCAAAAACAAACAAAGTAATCCTTAAACTCTCTAAAAAATATTTCCCAACAAACATATTACAAATGAAAGAAAATATTTTATTTTTATTTCTCTTTAATTTTTTATTGTCTAAAATGGCTATTTTGTTAAGCTTGAGGTCTTATTTTTCAAAAATTTATTTTTATATCGATATTTCGCTCCAATTTTTGTAGCTTCTTCAGGATCTAATTATAAATTAATCAAATTATTAAAAATACATATTTCAAAAATTTTCTTGACAAAACTAAATTAGGGTGTTCAATAATAAGGTCATCCCGAACAAAATTTGAAAAATATTTAAAAGTAATATGTTAAAAATGTATATATAAAACAATTGTTATAAAAATGTATGTGTTAAATGAATTATGTATGTATGTAACAAGTAACAATTAACGTTTTTTTTTTTTTTTTTTTTTTTTTTTATAAAAATATTAAATAATAACATAATTTTGTTAATATGCTCAAATAAATATATAAAATTATATATTTGTACATGGACACACTTATTTGTATATAAATAATATGTGCATATTAACAAAAATATTTAACAAAATTTATATTTGTTTATTAAGTGTCTATAATTTTGAGCTATATTTTCTGTATCAGACTTAAAATTTATTCTATGTGTTGTAGGTGTATTAATTATTTGTAACATTTCTAATGTGTACCTTCTTTTATAATTATTTTCTATATTTAAAACTGAAACATTTTCAAAATTAGGAAAATGATTTAATTCAAAACAATGAGAAGTTAATGCCGTTTTTTGTGAAGAAATGTTAATATACTTTTGATCCGATTTATGTCCAGCCATTCTAGTCTTAAGTTTATTTTTTGTTGTACCTACATATACTTTGTCACAAGTTTCATTTTTATTACCATCACATGGTATTCTATAAACTACATTTGACAATTTTTTTTATTGTCTTTAATCTTATTTAGTATCATGTTATATCTTTTGAAATTGTTATTACTTTAATTTTGTTTTAATATAATTTAATTTGTTTTTAATTCCATTCAATTTATGACAATCTTGTCTACAAATTTTCATCTAAAATATTTAAAAAAAAGTTATTTTTAAATAATTTTGTTAAGAAAGAAATATTTTATTTTAGTTTTTATTTTTATACAACATATTAAATTATTTGGAATTATAAAGCTTAACAAAATTTAATCTTTATACGTGCTTAATTCTAAAATTATGTTGGTGTGCAAAATGCATGAATCTTCAGTATTCATATTTCCATTTGTTTTGTTTATTTGGTGCAATGCCTAATTTTTTAGTTTTTTATTTTCTAGTTTGAACATTTTTAAACTTTTTGTTTAACTATTTGACTAAAATTGTCCTTTTTTTAAATAAATAATTGGTAATAAATACAGAATATAGACTATGATTTAAAAAAAACAAAAACTTTTCTCAATTTATTAAGCCTTACAAGACATTTAGTTTTTTGATTTAAAAGATTTCATAAAAATGACTAAATTCTCATTTGGTCGATTGGTATAATGAAATAAGTATTCAAATATTTGGGCAAGAATTTAACAAGATTTGGGAGTAATCTACTGAAGATTCAGAGTAGCGTCTGATGAAACATCTTTATAGATATGCTTATTGTACTAAGTAAACAATTTTTTGAAATTTTCCATGAGAATGTCAAGGAAAATAATGCATTTTGCACACCTACATAATTTTTGTTTTTATTTTTGAATTTACATTTTTTAAGTAACATTTTATATTCACTGAATTCATATTAAATTTAAGGTCAATTCAAATTTTGCAGTACTTTAAACAATTTGTTTACTGAAAAACAATTTTATAAATTTTTTTTATTGTTATTTTGCTTTATTATAATTTCACCTATTGAATTTTTAATAATCATTATGATAGACAGCATGAAAAAAAGCTTAATGTTTGTTGAAACCACTCCCAGATTTTCATTATAACAAAAAGCGGTTAAATATTCATTTTGTACTATAATCGAAATAATTTTTTCATTTTTTTTTCTGTTTATAGCAGAAAATAAAAGTATGAAAAAAAAAATCACAATATTAAATATGTAACCTATCATTTTATCAGTTTGTATACAATACAAGCTTGTTTGTTGTTTATATACCTTGAAAGTTATTACAAACTTTGTTTTTTTTATTTTTATTTTGCAATAGTATACTAAAAACACACACACACCTGATTTTATACACAACGAAGATTTTGCCAATATGTTTGGTATAGAGCAGGGCGGTACAGAGTCGTTATAGTTGAATAAATGAGTGACTGACTGAATGTAGCATCTGAAGTTGCATTATGAAATTATTGGTTTTGTTAATTTTAAAATTATAAGTTCGCTTACAACAACCTGTAACTAACAAGTTGTACTTTTTTTAATTTTTTTTTGTATTGTTATTATTATTATTATTTTTGTTGTTGGTTTCTTTTATTTTTAATTTTAGCAAATTCTAAAACTAGCGGTATTTTGATGTCATTTTAAACTAGTAAAAATTATTATGCAAAGTTCCGTTCTACAATTTTCAATGAAAAAAACATGACTGACTTGGCAAAGAAAACATTAACTGCAAGCCATTCGAGCAAAGAAAAAAGTAAATTTATTTATTTGCAATTTCATTGAAAGAAAAATGTGGTATAAATTCAATGAAATGTTTTCAGTAAAATTGTTTCATTACTTTAATGAAATATTTTATAAATTATGAGAATTAATGAAATATTTGTAATATATTAATTACATTAATTCATTATATAAATTAATATTTCATTGAATTAATGAATAACTTAATTGAATTATTGAAAAAGAGAATAACGAATTTTTCATTGTACTAATGATAAAATTCAGAGGGTATATTAACAAAATTCTCTGAATGTTATTACTTGTTTTTGTTTTAATTTAAGGGTTCACAGTAATATTTCGCTTCCTACAGTTTTACCCTGGCCGCAGTGACCAGGTGACTATTTCCCGCTATTCATTCTAATTCCGATTCTAACCCATTATATCCGGGATTTTATTTCCATTTCTTTCCTGTGGTAGAATTAGAATGAGGAGGGGGAACAAGTCACCTGGTCACTGCGGCCAAAATAGACCTATTGTGACACTACTCCCAAGTTACAAATCCTCCCAGAGTTTAGTATTCATTAAGAATGCAGAAAATTCTTTGGTTGATTTGTCCACCATGACCTGTGGTAAGCTTTCGGCATGCTGGATATATTCCTTACGTCTATTAAAGCCAATTACTCAATAATGTGAAACTAACTTATGCAGCCCAACACATTCAATTTTAATAGAAAGTACATGCTGAAGTCCACCAACTTGAAAAATAACACCAAAATGATTTTGATTTTCTTCAATTAATTGATCAACCAATCAAATGCTGTTCTAGCTTTGCACAAAAATTGCATTGAACTTGAGTGTGTATGGACCGCATTACGAATCTCAATTAGTTGTTCTCAAAATTCTGCAAAATGTATTCATTCTTTCTATCCATTTATAACATAGTGTGAATGTTTTTGAAATAAATATTTTAATTAAAATAAATAAAAGCAAAATTCTCTTTTCTTATATAAATATAATTGAGAGGCATTCAGGTGTAACTAATGCGTCAAACTATTGATGTTTAATCAGGCTGAAAATTTATGCATACACGTTACAAGTACCTGTCAAAGTGCCAACATTTCAATTGAACTCATACTCATACACACATTACTACACTATAAATTCAAGTAGTTTATTTTGTGAAAATATTTGCAAAACAATTAAAAATGCCTGCAGTAATTAAACAAAAATAACTTGCGTGAATTTGTCAGCAGTGAAACCAGGAATGAAATTGAATTACACGAAATTAACGTTTAAACACATCAGGCGCGATTACTAATTTAAGACAAAGGCAGTGACAAAGGTAGCATTAGCTTGGTTTGCATAAATTCTTGTCAATAATTCAATTTGATTATTGAAATGAGATGAAAGAAAAAAATAACATAAAAACCAACAAAATCAAATCATGATTTACACGTGGTCTGTTTAGGTTATGCCACATGCCGTGCTATTCAGATGCCCTCTGCTCTTATAAAAACAATCACTAACCGCCACATTTACGGTAACTTGACAACAAAAATTTTAACAAAAATTTCTTTGTGCTTCTGTTAGTTACCCCAAAAATAAACAAGGAAACAACAAAAAACAATAAAGAAAATGAGACAGTTTAATTCATGGAATCAATGTTATTCTCTGATTTTACTCACTTTATTTTACTATTCATTTGTACTGCCTAAGCCCTAAACAGTTTGCTAAATGGTTCATCATTATGAGTACTAAAACAATTTATTATTATGCTGCTTAGTGTTAGCGAGAAAAAAAAAAGATTTTTCTGCTTTTTCTTTTTAGTTACATTCATTTATATGGACCGCAATGACTAGCTGGCTGGCTTTTCTATATAATTCCCACATCAAAAGTAAAAGTCATATAATAAAAATCATTTAAATCTTTTACTTTTACAACAATTGTAATTTTCTAGACAAATTGTATAACATTGTGTGTGTGCTGTGCATTCTTGTGATCCTGGTTTTTTTTGCACATATTTTATACCAACTGAAAGTGTCATAAAATTGACATCTATTACGGGAATTTATTGCCATTAATGTATGTGTATTATAGACAATAAAATGAAAATTTCTTCTCTTCAATTGTCACCCCTGCTGATTGTGTGCTTCTCTATGAGTGTACTTTCTTCTATTTGTTCTCACTCCAAAGTCACAAAGTCATTTTCAAGAGATAAATAAACATTTGCTTTTTCACCAAAAATAGTTCCCCTAAAGGAAGAATTTTTTTATTATTTTTACATACTGAGTCGATAATTAAAAATTTAAGAATACCTTCACCGCATCCTTAAAACGGCATTATTAGTTTGACATATCAGTTTGTAATTTATAAAATATTCATTTCAACTGTTATAAAGTAAATATATTTTGGATTTTTTTTATAAAGAAGTCGATTAATAGGGTGTCTCATGTATGATGTAGAAACAGAATCTCAAAGTTATATATTCTTACTTCTTTTTTTGAACGGTATGAAAACGAGAAAGGGACGAGTTAAGCTCCAGCTGTTTCCCACGAAATCACGAAGCTCGACGAACCTTACACTTAACATTCTTATGCGACCCGTACATAAGCAATTTCAATACAAGTTAAAAGCTAAAGTCCCACAATGCGAAAAATCGAAGAAAATATTAAAATGATTTTCAGATGCCAGATTCTGTAGTACTTTTACTCTAAAACTGCATTGAACATCAATTTAAGTTAATTTACATATAAGCTTTCCATTTTATTTTTTTATATCCATTTTTACAACATGCATGTGCTACTTTTGAAGTATATATATTCTAGATTATAATAAATAGCGAAGTCAATATAGTGTCCATGTGGATGTTGTAATCAACTTTATGCAGGCCTTAGAAAGTCTATAGACATGCAAGGTCCTGCATGCAGCTTGCTATAAAAATTCAGCGCAATTGGTCTATAAGTGACTGAGTTATGAGCTCTGCAGTGGAACTATTAATTTTTGGGGACAATTTTTCTGAATGTGTTTTTTTTTGCCTATTTTTATCTAAAATACAAAACGAACAAAAAAAAAGGTAGAATTCAGCTTAATTAGAAACAACGGTCAGGGATTTGAAAAAATATGAAATTAATTTTTTTTCTTCTTATTAAATAAAAACTTTTACGTTTTTTTAATTCTACCAAAAATTTCGCAACCAAAATAAAGTAAAAACAAAATTTTAAAAATCTGAAAATGGACCACAGAGGAGTTATGAGGTGCTGAATTTTTCGATTCCGAATAAAATTTTCGGATTCGGAATACAGAATAGCACTGAATATCTGTGCAAAAAATCAAAACAATCGGTTTACAAATGGCCTACAAAAATCAAAAATATTTACAACCGAAATTTTAGATTATCCTTAATTTCTGCTTTGTTTTTTTATGAAAATTTTTAAGCTGTACATGTGCGTAGTATATGTGTACGCAAACACAAAGACACATGCGTGTCTTTTAAATGACTTGTGTGAATTATGAATACAGAAAGAAAATTTTTGTTTTTTGCCGCTAATTTGAAGTTCTTTATTTCATAGTATATTTTTAATTAAATAAGTTGGGCTTAAAAAGTGTTTACAAAATTACATTAAATTTATTTTGCTTTCTTATTAAATTTTTTATTATTAAAAAAATTGAGCTTTTAAAAATAAGGATCCCACAATAGAGTTTTTATGAACTGAAATAAATTATTTATTTTAGTATTAACAAAAATTGGTAGTCAAAGAAAATTATTTTAATCAGTATTGGCTATTTCTTTACAAATATTTATATATACATTTTTTTAATTTTGTTGAATATAAATTATAAGTATGAATATTTGGCTAACAGTCAAGTTTAACTAAGACTCGGTACTTGTTTTTAATTGAACAGAAAACCAGCTTAAAAATATTCCTTTAAAATATTTTTTCTTTTTTTACAAAAAAAAAATTATAAAATTGTACAGAATATTTTTTCAACGTAACACGCTGCTATTGTTAAACACAAACACAAGTGAGAAACAAATAAACAAATTGATTTCATTTGTAATACTCTCTTGAGGTAATTTGTACCGCGTACCCAAGTGACACAAAGGATAACAATGAATGGGAATATAAAACCGAAACCCTAAAAAAAAAATAAAATTGACATTTACGCAATTTGACATAATCCATTAAGCATTAATCATTTACATTTAAAATTTTACAAAAGAAACAAATAAATGAATAGCCAGGTAAATAAAATACAAAAAAAAAAAAAATCGCAGTGGAAAACAGTAATCTCTAGAGGGATGTATTTCACACAAAACAATTTGCCATCAATGAATGACTACAAATATGAGAAAATTTTGCCGGAGTGTATGCGTGTGTTTCTATGGATTTGTGTATGATAAAGCAAAATTGAATTTATTAAAATTGACAAATTGTTTAATGTACCTTTTGTACAACAATTTTTGTACATTGTATTTCTAATATCTAATATTTCATTTATTATTTTTAATGAATGCTAACAAACATGCATTAGAGAATTTGACCACAATTTTTATAAATTATTAATTTTAACTAATAATAAAAATGGAATGTAAACTCCCAACAAAATTATGATACGAGTAGGTACATATACCATATAGTTTAAAATTATTTTAATATTATATTAACTTAAAAATTGTACTTTTAATAAACCCAATGAATTTGACAGAATTATAAAATAGTTTAATGATTTGATTTTAAAAAATTTCTTTAGCCCAATCATTAATATTAATTAGGAATTTTTTCCCAAAGAAAATTGTGGTTTTTGGGAAAAATTTACTAAGTCAGAGAATTTTCTATATTTAAAAAGAGAGAAATTTTTTTTTGATGAGAGTAAAGTTAAAGGAAAAAAAATTTCCAGAGAAATATTAATCATAATTGGGTTGCTTTTGACTTTTTCTTATATAAAAATTATAATTATGAATAGGAAACAAAACTTTTTTTTATAATATAACGATATAAAATTCTTAGACTTGATGTTAACGTCCTTATCCTAAAAAATTAACGTAGACTTTAATGTCAACGTTAACGAAATTTTTCATATAACTTTTAAAAAAAATTTACTTTAAAGTCTACGTTAATTTTTGTTGGATAAAAACATTAATGTTTAGGAATACTCCACTGATGATCAAAGTAGATTTTGTGCAATAACCATATCGATATGATACAATGTCTCTATATATTGCACCGACTTTAAATTTATTTTTTTTTAAAGAAAATCTTAATAATATATGAGCAGTTATTTTTGAAAGTGTTATAAGTCCTCTTTAAAAAAAAATTAGTTAGTAGTTTTAGTAAGATGGGGTCTATCTATATATTACTAAAATTACTGCTAAGTAATTTTTTTATAAAAGTAGACTTATACCACTTTATAAAATAACGGCTCTTATTTTGAATTACCATGAAAAAAGTAAATAAATAGAAATATGGCATTTGCTTTAAAAATAATAAAAAATGATTCCATTTGTCTCTTAAGTGAAATAATTTGAGAATAAATTTAATAAAAATTTAATGTGTTCTATGTGTCCGAAACAAAAAAAAAATATTTTTACAAACATTCTTTAACTTAATTCTGTAAAATGAAATAAAAAATTGCAATAAATTTCTTTAGAATTAATTGTTTGTCATAAATTCTAAACAATTTTGCTTGCTGCAATATAAATTCCAGGAAGCAGTTCCATAAAAAAAAATTATATTTTACTATTGCAAAAAAAAACTATTTTAATTTGCTAAGAAGAGAACAGAAAGTGAACAAATAAACAAATGTTACTTTGATACTATTTTCCTTGGTCATTGTGGTGGTTGGTCATTTAATGTCGTGTCGCATGTTTAGTTCCCATTGATATATTTTTGTGTGCAGTAAAATTGCCGCTTTCTATTTCTTTTGCAAGTAATTTTTTTTTTCTTTTTTGTTGAAGTATCATGTCAATGACACAGCGTGTGACAAAACTTATCAATTATATTTTATATTTGTCAAATTAAATAAATACAATTAGGATGTGGGTTTAAAAAAACAAAAAATAGAAAAGTACTACTAGAAAAAATTAAATAAACAACAACAAAATTCGAACGAAAAAAATTCAAAAAGAAAAACTGATGGTTTTTAAACCGACTTTTTCAAATAAATTTTATAACCAGTAGCTAGTAAGCCTCGCTACTACAATATTTTGAATTTGTTGTGTTGGTTATTAGACCAACTCACCAAATTTTATTGTGGAAAATTTCATTTACTAAAAATTATTTTTTTTAATATCTATCAGCCATGTTCTGAAAATAACTTATCTCAAAGTGATTTAAAATCACTTGCAGCATTTTAAACATTTTGCTTTGAATTCCTTAATAAAATGATTAAATACACTTAATTTGAATTGTAACCGTAAATTTATTAATTTTAAAATACGCTTCATTTTGTGTTCTGAAATCACAGTGATTTTAAACCACGAACGATTTTAAAATCAAGTTAGTGATTTTTTGGTGTTCTAGAAATCACGAGATTATAGCTTTTATGTAGTGATTTTTACTGTTCGCAATCACGGGCTTAAAGCTCTTTTGTTTTGTTTACTATGAAATTTGCTCAGAAAAAGAAGAACAAGAACTGAAAATCACGAAAAATATAAACAAAAGAAAAAAATTCTCCACGCAAAATAAAGCGTATTTTAAAATTAATAAATTTACGATTTCGTTGTGAAAAATAATAAATTTTTTGACAAAAACTAATAAAAAAACCATTCAAATTAAGTGTATTTAATCATTTTGTGACGGTATTCAAAACAAAATGCTGCAAGTGATTTGATATCGTAAGGCCGGTTCTAAATCACGAGATGTCAAATGATTTTGTTTACAGAACAGCTTTTTCGTGATTTGAAATCACTTTGAGAGAAAGTGATTTTCAGAACATGCCTGATAATTATGCTTTTTATAAAAAACCAAGAAGAGAACATAAAATATCAAAAACTAAAGAAAATAAGGTCATTTTCCTCATGACTTATAAGCGAATTCAATTACTTTTTTACTTTAACTTTAGTTTTTGATATTTTGTAGAAACGAAAATACTTTTCCTTTTGTTCACGCAAATACTTTGTTCCAGTATTTGAAATTTAAAATTTTTTAAAATACTTCCTTTTTAAAATAGTAGAACTTAACACAAAATAAATCATTTATTTATGAAATTTGTAAAATTATTAAAATCATAATTTTGCTAAATTATCTATTTACAAAAATCACAGAAGTCGCACAACGATGACAGATGATAAATGAAAATACTGCTGCAGGCTTTAGATAAATATTTATTTATTTGCCAAACGTTTAACTAACAAATGTAACAACCCAATGAATTTGAACAAATCAAGTTCATCAGTTGTGCGTAAATTCAATTCAAAATGCGTGCCATATTAAAAAACAATGACACATTTTTTTAAACATAAATTTTGAAACATAAAGCAAATACGTGTATATAGTTTTGAATGGGGAAGAGTACTTCTAAAGAAGGGGGAGTAAATTTGATCTTTATATGGCAATAGGATCGAACAAAACTTTGTTGTAAACTTGAAAATCAGTTTTAGTCTGCGAACACAATTTAGAACTTATAGAAGAGAAAAAGAGAGAGACAGAGAGAGAAAATAAATATAGAAAGTGGAACATACTTGCTCGTACTAAGAAATTTATTTTTGTTTTCTATTTTGACAGCTTTTAAAACTGTTAAGAAAACAGAAAAAATTTTGCGCAATAAATTTTTTTAAGACACAAGTACACCAGTTTGAAAAAAGAATTAAGAAAAAGTTGGTCAACTAAAATTGCCCTGTAACTTCCCGGACTAAAGCGGACATGCCGCGCATGATCGTCTAATAGGCGCTTAACATAATAAATATTAACCCCCTTATCCAAAAAAATTAACGTAGACTTTAATGTCAACGTTAACGAAATTTTTCATATAATTTTTTGAAAAAAATTTACTTTAAAGTCTACGTTAATATTTTTTGGATAAGAGCATAAGCATATAATCTCTCGGAAATTTAAAATTCAAACTATGACTTGAAAATTATAGAATTGCTTTGAAAAACATAGTTTGGCATCTGTCTTTTACTTAAATATGTATCTGCGAACATGATTCTATTCAAATTAATTTTTGTGTGTATTGAAATTTTCTTTTAATTTATTTTTATACCATTTAATTCAAACTTTTTTCTTTAATATTTCAGGTAAGTGCGAATATTTTGAACTCTTTGATAAATTGTAAAATAACAGGTAATTTTTCGCATCATATGGATAACAAAATCATTTTTTAAGGTATTAATTCAATGTTAAAAATTATAAAATTTTTTTGAGGCAAAGCAAATGATTTAAGGCAGAGTGACTAGTACATGAATGTGTAAGATAATTCATTTGCTCTATTGTGATATTAAACATTCGATAAAAAGCTCTAACGTACACACATATTTAAATTTTTTAAGATAAGTAACTTTAACAAAATATTCATCCTTTTTGGTGATTAATGTCAATTAATGTTGGGCTTGCAAAATGCATTTTTTACACGATATGCTAAAAAAATTTTTTTTGTTTAGTTAGTAAAATAAGTACTAAGAAGGATAGAATATAAACCATTTCACGGGAAGATATTCAGATCTTGAGTGTCATAAACGGCCCACAAATATAAATCAAATAGTTTTGTTTCTTATTTCCTGTGTTTTTTTTTTATTAATGAGTTCAAGGAATATGAAAGACTGGTATCTGGTAAAGCCTAGGACTCACTATCCTACTTAGTCATAAGATCTGTCTAAAAACCCATGTGTGCTAAAAAAGAATGATAGTGTGTATTGAACAAGCAGACTTTTTGACAGGTCTGTCCGATTTTTTAATGTTATGAAAATAGCAACAATACCAAGCTTATGTTTTGTTTATAAATACAAACATTTAAGTTATTTTTCATTGTATTAAAGTGAGTAAACATATGTTTTTGCATATTTTTTTCTATATTAGTGTAGCATAAAGTTCGCCCTTTTAAAGCGATTTCTTCAAGTAGGACAGAATTCTGTCACACATTATTTTGACATAATCGTACGATCATGTAGGATAGTCAGTCAGCACCTTAATTGTTATTGGTAACTCTGAAACATTAATTTAAAAATTGAAATAGAGTTGGTACTAATGAGATAAAAAATTTTATACCATAACAAATTAAAAAAAAATATTTTTGAAATAAAATTACATGCAAAAAATAACAACTTTCGATAGTTAAAGTTAAAATTTTGTAGAGCAAATAACCGGTTTTTGACTAAATTTTCTTACCAAATTTGGATGGATAGCTAACGACACACTTTCCGATATTTAATTTATCGATATTTTTAATTTAATGTCCAACCAAAAACTTGATATTTGACATATAAAATCTTGACTTTAACTATCGGTAACTTGTAATAATGGCCCTTAGTTAAATATGTCTCAAAGTTTTTAAAATTCCAACAATTATTAGAATTTAAAATTTTATTTTCTATCACAAAAAATACTCAGCTAATCAAAAACTGACGTGAACTACTTCTACTAGAAATAACTTACTTATTTTCGGGTACCTTGTATATAAAATGCATAAAGAATCGATACATATATGTACATGTGTGTGTTTTCTAATGCAAGCTCTAACCCATATAATTTTAAAGATATGTGATTTGCAAAACATTCTGTTTAACAAACAATAGGTTGACATTATTTTTTTTTTTACTCGTATATAATCAAATCAATTATCATTTCAAAATCTCAGTGACAATACGATTATAAATAAATGTATGTACACACATAGTATGTTCGTGTGTGGGATGTACACGTACATGTGTCGTGTGTCTATAAATGTGTGGGACCGTTCGTTAAAAATTAAGCGTGTGCGTTTGTGTGTGGGTGTGTTCAAGTATATTAATAATGGGCGTTTATTTTGGCTTTAAAATTTTTTCACTTTGAGAACAAAATAACCTAAGCAAGGCTTGCAGCATAGTTTTAGGAGGGTATTTTTTAAGTTCTTTGTGTGTGTGTTGGGATTAGATAAGGAATATACACGTATGTATGTAGTAGGTATTCGGCAATGGTATTGGTCATGTGTAGGAAAGTTAATTTTAATGACGTCAAAAATCTTAAAATCGTGAAAAATAATCGTGATTGTGTGGAAAGACAGATCTTGTTTATTATCAATGTGTGTATGATGTGCGTATGCATGAGTGTAAGCCAACAAAAAAATATAAAAAATTATCTTAATGAGGAGTTTTTAAACTGCAAACTAAGATTTTGTACATTTTTCGTAATTAAATCTATAATATTAGGAAAAATCACTTAAGTCGATTTAAGAAAAAATTGTTTTGTTGCCCAATTAACTCAATAACTTTATTATTGTGGTTCAAGGATGGTGGAATGATACGAGTATATTCCACAATTAACGCGATGGAAATGAAAACAATACCGTTTGCTAAAATCGAAACAATTTTATTAGAAAAACTTAGGGCTTTTAAAGTTGTAGTCTGCTAAAATAACGTAACAAAGTCTTGCCATATTGCCACAAAAATATGTATGTGTGTGTTTTGTATATGACCTTATTTAGTTTAATTTTTTTTTTTTTTATTTCTCTAACAAATTTTACTTAAAAATGTTCTCTTGCAGTAACCTTTATAATTTGATGTAATGGGGGAAGATATTAAACATATTTTGAATTTATGCACAAAGAATGTACATACATTTAAACATAAAATATTTTATTGATTTGTTTCCTTTTGCTGTAACTAAATATTTTTAAAACAAAAGCTATAGTCATTTAACAAATCAACGCATTTTAGGGAAAATATGTAACAATTTATTGGTTTACTATTTGTGTGCTTGTACATATTTCAACAAGCAATAATTCTCCATATTATTTTTTTAAATTTATAACAACTGTTAAAAACTTACTAGTTCCCAACTAAAAAAAAAAGAAAACTTAAAAAAGTTTTCTGTAAAGCATATACAAAAGCTATGGGCATTAAAATTACATTTTGTAAAAAAAAATATTTTTTTCTCTTACACCTTGTTTGCTTCAGTCTTCACCAACATAATATCCTTAATAATTGATGTCATTTGCATGTCATTTTTATTTTTCTTTTAACAAACATTTAGTTTAAAAAAACTGAAAATAAAAAGTAAAACCGCAAAACTTTTTCATTGCAGTTTATGAAAATCTAGAAGAGAAACTTTTTTTAAAAAAAGCAGGAAAAAACTTTAGCTTACCTGAAATAAAAAAGAAAAAAGTTATTGGTGTTGAAATTTGTTAATTATATAGTACAGACCTTATTAGCCATATTGTGTTTTTCCTTTCAGAAGCATTAAGTGCTGTAACTTAAAATATTTTTTTTTTAATTCCTAATAAGTATGAAATTTCAACTTTTATTACCTCTTAGTTAAATGATTCTAATTTATAAATTATCTGAAATTTTCTTTGCAAAACCGCAGACACATTAACTTTGTAGAAGCTGAAGTTAATTAGAAAATATTTAAAATACCCAGTAGCGATTTAAAAATAAAACAAAGAAATAATTAAAGAAAATATTTGTAAAAAATTGAAATGAATAAAATGCCTTAAGCTGTAAGAACTACGATCAACATATAAGTCAAAGTAACTTTTGTATAATTAGGCGGTGTTTGCAACGTAAAGAAAAAATATATACAAAAACTACATTTTCAGAGTGTGTGTTAGTTTCTTTATTCGTTATAAAAATTTTGTACCAACGATCTTAGTACTCCAAAGAAGGTCGCCATATACCTTTTGAATAACCACGCCTACTTTACCTTCACGCTTACGCCCACTTTTGAGTAAGACCATAGAAATGGGTCTTTTGTTAAAAGCAATTATATTTTTCAATCGATTTCTTTAATATATTTTTCATATACGCACTATATGTCAAGAAACGTGGTCATATTATATATAAAGGGTGTCCGAACAAGAACGCAAGATTTAAATTTGGCGCCATTCGAAGTGTCATTGTTTGACATTTGAACAATTGTTATTGTTTGCTAGTAGAAGGTACGAGGTTAGTAAAAAATGACCATGGACATCGAAGGGAGTTCGTTAATTGGGTATTGGAGAGACAACATGAAAATGCTGATTTTGCCGGTAAAATCATCTTCAGTGACGAGGCCCATTTACATCTTGATGGCTTCGTCAATAGGCAGAATTTTCGCATTTGGGGTGAGGAAAACCCTCGAGTGATTCACGAGAAGCAAATGCATCCTCAACGTGTCACTGTGTGGTGTAGTTTTTGGGCTGGAGGAATCATTGGACCTTTTTTTTATCAAAATGAGGCAGATCAAGCGCAAACAGTCAATGGTGTTCAGTATCGTGAAATTATAACCAGTTTTTTCTTGCCTAGAATTGAAGAAATGAATGTGGAGGGCTTGTGGTTTCAACAAGACGGCGCCACATGTCATACAGCCAGAGAAACAATTTAATTGCTGCATCAGTCATTTATTTAAAATTTAAATCTTGCGTTCTTGTTGCGATACCTCTTATTTGGACTGGCCATGCGTACTGCAAGCCCCATTTTTTAACAAAGTAATTAAAATTTTTTTATTATAGTAATTAAAATTCTATTTTTCAGCTAGATTTTTTTTTATATATATTTAAATTAAGGCTAACATCTTCTTTTGAACCTACCTTGCTCATTTTTCCACCTAATTTTGAAGCAAAAAATTAAATGATTAAAATTATATATTTTAACAGATTTTTTTGAAATTTAGTACATAAAGTTTTTATATTTTAAGACTTTTAGAACGACTATGCCCACTGCTACGCCTACTTTTTAAACGTAGTAATTAAAATTAAGAATATGAAGATAAATATGCTAAGTTAAATATTTTTCAATGTAGCCCGTTACGTTTTTTTTTGTATTTGTAAATATCTTTTCAGTATCTATTGAATATTTATCAAATACATCTTACGTCATTAAATATTTGTAAATATGTTTTTAATATTTATAACATATTTATGAATATGTTTAGGAGAAATATAAATGCGTAGGTACAAATAAGCACAAATACGTTGATTTCTCAAGAAGATTACGGAATGGGACAAATATTATTATATATGGCAGGTCGTCTAGATTTTTAATCCAAAACCCAATTACTCAGAAGTTATTTTGGAGTATTTTTTAAATTTTTATTTATTTACATACACCTGAGGTATTTTAGTAACTTCCGTATGAACCATAGAATATTGCAGGATGCCACACATATATAATTGTAAAGGGGTGGTCGTCTAGCTTTGTAATCTACCACCCAAATACTCAGAAGTTACTGTTAATAATTTTAATTTTTTTTTTAAATTTCCATATACTGCTGTTGGTCTGAAATATTTTATTGCTTTTAAAAATATTTAAGGCTAAAATTAGCAATGCTCTTAATAACCATGGGGTAAGTTTTAGTCATAATATAATTGAAATAATTCCATGTTTGTTTTAAATAAAACACTGAAGTTTTTGTGCAATTACAATGTGATGGGGCTATAAAGGCGTTTTCAAAATGCACTACTTATTATTTATGAAGTAAAAAGGATATATTTGCTAAAGGCATAAATTTTAAAATTAGCAATTTCTTCTATAAAGTTTTCTTGTAGCCTTTAATTAAGAAAGTTATTTCTGCACTTGCATAAACTTTGTGTCTTTCACATACTTTGTGTAAGACTAAATTGTGCCAAACTTTTCATAAAATTAAATTTTACAAATTCGAAAATGTCTTGATTAAAGTCGAAATAAATTGTCGATAAAATTATTTAAATATTCTTATAAGATTTCCTAGTGAAAAGTTTAAGCTATAAACCCTTTCCCAAAGTTACTTTGATATTTAAATAATATTTAATGAGAGTACCATGTACTTATACTAATTACTTTATTATAATTGTAACTAAAATTTATTGTATGTCCATTTTCAAATCAAAAGAAATATTTATAAAATTTTATTTTAATGACATCGTTTACAAGTTTTCAAAAATTTCCATTTGAAACCTGTAATTTAAAGCAAATCAACTTAAAACAAATGACAAATGACACACATTAAGGTGGAAGACAATAAAGAAAAAGGGTTATAAAATAATAGTAAAAGCAAGTAATAAACAACAAAATGAAAATAAAAAAATTTTAATAAAATGAATGAAATCTATTGTACTTAAAACAAATTGGTTAAAAATTATATTTTCGGTTGGTTAACTGCATAAAATAAATACAAGTTATCAAAGGAAACTTAAATGAGAAACGAAAATAATAGAAAAATTAATACAATAAAATTAAATAGAGAACAATTGACATGATGTTGACAAAAAAGAAAATTAAATGAAATAAAAAAAATACAATTGTAAAACATGGAATTAATGAAATGCGAGGGTGGTATAAAATAAAATAGTAAATAAATATCATTCATATTATAAAGCTTTTTCCGATGCAGACACCATCCGCTGTTAAAATGACCACAAACGGTGGCAATAGTGTATCAATCATGTTTGTGCTCACTTTGATAACGCATGATACTATTTTACAATGAATTACTGACAACATAGTGTACAGAGTTAACAACGAATGGTGTCAAAAGGGTAAGTCAACACCAAATGGTATCATTTTTAAATATCAGATACAATATGGTTGTTGAAATGACAACATAATGTTAATAATTTGGAAATTTGAAAACATTTTGATATCATTTCCAAAACTTTCGTAAAATCGTAGCTTTTTTTCTAAATTGAGAACCAACCGTTTTAGATTTGTTCATGGTTGTTAAAAAATATAAAACACTCCTTGTCAATAAAATAGGTTGTCAAAAGAACAACATACGTTGTTGATTTTGAAGTGTAGCCATTTTTTCTAAACGCCTTTTTCTTTTACACCATCAAACTCAAAGTTTCATAAAGAGAGACATTCAGCAGTTACTTACATTTAGGCACGCAGACATGGCGCAGTTGATTTAACTACAGTGCTGATAAGGATTGAGATTACCGTTGATAAGAACTGCAATGTTGATGCGGGTTGAGAATGCCAGCGCATTACACCGACATGGGTTGTGGCATTTCCTTCTGGGCCTGTAAGAAACGGATCGAGAGTATGTTTCTGTGCAGGAAGATGGGGGCCCAATCTGGATCACAATCACAACAGAGATCTACTGGGGCTTCGTATGGCTCAATTAAAAAATGTGGTAAATTATTGCTTTCAGCAATAATAAACGACTGTAATTTTGGTAACCAGATGAAGAGAATAAATATTTCAGTAAATGACTACTGGAGAAGTCCTTGAGAAAAGAGATATTGTTGCAAGCAATTAACTTCAACATGACTCCGACTTAACCGATAGGACAACTGTCATGCAATATACAAGAGATATTGTTAGAAGACGAGACAAGGCAAAGCAGGAAACTGGGGAAGACTTTTCTTGCTTCTGGTCAACATTAGAGGATCAGCGGGGAGGGCTACTTTGCGAAACTGATTAGCATATTCTATTTCTCCGCTCATCACTAGGCGATTAGTGTGAACTCCACTAACGAAAGGGTCTTTCGCTGCTGTTGAGCTTCGTAAGAAGTAGCAGTTGACTTGAATTCTTCTTCTTTACCCCTTCTTATTTTTATCTTTTCTAATGTTTTGCTTTTATTTCCCTGGTTCCTCTTTTTGATACATCTTTTTTTTTTTAACTCACGAAGGTATCATAAAAGAATTTATAATAGGACTAACGTGAACCAACTCAATTTTCTTGCTGGGAGCGCCCAGCTCTGTTCAAACAACTAAGGTAATCTTCATAATACCAAAAAGCCTTTGGCATACAATGATGTTCTTTATTTAGTTTGGTTGCTTCAACCAAAATCAGTAGTCATGAATGCGAACCTTGGAAAATTTTAGTTTTTCATTTTAATAACTAACTCCATACAAAAAATTCCATTGAACATCCCTCATACTTTAATTTAAATAATGTAAGATTATTTTTCATGAGCTTACACGCAACAGCATATGGAAAAAAGGGTTAAGTCCATCTAATTACTTTTAAATATTTTACAAAAAAAGTAAAACTATTTTCCTTTATTTTTATTTATTTGTGACAAGATATGATGGATCTATAATAATAATTTTCAAATAATAAAAAGTCTCTAATCTGTAATAGGTACTTATTTAAGGCTTCTTATTTTGTGAATGTATTTGAAAACATATGCAAGAATTTCCTGTCCTTTTTGTTATGAAATGCAACTCACGTAACACGCAATCGACACTAGATCTCATGAAAAAATATGCACAAACTACAATGTCATGTACTCACGTTAAGTAAAACAGAATAACAAAAGAGTTAATAACGAATGAATAAAAAGTATCCTCTAACAGACTGTGGTAGACAGAAATCATAGGTTCCTTAACCTCAACTCAAGGTAAATTGCACCTTCTCTGTTGAGGTTGTATTACCAACAAACACTCTGACAAACATGGAAGCAAAACGAGATAAAATAAAATAAATTATAAAATAACATAATGTGTCTGTAAGGATAACATTATCCTTTATCTCATTCAAAACCCTTGCTAGCAGACAATAATGCCAGTTGATTAAAAAATAAAGCGTCAAGTATTTAGTTAGTAGACAATTGCTTCTGCTACAACTGAGTGCTGTTTACTGCTGGCTCTGTCACTTTGCAGGTTTTCTGTTTTTTTTTTTTTTTTTTTTGTTTATCTACAATTTTCAGATGTTGTATACGAATGAGTTATTGTGTAAAGAAAAAGAAATCAAGATGATTATCTTGATTGTCTTCTTTGGCTGTTTGAGTTTAATTTGATCTCTTCTATTAGCCTTGTTCACCCTGAAAATTTTTTTTGTTTTTTTTATAATTTTATCATTCATTTGAAGTGGTATCGTATTTCTCAAAGTAATTGCGCACCCAAATACCTGTTCCTGTATTTTGTTCATTTCAAATCTCCCACGTTTATTTGCAAAAATACTCATATAATAATACGAGTATCTACTATTTAATAAAAATTAGAGTCCTTTTTTTTATAGAAAAGCACCTAAAAACTACTCACTCATTGATGAAATATTTCTTTTTTGTTTGTTGGATATTTGATATTTAATTATATTTATTGTTCTTACTAAAGTCCCAATTTGAGTCTCCTTTATCCAAGTACTTCTGTTTTTTATTTCATTGGCAGGAAGTGTGAGAATTTTTATCTTTTATTTTGTTTTATTTTTGGTTCCGTTTTTTGTTATTGTCAAAGTTGTTTAAATTTTTAAGTCGTCTGTAAAATTTTTTCTTTTATTAATCAGCTAATAGAGGTCTAAGGTTTCATATAAAAAATAGTTGTGAAAGATGCGTTCAATTAGATAAGCAAGTAAATAACTATAAAACAACAAGTGTAGTTACATGTGATATGCACAAGCATACTTGGAAGGGCTTACAGGCACTTTTTATTTTAAAATATTAAGCATGTTTGTAGTGATTCGTGGATTTCAAGTATGCGCGTGCAGTGCTCTAGTATTTGTCATTTCATTGAAAATCTCTTTAATAATTTAAGTTTTTTTCTGTTTTGGGGCATTTCACGTGAAGCGGACAACGAGAAAGGTGAAATCGTAGAATTTGTTTACATTTGTCTTAATTGTACCTATAGTGAGCTAAAAATTGAGTTGCAATATCGGCAACGTATGTGGTTACTTTGACACCATCCCGTTATCTATTTTTTTAAAACAAGTGTTTTTAATTTTTTAACTTGCGTGTACAAATTGACAACGGTTGACTGTCAACTTAGAAAAAAGTTACGATTTTATATTTTTGACAACGCACATTGTCATTTCGACACCAAACGGTATCTATTTATCACCGATATGGTGTAGTTTTTTTTAAGAAATGATAAACAAAATTCGAAGTAAAGCCAATACGTTTATCTATCCAAAGCAAAAGTTTTACTAAAAAGTGGCCGGAAAGAGGCCAACTGGTTACCTTTTTGGTCATAACTTGCTCAGTTTTCAAGATATCGGTTTGAATTTTATTGTGCTGAATAGATAAACGTATTGGCTTTAATAAATTTTTATTTGCAGATAGCGCGAATTTTTTTTTATCAATTTTTGGCGAAAAACTTGTTTTTTGCACTATCCGAAAAAAAAAAAAAATTCGAATCAAAGTCAATAAGTTTATCTATTCAACGCAATAAAAATCAAGTCGATACTTTGAAAACTTTGCTTTTATTTTAAACTTCAAAGTAACCACAAATGGTGTCAATAGAGTATCAACCACGTTTATACTCACTTTAACATATTTGCTCTGGATGCAAATACGTAATTTATTTTTAAGATATTTTTTTTTAAGTATAGCCTTTTCAAAAATAATGCTGATTGAAATATCGCTCTTTTTTTGGAGTAAATTTTCTAATAGAAAAGCAAAAACCGTTTCTAGTAGCTAATGGAAATATTGTGCAATGTAGTCGATCATCAAGGAAGTTTTCACAGAATATCCTAGACGAACCCTTTATTCATGCAGAAACATTCAAATATCAATTGCCATAAACCTTAGTATGTAAAGTCACACTCAGAGATGTACTGGAGTTGAATCGTTTTTTCTTTTATGATTTTCTCACTGCTTTTGTCTTGTTTTCAATCATCAACATGTGCTAATAATGTTGCTTGCAGTGCTGGCAGCCCATAATTGCTTGCAATTTGTTCAATCTATTTTAATTATGCTGTTAGCAATAACACATTAAAAATTATTACTGTTTTTTATTTTTATGCAAAGTATTCATAAAAGTTCAATGATAAGTTGAACGTGTAGTGCAAAATCAGTGCAATAGATTGTTTTAAATAAGATTTCGCTTGTGATTTAAGAAACAAAATTTATTTTATTTTGATGCAATGAACTCTGAAATAATAAAAGTATTGAAAATGGTGTTTTTCGATTTATAAAAAATAGACAAAGCAAAAGAAAGATTTGGATTTTTTAATATAATATTTATAAAAATTTTGTTGTTATATAGGGTCCGCCAAATAACTTTTTTTTTTTTGAAAATGCTATAAAAACATCGAGTGTAGCTTCGGCTGTGTGGCACGTAGCGCCGTCCTGTTGAAACCAAATGTTGCCAATATCCTCCCCTTCAATTTTTGTGAACAAAAATTCCTTCAACATGGCTCGATAACGATCGCCATTGACTAACAGCCACTCCTTGCCCATTTGCCAATTATGCCTCTGGATCAAAATCCACACCAAACAGTGACTCGTTTTGGGTGCGTCGGCTTTTCAATGTATGCGTGTGGGTTTTCTGTGCCCCAAATGCGACAATTTTGCTTGTTTACATACCCGCCAAGATCAAAATGAGCTTCATCTGAAAAGATAATTTTTTTGGCAAAATCGGCATCTTCTGTAAGTCGATCGCGGGCCCACTTAGCGAAGCGAAAACACAACCATATTCTTTCAGCGGAAGGATAAAACTAATTATCTGTCAAATCAGACATGAGCTAAGTGTAACCATTCACGAAATAAGCATTTTTAAAAATTAAAAAAAAGGTATTTGAATCGTATTCATGTATACCTTTGATGTACATTAATTTACCTATCACTGTGAAACTTCTAGTATATTTAAAACATACTTTGACTTATTTAATAAAAAATGGAAAAGAAGTTTTTTTCTTTTAAAAAATCTACTCCAAAAAATTGCAATTCCAATTAGCATTATTTTTTAAAGGGCCATAAAATAAAAAAAATATTACGTATTTGCTTTTATTGCCACAAGAGGTACTCGTATAATTAAACCAAATATAAAGAAATTCGCTACGATCTTGTACGACTTTTTTTAGCTCTCCGCTTTACGTGAAATTTAAAATTTTAGAGAAATTTCTTACTTACTGCAAAGCTATTCTGAAACTTCAGTGGATTACTCGCAAGTCTTTTTACACTCCTATCCAAACTTTTGAATACAAATTTCGTTATACCAATCGAAAAATTAGTAAGTTAGTAGAAGCTAAGCTTTTGCAGCTTAGTAATTAATAGGGCACACCACTTGACTCAATTAGATTTTCAATTTAATGCCCCTATTATGATTCACAAATTAACTCAGTTGACTTGTAATTGAAACAACTGTTATTGACGAGTTGTAATTTTTGTATGTTTTTGTCAACTGCACGCACAGAAAGTTGTAATCAGTAATAACACAAACAGGTTGCAATATCAAAACTATACAACTAAGGTATATTTGAGTTGTGAGCCATAATAGGAGCATAAATTAGACTTTCATATTATTATTTTAGTGATATGTGCATAAAATTTATGACAAAATCAAAGAATTTCGATATTCAAAGGTTTTTAATTCAAGTAGGTTTCTCTAAAATGCTATTGTCTGAACTATGCTTTATTGCTTTTGAAAATAAGGATTCTAGAATGGATATTTACCTTAAATTTGAATTTCTTAAATTGAATTGTAAAAAAAATTGCTAATCAAAGAATATTATTTTAATTAATATTTGTGATTTTATTGAAAATTTTTTTATAATTTTTTTTTTGTCTCTTCTTAAATACTTTAGAAGAATGTGCAAAATTAAAATATGAATATTTGATTACACTGGTCGACAAAAAAAAACTTTTTGTGTGTAACATGAAAACTTTTTTCTTGCTATGTTTAGGACAAGGATATGGATAATATAAATAAAATTAGAATGCTTCCAATACGAATAGTTTTTTTGTAATTAGATGTTATATAAATTTAGAAAATTTGAGATTTTGTTAACAAAAGTAAGTTATTTTATTATGTTACAATATTAATTTAAATAAAATTTTATGATTTTCTGCTGTATTTTGCTTCAGGTACATCTCGTTGTAATGTCCAACAGTAATGCCTAGCATACGTGGACTCCACTTGCCCTGGTATCGTTTTTCCATGGTAGAAATGTCTTGGTGGAATCTTCCACCATGTTCATCGCTGACGGCGCCCAAATTTTCAGGAAAAAAGTCTAAATGTGAATGAAGGAAGTGTATTTTCAATGACATATTACAACCCAAAGCCTTATAAGCAGATAGCAGCTCCGCGACAATAGTTTTATAGTCATTTGATCGGTGATTTCCTAGAAAATTGAAAGTTACTTTCATGAAAGATTCCCAAGCAGATTTTTCCAAATCACTGAGTTTTTCTTTAAATATGTCGTCTTTCATCAATTGTCTGATTTGTGGGCCAACAAATATGTCCTCTTTAATTTTTGCCTCACTCAATTTATTAAACTTTTCCTTCAAATATAAAAAGCCGTCACCACTCCTGTCCATAACTTTCTGGTGGTTCTGGTACAGGTAGTTCCTCACTATGAGGGATCGGTCTTTTAGCAGATGGCAGGTCAGGATATGTTATTTTATTTTTTGTTTTAATTGTGATACCTTTCGTATCAGTAACACAAAAATAACAATCAGATGAGTGATTCGTTGGTTCTGTCCAAATTACGGGGATTGCAAATGGCATAGATCGAGATCTCCTCGTCCATCCAGTAAGAAGACCCACACATGTAACACAGCAGATGTGTGGAACCCACGCTTTGTCTTGCTGTCCGACGGCAAAGCCAAAATACTGTTCATATAGCTTAGTCACTAATGGTGTCAAATTCCTTCGCTGAGTTTTAAAAGTAATGTTACCACAAATATAACAAAACCTGTCAGGATCATTTTTGCACTTTCTTGACATTATTTAACAGTCGCTTAACTCAATAAATAGAAAAAAACACTATACTATTCACATAAATAAAATCTCTGAATGCAAAAGTGGAACAAAAATGGTTAATTTTAAATTTTACGGGTAGTAGGTGTAACACGAAAACTAGAACTGATGGAATCAAAATAAATACGGTGATAAAATGAGGGTATTTAGGTAATTCCAAATTGGTAAGTACCTTTCTTGTTACAAAATTTTGTTGACCAGTGTTATTACAGTGAAGGGTATGTAAGACTCGTTACAGCAGAATTTAAATTGTCTAATTCTGTTAGTACGAGTATATTTAAAAATTTTGTAAAAAATTTTGAAAAAATTAAATTATTACATAAAAACGAGTAAATTTGAAAGCTATAGATGAATGATGAATTTCATTTAGAATATTTTATCGTGAAAATATTTGAGTTCGAAAAATAGGCTCTGAAGTGCAACTAATTCAGTTAAAAAAATTATTTAAGCTTCATAAACCGTTTTAAAATACAAATCAAAACCTTGTGTTAAATTCATAGCATAAAAGAAGACATAATCAAATTTATAATTTTTAAAGATATTTAGAAAATCACAATTTAAAATTTAACTGCATAATAACAACAAAACATACTCGCACACTCGTACGCACGTTAATTTAAAATTTTAATTTATAACCTTTGGCGCCATACTGTTCGGTAGCAACTTGTATCATTGTACTCAATGGCAAGAAATTAAGTAATTAACAAAACGGATGACAAACGAAACCACATAACGAAAAAAATATGTGTCAACTGCAGACAGATTAAAATCTAAACATCGACTAAAAAGTATAAAAAACAAGAGAAAAGTATGCCCAAAAGAATATTAAACACACAGTATCAGTAATGAGAGAAATGCCTAGCAAACATTTTGGCATGCTTTGAAAGAAGTAACGTTTGATATTTAAATTTCAAAATACATAATTATAAATGCTTGAAAATAAAAAAATATTTTTTGGAAATTTTTTTTAGAATATTAATTTATTTCATATTTTTTTAATTTTATAAAAAAAATTCTTTTTTAGCATATGCTAATTTTCAAAATGAATTGAACTAATTCACTTCTTCTAAACTGGGCAAAATATTTAATTTTTTTAAATTTATTGGTCTTGAACTAGACGTGCCTTGACGAATGTAGTTTCTTTCGCTTAAAATGTTTCGAACAAGAATATTTGGCTTCACTTCGAAACTTTGTCAAATATTTGGACGCATGCTTTGTTATATGCCTCTAATAATAGCACACTTTCATATTTACATGTAAATGATTATGTAAATGATTATTTTCACGACAACACGAGGACACGTTGGCAAATGCTGTTGTCGTCAATTTAAATCTATTTATATTTTTTTGTGCGGCAATAAACGGGTTAGTGATGGCAATATCATAAGAAATGTAAAATAAATTAGTGCTTAAACGTATTTTATTCTGAAGACATAAATTTTATTCTGAAGAAAGAAAAGAAAAAAAAAAAAAACAAAATACAATTAACTTTAGTGTTATTATTATTTTTATTCATTTTAGGAATGTAACGTTCAAAAAATTTAATTATATTGCTGCGTGCCGCACTCTCTTTCGGGTCGTCGTGTGCGCTGCTGTGTCGAATGTGTTTAATGCTTTATAGTTGAATCCCATAACCGTAAACTTGTTTAGTGGTTTTTTTTGTAAAGCAAAAATGTGTAATCAAAATTTAATATTCAATGCGGCCGATAAGGCAATGAGGTTCAGCTGCCTTTAATTTCATTTGCCTTAATTTTATGATGTTTCCAAATCAAGATGCATTCGTAGATCTTTGATCTAATTCTGCTTAAGTAAAAATAAGTTATTCAATGTAACAGGTAGCCATGTCTATTTGTAAAAATTTATATACCCGTTCATCTTAAATCTCTATTTCTTTAGCAATATGATACAGCCTGTGTCATCAGTTAAAGTTTAGGTATGAATTTTTTAACTTGTTAGTAGATCAAGATTTGAATGAGAATGAATATTTTGAAAATATTCTAAACGTCGCTTGACAGCAGTTTTTATTGTAGTGACTTTGAAAATTTTTTTGCGCAGCTTTTTATTGTGTAAATTAATTCCCGTATTCTTTTTCCATGATGGACTTGTTTCAAAGTTTAATGTTAACAATTTGCTCTTGAAAGCGTAAATGGTGCTCTGAAATTATGATCGGAGTCTCGGATTAATTTCATATGTATTGAATTTTAAAAGAAAGAATTATTGTACTTCAAAGATTGATAAACTTTCGTTAAACATTTCTCAAGAAAATGAGCTGCTATTTTTTAAAGTCCGCTTTAAAATAAAATGTAATAGCTAAAATATAAACACCATCTTACTAAAATTGAACACTCACTCATTTTTTAAAACTTTGAACTTAATAGGCCATATGTCGCAATTTATGCAAAACTCATTGAAAAATTAAATTCTACTCAAATATTTATTAAGACACAATAAAGGTTTGATATCAAACTATTTGTTATTTAAATTTTAAATGTTGGCTGGACTTAAATTCAAAGTGACAAAGAACCAAGTGAAATAATTTTCATGTTTAGTGAAATGTGAGAAAATGATTTGTATTGGTGGCGCTTAAACTAAGAATAATTCAACACTTCCTTATTGAAGTTGAGCTGGTGGTTTTATAAGGACTTTTTCTATAGAGAATTTCTTTTCAAAAAATGTGTATTAAATATACATACATTTTGAAAGGGGAAAAGACTACTGACAAAAAGTCACACACCAAACCAAAAATATGTTAAAAATTTCTTTATCTCATTTATTTTAAAATTATCGCATACATGTTCACACATTGTATTCATTAAGATTCTTTTGATTTTAAAACAAACTAAATCTCCATTAAAGGCAATAATAATGATCAAAAAATATGTGTTCAAAATTGTTAAGTGTCATCCCAGAGATTTCATTTATTTAATAAACGACTCAATTTATGTTGCGAAGCAGAGTGCAGAGTATTTTTATTGTTGGTGTTTTGGAATGCATCTGTCATATTGTTTCTTTTTTATTTTTTGTTTGTTTTTAGTATGTGACAATATTATTTATGCTTATCGCGCGTTAAATACGTTTTTAAATGTGTTAATAAACATAATTAAATGAAAACTAATTTATATGAAATTGTGATTTATGCAAAAGAGAAAAAGGAAGCATATCTGACTTGATGGGTATATTATTTTTCTTCCGTTTTTTTTTGATACTTTTTATTTATTGTTTTTTGGTTGCCATATTAAGAAGTATGGAATTTTTGGTAATAAATAGTATTTGAAGAGAAAGAAATAAAAGCATATCACTGACAAAAGCAGATTTTGAAATAGGAAAATAAACTTTTCATCTGTTTTAGGCAAACGGTATTGTTGTAACAATCAAATTTGCTATCAGTAGAATATCTTTATTATTATTATTAACATGAGCCATAATCGTTATGCAGCTCAGTTCATAGCTACAATCCAAAACTCCTTACTAATCTCGTGATTGTTGGAGTCAATATCCAGCTGCTAGGTAGCTCATACTGCCTCCTAATACCGTTTGGCAATGGCACAGAACATGTTGCGACATTTCTTGTTCTTATTAACAGAAATGACATGAGTCGTCCCGTACCAATAATAACTTGGTTTTAATTAATACATATTTTGGTTGCGCTTATTAATTTTTTTATTATTACAACTCACATTTCTTAAAAAAATTATTTGTTTTGTTTAAAGTTTAACCACAAAAAAAAATTTCGTTTATGTAAATAATACTTTTTTGACAACAAATTTAATACTTGCAACCAAAAATGTTACCCAGTTGAAGTAGTTAACTGTTGAAACTCAATAAACTATCTAACTCAGAAATAATTGGTTTAATGTAGTGAAATACAAATAATCAGTATGTTTCTACTTAATCATGAAAATATGCATTGCAATTCCCTGGGGCTTTCTGTATTTAGTAATGTATCATGCCACATTAATCTTTGGGTTCTGAGATTAATTACTGCCTAGACTAGGCTTTCTGCAGACACGCCAAAATTTTTTATAGATTTGTATTTTTTTGAAATACCTCTTGTAGTTGGCCCATACTCTCAATTGAATCTTTTGAAATGTCTCTTATAAAGAAAAATCTATATTAGCAAAAGATCCCTTAATATTCAGCCTCTCTCAATACGTTGCCTAATAGCTAAGTCGTAACTGCAAAATGTTTGTTATTAATTCAATGAAAAAATCATTATTATTAAATCAATTAGATGTTTTAGCTCAGTCTTACCTTATGAATTATAATCCTTAGAGTTCACGAAGCGTATGTACCAAATGTTGAACAAATTCGTTGGAAAATGGTATTTTAATAATTAAATCAACAAAAAATAGGCATAAAAGTGTCAATGGGTGCTAATAAAGTGTAGAGCTACAGTATAGAAATTGTGTATAAAATATTTGAGAAAAATTCCCTTAAAATATAGAACTTTAAAAGGGAAATCATGGGAAAGTAGGCGTAAAAGTGGGTGTGGTGCTATGCTATATAGCTTATTTTACTTGCTGATATTTATATTGGTGGAAGAATTTATAAAATTAGTTCAGTAGCTTTAGACTTTAAAGAAAAAATGATATCTTTCCTCTTCATAAAAAATATTATAACGTCTATCCTTATTTTAGGAGTAAACGAAGAAAATATCAGAAATAGGAATTTTTTTATTAATTTTTATTCACATATTCTTTTCATCTTATTACAACAACAAAATTCATGTCAATCGAATAATCCATCGTTGTTTTATTGCAATTTAAAGTTCTATACGTCTATAAAAAAGACCCTTTATTTAGCTGTAGGCCAACGATTAAATTGTAGCTGAGAAATGTGAGAAATTGAGAAGTGAGCTAACTGGATTTAACAAAAAAATAAAATTTCGCTTCTCAATTTCTCACAAAACTTCAGCTACTTGTTGAAAGTTTATTATTGATCTTTTTTTCTTATTTGCACACTTAAAGAGAAAATAAGGCACTTGGGTTTCTTTCCCTTTTTTTTATAAAATTTAAATTTAT
Organism: Thelaira solivaga; assembly: GCA_947397855.1. NCBI lineage: Eukaryota > Metazoa > Arthropoda > Insecta > Diptera > Tachinidae > Thelaira > Thelaira solivaga. The sequence continues at coordinate 21,257,907 of OX377612.1, read as the reverse complement.
ATTTGTGAAGCCACTAATTTAAATAAAAGAATCCACATTTATTCAAAGTTAAATAAATAATTTCTTTGATTTAATGAGAATATTTACTTAATTTAATGAAACATTGCATCAATGAACAAATATTATTTAAAGCATTTCATTGGCTTCTTGGAACATAAATATTGCAGTGTATGACGAAAGACACCTGTTATGGTGGTTTTTTTAACTGCATGATACCTATCGATAAGTATGGTAACTGACGGGTTTGTGTTAGTAGGGTCTGTCAAGTTATCGTGAATCATTTAACGCCAGAGCAACGCTTGCAGGTTGTGGGATCTTAGTTTGAAAAAAAATTGATTAGATTTTATTGGCGAAGTTCAGAGAGCCCTTCATTTATTTTACAGTTAACGTAATAGGCCTAGTGAGGAAACTGTTTCCATATTTGGAGCGAAGATAATCTTCAAGTCATTAACCAATCACTATTAAAATTGACTGTATGGTGCGGGGTACAAGCTGGTGGCATCATATCTTTCAGCAAGGAGGTACTGTTAGGGTCAATGGCAAGCGCTATCGAGTCATACTCGTATTCACTAAAAATTTTGTTTCCAATAATTAGTCAGCTAAACATTAACGACATTTTATTCCAAAACGATGGCGCAACATGCTATGCAGCATGTGTAACAATCGATTTATTGCAAAATCAATTTGGTGAAAACTTTATTCCAGAATTGATTCTGTTCACTGACCCCCTGTAATTAATATAAAGCTTTTCCTTGTTAATAGTATTTACATTCTATTCTGTGGTTATTAAATTGTGATTGAATAACTTTCATTCCCTTTTCCACTTTTTATTTTTTATTTTTTCATTAATACTCGCACAAATGAAGTTTATAGCTTCGAACTGCATCTGATATATTTCACTGATTTTTTCTCACTTTGTTTATTGTTTATTTTTAATTTTTCATATACTCGTAAAATAAAATTAAAACTTAAAGAAGGGAACACATTAAATAACCTACATGTGTTATGTGTGATATCCTGCTGTTGTTACGCTTGCTATTGTTAAAGCTTTTGTTATTTTTATTGTTGCAAGTGATGTTGATTTTATTTTGGTACAATTGGTTTTTATTTTTCGTTGTTTTTTCATTAATAAATATTATTATTATTATTTGCTGCTGATGGCGTGTTGCGGCACGCAAAATGATGCTTGGAAGACACCCTGTTGTGTTGTTTTTAATCTCATTAACTGTCGCTGTTTTGAATATTTTGTTGTTGTTGCTGTTGGCAAACAATGTATGCATATTGATACGTCTGTTTGTTTATTCCTTTCTTAATAATATTTGTTGTTGTGTTGTGGTTGATGATATTGATATTTTTTGTTATAAATGAAAAACCAAATGTTACGTTGTTACAAACACACAGGGGAATTAATTTTTTGTGTGATTGTTACTGGCAAGAGTTGTAACTAAAAGAACAAATTATATAAATATTTGCGGTCACACAAATATTTGTTAATGTTGGTTTGATTTGAAACGTTTTGTTGTTTGCAATTGGTAGCAATCTAACAAAAACCCAAAGTAAAATTAATTAATTGAAATAAACTTTTTATCTAAGATTTAAACATATTCCCTGTTATAAATATCAAGTTACTTTGAAAAAAAAAAAGTTCTAAATCAAATATTCAGTTGTGATAACCAAACAGTTTAATTGTGACAGTAGAAAATCTTTAAGAGAACTAAATTTTGCTCCATACTAGGCAATTCTACTTACTAACACTTACAACTTTGATTGTTACAACTGAAGTTATTTTCTCTGTGAAACTGTTAAAACACAATGTTTTAAAAGTTAGTTAACAGCTACATGTGAATAAAATTTAGTCAAGCTAAATTTTGTGGTTCTATTTACACAATATGTCCATGATTTTTTTTTTTTTGTGCTTCCACTTTTAAAAAATTTAAATATTTGATTTGTAAAAACAAAACAAATTTAATTTATGCTTATATCTTTTAGAGCTTGGCTCTTGCATTTGCTTTCAGCTTTAATTCAAGTAAAATTAAATTAGAAAAGGTCAATTTACAAATTAATGTAAAATGTTAATTAAAAATAAATAAAATATCTTTCAGCTTCTGTAAACTTTGAATTTATAAATTTCTGTTAAAACAACATGCTGCATAATTCAATGTTTGAAGTAGAAAAATGTCAATTTTCAATTACTTTTAATAACTGTTCAATGATGCTTGATTTAAAACGTTCATTTGAATTGGAAAACGAGCAACAAATGCGCTTAATCTCTAGACCAGCCCAAAAGGGAAGTAACGGACTATTAAAGTAATAAAGTTAGACAGACAGGGTCATGGTAACAATATAAAAACAACAACAGAAAAATAATAAACCACCCACTATGCCACCCACAATTGTTACTCAATAAAAATAAATTTACAGGCATTTTTTTTTTGCAAGTACTGGTTGGGGAGTTTAAAAAAAAACCATAACAACTGGGGGAGTTTATGTTTGAATTAAGCTTTAACTTTAGAAAATGAAGATGATGATGACAACAATAATCAAAACAGCAGTTGCTATAGAAATTACAAATCTTTAAGCAGGGTAAAGAGAAAATGAGGAGGAGAGTGCTGGGGAAATTTAACTCAAACTACTTACTTATTCCAGAACAAATAACTTCAGTAAGAACTGTAAATGGTTTAAAAGTCAACAACTCATAACCATAAAATATGTTGCCAGTCACGTTAATGGTTGCTAAAAATCTCTAAATTTATGAGGGTGAATTTGCAATAGATTTCAAGTACATAAATACTACAGGCAGCAACAAAAACCAAAAAAAAAACCAACAAAAATCAGGCATACAAATGGATGAGTCGTTAAACACGGCGGATGTTGTTATCCGTAAAATACTTGCATCCATAAAAATTAAAAAAGAAAAATTCAACACACTTGTACATACTCAGCAACGTTGTGCCACCCCAGTTGCTGACAGCTAAAAACGTTTAAAAAAATGTTTTTTTTTGGTGGCTGGAGCGGGAGACATAAGAAAGAAATCAGTTTTGGGAATGATTATTTATCATTTTGTATTCCCCCCAACAAATACCAACCATAAAGTCTCAACATGTTTTTATTTTATAACGATTTAAATTTCATTATGCCAAGATTTGCCATTGAAAAGGGTAGATTTATTAGATGCGAGTATTCCATTGTGCCATACAAAAGGGTGCTTTGAAAATTTTCAAATTAATTAATACCATTTACTCTATAATAGCCAAAAAAAATATGTGTGTTTTTTAATCTCTTGTCTACTAAATTCAAAATATTTAGTTACAAGCAGTTATTATGGTATTAAATTCTACCAAATGTTTGTGTAAATTGAAGCCAAATTTAACTTCATTATGTTGTTATTCAAATGTCAAAGTAGCAAGTGAAAATGTCATCAAATGGTAAATTAATTAAGATATAATTTTTTTGAAAAACTTGTTTGTATATAAAATTAAACAAATTGAAATTTTTCGTAATTAACCAGACGAGAGCTTTTTTACTTCACTAAAAGGAACCAAAAAAAAAAAAAAATATCTAGAAACAGTGTGATTGGACCTCAAATTTACAAAACTATGAGAGATAATTTCAAGCTTATTAAAAGTGACAGCCAAGGTCTAATTCTCTGTTGGATCTGATAACTTTTTTTTATATTTTTATTCATTCCAACACATCTAACAAAGCAGTATTTAACCACAAAATCATCATTAAAATCGAACATTGTGTTGGGCATCTAGACATGAATACTCTATTTTAAAATAATGTGTAGACTGCTTTTTTGGTTTTAAAATTGCTTAGAAACAATCGAAATATTCTATCACGCTATTGCGGTGCACTCCTCAGAAGGTCCTGGTACCCTACAAGAGTGACTTTAGACTCCTAACTTGATGGTTTATCGGATACTATGATCTTGGATACAACTTGTGCAAGATATGATATATTAGGATAAGCTAATTTAGGTTTTGTGGTTGTCATGACGAAACCTCAGAATATGTCTTAACTATTAAGATCTTGTAGGGCAAAATTTCTGAGACACTTTTTCTTAATATCTAAAGAAATAGAAGTGTTCTCACTGAACAAAATAATATCAAAACAAATAATTTACAGAACAACAAATAGCCATTTTTCGGTTTTAAAAATTACCGTTTTACAGAACAGAGCCGAATTTTTATTGTGGGCATTGAATACCAGAGTAATATGCCTTAATACTTGTATGATAAAAAATCACTTGGAAGTTACTATTTATGCAACATTCTACCTTTCTAAGGTAAGATAAAAATGAGCTGCTTAAGGGACCTAAGCATGATAATAATAATAATACAAGGTGGGCAAAAAGAAGTCATCCGATGTTGTTTGGCTCTCATTTTTTTTTCTAAATGAAAATAAAATGTGTGCCGCTGCTCCGTCCTGTTGGAACCACATGTCCTCCAGTCCTAATTCGTTCAATTGCGACAGAAAAAACTTGGTTAACATGGCTCTATTGCCCGCACCGTCCACTGTTGTCGTTTGACCAGCGCGATGACTCCTCCAGCATGAACAGCGCACCATGCAGTCACTTTGAGCGATTGTAATAGCTCCCCGTACATTACTCGTGGATTTTCAGTGCCCCAGAAGCGAAACGCGCCTCATCGCTCATTATGATTTTGGTCGAAAAATCGTCCACTTCGATTATTCCGCGTTCTTGAGGAGTGTACGCTACATGGCTTGTTCACTTGTATTCTACATCTGTCTAGTTCACAAATGTCAAAAAAGATTTGACATTGGCCGCCATTTGCAAAAATAAGAGCATCTTCCAATAGGGTGATTTCTTTTAGCCCACCTTGTATTTTACAGAATTTTTGGGAACAATTTTTTACTGTTCACCTGTTTGACGTTCAACTTTCTGCAAGTGTCAAAAATTTACTTGCAACAGAATTTCGTTGCAAGTTCAGTGAAAAATTGTGAGTGTATTGAGTTTTTCGCATTTGTACTAGGATCTAGACAGGAATATAACGTGCGAGCCCCCAAATTAATAGGTTAGTACTCTACCCACTAAACTATTGGAATGACTTTTAAATAAATACGATCGTATCCTGTTCAAAATATTAAATACCGACTAGTCTAGTCTAGATAGAACCTAAGCTAGACATCTGAGTTACAGCCAAAAATTAAACAAATTCTAGTTTTTTTTTGTCAAGAATTTTTATAATTTTCACATTTATTTGTAATAAAGAATTTTTTTTTTGCTTTTTTTATTATCATTATTGATTTTTTGTAATTTTATATTTTAAAATTTTATTTGTTTTGTTTGGTTAAACTTAAATGATTAATTTTCTTGTTAGTTGTATTCGAAATTTACACACTTTGCAAATAAATCGTTAGGCTTATTAAAAACGTTAAATTATTAGAAATTAAAATAAAATATATGTATTTATACCCACATAGATATTTTGTATAGCGAAATAACTTTTACGTTAAATTACAGAATCAAATTAAATTTACTCTTAAAATGGGGACTGGGTTTCTTAAAGAGTTTTGGTACTTTAAAAATACTAGATAAAATAAGCAATTTATTTTCATTATTATTATTTACTAATAATTTATTTATTTATTTATTCATATAATAATTTTAAATTTTAAGCTAAACGAACAACAATTTAAAACTACATTTTATTTTACAGACGAGTACAACTAGATTTTGTTTTGCTATAAAAAATCTCTTGAAAAGAAAATAAAGTCATAGTAAGAGGAGTTAGTGATTTTATAGTTGGTAAGTTTTATTATTTTGCAATTTGTTGTTTTGTTTTTTTTTTTTTCATACGACTAGACATACTTGGTAGTTTTAAAAAATTATTTAAAAAAATATTTTTTATTAAAAAAATTTTTATATTATTTGAAAAAAGGCCAAAGCGGATAAATAAATTTTTTATTTATTTATTTTTTTTTTTAATTTCTAACATTTATTATGCTTAAAAGTTTGGTTTGGATTTTTTCTTTAATTTAATTAATTTAATGTACAAGGAAATAGTAATTTAATTTAAGGGGTTGGTTTTCTTAGCAGAAATTTTAAATTTTGTTCTTAGTTGTCTAGAATTATTTAAACTCTGCTTTAAGAGTTTCAGTTTGTGTTTTTGTTTTGTTTTACTTTTGGAACTCTTTATACCCTCTCTTAAGTGCTCTTAAGTTCAACATTAAATTCATTTTAGTTTTTCTTTTGAATTCGAATATCTACCGTCTAATTGTTATTTAGGTCTATTTACATTATTTTTATTTGTTTTTATAAACCATCTCTTACATCATCCTCAAACAAAGCCATTGTTGTTATGTAATCCTGTAGGTAGGACCCAGCATCTGTTCAGTTACTAAACAGAAAGGGTCCTAGTGAACCTCAAACCATGGGTGGCTTAATGTCAACCAAAGTACTGTGATGATCTAGCACGGGACTGGAGGCAGCTGAATTACTGCCCACTAAATGATGGTGATGATGATGCGTGTGAGCATGTAAATGGGGATGAGAGTGCTGCTGTTGTTGTTGTTGTTGCTGCTGTTGTTGTTGATGCAAATGATGTTGAGCATGCTGCTGCTGCTGCTGCTGGTGCTGCTGGTGCTGCTGGTGATGTAATTGATGTTGCTGATGATTAAACATAATCGGTGAGCCACTTGACATGTGATGAGGAGAAGACAAGTGTAAATTTTGATTAAGTCCTTGCGTAGGGGTACCAGGTTGATGAGAATTTGGTGTTCCTGGATGACTATTACTACCCGTGTTGCCATTATTATTATTATTACTGCCATTAGTTGAGTTATTTAAACCATTTGATTCATTGGACTGATTGTTGACATCTTCCGAGTCACTACAGGACTCTGAAGAGCCTTTCTTTATGCCATTGGCTGTAGTGGTGCCATTATGAGTCTTGACATGTTTGGCCAAATGGTCACTACGCATAAATCGTTTATTGCACACTGGGCAAGCAAAACGTTTCTCTCCAGTATGGGTTCTTAGGTGTCTTTGTAGTTCATCGGAACGTGTAAAACGTTTACCACAAAATAGCCAATTGCACACAAAAGGCCTTTCACCAGTATGCCACCTCAAATGAGCTTTAAGATGAGATGTTTTGCCGTAAACTTTACCACACCCTGGTATATGACAAGAGTGTATGTTTTTCTTTCTCAAGTGTACTCCTGCAGGTCCCAAGCGTTCAGCTTCTTGGCAATTGGGGCAATCACAAGTAGCACGACCGGCATACCTGCGCTGAGATCTGGGTGAGGGTGTTGTAGGGGAGTTGGCCTGTGGTGTAGAGGCTGTAGATGCAGCAGACGGTGAACTGTGTGGCAGAGAAAAACCACCTACACTTTGTGTAGGCAACATACTTTTGTAAGTGTCTTGTAGTAAATGTTGACCCGAACCCAAAAGATGAGCGGTGTTAGATAGCGAATGACTTAAAGCCGAAGAATAGTCAGAAGTTGCGGTAGCATAATTAGCCATAGTCGAATGCATGCCAGCTGCACTACCCATATCTAACCAACTGCCAGCAGCAGCACTATGCATATCCCACCAACCTGAATTTACACTAGCAGCTTCAGCTGCCTTGTGGGCTGAGGCGGTTACTGCATTAAAGGGCCAATCATAGGGATGCCTAGAGTATACTGAACCAAATGTAGCTCCTTCAACTTTTCCCAATAAGCCCTGGTGCATATGATGATTATCTGTGACCATGCCACCTGTGGTAGTAGAGGTATTCGGATAAAATAAGTCGCTGCCATAGGCCGAAGGTGTGGTAACTGCAGCGCATGAAGAAGTTATAGGACGACTGTAAGGATAAACGCTGAAATTATTTTCTTAATCAATAAATCGTACTCATAAAAAATTTAAAAGCAAAACACAAAAAAAAAATTCTTAAGTAGAGAAAGTTAAAAAAAAAAATCTACCTGGCTGTTATATTAACCATAGTGTTAATGCCACTGCCCGATAAGCTTCTTGAAGTATTTCCTGCTGTCGAGGAACAGATACCAGGTATGTTGCCAGCGCCTGAAGAATTTGTTGAGGAAGCTGATGATATAGCGCATGGAGAATGTTGACCCGCTGAAGCGCTCGAACTTGTTGAGCCTGTAGAGTTGTTATTGCTATTCCCCTGAGATGAGGGAGATGTGGGACTCTTTTTCCAGGGATGAAAACCTTTACCTACAGCCGCATCTGCCAAAGGTGGTGGAGACTTGCTGCTTAGCTTATTGCATTGGGCAGCTAGCATAGCTAAGGGAGTGCCTCTTAAGCTAGGATGATCCTAAAAACCAACAAGAAAAAATATGAAGAAAACCAATTAGTACTTTGCTGAATTTTATAGAAAAAAAATAATATTCCCAGGCAAATCACAACATAATTCGATTTGAGGTTGTTCTTAATTAACTTTTTATTTCTTAGGAACTGTGTGCAAGAGCTGTTGTTCTTCATTGCTTAACTAATTCCTTTTCAAGGTACAAACAATAGACAAAACATGAATTTGATTTATATTTATCTTTTTTATTTCCTACCTCTTGTCTTACAACCATTCTTGTCTACAACTCTTTTGTTTCTGCTAAACAATTTTCCGAAAAAGGAAGTTATTAGCTAAAAATATAAAAAGACCCAAGACGAAACATTCGCATACACGCACATTAAAACCACCACCACCACTACTATCATCACATGCAGCAAAGAAAACTGGTGGTGGTGTTTGTTGCCAATCCAACCGATCTGACCGACTTCAACACTCTGTTTGTTGTTTTGTTAGATTTTAAAAGCATAACGGAAGAGCATTAATCCTGACACTTGTTTCTGTTTGTGTTGTTGCTGTTTTTTGGGTTTGTTAAGATTTTATTTCATTTCCAATTCATTTAAAATTAATGTTTCATTTAATTTTTTCAAACAAAACTCATCATCTCATGTGGTGTTTTTTTCAGCTTTAAAAAATACTCTCATACATCCTGTAAGAAGTTTCTTTTTTAATATGAACGGCGGCTTTCAAAACAAAAAGATTTTATTTTGTTGTTTTGTTTTTGTTTCTTTTTCAATATATATTTCCTTTAAAATTTAATTTCTCAGATTAATTTTTTTATAGGTGGTATTGGCTTTTGTTGCTCAATTTGTTAAACGTGCTGTCTTCCAAAGTCACTCATCAAACAAGTTGTGCCGGTGCCATCAATATCCTTATCAACCAATTTGTGTGATTTGCCATTTCCAATCTTAAGCGCCAGAATTGTGATTGGTTGGATTTGCTAGAAACGTTTGCGGTTACTTCTTGTTTGCTTTTTGCTCTTTTGCCTTAAATATGTTTGATAAGGCTTTAAAAAGAAGAGGCAGTTCATTTTTGGCTCTTCTCAGGAAAAAGAATGGAAAAATTAACAGAAACAATTATTCATACGAGTACTATAGAATTTTTAACTTTATTGAACACTAGCTAGAAAACTTGTTGTAGCAACCTACGAATTTGAATTAAAAGTATTAATTTGTGAATTAAATTTCCTTTTGGTAGTCTAACTGATTATTTTTTGTTTTAATTCGTTTATTTCATTTATAAAAAGTAATTAATCTATTAGCGAATAAGCTTATTGCAATGGGATTCTCACAGGCTCTTAGAGAGACTGATCAAAAATATTCTCCCTGGTTTTATGACTGAATGCTACCTGTACAAAAAAAAAGCAACTTCGATTATATGAACTAAAATTCAGCTGTGATAATCAATTTTTTAGTTGTGGTAACCAGAACTCCATAGTATAGATAAATATTTAGTTTTCCTTAAAATATTTTCAGCTGTGTTAGGCTGATTTTCTATTGTTATGAATTTCGGATTGGAAACAAATTTTGTTCTCACAACCGCAGCTTTCTTCTCAGGGTGTACATGCAAACACTCACAATGCATTTACTTAGCATATTTTTAGACTGTTTTGATGCTAAGATGCCTTAAATATTTTCATACTTTTCCTTTATGTTTGATTGAACAGGGCGCCCAACGGAAACAAATAGAAAGGGCCTCACGTGAGTCCTGTGATGTGATCCTTTTGTAATAATGTAGAAGAAGAAAATGTCAATAAAAAAAGACACCAAAGAACGGAAAAAGAGGGGCAAGAATTGACAAACAAAACCTGAACCACGCATACCCATATTTTTAACACATTAACTTCTTAACTATTTTTAAAAAGGTTCTTCCATTTAAATTAAGAATTGCTAATCTGATTCTTCTCTAAAGTTTTAGGATTTTCTATAAAAAAAGCAAAGAAGCAACAAAAATCTTTGTTCTCTTTTATTTCCAAAAAAAGAACAAAAGTATGGCAGTCCTGGTAAGTGTACACTTTTTCATTCCATGCTAGAATAAATCGATTGTTTCACGCGCTGTGTGGCAGATGACATTGTCTTGCTTAAAACACATGCCGTACTGATCCAGTTGAGGCCACAATAACTCCATTATCATGTTTTTGTAAAGTAAACACATTGTCGGCCTCATCTTCAAAAATGTAAGGCCTGGACTAAAATCTGCACCAGATAGTTGCTCGTGGATAAGAATTTTTTGAACCTCAAATTAAAAAAATTTTTGTATTCAGATGGATAAGCGCTTCATTGAACAAGATTACTTTTTACGAGAAATTGGCTTTGCTCCATTATCCGTTAAACTAATTAAAGTCTTAGATAAATTCTTTCATACTTAATCGGAAAATATATTCTTTACAATGCGATAAAAAAAAATAGAAAAAGTGCACTCTTACTGGGCAACTCTTTATAAATAAAAAATTATGAAAAAATTATATTATTGTTATTTCTTTTCCCTCACATTAATGGGTAGCGTGCTAACCTATCACGACTCTTGCCAAGAACTCGTTAGCACATTGAATCTTAGAATTAATTTCTAATATCAAATAAAAGTGATAATAACTCTCTCATAAAAAATTTTAAAATTCACATGTGAATGATAACACAATTACAAGTGATATTGCTAAAATTCTAATTCTTATCGTTGTTGCGGAAGAGTCGAAGAACCAGAATTACAGTAATTAAAGGCAAAATTAAACTTTAAAAGTGAAAATCACTAAAAATTAAACAACTGTTTCAAATTGCTTACAAATGAATTATACCATTTGTTGCCCCTTAATTTAATTTTATTTATTTTTTAAACAATTCAAAAATTAATTTTTTTTGATTTTGTTAGGCTGGCGCCACTTTGACAATTCATTTTGATTGACGGAGTCTGAGGCCTTATTTCTTTTTCTTAAAATGAATAATGAATTGCTTTCAAATTTGTGGCGGTATTTATTTGAAGATCCAATCAACAACAATACAGAGAGAAAAAAGCAGAAAGAGGGCAAACAAGCAGGTCATGGTGTAAAACTACTGTAATCATTTGCAATGCTATGCTTATTTGAGTGCCTACAACATGATAAATTTCTCTCACCTGTAACAATTGACCAGAAAGAGCAACAAACAAAGAATCATATTATAAAATAAAAGAAACAACAACAATATTGTTATTAACCACCCGCTAACATCAAAGGTTAACTCGCGCTTCTTACATGTTGTTTTTTAGTGCATCGCTATGGCTATCGGTATTTTTATATCTGTATCTGTATTTTAACTGATTGTATGGTTTTGTATTCTCTCACTTTTTTTTGTATTTTATATGGCAACTGAAACACAACACCACGTTTTTTCTGCTGCACAAATTGTATTGTACGGATTCGTTTTCAATTTAATAGCCTCATAAAACAAAAGTGTTTCTCATTTGTAGCTCACCCCAACGAGCTGTCAAATTCGATTGACTTTTTGTATAAGTTATCTCTTTAGTCCTATATCTCTCTTGTTGTCTCTCTTCCCCAATACATAATAATAAGTGAATTAGTGAATGTATGCAAGTGGCATTTAGGTTCAAGTGTTTGTATTCAAAATCATTAACAGTGACACCTGCTGTGAAAATTATGACATCGCCTCTATTGATGTTTTTTCTATGGCAACTTGTTGCCGCTATCTTGAATTAAAGGTGCTGAGCATGCCGAGTTGCACTGATAGCTCTGTGTTGTATGAAAACAATAAAAACTGCATGGCGTTAGTGGACAAAAAAAAATAATAAATGAATAAATAAATAAAAAAAGAAAACAACAACAATAACTGTAATAAAATCAACAACAGCAGCCAACAGCGGCAATAATCATTAGCACCGGTAGTTAGTAATGAACCTTAAAAATTACAACGAACGCTATTTTAAATAATAGATTTAGACCACCACCGGCCTTTTTACCTAGCAAATATGTTGGGAGCAAGTGCATTAGCTATTTAGTTTTAGTATGACCTGATAAAAGAATATTAATGTTAACAAGTGCTATATAGAGTGATTGGATTTAGTATAACCAGAGTTGCCATTTTAGCCTTTTTAAGTTAGATTTAGCCTTTTTTCTCGCACTTAGCCTCAAAATTTATGATTTAGCCTCTAGCCTTTTTTGGGAAAAAGGAAAACAAATCATACATAAACAATTAGAGACTGAAACCAAATTAGCTAAAGTAATATTTTCCAAAAAACTTTGATATGTAAATTGATAAATTGTTCGAATGATGGTAATTTCATAAGTAAAGAAAAGTATTTGGCTTCTAACTTGTAAAATAAAAATGCACTTTATTCCTAATTGATTAATTAATTGTTCCATTTAGTATTTAGTTATCTAGTACTGCCGTTTAGTAATGCTGAGGTTACTTACTTTTGAGTACGATAAAGCAAGCGAAATATCACAATAGAAATCGCATTAAAAATCAAAAAATTAATTATTACTTCAAGGAATTTTAAATATTATTTTTTAGCATTGAAGTTGAAAAATAACTGAATTCGTATTGACATTGTAAATACTATAGAAGATTATGGGATGAAGCCCATATCACTTTAAAGCTAATTTTTTCTAAATTAATAAAGGGAAGGCTGGCTAGTAATCTATTGCTCAATTACTCACAAGTTGCTTTGAATTATTTTTCAAAATTTTAATATACCCCAGGACTGTTAATCTCAAGGATTTTGACAGTCTCCGTTTTGGGTCATAAAATAGAAACTGCGAATATTTCCGAAAATATTAAATTTCTTTCAGAAAGTTTAGAACATACATATTAAATTCCTTTTTGATTTTGGTAATTTTCAAGCCATGTATAAAACGACATTACTTTCTTTAGTTTTTGATGTTCGATGTTTTGTTTTGGGTTTTGTTATAAAAATTATTATTAAGATTTTTAATATAATAAAAAAATTAAGATAATTTTAACTTTCAAGCTGTAGTTTTTTAACTTTTTCCAGGGTTTTTTGTAGGGAAAAATAGCTTATTTTTTCTAGCTCCTGGCAACGCTGAGTCTAACCTTACGAAATGATATTTGTTTTAACATAATAGAAATATGCTAAGCATTCGCACTTAACTGCAGAAAATGCCCATTGTCTGGGAGGGGATCGAACACTGGTTAATAGCCACTAATAAGTAAGATTATAATGATGATAATTTATCAAAATAAAACTTAGTTAGGGATCATAAAAGATTAAAAATATCAGTAAATTTTATTTTGTGTTTCTCTTTTTCTAAGACAAATTTACGTTCAAATTGTTACGCATACAAAAAGTGTCTCAGTAAGAGTCAACATTTTATATAAAAATATGTATTTTTCAGAGAATGTGATTTGTTATTGGTTTGTAAAGAAGATATGTTCTGATTAAGTATGAAATAAAATAACCGTTACACCCTTCATGAAATTTTCTTTGACTTTTTTATAGAGATGTGGCTATCTCGGATTTGAGCTCAGAAATTTTTTGTGACTTATGCTAGAAGTCCAAAATTTCCCAAAAACGCCAAAAAAAAATCACATGGCTTAAAATCACATAATCTTGGTGGTCAGTTGAAAACGAAATTTCCTGAGATACATACTTTGTTTTGGAAATCGTTGCTGCAATACATCGATTGTTTCATGCGCTATGTAAAACCAAATGTCGTTCACATCCATGTCGTTCAATTGAGGCTTCAAGAACTCCCTTATCAAGTTCCTGTAACTAGTGCCATTCACAGTTACCGTTGAATTGATGTTTTCAGGTTTTCGGTAGCACTCTTAGTTAGAGCAGCAATGTTTTTAAAAGACCGATCGTTACCTTGAGGTGCAGGAGTCTTACTGTCCGTAATTTCAGTTTCTTAAAATTTGGGACCACTTTTAGAATGGTTGACACATTAGGTGCCCTTGCTCACCTGGAAATACTTCCAAACGCTCGCAGCATAACTCGGTATAAAAATAACGCTCCATTTCCCATAATCAAAATAAACACGTGTGACATCTGCCAAATTTCAGAGTTGCCACTTGGACAATAAACGTACACTCAATTTAAAAAGTGCATTCATACTAAGACACCCTTTATTTATTATGGGTCTGCATTGAGTCCCTAAGGCCTCAATTTCAACATTGGATTTTCTATTTCTTTACAAAAGATTTCATATACCCATTTTATGGTATCTTAAAAAAAAATTTCTTTAAAAATATTTTCTCCGCCTACTATTGCAAGTGTAATCTAAAAAGGGCTCTCATGGGTTGAAAACAATAAATATTTTCTTTTAACTTATGATACAATTCAGAGGATATACACATAAACTTATTTCACTGTATGCCAACGCAGTTCTTTAGTTAAACTCACTGCATCATTTGGAACTATATAGAGGAGTATATCCCAGTAGGTACTGTCAGTCAACAAGAGACTTTTAACGGTATGGTTTGCCGGACATTGTTTTTAGATACTACTAGTGCAATATAGGGAATACTAAGATCAGCCGAAGCAGGTTTTTTTAGTTTACTTGACGAATCTTCAGAATATGTATTTTGGGACTGTCCGGCTTTCGGGTATCATAGAGCAAGACTACTGGGAGACTTCTAGAAATAAGGTAATTGGATTCATTTGAATCCTAGAATCCGAACCGTGAATGAAACGAAATGAAAGATTCTTTGGGTAGCGACTAATTTTTTTTCTAAGAATTTAAAAATTATTAGAGATCTTATTCTGTGAAAATTTCAGAACAGCTACTTCAATGAAAAACTTCATTGGATTAATAAAATTTAACATATTAAATTATTAGTACTTATTGTACTAAGTAAATCATTTTTTGAAATTCTCCATGAGAATATCATACAAAATATATTGGACACCAACATAATTTGGAATTAAGCACAAATAAAGATAAAATTTTCATTAATAAAATATTTTATTCACACAAAAATTAATAAAATTTCTCTAAGTAAAAAATAAAAAAAAAGAAAACTCAAACCAAATCACAAGAAAAAATATTTATCACAAAATTCACCAACAATTGCTTAGTGTATTTTATGGCATGCTTTTTTTGTTTTTTTGTTTTTCCTTTCATTACTGTGGCTTACGTGAAAAGTAAAGCAGTAAGAGAAGCAAGAAAAAAAAAATAATCTGCACAAGTGAAGTCGACAATGTAATTGCAGCAATTAAATCCAAGTTTAAGTCATGATTTAAGCAACCGAACATCATTGTAAATTTCTATGAAATAAAAGCTTACACTGAAACACGAACAGGTATCACAAAATTTAAATAAGCTAATAAATTCATAATTAAATAAATACTTTTAGAAAAATACCCACTAAAAATAAAGAAATTTCAATTAATGTGTAAACTAATACTTTATAAGATTTCACCGCTTGCTGTGGTATTTATGTCATTGTTTTTTTCTTTCAAGTAAATTTTTTTCGGTGTAATTTTTTCAGGGTGAAATTATAGTTCAAATTCCATTATTTACAATTGTGAGTTTGGTACCATTTTAATTTGTTAACAACCGTATAATGCAAACATTTTTATGGCTGTAGACGTGCGTTTTTAAATGCAGCCAAAAGTTAAAGTCATTTCTTTTTGCTTTTGAAATCATGAACCAAATAATAAACCACTTTTTAAAATAAATTCTCTCTAGAAATAGTGGCAGTTAGATTTTAAACACAGGATAGCAAAACAATTTAAAAAAAGGAAAATAGAAAAAAAAAAAAATAAATAAAATGGAGCAAAATATTTATTCGAATTCGATTCAATTCAAGTGTATATGGATGTGTATGAGGTTGTATCTAGTAATTATTGATCAACTGGTAGCCATGGCAAATGAAAGAATGAATTGCTTCCGCAATTTTCAAATGCAACTGTATTTAAGGTTGCAGTACATTTCGTTAGAAGGCCAAAGTTAAGGCGGTTAACTGTTGTAAAAATTGTTAAAGATCAACACTATAATTTGGCTGACTTGACTACTATTTTTTTTCTTTTATTGTTTTAGCTTTTGATATTTATTTTTTTTTTTAATAAAAAATGTTGTACCAGCTTGTATACTAGAAATATGGTGGTTAATTTCATAGAAATTCAAAATTCTGTTGATAAAAACAAAAACATGTTTGGAAATCAATTTATTATTTCAATTTGTATGACATGATTTTCATATTTTGTTTATGTTTTATGTTAATTTTAATTACTTTTACCTTCAATTTATATACCTGCATTAATTTTCATTTTTGTTTTATTAAATTTTTAAATCAAAAAAATTTTTTTTGTCACACTAACAATTTGTTCTTTGCTGCTAAAAGTATTTAGAGACTTTTTGATTTATACCTGAATTTATATGAAAAAAAAAAATTAAATAAAATATTGTTTTAATCTACATCCACTTTTCTGTCATACTTGTCATAACAACTGTTTTATGTTGTTGTACAAATCTTTACGCCTTCCATATTTAGCACGTACAAGTACACTGTAAGAACTTCAGAAATTAAAATTCTTAAAATTTAAAAGAGTTTCTTTTTTAAGTAAACAAAACCATAATCGAAATTGCTATGAAGTTTTCTTTTGAATGAAACTTTCTTTTTTTCTTAGGAATTGTTAGATTTAAATTAGTTTTTAAAAAGACCCTGAATTAAATTTTACTATAATTAGCGTTTTCAGTTTATTTTGAGTAGTTTTTTCTTTTCTTAGAAGAAATATCTGAATGCTCTTAAGCAATGCTATCAAGCAAAACTCATTCATTATTAAAAAAAATGCAGGGTGGGACGGTTAGCATTAAATTCAGTATAATATTTAGTACTGTACGACAAAGTCCATTTTTTATTTAAAAATAATCAAGTGCTAATCACTTACTCGTATTATGGTAGAGGGGATCAAAAAAAAACGCACACGAGTTTAGGGTGTTTAGAAAGCTTACATCTGGCTATACTTCAAATTGGGATTTAAAATTTTCCTCTTTTCTCAAATTTTAATTACACAGTAGCACATTTTTCAACTTCAAAATCTTGAACCAATTGAGACCCCCGAAATCTGAAAGCTTATGATGGTAGAATAAAAACCCAAGCTGTGTTTTTAAATTATTATCTATTTTTTTTTTTTAGTTCATTTTTTAAGTTTTCGACTGGGAGGAGGATTTTAGTACATGTTTCAGAGAACATGTACTGATTCTTAAGTCTATAACTCGTGAACTATTCGAAATATTGTTTAACTCTCTTCTTATAATTTTTATCATAATAAAAAGAAATAACAATAATTTCGTAAATAATTTGTGTTTTATTAAAAATCAACATCAGCCCTTAAAATTTAACCACCTTTTATTTCATTTAAGTGTCAATATTATTTTGTAAAATTTCTGTTGCATCTGCCGATTTATTTCAGTTGATGTACTCGAATTCTATGATTGTACATGGAACCTAAATTCGATTGGCAACGAATTCGAGTAACACAACCGAAGTTGCTTTCTACCACATCTTTATCACCCTTCCATCTTGTTAGTTTATTATTTGGCCATGTATAACATTGCGGAATTTCGTGATAAATATTGGTTTTTGCGAATTCTCCTTCATTCCAGAGAATTGAGGTTATCGAAAGTGTCTGGCGACTGTTTTTGCAATATTGTGATTATATATATAAAGTATTATAAAAATCCTTTTTAAAAAAGATTTTTAATTGTTAAATCATTGATTAATGGACGTAAAAGTAGCTTTAGAGTTATAATATAAAGTCTATGTTACTCGCTGATCATTTAGCTCTATTTTGATGAAAAGAGTTTTAAAATCTGAATTATTTTTCTTATTAGTTTACATGTTACTGACGTGCTAAATCTAGCATAAGGAGTGTCTTAAGATTTGCCATTATCTCGGCATTTTTCAAACTTTGCTTAGAGTGAATTGTAAAAATGCTATGTGACAGTAAATCATTTAGTTTTTTTATATCAAAATTTTCTATAAATCAATTAAGTGACTTGATCAATTTTACACTTTATTATACTTGATGATGTTTTAAATTAAATGAATCCAATATATGAATTTTTTTTAGTTTTTTTGGTTCCCACTATACTATTTCTTTCAGTGTTCTTTTAGTGCAGTAGTATGTTTGCTTTCAAATGCACACACGTATTTTTTTTTTAATATTTAAAATATTATAATAAATTTTAAGTGTAAATTGTCTGTTCAAGCACTTGTTGTTGTTGTTGTTGTTTATGTCACAAGTTATGTGTTGGCAACGTAAATTGTTGTTTGCATTAAATACTCATAAATATGTTGCTTGTTAAACAACTTTTACTTAATGAACAAACTTATTTAAAATTTTTTTTTTGTTTTGGTTTTGTGTAAAATTTTAATTTGTTTAGTGACTCGTGTTTGTACAACATTTACAATGATTTTAATGAAATGTGTACAAGGACTTTGCTTTCCGCTCCTGTACGTACTTGGTTATATAGGCAGTTAAAGCACATTTTTATTTATATCAAAAAAAAAGATATTAATTTCATATATAAATAAATTGAAATAAGAACTGATTTTTTGACAATCAATATCTTTTTAATTCTCTTTCAATTAGAGTAATAGTAAAAAGTAATGAGTTGATTTTAATGAGCAGTTTTCGGTTTAATTAGCTGAAAGTAAATTTCAAATGTTGTTCAAATATCATAGTAATTGGCTGATGTCTGGGCTTCATATAACTTTTAGCCAGATATTTAATTACAATTAAATGCCTTTGAGAGGGCTTTGCTCGTTGTCCATGTGTCTACATGTTTGTTTAGAGTTAACTTAATAAAAGCACACATAAAACACATTTTCAAATGCTGAAATGGCCTTTTACTTAATAAGTAGCCCGTAAATCATGATGATTTTTTTATATTTTCTGTTGTATTTGTCTTTTATATTTTAACGCAGTCATTTGCAGGCCATTCTACCCTTGCTTGCTTCACCCCCTAAGCCCGTACACACTCTACAAATTATCAAGCAGCAACTTAAAACAAAAATTAAAGTAATTATTGATAAAGTCCACCAAAATGAAATGAAAATTATTTAGTCCTCTGCTGCCACTGAAGTCATAAAAAAGTTTTATTTTTAGGGAAACTGGTCTGATGGCTGGGAACACATTAAAGACACTTTAATGCATTATTTTGAAGAAGTAGAAGAAGAAAAGAAAAATTAACTACAAAAAGTCAAAACAGAAAATGTGAAATAAAAAGCCAAGTCTTGCTTGCTTAGCTCTTTTACGTTATTTACTTTCAGATACAATTTATAGGGGTAATTATCTGTTAAATTTTTTCATAAGTTTTATTTTTCGTTTTCAAAATTTGCAAAATGAAGAACCAAAAACCAAGTCGCTTAAATATTGTTTGTTGTTGTTTTCAAGGAAACTTCATTAATTTTAAGTTTTTGTTTTAAGTTGTTGTGGGTTTCTGGTTAAGAGTTCTTTGCCTTACATAAGCTGTTGTGTTTCGCATACTGTTAATGAGTTTTTATTTCTTGTTAAACTCGTGATTGTGCGTAAGTTTTTGAAAGTAAAACGAACAAAAAAAAATCACAATTTGCAATTTTTTTCCTTAGAACAGCCTAAAATCGTTGTACAAATCTAATTTAGTGATGTAAAACAGAAATGGAAAACCCAAAGAGCAAAGAGCTTAAAAATTGGAAATGCACTTAATTTTATTGGAGGGAGAATAAAGAAGTTTGAAAGTTTCTATCAATTTACTCAGAGAGAGTTTTGTTTTATTTTTCTCAATTAAAACTAAAAAAATATGTAAAAGACTATTAAGCTTATATCAAAAAGAATTGCGTGTGTAAGAACAAAAGAAATTTGAGAGAATTGCTGCAATAAAAATTGCTAGAGTGATTAACACTATGTAAAGATAAGTAAATTTCTTTTTATAATTAATGAAAGCATTTTTTATTTTATAAGATTATTACATAACGAAAAAATTCTCTAAATTAAGCTCAGTGCTCTAGAAGCTTTAGTTCAAGTTAGGATTTTGTAATTCACACATATCCAGACTTTTTTATTAAAATTAGGAGCGGAAACAAGTCATTTGCTCATTGCGAGTCGAATAGACCTATTGTCGTATTACTCTCTTGTTACACATCCTCCATAAGTCTAGTATTCATTGAGAATTCAGAGACTCATTTAGGTGATATGTCCGACATGTCAAACGGTTGTAGATAGTGATGACCTAAGTAACGAAAGGGGGTGCAAATTAGACGGTTACAATGACACAATATCTCTGTGGCGATATGGAAAAACCTTAATAAGTCATTTTAGACGATTACAACTTTAAAACTTTTAAAAAAATTTCTTAAAAATTATTTCGATTCTACCAAAAGGGTGTTGTTTTTATATCACCCCACAATAATAAAGTTATCGAGGTAATTGCGATAATAATTCAATTTTTACTGAAGTCGACTGAAACGATTTTTTCTTATTAGCACAGATATGTTCTGCTGTCTCTTTGTCTTCCTTTGCATTATTACTGATCCTTTTATTTGCCAAGTGTCATGAATCCTGTAAAAATGCAAAATTTCTAGTCCAGTAAGTCATTTGTTTTTTAACAAGAACAGAATGACATCATTATTTTCATCTCCCTCGTTTACAAACAATATTTCATATTTCCTAATCTTGGGCTTGATAGAGCTCTAAAATTGTCCTTAAAATGCTCTATTTAAGAACTCAAAAATAATAATATTTGTGCGGAGAACAAACTATGTTTCCGGTAAACATATCCAACAATATTTTTTCTTTGCGTGTGAATTCGTCTGCCTTCTCTTGGGCTACAAATACAATATGAACGGGCATCCATACTACGTGGCCCCTTTTATTAGAGCTAATTTCTTTAGTAGTATTAAGCAATCCCAAACTTACTTCGAAAGCAGTGAGTGTCTGTTTAAGGTTTTCTTGCTAGTTTTTTAGTTAATCATTGGTTAATATGTCTTTAAGTTGACACTTAACAACTAATTTTTCAAACTAAAATGTCTAACTTTAATATTTGGTAACTTGAAGTAAAGGGCCTTAGACTAGATCAAAGAACTTTAAAAGTGATTAGCTTAATCACATAAAAATCTTGAGGTTCGAATTCAAATTATATCTGTAGGCCAACCCAATATTTTTTAGAGCAATATTTTTTATGAAAACCGAATAACAAGACTGAAAACTTGATAGGTTTTCCTTGGCAATATAGTATTAAATTTTATCTTATTTTTTTGCCCAGTGAAGCAGAATGAATAATATTTGGAAAACGATAAATAAGACTTTTCTAAGTGGATCGACTTATTTATATAAAATAGTGTGTGTCATCGTCATAAGCTGCTTTTTTATTTATGTAATTTTCTTTTCTATTTTCTACCAAATATTTTAAAGATTTGACCTCCCTGCTGCCACCATCACATCTATTGCAAACAACCTTCACAAAAACTTCTGGCACAATACAATTTTCTTTTGAATTCATTTTTTTTTATAAATTTTTTAAATAAGATAACTTTAAACAGTATTACGAGTAGTTGCTCATATATTCATGAGGAAAGAATTGCTCATGATCTTAACTCAAAATTAAGTTTATTTGGATGCAACAACGTATTCCAGTCGTTACACCATAAGATGATGGCAAATGATGTTACTACATACACACATATATACTAGTAGTCTTTTGTTGGTTGCTGCTCCAATCAAAATGTGTAGAAAACATGTGATGCTAAATAAAAGTGAATCCTTTTAAAAGCAAGATGTGCTACTGCTGGCTGTTTAGCCAACCAGCGAATACAACTTTATGATGCTGTTGCTTGACTTGTGACTTGTTGTTCGATTAATTATTGTTAATATTTTCAATGAAAAAAAAAGAAAGAAAAATAATAAAGTGAATAAAGTTAAACGTTCCCACGCTGCTTTTAATTTCATTTTCGTAACCAACTACTGCCAGAAAATGTGTTCAGCATGTTAAGCAATTCTCTGCTGTTCACTAGCAAGATTTTATGAATTTTGCATTTTGTTTTTTTTTTTTTTTGTTTTTGTAATAAATTAAAAATAACCTAAAGAGAGATCTAAACAAAATGCTGGCAAGCCATTAGTTTACACTTCATCTTTAATATTTTCTTTTTTTAATTTAAAAAAAAAAACCCTTTTTGCTTCCTTCTTTAGTTAGTCAAATGACTAGACTTTTTCTACAAACCTTCTGCTACTTTGGTAGCCAGTAAAAATCTGAATTTTTTGTACTCGTGTGTGTTTACTAATATTTGTTAGCTTGAGGGCTTTTTCTTTCGTATTGTTAAATTTATTTTTATATTGACTTTTAACTTTCAATTTTAATGTTCAACCAACTGCACATGTTTTTAGTGCTAAATTATTTAAGCTGCCATGATTTTTTCTTCTTTGAAACTGATTTTAAATTTGGATTTTCATTTTAAATCTTTTTATTTTTAAATAATAAAAACGGTAGCTTTTTAAAAACAAATTTTTATGTCGTTTTGGTTAATTAAATTTATTTTATTTGCATTTTGGCGCCATTTGGCAAAAGTTAATATGTACTTGTTAACATGAACAATTTATGTTTCAAACTTAATGATTTAAAGTTAAAAGCCTTAAATAGTTGAGAAAATATTTGGAAGTAATTAAACTCCCTTAAAAATAAACTGGAACTTTAGTTGTAATAATAAATTGCATGGAATCAAAAACTATTTTTTGTTGGTTTGCAAAATGCATTATTGTCCATGATATTCTCATGAAAAAGCGCAAAAATTTTTACTTAGTAAATACTATAGGTACTCAGAAAGATGGCATATAAATATAGAAAATTGCATTAGAGGCTTCTCTAAATCCTCATTAGATTACTCCCAAGTTTCGTTAAATGCTTGGCCAAACACTTGAACACTTATATTCCTATAATACATTAATTGACTAAATGATGAACTAATTAAATAAAAGAATTTATCAACCAACATTTTACAAATAAACAAAAATATTCTATTTTTATTGTTTTTTTCTCTTTTACTATGAAATATTTTTTGTGCTGTTTTTATAGCTAACAGTTCAAACTAAATTGGAGCGGCCAGCTTAGCTTTTTTTAAAAAATATTAAAGCGCCATTCCTAAATAAAAGCGCTGGCGATGCGTATTCTCTACGCTAGTGTTAAACATCTTGTTTAATAAAACCCAGTAAAGACAAACAAAAATAGAGTTAAGAATGATAGATAAAAAAAAACTAAATAAAATATTACTGTTTAACAAAAGCCAAAAAAAAACAATTCTTTTGCAGCCAACTTCACTACAACACGCACTGTCAAAATTAGATTTTCCGATGACTCGGTGCTGACGCACAGTGGCTCATTCTGCTAAAAATCAAAAATTCGACTAAAAAATTTTGAGAAAAGCCATATCGCATATTACAAAGGATAGCTTACCGCTCAAGAATTAGAAAACCGTTCTTAAATAGGATGAAAATTATGAGTTTTAGAGCCACTTAAAGTTTTTAATTTTTTTAGACTGTAGAAAAAAATTCAATTTTCGACAAAAACTTTAGGCTTGAAAAAAAGTTTTTGGTAAAGTTTACAACCGATTGTTACTTTTTTCATTTTATTGAAAAAGTGTGTTTGTTTGTTTTTTAACATGAAAAAAATTCTTTAGGTTTTCTAAGACGCTAATGCGAATTCGCCTTGGCATATCTCTGAAGAATTCAATGAATTTTATCGCATTATTGATTTCAATAAAATCATGTGTCCTTGCAACTGTTGTAATTTTATTTTAAAATGTTAAATTAAATATAAATAAATATTATTTAAGTTTAAGATCTCAATGAAAATTGTTTTTATTTTAATTTTCTATTATTTCGACTTTCTTTTGAAGGTCTTCTTCATTGAAATTTGTAATAATAAATTTATTATTTGGCGAATTTATAATAATAAATTTTCCTGAAAAAGACTTTCAAAAGAAAGTCGAATTGTTGGAAAATTTTAAAAAAACAATATTTACTAATAATAAATTTATAAAATCGAATAATTTAATAAAATTATGTTAAGTTAAATATTTTTAATAAATAATTTCAGAAATTATTTGCTTGTTTTATCAATGATACTATATAAAAATTTTCTATAAGAAAAATAAATACACAAAATTGACTAAATTCAATAAATAATTATGAAAAAAATATTAGAAAAGATTCAACTTTTCAAAATGATTTTAAGTATTTAATTTTCACATTAAATTTATAGACGATTTGTTTGATTTTATTTCATAAACAACACATAAATTTACTCCCACACTTTGATGAATCCTTTTGTGATCTATAAGTTTTAAAAATTTAAATTAATTCATCAAGCAGAACAATAAAAGTCTTTAACTGTTACAATGATTTAGTTCATTGACGGGAGTAATTGAAACTACAATGCAACCGTTATTACAAAAAAAATTATCATCAAAATTCATTAACAGAATAATTACAAAAGTATACTTATACCATTTGAGGCCAGATCAGCTGAAAATTGGTTTCAAAGTATTATAGAGTGCTGATTTCAAATCTTTAATTCGTTCTCTTTCATTGACTTTAATTTAACGAGATACACACTGTTATTTTCTAAAGTAGTTTTTTAGTTTTCTCATCGTAAAAGTTGGGAGAGGAAAAATCATTTTTTATGCAAATTTAGAATTTTTTAATTTGCAATAAATCTACACAAAAATAAAAATACACACACTTGTAGACCCATAAGTTTCGCAACACAAGCTATATTTTATTGAAATCGATGAATAAATTTTGTGATTGCCCATCAATTAAATGAATTAATTAGCTTTTAAATGTGAAAAACTTTAAACATACAAATTTGTTAATTCATATTTTTAATTTGTTTTGCAGGTTCAAGATTAGAAATTGATTTAATTGGAAGCAAAATTCTCAGAAAAAATTTTTTTTGGGAAGTTTATTTATTCAGTTCACAGGTTACTGAGTTTTTTGTTTGAAAATATGAATTTTTTGGAACTATTGAAAAATAACTCTTATTTAGTCAATTGCTTTTACAATAAATATAAAGGTTCTAATGTTTGCAAAAAAAAAAAGTTGGGAGTAATCTACTGAGGATTCAGAGTAGTGTCTGATGAAATGGTCCATATAGATATGCTATCCCTTTCGGTACTTATTGTACTGAATAAATAACTCATGAGAATATCATGAGTAAAAGAATAAATTTAAAATAACCAAGCACAGTTCTGGAATTAAGCACAAATAGAGATTAATATTTTGATAATAATTTTATTAAATTATTCAATCTTATTAATTTATTATTAGTTAATATTATTCAAGCTTAAGATCTTAATGAAAAAAATTTTGTTTTTTATTTTTCGATATTTCGATATTTATAAAAATAAATTTCCCTGAAGAAGACCTTCAAAAGAAAGTCGAAATATTGAGATTTTAAGCTTGAATAATATTTTGTTTTTTTTTATGTATTTACGAAATATTTTATTTGGCGAATTTGAAGAAGATTTACAGCCAAAAGAACTGTGTCGAATATTTTTATTTTAAAATGTAAGCAAAAGACAAGGTTTGACATAGAGGACCCGGTCTTTATTCCCAAATTAGCTTTAAAATAATTTTAAATTTTTAATATATAATGAATAAATTATATCAATAATTCTGCTAAAGTCTTGCAGAATTCTGTGAATAGCAAGAAGCTGAGCTTACGGTTATAGTGAAAATTGTGGGACTTATCTTTATAAATATTTTTTTTTGTATTATTTGCATTTTGGGTATAAGCGCTTTTGTAAAATTAGAATATTATCTTTCTGTTTGCATTTACGATTGTGTGGTTCAGTAGTTTTTAATTAACTTTAGGAGTAAAAAATTCACCACTGATATGAATGCATCAACCAAAAATGTCTTATCTGTCAGTGTTTCCTAATGTTTTCACTCTAATATAAATTTCAAATATTTTTTTTTAATCAAATTCTTGCTTTTTTTAAGTTTTTTTTTTAAATTTAGTAAATTTTTGTACGTAACAAAAGTATTTTAAATATCAATATTTTCGATCCCAATGCAAACAAAAAATTACAAGAATTTATTTTGGTTTTGTTGGTTAAATTATTTTAATCCTTGCTAGAGCTAAGATAAAAAAAACATTTACAAAAAATGAAGAAAAAATAATTAGGAATATACAAAAATAGTTAGATCTAGAAAACATGATTTCATAAAATATATTAGCAGTTAGTTCCCTCTTATTAATTTCATCAAATCTCTGCAAAACAATAGCATTTCTTTCTCGTAAACAAGTACGCACCTACGTGTAATACAGGAAAAAAAAACAAAAGGAAAAAAAATAGAAGCCACTTGAAGGAATTCTGTTTAAATAGAAAAATGTTTTGCTTCTTTCATTATTAAACAGCTTACTCATGATCTTCTTTTAGACCAGAGAGTTAAAAAAAAAAGAATTTTCTTTTAAATCCTGTTCTAAATGTTCCATAAATCCTTGTCACAATTCCAAGACATTGTTAAAGATTAACACTTAGATTTTAGCATAAACATAAACAAGAGTTTGATTATTCTTTCTTTTCTTTTCTTTATTTTTTTAATAAAACACATTTGTTTATTTTAGCTCTAAAACACAATAATAATAAATTCTAAACAATAACGACTCAAGTGGCAGATATTGTTGAAATCATAGTAGAGTCGAGTACATAGCGCATGAGCTAAATACTTGATACACAAAACTCTTATTTAAATATTTTTTTTTTTTTTTTTTTGTGTTATTATTTGCACAATAGAGTTTGTGAGTGAGTGTTTTTCTATAAATCCTCTTGGCTTAGTTTTGTAGCACTTAAGCTTAACTAAACAACTGAGTATAAACTCACTAAGCAAAAAATAAAAAAAGGAAAACAAGAAAAAAATTTTTGAATAATTTTTACCAACAAAAAAAAAGTGCAAAAACACATTTTTAATCTTTTATAAAGATTATGGAGGACTCAACTCACTTTTATACCGTTTTGGGATGAGCATCAAGAAAAATATACATTTTATAGCCTGCGGTGATAATTACCAATAACTGCACTGTGTATACAACACAATGTATCCATCAGCTAAGCTAAACAGCCTTTCTTTCTTTCATTCACTAGCAGACTTTATTGGCATGATGCTGTTTAAAACTGCTGCTGCCTGGCTGCTAGCTGGCTGATGATGATGACGATGATCAGGCAGTTTGTTTATTTATTTTTTTTTTTTTTTTTTGGGCTCTCACTATAACACCCCTTGAATAACCTTGATTTTGTGCTCTAATTTATTTTAATATTACTATTGTTGTTGCTATTATATGCTGTTGTTGTTAATGTGGTGCTAGTGGTGCCATTTAGACGTCCCTTTTAACAGCATCATTAATTTGATGAAATGCAACCAATCAAAGTATCAAAAGAACAAAAAATTTTTTAACGAAGTGAACAACATTTTTGAAACGAAATTTCATTTAAGTTTTTGTAATTTAAGAATTTTGCTTTTATTTTATTCCGGCTTTCAAAACCTTTTGACCCTGTGCCCTTATCCCTCTTTCTCTCTCTATCGCTCTCTGCTTTTTTTTATAGGTGACTGTATGCCAGTGAACAATTAATATGAATAAAATTTGTAACAAAAAGCCCATTAAATGTTATTTTAGAGTTTTATTACAAAAACTTAATATTATCACAGCATGATTTCCTATTATGCTCTGTATTTACAAATATTCGATTTAATACGCTGCTCGTGTGCTTCATAAATGTAAAAGAATTTTCTGTATGAAAACAAATTATTTTGTTTTAAAAATAAAAATTACAAAGAAGCCTTAGAATTTAGGAGTATAAACATCACCAAAGACAATTTAGATATAATGCAAGGATAAAAACGGGTTATAAAGGAAAACAATTATACATGTTTAAATCGTCTCTTAGTTAGAGAAACTGTTGTGTTCAACAAAGTTTTTTTGGTAGCTGATACATACAAACAAACCAAACTACATTCTTACATTATAGAAGTTTTTGCAATTGATTTAATTTAATTTTAATTTATTTAAAATAATGCTTTAGTTTGGGAAAAATTTGCTTCAGCAACCAATTGGAATGAAGAAATTTTATTAACTTTAGTAAAGCCAGTTTTGAGATTATTCAATGCCTTTCCATAAACAATAATGAAGGGTAGGGTGTTGCTCGCTCTTAAAGGCAAACAAGTGCTACAATAAATTTTGTTGACATATTTTGCCAATGATGCGCAGAGCACGATTATTTTATTCAATAAAATCTAATTAAATGAGTAATTAAATATAAAACAAAAGCATGAAATGTTTTGTTTATGTACATAAGCCAGATGAAACGATCACTTGTGACTGCTAAATAGAAGATAGTCTCATTGATCTAGTGAATCAATTTTTAGAATCTGTTTGTTCAATGTATTTTCTTTTTGTTCTCTTAAGGGAGTTCTATCTCGTAAGGTATCCTTAGTTAAGTTGAAAGATTTTAACCTCGCAAAA
The DNA here is from genome assembly GCA_947397855.1 of Thelaira solivaga. Classification (NCBI taxonomy): domain Eukaryota; kingdom Metazoa; phylum Arthropoda; class Insecta; order Diptera; family Tachinidae; genus Thelaira; species Thelaira solivaga. Next base: position 21,229,146 of record OX377612.1, on the reverse strand, counting down.
GAAAGTGTATCATTGTTGTAGTTGTAATCGTCTGTCAACTCGGGAAGCTTAAAACTTATACGCTAGAGTCCAACTTTAGTTGGTTCAAGTAAAAATTGATTTGTTGTTGAATTGTTGAAATTAACTCAAACTTGAAAGCAGAAAACCGACATGCCTTCGGCATCCCCCTCTCGATCTGCAAACATCAGACTATGTTTTTGCGTTAAGCACAGTCTACATGGAGAGACGAAAGGACGTGCAATTACTAGTCTAGGCAGTAATCGCAGTAGGGGTTTACTGGAACTCCAGAAAGCCCGCTTGAGAAATTTGATGGCGGCAATAACAGGACACTGTAGTTTTGGTAGCCATGTAAGGAGAATGGGTTTACTATCAAATAACTATCTCGAACACGTTTAACGTTACGACCTTTTGTTTTTTGCACTATCGAATGTGGCATGCAGTAACTATTTGTTAACGTATTATAAACAACAACCAAAGAAGGCTGCGGCTAACGTGTATAACAACCTAAATATATTTATTTTTAATTTAGTTTTTCTTTAGGTATGGGAAAACGGTAGTGAATATTGATCAATATGTTACTAAATAGCAGAACTGAGTTAATTTTAAAATCTTAATATATAATATTCGACTGTATGTGTGTTTGACATAGTCCTCCTCCGATTTAATTGAATTTTTAATTATACCTTTGGGTTACGTCTTGGAGAGTTTAGCATCACAAATCCGCCCGGCAGGTAGGGCTGCAGTCGGTATCTGGCTTATTTATCTACTACCTCTTTTTACTCGATCTTGCAGGGTCCTTTACTCTATGAGTACGATTTCTTAGAATAAGAATATCGAATATACAAAAATTTTATATTTTCATCAAAACCCAACTTAAATTTTAATGAAAATTAAAAGAGACCACGCCCACTTTTTAATTTTTTTTTTTTGCAAATTGGAGAACGGCTGAACCGAATTGGCTAATTTTTTAAATATATGTGTGATATAACCCAGCTTATATTTTTCTTCTCTTTTTAATTATTTTTTAATATAAATAAAGTTTGAAGGCAAAACAACTCTTATAGGGGTCAGCTAGTATGAAATTTAATTTTAAAACAACCCTTCAAAATATCTTGAAACTATTTTCAGTTGCTCTGTTTTAAAAGTTGGCTTGAATTTTGAGATTGATTCACATATATCTAAATAAAAATTTGGACTGGTTTTCAGAGAAATAAAAAAGTCAAGTCAAGTAGATGTTGTGACAAATTTATATGAAAATTTTTAATAATTTTTATTTCAAGGTTTCGTTATTCATTTTTAATACTAAATTTATTCAACAAGATAAGGATGTACTCATATTTTCAAAATAAAATGGCTGCAGTTTTATAGCATTTACTATCTTTCCCTAATATTCTACACAAATTTTTATTTATTATTCCAGTAAAACAAATTTAAATTATTATTTATTTACTTCACTCAGTTACTTTACTTTTCGAGTGGGTCTTATCGCTTAAACAAAGTTTTTATTTAATTGTTTACAGGTTTTTACAGTACAAGTAGCCGTATGTTGTTTATTTAATAGTGTTTAAAATAAGTTTTTTAGTTTAGCTATCAACACTTGAAGGTTTTTTTTTTTTTTTTTTTTTACCTTGATTGTTTAAAGACCATAATAGTGGATTTAAAACATTCCAAGTAACGTTGAACGATTATTCCACTTATGAAATTTAAATACCTAAGCTGTTTTATTTTTATTATAAAACTGCTACTGCAAATATAAATTCTTGCAGTAACAATTGTGCTGAAATGTTTTGATGCCTTTAAAAAATAAAACTTCAAATTAGAAATTGGAAGCACGCACAGGCTTTTTTATGAAAACTTTTTTCCTGCCCCAAGTAAATAAATATAAAAAAAAAAAAAAAAATATTAAAATACACCCATTTTAAATCCGTACATTCTACCTACGTATTCGTATAATAGTCGCAAACCATCAACAGAGAGACGACTGACTGTTGGCTGTCTATTTTAAAAACCATAAAGGTTGTGGTTAATTTTGTGCAATTTAATTGAAACTGGCGAGTACTTAATTGTAATAAATAAACGCTAGTAAGTAAGTAAGTTAGTAAATGAACGTTTGAACGAATGAATGAGTAACGAACATTACAAGTTTAAGTTTAATTGTTTCAATTGTTGTTTGTTTGCTTTAAAAAAATTTTAATGTTTTAGTTTTATTTTAATTTTTACAACTTGTGTATATAAATCCTATGAAAGCTGTAAAAAGCTGTGTAAGCCGATAGACACACAAGCCTTTCTGTTTGTCTATTTGGGTTTTTTTTTTTTTTTGTTTTGTTAGTAACTTGCTTTTTAGCACTAGACTGCATACGTTTTAATTACTTGGCTATTAATTTAAAGTTTAACTGCAATTTACTTACTTCACCTTTCTACGCCATACAATTTAATTATGATTGTTTTTCATAGAGAAATTTTAAAACTATTTAAATTGCATGTTGGTATCTAGTTTAATTAAGACTAAATATTTATCTTTTTTTAAACACTAGGGTATGTCAGAACAGGTCATAGCTTATTTTTAGTATTGATTTGATTTTATTAGGCACGTGCTTTAAAAGTTTTTACTACAGATTCTTATACTCTATTAATCCAGTGACAATTTTTTAAATTTTGAAATGAAATCTGTAATCTAATTACAAGCTTTATTTAGGTCATATAATTATTTAATTGAAATGACTGAATTTATACCCAAGTATTATTGATATTCTAAAATTTTAAGTTGCTTATTGCATTTTTTAACAATATGAGTCAAAGTTTTGTAAAAAAAAGGTGTGTTCTAACCAATAGCAATCTATTCGTTACAATATTCTATACTGTTGCGATAACAATAAAACTTTATTTTTCAAGAAAAAGAAAGTGTGGTTTTAAATAAACTTGTTTCATAATTTTTTGGTGATTATTAATCAAATATTTTTACAAATTTTGCCATTTTTACTTAATTTTATTAATAAAACTATGAACTAAAAAGCCTCAAAAAATTTGAAAATAGAACACAAAGAGTAAAGACCGTAAGAAGGGTAAGTTAGATTAGGTTGCTACCATAAGAAACAGAAGCGGGTTCAACTGGCATCTCTCATGGGGTCTCTTTGTGATACCTGTATATTAGAAAAATGAAGAAGGGTAGATATGGGAGAGTGAAAAGAAGTAATAGGATTATAAGAAAACTACCAAAAGACTAGTCCGTCACCTAAGCCAATACAGCACCTCTATTGTCGACATCGCAGTAAGACCCTGAGGTAGAGCTTGCGCTGCTCTGCTAATGTAAGGCAACGGCAGAGAAATGTGTTCCACAGTTTTCTTCTCTTCCTCGTCTTGACAATTTCTACAGTAGTCGTTTGATGGCAGCCCCAGGCAGCGAAAATATTCTCGAACGGGAACAAATGACTTACTAGGCTTGATTCGATACTGCAGAGTATTGAAACACTTGGCAAATATGAAGTGTAACGAAAACGAAGAGATAACAGAACATGTATATTTTATCACTATGGTATAGTTTTAATCCATTTTCATTACTTAAGGTATCTCTACCTATAACTGTCTGACATGGCGGACAGCTCACCCAAGGAAGTCTTTGAATTGTAGACTTGAGAGTGGTATCACAATAGGTATATTCTGGCTACGTGACTTATTTGCATTTTTAATTTTAATTCCCCAAAAATGTACTTTTCTCCATTAATTTTCATAGCCCGAAATTTGTTTCTCCATTGTCATATACAGAAAACAACTTCGGTTTTGAGAACTAAATTTGTTACCAATTAAAAATTTAGTTGTGATAGCTGCAGTAACCACAATTTCAATAATACCGAACAAAACTTAGCTCTCTTAAAAATATTTGGAGCTATAACACTTATTTTCTATTGTCACAATTAAAAAATATTAATATATAGTCCAAGATTTAGGTTCCTAGCACGTGTTTTACGCTTTAATTGCTTTGGATTGTCATTGGATCAAAATCTAATGGAATTTCATACGAGTGGCAAAAAATAATTAAGCTTTAAGATTTCCATTGGATTTTTCAGTTGTTTCTGTTGCTCAGTTGCCTAAATGCAGCCCTGATACAATAAAATGTATAAACGTTTAGAAAATTTTTTACAACGACAACTATTCACCACTGTCAAATTTATATCCGTATTTTTTGATGTATTGTTTTCACATTATTCCACTTTTTCATTTTATTTCAATTTTTGACAAGTCTTTTTACCCGCATACATAATATTTTCGATTGCGACATCAAGTTTATAATGTCACAACTATAGTATAATTATACGAAGTAGACGCACTATATATTTTGTTAGTGTAAAATTAGACTTCAAATGTCAAAATTAAGAAAGAGAACATAACATAACAATATTATTTCGTAAACAAATAAAACAAAATTAAAAATATTTTGATATTCAAGTCTAATAAAATACAAATGTAAACAAAAAACACATGTAGAGTTGCGTCCACTTTATAAAGGGTGTTTTTTACAGACGTATAGAACTTTAAATTGGAATAAAACAACGATGGATTATTCAATTGACATGAATTTTATTTACCGAAAGATAATCTTGTGGCATTACATTTTAAATATGATTTCTGGCATATGACCGCCACGGCTGGCTCGGGTGTAGTCCAATCTGGATGTCCAATTTACGATGACTTTTGCCAACATTTGTGGCCGTATATCGGCAATAACGTGGCGAATATTGTCTTCCAAATGGTCAAGCGTTTGTGGCTTATTCGCATAGACCAATGACTTTACATAGCCCCACAGAAAGTAGTCCAGCGGTGTTAAATAACAAGATCTTGGAGTCCAATTCACAGGTCCAAAACGTGAAATTAGGCGGTCACCAAACGTGTCTTTCAATAAATCGATTGTGGCACGAGCTGTGTGACATGTTGCGCCGTTTTGTTAGAACCACAGCTCCTGGACATCATGGTAGTTCAATTCAGGAATGAAAAAGTTAGTAATCATGGCTCTATACCGATCACCATTGACTGTAACGTTCTGGCCATCATCGTTTTTGAAGAAGTACGGACCAATGATTACAAAAGGCCAAAAAGGGGAACAAAATAGTTAGTTTTTCTGGATGTAACGGTGTTTCGACATACACTTGAGGATTAGCTTCACTACACTAGTTTTGTAGTGACGTAGCCATTCAACCAGAAGTGCGCTTCATCGCTAAACAAAATTCGCTTATGAAAATCGGGAACAACGGAAATCTCGTTTATTTGCAAGCGTTGTTCAGGCGTGTGTGTAGCCATTTAACCAGAAGTGCGCTTCATCGCAAAACAAAATTCGCTTATGGAAATCGGGAACAACGGCAATCTCGTTGCAATAAAATTGCACTATTTGCAAGCGTTGTTCAGGCGTGAGTCTATTCATGATGAATTGCCAAACCAAACTGAGAATAAATCACTTGACAGCTGTTAAATCGGTCGCCATCTTGAACAGCAATGCCAACTTAAAGTTCTATACGTCTATAAAAAACACCCTTTATAATTACACTATGGTCACAACTAGTCTTGGGTAGTACGCGAACGAACTATTCAGATTGTACTATTCACTTATTTAAACTGAACGAACTAGTCCGTGTTTTGAATTCCTATAGTTCATTTGCTTACTGATCGTTTTAAATGAACGACCTATAAATGAACCAACGAACTAAACTTAAACGAAAACAATGACGAAGGAACCAAAGTTACAAATTATTTTCTTTTACAAAAATTGAATTTAAAACAAATAAACTGAAGAATAGAAAATGTATTATGCATGCTATAAAGCTTAATTTTAAGTTTTTAAAATTAAACCTTAATTTTTTAAAGCCATAGCTTTAGTCACTTTTTGAATTACATTATAAAAAAGAAGTCGAAAACTAAATTTCAAAATTTATCGAATTTTGTTTTATTATTTTGCTTTCTATTTTCGTAAAAATTTCCTTTCAACTCCTATTCTATATCATTTTACATAATAAAGAACGTTCAATGACAATCCAAAGTATTAAGTGATAAAGATACAAAAGATGAAATGAACGAACTATTGCTTTTTAATTTTTGAACTAAGAAGAGCGCTCACTAAAATGAACTACGGAGCACAAGTCTAGTCACAACTATAAAAATTGATTATCACACTCAAATTTTTAAATTATAAATTAAATTCTAGAGATTTTGTTATAAAAAAACATTTTAATTAAAAATTTTTATGAAAAATGTTTTAGGAAAATTTTTAATTAATGGTGTTTTGCTACTAGTCTCTTTACAACTAAGAAGAAGCCAATACCTGTTATCGCTTTTTGGTTCAAAATTTACTACTGAATTTGGCTGGATAAACTTAGTGATAGATTTAATTTAAGATCCAAACAAAAGCTTAATATGTGGCTTGCGAAATTCTAACTTCAACTATCAGAAACTTGTAATAATGGCCCTTAGAGTGTTAGCTGCTTACGCACCCACATATACACTTACAATATGTGTGTGCGTAGTCATAAGTGGTTGTAGATAAAATGTTGATTGATAATCAATAACGATAATCTGCTGTGGAGTAGCTTTTAAAACAGCTCTTTCAAATAAAAGGCATTGAACTTTACTGATACCGTAAACACTGAAAAACTTTCATCAAGTTAAGGAAATAAAAGAGAGTAAATAAAAAAAAAATTGGAGTCTACCAAAGCAGACTACTACCTCCGGCTTCCCTTTTTTTATTTATTTTTTTAACAAAAATTTTTACAAAAAGGAATTTGTTACATTTTTGAAAGTTGTCTTTCTTTCTGCTGTCTTACTTTCCTTTTTTTTTTTTGTGAAAATTCTTAACAAAAAAGATTTAATTGCGCCGCTGTTAAACGCCACAATTGGCCAAACAAACAAATTTTTTCCATCAGAGCTCAGTTCTGTTTATGTTAAAATGACATTTAAAGCCTTTTCAGCCTTTTTGTTTTCAATAGAATTATGTGAACGAAGTTTTCGTTAATAGATCTAGTTTTTAATAGATCTAGTTATTGACGTTACACATATTTCCACAAATGCCTATGAATGTTACGTTTCTTGTTAAATCTAAAACTTAGTTTATTTAAATTTTAGATTTTTTTACCTTTCGTTTCATACAATCTAAACACCTGTTTCCAATTAAATTTAATAAAATATTTATTTTTAATTAAAATGTTAAAAAAATTCAACGGCTATTAGTATTTTTATAAGCAAACAAATTATTGAAATCAATTAAAAATTAACTTCAATAGGTAACAGAATTATTAGATTAAAAATTACCTAATTAGTAAATCACAACGTTAATCAAATCAACATTTGCTATTCACTTTAGGGTTGGTTGATTTACGTCACGATCAATTAACACCGCAAGTTTACATTTTGAATCACCTAATCGCTAAGGCAACTAATCTGTACCCACCACATAGCAATGAAATATCATAGTAGGTTCCATATCATGAGACAAAACATCCATAAAATTCACATGGAAAAAAAGCCAGAAGAGCCGGTCAATTACGAATAACTCCCTTCTTACCTTCCGGTGCCCAGCTGCACCAGCATACTCAGCCAGTCTCAACCTGGCGGCGTATGTGACAATCGCCTAGTAATCACAGTCAATTTCCTAGGAAACTTTTTCCTAAATATTCCTGCTAAACGTTTGAGTGAAGCGTTTACTAAATATTATAAATATTAGAAGAGCAACTTTGCACGCTTCGAGATACTACCACCTGCTTCGATTGCCTTGATAGTATTCAAAAAAAACCGATCCTAATGCTAAGAACTAGTAGAGCGACCATCACCGACAGACGAGCCTCTATTTGGAGTCGTTACTAGCCAATTCATTTGTCTGATCATTGCCATTGTAGCCACTATGTGCCAGAAGCCTACATTTGACTAGAATTTTGAATTAGAACTAGGAGTGTGAACAAGTCACCTGGTAACTGCCTATTGGTGCACTACTCTCATCTTACAAACACTTCATAAATCCAGTATTCATTAGGAAGTCAAAAACTTCCTTGGGTGATTTGTTTGTTATGACTTTGAGTAGCAATACTCTTAGTGGTGAAAACAGATCTAAATCAGATAATTATGAGATCATAATAAAGGTTCTGTTATCTTTTCATCTTCATTACATAACATGCTGTATTTCAATACTCTGTCATGGCTAGTCATGAATACCGTGATAATAAGAACTAATTCCTCTCCTGAAGGCTTAGACCCAATTGTTTAAGACCCTCTTCACTCATGATATTCAAGCAACTTACTATTGTGGATTAACCAATGTGTCTTTATAATTTTCTAGGCCAGAGTCGTTAGTTATTTTAAGACGGTGTACGAGTATATGATTAGTTTTTATTTACTCAAACTGATGTTAGAAAAAACTTACTGCAGTTGCTGAAGTTTTTCTTTACTAAACAAGTTGTCGCCGTTAAACTGGGAAATATATTCAAATTAAGTTTTAATTTAAAATAATCAAATATTTAAATGTTGGAATCTTTTGTTTTAACAACAATCTAATTTAAACATTTAAAATATTTTGTTAAAACAAATAAATTATCATGTTAAAAATCATATCATTTTTATAAATGTTCATAGTAATTTTACAGCTTAAAATTATTAATAATAATTTTAAAATGACATGTTTTGTTGCTAAAAAGTAAGCAAACATGCAATTTTTTATTTATTAATTTTTTTTATATACATATACGCTTTTTAATAAACACAATAATTGTAATGTGATGAATATGTTTAGATTAGATTTAATTTAAATCTACTACTTTTATTAACAACAACAACAACAATAATGGCTAAAAAAAAATCATTACAGAGAGGAAAGAAATTGGTCTACAAGTGAAGGAGCGCTTGTGATGTTGATTTTGCAGTTTAAAATCATTAAAAATAAATCACTACACTTTTAATTTCACTACTTTAAAAGAAAAGCGTAAAACAAATACAGAAATTAAAGTTAAATATAGAGTTGGCACACAACACTTACAACAACAACAAATAATCTCATTCATTCAATTCAATTATAAAGCAACCAACAACCACAACAACAAATAGTAATTTAAATCAATAGCTGAAGAGCATAAAAAAAGCTTTACTTTATAAAAATGACGCTAAAAAAACGCTTAGTATAAAAGAAGGTACAAGGCTCGTATCAAAAAGGACAGACATTTACTTAAAACAATTTTAACTATTCATTAATCTTAACCATATTAGAATCATCAACGTCATAGTCTTTGAATTTCCTATCTACTCATCATTAAATCGTACTCATCATTATGCTGGCATCATGACTTACGACAAGTTGGTATTTGCTGGATAAACCACAAAAAACCTTAAACGTTTCAAAAGAGCTAAAGACTCCATGAATGTTAGGCGCCCATGTTGCCGGCATTTTCATATTTGTATGTTAACTGCATTCCATCAATTTTCCAACACAATTTTTCTTTTCTTTATTTTTTATTTGGCTTAAAACTTTTTCCATCATTGATTTAAAGACGATTTTATTATCTTCATGATCGCTTTAATATTTTTTTTTTAATTTTTTCTTCTATTTATTTTATTTTTATTTTGAACAAATTTTCTTACAACTTTGAATAAAAAGCACAAAAGTTGGAAAAAAAAATAATAAACGATGTTAATAATTCTTTACTCGTTTTCATAGTTTGATTGATACTTGATCATCACAATCATGTTTTTTAAAAACAGAGTTGAACCAACGGGGACTCGTAACAAATTACGATAAAAAAAACAACATCAGTAGCTTGTTTAAATAGAATTTCAATTCAGTTTGAAAAAGGAAAAGTGTAAAATGTAATATTTGATAAATGGAAATTTTAGGTCTTTTGATCTTGAACTTATAAGAATCGCCCTTATTTATTACTTAAATTTTTAATGAAATTTAAAACGTTTACTTACTATAATAAGTACTAAGACTCTACTCAAACCATCAGTAGATTAAATACTCCCAAGTTTCACAAATTCTCTACGAAATGAAAGCTAATGCTCTTTTCCAAAAAAAAAACTTGACTAGACTTTAAAGTAAAATTTATTTAAAAAAAATATATGAAAAATTTCGATAACATTAAGTTTTTTGCATAAGGGGGTAAGTCAGTAGGTAAACAAAAAACTTTCAAACATTCAAACCAGAAACTTACGGCAAGGTCCCATGAGAGAAAACGATAACTTGGTTCATACATTTGTATTGATAACAAAATCAAATTTATATTTACGGATCCCGGCCGTTAGAAACTATCTTGCAGGCTTCCTATTTCTATGCGAAGCGAAAGCGAAAGAAAACCAGTTACTTACTTGCGACTGAAAACGGGGCTCACTGACTTTTAACTTATCGCCCGCTTGGCTTTACGTTCATTATAAAAACAGTGACACTCAATTGATCAGTCATTTGATTGACATTATTGATAAATATATCTATCACAGCATAAAAGAAACTTTTTAAGGGCATTTTGAAAAATGTGTGATTTTGCATCTCTCTCTTACACATAAGTCAAATTAATATCAACAATAGTATGTGTTTCTGGTAGGATTATTTACGGCAAGCCTTCTCAATATACCATGTTGTCACAACGAGAGTTTCATAAATTAATCGCCACATGATATACTACCTAAATTCTCAACGAAAGAGAGCAGAAACCAGAAAAAAATATAAATTACAGAAAATATAATAAACAGAAAAATTTAAAATTTTATTTTAAAAAGAAATTTTTATATTGATTGTTAAAAAATCATGCTGATGGGTTCAAAATGGAAGATGCCAGTGCTGGTGCGGGCATTGCAGGACCACGTTTCCGTAGGGCAGTTGCAATGGGAAAAATAGCTTCTTTTTTCAGGTGGAGGTCCACGCCCAAGAGAATGTTTACCAAGGGGCACTTGGGGGACCGGAATGTATATTCTCGCAGACATTCAAGTAGCTCTGTGTGCGTTGGTGGGCTATTCCTTTCGATTAAGATTGGTCTGGGACTGCTATAAACTTCTTAATGCTTTGGCAGAGAGAAACATCGTTACCCTATTGTGAATGCCGGGTTACGAAGGGCATGTGGGCAATAAAATAGCCGACTATCTGGCTTAAAAGGCGCGGATACCAGAGCAACAACTTCACTCGAGACAAAGTCTACAAGACAGCTACAGTCAAAGAGACTCATTAACCGCGATCTCACTAGAACAGAAATGAACACGCAGAATAAGCTACCTAGGTAGTGGGGCATTGGTCCCAAAAGATCTAGGCATGATTAATTACGAGATTCGTAAGATCAGGACCAAACTCAGTAATTTTTGTTGGGCAATTCTTGATTTTGTAGGAGAGAAAGGAAAGAAGAATGGAAAGGGGTACAAACTTGCTCGTAAGCAGCAATTCCTTTTTATTCTCTCTTTTTATCTTTTATAAAGATTTAAAAAAAAGACAGGTAACTTGAAGGCTGAATGAATGACTGAATAAGAATGCTAGAATTGCCGAAACAAAATTGCTGTGTGTAGATACAGCGGCAATTTTAAAAGATAATTGAGAAGGAATAGCCCAACTAAAATTACCGTGTGTGGTCCTATAGTGTGATTCAGTAACTTTTATTACGAACAGTAACTTTTTAATGATATTTTATCGAATTCGGTATTCAGTTACTGTCTGACAAAAATATTCGGTACGATAAAAATCGTTATTTGCGATGATTATTTATGTGCTGTTAACTTCCGCAAACTGCATTGTTTATATGAACTTTGGGACGTATATCGTTATACTTTTTTTCGATACGAATGTTCGTAATAAAAGTTACTGAATCGCACTACTGCTCTAAGGAGTCTCGGATTGTAGTTAGGAACTGGACTGCATAATAGATTATAGCCTTTGATAATAATAATAATAAATAAAAAAATGAGTTATAGAAAAATTTTTTTATTGCTAATTCAAGTGGCTTCTATGCGTTTTCTGTTGCTTTTGTACGAAAAAATATCGTAACGACAACAAGCAAACAAGTGAGTGATTTTGGCACTTGTATATTATTAACACAAAGAGAAAAAATATTTTTTAATGAGCCGCAATTTCATATAGAAATTGTTCGATTTTCTTTTCAAATCAGCTGTTTGTCGTCTGAAGTAGAAGCGAACGATGGTTTTCATTTTAGAATGAAACAAAAATATTATATTTTTATGCTTCAGCTGAAAGATAACACGAAGAATGATTCACTCTATAACGAACGTTATCACCACCATTATAAATAACTGTTGTAAGTGTAGATTTTGATTATATTTAGTTGTTTAAAATCTAAACAAACAACAACGTTCTATATGGTGGAACTGTCTGTTAATCAATAACTGAATTTTAACACAGAACAAAGTATAACTCGTATAATTTTTATATGAACTTTTAATTGCTTTAATAATAATTACTTTTTTTTATTAAAAAAAATTTTTTTAAATCATTAGCGTGTCAAAGGTTGCACACTGTTTTCTATTTGTAAAAAAAGGTGATCACTTAAATCCCCCAACACGTTTCATATTGTTGGTGTTTTAGCGAGATTTATCTTACAGCTAAAATGAAAATTGTACTCATGTTGTTTGTGGTTTTAAAAGCTTCATACTTTATTAGCTCGCAATACTCAATAAGCCAGATGATAAACATAGATGATGACGCTGATTGGTATCATCCCAAACAAAAAAAAAAAGACAAATACCAACATACATACTCTTACTATTCTAAGGCATCACTACAACAATAAATATAAAGACCAACTTGTACGTTGTTCGGTTACCCAAACTGGCGTCATTTTGTAAATTCCCACATTCGTCACGAAATCTTATCTTAAAAAAAGTGATTTTTTTATATTTTTTTTTTTTTTACTTTGTTTTCTTAATATTCGTCTTGGTAGTTAACATCGACAGTAAGTGAGTCAGCCATAAATGATGGTGGCAATAAAGGGTTTTTTGTTTTGTTTTGGTTTGTTTGTTACTTGTTTTCAAAACACCCATTAAATGGCCAATAGCAATGATAGATTATAGAATAGTTATGAAAAAAGAGAAAAAAAAAGTATAGAAAAAGCAAATGCTCATAAATGTTTGATGAAATATAACCAAATTAAATAGATAATTTTTTGTTTATAGTGGAGGCAAACAAAAAACTATGTGAGTACCAACTTTTTCGGGCTTGTGGGTTGTGTTTTTGTGTGACGAGCTAAAATAAAAAGAATTCATTACATACGAGTGCGAGTGTGTTGCCAGTAATAACACGTAGAGGTTTCAAAATGAGAAGAGTCGCAATTTTTAACCTGTGGTATTAACTAACCCATTTGTTTTTTTTTTCTTTTTTTGCTTTAAATGATTTTCCTCTCAGCTCGTCTTGAACTTTTTAGATGTGTTTTGTTTAAACACATTTTAACGTTTATCATCAAGTTGTAATTTTCTCCTTTGCGCCTTGTCTTGCTAGTATTTTTGGTGTTTTACCTTTTGGCTTTTAGAAATTGTTTACATGATCACATTTTTTGATCATTAAATCACACGGCAACAGCAACAACATCACCAATATCTTTTAATTTTTTTTTTTTTTTTTTTTTGGTTAGACACCATTTAACTGCTTAAAGTGTTTATGTTGTTAACTGTTGGTAACATTAGTTGGCAATAGATAACTATGGTTAGCTAACTGGCTAATAGATGAAATAACTGACTGACTGGCTGTATAACTAACAAGCACTGCAACGAATCTGCCTGTGTTAGACATTTACTTTCTGAAATTTCTTTTCTTTTTTTTTAAGTTAAAGTTTTTTTACTTTTTTATTTTTTTGATTTTTATGCTTATTCATGACGGAACATGTTAAATGATCATAATTTGTTTAAAATTAATTATTTTTGTTGTTGTTGTTGTTGTTATATTGATAATCATTTGGTTGGTGTATTGTGGTTTTACTTTTCTTAGATGATAATAATTTTTTTATTTGATTTTTATTAGGATTTTTATTGCTGTTAATGTTCAATTGATTAATGCATAATAAATATTGTAAATATCACGAAATTTTCTTAAAACGTTTCTACCAATTGTAATTGTAGAAATTTAAATAATTTGTTAATAACAGTGATTTTTAGTGATTTATTGTGTTCATTTAGCTTTTGTTAAAATGAAGGGAAAAGGTTTTAAATATTTAAAAATAATTAAAATTTTCTTTCATAAAGTACTAGAAACCTTGTAAATGATGAAACTAGTTTTTTTATCCGGTCTCGTCGAGTTTTTTACTGTATGAATTTTAATAGCAATAACAGTACCCTACGCCTCTGTAATGGGTATTTTATCTTTTGAATTTAATGCTAAAACTAAAATTTAGTTTTGCGAAACTTTTTTGTCTCATCTCTAAAAAGGATGAATTAATCCTTGAACATATTTAAGTTGATGCTTAAGGCAAATTTTCATTATTCAGAGACTCAGTATAAAAATTCACCAGAAATATTTTTGCAGTAACATTTAACCTTCTAACTATAATTTATTGGTCTAGTTTATTTAATATTAAAAATGAATTCTAAGATAAAATTTTTTAAGCACTAGTGACTTTGCCTTTGGCTCCCAGAGTCTATGCAGGAATCGAACCTGTGTCACAGCAGATAGTTAAAAAATGGAAAGCAATGAAATTTCACTTTTATTCTTGTTTATAGCGCACAGTTGCCTTAATCACTAATTCTCTCATTGCCTTTATTTTCTAAAGCAAAAAGAATTTGTAAAATTATAAACAAAATTGTCATTGTTAATTGTGCAATTTTTTTGAATTTGTTTAAAATCCATTAAAAATAAAGAAGTGTTGCAGTTCAATGCTAAGCTCATCTTGGGAGATGCGATCACTGTCAGACCAAATACAACTTCACTCGTAACTTCAGGGTCACATTTCCAAATAGGGTTAATTGGGAACAGAACAGACCCAAACCCGTTACCGGGTCACATGTATGGTACACAGATGGCTCGCAAACGGTTGAAGCTGTTGGATCAGGGCTATTTGGTCTAAACCCCAGAAGAAGCTTATCTGTCAGTATGAGTCAAGAGAACTCAGTTTTTCAGGCCGAAATTCAAGACATAGAGTTTGCTTAAGAGAGGAACTAGAAAGAGATACAAATAACAGTCACATCTATATTCACTTGGAATGTAGAACTGCATTACCTGCACTCAGTTCCTTTATTTTAAAATCAAAACTGGCCTGGGACTATCTAAAAATTCTAAAACAAACTAACAGGGTTACTTAGTGTGGGTGCCAAGTCATAGTAGATATGTAGTCAATGAGAAAGCAGATGAACTCGCAAGAAAATAATAGATTCATTGGCCTAGAACCATTCTGCGAACTGTCTTGGAGCTTTATTAAGCTCAGTTTTAGGAAGTGGCTGGGAAAAGAATCCCAACAATGCTGGCTAGAAACAAACGGTATCAGCGTAGCGAAAACATTCATGTTATTTCGATTGCGGAAGAGAACAAATGAATTACTTAGCTAGACCCGGTCAGGAATTCGCATTGTCAACTACATTAATCATACAAATTTTCTCTAAGAACTCTTGTAAAATCACAATGGTACTGAATTTTCCAATAAAATATAAATATAAATATTCTTGGATGAGTAGAGAGATTATTTTTCTTGTACATTTATATTATACCAGCTTTTTTTAACAAGATTTTCCCGGTTTTACCCGTCCCTCCGTGTATAGAAGCTTTTAAACTAAGCGATGGTATAGATTAACTGTTTTTCCTCGGTCTCCTACCAGTACAATACTGAGCGACCATTCTTAGAATATATTGATTAAAAAAAAATTCGTTGAAAAATAATATTTTAATTCCTAAATCATTGAATAATGGACGTAAACGTGGGTATAGCGTTGTGGTGTACAGCCTACGTTACTCGCTAATAATGTAGCTTTATGTTGGAGAAATAATTTGTTGTTTTAGAGGTTATAAATTAAAAACAAAAAAAAAAAATTTTTTTCCTCATTATAATAAATGAATTTGAAGTCCACGTAACCTTTTTAAATTAAATGGGTTCATATTTACTTACCAAAACTACCAAATTTATGTTAGAAAAGTTAATAATCTTACCTGGAAAGAAATGAAAAAATCAATTAAATAAAGTTCTAAGTATCTGATATAATAATTATAAATTAATTATTCAAGTTTACAAATGCAACTTTTGCTTTTGGTAAAGAGTAACTGAAAGTTGGTTTCAAAGTATTTTTGAGTACATTTGTTTTTTAAGAAAATTAAAAATTGTTTATCAATTTCAATAAAGAATTTCTTGTTTTGTTTCAAACTCATGAAATTTTATGTTTTTATATTTTAAATAATTTTTATTGATTTTTTTTTTTAATTTATTATTTAATTGCTCTTTAATTAATGTCAATAATTTCATGACCACTCCTTATTGAAAGTCATGTCAAGTGTGGTTATTCGCTCTTTTAAATATAAAAAAAATTGAACTTAATCTGAGATACTGGTTTAGAAGAGCGATCATGAACTAAACTGCCAGTAAATAATAAAAATAAAAAATTTGTTAACATTCAGTAAAACTGAGTTCATAAAAAAATTTTTTCCTTAAAAATTTTTCCCTTAAAAATTTTTAAATTTAAAAAAAAATTTTTTAAGAAAACAGATTTAAAAACAGTTTAGATAAAACAATCCAAGTTAAATTTTTTAATTTTTTTTAATTAATAATGCTACTATTCGATAATCAGAACTAAATTATTTGAAAAAAACGAAGTAAATACTTGAATCGAACAAACAGTTATCAATTGACCTGCTGGAAAACCGTATACGTACTTGTGTTAAAGATATTTTTGTTTATTAGAAAAGGGATGTTGATTCACAATACAGGAAAAATGCAGAAATATATAATCAAAACTAAATGAATGTGTATTTTTCATTAAGAAAAAATTTATTAGAACACCTTGCAATAAATCTTTAACTAAAAAAATTATTTTTAATTGATTTACGCTATGGTATCTACAAAGTACTTAAAATTTAAAATTTCATAAGTTTTATAAATTTTTTCTTTTTTTAAATTAATACCCCTTTACTGAACTCTACTCTAGTTTTAATTTTGATATAACAACCTATTTCTGTTATTACCGATTACAACCCTGTGTTCACGCAGTTGAAAAAAACATACAAAAATAACAACTCATCAATATCACTTGTTTTAATTATAACTGTGAAAAATAATAGAGGCAGAAATTGTTTTTCGTTTGCTATCTAAATTAAAATTTATGTTTTTATTTTTTTTAATAAAATATTCGCAAAAAATTTTTATTTTTTGTTTTAAATTGTTGATTAATGTTTTGTTAACACAAATTAATAAAATCAATTTTATTTTCACCTTAAGCTTTACGCAATTTTTAACTTAATTTGTTTTTAAAAAATTATTTTTTTTTACTTTTTATAGCCTTTTTTTTCTTGATTATTTTAATCAGATCTTAATTGCAGTTGCCTTTAGCTATAGACATACACACACATAAATACATGCATGAACAACAAAATTTTAGATTGATTATATAAATTTGTTGATTTGTCAGATACTTTTATAAATAAACTATGAGTTGCTTTTAGGTAAAATTTGTTCAAGATAGCCAGATTTGTGATTAACAAAATAAAAATAAAACGCTCATTTATCATTTGATTTGCGTTATTTAAATAAATAAGTTTTGCAGCAGTCATTTGTTTCTTATGATTTTAATTAAAATTTAGCAACTTTGCAACTATGTTTGCTTAAATCATAATTAATAAAAAGTAATTTTGAAAGTAAAATTATAATTAAGTTGATTTCGTATTGGCAATCATAAAAACCATAAAACAGTAGCAAAATACAGCAGCCTTTTGGAGATCTTTCAAATTTGCAAATGTTGTTAACTTTGCCAACCCTTCGAAACAACCCACCGTTTCATCCTTTCAACAAATTTGTTTAATGCTTTGCAATGCCAGTCATAAAAATTTTTTTGTTCGTTTTCTTTTTTTTTTTTTTTGTTTTGTTTTTAAATTAAAAACAACCAAATTTTACTTTTATTATTTTTATTTTTATGATATACGACTTATCATTTATTTTTGTATCTGCGGCAATAATACCGAAATGCAAATTCAATTCTGGAAATATATTTTCTTATAAGAGAACTTTTTTTAAGGTTTAAAAACTCAATCTTTTTTTTTTTTTTGATTTTGTGTTTTACAAACCTTCTTGGCTCATTCACTCAGTCATTTAATTTCAAAGTGGAATGCTTTGATAAATTGCTGGGGCTTCTAAAGAGACGTACGAGTGCGAGTACGTACAAACATGCAAATGGCCATAAAATTTGTTTTGCTTAATTTTATTTTCTGCTTGTAAACTTATTTCCATAAAACACACTAAGGACTATAAAAGCGGTTGAAATGAATGTAATTATTAAGAAGATTTCTTAATTTCTGCAGATAAGTCCACAAATAAAACTAATTAATTGTTTTTAATCTTCTTAGCATTCACTTACTGCAGCGATTTAAGCTTTTAAACTGTAATTTTGGTATTGATTTTATCACCTTATATTATTTTGAAGTTATTCCTTTAAAACTTGATAATCTCATGATATGATAGTCAACAATAAAGTCATTAGCTGGCATTAGAAAAAACTTAAATTAAAATTTATATTTAAAAGTCTTATTAGATAAAAGGCTTTTTCTATTAGAATATCTTCTTTATACGCCAATAGCAAACATAATCATTGTTACCCAACATGCTCAAGTATTTGAATATAAATCTTGTTTATTTGACCTTTTCTATCTGAAATTAAATAAATAAATATTTTTTTAAGCTTTTAGCGCTTTTTATATATTTTATTTATTATTAAATTCGTATGTCTTTCTCAAGGAAAATAATTTATGTTTTTCCTTCAGAAGGACATACGAAGGCCTGTCGAAATATTGGAAATTAATTTGATAATAGTTACCCAACATGAATACATCTGCAAGTCCGGGAACGTACAAGGCAATTTTTGTTGCCCAACTCTTGAGTTTATAAATAGGTGAGGGAGTAAAATAGAATGGAAAGGCGTACAGACTTGTACTCGGCAATTCACTTTTGTTCTCTATTTTAAAATAGTCAAAGAAGAAAAAGACTTTTAAATTGATTGTCTGAAGAATGCTAAGATTACCGAAATAAATTTTTGTTGTGTTTCTAAGCCAAGCATAATAAACAAATGCATCTATCTATGTGTAAAGGTTTTCTTAAACAGCGTACGGAATATCACGAATTAACTCACTCGCTCTGTAGGGATAGTCAATACAATTCTGTCAGCTTTTGATTTTTAAAAAATAACAAAGCCAAGAAAAATGGGAACTTAAAAAAATAAAAAAAACACAAACTACTGAAATCTAAACAAATACTAATCCAAAAGTCTTCATTTAATAATTTTTTTTTTTTTTTATTAAAATTAAAATAATTTATTTTAAACACACAAAAATAATACAAATTCATTCACTGCTTATCAATTCCAGCAAAAATTGTTTTGAAAGAACAAATAAAAAAAAATTTTATACACTGCTGTTTTTTTCTAAAAAATTTTAAAATACTCCAAAGCATTTTCTGAGTATCTTGACACTAGATTACAAATCTAGACAGTCTCCTCTTTAAAACGATATGTGTCTCATCTCACAATCTTTAATGGTTCGTCGGCAAGTTGCTAAAATCATTTAAAGCAACAGCACTGAGGTATATGGAAATTTCAAAATAATCCAAAGTAACTACCGAACGAATCATAGAAGATTTTTTTTTGGCAACTTTCACATGAGAAAGGCTCGAAAAATTTTGGGGTAAAAATTAAGTTGACAACACTGTTTATTTGAAAAATCAGCTTAATTTATTTTTAGAGAATTTTTTGCACAGACTAGATTTCGAATAAAGCCAATTATGCTGTTAAATGCGGGCACATCTATATCTTTAGTAACCACCAGAAGTCTTGTCTTAAGAGAGAATAAAGTCGGACAGTCACAAAGTATATAATATGTTTTACAAACCATAACAACTGCTTTCGATCTGAACCTAATAGATTCTAATTTATACTGGTGGTATCTAAGGTCACAATGCCTTGGTGAAATACCTGTTAGGAGTTCTAGTTACTCTTATTGAGTTAAAGATTGTACTAAAATATTCAATTAGTATAGTTGTAATCTATAGGAAAACGATCTATTTTATGCTGGTCTCTGCTAGTTTAATTGTGATCACTTAATAAAATTGGTATCAGATAGCAAAATGAAAATAACGCTTAAAGAATATTAATTAATTAATTGTAGGCACTGAATGAATCGGAAAACGTGAATTGATATTATTGTATTATGGAGCATAATAGTACCGTGACCTGAAAAATCCTTTGCATAGTACTGAAAGTCCCACCTTACACTTTGCAAAATTTTTGGCAGCAATTCTATCAAATTATAATTTTTGTTGTCCATATTACTAAATGAATAGTTTTTTTTTGTCCCTTATAAAAAAACGAATAAAAAACAAAAGAAAATTACTACGAGCAAGTCGTTACTTCTTTCCAATCTTCTTTTATATTTCTGATATAAACTAGGATTTAGTTACTGCCCGCAGTGACCAGTGACTCGTTCTCGCCCCTAATTCTAAAACTGGGAATTGCAACAATAAATATTGCGTAGTGTAAACTGCAATCAATATTACAACTAACACCCAATTTACGATATTTTTTTTTAAGTATCTGCCATCGAGTTCATAATCTAGTTGCTTGAATTTTATGATTAGTTTTAAATCTATTGAAAAATATATTTGCACTCCGTTTACAATGATCTTAGTGTATTTTATATTATTGACTTATGGCTTGGTATTCATTTAAATATTCTTCCTCAGCAACTTTTAAGTCACGGCATGGAAAGGAAAAGCAGCCAGCGAGCGCATAAACTCGTATGCATATAATAATTTGCGAATTGTTTCCTTCATTAAGACAATTGGATAAAACATTAAAAATTCTACTACTCTTGTGGATTGTGGTCGTTATTGGTTGGTCACACATGAGTGAATGGCGTTATATGGGCATTTGTATCCCGCAGTGTAAACTGCAGGTAACACAAAGAGAAAAAAAAACCTCTTTAAAAATTTAACCAAATACTAGTCGTATCATCCAAGGAAGAATGTGTGTGTGAATATTTGTGGTGGCACTGTGTTGTGGTCGATATTTAAAAAAAAAAATCATTTGCAATGGTTGTCGGTTGTTATTCTCTTGTGGCAAACTGACATGTTTTGCATAAACACTTTGTGTGCACTGCACCACTTACTCACAAAGAAATAAAGAAGAACTACAAGCTCATCGTTTTCATTCAGTTCCATATTCCATTCATACTTGCATTCATTTATTCATTCATTTAACAGTTGGCAGCTGAAATTAAACTCACATTTGTGCATTTTAAATTTAACTGCAACGCAAATAAGCTTGTGTACAGAAGTAAGTAAGTAAGAGTTTCTGCCACAAAGTATTTCTAAATAAAATGAAATATAAATGGGTTAACCTTAACGTAAGTGGCTACCGTAGCTACCACTACAACCACTACTGATTTAATTTTTCTTAAATGCAAAATATGTTTAAAAAAAACTCAGATCCTAAATCAAAAAAAATTATAAATAAGAAAATAAAATACGTCGCCGTTTTTATTAAAACATTTTTCTTGCCTTGCTTTTTTTTTTGTTTTAAGTGAATGTATAAGCACATATACACCACTCACACACAGCCAAATACAGATACTTTATTATATTTTCAGTTACTTGTTTTGTTACCAAGATATTTATTTAGTTTAGTTGTTTTAGAGTAGAAAATTTTGTAAGCAAAAATGTTTTGCTGCTTTTTGTTTTTATTTTTTTAATTTAATACTCACTCGTTTGCATTTAAAATACCAGTAGCTTTTGTTTTGGCATTTAAGGCTGTTACCAATTTTTATAGTACAAAAAATTTAACTAACCAAAACTAATAAATTATTCTGCCAGAAATATTTATTTAAAAAAAAAAAAAGTTAACATAGACAACATATTTTAGACTTTATTTATTTATTTATTTTCTATAGAGTTTGAAATAAAGTGGTCAGCAAATAAAGTGTTCAGTTTCAGTAGCTAAATCTAGTTTGCATTATAAGCTTTAAGCTATAGAGCATTAAAAGTACATACTTCTTTCACTTTTTTTCTTCAGCAAAAAAAAGTCACATGTGTTGCTTTAACACATTTGTTATTAACAAAAAAAACTATTTGTTAAATTTGGCTTTTGGCGTTTATGTATGAGCTGGTAGCTATAAAAATATTTTTCAAAATTATTTTTTTAAAACATTTTTATTACCAATTTTTTATTGATGGAGATTAGAAGAGCTCGATGTGTCTATAATGTCATTATAGAGGACTATAATTTTAAAAGCCCTAAAGCTTTTGCTTTATAAAATAATTTTGATTTTAGTGAATAGTATTGTTTAAGCTGGGCTCTGGTTAATTGTGGAATACCTTGCCTTAACATCCTAAGACCACAAAAAAAAAAGTTTTTTATGCATAATTAAAAAAAATTATATAAAATAAAATAAATAAAAAATTTGCCTTTTTTTCCAATAATTATGTAACCTCATGGGTTTCAAAGAAATTAAGCCATATTTCATTGAAATCGATGTTCAGCTTTCAGTGGTGCAAAGCGGTATCACACTTACAGTCAAACATGACCAAGAAACTTTAGCGAGTAAATACTAAATTGCTGCACAAGCATACTTGAAAGCCACACATCACTTCAAATATGTGTAATATTTTATAATAAAAAGTGCTTGCAAGCGATTTCACGTATGCTTGTGCAGCCCTTTACGAAATACATAAGGTAACATTTGTTTCTCACAAAATAGTGTCTTTCTTTTACTGTGGGATAGATTCACTTAACTTATTCTTTATTTAAGTAAAAATAAATATTCCGCATTTCTAAATAAAATATAATTCTATAAATTTAAGAATACTAGAGAGCTCGATTTTGGGACTTTGTATATATTCATACTTATTTATTATTGTTAACTAGTGTTTAATATAGTTTAAATTGTTATAGATTAAAAAATCAATAAAAAAAATTAATAACAAAAATTCCTACCGCAATAGACATCAACGACTGATTACTCGTATTGCCACACTGCAATACTTGATTTTACTTGATTTTCTTTACCTATAAAAGCTTTTAGCATTTCGCTCAGAGAAAAATTATGCAAGCTGTAAACACTTTAATTAAAAATAATACAAATAATAAAAAATTTATTAATTAATTATATGATTCCCTATTAAAATTGTGTCATTATAAAAATATTTAATAAGTGTATAATTTTTTATAGATTTTTTAAAATGATTAGAATTTATTATTTTCAAATATGGTTTAAGCTATTGCACCAACTCTTTTTTAAGTCATACTCTCTAATTACCAAAAAGAGCTTATAAAGTAATTAATTAATTATAAGTTAATATTATTCAAGTTTAAGATCTCAAAAAATTGTTTTTATTTTAATTTTAAAATATTTCGAATTTCTATTGAAGATCTTCTTCAGGGAAATTTATTTTTATAAATTTATTTCTATTATAAAAATAAATTAATTTATAAAAGGAGTACAATTCGACATACAGTCGAATTTGATATATTAAGATAAAAAGGAAAAAGTCAATAGAATATGTTTTATTTATACAAAAAATTATTTAAAAAAAAAAATTATGTATGTAAAAAATAAAAAATAAAAATTGCATAAAAATATATATGGTTAGATGCAATCATAACTTTAACTATACTATGTTTCCACCAGCATATGGTTGTCTCAACCATATTTTTTTTGCATGTATCGAATAATTTTTTCAACAGTTACTTTATATTTCTTATTCCTTAAACTTAATTTTTTATTTAAAAATTAATTTTATGCTTAAAATCTTTTTTTTTGGAGTTTAACTAACTTGGCAATATTTCAATATGTAAAAATAGAAAAAAAGGGGCGTAAACAAAATATATATATTTTTGTTTGCTACATGCAGATATTGGTTGGTTAGTTGGCTGCAGACTTTAAAATAAAATCTTATATAAAAAAAAACACACACACAAGCATGAGTTGCGGGTATACTCACTCGTATGAATACAAAAACTGGCATAAAAATGAAAATACTTAGTTGGTAGATGAATATAATTTAAATAATATTTTTTGTATTCGCTATTTTTGAAAAAGATAGAAAGCATTTCCGCATTATTTCAAAGCCACCACACATGCAAGTTAACTGTAAGTAAGTGAATATGCAAAACAACTGAAAAATAAAAACGTGAACAAATATTTTCAATTCAATTTACATGTGCACTAAAATATAAAAATACCATCACAAAATGTTGCAACGCCCTCTTTTCTTTGAGTGCAAAAATTTTTCCATAAAGAAACAATAACAACAATAGCAAAAAAAGATGTATTTTGCGACAAAATTTTTATTTTTTTTTAAGTTGAAAAGGAAAAGAGTAGCAGGCATGGCAATAGAGCTGTACAAATGTAAATGTGCTGTGGAATTATTTAATGGTATTGCGTTTGTTGCATGCAAATATCTTGTCGCTATACAAAAAACTTTTTCTTAAATTAAAATGGCTAGAGATCTTTTTTTTTTTTTGCAGCAACTATTTTCTTTTAAGAATGAAAGACTGATATTTTTTTTTTTTTTTTTTTTTTGTAAAATAAATTCATTCATTGTATCAAGTTTAAGTTTAAATAAAGATTTTTTTTATGACTTGAGAAAACAATAAAAACAAAAAACTATTTAAAATAAACTTTGATCCCCATGATGGTACATCAACTGTCAAGTTCTTTCCATTGACAACATGTTGACATGACAAATTTGTTTGACACCACATTCTACATTTTATTTGGTTTTTTGTTTTCTAAAATAAATAAATATTTCTTTAATTTTAAATTCTGGGTGCTGTGGCGTTTACGACTACTTTGGTTTTAACATTTCATTCATTCATTCATTCATTCACCAAGTTATTGTTTTTTGTTAAATAAATTAAAAGAACTATAAGAAACCTTGTTAGATGCAACATTGTTTTGTCTGCCTTAAAACCATTACACAGAAAATCTGTTTATGAGTTATTTCCTGATGGCTTTGGGCCCCAAAACATAAAAGTTTATTAACAAAAAAAGTGACATATTTCAAAAATTAAGTGGCTGTTTTTATGTTTGTTTGTGCATAGTTCTGCCTTGACCGTCCCGAAATAATAAAAATAACAATAAACTACAAAAAAATATAAATATTTGTGTCATATTTGCAACATACAATCTTTCATCAGTATGTATAAAAACAGTTTTTTGTTATCTTTAAGCCTTCAGTTTTTGAGAGTTACCAGCGGTGAGAAAAACTTACTTGTTGTTAAACCTCTGCAACCTTTCAAATACAAAAAAAAAAAATTCTTTTGAGCCAAAGCTCGCTCAAAATATTGCAAGCTTTTGATAGAAACAGAATTGGAAAACAGCGGCTGCCTACATGAAATGCTTAACGGTTTTGTTTTGTTCAGCAATTTTCCGTGCATGTCCTTTCAATACAAATCAAAAATAAAGCTTCCCTACGCTATTCCATCTTTCTGTATTACTTATTTGATTGAGTTGTACAATCAGTTGTTATACCGCTATAGAATCAAGTGGTTGTCAGTTGAATTAAATGTCAAGTTATTTATATTCATTTCAGCGATTCAAAAATTTACTTACCGCTGAATGTTAATGTGTAAAGCTGATTTTCTATTTGGTTTGTCTCTGTAATTGTTAGAAATAAAAGAGAATTTAGTTGTTAATAATTTTTCTGTGTGCTTGTGTGATCGTTTGATTCTTTGTAAAGTAAGCACGTCAAAAATTTCTGTTGACTTTCAATTTCACATTTCTATTAATAACAACAGTTCTAAAAAAAACTCTTATTATTATTGGAAATCCTCGACTTGGAGGTATTTTGTACAGCTCATATACTGTGCAAAATTTAGGTTTTGAATGAAACCATTTATTTTGTTCAGTGAAGTCTCCCAGAAGTCTAGCCTTACAAGATCCTAAGGTTGGACAGTTCAAAGTACATGTTTTGAGCTTTTGTCATGCAAGCTACAGAACTTGTACGGGCTGCTCTTAATACTTTCTAACTGACACTGATGATATCTAAGATAACAATGCTCAGACAACCACCCGTTAGGAGTTTGAAGTCACTCTTGTTGAGTTACAGTGCCTTCAGGGATGTGCACCTCGATAGCGAGGTATAGCGTTTCTCCTGTCTGAGTCCAGTTAGTCTCTTCCAAGTATTCTAAGAATGGTAATTTGATCCAGTAGCTAAATTGTTTCAAATCGTCACATTCTATTCATATAAAAACTAACGAAATTTAAGTATTTTTTTATGAAAAAATTTCAAGTGAAGTTGCTCAATATCAAATGGTAAAATTTGAATTCAGGTTTTTAGGCAGCGTACCAGCTCATTGCTAGCATGTATCCCTCATGTTCAGGCATACAATAAAACGTAAGATTTTGAAGAGTTCCAAGTTCATGCAACGTCTACAAAAAAGTCTTAACTCAGTTGAGTGTAAGACCAGTAGTGCAGCCTGACTATCTGATACCACGTATATAGTTTTATGCTTTATCTTGCTGCTTAAAAAATCCTCTTAAAAAAAAAGTTATGGAATCTGAAAGTAGCACAAGGACTTCTTATCTAAATATTTCATTACTTAAGCCATGTTTCTTGTTTCTTTAAAAATTTATTTGCTATTTGAAAAATAGAAAATTGAAGCGATATCGTTATAAAAATAAACATTTGAAATCAAACCTCAAGCTTAAAAAATTAATATTTAATTTCAAATTAAATACTTAATAAACCATTTTGTCAAACACATTTAAAGGAATATAAACCAAGCATCTGCTAAGTCTAAGCGGACAGCACGGTAAGCCTGTTTTGCTTTGAGGAAGAAACACAAAGTTATGATCATAAAAACTTTATTTCAACACCACTCACTGAAAAGGTTATAAAAATAAAACAATCAACTGCATCAACATTGTTTTAAAAAATCTCTCTCTCTCCCCCTTTTTCTCTTATTATCACCGTTTCTTCTGTAATAAAGCAAGACAGAAATAAAATTTTATAAAATAATCTTTGGCAAACATTAAATTATTAAATAAGAGAAAACTTCACAGTTACCGAATATTTGAACAAAAACAACAAATATGAGTGTGATTATGTATCGCATCTCGTAAATTAGAATTGTTAATATTTGTTGCATCAATAAAAAAAAATTTGATTTTAAATCTCAAAAATTAAAACAATCCCAACAATTTCCATAAATGCGTTAATAGAGAATTCGTTTGTAGTTTGTATTTCGAAATTTTAATCGAAATTGAAATAAACTACTAGTATTTTTTAATTAAAAAATATTTAACAGGCTCCAAATCAAAAAGCAAGAAAAAAGAACAAAAACAAAAATACGTGTTTTATATTTATTGTTATTAAACGAATAAACTCAACTTAAAAATCATTGATTAAGTCAAGTCAGTGATCTTTCTTTCAAGAGTGTTTACAAAATTCAAACTAAACACAAACTCGTTTCTTGTAGCCGTCCGTCCGTATTCGTTTAATATTTTCTTAATGTCTGGTACAAGAACAAGTAAAATGACGAAATATTGTGGCACTTGGTGCAGAGCAGCCGATGTGAGAGCAAATCAATCAATTTTTATGTTGGTTTTCTTCAGTCTTTGTTTTTTCTTATTTTCATATATTTAGCTGATATTCATATAACATTGAGATAATCGCTGTGTGTTATGCTTCATCAACGTCATCATCGCCATCATCATCATAAGCTTCATTGCCACGAAACGAAACGCAGACATCAAATAAAATATTTAAAGAGCTGGCAAACTGGCATCATTTTTATTCCTTAAATCATCATAAGGTAAACATAAAAATGTATATTGAAAGAAATTAATACATACAACACTCGAGTGATCCATGACGGTTGTGTGTTTTAATGCCAAAAACTGCCAAAAGCTTATTAAACTTAAAGGCGGCTAAAATGTAATTTTTTTTTCATATTGTGTTTTAAGAAAACGATGTTTGCAGTTATAATGTGTTAAATACGAACGAATATGTATGTATCTTTTATTAAAAGAAAAAAAAAACGGCCTTCAGAAAGATAGTTTCTCTGGTTTCATGTTAATTTAAAAGTTTTTGTAAAACCTTTCTTCATTTTTAAAAAATTTTCTTATGAAACTTGATGTGATTTTATTAATAAACGATACCAACAGCAAGTGTCAGTTTAATAGGAAATAATAATCTGTTGTCTTGTGAACAGCTCACATTAAAAGAACCGTTTAATGATGATTTCGTTTCTCTAAAAAAAATAGCAGTGCACGTACTTCCCTGTTTCTTTAAAAAAAAATGGAATTTTCTTGTACCTACTTAAAGACTGATAAAAAGCACTAAAAAATCAATCGTTTTTAAAGAAACAGAAAAAAAAATATGGCTAAAGAAGGTCACTCCCAATCGACATTACAGGTTACGGAAAAGGCTAAAAATTTTAAGAACTATTTACTATTAAATATGGGGCGGTCTATCCGGCCGGGTTCCTTATTACGTGAGTCGGTAACCTTAAAGAGCGTAAGTAGAATTTTAATTGCTAGAAAACCCATCCAAATATTTACAGCCATTCACTACTTTATGAAGTGGCTTTTTGCTAGCATTATTAGCAGAGGCGCCGACAAAATTAGTAAATAAAATATTTCGAAGCATAATTTCATCCTTGAATTAAGTACAGGCACACATCTCTTTGAAAAGTTTTGAAAATCGTTGAAAAGTGGGCCTAAAAATTGGGCGTGGCCGTTCAAAATTATATGGTGAACTTAATTGTATTGTAAAGACTATATGCAGCATCCGTTAGAACAAACAAAAAAACAAGCAGAAAAAAAGTATTTTATTTATATAGGAAAAGCGGCTTCAATTCGCAAGAGACTACATGGTATGGATGTGCAGCAAAGAGGTCATGTAAATGACTGGATAACCGTTTAATTTGGATGGGCCTGATGGCTACAACTATTATTTCCATGATCTGCGCAAAGAAAAGCGATTTTTGAACCGACATCACAGCCGAGAGGGCGGCATTATGGTGTGGGGTGCTATTACGTACTATGGCACCATCGATCTTGAATATCAAAGTGCAAAAATGACTGGTTCAAGTTATAAAACGTTATTGGAATCGACTTTTCCGAAGTTTAGTAAACTATTTGGTCCCATATCTTTAATATTGCAACAGGATAATGCCCCTATACACAACGCCAGAGCAGTAAAGGAGTTCATTGCAAGCCAAAATGTTAATATTTTTAACTGGTCACCCTATTCGCCACATCTAAACATTATCGAAATTGTCTGGGGTTGATTATTTCGTAAGGTCTATGAAGGAGGTAGACAATTTGATGACAAGCAGTCACTAATTCAGGCCATTAAGGATGCTTGGAATAAAATTTTGTTGGATTACATAAATTCTCTTTATCTGTCAATGAAAACCCGTATATTTGCAGTTATTAAAAAAAAGGTGGTTGTATTTAAATAAAGTAAAACAAATTAAAAAAACAAGAGAAACTGTTTTTCATTAAAATTAGTTAAAATGCTTTTATTCAAAAAAAATAGCACATTTTTTGACTTTTTTTGATAAATTGCTTAAAAAAGTTCTTTGGTAAAAAAAACCACTATTGTCATGATTTTTTTTATATTTCAAGGTGTCTAGCTTCCATTTCCATTTCAAAATCCTGAAATCGGTTAAAAATTGCAATAGATACAGGCTGCTGAATATATAATTTTTAGTGCCTTTAAATAAGTGAGCCGCAGTGTATGTAGGCCTTCTACTCCTAAGATTTCCACAAACAGTCATACACTCAGAAAATAACTTTGTTTGTGAAAACTAAATTTGTTACTAATCAAACATCAGTTATGATAAAGGAATTTTCAAGTTGTAATAACCAGTACTCGATATTATACGAGTACACCAAAATTCAAGTATTTGAAAGTGTAACACCAATTTTTAATAGTCACAATTAAAAAATTCGATTATAGATAATAACTGAATTTTTGAATGGTAGCAAATTTAGTTCTTACAACTAAAGTTACTGTCTTAGTGTAATAATATTTTACAAATATTTTATTTCCTGAAACTTGTAGCAAGATTTAGTTTGATTTTTTTTTTTTTTTTTGCAATTTCTATTGTTTATACAAAATGTTAGACAACCCTTTTGTTGACTAGCACTTCAAAAAGACTATCAGCCTGAGCAACATAGAGTTTGGGCTCAGAAAATGCTCATGCAATCCATAAGACAGTGATTTTTTATAGAATGAAGAAGTTAACTGAAATTTCTGATGAGCCCACATGAAGCCTAAAAATAATGAAAATTACAGTGTTAGTGTTGTTTAATAAAAAATTTGCTTAAAATAAATTTGATAGATTGCTTCAACACTGAAAGAAAAATAATTCATTTCATTAAAATTTCATTAATTCAGTAGATCTCATAAAAAGGAAATTTTGAAACAACGATATGCAGTTTTGCAGTCAGCGTACCAAAATACTGTAAATACTTATGTTATGTGAATCAAATATACTACACATCGTTTACTACTGCTGAAGCACAAACATGTTTGGCTTCACCTAATTAGAAAATTTGTGTTAGAAAAGCTAAATAAAACAAGCTGATAATTCAACTTTAAAAAAAAATTTTTATCCGCAATTTTAGTAGGATGATGTCTATATTTTACTAAATCAGTTTGTTAAAAATGTGACCTATTCTACTTTCAATCAATATCAGGGCTCAAATCACCTCATTAGATATCGAACAAGTTCTATCGAAATTATTAAATATTTGCATACAAAAAGACTGGAATTTCAATTTCTTTCATTCGATATCGAATGCGGTGATTTGGGCCCAGCTTTTATATTGAATAGAAATTGTAAAGCTAGTGGCATGTTCCTTAGAATAAATAACAGCACACATGTTTCTTGAATTTATTCAACAAAATACTTAAAATTACTTAAGGCAAATATTCGACAACGTCTAGTACGTTGGTGTAGTAAATGGGGTTGTTTGTTAATTGTTCAAAATCATTTTAATGTTACTACAATTTCGTAGTTTTCCGAACTACAGCATGAAACTTATATATGAACTTGAGTGTGTATGGAACCCCATAAGTCTCCATTAACCCAAAATACGAGTATCTATTAAAAAAGTGTCTATGATTTTCTTAGAAAATGTATAAGCTGATGCTGCATAAAGTTAAAAAATATATAAACATGACCAGCCTTTGCATAAGAAGCTTAAATGTGTCACCTAAACCAAACTATGAGGTACCTATTTATTCATTTAATTTTCTTATTTCACTAACTGAGTTTCCCCACAGTTATTTATTTTTTTTTTTTTTTTTTTTTGGTAAATGTAGTAGGTTTAGTTACTTTTACGAGCATGATGCTAACTTGTACCAGAAAGCATGAAAAATTGTTAAACACATGTTCATTGTTTAAATAATAAAAAAAAAATACCGGCTTATGCTTTATTAAAGCATAAGAACGCTTTAAAAGCTAAGCTTTTGTTTAAAAAATTTTGATTTGGCGCCTTGAGGGCAATTTTCGATGACGAGTTGTAGGTAAACCACATTTTCCATATTTTGTATGTGTAGTTGTGGCCCGTAAAACACAAACACACATCCAACAAAATTTTGAATTCACGTAACAGCCTTGCTCTTTTGGTATCGTTTATGAATAATGCATCAAATAACTACAACAACAAAAGCAGTAATAGCAAACAAAATATTACAAAGAAAAATATTTAAAACCACAACGAAATCAACCTGGGAGAAAAAAAAAACTTTAAAATGTATAAAAAGCTTGAAGCAAAAATGTAACTGGCTCATGATGCGGAGTATGATGACGCTGTGATGTTGTAGTTTTACAGAATTTTTTTCTTCTTTACGTTAAACTATAAATGACCTCAAATGTTCACAAAGTGTAAAAAAGACAATACAAATAAAATACTGAAAATGGTTAAAAGATTTTTCATTTAAAGGGTTGATGATAACAATTGTTTAAAGCTGGCCATACGTTTTATTTCTTTAAAAATTTAATAAGACTAAAATTATTAACGTAAAGAGAAATTATTCGGAGCCGCTTCAACAAGAACTAATAAAAAACGAGCAAAATTAAATTTTCAGTAAGCAGTCTTTTATAGCCCCAAATATAAATATCGTATAGTGTGTCCTTAACTATCCAGCCAACTTTGGTTCAAAGTTTTAGCCATACAAAATCGTAACTTTGTTATGACAGGCCTAAATGTGACAATTTTTTTAATTAACATCTTCAATGGGTTTATAATTCTTCTTGTACATTTTCGTTTTATATAAAATCTCTCTGGTCACCTTTATTTTCTGACTCAAATTCATTTAATAAACTCTTTTCTGCTTTTGATTTTTGCTAATGTCATGCATTTATTTCACTTGTTTTTAACTTGAAATTATTAATTATAAAAATAAAATCTTTTTACTTTACTTTTAACTATCTTCTGCTGTTGCTATTTTTAATGCACGACTTTTCTAATGATTGTGTTGTTGTTGCAATATTTTCCACAAGGTGCTACAATTTAAAATTAAAAGAAAACAATTCTTTTATTCTTCTTAAGAAGTGGGAAAAGTACTAGAGTAACGATTGCATGACTTGTTCAACAAAAGCAGTAATTTTCATAAAAGTAGAAACTAAAAACGAATCAAATCAAATAAAGCCTGATTTAGTAGTTAGACTATTAACATCAATTTTAATTTATGCAACACACATTAAACAGTAATTATACAAAATTTTTATTGTATTTACAATAAAAGAAAAATTACTAACAAACGATTATAAGATAACAAGCACTTGGAGAAATGTATGCACGATTATTAAATGTAAAATAGAAAAATTCGCTGAAAGGCATTAATTTTGATAACAGAATAAACATCAATAGTCAAGAGAGTGAGTGTTGATGGCTACTGTATATGATTGATAGTTTCTTGAAAAAAAAAATTAATACATTCTGTGCCTGATACACACATCAAATTTCAACATCAAATTATGCATTTGTGTTAGTATCAAAAAAATTAAACTAATACTGTTTTTACACCAGAGCACATTTCACATTTACCATCTATTCGCCGAGATGACAAGATGTTTCTCAATTTCATTTTGTTGTACTCAACTGTCATCACTATTTTAGTGGCATCACTGATAATGTAACATTTATTTATACATACATACCATAAGTATGTTCACATATTAAACAAAATAAAAATGCAAATTTTCAAGCCAAATGGGTTTGATCTAGCAATGCAATACTCAGTCCAATAATAAATGATTTTTCTAATTTAAATTTTTTTGTTTTCAAAAATTATGCATCTTCTTTTCTTTTATTTTTTGACAGTTTGGCTGATGCTAGATGTTGTAAGTGTAAGCAACTTTTTTCATTTCAGATGTGCTCTAGTGTAAAAATAATAGCGGAATTCACCTATTTGACGATTGTAGTTGATTTCGTAGAGAATAAACATAAACAAAACATTCATGTATATTTTTTTCCAATGGAAAAGTTATCAGAAAAAAGCAAAATCATAAATTTTCTAGTTTAAAATGCTCTCAATGAAATTGAATTTCATCATTTTGTTTGTTTATTTTCTTTTTTTTTATATTTACATGGAACGCGTATAGAGAACAGATTACGATATTAGCAAAGCCGCAGTATATTTTTGAAACTTAAGGCCGCGGCGCACCCTCGTTAAAATTTACAATGCAAAATAAGCTCCAGTTGTTGTATGAACTTTCTTAAAATTTGGTTTTAACTCATAGAGTTTAATATAATATAAAACTATAATTTTCCTTTATTTTAGCGGTATTTGTTAACCAAACCTAGATTCGATTTAAGCCTACGTTGGTAATTTACATGTCGTCTACTGCCGCCGTACAATATGATAACTCTGAACTTCAACTGTTTTGGATGGTAAAAACTTTTTAAGCTTGCTTTTTGCAATGATTTTCAGTCTTGCGAGTTTTATAAATATCAGTTTCACATATTTTGTAGATGTGAGTTAAAAAATTTTTAATTTTTTGCCACACTTGCAATATCTGCAAGACTTGCAAAGGTAGTTTGCATTTAAAAGTGAAAACCGCTAATATAATTTTGATTTTCGAAAATTCAAGACTTCCATTTTTAAAAAAAGTACACAAATTCATGATTGATGTTAAAATTTGATTTGCGTATCCCTCGCTTATGGGTCTCAGCTGACTATACCTTCATTCTTACTCTCCCTTTCTTATTCTGCCTCTATCTCTTCCACTCTCTCTCTCTCTCCCTCTCTCTCTCTCTCTCCCTCTCTCTCTTGTTCCTACTCTCTATAGTTACTTGCGCCCTCCCTCTTCAGCGATAATTACAGCTCATTACGAACTTCTTTTAAAAATCCTTATAAATTTTTCTCCACTCTTTTCTATTAAATTCATTTATATTAATTTTATGCGATATAGAAAACTCCCTACTTTTTTTGTATTAATTAAAAATGTAAGCGGATTTATTTGTAATACTAAATGTTTGCCCTTTTTTATGGTTTTCGCAAATTGCATTACATTGTTACAGTTAACAGAAAATTATTTATTAATCCAGAAAATCCTACAAAAATCTTTACTTCTCTTTAAAAAAACAACAAAAGAGCAGAGTAAATGTAGACAGACATTTGCTAATCTCAAGTATTTCATTATAGCTAACAAAGTACACACATGGTTTTAAAATATTTGACCAAATTATTAATTTTATTTTGTTAAGTAAATAAATACATGTTTTGTTATAAGTACTCGTACATCAATAGGAACGATCGCACATTGATGTCAACAATATTTATATATTTTGTACTAAGATGCCTTAAACAGCACTAGCTGCATATTCTATAACTGTGTCCTTTTAAAAAAAAAAATGTCCTTTTTTTAAGGGCCTCTCCAATTTTTCATTTATTTGTTTGTATTGGTTTTTTTTCTTTAAACCTATCGGTTTGCTAGAACCGTATGCATGAATTGTTTGTCCATCTCAGCATGTGTCCTTTTAATACAAAAATATTATAAATTTTTTATATCATTGTTACGGCTACTTAGTGTCATGATGTGTGATTATTATTAAGAGTATAACTGTTTCCATTGTTGCTTCGTGTGTTTATTTATTTGTTCTTTTGTCAGGGGTTCAGTTCACATTACAGATCGTTGAAAATCTTATCATTTATTTACTTAAAAGATTAATTTTTATGTTTTTTTTTTGAAAAACGATGGAAAAAAGAACAACAAACATTGATTCGAGTACGCTTACATACTTATAATAATACAAAATTAAGTGGTGGTAATTTAATGAGCGAAAATAAATCCATAAGAAAACAGGAAAATTTTAAGATTCAGCACATTTTCTTTTGAAATAGAAAAAAAACAACTTTGATTGTAAGAACGAAATTTTGTTTACAGTCAAAAATTCAATTGTCATAACACAATTTTTTAATTATAACAAACGAAATACTATAACACAGTGTAAAAGTTAGTTTTTCAAATAACGTTAGAAACAGTGTAATCACTACTTAACTTAACTTAATTACAATTAATAAATATTGACTAGCAACACTGAGTTTTTGACGGACAATAAATAATTTTTACAATCGAAGTTTGGTTTTTGTGTTTAGTAGAGACAATCACCCCAGCCATTAATACAGCAATGTCCTGCGTTAGTTATTTAAAATACTTTGAAAGTGTAGGAAAGAAATAGAAAAAACAATTCTTAAAACAATTTTTTATTTTTTTTTTAAATTGCTTTTATGTTTAGCCGTTTGTTTGAATATATTTTTGTAATTTTAAATTTTAACAAACTCTCTCTCACTCTTTTCTTTTGCTTATCATTTTTAAATTTTGTGTTTTTTTTTATCTGTTTCATAATTTACTGCAATTTATTTTCAACACAAAAAAATGTTTAATATCTTCTCCAAAAAAAAAAAAAAAAAAAGGAAACAAAAATGATTTATCGTTTGAATTACAGATAATTGTGATAATCATACCAAACAAATGCTGATACGTGAATCAAACAAAAAAATTTTATGCACAAAAAACAGCAACAACAATATACCTATGAAAAAAGTTTTTAAAATATAATTTTTCAAATTAATAAATGACTTTTTGGCAAAAAAAAAAAATTAAATTATTTTTGAATTATGCAATTAAGAACTTTTAAATGTGATGGTTCCCTACCAAGAAAATATAGGATCTTGAATACTTTTGTTTCTATATGCACCTTTTTATGACTTACAAAAGTTAACAAAAACCTTTCTTAATAAAAGCCTTGATTGGAAAACTATTAATGCAGACTTTTCGCCTGCATGGAAGAAATATAATGAATGGGGTTCGTATGATCATAGAGAAGAGAGTATCAGTGAAGCCTGAAAGTACATCAACGAAAATGTTAATATTACAGACGTTGTATCCTTGAAAACATTAGCCTGCTGAAGCTACTAAGCATTTAAAGGTTTTACAGATCTAGCTTAGATAGTGCAACAACTTATAACTAGAGCTTCAAATATAATTGCCAACAAATTGCTTTTCAGAAACCTGGAAGCTTTGAAAATAAATATTTTTGTATTAAAAGAAATTTTTTTTTTCTGTGATTAGTGATTAGTGATTCACTTTAACATGAAATTATTTAATTATATTTTAGCGGAAGTTAATTTAACACCACAAACGTTAATAAAATTTTATTAAAAATCATAAATGTTTAAAAAATGTCAGCCATACAATCATTAACAGTCTCCTTTTTTATTATTATTACTGCATAATACAATACACGAGTATAACATATTTCTTGGGTTTATTATTTGTATGTCTTTCAAAAGGGGAGCATAAAAACAAAAAAACGGCCAAACAGAACATTAAATGATTTACACTAGAACTCATTTACACCATTTACTGCATTGATTTATTACAGTTTGGCACCAAACCGCAGCAAACAAACCAGTCAGCCATGCCAGCCATTTAATCAGACACAGTTTGCATTCATTCGTATTACCAGTGAGTGAGTGTGTAAGTGAGTATTTATTACATTTTGTGGAGACATGAAAGTGGAAAAGAAATCATATAAGACTTATTAACCACCCGTTAACACAAGTTTGTTTGTTGTTCTTTTATAAACAAGCACATGCTAAAGCTGTCAACTTTTTTGTCAACGCATAATGAAAATGTTGTAAAAATTAAATGAAATTTGCTGGCTGTATCTTTTAGTAGGTACGGTTGGTCTCGTTTAATGTTGGGATGTTCAATATACATATTGCGTCAGACAAGACAAACATTTAATTTAACTTAGAATTAGATGCCCATCTCTTTCATACCATTTCCAACTCGGTCTCAAATACATTAAGAAAGAATCAAAAATTAAAATGACACTCAACAAACTTTATTGAAGTCGAAACTACTTCTTTAGGTTTTATAACAAAACTAAACTAAACTGCAGAACTCTGTACTCTGTTACTGTAATAGTCTAATTTGGATTCATTTTCACTACCTCAAACCATGCGACTTAATGGACAAATCACCTAAGGAAGTCATTTAATTCTTAATGAAAACCAGACTTGTAATGTTAGATTAGCGTCACAATAAGTCTAGTTAGGCCGTTCCTGCTTATAATTCTCATTCTAATTTATTGCATATATTTATCACAATTTTGTTACAACTTTATTTGATGCATAAGTTTTTGTTAATTAGCTACAATTTAAAAAATCTTTCAAAATGAGAGTGTATTACCCTTCACTCAAATCCAATGAAAATATGCACTATTTATCAAAGAATGACACGTTTGATGAAACTACTAAAATATTGCTTTAATTGAAAGAAATATTCATATTTAATGAAATGTTTCATTGAGTCAATCAGGTTGTCGTTGGTTGAAAAATAACCAATTTAATTTTTTTTAATGTTAGCTTGTCCATGTCAAAGTTTGAGTTCGACTAATTTAAAATAGTTGTTAGAAAAATTTTAAAATTAATTTTAAATATTAGTTTGTTGCTTGTTCAGATTATATATTAATTATAAAGTTTTTCAATGAATAATTTCCTTAAAACAATTTAATGTTATGAGTGTTTTTTTTTAGTAAATATTTACCTTGTCTGCCTTTACTATAAGTAAAAAATAAAAAAATGTTTTGTCATAAATGAAGTCGTTAAAAATTTTGGATTTTCAAACGAATGTTGGCTGGCTGCCTGGCAGTTCATTTAAGCATTTTTCAAAATGTTAATGATGCTCTTGTTAATATTACGAATATATTGCACTAGTAGAATAAATATAAAAATTATTTGCTCGTATGTAGCAAAACCGCCAGAACTCACAAATAGCCAAACTATGCTACGCAAGCATTGCGAAAAGCACGTTGCATGTTGCAGAGGGTATAGTGGTATTTTACTTATTTGTGTGGAATAATGAAATGTGTGTTTAAACAGTAGTGTTCCAATTGAAAGGATGTTTGATGGCATGCTAAATTGACAAATGCATGCAAAGCACTTTGGGCTTCATTAAATATATTTTTTTTGTTTTTTATTAAATTTTGTTTTTTTTTTAATGAAAAATTTTACAAAAAAAAACAGTTTTTTTTCTACTTTGTGGTTGTTAAGTATTTCTTTAACTTTTTATTGCGTGTTGTGGAAAATTTACAGCCAAGCTTTTTTATTTATGGATATTTTATTTTGTCTTTTCTTAAAACGAGAGTAAAGTAAAGAAAATAAGCAAATAAAAATGATTAGCAAGTACCTTCCTATATGAAATGAAAAGGACTACATTTAAATTAAATTTTGTTTTCATACAAATGCCAGTTAAACAGGCAGCTTACAACGGCTTAAGCTTCACATGTTTAAAGTCTTTGTGTTACTTAGAAGATGATGATAATGATCATGGCTGACAAAGTGGACAGTAGATGATCTATCAAGCAAAAAAAGGTTCTGAAATCCTTTATAATATTTAACTTTAATTGAAATTTGAAGCTTAAATCTGATTATAAATATTTCAATTTATTTGAAATTTATTCTTTTTTTTAGTTTTTTCAAGCTCAAGGTCGGATTATAATTATTTATTTTCATATCGATATTTCGCTTCAGCTTTCTGAAACTTCTTCAAGATATAATTAATAATTAACATTTTATAATTTAATTTATAATTATATGCTGAAAAAGCTACATAAAGCTGAAGCAAAATACCGATAAAAAAAATAAAAAATTATCTTCCATGTTCTGAAAAATGGAAAACGCTTTACTTTTGCGGTAAAAAGTTTAAATCGCTAATATGTGTTCTGCAAAAGAGAACTTTGGTATTTTGCAGTTTTTAAATCGCAAGACACTCAAGTGAACTGATGAGTTAAAAATTAAATAAAATGATGCACAATTCAAATTAAATATGTTTTCTCTTTATTTAAAGAAAAATTAAACACAAATTTATCTTTTTCAATCAAAATATACCACTTTGAGAAATTTATTTTAATTTTATCAAATATTTGTCATATTTTTCTATTCACTGACAGTCATAACTAAATTAGGGCGACAATCGATTTTTATCTGTCA
This sequence comes from Thelaira solivaga, assembly GCA_947397855.1. Classification (NCBI taxonomy): domain Eukaryota; kingdom Metazoa; phylum Arthropoda; class Insecta; order Diptera; family Tachinidae; genus Thelaira; species Thelaira solivaga. The sequence continues at coordinate 21,189,502 of OX377612.1, read as the reverse complement.
AAAATTCTCAACGACCATAGAAAATGTATTTAGCGGTAGGAAAATACAAATTCGACAGCTCCTTTTTCAATGAAATGGACTGCAAAACATTTATTTTTTATTTTTGTTTTATTGTGGTTGACCAGTAATAACATTTTAGCTAGTTTTTTTTTATTCTATCGTTTTTAACTCTATTTCTGTTTGTCTTTAGTGGTTCTTATTAAACAAGATGGTTCACACTAGCGTAGAGAATACCAACCACTAGAGCTCTTATTTAGGTATGACGCTTTAACATAAACTTTGGGTGCTAAAAAAACTCTAAAATTTGTATTGGACTGTGAAGTAAATATTCAAAAAATAAAAAATAAGAGTAAAAAAGTTATATAAAAAAGTTTTTATGAAAATGAAAAATATTGATTAAACAAATTTTCTTTTAATATTTTTAATTAATCCTTCAAAAAATAATTCTTTTCAGTTTAAATTTTTAAATATAAAAAAAAAATTTTTTTAAATACAAAATAAATAAAATTAAATTTAATTAATTAAAATTGAGGTTTTATTTTATAAATTTATTTTTATACTAATATTAATTAAAAAGAAAAATATCAAATAAACTAATAAAAAAAAATATAATAAGCCAAACATATATCTGAAAAATATTTAATTTCAGATAAAGAATTTCATATTAACGGCGAAAAACAAAAACTTCACTTCAACATCCCTCTTTCAATAAGATTTCTGTTACACACAAGACATTTAATGTGTCTTGTACACACGTTTGCATAAGACCGATTGACTGGTTTAATGTTTGTGTGAGCAAAATGTACAACCTGAAGATTAGTATACTAAAAGTTTGACTTTTCACAACGGAAAGGGCGACTTTAAACTTGACAAGAAATTTTAATATTTAATTTATTTATTTTGTAATAACATTTATAAACCTACTCCAAATTAAAGGCAATTATCGATATATTTATATTTCGAACTTAAACTTTGAAAACTAATCATTTCAATTAAATTATATATTAAAAAAAGTATTATTCTTTAATAGCCTAATTAATAAAATGATAGTTTTAAATTGCAAATAATTAATGAAAACAATTAAATAATAAAATTTAGAAAACTTTATAATTAATTAATTATTTTGAAATAAGAGACAGCCCTTTTAAATATTTTTAAATGAACTTTTTGAACTTATTATTTTCTCGTTTGGTTGTTTCTTTTAATTTTTTTTTTTTTTTTTTCATCTCTGAGTTTAAATTTGTATTTAACTTGTTGTTGTTTTAATAGCTGTAGAGTAAATAATGAGCCTAATTATTTAAATAATTTATTTGTGTATCTTTATGTGCGAGTACTTTTCACCTTATAAATTAAGGTCTTTTGTTTTCTACTCTTGTATTTCTCTCTTTGTTTGCTTTTTTACTTTTACTCTTGTGCAGTTGTTAAACTAATTTTGTTTGACATTAAGTAATACAAGGTGACAACTGACGACATTCAAGTAATTTTTTTTTTTTTTTTTTTGCTTATTGAAGGTGTTTTGCCCCCCGTTTACCGTAGATCTTTATGTTTTGTTTTCTGTTCTGTGTTGTTAAACTCAAAGTCATATTGAATAACTTCTATAAAGTCTTAAAATATTCATTGAATTGAATTTTTTTGTTTTGTCGTTTAAAAGTTGACTGCATTCAAATCGAGTCTACAGAGTTGAATGGGAATGAATGGTGTGGTTTGGTTAAATCAGCAACTCTCTACAAGAATTTTATTGGCATGTTCATACAAAAATACTCTTAGGTGGTTCAATACGTACATATATAAGCATGTAAATATATAGAGTATTTACTCGAATGTGCATATGTGTATGTTACTGCAAAACTTGTTGGTGGCGTTGGTTGTAGCATGTAAATTGTGCGGGCTTAATTATGGCTTGTTGTATGTTAATGAACAATTCATTTTTTTTTCTCTTTGAAATTATTTAAATTAAGTTTTTTTTATTATGCCGATATTGGTGGACATTATTATGGAGTAGAAATAATACAATTTTAATTAGATTTTATGATTTCATTAAAGTTGTTCGAATATGAAAAATAACATAAAAAATGTTTTGTTTATTGTTCGATTGCAAGCATATAAATGTTAAACAAACAATAAACAATTGTTTAAAAAGACTTTTTTTGAACTGAATTAAATTTTATAAAATTTAAAAAAAAATTGATTTTCATGAAAAAAAAACAGAAATTAAGGAAAAACTAAAATTTTGGCTGTATTTTCGATCTTTCTCGGCCATTTGTTCTGATATTGCACAGACTGTTATTTCTGACAAAACTGCTTACTACGTTTTGTAGTTAAAAAAAAAAACACGCAAAAAACTCACTAAAGAAAAATTGTCAAAAATAGAAGTAGTCTCAGTTTTTAACTCACAGCTTCGCTATTTATATACCGATCGGGTTGAATTTCCGCAGAAACAACTGAAAGATTTTCATACTAAAGTGTTTTGTACGTTGTCTAACGACTTAAGAAACTTGTTTTCAAACACAGATGGACAGAGGGACATCACCATGTACGGTGTAGAAATTATAAAAGGAATCACAACTAAAACGCACGATGTGAATCACTACATGGTATAAAACAAAGTCGCTTTCTCTGTCCCTATATCCCTATGATGCTTAAATCTTTAAAACTACACAACGGATTTTGATGCGGTTTTTTTTAAATAGATAGAGTGATTGAAGAGGAAGGTTTAACGTCACAAATCCGCCCGGCAGGTAGCGCTATAATCGGTATCTGGCTTATTTGCCTACTACCTGTTTTTACCCGGTCTCGCACGGTTATTTACTCTATGAGTATGATTTCTTAGTGTAAGAAGATCGAATATATAAAAATATTAAGGCAAGACAACGTTTGCCGGGTCAACTAGTTTTAACTAAAATAAAAAGTTTTCAGAGAATTATCTTAAAATTTTTTATTATGTGAAACAAAATATCGGCCAAATACTGCCAATGACTCTGAGACATAATTGAGGTTTAATGTCGTTAATAAGCCGATTTGTATCATTATTTAGCTCTCGAATTTTTTCGGCTTATTGACATCACTTTTTTTAAATACCTCTAAGCAAATAAGTCCAACGGTGTCAAATCACATAATCACATGGTGGCCAATTACCACGAATTTATTGCGCAGAAGAACCGTTGGTTTAGCTGGTCGTGTGGCAGGTCCTTATAATCAATTTCTGGCCACAGGAAATCCATTATCATATTGCGATAATGGCTTGGTTTGTTTAATTTGTATACATTCTAATTTAATTTTTTTAATGTTGGCTAGATTAATTAAATAAAATTAACATTTTTAATTGAATTTATTGTTTCATATAAATTCTAAGCAAAAAATTTAATACTTTTTAAGCATTTTTAATTACCCACCTAAACAGCTTTTACGCAGTTTTTAATAACAAAAGAGGAAACTCTTAGTGAGTAAATAGTTATAATAATTTTCAATTAAATTTTTAATTTTATGCTAAATCATCATGCCTAATTACTAACGTTAGCAAATGTTTCCTTTTCCAACATCGACTCAAAGAAAAACAGCCGAATATTCCCTTTGACAGTCAGTCTGTTGAGCAACAAACAAAAGAAACAGAAAAAAAACTTCAAAAGTCCACTGCTATAACTTCTAGCAAGTGACGAAGTGGAAATTTTAAATTTTATTTTATTAAATATTCAAAAAAAAAAAAAAAAAAAAGAACAAAAAAAGACCATTAAAATCATAGTGATAATTATAAATATTTTAATATTAATAATAAAAAGAGAATAGTAGGAAAACGTAGGCTTGTGTGGGTAACGTTCTGTTTAAGTAACTGGCACTCCAGCTGAGAGCGGCGCTTGTAGGTCTTGTTTTTCAAAGTCTTCTGCTGATTGCACACCAAATGCAACAGCATACACAAATTTTTGGGGCGAGTCATTGGCTTCCAAACTGAAGCACGTATTTTGTTTTTGGTTGTTGGTCTTTTAGAAAAATAGTTTACAGATTTGTTTAACAAAAAATAATAATAATAAAAAAAATCTGATGAATGTATTCCATTGTGTTAATCACAAAATTAGTAAATGACACGGCGGTTTTTTTGAAAACAATTTTTATAACAAAACAAAGTTAAAACAGAACGTCTGCTTGAAACTCTTTTTTTTTGTTATAAGAAATTTGTTGTCAGTTTCAGCAATGATGTTAAAGATAATAATGATTATAATCATCATTAGTTTATTTCTTAATTTCTTTTGTTATGGTGATTCAACTAACCAAAGCCCAATGTCAATATCAATGCTGTTGCCATTGCCGTTTGCCGTCGCCATCGAAACCACTCAAAGACTAATTGTTAGAAGAAATTTTAGAAAAATAAGAATGAAAATTAAAGATGATTATGGGAAAAATAATTTTTATGAACACATGCATAATGATCGCATAGTATAATCAATAATAATATTTGTTGTTCAATGATTTGTCAGCTCTTAAGTCATTGAATTAGAAAATATTTTATTTTTCTTTTTTAAATTAATTTGGTTATTTTAATTATTTAAAATTGTAATCAATCTTTTTGTAAAATTTTGTTCAATAAATAAAGTAAATTTTTGAGTTATAAAAAAATTAAATCATTTTAATCAGCATTTACGGAGTCGCATATCACAACGTGCTTTTTAAAATGTCTAGGAAATCGAAAATTATTTTTTATACGATGAACGTTGACCATATAAAGTATTTCTTCACTATCATAAGATATACCAGACTACAATGAGTCACATAAATAAATGTTGAGGGTTAGTAAAATAATAGGACATTCAATTAGATAAAACCCTGATTTGTAATTAAAAAACTGATCGGACGGACTTTCAAAAGTAACCTGACGACAGCAACAAAGGAGAGATTTCTAAAATAAACTTTCTCTGTATTTGTAAGATAAAATTTTGCTACGAAAATACACTTTTACGTTTTAAAATTATTTGTTTTTTTTTTTTGTGAGAGTTATGATTTTAAGGAAGATACATTCCAAGTATGGGATAATGATAAGTCCAAAATGGAAAATAGCAGTGCTGGCTGTGGAATCGCTAGACCTCGTTTCCGTAAGGTAGTTGCAATGCAGGTCCCCGCCTTAGAGCCATGTGCTAGAGAATGTCTACGAAGGGGCAAACAGTTAAGCTGCAAGCTATTCATTTTGATTAAGATAGGTTTTTGATTGCAATAAACTTCTCAATGCTTTAGCAGAGAGGAACACAGTTACCTAATTGTAGACATCGGGTCAGGAATTGAATGTGGTCAAGTAAATGGCGGACGAGCTGGCTAAAACGGATGCCCATTTCACAGGTTTGAAGCCCTTCTGTGGGATGACCAACAATTTCAGTCGTACGCTACTACGCAAAAAGTCCAAACGAATTCTGCAAGAAGGCGGAGGTGCGGCAGTTAGTCCCGAGCGCATTAGGGCAGAGGTTATTTTAAGCTGCACCAGAAATGACTTAAAACTATATGTTGAGCTACTTATAGGCCATTGTAGCCTTAACTATCACATGAGTAAAATCGGTGTGTTACAAAATGACTCCTGTCGTCTCTGTTGCAAGAGACGGGAAACGTCGGAACACATGCCTAGCGGTGCATATGCCTAGCCGTGGCAGAACGCAAAATGAACTGCTTATTCTCATTGGACATTGGTCCGAAGAGATCGGAATGCTTTAATTTGGCTTCAGATTTTTTTTTTATATCTTTGAATTTTAGAGTGCTGACATTTAAAATATTTGAGTTGAAAGTACTTAGCCTAAGTCACAGAATTTTTTGTTTGTTTTAAAACTATTAATTTGTTCTATAACACTGCAAATAGTTATTGGAAAAAAATTTTAAAAAACTTCCTACAGTTTTACTCTCTTTTTTCAGTTTTTGTAAGGTAACATAAATACATTAATAAAATTCTAAAAAAATTTTCTATGAACTTTCTATTGGAAAATTAATGTGCTGTCTACATAACTTTTCATATAAAATTTTCATAACACAATTGATGGCACATAATTTACATTTTACATTTTCTAAAAGTTTGTGTTTTAATGTACTAAAATTTGTTTAAAACTTAATTAATTAAAATAGTAATTGAAACCAAAATGTTCTTCGCGTTTCTCATAAAACCACGTGTTCAAATAGAGTTGAAGTTAGTTTATACTTTGAAATTATTTTCACACGATTTATCAAAATTGATTAAATATACACACTCACACACTGCTAAGAATTATTTTCATTAAAGTATCAAATCAAATACTAGTTATAAAACACAATCGTAAAAGTTTTCTTTGTGCCCATTTTTTGTTTTGTTTCCCAAGTAATTTATCATCTTTCCTGTTATGTTATCTTTCAATTTAAAAGGTTTTTTCCTCTTCTTCTTAATCGAAAATAATATTTTTTATAATATTAAACTTAATGTGTGTAAGCTTTTTAATTAAAACAAAAGAAAAGAAAAGAAAATGAATAATGAAATCATAAGTTACTTATAAACTCTTAATATATACAAATTACCAATAAATACAAACGCATTCATACATATGCATGTATATATGCATGTGCACACTAGAGTTAAATTTCTAAGCCAAGTTCAATATTTATGTGAGTTTTGCATGAAGTGTAGTAGAGCAGACTTGAGTTTTATAAAATTCATTTTAATTTTTTTTTTTTTTTTTTTTGCTTTTAATTTGTATTTAAACATGAGCATAGTTAGTTGTAATAGCATTTAAGCCAACTTTTAAACAGACATTTTAACAAAACTTTGAACTTGGCCGCTTCGATTGTTGTTAAATGATTGATGTGTTATTAATTTTTATTTTCCCCATCTTTCTCTTGCCGTATCTTTCTTTCACTGGGTCTCTGTGTTTTGAAACGAGCATATTCATTTACTTTATAAATAAGCCGCTCAGTTTGCTTTACACTAGATACATCTTTCTGCGTTACATTTAAACGTGTATCCAACTATCTATTACTTCTCTCTATGTGCATTTTAGTTTTGTATACTCGTGGTGAATATTTAGTTATTTATTTGAGACCTTCTTAACTAGTTTAAATAGTTTTTTTTTTCTATATGTTTTTGTTAGGAAATTTACGCTTTAAGCTTTTACATGTTTTTTAAGCGTAAATATCTTACAGGCTTTTTATACACATTTTTTTAACTCGATGATTTTCTGTTTTTATTTTTAATTTTTTTTTTTTATAAAATCACGCTGTTTCATGAGCACAAATTTTTTTTTATAGATTTTTTACTTTAAAACTGAAGTATGCCTTTCCATTAGTTTTAATCAATTTGCATAACAAGTCTACGTAATGTTTATAATTGCAAATTGCAGTTGAATAATCAAAATAGAGAGATTTATTAAGTAGTGACAAAATCAGAAAAGGAGGGTGTTGGATTTCATGGTATTACACAGAAATTTTTTTAAATAATATTGAGGCCACTAAAAAATTTTTTTTTTTTGCAAAAATTTATACACAGAGAAAAATATATTAAGGCAAGAACTGAAAATTAAAATATTTATTTTATCTATTTAGTAGAATACAAAGAGTGTGGGCAAATTTATCTTGCCTCCGAACGAGTTTGTACTGAGAGTTTACCCAGCAGTACTACGACCAGTGAGATAGTGGTCCCACAAGATTTACGAGATTTGCGAAGAGTGCTGAATTAGTTAAGAATTGAAGCACAATAGATTTAACAGGGCGCAGTGCAATTATAGCCCATAAATGATTCCATTGGGCGCTGAGGGAATTGAAATTGTGAGATTGAAATTTATAATAAAAAAAAAATAATAAAATAAAAAAGCACAATATGTGCTGGTCTATATAATTTTTTCCCGTACAGTCAAGTCTCCTATAACATGATCTCTTTATAACGCGAATCCCATATAACGTAGTGTGGAACATATGACAAGTTCTACTATAACGCTGTCTCTCTATAGCGCCATTGCAAGAGTAAAGAATAAAAAACCTAAAAAATTTATTTCTAAAACACGGTATTTTCAAAAAGCAAAACACTTTTATGACACTAAAATTACGCAGTTGATATATAAAAATCCATGAAAACTATATTGTATTGAATGTTGTTCTTGTTTTTTACTGCAAGTGTCAGCGGACAACTATGTTTTATTACCACAGACAAGAAATTTATTAATCCTGAAAAAACCAATTTTTGCTAAAAAAAAAAAATTTAAGCAAAATATATCTATGAGATTCCATATAACACGGAACGAATTCTTTCAATTATAGATATTAAATAACATTTAATTTTGAGTTTCTTATAACGCGGTCTCCATAGAATGAGGAGGTTGTTTCCATATTGATTTGATTTGCTTGGTTTATATATTTCTCAAACCATAGTTTCCATAGAACCCATATCCGATTTGCAATTAATTTGAAATCTTTCATAACGCGGGACAAACAATCGCGTTATAGGAGACTTGACTGTACTCTGCAATTTAGTAATAATTTTTTTGTCTCTAACAGTGTAATAAAATTTAAATGAAGTGATCACTTTTCGTAGAATTCCTTTGTTGATTCTTTCAAGCCAAAACAAGCTCCTTTCCTTTTCCTTATTGATTTAACAATTTTCAACTCTTTGAGAGTAGCTAGCTTTAAAAAATTGGTAGATAAGCCCCTTTTAGTTCTATTTCTTTAGGGAATTTTTAAAATTTTTTTCCAATAACTATTTGCAGTATTATAGAACAAACAAAAATTGGTGAAAAAATTCTGGGACTTAAGCTAAGTACTTTCAACTAAAATATTTTAGTTATCAGCACTCCAAAACTCAAAGCTATCAAAAAAAGATCTGTAAGCAAATTAAAGCATTCGATATGGAAAGAAATTTCCATTAAAATTTCAAAAGACATTGAACGATATTGAACTCAGCCATCTGAACTGATTTAATGTTTGTAAATAAAATCGGTTATATAAATGGTGAACAGGAAAGTCTATCTTGTTAAAAGTTTTCATGCAACATCAAAACCGTATTTATTTAAAGAAGGAATGATAATTTTTGCAAGCTTAAATAAAGAGTTGCTACAATGTGAACACACACAAAACAATTTTGATTGTGAGGGCTCAATTTGTTTGAAATCAAGTCTTTATTTATGATAATCAATATTTTTAATAGAGCAACCAGAATTCAATTGTAAATTTAGTTCTGTTAAAAATATTTCGAGCTGTAAGAACGATTTTCTATTGTCACAATTAAAAAAAAATTTACTATAACCGAAGTATTGTTCTCCATGAATGTTGACTTTATTGGGTTTATTTAAGAATATGCGACACTGTTTCACTATTCAGTAACAGATGGTTAGGAAAACAACTCAAAACACTAACATAATATCTCGCAAATTAAATTGTAGTGAAATTTCGATCGACATCGGATGGCGTAATGAATGCAAATGAAATCGTTTACACATATTAATACAACATCAAAATAGTTTTTATTTAACAAAATTTAATTAAGACTTTGCAAACTAAAATAAAATGTCGATGCCAATCTGAATGATAACTTGGTTGCCTTTAATACGATTTAGAGTAGCGCTTAGAATTATGTCTCACTGATGCACTTTTAAGCAAGGGATGCTAAGAAAAGCAGCCACAATATTAACATATAATAATATTTTGAAAGCCCACTTGTAATAAAAAATTTTAAATTTAAGTAAGTTAAAGTACAAAAAAACAAAATTCACGAAAATTCATGCTAAAGAAATTAGCATGATTAAACAAATTGCATACGAGAACAAGCATTTTTCTTCACGGCAACTATTACTAATCGAGAAATCTTAAACCCCTAAACAGTAAACTGATGATCTCCCAACAATAAAATAGACAAACAAAAATTTAATCAATTTGCTACAGCTTATTAAATACATCAAGTGGAAATTTCATGCTTAAAAACACAACAAAATATTTTTAACTTAAAATAAAAGCAAAATGCAAAAGTAAATAAAATAAAATGAAATTAGAAAATAAAATAATTCACATAAAAAAGGATACACGCAATTTATGTGTATGAGGCTGTATTCTTAATGAATGCTCGTACAAGATTAAACAAACAAGATATTTTTAAAATTTCATTCTCATATTATTTTTATCAAAATGTCTGGGCTGCCTTTTTTGTAACAATAGCAAAAGTAAAGGATCAGTTACGCTTTTTAACAGGATATTGAAATCAAGGTGTGAAGTGCTGATATTACTTTTATTTTTTTTTTTCATCTATCTTTCTGGTATTTAAAAATTAAAGAACAAAAAAATGTTTTTCCTAACTCTACGATAAGATTATGACTTTTGCAATGATTTTTTTTTTATTTACTTTTTTATTGTTGTCTTTTCCCTAAATAGCTAAAAATAGCAAATGATGAGGTTTGATAAGTTTGAATTTTTTTTTTTACTTAGTGTCAGAGATGAGTAATTAAATATTAATTTTTATCTACAATAGATTTGTTGCTAAGTCGACAGAAGTTAGGATTTATTTGTGTATCGGTTTTTCCACAGAATATTCTGAAGATTTCTTTTAAAGATATTGCTTGTTGGTTTTTAATGAATTGTGAGGATTTTATTTTGGTTAAAATAAAAATAATCTCTCTCATTCCATTTGGAGTCATCGACACAAACCGATATCACTTTTTAACGTTTACGGTAAATTGGAATGTACTGTGTGTAGTTGTCCATATTAACATATATCGACGACTGTCCATATTAGTTTGGTATTATGTAAGAATATTTGCTATCAATACTACCGTCGACGTATGCATGATAGTCTTAGGGAATAAAAAATTATATTTGACTCGAAGTTGACGAGAATAAAAAGTTATGCTGATATTCCCGACTCCAAATGAAATAAAGGTTAATAAATAAAAGAAAAAAAATACTAAAAGACAAATTCAAAAAGAACATTTCAGTTTGATACAAAATTTTCTTAATAGGCCTTTATAAAAAGAAATGTTTTTTTTCTATGAATTCGGCCGTAAAAAAATTAAATTAAATAAAATTGTTTGAAAGCGATATTACATATAACAATTTTTTGTTAAAGTTTGATCACAAATGGATCTGAGTATGAGAGAGATTAAGATGAAATTTAACTCACAATCTATTTTCAAACAGATTTAACCAACTGTTTTATTATGAAATCAGAAAATGAAAAAAAAAATATTTCATTGCTGTAATTTTTAATCCAAATGCTTGGTTTAAGTAATTTTTTATCAAAAACAAAATTATCAATGAGAATGAAGACAAAAATATATTTTTGCTTCAAAACGATTAAAAAATTGAAATTAATGAGCTGTCTGAAGCGTAATACAAAATGTGCTAAATTTTGCCTTAATATCGGTAGAGTTAAGGTACTGACTCACTATCCTACACGATCGTACGATTATGTCAAAATAATGTGTGACAGAATTCTGTCCTACTTGAAGAAATCGCTTTAAAATGGCCACACTATTATACAAAAAAAGATGCAGAACATATGTTTACTCACCTTAATACTTTTAAAAGTATTTATTTTGTTCTTTGACGCAAAATGTTTTTTTTACAAATATGTACAATAAAAAATAACCTAAAAATTTGTATAAATAAAACACAAGCTTGGTATTGTTGCTATTTTTCTGCCTTGAACATAGAAAATGCACATCTGATCGCACAGATAAAATTTATTTTATGAAAATTTTCATAACATTAAAAAATCGGACAGACCTGTCAAAAAGTCTGCTTGTTCAATACACACTATCATACTTTTTTAGCACACATGCGTTTTTAGACAGATCGTACGACTAAGTAGGATAGTGAGTCAGTACCTTTAGTGTGACAGAGCTGGAAAAGGGAGTATCGTACGATTTGCAGAAACATTGAACCCATTTCGGGTTAAAAAGAAATTATTTTCAGAAAATTTCTTGTTTTTGTAATAGTTAATTTTATATGGGCTCAAAGTTTTATTTGCTTGAAATATTTTTCAAACTATAATTCTAGAAATTTTATTTCATTTAAAATTTATGAAAATATAATTCTAAGTACATATACTCGTATATTAATTGAACTGTAAATTTTACGTTAGCTAGTAATTTATCATTTACGCTATAGTTCATTTTCGACATATTAAATAATCCCATAATAATTCTTTTTATTGAAAGTCTATCAAGTATTTATAAAAGGTGATTTTATAAGAACTATCGGAAATTAAAAAAAAAAAAACACATAAAATTCAGAAAAATGCATGAAATATTTATTTGGATCGATAGTTGGGTCGATATAATTTAATGTTTGAAGATTATTTCATGCAAATGTTGGCCTCGGCTGCGCCTCAAATGGTCCATCCGCTTAGTCCAATTTTGGCATACTCTTTCCAACATTTCGGCCGGTATCTCACGAATAATGTTGGCAATGTTGGCTTCCAGTGCGTCAATCGAAGCGGTCTTGTCCCTATAGACATTAGCCTTAACATAGCCCCACAAAAAATAGTCTAGAGGCGTTAAATCGCACGATCTGGGCGGCCAATTGACTGGTCCCAAGCGTGAAATAAACTGTTCACCGAACTCGCCTCTGAATTGGTCCATTGTTTCGCGTGCTGTGTGGCATGTGGCACCGTCTTGTTGAAACCACATGTCATGCAAGTCAAGCTCTTCTATTTTGGGCAAAAAAAAGTTTGTTATCATCGCACGGTAGCGCTCACCATTCACAGTAACGTTGTGATTCGCATCATCTTTGAAGAAATACGGCCCAATGATGCCGCCAGCCCATAATCCGCACCAAACGGTTGTTTTTTGTGGATGCATTGGTAGCTCTTGCAATGCTTCTGGCTGCTCTTCACTCCAAATATGGCAGTTTTGCTTGTTCACGTATCCATTCAACCAGAAATGAGCCTCGTCGCTGAACACAATTCTTCGATAAAAAAGTGGATCTTCATCTAACTTTTCAAAAGCCCATTCACCAAAAATTTGGCGTTGTGGTAGGTCGTTTGGCTTCAATTCTTGCACCAGTTGTATCTTATAAGGCTTCACACCCAAATCCTTCCGCAAAATTTTCCACGTAGTGGAGTAACAGAGACCCAATTGCTGCGAACGGCGCCGAATCGATAATTCACGGTCATCACCAACACTGGCCGATACGGCTGCGATATTTTCTTCAGTTCGCACTCTACGTAAGCGTGTTGGTGGTTTAATGTCCAACAATGTAAATTTGGTGCGAAATTTTGTTACAATAGCCCGAATAGAAGCCTCAGTAGGTCGATTAAAATGACCATAAAATGGAAGAAGCGCGCGATGAACTTTCTTAACAGAGCACGCATTTTGGTAATAAAATTCAATAATTTGCAAGCGTTGTTCGTTTGTAAGACGATTCATGATTAAATTATAGACCAAACTGAAGATGTTTGACAGTGACACAAGATACAAAACGTGCGTGAGCTGTCAAAACTAGTGTTGCCAAAAAGATAATAGCAAAAAAATCACTCTTTATTTGCTTTTGTTTAAAATATTACTCCCAAACACTGGATTGCTGGAGCGACACTTTTTCGGAAAAATCCCTTTTTCCTCATTTTTAGTTGTTTAAAATTTTAATTTTGTTATTTAACTGCGCTTTGAAACCTGAAATAATTTCAGGATAATTCTTTATGGAAACTTAAATTAAGTATGATATTTTGAATATAAAAAATTTTAAATTAATGTCAGATGCTGATCTAGACCTGTTAGAGCAATTACCTTTAGAAAACCAACAACATTCTTTAGTTTGCTCTAAAATTGAATCCTCAATTTAAATTTTTAAAAGTTCCTAATAATTCATAGATTGAAAGAAAAATATATGTATCATAAATCTTATAAAATGAATACATTTTAACTTTTCATTAATTCATTGAAACATTTTGTAAGTGAAGTGCAAATTAAAGAAATATTATTAAAATTAACTTCACTTAATGAATAAATATTTAATTGAATTATTTAAATATTTTATTAGCATAATGAAACGCATCATTCTTGGAATATATTCAATGCATAATTGAAATTATTTCATTAAAACAATTACTATTCCATTAAAATTAATGAAATTATTTCATTAGTCTAATGAAACGTTTCATTGGTTTGGAAAATAATGCATTTTTCATAGAATTAATGACAAAATTTTCATAATGTTAGCTTATTATAACTAATCTGAGAAAACCTTTTCGGTTATTAGAATCAAATATATTATTAGCCGAAAACTCAGTTGTCATAATTGAATTTTTCAGTCGTGACAATAGAAATTTGGTAATAGGGCCCAGATTATTATTAAAAGAACTCAATTATGGATCGTATAACAAAATATTGGTCATTAAAATTAAAAATTTTGGTTACCACAACTTAATTCTTGGCTAGTAGCAAATGCAGTAATTCTCTTTACGTACACTGAGAAAACAATGTCGGTTGTGAGAAATAAATTTGTTTTCAATCAAAAATTCAATTGTGATAGTCGAAATATTTTTACTAAAACTAAATTTTGAACTGTAGTATCGAATTATGGTTGTTACAACTAAAAAATTTGATTATCACAACCAAATTTTTTGATTGGACACAAATTTAGTTCTCACAACCGTAGTTGTGTTTTGTGAATATTGAAAGAATTAACAAAATAAAATTAAATATTAAAGGTTCACTGCAAAATAGTGTAAATAACAGCATGACAAATTAGAAAAATGATAAAGCTTCCAACAGCGAAATACGTTAGAGTCTACAATACTTTGCACTTGTTATTTTTAAGAGCATTTGCATAAATTATGGAATGGTTGTATATTACTTTTTGCTATCCGACGGCATTATCTATATATAAGAAGAAGTCTAAAATTTCTGAAAATATAATATCAGTTGTAGGGACTGAATTATTCAATAAAATCAACTGTAGCTATCAAAAATTCAAAACTAAGAAAATAATTATTCCATACTTCTGACCGAATTTTAACTAAACTAAATTCGATTGGCAACAAATTCGCTTATCACAACCGAAGTTGTTTTCTCTGTTTTAAAAGCTACATAAAATTGGAATATCTGGAGGCAAATTGCGACATTCGTTATCGATCAAAATTTCCATTTGAATTGTATAATACTTAAATTTTTAACTCTATCGATTGCCGCAATTTTACCCTGTAGTAACTTTTAAGGGTTCCACATGGTGTTATCTTTCTGTTTGCATTAACGAAAGTGTGATTCAATAATTCTTGGTTAACTTTAGGAGTTAAAAATTTACCGCTGATTTGAATACAACAACCAAAAATAGTTTATTATATATATACTTTTTATTTAAGAGTCACTTAGTTTTATTTTGTGTTTAAGTAAATACTACACAAAATTTTGGCTTTTTTTTTAACCACACAGCTGACAGTTACCAATTTTAGTGAATCACAAGATTTTTAATTTAAGGTTAAACTATATTTAACCAAACATTTTCTTTAAAATTGAATAGTGAATCGCACTACTGGTGTCAACATTATACTTAGTGAAATTTTTTAAATAAGGCCAACAACCAAACCAACTAAACGATATTTTATGCAGCCAAACATCCAGGGTGTAGGCAGGAATCAAGCCTGAGACGACCAAATTGATGAGAAAGCTCTTAAAATTTACCTTAATGAGTTTAAACATGACTTTAACAAAGCAATTTCGTTAAGAAAAACGTTTATCTTATTATTTAGAATTTTTAACTTTTAACTTCCGAATAGTTGAATTTAACTTACCGGATTAACAGTTGGTTTTTGTAAATGTGTTGCAATATTTGTGATATTCATGCCCATGGCGGGTATCTGTGAGCCATACAATTGACCAGCCGTCGGTGTCATATCAGTTAACATGTTGTTGTGTTTATTTAATATAATTATTTTGTAACAGTTTTTAATATATAAATTTATTTAATTTAAGTTAAAGAAATCAAAAATTATGCAATATTGATTGTATTAAGCACTACATACACTCCAAAAAATTAGTTTAAGTAAATTTAAGTAAAAATGTTAACAAATCTTATTTATTTAAGAAAATTTCTAAAAAAAAATTGCAAAAAGCAAAATATGCTCTGATGTTTTTACTATAATCCTGGCTTTGTTTGTTTGTTTTTTTTTTTAATAAATTTTTTATTTATTCCAGCATTCACACATAAAAAATATTCCTTCACTTGGTATTTTTTTAAAAGAACACTTTTTTTGCTTTTTTTTGCTTAATCTTTTATTTAATTTTTCTTTTAAATGATTTCTGCTATTGTTGCACTTTTTGTTTGTAAAGAGATTTGTAAAAACGTATTGGCCTCTTACTGTGCTCACACTCGGATTTAAGAAGCCAAACTTGATTCCTTACAAAACGGTTTATGTGTGCGCTTGAATTGTTTGTGTATTTTGTCAAAAGATTATAAAATTTTTAGTTGCATTTGCTGTTGTTCTTTCTGGTTGCTTTTATTTTCTATTTCTTTTTCAAATTTATTATCTAACTTGTGTGTAGTTTATGTCAAGGAGTGATGACAGGTAGTAGAAATAATAATTAGTATTTGTTAGTTTTGCTTTGTTTTTTATCTTTTCTTTTCTTTTCTCACTGCATGGTGCTTTTTTGATTTTTGATTTTTTTTTTAACAAACAAAAAAAAAAAAAATCTGAAACTCACGTGTTTTAATTTTTCGATTTGTTTTACACAGTTCAAAACTCGGCTTTGCTTGTTTTAGGTGATTTATGAATTCAACAAAAACATAAGATTAACTAACGTTATAGCCGTTAAAAATAGTTGTTTATTTAGAGAATTGTTTTTAAGCACTAGAGTGTTTGGTTTGGCAAATTACGCACTCACCACTCACTATAAGGCAAATTTGACACTTTTCTTCGATTTCTAATGTGAATTGGTGTGTTTCCTTTTACTACTTTATTTTTATTTTTTTTTATTCACTCGCATTTTTGTTTTGCAGGGTTTTTAGTTTGACTTTTTTTTCAAATTTAACAACCATTTGATTGATATTTGTTTGCTTGCAAGTCAAAATGGATGCGTTCTTTCGCTGTCAGTTGGAATATTTCGAGTAGGCATGTAGTATTTTGTTTCTTGTTTTCTTAAATTTCTTTTGTTTATTTATTCCTGTGTATTGTGTTTCTTTATCCGCGCAAATTTGAAAATCGTCGTAGCTGATCGTTTCTGTACTTGCAACTGTTTCGCATGAAACGTTGGCAAACAAAAAGCTTTCGACACGATACAAAACAACAACAACAATGTCAGTATCAGGCGACAGCAGCAGCAGCAGCAAACAAAATACTATACACCAAAAAATTTAACAACAACAACAAAGTAACAGCAGCATTAGCGGCTGGTTTGTACAGAGTTAAAAGAGAAAACAGCAAACGCAAAAAAAAAAAAAAAAAAAACAAAAATCATGCAAAATAATCAACCATACCTTGCACATGCACACACATACGAGTGTAAATAAATGTGTATGAACGTATGTAACACAAACTCGTTAAACTTGTATCGTTTTATTATGTTTTTCTACATTTTTTGTTGCATATGCTATGTATGTATATACTAGTTCGCTTGTTCGTATTATTTATGGCTGGATTTGTATTTTATTTTGTTTTTGGCTTTGGTCGTGCATTACGATAATAAAATAAAATTTATAAACATACCGGTATCAGAAAACCCGTACTACTAACAACATTCACAACAACAAATAAATAATAACCCAACCATCTATCTGAGTATTTCTGTGTACACAAACACAAGCGAGTACATTATAGTGCTCTCTCTAAATGATGCAAACTTTTACGCTCTTTCTACAGTAACAAAAAACAAGCGAAAAACAAATGTAAAGTCGCACCCAAAGAAACCCAAAACAATAATTTATCACCCCAATACAATCAACCTTATCACACTAACACACCATTCATTCATAAAAACCCACTGCACTACCACAGTATTTATCTCTCACTGTGTGCCTGAGAAAACCAGTTTTGCTTTAGTATTTTATGGATGTTTCCTTCCTCTTTTTTTTGTTTTAAGTGGACGCCCCATGGTGAGTGAATAGATAAATGTGTGTGTTGTCAAAAACAACCAATTGTGTGCAGGCAAACACAAACCTGTAATTATAACGATGGCCGCTTAGTAATAAAGAAAACAAGCTATAGCCATCTCTTTCATTTACATGCTTTTTACTTTTGCTTTTATATAATAACCCCTGTTTCCGGTAAGCATGCACACACAACCATACACCTAAAAATACATGCAATTACTCTCTCACTCTCACTCTCTGGCTTTTGGTTTCAATTACGTTCTCTCTATTGTTTAATTCCCTTGGCAATGTTGATTCTCTCTTTTTTTTCTTTTAGCTACTTGTGCTATTTTCTTTCAGCTTATTATCCTTTTTATTTCAAATTTAGATTTTTATTAATTCCTTTCTAATGCAATTTTCTGTATTAGTTAGTTTTTGTTATCTTTTATTGAGTGCATTCTATTAACACTTTCTTTTCTTTTTTTTTTTTAGAAGTTATTTTGTAGTATTGCTGGGGGTGTACGTGTTTATAGAATTTTATTAAAGGTTTTGAGTTAAATATCTATTTACTTAGTCCACTTTTTATAATTTATGGTTTTAGACATTTTTGTTTGTTTTAAGAATTTATTCAATATCATGTCCTTGTGTTCTTTTTCATTCTTCTTATTTATTTAATTTTTTATATACGCATTTTACAAGTGTAGTTTTTTGTCATCAATTTTATTTAAAAATTTTTTTATAGAGAAAAACTAAAGGATTTTTGAAATATTAAAAAAAAAATTTAACAAAATATTTATCTTTATTTGTGCTTAATGATTATTATTTTGTTAAACTTTTAAATTCCAAATAAAAATTTTTTTTTATTTTATATTAAAAAATTAATTAAGCTTCACAAATACTTATTAATATAATAAAAAAAAGATTATTGACCTTAAATTCAAAGTATTAACATGCCAAAAGTTCTTGGATAATTTAAATTGAACTTATTGTACTGAATAAATAACTTATGATAATATCAAGAAGGAAGAAAATTATTAAAAAGAGAAAAATAATTGGAAAACCGCACCAAAAAAAATTAATATTTTTATAAACATTTAAGTTGAAAAAATTCTATTATATATTACTTACGTATAAACCTTTTTTTCTAAGTTAATATGGTATGCCATTTCTTGAAAAAGGACAATTTTGTCACTTATAAATAGTTTATTAGTCTCACAGAAACCCGCGAATGGCTAGATTTATTTAAGTAATTTTGTATTTGAAATAATATTTTTAGCAAAAGCTTTAAAACGACAGATATTTATGCCCACTTTTACGCGCATTTCTCAATAATTTTACAACTAAAACTTCTTCTACTAACGGATTTCTCTAAAATTTGCTAAACATAATCACTATGAAACAAGAAACAAAAATGGTTGAGTAGCCAAAAACAGTGTTACCAAAAGGAAAATTGCTAAAGAATCACCCTTTACGTTAAAATATTTTTCATATAAAGAAATAAGTGATTGTGATAGTATCAGGCCCATGACTCATTCAGGTCTAAATATATTTTAAATTTCAAAATTTTTAATTCACCAAAGATGTTAAGGAAACTTGTTTTGGCCCAGCAATAATCAGCCAATTCAAAATCGAATTTAGTTTTGTTTTGTTTTCTATTACATTTTTTATTTCACTGTAGGAGTAGAACAAATTTTGATTTTTGATGTAAACCAAAGAATCACAGCCCACTTACAGATGAGATGGCCTTGCCTATGAAATTTACTTCAAATACTTCAATTTATAACTATTATTTATTAAACAATAATTTTCTCTAGACCAGTTCGTTTTCCCTTTCTTTAATCTTTAGAAAAACAATCTTTAAAAAATGATACTCCATGTTCCTTTTTATACAGCACGTGTTCAATACCCTCAAAAACTATCTAAAAATAACAATCAAAGAAAGAAACTTACACTTTAATACTCATAGTCGTTTATTAAAAGTCGTACAGAAAATTAGCCAATTTCTAGTTGCTCACAGGAAGGGAAAAAGTAATAGAAAAGCAAAGTAATTTCTAAACAAGGGAATCGTAAATATCATGGATAAATGGCCAAAGGAGAAGGTTGGCTAGTTTTTTTTCTTCAACTAAACCAAACAATACACACACACGTACACAAAACTATAAACGTTGGTACAACTGTAGCAAATCAAGCGCCAGATTGTCATGGCCACGTATGTAACAGAAATCAACAGCAAACGCCACACAATCTGACAACAAAATAACTAAAAGCAACAAATAACAACATTTTACAACAAAACAAAAACTTAGATTTTACAATTGTTTTAAACATTTTTTCTTCTTCTTGTTTTTTAGGGTTTTATTCTACAGACAATTGGCAAAGAGATCACGAGCTACAAATCTTTTTGCCACCAAAAGGCAAAATTAAAAAAAAAAAAAAAAAAAATAATGAACAACAAGACTCTTGTAAAGAAAATTTTCCAACTGGGTGATTGAGGTGGGCCTAAGAGGCGTAGTTTAACTCCGCATGTGTAGAAGATATGAATGCTGGGAGGAAAAAAGTTAAACTGAAGCCACTACAAAGATGAAAACAAATCAAATTCAAAATGTGAAAAAAGTTTCCCCTCGTTAAAATAGAAAAAGTGAAATTGTTTTATTTGTTGTTTCAAGATGGCAAAATAAAAAAAAATGAAGAGGTATGTTGTTGTTAGCTTGTGATATGTTTAAGAGATTTAAAAAATTACATGCTGTTTATATGGCTACTCAATTGAACATGATGGTGGAAGTGCTTAAATAGCCTTTAGAAAAGCTTGCAAAAAGTTTAAAAATTATAAAGTGTTTATAATCAACTGGGTAGGGGTACAATTAATTTCGTTATTAGACTAACAAAAAATTAAATTCAATTCCAAAACCATCACAAATAATTTATCTGGCTGATACTTATTCTATAACCAAGTATTGTAATACAGACTATCGAGATCACCTTAAGAAAAGAACTTGAAAGAGACACTAAAAATAGTCACATCAATATTCACTGGGACTCTGTGCTTTCGAAGTAAAACCGAAAATTGATGTGGATTGCCCACCACTTTTAAATAGAGGTCATAGTGGAGGCAGACGAACTCACGACAAAAGGTGCGATTAGTAGCATCATTAACCCAGAATCATTTTAACTGCTGCCTTGAAGCTCTTTCTAGCTGAAGACTAGGAAATGGCTGGAAAGAGAATCAAAGCAATATTGCTTGCAAAGAAAGCACATCATTGGGGAGAAAACATTGATGTCATTCCATTCTTGTAAGAAAATAAATGACTTACTGGGCTAGAATTGAAAACTAGATATTGCAGAGTATTGAAGCACTTGGCAAATATGATGATCAGTCATAATGACGTCTGCAGACTATGCAAAGAAAAACGAAGACACAGAACAAATTTTGTGTCACTGTAATTGTCCAATTTACACCCATTTTCCTTGCCTAAAGTATTACTTTCTGCAATCGTTTATGACAGCTTGCATACCATCCAAGCAAGTTTTTGATTTCTTAATGAATGCAAGACTTAGGGAGTATTTGTAATATGAGAGTAGTATCACAAAAGGATTATTCTGTTCATAGTGACTAGATGACTTGTTTCCGGTTCTATTTCTTATTCTAAGTCTTATAATGCGTGAATTCTTATTATTGTTGAGCCTGAAGAGGTGCAGAGAGATAACTACATGCTGGTGGTAACGAATGGTTAGATATGATCTAAGTATTTTGAAGTTTCCAACTGTACTGCTAATAAGGCGCGGTAACTTTAGATAATATATAACTTGGGTAGGGGTTACAATTAATGATGAGTAAAAGATATGTGTGAAGAAGCTGTGTCCTGTGTGTGAGTCTCCAGCTCTGGCTAGTATTACACTTACGATTATAAGCAATAACATGTGCACTTCCAGTTCAAGGCAAATACAATTTCGATTGCGTTTTAATGGCCCAATATTTTTGTTGTAAAAATTGAAATTCTGTAATTTGGTTCAAAATTTGGTTCTGTCAATAATATTTTGAGTTAAATAACCGAATTGTTATTGATGCAACTAAGAATTTGTCCTATCACAACTTTATTTTTGACAAATTCAGTCCTCACAAGCAATGTGGTTTGGTCAATATATTGAATGACTGAAGTGTATAGTCAAATGATTTCATTAAAACCCTAAAGCTAGCCATAGACATGCGATTTGTTTGCATGAATTTGTTGGGAATATAACAACCAGTAACATCAAACAAATCAGAACTACAAAAACGTTTACAAGTAAACGGTAATTGAAAAACTAACAAGGCAATTTCTCTTTTGACTATATTTTTGTGTACTCAATACGAAAAACAAAGAAAGAAGAAAAGAAATAATCAACCCTTTTGTTTTGCAGTTCTGTCTTTATAAATATTACTTTTTGTTTCCCAAATAACAGTTCTTTGTTTTAAAATTTTCAATAAATTCAATTAAAAATTATTTTCTAGCCATCTCCGCAGTACACACATTCACATCTCGTAGCACACTAAAATGAATAAAATAGCGAATGTTCGCTTACTAGTCCATTATAATTGAAAATTATTAAACTTATTCTGACATGTTCGTTAACAAGTCAAAAATCATACGCACAAATCATATGGGCAGTCAATTATATACAAAAATTTTTCAAGTTTTGTGTATTTAAGCTTCAGCTTAGGAAGGTTATTTTTAGATATAGGAGTGGAAAACTTCAAAAAGTTTTTTTAGTTTTTCATATTTTCGCCTTTTCTTGGCTTCTTCTCTAAAATTTTTTAAATGCAACTTAGATCTTCAATGAAATCATATTAATAAATTTAAGTTACAATCGATTATTTTGAATTATTAGGAAACGGGATTGGGTTGAAAATTACCCTTTAAGAAATATTTTTATAGCACAAATAGCCCTTTTCACGGGTTTCATTATCATTAGGATAAGAGTGATATGATCAGGACCACACACAGCAATTTTAGTTGGTCAATTTTGGATTTTGTAGGAGAGAGATGAAAGAAGAATGGAAAGGGCAACAAACTTGCTCGTACTCGACAATTCCCTTTTGTTATTTCTTGGTATTTTTATAAAGAAGACAGGACAGATAGCTTGAATCACTGAAAAAGAATGCTAAAATTGCCGAAACGGCAATTTTAAAAGAGAATTGAGAAAGAATTGAACAACTAAACTTCCCGTGTGTAGTCCTGCTCTATGTGGCAGCACCGGCCATATGTTTTATATTAGCTTGTCCTAAGTTCGATTACGAGAATGATACTCCTAATAAGGCTGAATATTCTGTAGATTCCTGTACTTTCAGTCGGTGTTATGTTAAATTTATTTTTGTTTAGGTAAAGCTGAAAGTATTTTACCAATAAATACAATTTCCTATTGTTAGAAATTTAAAAATGTTTCCTGAAGAAAATAAAAAATTAAAAAAATATATAAATAAAATTTTTTCAAGCAACTGATATATAATTATTTAATTTTTTATATTATAAATACTCTTTTAGGAGCCGTATATTTTAATTAAATTTTTCATCTCTATTACTTAAATACACAGAAAAATATTTAATTATACTTGACCATCACAAGGCTGCTTACGAATTTATATTTTCTCAGCACTAATAATAAATAGAAAATATAAAAAAATAGCATGAATTTATATTAAAAATATATATTACATTCTGCATTTGTATGTAAATTTATTAAACAAAATTATTGTAAAGAAACTGAATATACTTATTCCCATTAAAATCGCATGCGTCATGGTTACGCTTGAAGTGCGTCAAATGGTGATGCCTTTTTTTTGTTAATTCTTACAATGTTCGAAATAATATCAACAACAATAGTAAAAACCAAAGAAAAACCCGAAACTGTATAATTTTTTTTCTTTTTTTTTTTTAATACAAATGCCACCATTTACATACACACATGCGAGTACAAACTTATAAATAAAGTTGAGCACAACAAAAATGGGTGGTAACTCAACAAAAGAAAAACATTTTCCATATTTTTTGTTGTTGTGCTGTGTAAAAGAAATACTCGTATACGATTGTGTAATACTTCCATGTAAATATTTGTTTGTGTGTATGTGTCTGCACATCTAATGCCACTTGTACTTAACGCATGTCTTTGCATGCTTGTAAGAGTGCTAATCTCTTTTCTCTTCTACTATTCATTCTCATTTAATAAATAATTTTCCTGTTTTAACTTTCTTTGTAAAAAGTGGCTTCGTTTTTTTTATATAAATAAATTTTTTATGAGTTTTTAGCACGCACTTTTTCTTTCTCTGTATGTATGTGAATTTTTTATAACTACACAATTGGCGTTCTCCTCCTTTAACCCAAACTCGCCACAAATTCCCCATTGTACATAGAAACATTTCTAATTTCATTTCTACGGGGTGTATGCGTTTGGGTGTGTCTTGTTTTTTCTTTCTTGAATGGTGTCATTGAAAGAATGACACAATTTACTGAGAATGAATTTCAAAAAGCTGAGATCAGCAAAAAAAAATCCATTTCGGCAATTTTTTTTTTTTTTTTAATTTTACAAATTGTGTAGGTTTTATGTTTATTAAAATGTTGCTACAAACAGTAATAGAAAATTAATAAAATTTTGTATTTAATATAAGCCGGCTTGGTAGAGCAGCAGACTCAGCTTTTGGTAAGGAAATCGTAATGTTCGATATCCAGCAACTTGTTTTAAAATTTTCGAATTATTTCACATATCGAGTATTAACCGCAAAATTAAAAAAGAAATTTTTTTTTACAGTTTTTAGAATACACACGGAAAACAACTTCCGTTTGGGAACACTAAATTTGTTTCCATTCAACAATTATTTCGAGCTGTAAGATTGATTCGATGAATTTTTGATTGCCAACAAATTGAATTCTCACAACCGAAGTTTTTTTCTCAGTGTACTTACTTACTTAGGGTTTGCTTTTGTTTTTTGTTTTTTGAATTTTATGCTGTTGAACCAGAGACTCTTTAAATTTTATTGTTCACTTAAAAAAGAAACTTTTGAACTCAAAAGATAAGGAACTAGAAACTAAGTCTTACAAATTCACACTAGATTTTCTTTAGGTCTTGAAACTATTCTTTTAATAGAACATAAACAATTTCATATAGAAAGGATTCCGAATGAAGTTTTTTTCAAACAAAACTGGAAATTTCGATCGATATCGTTGAAAAAATTTTATTGGAAGGATCGTTATGAAAATCGGCTTGTATTTTGCTATGAATTGTAAAATTGTTTAAAATACAATAATTAAATCAATAAATAAAGTAATAAAGGAAAGAAAACCAGATAAAATTTAAGGACAAAAGAGCATTTTTTTAAGTGGTATAAGTCCACTTTTTAAAAAAAGTGTTAGAGGTAATTTTAGTACGATGGTGTCTACATTTTACTAAAATGGCCGCTAAGTAATTTTTTTTTAAATGGACTTAAATCACTTTCAAAATTAACAAGTCAAATATTGTCTTAAACATGTAGTATCCCAATGTTTACAATTTTCCTGAACTGAGCTGATATCGCCTTACAGAACCCAGCTAGTACTGTCAGCAAAATATTAAAGTAAAATCATACAATCACAATCATACACAATCACTTGATTGTTCATGCATGCTGTTGTCATGTATAGACCGCTTAATGCCTCATTTAGATTAACAAATGCTTTGCAATTTGCTTTACAATGTTGCAGAAACAACGCTGCTTAATTAAAAACTGTTTTAACGGTTTAGGACTGTATAGCTCCTGATCACAGGTTTTACTTTACAATTTACAAACCTGCAAAGCTGTATGATGGAAAATAGAAATGGCTCACGATAGATCACTTGATGTAGTAAGAGCTGTCACTTAAATGGGTTAATCACTACATATTGCATAACTGATATTAAAGTGAAACCATTTAAAATAATTTCATTAAAAGCCAATAAATCAATAATTTTTTTTGTACAAGCCACTACAATTTCACTGCCATTTTTTTGTTTTTGATAAGTTTTTATTAAAGTCAATAAAATTTACATTAATCATTCCGAACTAAATTTCAAAAAAAAAAAATATTTAATTGATACTTCAACCCAAAAGTTGAATTATTCCTTTTTTTCCGTTTTTACGAATATTCAACATTTAATTATACAAGTTGTCATTTCAATTTGAATAAGCCACTTGTTCTTTAGTCATAAATTTTTGCTGTTGTTGTTGTTGCTGTCGTTGTACGGGGTGTTGACGTATTGTTCTTCAGTTTTTGTTTTTTATTTTTTTTTTTTTTGGTATTTCATTTTCAATTCCATTTATTTATTTGGAGTCCTCTTGAAACTCTAGCAATTGTATAAATTTGTTTAATTAATTTTATTTTTATTATTGCGCTTTTTAATTAAAATGAGAAAAAACAAACTGAACAAATAGAATAAATAACCAACGTTGAAAAGTTCAAAAATAATAATTGTTGCTGCTGCTACAAAGTTTGAACTACAAACCACTCTACATACACACAAACATGGACATGCACATGCAAACACAAACAGACAGGGCTCTCGCCCAGTTGTCTTTAATGTCGCCTCATAATCAACGTCATCAACTTCATTATCACCATCATCACCAGCAAATCGTTTAGTTTTCACCATTTTTTTTTTAATTTATTTTTGCATTTAAACATTTAATTGTTACGTGCCAATGCAGATAATTTTTTTCGCAGTTGGGCTGGATTATTTGCGTGTGTGAGTGTGTAGGTGTCTATATTTTTGTCAATTTAATTGAGCTATAAATGTTTTCTAATTAGATACAAAAAGGTTTTTTTTTTTAAAAAAAACCAAAAATTACAAAAGTATTGTTGTTGCTGATAATGATGATGGGAGGGCGGCATCTGTGTTAAAAGTTTTCTTTTTTTTTTTTTAATTATAATGTGCAGTTAATCAGTTAAAATAGAGTTTTAGTTGAATATATTTTGTTTGATTGTAGATAAAAGAAAAACTAATTAAAGTTAAAGTAACAGTGTGAAAGGCTTCCAAACAAACAGCAAACCATTATTATTTGTTATTGAAGTTTATTAGTATTATGAGCTTATTAAATTTTTTTACTTTTTCAAGATTTATAATCTAAGAAGGTATAACCAAGAATCGTATTTTAAAACTAAGTAATTGAATGACCAATTTATACCAGATTGGGCAAAAGTCCCGCTACCATTTAAATATACGCCACAAGAACGAGTAGAAATAACGACAATATTTATTGAAAATAATCGTTCCATTATTGCCACTCAGCGGAAATTGCGTCAAAAATATTCTAATCGTCCGATGCCTCACAAAATCACAATTTATCGTTTACATTCGAATTTTGGACGGTACGGTACTACAGCACACATTGCTCGTTCTGGACGACAAGGAACGTCTCGTTACGATAAAAATGTGGCGCTGGTGCGCGATAGTGTTGCAGAGTCTCCAGAAATATCAGACATAGTTCACAGTTACACATTTCTGCACACAGTTTAAAGCAAATTTTGCAAATTGATTTAAAAATTTTCCCGTAGAAATTTCAATTAGTTCAAAAACTACTACGAATTGAGTAAAGTAATGCAATGCTAAGGCTAGCTGGTGAAATTAAAGATTTTTATCTTAATTGATAAGGAGCGATGAAGCCCATTTTTTTCTTAGTCCGTTTTGGTTAACACAATTAATTCAATTAATTCCTGAAACATCATTGCATCCACTAAAAACAACCGTAGGGTATAGTATTCATGCTGGAAACAGCATTAGTCCTTATTGTTTTGAAAATGACTGAGGTGTTGGAGTTACTGTTCCTACTAAACGGTAGCAAGACATAAAATCTAAGAGCAAGGATTAGAGAACATGTACACTCACAGGTAAAAGTACACTCACAGGTAAAAGTACACACAGCTCGTTCAACAATTTAATTATTGAATAATGTTTTTCCACGAAGACTAATTTCGCAACTTAGCATACTCAGTCAGATCTTCGGGCTTAACAGCACCCTACTTTTTATATGGGATTTTTGAAAATCAAAAGTTTATGTGAATTCTTTGGAAAATGAACTAAGAAAACAACTTCTATGGTGAGAACTAAATTTGTACTAATAAAAAATTTTGTTGTGATAATTAAATCTTTTTAGTTGTAGCAATAGAAATTCGATTATAAAAATATTATTTATCTAATTAAAATTTAGACTGTGATATCAAATTTCGATTGGTATAACCATAAAATTGGGTTATCATAATTGAATTTTTGATTGGTAACAAATTTGGTTCTCACAACTGAAGCTATTTTCTGTGTTTGGGTGTACGCATAAACATACATATTTCAGATGCTTTCGGTTTTATAGTGCTTTGTTTTAGTTTTGACAACAGAAGCAAAATAAAGCTCATAAGTACTTTAATAACATCGATTTCAGGTTGAAATTTTAAATTTCAATATTACACTGAGAAAACAACTTCAGTTGTGAGAAATAAATTTGTTTGACTGTCAAATATTTTAATTGTGACAATAGAAAATCGGTATTACAGCTCAAAATAAATTTAGGAGAACTAAATTGTGGTATATGTTAAGGAATTCTGGTAACTACAACTAAAAAAATTTATTATCACAACTGAATTTTTGATTGGAAACAAATATAGTTCTCACAACCAAACTTGTTTTCTGTGTGTAAACTGGATACTTACTTCAGAATTGGAATTTCATTGCAAATTAAAAATTTGGATCGATATCGACTGCCGTAATTTAGCCCCAGGCTTTTATAGCTTTACCTTAATGCAGAAAATAATATTTCTACATATGGCTTTACAGTCTTTAAGTTTCTCTTTTAGGGAAAAAAGCATTGGAAAATAAAACACTTTAGTACAGCCCATACATGCATTGCCATTACAAAAATGACTCCATTAACTAAAAATAATGATAGTCCAGTCCGGTAATAAATAGTAAAAACAGTCGTAAAGACAGAAATAAAATAAAATCAACAACAAAGCGTACAACGAACTCAATTTCACGATTAATTTGTAAAACGTAAATATACTGATAAACAAAGCAATGAATTGTGAAAAATACAATTATAAAAATATTTAGCAGTTACACGTACTTTAAACAACAAAACAATGAAACCTTAATAAAAAGCGAAAGTGTTTTTGACTAGAGAAATGAATGGTTGGTTGTATAAGAAAAGGCTAAAGTTTTTGGGATTTACTTTTTTAAGAAAACTTAAAAATAACCACAGAAAACAATGAAACCCAGAGGATATTTGCTGAAATGCTTTTACAAAAAATACAAACATGGTAAAGTCAGACTGGAATGCGAAAAAAAGTTAGTGCTTAAGGCAATTTTCATGGTCATCAAAACACATTTATTTAATAAACTACTAGCAAATTTGAAAGCAGTTGGTTGAAACAATTGAAACAGTTCTGCAAATGAATTCAAGTGTTGCTTGAAAAAATTATTTAAACAAAGAATAGTTTTCAAAGCTTTTAAACTTGTACGGGTTTCGCACTGCAATAAAAGCTTTAAGATTAACATTGGATTTTTAAAAAGTAAAATGATACGACTGTCGAAAAATCATATGGGCTTTTTACAATATAATACAAGCTTTAATATTTTCATTGAATTTTATCATCTGGTGTTGTTATTTCTTTGTTCGTATACAAAAATTCAGCCCTGATACAGTGATCAGTATAAATGTTTAGAAAATTTCTATCCATATTTTTTGATGTATTGCTTTCACGCTATTATACTTTTTCATTTGATTTAAATTTTTGACAAGTCGGCTTACTCAGTGCTACCGTGTAAAGCCCTCTTTAGCAAACTTAATACTTGTGTGAAAATAACAAAAGTTAGCGTGAGTAAAAATCAAAGAAACCAAAGCAACTTACGGGGAGAGCTAACCTACATTGTTCTACTAAACAAATTTGAATACTTAATTTAAAAACTTAAATAAATTAAAATAAAAATTCCTATAATAAAAGAATTAACTGTTTTAAGTTGATTTCTAAAGAAGCTAACACAATGGTATTACCACCAGCCTCCCCACCTACTCCTTACACCCACCATCAGCTTCCTCTTTTGTTATTATTGTCCAGTGTAAATCTGTATGCGACTAAGTCAAGTGTTATTTTCCCTTTTTTTTTTCGAAATTGAATACCAAAATAAATGAACAAAACAATAGAAAACAATTTCCACTTTTCAACAGCAAAACAGTAAAAGTTTGGGTTTTATTGTAAAAAGGAAGATTTTCATTTCATTTGTTGTTTGATTGTACTAAAACATCATTTCATTTACTTGAAAATTATTCCATTCTAATACAAAGTTTATTTTGAAAACTTGGTTGTTGTTGTGGTTGTTGTTGTTCAAAGTCTTTTAAGCTTTTGCAGTTAGGCAAAGGCGTGCCTAAAAATCGTAAATCACTTTGAAGTGGGTCGTAGACGTCTAACAAATGAATACTATAGGAAACACAAGTAAAATTGAAAACAACAAGAGAAACAGAAACAAAAACTTAAACATTTGATATTTACTGCAAGTAGAAAAAAAACTCCTACTACCCCCTCCTCCTTCCCCTCTTCCACTCATCACACATATAAATAACTTGGAAATAAAAACCAAAATTTTTTTTTAAAGAAACTCTACTACAAATTGATCTAGATACAACAGATAACGTGACATACCACAAAGTAGTTTCTAAAACACTGTTATGTTTGTATGCATGTTTTTTATATGAACCCACACTCTATGAAATAATTTGATACATTCGTCAAAGCAATAAATCACAATTGTGATCTCAGTTAATATTAAGCAAACATATTTGAGTTTAATTATTAATAATTTCCTACAACTAAGAAAAGCTTTTAAATTAAAAAAAAAAAATAGGGTGAGTTTAAGCTATAACTTAAAATGTCATAACTCATTTTACTTTAACTCTCTAATTAATTGAGCAGATGATTAAAGTGAACTTTCTTAAAAGGACTTTAAGCACCATTGATAGTAATTAACAAAAATAAAACATATGATAAGAATCTGTTATAAATTAGAATAAAAATCGGGAGCGGGACCAAGTCACCTAGTCACTGTGAACACAATAGAGCTATGTTATACAATTCTCATGTTACAAATACTCCCCAAGTCTATTAATCATTAAAAAGTCAAAGATTTTATTATTTATTTATTGTAGTCTATGGAAATGGATTCCTTACAGACTATAAACTAATTTAAATTATTGACAAAATATTGGACTTAAATCATAAATTATCTTAAATACATAATTAGGAAAATAACAAATTAATTTAAATTATAAAGAAGAAAATTTTTTTAGGTGATTTGTCCGCTACATTAGACAGTTGCAGCTGAGGGTGCTCTAAGTAATGAAAGCAAGAGAGAAATTCTTTAAGAATATTTTAAAACTTGTTTTTCTGTAAAAATTTTAAAAATCTTAAAAAACTTAATTTTTAAATTTAAAAATTATTGAGCTTAATATTATACACTCAAAGCAATTGCATCAGTATATCCTTCTATTTATATAATAACGCTTAGGCAAAGCCATATATCACTTTTTTTGGCATTTAGAAAAATAATAAAAATCTGTGTTTATCCTCACTTACTTGACAAATCATTTTTAATTATTATCTTTATCCAGTTATCCATCCATCCATCTATACGATTATTAGCATTCCCTTGCTCATACATACCAATCACCAAGAAAAAAAAATAATTGTGTTCGCAAAGTTTTATTAACGCTAGTATTTTTGTTTTAAAGCTTCTTTAGTCCAATCAAATCCAAACAACCACTCATGCGAGTACATAAATGCTCAACTGCGGTTGCACAGGCGCAACCCAGTTAATAATTGTTATTAAGCAAATTAACTTGATGAAATGCAAAGCTTGTTTATGTCAAACAACATCACTTGATGTTGATGGTTTTATTTATTTCTTGTTGGGTTTGTTCTTTACATTTTGGGGGCAAATCAATATTGGGGTTTTTTCATTTTTCTTCTCCTTTTCCTTTTGTTTTAAGCAAGTTTCAATTCATTTAAAATTTATTGATGTAGATAAAATTATAAAAGTGATAAGAAATTGATTATTAAAATTAGTTTCAAATTAAGGGTTCGAGAAAAAAAACTAAACAAAATAAAAGAAAATGTATCACACATTATACAAATGCAATGGTAATTTAAATGCATAAATTACTGCACAATACTGTGTTCTTTTTAACATAAATGTTGTATTAAGAAAAGCTTTCGGTCAAGTTTAATTAACTTAACTGTTCGACAAGAAAACTGTTATAATTTGAATATATTTTTTACCTCTTTGATGAAGCAAAGTAAATAATCACAAAAGACGGTTAAGGACGAAGGCCATGGCAACCAGTTCCTTCCTATAATGTTATTTATATGTAAATTTATTTACTATTAATAAATAAAAATAAATAAATAATCACAAAAAACCACAGTAAAGGGTTCATTTAAGCCCTTTACTCTTAGGGCAGCCTATTCAGCCTTAGTTTAATTAGTAGATATACATGCATATTCTGTACTCCACACGGTTTTGAAAATATGTGGAATTAAATTTTTTTCTTTTTTATTAAATGAAACATTTTATGTTTTTTTTAATTCTGCCAATAATTTCGCACCCAAAATAAAGCAAAAACAAAATTTTAAAAGTCTTCAAATGAACCATAGAGTAGTTATGAGTTGCTGAATTTTTCAATTCCAAATAAAATAATCAGATTCGGAACGGCACTAATAAACTGTTATAATCAAAAATTGAAGGTACTAAGACCATTAGAAATTTTTTTTAGACTTGCAAGAGAGGTGCTATCCTATTAGCCTGGGATTAACAGTTTCCTCTCTTGCCAAGTTTTTGGGGGTTATCTGCAGGCAAACTAAAAGCTCTGCTTATTTTTACGGTATTTAAAAATTAAAGTGCAGTTGAATGTGTAAGTCTTATTGATTCAACAAATTTTTTAGTTAATACATTTTGCAGACTATTCGTGACCTTGGATTTAAAAATAGTGTAAACTCTTTAAAGAAGCTAACAGGCTGTCATAACTAATATAGGAATACTTTAAGTAATTCTTCAAACTTTTGAAAGCAACAGAAAGGCAGTCGTACTTTATTAGTTCCGATCGTAGGCTGAGAACGAACATGCTGCATTTTACATATTTTTTTAATTAAGCGTAGGCTCAGCTTAACGTTTTAAGGCAAGAAACGCAAACAAAGAATAGCCAATTTTGCGGGATCAAGGCAAAATTCTTAAAGAAGTATTTTATTTTATAAAAGTTTCAGAACACAAATTATCTATAGAAATCTGAGGCCAAGTTGCCATACTCGTGATGGAAATTTTTTAATTATTTCATACAAACATTTTTATCACTTTCATATGATATCGAATGGGCCCTTGTTATTAAAGTTGCTATTAATTGAAGACAATTTTAATATTGCTTTAAGGTTTTTTATTAACAGAATTTATATGAAATAAATTATGTCCTCTGCCTTTAAAAGTATTATTTTCTGTTTTTATAACACAAGCGATCAACTTTTCTGGAAATTTTATATGAAAGTACTCAAAGCGTTTTTCATATAAATTTTTTAGACTAGTTTTTCTGAAAGTCCTAATTCCGTTGTTAGCTGTCTAAGCCGTTATCTGGAAAAAATGAAAACTTAACAACATATAAAATACAAGTAGACCTTCTAAAAAAATCTTGATTTTATTGGGGGCAAATACTGCAGCACATTTAATTGTGAACATAAAAGTTTACACAATCAATAGGAAATATAAATATCAGCCAATTTAGGTTATCTGATTTACTTGACAAAACCTCAGACTGTCACGTCCTAAGATCTAGTAGGGCAAGACTTCTGGTAGACTTCTTGTTGGCTCGCTATAAGAGGCCTAGATGTGGAATAATGAACACATGGGTCGTACAAAAAATCGTTTGTGTTGCGTTAGTCCCCATTTCTGTCCGGACAGACGAAGTTTGTAGGCGAGGGGACAAATACGCAAGGTGTGTAGTATACCACCGCCTATTCTAAACATTTTTTTGTCTCTCTTTTCAACTTTTCTTAATAATCGTCTTGTTACTTCATTTCATTTTTGTGCACTGAATTAATTTGCCCATATTTTTATAGAAATCTATTTTTAAAATGTATTTATTTATGATTAATTTAATTTGGTTTGCTTCAAAAGTTCATTTCAATTAATTTTCAATTAAGCACGTCACGAAAATAAATGGAAAAAAGAATTGAAAAAATTTCTAACTGCACATTAATGTCCGAAATGTAAAGGGTTTAGGAAAGAACAAAGAGAATTTTAAAAAAATATCCGGTAAGAAATTTTCATAATGTAAACAAGGACTTACACATTTTTATATAACAACATTTGTCAGCTATTATTTGCTACATTTTATTTATAAAAAGAGTTTAATATTGCAATGCTGGCAACTCTATTAAATTAATTTATTAATATTCATTAAATAACCACTTTATACTTGAGCAACTTCACGACAACTTGTGACTCAAAGCTATAGATTTTTAAAGAGAAACCTACTCATTTTCTTCAACCATGCTACGCATCAAACCAGACAGACAACAAAAAACAATAAAAACATTTCACAAGACAAAGTAAAAAATCAAACAAAATTCCCAACATATCAAAATCGACAGGCTCTAAAGAGTGAAGAGTAAATGGTTGGTTAGTTGGGGCCTCAACTGAATGGAATACATCTCCTTTAAAAGTTGATCTTGCCAACACAACGTTACTAGTAACAGACTGGTACAATGATGGCGCTATGTCCAAGAGTTGTTCTGGCTTTATGCTGCTGCTGTTGCAGTCGACTTGTGCACGGATTGCATTGCGTTGACGTTTGAGGGAGTGACGTGTTGAGTTTGATTGTGCTTTTTGTTCTTTTTTTTTTTTTTTGGTTTTGCTTTTATTCTTTATTTTATTTTCAAGTACTTAAAGTCATAGTAGTTGTTATTTTGTATGGGTTTATAAAATGAAAATAACACTCTTTATAAGTATTTCACTGCTTAAGTACATGTTTGATGTTGGTGTCTTTTTCTCTTTCGTCTTCATCATCTTATATAAGATCAAAAATTTTCACTTAAAATTGTTGGTTGACTGTTGGGAGCTTTTGTTTGAGGTTAAAATGCAGCAACAATAACAACAATTACTACTACAACAAAGAGTGTACTTTAAAGTGGTATAAAACCTATGTTTAACTTTAAGAGGGTGCCAACATGGGCGATTTTATGTGTGAATTACAACCTTTTGCTCTTCATTTGCTCTTAATTATTGTAATTTATTGTTGTGTTTTAAATAAATTTTCAGTTTCTGTTTTATTCGTTCTTATTTGCTGCGGCTAAAAAGCAACCATGATGAAAAGGCTTCAACAACAATAATAACAAAATAACAATTATGATTATTAAAAAAAAAAAACAAAATCAATTACAACAACAACGTTATTGTTAACTACAAAAACGACATCACATAAATGATATTAATGTGATTTTTTTTAACATGTTCATTCGTGCTGCAATAATCAGTTTATTTAAGAAAAGTGTTAAAACATTAGCATCATTTGAACAATTGCGACGAATACTGTTTAAATAACACTGTACGACAAAATCGATTTTTTTTTCGAAACCACTGCTTATGATAATAAGAAAGTTTACATCTCTGCCTAAATTAAAATGCAGTTTTATGTTTCCTCCTTTTTTTTTAATTTTAATTGTGAATCAGTGTAGGTAATCATCCGATTCCTTTATTTTAGGTACAGGAAATGTACAATAAACTTATGTAAAGCACTACTAGGAATAATTTTGTGGAACCTTTTAACCCTCTAACGCTTCAGTTAATGGAACTTTTTTGACTCTTAATTAAGAAAGAACAAAAAACCCCTCAGCTTAGGAGTTAGAGAGTTAAAATGCTCTGCAAAAATATTTCTACCATGAGTCCCTGAAAATTTAACTTAAACGCGTACTAACTCACCAATCTAGAGGGCGCAGGTTCGATTCCGGTCTAGAATTTGGGCCTTTAGCAGACTTGTGTTGTTTAAAAAAATAATTAATAGAATGTTTAAGGGTTAATCCGCAAATATGTTTCACAAATTGTTTATATAAAATAAATAATTTGCATTAAATTTAACTGTAAGTCACCTTACAAAAGGAATCTGTAAATGTCATATTTATTAATAAAACGAGGACAGATACTTCGGGTATTTTAGGTATCCAATTAATTTTTTTTAAACAACACAAATCCGCCAAGCTTCTTGGCTTGTCTACAGAAAACACCCAGGATCTAGATAGGAAGGGAACCTGTCACCCCCAGATTGGTAGGTTAGTACGCTGCCTACTAATATATGGGGACACTTATAAATATGTTTTTTGGTCTTTTATTTTTGTATGTTGTAAAGTGTAATTTATAACGCATCGCTTAATATTTAAAACAAATTTTAAATACATTTGGTCTTTCGAATTTTTTTTTAAGGAATGGATTCATTTTTGAACGATGAAATCATTTTGGAAAAAAAGTATTTTGTTACTGATAACTTCGTATCAAGACTTTCCACTGCTTTAAGCAGAAAATTTTAAGTTTTTATCTTTTGACTTCTTTCATGCCCGGCTTAGATGCTACAGGTTTTATAAGGATAAGTATTTTTTACGTTTGAGCACTGTCCGGTTTAGCGTTTTTGTTAAAAGAACGTATTGTAGAGAGACTCAGGTAAAAGCTATTTAAAATCAAGTTGTTGAGATTTTTTATTATAAAAATATAAATTCAGCTCGCGAGTTATATTTTACATTAAATTTACGATTACGATTTGCTGAATAGTAACTTACATGTTTGAGTGAATATGAAGTTGGATGTGCAAATTTTTGTTGAATTAGATACTTAAGTTTTGGACAAGAGGTTGGATCCAATGCTTTTTGAAGCCTGGGAAGGGTACTGAATTAGATAATTAATAGTTTCACAAAAAATCTAAAACTTTCGCATTTCTCAAGTCATATGAAATTCATTGGTAACAGCAAAAACTTTTGAAAGAGAGAAAATAATTTTTTAGTGTAGGTTAGGTTAGATTACACAAGAAGCTGGGCTCACTTGGGTCCTTTATAAAGTCTAGAACGATAGCAATAGAGATGAAAAAGTGAAAGAAAATAAAAGATGATGAGTCCGTCACTTAAACCAATTGCTACTCTTAAGGAAGCGATATAGCATGTCGACTCTTATAGCCGACTGTACAAAGAGACCTTGTAGGTAGGACGTCCGTTCATCTTTGCTCATCGCAAAAATATTCTCTCGATCTGCTGTTTGCAGACCGAGACGTGCTGCTATTCTGCTCTGGCAGCCTCGACCCTTCTTAATTTTGTATTGAAGAAGAAGAAAAAATATAAAAAAAAAAAAATTAAAAGAAAACTCAAAAGGGACATTCAGTTGTAAATAATTGATTGTTGCAACAAAATGTTTAAAAAAAGGAACTTGTAGTTTAATGTTGCAGCATGTGAGCAAAAAACAAAAATTCAAGTGATTGAATGTTGACTGAAGGTATTAAAAAAATGAATGAATGAAATAGAATGGAATGGAATAAATTATGTACACAATTGATGAATTGTATCCTAAGGCTATCACGAAAGTATGTTGTTAAAAATTTACTAACAAACTCGTACACACATACGCATGCCTGGATGTGTGATAAGTGTATGTGAGTGATGTTAAACTAAATAAAAATTATTGTAATTAAACGCATGTTCATTTATAGAAAATGCTACCGTAAAATTTTTTTTTTTATGACTTAAATATTTAAATATAAAACATTTAATAAACAGTAAATTAAATACAATAATAATATTTAAAATTAAGTCAATAAATTCTACAGAGCGAAAAAAAGACAAACAAATAGAGAGAGAGAGAGAGAGAGAGAGAGGAGCAGCTAGCTGCCATGAGTAGGTGATTTCAAATACTATTTTGTTGTAACATTGTCATTCATCACTTTAGTGTTCAATAAATTTTATACACATAAATTATTTTCTTTGATGTACGAGTATTATTAATTGTTTAATGATTTTTAATTATAGTTTTATATTTTAAATGTCTATAATTATTTTCATTATTTTAATTTATTTTAATAAAAGTTTTTTATTCCTGTTTTGTGTTTCACCTAAATGAAAGATATATTTATGGGTCTGCATTCGTTAGTATTTGCCACATTTAAACACATTTTTTTTTTATGTTTTAATTTATAACTTCTACCTACACGTATGTTTAAATTCATAAAATTGCACATTTTAGCTGGTTGTTCATATATTTTTGTGTTTTTTTTTTGCTTTAATTTCATAAAATAATTTCTTTGGAATTTTACTTGTTTTGCAACTGCATTTCAACATGATTTTATGTATAAATCGCTGGTTAGACTGAATGTCTAATGCACAGTAGCTAAGACAAGAAATTTTATTAATACAGTGTCTTAAAGGAATTCATTTAGTTGTTTGTTTAACCTACGTGCCGGCCATACGGCCATCAATTAAAATTTCAAGATTCTGTTTGAAGCTAGATACTCGCTAAAAAAAATTGGTGTAGACGACCTATGGTAATTCTATCCCTGTTACCTTAACGAGACCGCCAGGAAATATGTACCGAGAAATCTACCTCTAAAAACCAGCAGAGCCAAGCGTTTGCAGAGAAAATAAAGCACTGTCTCCTCACTCTTATATGCCCGTCACTAGCAGCAGTATGAGTTAAGAATGCCAACAGTTACATGGCAGAATTAACAAGGTACTGACAATAGAACAGCATACATCTCCTGCTATCTTTAGTAAACGTCTATATTTGTTTACGATCCGATGTTTTGTACCCATACATACATAGAAAGTGTAAGAGTATGAGTGGATTACACTGATATTTTCTCTTTGAGTAGTATATGTGTTTCACACATAGGAGAGAAGAGACGCCTGTTGTCGCTGCCGTGTATAATTCTGTCATGAACAGTCCTAAACTGCTGGTGCTTGTGGCGATCGTTATATGACCAGTAATCACGGCCGCCAGCGTCTTATTCTTATTAAACAACTGAACATTGTGTTTACCATTGTAGTAAGACAACATCAGCCCTACAAACCGCGTATGTCTGAAAACTCTGCCGCTCTTGATGCTAATAAGTGCTATAGTGACCTTAACTGATTCTATATGAATCAGTCTTAGCCAACTCATTCACTACCAATTAACAACAAACCTCTTGTGTGGAGGAATGCTTTCTAAAGGCACGTTAGCTTGATGACCCAGACAATACAACACAGCTCTGCATTTGCTAACAAAATAAAAATGCCTAATGTCTGGGAGTAATTTAAATTTTTCTATATTTCACATAAAACGTGAATGGCTAATTTTTAATATGGAATTGCTATGAAAAGCCAAAATATGAACTTAAATGATAGTTAAATAATATAATTATACACATACATACTAAAGAGTTGCACAAGCATACTTGAAATGGCTTACAAGCAATTTTTATTATAAAATATTACACATGTTTGTAGTGATGTGTGGCATTCAAGTATGATTGTGCAGCCCTTTAACACATACATAAATACAGCTCAACTAATATACACTAATAAATATTTTGATTAAATTTTTAATGCAGTAAATTAAACAGCCAAATACTTAAGGCTTGGGCAGGAATTGAACCTGTCACACCCACTACCCACTACGCTAAGGGGGTGGCCATTTACTCGATATGATAATTTTTTTAATTAATGTGTTGGATAGACACAGTTTTTTGTATACAAAACAAAATGTTGTGCAATTTTACAGGCAAAGAGAAAGAAGGAGAGAGAAAGAGATAGTGATTGTTATAATTAGGTCCCTGAATCACATGCTTTTAAAATAAAAAAAATAAAATAAAAGCATAAAACATGCACTTAAACATAAAAAATATGCACTAATGCCTTATGTAAAATAAAAAACATTGGGCCATAATCATAGTTAAAAAAAAAGTAGGCTTTTATTAAGAGCTGACCGTTTTTCATAAGAATTATATGAATTTTTAAGTCGTTTTTAAAAAGATACCGAATTTAGTGTGACTATGATTATGGCCCATAATAAACTTGATTTCTTTTGCGTTGTATAGCTAAACGTATTGGCCTTAATTAGAAATTTTTTTTTGGTGGATAGTGCAAGAAAATTTTTTTATAATTTTTTGAAAAAAAAGCAAAGGGGGTAGTCCATGGTTTTTTTTTTGCGAAAAATATTTTTTCCGCACTGTCTGCAAAAACCAAAATTTAAATTAAAGCCAATTTGGTTCTCTATTCAACGCAATAGAAATCAAGTCGATATCTGGAAATGTAAGCAAGTTATGACCAAAAAGGTAAGCAGTTCTACTACTGCCTCTTTCCGACCACTTTTTAATAGAACTGGTTACCTTTTTGGTCATAACTTGATAAGTTTTCAATATATCGACTTGATTTCTTTTGCGTTTGATAGCTAAACGTATTGGCTTTAAACAGGATTTTTTTTGTTGTGGATAGAGCAAGAAATTTTTTTTTATCATTTTTTCAAAAAAAGCATATTTATTAATAGTTTAAGTTCAGATAAATAAATTTTATAAATTTTCTTTTAGATCGAAGTTACAAGACTATGTTACCTGACAATGCCTACGTTTACAAAATCATCAAGTAATTATTGCCTAAAATAAACAAATTGCCTTTTTGATTTTGCAAACGGTCGGATCATCTAGAAAATTTATATTGCAATACAAAAGTAAGAAAACAGCAATAAAAAAAAATTATGCAATTTTTCAATAAATTCTCGAATTCGGAAAAGTTCTCGATCATAAAAATTCTTGCTGCTTATGACACTTAAGGTTGTTAATTGTAACTATTACATATAAACTCTGTAACAAAAATACATTTGTTATTATTTAATATTAATGAAGCTTAAGATCTTAAAAAATTGTTTTTACTTAAATTTTCCGATATTTCGACTTTCTTTTGAAGGTCTTTTGCAGGGAAATTTATTTTTATAATAAAATAAAATTTTATATGTCAATATTAATAAATTTGGAAAATTAAAAAATGAAAACTATATAAATATTTGTTTCCTGTTCCTATTTCAATACACTAAGATCGAAAAATTTAATAAAATTATTAAAAAATATATTTGTTTTATTTAAAAAAAAATCACCGGTATTATTAGTTTACTAGTTATTTTTATCAGGTTTTGCCTTTAGCTTATGAGTTGGAATACTTAGAATGTTTGTACCAAATTTTAGAAAAATCTATTGAAAATAAAGTTTTAAATTTTAAAAAGTGAACTTATAAAAGCCTTAATTACCTTGTTTCAAAGAAATCCATTTTAAATTAAAAATAAGCACAAACAAAAAATCAATATTATTGAAAATTGAGCGTTAACAGAAACGACGTTAAAAGAGGTGCTTTTTATACTAAAATATATGGTTACGTTCCTAACTAAGATTCTTCGGACGGTCGTTCGCCATTCTCAATTCACCTATTAACATTCATTTTCATCTACAACATCAAGCTTTTTCCAGATTGTTTAGCAACATGTGTCTGTAGTTCAATTGATTTTTTTATTTAATGAATTTATTTAATCAAAATTGCTAAGGTCTATATTAAACCACATTAGTATTATTATTTCGAATGAAGAATTTAATAAAAAATTTTGCATTGTGAGATTGCCCGAATTAAAATCATTTTTGATATTTTTTTGTTTCTTTTGAGAAACATGAATTACCAGAACTGTAACTTAACTTTTATCAATTTTAAAAAATATTTTAAAGCTAAAATAATTTTTTTTTCAATAATTTTGAAAGAGCCCCATTTAATCGAGATATGTATTGAACTCTCTGTAGTGAAACTCAGAATATCTTTTAACCTCTAAATTTCTTGTATTTATTGATACTGAAGTATCATACGATTTTTTCTTTTGCAAAAATCAAAACTGACTTAAAAATACAAAATTGCAAAAAAATCAGTTTTTAAAATAAACACAAATCATACACCACTGTGCCAGTAAAAGTATTTACTGGTACACATACGGGTATATCCTTTATTAGTCAGGCCATTACTTACTTACATTTCTCAAGTTGTTAGTTTTTTAGTTTTGTTATTATTCAAAGGCAATCTACCATCCATCCATGTGCACATAATAAAGCTCAATTGGGCTCAATCGTATAAACCAAACGGCACAATTAATTATTAATGGCCAAGAAACGGATGGACACTGTAACGCAGGAATGAATACCACAATTCATATATAAAATGCAGTCTGACAAGAAAACCAAAAGTAAAAAACTCAAGAAAACTATAGAATTTCTGCGTTTTTAGTTGGCATGAAACCTGTAATTATCGTTCGATACCAATCGAAATGAAAGACGCAAAAATTTATTATTGTGAATTAATAAATTTTATTTGGTTTCTTGTTCGGTTTTAATGTTTTTTTTTTTTTTTTTTTTTTTTATTTTCCTGTTTTATTACTCCTTTATCTGTTTGGTTTTAAATAAAGCCTGTTTTACAGTATTCGTAATGGCCAGTTGTACTTTAACAAAGCAAATGAAAGAGTAGCAGGGGCCACTAAATAAAAATAACAGCAGCAGAAGAAATCCCAGTCTATCATTCAATGAGCGGGTTAATAATAGTAGAATGAACAAATGATGCTAAAGTAACA
This sequence comes from Thelaira solivaga, assembly GCA_947397855.1. Classification (NCBI taxonomy): domain Eukaryota; kingdom Metazoa; phylum Arthropoda; class Insecta; order Diptera; family Tachinidae; genus Thelaira; species Thelaira solivaga. The sequence continues at coordinate 21,146,866 of OX377612.1, read as the reverse complement.
TATTTTATTTTTGGTTTGCTGCAAAATGTTATACTCGTTATGAAATTAATATAAAAAAAATTATTCAATGATGTTTTCATAAGCTTCTTATTGAAAAATATATATATATATATATATAAACGATATACAATTTTTTCCAACTGTAAGTCACTTCCTTTTTATTATTGTATTTCAAAGATTTCTAATTCTCAAAAAATATTTCTTTTTATTAATTTTCTTCTGTACCTTGTACTTTCAAAAATATTTTTCTTAAAAGAAAAGTTTGCATATAATTAGGAATCAGTATTCCATTGAATTGCTAGATTTCAGGTATAAATTGTTTTAAGTGTATGACTTCATATCATTTATTGATTTATACTTCACGGTGAAGTTAAAAATACACCTGCAATTGCAAGTTTTATTACTTATCAAAAATATCCAAATAAGCAAAGAAAATAATAGAAAAATAATTAAAAAAGCACTATGAGCTAAACTTGCACTGTTTTTAAATTTATGTAGAAAATTTTTTAAAAAAAATAATTTTTTATAGACTTGGCCCTAAAGCTTTGTTACCTCAAATAGGTAATTTTTTATATGAATTATTTTTAAAAGTTTGACATTTTTATTTGTTTTGCTATATGAATTATAGGTATCATCTCTGGGTTATCATTTATATGGGTAGTTTTTAATGCTATTCAAGAAGTATTTAATTTTTTAAAACTGAAGTTATTTTTTTTTTTAAAGACAAAAAAAAACATGTTTTTGTTATTATGACTCCATAGTTTGTTTGTATGTGTATATGCCACACTCGTCATACGACATATGGGGAGGAATCATCATGATTTTTTTTAGCTTAGCAAAGCTATTTTTCACTTTATATTACACTAAGAAAAATACAATTGTTATTTTACATGGAAGTTTTATCTGTTTAAAAAAATCTCTTAAAGAATTTCCTTTAACACTAATTATCATGTTAGACTAAGAATTAGGAGCGGAAACAAGTCAGCTAGTCACTGCTGTCAGAATAGATCTATTGTGGTACTAAACTCATATTACAAATTCTCTTTAAGTCTAGTATTCCTTAAGAACTCAAACACTTCTGTGATTCAAGCGTTTGCAGGTAGTGATACCCTAAGTAACATAAGCTGGTCCGAATTAGACCATTGCAATGACAGAGTAAATATATGTTTTACTGCCTCTTTGTTTTCGTTAAATAACCTAAAGACGTCATATTTGCCATGTGTTTCAATACTCTGTAATATTCAGTTATGAATTCCCTAACAATGCGAATTCCTGACCGATGGAGGCTTATTAAGTCACTTGCTTTTTTGTGAAAACGAAATGTCATAAATTTTTTCCCTACCGTGATTCCTTGTCTTCAACCAATATTGTTGCAATTTTCCTGCCATGCACTGCTTAATCTTGAAATTATCATGGTATTTAGTTTTTTTTTTATAGAATTAGCTTTAAGCTTGCACTTGTGATAATGTAACTTCATTAATAGTTTATTACTTTCATAATATCTTATTATTATAACAAATGAGTTAGTACGTACAGGCCATAAGTTCACTGGACAATAATAAAGTCAATTGTTTCTTCAGGGAAAGCTTTTCAATTTCTTTGCGCCTCAACAGAAAGTTTCTCAGAAGCACAGCAAAATCTGAAGGCAGAATATTCACAAAGTACACTCGTCATGCTAACCACAGAATCTTCATTATCTGATAATAATAACGAGCCATGACCGCCAAAAAAAGCTTAACCAACCCTTATTAAACAAACTGTAAACAAACAAGCAAAGTCAACTTCAATTAAAATTGTTTTCGCTATTAAATTTTAACGATATTTAATATGACTATGAAATTTTAACTAGTGATGCACATGTTCACATTCTTGTGATTTTTATAAAAAACCGAAAATCTAATGTGATGTAGGTTAAGCTTTTTTCCTAATTATAGCTCGAATATTTCCTTTCTTACACTAATAATATCTAATATTGCAGTGTTTGTTAAAGTATTAAATTAGCATTTTGAAGTCACTCTTGGCTACAACTGAGTTGTGGGATGTGCACTTCGATTGCATGATAAATAGTTTTGACTATCTGAGTCCAATGAGCGATTCGCAATGTTTTAAGAATTGTACTTCGATCCAGTAACTAGTTTTCTCTCTAATGCTCTTCACATCTTATTCCATTTTTGTGCAACCTTCAAGTTGACGAAAGCGTTTTAGGCAATTTTTTAATTTTTTGGTAAACTTTTTTATAAAAATAAAATTTAGTTAAAAATAGTTGAATACTTAAAAGCAGAAACATCAAAAACCTACGCAGTTATAATTATATCTTTGGCATTTTTTTAAAAACCGCTGATGTGCTATTGAATTACTTTAGAGAACTACAACTTTATAAGCTTGAAAAGTTTATCTTATAAAATTGTTTCGATGCTAGCAAATCGAATGGTTTTCATTGCTATCTCGTTAATTAAAAAATATATCACCTCATTATCCTTGATTGTTGTGGTTCAAGTTATGGATTTAATTGCCACAACTAATCATTTTTTCACTGAGTGGCCGATTTTTCCTTATTAGCACAGATATAATTATTATATAGATGAACTTATACATTCATGTAAGCATTTACAAAAAAAACTAGCTTCTAAAGGATAAATTTAAAACTCTTCATTTTACAGTACTGACATTCAGTAGATTAACAGTCAGTGTGTTTTAATGGTTAATTAATCGTTTCACATAATTCTTACTAAGCCTCCAAGAGTTTCTTATACACATAGTTCAGGCAGGACATCGTACTGATGTAATTGTTCCTAATGTTTTAGACTTGCTTGCTGTACTGTTTAACATAATTTTGTGTGTTTAATTAGTTTTCCATATAACTTTATATATTTTCAGCTTTTACTTTGTGAGTTAGAAGCATTATAGTAAAAATATCGTATAACCGAAATTTTAGGAAAATCTATTGAAAAATAAAATTTTAATAATTAAAAACTCTACATTATTTGTTGCATTGAAAAGTAGGTATGACCGACTCAAAAGTATATTATACTATAGAAAAGTATAACTACCAAATTTGAGAAAAATCCGTTAAAAATAAACTTTTATAGCTTACAAAGAAGCAAATTAAATTCCGCTGTGCCGAGTCGTATATGCCCTTCACTGTAGCCTGTGCCAATTCTTCATATTTTAAATTTAGCATATTTTTCTTAAATATAAACAAACAAACAAAAAATTATAAAAAAGATGTTTAATGAAAATTAAAAACTGGATTAAAATAATTATCTCTGAACGTCAATTTTTTTATTAATTTTAAAATAAGCAATTTATTTCAGTTCACGAAAAAATTCATTGTGAGATAAATTTAAAAAAAAGGAAATTTTAAAAATCTAAATTAAAATGGTTAATTTATTAAGCTTTAGGTCTTATTTTATAAATTTATTTTTAAACCGATATTTCGCTCCAACTTGTGTAGCTTTTTCAAAATATAATAATAAATTAGTCAAATTATTTTTCTTATTTTTTTTATATTTTGACTAATTTATAATTATATCCTAAAGAAGCTACGCCAGTTGGATAGAAATATCGAAATAAAAATAAATTTATAAAATAAGATCTCAAGTTTAATAAAAAAGGTCAAATAAACTAACAAATAAATTAAATTTAATATAATTTTGCAAAAACTATAAATATTTTTTAGCCAACCATATTTAATTAATTATTTAATATCAAATAAAGAATTTTAAATTAAGGGCAAAAATCAAAAAATTCACTTTCAAAAAGATTTCTTTATTTACACATGTTTGTGTAAGACCGACAGCCCGGTTTCATATTTGTGTGCACAAACATTACACACATGTGCAGCTTAAATTTTTTTTTTTTTTTTTTTTTTTTACAAAGCTGGAATTAATGAAAATATAAAATTGCAGTTGATTTTTATTTTTGTCTGCCATTTGTTAACCGATCCTTTTGATTATTTGCAAAGACTTTATGGCTGTCATTTCAGACAAAACTGAATACCACGTTTTTTTTGTCCGTTTCGTAGTTTAAGCAAAGTACGCAAAAAAACGCACTCATAAAAATAATGAAATGGTAATTACTGCCATTTATGAACCGACCAACCTTAATTTCAATAGCAAGTGACGGACAGAAACAACTGAAAGATTGGTAGCTATACTTTTCTGTACGTTCCCTAGGGACTTCAGAAAGTTGATTTCAAGGACTACACAGATAGACAAACGGACATCACTTATACGACCCATGTACGGTGTAAAAATTACAAACGGAATCACTAACCCTTCCTTACAGTGAAGCATATAATGAACTTCATTTGGGAGTATATAGAAGATATTCGTTTCCTGGCATAATTGTTTGCCTTAAAAAAATACAAAAATTCTAGTTTTGTGTTTAGCAATACTTTTGTCTATTAATTTTTATTTATATAGAAGAAAAATATATATGTCAGGTAGAAAACAATTTGGCTAATAATTTTATTGCTTTTTACTCCTGTTTCTTATTATCAATTTGAATACCAACATTTGAAAAAGTTAGTCATGAATATTTAGTTCCATTATAGCTAAAAGATAGTGCTAAAATCGTAGGTGCTTAAAGGTGAGCTAATTTTTTTTTTTTTTTTGTGAGAAAAGACAAGCCTCCTTAGATATTTGCAACAAAGAATTTAAGTGTTTGACAATGGAGGCTTCCAAAGACTTAATTCAAATCCGTTCATACATTTGGGAGTAAATTAATTTTTTTAGTAACAAAAAAATTTTAAGAATCTTATAAAGAAGTCTTTCAAAAACTTGACTAAAAAAACATCTGTGAAGACGTTTGGGAGTGAATAATTTTAGCATAATAAGCAAAATTTTCTTAAAGTGAGTAGTGGCTGCGTAAGGGTGAGTGCTCTTTACTAAATTATTTTTTTATAAGAGAACATACGAATACGACTGCATAACAAAAATATTAAAAATATTACAATGAAGACTTCAGCTAAAAGCGACCCAAAATTTGTTTTTGTTTTCAATACGAACGAAGCTTAAGTTCACATTTAGCTGAATAGGCCCTAAATAAAAATAATGAAAATAAATAATTTTTCAAAAAAGAAGAAATTTTCCAATAGTGGAAAGATTTCATTTAATCAAAATTTTACTTTTGTTTCTTTCTGTGTATTTAGTGGTACGTGTTGCTAATGCTTTCGTATATTTTTTCTTGTTTCATTCCTTTTTTTTTTTTGCCGCCTTTCATATTGATATTGTGGTCAAGATTATACGTTTGGGGTTGTTTGGCCTAGAAAAAGTAAGAACACAAAACTTTACTGAAAACATAAAATTAACCAGTAGCCAGAAGCCAGTAAATTCAAAGCAATAAAGTGTTCATTACCCATTTTAAATTGCTATTAAGTGTATGTTGTTGCTGTTGCAGTTTTTTACTCAGCTGTGCTATTTGAAAATATTATTTTTATTTTGTTATAATTTTATAATTAAATATTATTCATACGGCTGGTGTTATGGGAATTAAAATTAATCATACGCTCAGTCTACATTTAATATGCTAAAAATTGGAGTGTCCACTCGATATTTTCCATTTAAATTATATTGAATTGTAATTATATTTCATAATAAAAAAAAATTTTATATAAACATGTTTGACAATAGTTTTTTATAAAAATCATATAACAAAAGCATCCACTCTCATTAGTCATATTCTGCATGCCGCAAATTTTACTTCTTTTTCTATATTATTTTAATTATTTCCCACAATTTTACAGCGACCTGTAAAATCTATTGTTCAACACAATATCCAACTAAAACAATTCAAAACAATAACTGCTGCGGTATTAATTTTATATAAATGTTCGGGAACCAATATTTGCCTACCAAGCTAATTTTGCATCTTCCCACTTCTGGGCAAATGCAGAGAACATGTTTTGATATTTATTAGACTTATTGACAGAATCGGCAAAAGACGTCATGTAATACAGCAATTTTTTTTATAAATAAAACTATTTCTTATGGGATACTGTTTACAAGTAGAATTAATTGTTATAAAACTAGAAAAATAGGATATTGATAAGATGAAAAAATAAAAGGAAGAACAAATTTCGTATTGCAAATCAATTACAAGAGTACATTCTTTTTAAAGATTACTGTAAAAGTATAATGTGCTGGTATTGACAATGAAATTCCTAATTTTATCAGAATATCATCATCATCGTCATCATAATCATCAGCTATAATATTATCGCAACGTTTAAGATGTATTGTGCAGGCCCAGGTCCCAACTGTAATCCGAGACTCCCTACGAATCTCGTAATTTCTGTAGTTTTAATCATGCCTAGGCCTGCTGGGACCAATGACCCATTGTCTAAGCAGATCATTCAAGACATAAGATATTATATCTAACAAAAGGCTCCAGTGAATCAGTTAATACATCACTGTGACAGTCATTACAATTATTGCAGTTAATTGAAACAAATATTCCACATAAAATATAATACTTTAAATTTTTAAACTGAATTTTTAAAATAAATTGAATGAACAAGAAGTAGTTAAATATTAATGGACTGTTTCTGTAGCACAAACAATCAACTCGTCTAGAAATTTTATATCAAAATTACTAAAAAATTTTGAGTGTTTTTCACTTATGGAAATAGCACATAAACCCAGCCCTGGGCTACACAAAACATTTTAGTGAATTTACTCTCCTCTGTCCAAAGAAAAAGTTTCGGTATTTCAAGTTGTCGTAACTAAAATCATATTAAATTAGCAAGTTAAAGTTTTTTAATGATTATTTTATTATAAATTTAGTCTCTCTCTCTCTCTTCTGTTTATATGCCAAAAAAAGTCATTTTATAACAGAATTTATTACCTTAATTTTTTTTACCGGCTTTAAGTGCTTTACAAAAAAAATGCACTAATTCATTTGGCATAATTTTCTAATTTATTTAACACCCAAACCGCAAATAAACTAAGAAATGTGATACAAATTTACTTACAGTTAGTCAGTCATACTCGTAATTTATGATAAAATTTGCAACAAATCTTATTTCCCCTTCTTTACATAAATTTCTCTTGATACATAAACTGCATGTATGCCTGAGTGTTTTAACATAAACACTTGCATAATAAAGACACAAAATAGACTACAACAACAATAATAAACACAGTGAAACAGTGTTATGCAATACATATTCAACATTTTCATTTGGACTAGAACTTAAAAAGGGCGTGACCAACAGCAATGTTGATGATGACAACTACAACGTTTACGGCGATAATATTGTTTTGACAATACAACTTCATACAAGCAACAATAATATCAACAAGATATGTGGAGAGTCTTTATGATGCCGCTGAAATTATGAAACGGGAAAATTTGTCGGCACAATTGAAAAGTCGTGCAATTAATTCAATTCAAAAGAAACATTATGAATGAAGTTGTAGTAAATGCAATTTTGAGGGCTAAAAACTGAAGAAAGCTATTTAAAATGTTACTAAAATGCACACAAAAAATTATTACAAATGCATATGACTACTTAGATAAGTTTCTTGTTCTTGTTTGATAAACTTTCTTTTCATTATAATATCTTATAACGTTTTTCAAAAGTTTGCGGATGCCTGGATTTAAAATTAAAGCTTCTTTAAAATTGTTCATAACCACTACAGATGAACTGAAAAGTGATAATAGTCATAACTACGCACCCATATAAAAGTTGTAAGTGCTGCATGCCGCTAAGGCTTTTTTAACTTCGTGTGGAAAGTAAATATATGTTTGGTTTACTTTTCAGTCTTGACCAGCGTTGCCATGTTAGCCTCTTTTAGGCTAGGTTTAGCCTTTTCTGTAGCTTTTTTCCTTGCCTTTTTTTATTTTCAAAATAGCCTTAAATAGCCTTTTATATTTTTACCAATTTTTTTTTTGCGGATAGTGCGAAAAATTTTTTTATCATTTAAAAAAAAAAGCAAAGGGGGTAGTTCATGGTAATTTTTGGCGAAAGAAATTTTTTCGCACTACCCGCAAAAAAAATTTCGAATTAAAGCCAATACGTTTATCTATTCAACACAAAAGAAATCAAGTTGATATCTTGAAAACTAAGGAAGGTATGACCATAAAGGTAACCAGTTCTATTACTGCCTCATTCCGGCCACTTTTTAGTATAACTTACCTTTTTGGTCATAACTCGCTAAGTTTTCAAGTAATTGACTTGATTTCTTTCTTTTGCATAGTGGCTTTAGTTCTAATTTTTTTTTTGCGAATAACTTCTTTAGTTTTCGAAATATCGACTTGATTTCTTTTGCGTTAGATAGATAAATGTATTGGCTTTAAATCGAATTTTTTTTTGCCACGCCCACATTTTGTTGAATTTTGACTCAAGATCTGAAATTATCCTTCGAAATTATTATTTACCACTTTATTTGCGTCTCTGCTAATAATGCTTGCAAAAACATGACTGTATTTATTTGGATGGGTTTTTTAACGATTAAATTTTTTTCTCAGCAAATTGGTACAAGCAAAAGTCCGCCGCTGAGCAAAAATATCTATGAGTAGTATAAATATTTCCAAAGAAAAATAATAATAAAGACGTTTTTCGTTGAAATTAAAAATAACTTATTGTTGTCGTTAAAATTTAAAAATTTTGCTACCTAATTCACAACAAAATGTTGTTGAATTCAGCCAAATCATAATACACATGCTAAACTCTTGATAGTGAACTACTAACGAGCTGCCAACTAGCTGCTCACAAATTGACAAACAATGTTAACAATGACAAAGAGTACAAAAAATTTGTACCACAAATGGAATATCTAAAGCGGAGACGATTTACACTTCCAAAAAAAATTTCGGGTGGATTTTCTAGAATTTAAATTATCATACAGAAATGTATTTTAAATAAACTTTTTGCTTAATCAGCATTCTGGCTCTTTTAAAACCTATAAAAACTCTTTATTAAAAAAAATATCTCTCAGTGTTCGTAATTAGATTAAAATTATAATGAGTAGATAATTAAAAATGTGTTTAAATTATCCACAATTAATTTCTAGATTATTAACCTATAAGCTGATATTCCCAAGCATGATTAACTGTTGGAAGTTTTGATTTAACGCAAAACAAAAAAAAATTTCAATTTTTATATGCGGGTGTTAGCTCATTTAATTTGTTATGACAGCTCAGCTGACATATGTCAGCCTTTTTTTATTTGAAAAAAAAAAAAAAACAGCAGCAAAAGTATTAAGCAAGCACGTGTATCGTAAAACTGTATTTATTGACAGAAGATGATTCTTTTTTTAATTTTTTTTTTTAAAGCAAAAGGAAGGCAAGTAATGTGACTTGTTATAGTCATAGTATTTACTCTACTCTGTGCTCCGCATTTTACTCCACAGCTACGACGGATCATTAGAGAATGAATTATTTTTATTTCACATTTAAATGACACACAACCTAACAGATTTTTGCTAATTACTTGTGCTCGTTAAACAAATTTTTCTGATTATTTATTTACTTTAGATTATTTTTAATGACGTTTTTTGTCATAATTTGTTTTACAAAAATTTTTTTTTTTGGTTTGCCGTTTTTGCTAACGACAATGATTGTGTTGCCGTTAAGTGATTTCAACTTATTTGTATATAAATAAAAACGTGTTGTTATGACCAATTACGAGTCGTTAAAAGGGGCTGTACAAAACAAATGTGATTTTAATTATTATCTTCAAGTAATTATAATTTTTATTTATGAGCATTATTAACATAATTTGATGTATTAATTTGTTTGTATTTAAATTGATAAAAATTGAGATCTCAAGTTAAATTACATAATTTTTGTATAAATTTAGATTTAAAATTTTTAATATTAAGCAGCATGCTTAAAAAAAACTTTGCTAATCTATATTTCCTTTAAAAAAACGCTAGAAAAGGCTAAATCACACCAAAAAAAAATAAATTAGAAAAAAAATTAAAAAGCTTAAAATTAAAAATTTTCTTAATTCTTTATTACATTAAGAATCTTAATTATTATTTTTATAAAAAAAACCAAAAAAAAAAATATATATATATATATATAAATAAAGAAAATAAGGTCGTTTTCCACATGGCTTTAAATACTTATAAGCAAATTCAATTATATTTCAATTATTTTTCAATATTAAAAAATAATATTTAAAAATTATTTAGGTAATAATTTATTTTTTATTTTTAATGTGATTTCTGTTCTGACATTTTGCTGGCTGTGTCTTACTCAAAAGCGAGCAACCTCAGCATTACTAAACGGTAGTACTAGATAACTAATTACTAAATGGAACAATTAATTAATCAATTAGGAATTATCTCCGCTCAATTTACATATCAAAATTTTATGGAAAATATTATTATACTTTAGCTAATTTGGTTTCAGTGTCAGTTAGTTTATGTATGATTTGTGTTCATTTTTTAAAAAAAAGGCTATTGAAGGCTTTTTAAAAAAACAAAAAAGACTAGAAAAAAGGTAGAGGCTAAATCATAAATTTTGAGGCTAAGTCTAGCCTTAAATAGGCTAAAATGGCAACGCTGGTGCCTATATTATTTTATTGTCCGCCAATGTTTTATTTTTTTTCTTATCTGGGTCTCAATATCAGAAAGCTTGGAAGCCGCTGGTGTAGTGTATTCATCTGTTTTGGATCAATTTTGATCATTCAATTTTTTAGGTTTAAAATTGTATTTAACGTAAAAGATAACGTATAGAAAGCTTAATACAAATATGATTGAGATTTAATGTAATTTGTAAATCGGGGTTTTGGGTTTGATTTTCTGTTTCCAAGCCAGGCTTGTGTTGTAAAAAACAAGTTACAAATTTTTTTAGGTAATTTATATTAAAAATCAACAAGAAACTTAGTTGACTTATTAGCCAGAACGCATAGTTAAAAAACTAATTTTTTATCAAAAAAAAAGGGCAACCAAAAATATGGCAAAAACAAAAATCAAAATATAACCATTTTTTTTTAACTAAGAAAGGGGTACAAAAAATTCGATACGGCCGAATGCTGCACTGTTGCTTGTTGATCTTAAAGAGATTTTGAAGTATAAAATGAAAGAAAAAAATTAATGAAAATTTCTGCTTAAGGACGCATTTACTTTTAATTTTCCATATAAAAAAACTAAATAACATTAGTATTTGTGCCAAGTATGTATTCAGCAGACTCTTTTATTTTTTTATGTATTTAAAAACCATGAGAATTATTAAAAATTTTATTCGCATAATTTGTGAATTATTTTCGCTTGTGCGCGCCAAAACCGCCTTTATTGGTTGGTCTTCGTTGTTGTGGCAAGTATTAAATGTTTAAAATAAAAATCCAGCCATGGATGGTTGTTTGTTCGTTTTAGACTTTTGCAGACATTTTTAATGTTGTCGTTTCCATATAAACATTTTTTTTTTTTTGCTTTTTTTTCAATTTTTTTATTTTTAGTTAGACATTGTTGGCTTAAAAACAAAACTAACTCTTAGGCTTATGCGAGTACAACAAGTCTTAATACCAAACCACTTGAAGTTAACATGACAACTCTAAAGCAAAAATAAAAACCAACAACTACATTTTTTTTTATCTAAATACTCATACATTTTAACACAAACAACATGGCCGACTCTGCATTAAAAAAAATACAATTTTTTTTTATTATTTTATTTACATTACTATCTTGGCTTAATTTTCCATTTTGTAGTTAGTTAGATTAGGCAAAATGTTTATTTTTTTTATATTACTATGAAAAAAAAAATTATTTAAAAAAAACTTGAATTTCTTTACTTCAGTTAACCATGCGATTTTAAGAATATTTTTATTGCTTTTTTTTATTCATTAAAATGGTTTTGCTTCGCTTTGATTAAATAAACATTTTATAGTTAAAACAATACAAAAAGATTAATGTGTTTCTAAACATTTACAATGAAAAATTATCATATAAATTAACTTTACTGATAATTTAATTAAGATAATTTTTATTGAATTTTTATTTATACGAGTAAATAAATGTTTAAATAATTATTTCCAGTTATTAGACAAGAACTTATTGTAAAATAAACAACTTTTTAAGACACAGTCATGTGGCTTTTACACTGTAGGACATGTTCAAGACTTTTATTAGATTTTAATTGATATTTGATACGACTATTGAAATATTAGATTGTAGAACAAGTGTTAAGATTTTTATTGGATTTTGAAATTTTCAACTGATTTTCATACCAACCTAAATGTTAAAGCGTCATACCTAAATAAGAGCGCTAGTGGTGCGTACTCTTTACAGCAGTATTAATCATCATCTTTAATAAAATCCACTAAAGGCAAACGCTAGATTAAAGAACAAAACTAGCTAATATGTCAGTACTGGTGAATAATAAGAAAACAAACAAAAAATTTTTGTGCAGCCAACTTCAGTACAAAACGCGCTGTCAAAATTATATTTTTTCGTCGAGTTATTTCGGTATGCTTCACACATTTTGTATGGGCATGAACGCTACCCGCGCCAATTAAAGTATGTCTGTTTGTTATTTTCCTGTATGCACAAAAATATAGCCTTGATACAGTGAAGAGTATAAACGTTTAGAAAATTTTCTAAAATTGATGAAAACCGATTTAATTTTTTGACAAGTCGTTTTATTCAGTATTACAGAGTAAAACCCTTATAAATGGCAGTTGTGCTGACAAAATATATTCAGCGATTTTTTTGCTACTCACTTTTGAAAAGCAGGTAGTGGACACTTTCAGAGTTGTACTTTTTCCTCAGACTACGTTAATTGGAAAAAGGCTAAGTTTTCTATTAATTAGATGTTGTGCAACGTAACTCTAATCTAAACATCTAAATTATATCTGCTTAAAAACAAAATTTTGTTTAATTTTAAATTAAATAATAAAAACATCATAATTTAAAAACTTTATTATAAGCAAACAAACTAATTATATGATGGTACTTTCGTTTTTATTTAGATACTAACTGATTTGATCCGGTTTCCTTCGGATTCAAAGTAGCGTCTGATGAAAAGACAGACCTAAAGTGTCTGTTTCATATTATTAAATTAAATATTAATCTATATGAAATAAATTTATTTCTAATTCAAAAGCTTAACAAAATATTAATCTTTATTTATGCTTAGAATGAAAAAATAAAAATAAAATATTTTTGTTTAATTTTATAATGTTGGTTAGGAAGTTCATTTATTCAGGTCAATACTTACTGAGTTTTTTGATTGAACATTTAAAACTTTTTGGAACTATTGACAAATAATTCTTATTTAGTCAATAGTTGTTACAATATTAAGGTTCTAATGTTTGCCAAGAAATGTTGGGAGTAAACTACTGAGGATTCAGAGTGGCGTCTGATGAAATGGTAAATGACATCCCCTTCGGTACTTATTGTAGTATAAATAGCTTATGAGAATGAGAATGAAGAGTACAATAAATTTAAGACAACCCAAAACGATTTTGAAATAATCACAAATATAGATTAATGCTTGTATTCAAAGAAAATTAAAGTAGACTTGAACTCGATATTGTGACAAATTTGTATAAAAAATTTGTCATAATTTATACTTGAAGTCGTTATTAGCGATTTTAAATACCAGCCTACTATTTTAATAAATCATAGTACTCATAAGACCTCTCACTCTCCTATGATGAGAATGAAGGTCGATACATATCACTCGAGTGAAATTGACAGTAAATGTTAGTAGAAGCAAGATATTTTAAATGGTGGTAAGCAGTTTTCTTCGCTTAATACACATGCAGATTAGGCCTTCTGCAAGTTATTTCTCCGTGTACAGAATACAGTGTCTATATTTACTTCACATGAAAACTTATCTAGAAACGCATGTGTGTGAAGTAATAGAAAAGAAGAGAGCTCTTTTCTATTGTTCTTGGTCTAGACTGACGTCCTGTTCAACAGTTGAATTTTGTATACAGAGAATAATTTGCTGAAGGATTAATCTTACTTTTTATTATTATAATCATCACTTATACAAGATTATTTGCATTAGCTTAGGCCACATGGGAGCTCAAATAAGAAAAACAGAAGCTGGGCTGACTTGAGTCCTCTGATGTGGTCCCTTTGTGATAATTTGTATTAAATAGTGAATACATTTAGTTTTTTTTTTTAGATCACTAAATGCCTCAATAAAGTGTTTGTAATTTTAAAGCTGCATTTAGTTTTAATATGTAGACGTGCGAGTACATGATCGATTTTTATCACTGAAATTTTTTAATATTTCTTTTTAGAAATTTTTGCGTTAATTTTTTTTTTATATCTAGACAGCCTTACAGGACCTTTTGTTTATTAAAAATTATTTCATTCATTAACACAATTCTCATTTGTATTTTAATGACCGATAATGCCGACTGCTGCTGTTTGGTTTAAAACAAATCGTTTGGCTAATAATAAAAATGTGCTAAATAGTTTTTTTGAATTGACTTTCATGAACTAAACCCCAGCACCTATAATTAGCGTCAGCAAAGTTGAATAAGAAAAGAACAGAACTGCACAACTGATAATAAATGAATCATTTATCACAACAAACAAACAGAACAACAGACATAAAGTTAACTGTTTTATATGAATATAAACGTACCTTCTTCTTTTTTTAATGCAAGTATTTGTAAGTCATTCACTAATGAAACAATGTTCTTTCGATTCTTGTCTTTTTGCTGGAAAATTTTTGACAAATTATTTTTACAAACAGACAGTAATTTGCCAATTGCAACTGTTAACCTGTCTTGAAAAAAAGTTAAGGATTTAGAGATAAAAATTTCAACAAAAAAAATTAAATGATATGTGAGGTGAAGTCTTATGATGTGATGTTGTGTTTGTTGGCAGAATACTACATACTTGTAAAACATGAAATAAATAAAATGCTATACCTTTTTAGTTGACTTAAGGAAAATTTAATGATCCTAAAAGACAATTAATTGTACAGTAAACAAAAGGGCGTTTATACGTTCAAAGACTAAACTAAACTAAGCTAAAATTTAATGCAGCTCCTTTTGTGAATGCAGCCTTTATTAAAATGATTGCTCCAGTTACAATGCTGTTCTATTCTATTGTTGTAACAATCAACCAAACCATGCTGTCCTATCTAATTGTTTGCACAACAACAATACACAAGACTTTAAAAAAACATGTAAAATGTTTTTTTTTCTATATCGGCTGAAAAGAAACATCCTTTTGACACCTGTTTGTCTTTTTAAGATTGAAGGCATCATGTTCTCTTTTCCTATTTTAGTGTGTTTACTTGATATTTTTCTATTCTCTACTCTTGTCATCATTATTTGTAAAAAAAAAATAAAATAAAAAAATAAAAAAGAAGCCTTCCAACAAATGCACAACATAATTATTGTCATGAGCATCATCATCATTATCATACATTCGTAGGTTGCTAAGTTTCTTATATCTCGTCTCACATGTATATAATGTTGTTTTGTATCTTGTATCCTTTATAAAAGTCCTCTGCTATTGTGGCTTATATTTCGTAGTAATAGAAGCACCCGCAGCAGCCGTGAAGCAGCAGTACTAGTAACATCATAAACAAGGTTTTTCTTTACTCTGTTGAGTTTCATGTATCTTATTGCCTGCCATTGTTGTCTGTACTTGGCCCAAGGGCTCATACCAACCAACTATCTAACCTATAATTATGCGTCTTTGAATTTTGACCTACACTTTGTTTTCCTTATACATTTTGCTGTTTTTTTTTTCTGTATTTCAACGGCATACATACTCCTACAGCCTGTAAATATTCACAGATATCACTGGTTCATATGAATGTATGTATGTATGTACGGTTAAGTACAGAAGTAGACTTAGAGTACCTGATGGACTCTTCTCTTGGCTGTGTGCCTTTTATTTTTTGCTTATTTTTATATTTTAAACTGGATTCTTTTTTTATTTTGTGTTTTTCTTTCTGTCAAAATTGTGTGAATTTATTTATTTGCAAATGGGTATTTCATGTTACTTTAGAATTGTATTTCTGAAAAATTTTTGAAAATTTTGTTAAACGTAATTTTTTGAGCTTTTAAAAGTTGACTGCTTTACTTTATAACTTTTGGAATGAATTTTTTTTAATTAAAATCCCCACACAAAAAAAAGATGGTTGAATATGGTCACAGCAAACATAGTGTGCTCTTCACAAAAATTATATTATGAATTTGAAGCATCTAAGCATTATTATGATCACGATAAACATGTTTCTAGTTATTTTTAGCCATATTATGTTTAGCGTCAGCTTTGTGGCTGAAGTGGTTGGGTGGCGAGTTAATGCTTTTTAACTAAGTGTTCACAAGTTTGAATCCTGGTAGAGTCAAATAAAATTTTAAAAAATAAATTCAAGCCCGCTGTATTATGTAATAAATAAATACAAATTAATAGAAAAGAAATATCAATGGAATAAAAAAAAACTTTATTTATACAAAAAATTTAAATTAAAATTTTTTTTTTAAATTCATATTAAATTTTTTTTTTTAATTTTTATATAAAATAATAAAAAATTAAAAAAAAATTTTTCCCTAAACCGGGAGTTGAACCGCAACATCGGCAGTTGAAAGTTATTTTTAATATCTTTGATTTAAAAACATATATGGTTAGATGCAATCATAATTTTAACCATACTATGTTTCCACTAGAATATAGTTGCCTCAACCATATTTTTTCTTTGCGTGTTCGAATCTTCTTGGCTTGTCTACAGAATACACCCAGGGTCCAGACAGTAATCGAACCTGCGTCCCAGAACTGAGCTTTCTTCAAAACTGAGCTTGTTACCTTTGGTATTTGCAAAAAGAGCTTATCTGCAATAAATTACACACACAAAAATTTTTTTATTTTGTTTATTAAAATTAAAAAAATAAATAAAAAAAGTAAAAAAAATTATTACAATTTGATAAAAGGCACATTTTAATTAAATCACTTAATATAAATATTAAATATTACAATCAAATCAGATAATGATGTATATCACATAATCCAACAACAGCTTTCATTATCTTAAAATGAGTTCAGCAAAAATTCTAAATCTTATTTTTTTTTTGGCAAAAGAAAAAAAAAGGAAGAACAAAATAACGGCCGCTACATTTGTTAAAATCATGATGGGAATTATGGGAGAAAAAATATTGGAACTTGAAAAATATTTAAGAAACGAAAACTTAATAAAAAAAATTAAAATAAAATGAAAAAATGGCGATAGAAATCGTGATATAATCACGTCTAGACTCTTATGAGTTGCGCCTACAAAATGTAAAAAAATAACCAAAAAAAAAATAAATAAAAATACGTTAAATAAAAAGCTTAGCAACATGTGCTTACAAACAAACTCGTATGTGTATCTTAAATTGCTTTCGTTTCTCTATTTAAACACTCTACAACAAGTTGTTTTGTTAACAATGAATTTGTGCTAGTTTTTTTATGAAGCAGAGCTACAGAAATGGAGCGTATTCAACAACAATTTGATTATAAATAATTTTATTTATTTTTGTTAAATGTTAAACACTTAGAACTGCATATTTTTTATCAAATTTTAATTTAGTAAAAATATTTTGAATATAAAATTGATAATTAAGTTTTATAGGGCTTCACTTCATTAATCGTTATTAATAAAATTTGGTATGAACAACTAACTCATTATGAAATAAAAGGGATTAAAGTTTCATTATGCTTTAAAATTCTCCCCTTGCAACCTCATTAAAATAAAGCTTCATTCATTTACATTAATTTTTGTTCATCGCATCCGTGGGCTACATAAATAATATTTAAATTTTATATTTTGTATTATATATTTTATGTTATTGATGATCAAACAAAATAATTGATTTTGGGTCAATAGAAATTAACCGAAAATAATCGATTAAAAAATTAAGCATTAAGCAAAAGAAATGTAATAAGTTGTTGGCGCCAGCTATAAAGAAAGGTTTCGCATAATTAACAGAGAGAAATAATAAAATCAAAAAAAATTGAAAAATGAAAAGTCAAAGCCAAGCAAATAACAAGAATTAACAAAGAACACACATTAAAGACAACAAAATAATTTCTCACAACAAACAATAAATTTTGGAAGAAAATAAACCAAATGGTCGGCAAACTACAAACGAATTTATTTTATATTAATTTCATTTTTTAAGTGGAGTTTTTAGTTTATTTTATTTTATTCACCAAACGAAATGAACTTGTTTTAAATGAACATGAAGCATATAAACTGTAACGAAAGCAAGAGCAGACAGTAGAACCAAAAGAAAGACAGGCGAAGTAAAAAAAAAAAAACATGAAAAGATAGATCGTTGGTTGATGGTTGTAGATGTGGATGTTGATGTTGATGTTGATGCAACTAACAAACGAACAACTGACTGACTAAACACAATACGGTTGTTGTTTAGAACCCACCTACAAGTAAAACAATACTTTTGGCCAACCAAACCTACAAGTGTTTTTACCAAAAATCAAAATAAAGAAACTAAAAGTGGTGATACATATTAAGTTGGTTTGCTGTTACTTATTTCCTTCAAAATTTAGCTTGCAAGCCAAAAAGAAAAACATCATTTTGGGAAAAAAAATACAATTAAGGTTCGGGCAGACCATCAGCAAAAACAAATCATTAAAAACGTTTTCTAACCCTGTGTGAATTGATTTTTTTTTCTTTAAGAAATAATTTAAAATGTTTTTAATCAAACCGTTTTCCTACTAAATTATAAAAAAAAAATTATTTTAAAAGGTAAAAGTTGAGAAAAAGTGTGGGAATTTGTTTAGAGGTGTGATATTGTGTTCTTTCGCCTACATGCTCCTACAACGTGCAAGAATGTTTATTAAAAATTTGTTATAATTTCAAATGTTATATAAAGTCCTATTCATTTTAAGTGTTTTACTAATTTTAGTATATTACAGGCAAGATACTTCTTAGCATTAACAAAAGTACACAGAGAGGAAAGAGTTTTGATAACATTGTATTCCAAGCATTTATGCATTCTATACACGCATCGAGGCTGGCATCATCAAAATCAAATTTTGGTGTAGAAATATCTCTCCCTAACGCAAGTAGCCAAATTAACAGATCATTCAAATCGTGTGCTATGATGATATCTTAAGATTTTGGAATCTACAAGTATTTAGTAACGCAAGAAATCAGAAAAACTCAAAGGTAGGGAGGGTATAAAGTGGAATCCCCTTTGCTTTTTTCTTTCTTCCACCATGTGACATTAAGTGACTTCAGCCCGCACGTGATGTTCTTTAATTGTATCAGTTGGAGTTCATATGAAGAATAAGAACCCAAACCACAACTACTGAACTCTAAATACCTTAAAGTGCGTGCGGACAGTTCCAAAAAGATAATTCTATAAGAAAAAAATAGTTGATATCGAATCTCAGTATTTTTATATTTATACTAGCTGACCCGGCCAGCTGACGTTGTTTGGCTTCAAATTTTATTTATATTAAAAAATAATTAAAAAGAAAAAAAACCAAAGTTGGTTTATTCCGAATATGAATATAATAAAAAAAAAATTGCCAAATCAGTTCTCCGATTTAAGAAAAATTTTAAAAGTGGGCGTGATCTATTTTAATTTTCATACAAATTTAAGTTGGCTTTTCACTAAAATATAAAATTTTTGTATATTGGATTTTCTTACTCTAAGTAATCGTACTTATAGAGTAAAAGACCGTGTAAAACGGGGTAAAAAGAGGTAGTAGATAAATAAGCCAGATAACGACTTCAGCGCCACCTGCTAGGCGGATTTGTAACGCTAAGGCTTCCAAGGCGTAACCCAAAAGCATATACAGAAATTCAATTAAATGGGTCCAGCCGTTTTTAGAGGAGTACAATGTCAAACACACGTACAGTTGAATTTTATATATTAAGATTTACATGACAACTTAGAATCAGACAAAAACAAAACTGCAAAATAACCTTTAGCTTGCAAAATATAGTAGCCATTTATTGTCAAAACAATTAGCTTGGAGGCTTTACTTAGGATAGCTTACATATAGTCCTTAAATATGGTTTTACATTATCCCATTATAAAAGCCATTAATCATGTCATAGTTCACAAACTAAGCAAACTGCATGTGCTCCACTAAAAACAAAATAATTTCTAGAGTGTTGAAACTTACCTACTTCAAATCGATAGTGTCTTTATCTTCGACATAAAAGTATTTCATCTAAAATTCATAAACATGTCTTTCTTTATGTACTTGCACACAACACCAAAAGAACATCCAAACACACATACTACAAGTACGTACGACGTATTTGGCTTTTGTCACATTTATTATCAGCGTTTGCGATCAACTGTTTGTAACTAATTCAACTAATAGTTTTGTTGAGATACATAAATAGATAGCAGGCAGCCCAAAAAACAAGTACAAGCATAAAAGTATTTGTATATCAATGTGCAAGTACGTGCTAGTATAGGCACTTGTACACTTAAATATAAATAAATACATTTTCCAGAAAGTGACAATCGTTTCGATATGGCTAACATTTAACAAGCCAACCGTCATATCCACAAGATATATTTGTGTGTCGTCCAGTCTACTAACTATAAGCACTATATAGATATTAAATACTTGATAGTTTGTCTGTGTGTCAAAATTTGTATTATTCACCTTCTGTTTTCTTTTTTTGTTTAATAATTTGTCTAATGCAGTCATTAATTTCATATTAACAAGGTGTGGATAGAAAATTACTTTTACATTTTCTTTCGCTTTTTTTTATAAATTTTTTTTTTTTTGGAATATATTAATTCGAGCACAATACAGCTAATGACTTTGGTATTTTCTAAATAAAATTTTTTTTCCTTTGGTTTGTTTTTTTTTTTTTTTTTTTTTGGTAAATAATTTATTAAGTTTGTCAAAGCATTTATGAGTAAAACTCTTTCGCCAACATATTCAAGGTTTGTTCTAATTTCTTTGCTTTGTTACCTTCACTGCAATTTTTTTTTAATATTAAACACTTTAGATTAAATAAAAAAATATCCCCTTTCCCACTGGTGTCCACCCTCACTTGCCGTTTTCAAAAGATTATTAAATCGAAACTAATCGAATCTTGTTAAAATTTCATAGCAGTCCTGTGGCATGTGCTGCAAGTTAGTTGTTGTTCATTGTTTGCTGGTGTCGGTGTCGGTGTCGGTGCTAATCTATATTTGACGTGTTTTCACTTGGGGGGTTTCTTGAGTCCTCCATACTCTTCTTATTATTATTGTTATGGTAGTCTTTGTTGTGGTTGTTGGTGTCATTTAATGGTATTTCTATTTTAATTTTTTTTTTTTTTTTGTGGTACAAAGCCTTTAGGGTTGGCTCACGTTTCGTATTATAATTATGTGATTTTCATGCTTTTGTTAACTAAATCATTAAAATGTGTTTTCAATGAAGAAAACCAGCACTCACACACATTATACGTAAAAAAACAGAAATTAGATTTTATTATTACTACAAACAAGAACAACACCAAACATACCTTATAGAAATAAAGAAAGACACAAATAATACATTTGCAAAAGAAAATATTTTCTTAAATAAAAAATGAAAAAATAAATTGATTCAAATTAATTTAATAAAGTAAATAAAACACTTGTTATAAGACTAATAACATCTGAAGTTAGTAAGGTTAGGATTTTAGAGGTTTTTCATTGGATGTCAAAAGGTTTCAATTTAAGGTTTAACAAAAAGCTGGTTATGTGGTCCACAAAATCTTAAAAGTAAATCTTAAAACATATTACTCCCTGCTTTGTAAATTAAATCCTTTTGCTATTCTGCAATTCCTATAACTTAAGTAGTCAAGAGAAAATAACTTTGATTGCAAAAACTAAATTTTGTACTAACTAAGAATTCAGTGAAACAAAAATTTTACAAAAAGAGTAAATTTTTAACATGTTAGAAAGAATTGGGTTTTACTTATAAATAAACATATTTTGAAGATAAATTCAAAAATTGTACGGTTAGATTATAAAATACTGTGTAAAAACGTCTTCAAGTTTGAAAAATGGTGAAAGATAGTAGAGAAATATGCACAGATTTCAAGTTCAATGGCCTTAATGTTTTCTTTCTAAATCAGCGCAGAAACTTAAAATCGGTTGACGTTTCATTAAATGCATAAAGGTACGAAAAACCGGCTTTTTACCCGTAACTAACGATTTTGTGGGTGTTTGGCAAATTCCACAAACAAGTTCTTGTTGTACCCAACAGCACTTACCAGGAAAATAATACCACTTCCCAGGTATTTTTTTTTGTTGGACAGTGTAATTAATTCTTTTTATTGTGACAATAAAAAATCACTATTACGGCTCAAAATATTTTTAAGAAAGCTTAATTTTTTACTCTATTAACAATTTTTGCTTGCTACAACTATAAAATTTGATTATCACAACAAAATTTTTAGCTGATAAGAAATTTAATTATCCCAACCGAAGTTTTTTTCAGTGTGAACAGGGAAAATTGTAAGAAAATATTTTTCTTCAGGCTTTAAAATTTTTTCGATGCACCTTTTTTGCTAAATTACTTTTTTTTCTTAAATGTTTTTAAACATAAAAAATATCTCCCTCCACCTGTATTTTTCTCTCTATATATATACACAAAGCTCCATAATCATGGTCATAAAAAAGTAAGCTTTTATTAAGAGCTGAGTTTTGTTCATAAGAGTTTTATGAATTCAAAATCGTTTTAAAAAAATACCGACTAGACTCTGATTATGGGCCATAGTTTTTTATTATTATCTAATATCTTAAATCTGTTTATTTTACTTTACATTATTATTTCACTATACATCTTTTCCACTAGTCTTTTTTCTGTTGTAATTTACAGACATTTTGACAATTGCAGCTGCCAACATTTTTACTCTTATTGGTTTTACTATTAAATATTTTTATATTTCGCTCTTCTGGCTTAAATGATATTATTATGTTGTTGCTTATTAAAACAATAACTTACATTTTGTTAAAAGGTGACAATTAATTTGTCAATAATAATAGAACCAAATTGTTTTTTTAATTAATTTTATTGTTTTTATTTGTTTAAGGCAAAACATTTATTAAGTAAAAGTTCGTGCTTAGAGCCTCTCTCTTTTTCATAATGTACAAGTACATTGGTTTATTGCCTGTTTGTTGTACGATTACCTTAAACACTACCTACATGGCCATGATTTTAAAATTCTCTAATACTTTAGAATCTTCTAAAATTGACTAGAAACATTATATTTTTTAATCACATTTATTTTTTTGCCATTCACGGTATATTGACTTTACAGCAAATATGTTTTTGACAGGTCAGAGGATAGGTTCTTTTAAACCAGTGGGCAAATATTTGTCATCCAAACACTTCTGCCAGCACATAGAATATAAATTTCTTAATTTTTTTTTTAGACTTATTTGATCAATTGGTTATAGTGACTTTAAGTAACAGTCACAAGCTTTTCTAAGTCATGGTAATTTTATTTACATTTTTAATCCTTTTAGAAAGCTATCTCATGAAAACAATATATATTACTACTACCTGTAAAAATATGAAAACACTGGAGTGCACTTTTAAAAGCTTTTAAAAAAAAAATTTTTTTATAAATTATTTCAATTCTAGCAAACATATTAACCCTTATTCGATTTGACATCATCAACACAAAAGGACCTTACTTTTCACTGTTTACAGTTTAACTGTAATACAGTCCTCAATGAGGCCAAACATTAATTTAATA
Source organism: Thelaira solivaga (assembly GCA_947397855.1). Lineage (NCBI taxonomy): Eukaryota > Metazoa > Arthropoda > Insecta > Diptera > Tachinidae > Thelaira > Thelaira solivaga. The sequence goes on along the minus strand of OX377612.1, from coordinate 21,123,229 downwards.
TTGCTATTATTTTATAAAATAAACTTAAGAAAAAGTTTTGTTTAACAAAAATTATAAAAAAACTAAGACAGCTGATTAAAATATTAGATATGCGAGTTGAAATTATCGATAAACCGTCAATGCTGCCATGCTAGTATTAGGCAATAACAAATTATAATTGAATTGATGTTGACGGCTATAAAAATAATGTTGCTTTCCAGTTGATGACGATGTTGCCATGCCAAATACAAAAAGAGTTGGTATCCCCTAACAGCTTACACTACATAAATACAGTGATTGAGTAAATTTCGATATCAAGCCAATTTTCACTTAAGTCGACTTAACCAATGTTTCCATATTATAAAGCAGGTGATATATATTAAAAAGTCTTTAGTAAAGTTTATAGGAAACAAACAATTTAGTCGTCTTAAAAAATTTTACGAAAAATATGGAGGTTTCTATGTCAAAGGCAGTCCCTATATCGCTTGGTAGTATCAGGAGTGGTATTTTTGATCACTACCGGGAAAGGGCAGATACCAGATGGTGGAGTCTACAAACGTGTACGGTCACGCGTCATGATGGTAAACGCTCTATTCAACTAGTGAGCAGGAATAAAAGGTACATTTCCAGACTGGTGGCGGTGATAACTGGTGATTGAATGATCGGTAAGCATGCCAGCAGGCTGGGACTGCCCTTCAACGAAAGCTGCCGCAGCTGCCGGTCACCCGAGAGGGAGAAGATGATTTTTCACCTTCTCTGTGAGTGCCCGGCTCGGTGTACATCTGATGGCCGAACTACCTGAGATATTGAGAGTAAGGTTAGCAGACCTCCTCGGATATCTTAATGTCACGGGGTGGATCTAGGTCACCTTACGGCTACATGGTCTTGGCGATTAGGTGATTCAAAACGCAGTCTTGCGACTCTAATTGAAGGCCGTTTCTTAGGCCGCCACGTAAGCCAACCAACCACTGAAAATATATTTTTAAAATTTAGTGTTTTCTATATAAATTTTTTTAGAAGATTGAATTGTTAATTTTCTATTAATTATGTGCTATTACACATAAGAAAAAATATCTATTTTTCTCACTTAGGGTATTCAGTCATACGATCGCGGAGCATAAGTCAGTAGTCAATGTAGGTAGCTTAGATTGCGTCACAACTTGTGTTTTGTAATGATCTAAAGTTCTCGTAAATTAAGACTTCCGTGAGAATGTTTATCAAGTTTCAGAGAGATAAGTAAGCACTCACTAAATAAATTAACTTATTTATCTGAGGCCTGGATCCGGAACAGTGACTTTAAAAATAAATATAATTTGTCACGACACAGAGGACTTAGTATTTTTTACCAACATAGCATTTAAATTTAGCTCAATTTCAGTCTTAATTTCATCATTCAACGGCACCAACTATTAGCTGTCAAAGGTTTTTCGTTGCTTTAAATGAAACATGGTTCTACTAAAAGTATCCGTTTTCCTTACCGCTAAATTGATCGAAAATGAGACATGATTGATTAAGATGTGAAGAGTTCATGGATTGCAAGTGTCTTGTGTGCTTCAAAGCAGAATTTATGGGTTCCTAATAAGCACGCTGTAATCGATTCCTTCATTCAATTCTGCCATATATATTAACATTTTTTATTTAAAGGGTATAATATAATAGCAATTCTTACTTTTCATCATATGCTTTTACACCAGCCTAAAATTTTATTTATGTGTGTTTGCAGGTATATCTTTGCATTTAAATATGAGTGTCCTTTTGCAAGGGGTTACAATTATTTAATGATTAATGATCGTTGACAATTTTTATTAGTTAATTTTAAATAAGTTATATTTATACAAGCCTCAATACACATTTTACTTGTATATAAACATCTTAATTAATTTTTAGGTTTTTAATTAATTTATTTTTAATAATACAGAGTAGTTTTTTTTTTTTTTTTAATTTGAATATAAAACGACAAAGTGATGACTGCCAAGAACTTTAGCTTCTAGTTTAGTGGTTTAAAATTGTTCCACAAAAGTAATCAAATCAAGTCAATTCTGTCAGAAGTTAGCCCATTTTAAAATTCATTTAGGTCAACTTTGAAGATTTTTAAAATTTCTAAAGTTTTCATGAACTTAAAGTTTAACTAAAAAAATGGAATTTCTCCTTTCTAAATTTTTAAAAGAAATTTAAAATTAATTTTTTTAAAGTTATGCTTGCATATTCTAGTAACTCAGTTTATCTATTTTTTTTTTTCATTCTGGCACATTTTATAAAATGATCAGCTATCAGCTGCCAACTTTTACAAGACATAATTTAGGGGCGGATGACCAAAGAGAGGGTGGCAACTGTTGACGCACCTGTGCTTTAATCACAATAACAGATCCCATCTAAACACCAACAATAACAATCAAATTGATTTATCTCTAACATTAAAGTCAGCTTTTAAAAATATTTTAACACAAAAATAAATATTAAAAAAACTGATAAACTGCAAAAGCATCTTAATAATAAATACAAAACAAACAAAGAAAAAAAATTTTGTACAAATCTGCTATTAAAAGCAACAACAAACCACATATTTGAAACATAATTTGCTTATTCATTGACAAGTGAAGCAGCGGCATCCTTTGAATCTTTAGTATTTTTATTTAAGGTTTTCTTTTTTTGTATCTCTCTTTATTTCAAATTCGTATAATGTTTCGATCACTAAATTCAAAATTAAAATATTGTTTGGTCATCTTAACATCGGCATAAAAATACTTGTACTATTTTGTAAAGACTTCTGCATACACTCACTTACTCATTCACTCACTCTGTTGAGTGATGTATATTTGATGGCATAAATATTGTTCCTTTTGGCTGCTGTAAAATGTATTCATATGAAAAGAAAAATCTGTTAAATTTAAACGTCATGTTGTCTAGATTAAAGATGAAATCAAAAGATAAGCATCACCAGCCAACCAACAATAATGATGTTTTTTGCACACTTACTTTACCTTCATGTTTTTTTCCAAACCATTTGCTTCATCATGTTTGCGAAAGTTTATCAAAGAAGTTTACCTCCAAAAAAAAAAGAAAAAAAAACATTTTCATTGTCGTTCCTTTAATAGCAATTACAGAAGCTGTAAGTGAAGAAATTGAAAGTCAATTTTGATTGATGTCGGCGTTATTTAGCGTTATTTTCTTGTTGTTCGGCATGTTTTTAAGCTTCCATATGAGACATACTCATATGATAAATGTTTAAAAACTATTAACATATCAGCCGGACAACAATACCCATTTTCATGGTAAGATTATCTAAAATAAAGAGATAATTTGTTAAAGTCTTAAGCCTTTAAGATTTTCTCAGTATTTTTTTTTTTTCATAGAAGTTTGTTCAATAAAGGTTAAATTGAAATTTAAAAAATAAAAAAAAATGATTAAATGGTTTTTGTCATGGGAACAGAAATTGTTTGTTTAAAAAAAATTTTTATTTTTTTACACATATGCATTACACGTACAGTAAACTTAAGTAAACTAGGAAAAACAAACTTTTAAAATTAATGAAGAAGCAAAGCAGATGAAAGAGATTCGGATTATCAAAGAGTTTGAGGGTCATTCTATTTAAAATCCATTGCTCCTAAGTATAAATATTTTTGGTTAACTGTTTTATTAGAATTGCTGGACAAAATCTATACAGAATTTCTAAAATGGCTTTAGTGAACTTCTATTCATCCCAATTTATAAATTTTCCCTTTTCTGTAAACATAATATACAAAAAAAAAATATATTTTTTTATATTTTTAAGGGCCATTATTACCAGTTACCGATAGTTAAAGTTAAGATTTTAAAATTCAAATATCAAGCTTTTGGTTGGATATTAAATTAAAAATATCGATTAGTTAAATATCGGAAAGTGTGTCCTTAACTATCCAACCCAAATTTGGTTCTAAAATTTGCCCCACAAAATCCTAACTTTAACTATCGAAAGTTGTAATAACGACGCTAAATATATTATTTTCTTTCTTAACATCAATGCGAGAAAAAGCTTTGTTTTAGTTTAAAAAAAAATAATGCTGTAACTTATTCGTAAATGGATTAGAGTTAACACTTTACCAACTTGAGCAATTTAAATTAAAAGTTAAAAGAAAATAAACTGACTAATTGGGAGTGTCGTTCTTGTAGTAGAATTTTGGAAAAACTAATGTCGTTGCCAGTTATTAATGTTTTCACCACGACAACAACAGTCACAATTATTCCGATTGCTTTGGCAGCCATAAATCAATTTTTAGTGAATGAAGTTGTAGTCGAAATTCGACAACACGAATATACAGCACATGGTCTTTGTTTTCATTAAGACTTTGATAACCGTACCGTCTACTGAGAAGGAATCGAATCAAATTTTCTACCGTTTTATCCTTTATATTTTTTTGGTATTCTGCAACCGTTTTTTCATATTTTCCAAAAAATATTTCATTTTTTCTATCTTTGTGGTTGTTGTTTGTTAGTTGGTTGCAGTTTTCTTTATTATTTATTTCATGAAAACTGATTTATCTTATTCTGTAGCTACAATTGTGCCGAAATCATGACAAAACTTCAATTGGTTTCCAAGATATTGCCATAATAAATAGCAAGTAATTGCAAAAAATCTTCATGAGGCCATAAAATCTTAACCGCAACCAAACTAGCAAAATTTCAATATGTTCTCGTTATTTTCGATAAGTATTTCAAGAAATTGCAGACAAGCAAGACTTTGCATTTTATGTGTTGCATAGTTTAATCAAACTAAAATTCTGAACCGTGTAATTAATTAATGCTAGAGCTAAAATTTGTTTATTTCATCTTTTTTTAATCTAAATATTAATACCATAAATTCCCTGTGTGGATTTGTCGTTAGAGCACTAACCCTCCTGCTTATATCCTAGGAGCTGATAGTCAAAGTTACCAGTGAGTGCTCTTCAACAACTATAATCTTAAAATTAATATCTAATATCAAATAAAAAAAAGCTCATGTGGCCGCTTGTGTGTCTTAAGTCTTTTGTACAAACTGTTGTTTTGAGTATGTGTCTTAACTTGAAATCAATTATACGTGCTTAAATCTAAAGTATTTTTACGTAATTGTATATATGAGCATGTTTATTAAATTCTTTTTTTTTTTTTTTTGTTTTTCTATACGAAAAACTAATTTTCTTGAACCGAAATTTGTTTATGACAACTGGTGATCATTTTCATTATAATTCCCTCATCAGTAGTGCGATTGACTAACTTTTATTATGAACATTTGTTTTAAAAAAAAACAAGTGTAACGAAATTTCATAGAATTCTATATTCAGTAACTTTCTGACAAAAATATTTTTTGCATCATGTTGTTGAAAATAAAAAAATTATAAATCAAACTCTCTATAAAACTATCAACAAATTAAAATCAAGATTTTTTTTTAGAAAACCCAACTTTTAAAGTTATGACGAAATTGTATAATATTAATTATTCCAAAGCTTTTACCAAAGTTATGTTAATGGAAATGATTAAGTCTCCCCTCTTATTCACTACAAGATTTTGCATATAAAATTTTGCACAGACAATTTCAGAAATTATTAAGTTTCAATTATATTTTGATTACAAATTGTTCATATTGTGGTAGATTTGAGATGAAATTGCTTATTAAAGTCGTAAAGAGTTAAATTAATCCTTCAACATGTGCCAATTGTAAACTGCATAATTATAAGACACTCACTCTACACAACAAATTATTGCTAATAACAACACACACATACACACACTCAAAAATATTTTTGTACATGCAAAATCATTCGTGTGTGAGCGTGTTAGTGTCGTCTATTTATCTTTGTCATTAACAATTGAATAAATTTTCCAAATCCTTGCATTTACATGCGTATTAGCCAAATTAGCATTAGAAAACTATTGTCACAAGATCACAGACGAAAGCTACCAACCATATCAACAGCAAAAAAAAGGGCAATTCAGAAAATATTACGCGTTTTGAATTAAATAAAAAAAAAGTAAATAAAATTGAGCTTGGAAGCTAAAGAACATGCGTCATTACACACAAACAAATTTAAATAGACTCGTACAATATTTGACGTAATGTTTGCTTGTGTGTTTTCTTTTATAAAGCGAACAAACGAGCATTAAATTAAAAAAATAATAGAAAACCCTTTCAAATAGCAAAGTTGGCAATCATTCAGCCAATATTATTTTGTCATCTACTTTATGCATGAGTATTTTTATATTTTCATAAAAATCAAAAGCTTTTGAAGTCTTTGTTTACTTTCTTCCCATTATGAGTTTACAATGTGAGAGCTTCCATTAGAAGGGAGAATTTGAATTAACTTAAATCAAACAATATTTTATTTTCCAGTGCGAAAGTGTTTTTATGAGTTTTAGTCGTTCACACCCCAAAATTTTGCACATTTTTGTGGATGAATTTTCGTTACTATTGAAGTAAACAGTTAAACGAAATAGAAAAAAAAAGTTAACCCATTCACGTAAACATGCACATTTACGTAAATTTGAAATAATATTGTGAGTACGAGTACTTTAGCCTATTTCAATAAAATATAAAATTGAGAGAGTTTTGTTTGCTGTTTCCTTTTTAAATAATTTAAATGAACTTTTTATAGGCAAAATTGAAAAAAAAAGATTCGTTTGCACAAAAAAAGGGTTAACTATTAACAATTTTGTTTTTGTGAAATAAGTATTTGTTGTGGGTGTTTAAATTTTTGTATAAATCTTATAGTAGGATTGTCTCATTGAGCAATAAAAATTAAAGGGATTTTTTATTTCGATTAAGTAGCATTTAAGCCGACTTATTAAATATATTTTCAATACTTTTTTGCTTTAAATTTTTAGTGTCTTTTGTGCCTGGCAAAATTGTAGCAGTAAGCAAAGCAAGTCTAACCTCCTTCTCCCCCCCCCCCCCAACAAAACCAACAACTGCACATGTAGCTACATCTGGCTAATTATATAGAAAAGTAATTTTTTGGCTATAACGTAAAACTTTTTTATTAATTACATTTTAGACACGAGTGACGGAAGTTGGAATGAAATGAAATCGTTATTTAGTCTGAAACATAGCAAAAACAATACTTAGTTAGAAAATTACACCATGCCCTGTACGCTCAGTCTGATTCCTTTGTATTTCCGCCACCACAGTCGTTTAGTACTTCCTTATCTTTTTTATAAAGATTTACGAATAAAATACTCCTTCGAGTTAAATGCTTCGGTCTCGACTAACTAACTATCGTTTCTTAAAAATAATGTTAAACAATTAGATCCGAATGAGGGAAATGATGCGGTCCCTGAAAGTTAATTAAAATACAAAAAAACGAGTAAAATACTCCATCGAGTATAAAATAACAGTAATGACTACGATGATAACATCTACCAGAGACAAAACTCTGCTCCCCGCTTTGATATTAAACTTGATGCTTTATGTATTCTCTACTTTATATTTTGTATGATTGGTATCCCACAAGATGTACGCTACATATTTTGGGTTGGTCTGCTAAGTTAACTTAAGTTTGTAAAGTCACGTTACAGACTTGCTGTAAAAATCAATAGCATTTTAAAGGCTATGGATAAGTTTTTTATTGAGAGTTTTTTTAGTACTGCTTCACACATCTTTTCATAAGATTGAAATAACTTATCCGATTTAGTTATAAAATATCTTTAAAAAATTTAAATTGTATTGACTTTAATTTGTTTTTAAAGCATTTTTTAGCGGCACTGTTATTTTCCGCGTGATTGAGATAAAAAAATAAATATTTTTTTTTTCAAAAATATTATTCAAGCTGAAGATCTCAATAAAAGTTGTTTTTATTTTAATTTTTAAAATATTTCGACTTTCTTTTGAAGGTATTCTTCAGGGAAAATTTATTATTAAAATTTATTATAATTTAATAAAACTATTATTTTTTAAAAAATTTATGAAATTTTTAAATTTTTAAAATTCACAAAAAATAAAAAGCGACTAATACTAGCCGGTTTTGTTAATAATACCATATTTAATAGAAATAAAAATCAAATCAATCAACACAATCTATATACAGGGTGTCAGATAATTCAACGTCAAACCGAAAGTGGATGATAACTCACATGGTGACTGCTCCCAGAAAAATGAGAAAAAATCTTATGTCGCGTATTTTATTAGCTACTGCCTTTCGAAATTTTTTCTAATTTTTCTGGGAGCTATCACCCACTTTCGGCTTGACGTTGAATTATGCGACACTTTGTATAAATAATGGTTTTATTACAATTAAAGTGAATTCATTTCGAAAATTGCATAGCTCATGATAAAAATAATGGTTAAAAGAAACTTTTCCATTTGTTGTATATTGTTTTCAATGTTTTTGGGGCTCAGTTACACTTTCAGTTGAAAGAAAATTATTGCGAATAATAACGTTAGCATTTCTATATGGAATTGCGGCCTACTATATATTTTATTTTTTTTTACTACTTCCATATATAACAAGACAAAATCTTATAATTATAGTGCAGGAATTTTTTGTGGAAAGTCGTCAGAATTAATATAATACATATTTTTAGTGTTACCACAGTTTTTTGTTTATATAACGACTTTGACAACCATAATAAATCAGAATATTTCTCTGTCGACTACACGAAAACAAATTTTAAAATCTGTCACGTGCTTGTTTGTCCAATTAATAGCACAAAAACCACTTACACTCGCAATTAAAAAAATAATAAATTTTATTGTCTGAAATTGATAAAATATAAAATAAATATTTTCTTTTAATTAAAAAATTTTATTTGCAAATATTTTGTTAACAATTTGTTTTGTAAAATTAAGATTGTGTGTGTTTTCTTTTGTTTTTTTTTTTTTTTTTTTGACAGATCCGTTGTTAGTTTAACTACTGTATCAAATTGCGTTTTTCAAATTATACACAATACAATGGGTTTTTTTGCAATTAGCGACTAATTTATTAAACTGTTGTTGTAAAGAGTGATTTTTTTGCTATTATCTTTTTGGCAACACTAGTTTTGACAGCTCACGCACGTTTTGTATCTTGTGTCACTGTCAAACATCTTCAGTTTGGTCTATAATTTAATCATGAATCGTCTTACAAACGAACAACGCTTGCAAATTATTGAATTTTATTACCAAAATGCGTGCTCTGTTAAGAAAGTTCATCGCGCGCTTCTTCCATTTTATGGTCAGTTTAATCGACCTACTGAGGCTTCTATTCGGGCTATTGTAACAAAATTTCGCACCAAATTTACATTGTTGGACATTAAACCACCAACACGCTTACGTAGAGTGCGAACTGAAGAAAATATCGCAGCCGTATCGGCCAGTGTTGGTGATGACCGTGAATTATCGATTCGGCGCCGTTCGCAGCAATTGGGCCTCTGTTACTCCACTACGTGGAAAATTTTGCGGAAGGATTTGGGTGTGAAGCCTTATAAGATACAACTGGTGCAAGAATTGAAGCCAAACGACCTACCACAACGCCAAATTTTTGGTGAATGGGCTCTTGAAAAGTTAGATGAAGATCCACTTTTTTATCGAAGAATTGTGCTCAGCGACGAGGCTCATTTCTGGTTGAATGGATACGTGAACAAGCAAAACTGCCGTATTTGGAGTGAAGAGCAGCCAGAAGCATTGCAAGAGCTACCAATGCATCCACAAAAAACAACCGTTTGGTGCGGATTATGGGCTGGCGGCATCATTGGGCCGTATTTCTTCAAAGATGATGCGAATCACAACGTTACTGTGAATGGTGAGCGCTACCGTGCGATGATAACAAACTTTTTTTTGCCCAAAATGGAAGAGCTTGACTTGCATGACATGTGGTTTCAACAAGACGGTGCCACATGCCACACAGCACGCGAAACAATGGACCAATTGAGAGGCGAGTTCGGTGAACAGTTTATTTCACGCTTGGGACCAGTCAATTGGCCGCCCAGATCGTGCGATTTAACGCCTCTAGACTATTTTTGTGGGGCTATGTTAAGGCTAATGTCTATAGGGACAAGCCCGCTTCGATTGACGCACTGGAAGCCAACATTGCCAACATTATTCGTGAGATACCGGCCGAAATGTTGGAAAGAGTATGCCAAAATTGGACTAAGCGGATGGACCATTTGAGGCGCAGCCGCGGCCAACATTTGCATGAAATAATCTTCAAACATTAAATTATATCGACCCAACTATCGATCCAAATAAATATTTCATGCATTTTTCTGAATTTTATGTGTTTTTTTTTTTAAATTTCCGATAGTTCTTATAAAATCACCTTTTATTATATTAGGATGAGTTACATAAAAATCGTAAAGCCCCAGGCGAATACTAAGGCCAAAGACAGTTAGCTGCTTTTTCAGTGACTTGTTTTCTTTTGCTTTCCCCTACCCATAAGATATTTTATATAGCCTGCAGTAATTTCACAAGATTCAGATTGATAATAAAATTAATAAGCGATCTGCACCACAGCCAACAGGCGTTGAACTTGGTTTGACAAAATATTTTAATTGACTAAAAGTAATTTTTTTAATAGATAATATTTTATTATTTAACAAAATTTTTTTTATTAAAAAATATTAACTCATAAGCTAAGACTAAAATTGAAATATTTTTAAAATCAATTTTAAATCTATAAAATTCTTAAAATACCAAACATGGTAACAACTAAAATATTTTACTTACTCTTTTTCAAATTAATTTTATGCGACGTAAACTAAATGGGTCTTAATCATACAGTGCTGTTGTGTATTCGGAATTGAAAAGTTCAGCACCTCATAACTACTTTGTGGTCGATTTTAAGATTTTTAAAATTTGTTTTTGCTTTATTTTGTGTGCGAAATTATTGGTAGAATTAAAAAAAACCTAAAAGTTTTCATTTAATAAGAAGAAAAAAATTTATTTTAACATTTTTTTCAAATCCGTATGGAATACAGAACATGCATTATTATTACAAAAAAGTAGACTTTTTTTAAGAAATTTTTAATATTGTTGAATATTTTTTCTTAAAAAAATTACTTTTTATTGATATTTTTAATTTAATTTCCAGCCAAAAGCTTGATATAGTTTACAGCCCCACACGTTGAAATACATTTTGAATTTTACAAAAGAAAAACTCACTGTTTAAAGCAATTTTCAATTTGAAAATCAAATATTTTGTGACAAATAACATTCGTTAACAAAAAGCCACGTGACCTTTGACACATTAGTGTCAATTGTTGTCTGACAAAACAAGAACGTAATAAAAATTTAAAACTGACACAAGTCAAAAGCAAATTGCGTGTATGCGTATCCATCTCCATGTAATTTAAGTTTACTTTTACAAATTTTCAACACAATCCTGCTACTAATGACAACAAAATTAAAGTGCATCCGCTTGGATGGCCACTTAAATTTTTTTTTTTTTTTTGAGTTGAAAAACTGAAAGGAAACTCTTTCAAAGACTTTAAATAAATAGTTAATCTTGCATGGTTTTCAAAAACAACAAAATGAGATCATAAAGAACCCCCAACTGTCTTACCTTCAAAATGAATATAAAAGAATCATAATTATGAGAATGTCTACTAGAGAAGGAAGAATGAATAGAATGGTGGGTAACAGGGTTTTGCCACTAATTTAAGGATGTGGGTGCTAAAGCGTATACTATGGCAGATAATGACATGTGTCGTCCGTCTGTCCTTATTTCTTTTGCTCTTCGTGTAAGTTACAGTGAATTTGTGTGAATATGTGTGTGTATACACATTTTAATGTGTTTGTGTGTATTTTTCAATTTGTGGCCTTAAGGGCGTCTGTTTGTTGACGTTAATAAATTATAAAATTTTTCTAATGACAACAAAGTCTTGATTACACTAACACTCACACACACGCACATACAATTATAAAAGTTGTAAATAGAAAAAGTTAAATTTTAAATTTCACTTCTAACAAGGGATGTTTTGTTTATGCTGTAAAATGCATAAAGGAACTTTACGTAATTCTGGGACTGCTTAACAAGAGTACTTTGCTCGTCAGAGCTAGGAAATAGATTCACTTTAGTTTCTTTAAACATTTAGCGGAAGGATGTAATTTGGTTTGATGCATATAAATTTCAATTTAAACTTAATGTTTTAAGTCAACAAAGCAAATTTCCTATTATGAATTTTTTCAATCTCATTTACAACTATTTGATAAATTGCTTTAAATGTCTGTATGTGCCTCGGTAGTCACGTGTTTTCTTCCTATTTTGTTAAAAAAAATTTTTATGTTATTGATTTCTGACTAATTTGATTTTGCTTTTCTTATAATATAAAAGAACAAATAAAAGCATGAAAAGGACGGTGATATTTTTTGACTAAACTGGCTTAAAATTACTCGTGTAAATAAAACACCTTGAAGACATTTAAATTCTGAAATAATTAGAAAGTGTAAAGTTAGAAAGAAGTGCAAACTACAGAAAACCCCTAAAAATACTTAAAAATCTATTTCATTAACATTTCTGTATTTCTAATTTTAAGACACAAGTCGTACACACATATGAATATTTGATTTCGTTAATATTTACGAGTGTGCGCACTCACAATACTCGTATTTCCACTAAAAAATAAAATAGAAATTTTGACTATCATCTGTCTGATTTGTATATAATTTTTTGTCTATTTTTAATTTAAGGCAAAAACGCAAAATAGGGTTTATACGTTTATTCACTCAAAGCTTTTCCATTTATCTTAGAGCACGCTGAATTTCAATAGCAATCAGAAAACAATTGACAGATTGGTATGCAAAATTTTTCTTTGCATAGGCAACCAGAGAGCGGAAATCTCTTAATCGACTCCGCTATCTAGAAGGATTCAGAATATATGCACTGAAAAAATGTTGTTCATTATTTTTCAACCCATGACAACTTTTTATTAGACCATTGACATATCGTTGATTAACTGAAATATTTTATTAAATTAATGAATATTTCATTGAATTAATGAAATGTTTGAATAAATAAATTAATATGTTATTGAATTAATAAAAGAATTTAATTGATTGAATTTAAAAAAATTATTTTTTCAGTGTAAGGTTTTACAAGTAGGTGGTAGAAAGGGAATCACAAGCTACAATAAACTTAAAACTGGTCCTTATAATTCAAATACTTCACTTGTCTACAGTAATTAAAATCTTTGATTCCAACCAGTAATACTCCAAGTGATACCAGGCAAGTGAAGCATTTTAAAAGAAGAATTTTTATAAAGATAATTTTGTTTTTGTATAATTACGTTTCCTTGTTACATTGCGTCATTAATTACTAAAAATTTTGTCTGTCTTACAATTTCTCAGAACTCTCTTATGCATAATATTTACTGAGCAGAAAGCTAAGATATACGAAAAACATTCGTTATTATTTTTTTTTTATATGAAATGCTAAGTAATAAAAATTTACTATTCAAGAAGTAAATAAAAATTAAATACTTCGCTGTGTAAAGGCTATAGTATCAACACTTCGTTATGTAGAGGCTTTTGATAATGGGACTTTGACTACTTTAGTTGTATAGAGGCTTTTGAAAAAATACTGTTTTAAATTTCTTCGTTAAAGCAATAGACCTTTCTGTCAGAAAAATCTTCAATAAAGAGGTTTTTTCAAGGTACTCGGAAAAAGTTCCATGTACTCGTATTGAGTTTTTGTTATAACGAAGTTCATTATATCGAAATTTTACTGTATTAGTTTTAACAGTTTGTACTATATTTTATTCGAATTTTATGCAATTTTTATTCTCTTATTCAAAAAAAAAGTTGACTTGGACTTTAATGTAAAATTTAAAAAAAAAATTATATGAAAAATTTCGATAATTTTTTTGTATAGTCTTTAAAAGATTGGAAATATGTACTGACTAGCCCTGTTAAAGCACTAAAAGCAAGAATAAAAACTGGTTGTCCAAGTACAATTGGACATTAATTATATTTTATTAGTTTAGTATTGAAAATTAATTAACTATTTTAAATAGTATTTAGCTGTAGGCGAACGTGAGATATTGAGAAGCGAGCTAACTGGATTTAACGAAAAAATAAAAAATGTTGCTTCTCAATTTCTCACCAAACTCTTAGCTACTTGTTGAAAATTTTATTTTTATCTTTATAATTCTTATTATACACTAGAAGAGCCAACAAGCCACCCTTTTGTTCCTCTCTTTTTTTTATAAAATTTAAATTTAATTAATTTAACCTTTTTTAAACCAAGCAATTGTTAAACAATAAAATAAAATAAAAGTTCAATTTTAAACCAACAATTGTCAAACCCTCATACCATAAATTAAATAAAAGAAATCACTTTTATCCACTGGTATTAAAAAAAAAAAAAAAAAAAAAAAACAGAAATAAAATAACCCAGCTCGAGTATAAAATTTTGCTATTTTCCTAGCAAATTAAATACGCTTGTTTTGTTTGGGCAACTTACACACAAATTTTGTATCACTAACGAGTGAATAAGAAACAGAAATATTAAAAAGCACTAAAAACGGTGCTAAAATGCACTAAGTTCACAACACTGATGCCATTTTCTTTTCATAAAAGTACTTAAGAGCTTAAAAAAATATTAAAATTGCAGCAACAAATATGCGTGTGAAAACGCAAAGGCGACTTCAAACGAATATTTAACAGAAATTCTGCAATAAAAATTGCTAGTGTAAATTATGACATTCAGTGGTAGCAATTTTAATTCCCAAATCAATTTCTTTTTAAACTAAAAATCATTTTCACAGCGAACAGGCACAAAACAATTATAGACTTGAACAAAAAAATAATAGAATAAAACATGAACTTAAACAAAAGTTTGTTAGGAAAAATGTTGCTCATAATTTTTTCTGTGTATAGAAAATCAAGTATCATATTTAACTTTATTGTTGCTGAAATACAGAAAAATTTAAATAAGTAGCAGACTCTGGTTTAATGAGAGATCACTTTCGGAAAAAACATTTCTAAGCTCATTTGATTAACATTTCGAATGGAATACGGGACTTTTTGCAACAAGAGTCAGCAGTCTTTTTTATATATTTTCTATATACGACTACAAACTTACAACAAATACATACTCCTACCAAGTCATGAAGATTTTTTTATGCATAAAACAGTTAGTGGAAGGCTATATTAAAAAAAATCATTTTGTTTTTATTTAATTAAAATTTTTTACGCTGTTTTTTTTTTTGTAAATTAATTAAAATTCATTCTTTGTTTTTATTTTTTTTATTTTTCTCATATTGTGACTTGTGCATATGGTGGGCTTGTGTGTTTAAAAAAGCATTGATGCAAAACTGTGTACATGTACTTGTAAAATTTTGCCCGTTGCTCATACTTTTGGTGATGTCTTCTATAGGAAAACTAAGATCTGCATTGATATTGCAAAGCGTGCCGCACACCTTTGTAAAATGCATACAAATTCTGGTATACTTTTATATACACTTGCACACATTCACCTACATACATACATACCTGTATGGGCATATACATATTTTTATATATTTATGCATGTTGTTGCTTCATATTTAAACTTTGATACTTGCATTAAAAATGAAAAACAGAAAAAAAAATATTTTTAAATTTTCCATGTGTATTCACAGACCAGCTTTAAGCCTCTTATGTGTACGAGTACTTAAGTAAGTAGGTTGGTATGTATGTTATATATGTGCTGGTGTTTTAATATGCTTTTAGTTTGTATTATTGTTTTCGTGGCATGGTACATAAGCTTATCAGCTATATTTTCACTTTACAAAAGTTGCCAGTCCAACAATATTAGATTTTTATCTTTTAACCTTAAGATCATTGGCATTATATGCATTTAATTTTTATGTGCTTTTTATTATAGATTCTACTCACATACTACACATGTTTTACACAACAATACATTTACTAAGTGTATCATCATCACTAAGAGCCTGAAAAATAAAAAATGTCTTAAGAGTTTTAATATTATTGGGAAGGCTTAAGAAATGGTGTTTGTTCTTTTAATAAAATCGTAAAGGAAAAACTTTAATTAAGCCTTTCATTATGTTGAAAACAAAAATATTTTTAAAATTAATCATTTGATTAATCAAAGTGTATTTTTACATGGCATTATATGCCAATTATGACCTATTTTAGGTTCTGAAAATAAATGCTCTAGTCAATTTTGATACGTATCTAGATTAAGCTTTTGGAAAGGAAACTTTTATTGATAGAAAGTGTTATTTTTTTCATGAAACACTTTTACTAATCCTTTAAAGACCCTTAGATTAGTGGGTAGTGTACTAGCCTATCAATCTGCAAGTCAAAGTTTTGATTCTTGCCTTGCGATTTTTTTATGAACTTATTATGTACTTTTACTGAAAAAGATAATCTTATTTGCTTGTTTTAAAATAGCCCTTCAAAGTTATTTAGCTCTCTAAGTTGAATTGTATCAGATGGCGGATCATCACCGAAGTTTTCTAATCTATTTTAGAGATGTAAAAAAAATGATTTAACAGATATTTTATCATTTTTTGTATGTCTTTTATATATGGTCTGCTAAATTGTTTATCTGTTAGGAATCAATTTAATTCCATCTAACTTTTTTCCTCCAAAAGAATACTACAACACAAAACTGATACAAATTCAGAATTATTTTCCTTCTGAGCATAATTTTGTAAACTAAAAAAATATTTTTTTTTCTATGTTTCTTTTTTTCTATAGGTTTCTGCTTAGAAAAACCTTGTGCACCAGTTTAACATTTTAATGAAAAATATTTCTTATGTTGATTGAAATTTTAAATTAAAACTTGTGTTTTTAAAGCTGCATAAGAAATTGAAATACTAATCCAATAAAGAAACTATTCCCCCTATTCTATTAGGCGTCATCAACACAAAATGACATATTGTGACTCATTCTGCTGAAAACTATTGCAAAAATGTTTGAAAATGCAAAGTTTATGAGATGTCGCTCCCAATGTGGATGAATACTTGTAACTAATAGAATAATGAAAATATTTTACCGCCCTCAAAAACCAAAAAGACAGTTTTATATAAAAAACTAAAAAATATTAAAAATATTTCAAAAATATGAATCTTTTATACAAATAAAAAATTTAATAAAAGTTAAAATATTTTTTAAATTTGACTGTGATATTTGGGGTACCCTGTAATTATGGAAACGTACGTAATACATCATATTAAAATCAAATAGGTTTTTTCAAATATCTTCATTACTTCAAAAGTTATGATTTTAGCAACGGAAAACGTAAAAGTGAGCCACTGTGCTACGCCAGCTTCTATCGTTTATGGTAAATCGTTATTACAGATCTCAATACTTACAATAACCGAAAACTGTTCACACTAATTTGGTATTATGTAAGAAGGTCTTCTAGCAATGTACCCATGTATGGACAACGATTTTGTCCTCGATGGTTTAGATAACGATTTGATTAAAAAAGCAAAATTAGAAAAGTTATTAAATACATTTTGTTTTTAATTTTTTTAAATTTGATTTGATTTATGAAATTGTTTTTGAGCTTAGTGTTAAAGACAAACTTGTCTTCTTCTGCTTTTCCTATTTTACTCTTACTTGCTTTCATCTCCTATCTCTTTGCCATATCTCTATCGCTATCCTTCTTCATTTTCCTTTTACCTGTAGTATTTATCACAAAGGTACCCAAGTGAGACCTATTTTATTTTTCTTATGGGGGCGCCCTATGCCCTAAAGAACACCAAATTATAATTGAATTTATGTCGACTACGATAAAAATTGTTGTTGCTTCGAAATTGGTGACGAGTTGTTGACGACAAATGAAGTAAGGGTGATTGTTGAAATAAATTTTTTTATTATATATAATCTCTTAAATAGTTTTAAGGCATTAATTTTTTTAAATAATACTCCCGGCATATGTTTGCCAGGACTACGAGTTACATATGTTAATTGATCAGTCGAATTTTTTTGCTTATTTTTCCAAAAAATTTGGCCATAAGACGTCAATAGTGGCTTGAATATTGACTTTCAATGCTCTAGAGTTGCTGGTTTGGCGGCACTTGAAATAAGTACTATAAAAATTAATCTAGAGGCGTTAAAACCCACAAATAAAGGAAGCAGTGAAAGAACACTTCTGAAAATAAAGCAGTCAAGAAATGAATTTTGTAGTAAATCGATTATTACACGTGCTGTATTACAAGTGTGCCGTCTTGTTGGCACCTAAAGTAGTTGATGTTTAGCTGATTGATTTTTGGAAAAACTTCAGTTATCGTGACTCCATAGCGTTCTCTTTTTAGGGTAAAATCAGCACCTTGATCATTTCGAAAGAAATTAGAAACAGTAAGATGCACATTTGTTTGTCTTGTTAATAGTTCTAAATCGAGTAGAGTAAAATCAGAGCGAAAGCCATAAGTAACTGCACAAATTGCTTGCCCACCAGGCCGATTATTTTCACCGTAAAATAGACAAAGTGCTCTATAAATTTCACTAGCAAACTTATTACTTTTTTAAATAAATTTCCACAATTTGAAAGCGTTGTTTTGGCTTTAAGCTTTTTAACAAATAAACAGAGTGAGATTCTCAGCTGTAAAGACGTAGTTATCGATGGTCGTCATGCTACTAAAAACCATCCCTTTGCATTTAAAAACTAATCTAAATTTGTAAATGTTTGCTATTGTGTTAGTTATAATTGAATTAATCAAGTAGCCCATCAATGTCATAATTTCTTTATTTCAATTAAAGAATTTCTGCAGTTAATTTATTCAATTAGAAATTTTTCATTAAAAAATTAAATTTTTGCTTTGCAATATATTTTATTTTTTTTCTGCTTTTATACTGTTTATTTTATTATTAAAATTAAATTATTATTTTTTATCTTCCTGCAAAAATTTAATCTCTAATTTTTTTATTTTATTTCAATTAATATTTTCCTTAAATATTCAAAGGAAACGGAAATCCATTACTCGCACTTAAATACTGCAAAAGAAAAGGTCCTTCCTTAGGATTTAAACGGCCATAAATCTGCATAAAATGACAAAAGCACAAAGAACAAACCAAACAAGACTACAACACACACAAACAAAATCTCTCGAAGTTCTACAAACGTGCAGCTCAAGCTAAAGCAAATAAAAAACCAAGACCAGAGGAAAACATTATAAAAAAAAACATGACAACACAGAAAATTTATTGATACACAAGGATTGCTGTTTTTGTTCTCGCTTGTTTTAAGAATTTCACTTGTATAAATCGTAAACAACATGAATATTGTCAATGTGTTTTTTATTATAATAAAATGTACTCATATTTGTAAATATTTAAACCAAAAAAAAAAAAAAAAAAAACGAAAAAGAGAAAACAGAATTGTGAACCACGAAACTTGTTTGTATATTTTTTTTTTTTTTTCAGGAATATGTTTGTCAGTATAAGAGCTGTGGGGAAACTGAACTGCTACAAAAAAACTACCACATACCATAAAACATTAAGCAAAAAGTCCTTTGTTCGGAAAAAGAAAAACTGAATCCTGCTCTGATACAAATAAAGTTTTTTATTCAATTTTTATATGAATGGTACAAGCACATTCATACATGTGAGTGGCTCGTATGTCATCATGGTCTGTATTTCCTGTGTAAGGACGCTGCTATATGCCATGCATGTAGCACTTTAATATGTCATGAATTTATAAATATTTTTTACAATTACTTTTTTTATAGCTATTCTTTTTTTTCCGCACATTTATTTATTAACAGTTTGCTATCGTGTTTTCGATAAAACTAAGAAGAAAACAACTACAACGACACAGAAATCGCAACAATGAAAATTTACAATCAAAATAATATTTGTGTGTTTGCATTATTTGCAATGAATAACGAGTGTTAAGGATATCCTTGACATTTCCTGTCAATAGTTTCTACTACAATTTTTTTGTTTTCTTCAATTTAATGCACTCAATTCAATTGAATACATTTCAAGTGTAATTGTAAACGTATTACAGTCTATACAATCTCTTATAATTTTTTTTTTGTCTTGTGATATCAGAAAAAAAAAACCCCAACTTTAGTCTGTAGGATATTCTTACTCGCATACTTACACGTATGATATCAAAGATTTTCCTAATCTGATAGGAAATTAGCTGCATATGTTGTCATCAGCAGAGACATCTATTGAATGTGTTACAATTTGATACTTTTTGAGCAGTGTAAGGCACAAAAAGAAATATACGCCTCCAAGAAAATTTGCTTGAAATAATAAAAATAAATAAAATAAAGAAAAATATACTCTAAAGCGAAATTTTCTAGGAAAATGCAGATCATATAACGTGGGCAGATGAAGGGAAATTTTATTATTTAAATTTCAGACAATCATTTAATTTTTGTTTATTTTATTGTAACATGTTTTAATCAATTTAAAATCAACCACAAATTGAGTCGTGTACTAAAGGGCTGCACAAATATACTTGAAGGCCACATATGACTACAAAAATGTGTAGTATTTTATAATAAAAAGTACTTGTAAGCCATTTTAAGAATGCTTGTGCAGCTCTTTATTTAAACCAAGTTTCTAAGTAAACAAATTATTTTATATATCCCACAAGCACTACGAAGAAAAGCTTCGGTTCTGAGAACTACATTTGTTTCCAATCAAAAATTCAGTTGTGATAATCAAATATTTTAGTTGTAGCAACTATAATTTGGTACTGCAGTCCAAAATGTTGTTCTCTTAAAAATATTTCGAGCTGTTAGTCCGATTTTCCATTGCCACGATTAAAACATTCGACTTCAACAAATAAATTGTGAACAAATTTTGTTTTCACAACCGAACTTTTTTTCTCAGTGTGACAAGGTTGCTTACATAAAACCAAATTTTTAAAGTTTAGACTACAATGGTAAGTCATACTTTCCAAGTTCATGAAATTAACGGTCCTTAATTTGATTTAAGAAAAACTAAGATCAGTTAATCAAAGCTTAACAATTTTTATGGAGTTATGCGTCACATACACACTCAAGTTCAATGCAAATTTAGTGCAAAAGCACGGTAGCCTCTAGCGCGTTAATATATCTGTTTTTCTTAGTTGATCAATTATTTGTAGAAAATTAAATTTTTTGGTGCTATCGAATATTTAACTTGAGTGTGTAGGATCGCGTTAGCCAAAATTGTGTACTCTTCCCTTTGTTGTTCAAAATACTCCTGTACATAATATAGAACAAGGCAGCGAGAAACTTGTTGACATTTTATCAATCACCCACAAAGACGTTTATGTGGTAGAAAATCTACATGCTAAAAACACGTATGCAGAATTAAGAATAAATGTCGGCAAGGCAAAGTTGATGATGCTGTGAAGTATAGAGAAGTGAAGTTATGGCAGCAATAACGGGCCATGCGAGGAGTATGTGCGTGCCCTCAAACGACTATTTTAGAATTTGTCAAGACGAGAAACACCTCATCGTAAGCTTTATTACAAGCAGTGCTACCTGCAGGACCTCATTGTGCTTTCAACTGCAGGGGTCAGCATGCTATCTGCCTTCGTTAGATGTAGTAATTGATTAATTGATCTCTTACTATTTACTACTTATCTTCAACTGATATCCTCCTTAATTATTTCTTGTATACAGGTATTATACAGAGATCACATCAGAGAATCCTTTGGATTTTTCTATTGGAATGCGTGTGTAGGACTGAAGTTCATCAGAAGTAATTCCCCAAAATATTACTATCAATGGAACGGTAATTGAAAACGTCAGTTCCTTCACGTATCTCGGTAGCATAATAAATGATGTCGGTTGGAACCAAGAAGAATATACTAAACCGAATCAAGACTTGTGTTTCTGGAGCATTTGTTGTTGTATGGTACTATGAGACAATAAACTTTTAAATGGCTGAGCAAAAGTCACTGCAGACTTTTATGAATAGGTGCTTGCGAAGAATCAGAAGGTCTTACTTTTTTGAAGATTAAGCTAAAGTTGCGGTGTTCATTCGTTGCAGGAATATGATAATGGAATTGTTGTGGCCAAAACTGAACAACTTTGATCTGCACGACATTAGGTTTCAGCAAGACGCTGCCACTTGTCACACAGCACGTGAAAGAATTGCTTTATAAAAGTATTAAATGAATAATTACACTCTTACTATGATACCCCTTAATATCAAAAGTTAAACTTTAAGATATGATTAAGAAGAAGCCGGTACTACAGAAAATAAGAAAGTGTAGTTTAAAAAAGCAAAGTGTCTGTTTTGGCAATCAAGTGCTATAATGGAATCCGGAATGAAGTTGTAGAAAAGTCAGGCCTACACACACCTGCAGAAGCTTAGTGAAAGCAGAAGCAGGAGACATGGCTCGAAGTTAGAATGAAATTAAATAAATCTTTTTGGAATAACTTTTTTGTAGCCCTATGCTAACTTGCATGTCCTACATAATTTAATCGAGCACAAAATTAAACACATTGTGACACGTGATATTAACATTGACAAGCTTATCATGTTCTGTTCTAACTAATTAATAATGAAGTCATTAGAGGGACACATCACAAATGTTTTAATTCTAATAAAAACTAAGATGTAAACCTTAGCAAGGACAATCTTGGAAACCAGCCCACGAAACAACGACATATGTGAGGCTTGAAATTTCTTGTTTCATGCTACCAAATGTTGTTCTCTTCCACTTTGTTTGAATTTAAACTATTGCATACATGTTGTTTTGTGATTACTGTTACCATGACCATTAGAAACACGTGCTGCTGCCGCGGCTGAACAAAAAAAAAGAAAAAAACATGCAACAAAGTGAAAAAAAAACAATTATTACAAACTCTAGCATGAATAAAAAGCTATCTGACTAACTGGCTGACTGGCTGGTGCTAATGAATCGGTATACATACATAAATGACCAGGCACTTTTTCTTTTATTTATTTCCTTTAGGGCTGAGAGTACATGAGTGTGAAAAAGAATTTGAATTTTATTTTTGTATTCAAAATGTTATACTCGTAGGTACTTTTATTTCCTGTTTGTTATTCATAATGTGCTCGAGTTTGTGCTGGTGTTATTTATTCTTTGAATTATTTTCTTTTATTTTATTTTTCTTAATGTATTTTTGTGGTTCTTATTTGTTTGTCATTTTATTTCGATAACTTTTATTTATGTATTTGTTTTTGTTCTTGCTGAACAATTGTTTAGTCAATTTGATACACATTAACACCCACCAAAATTCGTGTTGTATGGTTGGTTGTTACTTCTTTACTCTCAATTTATTTATTCTGTATTGTTATGAATGTAATGTCCTGCATACGGCCAGACTTTCAAAAGTATAATTCATTTTATTGAGTTAAGAAAGACTTATGGAATTGTTAATCAATTTATTCATTTATAGCTCTAGTCTTATTACAACAATTTATCTTTGTGCCAATAGTATGAGTGTCCACTTGAGTGTTACCAAAACATATGAAAAAAAAAATTCTCTTGTCCTCAATATCCTGAGCATGATTTCTGTATGTTCAAAACGATTTACGTTTGATTGTATTTAAATAATGAAACATTTTGACCAACAAAATACCATGATTAAATCGATTTGTTTCACCAAGTTTTCTTTTTTTTCCGTTTTGTTTTTATTGTTCAAGTGCATTGCGTAAAGGGGTCTCACACACTCTTCGTTGCTACACCTTTGAGTAGTAAGAGTAGTAGAGAGGGCAATCCAACTAATAATGGTGGTCCTTTTAATACGTTTGTGTGTTTAATGGGGGTGTTTATAAGTGATTTGTTTGTGGTTTTGTTTAATTTTATTTCTTCAATTTTTTTTATTTTATATGTTTTTTTTACCTTATTATGGACATAGAAGCGAGAGTGCAAGATCGTATAGTGTGAGTTTTATAGCTTTATTTTCCACAAAATATATGGCGCCACTTAGCACCCCCTGTGAAGTGATTGAAAAACACCGCTGTTATTTAAGCATGTGTTTTATGAGTGTGTAGATAAATAAATGTATGTGTGTGTTTATTGGAGTTTTTAAAAGTAGGTTGATTTAACAAAACAATTAATCATAATATAAATCTTACACTGTCAAACCTGTCACGTCATTTATTGTATGGATTTTTTAGATTGTCATCTTTGATTTACACAATCATTTAAATTATGTTAAAGCAATTAATTTTTCCAAAAAATTTTTTTGATTATCTAGTATTTAATTGTTTCAATTTTTAAGCGTTTGCTTAAAACTACACAAATACACACATAGAAAAACACTATAAGTGGTAAATGTTAAGTTTATTGTCAATCAAAACTGATTGAGTTTCTCAAGTTCATGATTCTATTTAGTTGTTCGATCTGTCAAAAATAGCAAGTGTGCATAAAAAGTAGGTCTGTACGATTTTCGCAATTTATGAAAAGTTTCTTTTTTATGCTCTTTAGATTGATAAGAAAAAATCAGCAATGTGTTGCTTTGCATCTTTTTTGTATAGCCGTGTGGGAAAATCTCTCAGATTAAATCGTATTTATGATTGTTTAAGATAATGAATTAGGGCTTTTAGTTGTAATTATCTAATTTTAAACATACAGTCCAAAAATATAATTCTCTTAATAATACTTTTAATTGTGTTACTCATTTTCTTTTGAGTTATTTGAAAAAGTCTGTTCAATTAAATTCGATTAGCTTAACTTGCTTGTTTTCTCAGTCTATCACAGATGGATGACATTAATAAATTATGAACAGTAGTGCAATTCAGTAACTTTTATTACGAACATTCGTATCGAAAAAAAGTATAACGATATTTTATCGAATTCGGTATTCAGTAACTTTCCGATAAAAATCGTTATTTGCGATGATTATTTATGTGCTGTTATCTACGTCGCAAAGTTCATATAAACAATGGCGGCCAATGTCAAATCATTTGTGAACTATACAGATGTAGAATACAAGTGAACAATCCATGGAGCGATACACTCCCCAAGAGCTCGGAATAATCGAAGTGGACGATTTGGACCACCAAAATCATAATGAGCGACGAGGCTCATTTCCACCTCAGCGGGGCACCGAAAATCTACGAGTGATGCACGAGGAGCGATTACACCCGCTCAAAGTGACTGCATGGTGCGCTGTTCACGCTGGAGGAGTTATCGGTCTGGTCAAACCACAACAGTGGACGGTGCGCGCTATAGGGCAATGTTAACCGAATTTTTTCTGCCAAAATTGAACGAATTAGGACTGGAGGACATGTGGTTCCAACAGGATGGAGCAACGGCACATATTTCATTTTCATTTAGAAAAAAAATTAGAGCCAAACAACATCGGATAACTTCTTTTGGGCCACCTTGTATCAATTATGTTGGTTGGTTTTCCTAAATGCATTTTTTTAATGATATTCTATTATGAGGAAGAGCTGCACAATAGATCTTAAAGCTCGCTGTGCAAATATGGCTCATGATTATAAAAATAAATAGTCCACTGAAGACCGGAGTAGCTTCCATGAAATGATTCATGTGGATATGATGTTCTTCTTAGCATTTATTGTACTAAATAAACAATTTTCAATTTTAGATGAAAATATCATGGAAAATAAAGCCTTTATTACATAACAGCATAATTGCAATTAGGCACCAAAAAATATTAATTTTTATACATGAAATTTGTAAAATTGTATAAAGAAGGCTTGAATATTTTTAAAAAGTATTAACTTATTAACTAAGCAAAAAAGCTTAGGTGTGTGCAAGTAAAAATTATTTTTTTTTTAAATTCTATTAAAGGATTTAAGGACTTGTTTCAAATTTTGTTGAGAGAAATGAAATTTTTTTTTTCAACTGATTTTGTACAATAAACGAGAAAAAAAATTAAAAGTAAAGGAAACACATTAGCGGTGTATTTGCCATTTTCAAAGTAAACTATAAATTTCACCTTAAGTCTGTTTTACTTAAAACCCATTAAACATTTGTATTTCATTTAAATTTATTATTATGTTTTGACTTTTTTTAAATAACCCAACCAACCAACATCATGAGAATTTTAAAACTCTATTTCTTGCTTCTTATGTTTGGGCAAACAAATAATAAAAGACCAATCCCTTCTTCAAGCACAACTCATTCGAACAACAAATGTAATGAAATAAAACAAAATAAATTTAAATGAAAAATATGTTTGTTTGCATGTATATTAAACAAGAAATGTGTTGCATATAAATAATAATATGAAAAAGAAAAATTAAAGAAAAAAAATTATTCTTTCATTTTGTATATAAAACTGATATGTTGATGTTTTCTTAAAAGTGTACACTATAATTATCGAAAAAAATGAAAAATTTTGTTTAGCCGAAGGGTTAATGAAAACTGATTTATCGTACATATATACATATATAGTCGTATATGCGATCGCGTCTATATAAATTTTTTTCTTTTTGTTTTAAAATCCAACTGCCATATTTATGATTGTATGTTTTTTGTTGTTTGAAAGAGCCAAAACTATGCAGTATGTAGGCAGATGGCAAAACCAACATTTTTTTTTCCAACTGCCACAATCCACAAATGCATTTCATATCAAAGTATTTATTTCTTTAAATATTTCAATTTTTTATTTTTATATCCATTTAAATTTTTTTACTTTTTATTTTTAAATTTCGTCAGCATCACATTTCAAATGTAGACAGGTAATCATAGTATAACGTATACACATATAAATCTACTTACGTATGTATGTTTGTATGTATAAATAAAAATAATATATCAACATGTAGTTGTTTTAATTCACATTTGAACATTATTTAATTTAATTTAATTAAATTATATTAAAAAATTTTATATTATTAAGAAAAATGGTCTAAAATAGAAGTAGTTGCGGTTCTTAATTCATAGCTTCAGCATTTATGGACCGATCGAACTGAATTTCAAAAAAAAAAGCTTTAAGACAGCAACAGCTGGCAAATTAATATTATAAACTTTTCTGTATGTTGCGTATGGAATTCAACGACTACACAAACAGATAGACGGACATCGCTATTTATAAAGATTTATTATATGAATTTGGTTACATACATGTGCATTAAACATTTGAAATCATACAAGCCGTAACTGAAGTTCAAATCATTTTTAAGCCATACTTTGTCAACCTTGTAAAATATTATTATTATTTCTTAGCTTATTTAATTAAAACACGCCACATAGGCGAACTGTTGTTTAAATTTTTTTAAATAATCCCGAATTCCTTTTATATCCTTTGCAAAAAGTGAAAATGGTATATAATTTTGGCATTCCTTGTGGAATTTTTAGGCCATGCATGTGCCATACTATAAGGTATATATATAAAGCAAAGCCGACTTAACGATTTAGCTATGTCCGGCTGTCCGTGTGTGTTGAAGTTCCTAAGAGACCTACAGTAAAATTTACCATGGCAATTGTTGAAAATTTCTGCGAGCAGGCTGCTATTTAAATTCAGCTCAATCAATACAATAATAGAGCTCTGAAGTGCAACTACCTCTATTTGTTTATGATTTATAAAAGCTTGATATGCAGTTTTATCAGAAATAACAGTCCCGTGCAAAAAATTAAAACAATCGTTTCACAAATGGGCTAGAAAAATTAAAAATGCTAAAGAAATTTTAGATTTTTTTTAATTTCTGCTTTGGTTTTTATTTATATCAATTTTTAAGATGTGCACGCAAACACGAAACCAGACAGTTGGTCTTTTTAATGCCTTTTGTGTAATAGAACCACGAACACAGAAATTTTATTGAAAGATACTTTTTGGGTATTTTTGTGATAATTTGAAATTCCTTATTTTATATTAAATAATTACTTTAGTATTTGGTTAGGTTTTAAAAATGTTAAAAATATTTTTATTGATTATTTAGTTTATAATTAACACAAATATAAATATTCAAAGAACATTATTTTAATTATTATAATATTTTTTATTTCATTTTTGTTTTCAGAAAAATGTGCACAATTAAGAA
Organism: Thelaira solivaga; assembly: GCA_947397855.1. NCBI lineage: Eukaryota > Metazoa > Arthropoda > Insecta > Diptera > Tachinidae > Thelaira > Thelaira solivaga. The sequence goes on along the minus strand of OX377612.1, from coordinate 21,095,435 downwards.
TATGCATCTTTGGCCACTACTGTGAAGTCTATATAACACTTGGCACAGCCGAATTTAACTTGCTTTTTTTTAATTGGCTACTTATATTTTAAATGAAATCAAGTCATGGATTTTGATATGTTATAGTTCAGTTTATTTCCATTATATGTTATTTTAATATTAAAAAATAAAACAGTTATCGCCTTTTGTTTTAAAATGAAAAATTTCAAAAAAGAATTTTTTTTAATATTTATTTCTTTAGGACTTTTTTCTCAATAACTTGAACAATAATAGTTGCACTAAAAAAATAATGCACAAACAAGGTAAGACCAATACAATTTAAAATTTTTTAAGAGACTTCGTAACAAAGCTATGATAAGGTGTGAAAAAAATTCTTATTTTGCAAAAAAAAAATTCTTAAGAAAAACTAATCAACAGAATTTGAAATACTGAAATATTTAAAAAAAAAAACTAAAGGCTGCCAAACTCTTCTTTTTTTTTGACTGCATTGAGCCACAAATCGCGTTGCAGTATCAACAACGTATGTGACACCATCCCATTCTCAATTTAGTTGACAACGAGTGTTGTTAATTTTTTAACAAACGTGTAGAAATCAACAACAGTTAGTTGTCAACTTAGAAAAAAAGCAACGATTTTACTTTTTTGGCAAACGCATGTCGTCATTTTGTTAACAAACGATGTCAATTGGATACCAGTATAGTGTCTGTTTGACACCATAGGTTTTCATTTTTGCAACGCTATGTTTTCAATAATGCGTTGTTAAAATGACACCATGCATTCTCAAAAGTAAGAACAAACGTGGACGATATACTATTGATACTGTTTTTTGTGATTTTGACAACGGATGGTGTCATTTTTTTCTCCGGGTGTGTTGCATAGTGTTACATATTAATAAATTTATTTTTTAATTAAAAGTTCACAAATATTCTTGTCAGTCCAATTTATTTTATAAAATTTTCTGTATAAAAAGAATAAAGCAAGATTAACCAAGTTACTTTACCTACCTCAACAAAAAATCTATATATATAAAAATGAATCCCTATATCCCTTGGTCCCGCCATCACGCGTGAACGGCTGGACCGATTTCACTATTTTCTTTTTTTTTTTTTTTTGTTGTGTTTGTTATTGTCAGGAAAAGGTTCTTATGACAGAAAAAATTTAAAAAATTGCGCGGAAAATTAGAAAATTTAAGAATCTTTATTTAAAAAAGTTTTTTACATTTTAAAAATATTAAATAAATAAAATTCATGTGCTGTACATATGGTATTCCTACTCCAAGGAAATATATAATATTTGAACGGTCAAGCCAATTTTTACAGCCAAGATTTTTCCAAAAAAAAAATTTATTATTAGCAGAGGCACAATGGCTATATATATTGGGATGGGTTTTTAATAATGAAAATTTTATTTGTTAACAGATTTTTCTACATAAGGATAAAGACTCATGTAATTAAGGACCGTTTCGGGCGAGACCGGGTAAACACATCTAGTTCTATATAAATAACAAATAAAAGATACTACAATAATTGTTAAAATTATAAGATAATTTTTAGTTTATCAAAACGTTTTTAAGGCACAAAAATATCTTACTAAAATTTTGTAGAAATATGAAATAATATGTGAGCAGCAATACAGATTTTAATAGACCATAAATTCTATTTATTTTGTTTTAATTCATACACTGGGCTTAAGTTTAGTCCTTTAAAATTGATTTAGTTATTTGTTGCTGATAAAATATTTGTTTAAACAAAAGTTTTTCTTGAATTAAAGTTTTTTGCAGAGCAATAAATCAGTTGCATTCCAATTATCTTTAAAATTAAATCAACTTTAGTTGAGTAAGTGGTCTAGAGAATTCTCCTTCACTTGCTTTATTCACCAACATTAATTTAATCATTTTTTTTTTAAATAGATAAAGATTTTAAAAATCCATTGATATCTACATTGAAATATTATTTAAGTTAATAGTATAAAACTAGTTATTTCTTTTTTAGTTTAAATTTCATAACTTTCTTTGTATTTCTTTAACACTAAAACTTAAATATAATTGCAGTCATCAAAAAAAAATATTTCACATTTGTGTTTGAAATATGTATGTAACATACTTTGTTCTTGTTAACTTTTTAAGCCAGATGGTTCAAATAATTGTTCGTAAGCAATAATAGAATAAGAACAAATAAAATATTAACCAATTTATTACCAAACAAAATATGACAAGAGTTTGAAAATTAAAAATTACAAGCAAAAACCCATACAACATAAATTACATACACAAATAAAGCAATATGACCAAGTTATGTTTAAAACGCCCACAACAGTAACAAAAAAAAGCAGAACAAAAATTTTGTATTTGTTTTACAAGTAGAAAAAGAGATGAACTTCTCTCACGCTAAGTTAAATCACACTCTCATATGATCACCTATGATGGTGGGTGAGAATTTTGTTCATATGTAGATGAATTTTTTAATTAGCCCAGTGAAAAATTTATTATTTTTCAACGAATATTTTACTAATCAATAAAATTTTTTCAATAATTTTAACAACAATAGTTGCACTTAAAAATGATGCACAAACAAGATAAAATTAAAAAAAATTTGAGAGACTTCGTAACAAATCGTATAAGCCGTTTGAAAGTTGTGATAAGATGTACGAACTAGCCTGTTAAAAATGATATTATTTCGCATAAAAAATTCTCAAGCAAAACAAATCAATAGAATTTGAAATAGTGATAATTTTTACATAAGGGTAAAGTCTTTTTTGTCTCTTGCATAGTGCTATTAATAAATTTATTTTTTAATTAATAGTTCATTTCAGGATATTCTTTCATTATTCAAATAAATAATAAAATCGTTTCATTGAATTTGTGAAACGTATTAAAACCAGTTTTAAAAAATGTGTGAGAAACTCTAAACTAATGAAAAAATTAACTATTAATTATTCCATTAACTTAATGAAATATTCTTTCATTTAATTAAATATTTCATTAACAATGTTGTGGCTAAAATCAATATCGTTACTATTTCCCTCAACTCCGTGAGAAGATGCATTTGCAAAAACAAAAGGTACCTTTCCAACTCTCCTTTAACAACAAGCTCATAGTTTTCGGCAATCGTAAACTTTTTTATAAATAAGTTGACAGGAATGATAAATATATTACTTTTATTCAAGTAAAGGGTGTTTTTATAGACGTATAGAACTTTAAGTTGGCATTACTGTTCAAGATGGCACCCGATTTAACAGCTGTCAAGTGATTTATTCTCAGTTTGGTTTGGCAATGCATCATGAATAGACTCACGCCTGAGCAATGCTTGCAAATAGTGCCCGAATGGGCCCAAAACGAGATTGCCGTTGTTCCCGATTTTGATAAGCAAATTTTGTTTAGCGATGAAGCGCACTTCTGGTTGAATGGCTACGTCAACAAACAAAACTGCCGCATTTGGAGTGAAGCTAATCCTCAAGTGTATGTCGAAACACCGTTACATCTAGAAAAACTGACTGTTTGGTGCGCTTTATGGGTTGGTGGAATCATTGGTCTGCACTTCTTCAAAAACGATGATGGCCAGAACGTTACAGTCAATGGAGATCGGTATAGAGCCATGAGTACTAACTTTTTCATTCCTGAATTGAACAACCATGACGTCCAGGAGCTGTGGTTCCAACAAAACGACGCAACATGTCACACAGCTCGTGCCACAATCGATTTATTGAAAGACACGTTTCACGTTTTGGACCTGTGAATTGGCCTCCAAGATCTTGTGATTTAACACCGCTATACTACTTTCTGTGGGGCTATGTAAAGTCATTGGTCTATGCGGATAAGCCACAAATGCTTCACCATTTGGAAGACAACATTCGCCATGTTATTGCCGATATACGGCCACAAATATTGGAAAAAGTCATCGAAAATTGGACGTCCAGATTGGACTACATCCGAGCCAGCCGTGGCGGTCATATGCCAGAAATCATATTTAGAATGTAATGCCACAAGATAAATAACATTCATGTCAATAGAATAATCCATCTATAAAAAAAACATTCTTTACATTTCGCAAAACACTTCACATTCGACCGTATTCTTCTTCTCTTTCCGATAATATTTCCACTAAAACCGTTTACTCCATTATATATATTTGTATTGCTTTGGCTTTATTTTAAAAAAAAAATTTTATTGGCATAATAACAAATAAAATAATTTTAGTAAATTATTCTATCTTATAAATTTATTATTAGTTAATATTAATCAAGCTTAAAATCTAAATGAAAAAATTGTTTTTATTATAAAAATAAATTTCCCTGAAGAAGACCTTCAAAAGAAAGTCGAAATATTTGAAACTTAAAATAAAAACAATTTTTTCATTGAGATCTTGAACTTGATTAATATTAACTAATAACAAATAAAATTTTAACTAAAACAAGAAAAACTTTTATTTTAAACCCAGAATAGCATTTTGTTTTTTATTAAAACTATAATAAGGCTTAGCAATGAAATGTTGTTATTGACTTGAAAAATAATTAATTTTTTCAGTGTAGATTTTCTAATTTCAATTTTCTGCGCTGGTTAATCCAGTTACGTCGGCAGAATTGTGTTCCATTGGCTAATAAATTACACATAATAATAATTCTTACACAATACATATTCTGTTATGCATAAAGTTAGTCACTGGCAACTTTTACTAACGCGTAATTATACTTGTGAACTAATCTTCTGTCAGAAATTGTAAGACATTTTTTTTAATACTTGAAAAGTTACGTTTAAAAATGTTTAACTTTCTTTCCAAGTAAAGTGGGTGTGCGTGATCAGTTTAAACATTTATAGTGAACACATTTCACTTACACAAATCCATCTCTAGTTATAAATACGAGCATGTAACATCAATTGTTAAAAACCAGACGACATACTTTCTAGTTAAAATCAAATACGAAACAAAAAAAAATGTTTTTTTTTTGTTTTTTTCTCTCTCTCGTTATTCATTGTGTTGACTTTGGTTACGGTTACTTATCTGACCAAAAACCCTTAGATAGTTAATCTAATATAAATGTCCTTTTTTCAATTTTGTTGTCTTGAAATTTTATCTAGAATTCTTAGGAAAAAAGGCGGTTTGTAAAACGAAACACAAAACGAGATCCCGTGTTCAGTTTATTAATTTTTTTTTTTTTTGTAATACAACAGAATGTTGTTCTCGATGATCACAATATGTAAAAAATATCTAAAATGTATATTTGTATGCAGTTACAAGGATATCAACCACAAGAGTACTTAAGAAATAAAATGTGTTGAACAACAAATTTTATTTTAAGTAGAGGCTACTTATTTTCCACATACTCGCTTGCATGTACTAAGTTAAGTGGTAAGGGAATAGATACAATAGAAAAAACACTTGTTATATAATTACTCCATTTATTATTTACTGTATCAGTGATCAAAATAGCTGTCAAATATTTTTCCACGAACTCTTAAGTTTTCTCTTCTCACTCAACATCACCATAAGTTGCTGGACCATGATAAATTTTAGAACGCGGTAAACATCATAAATACTTTAAGGAGTCTATAAATTTAAATTAACATGCACTTTTATGGAGATAATTGTTTAGGTGCGAGTAGTTATTAGATTCCAGACTTTTTTTTATTGTTCAAACTAGTGTCATATCCCATGAAATTCTTTGAAAAATATTTAATATTTAAATTAAAATAAAGAGCGCGTGTCCAAAAGGATTTATTATCCAGATTGCTTATTATGCCATCTTGGTCTTAAAAAATGTTGCTTATTTTTAATATTTCAAAACAATTACACATTAAAACACATAAATTAAAAAAGTAGTTGAATTGGTGTTTCAATAATTTCAGAATTAGAACAAATTATAATTGGTACTCACAACTATACATACGAGTACGAGTACAAAAATGTTTCGTATTCACTAAAAATACCTTGAGCAAGTATAGCTGCGTATATTTGCTCAAATATAAATAAACCAAAAACAACAAAAACATGTACAATGGATAGATAAAGTTAATTTTTGGGAAAATTACAAATTTGTTTAATTTTTCATAAAAAAAAAATTATTTTTGTCACCCCTTTTACAATTACTTTTATACCACGAAGCTAATTTAAAAACGTTGTAGGAACGACTAAAGAAATAAATAAATTTATACCTTACGGTTCTGCCACTCGATATAAGCTTGCGACAAACTGTCATTCATATCCTAGCTCCATCAGTATAATGATCATTCAATTTATCATCAGCAACATTCACAATATCTTTCAACAACAATTGGCGGTTTCTGTTGTACTTAATCATCATTTGGTCACGAACTTGCACTGAGTTAAATTTGAACAGCATCACATTCCCTGCGAAAAAGTAGGTACAATGCTGTACATCAGAATCCGAAATGCATATATCGCACTTAGAGCAAATTTTTTTAATTGGCTCACGGCTCAATATTAGTAGGTAAGCTTCTGGTTACTACATTTGAACGAGTCAATCTCTACATATCTATAAATTAGTAATTCTCTCTGTTGCTGTATTATCAGGAACTTTATTTACATCAGTGTACTCTTTTATATCAGCTTTTATCCGTTCGGCATCAAGAGCAAGAGATGTCATATTCGAGGTTATCACATTATCAATTTTATCTTGTACTAGCTTTTTTTCGAATGGATTTATTTATTATTATTAATGTCTATGGATACAAAATCCTTACAGACATATATTACAACATAAAACAAATTTGAATAATTTTCAACTAATTAATGATAATAATAAAATATGTACTCGTATATAAAACAAAAATTATTGATTATTTAAAAACCATATAAATGAAATTATTAGAATTTAAAAAACACCGATGAGTCGATTTAATCTGTTAAGCTCAGTACGTATTTTCCTAACTGGATCAGCATTGGAATAGTTTGTTCTAAAGTAGTCAACTGCTAGTATATTCGAGCTGCTCATTAATCTTTCGTTTGTGTTCTAAGAACCTCTCCTCCAGGTCTTTCTTTAACAAGGCAGTGAGAGATGAAAATCCATTTTTTAGTTCATCTTCAATATTTCAACATTTAGGTTTAGATAGGTGACAGATAAATTTCAGTATTTTATTTTTGGCCAGAAACACATGTTGTTCAGATGAGATGTCAACGCAATTTGTGTGAAAATAATTATTGCAGAGTGCATCATAGCCCATACAAGGTTGAATTTTAGTAAGATTCTTATCACAGGTGGCACATTTGTAAGCATATCTTTGAGGAGCCTATGTAAATGTTTTGAGAATCCCAGTTCAGAATACACACCAATGAACACTCAGAGAGACAGCCAAAAAAATATATACATATGTATGTATATACTCGTATGAATGCACTAATACTAAGCAGGAACTCTTAAATATTATGGAATAACCAAGTGCAGGAACACCCAAATCACAAATAATCCAAACTAAGCTTCAATAGTTCACGAATATATGTATGTACTAAAGGGCTGCACAAGCACACTTTTTTTTTTAAGTCTATGGATCAGAATCCTTACAGACCAAAAAATAAAACAAACATGTGCTTACTCTAGTTACAAGTGTTTAGAAATAAAATTATGTATATTACGTTTTAATATATGTATTAATATTTATAGAAAAATCGATAAAATCATACAGGTCATTATAATTTTTACATAATCTTCTTAATCGATCAGCATTCGCATAATTCGTATGAAGATATCTGAGGTGAAGCGGTGTAAAATTTCTGGTTGTTCTTAATGGTACCGTAAAGTCGATTTGATTGAGCAGCACACAGACCCATTTATCAAATTTACAATAAAACTCACATTAACCTCAATCTTTTACGTCGGCAATTTAATTGTAGCTAGTCTTACTGTGTACGGCTGAAGACGAATGTTCGGATTCCAAGTTGAATTTTCCAAACAGAATAAAAGATAGTGTTTTTGAACAGATTCAATACTTTTCTTCAAGTAGTTATTATAAGGGTCCCAAGTAATAGATCCATACTCCAGAATAGGCCGTACTAAGAATGTGTAATAACGTTTAGTTATTACAGGCTCGGTAAATTACTTAGCCCAACGTTTTATAAATGAAAGCACACCACGAGATTTGTTTACCATCATAGTGATGTGTTTATTGAAATTTAATTAGTGTCTAAAAGAACTCCTAAATCCAGGAACTCTGCTACTAATTCAAGTTGATATCCACCCAACAAGTAAATACCATCAACATCCCAGTTTCTAGAAAAGCGCATATGCTCACTAGAAACATGTGTAATATTTTATAATAAAAAGTGCTTGTAAGCCATTTCAAGTATGCTTGTGCAGCTCTTTATTATGTACCGCATATACACACATGCATATGGTTAACTATTAATCAGTTACCAATGTGTAATTATTATAAACAGCTCACTATATAATATCAAAAATATTTTAATTTTTAGGCAAGCAAAATCACAAAAAATATTAATTTATCAACTTTTATTTTATTTCATATCCATAGAGTTACCAGATTTTCGACAAATTTTTTTTTTTTAGATTTTGAAATAACTTATCATATCTTTGAAACGACGTATTCACTTTTGTAACGGGAAAATAATATAAAAAATAAATATATTTTAAAAAAAAAAATTTAATTTTTTATATTTACAATATATGTGTTTTATAAATTAATGGCTAAATAATTTTTTCTTAAATAATTTTTATTTCTTGTATACCCAAACTTTAAAAATATGACTGATTTTTTTTTCTTTGCTTATTAATTATTAATTTTTTTTACAGACTCACATAAACAGTTAAACGAATTTGTAAAAATTCCTTCTTTTATCTTCTGAACAAATGTTGAAAGTAATAAAATAGATTTATTATCAATGCTGATAACTAAAAGGATGTATTTCATCTCGCTCACCTCACCCTCTTTTGATTTTATTAAATATCAAAACTGTAAAAAAAGGACAGCAAAATCATAACTTTTGTAAAAAGAACAGCATGCCAGAATCGTTAAAAATTATTTTCTTAACTGTTTAGTGCGACAATCGTATATTATTTTAATTTCAGGGCGTAGATCGGCCTATAAAAAACTAGTTATTATGAAATTATTTTAAGCCAAGGGCCCTCTTAAGTAGAAGGTTACATAGCAGAGTGTGCGTGTGTGTGGCTTTTATTTTTTTTAATTTTCTATTCAGCCACACAACAAGAAACGTTACAACAAAAGGCAACTCTCAAATTGAAATTATATCTGAATTTAAAAGCAAGAATCAACAAAAGTCTTCAAAAAATTTTTAAATTTTTAAACACCTCTCCAGACACGAAACTTTAAATTGAGAAATTCAAGTTGAACGATCGCTACATATGAAAAATATATAAAAAAAAAACTATTAAATGCGTTGACAGTTAAACATATTTGTAGTTGTAGCAGCCATAAAAAATTTTAAATTAAAAAGTAAATAAAATTTATTTTTGGTAACAATCTTGTGGTTGTCTAGGAAAGACTTGTAAACTAAACGCCACCTATTTTACTTATAGAATACAAGACGTTGAAGTAAAAAATCAAGAAAGAGATAGAGATAAAGAAAGCGCTATAAAAATATGTTTATTGTTTTTTTTTTTTTTTTTTTTTTTTTTTTTTTTTGTTGCTGAGCTCTTGTTGGGAGTTGCCTTAAAAACACGCACTTTGTTATCATTTTTCTGTTAAAGAAAACATCAATAACAATAAAATCTTTAAGCGCAAATTTGAGCCTGTAGCCAAATAACAATTCAAAAAAATTTAAATGATTGATTTATAACTCTCAAGTAAAGAAAAATGTTTTTTGTTTTTTTTTGTCTTACGTTCTTACTAACTTGACTAAATTTGTTGTAAGAAGACAAATGTTTGGATTAAACAGACTTTACAGTACCATACACAATAGCGCCTTCTCTTTAAGATGTACATATGAATGGGTTATATTCTTAGGGTGACTTATACGCAGGTCGATTCAGCTTCTTCTCCCATAATTAGAGAACTCTGGCTGTAAAACATATAGTTCATTTAAAGCTTTTAATTTTCTTCTCGTAAAGCACACTTGACAAAACGCTATAATATGCTGTTTACAAGAAATGAAGAAAATAAAAATTGAATAAAATAAAAAAATTTTGAAAATTTAATAAAATAAAAAATATTTATGGAAAACACTTAATTTTCAAAATATTTTTGAGTGTTTTTATACAAATTGATTAGATGATACGATTGCTCGTTTTCTATAAACAGCATATAAAACTTAAATAAATATCCAAATACAAATTAAGTATTTAGTAATCATATACTAAATATTATCTAAGCAGTTTACTTTACCCCAGTTTCTTCTAAATGAAACCAACTTTTCTTGCAAAATGATATATATCACTGTCATCATTATCTGCTGACTGAAATCAGCCAATTTACACGCTACAGCAACATTTAGAAGTTCGCTGTGCGTACATTATATTAAAGTTCATTTGTTATGTACAGGGGTCAGGCAACTTCTAACTAAAATTTTAATTATCAAAGAAAAATATTAATATTTAGTTTAATTTCAATCTGAATCTTATGTGACTATTTAGGCGCTGTTTTCCATTTATATTTCTATACTTATATATCCTAGTTACAAAAGCATTGTTTTATCTGTACATATTGCATGTAGGGTATAAGAAAATATTCTGTTTGGCCAAAGACTATAAAAAAAAGAAAAACTGAGATTTGTATTCCCTTTTTATTCATTATTTGTATTGTATGCATTTGGAGGTTTGTTTAAGCTTTTATGTAGTCGCCGGTAATTATGATTAATGATGATGTTGTGATGCGTTAATATATATTATCGTCTTTCCATAGTAAATAGGAACCATCCCAGGCCATCCAAATTTTAATTATCATTTTAGTAGCTCAAAATATTAGCGTATCTTAATAAATTGTTTTGGTAATACATTAATCTGTTATGTATTTACACATAACCTTTTGTATGTATGTTTCCCATAAATTTATTTGAAATTCTGAAACAAAATAAATAAATACTATTGTTTAACGAGATAACTAGATATCTGTTTTATGGCAAATTTGCATTAAATATTTAAGAAATTATATTGAGAAAATTTTGTTTAAGTGTTACTTAAAACAGCACTAAAATCTTATTAAATTTATTGCAATATGTTACATATTAAAAGCATAAATTCTTTATATGATCAATGACAATCCCAGCAAGAATTATTAAAATAAGTATTCCAGTTACACAGTATTTCATCAATAAAACTAACACAAATATGAACCATATTTAAGTACATTTAATAGTACTAATAGTAACATTTTGGCTTAGGCTGGTCTAACTAAGAATGTTGTGCAGAGCAACCAATTCAGGAGGAAAAAAGAGAAATCCTCCCTCCAAAATTTGTTTCGTTAGATACAATTTCCTAAGATAAATTTGTGTTATGATGCCAAGCGAACTCAAAGAAGGTATAATCTGTAAAATTTCAAAACAGGCAACCTTAGAGATCAAAATTATTTCTCACATCATCACCAAAATAATTTTCGAAGTAATTGTTCCAGCACTGAAGAACGAAAAGACAATGTTTAGGCCTCATAAATCCTGCATTGACCACGGCAAAAGCCTAAGGTCATGAATAGCGATCATCACTATATATCTGCTTTATTGACTTTGAAAAAACATTCGAAACATGACATCACAGCCTCATATAGAGGCTGTGATGTCATGTATCCCTCCGAAACTTATCTCGCTGATTCATTAAGATTCTTGCCCAATCTTGCATGAAAGTAAATTAAGCAGTCAAATTTCAGTTTCCGTTGGGGTACGCCAGGGATGGGTAATTTCACTCTTTTATTCAACAATGTCATAGACACCATTGTGGTTGATGCTATACGGGGGGAAGGAGGCAAAGGACTAAGGTATGATCTACATGATTGTCTAAGTGACCTTGAAAAGCAACAAATGTGGACAATTGAATTATACCTTCTCAAAGCCCTCAAAATAGGCCTTTATTTCAGTAATGACCTTAACATGCGACCCAAATCTTTTACCGCCCAGACATTTCTTCAGGTTTGGAAAAAGAAAATAGTCGCAATCTATTGCGATGCGAAAGAAACTCAATGTAAAAATCATACAGATACGAATAGTTTTACTTTGGCATCGCAATAGAATGTAACCCCCCTGTATGGGATAGCAGTTTGTAGCCTAATTTATAGATTTTTGCCATAATACTTAATCAACTCACGAAACTAACTTTTGTTAAAATTCACGAGGTTTTCTGCTTTTAGTGGCTGCCAAACACAAACTAAATGACACAGGTTGCTCAGAATTTGACAGTAGTTTATTAAAATATGGTGGTTGGTGTATTTCTCTTGAATTATTTAGACCAGGACCACACACAGAAATTTTAGTTGGGCGATTCTTGATTTTGTAGGAGATAGAGGAAAGAAGAATGGAAAGGGTTACAAACTTGCTCGTACTCGGCAATTCCCTTTTGTTCTCTCTTCGTATCTCTTATACAAATGTAAAAAAAAGAAGACAGGAAGCTTGAAGGCTCAATGAATGACTGAATAAAAATGCTAAAATTGCCGAAACCAAAAATTTGTGTGTGGACAAAACGACAATTTTAAAAGAGAATTAAGAAAGAATTGCCCAACTAAACTTGCCGTGTGTGATCCTAGTCTTATTATTGCACGTTTGTGAAGACATCAAATATTAGTCAACATTTAAAATGCTTTTAATTGGTTATTTTTTTATTACTTCGCACCCTTTCCGCCTTTCGCTATTGTGTCTTTCAACTTTCAATTAATTCAATTAATATTTAATTCGGGACACAATAAATAACTCATGTTTTTATCGCTTTAAAGCTGCCTTTTGGTTTACTTGACGCTAAATTGTTTCTAAAAAATAAAGAAAACTCTTTGTTGCTCTTTTTTTTGTGTTAAATGTTTTTGTTTATTTTATTATTATTTTATTTATAATTGTTTTTATGTTTTAGTATCCAATTTATTTAATATCTTAAAGATAATTTAATTTGTTTGAACATAACAAGAGTATTAATATTTGTTATTTGTCGGTGAACTGTTTTGGTCATTCATTTCAAAATAACTTTATATAATTTTATAAACATCAGCATACATACTCGTACATGGAAATTAAAAAACAGCCACTGCATACCTGCGGGTCTCATGTACTTAAATAAGAAAGATAGTTAGGTAGACAGGAGACATGTGTGTGATATCCTCTGATTATGTAAAGCCATTTTCAATTGAATGATTCTTTTAAATATATTTTTATTTATTAATTTATATACATTTCAAATTTAAAACTATAAAACTAATCAATAGTAATATTTACAATCGGTCTGATTTTTTTTATTTAATTTACTTCGCATGCATTTATACAGTTGAAGAATAGAAAATGCATGTGTGTAATTATTAAAACAAAATCAACAACAAATTCTATAATACAAGCAACTCAAAATTTTAAAATAAAAAATTTAATTACTCATCTTGGCAAAAAAAAGATTTAGAATAACACAATTAGACAACAATAAAGTCTATATAATCCATTTACTGACACATATGAATTGTAATAAAAAAGAACAGCAACAACAACAAATATTTAAAATGAATGAAAGCACTAAATAGTCAACCGTTTGGAAAGATTTTAATTTTCGAGTGTTCGTATGCTTAGGCAGTGGCATGATGTGGATGTTGATAGGCTGCCGCTGCAGCCCACGGATTATGTGGGTGATGATGAAAAGCTGAAGTTGGTGCAGGATATGATGTGGTTGGGGAAAAGTCAGCATATGAAGGATATTCAGATTTCATTTGTCCTATTAAATTGGAGTAGGTAGATGAGTGTGGCATATGATGTTGCATATTATGATGATGGTGATGATGATGATGAGAGTGGGAGTATGAGTGGGCATGGTGATGGGAAATCGGAGATGTACTGCCATTATTTGTATGAGGCGTAGACATTGTTAAGCCATATTCGGCGGCCAGTTGTGATTCACTTTGCATGGCCAGGGTATTATAATGTTGAGATATTTGCGAGTGCTGATGATGTTGAGCTTGAGAAGATTGTTGTGTTTGTTGTTGTTGTTGTTGCGTTTGCATATTTGGAGCTTGTGTTAAATGACCATTACTTGAGGTAGCTACGGTTGTAGTTGTTGTGTTAGAGTTATTAGAATTTCTTTGTTGATGTTGTTGTTGCTGGTCCATGGCACTTCTTGTTTGTTGCTGTTGTTGGGTATTCCACAACTCAAATGTTGGTGGTGGCGTTTGTTGTATGCCTGTAGTTGTTGCGTTTGAAGTTCCATAACTAGTCGCTGATGTTAAATGAGGCTGAAACAAACTCGAGGTCTGATGATACAAATTCGTATAGGGTGTATAATTCGTTGAAATTTCCGTTTGTTCTGTTTTCAGCTGAATTTGTGGCACCACTGATTGTTGTTGCTGTTGTTGTTGCTGATTACTGTTACTATTGTTGTTGTTATTATTATTTGTGCGACTATTAAGGGTTAAAGAAGTTTTGACAGTTGTGGCTGCTGAGGCTGTGGGAGTATTTGGTATACCATTAGCTATATTTGGGGACTTGGCTGGGCTAGACTTATCTGATTGCTGTTGTTCCAAAGATTTTTCCTGCTTAATAGCAGCAGCTTGCTCTTTAGCTTCCGCTGCTATAGCCTTTTTACTTTTTTTATCCTTAAAATGTGTCTTTTTGTGTTTACTCAAATGATCACTACGAGAAAATTTCTTGGAACAAATGGGGCAAGCATATGGCCGATAGTTGGTATGGGTGCGACCGTGTCGCTGTAATTCATCAGAACGTGAAAAACGTTTGCCGCAGGTTATGCACAAAAATGGTCTTTCACCAGTGTGCCAACGTAAATGAGTTTTCAAGTGGGAAGCTTTACCATATAAACGTTCACAGCCAGGTATATGACAAATGTGTTGTTTACGACCTCTTTCATCGGGACCCACAATAGGTGGCAGGCCAGACATTTCGTTTGTGCAATTAGGACAAGTGCAGCGCACCGAACGTCTTTGTAATTGAGTTTGGAATGCAATATCATCGAAATTAAAACTGGGATATGTTTGACCGGACCAGGGTTGATATAAGCGATCTTGATGTGAAAACCATGCACCCGCAGCAGCTGAGGCGGCAGACATACCAACAGCATTGCCATAATAATCCGAAGCATATTGAGCGTATGGAAATTGAGTTCTAAAAAAAATAAAACAAAATCAAATTGATATGATACATACTTGTACACAGTATGTAGTTACTGAAAAGGAAACGAATGATTGAAAGCATAAGTGCAAAAGTTAAACAAATCTAACGTTGGTTAAACTAAGCAACATCCCTTTCCTTTAAAAGGATGTCACACAATTAAATGCACTTTGCAATGTGTTTTATTTATTCGTACTAGCATACATTTACACTCGTACCTTGTTGGTAATGCAGCTGTATAGGCAGCCGTATTCCAAGTGTAAGCAGCCGAGGCAGCAGCAGCCGCACCCAATTCTGTGTGTGAGCCGGATAAGGGTGATGCTGAGGTGGCCGAAGCAGGCGGACTGGAGGAAATTGAGGCAAATGATTGGGCGGGTGATGGAAAAATACTAGGTGACACTGAGGCTGATGATGGTGCCGATTGTATGCTCGAATTTGGTGAAGCAGAACCTGTAGATGATGATTGTGGCGGATATTGCATTTCCAATTTCATAGGATTGCATGTTGTTACTGCAGATGACACTGATTTACTATTGTACAACACCGAAGCGGTAGCAGTAGATGGCGAGAACTCATTGGCATTTACCAATGATGAACTTGATGATGATGATTGTGTAGAGGAGGCAGCCAAGGAAGCTGTAGCATAAGGATTTAAGTAATTACACGCTGAGTCAATCATATTTAGAGAAGATTCAGATTTTGTATAGTTTTTTTTTTTTTTTTGTTTATTGTGATTATGATTATTATACACTATTTTGTATTTTATTTTTATAGATTGTAATTTATTTAAATCAATTCAATTTTTCTTTTTACAAGCAAAATATTTGTTTCGTAGTCATAATATGGCACAAATAGTTTTCTCTTCTTTAACTGCACTTAAAACGTTTTTTTTTTCTTTTTTTTTTACTTCTCTTTATTTTTCATAACTCTATACGTTGGATAATTTTTACTTTCATATATGCGAATGTTGCTTAAACATTTTGGTTACACTTGTTTCGTTTATAAGTATATTCGTACTATAATTACTATAATTGTTCAATTTTGCAAAGCAGAAAAAAGAACAAACAAAAAGACCAGAAAGAAGAAACTTAAGATTTTTATGTTTGTGCCTTAACCACCAAGTTAATTGCAGGAGTCACTTGTGAACTACTGCACAAAAATAATTTCATTGCCGATATTAATGATAATAATTTCCAATAATGTGGCAACAGTGGCTGCCAGCTTTTTAACCATATAGTTAAAATTTTTTATATAAATTTTATTTTGTGCTTTTTTTTTAAGAAAAAAAAAAAAGATCTCTAAAAGTTTTTTTTTTTCTTTTTTTGTTCTAAACACATTAACGACGTCCACGATACGTCCACCGGTAATTATCGATGCCGACTGAATGCTAAAACGCAGCGAGAGAAATGTTTAACGTACGAATTACGAATCATATACTAAAATCGTTTTTAAAGTTGTGTGTATCGGACGAATGTGAATATAAAATTTGTTTAATGTAGTGAGTGTTTGGTGTGTAGTGTGAGGTGGTGTGTGGATGAAGAAAGCAAAGCAGAGAGTGTGAGGTTAAAAGCAAAGAGCTGCGCATTTTATAATATGTATTATTGTTACAGAGCAAACAAAAACAAGCATGCATCAAATGAAAAGGAGAGAGATAGCAGCATTAAATATTTTCAGCTCTCTTGTTTAACCTGGCCGCAGGATATAAATAAGCACGCGTGTGCTCTGCTAAAACTAAGAAATAAAAACTATTATAAAGCCAAGAAAGAACAAGGAGCAGAAACTAAAAACAAAAAAAATTAATTTTTTTTGTTATTTTTTGCTTGTTTGTGTTCAAAATAAAACAAGAGTCAAAGCATATTTCGAATAGATGTATGTATGTGAGTTCCAATGTATGTATGTTTGTTTGTAGTATATTTGTATGCACTTATACCCATTCATTATCTCTTTCTAACATTTATATTTGTCTCTGCTTAAATAAAAGTGAGGTAGTGTATGAGTGTGGGTATGTGCGTGTGAATGTATCATAAAGGATGCTCACGCACTCTTCCTAGATATATTGTTGTTTTTATTTCTTTTTCGAGTGACTACAAAAGGATTTCTTTTTGCTTTATATGCACATACTGGCTCTCCTTATCCGTCTATAACCTTCACCAAGAAGCCCATTTAACCAATGTTTACTCCCCTTTCGTTATTTAGCAAAAAGTTAAAAATAGCTATTAGAAAATATTTTTACTTAAGCCTTAAAACCTGTGCAAAATACCATAAAATTTGAAATTTTTACGGAACTTAACAAAAACGGATGTATTTTTTGTTTTCCTTAATATTCGTTTTAAACTCTTTTGTGAATTAAAAATACCAAGTCATGATAGTGAGCATGGCAAATTTTTAATTTATAAACATTTTCTTAAACAGTATTGAATTGTAACTGAAATGAAATGTATGTAATTCTTTCAATATTTTCGTGGTTGCGCCCAATGGAATAACTGTATTTAAAGAGGCGTTACCAAACACCATCGCTTTTACCACACGTACCCATGTATGTACACAATTTTGAGTACACTGCACGCACACATAAAATTTAATTTTTTTCTCTTTCTTCCCTTTTTCTTACTTTATTTATTCACTTTTTTTAAAACAACAATAGAGAGAGCGGTTTAAAACATGTTGGTTGCCTCGCTTAATCATTAGACTGCCAAGAAAATTTTTTATTTTACTTAATAAAATGGGGGTCTAGCTGCAGAGTACAAGTGCTGGTAGCAATTAGTGCTGCCATTGTTATAATTTTTAAGTTTATCTAAAAACTTGCATTCATTTAACACAGAAAAATTCATTGAAAACCTACTTGATCAGAAAACAAAAAATATATTTTTATAACAGCTCATTTGAATCTAAGGGCTTTTATTACAACTTACTCATAAGGCCTCAGATAGCTATAGTTAACGTTAGTTAAATTAACTGATAAAATGATCAATAACTTTTTCCATTATTACAAGTTCTCAATAAGATAAATGTGGCACCACTGCTGTGAATAGTAATACTTGATTTAAGTACATAATGCCAATGGCATGCCTTTTTGCGACAATTATTTTTCAAACAACTAAAAAATTCTTAACTTTTAAAATTGTATTTCAATCTTTGTTATTTTATTGTGTAATTGTTTTATATTTGTGTAATAAAAAAAAACTATTCAATGCCTATGGATGCTGAGCTTGCCATATCTAAAATCAAAAATATGGCAACGTTAAAATGCTTGAAGTTCACGTTAAAAGTTATGAGCAACACAAACCTATCTTTAGCTTATCATACATTAAAAAGTATGTTTGTAGTAACCAAAAAGCATTTATCTGTTCGATAACACCCTACTTTTAGTTATCGTTTAGTTGTAACTAGTTGACTCGGCAAACGTTGATTTGCCTTAATATTTTTATATATTCGATCTTCTTACACTAAGAAATCGTACTCATAGGGTAAATATCCGTGCGAGACGGGGTAAAAACAGGTAGTAGGCAAATAAGTCAGATACCGACTATAGCGCTACCTGCCAGGCGGATTTGTGACGTTAAACCTTCCAAGATTATAAATATAAATCTTCCTCTTCAATCACTCTATCTATTTAAAAAAACCGCATCAAAATCCGTTGCGTAGTTTTAAAGATTTAAGCATACATAGGGATATAGGGACAGAGAAAGCGACTTTGTTTTATACTATGTAGTGATAATGGCCCTAAATCTCAGAATATTTCACCGGACTTTAACACTGAAATGTCATAGGAGAGGTACATACTTGTGCCTTCACGAACAAGTCCCCAAAACTAGATCCCCAAAACGAAAATTAAAAAGTCTCAAAATTTTTGTATTTTTAAAAAACATTTGTTTTGGGGATTTAGTTCTTTGGAGACTTTTATATATTTGTTTTTGGTATAGTATTAAATTTCTATATTTTCTGAACAATTTATCTACGTATTTTTTGTAGTTCTGTAGGTATATACATACATTTGTGTATACCTCTCAATATTATATTGCACAATTTCGTATTATTTGTTGGAGGTATGTACTCGTATGTATAAACCTATTTGACAATTGATATAATTTTTTTGTAATACAGAAGGAGTAATTTTCATCCCAGACACTGATTTGGTGGAGCGATTACCTTCGGAGATATCGCCAAATTTGTATATTCAAAAAGAGAGCAGACTTACTTCATTTCTAATTTGGGCAATTAGCTTACTTACATTTAAATTTAATCCTGTTTTGAAGAGTTAGTAAATTTTCTTAATTTTCATAATCTTTTAGCTGAGCTCATTTACTGTATGTTGTGTTCAACAACGGCTTCTCTTACTAATACTTATGGTAAAAATGCTGCGGCATTAAAATAATTTTAACGAGAAGCACAACCAAAGGCCGATTATAGAAAAATCTTTTGTAATCAAGGTCGGTGTTTGCCTCACCATAAGGGAAAAATCTTTTATATGTAAGTGAATCGGTTGTTCCTTAGCATCATATGGACGATTTACTCTTTTGAGGTTTAATGAATACCGACTTTGCTTGCAAAAGATTATTATTATTTCATTTATTTTAATAATTTTATCGTCTAAGGTATGTTGAACACCGGCCTAGCTTACAAAATATCGGCCTTTGATTTTGCTTCATTACTATCTAATATGTGTTTTAAATAAATTCTACAGCACTATCGCTTAGTTTTTTTCTAATTGCTATTATCAAATTAAAATGCAGTTTTGTTAGTTTGTTTCTTAAAGAGTAATTTTTTGTATATTTTGTGTGATTTTTAAAATTTTTGGTAATTTTGGTAATTGGTTAAATTACGATTCTGGCAACACTAATATATTTAATGTTACCTTTTATAAGAAAGTTCAACTTAAAAAATTATCACTCTCTTTTAAAATCTTCAAGGCTTTTAAGAATATCAAAAAAATAATTTTTTTATTGCTGTATTTAAAGATAAAATATGTATCTAATAGGCATGTGAGCATAACATATAATGAAACAGAAGATACAATTACATGTGTTTATTTATATAAAAAAAACGTGTCTAATAAAATTTTAATTCGCTACATTTACAGTACAAGTAGGCATACATATACTCAAAAACATATTAAATATGGATGTAAGAAAATACCCGAGTATGGGTGTGTGTAGTGCCACGAGTAATTTTATATAATAAATTTTTGTTTGCATTATGCCAACATAAACAATAAATAGTTGGGAACACTGTGTCTGTCCTTTTATATTTAGATAATTGGGCGTGATTCATTATAGATCTTCTCACAATCTCTCATATGCACCCTTCATTAAATCACTAGTATGTAGTGATGTATCTAAATATATACATAAGTAAAATCTATGAAAATCTCCTGAAACAAAATTAATATCAATCAAAAATCGCTTATGTCGACTTAAGTAAAAATTGACTTGTCGCAAATATCGCAATGAATTTATTATTGTGGTTCAGGGGTTGTGGAGGGAGGGAGGGCAGTCGATATATTTCACAATTAAAAATACCGTTTACTAGAATCTAAATAATTTTATAAAAAAAAACTTTTAAAGCTTCCAAAGTTGAAGTAGGTACTTAAAAATGATTTAATAAGACATAAGTGATTTTTCCATATTACCACAGATATATAACAGAATAAGGTTTTAGACATCGCCCAGCCCAAAAGGTTCTTTTAACAATGCCTAAGAGAAATAAGAAGGGATTTTTGAAAATTCAAATATTAAGAAGATAAAATCAAATAAAATTTGTATCTTTTATAACTCAAGAACAAATAGGGTAAACACTCCTAATTTTGGCATGTACCAGTAGTCAACAGTTTTTATAAATCAATTAAATAGGAATAAAAGCGAGTTTATATTTACAAAAACAACCATTTTTGGTTAAGTAATATCTTCAACTCTCTATTTCAAATGAGTTAATTTTACTGAAATGAGTAATTTATTCATAATTTGCCTATATCCAATATACTCGTATATTCTGCAACATCTGCAGAAGTGCTTGTTTTCTTAGGAAAAAATGTAGTGGCAAGGCCAATTTTTAATGGGCTTGTAAAGCTCTTATTTGCAACAATTTCCATATTATAATAGTTTCTATGGAAAGAAAAGAGTTGAAATATTGTCGTCGATAAGTAAAAATTACCAAAAAATAATTATTATTTTTATTTTGTATCATCTCCTGTAGTCGTCATTGGGTGCCGACTATTCGCAAATTGTGTTTTAGCAGTAGTCAGCAGTACGTTTGATTGAGTAATTTCAAGCCTGCCGAATACAGGATCATGATTCTGATGAGCTGATTGCCTTGAAAAAATTTAAAGACAAAATGATATGCCGATTATAGAATCACAGTATGCCGAGTACAGGCGAATTTGGTGTATTTTTAAAAAACTGCAAATGAGTAATTTAATAAAATAATTTTTAAAAATAGCTTAATACATTTAAGATTAAACCCAATACTGTATTAATACAGCGTGTTATCAAAGTAATACCATTATCATGTATAAAATGGTACCACTGTGAAAAAAGGAGACTCGTTAAATTGCCGACTACTGGCACATGTACCCTATAGATGCAGTTAAGGGATGCCACATTTTTTGTTATAGAGAGGTCAGCAAATATTTACATAATATCCTAAAAACTTTCATTTATTGCAATATTATTTGCTTAAAATTTAAAAAAACATTTTTCAAAATCAAAAAAAGGCAAATAGCGCACTATAAATTCAACTTAAACTTTAACTATTTACATTAAGTTGCCAAGTATATAAATTTATTGCATTCGTCTTCTTTGTTACACAACCATAAGCAGACTTGAAAAGATTTATACTGTTTTTATAGTCTTTTATAAGCCATCATTATATTTAAGTGATTTTTTTCCTTTTTTTTTATTCAGTAAGAAAATATTGTCTGTTTTTAATTTCTGGATTGATTGTCATCAATTAAATGAAAATATTTATGTTTTTATAAATGGCATTTGGGGGGGAGAGGGTACTTACTTGTTTGTGTGTTTCTAACTCACTCATACGCTTAAGTTGAATTGTTAGTGGGTCATGGTTTATAAAATGACTTAATATCCACTCGTTTTGTGCTTTTCTTCTTTTTATTATTTATTGCTTCAAAACCAAATTATTTTCTTAAGTTTAATAGTTGTGTATGTGCGTAATGTTTTCACTTGGTAAACTATAACCTACCTGCCTACACTTTCATTAATGGCAAATTATTTATTTACCACATCTTATAAATCTTTAAGGATAACAGATGGTTATTATTGAAATTAATCAAAAATCAAAAAATTTTTTTTAAAAACAACGATATTTCATTCAAAACTTAATACTTTAATAATAATAATTATAATTTTTTTAATAACATTTAATTATAAATGCATGTGGATGATTTAGGTGAGCACCTGCCGCTAGGGCCTAATCTCACCGTGGTCAAACCACGAGTGGTATTCATGCCTACCACTATAGCCCCTGTGACCAATAAAGGACACAGGTAGCAAATTGTGTGTGTTTCTGCCATGTCACATACACCACCCTTGTTAAGGGAGTAGGGCCTATCCAAAACCCGTGTCAAGTGACATCTGTTTCTATGAAACAGCACATCGAAGAATATGCCACCCTGATTTAATTAGAAATGATGAATGATCGTTAACACATACATTTCCAATACTGGAAATCGAATATTTGTGGGTCGAAAAATTCTTAAGTGGTCAACAGTTCAGCGATGAGCAAACAAGCAAAATAATTTGAAGCTCCCATAATTGTTCATGAACAAAAACCTAAGTATAATTACGAAAAAATCCAGAAAAAAAGGAGAAAAAGATTATGTCAGCAAAAACAAGCGAACTATTTATAAAACCAATGAAAGTACAACCTCTTCTCTAAGTCTTTAACTTTTCTACGCGTGGCAATAAAAATTTCATTTCTGGCTTATAACGCAAAGGAAGCAAAAAAATCTTGAAAACTACTAAAGAGCCAAAATAAATATGTGACACACAAAGAGACTCAATAATCCCAAAAGTATTAAGGTAAAGGCAATTTTAACCTCAGCAGAAATTATATGAAACTGAACTGCTAACAGAAAATTGTAGGTTTAGTTACCACATGAATAAAATTGGTGGGGCAGAGTACAGGAAACGTATGTTACAATGTCCTGCATGTCTGTCTGCCCAGCAGTTGGAAGATGTAGACTGCGCTACGTAAACAGTAGGATGCTGACCACAGAATTACACAACGATTACCAGATTCATGAGAAGCTTATAATTGTTTTACATAGTCAGTTGGACATTCGACTGCACAAGAAATGTTTCAGGTAACAGGACTATTATGGCCCCATGATATCCATATCTATACTAATATTATAAAAAAAATTTTTTTGTTTTTTTATTTGTAAAGAATAAACTCGAAAAGTACACAACCGATTTTAAAAATTCTTCCCCTCCTATGAAGTTGAACTATACAGTGTAACAAAAAAGAATAAATTGCAATTTCCTGGGAAGTGATATTAAGTTTCTGGTAGACATTGTTGAGTACAACAAATATCTGTTTATGGGATTTACCCCAAAATCTTGATTTACGGGTAAAAAAAATGGGTTTTCCATACATTTATGCACTTATAAGCCAGTACCTTAGTTGAATATCAACCGATTTTCTCAGCGGATTTAAAAAAAAATTAAAGTCGTTTGAATGGTATATAAATATATTATTTAAGTAATTTTAAGAAATCTGTGAGTATTTCTCCGCCAAAAAAAAAATATTTTATTTTTTTCGCCATTTTTTAAAATTAGAGACATTTTTACAGAGAATTTTATAAAGAAACCTTACAATTTTTTCAAATATTTTTAAAATATGTTTATTTATGAGTAAAACCCAAATATTTTTTTATACGTTAAAAATTTACTGACTTATTACACTCTTTTTAAAACAAAATTTTTCTAGAAATAAAATTTTTGGCCGTTCCGCTCAAAAATGTTTGCTTGGCCATTTTTTTTTTTATCTCAACATTATCATTATCACGTTGAAGTAACGGAGAGTATTTTTAAATCATTTTTATTTAATTTTTTTCTTCAAAAAGTTTTTCCATTGTAACCATTTCTCGGTAAAAATTTTCGGTTTGCTAATCGCTGAACTGGCCCAGTTTGTCTAGGAAGAAGTCCAAATGTAAATGCAGAAACTGAATTTTTATGGACATATTGCAGCCCATTTCACCATATGCACTTAAAAATTCATTAATAACTAAGGCATAGTCTTGGCTTCTGTGATTATCAACAACATTTTCACAGCGTGCAAGAAAACTCTTCCATGATCGTTTTAGGTTATTAGATTTGAAAAGAAAGACACAAATATCTAGTTTTATTTTGCCTTCACTTAATTTCGGGAACACCGATTTAAGATGGCAAAAAACTTCACCGTTTACATAATTTTTTTTTACAAATTGTTTTATGTATCCTAACTTTAGATGCAGTTGGTGGCAGAACAACCTCCTTAGTTTTAACTAATGGGACGTCTAAATTTCAAAGAAGGGAGTTCATAGATTTTAAAACTAGATATCTCCTATTTAGAATCATATTCATAAAAACATTAACAGGGTGGCAAATTTTTCAAGTCACTATATTAAATTGGGAAAAGCTCATAAAAATAAAATATTTTAACGAACTATGCCTTTTGGACCTGTCTACTTTTAATTGTAACAATTTAGATTAGATTTTACTAATTAAGTATCTATTTTTTAATGAATTTCTAAAAAATTTGGTAGCTTTCAGATTCCCTATAATTTTCGACCGACCATGCCCCATTTTAAGAATATAATTTAAACTGGCCTTTTTATGATTAAAACCTTATTTTTCAACGGCTTGCTTTGTAATTTTGTACATATAATCTTCAAGTACGGTCATTGGCCACGCCCACTTTTCAATGATTTTGCGCTTATAAATGTATTTTTCAAAATTTTTTCCTGAAATCCCTATAATCCAAGGAAGGTTGTTATATACTTCCTTTACTGGCCACGTACACTGTACACGAATATCAAATAAAATATTAAGTGCATGATAAAGGTTGAAAATTTTTCACTTTGATTTACTCATGATCTAGTAATAGTCATGTGTGAATCACTCTGAATACAAAAAAATTTGCAACACATAATTACCTCTATCGTTTTTTTTTTTTTTTAATCTGATTGACTCCACCGTTTCTTTTTCCAATTTTCAGTTTACTGTATTTGTTTTTAAAGAGTCAAATTTAAACGCCTCTTTTTTTCTCCCAAAACTTAATCAACCAACATAACAGGAATGATTAGACAAAAGTCTAAACCTAATCGTGGCATATACTAAACCTAGAGTTGTGGATATTACGCTGCTAAGCTGCTGAAGTTGCACACATGTTTGAAATAATCGCCAAAACATTTGAAATCAATAGAAATCTTTACTAAGCGTTACGCTTCAGCAAATAATTTTCAAGAATCTATGTGAAATGTTAAGCCTACTATTCATATTGAATTAAATGAAGGCTTGATTTAAGCCTTTACTAGAAACTCAAACAGAAGGCAACAAACCCCGTATATTAAAAATACTAATTTTAGCCTAACATAAAGGGTGTCCCAGTAAGTGTGCCCTTTTTTATTTAAAAAAAAACATGTTGCGATTAGGCACGAAATAAAATATCGGTCCGGCATGAAATTATTGCCAATTTTTCGAAAAAAGTAATTTTTTTCAGATGAAACACATTTTCATCATTGTCAAATTTGGGGCTCAGAAAATTATCATACCATCTATGAGAAATAAATGCACACACAACGAGCAACTCTCTGGTGCGGATGTAGGTCAGGCCTGTGCGGTTACAGGATTATGATAACTCAGCTCTTGTGGCCTCAACTGGATGATATGAATATGAGCAACATGTAGTTTCTGTAAGAGCCCAGCATGAAATGAAAAAGTGCACTCTTTCTGGGACACCTTTTACCTACCCTACAAGAGAAAATAGTAGAATGTGGACGTCTTGTAGGAAACCACAGGTCGTAATCACACTTACCCCTCAGTAAATTCACAAGTTTTAAGCACACACACATACTTATACAACAAGTCAGGTAGCAAAAGAATATGTCACTTTGTTAGTGGGAGTTTTGTAGAAAATCATTAATAACTTGTCATAAATTTTTTACTTACCAAGAAAAGTCAAAGGGTACATTTGAAACAAATAACCACAGCTATACATACATACGAGTATATGTAGGAGTGTATACTCTCTGTACATACATACAAGTAAATCTTTTATAAAATTTCTTTAAAATATTATTTATTTGATTATTTACAGGGTACATGTTTAAAACTTAAAACAATGAACGACATATTTTAAGAATAGCTGTAAAAACTAAAAAAAAATATATTTAATATTTTGTTTTGTTTAAGAAAATAACTATAAAAGAAGGCATGAAATAAAGGAGGAAAGAGTTAAACCAAACTTTAGATTATAGCATGAGATGCACGCTTCTTTCATTATATAGATTTGTTAAATGGATTAATATATTTTTAGTTGTGTTGTAATTCTTGCTGTGTGCACAAATATTTTATGATCTTCTTTTATCGTTGATTTTATTTAAGTATTTGTCGATTTGCCTTTTTAAGCGCTCTCTAATCCAAGAGTTTTCTGCAATTTACTTGCAAAAGTCATGCTGATCAAATGTTTTGAAATGTTAGAAAGGATTAACATTTTACAGACGAATTGTTGTTAAGTCTTTTGTCAGTGAATTCATATGAATTTTGACTTGTTTTCTTTATATTTCATTGTAATGAAACAAAAGATAAAAATTATGTTGTACATATGCAAAATAGATGAAATACATCATTCAAGATCACTAGAACGCTGCTATTTCTTCTTACCATCATAATCATGGCAATCAATGGAACAACTAATAAAATAATAATCATCAAATAATAAATATTTTATAATAAAATTTCAGAAATAAAAAGCAAGTTAAATTCGGCTATGCCGAGTACTATATACCCTTCACAAATATATATTTTTCACTTTCCACATTCTTCTTAAAATTCAAAAAAAAAAAAAAATTGTATAATTGAAAAGGCTAGTTTATTAAACTTGAGGTCGATTATAAAAATGTATTTATTATTAGAGCGAAATATCAATATAAAAAAATATTTATTTTATAATATAAAAAAGGTAAAATAAACTTACAAATAAAAAATTATATAAAAATAACTTTCTTTGAGTATTAATTTTTTTTTTTGCTAATCCTAAAATAAATAATTAATTTAAGTTCAAGATACTAAAATTAACGAGTTCCAAGACAAAAATTCTTTCTGAAAAACTTATTTTCAAAATATAATAAAATATCTGCAATTTTTAAATTAATAAAAAAAGAAATTTTAAAAAAAATATTAAATAGGAATGCAAAAAATATAATTTAATTTAATTTTGGAAACATTTGCACACATTTTTTAAACCAAACCCGATTAATTTAGTATTTAATATGAATAAAGAACTTACTTGGCAACTTTGAAAAATGTTTTTTAAATTTTTAGGAAATTTGAATTGTAATAAATAAAATTCTTCAGGATATTTTGTAAATATTTGCTGACCTCTCTATAACAAAAAATGTGGCATCCTTTAACTGCATCTATAGAGTACATGTGCCAGTAGTCGGCAATTTAACGCGTCTCCTTTTTTCACAGTGGTACCATTTTATGCATGATAGTGGTATTACTTTGATAACACGCTGTATTAATACAGTATTGGGTTTAATCTTAAATGTATTAAGCTATTTTTAAAAATTATTTTATTAAATTACTCATTTGCAGTTTTTTAAAAATACACCAAATTCGCCTGTACTCGGCATACTGTGATTCTATAATCGGCATATCATTTTGTCTTTAAATTTTTTCAAGGCAATCAGCTCATCAGAATCATGATCCTGTATTCGGCAGGCTTGAAATTACTCAATCAAACGTACTGCTGACTACTGCTAAAACACAATTTGCGAATAGTCGGCACCCAATGACGACTACAGGAGATGATACAAAATAAAAATAATAATTATTTTTTGGTAATTTTTACTTATCGACGACAATATTTCAACTCTTTTCTTTCCATAGAAACTATTATAATATAAAAATTGTTGCAAATAAGAGCTTTACATGCCCATTAAAAATTGGCCTTGCCACTACATTTTTTCCTAAGAAAACAAGCACTTCTGCAGATGTTGCAGAATATACGAGTATATTGGATATAGGCAAATTATGAATAAATTACTCATTTCAGTAAAATTAACTCATTTGAAATAGAGAGTTGAAGATATTAATTAACCAAAAATGGTTGTTTTTGTAAATATAAACTCTCTTTTATTCCTATTTATTTGAGTTTTAAGAACAAAAAGACCACTACTAAAACATGCCGAATTTAGAAGCATTTACCCTATATAAACTTATTCATTACAGTGAAGGGTATAAAGCCATGGTATGTAACAAATGTTATAAAACACAAATTGTGTTTAAATTCGAATATTTTTTGTGGCTTTCATAAGTGAGTAACACTAGTTAACAGATTAGTAAGCACTACATACATGCATGCCCCTTTCTTCCACTACATATCTAGAACTCCTTTTTTATACTTTTAGCAAATGCCGCCTAATTTTTTTTTTTTTTTTTTTTTTTTTGTGTGTGTATAGTTACATCACTTGTGCTACACTTGTGTCTTATAGGCATGTGCAACCTCCATCACAAAAGCAAAAGGACATTCTCTAAAGAACAATAAATGTAAGAAAAGTAAATAAATGACATAATTTTTTTTCCTTGCGATTGTTGTAAAAAAAACAATATGCCTTTTTTAAAAATGCCGCTATATAAGTATTTTTTTTTTTTTTTTTTTTGTATTGGATACACAAAAGAACACTTGTTTTATTTTGTAAAGGTAAAAAATCGCTGATGTATACGAAAAGGCATTAAATTCAAAAATTGATTTATAGTATATATCAATTCCTTGAAATAAGTCAGAAGCATCCATGATATGATTTTTTTTCTCCCTCTCTCTCTCTCTCTGTCTTTCTCTTAAGAAATTGTTTAAAAAAATTTTCTTAAAAATTACTAAGTACTTTTTAAAATAAGCTTGAGATGATGTTATCTGAAAGCTAAGGATTGGGTCTAGAATTTTGATCCCTTCAGTGTTTCACTGTAGTACCTTGGCAAGTACGAGGTATGATCAAAAAATATCCGTTATTTTCAATTTTTTCAAAAAGTATTTATTTATTCATCAATAACTATCTTGTCCCCTTCAAAGTACTCCCCCTTAGATATAATACATTTATCAGGTCCGTTCTGAAAATCGCATGATTTCAAATCACATGTGGTTTTGAAATCAATCACACGTGTGATTTTGCGCTGTTCTGTAAATCACACTGCTTTTGTATTTTTCTGTGTGATTCTATCTACTTCAAAGCACAAAAAACAGCTGATTCTTTTATTTTGTTCACAAAAGAAAGCACAAGAGCAAATAAAAATTATACAGCAAAAAAGGCGTCCTTAAGTTTTTTTAATTTTTAAGTGTTTTTCTTTTATAAAACAACTAATTGTTCCTCAAAATTAACAAAGGATACATTAAATAAATTATTTAAGTAATTTATTTCAACGTTGGTTCAATAATAGTGGCGAAAATAACCAAGTGATTTAAAAACGTAAGTGCCGTAGCTGAACGTTTTGAAATCACAAAATTATGTACACAGAACACCTTTTTTTTTGTACATTCAAATCACGTTGACAAAATGTGATTTTCAGAACATGCCTGTATGACAGCGTTTTTTCCAATCCTCGAAACACTTCTGAAACGTGCTTTTTGGTATCGCCAACAGCTAATGTTGCGATTTTTCTTTTATCTCCTCAATCGTAGCAAAACGCTTTCCTTTCATCGGTGTCTTCAGTTTTAGGAAGAGGAAAAAGTCAGTGGGGACCAAGTCCGCTGAATACGGTGGTTGAGGCAGGATTACGGTTTTGTTTTTGGCCAAAAACTCACGCACAAGCATCGACGTGTTAGCCGGTGCATTATCATGGTGCAAAATCCATGATCGGTGCCGCACGTTTCATGCCTAAAACATCCGTCAAAATTGCTTGCCATGAGCCGAACGATATGCCAACAGCATCAGCAACCTCTCTAATAGTGATTCGACGATTATCCAAAATCATTTTCTTTACTGCTTCAATGTTTTCATCGGTTATTAACGTGCTCGGGCGAGCAGGATGAGCATCGTCATTGACATCTTCTCGGCCTTCCTTAAACCGTTTATACCACAATTGAACTTGTGCTCTGCTCATAGTAGACTCGCCAAACGCCCTAGTCAACATTTCAAATGTCCTTGCACATTTAATTTCATTTTTTATGCAAAACTTAATACAGTTTCTTTGATCCACTTTTTGAAATAGTAAAAAATCGAAGAGCTCACCAAAACACGACTAATAATCCAAAATGGTTGATATTGTCAACATAAATAACAGACATGTGTACCAACATAAAAAAATGCGAAAATTTAACATACGTACCTCACGAAAATTGAAAATAACGCCTATTTTTTTATCATACCTCGTAAATAGTTCAAAATACCTGGTTTTGTGTGCGCGAACACACATTAAGTACATGTACAGCTTAAAAATTTCCATAAAAAAAAGCAAAGCAGAAATTAATGACAATCTAAAACTTGGCTTGTATTTTTGATTTTTCTAGGCCATTTGTAAACCGATCAATCTGATTTATTGCACAAATATTATGACTGTCATTTCTGACAAAACTGCATACTACATTTTTTTTCGTCCGTTTTGTAGTTTAGATATAATGCGTAAAAAGCCCACTCAGAAAATGGTCAAAAGATAGAGGTAGTCGTGGTTTTTGACTCATACCTCAGCTATGTATCCACCAATCGGATTGAATTTCAAAAGCAGCTAGAAAACAGCAATAACTGACAATTTGGTATACTAAATTTCTCTGTTTGTTATCTAATTACTTCAGAAAGTTGATTTCAACGACTACACGGACATACAGATGGACAAGCAGACAGACGGACATCGCTTATTCGAATCCGCTATTTATAAGGATCCTAAATATACATTTAAATTATATTCTAGGGTGGCTCATGTATGGTGTAGAAATTGCAAACGGAATCACACGCTTCTTAGTTACAGTAAAGGGTATAAAAATTGTGTATCGATTTAAATAAAATATGGTTCATTTTCTTTGAAAGTCAATAGAAAACCGGTCTATTTTTACTTTGCTCTATTTTAAATAAGTTTTACAAAATTAAAAAGTTCTAAGTTTTGCATAAAAAACGGTTTTTTTCATCGCTATCGATTTCTACGACATCCTTGATTAGTATCAAGTTTAAAAACGATGTTGGTACGACTTAAAGGAAATTTTAGGGCTGAGTTTCAAATAGCTTTTTTACCATTTTTAAGTAAATCTCACATATACCTTGGAAATTAAATATAATTTAATAAAATGAAGAATAAAATAATGTCTTACAGAAAGATCATTGTCAACTGTTTTGTAACTTTCTTCGTTTAACATTTCATTTAATTTTGTTTATTACTCTTTTATATTTATTTATTCAGAAGGTGAGTGCGGTATGTGTAGTAAAATAGTGTTGAATTTTTTTTCTTCTTTTTTTTTGCACTTGCTGGTTTAATGCTGGGTGTTGAAATGTATTTACACTTGCTATCCTGCTGAGTCGGCATTTGGTTCACAGATTCTTTTGTTAAATTGGTTTTACTGTTTTGCTTGCCGTACTCTGCTTGATAGTGAGAAATGATCGTTGTTAATAATATTTATGTCAACCAAATAAGTAAAGAAGAAGAAAATAGTATAAAAAATCTATAAATTCAATAAAAATAAATTTTATTGATTCTCATTACTTTTTCTTTATTGAAGAGATTTTTCGCCTTTTTCTTTGAAAACTTTATTTTATCACAAATTTAAATATATAAATAAAATTCATTTTCTGGTCATTTGTTTGTTCGCTATACAAATTTGTTTTCCAACAGATTTTTCTGAAATTTTGTACTCCAAGGAAGATCGCTATATACTTTTGGACTGGCCACGCCCACTTTACGTTAACGCCCACTATTGATTAACACAATTGAGATGGGTCTTTTGTTAATTACAATTAGACTTTTCAATCAATTTCTCTAAAATATTTGAACAAAATTTAATCTATTTTCTTTCAACAAGTTATGATTTTTGCATCAGTTGTACTTCTAAAGCTTAGATCCCACCATTAGCACAATGTACCGATTTTCAGCACGTTTTATGTACCGATAATACAATATTTAAATACGACATAACGAAGCCAGAAATCGTGTTAAGTCTAAAAATTCTGGATCCTATTCTAAAAGCCGATAATG
This sequence comes from Thelaira solivaga, assembly GCA_947397855.1. Classification (NCBI taxonomy): domain Eukaryota; kingdom Metazoa; phylum Arthropoda; class Insecta; order Diptera; family Tachinidae; genus Thelaira; species Thelaira solivaga. The sequence continues at coordinate 21,062,827 of OX377612.1, read as the reverse complement.
TACCCAATCTTTTTTATGAAAGTATGAAAAATGTGCTGATATTTTCGGTAACTGGAGTGCCGATCAAAGTTGACGATTGTTTGCAAAGCCAAGAAAAAATATACAAAAGCTAAGTTTTAACTAAAAATAAAAAAATACATGAATTTTAAAATCTATATGTATTTAAAAGAGTAATGTTGCTGTCTGACTGAGTGACTGACTTATTAGTCCGGACCTAATATAGATAGAGAAAAAATTCAAGCTACAAAATATTCAAAAAAAAAAAATCTAATTCGGCTATGCCGAATCTTATATACCACCCTTTACTGTGTTAGCGAAATATTCATATTTTTCACTTACCCCATTCTTCTAAAATAAAAAAAAATATTATAAATATTGATAAAAAATCTTTTTTGAATATCTATTTTTTATTAATCCGAAATAAATAATTAATTTTAGTGCAAGAAACTAATGGCCTGTTCAGCGATGTCACAAAAAAATCTAAGCGAACGAAAGCAAAGCACATTTGTATTGAAAACAAAAACAAATTTCCCTACATTGTTTTTGTTTTTAATACAAATGTGCTTTGCTTTCGTTCGCTTAGGTTTTCTTGTGACATCGCTGAACAGGCCATAAAATTAACGAGTTCTAAGAAAAAACCCTTTGTTAGAACCTCATTTTTCAATACAATAAAATATCTGCAGGTACTCTATTTTTAAATTCATAAAAAAAGAAATTCCAAGGGCCATTACTACAACTTACTTATAAGGTCTCAGGTAGCTATAATTAACTTTAGTGATTATTACAAGTTCTCAATAAGATAATTATAATATTTGTTATGTGGCACCACTGCTGTGAATACCGATTACTTTTCGTTGCTATAAATACATAATGGCAACGGCATGCCATTTTTGATGATTATTCTTCAAATAACTAAGAAATTCTTTACTTTCAAAATTTTATTTTAAAATTTGTTATTTTATTGTGTAATTGTATTGTTTAATTTTTGTGTATTAATAAAAAAAAAATATTCAATGTCTATGGATAACCTCAGCATCCATAGACATTGAATAATGCCAATGGCATGCCTTTTTGCGACAATTATTTTTCAAACAACTAAGAAATTCTTAACTTTTAAAATTGTATTTCAATCTTTGTTATTTTATTGTGTAATTGTTTTATATTTGTGTATTAATAAAAAAAATTATTCAATGGCTTTGGTTGCTGAGGTTGCCATATCTAAAATCAAAAATATGACAACTTTAAATGCTTGAAGTTCACGTTAAAAGTTATTAGCAACACAAACCTATCTTTAGCTTATCATACACTAAAAAGTATGTTTGTAATAACCAAAAAGCATTTATCTGTTCGATAACATCCTACTTTTAGTTATCGTTTAGTTGTAATAATATATCCAATAGGAATGCAAAAAAAGTATAATTTAATTTAATTTTGGAAACATTTGCAAGCATTTTTCAAATCAAACGTAATTAATTAAATATTTAATATCAATAAAGATTTTCATATTAAAAGCAAAATCGAAAAAATTATATACCACTATAATATAATAGGTTAAATATAAAAGCACCAATAGTATTCTTCCCTCTTGGTAGCTGTTTACCTTCTTAAAAACTTACTTTAGATTCGTTTTTAATAATTTTTACAAATTTAATGATACATAAGATATTTATAAAAAAATTAATTGTAGAGAACTGATTTGCTATTATATTCGTGGTAACATTTTTAGTAGATTTTTTTACCCAAAATATTATGTTGTCCAAAATAAACACCACATTTGCCGTAATGCTTTATTTACTACAAAATCAACAAAAACCACTTCTTTTACGGGTTTAGTCACAAAACTTTTAACATACTTAGGGGCTTAGTTTACTAAATAATTCTCTTAAAATTTTTGGAATAACGGAATTTGTAATGAATTTACAAAGTTACACCACAATTTCCTAATATTTTAAGCATAAATTTCCCTTCAATATTTTTACGATAACTTGATATTTTTCAATCATGATATAGTTTGACATTCAATGTGATATAAATCACAGGGTATTATATAAATTTTAAAAATAGCACAGGTATCTAAATCAGCTGTAACACCCTGTAACGCTTCGTGGTGTGAATAGAAAAGTACCTTTCTTCATAACAAATACAACTCTGATTTCTGCTACTATAAAAGCAGCTCGGCTTAGATTAAATTACTATTCACAATTAAAAGGAATAATCAATGACATGACCCGAATACATTTTAAACGAGTACTTAATAGTCAGTCTTTATAAACAACGAGTTTTGTTGTCGAGTTCTTTTGGTTTTTACATTCAGCGTCATTTTATTTTTCGGTGTGGAAAGTATATGAAGTTTTGTAATTTTTATGAAGAAAGTTTATGCGGTAAAAACTAGCATAAATAAACGGTTCTTAAAATATAAACAAATAATGTAAATAAAAGTTCTCTTTTTACCGCTTTCAGACTGCAAAAAGACCAGCACTGTTGATATTTTATTTTCTAAAATTTACTTCGGTAGTGTATTTTTTGCTTCAAGTGAAAAAAGTAAAATCAATAATGGGAATGAATAACAACAAAGATTTCTTGAAACACAAGTGAAAGTAATTAATACATCACAGTAATATAACAACATATTAAAAAATAATTAATACCGAAGAATAATTTTACGTTAAAAACGGCATATATGTCTGAATTTCAATAGGAATATTTTTTATAAAAATTTTCTCGACTGAAAATTTTTTCTGTGTATGGTTGCTCGTATCTTATAAATATATATATTTATAATGCTCACGTAAAAACGAACGAGTGAAAGATCCAAGTGTGTGTTTTTTCTACACAGCGAGTTGTGTGTATGTACGTTTATTTTGTCAATAAGAGCGATAGAGATGGCTGCAACAATAAATAATATGTCGATTTTTAGAGATGGCAAAACAAAACGTTTTATTAATTGTTTTGTCCTATTTTAAGTGCAAGAAAAAAATTTTTCGTTTTTTAATTCTTAAAATATGCATAAACTGTTAAATTCGAATAATAAATGTATAGAGATATTTTATAAAAATTTTATATCGTACAAAATACTGCTGTACTCGCTTCTTTTTATGCTCCCACTCGTTATATGCCATTGTTGTGTGTGAAAGCCGAAAACACCCGAAGTTCTTTTTCTACACTTGCTCATATGTATAATGTGTTGCCATTGTTGAAAACTTTAACGCCCTCTGAGTTTTACCTGAAAATTTTAGTTGGATCGGCATTTTTTTAAATCCTGTAAGGCATTGTATCATTGTTTTCAATCCAAATTTGCTTAAATGTAATTAAAAAAGCATATAAAGTTAAGAGAACTTTATTTACTTTAAGAGTAGTTTATTTTGGCAAAAAGTTAAAACTAATATTTAAAGTATTAAATGCAAATTTTGAGGTAGTTAGGTGAAAATCAGCCAAGTATTTCTCCCCTTTTATAGGTAGTGCATTGGCAACACTGTCTCTTAGTGTTTAATCGCATTCGGTTCAATCTTCTTCCTAGTTCTGTTGCTGCTCGTTTGCAAAATCAGTTGACTTTTTCGCTACTGCAACATGAACGGACAGAAAATTTGTGTTTAATTGTTGCAAAAAAACTTTTAAAAATTTATATAAAATTAACAAAAAATCTCAAAAATATAACAACAAAATTCGAAATTAAAGAAAATTTTTTTCTTTAATACAAAATTAAAACTTGAAAAATAAAAGAGTTTCATAAAAAAGTTTCTATACAAAAAATGTATGTGAAAAAATTTCGAAATAATTCTTGTTTTTTTCTGTAATTTCGGTTTTTGGTAAAGAAATTAAAAAAAATTTTTTAATAAAGATAAAAAATAAAAACTAAAAATTTTTGTGTGGTGTATGTGCATTAGAAATTTTAAGATACGATGTGAAGAAAAACGAACAACCAAAAAATTTTACAGTCGCCAGTCTGTGTTTTTCTTTCTTTTTCCATTACTGCTCGCACTCGTTATGATTAAAAGGTAGATTTTTCGAAATGAAGACCAAGAGCTTTGTGTGCAAAAGTGTGAGTTAGCTTGTGTATATGAAATACGAATGTGTGTGTGAAAAAATAAGTTAGAGAAGAGAAATTATTGAACGAGTAAAAGAATATTGTTAAAAAAAGTAACGAAAAGTGTATTGTAGCTGAAAAGTGTAGAAAAGAAAATTAGATTTGTTTTCATCTAAATTTATTATAACAATATTTTAATGCATTAATGGTTGATAACGAGCGCTTAATATTATTTTCTTAAAAATTTTCTCTTTATTTCACAATTTTTAATGTGCATGTATTTTTTAACTTAAAAACAAAAAGGGCGGAATACTTTTTTAAACTATACAAAATTATAAAGAAATTTTTTGTTCATACTCTTATTTTTTTTTTCTTTGTAATATTTAGATTCTTGAGCAGTTATCAATAAAATATATATAAAACATATATTGTTATGAAGAGAAAAAAAGTGTTGCATGTCGCATAGACTAAATAACAATCAAATCTAATAGAACATTATACAGTTAAAAATATCTAATAAGAAAACAAATTTCATGTGTATAAAATACATATAAAAATCATCTTTAACATCATATCATATTATTCTAAATGAGGAGATTATGTTTCTTCACCAGTTTCTAATTTGTCTGGCGGACTATTTACGACCGTCATCCGTTTTTTTAACAGTTCTAATGCCAAAGGAATAACATTTTTAAGACCACGTAAATCAAAATATATGAAAAGTGCCGAACAATTAAACAAAATTACTGTATATCTACAAAATGTACTCTATCGTACTCATTAATAACTTTTTGGAATATTTGTGGAATATAAACTGCAATAATAATCAACAAAGAGAACATTTTTTTCTTCCTAACTCCAATATATTGAGAACACAACAAAACAAATTACAACAGAAGATTAAACTTATGCTGAACTTTCAAATACAATTACGACGTCGACGTTTACAATATCCGAAAAATTATATCAACAGAAATACAGATTTGCATAAAAAATTACACCAACAACAATAAGCATATTTATTACTTTGCAAACATCTACTTAAACTACCAACATTGAAGTTCCTCTATTAATCTTCAATTCTAAGCAAAATTCTTTTAAACGTCAACTTATTGAAAAAAAAGAAAAAAAAACTATAAAAATATTAAATAAAATTCTGCAATTAACACTCAAATTTAAAATTAAAAAGTGAATGATTTTTTTTACTAACCAAGAAAGTGGTTGTATAAGATACATATTTCGCTAAGCAAACAATATTAATCAATAAACTGAACCAGAAATATTAAAAATTATTTTTAATGATGACCGATCATATGGAGGAACCACCGCAAAAGCGGGTAAAAATGGAAGAATTATTTTTATTAGAAGAGAATTTACCAGATGAGCTTGTATCATCTTGGGGTGATCCAGGGGCCGGTGGTCCACCGAATCACGGCCTAGGTGTAAATGTTGGTGGTCCAAATAAACCACCTGCTCAGGGTCCTGGTCCCGGTGGTCCTGGCCCGCAGTTAAATGGGTCTGTAGATGATGGTAATGTTGGTAATCAAGGACCAGGTGGCACAAATTCTTTAAGACAAATGCAACATCATCAGCATTTACAACATTTATTACAACAACAGGTACATATGTAATTAAATTTAAATGCTTAAGCAGATGTTTTTATAGCATCTTCCTTTATATTTTAATATATAATACCAATTTGATTAACTTTAAATATTAATATGTATTGTTTTTTATTATCGTTTCACTCAGGGTAACAAAAATCCCGGAATGGTTGGCAATCCAATGGGTGCTGGTGGTATGAACCAGTTGGGTAGTAAATCACCAAATCTGCAGTCTACCAACACTGGCGGTATGCAAGTTAATGTTGGACAAATGTGTGGAATGGTAAATTCCATGCCAATGTCGATGTCAAACAATGGCTCTCAAATGAATTCTATGCCAGGTAACGTAAAAATAGTAAATTTTAATTGTACGTTTGGTACGAGTTAAATATTTTCTTAAAGCAACGTTTTTGTGCAAAGAAAAAATAAAAATTCTTTCATATATTATTTATTTATTAAAATAGAGTTGATCCCTATATACTTTATGCTTCTTTCTTTGTACATAAACAGATTTGGTGTCAATAATTAGAAATCGAAAAAAAGAAATCGAAGATAATTATTTATTACTATTATGTTTTTTATCTTCTTTTTTTAGGTATGAACACAATTGCTCAAAGCAACATGGGTAATATGGTTCTCACCAATAGTGGAATGGGAGGCATGGGAACTGGTATGATAAAGCAACAAATTAATTCAGGTCCAGGAGGTATGATGAGTGCAGGCCCCGGCGTCGGTCCGGTTGGTCCCGGAAACATGGGTCCAAATGGAGGTGGGGGACCGAATCAAGGAATGCACATGGGAGGACCAGGTCATCCCCAAGTAATGCAGAACGGACCTATGATGCGTATGGTGGGACAACAACACATGATACGGGGGCCGAATCCTCATCTTATGAGTGGAAATGGGCCAGGTGTTGGTGGTGGAGGCCCACGTATGCAAAATCCAAATATACAAATGGGTAAGTGATTTTTTATTTTTAAATCAAATTAACAAAAAGAATTTCTGGAAAGCTAGGTTGAAAGATATGTTCAATATAAATTGATAATACTTATTTAGCTATAATAAGCGCACCCACCACCTCTGAAAACGAAAAGTCAGCTATATGATATTGTTTAATTCTCTAAAAGTCAATCAGACTGAGTCGTGAGTTCTAAAAAAATTCATAATGTGATTAAAAATATCAAAATTAGATATAAAAGATATGACAATAGTCTGACAGATGTCTCGATATATTAGGAAAACTTCGTAAAATGGAGCTTTTATATGCGATCAGGACAATATTTTCAAAAACAGCTAATGCAAAAAAATGTCAATTAATAAACATTCTTCATTCGCTTTTATGTAATTGTATGTCCTCAGACATCATATTAATATTCAATAATAAATTCCATCAGATTTTAGTTGTTATTACCAAGTATGACAAACTAAAAACTTTAAAGTATATTAAATCTTTTATACCCCATCCACACTAAACCCAGAAAGTTATAAAAATTATTTATAATTTTAACGCTTAAGTTCCCAGTAAAAAAAGTGAGGAACAGAAGTAGAAAAATCACTACAGCTGCAGCTGTTTTTAAAGAGTACCCAATGAATTTATTTATTCTTTATAAATGTAAAAAATAAAACTAATATGACCAAAAAACTTACTATACAGTAATAATTTAACATTAACGTGTCATCGGAAGGAAGTTGTTATTTTTTTAACTTTTCACTGAGCAAAATGTGCATAAACAAGTGCCGTTTTTGTTAACATCATCATATATGTTATGTATAATTGTGGTGCTAAAATAGTAATGAAATTGTTGAACAAAAGGTAGTGATTTAAAATCGCATACGATATGTGGTTGAAAATAACTTTTTCAGTACCTAAAATATGCCAATCGTTTTTTTTTCGAAGTGATATTAGATGTACTTAATTTTTTTTTTTGCTGTGTTCTCGCAACAATTTCAAAATTTGCAACTTTGTAGATATTTTACAAACCGTTGCAAGAAATTTAAGTACACTGTACTTAAACATATCCTTTATTCATTCTATATATGATTAATAACATCCTAGAGATATATAAACCAAACTTAATTCGTCACATGTGATATCCAATGACATCAATGAAAATTTCGAAATAAGTCCGCCAAAGAATCTTTAGATTTTGATAAAAAAAAGATTAATTGTACTGAAATTTATTAGAGTAAATCGTTTTTATTCATGAACTTTTAAACGCATTTGAAAGAGTGTACAGATAATGGAGGCAAACTTCTTCAAGTTTTCTTTATCGTCCGAAAATTTTTAAAAAAATTTTTAAATAGAACTTACAGTGCAGTGCGGTGTTCCAACTTATTCGTTTCTTCCAAAAAAAAAAAAAAAAGGATTTTGTTCATGGAAATGAAATGTAAAAAAAGCCTTTACATATACATACTATGACGTTTTGATATTTTAAATAAAATTAGCAAAACTACAATTGCAGTTTTAAGAATTTAGTTACATACACCTTTTTCAAAAGGTTATTTTATTACTCTAAAGTAGTGTATATTGTTTTTTAATATACACATAAACGGTGGAAACATAAAGAAATTATTGCAATATGCATATACTTTTAACATTTTCAGTATTTCATAATTTTTACCCTTTTTATAACAATTGAGTTTAAAAATTTCAATTATTTAGTTTATTGGTAGTGTCTATTTTAGACTTATTCCCGCTCCTCATTATAATACTCTCAATGCAATATACATACCGTAAAACTACCAAATTATTTGTTAGGGAAAACCTTTGATTATTTAATTTTAAAAATTACACTATGATACAAAAGTTGAGAAAAAATTTATTTAGGGGTTCTCATGTGTCAATTCTGTTTTGTTACGAATTTGAGAACGGAAATATCTTTAGTTTTTTTAGGTCACTTCGTAAAGTGATTTTCTGACATAAATGTTGTGAAAAACGAGTTTCAAAACATAACTTCTTTGTTTCTAACGGATTTCTATCATTTTCTTTCTGTTGAAAGATCTGATTTTATCTTTCAAAAAGGCAAGTTTTTGAAAATCGGTTAATAAATAGCTATAGTGGTTGAAGTGCGAAAAAAACATATTTTTTTTTTAAATAGTGGTTGAAGTATAAAAAAACACGTATCAATTTTTAGAGAAACCCGTTTACAAATAGAATTGAATCGTTAAAAATCCATTTAATTAAATATTCATTCACTACTTTATAAAGTAGATAATTTCTTTGCTAGATTATTAGCAGACGCCAACTGAAGTGGTAAATAAAATATTTCAAAATATAACTAGGCTAAAATTAAATACGGGCACACATCTTTATAAACAGTGGCGAGTAAAAATCGTTGGAAAGTAGGCATAAAAATGGGTGTGGCTTTCCCAGAAGTATATGGCGCCCTTCCTTGGGGTATATAAATTATATGGGTAAAATGTAAGACAAATCCGTTTTAAAAAAAATTTATATAGCGAACAAATAAACAAATTCGCTGATACAGTAGCTTTATATTGGGGAAAAGAATATTTAAAATCGGATCGGTAGTTTAAGAGTTTACCCATTACAAGCAAAATTTTCCTCTTTATAACATTAGTATAGATGTGCAAAATTTAAAAATTGATTATTTACGGAAATTAGTGGTAAGTATCTTTATTCTCTTTTGCTTTAAGTTATTATTCGGTTATGGACAATTTAGCACCGGAATAATTTTTTTTTACAGTTACCTGGTCACTGTTGCCCGAATAAACTTATGACAAATACTCTCTAAATGTAGTATTCATTAAGAATTCAAAGGATTTCTTGGGTCATTTTTCCGCGCCATGTCAGGCGGGCCCAAATTAGAGCATTACAGTGACATAGCACATATTCTGCTGTTTGACCAGGACCACACACAGCAAGTTTAGTTGGGCAATTCTTTCTCAATTCTCTTTTAAAATTGTAGTTTTGTCCACACACAAATTTTTTGTTTCGGCAATTTTAACATTCTTTATCAGTCATTCATTCAGCCTTCAAGCTACCTGTCTTCTTTTTTTACATCTTTATAAAAGATACGAAGAGAGAACAAAAGGGAATTGCCGTGTTCGAGCACCTTTGTGCCCCTTTTCATTCCTCTTTCCGCTCTCTGGGGATTGTGTTTTTCGATTTCGATCTTTAGTTATAATCAATTTTAAGACTAGAAATACCAAATATTTTCATTCATACAATAATGAAGAAAAGCCAAATAGTCACAAATCTATTCAAGAGTTGATTTTTATTTGTGTAAATAGATGAAATATGATTGAAGTTTATTACTAGTATGTATGTGTGCACTAGAAATTCATGAGAATGTGATGAAAAGTTTATAATTAGTAATGACTACTATTTCTATGATTATTTTATAAAATTATCATAAAATACTCTGCAAATAGATTTTCTTCAAACGTCTCTTAATTTATATATTATTACAAATTAGTTATATAAAATGAGAATAGTGTTATTACATACCTATTAAATATAATTGGTCTAAAATGATGTTATTATGATTTATTAAATTACACAGGTCAAATGAATAATATGGTTGGCGGCGGTGTTGGCCCGAATGGACCCTATGGCGGTGGGGTCGGACTCGGCGTCGGCAACGTCAGCAATTATGGTCCAGGAGGTCCTCAAGGAGGAGGCATTAATGTAAACGCTAATAATTCACAACAGCAAATATTAGCACAACAAATGGTAGCACAACACGGAGGCGTGCCGCCAAATATGACGGCTGCTATGCAACAAGGTAGCCGCGGACCCAGTGGTGTTTCAATGGGTATGGGAGGAGCAGGTGTTAGCAGTGATGGTACTGGTGCTGGATTAATAAGTGGTCCTCAACAACAAATGAACAACGCTCAATTGAATCCAAATCAACAGCAAAACCCACAAGGCGGTATAATGGGTCCTGGAGGAATGGGCATTCGGCCACCTCAGAGTGGTGTGGGGCCTGGAAGTGGTCCTCAACAAAATGCAATGATGATTTCACAGCAGCAGCAGCAACAACAACAGCAACAACAAGGTCCAGGAACTTCACAGCAGAGTAGTAATCCTAGTGGAGCGACAGCTGGAACCAGTGGTGCGGGAGGTACAACCAGTCAACATATCACAGACGAACGAAAGAAACAAATTCAACAACAGCTTATATTATTACTTCATGCCCATAAATGTAATCGACGTGAAAGCATTATTCCCAATCGTGAGAAATGTAACGTGCCGCATTGTAAATCCATGCAAGGCGTGTTAACGCACATGGCAAACTGTAAACAAAACAGAGACTGTACTGTATCACACTGTATTTCTTCACGACAAATTCTGTTGCATTATACAAAATGTTCACGTTCAGACTGTGTTATTTGTTATCCCTTTCGTCAGAGCTACGCCACTAGCGGTGGCGGTAATGCTGTTCCAAATCAGCAACAACAGCAGCAAAGCCAACAAAATGCTAATGACAAGCAAGGTCCAGGTGTTATTGGTACTCAGCATGTACTTGGACCACAGCAGTCTGTAGGTGTTCAACAAATTGGTCAAAACGTTGCAGGGCCCGCAGGTATGTCTGGACCCGGAATTGTACCCAACCAAGGACAAATTAATATAAAACCTAATACAGACATAAGTCAACAATTACAAAATGCTGGTCCAAATCCTAATCAAGAAATACGACGATTCGACAGCATGGGAATGCAAGGTGCTTTAGGAAATGCTAGTGGTCCCAACAGTATGTTACAAAGCAATTCAGTAAATCCACAACAGCAGCAAATGCAAGGTATACGAATGGCAGGAGTACCTCAACCAGTTCGTGTAATGCCGGCTCAAGTTGGTACACCTGGCGGAGGTGTTCCAGTTGGACCGACATCTGGCGGTAACAACGATCAAGTGTCAATGCGTCAAGTAGCAAATAATTTAATAATAGGTGGCAGCGGTAATGGAGCTGTGCCCGATAGTATTCAAAATCAGCAACAACACCAACAACAACAACAACAGCAGCAGCAGCAACAACAAATGTCGCTTCAGGGATCTGGACCAAGACTTACCCCGCGATTATCGGATTTATTAAAACCTGGAACTAAGCTCCCTACAGATCCCAATCAAAGTCAACAAAACACTGTTAATCAACAGCAGCAGCAACAACAAACTAACATTCCTTTGTCAGTTAATGTACATAACAACTTTAATAATTCTAATTTAAACACACTTTTGGGAGGTGGAAATTCTAGTGACATGGGCGGCCCTGTTACTGGTGGACCCCCGAACAAGCAATTAACACCTCAAGAAATGGCTAAGATGAAAATGCAAGCCCAGGCTAGCGGTGTCGTAGGTAACGGACCAAATAGTACACCTCCAAATAATGCCTCTGCAGCGGGCAGTACAAGCGCTGGTAGCGTTATGAGCGGGGGAGTATCAAACGTAGTTGGCAACAATTCAATACCGGGAGGTATTTCAACGAACTCTCAAAATTTAGGTGCACCAGGAGGCAGCAGTGGTGTTAGTAGTGGTGGAAGCGAAGAAAACAAGGATTGGCGTGAGCATGTAACAGATGATCTTCGCAAGCATTTGGTACATAAATTAGTTCAAGCAATTTTCCCCACATCTGATCCAGCTACAATGTTAGATAAACGCATGCATAACCTTGTTTCATATGCAGAAAAAGTAGAAAGAGATATGTATGAAATGGCTAAATCTCGGTCAGAATATTATCACCTACTGGCAGAAAAAATTTATAAAATAATGAAGGAACTAGAAGAAAAACGACTGAAAAGAAAAGGACAGCAAATGCTTCAAATGCAACAACAGCAACAAGCTGGCGGCCCAGGTGGTGCTGGTACCAGTAATTTGAGTACAGGTGGAAATGTTGGTTTACCAGTTGGCGGCCAACAATTACCTCCTGGACATACAACATCCCAACAGCAACTACAGCAACAAATACGACCAATGGTTAGTCCAATGGGTGGTGCTGTTGGCCCTGGTGGACCTGGCCCGACCCAAGGAATGCCAATGGCTTCTGCAGGAATGATGCAACAGCTCAGGGGTCAAACGCCTGGCACAGTAGGCGGCATGATGCCCAGTCAAAGTATGGCTGCTATGCGTAGTCACTCTCCTGGTGGAAATATTCTGGCATTACAACAGCAGCAACAACGAATGCAATTTCCTCCACAACAAGGTAACATGATTGTCGGCCCACCTGGTCCTAGTCCCGGCGGAAATGGTATGGGCGGAGGTGGTATACCAACATCACAACAAAATATGGTGGTGGCAAATCCTGTTTTATCTCCCTTTACCGGCCAAGCAATGCAGGGACAACCAGGAACAGGTGGTGTACCCGGAGTTTTAACAAGCCCTATACCAGGGCAGCAACAACAGTTCATGAATTCTAATGGAGGAGCTGGAGCCCATACTACACAACAGTTAAATGAAATAATGAAGCAACGTATGATACAGCAGCAGCAACAACAACAACAAAGTGGAATGCTTTTGCCTCAATCACCTTTCAATTCTCAAATGCAACAACAAAACATATTCACGTCCCCGATATCGCAACAGCAGCAGCAGATGCAAAATATGATGACAACTGCTGGCATGGGAAATATGCCTCCAACACCAACAAGTATAGAATCGCTAACAGCTTCTAGTGTCGCAGGACCAACAAGCCTACAAAGTAGTACAGTATCCGCAACTATAGGTAATGCAAGCGGTATGGCAGCGGCACCTAGTCCTTCGCCAAGCTTTGTATCGAACGGACCATTAGGAACGCCTATAAATAATCCACCTTCCGTTCCTTCGCTTATTCAATCTCTAGGTGACCGAGGAAATACACCACCATTAAATCCTACATCTCCCGCTTCATCAAATACTAATGTTTCATCAGTTGCAGGTGTGGTTGGGCAAAACAGTGGATTACAGGCATCAACAGCAACATCAACTGCCACGTCTGTATCAACATGTTCGACTGGTTCAACTTTATCAACTGCCATAACTACGACATCGTTATCATCTTCATCAGCAACCTCTACCTCTATAACGGCAACTTCGGGAGCAATAACTGTCACATCGTCATCTACGCCAGTGTCAATGTCCTCAGCAGCAGAAGCTAACGTTTCCAGCAACGGATTGGCACAAAATCAACAACAAATGTCAACTATGGGTAAAGGAAATGCCGGAACAACATCTACCTCAACTACCGTTGCATCTTTGTCCACGTCACGACCTTCAGGTAGTAGCAGTAACAGCCTTTCTTCACAGATGGCAGCTCTTGAAGCAGCTGCTCGGGATAATGATGATGATCCACCATCATCACCGAACGGCGACTCTCAAAATGCTGGTGTTGGAAAGTCCTCTAAAGGAAAGCTTGATTCTATCAAACAAGAAGATGACATTAAAAAAGAGTTTATGGACGATGGTAGCGGTGGTGATAATTCCCAACAAGAGTCGTCAGCCGGAGTTGGAAAAAATGTAAACAACGACGGTACCGCAAAATTGGAAATTAAAACCGAAGATGGTGATGTAAAGATTAAATCCGAACCAATGGAAATCGATGATACAAATGCAAACTCGAGCGGAGCAGCCAGTGATGCTGCAATGTGCTCAAATAGTGGAGATATTAAAGATACTATAAAACAAATGACGGATGGCAGCAATACTAGTGGAGATGTTAAAATTAAAACTGAAATCAAACCTGTTGTACCAGAACCTCATATGCCTAACGCTGGAGATAAAAAGAAGAAATGTGGTAAGTATTTTATTTATTTTTATTTTGTGTGAAGTTTTGATAATTTTGGTATGGTTCGCTAATATACATAATATGAAAAATATAAATTAATTTCTTAATATTAATCATATTCCACAGTTTTTGATCCTGAAGAACTCAAGCAGGCTTTATTGCCAACTTTAGAAAAACTCATCCGACATGAACCCGAATCAGTGCCATTCCGTTATCCAGTTGATCCGCAAGTACTTTGTATTCCCGATTACTTTAGAATAATTAAAAAACCTATGGATTTGGGGACTATACGCAACAACCTAATGAACGGTAAATACAATGATCCATGGGAATGTGTTGATGATATCTACTTAATGTTCGATAATGCGTGGTTATACAATCGCAAACCATCAAAAGTTTATAAATATTGTACAAAGGTAAGTGTTTTTAAAGCTGAACAATAAAAATTTAGTACAATCGAGTTAAATATGTTTTATGATCTTTTTTTATCAAAGCTTTCCGAAGTGTTTGAACAAGAAATTGACCCTGTTATGCAGGCATTGGGTTATTGCTGTGGAAGAAAATATACATTCAATCCTCAGGTTTTATGTTGTTATGGTAAGCAGTTGTGCACCATACCAAGAGATGCCAAATACTACAGTTATCAAAATAGGTAAGTTCATATTTGACGTTCATGTTTTCTTTTTTAATTTTAATTAAAAGATTTTAGCATTTCATACATTAAATAGAATTTTATGTGTAGACAAATAATAAATATCAATCATTGGTTTTTTACGCAATCAAATCTTATTACTATTAACATATAATGAAATCTAAAAAAAAGAAGATTGCTTGTATATAAAACTATTAAATAATATATCATTAATATTTTGTATCAAATTCTAATGCCAACCTTATTTTTTATTTTCTTTTCTATACTTGCAAATGTAAAAAAAAAAAAAAACTAAAAAAAAAAATCAATACATCCTGGTTATGGTTTTTGTGTGCGTCTTTTTTTAACTCCTCAAATCACAATCCCTATGTTGAAAACCTTTTCCAAAATGAACATTTATAAACAAAAAAAAAACAAATATTTAAAAAATGTTTTTATTTAATTTTATAATATTTTATTGATTTTGCTTTGCTATTTATATTTTAACTGCCAAATCATATATACTTTCGTTTTACGTTTGGTTTGTTTAATAAAAATGCAACATGTATTTTGATTTGCTTTCCGTTGTTATTCCCCAACTATGTTGTAACCATAACATCATATTTTGTTCCATCACCTTCAACACAAAATTCTTTACTTGAAATTTAAATCCTGAAAACATTTCAACAAATTAATTAATTTATATAAATTTCAATAAAAATAAAAAATCGTTCGCACGCACAAAAACATTTATATAACCATAATAATAATTCATTCACCATGATAAAAACGATAAACGACGCTAAATTTGTATTCTGTATGGTCGCTCTGCTTGTTTTATATTTGTTAATTTGGATTGCTATCACTTTTGATAACCAATACAAATTATATAATCGAATGAAAACAAAAAACACAACTTACACACAACAAAAACAATCAATTAAAAATCTTATAATGAACCAATAATAGTCTAAAGGATTATGGCGTATCCTCAAACAGATATACCTTCTGCCAGAAATGTTTCAACGACATTCAAGGGGACACTGTAACACTGGGTGATGATCCATTGCAATCTCAAACGTAAGTATTTTATATAACTCTTATTTTTTATTTATTTTTTAAATACAATAAATTACTACAAATATTGGTTTATATTAATAAATTTGGTTTTTAATTACGATAACTTCATTGTTTTCACTTAAATTCAAAGATTTTTGTAAAGGAAAAACGCGTCTAAGAAATACTACAATTAATTGATGAACAATTTTTATTTTTTTTTTTTTTTATTATATTACAGTTTTAATTTATTCATTGTAGTTTTATACTTTTCTTATTAAATACTTACTCTCCAACAAATTTTTTCTCGAGAGTATTTATTAAACAAAAACAAGAGATTAGCACACACAAAGAAAATATATGGTTGAGGCAAACATAATGTAGAGGAAACATTATACATATGTTTAGATTAAATGTTATATGATTAGATCTCTGATCTCTGTTAAAAATTACGTTGTATGTATATGTATAAGACATTGAACTTTAAAAAGGTAGAAGGATCCATTTAAGAATTTAATTCACAATGTCACATTTTGTGATAGCTTTTCTAATTCTTAATGTATAGTCTGATGAAAAAATACAAAAACTCTTAAAATTCGGTTCAATACTAATATGGATTTCCTTTGTTTTTTTATTTCGACAACAATATTAGACAAATCAAAAAAGATCAATTTAAGGAAATGAAAAATGATCACCTTGAACTGGAACCGTTTATAGATTGCGTAGAATGTGGTCGAAAACAGCATCAAATTTGCGTTTTATGGCTAGATTCAATATGGCCTGGCGGATTTGTTTGTGATAATTGCTTGCAAAAGAAAGATTCTAAGCGAAAAGAAAACAAATTCAACGCCAAACGTTTACCTACAACCAAATTGGGTATTTACATTGAAACACGTGTTAATAACTTCCTTAAGAAAAAAGAAGCCGGTGCAGGTGAAGTACATATACGGGTAGTGTCGTCATCTGATAAGTGTGTGGAAGTAAAACCCGGCATGCGCAGACGGTTTGTTGAAAATGGCGAAATGAACGCTGAATTTCCTTATAGAGCAAAAGCACTGTTTGCTTTTGAAGAAGTAGACGGAATTGATGTATGTTTCTTCGGTATGCATGTTCAGGAGTATGGCTCGGAGTGCCCCGCACCAAACACTAGACGAGTTTATATTGCCTATTTGGATTCTGTTCATTTTTTTAGACCGAGACAGTATCGTACAGCGGTTTATCATGAAATTCTTTTGGGTTATATGGATTACGTTAAGCAACTGGGATATACAATGGCTCACATTTGGGCTTGTCCGCCATCCGAAGGTGATGATTATATATTCCACTACCATCCCACAGATCAGAAAATACCTAAACCAAAACGATTACAAGAATGGTATAAGAAAATGTTAGATAAAGGCATGATTGAAAGAACAATACAAGACTACAAAGATATTTTGAAACAAGCTATAGAAGATAAGCTAGCATCTGCTGCCGAACTACCATATTTCGAAGGTGATTTTTGGCCCAATGTTTTAGAGGAAAGTATAAAAGAGCTGGACCAAGAAGAAGAAGAGAAGAGAAAGCAAGCAGAAGCCGCTGAAGCAGCTGCTGCTGCAGCAGCGAATGTAAGTAAAAAAATTACATAATAATGCGACATTATTCTTAATGTTAATAATAATATAATGTTGTAGATTTTCTCAATGGAGGATACTGAAGTTAGTGGTGACGGTAAGAAGAAAGGCCAAAAAAAGGCGAAAAGATCTAATAAATCTAAAGCTGCACAACGTAAAAGCAATAAAAAAACTAATGAACAACAAGCTGGCAATGATCTCTCTGCTAAAATTTATGCCACAATGGAAAAACATAAAGAAGTGTTTTTCGTTATACGGCTTCACTCTGCACAGTCTGCAGCAAGTTTAGCGGTGAGTGCTAATTAAAAATATACATATTTTATAAGATATTATTGACTTTAATGATACAATAACATTTTGTGTATGTAATTTTTGGAAGCATTGTTTGATATTTAATTTGCAAATATGTGCTTTTATTTTAGCCTATACAAGATCCCGATCCCTTATTAGCATGTGATCTTATGGATGGTCGAGATGCATTTCTTACCTTAGCTCGTGACAAACACTACGAATTTTCCTCTTTACGCAGAGCGCAATTCTCCACTTTGTGTATGTTGTATGAGTTACATAATCAAGGTCAAGATAAATTTGTGTATACTTGCAACAACTGTAAAACTGCTGTCGAAACCCGATTCCATTGTACAGTTTGTGACGTAAGTTTGTTTTATTTATAAAATTTTTTTTTTATAGCTAATAAGTTTTGTTTGTTTTTTTTATATATATATATAAATAAGGACTTTGATTTATGTACTCTGTGTAATGAAAAAATTGGTCATCCACATAAAATGGAGAAACTTGGTTTCGACTTGGATGATGGTTCATCACCAGCAGATCTTAAACAAGCTAATCCACAAGAAGCCCGTAAGAAATCGATACAACGCTGTATTCAATCATTAGTGCACGCTTGTCAATGTCGGGATGCAAATTGTCGTCTGCCTTCATGTCAGAAAATGAAGAGAGTAGTGCAGCACACCAAAAATTGTAAGAGGAAGACCAATGGTGGTTGTCCTATTTGCAAGCAATTAATTGCTTTATGCTGTTACCATGCTAAACATTGTCAAGAACAAAAGTGTCCAGTGCCTTTCTGTCCAAATATCAAACACAAACTCAAGCAACAACAATTACAACAAAAGTATAGGCTTTAATTAAATTTTGTTATTGAAAAATAATATATACAATTTTATTTATTTCAGAGTGCAACAACAGAAATTATTGCAACGACGTGTGGCTCTTATGTCTCGAACCGTTACTGCGCCTGCAACATTACCAGGTCGAACTGGTGGTGTTTCTGTTGTGGGACCCGGTGGTGTACCGGTGCCTGCAGTTGCAATGCCAGGTGTTAATGTAAATCCTCCTGTATTGGGTGGACAACCAGCTATAATGCCTGCCGGACCAGGCGCTATGAGTCCGTCAACGGTACCGGTATCCTCCCCAGTTGCAGCGCCAATGGCAGGAGGTGGAGGTATGACATCTCCTCACCATCACCAACAACCCGGCATTGGAATGAAACCAGGTGGTGGTCATTCACCTTCACCTAACGTACTTCAAGTTGTGAAACAGGTTCAATTCTTAAAATTTTATAATTAAATTTTCATATTAATCAGTTTTTCTATGTATTAAAATTTGAAGCAAACAAATTTTCTACAATTTTCTCACAATTTTGTTTCATGTGTTTTCTGCAGGTTCAAGAAGAGGCTGCACGTCAACAAGTGCCACATGGTGGCAGTTTTGGTAAAGGCGGTGCTATGGCACCTCCTGTTATGCAGCGACATCATATGGCTGGCTTACCAAATCAACAAAACCCCGGAATGGTGGCAAATGTAGGTAATGTTACAGGTGTTTCTAATGTTGTTCAAATGGGTCCCGGTGGCAATAATGTAATGGGCAATAACCTTTTGCCAATGGATCAATGGGGTGCTAATCGATATCCCGATAATGCTAATCAATCTATACGCCAACCCAATCAAAATCAGGTTATGCAACAAAATGCAATGCAGCAACAGGTAAAAAAAAACAAGTTATTTTTATAAGTATTTGTTTTAGTCCAAATTATTATTTACTTGCAGAATATGATGAGTGGAATGGTTGGAGCTAGTGGCTCACAGCAAATGGCAGGTGGTAACGGAAATATCCCTACAAATGCTCAGGGCGTTGGTGGAATTAGTGGAAATGGTGGTATGGTTGCCATGAGTGGTGCATCCGGTCCCATGGGCGGCCCTGGAGGTATTCGTCCGCAAGGACAACATCCAAATGCAGTTGGTGTTGGAGGCTCTGTTCAAATGCCAAACGGACCGTTAAACGCTCAGCTAAATACTACACAGCTTGCTCAAATCATGGCAAAAATTAAAAGTGATCCTACGAATGAGGGTCATCAACAAATTTTGCAAGTATTAAAACAAAATCCACAAATAATGGCAGCTATCATTAAACAGAGACAACAGAGTCAAACCAATAATGCTGGTCAACAATCGCGAAGCAGCAGTGGTGCTGCTGGAAGTAGTTCTCAGCAACAACAGCAACAGCAGCAACAAGTTATGCAACAACAGCAACAACAACAGCAAATGCAACATATGATGAATCAACAACAAATGCCCCAAGCAAATCAGCAAGTAATGATGCAAGCACAACAACAAAATCCTGGTCAACATCAACGTATGCCGGGAATGCAAAATCCAATGATGATGCAACAACAGCAACAAGGACAAGTAAGTAGTTTTATTTCATATATTTTTTTTTCATACAGTAAATTTATTTGGTTTGTTACTTGTACTCGTATATTATGAAACCATTAAACTGTTAAAAAGAAATATAAAAATATGTTTTTATCTATTGTCTTATTGCAATTTGTATTTTTTGTAAAAAATTAGGCTTCCAACGCACAATGGTTTAAAATGCAGATGCGTCAAATGCCAAATTATCCTCCACCATATAGACAACGTGCACCACAGCAAATGGGTGGAGTTGTTGGTGGTGGACAACAATTTACTGGTGTCGGTGGTTTTGGTGGTGCTGGCGGCGGCGTGGGGGGGCCCGCTGGCAATCCAGTCGATCAGTACACAGTAATGCAACAAGGACTTAAGCATTCACCACAGCAACAAATGGTTGGTGGCATGCCTGGAGTTCAACAGCAAATGATGCAAGGTGCTGGTGGTATGGTAGGCGGACCAAATGTTATGGGGCCGCCAACACCCCACACGCTTCAACAACAACTTATGCAATCATCGCGATCATCGCCGCCCATAAGATCACCTCAACCCACGCCCTCACCACGTTCGGCACCCTCACCTAGAGCCGGTCCCTCAGCATCGCCTAGGGCACAACCTTCTCCGCATCATGTTATGAGCCATTCACCTGCGCCACAAGCACCCCATGACGGTTTACATAACCACAGCATGCATCCACACCAATCACCATTACCTGGCGTACCACAAGATGTCGGTGTGGGAGGAGTAGGTGGTGTAGTTGGAGGTCCTGTTTCCGATGCTTCTGATCAATTGACCAAATTTGTGGAACAACTTTAGTGTAATTAGCTAATGGCAGCGGCTCAATCCTTTCAATCATCTCCTCAGCTCCAACCTCCTCCATCTCCCCACAGTGGCCGCTTCAGTGTAAATCATCAACAACACCGATATTTTTAAGAAAACAAACTACTTATTACTATTTTTATTTATAAAATGATATTAAAATCGTTGTTTCTTTTAAAAATTAGAATCATTATTATCGTTAAGCTAATTATTTTATACAACTTTGTTTCTACAAAGAAAAGTGTTTTTTTACATTACATTACATTTTTTTAAATTTTTGTTCGCATAGTTTATAATACATATTATAACATTAAAAATATTTTTATAATTACTACATTTTGAATACAATTAAATAAGAGCTGAAAAGTAATATTTTGTTTTATCTTCCGTTTTAAAATTTTTCAAAAAATTATTCATTTAATCTTGCTTTTTTCTTTTAATATATAAATTACATAAATATTCTTCCATATATGTAATTGTACAATATTATCTTCAGTTTTCAGCAAGTTTTACAAATTGATTGAATACAATATAAATAAAATAATATACATAAATCATCATAAATTAAAAATTATTTATGTATATTTACAGTATATACAGAAATGCCTCTAGCTTTAATAAAAAATAAATATAAATTTTATAACCTAGGCATTTTATACTTTTCTCTATTCAAAGATAATATGTTAATTATTAATAAATCTTAAGACGGAAATGTTTATTTTAAACAAAGCTATTCATATTAAAAGTGAAGTAAAAGGAGAAAAAAAAGCTTGTAATAAATTAGTAATTATAGTTTGTATTTGAAATAAAATTATTATTATTTTTTTTTTTTTTTTAATAATATAGCTTTTAAGTAATTTAATTAAGCCCTTCCTTTTATAGAAATGTTAAAAAAAAACAGACATACATATGTACATAATAATTTTCTTTAAAGGCAAACAAAAAAATAAAATAAAAATATTCAAAAAATTATTATTAAAATAAACAAAAAATTTAAAATAACATGTAATAATAAAAAAGGTGAAAGAAAACTGTTAGTCGACATTTGACACCATGAATTTTATTTTAATGAAATATATCATGTGTAACCTATGTCATGTGTTTTGTTACATTGAAATGTAACCAAAACACAACATATTTTATTTATTAAATGAAAAACAAAAAATAAAAAAATATATACTTAGTAATCTATTATATAATTGAATTAAGGGTTCCCTGGTTTATTTTTAAGTACTTACAAAGTTCCGAAACATGATTTTATAATACAATAATGAAGTAATTTCCTCAGATTAATAACAATTTAATAATACATGTTTATTTTTTAACAACCAATCCAAAAACCAGACGGGTGATCGATGATAAATACATGCATGTACATCGTTACATTTCAATATGCACGCATATCTACTGTAAATACAAGTTAGAAGACTAAAAATTTGTATTTTAATAATCTTTCATGAAACTTTGAAACTCTTCTCCAAAAGATTTTTTATGTACATACCAATGTCAAATTAGGTGAAACACTCGGAAAATTTATGCCAACTATTAATAAAAATTTAAAATGCTTAAACAGGGAACAAATAATTATTGCATAAACTAAAAATATACACAATACCAAGCTATACATAATGTACATATGTATGAATAGTCTTCATCATTGTATATTATCTTTAAGTAAAAGCAACTGCCGTGTTTAAATTTTGTACATTAGTAATATATATCACCCTACATTTACGAACATATAACATAATAAAAACAAAGAAAGCCGCCCAATCTTTGTTTGTAGTGTAATATTTTTATATACTAATAATACATACATAGAAAAAAAAATTTAAAAATAAATTGCCTTAACTTTTAAAGATCAAGTAAAAATGGTGTAAATAAATAACAATAAAATATTAAAATTAAAATCTTTAAATTTACCGTCGCCTTTTAAAGAAATTATTTTATATGAATTCATTTTTCATTTTTAAAAGAAAGTCATATAAACCCCTTGAATCCTCTTTTATAATAAAAGTGTAAATATTAGTAGTAGTAAAATAAATTGACAGAAAAGCAAAATATATATATATATTCCAAAACTGTTTTGTGATTAAAACTAAAAACAAAAATATAAAATTAATTTTACGTTTAAAGTATTTTTATTATTATTATTATTATTATTATTATTATTATTATTATATTTATATTTATAAAAAGTTTTTTATTACATAAACAATTTCAGTTCTTTTTTATCGTGTTGCGTCTTAGTTTATTTTTTTTAATTAAATTTATAGGATATTTGCACTTTGAAAATAAAAATTAACATAATTTGGGTTTCTTTAAGTCACTGAATACATATAAATAAATATAGAATTATTTTAGAGCAGTGTAAATGTAAAACAAAAAAATTAAATGTTAAAATTTCAAGAAATTAAAAAATAAATGTGTAAAAATTTAACTATTTTTTAAACAAACTCCGCCATTGTTTAAAAAATAGTTTATATTCACAAGAGATATGTAGATGTAAAAAAAAAATTAAAATTACATGTACATTTTAAAAGTAAGATTTTAACATATACTAATAATTTAAAGTAAATGATTTCTCTTTAATTAATATAAGAGATTTTTTTTTTTGTTAATTAACTTCACTCAAATTTATTTAATAATAATATGAAAGCATTAAGTTACGACCTAATCTCAAAAAATAAAACAAATATGTTATAACTTTTCATACCCGAATGAATAAATAATATATGTGTGTATGGGCGTGTATACTGCGTAAATATTGCATATTCATAAAAGTAATTTTCATCGTTATAACTGTATACAAAAAGCAAGAAAAGAAAAAAAGCGCAAAATAAAAACATAAAAATAATAATAATTTCACACAATAATGAAGAATATGTAGGTGAATAATTAAAAAATAAGTAAATATTAAGTCAATGCATTGCATTCGCTTAGTAAGTAACAGCATTATTTGTATATTATATGATATAAATAAAATAAAGTCGTTTATAAATTAATATTAATTTAAAAAGGAAAAACGAAAAAGATAATATTATACTGTAAAAGAAAAAGTAATTTAAAAATACGTATAAAAATAATTTAAAATAAAAAATAATAAAACAAAAAATATTGCGTGTTTTAATATTTACCTAAAATATTGTATAACAAGTTTGAAATCAAAATTTAAACAAAATAGTTATATTTGTTTGATATTCATACAATACCTGGGAAGTGATATTATTTTTCTGGTAGGTGCTGTCGAGCACAACAAGAATCTGTTTTTGGAATTTGGCAAACACCTCCAAAACCTGGATTTACGAGTAAAAACCGGTTTTTCATAACATGACGAACTTATAACTAGTAACCAAAAATATTCTGAAATGATTTTTATTTTGTTTTTGCAACCATTTCTGGGTGAAAATGTGGGCATTGTTCAGCGCTGAACTGGCCCAGATTGTCTGGGAGGAAGTTCAAATATTATGACTACAGGAAATTAATTTTTATAGACATATTGTAGCCTATTCTACCATACGCACTTAAAAATTCATTAGACCAGGGCGGCTACCCTCTACTGCGATGCGAAAGAAAACGCATCGCAACTCAATGTAAAAATCATACAGATGTGAATGGTTTTTCTTTCGCATCGCAATAGAGAGTAACCCCCCAGAACCGAATGGTTTTTCTTTCGCATCGCAATAGAGAGTAACCTCAATTTTTCTTTTAAAATTGTCACTCAGCCTTTTTACATCTTTATAAAAGATACGAAGAGAAAACAAAATTGAATTGCCGAGCACGAGCAAGTTTGTACCCCTTTCCATTGTTCTTTCCTCTATCTCCTACAAGATCAAGAATTGCCCAACTAAAATTGCTGTGTGTGGTCCTGGCAATTTAAAATCGGTTGATATTGAACTAAGTTACTGGTTTATAAGCGCGTAAAGGTATGAAGCACCGGTTTTCCACCCGTAAATCCAGCTTTTGGAGGTGTTTGACAGCACCTACCAGAATTTTTTTGTCGCACAGTGTTATCTGCACATTTTATGAGTGAATGTGTGTAGTAAGTACGTGTGACTGTTGTCTGTATTAAAAAAAAAAAAAAAACTTAAAAATTTAAAACAAAAATTAGCTGAATGTTTATATTCAATTAGGTTTTCGAGAAGTTTGTTGAAGTAACTTGTATAATTTTTGGACAGGTATTTAAAAATGAACTTTGTATGCTGTTCGCTTACACAGCATATGCGAAAGTCATTTTCTTTTCGTAGTTTTATTGAAGGAAAATCCAGAAATAAAACGTTGACGTAATATCACTCAAATAAATAATAATCTTATTTCTTTAAAAATGCAAAAGATAAGAAAACACTTGAATTAATTTAACTATTCTATGCGTATAAAAGATTAAAGAAATTCATTGATTATCTTAATAGCTAATTTTTATTATAGCTTATAATAAAGCAATATATAATATGTAAGATTGATAAATAAATATTTAATGTCATAAACCCTTTAAACGTTTTTACCATTAAAAAAAGTATTAGATACATGTATGGAAAGCTTAAATATTCGACCAAGACTTATATTTAAATACGTTGATGACTTATTTTGTATTACACTTGAATCACCAATTGAGTAAACTTTAGCAGTTTTTAATGAGTTTGATTCACAATGGAAAAAGAATTAGTCTGCAAACTTCCATATTTAGATACATTAGTAAGTAATTACCTTGGTATCAAAAATCTAAGCATGGTAAAAAAAAAGTAATCAACAGAATACGGACAATTAGTGAAACAGTAATTCATATGACAAATAAAAAGAATTATCCAGTTTATCACTACATGGTATAAAGCAAAGTCGCTTCCCGCGTCTGTCTGTATGTATGCTTAAATCTTTAAAACTACGCAACGGATTTTGATGCGGTTTTTTTTAATAGATAGAGTGATTGAAGAAGAAGGTTTATATTTATAATCTTGGAAGGTTTAACGTCACAAATCCGCCCGGCAGGTAGCGCTATAGTCGGTATCTGACTTATTTGCCTACTACCTGTTTTAGCCCGGTCTCGCACGGTTATTTACCCTATGAGTACGATTTTTTAATGTAAGAAGATCAAATATATAAACATTTTAAGGCAACACAACGTTTGCCGGGTCAACTAGTTTAATTTGTAAATTCATAGCACAAATTAATATTATTAACAGAACTTAAGAGTTTTCTTAAATTAATTACTTATATACCAAGACTATTATATTAGAACGTTTTAAAAGTTCTAAAATTTATGATAGAGAAAAATTTCGTATATCTTATTAAACGTAGAATACTTTAAATGTATTATTTAGTGGAACTAATGACAGAATAGGGAAATGTAGCTTATAGAATGAAACTTGTAACAAAGTATAATATATGTAGGTAGGACGAAAAAAAAACTTTGAACTATAATTGCAGGACATAAATAAATTAAAAAATATAGAAACAACAATAACCTCTCATTGTTTTGAATTAAATAATTAATAATAATAAGAAAAAAAAGTCAAACAAACATTGAATTATAAATAAGTTAAAAACTATATGATTTCATTTATAGGGCAATTAAGATTTGTAAAGCAGTTAAGTTGAAGATCTGTCTACTTTTGACTTTCATAAAACGATATTGAAGAGAGAAATTTTTCATGAAAACACAATTTTTAAGAATCGCTTACAAAATTTAAAATTTGTATTTTTTTCTAGCAAACGAATATGTAAAAAATATGAACATTCGTTAATTTTTTAAATTAAATCAAAAAATTTGGGAAATTACATCTAACAGGCTTTAAAAACAACATTTTGCTACAACAAAATTATGCAGGGGCTCTCAGGTATCAATTCTCTTTTATTGGAGTCTATAGAACGAAAATATTTTTAGTTTTTTAAGGTCACTCATAAAGTGATTTTATAACAGTAAATGTTGGGAATCATAATTTTGTTGATTCCCAACAGATTTCTATCATTATTTGTTCTGCTTGAAAGATCTAATTTTATCTTTCAAGCAAAGCATACTTTTTTAAAAGCCGTTTAATAAATGGCTAAGTTACAGTGGTTAAAGTGTTTTTTCAATTTAAAAAAATTTTTTTTTTCAAATTTAAAAAAAAAATTTAAGATAAAATCACATCCCTCAAACAGAAGAAAAAATGATAAAAGTCCGTAGGGAATTAAAAAAATTATGATTTGAAACTCTAACAAGGCCGTTTTTCACTGCATTTACCAGTATAAAATCACTTTCTGAAATTACCTAAAAAAAACTAAAGATATTTTTATTCTCTATGGACGCCAATGATAATCCCTGAATAATTTTTTTCTCAACTTTTGTATCATAGTGTAATGTTAAAGTCAAAATTTTGGATTACTTTGGTTAATTTTAATGTCAATTAATTTTTAAAAATAATATCTTACAGAATTTTTTTATTTGAATATAGAAATTAAATTTTCCAGCCCTGCTATAGTGTAATGTAGGAAATACCCAATTTAAATAAAAAACAATTTTGTAATAAATTAGAACTCCTTAGAGTAAAAGAAATTTTATGTTTATGACCAAAATTATACTTTATCATTTTTTTTTTAATTCGAAAATGCTTATACATTTGAGATTTGTTTAGTTATTGTTAACAGCGATATAATAATGCCTGAGATAATTTAATCGATAGAATTTGCTATAAAAGGCACTACTTTCTTTACCAGCGCATATAGTTTGTTCCGGTACTCATACTCAACGAGTATAAAATAATATATTCGCAAAAATGGCTCGGTATATTCTGACGGCCTTAGTGTTAACATTTTTTATGCTAACAATTTCTTTTAGTGTTACATTTGCTACAAATAATCAACTAAGTGCTGGTGAATCTCCATTCAAAAATAATTTAGGATATACATTTTTTGATATCAATTCTCAAATATCTTCTGAATTGAGGAATATTACAATTTTGAAGCAAAAATCTTATAGTGATAATCAATGTGAAAGTGATATAAATGCAATTAAAGAGGGTATACGCAAATACGAAGAATGGGCTCTTCAATGTAAGCATAAAATACTTTAATTTGCCATTGTTTATAAAAAGAATACAAAAATTTCAATATTTACCGAATAATTAAATTTATCAAGTTAAGAAACAATAAAATTGTTGCTAATTACAGTTTGAAAAAGATGTCATCACAAACATCTTTCCTAAAAATAAGTTATCGCAAGAATTGAAAATAAAATAAAGTCACTTATACTTGAAGCCTTTTATCAAAGATTTTGTAATTTGATTATAAAAATAGAAGAGCAAAAAAGTGAACAAATTTCGATATAAACGCTAGGTAACATACATCCAAATTTTTTTTTTTTTAATATTATCAAATAGAAATAATCTCAACTTGGGTATTGCTGTTATATATACACTTTAGGGTTTTGTTTGATATTGAGTACTTTCGATTACTAATCAAAATCCACAATAGTTAGTTTCGTTCACATGCTTCTTCTGTGATTTTAAAACCTGAAAATGCAATACGTTATATAAAATATAAAATTAATTGTTTTTAAATTTTAAATATTAGTAACTTATAATAACACAACTTTACAAATTGAAGTCAACTTCTGGACCAGAGCAACTGAATACTGTTCCGAAAGTATTTTGTCTGCATTTAGTTTTATATTTTAAATGGCTGTGGTTTCCGAGATATACCGTTATTTCCTAAATAAAGGAGGTGAAACGATATACAAATATGTATATGAGTATTACTTGCAAATCCGAAGCCCCGCATTGAAATTTACTTTAAGTCGTTTAATTTACTGAATCGGATTTAAATAGGCTTGGTAGTCAAAGATATATTTTTAAATTAAATATTTCTAAGCAACTTATATAAAATTTTTGAAACTACTTCCCAAGGCATATTGATGTAAATATAAGGTAAAAGCTGGATTGTTTTTTTGTTTGTTGTACTTTTTGTTTTTTCTTTTTACCCAACAAACCATGTGGGAATCAAACTACAAAACATGAGAATATTACAAATTATTTATTTATGAAATATGAATGTACGAGTATGCCTGTAATAAATAAAATTTATTTAAAATTTTGCTTCAAGCAAATGAAAATATTTTTTATTAATATTAAGTTCCTGTGATTTGGTTTGTTGGGTATTTTCAGTTTTCTTTTCACTACTAGAAGCACATAATTCTACAACTACATACATATAATTCTGACATCTCAAAGGTAAAATAATTTGTTTTTGTAGTTACCTTGTTACTACCCTTAGTAGTGTATTAACCTAATAATCTGGGGTCGCAACTTCGATTCCTGCCCAGACCTGGGTGTTTAGCTGTAGTAAAGATCTTTTGAGTTGCGTTACATTTGGCCTTTTAAAAAATATTACTTACATACTTAAGGGTTGTACAAGCATACTTGAAGCCACACATCATTACAAACATGGTAATATATTATAGTAAAAAGTGCTTGTAGGCCATTTCAAGTATGCTTGTGCAGCTCTTTATTATATACATAGTACATATTTACATTCGGTTTTTTTTTGTGAAATAGAGAATTGTGTATAATTCGACTTCCGCAGCTGATTATCTTATATTTTCTAGTTTGTGTTAGGACTACTATTTACCTTTAGTTGTATGTGTGCGTATGTAAAAATACCGTAAAGCTAAAGCTGCATGCGCAATCAAATGTTTGTGCCAGCAGTACGCCAGCACAGTACGCTGTGGTGTAGGAATGTCAAACACATTTTGATATTTTGCTGATGGTGCAAGCTTGTTGGTATTGTGTATGGTGAAAGAATGTTTTTAAGTAGTAAACATCGCGGTACTACATATTAAAGAACCAGTGCATCTATATGTATAGTTCATTTATTTTTATAGAATTTAATAATAATCATACGTAGTGATAACAAAACATCTTTAACATTTCTTCACAAAAAACGGCATTAACTTCTCATTGTTTTGAATTAAATCATTTTCCTAATTTTGAAAATGTTTCAGTTTTAAATATAGAAAATAATTATAAAAGAAGGTACACATTAGAAATGTTACAAATAATTAATACACCTACAACACATAGAATAAATTTTAAGTCTGATACAGAAAATATAGCTCAAAATTATAGACACTTAATAAACAAATATAAATTTTGTTAAATATTTTTGTTAATATGCACATATTATTTATATACAAATAAGTGTGTTCATGTACAAATATATAATTTTATATATTTATTTGAGCATATTAACAAAATTATGTGATTATTTAATATTTATATATATATATATATAAAAAAAAAAAAAAAAAAAAAAATGTTAATTGTTACTTGTTACATACATACATAATTCATTTAACACATACATTTTTATAACAATTGTTTTATATATACATTTTTAACATATTACTTTTAAATATTTTTCAAATTTTGTTTGGGATAACCTTATTATTGAACACCCTAATTTAGTTTTGTCAAGAAAATTTTTGAAATATGTATTTTTAATAATTTGATTAATTTATAATTATATCCTGAAGAAGCTACAAAAATTGGAGCGAAATATCGATATAAAAATAAAAATTTTTGAAAAATAAGACCTCAAGCTTAACAAAATAGCCATTTTAATTAAAAAGAAAAAGGTCAAATAAAACTTACTAATAAAACATCTTTAAGAAGTTATTCTCTAACGGAAATAAAAATACTCGTATGTACTATCTAAGTTTATAATAAAAGCTTTGTAGGCAGTAGTGCGCAGTTTCAATTACACTTTTAAATTGAAACAGAAAAAATGTTAATGAAATACAAATTTCTCTAACAAATAAATAATCAAGTAATTACAGAAAAATCACTATTACTATTTCAAATTGAAAAAAAAAAAAAAAAAATACAAAATTATGTTTAAAGTACTTATAATGAATCCTTTAAGATAGACTCAAAAAGTTTTGTATCTTTTTTATGTGAATAAAAGATTTAAAAATTTGGTAAAAAAAAACATTTTTTCTAATTATTGTTTATTCTTTTCTTTAGATCCGGACTCATGGGGTAGTTTTCCTTTCGGTCTCTTGTGGGGTCATACTATTAGTATGGGTCAATTTGAAGAATGTATTGCTGCCACTCATGAAGTATCTTCAAGTCATACAATACAAGGTCAATACTGTTTAGCGCAAGTTCCCATTAAGAATTTTTACAGTGCAATTAACAAAAACAATAAGTTGGCGAGAGATAATTATTACATGCGTAAAGATCCTTCGATTGTTGAAATAGGTGTTTGTGTGCCTAACTCTTGCTCACCAGCAAAAACTGATGAAGTTCTTAAGGCAGTTTTTAAAAAATATTTAAAACAAGAAATTGAAAGCACTGTGATCACAGAAAATTTCTGCAAAACCAATGAGCCGATAAAACTACGTGCGATTGATATTTTCGCTATGTGAGTATTAAAATTGAATATTAATTTTAATGCAAAAAAGTAATCCTATTTTTTTTCTAATTCAGTGTCTTCTTCAGTTTTATTGTATTTTGTATATTCGCTAGTTCTATATATGATTATATTCAAACCAAGAATAATCGTAAGTTTATTACTTTTTTTATACATATGTAATTTTTATTGTAACATTATTTTATCTATTTTTTTTTAATAAATCAAGAACCTAAAAAACCCCTATTTTCGGCCTTTTCTGTTCTTACGAATGCACCAAAAATTTTTACTGTGAAGAGAGTTGATAATCCCAATGTAATTCATTGTCTTAATGGCATGCGGTGTTTTTCTATGATGTGGGTTGTATTTGGCCATGGATGGATGACTTTTTACTCTTTACCTCATATCAACAAAAATGAAGCTTATTATGTAAGTATTTTTGTCATCAGATACAAAAAATTTATTTTTTTATAATTTTTAATTTTAAAATTTTAGTGGTTTGAAACTCCTTACTCCATGTTGGTACAAAATTCTACTCTATGTGTTGACACTTTTTTCTTTATGTCCGGCTTGTTAATGTTATGGGGCGCTTTTCGTGAAATGGAAAAAACGTAAGTGAATATAAATAATTTAAGTGATTTCTCATTTAGAAGTTACTAAGTCTCATTTATATTCATATTTCATTTAGTTATGTCTCGGCCTAGACCGTAGAGTAAGTAGATATTTTTCATATAAATTTTTAAAAGAAAGCTATGAAGAAGAATTCAAGGAAAGAACATTTGGTTTAATTGTTGTTATTTTATAATTTTTACTCCATTATTTCTCTACATACGAGTACATACTATTTATGAGAATATAAATTTTTTTCAGTATAATTTGAAATCAATTGTGAAAGTTTCAAACCACCTCTCTCCTTCATGTAGAGTCTACATTGTAGACATTTAATTTAGTAACGTTATTTTTGTCATATCACATCCAGCTGCACTAACCTCACTATCTACCTAAATTTATATTCAATGTAGAAATTAAATATTTATAAATCTATTATATATTTTTCAGTAAAGGACATCTAAACATTAAAATGATGTATTTTCATCGTTACATTCGTTTAACCCCTGTGGTGGCTGTTGTAATTCTCTACACAATGTCTTTGTATAAATACTCAGGCGCTGGTCCTATGTGGATGAAACTTGCTAAACAAGACAAACGCTGTGAGCACACTTGGTGGGCTACTTTGTTGTATGTCCAAAATTATGTTTATCCTGCTGACATGGTATGCTCAACGAATACTAATTTTTTAACGTAATTTTTACATAATACAAGAAACTTGTATAATTTTTAGTGTGTTGGACCGTCTTGGTATTTGGCCGTAGATACCCAACTATATATTTTGTCTCCTCTCTTTCTTATTCCGTTATGGAAATGGGGCAAAAAAGCATTGCCACCCATTATAATTTTTCTGATTTTGTGTTTGGGTTGTACATTTGCAACATATATGTTTAATGGTTTCACGCTATTCCGTATAAAGGATAATGATATAAGTTTACGCCAAAAACTTACCTATTATCCAACGCATACCCGCATTCCAACATGGTTGATTGGTGTTATATTTGGTTACTTTTTATTTACTAAAAATCGCGGCAGAAAAATTCCGATGAAAAAGGGTTGGGTTATCACTGGATGGGTATTAGCACTCGGTGTTATGCTTACGGATTTATTCGGACCATATTGGCGCATACGTCCTGAAACTCCTAATCCCCCAATTTATGAAGGCGCCATTTATGAATCGTTGAGCCGTACTTCCTGGGCTTTGGCAATTGGCTGGATCGTTTGGGCTTGTTATAATGGCCATGGTGGTATTATCAACGATTTCTTATCATGGGGACTATTTACTGGGTTCAGCCGCTTGACCTACTGTATGTATTGTACTCACAGAATTATTCAATCAGTCAATGGATCTCGTTTGCAAACCGACACTCACTTCTCCAATTATGATAATGTAAGTACTTAATTCCATTTTTTACAAGGATTTATAATAATTAACTGTATGACCCTTAATTAAATTTTGCACAGATTCTACGTTGGTGGTCAGATTTTGGATTGAGTTTGACTGCTTCTATCTTTGCGACATTAGCTTTTGAGGCTCCAATTTTAGGTATTGAAAAAGCTATTTTTGGAAGGGACAATACTAAGTCCAATAGTGACAAAAATAAAACTCCAGCCACAAGTACTACTGTTATTGTTGCAGAAAATAATCCTAGCAAAGCTTAAATCCTGTGTTGTTTGTGGCATTACAATAATGCCAATTATTTAATAATGAATGTACATACATATATACATACATATTTATATTAAATAAGTGTGTGTCGCTATAACATTTGCTGTAGGTTTGTATACAGCAAGGCATATTCATACATGAATATGAATATGCCTCGGTACTTATGCATATAATTGTATTTATATTCAAATAATAATAATAAGCAATACAGAATAGTATATAGTATTATAATTAAAAAAATATTTCATATACATACATATTCATAAAAATTAAATTATACTCAAAATATGTATGTATGTATCTGTTTGATTCTTTATGAATTAGCAGATGTATGCAATTATAGTTATGTATGTATTTATATTGTGTGTATAAAAAGAAATATTTAATTTTAAGTGTGTATTATTAGTTTTTGATTAGTGCTCTTTTTATATTATTTAAGGGCTGCCCAAGTATACTTGAAATGGCTTACAAACACTTTGTATTATAAAATATTACACATGTTTGTAGTGATGTGTGACTTTGTTAGTCATTTTCGAACTGGCGAAAAGAAAGTTGTATTTTTTTGCTTTTTCCTATTCTTAAGTTTAAGAAGTCAAATTTTACAAAATGTAATATTAATTATTTATATTATGAAAAACAAATAAAATATTTATGTATGTATATGCAAATGTGCTTAGTCAGCAAAACTACACTATTAGAATTAATTAAACTAATTAAAAACGAAACACAACTGCATTTACTTTTATTTTCAATTAACTTACACAAGAAAAAAATATTTTTCGAATAACAAATTTTTTCTAGAATATTTAATACTAGAATTTAACCCTAAATTTTGTTAGCGGATATGATTTCTTTAACATTGACGCTTTAAAAAGAGGAGTTAAGTTTTCAAAAGAGAAAAAAAACTGTTTTCGTTAAGTTCTTAATTTTGGAAAAAGTTCTGTTTTGGTGCGCTTTTTTAACTTTTCACTTTGCTCAGTAGTGTTTAGTCACAGGATGTAGATTCAACCTCGGATTACAGTTATAGCTTCGACAATAGTAATAAATAAAAAAGTACCATTTATTCAACTTAAATAAAAGAAAGCCTTTATGTATTATTAAAAAAATTACTATTAAAATAAATAATTAGTGTCATTTGGAACCTCTTTTGATTTTTAATTTTTCGCAGAACCGCTTGAGTTGTTCTGGCTTAGCTTACAGAAAAAAATAATTAGGAGCTTAGTTGTAAAAATACCAATCCTATTTTTTGTTGGATTGTTCGAATATAAAAAAGATGCCGAAATAAATTGGAAAATTTTTTAAGAAAATTTATTCATTTATTTAGTCTATAGAAGTTTTCCATACATATGTTTCAAAATACAAATAATATATCATACAAAGATTCAAAAGATAAGAATACAATTTAATTTTTACTATTATTGTTACCTTAAAGCCTAAATGCGGTTTAAAAAAACGTCCCAAAATACAAAATATGAAAAACAAGAAATTATTTTTAGGTTTAGCTTAGTTTGTACTAAAGGGTAGTTACATTTTAAGGGCCGATGTTGATTTTAAATAAAACACAAATTATTTAGGAAATTATTGTCATTTCTTTTTATTATGATAATATGGTATGGTTCAATTATGTATGGAACAAAATATCGGCCAAATGGCCGCCGCGACTTCGGCGGCACACCTCCATCCGATGGTCCAAATTTTCGATGACGCTGAGGCATAATTGAGGTTCTATGCCGTTAATGTGCCGAATTATCTAATCCTTTAGCTCTTTAATTGTTGATGGCTTATCACCGTACACCTTGTCTTTCAAATAACCCCAAAAAAGTCCAACGGTGTCATATCACATGACATCGCCACCACGTGAGATAACACGGCCATTGAATTTGTCGTGCAAAAAAGCCATTGTTTAGTTCCGAAAGCATTTAATATTCAAACATACAAAATTCTCTTCTTATTACTTCTACGGATTTCAAGTTTGTATCTTTAGCCGTTTGGTCTGGGTGATGATGATAAGTAAGTTAGGCAGTAACGTTACTCTATATAGATAACACATTTTTCTTTTTTTGGTGGATACTGATTTACACTTTATTTTAAGATATTATTTACTGTATTGATTATGACTATTATTATTATATATAGGACTACAGTTTGGGCAAATACTTTTATAAAATCCCAAAGTACCGCACTGATGACACTTCGGAGACGGTGTATTTATACTACGTAATTTCGCTGCTGACATTTTGTTTGGCGTTTTTCCATTAATAGGTGCAATTAATTTCGTAGTTAGAATTGGATTTGTACATTTATCGGAAATATTTAAAATCATAGCAGAAGCTGCAACAGCCGAAGTGCTATCCGTATATGTCAATGCAGTAGGAATTTGATTTAAATATACTGATGTTGTCAAAGGTATTTCGGTAGATTGTGTATTGGTTACATCATTATTAGTCGTATTAGAAATATTTAATTGTATGGTTTGAATATGGGCTTCGTTATTTATTTTAATTTTCTCATTGGCTTGGGTTTGTAAAACCCTCTCGGATTGTAGTTTAATTTGTTTAGCTCTTTTTAGGCAAGCTTGTGATGTATGTTTAGTACTGCGACAATGAGAGCAACGCTTTTTAATTTTATTGGTGTCTATTGATGGTATACTATTGTGATTTGAAGCATTATTGGATTGGTTCGACGCCTCTATGTGTAAGCCTAGAAATTCCAAGGAGGCAACATTAATCGGTGGTTGCTTTAAGAGCGTGGGAGTACTGAGATCATCATTTATTACACTTATATTCTTTTCAGATTCATCAATTATGTTATTTATTTGCGTCATTATTTCAGGATCAATTTCAAAATTATTATGATTTGTGTGCGAAATAGTATTTCTAGCTGATTCAGCATCCGTTAAAAATAACTGATCTATTTGGTTTTCTTGTTCTTCCTTTATAGTTTGGGGCATTAAATCTTCAGTTCGTCTAACTTTAATGATAGGATCTCTTTCGGAATCGACATTGTTTTCTACTTCAGATGAAGCACTAACATCAACAGGAATATGTTTATCTTCTGAATTTAAATCTTTTCTTGGCACGCATGTATTTTCAACTTCCGCTAAAGCTATACTATCTTCTGATATAGACTTTGCATTTAAAGCTATATGCTCTGTATTTGGCGCCATACAAGAGTTATTTAGTTTTTCTAACTTTAGTTGTTGTTTTAGCTCTTTTATGCTATTAATATTTACTAATCTTAGTTTATTTTGCAAATCAGTTGGCAATAAAGCGTATATCATCTCCAATTTATTATGTTCTTTTAATTCTGGTTGAGACAGTTCACTTAATAATTCAAGTTTATCATCTATAAAATCTTCCTTACATTCGTAATCTTCATAACTTTGTTTTAATATTAGCGAATAGACTATATTAGGTGGTCGGGTCTTTGAATATTGATTTTCTAGTATTGTAAGAGCTTCAGACCAAGTGTTTACCTTCTTTTTTCGACGTAGCCACCAGTAATGGGCTTGATCTGTTAGAAGATATTGCAGTTCCTGCAAAGCTAAGTCATCAGTTATACATTTTACCAGCTTATAATGCTCAATGTACTCAATAAAACTGTGTACTTTTTGTTCATTGTACACCCCCGAAAAACGAACGGGACAATCTAACATTGTATTAAAATTTCTGATTACATTTTTTAGTATATCATTTATGCTGCTGGTCATTTCATCCATAATTTAAGCACCTTAAAAAAGGAAAAAGTCGACATCATAAACTCATCTTATAGGTGCAGTTTATAATTTTTACCTTGCTGCGCTAAAATAATTCCTAAATATCCTCTATTTATCTGTATTTTACTTTAATCTTAATAATAAGATCCAAGGAAAAGATTTAATTTAGAAAATGTAAATAAAAAAAATATACTAGGCAAAATAGTAAAACAAACATAAGCGAAATATTATAAAGGGTGATGGTAACAGCATAGTTGACATCAAACGTATTATGTATTTTTATGGTATAGGAGGTAAAGAATTAACGCAATTGTTCAGTTTTTTTAACTGTAAAAATCCATCATAATAGAAACAACAGATTAAACAAATATATAAAAAGTTCTTACAGATATAATAAATTTTTCTGATATTATTATTAAAATTTTTTAAATGAATTGAAAAAATATTTATAATTTACACGATTTTGTATAAATGTAAATAATGGGAGTATGTTTAGTAAGAATTTCATTTAATGACGGCAGTGTCATCTACCTGTGCATAGCGAAACTATTATGTGTCAAACAATGACAGCTGTCAACTTGGTTTTCCTTTCTTTCCGGTGACTGCTTCACTAAAGACGCTAAAGTACGTAAAAATTTTATAAAAATCATTAAAAATCTATTCAATCCTTAAATTAATTAATAATAACTAATATTAGTTTAAAACAGTAACGATATAATATATCAATTATGTAAAAAATTTAAAGTAGATGTACTGTCCACGTAGATAGGATTCCTACAGAACTCTTGATATGATAAAAAAAGTAATGTTTGTTTTCTTTGTTATTTTAGGATGTTTATGCCAAAGGCTCATCGTGTTGCTATCTACGAGTATCTCTTTAAAGAGGGTGTAATCGTAGCAAAAAAAGACACCCATGCTCCTAAGCACCCTGAACTGGAGGCAATTCCCAACTTGCACATAATAAAAACGCTGCAAAGCCTTCATTCCAGAGGATTGGTTAAAGAACAATTTGCCTGGAGACATTACTACTGGTACCTTACCAACGAAGGTATCGAATTTCTTCGTAGTTATTTGCACTTACCACCTGAGATAGTGCCAGCAACGCTTAAACGCCCCACCAGACCTGAAACAGTACGCCCACGTCCAGCTGCTTCTACTCGTTCCGGTGATGTAAGTAAGACTGGTGAAGACCGCTTAACCTACAGACGTGCTCCTGGTGGAGCTGATAAGAAAGGTGATGTTGGGGCTGGTGCTGGTGATGTTGAATTCCGTGGCGGATTCGGTCGTGGTCGCCCACAATAATGGATTATATTTCACTTATGGAAGTAGTTTAAATATATTTTTACTATAAAAAGATAATTTGCTAATTACACACAAAATGAAAAAAATATAAAAATTTTAAAGTACCAAAATAGTGATATTTAGTGGCGTGGATTTAAACAAATTAGCAAATGTTAAATATAAGAAAAGTGCTGTGATTAGAATGGAACTTGTAAGCAATATTCTGCTGTAAGTGGATTTAAGAAAAAAATGTTGCTTTAGTGCGCTACTAGGTATTTGTGCCCATTTCTGTTTATACAAAAAAGAAATCAGCTATAGGGCTTGTCCTACCTAATTGAAGAAAAAAACTAATTTAAATTGTCCTCTGCTGGCCACTTAATGTAAGCTAGGAGGCAATAACTAAGAAATTTTTTGAAGTGAAATTCAGAATTTCCGAATAATGGATCTCCAAATTTTTCAGTTTTAATATAAGATTGTGATGTATAATCATTTAATATTGATGTGAATGGAAAGCTTGTGAAAAACTATTTCAGAGCCTTAGAACTATTTTTTGTTTTTTCATAGATTTTCTTTATAAACAACACAAATTCCCGAAGCTTGGCTTGTCTGCAGAACACACAGGATCTAGGCAATAATCGAACCTGCGACCCCCAGATTGGTAGAAAGAAAGAAATTTTAAGCTAAACTGGTATTCGATGTTTGTAATAAAAAAATGGTAGATAAATTATTTATAAATGAACATCCTTTGGTGCAGGATTTAACTGTGCAAAATGTAGATTTTAAAGCTTCTAATATAGAGAAAATCAGTTTTTGAAATTTAAAAATATAGTAGCAAAACAATACTTCTGTATATATAACTTCAACCATTTGTAAAACAGGCAAGCAGCACAGTTTATTGCTTTTCTATTAAACTGGTGCAGTCGTGAGCATATCAGTATACAGATTAGTTCCCCCAATCGTATAAAATTTGATCATTGCTGACTATTTTATTTTGCCTTTTCGTTGGAATTTTGTAATATAGCGGACTTCACTGTAAATTTTATTATGTTTGACACTTATATCAAAGTTGGACTTGTTTGAGACTATCAAACCCTACTCTAATTCTTTATTACTTCTATGTACTCTATTTTTTATTTGAAAATTTCAAAACAATAGTTTGATGTGTCGGGTTTTGATTGTTTTTGTTTTTTGGTGTCATATGAATTGGGCTTGGACAAAGAAAACTTGAATATTACGGTAACAGGATATAATTGGGGTGGTAATTATTCTGTCGGTTATTTAAAACAATTGCTTGCTAACCATTTATTGTGCATTCTCAATATCTAAAAGAAGCATACATGGTAGCCAACACCTGGTAAAATATTTTACATAGTAAACATCCATGGTGTAAGAAAACCAGGTGACACTGAGATGCCAGCTGAATCATGCATGATTGAAGCTCGTTCTGTCAAAAATAAGAGATATCAATGAGTTAAAGAGAGACCAAAAACGGAAATAAATTTTTTGTTTCACTCTAGCACACTTCTTGATATCAACCACAGGAATAGTTTTTGGCAGGAGGAGCCTCAAAAGCAACAACAAAATATATGGGCTTTTTGTAATGTTGTTATTTTTGAAGTTACCTGGTTTTATTGTACGATGTTTATGATGTTGTTTTTTTTGTATTCTTGAAGTTACCTTGTTTTTATTGTATTATGGTAAACATCGTACAATAAAACCAGGTAATTTCAAAAATACAAAAATAACAACCATGATACAATAAAACCAGGTAGCTTCAAATATACAAAAATAACCACTTCTCTTCGATATCTCAAAATTTACTTTCTTCTTGTGCTGACGTTGTTTTGTGCTGAAAATACATAGAGAAGTGTACGACGGATATAATTCGAATTTCCTCCTTTTTATTTGACACGAAATAATTCAGTGCTTATTGTGGAGAGTACTTTACCTTGTATAGTTCTGCAATGTTATTAGCGCTTATTTTTATTCAGGCGGCAAATGTATAAAACATTTTTGCAGCACTGATTGTACTGTGGTATACACAATTTGTATTGTTTTTTTATTTTGCAAATAGTTTTCGAATGAAACAAAATTAAAGAATTTAATAATATCAGATTTGATATATGTGTCTAAAACAACTTCTATTTTGTGCTAACGAAAAAATCATTATTTAAAATAAATTTTACCAATTTCGTATCACCAAAAAAATAGAGCAGAATTAATAATTTGCCTGAAGGACCAACAAAGTATAGTTCCGTCAGCTGTATTTACATAAGAATACAAAATTATTAAAGAAAAACAAATGTTTTTTAACTAATAAACTACATCTACATATTTAAATATCTAATCCTACGTATATAACATGGCGAGTGACGATGAACGTTTTGTAGATTATAATGAAAATTCCCGTTCCAACTGCTATGACCAAAATGTTTATGACAGTGAAGAAGGTTCGCTAGTATTCTAAGTTGAAAAGCTTAAAAAAAATTTAACATTACATTTAATTTTGATAGATACTGATGATGCCAGTGAAACAGAATTTCGCAATAATGGACGAAATCAAGTATATAACAGCGTCGCGCAAAATGCTAATGGTACAAATCATGAACTAAAGGAACAGTAAGTAAATACGTTTTTTTAAGAACTTGTATTCTATACATATTAAGGCTCATTTATTATAAGGATGTACCAGCATAAATTGGCCAGCTTGAACAAACAATTAGAAGAGCTTAAAAATTTGTCACATCCAGAATATATGAAAAGGATAAAAAAATTGGAGAGTCAGTACAAAGAACGTTTAAGGCTAAATGAAATTTATCGTGATTACTTGCAGGAATGTGTGGAAAGAGATTATATATTAGAAAAGAAATCTGCTCAGAAAGAATATGATGAAAAGAAGGTAAAATAATACTTTCATTCTGAAGCTGATTAATAATAAAATACCTAATTTTAGATTGATCTTAAAGACAATATACTAACAGATTTCGAAGAACGGCGAAAGCATATTGAAAATGAGAGATATAGCTTAGAATTAACAAACGATTCAATGGAGGTTTGTAAACATTAATTTTCACTACAGTTTAAGTGTTTTGATTTTCATATGTATACCCATTTAACAGATAAAACCTACCGTTACAAGGAAACTAAGAAGACGACCGAATGATCCAGTGCCTGTTGTGGAAAAGCGTCGAAAACCAACTGCTGGACAATTATTAGTTTACATGCTTGATGAAAAAGACATAGAGAATGACTTGAAAACAATACAAAGAGGAAAACCTCTTACTCCAAGTAATAAAACGATTATTAAAACATGTTTAATTATATATTTAATTTCAATATTTAATTTTTGCAAAGCCCTCCAACAAAATGGTCTAGGCAGTTCTTACTCCGCAAATACTCATCAGCAACCCTCTATAGTTTCCGATAATGGTTGTCAGTTTGTAGAAACCCGCATAGAAGATGGCAAAATATTGTACGAGAAACGTTGGTTTCATAGAGGTCAACAGATATATGTGGAGGGAAAAGATTTGCCAAAGTTTGCCGCTACAATTACAGCAATTGGCAATGAAGTGGTAAGTAGAAGTCTGCACATTTAATTACAAATAAAACTTAATATTTTTATAATTTTTTCAAGGTTTGGGTGAAAAAAGTTAATGATAATCTTAGCAGTAAAGTTAAAATAAACTTATCTCATTTGGCTAAAGGCAAGGTAGCTATTAAAAGACGTGCCAATTGATGAAAAGCCTCGTCGAAAAAAGCAATTTACTCCAATCTAACTACATATTGAGTTAAAAAAATATATATAAATTTTTAGGGTAGTTATAATTTTTATATCCATAAATATTACGATTTCAGATTACAAATATGTAATTTTACAATAATATTTATTAAAAAATAACTCGTTATGTGTATTATATACATACATATGTGCTATATGCACATGTTCAAATTGTGGTGCAGATGGAATGGCCTTGTTGCCTTTCCCAATCCATGCGGAAATGTAGTTTTGTCAGTTTAATGAACTTGACATAGATATATCCTCTTATCGGAATATTTGAAAAATACAAAATCGGTGAAAAATGAATGCTGTCCTAAACTTTAACAACGCTAAAATTTTGTGTAAAATTATTTCAGTTTCACTTAATTAGCGTTTGAGGAAATTATATTTTCTTGTTTATATAATTAAACTTAAGTATGTTAGAATATATTGTTTATAAAAG
The DNA here is from genome assembly GCA_947397855.1 of Thelaira solivaga. Classification (NCBI taxonomy): domain Eukaryota; kingdom Metazoa; phylum Arthropoda; class Insecta; order Diptera; family Tachinidae; genus Thelaira; species Thelaira solivaga. The sequence continues at coordinate 21,019,787 of OX377612.1, read as the reverse complement.
TAGTTTGTTAATACAGTTAAATACTAATTCTAGGGTCGGTAAGCTTCTGTTGTTAAGAGCTATTCTTCTTTACAGAACATAATTGTAAATAAATATATTGAAATTTAATAAAGAAAATCCTATATTAAACTCCATGTTAGGGTCCAATATAATTGCAATAAATAAATATGGCATACATGTTTAATAAAATTTAAAGCACATTAAAAAAAATTTCCTAGCTACAAAACATACAAGTGGTTGAACATCATAATAAGCTGAATAATTTATAATTCTTGTATTTTGTTATATTTATAAAAGGTAGGAATTAAAACAAATATACGTAAACTAATAAACGTCTTAAAGAATTTTACTTTCTTTACGAACGCTGTATTATATTTCTTGGCAATCTGTTTGTATTAATTTGAGGTGGGTGAAAGTGTATTTCGATGTAAGAAATATTTGGTATTACGCCGTATACGTTATAGAATATCGCTTCGAGTCGATAGTTTGCACTGGAACAAACTACAGCATTTAAAATATCAATCGATACGTTCTGGATGTAATTTTGCTTCTTGTTTTTGCGTTTCTGAACAAAATTTCTAGTTATTTTTACTCAAAACGATGTTTTCAAGTTGTATCTGAAAAACAACAGGTATCCACTGAACACATATGTCACCATAACGTAAACTAACGTAAAATGATTATTCATTGAGGCATTAAAGTTAAATTATTGCTTTGATAATACAACAGATCAAGTCCTAATTGAGTTTTTAACATAATTTGGTTGCCTATTTCTCATTACTTAAATTCATAAACTCCGCACATATTTTATCATTTATTTCCTCAATACCTGGTATATTTGACATTACCCAAGTATCGTCCGTACTTTCCAATGTTTCACAGCATATAGGACAAGTTTTGTTATTAACGTTCCTAAATAAATGACAAAACTATTTTCATTTATAGCAGTAAAATTATTTCAATACTTACCACTGCTCGATGCAAGGAGTACAAAAACTGTGGGTACAAGGTAGTATGACTTCTGTTGAACGATCTAAACAAATAGAGCATTCGTCTACATGGTCGTTGTGGGAACAGATCGACGTTGTTGGACTACTTAAGCCGCTACCACCTGTGCTACTGCCCAATACACTAGTAATCATAGAGTCTGTAAACTGTATGGGCAAGCTTATATGATTATATGTTTGTTCTTCATCTTCTGATGTTGACTGAGACCCTCGTCGTATTTCCTGCAAAATTAAGTACATATACAATACATTTTGGCATAAAAATTTTTGCGCATTTACCCGTTGATTCTCACTGCTTATTAGGCTCTCAAGATGAGACTGAAAAGTTTTAAACACACATAAAAATTGCTTAAGGTTTAAAAATTTGTAAGAATGGATTTGTCGCGTTTGAGGATCAACTTTAACACACGCTATTTTTATTGTAGCCTTCCATAACAATGAAGTATCAGTTCCATTTTTAACTAAAAACACTAGCTGCTTGCCATTTGGATCAATACATTTGCGTGAGCTACATAATGTTCAGTAAAATCAATAAAATCATACAATGTCTACATAAATGTTTTAAAAACACTTACAGTTTATTCAAATTTTCCAAACAAGTTTTAAACTCTTCATATGATAAAGAATTTATTTCTGAAAAAACTTTTGTGTGCCGAACTACTTGCATATGAACGCAATCTACATCCGGTAGCGAATCTGTTAAACTGTGCCCTTGTCCCATTATTGTATTTGCTTATTTGATTTCCAGTGAATTGGTGCGAATGCTAATTATTTGCTAATAATATTAATTTATTTGCTTTAAGCTAAAAATTTAATAAAATCATTTTACTAAACAAAAAGTTTTGTGAAATTGACGGTTTCTGTATATATACATACCAGTGATGGCAGATATGGAAAATTAGCACAATGTTTAGTACTAACCGAATTTCAAAAGTATGAATTCGCTTAATTAAATATGACCAGCGACACAAATTTTAATTAAACTGCATATTAAAAATTCTTTGTTATTAAGTTTTAGGGGTCTAATCGGTTAAAAAATTTTGAGAAATTTAAGTTTTATTTATTTTTAGGTTAAAACTATTAGTTATAGCAATTGTTAACGAATTTTCTTATTATGAAGAGAAATATCTGTAAAGAAGCAATTGTTGATTTATATTCTACCATACATAATTTTAATATGAAAATAAAAAAATTATATAAAAGGTTTAAGATATAAGGTTTGAGAAAGTTACAGCAAACTTTAATTATACGAAGGATAAACTGACACTAATTATTTTCTTCAATATGACAACTTAGTTAAATTTTATTTTATTTGTTTTGTGGCGCCCACTTCTATGAAAACCGTGTACTCTAACAAAAAAGGTAGCAACCTTAAAAAACTACTATAGCGTGTACAACAATCTTTTCGACAACATAAACCACAGCCAAGAACGAAAAGCTTAGTAATTGCGAATTGTAATAATTTGTAAAATATAAAAAAACAATTTATATTCGGCTGTGCCGAGTCTTATACTCGTATATACAAATTTCAAAACTTTTTTAAAAATAGTCCAAAGTAACTTCTGAGTATTTGGGCAGTAGATTACAAATCTAGACAGCCTCCCCTCTAATATGTCCCATTCCACAATCTTTGGGAAGTTGCTAAAATCACTTATAGCAACAGTACTGGGGTACAATATATATAGATTCGTTGGGAAGTTGCCAAAATTACTTATAGCAACAGTAATTTCTGAGTATGTGAGCAATAGATTACAAAACTAGACAATCTTCTCTTTAATATGATATGTGCCTCATTCCGTAATCTTCGTCCGCAACTGCGAAAATCCCTCAGAGCAACACCACATGGGAATATGGAAATTTAAAAAACAAAATTAAAAATAATCCAAAGTAACTTCTGAGTATTTGGGCAGTAGGTTACCAATCTAGACGACCTCCACTAAGCTACTACAAAAAATATATATAGTAGTGACGTAAGACATATTTGATAAATAGGTATAAGGGTATAAAAACTGAAAAGAGTCACGAAAAGAAGATACTTGAAGAAAGCTCAAAACCTGATTTTTCAAATGTCGTATTGTTTTGTTTCACTTCATAAGCCAAAGCGTCAACGTACTTGGCAATCTATTTGCACATGCATCTATATCTACACTAGTATTATACAGAGCTAAAATTTGTTCTTTTGCTTGTAATGGAACAAATTTTAAAAATTCTTTCACCAATGTAAAATTACACTATCAGCGAGTAACATAGGCTATATAACATTACGCTAAATCCGTTTTTCCTTCCTTTATTCAATAATTTACCAATTAAAATTCTATTTTTATATGGATTTTTATAAATTTTTTTTACTTACTCGTATATGCTATGTTTTAAGAATTATTACCATATACTCTTACATCAGCTGGACCAGTTGGAACGTCATAAATTTTTACTGGTCATGTAAGACCGGATAAAAACAGCTAGTATATAATAGATATTTTGTTTTTAAAGTACATGTTTTTTCTTCTTTTATTTTATTTTCTTTCAAGTACAATTTTCGAATTCTTATTTGTTTAATTATAAAAAAAAAATATACTTAAATAAAGTCTTAAATTACAGTAATATTTAAATATGCAATGAAATAATTTTAAATAATATAGAACATAGAGAGATATTATTTGAGCAACTTATCTATAAGCAGTTTGTAAAAATTAAATAATAATTATGCTAAAAAGTATGTAGTTGCACTTGAGGCATTAATACACACATTAATCAGTCTGTAGACTCATTTTAAATGCTTTTTCTAAATACAAAATTAAGGTTAGAATTCAATTTAATGAGACTACGAGTACATTGCATTTTAAATTATGGCCTATTAACTTAAAAAATATAGTTAAATCAAATAAACTAAAAAGGCAATTATTATTACAGATTTTTGTTTTAATTAATTTTACTTTAAAACTAATTTAGCTGCACTTAGTGTTGTTGCATTTGAAAAATATTTATTATTACAAAACACGTACTAAAATATTTACACTTTTTAAATTACCTAAATTAAAAAAATGAGTTTTTTGATGGTCATTTCTTTTTAAATCTAGAAAAAGAAAACTACCAGCTTAATTAAACAGAAGTAACCGAAAGAGTAAATAGATAAATTATATGTATGTGTATATGATATTTGCAATAATATATTTACCTTAGTTTTAATCAGGGGTTTTAGAATAGTACAATTATCACAAGTTTGAAAGTTTAATTCAAACATATATATGTATGTACATATGTTTGTATGTATGTATGCATGTATTTGCTAATCTCTTACGTTGAATGCATTTGCTCTCTTTTTATATGACTTTTATATATAAAATTATTATAGTAGACAGAACTATAGGATTTAAATTGATTTAATTTTAAATCTACTAAATCAAGTTCTGAAATTATATTTATTTAGCATTACTTTATGTTGGTATACATATATTATTACATAAATATTTTGTAAATTGAAAAAATTAGTTGCAAGTCTCCTTACTGTAAATAATATTAAAATTGATTTCCTTTTATAATTATTGTTTTCTTTTTCAGTTATTAAGCTTAATACGTCCAACATATAAAAGAATTAACAGCTCACTTTCAATTTAAACAATAAAAATGGCAAAAGTCTGCAGTCAACACTAGCTTTTTGTTGTTTAAACTGAAAACATATTTTATCGTTTGATATTGTCGAATAGGTCGTAGATAAAAATTCATGCAAATTTATAAAGAAATAATTTTAAAATTTATTTAAAAATAATTAATGATTATTGAGCTTTAGTCTTGTTTTTTAGAAAATTATTTATTATTTTCAATTTTCACTTTCCTGTGGGAAGCTTCGTCAGAAAAATTATAAATATTAATAACAGAAAATTTTTGATTGAGCAAGACTAAAGCTCAATAATCTTTAATTATATGTAAAAATAAAAGTCTAAATAAATAATTATATAAATTTATTAAAAAAAAAAAAAAATATGAATAAAAATTTTTAATTAACCAGTTAAATATTGTTTGTTTAAAAATGCTGCTTCTGATCAAGTTATTAAACCGTAACAAAAAAGTCTTGAAAATCAGTAACTGAATTTTATTATAGTTTTTGTTTTTTTATAACAACAAACAATTAAAAGCGTACAATATAATCACCCCTATTCTGCGTTTCGATATGAATTGAAATTTTCTCCGTTTGCAAATTTTAGTATTCTGCATTTTTATCAGCATCGAAACTTCTATGTTTAGTAGAATTGATGTTATGTGTTTTATTCTATGTATATTGTTTTCATCGAATTTTTTTAGATTTTATGTATTCCGCATTTCAAATTTAAGTATGTGAAATGCAATAAAAACTTTCAAAAACTTTTTTATACTAAAATTTAAAAAATTTTATTTAATTTATTGCTACCAACAGTTTACAGGCATGTAGACAAATGCAAGCCACATTCATTGTATGTTGCAGTGGCCAGTGAGATGCAAGATATACAAGAGTATCACCAATAGCACTACAGAATTCTTCACAATGGCACAGTTCTTTATATTTTGCCTTTTTCGTATTTCTGTAATTAAATTTTATGTTGAATTTTACAACCCCTTTACTTAAGTCGTCGGCGACAGTAACGATATAAAAATAGTGTAAACTAAGTCAGCGTTGACAGTAATCGATTACTGTTGACGGTTATTAAATATTGTATGAGATGCTTTAAAATCGCCATTGAATTAAAATAACGACATATTAGTTGCCATATATTTTAAGAGCGACTCAAAGGCTATAAAAAGTTTAAAGCTGTGCAGCAAGAAAATTTTTGAAAATTAAAAAGTGAAACGTTCTAAAAATTAAAAGTGTATTAAACTTGAGAAAAAATTAAAATAAAAAATGTAAAGCAATTTGAAATAATTGCCGAACATGAAAGCAAGCAAAATTTACAAAGACGATTGCAAAGACTGGAAGAAAACCACTACAAAATTAAATTAGAGATGTTCAGCAATAAGTGATGTTAATGGCTTAGAAAAAGTAAATTTCTAAAACTTTAATATGAGAAGTATATGATGGTTGACTGGTATTCTTTACGCGTTTGGTGTGCTGCAAATAAAAATGTCTGACTTAGGACTTTTCTTTGTAGCCTAACATATTCTTGATATTCTTCATTATCAGAATTTTTATTTTTTTTCTAATTTTAATGCAAAATTAGAAAACTTTCACAAAATATATAGGGATAATCACACTTATTTGTTTTAAATTATCGATAATGCGTAGCTGGCAAAAAATTTCTCTTAGGTATTATTTTGTCGTCGAGACGGCAGTGTTGTCACTATAATACGACAGTGAAAAAGTCAATAGAAATTCGCCAGCGTTTTACATAACATGAAAATAATGTATTGCAAGTTGTATATACATATTATCGCCAAAAATGTCAAAAAAAAAAAACATTCAACTGGATTGCAAGTTGCATGAGTGTTTACACATGAAAGTAAAGTTCCATTTTAAAAATGTTGTCGAAGAGAGAAGTTCATGCAAAAATTGTGGCACTTCATTTCGATAATTTTATTGGCTTTATACTTTAGTTAATCACTTATGTATATTTGTATGGAAAAAGTTGTTTTTAACAATATTTATTACTCTTTTGATTATATTTGCAAATGAAAACGATATTATTTGTATTTGAAGAAAATAAATTACAATTACCTTTTATTTTACAGAAACAATTTTAATTTTGAAGTACATAATTCTTTTACCACAATCCAGAAATTTTTGTCAACAATTTTTTACTGAGTAACACTGTTAATCTCTTTGACGTTCATCTTTCTGTTTAAGTTTGCACTTTTTCGTTGTAAGTTTGCACTTTTTCCATGTGTACACGTTAGGTAATAGGGGTGATTTAACTTTTATTTATCATCGCTTTTTTTACACAACATTGAACTTTGAAGAAATCTTATTTCTAACATTGTAATATCTGTTCATTGAATTCAATAAACAATTTCTATAAAGCCTCTAGGGCGCTGGGATACTTTAATTATGTAAAATATAAAATAAACTGAATTATATAAAAAAGTAATATTCTTAACTTTTCTTTTTAAATAACTTAAACCCGTCCGCTAATTTAATACTAGACAAAGCTGTTTTTTTGAACGTAAAAATTTAATTATTAATTTATAGGAAATTTTAAAAACATGCCTTAGTGATTTAGTGAAATTAAAAATAAGTAGAGCTAAAAATAATAAGTTCAAAAAATTATATTACATAAATTATGTAAAATAAATAAAAATTAGTTACATAATTAAATAACCAAGTGTTTTATTATTTTTAAAATGTTTAGAAAATCACTTATTTTTCTGTTACTATTTCAAGCTCTTCATAATAAAACAGGTGCTATAAAGACACTCTTGTCTTATTACCTTTCTTTCGATTGAGTATTTTGATTGATGAATACGGCAACGTAACCAAAACGTAGAATAGGGCTGAACATAGTATATGTAAAATATTTAAACACATAATTTTAGAAACCTTTTCAAATGAAATTAGAAGCAATATTAGAGATAAATATTCAGAGATTCAATATTTAAATAATAGAATTTAATGATTTAATTTTGTCTTACACTTTTAAAAGCTATTAAATGAAGCTTTGCTCAAATAGTTTTTTTTCCAAAGAAAATCAATCACGTGATTCATTTAGAATAGCTTTTAAATGTGTTTAATAAGAACCTTGTCCTTAGCTTATTGTTCAATATACCTAAACTTTAAACTACAATTATATATAAACATTATTTTTTATCTACTAAATGAAAAACGACATAAATATATAGATAACGTTAAAAAAATTAAAACTACTGACGTTTCTAGACACAACCATACAAAGTCCGAAAGGTAATATTTTTGTTTCAGAATAAGCTTAAAGAACTTATAAGTGAATAAAGAATTTGTGAGATGAACACAATAACTCAAGCAAAATGGAAAAAAATCATATTAAATAAATTAGGCGTCAATAGAAAAAATTATATAAAAATTAATATTGCAATAAATTTAAATTAATTTATATTAATTTATTTTAAAGCAATTATGAATTTGAAAATCAAAACAAATACATTTCCTCAATTTTAATGAGATTGAAGGCTAATTTGATATGTGAAGATGCATTACGAGAGAGTAGATAGGAAATAAAATGTTGACTTTTTATTATATTTATAATGTACAAGCTTGACTTGGCATAGTTCGGTTTAGAAGCGTCATTATGTAAACGAATGCTATTATCTGGTACTATAATATACAAACTAATATAATTTAATATACGCTACTTAGTTATTTAGTTAATTAAATAATTTCGTTAAATGTTAAACACTCGTATTAAACACTAATAATACATAGTCAGACAATTAATTCTATTAATTTTTTTACTTACGAATATATAATGAATTTAATGAATGGATGTGTATATGTGTGCCATTGTTAAAAGTAAAAAAAAAAGTTTCAATAACTAACTTATGTATACAATATTTCTTATTAATTTAAAACTCTGTAGATTGTCAGACAAAAGACGAGAAACCGGGCAGTGGTGCTCTCGATCTGGCCATATTATTTACAATAATTTGGCCACCATTGAGACTCATCACTGCACTACCTTCAGGTTCAGAATCTGTGTAGCTAGAATAATTGCGCACGGGTTTTTGTTTTTTCCACGATTGTCGCAACGAATCATTTACGTTGGCATAATGATTAACGAAAGAATGGGGATCTGATCGGACACTTTCATTCTCGCTTTCTGAATGCTATAAAGTAAAATGAGAAAGGAAAATTATAAAAAAAAATATATTCTACTTAAAATACAAGTATAGGGTATCTCAGTAAGAACTCCGTTATTGCATTCCTGTAACGAATTCCGTTTACAGTTACCGTAATTTGGGTCTCATCTTCAAAAAAGTAAGTCCTGACCAAAATCCGAAGCAGGCAGTTGCTCATTAGAGTGTCTTTGTTTTTCATGGATTAGAAGAAAGAGAAAATTTTCTGAGCCCCAAATTCGCAAATTTGGTGTTTTCATGAAGACATTCACATATAATTGCGCTTCATCGGATATGATGAGTTTTTTTTCGAAAAATTGGCGTTGATTTAAAATAAATAAACTATTTTCCGTCACAAATATTTCATTATTTCATACTTAATTGAAATCAAAACTCTTTTAAAAAATACGTATTTTTATTTTATAATGAAAAAGTGCACTCTTACTGAGACACCCTTTATTATGATTTTTTAATGAATGTACCTGTGATGCTTCCGATGAGCTGACTTCCGATGGTTTTTCTGTGACACTGCTGTCATCAGGATTTTCATCATAACACTTAAGACTCTCTTCGTCGCTATGGTAAGCTACCGAGGCAGGTGATGGTCTAGGAGGACTTTTACCAAGTTGAATGTTAGGTGGCGGCCTGTTATTCCCTTTTCGTCCTATTGTGCCCAATGTTCCCCTTCTTAAAGTACCCACACTATTTAAAGTGCCTGTACCTACACCGTGTCTTGATCTATACAACTCTAAAGCTAACTCTTGACGTTCATCAATTGACATGGCCATAGATTCTTCTAATGTTTTTTGAGCTTCTTCTAAAAATATATACAAATTGTTACTCATAAATATTTATTGTCAATTTTGATTATTGCATATTGTAATTTACGTTTATATTTAGAACTTTTGCTCTTAACGCACAGTACTGATATAACCATGATTATAATAACAATAGATGTGGCAGCCAGAGCAACCATAAACCAAGTTTGTCGGTAAAATGGTTTATGTTGCAGATATCCATACTCTAAATGCAATTTGGATGGCGTTAATATGGAATCCTTCGAGTAGACGGGGAATGATATACCATAACGATTATAAGCAATAACACGGAATGTATAGGCGGTAGAAGGCAGCAAACTTTGGTAGCTAACTGTAAAGTCCTGAATGGTGCCAGTGACTGTTTTAGTTATCGTCTCCCAACGGGAATCATCTAAAGGGAAATATTATGTTAAATGAATAATAACTTAAATGATAGATTTTTTGGTTAGTTTACTAAAAAGTTTCAATCTACTGAAATTTTTTTAAATAATAATTAAATATGCGTATTACATATGTATGTATGTAAGTACATAATTATTAAGATTATTGTTTTAATATTTGTTGCTCCCTTGACCAATACTTACAAATAAATGATGGTTCTCCTCTTTCTACAAAAGCAGGTTTAATTTTTAATTCAGCACACCAAAATTAAATTAAAAAAATGTATGAAAAATTTTTTTTGAGAAAACAAATAAAAAAAAACCATCAGCCACAGAACTTTCATAATAACAGATTAATATAGACTTTTACCAAAATTATTAAAACTTAAATTTAGTTATAATTGCCCAGCAAGAAATAATAGGAAGAATGAAATCAAACCAAAACAATAATCTTCATAGCACTAAAACTAAACTGAAAACGCGAAAAATTTTAATTTAAGGGCCATTATTACAACTAAGCAATAGCTAACGGCAGAATGTTATCGGACAGATAAATAAGTGGTTTTTTATTAATACAAATAGACTTTAACCAAAAGTGTCTGGTAAGCAAAAGGCAAGCTTGTTTTACAACAGACTTTTAATCTGAACCAGATACGTTTCGTTGTAGTCCGTGCTTTATGTTGCCGAAAAGGTTTTTTTGGTTTTAATAGCAGTGGGTACCACAAAACAAATGAAGTAATAGATTTCAAAAGCGTCTGTGTCTGCAAATGGTGGAACCGATACAAATAAGTGCAAAATGCTTCGATTTAGTCAATGCAACAACCAAATGCACTCATTTGCATTAAGAATATCTTGAGCAAACAGCGGTATATAAATATAATTGCGCAAAATTTATATAAGTAAACCAAAAACAACAAACACATATAACAATTAATAGATAAAGTTGCCAGATTTTTTTGAGTTTAGTCATCTGGTACAATTGACTATAGGAAATTAAAAAGAACATGCATGACATAGTTTAATATGCTCATCATATTCGCAGAATGCTTCGCGAATCATAATATTTATCTCAATGAGAAGATATAATAATGGAAAAATATTAAAGATCACTTTATCGTTCACTATAAATAGTGTTAACCGTAACTATCTGACACTTTATTGGTAAGTTGCAATCATGGCCAGAATTAAAAAAAAAAAAAAAGATAGCAAAGTGACAATTGCAATTAATTACAGATAAAATAAATAATAACAAACAAAGTAGATTATTTAAGTTTTTCCATCAAGAAAAGTGTTCAGTTTCATTGAGGCTTTCACCAACGTTGGCTAAAATTTTTTTGCTGGGCATTGTTTTCAATTGGGTAATTCATTTTGAGTATTATGTAATGATACTGAAAAGTGGTTTACTTAGTTGCTAAATGCAATAGCAAAATATTATATTTAATAAATTATTTTATTTATTTTTCTGAAGTCGAATGTTACATCTTCGGTTCTGATTAGTCAATTTAGAGATGTGTTATCCAATTGAGTGGCTTTAATTGGATGTTTTTTTGTATAGATTCCTGTACATATCGGCTACATTGGCAATGAACTGACTCTAACATATAAGCGGTCACTTTGCGCCACTCATTTGGCATTGCTACGATGTGGTCGAAGTTCAAACAAATGAATGATATTTCTAAGTTTCTGATAGTGGTTACTGATCATTGGGTTATCACTGCACATACTCGTATCTAAAGACTAAAACTGCCTTTTATGGACAAGTACCGTACTTTTAAAGTGACGAGAGAGTCTTTTAACTTTTCTGATAGTGGCTAGAAATTCTGATTTCCAGACATAAATTTCTAGGTGCATATTTTATGGGTGACCTATCTCAGCAAGAGGAGATTACATGGGAAGACCTGGTTATGGGGTTCAGCACGAAACTTTGTGATATTGTGTCACATGATAATTAAAAAAAAAAACTAGAACAGTTTTGATTATTACTTTTATTATTATTATTATTATGACCTATAATTGCAACGCGGCCTGTAATATCTATTGTACAACCCCGTTGCAGTTGTGGGATTCATTTTACCTAAGTCTTTTGGGATACCAGCCCCACAGCCAAGTAGGTAATTTTGCGTCTTCATATCGCTGTTCAAACGTACAGACAGTTTCGATAATTCATTATTTTTTTTAAGAATTCTTAATTGAAGAATATAATTGATTGTGAATTACCCAATTAAAAACAAGAATAATTAAAAATATTTGCAACAAGCAATTCATTAAGTGTAGAACAGAAATTATGTGAGGAAATATATTTTTAAATATTTGCATTAAATAGTCACCTCGTTTTTTTGCTTCTATGTAGTAGCCCAATATGGGCCCACGACCAGAAGGTCCATTTAGCCAGTGCATTTCTACATTGGATAAAGTTTTTGATAGTATCAGGTCTCTAGGTGCAACAGGAGAGCCATCCTGAGGCCCAGTAGTAACATTTTCATTGACTGCCGGACCATAATCAATAGTTTGAGCACGAACGGTGAACGTATAAGTAACTTCTTCTTCTAGGTTTTGGACCATCAAACTGGTACCTGAAACCTTTTGTTTCACCTGTTTACTGAATTCTAGAAAGAAAGAAGATGAAAGAGATATAAGAATATAAAGTGTTTCAAAGACTTACTTTCGTTTTCTTCTGTAGTTTCGTAAGTAACTAAATATCCCAATATTTCTCCATTTTTGAATTTAGGTGAGTCCCACGATACCTTTAAAGACTGCATAGTTATATCCTCAAATCGCAAATTTTGTGGAGCACTAGGCAATCCTTGCAATGTTTTTACTGTAATTGGTGATGATCGGGGACCATCACCCGCTGGATTGAATGCTAATATTTGTATACGATATTCGGTAAATTTATCTAAAAACACTAAGCTATGTGAAGTAGCAGTAGCTGAAACCACTTCTATTTCCTCCTCCCATGCTTTTCCATCTTCCAATTCTTGTGGCGAGTCCGTAACTAAATAAAATATTTTATAGCCCAAAAGATCTCCGTTTTGCATGTTTTGTTTTGGGGGTTTCCATCTTAAGCGAACTTCAGTACTAGAAATGGGTGCAGCATCTACAGCTCTTGGTTCCCCTGTAGGAACAGCTTCTCCTACGTATACAGCAGCGGGCGGTGTTGCAGGACCTGGGCCCTGAGAGTTAAATGGTAGTACAACTATTTCATAATTACGATCTTGCTGAAGGTCAGAGAGAACGACAGAGTTAACATTGATACCCATAACATCTGTTTTGGGTGTTGATTGTAAGGCAGTAGGAAAATCAGAAAGTTGCTGATAGAGTATACGATATCCTCCAGTACTGGCATCACCATTCCACATAGATGTTTCTAATGCATTCCATTGAACACGTACGGATGTAGTTGTTATTGGAACAACTTTAAGATTTGTAACTGGTTCCGCGGGAGCTGCTGATAGAGTACGTACTACAATACTTTCTCTACTAAACGCAGATGGCCCTAAGTCATTGGTAGCTTGTATACGAAATTGATAGGTGGTATGGGGCTTAAGATTTACTGCCGTATAAGATGTAAGGATTGGATCTACTCTCTCGGGTAAAAGTATCCAAGGACCATCATTTTCACGCATCTGAACAGTGTAATATCTTAAAGGTGCGAAACCATCTGTACCTGGCGTCCAGCTGAATGTTATCTGATGTGCTTGTATTTGAGAGCGAGATATTTGTGGCATTGATGGCGGTTGCGGTCTTTCTCGATTGTTTGTTGTGTACACTAACACCGATGCGGTTTTACCCCATCCCAATCTTGTTTGAGCAGTAACACTGAACAGATAGTAACGCTCAGCTAATAGTTGAGTAGCACGGAATGTACGATCGGATGGTGAAAATTCTCTGCTGTAATTTAAGTTTGAGCTACCGTTTAGAGAGTAAGTAACTTGATATGCTAATATTTCACCATTCGGATCTTCAGGCACATCCCAAATAATACGAGCTGTTGAAAATGAAACATCTGGAAAACTGACATTTGAGGGAGAGCCAGGAGTATCTTCAAATGTTTGTACTCTTACTGGTGGAGTACTCAAAGCGCCATCACCCAGGCGTGTAAACGCTAATACTTGTATATGATAAATAACAAATTTATTCAACTCTGTTAAAGTTGTAGTAAATGAACTATTGTTTGATATGGTTTTATGTAAAACATGACCACCACGATTTGTAGCCGCATAAAATACTTTAAATCCATCTATTTGTCCATTACGATGTTGCTTTGGAACTTCACCCCATTTTACAACTATGGTTGTGGATGATGTCGCATTAGCTTGTACATCTAGAGGTCCATATGATGGAACAGCTTCCCTGGTTCTTTCTACAGCTGTTGCACTATCACGTGAGTAGCCCACATCATTGCATGCATTCATTACAACTTCATAAACAGTCCACTCTTCAAGGCCTTCTAAAACATGAGAGTTTGCAGTGTGATCTTCAATAAGAACGCTTTTTGGTGTAATTCTATTTTCACTTTCGATTTGCCGATAAGTGATATTGTAGCCACGAGGGTTGCCAAACCACTCTATTTGTTGTAAAGGTATCCATCTAACACGCAACTGTGTGGCTGACATTGCTCTTACTGTCACGTTAAACGGTGGATGCATTGGTCGCGCTTGAATAGTTTGAAAGTCTTTTGTAGGTTCTGAAGTCTTAGAAGTACCCACTACATTTGTGGCACTTAATCTCAAACGATATTGGGTAAACGGTGTAAGTCCTGTAACTGTCAAAGTTTCAGCGTCTGGGTCGGATATTTCGCAAACTGTAAACCAAGTCAAATTGCGGGCAGTTTGTGCTTCTACTTTCCATTTGGTTATTGACGAGTTGCCATCAAAACCTGGTGTAAATTGTAGAACAACCGAGAAAGCTTCAATGTTAGATAAAGCCAAATTAGTAGGAGGTTCTGGCAGAACCGGTTCTACACCAGACTGAATCGTAGCTGTTTTTGGTGGGCCGCCACCTATGCGTGTCCAAGCTCTTATTTCAAACCAGTAATGAGTTGTAGCTTGTAACTGATTAACTACCAATTGAGTATCTTCAGCAGTAAGATTAACAGATTTTGTAGTTTCAGCACGATCTTTTACTTGATAACGCACTGTATAACCAGTTAATATACCATTTACATTTTTCGGAGGAGCCCATAGGACCTTTACAGAACGGTCGGAAACTTCATCAAAATGCAATGCGGTTATTTCATCTGGCACATCTTCTTTCGTTTTAACGGGCACTCTGAAACTCCTTACACCATCGCCTGGATCCGTAAAACACAGCACAGTTATATTATAATTTTGAAATTTATCTAAGCCATTTAGAATAGCAGATTGTTCAGCCAATGGATCCAACAAGCTAGGAGGTACTGTAATTATACGCTCCTCAATTTCGCGTTCTTCACCATCAATTACTTGATAACGCCAGGCTTGTATTTTATATCCCTGGTTAATGCCATTAATTTGTTGCGGATTAGGCGGTGTCCAGGCAACTTTCACTGCGGTCGAGTTGACTGCTTGCACTCTAACGTTAGTGGGTGGTGCTTCTGGTACACCTTCTTTTGTTTTAATTTTGGCACCTTCAGTGTAAACTCCAACACCCATATTATTATATGCTGCGATTTGTACAACATAATCCTTCCAAGTTATTAATTCCTGTATCAAATAGTTTCTTTGGGCTTCATTAGTGATATTTTGATACATCCAGGGCACATTATTATAACCAAACAAACGATAACGTATTATGTAACCCAATATCTGACCATTACGATGCTCCTCCAAAGGGGGTTGCCACTGTGTAATAATTTCTGATTGGGAGCGTGCAGACCCCACAAATCCAACGGGTGGTCCAGAAGGAGCTGTTAAAAACATTTGGTATATTAATAATCTGTTTCACGTACATTCATTCACAATGTATATATAGTCTTAATTTTAAATGTATTTTTAATTTAAATGAAGAAAAAGATATTTTATTACACTTTTTTATTTATATACCTCGGTGTAGCGGTAATTCTACATATTTTACAATACCAGAGAGCCAGTGCACGGAGATAAAAGGAATTTATATTTTAGCATTAATAAGGTGTCATAATACAATTTACTTAATGGAAATAGAAATCAAATTATTACATATACAAGAAGCAAACTAAAATAACTAAAAAGGTATAAAGTAAACTAAACTAAAAGTATGTTCAAAAAGCAACGTTACTTATACTTGTAGTAAAGTGCTTAGAGTTCAGTAAACTTCGAACATTTAATAAAAAATAAAGGAATGTTCGAAGGAAATTAGGTTTTTGTACAAAAAATTTATTTTTAAAATTTTGTATTTTGCACAAAATTTAGTTCAGAAATCATAAAAGTTTTTTTTTTATTAACAAATATGATTACATATAAATTTCAGTCATAAAATAATAAATTTTCTTCTTTACTTTATGAAATATTCAAGTTTCAAATTTAGTTATTTTTGGCGTGAAAAATTTTAAATAAAATTTTGTTTATTTGTTTTTTGTTTGAACATTTGAAACTTTTGGAAAGTGTTGACAAATAATTTTTTATTTAGTCTATGGCTTTTACAATATAAAGATTCTGATGTTTGCTACGAAATGTTGGGAGTAATTTACTAATGATTGGAATAGCTTCCATAAAATCATTCATATCATCAGTACTTATTGCACTGAATAAACAATAACTCATAAGAATATCATCACGAAAATAATATATTTATTAAAAAAACCTCCAACATAATTGGAAAAAGCACCAAAAACGATAAATGTTTCATTATTTGTAATTAATTTTATTTAATGAAGAAGCTACACAAAGTTGAAGCGAAATGTTGGTATAAAAAACGTATTAATATTCGCCTTTAAGCTTAATAAGCTAGCCGTTTTAATAAAAGAAGAAAAAGGTTAATAATGAAAAAGGCAAATAAATATACACATTATTTTACATACAGAAAAGCGAAATTAAAAAAAAAATATCTTAAAATACGTACAAAGCTTGGAATCAATATTAGGTAAGCTTACCTTCTTGTGGCAGTTCCACAATGTTGCTGGGTTCTGAGGGAGAGCCTTCACCCACTCTGTTAACAGCACTGACACGAAACTGATAAACTGTGGCAGCTTTTAAATTTCGTAACAATATCCAACGATGTTCCGATGAAACGTTGCTGAGTTCGGTAATCCAATTCAATAAGGGATCTGGTACAGGACCTACGAATTTTTCTGATGGTGTTAATGATTATAAAAATTAAAGTGATTATAGGAATAGGATAGAGGTAAAGGTAAAACATCAATATCAGGGATAATTTATAAAATTTAAATATTAAAAATTGTGCAATATCAAATTTACAAGTACAATTTAGTTAAACAAAAAATCATAATCACATTATTAAAAAAAGTAATAAAAATATAGCAAAATGATATATTTGTTTTAAAGGTCACACACACATACACAGAGAGAGAGAGAGAGAGAGAAGACACAGTGAGAGAGTTGGAGAGTGAGTGTTGTAGTTTAGATGGTATTAGAGTGATTTTGAAAAGGGAAATTAGTTGAATAACCAGAAGCAGCCGTTCCACGTTGTTGTTTGATTTGTTCGTGTTGATAATTTAAAAGTGTTTTGCAGAGTATATATGTTGTGCATTATTTTTTTGTTTATGTTTAACAAAAACATTAACAGAGCGAGACAAAAAAGAAAGAAAAACAAAATCATTTTGGTGAAAAAATCTTGTAAAGAGTAATTGTATAATTTTGAGTTTTTATAAAAAAAGATACACACACTAAGCCTTAAATAAATAATTATTTTTGGCATAAATTTTATTATAAAATAAGTTAATAATTATAAGGATATTAGGGTTATTTAATCATGGCTACTTCTAGAATATTGTATTTTTTTTATTGTATGGAAAATTTGATTTTTCAGTTTTATCATTTTAACCGTAAGACTTATTTAGTATAGTAGCACTGTACTATATAATTGATTTTCTAAGATTTTTAAATAAAGACATGTTAGTGATTTTAATGATGCGACTAACACTAAACGGTTAACAAACAATATAATAAATTTCAAAGACAATAATAGTAAACTAAGTACAGAATATTAATCTTTACTTGTGCTTATTACAATTGTGTTGAGTTTTCTTAACTTCATAGTTTTCTTCATGATATTCTCATGAGTTATATTAAGGAAAACTATAAATTTATAAAAAACCCATACAATTCGAATAAACTCAAGTAAAAATTAATTTTTTGTTAAACTTTTAAATTCCAAATAAATTTATTTTATGTAGAAATACAGATTTTTGTTGTGTTGTTGTTTTTAATCACAATTGTAATTATTGACGTAGTAAAATCTATAGTCTCTATAAAAAATGTGGTCACCATATTGGCTTATAATGGAATATGAAATCAGTTTTAAGCTATTTTGGCACACTTTATTTTTTTTTTATCATAAAGTGGAATACGAAGCTAAAAAACAACAATATGTGGCGCATTATTTTTATAAATTTAATCTGATACTGTAAAGCATGTTTCTTCCTCACAAAAACGTTTAATTTTTCACTAAGAATTCCTCAAAAACTGATTTTCTTAAATAAATAAAAAAGTAAAAAAAAGCAAGTAAAATATTGTTGATGTAAAAAAAATTTAAGTTTGGTTCTTAAATCTTTTGTTTTAAAATTCACTTCGTAAGTCTTCTTAGATAGAAAAATTTCAAATAATAAAGTTTGGTTCTTAAGACTTTTGTTGTACTAAAGAGTGGTTAAATTTTAAGGGCCGATGTTGATGTAAAAAAAAAATTAAGTTCGTTTTTCTTAAATCTTTTATTTTAAAATTCACTTCGTAAGTCTTCTTAGATAGAAAAATTTCAAATAATAAAGTTTGGTTCTTAAGACGTTTGTTGTACTAAAGGGTGGTTAAATTTTAAGGGCCGATGTTGATGTAAAAGAACAGAAATTAAGTTCGTTTTTCTTAAATCTTTTATTTTAAAATTCACTTCGTAAGTCTTATTAGACAGAAAAGTTTTTGTTTCTTAAGACTTTTGTTGTACTAAAAAGCCTAAAAAGTAAAGTTTACGTCTAAAATCTTTTGTTTTTGTTGAAAAAGTAAAGTTTGTTTGGCGCTTTTTTGTATTAAAAAGCTAAAAAAAAGAAAGTTTGCTTTAAAGTTTTTTTACTTTGGTGATATTAAAAAAAGTGAAGTTTGTTTTTAAAAACTTTTGTATCGTTAAGGAGTAAAATTTTAAATTTCGGTTTTTAATGCTTTTTGTTGTTGCAATAGTGACACCTTTTCATATTTTTCCTTAAAGAAGACTGTTCACTGTAACTGTTATAAATAATATCATACTTTGTAAGGCGATTAAGAATTATGGATGGATTACTAGCCAAAAATTAATAAACGATAATCAATGATCTATTGAAGCGAAATATACATAGCTTGAAAAATATAAAATTAAAGTCTTATATTATTACAGTTGTCGAAGTCGTTCTGAAATCAAAGAAACGTGGCCATGTTAGTCAAAAGTATTTTAATTTCTACTAAATCTTCGACAAGTACGAATTAAAAAATGTAATTCAATTTGTAATTCACTATATTGTACTTAAAAATAAATTAAATAAAAAAATTAATAAAAGAAACATAAACAAGTAAAAACAAAATATTACATGAAAAGTAATTAAAAGTTATACCCCCTTATCAAAAAAAAAAATTAACGTAGACTTAAAGTCAACGTTATCGAAATTTTTCATACAATTTTTTCATAAATTTTACTTTAAAGTCTACGTCAACTTTTTTTTGGATAAGAGCAATAGTGTTTTTTTTAGATGAGTTGATCATTTGTATTATGGAAACAGCACATTAATTTAAAAACTAATGTTCCTGCTAGTTATTACTCATTTGAAATAGTCATTGATTATGTTTAAATTGTACAAACGTATACGTTCACTACATACTTATAGCATCATGCAAAAAGCACATAATTTATATAAAGAAGTAACTTACCTAACTCTGATACTTCACGTCTCTGTATGATAAACTTGGATATTGGACTGTTGCCATCAAAACCTGGTGTCCATGATACATTTATGGCTCTTTGTTCGTTTGTTTCTAAACGTGTTGCCTTTACATTTGCCGGTGGAAATGGTAGTTCAATGACACTCAAACGTGATGACCGCGTTTCATTACCACCCGGTGAGGTTACAACACAGGAATAAGTGCCAACATCAGAAGCTCTTACAGCTTGTATCTCTAAAGTACCATCAGATTGTACACCAATGCGTTGTGAGTTACTAATGGCTGTCGGATGACCTTCGCGATACCAATCAATATTATATGGTACTGTTGGATCACTAGACACTTTACACTGCAATGATGCTGTTAGTCCCAAAAGAACAGTGGTATCGACTGGTGGCTGTATGATTTGTGTGCGAACTATTTGTATTTGAAATAAAAAAAAATAAAATTGTAAAACAATAGAAAACAGGATTTATATATGTTCGTTTACTTTTATTCTTATTTTTTAATATTATTTTAAAACGGTTTCTTTTATTTAATTAAAACAAAATTTTTTTAAATTTTGAACTGGAATTTTCCTTAAATAGTACCATGATGTAGGTAAATCTGATTAATAGTTTCAAAAATATTTTGTAAAAATTATTAAAAATAGAAAGAGATTAAAATCTAAAGTTTTTGCTATAAGCATATAGAATTATAAGTTTCATACAAAACGAGACGAAATGTATTAAAATATATATACAA
The DNA here is from genome assembly GCA_947397855.1 of Thelaira solivaga. NCBI lineage: Eukaryota > Metazoa > Arthropoda > Insecta > Diptera > Tachinidae > Thelaira > Thelaira solivaga. The sequence continues at coordinate 20,999,034 of OX377612.1, read as the reverse complement.
ATTTTGATTTTATTTATAAGCTATAATAAGTACAGATTCGAAATCAACACTCAAAATACTTTAGATTTTTAACGGCTTATATGAACTCAGAGCAAAACAAAATCATAATAAAAATACTTAAATGATAAAACTATATTTTAAATAGAAAAAGCTAAAATTAAGTGCACAATTTTTAAAGATAAATCCCCTTATCCAAAAAAATTAACGTAGAGTTTAAAGTCCACGTTATCGAAATTTTTCATATAATTTTTTAAAAAATTTTACTTTAAAGTCTACGTCAACTTTTTTTTAGATAAGAGCATAAACCAATTAGTAAAGTGTGAATTAAAAGTTTGCAATAATTTGTGTTTTATTTGTAAAAACTACTGTGAAAAGCAGTAAAGCAAAATGAAGGTTAATTTATTTTAACATGAGCTTGCAAATTTATATGTTCATGTTCTCTTCTATTTTTAATGATACATGCGACGTGTATTAGAATATGTAAATTTTTTCTAATGTAATGCAAAGATAAATGATAAAACTAATCTTCCATGGGTTATAGATTTTATTTGCTTAATACCTAGTCCATAGACTTCTATGGAGTCATTTTTACATACATACGAGTATACATGACATACATGTAGAACAAACTAAATCTTATATTGGTGTATGACTATAGTCGCACCATGACCTTTAGGATGTACTGTGCAAAATAATATATGTGTAAAAATACCGCATGCGATAAAATTTTTTCCATACATATTCTTTATATATGTACTGAATTTAAAGGGGTTTATAGAGAGATGAAACCATTTTGGCCAAACCCTTCTATCTCAAGCAATGTGATCTAATGGAAAACAACCACAGTTTCTGATAATTATATTTGTGATTTTTATTAGAAAACTTTGAAAATTTCACAAAAATAGCGTAATAGGGTCTCTGAGATATGAAGGCTACTGAGGCCAAGCCCTTCTATCTTAAGGCTTGAGACCTAAGGGAAAAATATCATGTTAAAGGGGGAGGCTATCTAGATTTTAAATTTGTAATCTCCTGCCCAAACACTTAGAAATTGCTTTGGACTATTTAAAATTTTTTTTTTAAAGTTCATCATACCCTACTACTATTGTTCTAAAGGGATTTTGGCAATTTACGTTTTGCATCATAAAATAATAACTAAAAATAATGTTAAAACACTTCCAGAAAGAACCTATAAATTAAATTTTGGTTTTGATAATTTTCATGTGCAAAATCGGGAATGGTACCTCTAAAAATTGGGGAATGGTAAAAATCTCTCAGAGCAAGAATACTGATGTATGAGGAAATTTAAAAAAAATTTTTAAAAATAATTCAAAGTAATTTCTGAGTATGTAGGCAGTAAATTACAAATCTTAACAGCTTTCCATTTAAAATGACATATGTTCCATTAAGTAATCTTTAATGGTTTGTCCGAAAGTTGCTAAAATCACTCAGAGCAACAGCACTGGGGTATATGGAAATTTTCAAAATTTTTTAAAATAATCCACAGTGAGTATTTGTGCAGTAGATTAGAAACTTAGACAGTCTCCCCTTTAAAATAATATGTGTCATCTTAGGTCTTAAGGTAAAAGGATTTGGCCGTAGTAGCCTTCATGCTTCAGAGACCACATATACGCCATTTTTGTATTAATTTAAATTTTCAACGTTTTCTAAAAAATTTTACAAATATAATTGGGAGAAACTGTATACCCAGGATAATAGTCTTATGCGTTGTGCTTGTTTTCTATTAGGTCCCACCCTTGAGATAGAAGAGTTTAGCCAGAATGGCTTCATTTCTCCATAAACCCCTTTAAGTTCAGTACATATGTGAATAATATGTATGGACATTTTTTTATCGCATGCAATATTAAAAAAAACGTATTTAACTATACGTATTTTTCTTGACATACATCAGAATAATAGTGTAAGCAACACTTATAAAAGTTCAAAAGAGATGTGATTATGATAAATGAAACCGAATTGTGCTGCTGGTGATAAATTTTTTTTTTAAATAAAATTTAAAATTTTCAAATTTTGTGTTTAGTTTTCCTCTAATTCGAATTGAGTTGCCTTTAGCTTTTGTTGTTGTTTTTTTTTTAATTCAAAAGATTGTTATTTTATGTGCGTTCAACCCGAAAATTTGTACGGTAAGCCCAAAATATTTTTAAAATTTTTCATAAAAAGTTTACAAAGAAACACTTGTGGTACCTGCATATTTGATTTGAGATTGCTATATGCTTCTCGAGGTACAGCTAGAGAGGAAATGGCAAACTATTTATCTATCATAAGTCTAGAGCTTTTTGTGACTTACTATTAGAAGGGAAAAATACAAAGTCTGAAAGATTTGCTGGAGAGCCGAAACAGGCATGACAGTCAAAAATACTCATTAGCAAAGAAAGTATTACTCTTAGTCTGAGCAGAAATGTTGTAGGCTTAATAACCATATGAATAAAGTTGTTTTCGCACATGAGGACTGCTGTCGTTTCTGTTGAGGACAAGAAACATAGGAACGAATTCTGTGCATTTGCTCAGCAGTGGAAAGACGCAGAGTGGATTACCTCGGTAGTGGAATACTGACTTCAGAAGAAGAAGAGTCTTGGATTGCTTTAGTTAGGAATTAGGCTGCACAATAGATTTTTTTATCTTGCTGTTTTTAATTTCTGGAAACTCACTAAACTACATTTACTTTTCTTTCATACAAATTTTGAGTTAAATTAAATTAAATTAAAAAATAATAAAACTTATAGAATTCATGCACAAAATGAAAAAGTTTTTATTTTTTTAGAAATTGTCGTACAAAAAAAAATTTTTTTTAATTAATAATAAGCTTCCTTATTGTTGTTATTTTCTTTTGTAATATTATGGGGTTTCCTATTAACACATCTACTTACACATATACATGCATACATAACTGCATTTGTTATATCTTTTGCATTTAAATGGTAAATTTGTACTTACCCAAAACACCCAAATAAGCTTCACCATTAACAGTGCCGGCTTCATTTGAACGCACACAAGTATAAAGACCAGCATCAGATTCGCGTACGTTTGATATTAATAAATCTCCAGATTCTAGTATTTGTACACGACTCGAAATCTCAACAAGTTGCGTTTCTGTTTAAATTGTAATTGTTGGATGATGGTCGTAGTAGTTGTGGCGACAATGGTTACGTTGCATTTTAACAGAGCATTTGTGGCAATTGTTTGGTTAAGCATGGTAAAGCCAGTATCCAAGGCGATCAATATTTTTGCACATGGTAAATTTTAGCGTTGTTGTGATATTTGTTTATTTGTATCCACCGTTATTAATGTCGTTGTTGACATCAAATACCCGTAACATTTAGAGTGTTATGATGATGTTGGGGATATAAAAGCCAACCATTGGTGATAATTATTGCAAAGAAGGTGGTGCGTGGGTGATTTTGTTGTCAATGTGTGCGAGTGTGGGTGTGTGTTATTCATATTTTTGCAATAGTTGTCGAAATTGTTGTTAGAAGATGAACCAAATATTGTAATTTTAATTTCAGTTCGTGGATTAGTTTAGTGAAACATTTTGTTTTTGCAACATTTGCAAAATGCCGCCAACACAACACACGCACAAGCACACATACATAAACATAATAGGATAAGGATAATTGACAAACAGGTGAGTAAGGTGCGGGCATTGTTTGGTGTTTCCAATTTTAATTATAACGAACGTTGTTGTCGTTAAAGATGTTGCCATGGCAATTTATGGTTAATATTTATTACGCGACATTGACAGTTCATTGCCATATACGAATGCACAAAGATATTTATAGCACAATTATCATTTTTGTTAAATGTAGTTTCATTCATGTTGAGCATTAAATTATAGTTTATTTTTATTTTTTTTTTGGACGCATTATGTTTATATATCAGTCCATTGTATCAACACCGACACAAATTTAAACACATCAAGCAACCCCATAAATTCAGTTAGTCAGCAACCAACCAGCATTTAAATTGCAATACACCATTACAGTTATAAAATACGTTTTAGGTGTGTTGTATCCATTACAACAAAATTTTAGATTTGCATGGTTATTTTCATTTAGTTTTTTTTTGTGGTTGTGCGTTTTATTTTGGCATTAATTCAAACCATAATTTTAATTTTTTTTTGGCGGGGAAATTATTAACGAGTTTTGTTAGTTTTGCAGTTGGTAGTTGAAACGCAGGCAGGCAAACAAAATGTTAAGCAAGGACATAGAAAAAAAAATTATATTTCAATTAGTAAAATAAAAAAACACTAATAAAATAGAATAAAACACAATTGTATGTCACATTTTTGCACTAAGTACAATAGTTTCATGCAACCTGATTTAATAAATAACCAATTAAATTTTTTATTTTCAGCAAGTAAATTAATCTTTTTAGGAAAATATATAAAAAATTCTTTAATTAAATCCAAAGTAACAATGAATTAAAAAGAATTAATATCGTAAAACTAATTTCTAAGTCGAATTAAAATTATATTAAAAAAAATTAAATTATATTTTTACTTTAGCTGCAATAAAATATAAAATATCTGATCAAAAAACTTAGCTAATACTAGAGCAGATTTTTACTGAAACATTTTTATTTCCTGTAATTAACTACTAAGGCTAACACAAAATTTTAATTATAATAAGACAAAAAAACTTTTTATTGTGAAACATAAAACAACAAGAGACTTACCGTTATAAATCCAAGTGATGTTTGGATTTGGAGCACCGATAGCACGACATGAAATTGTAGCATCCTTGCCATCTAAAGCAGTTACATTTTGTGGTGGCTGTTCTAAAACAGGAGCTGAGGCTAATAAATAGATGAATTAAAAACAAATAAACAAAAACATTAAAATTTATACAAGTACTTGTTCAGAAGTAAAACAAGTATAAAGTGAAATTGTGTAAACTTTATAAAACAAATAGGTACATATACACTGGTGTGCACATCGTCACTGAAAATGTTGCTAACCACTAACTGTAACTAACATCAAATGAACATTGAACTAAAAATTGTAGCACTCGTATAAGCAATTAAAATTTGTTTAACTTTATTTTTAGTGTATGCGGCCCATACACACTCAATTTGAAAGAAATTTAAGTGCAAAAGTACGATAGCCTCTAGTATGTATTATCTGTTTTTGTTAACTTATCAAATAATTGCAAAATCATTTTAATATTTTGTTAAATTTTTGAATATTTATTGTATAATGAACGTTTAGTGCATTAACTGGTTTTGAAATAGTTAACAACAAAGAATGAGCATGAAAAAAGTAGCTAGAATTATACAAAAAATCGCCTATATTGTGGGGCATTAAAGATTGGAGTCTTGAAAGTCAAAGCATATAAAAAATTAAAATTAAATAATTTTTTTAATGCTTTAGCAAAGAATAAGATTGCGCGGTATATTTACATGTTGTCTTGTTTGTTAGAGCTTTAAAATAAAATAATATCGGATTTCACGCTTTAGTGTAAAGTCTCTTGTATTGAGTGTAAAAATAAATTATATACATACTAGCTGACCCGGCAACCCTTATTTTGCCTCAAAATTTTTATATATTCGATCTTCTTACTCTAAGAAATCGTACTCATAGAGTAAAGGACCGTGCAAGACTGGCTAAAATTAGGTAGTAAATAAATGAGCCAGATATCGACTGCAGAGCCACCTGCCTGGTGGATTTGTGATGCGAAGCCTTCCAAAGCATAACCCAAAGGCATACACAGAAATTCAATTAAATCGGTCCAGCCGTTTAGGAGGAGTACAATGTCAAACACACGTACAGTCGAATTTTATATATTAAGATTTTTATGCACAACAACAAAATGTATTATGCTAATATTTTCTAAAACACAATATGAAAACATAATAGGCCACAAAAGTAGGCTTTTATTAAGAGCTGACTTTTGTGCCTAAGAATTATATGAAGTTAAAGTTGTTTTTAAAAAGATACCTACTCTAGTGTGACTATGATTATGGGCCAATGTTAATACGTTTTAAAATTGTGTATGAAAATAACCAAATAGAGAGCACAAAAACTCCTGCACAATATTTGATTAAAACATGCTCGGCCCACGATACTTTTTTGCTATTCTACATGATTGAATTTAAAAAGCAAAATGCAAACATTTAAAAACATAAATATGCAATAAACCCTTTTTCAACGATCACACATATTCGAATAAACTACTTCGTAGTAAAATAGTGGTAATATTTTTTTGTATTGAAATACAGCTCTGTATTGTTAATCAAGGCATATGCATGCTAGTGCCAGTATTTGAATTTTTTCCTTTTTGATTCAATCGTATCGAACAGAATAAAAAAAATAATCAGTTTATAATCGTGTCACGAACATGGTTTAATAAAATTTTTTGCAAAATTTTTACTTCAATTGTTTGATTGTGTAGTTCGATGGATTATAATAAAAATGTTTAATCATCAAATAAAAATGCGATTTTTGCAATTCTCTGAGTGCCACCTTATAGTTTGGAGATAAAAGGTATTGTGCCCGCTTTAAGTGCTGAAAACAAACTTATCTACTTGAAAATTGAATAATTTTGCACCACAGTTGTTTGCATTTTATTAGTTTATAATTATCCAAAAAAAGTCGATCATTCTTTGTAGCTAAAATTTTCCGTAAATATTATATATGAACATTAATTGTAAAAATGCGTTCAAGCGTGAATTCCGCTACTCATAAATTTTTATAAAATTTATTTTCAAGTTATCAGACTTTATTTCTCATAATATTTAAATAAAATATTTACTAATAAATAATAATATAAAATAATTTTAGTAAATTATTCGATCTTATAAATTTATTATTAGTTAATATTAATTAAGCTTAATATCTCAATGAAAAATTTTTTTTATTTTAATTTTCCATTATTTCGACTTTCTTTTGAAGGTCTTCTTCAGGTAAATTTATTTATAAAGAAGACCTTCAAAAGAAAGTCGAAATAGTGGAAAATTAAAATAAAAACCATTTTTCCATTGATATCTTAAGCTTGATTAATATTAACTAATAATAATAAAAAATGTTATAACCGTAGCTCACTAATTTTATTTAGAAGAAATTTTAAATATTTTATACTACCGTATTTTGTTTTTAAAATGGTTTAAAATTTTCTAAGTCCTAATTAAAGCTTATAACATTTTTAGTGGCGATATGCATTTGGCTAAAAAATATGTATTTCATAAACAGTTTGTGGAAATGTTAGTTGAAAAATTAGTAAAAAAGGGAGTATTTCTTAAGCTATTACATGCATAAACGGTTAGGTTTTGTTTAAGTGTTATTATTTTTAATCAGTTTTTTTTATATAATTGATTACTTATATAATTTAACTTTTTCGTTAACAAATAAGGAAGCCGAATAGAAGGATCAAAGAAGAACATCATATATAAAATTTTAAAAAATGAGAAAATCCTTTGAAATTGTTAATAGAAAAAGTATTTTTGGTAGGTGTTTTTGCAATTGAATTTAACTTCCAGCGGACCAAAGCTTGAAATCGTTAAAAAAGTTTTCTTCTATTGAGAGAATTTAGAAATGCTTGTTAATTCAGTTCGAGATCATCTCTATTTTGCTGCGTTTTACTAATAATTACGGTGCTTATAAATACGATCAGCTGACAAGAAGTTAAATCTTTCACACAACTTTAATTTCTTTAGTTACTTTCATTACTAGATTACCTAGGGAACATTGAAATATCGTTCAGTAATCCTTAAAAAAAATTCAGTAGATTACACATAAGTGCTTGTTGTTTACGACAAAGTACTCGTAACTAAAATATTCGTCAAAACATATTCATGTTTAAGAAAACAACAAGAATTTTTTTATTCTTGGATACAAGAAATTTCAAAGACATCAAAATTGTTTGCCAGTAGTATTAGAACTGTCAGTCAGTAAAAAATTTAGTTGTAGTAATGAAATTTTTGAGTTGTAGCTATTAAAAAATCTATAACACAGTAAAAAATTCAGTTCTGTCAACAATATTTTAGGCTAGGCTACCGAATTTCTATTGCTACAACTAAAAATTCAATTATTATTTTATTATTTTTGATTAGTAACGATTTTTGTTCTCACAGCCGAAGTTATTGTTTCAGTGTACAATTATGTGTCTGAAGTAATAAAAAAAAGGAACATAAAAAAATAGATTTGATATTCGCAGGCCAAATGGTGTAAAAAAAAATTTTCATACTAGTAACTCTGTTGCCATCCTATAGTTTTAGGACTACTCCGATGTAGTACAAGATTATATTATATAATCTGGCCGTATGATATTGTAATGTTAAAAACATCATGTTTATTAAATAATTGGGTTAGCTTTGGAGTAGCTCTACTTCTTTATTGACTAGTCCATAGACGCATGCTTGTACTTATTTAATTTTTTGTGGGGAAAGTACTATATACACCCATCTATACATGTACTTATGTATGTACAAGTAACATTTAAACATATACACATCTTTGCAAGGTATGTTTGTAAATTTTTCTTTTTGTTTTTTTAATCAAACCAACAGTTAAACCAGTTTCTTGTCAGAATTTTCTTATTCTTTTTGTATAAAATCTTTTACTAATCGCATGTCATGACTCTATAAGTGTTACACATTAAATAAATAATAACACGCAAACAAATAGTACAAAGGACAAGAAAAGAAAAAAAAAATAAATAGAAGAAGAAAAAAAAAAATTAAAAACAAAAAGCATAAACAACATGAAACATATTTAACAAAAATTTTTTGAAAAATTCTTTGATGTTGTAAATGGATGCACACAGTTTCCAAGACAACATTTTATTTACTATCAGCCAAAATCTCTAACATTTACATGTTTCATATTTTAAGATATCAATAGCAAAAGACTTAAAAAGTCTAAATATTTTAAAATTGTAGTCTAAATATTTAAGATATATTTAACGGAAAATGCATATGGAAAATGCTACGATTGCAAATTGTGTTCTAAAAAAAAAATAATGCGCCTGATTAGGTGTGTCGATATCGTGGCAACGGCTGCCTTATTTCTTATATTCACTTATTGTAAATTCGACTACGACTAGGACACTAGTAATACATCTGACTATTTTGTATATTATGCAACTCAATTTCTTTAAGAAATATGTCACCTAGAACATTTTTTTGACAAAATGTTCAGATGACAACGTCTTACAATAAAAAAAAAAATAGATAAATTTTAGTAATATGGTTTAAAAACTATCAAATGCGGCAAAAGCCACACTGCAAGAAAAAATTTATATTAACAGCTGTGGATTGTGGATTGAATATACACAGAAGGTGCTTTCTGATAATTACCGTATTCCTTTTCACTAAATACATCGGCTTAAATGTTTAATACTATCCTGCATAATCATACGATTTCCATATTTTATAAATTTTTTAAAAATGTTTGAGTTAAGAAATCTGCGTAAAGAAATTTAAAAACAAGTTTCCTATATTTAAAATAATAATTTTAGCTAAGAAAGAAAATATTCAACTAACACATTATTAAAGGAAACATTATTTACTACAGATGAGCTGTCATTTCTGAAAGTGGTATAAATTAAAAGTGGTATAAAAAATAAAAAAAAAATAACTACCGGTAATTTCACTAAAATATGGAGATTATCTTCTTAAAATTACCGCTGACTCATTTTTTTTTAAAGTGGACTTGTACTACTTTCAAAAATAAGGGTTCCATTGTAAGAAAAGTATTTAAGTAAATATTTGTATGTGAATGATATGTTTTTCTTTGTGTGTTACCAAAATATGTAACCTGCTTTTGTTAACTGGTATGTGTGTAGAGGCTCTTTTCCTTTCCAGATTTAAATAATATCAGCACTTTCAGAGAACATTTAAATATTTATATTCAACTGCTTTCCTTTTTATAAAGAAATAATGCATATTGTAAATCAATTTGTTTTTTTGTTAAAATAAATTTTATTTTTGTGTGTTGCTAAATACGATTTGTCTGTTTGAAACTGTATCTTCAAAGGACAATAAAACAGGTGTTTTTCGCAACAATTGTTATTAAATTTTACATTTATGTTTTCCATTTTTGCAAATGGGTTTTTATTTCATCATCAAAACTGAAACATGCAAAATACTCTCTTCTATACTTTTTGTTTCTTTATATTTATTTCAATTTGTTTTGTTAAATTGAAGGCTACACTTTTGTACGGTAAATGTGCTACCCTGTAAAGTATATACATTTTAGATGCTTATAGATAACGAAGTCAATTTAGTAATGTCCACTTGTCCGTCCGTCCAATCTTCTGTCTTTGCATCATGTACGACACAAAGCTGCATGTATTGTTTTCAAAATTATTTTAAGAACTAAAAAACAAACATGATTGAACAACAATCAACAAAATCATGATACTACAAGCTGTATAGAGCCACATATACAGACCTTTAGTTTGTATGCATAAAGATATGTACGGTACATACACTGCAAGAATAATTCAATATTTTTCAATCAATGACAAGGTTTCACTAGACTCTTCACAATATTTTATTGATCAATGAAATATTTTAATTAAAGTTCGTTGTTACAAGTTAAAGCTAAGATTTTATTAGTCAAATATCAAGCTTTTGGTTGGAAATTAATTTGATAATATCAATAAGTTAAATATCGAATATTTGGTTAAAAAGTTTTACCAAAAAACTTCTAATTTTAACTAACGAAAATTATACTAACGGGAATATTTCATTGGTCGAATGAAACCTTGTCATTGCTTGAAAAATAATAATTTTTTTTATTGGATTAATAAAAAAATTTCCTTTAGTCTATAGTGAAGGGTATACAAGATTCTACACAATGTTATTTAATTTGTTTTTAATATTTTTTTTAAATATATGTAAAGGGTGTTTTTTTATAGACGTATAGAACTTTAAGTTGGCATTACTCTTCAAGATCGCGACCGATTTAACAGCTGTCGAGTGATTTATTCTCAGTTTGGTTGGCAATTCATCATGAATAGACTCACGCCTGAACAACGCTTGCAAATAGTGCAATTTTATTTCGAAAATAATGGTTCATAATTTTGATTTTCATAAGCGAATTTTATTTAGCGATGAAGCGCACTTCTGGTTGAATGGCTACGCCATCAAACAAAACTGCCGCATTTGGAGTGAAGCTAATCCTCAAGTGTATGTCGAAACACCGTTACATCCAGAAAAACTAACTGTTTGGTGCGCTTTATGGGCTGGTGGAATCTTCAAAAACGATGAACAGTCAATGGTGATCGGTATAGAGCCATGATTACTAACTTTTTCATTCCTGAATTAAACAACCATGATGTCTAGGAGCTGTGGTTCCAACAAGACGGCGCAACATGTCACACAGCTCGTGCCACAATCGATTTATTGAAAGACATGTTTGGTGACCGCCTAATTTCACGTTTTGGACCTGTGAATTGGCCTCCAAGATCTTGTGATTTAACACCACTAGACTACTTTCTGTGGGGCTATGTAAAGTCATTGGTCTATGCGGATAAGCCACAAATGCTTGTCCATTTGGAAGACAACATTCACCGCGTTATTGCCGATATACGGCCACAAATGTCAATCGAATAATCCACGTCTATAAAAAACACCCTTTATAACAATTTAATACTTAACCATTTCTCTTCACTTATGGCATTTTCGTCTGAGTTTTTAATTTATTTATTATAACAAATTTATGGGCTATATGAAGATCCTCTTTGTCATGGACCTAGATGTCTACTATTAATATATAATTATAAAAATAACTCAATTTTATTGTCATGTTAAAGAATAATATATTTTGAAGTTACATAAATAATGAAAGGTACAAACAGAAGTTATTTCTAGTAGTGACACAGACAAATTTGATCATGACTGTTAAAATAAAATGAACAAATCTGGTTGACTTCATCATGAAAAAAATATAAAAATAATAATGTAAAGCGGACACGTATTTAAGCTAGTGCTCGTATAAAAAAATTGATTGAAGAAACATAATATGGTTAGGTTTATTATGAAATCTAACCTAGTACTTGTATATCAAACAAAATAAAAATGCTTCTTAACTGCTAATGGCTAGGTTCAAGTCCTAGTCAGATCCAACATATTTTAAAAAATACATCTTTTTTATTAATTTTTAATTCTATTATTTAAATAAGTTTTCAAAATAAATTTTTTGTATAAATTTGTTTAAATATATTTTTTATACAAAATTATTTTTAAATAAATTTTTTATATAAATTCTAAATAATTTATTATTTATTATGTTATGGAGTGAATTTGATTTTTTTTCGAACTTCATTTGACTCTACCAGGTTCTGAACTAAGATATATGAGGCTAAAAAGTATTAAATCTCTGCATAACCACTTCAGTTACATTGAGTTTTTGTGTTATATATTTTTTTTTTAATGAAAGAAATAGATTTCAGAGAAAATAGAAAAATATTTCATTGCAAACATATCTTTCTCATTTAATTATTTTTGTTATTGTAATCATATACAAATATTGTTGGTTTTAAACATATTATGACGGTAAACATAATGTCGTTAAAAGTAACCAGAAGCATGTGTGTCGTAATCATAGTAACGTTTAGGTGCTTCAAATTAAAATTTTTGTAATGAACAAACTATATTTTACGTTTACTCGTGCCTTCTGCTGTCGTGTATTGGCTGCTTGAGGATAAAATAAAAGTTTGTATGAAATATATATTTATTTTTATTTTTATTATTAATAATATTTAACATATCCCAAATGCCATTAATTCTTTCTAAATATTATTATTATGATTATCAATTATATTCACATATTTAATTATTTATTATATTTATTTAAATGGTAGCGATTTGCATTAAAATTCTATGTGTATACACTGTACATTCTCTTATTTGTTGTTACATAAACGTGCATTGAAATTTATTTAATAATTAAATATTATTGGTCTATGATAAATTGATTTTATTCTCTTTAGACTAAGGCCGTGCGCCAACTTTTGTTATGAAATAAATATTCGAAGTTATCAAATACCTTTTTTTTTTAAATATTATTTGTTTTTTAATAAAACAAGCGTGGAAGGTTTTTACAGAGAAAAGGAGACTAATTGCTTGATAATTTATTACTTTTGCTGCAAAAAATTGAATTTGAAGCAAGTGTCGAAATTAAACAAGCTAAACATTTTTAAACTACTAAAAAAGGGTTGTAATATTTCGATTTCTATAAAAATCACAATATACAAATGCTCTTATTAAAAAAAAAAAAAAAAAAAAAAAAAAAAAATGAGGTAGACTTTAAAGTTAAATTTAATATATGAAAAATTTCGATAACGTTGACTTTAAAATCTAAGTTAATTTTTTTTGGATAAGGGGGAAAGTGTTTAAACAAGTGGTGTTAATGAAGGATAAGGGAATTTTCCGATAGTAATAAAGAACGTAAGAGAAAAATTTCTAAAATTGAAATACGGAATGATTCCTTAAAAAATAGGTATCAAATTGTTTTTCTTTATGAGGTCTCTGAAGTCATTTATTTTTCATTCAAAGTTATTTTAGCTTCTATGATACCCTTGGAATTTTCTGTAGATTCAATATTTTTCTCTTTCACACAATTTGTCAGCATTCTCATGAGCATTTCCCTCAAATTAAGACGCTTTTTGTTGGTTTGTGCTTAATAAATTTAATAAATAATTTTTTATATAATCGATTGCTTAAAAGTCAGAGGTTAAGTACAAGTTTTGTATTAAATATATTAATTTTACAATAATATGAAAATACATATTAAAAAAAAAAGGCTTAAAACATTAAACAAACAACTACATACGAGTACACACATAGTAAGTACAAATTTGCATATTAATTTACCGGCAGAAGGAAGTAGAGGCCACTCATGCAATGATTCTTACAAATACTTAATTGAAATATTTAACATACTATTTTGCTAGTTCTTTTGACCAATAAATTACAGCCATTTATCGTATTTTCAAGACTAAAGCAAATGAATATGTTAACAAAAATAATAAAAATTAAAATATTGCCTTAAGACTGGAACATATTTATTGTTATTACAATTATTATTTTCTTTAAACCAACTCTCTGTGTGGTGGTTAAATTTGACTCCACAAATTGAAATATAAACTTTATTGGTTAAAACAATAAATATTTTTTTTTTATATTGTGGGTTTTGTTAATTAACTTTTTCTCCTGCATAATATAATTTTATTTTTGCGTGTTGGGCATAATTTAATATTTTTGCTACTTTACTATATCATATAGTACATTATGCGATATATCATTTGTGTATTTAATATGAAATATATTTTTCTTTAATATGTTGAAAAAATACATTTTAAATAAATTTATCTGAAATGGTGAATTTTCAAGCAGAAAAAAGCAATAATATTCAAAATATTTTTATTTGAAAATTTTAAACTTTATCGGTATTGCTAAAAACCGGTTTTGTAAACCAAATTTGAAAAAAAAAGTTCGTTTTAACACTAATTCCATTTTATTGTATTCTCTAAATCCAATGCAATATACAGGCATACCTCGTTTAGCGCTCATATTGCTTTTTTGAACATTGTGCGTTAACAGAAATAGCGTTACAAGAGGTACTATTTACGTTACTAACTAAGATACTTCGGACTATCGTTCACCGTTCTCAATTCGCCTAATAAAATTCATTTTCATTTGCTTAGCATGTGTCTGTGATTCAATTGATTTTTTATATTTAATCAAAATTACTGAGGTTTATATCAAATCATATCAGCATTACGTATGAACAATTTAAGACAAAATTTCACATTTTGAGATTTCCCGACTTAAAATTATTTTTGATTCTTTTTTCTTCTTTTCAAAAACAAGGATTCCAAGAACTATAAATTAAGTTTTATCAATTTTCATATGTAATTAAAAAAAGAAAAATTATTTAAAAATATTTTAAAAGTATAATTATTTTTTTTTCAAAAATTCAAATTTCGTTAAAGCGAAACAGCATTAAAAAAAAAGTGGGATTAATGAAGGTATGTCTGCAATTTCATTCGTTTTAAAATCGGAAAAACAAACTTGTCGAATGAGAAAAAAATAAACGAATAACTCTTGAAACTTAAAGACTTTTTTATTCATTTTAATAAAATTACTTGCACTTTAATACATTTAAGTAAAATAAAAACAGTTTTAAAAAAACTGAAATTTGTAAAAAATTTTGCTCCAAGTATAAAGATTATTTTGCCATCTCAACAAGAACTATTTTCCTACAATAGTAAAAACTGTATGTTAATTTTATAACATAAAAACTTGATTTTGATGCTTACAAAAAATTAGAATTTAACTTTGACTGATACGAGTATCAAAGCGTGTTATTTGCAGAAATATCCATTTATTCGTCCGCATTTAGCTGTGCAAGTCAGGCTTTAAGCTTGTTCACTAAATTATAAGGTTCGTTTGTAAAAAATTTTTTAAATTAGATATTGAAAAAATTTTATTTTTATATAAAAACGGAGAGAGAGAGAGAAAGAAACTACAAAACAAAATGTAATCTAAAAGAAATTTGACAGAAAAAATTAAAAATTTAACATGACGAAACAAGTATGATTTTTCTGTCACGTAAAATTAATTTACATAACAGTAATTGCGTACCTACATTTCTTACTAAACAAATTTCATCCATTCACAGTTGAATGTAGGGAAATATTCTTACATGGAAGGTAATCAAGTGAGTAACATTTAAAATATTTACTATTTTGTTGCCATATTTTATTATTTTTGCTTTTTAATTGTTTATTAATTCAGTATTATTTTTTATAGTTGTTAGTTTTGCGTGTGTGTTTGCTTTTTGTTTTAAAAAATAATTCTTACGCATTTAATAAGAATTCGCTTGCTTTCAAAAGTCGAAAGGACCAGAAGGTTTTTTATTATGTAAATGTTTGAGAATGGAATCTGACATTTACTTAACGATAACACGTTCTATATACATAATTTATAGTTATTGATTATTAAGAATATTAAAAAAAAACTTTGTTTGTTTTGTAAATAATTACATTCTTAAGTGGTACCTTAAAAAACCATATACCTGATGAGGAATTTAACACTCTACATACAGTAAACAACTGCGGTTGTGAGAAAATTCATTTGGGTAGATCAAATCGAATAATGCAGCCCAAAAATTAGTTCGGTAAGACCGATTTTCTATTGTCAAGATTAAAATATTCGATTATCACAGCTGCATTTTTGATTGAAAACAAATTTATTTCTCACAAACAAAGTTCTTTTCAGTGTGTATGTATTAATAGTTACATATCTATTTGTCATACGAAATTCGGAGACTTTATCAGTTCATTACCTTTCTCCAGGGAAGACATACAAATAATAGTTAATATTTTAAATAAAAAAAAAAAAATTATGAAATAGAAATCAATGCCAATTTTTCCTAAAAAAAATGAAGCGCATTTCCATCTGATTGACTTCGTGAATGCACAAAATTGTGAAATATGAGGTTCAGAAAATCCTCATCCAAATTATGAGAAATAAATTCAGTTACTGTCTGATGGTGTTATTGGTCAGACCTTATTGTTTTGGAGATGATGTTCTAATTAGTGCTGTATTCCCTTTTTTACTGCAAATTATTCTACTACTACAGTCATATACCAGTACGAGTACGTACTTAATATTGATATTAGAAATAAATGCATTTTGTACTCTTGAATGAAATGAATATGGCTTGATGTAGCCTTATAAGTTTCAAGCAAAGTGAGAATTATTTTATTAAAATTAGTTCAAGGGTCTAATCATACCGCATTCGATATCGATTGGTATCATGGCACTCGATATCGAGTAAAATGTATCGTAATTTGAGATGAGGGCTTTCGAAAGCGAATCTTCGATCGTGTATAATCTTAGTAAAAATTATTTTTTTAATGAGCACGATAAACAAAAAGGTTTGAAAAATGCAAGTTTTATTTATATTTAGGTTTACAAGCTAATATTTATATACATACATATATATTACTAAATAAAATATTTTTAAAGGAATCCTTTCAGTTTTCTTCATTGTACAACAATTTTTAGTGCACAATGGCTGCCTAAATTCATGCTATAGTTTTTATTTATTTACATTTGGCAAGCATTTGTGTATAAATTTAGTAAAATTTAAAAAAAATTACGACTCGATAGATATCGTATGGCATGATTTGCTTACACGATACGTATCGAAATACTAGGCCTGATTATAAGTGTCGTTGTCGTGGCGAAAACTGTGATATGTGGCAACGCCAGCCATATAATTTACATTAGCTTATCGTAAATCGACTACGACAACGACACTCGTAATTAAGTCTATTATTCGATACGATAGTCTACTGGGGTGATTAGGCCCCAGAACTTTTGATTTTATTACCACTGTTTAATTGTAAGTATTGTTTTGCCCTTTCCTGCAGTAAGGCACACATAAACTTTTTATTGTTTATTCCGTAAAAAGATCCTGGCCCTATGAAAGTGATATTTTTTTTAATATAAATTTTTTTAAATAATTTTTCAACTTTTTTATTAAACTGCTTTCAGTTTCTCTTCATGCATAGGACTTTCATTATTACTATTGTAATGGAATCATGGTATTGACAATGAAAATATTAATAGGGAGAAAGAAATACAACAAGTGAAAAGCTTAAATAATCCAGGAGATTTGCATTACCAGGATGTTGAATAATACAAGGATGCAAACAAGGGAATGGTGAAGGCAAACGATTACATTTATTTGTGTTTGTGTGCATGTAACTGATATCGTGCGTAAAGCAAGTGAATATAAAGTGTTAAAAATGGCCAATATCATATGGCTTTGTTGGGCGTAAAATGTGTGTGGTAATGAAAAAATATACATACATACGCTGCTGTATTACAAATAAATGCATAAGTAATACAATTTTCTGTATGCATAAATGAATGCACAAACACATAATTTTGTTTGAAAATAAATAAGAAAAAAGAGTAAAGTTCATACAATAACAACAACAGCATACTTTTGATTGCGTTTATGGGCATAACTTACAAAAGAAAAAAAATATTGAACGCGTTATTTATGGTGTAATTGGCAATTGAATAATCAACTCTTTTTACTTAAGCTTATCAAGTGCACGTTTTAAATTTGTTTTACACAGTTAAAAGTACAAGCATAAAATATGCGATTACTTATAACATCCTCTTCTTAACCCACATACTAGAATTGAGGCCAATACATATTTATTTCTAAGTTAGAACCGATAAAAACAGCAAAATTATTAAATTTTTAAGCTGTAATTCAAATGATGCCAACACAGTAGATTGTATTGTTCGTTAATTAATGCAATTAATTATTGATATTTTAAATTTTTTTGACAGTTAGAATCTTACCAGTTTTGTTGCTTCTCAAAGAATTATGGATCAAATGGCAAAAATCTTTACTTATTGCAGTAACTTTGTTGTGTTAATGAGAAAATTTTTGTTTAAATTAAAAGTGTTTGACATTTGTAGAAAAAATTAATGAAGAAACTGAAAAATGTCCAACCTTCTCATGTGGCATACATACCAAACCATTACAACTTTCGTCTTAAATAGTTACTGTACTTAAATATCTTACTTTTACTGCCTGAACTAAAATGACCTGAATTATGAATTAAACTCTTTTTTTGCTCTGCAGAGACCAATGAATGGAATGACCATAAAATAAAAGTTTACAGGAAATTGCATGCCTTATAATGTTAAGCTTCTCCTAGTGTAGTTTGCTGTTCAGTTAACTTTTTGTTTGATGTTGAAACAATTACACAAGCATACACACACACATAAAGCCATTGACATATTAAAAGCAAAAACCAACAAAAAGGTATGTAACTATTTAAATCATAAAATATGAAAGAGATATAGAGGGAGAAAAGTAAAAGATTTACACGCAAAAAGCCCAAAAAAAATCCATTCTACATGCATGTATTTTCTCTAGAAGCATTAAAAGAACAATGTTCATAAATAAACATTTTTTGTTTTCTAGTGGTAACGTGAAGTTGCACATTCCTGTTCACAATTTATGTAAGAATAAATTCGCACATTTGCATGAATATGTACCGTAAGTATGTTCGTTTACTTTACAATTAATGCAAATTGTTACTTTTTAAGAAACAGCAAGGAAGAAAGTTTTATAAAAACTAGAAAATTTTAAATTGTAAAAAAAAAATTTTCGGAAGATATTTATGACACACAAACAAGAAACACACATACTTATATTAAAATAATTCGTAATTAAAGTTATTTTATTCAGAAATTTCAGAAATTTGTTTCCTTCAAAAAGACTGCCTTAAATATAGCAGGGCCTAGAGCAGTAATCTAAAAGTAAAAGGAAAGCCAGACTTTTTAGCATTGCAACGTTCTAAGAAAGAAAACTATAATCCATGTTTGCATTACATAAGAATAGTCTCAAGCCATTTCCAAGGTTTTGTCTTAAATCAATAAAATTGTATGTGTTTGTATAGTTTGATTGAAAATGATGTGATGTTTGCCTGAATATCGTAATTTTAGCCCTTGTCCACTTTTAAATTTAAAAAGTACTTAAACGTGTATTAAAAAAAAAGGATTAAAAATTGAACAAGCGTTAAGTCTTTATTCCACTATTTCTAAGTATTTAGAATTAAAATAATCAGTTAAAGAAAACTACCTTCAGAAAATTACCTTCAGGTATTTTATTCACAACCTATCAATTTTACAAAAATATTTTTCAAAGCATATTTGAAAAAAAAAAAAAAAAATATACGCCTGTTTTGCTTATTACTAGGGCACAAATTTTCATGTAAATGCATGTTTTTACTAAGTAACTTAAAATCGATTCTAAGCGATTTAAAAATGGCATCAATTTGTGATTGCATATTTTTGCATATTTTGTTTTAAATACATATTTTTGCATATATTGTTACAAATGCATATTTTTATGTCTAATTTCTATTAATTTTTATATTTTTTAAATAAAAAAATTTCCTCCTACTGACAACATGTAAAGTATTAAACAAATTAAAAAAAATCACACATTTGGCAGCATTTTAATGTACCATATGCTGCTTCTTTGAAAAGTATATACGCTTCTTGTCACATGAATAGACCCCTTAGCAAAATTTTTTCAAAATGCTGAGAACTTAATTTTTATTTTTATTTAAAGGTAATTTAGTTGTTTTGAACACTACAAAAATGAGTTCTGCACAATAGATTTTAAAGGTCACGGTGCGATCATAGCCCATAATTATAATAATAATACTCTAGTTTTGTTTTCATAAAATATTTAAAAAAAAAAGTGAAATAAATGCCTTCAATGAATGCGTCATATGAATAATAAAACACTTCTAGAAAAAAACAGTTTGTGTATAGTTTTCAATAAAAATTTTTCATTTCAATTAAGTTTTATAAAAATTTGTACATTTTAAAGCCTTTTTAATACCGCATACAGTCTCCATTTTTATAAATTGCTTTGTAAATTCGTTTGAGTATAGAATCATTAAATAATTTAATGCAATCGAACCATTTAGAAAATTTGCATAAAAAATAACTTCTACAGCGTTAATTAAAACCTAAAGCAGCTTCTAAACTTAAATTTTAATTACGATATATTTTTGTAAGTTTCGTTCTTATTCATTTAAATAATTTCGGACAAATTTACAAAAACAAATATCTGCTAGAGAAAGTGTTTAATAAGCAAAAAGTTTTTTTATGAACTTGGCCATATAAATACAAGGCCATATACCTAGTTTTTTCTGCCGCAATTGAACGATTTAGGACTGGACGACATGTGGTTCCAACAGGACGGAGCAACGGCACACATTTCATTTTCTTTTAGAAAAAAAATGAGAGCCAAACAACATCGGATGACATCTTTTGGCCCTCCTTGTATGTTTAACAGGTATTCTTTTTGCGGATCCTTAAGGAATTATGGGATCTTGCTTTTGTTCATGGTGCTAAAAACTAGTATATGGGTTTTTCTGCAATCGCTTTAATTAATTTGTATTCATTCAAATAATGTCTTTATTAATCAAGCATTGAATTTGTAAAATCAAGTGCAGCTTAAAAATGAAAAAAAAAATATTTATGGGCTAAACTTTCTTTAATATAAAAATTACACGAACACACCTTATATATGTGTTGATGTATAAATCTGTTGTAAAAAAACTGCACATACAAACTACCTGAATACACACATCCATTCCTACATGTAGGAATGATGTTATCAATAAAATTCATATAAAATTTGTACTGAAAACATACCAACTGTTATCGGTTCTATATTCATATTCAGTAAAAACATGTATTCCGAGTATTCTGAGTGCATTTTATATTTACATACACACATACACCTACACGTGTGTGCATGCCTGCACGTATGTATTTGTTTTGTTTTTAGACACACAACTACAAAAGAATACTTATTGTTTGTTGAGTCCTTCTTTTTTTTTTAATAAAAAAAATGTTTTGTTATGTTTTCACCTGCTTTTATACAATGCTAAAATAATACACACACATACACACTCACATTCACACGCCCATATTTTGCACGAACACAAGTGTTTTGAAACAAAAATATTTGTTTTCTTTTTATGCATTTTTTGTCTTTTATGGCACAAATTATATTTCATGGCTAAAATCGGGTCATTTTATCATTATTAAAGGCTAAAACTATGTTAGCACGCCTTCACTAATAGTTTTCGATAAAGTTTTAATGATAACAAAAAAACTAAATAACCAAAAAAACAAATAAAAATGTAACTGTTCAAATGTATTGCAATTATTATAGTTTTTATCATTTATGAGTTGAATTGCATGCTAAATATTGGACTACTTAAATGGTTTATGTATAGGAGTTTAGCACTAGTAATTTTTAAGAAAACAAGAACAGTATCATACAAATCATATTCTAATAACACAAGTTTACAAACTTAAGAACATTTTTGAACCAGAGCAACTGAAATTTTTTTCAAAAGTATTTTGGAGAGCTGATTTCAAATCTATATTTCGTCTTTTTAAATTGTCTTTAATTTAATTTTTTTTAAATAAAAACCAAAACTCCACAACAAAATTTGCTTCAAGTCGTGCCTTCAATATTTTTAAATCGTTCAGCAATTTAAAAAATATTCTTTTAAAAATTAAAAATAAAAATGAAGAAATTTTTAATTTTGAAAAATTAATATAAAATAGAAGTAGACAAAACTCCGCGGGTTTTCCAAACCAAGAATATAGCCTTGAAAGTTGCCAACAAAATGAGCTATATTTTATTAAAATCGAAGCACAACTCTATATTTTATTCACAATTAAGTCAATCTAACTCACAGTAACAGTGACTGGGTTTAATTATAATGTTTTTTTTTTTGTGGAAACAAAATATGCAATTATTCATTCCGTTGCTGCGGTATTATTCCGAAGTGGTTGTATCATCTCTACCGTGGCGGTATTACAATATTATTGATTCCATATTATAGAACGGAACCAGAAACGGCAATTTTAGTAGAGCAATTCTTGATTTTGTAGGAGAGAGAGAGAGAGAGAGAGAGGAATTTAAAAGGGTACAAACTTGTTCGTATTCCAAAATTCTCTTTTAAAGCTGTACGAAAAGAAGATAAGAAGCTTGAATGCTTAAGGAATAAGAATACTAAAATTGCCGAAACAAAATTTTTTTTGTATTGTTTAAATAAATGACAGACATTATTTGGTATTTTGCTTGCCTTTGGTTTTCTTTCTAACTCCTATTTTTAATTTCTATTATTTTCACACACTTTTATTAGCTGCATTCCCGTACTCTACTTTGGGAAACAGTGAATGCCCTCGTTTACCTGAAATTGTTCTCATACACTAAGTTTAGGCAAGTAAAAGATAATTTGAGAGAGTAATATTCTTCTTCTTCTTGTTCAAAATAGCACATACTCTTTCTTTCGGCTGATTTGGTAAAATTGGAAAACAATCAACTGTTGCAAAACTAAGAGTTAAAAAATTTTTGAAAAATGTAAGTAAATTCCAAAGCCCAAATAATCGCATTCGATATCCATTGAAAACCATCGAAATTTTAGTATTTTTTTATGAAAAAATTTAAAAAAATGCGGCAATTTGGTCTCAGATTTTTCATTTTTAAACAATAATAATTTTTTGAGGCCTTATTTTTCAAAAACAAAATAGCCATATTATTTAAAAGAAAAAGGTCAAATAAAACTAACTAATAAATAATAATTTTAATTTTTTTTGCCGCTTTTTATGCTGTCTTGTATTAAAATGTCAAAACACTTTGGCGTTTTCTGTTAGGCTTAAAATTTGGTTTTTGCTGCTCCCGTACCTTTTATTTTTAATCTCTAAGTCAGAATTATTTTTCTTTACTCTCGAACTTTATCCAAAAAGTAGGAGAACACAGATATTATCTACTGATGCCCATCGCAGCAACTAACTAGCTTTCTATGTGAGTATTCGTATTGAAATTAATTTAAAAAGGTACAAAAAAGCTATTCCTGCAGGTTCCTCTCAGTTTCTTGATTGACATTTGTATGACAAATAAATTTAACTTTAGAGTTCTGTGCTCCGTGCAACATGAAATAATAAAATTTTTATAACAAAAACTGTTATTTATAATCAGCTACTCAAATTTATTTCATACTGTAGTTCACAATGTACGAGTAGCGTTAAATTAATATAGAGGTTTTTATACCCTTATAGTGTAGATGTTTATGTCTGGGATTGTGATTGTGCTTGTGAGCGACTAGATAAACATTGACTGTCATGTATTGCACATGCAACAATCTCCATACATAGTATGTAAGAATGACAACAAAACCAATAATTTAAATGTTAAACAAATGTTTGTTTACCCCATGTGTACATAAAGGCTTTTTCTTTTTTAGTTTATTCAACTTGGGTGTAAATTATATGAAATTTTAAACATTGTTTACTGATACAAATATACTGTTTGCATGGATATTTGCAAGTACACGCAAAGAAAAAAGATGGATGAATATGGTCACCTCAAACATAGTGTGTTCTTCACAAAAATATTATTATTAATTTGAAGCATCTAAACATTATTCTGATCGCGATAAACATGTTTTTAGTTATTTTTAACGATATTATGTTTAGTGTCTTAGATCAACCATATAATTATCATATTATGTTTAATAAAATTTTACTTGAAATAATAAATATGTTCATAGCAAACATAATAATGATAAAAATATGGTTGAATGTAAATTGTTTTCTATTTTGTCTCTTCCGCAACCATGTAAATAAAGTGAGTATAAAACAAAAACTTAATCGTTAAAACTCAACTGAGCTTTGTGGCTGAAGTGGTTGAGTGGCTAGTTAATGTATCTCAACTAAGTGTTCGCAAGTTCGAGCCCTGGTAAAGTCAACAAAAATTTAAAAAAATTAATTCAAACCGGTGTATTATGTAATAAATAAATACAATAAATAAATAAATTGATAGAAAAGAAGAATCAATGGAATAAACAAACTTTATTTATACAAAAAATTTAAATTAAAATTTTTTTAAAAATCATATTAAAATATGTATGCATTAAAAAAAATTTCTTGCCTTGACCGGGGGTTGAACCGCAATATCTGCAGTTGAAAGCTATTTTTAATATCTTTGATTTAAAAATATATATGGTTAGAAGCAATCATAAATCTAACCATACTATGTTTCCACCAGAATATGGTTGCCTCAACCATATTTTTTCTTTGCGTGTACTCTCATATGTAGTCATATGTACCAGTATTAGACTACTAAACCGTCAACTAGTTTATAATATGTAGACTACATTCGAAATAAGGAGAATAAAACTCACTATAATAGTGTTAATTTTAAATTGTTTTATGTTGTTGGTTTTTTAATGCTGTTAGAGCAGTCGCGGGCATTTTAAAATTCCCTATGCTCATAATTGTCCACAAAAAATTTTTTGCTAGAGAAACAAAGCAACATGAACTCTCTAGAATTTTCGTTTGTCATTCAATAACAAACATTTTGGCTGTGAATTTGCTTAAGTTTCAAAAGAGTTGAGCATGCATATTGCAGTCATGTAAGGGCTGCTTAAATCAAACAGCATAAGACCATGTGTAAAGTCGTCCCTGTAATGAATTGGCTGTCTGTATATGACTTAAAGATTTCATTCCAGCTCTTAACTACGATTTTATCTAAAAACCAATTTTAGTATGTATAGTTGCTTTATAAATTTAATGAAAACAATTTATTATAAATATTATATTTTAATTACCATTTAATTAATAAGCTGAAGTGCTTTTTTTTCTATTTAAAGTTGAATAATACGTGTAGTAATAATTAGTTATGAAAGACAATTAAAATCATAATAAAGCCTATGAATTTAATGCTCTTAACATACTCAAAAATGCTTTAAAAAACAGCTCAATTACTGCTCTCAAAGAACTTAATTTGTGTATAAGTTTGTGTGCATAAAACACTTTCAATAACTTAATCTCTTAATAAATTAACTTCTTAAAAAAAATAATAAAATGAAAAATTCAAGGGAATTTTTTTGATAATTGCCAACTGCTATAAAGACATTCAATAAGCGGCATTTTTTGTTGTTGTTGCTGTTAGAAAACAACTCTTACTTGAATGAAACTGTTTGAGTGTTATTTTGCTTTTTTTCTTTTTCTTTAAATTCAATCGCTGATTTGTGTTAAATGATGCTGTTGGAATGAACGGATAATTATGTTTTTTAATTAATACATATCGTCATTTAAATTTTAAATTATATATACATTAAAATTCTGAAAATTATTAAATTCAATTATTTAGTTTAAATAAAAAATTTCCTTTTTTGTCTTTAAAAATTTAAATTTCCAAATTTTTTTTTGACTTGGGGCGTTTGGCATTTTCAGTTTTGGCACTCTAGTCATTAAATTTTATAGTCATACTCTTATTCACAGACATACTCGTTTAACTTGAGGATAAAAGTAGGAAGAAATAAATATTTTTACTTTAAAAGTAGCAAAAAAAAAAAAAAAAAATAAATAAATAAACAAAAAATAAATAAATAAAAACAATGAACAATTAACACTGTAAATGAGGGGAAAATACTTTCAGTAAAGTTAAAGAATTGAAAATTATTCAAACAAAAACTTTATATCATATTTTCGTATAAATTGATTACAATTTTCATAAAAGATTGCAAAATTAAAATTTTTTCTATGACCATTTTTTAAGGTAAAATTAAAATTTTCTCAATTTTCAGAAAAAAGCCAGTGTAGTGAAGTGAATAATTTCACTGAATGCATTTTTTATAAAAGCATCTTCTGTACCCAGAAATATGTTGCAGCTGAAATAAAATTTTAATCTAAAATTGTAAATTCATGGTAATTTAAAAAAAAAAACCACTGTACGACCACTGATTATGGTAGAAGGAATGACCTTATGTCGAAGTGGGATTTAAAGTTTCCCCTTTTTTTATTAAATTTTAATTGTAAATCGACGTAGGTAACCATGTGAGTCCTCCATTTGAAGTAAAACACTACGAAAAATGTTTTTCTCGAATCTCTAACTCTTCAATTAATGGAATTGTAATTAAAAAAGAATAAAAAAGAAAAATAAGTTGAAGAGTTATAAAGTTAAAATGTTCTACAAAAATTTT
The DNA here is from genome assembly GCA_947397855.1 of Thelaira solivaga. Lineage (NCBI taxonomy): Eukaryota > Metazoa > Arthropoda > Insecta > Diptera > Tachinidae > Thelaira > Thelaira solivaga. The sequence goes on along the minus strand of OX377612.1, from coordinate 20,972,449 downwards.
CTTAGTAAAATTCCACTACAGGATCAGAATCAATTAATGGAACACATAATTAAAAAAAGTAAAAAAAAAAAAAAAAAAACAAAAAGAAAAAATTTAAACTTTCAAAACGCTGATACATTTGTATATTCTTTGTGTAACCTTATGGTTCTTAGTTTTATGTCATGAAAATAAAATATAATATTTCTAGTATTTTGTGAGAAAAAAAAAGAAGAATAAAATTGAAGCAGCTAGTTTATTAAGCTTAAGACCGTATTATAAAAATTTATTTTTATATCGACTTTCAAGATAAAATAAAATTGAAAAACGTCCAATAAACTTACAAATAAAATTTAAAAAATTATAGAAATACGGCAAATGAAAATCAACTTTATTATACCTTTAAGCATCTGACAAACAACCGTCTAAAAAAAAAGAATAAAAACAAACAATTGTGCATTCTCGCTGCCTAAAGCAATGTAGGAGGCATTTAACCCGCAAACAACAAGTGGCATTAAAATGAACAAACTAAAGTTGTCCTTGAGTTTTTAATTGCACAGCCGTAGTGTACTGCTTTCTTTCTCATGTTGATGTTTTTAAACAATTTATAAGCTTTATTTCATTCTCAAAAACATCTGTTACTATCTACATGCCATCTAGCCAGCATCTGAATTTCAAGATTTCTGCTTGAAATGTGCAAGACAGTACGAGTAAGTGTGGCAAGAAAAGAACAGAAAAAAAAATATGTAGAGGAAATAAGCAGAGGGTATGTGAATTAATATATAATCTTAGCAACTTTGCTCCGCTTTAATTACATTTTCAAGTGAATGATTAAGAAGTTTTGAACTAAACTTAAATATAATTGTTTGTACGTCTGCAAGTTGCAGTAGTAGTGCAGTTTTTCTTTTAATTATTATTTTACATCTTTTGCACTTGAACTTTAAAATGTTTTTTGTTGTTCTTTTTTTACTGTATTTATTTGTTGGAAAGAAAATAACTACAGTTTACTTCTATTATTTTTTTCCTCCTTTATTTTTAAGCATATTTTAAATAAAACACTAATTATTGCAAAACTTTAATAATAACATGAAATTATACGAATGCAGCATGTGTACAATAAGTACAATAAGTATTACTTATGTGTATGTGTGCTATAAAGGATAATAACCAGCATCACGATGAAGAAAACAATTGAACAATTGATACATAATAAAATTAAAATGCCAGAAAAAGCAACAAAAGCAAAAGAATATTATTTATGGCTTTTTCGAAATTTATGATTTTTCAGTTGCTGTTACAATTAAATTGTTTTTAAAAAGAATTATTATTATGCTGCCATTTACTTCAAGAGTTGTAATTTCTGTTGCAAAACAAAAACACCAAAATGTGTTGAATAAAATTATCAGGCTCTTTTTTATTTGTTTGTTATTCCTTTGCAGCAGTTTGCATTTAACTTATCACAAGTATTTGGATTGTGGTATAAAAGTATAAATGTCATGAATTTAAATGCGCTTCAAGTAAAATAAATAAAAGGAAGATGAAACAAAAAGTGAATTAAATAATTTAGCATAAAAAGCAATTCAAATTTTTTGAGACAGAAAAATGGTAAATAAAATAAGAAAATGGAGAGCGCAATTAAATCACAGAGATAATTTAAGGGCTAGTTAGTAAATCCATGGAAGGCCTACCTTTATACTATAGGGTGGGATTAGATCACATCTTGCGAGTCTAATTGATAGAAGTTAGGGGTTTAGTCATCACATTCGATAGCGAGTAGAATAATATTTCAATAAGTGGCGGGTAAGCATGCGATCTATCTATCTTTGGAATCGTAATTTTGTAAAATTGTAATAGATTTCTACACAAATGCTTGTCAAGTATTTACAAGTAAATAAAAAAGATCTGCAACATGAATTTAAACAACAATTGTGCAAAAACATTTTTTGATAATATGGATGAGCAATTGCTTATTCTGATATATTTTTCTTCAAATTCAAAAGATGAAAATTTATTAAAAATTTATTTAACCTAAAACTAAATAAAACTTAATTTTTTTTTTTTAACTTTTTGGTGAATGATATTTACTCGATCAAAGACTCGCTTAAAAATGCTATCATCTGAAATAACGATACATTTTACTCGATATCGAGTGGCATGATACCAAAATTAAACGTTTAGATAAATTTTACTCGATATCGAATGCAGTGATTACACCTCAGCTGCCACGTAACTCATATCCAAGCCTTGTTTCTTTTCGTAAAAAGAATTAATAAAAGCTTAGCTTTTAGTCAATAAAAACCTTAAAAATAATATGCAAACTTTTTTTTTTTAATTCAATAGAAATTACGACAGGGTGTCCCAACAAGAGTAAACTTTTTCATTAAATGCTGGAATTAATCGTTTGTCTTACAAGCTGTGTGGCAGCTGGCGTCATTTTGCTGATATCATCCATAACCATGTCGTCTAGTGGAAGTCACAAGAATTCTGTTGTGATGATCCTGTATTTAATGTCGTTTACAGTCACCACAATTTTGACAGTTGCTCTTTGTTAGTGCATTTGATTCTCATGGTTTGAATGAAGACTTTCTGCACCCAAATTTAATAATTTTGTGCATTCACGAAGCCATTCAGATGGAAATGCGCTTCATCAAAGAAGATGACTTTTTTTAATTATCATTGACTTGACTTTGCTTCGTTATTTTTTATTCCATACTTAATTTTAACATGTCTTCTTTAAAGACCAATAAAAAAAGCACAACTTTTTCAAAAAATATGTCTTTTTATTTTAAAATGAAAAGTGATCTCTTACTGCATTGATTTTCTAATACTTATGATCAGTATACCCTGGCAAATTATTATAAAAAATTAAGGCTTGTACCATATACTTACATTAAAAATTATTATGTACAACTTACGAACGACTTGATGGTTTTTATGGCGCACATAACAAAAGTGCACCTAAAACTTATCACAAAGTATTTTAGTGCACTAACTTCAAATCTGCACTTTATATTCTTTTTTAAATTGGGCTTATATTGTAAACTCAAGAGGTGACATATATGATATTTACTTGAAAATTGTTTGTTATCGATTACTACATGTTTTTGTCCTGTCTTATAGAGCGTATCTTTCAATTTTTAGAAAAATCCTTAAACATTTCATGCAAAGAAATACATTATTAATTCACTATTTTATAAAATTTCTTTTGTCTTTACTAGCATTCTTAGCAGCGGCGTCAACTAAAATGGTAAATAAAATATTTCCAAGCATAATTTCAGGCTTAATTTAAGTATTGCGAGTGAAAATCTTCGAAAATTGGGCGTAAAAATGGGAGGGGCTGCTCCAACAGTATATGACGACTTTTTTTGAAGTATAGAAATTATTTGTGTAAAATTTCAGACAAATCTGTTATAAAACAAAATGAACTTAAATTTTTGTTATTGATTAAAATGATGTCTTTTATGTGCAAAATTTTGATATATTTAATTTAAAAAAAAATTTGTTAAAATGGAAAGTGATAAAATTTCACCGTTTTTTCGATGAGAATTATAGCCTCATAAATGAAAAAAATTAGCCATATTTGATAGAAAACAATGCGCAACTCTCAATTTTGCTGGTGTAGTGAAGTATAAGAAAATTTTTTACTTTTGACTACATCAACCGCTGTTATTTTAAGTATTCTCTTTACGTATAAAAAACTAAACCATACGGTCGAAAAATATACAAAACATCCTACGATGCGCTAAGTATAGCGCCCCTATGTTCTTTGAGTCTCAATTATATATAGAGATAATAAAAAAATGCTTGCAATCGCTTTGCGCGAATGCGAATACTTGAGCTGTTATTTTTGGATTAGCGGTAACTTTAGTAAGATAGTGCGTTTATCTTACTACAATTAGCAGTAGCTCATTTACAACAATGAATTTGTATTAATTTAAAAAATAACAGTTCAATTAATAAAAGTTAAATCCACTTAAATATTTATAGAAAATATATAAAGTTAAATAAGTTTGAAATTTAAATTTTTTTAGCAAAAGGCACAAGCGCGGTTTTATATTAAGGAAGTTCGTATTGCCTTACCGTTAAATGTAAACAAATTCAAACTTCTATTAACTAAAACTTTATTACCAGCTGCGTCTTACTTAATATGGAAGAATTCATTTAATTTCTACAAAATATTTAGTAATTCGTACAAGAGCAAATAATCTTTTTGACATTTTAAAATGATTTACGTTTATCAAAACTGCCTAAAAAGTTTTCACTCACTCCCCAACTCAAGATAAGTTTCTTAACAGATACTAGTCCAACACGGTCTCTGTTTAAATACTAAAATATTTACAGGCAAATATTGCTGATAATTTCTGTTTATGGTGGGAGTACAAAACAATAATTGCTAAATAAACTTCTCTTTAACAGAAGCCAACAATTGTTGTAAATTATTTAATTTTTATTATAGAAAAGTGTACACTTTGACGTTTCAGACACTTGTTGCAGCAACAAACAAATCCCCCTAAAAAATTGCCTGCCGGTCAGTCTGTACAACAGCAATCAACTTTAAAGCATTGCATGGCAAGGCGTAGTAGTCGTAAGTAAACCGAAACAATTATTATGCGCTCATGAGAACAACAACAAAATAAAAGTTTAAGTGGAAAATGGTTTAGCAACAGTTGCAGCTAGTGGCACAGAAAAACGGAACAAAAACAAATGAATACCAGTAAAATTAAATTTTAGCATTTTGCTTCCCTTATTTTCCGGGCCTTGTTTTAAAACAAGCAAAAACTTGATTGTCATTAAGTTTTTTTTTCATTTTTTTATTTTCTACTTTTTCTATTCATTTGTTTACTAAAATTTATTTATTTATTTTATGTACAAATAAAACGTGTCTAGAATGAATGTTGTTCTGTAAGGGTTTTTGTTTGTCACTGTTGGCGTGGCTGGAAAACTAAAAACGTTTTTCAATTGAGATTTTGTGGTTTAAATTAGTTTTAGTGCCAGTTGGAACAGCTGTAATGAAAGTATTTAATAAAATAAATTAAAATTTTTTTTTTATTTTATTTTAACTTCAAAAAGTTTAAATTGTTTTACAGACATAAGTAGGCATTGATCCGTTTGATAGGAAAATACTATGCGATTCCTTAAAAAGGTAATAGCAATGGCAAATACGAATTGTTTTTAAGAATTTATTTTCTATGCAGGTAGTCAGTCGCATACCGAAAACAATAAAAAAGCCAATTCGTTTTCTATGTTACTTATTAACATTTTTAAAGCAAACTTTCTATTAAATTTATTATAGATTTTGATCAAGGCGAATTAGCAATTCAGTCATCATTTCTTTGATATTGTCACAACTTATAAAGCAAATTTATACATTTTTATTTATTGGTGCAGGATTTGTGATTCTAATTTCTTTAATGGACTAATTTTTTCGATTAAAATTAAAATAAATTTTGATAATTTGGCATATAACAGTAATCTAAGTGGATTTGCATAATTTAAATTAACTAGAATATTAAATCAATTTTGTTAAAACTTAAGTTCAATCCAATTTGATTTTCTTCTCTTTTAATTCAGAAGTTTATAACAACAAGTTAAGTTATCCTTTTTACTATCATTCACTGTTTTCTTAAGCAAGCAAGTCGGTAACAATAATATCCTTTTGCTAATTTCACTAGAGAACTGTTTTAATAAAAAGCATTTAATTGTATATTTTTGAGCAGGATGTGCTCTTGCACTTTAATTATGAACAAAGTGTGTTGTCCTTATTTTTTTCTATTTTTAAATAGGCAAGGGAAACAAACAAATACAAATTATAAAATTTGGCTTCCACTCTTGTTTGGGCAGCAAACAAAACATAAAACCAAATGAAATGAATGAATAAAAATGAGCTAAAAATTTAATGAAATGATCAAATTTAAGAACAATTATATTTGAAAATGCAAGTAAATGTTGATTATTTACAATAAATACAGCTTTAACTCAAAAAATTTGATATTTACTTATGCAAAAGGATACATTATCAGCAAGATTTTTTTTCTTCGATTTTATTTATGACAAAAATTTTATGAAAAACTTCTCTAATGTTTATTTTAAAGTCTGCGTTAATTTTTTTTTTTTAATAAGAAGATATGATTTTTTTTAATTACCTTCAATTAAGGGTTCCAATGAACAAGAATTATAAAATGAGTTTCGCATTAAAGAAGAAGAAATTAATAAATCTCTTATGGAAGATTTGTTATCCATGAAATTGCTTAAATATTTTTAGTTTTCACAACAATCTTTCATTAAAATATTTTTAACAACATACAAACAACTAAATTAATACTTAATTAATTGTTGATACTTCAGATTTCTTATTCAATTGTCACTTTATAATTCTCTACTACCTGTGTACGAGTATTTATTAACTCACATTTTCATTAAAATTTTGATCACGATTAATTAATAAAACATGTGCACAAACATAAAATGTTTGGTTGTTGTATTATGAATATAAATAGCTTATGGATACGAGCATGTACTTTAAAGACCTGCTGCGGTTTTTTATGTACTATGTGAATACACGTAGTCATATTCACATGTACATATTTATGTACAATATTAACCCTGGCAATTATAAATTTTTTTTAGTATCGTATTAAAATACAACTGCCATTAACAGTGAAAGGGTACGCCAACAAGCTGGAAAAAGAAAGACAAAATTTATTCTCTATGAATTCAAGAAAAGAATTATAAAAATTTATTTCTTTGTTTACATAAAACTCTTACAGAATAAAAAAATGGTGTCGAAGAATAAAGTGAAACGGGAGCCACTACTATTTTTCGCTTGTTCGAAAATCTACTACAGCAACATTTTAAAATAGATAAAAAAGATCTCACATGATGTTTATAATTATTTTTTTAGTGACTATTTTAGCTCGCTTTTGCCGGATTAATTACTTTATAAGTTAGAATTCTTAAAGTAAATAGAAGCCTAAGCATCAAATTCCACAGAAATCCGTTGAAAAATAGCATTTTAATAATTAAAAAACAATTTAAATTTCTTTAAAAATAGTGGGCGTGTAGGCATGGCCGGTCCAAAAGTATATGATAACTTTACTAGTATTTATAAAATTTTATTAAAATCTTTTTTAAAATAGTATTTTAATTACTAAAAATCCCCTATAAATTATTTTATTAAGAAGTGGGCCAATACAAAATTATATGTGCAGTGACCTACCTTGTAGTATAAGAATTATATGTATCAAAACTCAGAGAAATTCGTTGAGAAATATGAACAAACAGAAAATGAATTCTATTTCAACACTTAAAAAGCAACTTCGGTTGTGAGAATTGAAATTGTCAATAGTCAAAAAATCAGTTTTTTAGTTACGTCAATAAAAATTTGTTAATACAGTTCAAAATAATGTTAGGGCTCGCTTTAACAATTTTCGATAGTTAAAATTAAGATTTTGTGGGGGTTTTTGCCTAAGCTTTTTGGAGCCAAATTTTAAGGAATAATTAAGGACTCACTATCCGATATTTAACTTATAGATATTTTCAATTTAATGTCCAACCAAAAGCTTGATATTTGGCTTAACTTTTACTATTGGTAACTTGTAATAATGAACCTAGGAGGAGAACTAAATTTTAAACTGTAGCACCGAATTTTGATTTTTGCATCTTTCGATTATCACAATTAATTTTTTATTAGTGATAAATTCAGTTCACATAGCCGAAGTTGCTGTATATGTATTTAGATTATAGAGTAACTATCTTACACGATAAGTTTTTATAATAAGTTTGAAAATATTTTAAATTCGAAATGAGCCTTCGGAACATAACTTACAAAAGGAATATATCTAGTCCAAGTAAAGCTTAAAAATATTTTCTGAAGAAGCTGTACATACTTGAAGTGTAATATTTATAATCATATATCCTGAAAAAGCTACAAAAATTGGAGCGAAATATCGATATAAAAATAAATTTTTGAAAAATAAGATCTCAAGCTTAACAAAATAGCCATATTATTTAAAAGAAAGAGGTCAAATAAAACTAACTAATAAATATTTATAATCACACATATTCCTTCATAAAACTGTAAGTACAAATTTATTTTATATATTAACGTCATCACGCATGCTCAATTGAAAACATGAGCTTATGACTGACATTTAAATTTATTACTTGTGTTTACAAAAATTAAAATTTTCCATTAAAATTAATTTTTTATGTAAATCTGGCTTTTGTTTTTCAAAAAATTTCCTAACAAAATCTTTACTGTCAAATATAGAAGCGTTGCTTACATAAAGTCAGCTGTTGGCTAACCCATCATTATTTGCTTCTAGAACGTTACAGCTGATTGATCGGAAATCTCAAAAAAAAAAAATCCATGTAAATTTTAGATTAATTTTTGATTTACTCCCGATTCACCACACTAGCATCAATCCGCCTCTATCACTACGTAATACATTCACACATACTCACTCACTTTTACACACAAACACATGTTCACAGATATAACTACGTATAATTATTAAGTAAAACTTAAGTTATCTTCTTGAAAAAGGAAATTAAATGAACAAAAAATAATAATAAAAAATAAAATACAACGGTAGCAACAAACAACTTTTAAGATTAACAGCATGAACTAATTTAGTTATGTGTACATACAAACACATAATAAATGTGTGCTGTCTATGTACGAGGACTAATTACAAAAACTTTATGAAATTCTGTATGTTAAGTGTAAGTATGCAAGCTTATATTGTTAGTTTAAATGAAAAAAAGTTAACAATGCTGTAAGTGCTGCATTTTAGGTAAAGTAATAAAAATATATGCACTTGCATAAAACAAAAAGGTGTTTATGTATAAATAAGTATTTTTGTTATAATTTATAAGTCATTATTTAACAGTTCTCGTATATACACCTTCATGTACTATAGTGAAATGGTTACCCAAGAAACATAATGTAGTAGCTTAAGTTTTTTTTTTTAATTCTAAACTAATATCATAAAATAGTCATATTAATTAAAAGATTTAAAAAAAATTTTGTTATATGCAACAGGGACACAGCATGTTATTTGCAAATAAAATAATTTAAAATTAAAAAGTATTAAGGAAAATTAACAAGGAACATGTGCTCATTTGCATTTTTGAAATTAAAAATATTGCAAAAATATAAATGCTGATTGACATGTCCATTTATTGTCACTTTTTTAGCTCCGATTACTATTCCAACTGGTGAATTTTGGTTAGTTGGATTTTACAACAAATTTTTGGTTAAATGGTGACCGTTAAAAGTTGAATGTATTATATATTGTAAAATACAATTTAACATAATTTGCGGTTAAATTTTAATCATACATTATGAAAATGCATAAAAATGTATAGAAATGTCTAAATCAGGGATACTTTTTAAAATTGCAGCAATTTCAGAATTAATATTCCCGAAAATAAAATACATTCTATGCCAGCGATCAGCTCCAGAAAGTCGTTGTTCTTGTTAGCAGCTCGTCCGAATGAGTTTTTGCAATTTTAATTTAATTAATTTTTTTTGGTTATGAATAAGAAAGTTTTCTTATCATTCTTGATATCTATAGCGGCGCTATATCTTCAAAAAAATATTTATAAGTCTGTTGTATATTAAATGTGTGTAAAAGGGATTATAGAAGAAAAGCCCAATTTAATGACAGACTAATTAAAATAATAAAAGATTAATTAAACAACAACAAAGTTAAAAAGTACAAAATGAATTTTCTTTAACAGTACGAGTATTTTCAGTTGATTCAATTCGCATGTTTGTAGGGTAAGACATTTAGTTGAATGACAAACAATTTTATATATACAAGTTAAAATTCTTAATTTTCATATTAAATCTGTTGAAATAATGAGACAGTTATGTATGTATAAAAAGTATGCACGGGGGAGTAAACGTTGCATTGTAAAAGAAAACATTTTTGTTAAGGCACATGATGAAATAAGTAAAATTGTTAACATATAAACTTTATTTTCACAACTTAAGTAAGTAAGTAGTTCTAAAGAAAATTATAATAAAAATAATTAAGTACGAGTACATTTATTCATACCAGCTTGTATACTCATAGGAATGTATGTATGTATGTACAAGTAAATTAAGAGAAAATAAAATTATAAGTACACGTACATAGGTACTCACATATGATATTTATGTATGTCTGTCTGTGCGAGTATTTTATTATATATAAAAATTTTAAACATAATAAAAACCCTTGGCAATGTAAAGCACAAACATAGCCGAAAGAAATGTTAATATTGTATGTACATATTCAAATTAAAACTACTTCAATATAATTTCATCATCATAAACCATGCCAGAATATGCATACATGCATATAGAATTTCTTACAGAAATATTTTGAAATGCTTTTATTTTGTTGTTACAAAATTACAGGAGTATTAATAACTGTTTAACTATGTATGAGTTTTAATAGTAGAGATTGTCACAGAGTATTCACATTTAAATGAGACTATATGAGTTGCTCTTCTTCATTAACTGTGTAATTAACATAAATATTACTTTTACTTTCATCTCATATACGAGGTGTGTACAAAATGAAAAAAAAAAACAAATAATAATTACATTGAACCGAAATCTATTAGATTTGATATTAAAACTCTTTTAAAACATATACAGTTTAGAGTTTGACATGCAGCAAGATTTCGTTTTCGTAACAAACAAAAACTGGTACACGAATTGCATTAAATTTCATATTAATATAAAAATAAACACTTATCAACATATTAAGTTATTTGGAATAATAAAGTTTAACAAAATTTAGTCTTTATTTGTGCTTAATTTCAAATTATGTTGATGTGCTAAATGCATTATTTTCCATGAAAAATTACAAAAAAAAAAAAAAAATTGTTTACTTAGTACAATAAGTATTAAAAGGGAAAGCTAATCTATACAGCTGTTTCATCAGACGCTACTCTGAATCTTCAGTAGATTACTCCCTGTTAAATTCCTGCCCAAACATCTGCCCAAACATCATTTCATTATAACAATCGACCAAATGAGAATTTTAGTCAAAAGAAAATAAAAAACTAATAAAGTAGGCATTTAACCAAATAAACAAAATTTTTTTAACCAACCATTACAAATCAAAAGAAATATTCTATTTTTATTTCTCTCTTCTTTGTAATCAGAGAAAGCTTCCATTCTTGACTGCAAAGCATGTCGGCTGGCGGATAAAAAAAAGGTTAAACTGACCGTTCCTAATTGGAGGAAAATGTAATAGATGAATGAGAGTAAAGTTGTTTTGTATGGCGGAAAAAGTTTGTCTTTTTATATTTATTAGACCAGTTTCAAGCGCAGAATATAATCCAAAAAGTTTCAAGCACAATCAATTAATTTTTGTATTGAAAATTTAAGCTTTTATTCAGTTTAAAATTGTTTAGCAACAATAGTACAGGGTGGCGCAGAATGAGATATATGGTTTGAATTCTTTATAACTTTTTTCATTATTATTTTTTCTTTGTTTTTCAGCATTTTGTGAAGAAGACTTGGAGAATTAATTATTAATTATTACACGATCGAACAGCTTACAAAAATAATTGAATTTTATTTTTTTAACCAACAGTCTATTGTGTTGACACAGCAGCGACCACCGTGATAGTTCAAGTTGTGTCGAACGCTTCCTTGTTGATGTTGATAGACTATGCGGCACGCTCTCCCGTACACGTTCAATATTTTGATCAGTGTGCACGGTAGGTGTTCTTCCGGCACCAGAAATTGTTCTTACAGACCCATGTTGACCACAATTTCCAATCAAAAGGGTTTATTGCTGACGCTGTGGGTGAAATGCGCACATTAAAATGACGACGATATGCACGCTTTGTCAACACAATAGACTGTTGGTTTGAAAAATAAAATTCAATTATTTTTTTACGCTGTTCGATCGTGTAATAATTCATAATTAATTCTCCAAGTCTTCTTCACAAAATGCAGAAACAAAAAGTAATAATTAAAAAAGTTATAAAGAATTCAAACTGTATAGCTTATTCTTTGCCACCCTGTACTATTTTCTTATAGTCGGAAGATTATATCGATAAGTAAACATAGATAAAATAAATATAAAAAGAACAAGTTAAATTCGGCTGTGCCGAGTCTTATTTACTCTTCTCTGTGTGAAAACGTTCGAATTTAACGTTTTCAAATCTTTGGACGCTGTGTTAGCGAAATATTAATATTTTTCACTTTCCACCACAGCCTTCTAAAATATCAAAAACATACAAAAAAATTAAGTGAGTGAAGATAAATATGCCGAGTTATATAGTATGTAACCCCTGAAGTTTTTTAGTATTTCTAAATATGTTTTTAGTATTATTGGTATATTTATCAAATATGTTTTACGTCTTACGTCACTAAATACTTCTATATATATTTTTAGTAGTAGTTTAGCGGAGGTCGTCTAGATTGCTAACCTACTGCCCAAATACTCAGAAGTTACTTTGCATTATTAAAATTTTTTTTTTTAATTCCATATACCCAAGTGTTATTGCTCTCAGCAATAGGGTCGTCTAAACTTCTAGTCTACCACCCAAATATTTTCTACTATTTAAATTTTTTTTTAAATTTCCATAAACCCCAGTACTGTTGTTCTCAAGCTTTGCATCATAAGATAAAAACTATGAAATTATCCGAAAATGTTAAAACACTTTCAGAAAGCTTAGAACCTAGAGATTAAATTGCTTTTGGTTAATTTTCATGGGCAAAATCAGAAATGGTACCTCGGCAAAGTAGGGAATGATTAAAATCTCTCAAAGCAACGTTACTGGGGTATATGGAAATTAAAATTTTTTTTTTTCAAAAATAGTCCAAAGTAACTTCTGAGTATTTGGGCTGTAGATTACAAATCTAGACAGCCTCCCCTTTAAAATGATATACTCGTATGTCCCATCTCGCAATCTTCTAAGGTTCGTTCGGAAGTTATTTTGCTGTTAGTCTAAGTGATTTTAGCAACTTCCCAACGAACCATTGCTGAACGTTTGCTACACTTTAAAAAAATATCAAGATACAGGCTTGCCTCAGTAAATTTAAAATTTTCTAAAATATTTTTTTTAAAAGATGATTTCCTTCATAATAAAAACTTACGACTAGGTGTGGTGTGTGTGGAAGGGTGCAGTTGAAACTAATATTTATAACGCAATATTAACTACTACATAAATAAATTTGTGTGGCTGAAGAAAAAATGAAAACTACGGTGACATGAACAAAATGTTTCAAATTTCTAAGCTATAATTTTTTTTGTTTAAATGTTTAACAAAAAAAGTATTCAATGTTTGCAAAAAAAATTACTATTTGTCTACAGCAAAAATACAACTTGAAAAGTTCCAACATTTTTAAACTGTACCTTTTTAAAGGGTTGCACAAGCATACTTGAAATGGCTTACAAGCACTTTTTATTACAAAATCTTACATATGCTTGTAGTACTGTGTGGTTTTCAAGTATACTTGTACAGCCCTTTATACCATTTGCATAAAACACTGAATACCTCTGTTATCTAGAAAAATAAATTTTTTGTGCAGAACCAAACATTAAACAAAATTGGTTAAGTGGGTGTTAAGATTTCTATGAATCCATAATGATTAACAAACATTTACCAAAGCGAAATTCCTTGTTGCGTCTATTATATCCTGAACCCATGCCACCAGCATGTGAAGACTTAACACGTAATATGCGTGGTTGGGCTAAGCGTTTAATACGTTTTAATAAATTACTAACGTATGCAATATTGCTTACGTTAATATCCTTGCTGCAGCTGATACTGTGACTGTTGCAGCTGTTACTATTTTCAACAACAACAAAATCTCTAATTGTGCTATTAGAAGGAACTTTAACTGCGGATAAATACAATGATGATGTCGATGATGTTGCTGATGATGATGGCGATGACGATGGCGATGGCATTGTTAATAACAGTGGTGTTTCAGCTTTTGTCAACAACACCGCATCATAATGTTTGTTAAATTTATGAGAATTTGTTGTTGTTGTAATGCTGTTTGTTGTGGATGTTATTGGGGCTCTTGCCGCATTAATGTAACGTTTAATGTTTTTTGAAGTACTCTGATTGTAATTAGTAGCGATTATATGAAGCTTATTAGTATTATAATCCAGACCATTATTATACGGATACAACATGTTTGTAGCTAAGCATTTATTTGTGAATTTTTTGTTTTCGTTTTTGGTATTTTAAATTGAAATTAAGGTAGAAATAGAATAGAAGGAGGTAAATGAGTTTGTTGTTAATATTGGCATACATTATTAAAGCGGTTATATTTTTTTTAGTAAAAGCAAAAAAAAAAAAAAATATTTCAAAAGCATAAGTAATGCTGTATGTGAAGTCATGTATTTTGTTTATCTCTCTAAAATGTACTTACTTTTTACTCTTAACCAGGTATAGGCTGATTTCTCGCCAGCCTCATTAATGGCCAAACATTGATACATTGCAGAATCACCAATGGCAAGTTGTTTGATGTGCAGTGAATTATCTTCCAATAAAGAAAATCTACCAAAAAAAAAAAGGAAAAATTTCAGTTTTATTAAAGGCCTGTTCAGCTAAATGCGAGCGAAAGGTTCGTTTGAATAATTGTATTGAAAAGAAAAAAAAAGTTTGTGTAGTGTTTTTGTTTTCAATACAATTATTCGAACGAAGCTTAGGTTCGCATTTAGCTGAACAGGTCCTAAATTTTCTTAAATTCAAAATTTAAAATTTTTGTAATAATTCCCTCATTCTAATGAAATTAGTTACAAGCTATTTTAGTTTAAGTTAAAATAAAAACATTTAAGCTTTTCTAATAATAAAATAGATGCACAGTGGGATATTATGACAGTTGCAGTTTATTACTTTTGCGTAAAAGCTGCTTTCAAAGCAACTATGGATAACAAAATAGAAAGAAAAAATTTCGTTGCACTTGTTTTAAAATATCAGTATTAAAAACACAATTTAACCGTGTTTTTCTTTTGATGATGGCTAATTTAAGTCTTTCAAGTTCTTACTTCGGCAGAATATATAATGGATATCTCAGTAAAACTGAGTTTTTTCATTTCATGCTGCAATTCATCGATAGTTTCACGCGCTATGTATCAAGTGAGTCCATCTTGCTGAAACCACATGTAATCCAGATCCATGCTGTTCAGCTGAAAGTATGAACAAGAACTCCGCTGTCATGTTCCTGTAACTAATGCCGTTAACAGTCACAGCAATTTTGCCTTGATTTTATAGAAAATAAGGCCTGACCAAAATCCGTATCAGACAGTTGTTCGTTGTGGATGCATTTTGTTTTCATAGATTACATTAAACACATTCGACAATTTTGTATATTCACAACGTCATTCCGTCAATGCGCTTCATGGCAAAAAATGTTTTTTTTTTCGAAAAATTGGCTGCATTGCCCATTGAACACGTTGCTATTTTTAATAATATGTGACAGCTGCCAAAATGAAACTAAATTTAACAAGTGCACTCTTACTGAGACACTCATTAATAAATTAGATCGATAAAATTGGGTTACTCTGTATTGCGATGCAAAAGCTAAATGTTTTGCTTATCATAAAATATTTGTGTGTATAAAACGACTTTGACATGCACTTACACATTACAGGGCGGGGTTGCACCAGACAGATGCAAAAAGTAAATGATCAAGCACTTTAAAGATTCAATTTCGTATCGTATTTTTTCGCATGACAATACAGAGTAGCCCCCGCAAAAAAAAAATAACCCACAAGATAACTTGCAAGGACCACTTGGAAAATGGTTTGGAATTATTATGAACTTCTCGGCAATTTGAAGAGAGGATGTTGGTTAATCGGCAATGAGGGCAATAAATGGCAGACTATCTGGCTTAAAAATTTGCGAATAGCCCTTTTGCAAATTCTATGTTGAATTGCTGATAAGATATTGTAGACTCAGCTATCACATGAGTAAAATCTGTGTGGTACAAAACTGCTCTTGTCGTTTCTGTTAAGAAGGAACATATCCAGCGGTGGCAAGACACACGATGAACTACTTAGACACTGGGAACACTGACCCCAGAAAACTCAAGTAAAATGAATCCTTCAACAATCACAAGATTCATAAGAAATCCTTAGATTGTAACAGCGAACTAGGCTGCCCAATACAATTTAATAATAATAATAAAAAGGCTTTTAAAATTTTAACAGAAACAAGTTAGCATTAAAAACAGCTTATTTTTGTAAAGCTGGATGATTTAAATTAATTTTGGATTCGATTTAGGATTTGTGTGGAGTTTTATTATAAACCAAAATTACTATTTTTGGTTTTATTTTACTTTTAGAGTTCAGCAACATTCACAAAATCAAGAAAATTTTACACTTGAAATAGATCTTATGACAAGTTTGTATTTAATTTTATTAAAAACAATCTTTAAATTTTTACTTACTTATCATTTTGATAATCAACAGGTTCGCTATTTATAAACCATGTCACCAACGGTTGTGGAACTCCAACAACATCACATGGCAGCGTAACTAATTTACCCAAATCGCCAAATGTTTCCTGTCGCATTTGAGTGAAGAATGAAGGCGGCTCCAAAATTTGAATGTTTGCCTTGGCCGTTATTGTTTTATAGCCACCGCTACGTAAACGCACCTGACACATGTATTCACCTGAGTGTGTTAAATTTATTGATAACAAAGCCAATGAGCGATTCCATGGATCATTTAATGTATGGGCAATTTCAGCATTTTCAATTGATATGCCATCCTTAAACCATAACGTTTCCAATTCATGTAATGGCCTTGCATTTGCAATGCATTGCAGTTCAGCAACTTGTTCGCCTCGTTTCAATTTCATATCCTGCGGATGTACAATAATTTCCGGTGCCACCTCAATATATGGATCTCCACTCACATTTAAATATATAAAGGCACTATTTTCCTCCTTACCCAGTTGGGTGTTTAGTGCACGTGCACGATATGCCTGGCGATCAGCTTCATCTGCACTTAGTATTATCAACTGGTTGGCCTTTGTAAAAGCATATTTAATGTTATAGTTTAAATTACCCTCAACAGTTTGCCACGTAACCGATGGTATTGGTGTTGAGTCAATGGCAGGCAAATTAAATATGGCGGGGTGGCCAGAAACAACTGTTAAACGGCCTTCTGTTAAATTTTTAAATGTACCCATAGCTGAAAAAAAATTTAAAAAAAATTATTATTCTGGCATAAAATTGAACACAACACACGCAGTACATCCTTGCACTGAATGCGAAATGAAGAAATAAAAGGAATTTATTATTTGATTTGTAACATCATTACAACACAGTCATTCATTTGCTTCCCTCCTTTATTTTACTGTTTTATGGTTAACATATAATTGAAACACAAATTTTCGTTTTTATGCACAAAAGTACGAATGTACTCGTATTGCCATGCACTCTATAATTTTGTTTAAAAATTACCAATCATAAATATATTCACTCAGCCAGTTAATCAACAAGTCCGCCATCAAGCCATTATTTAAGATATCACGCTGTGTGTGACTGACTGTCTTAACATATTTTTGGAACTCACGCAATACACTCTGTGTACACATTGGCAAAACATAAAGGTATTAATTCATTCGTACATACTTGAATAAGTATTACTGGCTTGCATTTAGTGGGCAACTTTGGTTTTAAATTAACATAAATAATTGAACGCAAATGAGGTTAGAATATTAATGTTACATTTTTAAATTTTCTATTGCATTTTGTCGCTTATACTCTGAATACACTGTGTTGAGTGTAATAAAAGTATATTTTTTAAATTTGCCAAAATCTACAAAATCTTGAGTTACTGGTAGAAAAGCGGCTTTTCGTACCTTTATGCACTTATCAGTGCGGTTCTGTATTCCGAATCCAAATATTTTATTCGGAATTGAAAACTTCAGCACCTCGTGGTCCATTTTAAGATTTTTAAAATTTTGTTTTTGCTTTATTTTGGATGCGAAAACATAAAAGTTTTCATTTAATAAGAAGAACAAAATTTAATTGTAAATTTTTTCAAATCCATGTGGAATACAGAACATGCACGTATAAGCCAGTAACTTATGGCAGTTTCTTTTCCCAAAAAACATTCTGCCTTTAAATTACATACTATTTTAAACAGGTTGCCTAAAACTACACAAAGTGATAACTTTTTTATGATTTCAATAGAACAAAAATAAGTCTTTCATGTCACATTTGTGAAATCTGATTACGTTAACACAAAAAAAAAAAAAATGTGCGCCTTAAATATATTAAAAATTAATTTTGCTTTGAAAGTGATCAATAATGGATTTTTATGCAGAATATCGTGAGTGTCCTTTTTCATATAAATACAAATTAAAATAATTTGCTTAATTGTATAAACAAGTAGTTGACCCCGTTGTAAAAGAGGCCATTATTTCACCTTCAGTTATAATTTGAGTGAAAAATATTACCATTTCTGTGTCTTTTAAATGCAACATGTTGAGAACGGAAGGCGATTTTGATTTCAATTTTTACATTCTTAGATGGCAGAATATGTGGAACATTTGTATTATAAAAGTGTCTAAAATGCTAATTTTAAACAAAAAATATTAATTAAAAAAGTATTTGATCCTGGCAATGTATGTCCAATTTATTATTATTGTGAATTATTGAAATTATAAAGTTAACGAAAAAAGAGAATTGTAAAATGAAAAAAATACAAATAGATTTACTTATCAACTAGCATCCAAGCGGTGAACTTCTCACCAGCATTAATAAACTTATTGAATACTAAGCCAACTATTTTAATTCAACCCTAATTTGTATAACTTGTCATATCAAGCATACAAATATATATATAAAGAAAAAAATAGAGGATTTCCACAGAACATGTAACTACAGTCCACTCTGAATAATACCAAGCGGGAAGTGGTAATCCCTCAGTCTTTAGTTGAATATCAATCGATTTTATCAGGGTATAAGCTGATTTTGTCTTTAATCCAATAAAAAATACAATATTTTTCAACCCATCGTATGCTTCATTAGACTAAAAATATTAAATTAATTAAATGGAGTATTTCGTGTTTTAATGAACAAATTTCATTAATTCAATAAAAATATTTTATTGATGAAAAAAATTTGTGAAATATTTCAATTAAATAATGAAAACCTTTAATAAAAATGTATAGTTGCTAAAGGACTCACACGGCTATAGTCATACTAAATAATCTTGGACTAAAAACTTCCAAACTACTAAGTAGTGGACTATATTAAGCGGGCTTCAAAAACTTAATTTTGTTAAACTTGTTGTAGTAATTGAGTCTATTTTATTGACTCATGAAAAGCTGCAACACATTCTTTTCAAAGTCTGTTTAAACCATAAGAAAAACTTTAATCAAACACAATTAGACTTTATTTTCAGACAAGCATGAATAAGCAAGTGCACTAATTAATTTAAATAACCGCCTCTTAATTGTTAATCACCAAGTTCCAGTCGCTTAAGTTTGTTCTCTTACTGATCTTTCTGCTTTCTTACTGATTGTTTTAGGTTAAAGTTTTAGTCTAGAATGTTGCTTCCATGGCCTCTGAATTGAAGAAACAACAATATTTCTTTGTTAAAATGAATGAACCCTGGGAAGTCTCTATATTTGTCTATCTGCTTACTGTCATTGCTTATTTTTATGTACGTTATGTTGTCCAAATGCACTGCCAGAGGAAAATTGTTTAATTAAGTGAGTGACACTTAATAAAATTTACAAATTAAAAAAATTAATTCATTGGTATGTCAGAAATATGTTTATGAATTAGTTTTTTAAAACAACATGTATTGAGGGCATGTTGCAATTAAAGCATGAGTTCATCTGCTTAAAAAAGTAACTTTTTCACACATCTTTAATTCAATACTTAGCACTTGCGCTCATATAAAACTTTAAGTGTACATGAAGTTTTATTGTACATGGATTTTTTAGGTTCAAAGTACAGAAATGGAAGCGGCTTATGTCTTATTAAGTCATTTTAGAGGAATACAACTTTAAAAGCTTTAAAAGTTTTTCCTATAAAATTATTTCGATTCTAGCCAAAGGTATTGTTTTCATTGTCAACTGGAAAATAACGCCACAGCCTAGTTGCCACAGCAATTAAGCTTTTACTCAAGTCGTCTTAAGCGATTTATGCTTTTTATGACAGAAATATTCCTGCAAGCAGCTTTACCTTAATATTAACTAAGATTGCCATTGCCTGCTATTTATTGTTGTAAAAAAAAAAATATTCAGCATTCATTGGAAATTTTTTTTTTTACTTTTTTAAATGTCTTAAAATATTCATGCAATTCTTATACTTTATGCAGACAATTCCTGGTTAAAAAATATACCGGAATAGCGAGTACGAATACCTTTATGCATATTATACTCGTATTTTCATGTGTTATAAACAATTTATGTTGTTTATTCATTTTTTATCGCTTGGCAAATTTGAAAAAATCAACAAACAAAATAATAAAAAAAAAAAACAAAAACAATAACAAGATAGATTAAAATATCATCATCATACTTACAGGCAACAACAACATCAATTTTTTCACTAAATATTGAACCAGCATCATTTCTAGCAATGCATTTATAGCTGCCGGCATCCTCCTGTTGTGTATTCAATATTCGCAAATATTGACTGGATGAAAAATCACCGGCGGGTATACCATTCTTCAACCAACGGTATTGAGGTTGTGGATAACCTGTAAACAAATAAAAAATATGAAAATAAATAAATTTATTAAATAAAAATGTGAAAAGAAAATATAAGAATGAAAAGGAAAGAAAATTTAAAGTATGTACGTTTTAACTCATTTTAATTTTAACTTAAAAAAAAATAGAAAAATTTATAATTTACCGAGATATTTTGTTGGCATATCACAGTGTTAATGAAAATTATAATTTATCAAAGTAAAATGATATAAAAAGTTGGAATTGGAACGTCCGAATAATTTCAAAACAATCATTTTATAATTAATCTATTTTCATCACATATCTGGTACACTGAGAACCGGACAACATTTGTTGTCGGAATGATACTATACATTTGTTGAAATGACAACATGCGTTGTCAATTTGACACGTTTGTTAAAAAATTTACAACACTCGTTTTCAATAAGATAAACAAAGGGATGGTGTCAAAATAACCACATACATTGTTGATATTGAAAAGCCATTTTTGTCTCAGTGTATACAAAAAAAATTTATTCAGACTTTAAAATAAAATTTATGGAAAATTTTCTATAACATAGACTTTAAAGTCTACCTTAATTTTTTGGATAAGAGAGTAAGTAAATATTTAATTGATGCAATAAAAAGTTTAATCAATATGAATATGGCATTACTGAGATCATTTGCCTCTTCTAATACATTTCCCAATGAAACACGCCATTTTTAAAAATGAATTGAAAGCAACTTTTTAAATGTCAGTGTTTTTTTTATTGAAGCATAAAGACAAATTGGTTAGTTAGTTTGTGTATGGCTTTTGTGTTATATTTTTTTAAATTGATGTGGCAA
Organism: Thelaira solivaga; assembly: GCA_947397855.1. Taxonomy (NCBI): domain Eukaryota; kingdom Metazoa; phylum Arthropoda; class Insecta; order Diptera; family Tachinidae; genus Thelaira; species Thelaira solivaga. Next base: position 20,950,960 of record OX377612.1, on the reverse strand, counting down.
CAATATTCCTGTATTTTTGTCTATTTCAATTCAAACTGTTTACGTTTTATGTGTGTGTGTATACGTATGTATGTAAGCACATATATGACTACCGTGTACGTGAAATTGAACTATTGTTTGGATTTGTTATTTCTATATTTGCAATTATATTTAAAAACATGCATACGCATTTGTTAAAATCAATTTGTATTTATATCTATAGTGCTTTGCAGCAATGAATACTTGGAAGTCTGTATAGATTTCTTTTCTCTAAAATATGTACTCTCAATATCCAAATTTAAATTAGCCGATTAGAGGGCGATATTTTATCATGTTCAAAAAAAAAAAAGAAGAAAGAATAAATATTTTAATTAATTTAGTTGTAATTAATTTATTACAAAACACTTGGAACACTACTGCCAGCTCTCGCTATTAGCTAGCAATACTAGGATTGAGTGGCAATAGCTTGACGCATTTAAGAAATATGTTTAAGAACAAAAATTACTAAATTGAGTTCTATGCTATAAATACAACTGTGGGGAATTTTTCGTTGCGAAGATTCGTTGTTGAAAATAAAACTGATTTGTGTCTACGTTTACACCAGGACCACACACGGCAAGCTTAGTTGGGCAATTCTTGATTTTGTAGGAGAGAGAGGAAAGAGGAATGGAAAAGGCTACAAACTTGCTCGTACTTGGCAATTCCTTTTTGTTCTCTCTTCGTATCTTTTATGAAGATGTAAAAAAAGAAGACAGTTAACTTGAGGCTGAATGAATGACTGAATAAGGATGCTAAAATTGCCGAAACAAAATTGTTGTGTGTAGACACAGCGGCAATTTTAAAAGAGAATTAAGAAAGAATTGCTCAACTAAACTTGCTGTGTGTGGTCCTGGCCTTAGAATTAGTGCGTTGTATGAAATTCGTTATGCCCAAAGAACTATACGATAGGGTTATTTTTATTTGTAATGTGGACGAACGACGAATAAATTGCCTTAAAGTGAACGTATTCTTTTGTATTGTTAAAGTTTTCGTAAATGAATTATAGTTGTTTTTTTTAAGCAAATGTTGTCTTTTAAATTTAAAACAAAAAATTTTAAATAATTTTTATATACAATAACATACAACTAAACAATAAAATTTTTACAATTTTTTTTGTTAATATTTGTTCTCTTCCAATTATAACAATTTTCAAAATATCACATGTAAACCAAAATTACAAGCCAAGATTCAAATGAAGAAAACTATCGTTAGCTTCTAAAGGGTGTCCGATCAAGGACGCAAGATTTAAATTTGGTGTCATTGTTTGACAGTTGAACAATTGTTATTGTTTGCTAGTAGAAGGTACGAAGTTAGTAAAAAATGACCATGGACAGAGAAGGGAGTTCGTTAATTGGGTATTGGAGAGACAACATGAAAATACTGATTTTGCCGATAAAATCATCTTCAGTGACGAGGCCCATTTCCATCTTGATGGCTTCGTCAATAGGCAGAATTGTCGCATTTGGGGTGAGGAAAATCCTCGAGTGATTCACAAGAAACAAATGCATCCTCAACGTGTCACTGTGTGGTGTGGTTTTTGGGCTGGAGGAATCATTGGACCTTTTTTTATGAAAATGAGGCAGGTCAAGCGCAAACAGTCAATGGTGTTCGGTATCCTGATATGATAACCAGTTTTTTCTTGCCTAGAATTGAAGAAATGAATGTGGAGGGCTTGTGGTTTCAACAAGACGGCGCCACATGTCATACAGCCAGAGAATCAATTCAATTGCTGGATCAGTCATTTATTTAAAATTGAAATCTTGCGTTCTTGTTGGAGCACCCTTTACTTCAGACGAGAAACAGCTGATTTACGGCTCACTAGAAAAATTTTATTTAAATTTTTTTTTTTCATTTTTAGAAAATGTTTTAAAAATAATGAGAGCCATATGACTGTCAAAGTTCTATTAGTTTTTTTTTGACATATCGTTTTCACACTATTTTTGATTTTATTTTTTTAATAAATGATTTTACTCAGTATAAAACCACTAAATTTGGAATTGTTTTACAGCATTTTAATTATAACAACTAGAAAATTCAATGTAATTCACACAATCAAAGTTGTTTTCTGTTTCAAAATTAACTTTTATAATATTAATTTATTTCTAAAGATCAAATAAATATAGAAAATAATTATAAAAGAAGGTACACATTAGAAATGTTACAAATAATTAATACACCTACAACACATAGAATAAATTTTAAGTCTGATACAGAAAATATAGCTCAAAATTATAGACACTTAATAAACAAATATAAATTTTGTTAAATATTTTTGTTAATATGCACATATTATTTATATACAAATAAGTGTGTCCATGTACAAATATATAGTTTTATATATTTATTTGAGCATATTAACAAAATTATGTTATTATTTAATATTTAAAAAAAAAAAAAAAAAAAAAAAAAAAAAAAAAAAAAAAAAAAAAAAAAAAAAAAAAAAAAAAAAAAAAAAAAAAAAAAAAAAAATTAATTGTTCCTTGTTACATACATACATAATTCATTGAACACATACATTTTTATAACAATTGTTTTATATATACATTTTTAACATATTAAATATTTTTCAAATTTTGTTTGGGATGACCTTAATATTGAACACCCTAATTTAGTTTTGTCAAGAAAATTTTTGAAATATGTATTTTTAATAATTTGATTAATTTATAATTATATCCTGAAGAAGCTACAAAAATTGGAGCGAAATATCGATATAAAAATAAATTTTTGAAAAATAAGACCTCAAGCTTAACTAAATAGCCATTTTAATACCTAAAATACTTAAATTTTTAGATAAATCCCTCAAAAGAAAATGAACAAGCTTTGTATACTTTTTACGGCCTTGGCCATCAATATCGAAAGTGTATAAGTTAATCAAAATAAGTAAATTAAAAATATAACTGGCAAGAGGAAAATAGAATGTATGTGCTTTTTTTTTTTTGGATTCTGCTACAAAAGTAAAGACAAAATAATCTTTTATTTTATACTACGAGTATCACATAAGTACATGTATGTATTTCAGTTTCAAATGTGTGTATAGATACCGTAGAGTAACAAATTTTCAAATGAAATCCTTATTTTTTCTTCAGCACATTACATAACCTTTCATTTTGTTTTAATACATATGTAAGTATATATGTGTGTGAATGGATAACTACTATGAACCTCTGGGGTTGTCACAACTACCAACAGCTTTGCTCAGTTCATTATTTTATTTTTTGTATTTTAGTTAAAATGAAAGAAATTGTGGTACAACGTATTAGACCCAGGCAGCAATTCAAGCACTTGTATACTCATGATTAAATACATACACACTCACTCACAATAACCAGAAAAAAATTTCTTTGTGTTCGTCTCTTTTAAAATGGTTACTTTTTCTTAGCAAAAAAAAAAAAAAAAAAAAAAAAGCAACTACAGGAAAGAATATAACAAACATTGACAATTGTCTAAATGGTCAGGCATTCAAATACAGGCAACACTTTTGCAAATTGTGTGCCAAATCAACAGTAATACAGGAAGAGTTTTTATACTTTCCTCTTCTACTTGAAATAAATAAATGCATTGTGTGTGTGTGTGTGCTTAAAAGAACACATTCAAAATAGAAACCTATAGTATAATAGTTTATCCGGCTTTTCATATAAAATACGCTATAGTACTTATATGCATATTCATTCATAAATATTTTTTAACGATGGTAACTCAGTTATTTATGTTAATTAAAAAGAATTGAAAGAAATTTTTTTCAAGGCCAGTCTCAATAAAAAAAACTATTTAGAAAAGTTAAAAACGGGTAAAAACGTTAACACTGACAAACAAATGTCCACTTCATACAATTTATGCAAGATATTACAAGCATATTATTTAAAAAATCTAGTTTTTGAGATTTTTCATTTTAAAGAGCTAAACATTTTGTTTTATTAGTCAAGTTCAAAATGTTCACGCAGGGAAGACTTTAAACCAGACATCTTTTGTGTTATTTGTGGCGAATATACCTTTAAAAAATATCGTAAATTAATGAGCGACTTCGTAAAATCTGCGTAAATATCTGTAATCTGTAGAAGTCATGGGTGCCAAATTGTGTTGTCTCTGGGCGACAATGGACAAGTGGAAAAATATCAAGGGTTTTATTCCCGCCTTCGATATCGAGTCAGTTTGATCGTATAATTTTCATTTGGCATTATCAAATTCGATAACATACAAAAGTAAACAAAATTTGAGATGATGGCTTTCCGAGCGAGTCTTCGATCAAGTGTAAACATCATTCGGTAGTAAAGTAGCTTTCGTACACAAAACAAATTACTTTTTTAATGAGCACGGTCAACAAAAAGTTTAAAAATTTAAGGTTTTAGGTTAAACAAATAAGTTTTTAAAATTCTTAATAAATTTTAATATTTTGAATTTGAAGAAAAAGATGTTAGAAAAAACCATTATTATCAAATTTTTTATTTTCTTGCCTTATGCAAACATGTGTGTATAAATCTATTACATTTAAAAAAAAATCACAATTTGATAGATATCGTATTTGGTGATTTGCTTACTTCAATCGTATCGCAATTCCATACAATACGGTATTTTGTTCAATATCGAAAGCGGCGATTAAACATTTGATTTTAAGTTCAGTACGGCGGGACGCTCGTAGTCATCATGATAATTGTTATAGAAAACATTACTGTCGTATACTCTGCATATCGAGATTAGTGCTCATAGCCGACATTCTTAGAGACTTAAACCAATTTGAGCAGCAAAAAATTTGAAAATGTTTTTTTTCAGTGCTTCACAATTTTTTAGGGAACGGCAAATCAGGAAATTATCTAGAAGTAGTTAACGATATAATGTTTTATTTAAAACATCGAGGCTCTAATTTTCTGATAACGTTAGAGATTACAAATGTACGACTAAGGGTTACAATATACTCACACACACTGAAACACAAAACCGCTGCTATAGCATACTTGACGTCACAGTTCAGCCAAAATGTGATCCAAACGGTACATAAGTACATACATAAACATACTACTTACATTTAGGCTGCTTAAATGATACTCTAGCGGCTAAAAATAGAATTTCTTAAAAACCCTCGTACGAATACTACATAAATGGAAAAAAGTTAGTACTTGTATGTGTATGTTTGATAATATTGTCTATTTTTTTTATATTTGTTGAAAGCAAACGGAAGTTTAAACAAATAAAAGGCGTCTGTTGTGACACAGCATAATATCCTTTATTATGTAGGCTTGAATCACAATGTGACAATGCAAAACAGCAACAGCAAAAAATATATTTAGGAAACGAAATTTAAAAAAAATATTATAAAAATAAACAAATCTTTAGTCCCCATCATTAACTTTAAAGTGAAATAAATAAAATATAAAAAGTTGAACGAAAATAGCGTTTGTATTTAAAGAAGAAAAAAAAACGAAAAATACACCAGGAAATATGATAGATAGCAAAACAAAAGGATGTAATTTTGGTATAGCATAGATTTCAATATTTTAATACTTAATCCGTAGTAATATTTTTTGGCAAAAGCAACAGCAAATGCAACAGATTATTTCGTTCAAGTATTTACTTCTTTGTTTATTTTTTACAAACATATGAAATAAATTTTTGTAAATCTTTTGTAAAGTTTATTACCCTGTGAACTAAAATTTGTTTTAATAACATTTTAAAAATTTTTATTATAAAATCAGTAAGCATTTCTAACCTTAAATTAATATTTTTCCAGAAAAAAACTATCAAAATTATTCAAATTGTAATCTGATACTGCAAAACTATTCGTAAAACCATTACAGATCTACCCATAATATGCAACACAACAAGGTGGGTGAAAAGAAATCACCCTATTGGAAGATTCTCCTATTTTTGCAAATAACGGCCAATGTTAAATCTGTTTTGACATTTGTGAACTAAACAGATGTAGAATACAAGTGAAAAAGGGGAGCTATACACTCCCCAAGAACACGGAATAATCATTGGCGCAGGGCGAATTCCGTCGCCGATTTCCCGGGCGTTCAACACCGATTGCGCAAACACTGCACTGTTTCGCCACCAATCTTGAAGAGTATGGGACCACACGAGATGTTGCCAAGAGTGGCCGGCCACAGAACGCCCATTCTGCCAAGGATGTCGAGCTGTCGCCAGAAACATCGACCAGACGCCGTGCCTCGCAATTAGCCATTACTTCCCGTACGAAGTCCAGTCAGTGCATCAGCTGCCTGTCGACTGCCAAACGCGTATAACCTACGCCCAAGCCATCCTCAATCTCGAGGACGAAGTGGACGATTTTTCGACCAAAATCATAATAATCAGCGGGTACGTGAACAAGCAAAACTATCGCTTCTAGGGCACCGAAAATCCACTAGTGATGTACCAGGAGCCATTACATCTGCTCAAAGGTCTCGCCCAAGTGATGAAAAATGCCATATACCGAGCCCCTATAGCAATCAATTGGGGCGGGTATCCTTTGGCCGATATCATCTTCTCGACTTGACCAATAAAATTCTAAAAGTTCAAATAAACATAATCAAAAAACAGAATCGAAGTTTTTCATTTAGAAAAAAAATGAGAGCCAAACAATATCGGATGACTTCTTTTAGCCCACCTTGTATTTAAATAAAGCGTAAAAAATTATTTTAAAATACAAACAAGGATTGCTTTGACTTAAAAAAAAAAACATATATCAAATATTTAAATTAATAAAGAATAAAATTTAGTTTTGAACGTGTACTAATTACAAGACAAAATATAAAAATAAATTCATGGATATTATGGATTAAATTGCAATTTAATATTTTGGTTTTTTTTTTTTTTTATTATGTAGTTCGTTTTTATTTTTCCAGCAGAGTAGCTTCTTCTTATGTTTTAGTATTTTTACATTCTGAGAGTAAAAATAAAATTATGTTTTTTATTGCTACCATGTATGTTTAAATTTTTTTTTAACTAGTAAGACTAAACTACAACACAAGAACTTTTTAATATACATATGTATATGTAATCCATTCAGGCACCGGCTTGTGTGCAACATATGCAGTTATTTGCTTATGCTATACTCTTGTGCACATGAAACATACAAAATTATTCAAACATTTAAGTTTTTCATTCATTCCCTTGTTTATCTCGATTATTTTATTTGGAAAGCTTTGCTCAACTAAGTTGAACTATTAAGAAAATTTTGTTCTGAATTCTTCTATTTATTGGATAATGAAACTTTAAGCAGAATACAAAATACAGCAAAGGAACATCTAAGTATGTAGACTGAATATTGAAATATTTATTATACTGGCAGTTAGTTATGGTACAACCAAGTACACTCTGCTAGTTTATAGAAAATTTTATTAAGGTTGGCTAAAGATTTAAACTGTTGAATCTAATGAATTCAAACATAAAATACACAACAATTTCCCATGAACTATTTATAGTTTCTTTTCAATTCGATCATATATAAGTAAGTGTTGGATTTTTCTTCTTCCTCCTTATACGTACTTACTTATAACCTCTGTGTTGTGCATTTGTTTGTATAAACTCTTTAGACTTATTTATGCCTAAATTTACGTTATTTATGTTTTAATTCTTTATTAAAAAAAATTAAAAAAAAAAAATTATATTTCTTGGTGCATAACGAATGCATGAAAAAGGTATAAAATTGAGTTTCGTTTAATATCCGCAGTCATGCAACAACATAAGTATATTTATTTGTGTTGAGTGAGTGTATGTAAGCAGATATGTGTGTATGCGAGTGTAAACATTTTGAATTGAATAAAATATGCAACCATTCATTCATTCATTCATATTTTTCATAGCATACTTTTTCGGATTGGCTGTTGTGTTTGATATTTTCATTTGTGTAAGACATGTCAGTTGTAAACTCTTAGCCAACAGCAAATAAATAAACATCAATTTGTATCATCTGTTAGTTGTTTGGTTTGTACATCTGTGAAAAATTGTAAAAGTCTGTCTGATAGTCTGTCAAATAATTGAAATGTTCGTCCGTCTCAATTTTTGGCAATTTTTTTTAAATATTAAGTTATGCATTGACACGAGTACCGCTTAAACCAGTATGAAGTAGAAAACAAAAATAAGATTCAATCTGCATATGTAGGCAGGTAGGCAGTCACCTTCTTATCCTGTCGATTTTATTTTGTCTGTTTCGACTGTTGTCATACAGCCAGTCAGTTGAAAATAGTGAAAACTAGGTTTTTGCTTTAGGCTTAAGTTGGCAAATTAAGCACACACATTTACCCATATACTAAATCCCTAAATATATTTATCTACACAAGTAATAACTATGAGTGTGTGTCTGTGTGTGTGCATAAAAGTGAATTTTAATGCCAGTTCGTGTGTGCTGAAGGAAACCTACTTTTTGAGTTTTTAAGATTTATTTCTATTTAACGGTACTTATTTTTTTTAACACTCATCGTGTTCAGAGCTGGAAGTTACATTTCATATTTACAAAATCAGGCGGTGAAGTTCCAATTATTAAGTTGTTTTTGAAAAGCTGCAAGCAAGACAAGCAGCAGCAAATGAGGCGCATTAACTTCTTGTACCATCTAAAACTAGTCAAAGGTTTGGTATTTTATATAACAGTGTACTTAGAAGTATAAACAAAATACAATTTTAACTTTTCTAAGAAAAACAGAGTGAAAATGTATTTTCAAGTGCAACAAGCAAAGCCCCTAATAATCATAAAAAAATTAAAATTTATAAAATACATTTTCGTTGACAGAATTACTTAAATCCCTTGCAAGAGTAAATTCAAAAAAAGTTAAAATTCTGTATAGCAAATAAAACATTCCCTTATCTGATTTATATGTATTTTTTACCTTATACACGTAATAGCATAAGAGCTTTATTAAGATACTTTCTAATAAGAGGAGCGCCCGCATACAAAACTATTCAAAAGTATACACAATTCATAGATATATAATGGGAAGAAAAATACAAAGAAAGTATAAAACTAATTTGCATTTTTAAGAAAATTCTTACTTGAACATTTCTATTTTCAGACCTGTAGATGCTACAGGCATTGAATTAAAAGTCAACATAATTAAGAGTGCATAAAAGACAGAAATCCCTTTTTTCTGGCACATACTCATACATACTGTTCACTTTTTTTGTGTGTGGCATATACTTTCAACATTTCTGCCACTCAAGTTAAACAAAATATATTTTTTTGTATATTTTATTATAGTAATAGAGGAAGGGCAAATTAAGTTTGTCAAATCACTTGTAATTTATGCAAGTATTTCTAATTAGAAAATAATTTTGTAGTCTATACCTTTAAAGGTGAATTTTTATTTGAAGACCCCAAACAAATTGAGCACACTTGCAACTTTTTGGAATGCCTCACTATACGTTCTCGTACGACAAGGCCTTTTTTATATTTAAAATTTATAAAGGGTGATCTAACAAGAACGCAAGATTTAAATTTTAAATAAATGGCTGATGCAGCAATTGAATTGTTTCTCTGGCTGTATGACATGTGGCGCCGTCTTGCTGAAGCCACAAGCCCTCCACATTCATTTCTTCAATTCTAGGCAAGAAAAAACTGGTTATCATTTCACGATACCGAACACCATTGACTGCTTGCGCTTGACCTGCCTCATTATTTTCATAAAAAAAAGGTCCAATGATTCCTCCAGCCCAAAAACCACACCACACAGTGACACGTTGAGGATGCATTTGTTTCTTGTGAATCACTCGAGGATTTTCCTCACCCCAAATGCGACAATTCTGCCTATTGACGAAGCCATCAAGATGGAAATGGGCCTCGTCACTGAAGATGATTTTATAGGCAAAATCAGCATTTTCATGTTGTCTCTCCAATACCCAATTAACGAACTCCCTTCGCTGTCCATGATCATTTTTTACTACCTCGTACCTTCTACTAGCAAACAATAACAATTGTTCAAATGTCAAACAATGACACTTCGAATGGCGCTAAATTTAAATCTTGAGTTCTTGTTCGGACACCCTTTATAACTCGTTTTATTATGATGATTAGTTGGTGTATATATATTTTTAAAATATCTTTTAATACCATTTTTTTTTTAAGGAAAAAACTAACTTGTGTTTTTTTAACTACGGGAAAACTTAAAATGGCAACACAAGATAGAAGTATTGCTTGTATGAAACTTGTATTATTATAATTTATTGGCTTTATTTCTTAAATATTATATTCCGCTTATGTCTGGGGTGGCTACGAGTTACACTCAATCAGTCAAACTTTTTACTACGGTCGCATGGCGTGAATGGTGGTTTGAATATTGGAATATAAATAATACCTCTGGTATTATTGCAATTACTTAATAATATAGCTCAAAAAAAAAAAAAGAAAAAAAAGGAAGGCGTTAAATAGCATGAACGAAGTGTTCAGTGAACAGGAACTTCTTTCAAAAAGTTGTGTCCAAATTATTATAGTTGTGTAATAAAATGATTGTTGAGCGCACTGTGTAGTTTGTTGGACTCAATTTTTAGTTGATGTTTGCTAATAAATTTTTGCAAGCAAAAAATTCAGTCAGCATGGATTGCCTGTCATTCGCTGTAATGGCAGCTAGTTGCTTAATTTGAAACAAAAAAGAGCCACTGGCGGCGTGTAAACCTCAATAAATAATAAATTTTGTTTAATATGACTATTTTATTAAGCTGAAGTTTTATTTTATAAATTTATTTTTATATCGATATTTCGCCCCAACTTGCGTAGCTTCTTCAGGTTATAATTTATAATTATATGCGTAGCTTCTTCAGGTTATAATATATAATTATGTCCTGAAGAAGCTACGCAAGTTGGAGCGAAATATCGATATAAAAATAAATTTATAAAAATAAATTTATAAAATAAGACCTCAAGCTTAATAAAATAGTTATATTAATTAAAAAGAAAAAAGTCAAATAAAACTAACAAATAAATAAATTTTGTAATGAATGGAATTAATTAATTGGCTTCTCTTCAAATTCGACTACTTTTCTTAACCAGAAACGAGATACATCAAAGAATAAAATTTTTTGAGAAAGTGCTTTATAAACTTCGCGAATATACTTATTTTTTCACAATTGGGAAGTGTTGTTCTGACTTAATGAGAAGAAATATGAAAATAGTTTGATATTCTTAGACAGTTCTCCTACAGCTAAAACACATTAGAGAATAGCGTTATCAAAAAAGTTTGACACTAAGCCTGTCCAGAAAATTAATAGTTTTGATATCTCTGCTGGTGTATAATATGTTAGTGTTAGCATGATCTTTCCTTGGTGAAGGGTGTTTGCAATTCGCCATGACCAAGATAAGCCCTTATACTTATTTATTCTTGTCTTGATTAGGTGACTGCAAAGAACGACCAAAAAGAACTGCTGTGTGCACAATGACTACTGTTCCTTTAGGAAACAAGTTAAATTGCAACAAAATGAGATTAAAAGCATGCAAAAAGAAGAGGAAGCAAACTAAGCATCTATTTGGAACGTATGAGTCTTGAATATGCATAAAACTATAAATAAATAAAAAAATAGAACTTAGCGTGTGAAAAACTTTGCTGGATTCCTGAATGGCTTAAATGTACCAGCAAAAAAAAGTTGAAAAAAAAAGAAACTCTTACAGCAAGTGTACCAGCATTTCTATACAAAATTTGAAGTACTTTGGCATATGATTCAGTTTTTGTTGCTGCCACATAATTTGTATTTGTAAATTTCTGTATTCAAAAATAAGTATATGCACGAATAGAAGTAAATATGTTTGTGTGTATTCGATATGAATGTTTTTAAGTATGCGAGTGGCTGAATTTCCTTTTTATGTATCCAACTGAGTTATAAACTGCTGGTATTGCAGCAGGATTTTAAAATAATTTTTACATTTCATTGCTTGATATGTTAGAATCGAATTGTACGCTATCACAAAATTTATTCTAGCAGTCATTTTAGTAGAAATTAATACAAAATTAAAATTTAGATTACTATTAATGTGTAAGCGGTTCTAACTTTAGATCTTTAATAAAGAGAAATACTATAAATAAAGAGTGATTTCTTTGCTATTATCTTTTTGGCAACACTAGTTTTGACAGCTCACGCACGTTTTGTATCTTGTGTCACTGTCAAACATCTTCAGTTTGGTCTATAATTTAATCATGAATCGTCTTACAAACGAACAACGCTTGCAAATTATTGAATTTTATTACCAAAATGCGTGCTCTGTTAAGAAAGTTCATCGCGCGCTTCTTCCATTTTATGGTCAGTTTAATCGACCTACTGAGGCTTCTATTCGGGCTATTGTAACAAAATTTCGCACCAAATTTACATTGTTGGACATTAAACCACCAACACGCTTACGTAGAGTGCGAACTGAAGAAAATATCGCAGCTGTATCGGCCAGTGTTGGTGATGACCGTGAATTATCGATTCGGCGCCGTTCGCAGCAATTGGGCTGGAAAATTTTGCTGAAGGATTTGGGTGTGAAGCCTTATAAGATACAACTGGTGCAAGAATTGAAGCCAAACGACCTACCACAACGCCAAATTTTTGGTGAATGGGCTCTTGAAAAGTTAGATGAAGATCCACTTTTTTATCGAAGAATTGTGTTCAGCGACGAGGCTCATTTCTGGTTGAATGGATACGTGAACAAGCAAAACTGCCGTATTTGGAGTGAAGAGCAGCCAGAAGCATTGCAAGAGCTACCAATGCATCCACAAAAAACAACCGTTTGGTGCGGATTATGGGCTGGCGGCATCATTGGGCCGTATTTCTTCAAAGATGATGCGAATCACAACGTTACTGTGAATGGTGAGCGCTACCGTGCGATGATAACAAACTTTTTTTTGCCCGAAATGGAAGAGCTTGACTTGCATGACATGTGGTTTCAACAAGACGGTGCCACATGCCACACAGCACGCGAAACAATGGACCAATTGAGAGGCGAGTTCGGTGAACAGTTTATTTCACGCTTGGGACCAGTCAATTGGCCGCCCAGATCGTGCAATTTAACGCCTCTAGACTATTTTTTGTGGGGCTATGTTAAGGCTAATGTCTATAGGGACAAGCCCGCTTCGATTGACGCACTGGAAGCCAACATTGCCAACATTATTCGTGAGATACCGGCCGAAATGTTGGAAAGAGTATGCCAAAATTGGACTAAGCGGATGGACCATTTGAGGCGCAGCCGCGGCCAACATTTGCATGAAATAATCTTCAAACATTAAATTATATAGACCCAACTATCGATCCAAATAAATATTTCATGCATTTTTCTGAATTTTATGTGTTTTTTTTTTTTAATTTCCGATAGTTCTTATAAAATCACCTTTTATAAGAGTTCACAATTTCTAAGCAAAGAATATATCTTTTAGACTTTTTGAAAGATAAAGTTCTACATCCGCACTTGTTGTTAACATAGAAAGCCAAAAAAAAGAAATACATTTGTAAGAGAATCAAAGTCCTCAATACTGCAATGAGCAACTGCAAGTAAAAGACGACAAGAAAAGCAACGCGGTTTTGAATAAATGAGAAAGAAGGAAAGAAGTGAAAAGCCAAGAAGTGTGTGAGGTGTGGCAAGCGGAGGCAAATAATTAAAAGTCAATAATAGTTATAATGTTATCTCTAATTTAAATAAAATAATAAATAAAATGGATGAAATAAAGTTTTTATCCCTTTTACATTTCATATATTTTTCACTTTATAAAACCTCAAAAAATCATTCTAGACCCATGAATGCTTTTGCAAAAATGTTCAGTAAAGGATTCTTTGTTTAAAAATTACAACAAATTTTACTCAGTGTCGTACATAAAAGAACAACAACAATAAAGAATTGTTACGGAAATATGTGATTTAGCACCCTACGACTTGATAGGTATCTTACGGAAACACGTAGTAGCACTCAATGTGTTAAGATTGCTAGAATTTACGAAAGGGTTAACTATCAAAGTAACTTTTTTGTAATTTCAGTCAGTATACTTTAGGGAATAATTATGAGTAGTTTAACGATGGAACACGCTGCCAAATACAGATTTACTTTTGCAATAACAGCAACACATATAAGGAATTTACCTGCTGAAGAGAATATCGTCTTTGTCAATGAAAGTGTGGTATGACAAAATTTATAGATTTATAATCGCTCTTGCTCTAGAAACCAAATTAAAAATAAATTTTTTGTCTTAAAACGATTGATGTTCTTTAATACGAATTCACTTGATTTTATTACTTTTCAACAAACTTGTGTTGAATAGGTTATTATTGGAATAAATGTCTAAAAAATATGAAAAACCAATTAACACATCAAATTTGATGATTTTTTTAATATATCTTAATAAAGTTAATTGATTTTTAGTTAATTTAAAGAACTTGCTGAAAAACTTCTTCAAACTTTCACTCCAAGAATGAAGTTTGATGAATAAAAGCAACTCTTATATAAATTTTTGTGGACATTGTAACAGAAACCATTTTCCGATAATAGCAAACAATGTCTCTTAAAACAAAATTTTAATTCAACATTTAAATAAAAATATTAACTTAACTTCGAATAATAAAAAAATTAAAAAAAGCCATTTTTTCGGTTTTACAAAAATCTTTTTTTTTTTTAAAACAATTAGTGAGTGGCTGGAAAAGAATCGCGTAACTGAAAACAAATGGTATCAAGGTAGCGAAAACATTTATGTCACTCTGATCTCGGAAGAGAACAAAAGAGTTACTTAGCTTGACCCGGTTATGAATTCGCGTTGTCACGGGATTCCTGGCTGGACATTGAAACACTTGGGATCAGTTAAAATGATCTCTGCAGGTTATGTAACGAATATGAAGAGACAGCAGAACATATATTGTGGTCTAATTTGAAACATTACCTACAACATTTGGAGATGGCGGACAAATCACCCAAAGAAGTTTCTGAATTCTTAACGAATACTAGACTTTGGGAGGATTTGTAACAATAGGTGTATTCTGAACACAGTAACCAGGTGACTTGTTTCCGCTCCTCTAAACCAATTCGACTTGTAGAATTTATTCTTTTAAGCTTTTTCTTTTCCAAATACATTAAAAATTTTACACAAAAATAAACCTCAACGTTCATGCTAAATAGATAAAAAATTGGGTTAAATATGATTCGTGCTATTTTACTTCAAGTGCTGGCTAAATGAATGAATGCTTCATTTTGTGAAACTCTTCTGCTTTCAGCCTGCCTCTACCAAACAGCATGTTTTACTAAAATACTGTTAGTATGTTTTTCTTTATTAAAAAAATAAAAATTATATTTTGTACTTTTAAATACACCTTTTTTGCCTAATGCAAAAGTACTATTTTTTTTTTGATTTGCTTTTGGTTTATGCTTGCTTTTATTAGAAAGGTATTGAAGTATGGAAAACTGCACACCTGTTAGCGTTTGTTTGAGATAATTTTCGCTTACTTTATAAAAAATATTTTCTCCTTATTTTTGCACCAGCCGTTTATAAATGTTAATAAGGAAATCAACTTGGTGTGAAAATTCTTCAATATTTAAATAGAGTTAAAAGTGATTTTCACAAGGAAAGTAAGTAAAATAAAATGTAAGTTTTATTCAAATTTGAAACAGCCAGTCATGTTTTGGATTTCCCTTACATCTCTTACAGTTTGATTTAACTGAGTGAAAAAATTCGATTGTAAATATACGTGTAAAAGTTTAAAGTGTTAATAAAAAAGGGAGTTTAGTTTAGTTGGATTTATTAACACGAATTTTCGGTCATGACTTAAAATTTATTTCATTAATTTAATTAATATATATAAAATTAATTTTCTGTTTAATTGTTTTTTTTGCTTTAAAATTTGAAAAAACTTTTACGAAAAATGTGTTTTAAAATTAAATTTTGGTGCAAAAGTGAGAAAATTAAATTTAAAGTTAAATGACCATAATCATAGTTAGAAAAAAGTAGGCTTTTATTAAGAATTGACTTTTGTTCATAAGAATTATATGAGCTTAAAGTCGTTTTTAAAAAGATACCGACTTGACTATGATTATGGCCCAAAGAATTTAAAGTATATGAAATAGTTTAGTCACAAATTGAAAACCTTTTGAGTTTTTGTCTTCATATACCTACGAATTTTATGTTTTCTGAAGAAAGCTTAAATGACGTAAATTAAGAATGGGCAATCAAAGAGTAATCCTTAAAAAATTAAAACTTGTGTTTTTTTATTCTATATGTAATGAATTTTATTTTGTTTTCTTTCTTTTGTTTATTTCTTTGCTACAATTTAGCTTGTGACTTTAATAAAAGGCGACTTATTTTAAAAATATTTAATTCAAGTGGCAATATTATTTTGTAATATTTCAGTTGCGTCTGCCGAATTATTTCAGTTCTTGTACTCGAATGCTATGGGAATTTTACACAACCCAGTTAATCAGAATATAATATTTTTAAGACTACTAATGATTAAGCTTTGCTATACTAAATTCTGATCGAATTACTTTTAGCTACTGAAAACAATAATTATTAGCTAAATATAATTTGACTGTAGTGCAGCTTGTCTGTAATATATTTTTAAAGGAATCTGAGACTGCCACACATCTTGATTGCAAAAGTCGAGCTCTAGATGGTATTTGACTTAAAATCACAGGCAACTGTATATGTGATATTGGTCCTCTAAGCAAACTAACGATTTTTAAAAGAAAAGTTGAAGCAAAATATCAATAAACTTTTATAATGCGCCCTCAAACAAAATGATCAAATAAATTAACATTTTAAAATTTTAAATCCTAAAATTTATTAAATTATAAATTAAATTATTTGAGTTTGAGATTTTTGTTTTTTATTTTTTATAAAATATATTATACTATTATTACATGGAACCACCTAAATTCGATTGGCAACGAATTCGAGTATCACAACCGAAATTGTTTTCTGTTTGCACACTCAATTTTATGCCTACTTTTTAACGATTTTCACACATTTAATTGAAGCCTGAATTATGATTTGAATTATGTTACTTAACACTTTATTTAGTGCTTGTGCTAATAATGCTAGAGCAGAAATGAGCCACTATATATGGTAGTGAATGGCTGTATTTATATGGGTGATTTTTTTTTATAATTTAAGTTCTAGTTGTAAAAACATTTCAATAAAAATTGGTATATACGCTCTCCATACTCACGACCGAGCAAAAATATTTAGCAGTAAATAAACATCAATATATAAACGTTTTTATACGCTTCACTATAAGTAAGTTTGCGATTCCGTATGTAATTTCTACGCCATAGTACTTGGGTCAACCTATAAACTATATATATTCTGGAGTTGGTTAAGTGATTTCCGTATGTTGTATGTAATACTTGTGTGTGGGTTATAAAGTAAAATGTGTGTACAGTATTTATATTTGTATTATTTTATAGTTTTATAATTTTACCATAACTATTCTGAAATTAGCTAGAATTAGAATGTTCGTTTCAGTTTGGTTCTATTACTTGATATACCTAGAAACATGCGCAGCACTTGACAGTGAGCTGCTAGTTTAACGAAAAGAAGCAATGCTGAGGGGGCAATACATGATCAGTTTTAGTTCAGACATTAAACAGTAAACAAAATGTCCTTGATACGGTTATAAATAACTAGTTGACCCGGCAAACGTTGTCTTGCCTTAAAATTTTTATATATTCAATCTTCTTACACTAAGAAATCGTACTCAGAGAGTAAAGGACCGTGCAAAACCGGGTAACGACAGGTAGTAGATAAATAAGCCAGATATCGACTGTGACGCTACCTGCCGGGCGGATTTGTGACGTTAAAATTTCCAGGATTTTACACATAAACCTTCCTCTTGAATTACTCTATCTATTAAAAAAACCGCATCAAAATCCGTTGCGTAGTTTTAAAGATTTAAGCATACATAGGGATATAGGGACAGATAAAGCGACTTTGTTTTATACTATGTAGTGATAAAAGTGTGTGTCTACAATAAATGTTGTGAAACTGAACTTCTTGTGTATTTTATTTTACAATACCAAACCTCAAAAACTAAAGGTTTTTATGAAATTCTAAAAACATAACAATACAAATTACGGTGAAAATTTAATGAACTATTTAGTTGATCCGAAAGTGTATGAAATGTAATATGAAAACCACTGCTTTCGAACAAATTAATAACCCACAGATGATCAGTTTTTCCTACATTCAATTTTGTTGTTTAATCGTTTTAATTTTGTTGCATCACAAAATGCAAAAACTGTTACTATTTATAAAAAGAAAATGATAAAGAAAGAAATTAAATTCAATAATAAAGAGGAGTGGTCAGCTGTAGAAAACTAAAATATACGAGTATTTAGGAAAGGTCACATAAGCTGAATTACAGCCATAAAAAACCGTAAAGTAATTGTTTAAGTGAAAAATGTATGTTGGACTGCTTCGGTTCGGATTGAAAAATCCGACTCTCATAAATTCGCAGCTGCATTCTATAAAAAAGAATTTCACTCTTTCAGCTTTTCCTTTATCCACAAAGTACTATCATAACAGGACATTTTTCACACCTTTTAAATTGTGACTTTTGATCCAGTTCAATTTAAAATACCATTAGAGTGAGCACTTTTATTATAATGGGAATTGTACTTTGTTATGTGCTGGATAAAAAGCATTCTTAACAATTTTCTTATTAGCCAATTCTCTACAAAACAATCCTGATTAAAATGAAGTAGCAGATAGTAGGAGAAATTGTGTTAATAACTACAATGAAGTTAGCGAGCTGCAGTGTGTAGTGAGGAATATGCTGCATTATGGCAAAAATAATCTCTAGAGTCAGCCGCTATTTGTCAACAAGCAAAAGCACAATACAGTACAACAACTGGAGCAATACAATACAACAATATCAGTTAAAAAAAAAGAAAAAGAAAAATGAAGCGAAAACAAAATCACCCACACACCAACATAGATGTGGTCAAGGCATACCCATGTAATGGAAAAAATGCGTGACATTCAGCATTCTGAGAGTTTTTTCAATGGCTAGTCATGTTATTGCCTTAGCACTACTTTTGTACATGCATTTTTTGTTAGAGTTTGTAGCTTAGCACACACACTCAGTGGAAAGTATTTTTTATGTAACACGTTTTTTTCTTGTAACTTCCCTTTCCTTAAATTAGAACTACTACGTGTGCTGCAAACAGCAACCACTGCACTTGATAACTCTAAGCTGAAATCTGTAGTAAAGAATTGAAAAAATTGCAATTTCCTTTTTTTTTTTTTGTATAAAGTGTGCTCTCTTTGTGGCACCTAAAAAATTGCAAAAATTAGTTTGGCACGTTATGTAGTTGATTTATCAGCATCCTTTTGCTCACCCAACCTTTCACTTAAGTGCATCTGTTTGCATGTGCGCTTTTTTGCCATTTGATTATTACCTACCACTTTTAAATTCATCAAAATCATTGTAATAATTTTGCATGAATATTTCATCTTACAATGTTAATGATTTTCATAAAGGCAATCATAATAATAACAACGTTTTTTTTTTTTTTTCTTTTACATTTACAAGTGTGAGGGTGTATATTTGATGTTGTTGATAATGACTTACTTTGCTGTTCTTTGTTTTGATTATTTTTTTTTTTGGTTTTTTTGATTATTACATTTTCTATTTTGTTGGTTTTGCATAAATGGCGTATTCACAGCCTTTATTTGCTCGTTAGCGTGATGATGCAAATTACCAGTTCACTATTCAATAAATCATTTAGTTTGAGGTCTTTGCAAAAAGAAAATTATCTAATAACTGGCTATTTTGTTCACTTTTGTTTTGCTTTGCCATTGCGAAAATAAATTTGTTATAAATTGTTTTTATATTGTGCTAATATTTCAAGCACGTAAATTAAAAAAAATGGAACATTTATTTTAGATGGTGCATATTTATTTCAGTTATATGTTAAAATGACTGTGAAAATAGAAAAAAAGGCTAAAAGCTTTATTGTATTAAGGAAAGGTCTTAGTAAGTTTTATTATCTTGAATTGAATACTTTAATTAACTCTTAATAAAATATTATTGATTTGAAATAAGATTTTTTTAACAAAATTGTTTCAATAAAATATTTAGTCAAAAACTACTTTTCTGAACTTAAAGTTGAGAATTCAGGCTATAGAAAATGATTGCTTTAATTATAACTTAAATTAAAATTAAAGTTCTTTTCTATTTTATTATCTTTATTTTGATCCTGCTGTTATGCGTAGTATTTATGAAGTGGAAACAATCAGATTGTAAAGAAAATTTGCTTAAATAGAAAAGTATTTATACAAATGAAAGCCAACTTTTGGACCAAAACTTATAAATTATTTGGGGATCTGTTTTCAAATCTGGACTCCATTTTTTATATTGGCTATGGCTTCTAAGATATACCGTTATGTTCTATTTTAAAGAGATGGCTTGAAACTGTTTTGTTTTATACGTTAAAAAAATATGAAATTTCGCAACAAAATTTTGTTTAATGCTTCCAAAGTATTGTAAAATGTGGGACAAAAAATTTATATATAAAAATTTTAACAAAAAAAAAAATATCAAAAATAAAATTAAATAAAAATTGATCAGTTTTTTTTAAGTCTGAGGGCGCTATGAGCGCCAAATCAAAACAAAAAAAAAATTGAAACGGTTGTACTGATTAATTTTGTATTTGTTTTACTCATGAGAATAAACTGGACTTTTAGCTCAAACGTATGCAGCCAGCAAAAAAAAAAAAAAAAAAAAACAAATGAAAATAAACATGAGAAGCTTAATAAAATTTTTTTTGGAAATGTTTGCTGATTTGTTTATTATTAAACCAACAAAATAATATTTAAGAGCGAGCGATAGAATTTCGCGTACATTTTCATATTTTGTTTTTGTTTTCAATACAAATATACGAAAGAAGGTATCGTTTTAGGGGAAATGTAGAGAAACATTTCCCATCAAATTTTATTTAAAGAGAGAAAACTAAAACTCAAGAGTAAAAAAAAAAAATAAAACTAAAAATTATTCATCATAATGGCAAACTGCATTCGATCCGACTATAAAAAAATTATTTGAAATAATTTTCAGTTTGCCTTTGGGCAAGGCATCACTCAAAGAATTATATTTCTAATTTTGTTGGCAAATGTACGCTTGTAACACAAGAAAAAAAGTAAAAAGAAGAAAGATTGAATTTAATTCTCGTATTGTATTTCTGTTGATACTTGGTTTAAATACTCAACGTTAATAGTCGCAAAATTGGTGACGCACTTTCGGAATTTCTCCGAAAGTGATCGCTTCAACAAACCAGTGTCTGGGGTTAAAAGCAATCTTTCTGCATTTCAAAAATAATATCAATTGTCGAAAATTGATTAAAAAAATATTTCAATAAACAATATGGAATTGTACGGTATAATATTTATAGGTACATATGTATGTATATACAAAGAAAAGGACTAATTAGCGTTAATACGCAAATAATACTTGAAATAAAATTGTTAAAAAAAATTAAAAAATTTAATTCTATATAAAAAACAAAAATAAAAAGTGAATTGTTTTGGTTTTATTAAATAAAAACTGATATATTAGTTTTTAAAAGTTTGCGGGACTGGTTGCTTATTTTCATACACTGGCAATGCTGTATCGTTGTCGCCTTATAAAATTTCTTCCAGTCAAACACTTATTTTTGCTGTGATTGATTATGTTTCATTACCAGTAAATTAATTTTTCTTTAATAAAATAAAAGAGAAAAAAATTAAAAGAAAAAAACAGTTTCAACTTATAACTTATAATGTTTGTTACTTTTGTTTTTATTTTCACTGCAGTATTCCTATGTAAACGAGAAAAAAAGAGTACTCTAAAAGTGTATTAACTAACAAATTATATTAATATTGTCAGCAGCATAAAAATTTTTTAAACATCTTCTTGCAACTATCGAAATCAAATATTTTTAATACATTTATTATACCCTTTTTCCCAAGTGAGCTCTCAATAAACAATATTACACACACATACTTTATAAATATTATTTTTATACTACATATAAATTCCATTTAATTGTAGTAAAATACGGATTTAATTGTGTTGGCAAACTGAATGTATCTTTCAGTGACATGCCTGTCTATATTGAGTACCAACATACATAATATGTTATAATTATAATGACAACAGTGGCAGATGATTACTCTACAAATAAACAAACAAAAAGCAAAAAGTGAAACCATATTCAATGAGATAAAATATTAAACAGTCATTTATAGAATTTTATACTTTATTTAACACTACGCTTTTTTTTTTTTGTTAATTTGAATTTGAATAAAATATCTTTCATGTTTTTTTTTTTCATTTTATTGTGTGTTTGTGTATTCTATTCTATTAAAATTATCATTGTTATTGTTATTTCATTTAATACACTTATTACACAGTTTTTCAATTGAAATAGCGATTGACAGCTGACAGAAGTGATATTGATGTATGAGATTTTCAATTACTTCATGTCATCTACAGTGTAATGCATGCACACGCATACACTCTCATAGATAGCATACATTATAAAATTAACAGCAACATAAATAATTCACCATTTAGGGTGATGTTTGAGTAAGTGAAAGTGAAAGTGAAAGGGACTATAGCTACAACACATACAATCTATGTAATTTATTTGCACGTAAACAAAATCATGTAAGCTTTTGGAAATTGATAATTTCTTAGATTTTTCTCTTAAATTAAATAAATTAAAAATGTTTCTATTTAAAGTAATGATAAATAACCACATTTATTAAATAATTTTAATATTGGCTTAATATGCATATTAGCTAGTGAATACTTTAAGCCTGATAAAGGTTAATTAAGAAAAAATATTACAAAAGCCTTAACTAATAAAAAAATTAAGGTATTTTATAATATTAGACTAGCAATAAAATTTTTTTAACATACCATTTATGAAAGTAAAAATTATAAAAAAAACTATTGATTAATAATTCTTATTTAGTCAATTGCTTTTACAATATAAAGGTTCTAATGTTTGCAAGAAACGTTGGGAGTAATCTACTGAGGATTCAGAGTAGTCTCTGATGAAATGGTTCATATAGATATGCTATCCCTTTCAGTACTTATTGTACTGCATAAATAACTCATGAGAATATCATGAGTAAAAGAATAAATTTTAAAACCAACACAATTTCTGGAATTAAGCAAAAATAAAGATTAATATTTTATTATAAAAAAAATTTATTTCCTAAAAATATACAAAAAATTTATAAAAAAAATAAATTTCTTATTAAAATAAAAAAAAAATTAGTTTCTTAAAAAAATACAAAAAATTTAAAAAAATGTATATCTTATAAAATATAAATAAAAGAACTTTCTAAAAAAACACAAAAAATTATAAAAAAAAATTAATTTCCTATAAGAAATTCCAAAAATTTTTTTTCCCAAACTGATTATGTTTCCTTTAACGTATATAAGTAAATCAGGATTTTTATGTTTTATGGTTTTATTTATATGTCTACTATATGCGATCTTAAAATTAAATAATAAAATTTGTTAGTATTGAGCGCTTCTTATTTTGTGACAATTTTATGTAAAATTTATTTGAGCTTACTTGGGTGTCACACGCTCAAGTTTTCATTCAAATTTTAAAATTTCTCTCATTTTTTTACCAATACACTCACACTTTTAAAACTTACTGAGAATTTGCTTTCAATTTTTCGTTCAATTGAGTGTTTCAAATTACAGTCAAGAAAACAGTTGACTGCAGTTTTTTTTATTCCAAATTTGAATTCTTATTCTGTCGCCAGTATTGCTTTGTTTTTTTGAAAGTATGTTTGTGAACAAATTAAACAAATATAACGACGTTTTGCGGTTCATAGAGTTGACCAGAAGCCATGAAGTTCTGTGGAATATGAATATTCCTGCATATAGACGGAATGATTTAAAAATTAAGGCATATAATTCTTCTCCGCCTTCTGTTTTTCTTCAGTTTCTATTGTTTTTTTTATTTCTTCCAATAATTTCAAGGAAGCAATAAATTTTATTTGTTTTCTTGATAACACCTTGTTGAAAAACTTGCTTTGAAATTGCGTGCAGCCTACGTCACAGCTTTCAATTTTTGTGAATTTTGACAAGCAGTATGTGTAAATTTCTTGAAAGAGAATTGTAAAAAAACTTGATTGTGTGACTGTAGTGTTAGAATCTTTTTTATTAATTATTTTTATTTTCATAATATATATAATTTTATTATTTTTATTTCGATATTTCGCTACATCTTTGTGTAGCATCTTCAGGAAATATGTCTTTTTTAAAAATAATATACATATTCTTCTTCAATTGAAAGAAAAACTAGAACATACTATGAATATATATATAAATACATATGTATAAAAACATACATACATGTATATAAATACATTCTGTCATATGAACAATTCTTAATTATTACCTTCGATATTCATATCCAATAATTATGTCTCTTTTTAGTATAATCGAAAGTCCATTGAATATTTTTCTTGTTACCTTATTGTCCAAAATGCTCCTGTATTCAAGTCCTCTTTAATTCTTTGATTTATGTGCTCTTCATTAATGTATAATATCTTAATTATAATGTGACAATATTTATTTTCTTACTTTTTTGTTAAAATATTTATTTATTTTATTTGATAATTTTTTCCACCTTCAAAAAAATATAAATCATATATTTTTTTTTTTTAATTTTTTTCTCTAATAAGAATTGCACTAAAAAATTAAGTAAAAACAAATTAAAGACAATACATTTACAAAAATGTATGAGATATTACATAATAAAATAGGATAAGTTACGATAAGATCTGTAAAGCAGCCTCTTAAAAATCTGATATTTAAAAAAAAACTTAGAAACTGAAATTCTGATGAGTTTTATAGTGTTTTTACACTAGAGCACATTTAATATCTACCATCTATTCGACGAGATGACAACATCTTCCCATATAAAATACATATAGAAAAAATCAACATCTTCCAACATCTTTACAAGATGTTCCTATCTAATTTTGTTTCACTCAACATCTTTCGATAATTTTCATGCCATCACTAGAAAATACATACCATAAGTATTTTCACATATTAAACAAAATAAAAATTAAAATTTTCAAGCCAAATGAATTTGATCTGGCAAAGCAACACTTAGTCCAATAATGAATGATTTTTCTAAATTCATTTTCATATATTTTTTTGTTTTCAAAAATTATGCGTCTTCTTTGCTTTTATTTTTCGACAGTTTAGTTGATGGTAGATGTTAGATGTTGAGAGTGTAAACAACTTTTTACACATAGTGGTTGCCTTAAATAAAATGTTTCCTTGTAGTTGCATAGTGTAGATAATAAAAAGGAAAAAAATGGGATGGAAAAAAAAACTCCTTACTTTTATATAAATAAATCACCTTTATTTGCAATATAATTTTATTTTCAACAGTAAAGAAAATTTTCTGATTTGGGGGATTTTTCGCAAATTATTCCAAAGCACTAGAAATGGTGTTAAATTGTTTGTTTTAACTTTCTTGCTGTATGAGTTGAAATTGATACCTCGACGTATGATTATTTTTGAATGTTTGACATTAAAAATTGCTCATACGGCTCATACAATGCATGTAAATAAATACATTTTTATAGTTCGTAATGAACACGTACAATTGCTATATTTTTAATTCGAAGAAAATTTGTTCGTATAACTTTTTTCTATATAGAAAATAAAATATTAATTTATTAATTAATTTGCTGTTCAATTCCAACATTGTTAGCTATAAAATTTATTGCGTCTAATTGTGCATTTACATTGAACCGAAATTTATTAGATTTGATATGAAATCTTTTTAAAAATCTATACAATTTATTACATTAGCTTTTTTTTTTAACATATAGCAAGATGTCATTTTCGTAACAAAAACAAGCTGGTCAACGATTTGCATTAAATTTCATATTAAGTAATATAATTAAATATTATCCTTTATTTGTGTATGTATTCATGTCCATTTAAATATTTTTAATTTTTTTAATGTGTTTAATTTAATTTTCTGTTATATTTTTTATTTTTTGTTTTCATCAAAATGTCAAATTTTCCTGTGTAGTATAGTATTTTTTTGTAGTATTAATAACAAAACCACAGTTATATGACTAAATATTTACATCAAGATTTTGACTAGATTTTGCCAAAATCTGGTAATAAACTAGATTTTGTTTTGTATTTGAAGTCTAGTCTCTATAATCATTCATTCTGATCTGCAATTCTGGAGCTTGAAGAAAAAATTTTTTAGTTATTCATTCCGCTTGCTTGGTAGTTTTCCGCTATTGTAGTATCAACTTATGGCCAGAAGAGTAAAAGAAGAATACACAAAATCTGCCACATAGATATTAATTTTTTGCTCTTATAATTTTTTCTTGGATTTCTGTGAAAATTGGCTTACATTCTGTGTGAAATTGTTTAAAATACATAGACAGATGTAAATGTGCAAATACTTTGAACTTCCTATTCCTTTTCTGCAGATGTAATTGACACATGAAAAACTGTTTTTGTAACTCATTGATATTTTTGTTTAAATAAATATTAAAATTGGGGTGTTGATTTCAAGGATATTTTTTAAAATATATTTAACATTTTAAGTGACAAATTTTGTTTCTTTAATTAAGATTCAATAGAACATCTTATGTTCATAGATAAATGAAGAATAGTATTTTTTGCTACATATTAAGTCTTAATCTATCAATATTTTCTAATTGTATTTTTGTGGCAATAAAAAAAGGGGGAATTTGTATACAAAAATACAGTTATAATTCGATAATATAAATTTCTTTTCAATTTAATGCATTTTATAAAAAAAAAAATTAATGTTCAATTAGCTTGAACAGCTTGTTGAGATATGTAAATTGACTTGTAGAGTTTTCAAGTTCTTGAAAATTCAAAAAGTTCAGGTGTGGATTGAAATTTTCATGTGATTTTTACTGAAATGTTAGTAGATATCGAGTGCTGTAATTTGACCCCTAAATATTTTTTTTTATGTAACAAAGTGTGAATTCAATTTTAATTCCTTTAAAAACTTTTAGTTTTCTTACTTAACTTATTGTTAAAATTATAATTCCATAACCGATTTGACCCAAGCTTAATAAAAATTTAACTTGGCAAAAAGTTCAACACTTTTCCTTCTTTTATTTATATTCGTACCTTTTACAAATGCACTCGTACGTGTTTGTGTAAATCACTTTAAACACACTTACACCAACACTCCAGCAATTTATTGTATACAATAGCAAGTATAAAGTTAGTTATACGATAGTTATATAGTTATTTAATACTTCTAAACGTTTTGTTAGTATTTTTTATACTTTAGAAATTTTAACTTTAGCAATTTTTCTTTAAAGTTGGCAAAAAAAAAAAAATTTTTCAGTATGCGTCTGATGGCAAGTGTGTGAGTGCTCATGTGTGTTTATACTTATATGCTATCATAATGTGTGATTGAATGTGAGCACATAAATGTTATTTTGCAGCTAAATCTATAATGCACATACATAAATTGCTTTACTATAGACCCGTTAAAAATTTTATTCCCAAAAAAAAAAAACGAAGAAGAAGATGAAGCTTAAAGTATAAAATAGACAGTTTGATCTAACAAAATACTGTAGTGGTAGTTGTGTATTTAATTTGACTGGTTGGCTGGCTGGTTGGTTGACGACGTGACAAGTGCATTCAAGTGCAAAGTCAATATTTGTCAACCACTTTTATGTTGTATAAATTCTTGTGTTAAAAATATTGAAAAGAATTGACAGATTTTTTTGTTCGTTTATTATCAACAGCACAAAAACATTGGTTGGTATCGTACGTATATTGATATACGAGCAAGGGCAAAATAACTAAAATATATTAAATACATTTTCATTTCAAGTAATTTTTGTAACATTTTATAGCGTATTATGCTTTCGATTTAAAGTAAATGGTTGAAAATTCCATAGACATTTTTATCAACAAAATAATAATTTTGTTGCTTTTCTAAACAGTATATTTTGCCATCTAATACCTTTCACTGTTTAATGCCAACAGTAAAAATAAATTTTATTTACGGAGTGTAAAACATTTATTATTTTGCACTTTAAATGAAAATATTTTCTTAAGTTTTTTCAGGTGGAACTGATTTTATGTGAAAGAAAATATTTTTATTATTTAAAAGTATTTTACTTTAAATTTTGTTGTTACTTCAAAAAAAAAAAAAAAAAAAAAAAAAAAACAAATGAAATACATTTTATATAATTAAAATGTACAAAAATGATAATACAAATATATATTTCTTGAATATCACATTTAGTTATACGTTATGTGTGTATTTTAAATGACTTGTGTGTAAAAGAACTACTGCTCTTTTTCATTTCATGCTGCAGTAAATTGGTTGTGTCACCGTCTTGCTGAAGCCACATCTCGTGCAGATATATGGCACTCAGTTGAGTCACTATGTGATAACTTGCTTGATAATCACAAAAGCTACGACTATGTTGCGGTTGTTAATTAATTTTTAAGTGAATATGGTGAAATGGGCAACAACATGTCCATAAAAAATGCTGCAGTACTGGGGTATATGAAAATTTCCAAAAATTTTAAAAAGTAGTCCAAAGTAACTTCTGAGTATTTGAGCGGTAGATTACAAATCTAGATGAGCTCCCCTTTAAAATGATATATGCAACATCTAACAATCTTTATAGGTTCGTTGGGAAGATGCTAAGATCACTTAGAGTAACCGAACTGGGGTATATGGAAATTTCAAAATAATCCAAAGTAACTTCCGAACGATCCATAGAAGATTTTTAAGGGTAGGTTGTTAAGATTTGTAATCTCAGAAATTACTTTGGACTATTTAAAAATTTTTTTGAATATTCACTATACCCCAGTGCTGTTACTTTCAGGGATTTTAGTGACTTCCGGACGAACCAAAGATCATTAGGGAATGGAACTTATATCATTCTAAAGAGGAGGTCGTCTAGATTTGTAATCTACCACCGAAATACTCAGAAATTACTTTGGACTATTTTTAAAATTTTTTTGGAAATTTTCAAATCTGGGGAATATGTTGTTCTCAAGGAAAATTATATAAAAAATATAATTTTTCCAGTCCATTAGAAATATTTAAATTTTTTTTTAATATTTAAGAAAAATGTAAAAATTAAAAATATAAATATTTGGCTTGAAGGTTATACAAGCTACTTTAATAACAACTTTAACTTGTTTGTTAATTTTAAAATTATAAAATTGTAAGATAAATATACAAACATAAATTTGTGGAGCTTTGCTGTAAGTTTCAATTGAAAATTTAAAAAAAAATTTCTAAAACTTTGATTCTAAGAAATATTATAAAGCCACAAATAAATAAAAATTTTAGTTAAAAAATGTTAAAATTAATTTTAATTTTAATTGAATTAATTAAATATTTAATGATTAGTATTATATTTTTAGTTGATTTAGAAATTTGAGATAATGATTAAATATTTAATAAATTTAATTGAAAACTTTAGCAATTTAATTTAATTTTTTTAATTTAAATTTTTATTTGTATAAATTTTTTTATAGTGAATCGAATAAAATATTACATTAAAAATAAAATTTTAAATTAAATCTTTTTCAAAACATTCAATCTTTTTTAAATTTACAAATAAAGGGTGTCCCAACAAGAACGCAGGATTTAAATTTTAAATAAAACACAGATATTTAAAAATAGAATCGTGAAGCTTTATTATATCGTAAAGTAGACAGAATGAGGTTATGTATGGAATAACATATCGGGCAGATGGCCGCCGCGGCTTTGCTGGCACACACGTGATCTTTTAATGAAATTTTCAATGACCGTTTTAAATAAATACTGCGGTATTTCATTAGTGCAGCGTCCAATTTCCTCTTTTAAGGCTTGAGTCGTCGTCGGCTTATTCGCGTAAACCATCGACTTCAAAAAACCCCAAAGAAAAAAGTCTAATGGTGTTAAATCGCACGATCTAGGCAGCCAATTCTGGTCTCCAAAACGCGAAATAACACGACCGGGAAATGACTGATGCAGCAATTGAATTGTTTCTCTGGCTGTATGACCTATGGCGCCGTCTTGTTGAAACCACAAGCCCTCCACATTCATTTCTTCAATTCTAGGCAAGAAAAAACTGGTTATCATTTCACGATACCGAACGCCAAATTTAAAGCTTGCGTTCTTGTTGGGACACCCTTTACATTATAAAATTCTTGGCAATGTTTCAGTTTACAAATTTTAAAAAATCAATAACAATAGAATTAATTAAAGAAATTCAACTTTGTATAAGTAGCCAGCAGTCAAATTCTATTTGTTGCTTCTAAATTCCATGTGCCATTCTAATGCACATTTACTCTAAAAACAAATTGTATATTTATTCTTTTTTATTTATTTATTTTTATCAATAAGTTTGCATAAATATGTAAAAAGAAAAAATCTAAAATCCTTATACAAATTTGAAAGAAGATTATTTACTCTCTCACCCGCATTCTCACTCTCACTTTTATTGAACCAGAAAAAAGAAAGAATTTTATTTTTGCAAAATATCATGATGGCATTTTAAGAACATGTAAATTTGTTTTACAAAGTAGTTTGTCATTCGCATGATTGAATAAGAAACTTGAATTCATTTTTTTATAATCTGTTGTTAGTACTTTTACGAATGTAATCTTTTGCTGTACTCTTTTTGTTTGTTTTGAGTTTGTGTTGTAACATGTATTTAGTCATGCTATTATGTGCTACATATAAATTTTTATTTAAGTATTTAGGTTAGAAAAACAATTTATAAGAGTATCTTAAAAATAAAGTTTCATACCATTTTGTTGTTTAAGTTTCCTGTAAACTTTAAAAGAGCACTAACATTACAGATGTTCTGTATAAACTGTACGTTAAGTTGATAAAACACAAGAAAAGTCGTTTTGCTAAAAATTTCATTTTATTTGCATTTCAATGGCAATATGTGTTTGCTTTAAGTAGGTACTGATTTGAAGAGTTAAGAAGAGATATAATCATTTGGATCAATATTTATTGACGTGGTATAACTAGTGTTTTCACACTCATTTCTGTCTGTGTGTGTGTGATGAGCTAGAGTGAAATGTATTTTCCTAAAAAATTAGATTTTTTTTGTAAAGAAGGTTTTAATAATGAGGCATACAATTGAGTTATTATTTTTGAAAGTAGTATAAGTCCACTTTATTCAAAAAATTAGTTAGAAGTAATTTTAGTAAGATGATGTCTATATCTTACTAAATCTGTCGCTAATAATTTTATTTTTTTTAAAATGAACTTATACCACTTTAAAAAATAAGAGCTAAATTTACGAGTATTTTCATTGCATCAATATAACTACGTTTAATTAATATCAATTGAACTTCACTTTTTGCATAAAAAATATTAAACAGTTTAAGTGTTATGACCCAGCAAAAAAAAATCTTGCTTGAGTACAGTTTTATAGCTTTCATAGAAGCATTAAGTAAATCTTTATTTTGAAGAGACTTTTTACGTATACTCTCTTTATGACAAACGCGATAATCGTTCCTAATTATTAACGAAAATTAAAAAAAAATTCCATCACAAGAACAAATCAATTTTAAATTTATTAATTCACCGTACTCGATACCAAGCAACTAGTTTTTCATATAAAAACACTAAAATTTCGGTTATTATTATTGTAAATAGCCCAGGAGGATCTGTATAGCTCTAAAGTCCAATGTTAAATACTGAAGCTTCAAATGAAGTTAGTTATCCTGTTTAGTGAGAGCAAACCTATTTTTATGAAATTTCAATAGTTTTCATTCGCTATCGAATGTGATGATGTGAGCCGTGGGTAGAGCCACGTTTACTGTAAACCTTTGCAACAAATAATACTAAATATGATCACGAATAGTATCTTAAATATACAATTCACTGTTAAATGTTTTTAGCAGCACCAAAATGTTTAACTATCAAAATATCATTTCAGGGAAGTCATTCTCAAGAAAAATAATTTTTTCAATATGCTGAAAAAGCAATTACTGTAAGATATTACAGAAATAATATACGTATATGGTGGATTTGCTAAGAACAATGATTTCATCTTGGGGGCAAACATAAATTCAAAAATAAAATCTTTAAAGTATGAACAGCTACTTGTATTTCTAAAAGAATTAAGGACCTGTTCACCTAAATGCGAATAAAAGCTGCGTTCGCATAATTGTATTGAAAACAATAACAAATTTTCATATACTGTTTTTGTTTTCAACCTTTTGTTCGCATTTAGCTGATTAGGCCCTAAATATTTGATTGAAATTTGCACTCTTTGGGAGAAACAAAAAAACCAATAAAATTTTTCATTTATAACATAATAAAAACACTTTAAGTTTAATAAATAGATAGAGAAAAAAAATTCGTATTCTCCATTGCAAACAGCTTGAATTTAAACAAGTTCTGAACAGCAACAACTGCAACTTATGGCAGCATTCTTTAAAACTTTTTGTTTTATCATTTTTTTTTTGTATCAATAAATTTTTTTTTTGTTAAAAGATTAAATTTTCTTTACATGAACTTAATAAGCTTAAATAAATTATTTACAATTTGAGTTTGTTAAGATTTTTTTGGGTTTATTTTAAGTAACTATTAATTTATTTATAAAGGGGGTCACAATAAAGATATCACATACATTTTTTTTTAGGTTTTACTGGAAAAAGTTAAAGGCCAAGTGAGGTTAAACTCTTTGCAAAAGTATAGAACATTTTATAGCTTCAATAATATGGCAGATAGAGAGTAAAATAAATAGAAAAATCTCAATGAAAATAATAAAAACTAGATGCTTTTGCCTGTTCTTGCCCGGTCAAATCCTAAGAGAACATATGTACCAATTTTTAGAGAAATCTGTTTACAAATAGAATTTTAATTTTTAAAAAACCCATCCAAATAAATATCTTCATCCATTAACTGCTTTATAAAGTGGTTAATGTTTTTTCTATTATAGGATTATTACCACCACCAAAGTGACAAATAAAATATTTCAAAGCAAAATTTCAGGTTTAAGTTAAGTACGGGCACTCATTTTTAAAGCAGTGCCTAGTGAAAATCATTGAAAAGTGGGCGTAAATATAGGCGTAGTATATAGGGACTTTCCTTGGAGTATAGAGACTATATGCACTAAATTTCAGACAAATCCTTTGGAAAACAAAAATTTTTATACCGAACAAGCAAACAAACAGAAAATGAATTTTATTTATATAAAATTATTTAGACTAGTTAGTAGAGGCTTCAATTCAAGCCTAGATTGTGGCTTTAGTTTGTAGAAAAACCAAAAATAAAGCATATTTTTGATTTTGGTGACCTTACATAAACACAAAAACTTAAAACCACTATGATAAGGGATTAGCAATCTTCCCAACAGTTTGTATTTATGTAGAGAATTAAAACAATAAACGTCGGCTAAAACAAAAATCTATCATTTATAACTGAATACAGGTCGTTTGGCTTTTAGTTCCACGGCATCATTTGTAAGAGTTACTCTACTAACATCTGTCAGCAAAAGCGGCCAACACACAAGAGTAGAATCCATGAAGAGTAAAACCCATGACGGCGGCTTGGCCCTGTATGGGAATTTTGTGAAAGTTTTCAGCGAATCAGGATTCCTAACATTTAAAAAATATATTTATTTTTTTTTTGTTTGTGTTTTTTTCATTAATTTATTTATTTGCTATTAAGTATACTTTTACAATTAACAGCAAAAATTTTGCCGCTTTCCATAATTACTCTTCAAGTATTATTTCTTTAATAAAAGAATTATGGTATTTATGTTATGTGATGCGAGCTTATAGCTTAATCACTTGATTGCTCATGCCTGCTTTTGTCGTATAATGGCTGCTCAACATGATTATGGGGTTTTTTTTTAATACAGACAGAAAATAACTTCAGTTGTGACAAAAGTATTTTTTTATCCAATAGAAAGTTCAATTGTAGTAACCAAGTTTTGTAGTTATAACCATCGAAATTTGATAATACATTCTAAAATTTTGATTTCTTTAAAATTAAAAATTAATTAAAGCCGACTTAAGAAAATAATGATTTGTTGTCGCAAGTAAGTCAATAACTTTATAATTGTAGTTCAGATATGGTAAGCGATATATTTCACATTTATCGTCATGCCAATGAAAATAATGCCGCTTGCTATAATCGAATTTTCTAAGGAAAACTTTTGGGGCTTTTAAAATTGTAGTCTTCTAAAATAACCTACACTCATATTCTGACAAATGTGCGCTCTGTAAAACACTGTTCGTTTTGAAAACGCCCAATTTATTTAAGCACATTCTGGAAACAGCGAGTGTTACTTGCATTTATTTCAAAGAATATTAATATGAAAACGTAAGTTTATAAATAAGTAAACAATTTATGTGCGTCAATTGTTCACTTATTGAAAAAATCAAAGTAAATTTTTTAAAGGTAATTATTACAAGTTAAAAATAGGTAAAATTTAAATGTTATAGATCAAAAATCAAGCTTTTGATGGGACATTAAATAAAAAATATCGATAAGTTAAATATCGCATCATGTGTACTTAACTATTCACCTCAATTTGATTAGAAATTTTTACCCAAAAACCGGCTATTTGTCCCACAAAATTTTAACTTTAACTATAAAAAGTTGTCTTAAAGTCGTATTTTTAATTTAAAAAACTTTATTTTTGTTCTTTTAATTTTCGTTTAAATAAATCGAAAATATATTTAGTTTCAATTGTGCATCATTTTATTTTCTCTTTGAAGTTTAGCTTATGCAAAATTCATTACTTCGCTTCAGTGTATGTTGGCGATTTGAAAACGCCAAAATTAAGCGTTTTGCATTTTGCAGAACACCTATTTTGGGATTTCAAATAGTAATTGCAAAAGTTAAGCGTTTTGCGTTTTTAGAACATTAACGAATACAAGCGGTTTTTCTTTTTGCTATAGATATATAGTTTGCTGGCAAGAATTTAATTGCCAATTGCACTGCCAAGCTACTATCTTCTGAGGGAGTAAAATACATTTTAATCGAGTACTTTAGTTAAGTTGAAAATCAATCTTTATTAAACATCTCATTGTAAAAGTGTTTTCAAAAGAAATTGTTAAAGTTTCTGCTGAAACTTAAACCAAAAACCATCACACATGTGTGTAATCATTAACTGCATGTGAATAAAATTGTAGAACCCTTTATGTACTTGTATAGTTTAAAAAGTTGTTTAAAACTTTTACTTTTGGGAATACAACTGGTAATTTTGTGTAAACATGTATGTGTGCATGTTTGAGTTTTATTTTTTTTAATCCATAAAATATAAATGCAAAATGTTCTCCAGAGTAAAAGTTTATTGGGAGAAATCAAAGTATCTTCTTTTATGTTTCTTTGGTTCAAAGCTAAAGTTATAAAATCCAGAAAAATATATTTAAAAAAAAAAAAATACATAAAAAAACGAAATTGGAAAAGTATAGCAAACAAAAAAAAAAAAAAAAAAGAAAACGGAAAAACTACATGGCATACAATTTGATTTAGAAAAAAAATTCATTATTTGGCAATTTCGTGTTTGAAGAAATTTTCATTTGTAGTTTTTCTTTAATATTTTTTCTTTACTTTCGGTTTTTATTTAATGCAAATTTTGGAAAGAACGGGAAAACTTCAATATATGACTATGTAAGTACAAACATATAAAAGCAGCAAAATGCAAATCTGAATTATATGTGTATGCATGCAGTTTTTTTTTTCTTAAAGTATTTCTACTACGAATGTGTTTGTTTCTTGGTATTCATTGCAACTCACAAGTGATTTATGAGACTTCCTTTATACTGACTTTTAGATGTTTTCAAGTTACTTGTGCTCCTTGCAAAGCGTGAGGTTCATTTTCGGTTTCGGTTTTGTGTTCAAGCTAAATTTCAAGCTAAAAAAATACAAATACAAATAATTTCTATGGAAATGCTATTTGAAAAAGAACAAACGAGGTAGAAAAAAAATTTCCATAATCTTTTGATATGCATCTTTTGATTTGGCTAAAGAATCTTGTGTCAGTATTTTTTTTTTTTTTTACTTTATTTTCTATACACTTTTACCGAGTCACTTGTACGTGTGTTTTCTTTCTTATTTTCTTTCTTAAAGAAAGAAATTATCATGTTTGATTAAATATGCATGCGACAATTTAATGGAAACTAAATTGCATTGGATTACTGGGTTATTTTCAAGTGTAATAAAATTCATAAAATCATTCAGAATAATGTAAACAACTACTAAAAGAAAGTGATTTTTCTTGTTAGAATGTTACAAAAAAAATGTATTCTGTCATTTTAAACAAAACTAACTTAAAAGAAGATAAAACAAATTTAAGTAGAAAAGTGAGTGTATTTTTTAGTACTCATACAAAAAGAGACAAAAAACATGAATTGTTTATTTATTTTCTTAGTTTTCTTTCTATGTAAATATTTGACTTTTCAGTAAGTTTTCTTCATGCATGAAAATAACAAAATGCAAACAGCAGTTTTACTCAAAAATATTAAATTTTGGTCCATTAAAAATTTTGTATTTATTTTTTTACAATAAAATTGCAATACACTAAAAATTTGAAAAAAAAAGAAAAGTAAATTGTCTCGTAAAAAAAGCATTAAATTTATTTTGTACATAAAACAAAATTCTAAAAATGTACAATATGGTGGTGGTAACGACGACGTAATATGGAGCACTTAGGTGTTAACTAAGGATTTTCTTTAAGACTAATAACCAGGGCAAGGAACTTCAAGCAAATGCATGTTTGTTGTCGTAAATATCTTTGTGAACAGCCTTTTTTAGGCTAGATTTAACTTTTTTTTCTCGAATTTAGCCTTGAAATTTATAATTTAACCTTTAGCTTTTTCCCTAGCTTTTCAAAATAGCCTTAAATAGCCTTTTTTTCTTTTTCGCAATTTTTTTTTGCGGATAGTGCGAAAATTTTTTTATAATTTTTTCAAAAAAAGCAAAGGGGTAATTTTTGGCGAAAAAATTTTTTTCTTACTATCTGCAAAAGAGAAAAAGGATTCAAATTAAAGCCAATCTCGTAATCTATCCAACGCAATAGAAATCAAGTATATATCTAGAAAACCAAGTAAGTTATGACCAAAAAAGTAACCAGTTCTACTACTCTGTCTCTTTCGGGCTTCAAGATATCAACTTGATTAGTTTTGCGTTGGATAGATAAACATATTGCCTTTAATTAAAATTTTTTTTTATAATTTTTTCAAAAGAGCAAGTTATGACCAAAAAGGAAAGCATATTTAGAACGACCTTATTTTCTTTAGTTTTTGTCATTGTATGTTCTCTTCTAGATTTTTTATAAAAATCATAATTATTATTTTGAATTTTAAGCGATAGTTTTTTTAACTTTTTCCTAGCTTTTTTTTTGTGAATAATTTAGCTTTTTCTAGCCTTTTTTTAATCAAAATTTAGCTTTTTTTCTAGCTCCTGGCAACGCTGTTTGTGAATTACAATATTTAAAGTAAAATAGCATACATTTTCAGTGCATATATTTTTAAAATTTTTAAATTAATGCATGTTTTTGCATACTTTGTTATAAATATATATTTTTCGTCATATTTCGTAATATTTAAAAAAAATTAATCTCTGAAAGAAAATTTCTTTTAAAGCCAGAGACACATAGATTTGTGTGACCGGGCTGCTGAAGAGGTTTAGTAAACTTTAATTTGAAGAAAATCAGGGATTATTCAGCTAAACGCGAACGAACGCTTTGTTTGCATAATTGTAACGAAAACAAAATTTGTTTTTGTTCTCATTTGGCTGAACAGGCCCTCAGTTTTTGGTGATATAATTAGTAAATTTCGTTTCATGCTCTTGTGTCTGCAGTAAACAATCAAAATTTAGAAATTTTTTATATAAATATTTATACCAATGAAAGCACTCCTTCAGAAATAACATTTAGAAAAACTTATGTTGATGATTAAGTGATTAAGTCTCGACATTTTTTAAAGGTCTTTTATCCAAAAATGTTACTTGTAACATGCTTGGCATATGCCGTATATCGTGTTCCTGAAGAAATTACAAATAAATTTCATACAATATTTTTTTTTTGATATCATGTGGTAAAAAATATTTTTGATATCATCTTTGCGTGTTTCACTTTTTAAATAAAAATATCCTGATTTGGTCTTTCCATCTCAACCAAATATAATAAGATGGCGTGCCTATCAGTTGAGTATATATGTATATATGAATTTTACTTGAAAACCATTCATTCGATTTAATTAAAAAAATCCTTTAAGTCGTACCTAAATTGTTTTTAAAAATATCGAAAAAGTGTTGACGAATATTTATGTTGGCTTAAGTCTTGACTTAAAATGCCCACGCTAAAATAGTAAAGAGCGTTGGTATGAAATTTTATTGTATGTCTGTTGCAGTCTGCTTCGTATTTCTTTAATTGTGGATATTGTTTTACTTTTTACCAGAAGAAATTATGCTTTACTTTAATTTTGTCATGAATAATATAAAAATTAAAGTAAATTTTACAAAAACAAAAAAAATGTTTTCTTTCAATTCTAAGTTCTGCATTTCAGTAAAAAGGTTTGCTGCTTGTTAAATGTATGCCATTCCATTTTCACAAAAAAAATCTTTTAACAAAAAGAAAAATAATTCTATTGTGTAAACGTGGGAAGAGAAATGAATAAAAAGACTAGAATATAAACGGGGATATTTATGCAAAATATATAGAAAAAGTATAAATTCTTCCGGCAAAGCAAGCTTTACATATAAATACATATTTTTTATAAGCTCGTTGCTCTGGTGAAAGCTGTTATGTGTAAATTTTGCATTTCGCTATAATAACTAAAAATCATAAATTTTTTGTTTAAGGATACTTTGTGATTAATTTCATAAAGCTTAAAAAAACAGCTGAGTTTACAACAGCAACGACGATATAAACTTTTCTCCACTGATACAACAATTTAATATTTAGGAACATTGAATGAAATGTGTGAAAATTATCTTATATTTTAGGTTTGGAATGTCACAAAGTTCTCGTTCTGATGTTTCCTCAGACTGCAGTGTCTGATTTTAATATTATCTATGTTATACTAATGCTAAGGTGAACCCTTTCAATCTAAGGTTTGTAAATTCGATTCCTGCCTTGAACCTGATCTGAGAAAAATATGAGATTTTGAAAGCGGCTGCTTTACTCATCATAACTGTGAAAAGACTTATCTGATTTTTTAATTTTTTTTCTAGTTTTTGAGAAAAATGTAATAAATATAATAAATATTTTTTTAAAATATTCTGAAATTTTTAATTTTTAAAAATTCTGATTTTTATTTGCTCTTGCAAATAAAATGCAATAAAGATTTTCTGAATTAATAAGTATTTTATTATTCACGCTTTAGTTAATTTCGACATATTCAATAATCCCATAACAATTCTTTTTATTGAAAGTCTATCAAGTATGTAAAGGGTCCGCCATCGAACGTTTTTTTTTCAACTAGTGCTTATTTCCTGAATGGTAACACTTAGCTCATATCTGATTTGACTTAGTTTTATCCTTCCACTAAAAGAATATGGTTGTGTTTTCGCTTCGCTAAGTGTGCCTGCGATCGACTTACAGAAGATGCCGATTTTGCCAAAAAAATTATATTTTCAGATGAAGCTCATTTTGATATTGGCGGGTATGTAAACAAGCAAAATTGTCGCACTTGGAGCACAGAAAACCCGCACGCATACATTGAAAAGCCGACGCACCCAAATCAAGTCACTGTTTGGTGCGGATTTTGGTCCAGAGGCATAACTGGGCCATTTTTCTTCGAAAATAAGCAAGGAGTGGCCGTTAGTCAATGGCGATCGTTATCGGGCCATGTTGAACGAATTTTTGTTCACAAAAATTGAAGAGGAGGATATTGGCAACATTTGATTTCAACAGGACGACGCTACGTGCCACACAGCCGAAGCTACACTCGATGTTTTGCGCCCTGTTTCAAAAAAAAAGTTATTTGGCGGACTCGTTATATTTTCTTTATTTTGAAATATATAGAGAAAAATTAGTATTACTCCCAGACAGTGGATTGCTGGAGCGACGCTTTCGCAATATGTCGAAAATGAACTAAAGCGTGAATAATAAATTACTAATTAAAGTAAAATTTACAGTTCAATTAATATAAACTTAAGGTTTTCTGAATTTTTAAATCAATTAAGCAAATCAATAATAACAATACACTGAAACATAAATCTTTTTTGTGTCGTTTTGACTTGTGACGTGTTTTTTTTTATATTTTGTTTTCTCAAATCTTACTATTATTACTAGGCCATATGTAACGCGATCTTTAGTACAGCCCAAGCATTAACTTTTTCAGTTATAGGCCTGGAATGAAACCAATTACCTTCTTCTGTAAAAGCTTTCCTTTTTTGTCAGGGAGTCATCAAATGATCTCCCAGAAGTTTTGCTGGTCTAAGAAAGAACAGTCACTAAGAACATGTTCTGAGGTACCAGCAAGTAAGTCAAGACTGCTTCTAATTTTTCTTATCTTACACTGGTAATATCTAAGACCATTTTGTTAAGAGTATGAGGTCACCCTGATTGAAGGACATTTCCTTCTGGGATGTATTCTTCGATAGTCTAGGTTCAGTCAGTGATTGAAAGTGTTTTGAGAATAGTGACTAGACCTATACGAAACAGTTGTCTTCAGAATGTATCTTAGAGAGATAAAAAAGAGGAGTTTCTAGTTCTTTTGTTCTCCAAGCAGTCTGCCGCTCGTTGGCAGTGTGGCCATTATGTCCAAGAACATAATAAAAAGTAGTTATGAATCCTAAGTTCATTCTGAGATGACAGACAATCTATTACAATGGTTTGTCTTAGCTCAGGTGAGTATAAGGCCAGCAGAGCAGCTTGACTGTCTGTAGTTAAGTATAAAGTCTTCCGTTTGGTTCTTCTTCTCAGACATTCCTTAGAGCATATGCGAATAGCGTAAATTTCCGCTTTACAGATCATAGGGAATTGAATCATGTGAATGGCCCTTTGAAAGTTCGGTAAATACCTATTCCAATGTCGCTATTTGCTTCTTTATAACCGTCAGTGAAGCCAACCTTGTCGGCCTTGCGCCACCAATTTGGGCTCTGCTAGTCTTCCTTCTCATTACTCTAAATTTCTAGCACTCTGAGAAAACAACTTCGGTTGTAATAACCAAATTTGTTTCTAATAGAAAATTCAATTCCAAATCGGTGCTAGAAATAGAAATATTTTTAAAAGCTCTAAATTTTTGCCTTAAGTATAGAATTCTGGTTGCTAAAACTTAAAAATTTAATTATAGCAACCGAATTTTTGATTAGAAAAAATTCAGTTTTTACAACCAAAATTGTTTTTTGTGTGCAGAACAGCAAAACCACTTAATCAAGTGGACACAAGAGTTGATTTAGATTTTGCCGGAAAAATGCTACAATTGGTGAAATAAATAATTCGATTTGCAAAGCATTTTTCAGGTCCTTGTTACTAACGTAAATCGAGTCTTGAGTTTGTACATTTATTTAGTTGCACATAATTTGCTCAACACTGCACAAGTTAAACAATGACAATAACAGAAAAAACAAAATTCAGACAGATGGTGGTTTTAAAATGTTTTAGCATGTTGTTACAGTTTTGTTTTTTTGGTCTACAGCAAAAATTGCAACAATAGTAAGCAACAACAAATGTACTAGTAAAAAAATTATTTTTTTTATATTTCCATTATACGCCTAGAATTAGTTATTATTTGCTTTTATTTTATTTATTTATTTTTTGAAATTAATTTTATATTTTATTTTACTTTTGTGTCTATTAAATCAGCAAATTAATTTTAATGTAATCTTAGCTGGGATCTAGCAAATTGTATTTATAGTATTTAGAGAACTGAAAAAACCGAAATTTTGCCACTTTTTTTTATACAGGGTGTCCCATAATTTAACGTCAAGCAGAAAGTGGATGATAGCTCGCATGGTAACTGCTGCGAGAAAAATTAGAAAAACATATTATGTCGCGTATTTCGCGAGCTACTGTCATTCGGAGTACTTTTTTTTTAATTTTGGTACCCTCAATAAAAATTTTACCACAATAAAGTAATTTTGGAGGAAAATACCATTTTTTTTTGGCTAGCTATGTTTTACAGGTTATTATTACACACAAGCTTAAACGACCGGATTTAAAAAAAGTACTAAATTTTTTTTGGCAATTTGCATCAAAAGTTGACGCATTTAGTCCCAATTCCAAAATGGTATAAAAGTTAGTTGATTGGTTTTTGCAAAAGTGAAAATATATTTTTTTTTAAATTACAAAAATAAAAAAAAATATTCCGAATGGCAGCAACTCGCGAAATACGCGACATAATTTTTTTTTCTAATTTTCTGGGAGCAGTACCACGTGAGCTATCACTCACTTTCGGCTTAAAGTTGAATTATGGAACACCCTGTATAGAAAACAAATTTTATTAAACAACAAGTATTATAGTGCTAGGGTATTTGGCAGTGGCTTATTGCTTGAGCTTTAAATGTGAAACATTTATAAAGGCAACAAAATATTATCAGTTCAATTATGAATATTCATTGAGAGTTTTTCCCAGGGAAAAAATTTGCTTGGTAAAAGATTCAAAAGCAGCTTTTATGATAAAAAAAAAAAACAAAATAAGTAAAAAGTACAAAAACTCTTGTGGAATATTTATTTATACTTGGATGAAAACATCAAAATCAGACATTTAAAAACAATGCAGCAATTTTTCTTAACTTGTTTTCCTGAAAAAAAAAAAATTTGTAAAACTCATTAGATTAATAAAGAGCAATGGAAAATGATGAAAACACTAAAATTTTCTTATTACATTTTAGGGGTAATAACACAGAGAAAGAAATAATGTTGCGGTATCACATTATTTCACTAAAAACATAAAAAAATAAATAGTTTCAATTAAAAGTAAAATAAAATAGTAAAAACTATTTGCTTTTAATTATACTTCAATAAAAAATCACTTTATTAAATGAAATAAAAAAAAATTATTTATTTTTATTAAATCTGTTCGTTTCTGTTAATAAAGAATGCACATGTAATTTCCATTAACGTGTATATCAACGTCATGACCACACACAATTGCAGCATGCATGATATCAATAACACTATTTTATTTAATTTTTTTTTTCATTTATGAATTTTTTATTATAATTAATTTTACACATTTCCCATAATTATAATTTAATAAAGAAAGGTGGTGTATCTTTTTGTGGAAAAGATGTATTACATTTTGAATCAAATTAACTGAAAACTGTTTTCACGATCATGTGATTTGACATCGTTGGCATTCTTTCTTTGGGAATATTTAAAAGAAAAAATTTACATCAACAAGCCAATAACAATTTAAGAGCTAAAGGATGAGGTAATTTGGCATATTAACAATTATATCTCAGAGTCATTGAAAATATGAACAATCGGATAAAAGTATGCTACCGATGACGTAGAGAGAATTTTTCGTCTATGTTTTGTTTCATGATTATCATAGATCCTTCTATTTATCATAGAAAAATTTAATGGTCCGA
This sequence comes from Thelaira solivaga, assembly GCA_947397855.1. Taxonomy (NCBI): domain Eukaryota; kingdom Metazoa; phylum Arthropoda; class Insecta; order Diptera; family Tachinidae; genus Thelaira; species Thelaira solivaga. The sequence continues at coordinate 20,907,510 of OX377612.1, read as the reverse complement.
AAGCTTTTTGTTTGGAATAACATGAGAAGGCATTCCGGGTGAATTTAATGAATTTTAAAATTCCATTTAATTATTTAACTAGGTGTGTTTGCCTGGTCCCGCCCGGCCTGGTCTTTTATTATGAGATGTCAATTTTTATAGAATTTTAATTGTTAATCGAAATAATACAGCCATTCACCACTTTAAAAAGTGTCTCATGTTTTTGGTAGCATTATTATTAGAGGCACCCACGAAAGTGAGCTTGACGAGTTTCTTAACGGGTAACTATAGTTCCCCAAAGAAATGAATCCGTAAATTTGGTATCCCCTATGCTTATTTTACACCCTTAAGGGTAAAATTTTTACAAATTTTGAATACCATATTTATTTATAATTAATCAAGAGCCTAAAATATAAGTTTTATGATTCTAGTCTGAAAATGACAATACTTTCATCCCCCTTTTCAACCCTTTATAACACTTTTTTCCAATTAAAGTGTAGCCTATGTTCTTTCTCAGACTTCAAGCTACGAGTATCTGCATACTAAATTTCATTTAAATCGACTCAGTAGTTTTGCGCGAAAGCGAGACAGATAGACAGAATTACTTTCGCATTTATAATATTACAGTTTGGAAGTATGGATTTAGATCTGTAACTGTATATGTGATTATCTTTATATATATAATTCTATTGTATGTATATTTGACACTAAGCGTTTAGACCGATTTGAAGAAATTTTTTTTGTACGCGATTGGGTTACTCCCTGGATGGTTGAGCGTCACAAATCAGCCCGTCAAAAGGCACTGCAGTCATTATCTCGATTATTTATCTGCTACCTATTTTTACCCCATTTTGCACAGCCTTTTACTTATTGAGTATGAATTCTTAGAGTAATAAAAACGTATATATAAAAATTCTAAATGTTCTGAATAACTCAATTTTAGTGTTCATGGAAAGAAAAATTCAGCAAACCTATTTTTAAACACAATTTTCAAATTTATTTATTTGAAGGCAAAACAACGTTTGCCGGATCGGCTAGCATGTATATATATATATATTTATATTTCTTTTGTTGTCTGCAGGAAACGCCTAGAATCTGAAAAGGAATCGAACCTGTGACTCCCAGATTAGTCGGTTAGTTTTTTACCTCTTAATCTCCCGTAGATTTAGAATTTATTCATTCTATAAACAAACATAAGCAAATCTTTCATCTTTGGATCTTTTTCTCAATTGACGAACGGTAGCTTCTTTGTTACATTTACTTTGATAACAAAAGCAATTTTTCGTATTTTGGTTTTGTTATGTATTAAAGGGCTGCACAACGATACTTGAAATAGCTTACAAATACTTTTTATTATAAAATATTGCACATGCTTGTAGTGATGTGTAGCTTTTAAGTATGCTTGTGCAGCCCTGTATTATGTATACAAGAAGAAACTATCGTTCAACCTTTATAATATCAATACAAATATATAAAAGAAATTTTAGTTTTGTTTAAAAAAAAATATGCTTAAATTACCCCATTGTGTAATTAAACAAAGATTTTATTATGACAATAAATTTATATTAATAAAATACGTTTTATTACACAGTGTTATCATAGTATTATTATTTTAAATATTCTTCTTTATTTCACTTAACTTCTTTCATGTATGCATGTTAACTTCAGAGTTACAAGCATCCTCTCTCTGTTTCCTTGTCAATATATTTCTACAAACATAATTTCAGGACATTATTTATTTGGTTTAAAAATTTACTGTCTGTCAGCTTTGTACTTGCTGCTGTTAGTGAGTTTTAAATGCAAAAGCATAAATACAAACATGGAAATAAATGTGTGTGTGACTGCATGTTTGAGTGGCTGGGTGAGAAGCACTTACTCGTATTATATTTGTGATCAATTAAAATCACATTAATAAATATTGGTATGGGAATTTATGATGTTTTCCTTGGCTGTATGAGTGTAGGTAAAAGCAGATGGCTAGTGCTTTGCATACACATGATACGAGCATTACATGTGCAAAAAAGTTTATGAGTGTGTTGAGCATGCATGGCTGTTTAATTGTAGTTACATAAAAATAATTTCCCCACTGTTGTAAATATTGATTGGGTAGAAAATACTTTCTGTTTAAATCTGAAATCTTGTTCTATACCCAAATTTTTTTTTTTGATTAATTAAAAATTTATTAAACAATTTTCTATAGAAAATGTTTTTAATAAACGTTTACTGAACCAAAAAAAATTTTTTTGTTTTCTTTATAAATTTGGCTTTAGTAAATATTATAAAACTTTAGCAGCATCCTTTTGCCATATAAAAAAACTTTTAGTCGCTTAAGGTAAGTTAATGCTATTATTATTTTTTAAATAAGAAAAACTACCATTTTTCTTTTAGTATCTTCCGTTCTTGTTGTTGAATTTACTAATGCTACTTAAGGGATTTCATTTTAAAAGTGGTTAGTTAATCATTTTACCTGCTAAATACAAAAAAAAAAAAAAAAAAAAAAATAAACATGAAAATATGTTTGAAGTATTAGGGAGAAATGGAGAAAAAAATAGTTTTAGGTAACTTAAAAGTTAGCACAAGCTTACCTTGAACTGATTTATTTATTTTTCTTATGTTTGAGAAGAAAATTAAATATGCGCTCAAAGGTTAAGTACCAACAGTAATACATTTAATGCAATATTTCTCTTTTACTGAAAAGTAGTTAAGTTTTGCAAAAAATAAAATTAATTTTTTTATTTTTTATTTTTTTCATACAGAGTAAAAGAAAACTTTCTTGACTTTAGAAAAACATAAAAAGTGTTACAAAACTAAAGTGGTATTCTCATAAACTTAAATGAATCATACAAGCAATTGGTATTGTAGACTTGTTTTTGGTACGTACGAGTAGTATTCCGATGTTTACTCTCTAACAGCTTGACCGAAAGGCGCCATAAACAACCAGCAAATCGTATAATCAAATAAAATGACATAATCACTTGATTGCACATGCATGCTATTGTCATATAAGGGATGTTAAAAGGATCATATCAACTCTGTAAATATGTAATCATATAATACCAAGAAATGTGTGTATTGAAGAGAATATCGCTGCTCTAAAGGAAAATGTGAAAGATTTAAATTTATAAATTAATTTGTAATAAATATTTGTAACAAAAGGCCAGAAATGCTAGATAAAATGGCCAGAACAGCCACGTTGTTCTTATAATCGAAATAAATAAATAATTAATTAAAATATATTTTTCCTTAAACTTAATTTTTCTGTTATTCTTTTGTAATATAAAATTCAATGGGGCTTTATAAAAAAATCTCCTTATATATATTTTCCAATTCAAATTGTAAAATTTTCTCTTTTTTTTATTTATTTCATTTCTAATCCAAATTATTTTCAAATTCTTAATTGTTAATTTTTGCAATGCGAACGAAATCATAATTTCTATAGATCCCCTTTACATGGTGTGAAAGGTGTAAATATTGTGGATGTGAATAAAAGTCCTTCAACTTTTTAAATTTCTTATATGTATTTTACTTCTTCGTTGTTTCTCATTTTATTTTTTGTTTGTTTTGTTACTTTACCATTCCAAATGTTCATCGATTTAAGTTTTTCTGACATTTTAATTTAAACAGAAAAATTGAAAGAAAAAAGCATTTCTTATACGCTTCAATTGCATAACGTTTTTTTCTATATTTCCATTTTACAGAGTATTTATGGGTGTTTCTCTTTATGCAACAATGAAAACAACAAAATTACTGCTTTTAAAAATAATATGTATAATTGAAATTTTTTCCTTCCTTCTATTGGGGGAATAGAAGCGTCAGGAAAAAATTGTTAATTCAGAAGTTTTAAAAGTAACTGCTTTAAGTACTTTTGTAAAGTGTTTGTTATTATTTTCGATAAAATATTCTTCTTGATGGATCCGCAGTTGATAAAACTTTTCACAATATGAGAACTATTTGAATACAATAAAATGAAATTAAATCTTTTTTAATAGAATTTTAAGTTTGTTCTTTATGATAGAATTTTGTTTTGAGTCTGTAACAGATCACAACACTTTTTAGTTTCGCAAAATGACTGGAAATTTCAAAACAGCTAAATAAAATCCAGTTGCTATTTTGTTAAGCTTCCCAATTATTTCTTGAAACATCAGCTGGTTTACCTCAAAGTGAACAAAGGACTATGCCAACTAGTTAACTTCTAGTGAAACATGTCTGCGGCATAAAATATAAGTAACAACATAAAAAATAAAATTTATTTTGCAAATTATATAACTGCTGAACTGGAATTAAATTTAATTCTTAATTGAAAAAAATTTTAAATATTTTAAATTTAGCGTCAAAAGCGATTAACAATATGAAACGAATTACCGTACTTGGCAAGCTTTAACAGCCAAATTCATAAAAAGTTTTTTCTATGGGAAATTTGTTCAGAAAGCGCTTATTAAACGAAAATATTTTTTTATGAATTTGACTATGAGAAAATAGCTTCGGTTATGACAACTGAGTTTGTCAATTAAAATTATGTAAAATTTTATGGAAAGAACAATATTTTTTCTGTATTATTAAATTTTGAGTTTTTGCACCTAAAAAATTCGAGTATCACAATTGAATTTTTGACTGAAGGCAAACTCGGTTCTCTCAACCTAAGCAGTCGCTAAGTTTATGTGTGTTCAGTAGTGCGATTCAGCAACTATCGTATCGAAAAAAAAAGTATTATGATATTTTATCGATTCCGTATTCAGTAACTTTCCGACAAAAATATTCATTACGATAAAAATCGTTATTTGCCATGATTATTTCTGTGTTGTTAACTTCCGCAAACTGCATTGTTTATATGAATCGCACTACAGATGTATGTGTATGTATGTATAAGTAATTGTAAGTACAGTGGACTCCCAATACTGTGTACTGTCGATTGCATGAATTTCAACTAGTATGAACTTTTTTTTGCATTTGTTTTTTCATAACATGAATAAATTTTTTTTTGCTCTACAATAACAGGAATAACTACGTTTTTGAAAACTTAAGTTTATTTTTCCATATCTAGAAATTTAAGTTTTAATAAAAAATTTTTTTATTCGATTTGTTTCTGCAATCAACTGCCAAATGAAATGAAATTTTATATTGACAACAAGCTTGTTGTGATGCGTCTTTTACACTTGAATCATATATAGTATTCCAAGTAAACGAAGTAAAAGGAAATAAGTTGCTTTAGGGGATCTGCGAAAAATTATAGAAATAGTGAGAGTGATTTTGTAACAAAGAAAATTTCATATTCAAGTTGGCAGTTCATAGTATAAATGTAATGCTCTCGAATTATATAAAAAGTTTTATGAGGTCGAGTTTTTTGCACTGAAGCCAATCAAATAAAACATTTATTTTAATTAGATTATTTTTATATGCTCGCGTAGTTTGTATTGGTTTAATGTATTATAGTGAAGAGTATAAAAATATTAGTAAATACAAACATAAGTTTACTTACAGTGTATATACATATATAGATTTTTACTGTGTAAAAGTTCAAGTTTTATTATTTAGTAATTTTTAGTAATATAAAGTTTTTCTACGTTTTTCTGGTTTTTACGTATTAGCAAAAAAATCTGCCAATGGCCAATAACGAGAAAGAAATCTTGTTATTCGCTTTTATATAACATTTTTTTGAGTTCTAAAGTGTTTTTATGTTAAATACAGATTTTATTTTATATATTGTCGGCAAAAAATTTAGATTGCCCGCATTTGGTAACCAGCAAACAACAAACGGCTGCATCCCAATTTTTCAAATAAAAATGAAAAAAAAAAAAAAATAATGAAAAAAAAATAAAAAAAATATTTAAAATATTTTAATTTAATTTAAGTTTTAGACCAGCTTTCAACACTTTCTGCTGATTTCTGCGTATTTGCACTAAACGAGGTTACCTGCCTAAGCTTAAAATTTAATAAAAATAAATTAATAAATATAACAATATACCATAGTTTTAGAGACTAATACTGGCCTCAGGTGTTATGGTTAATACGCAATTTACTTTTGTTACTTGTATGAGTACTTGAGGGATTAATAATACCGCTACTTTCTTCTTGTAGTTAAAGCAAAGCTAGATAGAAAAAAATTACTATAAACCAAAAAATGAAATCTAATGCGTTAATTAATGAAAGAAAAACTGAAAATGGAAACAAAATGTAAGTATTTGTTCAACTAGATCATATGCTTTTATAAACTTGTAGGAATTTGTTAAACACTTATGTTTTACGTTTTTTTATGTAGTAAGCAGTGTTGCCAGGTGCTAGAAAATATATAAGTTAGATTGTCTTAACAAAAGATTAGAAAAAACTTTATCACAAAGCAAATCACAAAAGAAGTTAAAAAAAATTAAAGCTTAAAATTTTAAATTTTCATTACTTTTTAATGCAAATAAAAGATTCTTAAAAAAATACAAAATAACTAAAATTAAAAAAAAAATCATTTTGACACATGGCTATAAAGACGAGTAGCATCTTTTACTAAATTAAGTTCTGAAATAAGCAAAACGCTTAACTTTGGCGATTACGATTTGAAATCGCAAAATAGGTGTTCTGCAAAACGCAAAACTGTTAATTTTGGTGTTTTCAAACCGCAAGCGAAGTGATGACTTTTGCTCAAACAAAGCGTTAAAATAAAATAAAATGTTGCACAATTCAAATTAAATATTTAGTTTCTTTAAGTTTATTTTCAAATGTTAACTTCTTCATGGGCTCTCAAAATCATATGGAAATTTTTTAAATAAAACGATTAAAATTCATCCAATAATTTGAAATTAAATATGCTTTTTTTTTTATTTCAACCAAAATTAAAAATAAATTTGGTCTTTTTCCATAAAAATATGATTTAAAAAAAAAATTTACTTTAATTTTGTTAATTGTGTGTGTGAATTGTTTAGTTATAAACTGGCGTTTTCACATTCATTTCCAGGACATGCTTTAGCGTTTTGCAAAACGCTTTTAGTTGTGAAAACGCGCGTTTTTTCAGAAAATCTTTTTAAAGAGGAACTATTGCACACACAAAAAAAATATGGTTGAGGCAAACATATTTTGGTGGAAACATAGTATGATTAGATTTATGATTAAGTCTAACTATATATATTTTTAAATCAAAGATATTAAAAATACCTTTCAACTGCAGATGTTGCGGTTCAACCCATGGTCAGGGCTAAATTTTTTTTTTTTATTTTTGAAATACATATTTTTGGTTTTATAAATATTTGAAAAATAAATTTTAATATGAATTTAAAAAAACTATAAATTTTTTTTATAAATAAATAAAGTTTTTTTTTTTATTCCATTGACTTTTTCGTTTTTATTAATTTCATTTATTTATTATTTAATACAGAGCGGATTTGAATTTTTTTTTTTCAATTTTAATTGACTTTACCAGGATTCGCACTTTAAAATATTTAGTTAAGAAGCATTAACTCGCCACTTAACCACTTCAGCCACAAAGCTCAGTTGAGTTTGAACGATTAAGTTTTTCTTTTTTTTTTTACTTACTTTATAAATAAAATGGTTGCGGAAGAGAAAAAATAGAAAATAATTTACATTCAACCATATTTTTATTATTATTATGTTTGCTATGATAAAGTAAAATTTTATATGGTAATTATGTGGTTGATTTAAGACGCTAAAGATAATATGGTTAAAAATAACTAGAATCATGCTTATCATGATCATAATAATGTTTAGATGCTTCAAATTAATAATAATATTTTCGTGAAAAACAAACTATATTTTCTTTTCTTTGCATGTGTATAGCAAAGAACTTAGTAATTAGATTTCAATGAGATTTTTTGATTTAGAGAGTCTTTAAATCCATTTATCGTAATAAAAATCATGAAACAACAGAATTATTAAACGGTACCAGACACTTTAATACTCAATTCAGCAAATCCATGAACGCCTGTTTTTTATTTATATGTAATAGTTTCGAACAAAACTTTTGTTGCAGAGATTTTTTTAATGATATTTTTCTGCAGCATTATTAAGCCATTTCGAATAATTTTGACTTGAAGAATAATGCTCTTATCCTAACAAAATTGACATAGACTTTAAAGTAAAATTAAAAAAAAAAAGAAAAATTTATTAGAAAAATTTCGGTAACGTTGACTTTAAAGTCTACTTTAATTTTTTTAAATAAGTGGGTAAAGCTGCAATATGAAGTACATTTATTTTAAAAGGAGCAGCCGAATACTTTTTCATTCCTGAAATTAACTTTTCTCTAAACATTCATCAACTTAAATTAAAAAATTTTATCTAAAATGTTACTTTAGTTTATTTCGTCAATATTTGGCCATCTAAAACAAATTAAAAAATTTTTTCTTGCAAACAATGCGACTTTTTATCAAAATTTAAAAGTATAGCAACTCAATTCAACTTTGAGCCGACAAAATATCAATTTAATCTAATTCAAGCTTGGAGTCTACAGAATAAACTAATTTGCCTCCCTCTATAAGAAACACGTGATACGTAAAATAATTTTGTTCGGAGATAAATTTTATTCAGCCTTAATTTATATGAAATTTATTTTTATAAAAAACAAAAGGAAATCATTATACATAAATAGATAATTTCAGCCTTTTGAAGACTATTTTGAAATCAAAAAAAGTCTTTGAAAAGAAGCTAAATCATTAATTTCAAGGCTAAGTGTGAGAAAAAAGGCTTAATCTAGCCTTAAAAAGGCTGAAATGGCAACGCTGGTAGTAAGTAATCATTCGTAAATACTGGTAAATATAAAAGCACATGATTTTGCCACATAAAAAAAAATGACAAGTTACCTAAAACCAAGCATACAGCCAAAGTAAAAACTAACATTTAAGCTCAACATCTGCAAGAAGGGCAAATAGCAAATAGAGAGCTTAACTACAGGTAAATAATGCCTCTAACCACATTATACCGTCACTACAACCTACAAATACTTTACTTTATTTTACTTATGACACCACTATAAGCAGCAGCAGCAATAAGCAAGTACTACAATGGACAGACAAACTGGTCAAGCAGCAAAAAACAGAAAGAAAAAAAAAAACACCAGTAAGCTAAAAGAAATGAAACTACCAAAGTTTTCTTGCAAGACCATTTTTTGTTATTGTTGTTCCTTTTGTTGTTTGCAAGAAACCCCATAAAAATTTAATTTTTTTCTAGTTCATTATCTTGGCAAAATGTTTCTTTTTCCTACTCTTTGTATAGTTTTCTTTATTTTTTATTATTATTTTTTTGGTATCATTTTTCAATATGAATCAAGAAGGAGCAAACAATATGTCCCCTAAACGAATTTTTTTCCTCTTGTTTTTAATTTCATTTTTTTTCTGTTTCTTCATGCGTTTAATTCCAAAGTGTATACAAAGGTAAAAAATAAGAAGGGAAAAAATAATAATAACAAAAAAGAAACCAAAAAGTTTTTAAAATAAGGCTTTCTTTAGAATACTTTAAAATATTAAAGTATAAGTAGTAAGAGTGAGGCATAGTGTTTGCTAAAATTTTTTTATTGTACTTACCTAAGGCATGACACTGTAGAATTTTTGTACGTCCTTCACTAACTATTGAACCTGAAGATGATGGTTGTGTTGTAAAACGAGGAGGCTGCAACTGTTGGCCATCTGTAAATTATTAACAAAAAAATTAAAACACTAAAGTTATTAAACAAATATGTGTGTTATTTGCAAACTACTTTTTTATTTTCTTAAGTTAAATTTGATTAAATCGTATACACAAGATGTGTGTTGTAGTACATTTATAAATATTTGATTTTAATTAATTTATAAATATTTTATTTGTTTTAAATAAAAATTGTATACGAAAAGGATTTTGTATAACAAAAAAAAAAAAAAAAAAAAAAAAAAAAAAAAAAAAAAAAAATTGTTAAATTTACAAAAAACATAAAGCTAAAAATATTTGTATATTGATGTTTATTTACTAGTAGATATTTTTGGCCAGTCTCGCTCGAACATATAAATCAATTTTTAGAAAAAGCCTAATTTTAATCATTAAAAGAAATACGGCCAATTACGGCTCATGTTTTGCTAAAATTATCAGCAGAGTCACCAATCAAAGTTTTAAATAAAATATTTAAGCTTAAATTAAGTATGGGTACTAATCTTTATAAACAGTATTGAATAAAAAATATTGCAAAGTGGGCGTAAAAATGGGCGCGCCATACCCAAAAAGTATATTACGACTTTCAATAGAGTATAGTGTATATATATGTGTCATATTTTAGACCAGTCCGTTGGAAGACAAAAACTTGTATAGCGAACAAACAGAAATTAATTTTTTTTAAATAGATTTCTGTTAAAATACATTTAAATATAATTTATTGCTTGAAGCAATCATCAAAATACAAACTATCTGGGTTGTCATATAATCCAATCATGTCGGTATTGGGTTTGATAACGACAAAAAAAAATTACTTTGGTGTCATGAAATCCAGTGTTATCGGTTTTATGTGCGAATTAGAAAATTGTCAGTTTTAGATGTTACAAAAAAGCAATGCTGTCGGTTTTGTTATTGGAAATAAGCCAAGCAGCAGATGGAAGTCGGTTTGCACTTGTGCGCCTATTGTATAAGCAGAATTTTGTTTATTTTTTTGTTAATAATAAGGGAATGCATTTAAATAAAATTTTAAATTCACTATTTGTAGAGTTTTTGTGAATTAAAAGATTTTCCAAAACAAAAATTTACATATTTTGCTTTTACCTGGATTTATGCTAGAGTCTTCGCTAACTGAATTCTTCGGCTGAGAATTGTAACAAAAAACTAGCTATAGCGATGGTGAAATCTTAGAACACGAAAAGTGCCCTTTATGCTATCAAGTACTACACGAAAAGCTTCTTTATTTAACCGATAATAAATTACAATCTGCAAAACAGCTTTAAATATATAGGCACTGTATAAAAAATTAACTTACGCTCGAGTTGATTGCTAAATACAATCTTGTTGTCACCTTCTCTAAAGATTCTTCTTCTCTAACAAAAATGCTATAACGTTAGAGGTCATTTTATTTAAATAGTTATTTTAGCAAAACAAAACGCTTTTTAGTAATAAATATTTGCACGAAAACATTAAAAAAATTTTAATTTTCTACCAAAAAAAATAAACAACTGATTCGAATATCGGTTTTATTAAACTTTGAAAAAAGCAAAACCAATGAAACCAATATTCGTTTTCAAATCCGATAAAAAGCAAAAAAGACTTAGTTACTATGACACTCTTGTATAATTAGATTTGGCCAAAAATAAATTGACCAATATTAAAATCGTAACGTTGTTTTAGAAACTTAATATTTTTTACACATTTGACTTGAAGGATTATTTTAAATACCTGCCAAAAAAAATTAAGACTTACGACATGGACAACTGGGTAGTCATTCAGTATTGTTACATAAAATTATAATTTTTAGTGTTTGGTTTAATGATTAAATTGATTTTTATGTTGACTAATAAAAACAAAAATAAATAAACCAATAAAAGAATGCGGTCAATTGACAGTTTTGTTATTTCTCAATATTGAATTAGTGTGATTAGTAGACACATCATTTTTTATGATGCAAAAAAATAAATTATGAAGCCTCGATAGGAAATGCAGCTAAATTATTTAAAAAAATGTACATACAAATACATTCAATCACAAGCATACGTGTGTATAATTATGATATGGCTCAAGGCTACTGATGAGCTATATATGTGATAAGATATAAACAGTAACAATTAATATTAAAGAAGAAGAAAAAGAGAAAATTTCCCATTTAAAACTTGCTAGGGAGAAAGTCCTTCACCTATTCTGGCTTTAAGACACAAATTTCTCTGTGAGCATTTTTAAGATGGCCAATCTGGGATGAGGTTGGCGAATCTTTTCAGATCTCTAGATCTCTTTATTATTCAGTTGTTTTGCGAGCAGGTGAAATTTTTAAATTTGTAATTGAAAGCGGTCAGGCGCCTCACAAACCAACCAACCCACCTCTTTTAAAACTGTACAAAGTTAGTCAGAAATCTGTAAATGATAATAGCAACCGACTTATTTTACTGATTAAAAAATTAGTTGGTGCTTTAAAGTCTAAGTAGATTTTTAATTTTTCAGGACCATCATTTTTCATGTTCACTGTTTGTGTTTTTTTCTTATTCCTTTTTTCAATTCATGTTAGATTTTTTTCAGCAAAATGTAATTAAAAATAAAACAACTAAAAATAAATTTAATAAAATAGAAATTGAAGCATTTACATACATATATATGAATAACATACCCTGCAGAAAGTGTGCATTTATATGGTAGAATTTAATTAAAGAGGAATTGAGAAAAACCAGATTATGCAGTCCAGGGTCAATAGATACAATTCCAGTACTTTTGCTTTTGAAAAAAAATCAATGAATTTAACATTAGCCTGTCTTTGAGAGATAGTTTTTCTTTTTTGAAAAATTTTTATTTAATAAAATGCTCATCTAAGAAGCTTTAAAAGGCAATACTTGGTAAGGTTTTTATAATTGTGGTGATAAATTAGCAATAAAATTAATGAAGAAAAGGTAGTGAGCTAAAAGCGCATACCATATATAATTAAATATGACTTCTTGAGCACCAATAATATGCCAATCGTTTTTTTTGATGCACTTCTAAGAAAATAATTTCCATTAGTTTTTGATGAGTTGTTATTCTTCATGCTGAAGCAATTGCATTTGAAAAATCTTATATGGAGGAATTTTAACACTACTTCCAAACAACGCCTAAGGCAGGGCAATGTTAAACAGACTATCATTTCTAAATATAAGCATGTATGGTATAGCCTCTATTACTAGCGGGTAGTATACACATCACACACATACAAAAGTATATAAGAGTACCCAACAAGCCATATATTAATCAAAATACAATACAACTTGAGAATAAGCTTATGAAAACAGAAAATAATAAGTTTTTCTTAATATCATTTAAAATAATCACCCTTATTCCAATTGGTGTCGGCAACATCGTCATCAATTTTAAAGCAACATCAGTTTTTGTCGTCGTCGACTTCAATTCACTTACAATTTGGTATTTTCTAACTGCTGTGATAGTTTGTTTGAAATTTTTAATAAAAAAAATGTTTTTGAAGTTTATTTAATGAAAAAACACACAGCAATATTGATAGCAAACGTCATTACATAATACCAAATAAGTGTCAACAGTCATCAATATTTATCAATATTGAGAATTGTAATTCAGACTTACTAGAAACGATAAATATTGATGTCATTTTGTGTCGATGACACCAAATGAAATAAGGGTGAATGTTTACAAAATAAATATCCTCAACTTTAGAAACATTTTAGAACAAAACTTTCTTAATTATATTGTGTCAAATATACAAATTTCAATAAAAAGAAAATTTAATAAAAATTTATATACAAATATAATAAATCAACATAATCGTGAAAGTTTAACAAAATTTGTAATAAATAAAAGTTGTTTTAAATTACAAATCAATTTCAGTTACAAATCTATTGGGTGGCTGCAGAAATTTAGCACGAAAATGGCGAAAAATTTGCTTGTTTTGTATGATCTATTTATCTATTTATCCTCTGCTTTCAGGTTAATTTTTATTAAAGACAACAATTATTAAATTTCTATATTTCATAGACGCAGATGTATCAATTCGAATAAGGGATGACCAATTTATTGAAAACACCAAAATGCTCTTTCTGTTTGTAGAAAATTTTATCTAATAACTATTATAAAAATCTTTAAAAATTCAATTTAAAACTATGTATTGTTATTTCACAATTTAAAAAAAAATTAAGAAGAATAACATTTTCTATATGAAGGTTACGAAAACATTATTTTCGCAACAATTACGCGGGTTAGCTTAAAGAAAGCTCTTGTCATATAATATTATTCATAATGGTACCGTTTTAATTATTCTACAATTGTTGTTTTTCAGTATTTTCTAAAATATTTTTCAAGTATAAGTCTTATGCTTGTTAACTAATTTAATAATTGTAATTTGGTTTGTTGGGTAGTGTGTCAGTTTGTAAATTTAAAATAGTTTTTTGTGGTTTTGAACTAGTGTCAAAAATATTGTTAAATAAATACGTACATTTTTACATTCAAACGTAAAAGAGATATAAAAAAGTTCACGTTTTATTTTATTATTTTGTCCGGTTTCATTTGTTTTGATTCCATGTGACAGAAAATTAAATATGTGTAATAAAAAAAATTTAAAAATATTTAACCACTGGACAATATTTCTATTTTAGCAGAAGTTTTGACAAGTTAAAACCTAAAATTTTATTGAACATTAAAGAAAATCGCATTTATGCTGTATTGCGCAAATAAAACTTGTGGAATAAAATCTAATTTAATTTTTATATTTAGGAAAAAAAAATTTTTTTGTGCACCTCAACTATGCTCAAATTTTAAGAGAAAAAAAATGTTCTAAGGTTCTAAGAAAAATGATAAGTTGTTTGCCATTAAAGAAGCTGTATACAGCCTTATTGCTATCAAATCTGTGGTTGATATATTCCCGAAACTATTTGAACTCAGCTCTCTAAAGTGCGAAAACAATACAGCTCTAAACAACATTTAGTCGTCATCAGTAGCGAATATGCTGTTAGAATCAATCTGCCCTAAAATTGCATGTATTCCAAAATGAGAATCACTTAAAAAATTAATTCTAAAGGCAATGCTTTGCATTGTCTTTGCAATAAAACACTTTGGATTCAATTTATTTTCATATAAATGCTTTCAAAAGAAAGTTTAATGTCTAATTTAATTTTTGTTTTAAGTTCATCTTACACAACTTACTGTTTAGTGAAAAAAAAAAATTGACTACGCTAACTTTTAATCCCATTTTAAATTATATTAAATCCGAAAATAGCTGGACTGATTCGTCTAATTTTGGTTTAAGAAGCCATTTTTATGCTCACTTAATGTTAATCCTCGGATAGCTTCGTATGATTTCTTTTTGATTTAGTTCTTTATGGTATTGAAGAAGTTTGTAAACTAAATGGTTTTCAAAAATATAAATTTTTGTATGCCCTCTCCACGATATTATTTTTTTTTTTTTGTTTATTATCTTCTCAAGTTGATTTGTTGTTATTGTTATGCCTTATTTTATTTACATTCTATTTTTTTCTCTAAGGCGTGCAAATGTCCATTGACTGCTTATTATCAATTTAAAACCAAACTAATAAATTGAGTGATTAATTTTGTATTAAAAAGGTTTTGTATTTCAGAATTAAAAAAAAAGAACGAATATTTGTTTTTGTTTCCAATACAATTATTCGAACGAAGCTTTCGTTCGCACTTAGCTGAACAGGCCCTAAAATTCATTTCATAAAAGACTCATACGGCAAACTTTACAATTTTCATTTTGTACTTCAAGGACTTAAGCTACAAGCTTCACGAATGAATTTTGTATTTTTGGAAATAAAAGATTTCAGTAAGATATTTTGTTTTGGTCTATGTTTTTGTAAAATAAAAGAGTTAAGCAAGAAACTTTGTTTTGTTTTGAAGGGCTTGTGAAGGGTAATCACTGATCAGCCAGGGGGAAGGCTTGTTTTTAAAAATTATAATTTAAAAAATGTAAATAAAATAAACTTGGGGTGAGATCATTAAAAAATATGTATTTTTTTTATTGTTACTTATTTTAACATTTCGATTAAAATAGAAATTGTAGGCAAAACAATGTGAACCGAGTCAGCTGGTTTACAATAAAATTTCTCGAGAATGGAATTTCTTTTAAGAAAATACATTTCTGGAGAATATTCATGATTGAGCTGAGGTCAAAATGTCGCATGCGATATGGAGCAACTGGTATAATAGAAAAATTGTTTGGACCATTTAAATTACATCTTCTCTTTGCATTCATTTTTTAAATTGATTATTGAAGGAAGTTAATACAACTTAAAATGATATGGGGCCTACTGTGTAGTACGATGAGATAGCAGTTTCGATGCAAAAGCTGAATGTTTTGCGTTTGCTCTTAGATTATCTCATAATAGTTGTGTGTATAAAACGACGTTGACAAGCACTTAGTCATTACAGAGGGGGGTACTACCAGGCAAATGCAAAATATAATTGCTCAAACACATTAATGATTTAATTTTGTACCGTTTTTTTTCGCATCGCAATACAGAGTAACAATAATGATATGCACCGGAACCTTAAGTGCGGGAAGCTTGAAAAATTTTAAAGACTAAAGTCGCTACACATTTTTTTTTTAATATTTAATCACTCCATGTGATAATAATATGTTTGGAAAATTCGACGAAATGGAAATTTGTTGGGTTGTGTAATTCATCTATAAATAGTGTTAGTTATCTAGACACAGTATTTATAAATGAATTTTCAAAACCATTTTAAATAATATTTCAACTATTAATTTTATACACTGCATGGTTTGTGGAAATAAATACATACAAATACACACATTCAAATTCAATTCACTGCAGTTTTATAAATATTTATTTAAAATAATAATGATCTAAAATGATTATTGGTAATTGATAACAATAATTTTAATGTTGTTTTTAAAATATGTAAAAGTAAAGGGCAAAAACTAAACAAATATTGCCAAAAATCATAATAGATAATGGCTAAAATAATTTTAAAAGGTAACAAAAAACTAAAAAAAAAAATATAAAAACCTGATTTTATTATTGTAGTGTGGAAAGGATGAGTAACTTTTGTAAACTTAGTTATTACCGTGCACGATAAAATGTGAAATTAAATGTTATAAACTAGTGCAACAAAGCAATCATTTATGGACTATAAATATTTATAATTATTTTATTTTATTTTATATAAAAATCGATTATCATTAGTTTTGTAAATTGAAAAGCATATTAATTATGCATATGAATATTTGCTAAATGATTACACAGGATTATATAACACATAAATTGCAAATAAAATACTTAAAATGGCTAAAGTAATCTCAATAGTAATCAACTTGTTATCAAAGTAATTTATAATGACAAATGAGTCTTTCATTACATGTGAATTTTATAAAATTTTTGACAAAAATTATGGCTTAGATTTTTATGATTAAGCACACAGTAAGATTATTATAAAAAAAAATTATATTTTTTATTTTAGATTTTGTATATTTGGTGTTAGAATTCGATTCAGGTGCAGAAATAGGATGAAAGTTTCATTTAAAAATAAGGGAAAACCAAAGGTAGGCCAATCAGCTCTCGCAACAAAATGTTTTTGTCTACATTTTAATGTCTTTTTTTTTTTTTTGCTACACCCTTGGAACAGATTAATATTTTTGAAATAACCTTTCACTAGGTGATGGATCAGGAAATGGGCTACTATTACTTGAATTTATTTTTTAAATGCTCAAATATTGTTAGCGTTGTTCTAATTAAAACACTTGGTTGTAGCATGGGGCAGCAAAATTGGCATGTAGCACGTAGGTCATTTTTTTGCTTGCGTTTTTCACGTCTTATGCAAAAATAATTTTCTATTCAAAAGATGTAACAAAAAAACAAAAATTTATTCTCCAAAAACTAGCTACTGCTTTTTTTGTTGACCTTTATTTTACTTTTTTTTCAAATTGTTCGAGTAGAGCTATACGGCTCTTACTCATAGAGTAAAGGACCGGGCCAGACAATGAAGTAATATTTGCTAAATGAACAGCAGAAATGACAATTTTGAGGTTAAAAAAGTAAAAAACTCAGTTTTTGACTTGTTCTTTGTGAAAAAAGACAGATATAAAAAACAAAAAAAGGAAATTGAAAAAGTATTTTTTTTTTAAGAAACATTAAATGTAAATTTTTTAAATTAAAATTTTTTCTTCGCAACTAAATGTATGACTTTTCTTATTTAGTATGAAATTTAATGCGAAATTTAAAATTGTGAAAAAGCAAATTTTCTTTTTGCCTTAATTAGAAAAAGACACAAAAAAAAAATAAACACTATCTTCTGCACTCTGTCGTATGCTTGGTGATATGAGAGAAAACAACTTTACGGAAAAAATAAAAATCCTATTCAATTACCAAAAATTTAATTTAAAATAATTTTTTAATTGAAATAGGACTTATAACAGAATTCGTAAAACCAAACACGCATTTAATATTTTGAGTAGTAGAAAAAAATTTTTTTTCTTAGCGCACATGAAAATATCATACGCAAATAATTATATTTAGACTAGAACCAAAAAATAATAGAATATAACATAAACTTATACAAAAGATTGTTAGCAAAAATTTTGCTCATAATTTTTTCTGTGTACACTTGAGAAAACTGAAAATGCCAATAGTCAAAAAATCAGTTGTGTAATTTAAGTTTTTAGGGTGTGTCAATAAAAAATCCGGAAATACAGCTCAAAATATTATTAAGAAAAAGAAATTATGAACTGTATAATTCATCATCACAATTATAATTTTTAATGGTGACAAATTCTGTTCTCACAATCGAAGTTGGTTACTAAGTTTACTAATTATTAAAAAGCTTAATTTTCTTAGGCATTCTAATTTAAAGAGAATGACTTTGAAAAATGAGATGTTGTCACAGTGTAAAAAACATGATTTTATAGCAGAGCCATTTAAAATTTTCAATTTGATTAGGCTTCTTTATAAAAAAGCATTTCAAATATTAATTTAATATTTGTACAGAATTTAAAGTAATATATTGAGAACATTTTTAAATAAAATTTTTTGCCTTAATACGTTTACTACTACATACAAAAAAAAAAAAAAATAATTCCGTTGTGAGAACTAAATTTGCTTCCGATCGAAAATTCAATTATGATAATATTTTTTAGTTGCAACAACCATAATTCGATACTACAGTCCAAAATTTAATTTTAATAAAAATATTTCGGGCTGTAAGATCGATTTTTTATTGTCGACCATCAGAACTGAATGTTTGATTGGAAACAAATTTAGTTGTCACAACCAAAGTTGCTTGCTCAGTGTAGTAACATTAGCTAAATGCCTGTACATAACATAATAGCATATCAAAAAGAAATACGAAATTTTTTTCCACAACAAATTATATCAAAGCTTAACAATCACTGATAAAGATTTTTCTATTTGGCCAGCATGTAAAATTTGAGGTAGATGATTAAGGTAACTGTTCATGTATGCCAATTTGTACGCACACATTTAAGTTTCATATTTCAAGTTGCTATTACATTTTTGTTTCAAATTCGATCTATTTGAGAAATGTGAAGAGCACATAACTTGATATTAAATTTTATTTCAAAATGGCAGTCGTCAAGGAAATAACAGAAAATATTTACCTTTAAGAAATAATTAAGTTTTACTTTACACATAGCAGCTATAAAATTGTGACTAGCTTTTCATAATAACAAGTGTGATTAGATAAAGGGCTAATTATTGTATGCGTTTGTTTAATTAAAATACATTCAGCTTCGTGCTTTGATGTTTACATTGAATTTTAGGAGAAATTTTTTTAAAGAACATTTTTGATTTAATTCTATTTGCACTGTTATGTAGTTCGATTTACGTATGTTACACTATGGCAAGATTTTTTATAAAAAAAAATTATATTTTTAAAGTAAAAAAATTTATTAAATAGTAACCTTCCATCAAATAATAATTAACTTCCAGGCTACTTATTTCGATGCGAAGCGTAAGCGAAAGAAAACCAATCACTCATTTTCAACTGAAAATATGGCTCACTAACTTTTGACTTATCGTTGCCTTAAATTTACGTTTTTTAACGTAAGCCTTCTCAATATGCCATGTTGTCACACCAACAGTTTCATAAATTAATAGCCAGTTTTAAAAAAAACTCGCTGTAAACAAATAAATGTATTTATTTAAAAAAAAGGGAGAAAAATGTAAAATATACACCCACACACATTCACAAAAAACAAATTGTAAACAAAAACGCTTCCAATTTTATTTTTTAATTAAAAATAAATTTTGTATTGATTTTTAAAAAATTAATATTAGAAGACATAAAAAATTTTTATATTTCTAATATAAAAGGCTTCTACGGGTTTTGTGTTAATTGCTAAGTTTTCAATATATCGACTTGATTTCTTTTGCGTTTGATAGCTAAACGTATTGGCTTTAAACAGGATTTTTTTTGTTGTAGATAGAGCAAGAAAATTTTTTTATCATTTTTTCAAAAAAAGCAAAGGGGGTAGTCCATGGTTTTTTTTGGCTAAAAATATTTTTTTCTCGCTAATTGCAAAAAACAAAATTCGAAATAAAGCTAATTTGCTTCTCTATCAAACGCAATAGAAATCACGTCGATATCTAGAAAAGTAAGCAAGTTATGACCGAAAAGGTAAGCAGTCCTACTACTGCCTCTTTCCGGCCACTTTTTAGTAGAACTGGTTACCTTTTTGGTCATAACTTGCTAAGTTTTCAATATATCGACTTGATTTCTTTTGCGTTTGATAGCTAAACGTATTGGCTTTAAACAGGATTTTTTTTGTTGTAGATAGAGCAAGAAAATTTTTTATCATTTTTTCAAAAAAAGCAAAGGGGGTAGTCCATGGTTTTTTTTGGCTAATAATATTTTTTTTCTAGCTAATTGCAAAAAACAAAATTCGAAATAAAGCTAATTTGCTTCTCTATCAAACGCAATAGAAATCACGTCGATATCTAGAAAAGTAAGCAAGTTATGACCGAAAAGGTAAGCAGTCCTACTACTGCCTCTTTCCGGCCACTTTTTAGTAGAACTGGTTACCTTTTTGGTCATAACTTGCTAAGTTTTCAATATATCGACTTGATTTCTTTTGCGTTTGATAGCTAAACGTATTGGCTTTAAACAGGATTTTTTTTGTTGTAGATAGAGCAAGAAAATTTTTTTATCATTTTTTCAAAAAAAGCAAAGGGGGTAGTCCATGGTTTTTTTTGGCTAAAAATATTTTTTTCTCGCTAATTGCAAAAAACAAAATTCGAAATAAAGCTAATTTGCTTCTCTATCAAACGCAATAGAAATCACGTCGATATCTAGAAAAGTAAGCAAGTTATGACCGAAAAGGTAAGCAGTCCTACTACTGCCTCTTTCCGGCCACTTTTTAGTAGAACTGGTTACCTTTTTGGTCATAACTTGCTAAGTTTTCAATATATCGACTTGATTTCTTTTGTGTTTGATAGCTAAGCGTATTGGCTTTAAACAGGATTTTTTTTGTTGTAGATAGAGCAAGAAAATTTTTTTATCATTTTTTCAAAAAAAGCAAAGGGGCTAGTCCATGGTTTTTTTTGGCTAATAATATTTTTTTTCTAGCTAATTGCAAAAAACAAAATTCGAAATAAAGCTAATTTGCTTCTCTATCCAACGCAATAGAAATCACGTCGATATCTAGAAAAGTAAGCAAGTTATGACCGAAAAGGTAAGCAGTCCTACTACTGCCTCTTTCCGGCCACTTTTTAGTAGAACTGGTTACCTTTTTGGTCATAACTTGCTAAGTTTTCAATATATCGACTTGATTTCTTTTGTGTTTGATAGCTAAGCGTATTGGCTTTAAACAGGATTTTTTTTGTTGTAGATAGAGCAAGAAAATTTTTTTATCATTTTTTCAAAAAAAGCAAAGGGGGTAGTCCATGGTTTTTTTTGGCTAATAATATTTTTTTTCTAGCTAATTGCAAAAAACAAAATTCGAAATAAAGCTAATTTGCTTCTCTATCCAACGCAATAGAAATCACGTCGATATCTAGAAAAGTAAGCAAGTTATGACCGAAAAGGTAAGCAGTCCTACTACTGCCTCTTTCCGGCCACTTTTTAGTAGAACTGGTTACCTTTTTGGTCATAACTTGCTAAGTTTTCAATATATCGACTTGATTTCTTTTGTGTTTGATAGCTAAACGTATTGGCTTTAAACAGGATTTTTTTTGTTGTAGATAGAGCAAGAAAATTTTTTTATCATTTTTTCAAAAAAAGCAAAGGGGGTAGTCCATGGTTTTTTTTGGCTAAAAATATTTTTTTCTCGCTAATTGCAAAAAACAAAATTCGAAATAAAGCTAATTTGCTTCTCTATCCAACGCAATAGAAATCACGTCGATATCTAGAAAAGTAAGCAAGTTATGACCGAAAAGGTAAGCAGTCCTACTACTGCCTCTTTCCGGCCACTTTTTAGTAGAACTGGTTACCTTTTTGGTCATAACTTGCTAAGTTTTCAATATATCGACTTGATTTCTTTTGTGTTTGATAGCTAAACGTATTGGCTTTAAACAGGATTTTTTTTGTTGTAGATAGAGCAAGAAAATTTTTTTATCATTTTTTCAAAAAAAGCAAAGGGGGTAGTCCATGGTTTTTTTTGGCTAAAAATATTTTTTTCTCGCTAATTGCAAAAAACAAAATTCGAAATAAAGCTAATTTGCTTCTCTATCCAACGCAATAGAAATCACGTCGATATCTAGAAAAGTAAGCAAGTTATGACCGAAAAGGTAAGCAGTCCTACTACTGCCTCTTTCCGGCCACTTTTTAGTAGAACTGGTTACCTTTTTGGTCATAACTTGCTAAGTTTTCAATATATCGACTTGATTTCTTTTGTGTTTGATAGCTAAGCGTATTGGCTTTAAACAGGATTTTTTTTGTTGTAGATAGAGCAAGAAAATTTTTTTATCATTTTTTCAAAAAAAGCAAAGGGGGTAGTCCATGGTTTTTTTTTGGCTAATAATATTTTTTTTCTAGCTAATTGCAAAAAACAAAATTCGAAATAAAGCTAATTTGCTTCTCTATCCAACGCAATAGAAATCACGTCGATATCTAGAAAAGTAAGCAAGTTATGACCGAAAAGGTAAGCAGTCCTACTACTGCCTCTTTCCGGCCACTTTTTAGTAGAACTGGTTACCTTTTTGGTCATAACTTGCTAAGTTTTCAATATATCGACTTGATTTCTTTTGTGTTTGATAGCTAAACGTATTGGCTTTAAACAGGATTTTTTTTGTTGTAGATAGAGCAAGAAAATTTTTTTATCATTTTTTCAAAAAAAGCAAAGGGGGTAGTCCATGGTTTTTTTTGGCTAAAAATATTTTTTTCTCGCTAATTGCAAAAAACAAAATTCGAAATAAAGCTAATTTGCTTCTCTATCCAACGCAATAGAAATCACGTCGATATCTAGAAAAGTAAGCAAGTTATGACCGAAAAGGTAAGCAGTCCTACTACTGCCTCTTTCCGGCCACTTTTTAGTAGAACTGGTTACCTTTTTGGTCATAACTTGCTAAGTTTTCAATATATCGACTTGATTTCTTTTGTGTTTGATAGCTAAACGTATTGGCTTTAAACAGGATTTTTTTTGTTGTAGATAGAGCAAGAAAATTTTTTTATCATTTTTTCAAAAAAAGCAAAGGGGGTAGTCCATGGTTTTTTTTGGCTAAAAATATTTTTTTCTCGCTAATTGCAAAAAACAAAATTCGAAATAAAGCTAATTTGCTTCTCTATCCAACGCAATAGAAATCACGTCGATATCTAGAAAAGTAAGCAAGTTATGACCGAAAAGGTAAGCAGTCCTACTACTGCCTCTTTCCGGCCACTTTTTAGTAGAACTGGTTACCTTTTTGGTCATAACTTGCTAAGTTTTCAATATATCGACTTGATTTCTTTTGTGTTTGATAGCTAAACGTATTGGCTTTAAACAGGATTTTTTTTGTTGTAGATAGAGCAAGAAAATTTTTTTATCATTTTTTCAAAAAAAGCAAAGGGGGTAGTCCATGGTTTTTTTTGGCTAAAAATATTTTTTTCTCGCTAATTGCAAAAAACAAAATTCGAAATAAAGCTAATTTGCTTCTCTATCCAACGCAATAGAAATCACGTCGATATCTAGAAAAGTAAGCAAGTTATGACCGAAAAGGTAAGCAGTCCTACTACTGCCTCTTTCCGGCCACTTTTTAGTAGAACTGGTTACCTTTTTGGTCATAACTTGCTAAGTTTTCAATATATCGACTTGATTTCTTTTGCGTTTGATAGCTAAACGTATTGGCTTTAAACAGGATTTTTTTTGTTGTAGATAGAGCAAGAAAATTTTTTATCATTTTTTCAAAAAAAGCAAAGGGGGTAGTCCATGGTTTTTTTTGGCTAATAATATTTTTTTTCTAGCTAATTGCAAAAAACAAAATTCGAAATAAAGCTAATTTGCTTCTCTATCCAACGCAATAGAAATCACGTCGATATCTAGAAAAGTAAGCAAGTTATGACCGAAAAGGTAAGCAGTCCTACTACTGCCTCTTTCCGGCCACTTTTTAGTAGAACTGGTTACCTTTTTGGTCATAACTTGCTAAGTTTTCAATATATCGACTTGATTTCTTTTGTGTTTGATAGCTAAGCGTATTGGCTTTAAACAGGATTTTTTTTGTTGTAGATAGAGCAAGAAAATTTTTTTATCATTTTTTCAAAAAAAGCAAAGGGGGTAGTCCATGGTTTTTTTTTTGGCTAAAAATATTTTTTTCTCGCTAATTGCAAAAAACAAAATTCGAAATAAAGCTTATTTGGTTCTCTATCCAACGCAATAGAAATCACGTCGATATCTAGAAAAGTAAGCAAGTTATGACCGAAAAGGTAAGCAGTCCTACTACTGCCTCTTTCCGGCCACTTTTTAGTAGAACTGGTTACCTTTTTGGTCATAATTTGCTAAGTTTTCAATATATCGACTTGATTTCTTTTGTGTTTGATAGCTAAGCGTATTGGCTTTAAACAGGATTTTTTTTGTTGTAGATAGAGCAAGAAAATTTTTTTATCATTTTTTCAAAAAAAGCAAAGGGGGTAGTCCATGGTTTTTTTTGGCTAAAAATATTTTTTTCTCGCTAATTGCAAAAAACAAAATTCGAAATAAAGCTAATTTGCTTCTCTATCAAACGCAATAGAAATCACGTCGATATCTAGAAAAGTAAGCAAGTTATGACCGAAAAGGTAAGCAGTCCTACTACTGCCTCTTTCCGGCCACTTTTTAGTAGAACTGGTTACCTTTTTGGTCATAACTTGCTAAGTTTTCAATATATCGACTTGATTTCTTTTGTGTTTGATAGCTTAGCGTATTGGCTTTAAACAGGATTTTTTTTGTTGTAGATAGAGCAAGAAAAAAGCAAAGGGGGTAGTCCATGGTTTTTTTTGGCTAAAAATATTTTTTTCTCGCTAATTGCAAAAAACAAAATTCGAAATAAAGCTAATTTGCTTCTCTATCCAACGCAATAGAAATCACGTCGATATCTAGAAAAGTAAGCAAGTTATGACCGAAAAGGTAAGCAGTCCTACTACTGCCTCTTTCCGGCCACTTTTTAGTAGAACTGGTTACCTTTTTGGTCATAACTTGCTAAGTTTTCAATATATCGACTTGATTTCTTTTGCGTTTGATAGCTAAGCGTATTGGCTTTAAACAGGATTTTTTTTGTTGTAGATAGAGCAAGAAAATTTTTTTATCATTTTTTCAAAAAAAGCAAAGGGGGTAGTCCATGGTTTTTTTTTTGGCTAAAAATATTTTTTTCTCGCTAATTGCAAAAAACAAAATTCGAAATAAAGCTTATTTGGTTCTCTATCCAACGCAATAGAAATCACGTCGATATCTAGAAAAGTAAGCAAGTTATGACCGAAAAGGTAAGCAGTCCTACTACTGCCTCTTTCCGGCCACTTTTTAGTAGAACTGGTTACCTTTTTGGTCATAATTTGCTAAGTTTTCAATATATCGACTTGATTTCTTTTGTGTTTGATAGCTAAGCGTATTGGCTTTAAACAGGATTTTTTTTGTTGTAGATAGAGCAAGAAAATTTTTTTATCATTTTTTCAAAAAAAGCAAAGGGGGTAGTCCATGGTTTTTTTTGGCTAAAAATATTTTTTTCTCGCTAATTGCAAAAAACAAAATTCGAAATAAAGCTAATTTGCTTCTCTATCCAACGCAATAGAAATCACGTCGATATCTAGAAAAGTAAGCAAGTTATGACCGAAAAGGTAAGCAGTCCTACTACTGCCTCTTTCCGGCCACTTTTTAGTAGAACTGGTTACCTTTTTGGTCATAACTTGCTAAGTTTTCAATATATCGACTTGATTTCTTTTGCGTTTGATAGCTAAGCGTATTGGCTTTAAACAGGATTTTTTTTGTTGTAGATAGAGCAAGAAAATTTTTTTATCATTTTTTCAAAAAAAGCAAAGGGGGTAGTCCATGGTTTTTTTTGGCTAAAAATATTTTTTTCTCGCTAATTGCAAAAAACAAAATTCGAAATAAAGCTAATTTGCTTCTCTATCAAACGCAATAGAAATCACGTCGATATCTAGAAAAGTAAGCAAGTTATGACCGAAAAGGTAAGCAGTCCTACTACTGCCTCTTTCCGGCCACTTTTTAGTAGAACTGGTTACCTTTTTGGTCATAACTTGCTAAGTTTTCAATATATCGACTTGATTTCTTTTGCGTTTGATAGCTAAACGTATTGGCTTTAAACAGGATTTTTTTTGTTGTAGATAGAGCAAGAAAATTTTTTTATCATTTTTTCAAAAAAAGCAAAGGGGGTAGTCCATGGTTTTTTTTGGCTAAAAATATTTTTTTCTCGCTAATTGCAAAAAACAAAATTCGAAATAAAGCTAATTTGCTTCTCTATCCAACGCAATAGAAATCACGTCGATATCTAGAAAAGTAAGCAAGTTATGACCGCAAAGGTAAGCAGTCCTTGTACTGCCTCTTTCCGGCCACTTTTTAGTAGAACTGGTTACCTTTTTGGTCATAACTTGCTAAGTTTTCAATATATCGACTTGATTTCTTTTGCGTTTGATAGCTAAACGTATTGGCTTTAAACAGGATTTTTTTTGTTGTAGATAGAGCAAGAAAATTTTTTTATCATTTTTTCAAAAAAAGCAAAGGGGGTAGTCCATGGTTTTTTTTGGCTAAAAATATTTTTTTCTCGCTAATTGCAAAAAACAAAATTCGAAATAAAGCTAATTTGCTTCTCTATCAAACGCAATAGAAATCACGTCGATATCTAGAAAAGTAAGCAAGTTATGACCGAAAAGGTAAGCAGTCCTACTACTGCCTCTTTCCGGCCACTTTTTAGTAGAACTGGTTACCTTTTTGGTCATAACTTGCTAAGTTTTCAATATATCGACTTGATTTCTTTTGTGTTTGATAACTAAGCGTATTGGCTTTAAACAGGATTTTTTTTGTTGTAGATAGAGCAAGAAAAAAGCAAAGGGGGTAGTCCATGGTTTTTTTTGGCTAAAAATATTTTTTTCTCGCTAATTGCAAAAAACAAAATTCGAAATAAAGCTAATTTGCTTCTCTATCCAACGCAATAGAAATCACGTCGATATCTAGAAAAGTAAGCAAGTTATGACCGAAAAGGTAAGCAGTCCTACTACTGCCTCTTTCCGGCCACTTTTTAGTAGAACTGGTTACCTTTTTGGTCATAACTTGCTAAGTTTTCAATATATCGACTTGATTTCTTTTGTGTTTGATAGCTTAGCGTATTGGCTTTAAACAGGATTTTTTTTGTTGTAGATAGAGCAAGAAAATTTTTTTATCATTTTTTCAAAAAAAGCAAAGGGGGTAGTCCATGGTTTTTTTTGGCTAAAAATATTTTTTTCTCGCTAATTGCAAAAAACAAAATTCGAAATAAAGCTAATTTGCTTCTCTATCAAACGCAATAGAAATCACGTCGATATCTAGAAAAGTAAGCAAGTTATGACCGAAAAGGTAAGCAGTCCTACTACTGCCTCTTTCCGGCCACTTTTTAGTAGAACTGGTTACCTTTTTGGTCATAACTTGCTAAGTTTTCAATATATCGACTTGATTTCTTTTGTGTTTGATAACTAAGCGTATTGGCTTTAAACAGGATTTTTTTTGTTGTAGATAGAGCAAGAAAAAAGCAAAGGGGGTAGTCCATGGTTTTTTTTGGCTAAAAATATTTTTTTCTCGCTAATTGCAAAAAACAAAATTCGAAATAAAGCTAATTTGCTTCTCTATCCAACGCAATAGAAATCACGTCGATATCTAGAAAAGTAAGCAAGTTATGACCGAAAAGGTAAGCAGTCCTACTACTGCCTCTTTCCGGCCACTTTTTAGTAGAACTGGTTACCTTTTTGGTCATAACTTGCTAAGTTTTCAATATATCGACTTGATTTCTTTTGCGTTTGATAGCTAAACGTATTGGCTTTAAACAGGATTTTTTTTGTTGTAGATAGAGCAAGAAAATTTTTTTATCATTTTTTCAAAAAAAGCAAAGGGGGTAGTCCATGGTTTTTTTTGGCTAAAAATATTTTTTTCTCGCTAATTGCAAAAAACAAAATTCGAAATAAAGCTAATTTGCTTCTCTATCAAACGCAATAGAAATCATGTCGATATCTAGAAAAGTAAGCAAGTTATGACCGAAAAGGTAAGCAGTCCTACTACTGCCTCTTTCCGGCCACTTTTTAGTAGAACTGGTTACCTTTTTGGTCATAACTTGCTAAGTTTTCAATATATCGACTTGATTTCTTTTGTGTTTGATAGCTAAGCGTATTGGCTTTAAACAGGATTTTTTTTGTTGTAGATAGAGCAAGAAAATTTTTTTATCATTTTTTCAAAAAAAGCAAAGGGGGTAGTCCATGGTTTTTTTTGGCTAAAAATATTTTTTTCTCGCTAATTGCAAAAAACAAAATTCGAAATAAAGCTAATTTGCTTCTCTATCCAACGCAATAGAAATCACGTCGATATCTAGAAAAGTAAGCAAGTTATGACCGAAAAGGTAAGCAGTCCTACTACTGCCTCTTTCCGGCCACTTTTTAGTAGAACTGGTTACCTTTTTGGTCATAACTTGCTAAGTTTTCAATATATCGACTTGATTTCTTTTGTGTTTGATAGCTAAGCGTATTGGCTTTAAACAGGATTTTTTTTGTTGTAGATAGAGCAAGAAAATTTTTTTATCATTTTTTCAAAAAAAGCAAAGGGGGTAGTCCATGGTTTTTTTTGGCTAAAAATATTTTTTTCTCGCTAATTGCAAAAAACAAAATTCGAAATAAAGCTAATTTGCTTCTCTATCCAACGCAATAGAAATCACGTCGATATCTAGAAAAGTAAGCAAGTTATGACCGCAAAGGTAAGCAGTCCTTGTACTGCCTCTTTCCGGCCACTTTTTAGTAGAACTGGTTACCTTTTTGGTCATAACTTGCTAAGTTTTCAATATATCGACTTGATTTCTTTTGCGTTTGATAGCTAAACGTATTGGCTTTAAACAGGATTTTTTTTGTTGTAGATAGAGCAAGAAAATTTTTTTATCATTTTTTCAAAAAAAGCAAAGGGGGTAGTCCATGGTTTTTTTTGGCTAAAAATATTTTTTTCTCGCTAATTGCAAAAAACAAAATTCGAAATAAAGCTAATTTGCTTCTCTATCAAACGCAATAGAAATCACGTCGATATCTAGAAAAGTAAGCAAGTTATGACCGAAAAGGTAAGCAGTCCTACTACTGCCTCTTTCCGGCCACTTTTTAGTAGAACTGGTTACCTTTTTGGTCATAACTTGCTAAGTTTTCAATATATCGACTTGATTTCTTTTGCGTTTGATAGCTAAACGTATTGGCTTTAAACAGGATTTTTTTTGTTGTAGATAGAGCAAGAAAATTTTTTTATCATTTTTTCAAAAAAAGCAAAGGGGGTAGTCCATGGTTTTTTTTGGCTAAAAATATTTTTTTCTCGCTAATTGCAAAAAACAAAATTCGAAATAAAGCTAATTTGCTTCTCTATCCAACGCAATAGAAATCACGTCGATATCTAGAAAAGTAAGCAAGTTATGACCGAAAAGGTAAGCAGTCCTACTACTGCCTCTTTCCGGCCACTTTTTAGTAGAACTGGTTACCTTTTTGGTCATAACTTGCTAAGTTTTCAATATATCGACTTGATTTCTTTTGCGTTTGATAGCTAAACGTATTGGCTTTAAACAGGATTTTTTTTGTTGTAGATAGAGCAAGAAAATTTTTTTATCATTTTTTCAAAAAAAGCAAAGGGGGTAGTCCATGGTTTTTTTTGGCTAAAAATATTTTTTTCTCGCTAATTGCAAAAAACAAAATTCGAAATAAAGCTAATTTGCTTCTCTATCCAACGCAATAGAAATCACGTCGATATCTAGAAAAGTAAGCAAGTTATGACCGAAAAGGTAAGCAGTCCTACTACTGCCTCTTTCCGGCCACTTTTTAGTAGAACTGGTTACCTTTTTGGTCATAACTTGCTAAGTTTTCAATATATCGACTTGATTTCTTTTGCGTTTGATAGCTAAACGTATTGGCTTTAAACAGGATTTTTTTTGTTGTAGATAGAGCAAGAAAATTTTTTTATCATTTTTTCAAAAAAAGCAAAGGGGGTAGTCCATGGTTTTTTTTGGCTAAAAATATTTTTTTCTCGCTAATTGCAAAAAACAAAATTCGAAATAAAGCTAATTTGCTTCTCTATCCAACGCAATAGAAATCACGTCGATATCTAGAAAAGTAAGCAAGTTATGACCGAAAAGGTAAGCAGTCCTACTACTGCCTCTTTCCGGCCACTTTTTAGTAGAACTGGTTACCTTTTTGGTCATAACTTGCTAAGTTTTCAATATATCGACTTGATTTCTTTTGCGTTTGATAGCTAAACGTATTAACTTTAAACAGGATTTTTTTTGTTGTAGATAGAGCAAGAAAATTTTTTTATCATTTTTTCAAAAAAAGCAAAGGGGGTAGTCCATGGTTTTTTTTGGCTAAAAATATTTTTTTCTCGCTAATTGCAAAAAACAAAATTCGAAATAAAGCTAATTTGCTTCTCTATCCAACGCAATAGAAATCACGTCGATATCTAGAAAAGTAAGCAAGTTATGACCGAAAAGGTAAGCAGTCCTACTACTGCCTCTTTCCGGCCACTTTTTAGTAGAACTGGTTACCTTTTTGGTCATAACTTGCTAAGTTTTCAATATATCGACTTGATTTCTTTTGCGTTTGATAGCTAAGCGTATTGGCTTTAAACAGGATTTTTTTTGTTGTGGATAGAGAAAGAAAATTTTTTTATCATTTTTTCAAAAAAAGCAAAGGGGGTAGTCCATGGTTTTTTTTGGCTAAAAATATTTTTTTCTCGCTAATTGCAAAAAACAAAATTCGAAATAAAGCTAATTTGCTTCTCTATCAAACGCAATAGAAATCACGTCGATATCTAGAAAAGTAAGCAAGTAATGACCGAAAAGGTAAGCAGTCCTACTACTGCCTCTTTCCGGCCACTTTTTAGTAGAACTGGTTACCTTTTTGGTCATAACTTGCTAAGTTTTCAATATATCGACTTGATTTCTTTTGCGTTTGATAGCTAAACGTATTGGCTTTAAACAGGATTTTTTTTGTTGTAGATAGAGCAAGAAAATTTTTTTATCATTTTTTCAAAAAAAGCAAAGGGGGTAGTCCATGGTTTTTTTTGGCTAAAAATATTTTTTTCTCGCTAATTGCAAAAAACAAAATTCGAAATAAAGCTAATTTGCTTCTCTATCAAACGCAATAGAAATCACGTCGATATCTAGAAAAGTAAGCAAGTTATGACCGAAAAGGTAAGCAGTCCTACTACTGCCTCTTTCCGGCCA
The DNA here is from genome assembly GCA_947397855.1 of Thelaira solivaga. Taxonomy (NCBI): domain Eukaryota; kingdom Metazoa; phylum Arthropoda; class Insecta; order Diptera; family Tachinidae; genus Thelaira; species Thelaira solivaga. The sequence goes on along the minus strand of OX377612.1, from coordinate 20,876,074 downwards.
CTTTTTAGTAGAACTGGTTACCTTTTTGGTCATAACTTGCTAAGTTTTCAATATATCGACTTGATTTCTTTTGCGTTTGATAGCTAAACGTATTGGCTTTAAACAGGATTTTTTTTGTTGTAGATAGAGCAAGAAAATTTTTTTATCATTTTTTCAAAAAAAGCAAAGGGGGTAGTCCATGGTTTTTTTTGGCTAAAAATATTTTTTTCTCGCTAATTGCAAAAAACAAAATTCGAAATAAAGCTAATTTGCTTCTCTATCCAACGCAATAGAAATCACGTCGATATCTAGAAAAGTAAGCAAGTTATGACCGAAAAGGTAAGCAGTCCTACTACTGCCTCTTTCCGGCCACTTTTTAGTAGAACTGGTTACCTTTTTGGTCATAACTTGCTAAGTTTTCAATATATCGACTTGATTTCTTTTGCGTTTGATAGCTAAACGTATTGGCTTTAAACAGGATTTTTTTTGTTGTAGATAGAGCAAGAAAATTTTTTTATCATTTTTTCAAAAAAAGCAAAGGGGGTAGTCCATGGTTTTTTTTGGCTAAAAATATTTTTTTCTCGCTAATTGCAAAAAACAAAATTCGAAATAAAGCTAATTTGCTTCTCTATCCAACGCAATAGAAATCACGTCGATATCTAGAAAAGTAAGCAAGTTATGACCGAAAAGGTAAGCAGTCCTACTACTGCCTCTTTCCGGCCACTTTTTAGTAGAACTGGTTACCTTTTTGGTCATAACTTGCTAAGTTTTCAATATATCGACTTGATTTCTTTTGCGTTTGATAGCTAAGCGTATTGGCTTTAAACAGGATTTTTTTTGTTGTGGATAGAGCAAGAAAATTTTTTTATCATTTTTTCAAAAAAAGCAAAGGGGGTAGTCCATGGTTTTTTTTGGCTAAAAATATTTTTTTCTCGCTAATTGCAAAAAACAAAATTCGAAATAAAGCTAATTTGCTTCTCTATCCAACGCAATAGAAATCACGTCGATATCTAGAAAAGTAAGCAAGTTATGACCGAAAAGGTAAGCAGTCCTACTACTGCCTCTTTCCGGCCACTTTTTAGTAGAACTGGTTACCTTTTTGGTCATAACTTGCTAAGTTTTCAATATATCGACTTGATTTCTTTTGTGTTTGATAGCTAAGCGTATTGGCTTTAAACAGGATTTTTTTTGTTGTAGATAGAGCAAGAAAATTTTTTTATCATTTTTTCAAAAAAAGCAAAGGGGGTAGTCCATGGTTTTTTTTGGCTAAAAATATTTTTTTCTCGCTAATTGCAAAAAAAAAAATTCGAAATAAAGCTAATTTGCTTCTCTATCCAACGCAATAGAAATCACGTCGATATCTAGAAAAGTAAGCAAGTTATGACCGAAAAGGTAAGCAGTCCTACTACTGCCTCTTTCCGGCCACTTTTTAGTAGAACTGGTTACCTTTTTGGTCATAACTTGCTAAGTTTTCAATATATCGACTTGATTTCTTTTGCGTTTGATAGCTAAGCGTATTGGCTTTAAACAGGATTTTTTTTGTTGTGGATAGAGAAAGAAAATTTTTTTATCATTTTTTCAAAAAAAGCAAAGGGGGTAGTCCATGGTTTTTTTTGGCTAAAAATATTTTTTTCTCGCTAATTGCAAAAAACAAAATTCGAAATAAAGCTAATTTGCTTCTCTATCCAACGCAATAGAAATCACGTCGATATCTAGAAAAGTAAGCAAGTTATGACCGAAAAGGTAAGCAGTCCTACTACTGCCTCTTTCCGGCCACTTTTTAGTAGAACTGGTTACCTTTTTGGTCATAACTTGCTAAGTTTTCAATATATCGACTTGATTTCTTTTGCGTTTGATAGCTAAGCGTATTGGCTTTAAACAGGATTTTTTTTGTTGTGGATAGAGAAAGAAAATTTTTTTATCATTTTTTCAAAAAAAGCAAAGGGGGTAGTCCATGGTTTTTTTTGGCTAAAAATATTTTTTTCTCGCTAATTGCAAAAAACAAAATTCGAAATAAAGCTAATTTGCTTCTCTATCCAACGCAATAGAAATCACGTCGATATCTAGAAAAGTAAGCAAGTTATGACCGAAAAGGTAAGCAGTCCTACTACTGCCTCTTTCCGGCCACTTTTTAGTAGAACTGGTTACCTTTTTGGTCATAACTTGCTAAGTTTTCAATATATCGACTTGATTTCTTTTGCGTTTGATAGCTAAGCGTATTGGCTTTAAACAGGATTTTTTTTGTTGTGGATAGAGAAAGAAAATTTTTTTATCATTTTTTCAAAAAAAGCAAAGGGGGTAGTCCATGGTTTTTTTTGGCTAAAAATATTTTTTTCTCGCTAATTGCAAAAAACAAAATTCGAAATAAAGCTAATTTGCTTCTCTATCCAACGCAATAGAAATCACGTCGATATCTAGAAAAGTAAGCAAGTTATGACCGAAAAGGTAAGCAGTCCTACTACTGCCTCTTTCCGGCCACTTTTTAGTAGAACTGGTTACCTTTTTGGTCATAACTTGCTAAGTTTTCAATATATCGACTTGATTTCTTTTGCGTTTGATAGCTAAGCGTATTGGCTTTAAACAGGATTTTTTTTGTTGTGGATAGAGAAAGAAAATTTTTTTATCATTTTTTCAAAAAAAGCAAAGGGGGTAGTCCATGGTTTTTTTTGGCTAAAAATATTTTTTTCTCGCTAATTGCAAAAAACAAAATTCGAAATAAAGCTAATTTGCTTCTCTATCCAACGCAATAGAAATCACGTCGATATCTAGAAAAGTAAGCAAGTTATGACCGAAAAGGTAAGCAGTCCTACTACTGCCTCTTTCCGGCCACTTTTTAGTAGAACTGGTTACCTTTTTGGTCATAACTTGCTAAGTTTTCAATATATCGACTTGATTTCTTTTGCGTTTGATAGCTAAGCGTATTGGCTTTAAACAGGATTTTTTTTGTTGTGGATAGAGAAAGAAAATTTTTTTATCATTTTTTCAAAAAAAGCAAAGGGGGTAGTCCATGGTTTTTTTTGGCTAAAAATATTTTTTTCTCGCTAATTGCAAAAAACAAAATTCGAAATAAAGCTAATTTGCTTCTCTATCCAACGCAATAGAAATCACGTCGATATCTAGAAAAGTAAGCAAGTTATGACCGAAAAGGTAAGCAGTCCTACTACTGCCTCTTTCCGGCCACTTTTTAGTAGAACTGGTTACCTTTTTGGTCATAACTTGCTAAGTTTTCAATATATCGACTTGATTTCTTTTGCGTTTGATAGCTAAGCGTATTGGCTTTAAACAGGATTTTTTTTGTTGTGGATAGAGAAAGAAAATTTTTTTATCATTTTTTCAAAAAAAGCAAAGGGGGTAGTCCATGGTTTTTTTTGGCTAAAAATATTTTTTTCTCGCTAATTGCAAAAAACAAAATTCGAAATAAAGCTAATTTGCTTCTCTATCCAACGCAATAGAAATCACGTCGATATCTAGAAAAGTAAGCAAGTTATGACCGAAAAGGTAAGCAGTCCTACTACTGCCTCTTTCCGGCCACTTTTTAGTAGAACTGGTTACCTTTTTGGTCATAACTTGCTAAGTTTTCAATATATCGACTTGATTTCTTTTGCGTTTGATAGCTAAACGTATTGGCTTTAAACAGGATTTTTTTTGTTGTAGATAGAGCAAGAAAATTTTTTATCATTTTTTCAAAAAAAGCAAAGGGGGTAGTCCATGGTTTTTTTTGGCTAAAAATATTTTTTTCTCGCTAATTGCAAAAAACAAAATTCGAAATAAAGCTAATTTGCTTCTCTATCCAACGCAATAGAAATCACGTCGATATCTAGAAAAGTAAGCAAGTTATGACCGAAAAGGTAAGCAGTCCTACTACTGCCTCTTTCCGGCCACTTTTTAGTAGAACTGGTTACCTTTTTGGTCATAACTTGCTAAGTTTTCAATATATCGACTTGATTTCTTTTGCGTTTGATAGCTAAGCGTATTGGCTTTAAACAGGATTTTTTTTGTTGTGGATAGAGAAAGAAAATTTTTTTATCATTTTTTCAAAAAAAGCAAAGGGGGTAGTCCATGGTTTTTTTTGGCTAAAAATATTTTTTTCTCGCTAATTGCAAAAAACAAAATTCGAAATAAAGCTAATTTGCTTCTCTATCCAACGCAATAGAAATCACGTCGATATCTAGAAAAGTAAGCAAGTTATGACCGAAAAGGTAAGCAGTCCTACTACTGCCTCTTTCCGGCCACTTTTTAGTAGAACTGGTTACCTTTTTGGTCATAACTTGCTAAGTTTTCAATATATCGACTTGATTTCTTTTGCGTTTGATAGCTAAACGTATTGGCTTTAAACAGGATTTTTTTTGTTGTAGATAGAGCAAGAAAATTTTTTTATCATTTTTTCAAAAAAAGCAAAGGGGGTAGTCCATGGTTTTTTTTGGCTAAAAATATTTTTTTCTCGCTAATTGCAAAAAACAAAATTCGAAATAAAGCTAATTTGCTTCTCTATCCAACGCAATAGAAATCACGTCGATATCTAGAAAAGTAAGCAAGTTATGACCGAAAAGGTAAGCAGTCCTACTACTGCCTCTTTCCGGCCACTTTTTAGTAGAACTGGTTACCTTTTTGGTCATAACTTGCTAAGTTTTCAATATATCGACTTGATTTCTTTTGCGTTTGATAGCTAAACGTATTGGCTTTAAACAGGATTTTTTTTGTTGTAGATAGAGCAAGAAAATTTTTTATCATTTTTTCAAAAAAAGCAAAGGGGGTAGTCCATGGTTTTTTTTGGCTAATAATATTTTTTTTCTAGCTAATTGCAAAAAACAAAATTCGAAATAAAGCTAATTTGCTTCTCTATCCAACGCAATAGAAATCACGTCGATATCTAGAAAAGTAAGCAAGTTATGACCGAAAAGGTAAGCAGTCCTACTACTGCCTCTTTCCGGCCACTTTTTAGTAGAACTGGTTACCTTTTTGGTCATAACTTGCTAAGTTTTCAATATATCGACTTGATTTCTTTTGCGTTTGATAGCTAAACGTATTGGCTTTAAACAGGATTTTTTTTGTTGTAGATAGAGCAAGAAAATTTTTTATCATTTTTTCAAAAAAAGCAAAGGGGGTAGTCCATGGTTTTTTTTGGCTAAAAATATTTTTTTCTCGCTAATTGCAAAAAACAAAATTCGAAATAAAGCTAATTTGCTTCTCTATCAAACGCAATAGAAATCACGTCGATATCTAGAAAAGTAAGCAAGTTATGACCGAAAAGGTAAGCAGTCCTACTACTGCCTCTTTCCGGCCACTTTTTAGTAGAACTGGTTACCTTTTTGGTCATAACTTGCTAAGTTTTCAATATATCGACTTGATTTCTTTTGCGTTTGATAGCTAAACGTATTGGCTTTAAACAGGATTTTTTTTGTTGTAGATAGAGCAAGAAAATTTTTTTATAATTTTTTCAAAAAAAGCAAAGGGGGTAGTCCATGGTTTTTTTTGGCTAAAAATATTTTTTTCTCGCTAATTGCAAAAAACAAAATTCGAAATAAAGCTAATTTGCTTCTCTATCCAACGCAATAGAAATCACGTCGATATCTAGAAAAGTAAGCAAGTTATGACCGAAAAGGTAAGTAGTCCTACTACTGCCTCTTTCCGGCCACTTTTTAGTAGAACTGGTTACCTTTTTGGTCATAACTTGCTAAGTTTTCAATATATCGACTTGATTTCTTTTGCGTTTGATAGCTAAACGTATTGGCTTTAAACAGGATTTTTTTTGTTGTAGATAGAGCAAGAAAATTTTTTTATCATTTTTTCAAAAAAAGCAAAGGGGGTAGTCCATGGTTTTTTTTGGCTAAAAATATTTTTTTCTCGCTAATTGCAAAAAACAAAATTCGAAATAAAGCTAATTTGCTTCTCTATCCAACGCAATAGAAATCACGTCGATATCTAGAAAAGTAAGCAAGTTATGACCGAAAAGGTAAGCAGTCCTACTACTGCCTCTTTCCGGCCACTTTTTAGTAGAACTGGTTACCTTTTTGGTCATAACTTGCTAAGTTTTCAATATATCGACTTGATTTCTTTTGCGTTTGATAGCTAAACGTATTGGCTTTAAACAGGATTTTTTTTGTTGTAGATAGAGCAAGAAAATTTTTTTATCATTTTTTCAAAAAAAGCAAAGGGGGTAGTCCATGGTTTTTTTTGGCTAAAAATATTTTTTTCTCGCTAATTGCAAAAAACAAAATTCGAAATAAAGCTAATTTGGTTCTCTATCCAACGCAATAGAAATCACGTCGATATCTAGAAAAGTAAGCAAGTTATGACCGAAAAGGTAAGCAGTCCTACTACTGCCTCTTTCCGGCCACTTTTTAGTAGAACTGGTTACCTTTTTGGTCATAACTTGCTAAGTTTTCAATATATCGACTTGATTTCTTTTGCGTTTGATAGCTAAACGTATTGGCTTTAAACAGGATATTTTTTGTTGTAGATAGAGCAAGAAAATTTTTTATCATTTTTTCAAAAAAAGCAAAGGGGGTAGTCCATGGTTTTTTTTGGCTAATAATATTTTTTTTCTAGCTAATTGCAAAAAACAAAATTCGAAATAAAGCTAATTTGCTTTTCTATCCAACGCAATAGAAATCACGTCGATATCTAGAAAAGTAAGCAAGTTATGACCGAAAAGGTAAGCAGTCCTACTACTGCCTCTTTCCGGCCACTTTTTAGTAGAACTGGTTACCTTTTTGGTCATAACTTGCTAAGTTTTCAATATATCGACTTGATTTCTTTTGCGTTTGATAGCTAAACGTATTGGCTTTAAACAGGATTTTTTTTGTTGTAGATAGAGCAAGAAAATTTTTTATCATTTTTTCAAAAAAAGCAAAGGGGGTAGTCCATGGTTTTTTTTGGCTAAAAATATTTTTTTCTCGCTAATTGCAAAAAACAAAATTCGAAATAAAGCTAATTTGCTTCTCTATCAAACGCAATAGAAATCACGTCGATATCTAGAAAAGTAAGCAAGTTATGACCGAAAAGGTAAGCAGTCCTACTACTGCCTCTTTCCGGCCACTTTTTAGTAGAACTGGTTACCTTTTTGGTCATAACTTGCTAAGTTTTCAATATATCGACTTGATTTCTTTTGCGTTTGATAGCTAAACGTATTGGCTTTAAACAGGATTTTTTTTGTTGTAGATAGAGCAAGAAAATTTTTTTATAATTTTTTCAAAAAAAGCAAAGGGGGTAGTCCATGGTTTTTTTTGGCTAAAAATATTTTTTTCTCGCTAATTGCAAAAAACAAAATTCGAAATAAAGCTAATTTGCTTCTCTATCCAACGCAATAGAAATCACGTCGATATCTAGAAAAGTAAGCAAGTTATGACCGAAAAGGTAAGTAGTCCTACTACTGCCTCTTTCCGGCCACTTTTTAGTAGAACTGGTTACCTTTTTGGTCATAACTTGCTAAGTTTTCAATATATCGACTTGATTTCTTTTGCGTTTGATAGCTAAACGTATTGGCTTTAAACAGGATTTTTTTTGTTGTAGATAGAGCAAGAAAATTTTTTTATCATTTTTTCAAAAAAAGCAAAGGGGGTAGTCCATGGTTTTTTTTGGCTAAAAATATTTTTTTCTCGCTAATTGCAAAAAACAAAATTCGAAATAAAGCTAATTTGCTTCTCTATCCAACGCAATAGAAATCACGTCGATATCTAGAAAAGTAAGCAAGTTATGACCGAAAAGGTAAGCAGTCCTACTACTGCCTCTTTCCGGCCACTTTTTAGTAGAACTGGTTACCTTTTTGGTCATAACTTGCTAAGTTTTCAATATATCGACTTGATTTCTTTTGCGTTTGATAGCTAAACGTATTGGCTTTAAATAGGATTTTTTTTGTTGTAGATAGAGCAAGAAAATTTTTTTATCATTTTTTCAAAAAAAGCAAAGGGGGTAGTCCATGGTTTTTTTTGGCTAAAAATATTTTTTTCTCGCTAATTGCAAAAAACAAAATTCGAAATAAAGCTAATTTGGTTCTCTATCCAACGCAATAGAAATCACGTCGATATCTAGAAAAGTAAGCAAGTTATGACCGAAAAGGTAAGCAGTCCTACTACTGCCTCTTTCCGGCCACTTTTTAGTAGAACTGGTTACCTTTTTGGTCATAACTTGCTAAGTTTTCAATATATCGACTTGATTTCTTTTGCGTTTGATAGCTAAACGTATTGGCTTTAAACAGGATTTTTGTTGTTGTGGATAGAGCAAGAAAATTTTTTTATCATTTTTTCAAAAAAAGCAAAGGGGGTAGTCCATGGTTTTTTTTGGCTAATAATATTTTTTTTCTAGCTAATTGCAAAAAACAAAATTCGAAATAAAGCTAATTTGGTTCTCTATCCAACGCAATAGAAATCACGTCGATATCTAGAAAAGTAAGCAAGTTATGACCCAAAAGGTAAGCAGTCCTACTACTGCCTCTTTCCGGCCACTTTTTAGTAGAACTGGTTACCTTTTTGGTCATAACTTGCTAAGTTTTCAATATATCGACTTGATTTCTTTTGCGTTTGATAGCTAAACGTATTGGCTTTAAACAGGATTTTTGTTGTTGTGGATAGAGCAAGAAAATTTTTTTATCATTTTTTCAAAAAAAGCAAAGGGGGTAGTCCATGGTTTTTTTTCGCTAATAATATTTTTTTTCTAGCTAATTGCAAAAAACAAAATTCGAAATAAAGCTAATTTGCTTCTCTATCCAACGCAATAGAAATCACGTCGATATCTAGAAAAGTAAGCAAGTTATGACCGAAAAGGTAAGCAGTCCTACTACTGCCTCTTTCCGGCCACTTTTTAGTAGAACTGGTTACCTTTTTGGTCATAACTTGCTAAGTTTTCAATATATCGACTTGATTTCTTTTGAGTTTGATAGCTAAACGTATTGGCTTTAAACAGGATTTTTTTTGTTGTAGATAGAGCAAGAAAATTTTTTTATCATTTTTTCAAAAAAAGCAAAGGGGGTAGTCCATGGTTTTTTTTGGCTAAAAATATTTTTTTCTCGCTAATTGCAAAAAACAAAATTCGAAATAAAGCTAATTTGGTTCTCTATCCAACGCAATAGAAATCACGTCGATATCTAGAAAAGTAAGCAAGTTATGATCGAAAAGGTAAGCAGTCCTACTACTGCCTCTTTCCGGCCACTTTTTAGTAGAACTGGTTACCTTTTTGGTCATAACTTGCTAAGTTTTCAATATATCGACTTGATTTCTTTTGCGTTTGATAGCTAAGCGTATTGGCTTTAAACAGGATTTTTTTTGTTGTAGATAGAGCAAGAAAATTTTTTTATCATTTTTTCAAAAAAAGCAAAGGGGGTAGTCCATGGTTTTTTTTGGCTAAAAATATTTTTTTCTCGCTAATTGCAAAAAACAAAATTCGAAATAAAGCTAATTTGCTTCTCTATCCAACGCAATAGAAATCACGTCGATATCTAGAAAAGTAAGCAAGTTATGACCGAAAAGGTAAGCAGTCCTACTACTGCCTCTTTCCGGCCACTTTTTAGTAGAACTGGTTACCTTTTTGGTCATAACTTGCTAAGTTTTCAATATATCGACTTGATTTCTTTTGCGTTTGATAGCTAAGCGTATTGGCTTTAAACAGGATTTTTTTTGTTGTAGATAGAGCAAGAAAATTTTTTTATCATTTTTTCAAAAAAAGCAAAGGGGGTAGTCCATGGTTTTTTTTAGCTAAAAATATTTTTATCTCGCTAATTGCAAAAAACAAAATTCGAAATAAAGCTAATTTGCTTCTCTATCAAACGCAATAGAAATCACGTCGATATCTAGAAAAGTAAGCAAGTTATGACCGAAAAGGTAAGCAGTCCTACTACTGCCTCTTTCCGGCCACTTTTTAGTAGAACTGGTTACCTTTTTGGTCATAACTTGCTAAGTTTTCAATATATCGACTTGATTTCTTTTGCGTTTGATAGCTAAACGTATTGGCTTTAAACAGGATTTTTTTTGTTGTAGATAGAGCAAGAAAATTTTTTTATCATTTTTTCAAAAAAAGCAAAGGGGGTAGTCCATGGTTTTTTTTGGCTAAAAATATTTTTTTCTCGCTAATTGCAAAAAACAAAATTCGAAATAAAGCTTATTTGGTTCTCTATCCAACGCAATAGAAATCAAGTCGATATCTAGAAAAGTAAGCAAGTTATGACCGAAAAGGTAAGTAGTCCTACTACTGCCTCTTTCCGGCCACTTTTTAGTAGAACTGGTTACCTTTTTGGTCATAACTTGCTAAGTTTTCAATATATCGACTTGATTTCTTTTGCGTTTGATAGCTAAACGTATTGGCTTTAAACAGGATTTTTTTTGTTGTGGATAGAGAAAGAAAATTTTTTTATCATTTTTTCAAAAAAAGCAAAGGGGGTAGTCCATGGTTTTTTTTTTGGCTAAAAATATTTTTTTCTCGCTAATTGCAAAAAACAAAATTCGAAATAAAGCTTATTTGGTTCTCTATCCAACGCAATAGAAATCAAGTCGATATCTAGAAAAGTAAGCAAGTTATGACCGAAAAGGTAAGCAGTCCTACTACTGCCTCTTTCCGGCCACTTTTTAGTAGAACTGGTTACCTTTTTGGTCATAACTTGCTAAGTTTTCAATATATCGACTTGATTTCTTTTGCGTTTGATAGCTAAACGTATTGGCTTTAAACAGGATTTTTTTTGTTGTGGATAGAGAAAGAAAATTTTTTTATCATTTTTTCAAAAAAAGCAAAGGGGGTAGTCCATGGTTTTTTTTTTGGCTAAAAATATTTTTTTCTCGCTAATTGCAAAAAACAAAATTCGAAATAAAGCTTATTTGGTTCTCTATCCAACGCAATAGAAATCAAGTCGATATCTAGAAAAGTAAGCAAGTTATGACCGAAAAGGTAAGTAGTCCTACTACTGCCTCTTTCCGGCCACTTTTTAGTAGAACTGGTTACCTTTTTGGTCATAACTTGCTAAGTTTTCAATATATCGACTTGATTTCTTTTGCGTTTGATAGCTAAACGTATTGGCTTTAAACAGGATTTTTTTTGTTGTGGATAGAGCAAGAAAATTTTTTTATCATTTTTTCAAAAAAAGCAAAGGGGGTAGTCCATGGTTTTTTTTTTGGCTAAAAATATTTTTTTCTCGCTAATTGCAAAAAACAAAATTCGAAATAAAGCTTATTTGGTTCTCTATCCAACGCAATAGAAATCAAGTCGATATCTAGAAAAGTAAGCAAGTTATGACCGAAAAGGTAAGCAGTCCTACTACTGCCTCTTTCGGGCCACTTTTTAGTAGAACTGGTTACCTTTTTGGTCATAACTTGCTAAGTTTTCAATATATCGACTTGATTTCTTTTGCGTTTGATAGCTAAACGTATTGGCTTTAAACAGGATTTTTGTTGTTGTGGATAGAGCAAGAAAATTTTTTTATCATTTTTTCAAAAAAAGCAAAGGGGGTAGTCCATGGCTTTTTTTTGGCTAAAAATATTTTTTTCTCACTAATTGCAAAAAACAAAATTCGAAATAAAGCTAATTTGGTTCTCTATCCAACGCAATAGAAATCAAGTCGATATCTAGAAAAGTAAGCAAGTTATGACCGAAAAGGTAAGCAGTCCTACTACTGCCTCTTTCCGGCCACTTTTTAGTAGAACTGGTTACCTTTTTGGTCATAACTTGCTAAGTTTTCAATATATCGACTTGATTTCTTTTGCGTTTGATAGCTAAACGTATTGGCTTTAAACAGGATTTTTGTTGTTGTGGATAGAGCAAGAAAATTTTTTTATCATTTTTTCAAAAAAAGCAAAGGGGGTAGTCCATGGCTTTTTTTTGGCTAAAAATATTTTTTTCTCACTAATTGCAAAAAACAAAATTCGAAATAAAGCTAATTTGGTTCTCTATCCAACGCAATAGAAATCAAGTCGATATCTAGAAAAGTAAGCAAGTTATGACCGAAAAGGTAAGCAGTCCTACTACTGCCTCTTTCCGGCCACTTTTTAGTAGAACTGGTTACCTTTTTGGTCATAACTTGCTAAGTTTTCAATATATCGACTTGATTTCTTTTGCGTTTGATAGCTAAACGTATTGGCTTTAAACAGGGTTTTTTTTTGTTGTGGATAGAGAAAGAAAATTTTTTTATCATTTTTTCAAAAAAAGCAAAGGGGGTAGTCCATGGTTTTTTTTTTGGCTAAAAATATTTTTTTCTCGCTAATTGCAAAAAACAAAATTCGAAATAAAGCTTATTTGGTTCTCTATCCAACGCAATAGAAATCAAGTCGATATCTAGAAAAGTAAGCAAGTTATGACCGAAAAGGTAAGTAGTCCTACTACTGCCTCTTTCCGGCCACTTTTTAGTAGAACTGGTTACCTTTTTGGTCATAACTTGCTAAGTTTTCAATATATCGACTTGATTTCTTTTGCGTTTGATAGCTAAACGTATTGGCTTTAAACAGGATTTTTTTTGTTGTGGATAGAGCAAGAAAATTTTTTTATCATTTTTTCAAAAAAAGCAAAGGGGGTAGTCCATGGTTTTTTTTTTGGCTAAAAATATTTTTTTCTCGCTAATTGCAAAAAACAAAATTCGAAATAAAGCTTATTTGGTTCTCTATCCAACGCAATAGAAATCAAGTCGATATCTAGAAAAGTAAGCAAGTTATGACCGAAAAGGTAAGTAGTCCTACTACTGCCTCTTTCCGGCCACTTTTTAGTAGAACTGGTTACCTTTTTGGTCATAACTTGCTAAGTTTTCAATATATCGACTTGATTTCTTTTGCGTTTGATAGCTAAACGTATTGGCTTTAAACAGGATTTTTTTTTGTTGTGGATAGAGCAAGAAAATTTTTTTATCATTTTTTCAAAAAAAGCAAAGGGGGTAGTCCATGGTTTTTTTTTTGGCTAAAAATATTTTTTTCTCACTAATTGCAAAAAACAAAATTCGAAATAAAGCTAATTTGGTTCTCTATCCAACGCAATAGAAATCAAGTCGATATCTAGAAAAGTAAGCAAGTTATGACCGAAAAGGTAAGTAGTCCTACTACTGCTTCTTTCCGGCCACTTTTTAGTAGAACTGGTTACCTTTTTGGTCATAACTTGCTAAGTTTTCAATATATCGACTTGATTTCTTTTGCGTTTGATAGCTAAACGTATTGGCTTTAAACAGGATTTTTTTTGTTGTGGATAGAGAAAGAAAATTTTTTTATCATTTTTTCAAAAAAAGCAAAGGGGGTAGTCCATGGTTTTTTTTTGGCTAAAAATATTTTTTTCTCGCTAATTGCAAAAAACAAAATTCGAAATAAAGCTTATTTGGTTCTCTATCCAACGCAATAGAAATCAAGTCGATATCTAGAAAAGTAAGCAAGTTATGACCGAAAAGGTAAGTAGTCCTACTACTGCCTCTTTCCGGCCACTTTTTAGTAGAACTGGTTACCTTTTTGGTCATAACTTGCTAAGTTTTCAATATATCGACTTGATTTCTTTTGCGTTTGATAGCTAAACGTATTGGCTTTAAACAGGATTTTTTTTGTTGTGGATAGAGCAAGAAAATTTTTTTATCATTTTTTCAAAAAAAGCAAAGGGGGTAGTCCATGGTTTTTTTTTGGCTAAAAATATTTTTTTCTCGCTAATTGCAAAAAACAAAATTCGAAATAAAGCTTATTTGGTTCTCTATCCAACGCAATAGAAATCAAGTCGATATCTAGAAAAGTAAGCAAGTTATGACCGAAAAGGTAAGCAGTCCTACTACTGCCTCTTTCGGGCCACTTTTTAGTAGAACTGGTTACCTTTTTGGTCATAACTTGCTAAGTTTTCAATATATCGACTTGATTTCTTTTGCGTTTGATAGCTAAACGTATTGGCTTTAAACAGGATTTTTGTTGTTGTGGATAGAGCAAGAAAATTTTTTTATCATTTTTTCAAAAAAAGCAAAGGGGGTAGTCCATGGCTTTTTTTTGGCTAAAAATATTTTTTTCTCACTAATTGCAAAAAACAAAATTCGAAATAAAGCTAATTTGGTTCTCTATCCAACGCAATAGAAATCAAGTCGATATCTAGAAAAGTAAGCAAGTTATGACCGAAAAGGTAAGCAGTCCTACTACTGCCTCTTTCCGGCCACTTTTTAGTAGAACTGGTTACCTTTTTGGTCATAACTTGCTAAGTTTTCAATATATCGACTTGATTTCTTTTGCGTTTGATAGCTAAACGTATTGGCTTTAAACAGGGTTTTTTTTTGTTGTGGATAGAGAAAGAAAATTTTTTTATCATTTTTTCAAAAAAAGCAAAGGGGGTAGTCCATGGTTTTTTTTTGGCTAAAAATATTTTTTTCTCGCTAATTGCAAAAAACAAAATTCGAAATAAAGCTTATTTGGTTCTCTATCCAACGCAATAGAAATCAAGTCGATATCTAGAAAAGTAAGCAAGTTATGACCGAAAAGGTAAGTAGTCCTACTACTGCCTCTTTCCGGCCACTTTTTAGTAGAACTGGTTACCTTTTTGGTCATAACTTGCTAAGTTTTCAATATATCGACTTGATTTCTTTTGCGTTTGATAGCTAAACGTATTGGCTTTAAACAGGATTTTTGTTGTTGTGGATAGAGCAAGAAAATTTTTTTATCATTTTTTCAAAAGAAGCAAAGGGGGTAGTCCATGGCTTTTTTTTGGCTAAAAATATTTTTTTCTCACTAATTGCAAAAAACAAAATTCGAAATAAAGCTAATTTGGTTCTCTATCCAACGCAATAGAAATCAAGTCGATATCTAGAAAAGTAAGCAAGTTATGACCGAAAAGGTAAGCAGTCCTACTACTGCCTCTTTCCGGCCACTTTTTAGTAGAACTGGTTACCTTTTTGGTCATAACTTGCTAAGTTTTCAATATATCGACTTGATTTCTTTTGCGTTTGATAGCTAAACGTATTGGCTTTAAACAGGGTTTTTTTTTGTTGTGGATAGAGAAAGAAAATTTTTTTATCATTTTTTCAAAAAAAGCAAAGGGGGTAGTCCATGGTTTTTTTTTTGGCTAAAAATATTTTTTTCTCGCTAATTGCAAAAAACAAAATTCGAAATAAAGCTTATTTGGTTCTCTATCCAACGCAATAGAAATCAAGTCGATATCTAGAAAAGTAAGCAAGTTATGACCGAAAAGGTAAGTAGTCCTACTACTGCCTCTTTCCGGCCACTTTTTAGTAGAACTGGTTACCTTTTTGGTCATAACTTGCTAAGTTTTCAATATATCGACTTGATTTCTTTTGCGTTTGATAGCTAAACGTATTGGCTTTAAACAGGATTTTTTTTGTTGTGGATAGAGCAAGAAAATTTTTTTATCATTTTTTCAAAAAAAGCAAAGGGGGTAGTCCATGGTTTTTTTTTTGGCTAAAAATATTTTTTTCTCGCTAATTGCAAAAAACAAAATTCGAAATAAAGCTTATTTGGTTCTCTATCCAACGCAATAGAAATCAAGTCGATATCTAGAAAAGTAAGCAAGTTATGACCGAAAAGGTAAGTAGTCCTACTACTGCCTCTTTCCGGCCACTTTTTAGTAGAACTGGTTACCTTTTTGGTCATAACTTGCTAAGTTTTCAATATATCGACTTGATTTCTTTTGCGTTTGATAGCTAAACGTATTGGCTTTAAACAGGATTTTTTTTTGTTGTGGATAGAGCAAGAAAATTTTTTTATCATTTTTTCAAAAAAAGCAAAGGGGGTAGTCCATGGTTTTTTTTTTGGCTAAAAATATTTTTTTCTCACTAATTGCAAAAAACAAAATTCGAAATAAAGCTAATTTGGTTCTCTATCCAACGCAATAGAAATCAAGTCGATATCTAGAAAAGTAAGCAAGTTATGACCGAAAAGGTAAGTAGTCCTACTACTGCTTCTTTCCGGCCACTTTTTAGTAGAACTGGTTACCTTTTTGGTCATAACTTGCTAAGTTTTCAATATATCGACTTGATTTCTTTTGCGTTTGATAGCTAAACGTATTGGCTTTAAACAGGATTTTTTTTGTTGTGGATAGAGAAAGAAAATTTTTTTATCATTTTTTCAAAAAAAGCAAAGGGGGTAGTCCATGGTTTTTTTTTGGCTAAAAATATTTTTTTCTCGCTAATTGCAAAAAACAAAATTCGAAATAAAGCTTATTTGGTTCTCTATCCAACGCAATAGAAATCAAGTCGATATCTAGAAAAGTAAGCAAGTTATGACCGAAAAGGTAAGTAGTCCTACTACTGCCTCTTTCCGGCCACTTTTTAGTAGAACTGGTTACCTTTTTGGTCATAACTTGCTAAGTTTTCAATATATCGACTTGATTTCTTTTGCGTTTGATAGCTAAACGTATTGGCTTTAAACAGGATTTTTTTTGTTGTGGATAGAGCAAGAAAATTTTTTTATCATTTTTTCAAAAAAAGCAAAGGGGGTAGTCCATGGTTTTTTTTTGGCTAAAAATATTTTTTTCTCGCTAATTGCAAAAAACAAAATTCGAAATAAAGCTTATTTGGTTCTCTATCCAACGCAATAGAAATCAAGTCGATATCTAGAAAAGTAAGCAAGTTATGACCGAAAAGGTAAGCAGTCCTACTACTGCCTCTTTCCGGCCACTTTTTAGTAGAACTGGTTACCTTTTTGGTCATAACTTGCTAAGTTTTCAATATATCGACTTGATTTCTTTTGCGTTTGATAGCTAAACGTATTGGCTTTAAACAGGATTTTTGTTGTTGTGGATAGAGCAAGAAAATTTTTTTATCATTTTTTCAAAAGAAGCAAAGGGGGTAGTCCATGGCTTTTTTTTGGCTAAAAATATTTTTTTCTCACTAATTGCAAAAAACAAAATTCGAAATAAAGCTAATTTGGTTCTCTATCCAACGCAATAGAAATCAAGTCGATATCTAGAAAAGTAAGCAAGTTATGACCGAAAAGGTAAGCAGTCCTACTACTGCCTCTTTCCGGCCACTTTTTAGTAGAACTGGTTACCTTTTTGGTCATAACTTGCTAAGTTTTCAATATATCGACTTGATTTCTTTTGCGTTTGATAGCTAAACGTATTGGCTTTAAACAGGATTTTTTTTGTTGTGGATAGAGAAAGAAAATTTTTTTATCATTTTTTCAAAAAAAACAAAGGGGGTAGTCCATGGTTTTTTTTTTGGCTAAAAATATTTTTTTCTCGCTAATTGCAAAAAACAAAATTCGAAATAAAGCTTATTTGGTTCTCTATCCAACGCAATAGAAATCAAGTCGATATCTAGAAAAGTAAGCAAGTTATGACCGAAAAGGTAAGTAGTCCTACTACTGCCTCTTTCCGGCCACTTTTTAGTAGAACTGGTTACCTTTTTGGTCATAACTTGCTAAGTTTTCAATATATCGACTTGATTTCTTTTGCGTTTGATAGCTAAACGTATTGGCTTTAAACAGGATTTTTTTTGTTGTGGATAGAGCAAGAAAATTTTTTTATCATTTTTTCAAAAAAAGCAAAGGGGGTAGTCCATGGTTTTTTTTTGGCTAAAAATATTTTTTTCTCGCTAATTGCAAAAAACAAAATTCGAAATAAAGCTTATTTGGTTCTCTATCCAACGCAATAGAAATCAAGTCGATATCTAGAAAAGTAAGCAAGTTATGACCGAAAAGGTAAGTAGTCCTACTACTGCCTCTTTCCGGCCACTTTTTAGTAGAACTGGTTACCTTTTTGGTCATAACTTGCTAAGTTTTCAATATATCGACTTGATTTCTTTTGCGTTTGATAGCTAAACGTATTGGCTTTAAACAGGATTTTTTTTGTTGTGGATAGAGCAAGAAAATTTTTTTATCATTTTTTCAAAAAAAGCAAAGGGGGTGTCCATGGTTTTTTTTTTGGCTAAAAATATTTTTTTCTCACTAATTGCAAAAAACAAAATTCGAAATAAAGCTAATTTGGTTCTCTATCCAACGCAATAGAAATCAAGTCGATATCTAGAAAAGTAAGCAAGTTATGACCGAAAAGGTAAGCAGTCCTACTACTGCCTCTTTCCGGCCACTTTTTAGTAGAACTGGTTACCTTTTTGGTCATAACTTGCTAAGTTTTCAATATATCGACTTGATTTCTTTTGCGTTTGATAGCTAAACGTATTGGCTTTAAACAGGATTTTTTTTGTTGTGGATAGAGCAAGAAAATTTTTTTATCATTTTTTCAAAAAAAGCAAAGGGGGTAGTCCATGGTTTTTTTTTTGGCTAAAAATATTTTTTTCTCACTAATTGCAAAAAACAAAATTCGAAATAAAGCTAATTTGGTTCTCTATCCAACGCAATAGAAATCAAGTCGATATCTAGAAAAGTAAGCAAGTTATGACCGAAAAGGTAAGCAGTCCTACTACTGCCTCTTTCCGGCCACTTTTTAGTAGAACTGGTTACCTTTTTGGTCATAACTTGCTAAGTTTTCAATATATCGACTTGATTTCTTTTGCGTTTGATAGCTAAACGTATTGGCTTTAAACAGGATTTTTTTTGTTGTGGATAGAGAAAGAAAATTTTTTTATCATTTTTTCAAAAAAAGCAAAGGGGGTAGTCCATGGTTTTTTTTTTGGCTAAAAATATTTTTTTCTCGCTAATTGCAAAAAACAAAATTCGAAATAAAGCTTATTTGGTTCTCTATCCAACGCAATAGAAATCAAGTCGATATCTAGAAAAGTAAGCAAGTTATGACCGAAAAGGTAAGTAGTCCTACTACTGCCTCTTTCCGGCCACTTTTTAGTAGAACTGGTTACCTTTTTGGTCATAACTTGCTAAGTTTTCAATATATCGACTTGATTTCTTTTGCGTTTGATAGCTAAACGTATTGGCTTTAAACAGGATTTTTTTTGTTGTGGATAGAGCAAGAAAATTTTTTTATCATTTTTTCAAAAAAAGCAAAGGGGGTAGTCCATGGTTTTTTTTTGGCTAAAAATATTTTTTTCTCGCTAATTGCAAAAAACAAAATTCGAAATAAAGCTTATTTGGTTCTCTATCCAACGCAATAGAAATCAAGTCGATATCTAGAAAAGTAAGCAAGTTATGACCGAAAAGGTAAGTAGTCCTACTACTGCCTCTTTCCGGCCACTTTTTAGTAGAACTGGTTACCTTTTTGGTCATAACTTGCTAAGTTTTCAATATATCGACTTGATTTCTTTTGCGTTTGATAGCTAAACGTATTGGCTTTAAACAGGATTTTTTTTGTTGTGGATAGAGCAAGAAAATTTTTTTATCATTTTTTCAAAAAAAGCAAAGGGGGTAGTCCATGGTTTTTTTTTTGGCTAAAAATATTTTTTTCTCACTAATTGCAAAAAACAAAATTCGAAATAAAGCTAATTTGGTTCTCTATCCAACGCAATAGAAATCAAGTCGATATCTAGAAAAGTAAGCAAGTTATGACCGAAAAGGTAAGCAGTCCTACTACTGCCTCTTTCCGGCCACTTTTTAGTAGAACTGGTTACCTTTTTGGTCATAACTTGCTAAGTTTTCAATATATCGACTTGATTTCTTTTGCGTTTGATAGCTAAACGTATTGGCTTTAAACAGGATTTTTTTTGTTGTGGATAGAGCAAGAAAATTTTTTTATCATTTTTTCAAAAAAAGCAAAGGGGGTAGTCCATGGTTTTTTTTTTTGGCTAAAAATATTTTTTTCTCGCTAATTGCAAAAAACAAAATTCGAAATAAAGCTTATTTGGTTCTCTATCCAACGCAATAGAAATCAAGTCGATATCTAGAAAAGTAAGCAAGTTATGACCGAAAAGGTAAGCAGTCCTACTACTGCCTCTTTCCGGCCACTTTTTAGTAGAACTGGTTACCTTTTTGGTCATAACTTGCTAAGTTTTCAATATATCGACTTGATTTCTTTTGCGTTTGATAGCTAAACGTATTGGCTTTAAACAGGATTTTTTTTGTTGTGGATAGAGCAAGAAAATTTTTTTATCATTTTTTCAAAAAAAGCAAAGGGGGTAGTCCATGGTTTTTTTTTTGGCTAAAAATATTTTTTTCTCACTAATTGCAAAAAACAAAATTCGAAATAAAGCTAATTTGGTTCTCTATCCAACGCAATAGAAATCAAGTCGATATCTAGAAAAGTAAGCAAGTTATGACCGAAAAGGTAAGCAGTCCTACTACTGCCTCTTTCCGGCCACTTTTTAGTAGAACTGGTTACCTTTTTGGTCATAACTTGCTAAGTTTTCAATATATCGACTTGATTTCTTTTGCGTTTGATAGCTAAACGTATTGGCTTTAAACAGGATTTTTTTTGTTGTGGATAGAGCAAGAAAATTTTTTTATCATTTTTTCAAAAAAAGCAAAGGGGGTAGTCCATGGTTTTTTTTTTGGCTAAAAATATTTTTTTCTCACTAATTGCAAAAAACAAAATTCGAAATAAAGCTAATTTGGTTCTCTATCCAACGCAATAGAAATCAAGACGATATCTAGAAAAGTAAGCAAGTTATGACCGAAAAGGTAAGCAGTCCTACTACTGCCTCTTTCCGGCCACTTTTTAGTAGAACTGGTTACCTTTTTGGTCATAACTTGCTAAGTTTTCAATATATCGACTTGATTTCTTTTGCGTTTGATAGCTAAACGTATTGGCTTTAAACAGGATTTTTTTTGTTGTGGATAGAGAAAGAAAATTTTTTTATCATTTTTTCAAAAAAAGCAAAGGGGGTAGTCCATGGTTTTTTTTTTGGCTAAAAATATTTTTTTCTCGCTAATTGCAAAAAACAAAATTCGAAATAAAGCTTATTTGGTTCTCTATCCAACGCAATAGAAATCAAGTCGATATCTAGAAAAGTAAGCAAGTTATGACCGAAAAGGTAAGTAGTCCTACTACTGCCTCTTTCCGGCCACTTTTTAGTAGAACTGGTTACCTTTTTGGTCATAACTTGCTAAGTTTTCAATATATCGACTTGATTTCTTTTGCGTTTGATAGCTAAACGTATTGGCTTTAAACAGGATTTTTTTTGTTGTGGATAGAGCAAGAAAATTTTTTTATCATTTTTTCAAAAAAAGCAAAGGGGGTAGTCCATGGTTTTTTTTTGGCTAAAAATATTTTTTTCTCGCTAATTGCAAAAAACAAAATTCGAAATAAAGCTTATTTGGTTCTCTATCCAACGCAATAGAAATCAAGTCGATATCTAGAAAAGTAAGCAAGTTATGACCGAAAAGGTAAGCAGTCCTACTACTGCCTCTTTCCGGCCACTTTTTAGTAGAACTGGTTACCTTTTTGGTCATAACTTGCTAAGTTTTCAATATATCGACTTGATTTCTTTTGCGTTTGATAGCTAAACGTATTGGCTTTAAACAGGATTTTTTTTGTTGTGGATAGAGAAAGAAAATTTTTTTATCATTTTTTCAAAAAAAGCAAAGGGGGTAGTCCATGGTTTTTTTTGGCTAAAAATATTTTTTTCTCGCTAATTGCAAAAAACAAAATTCGAAATAAAGCTTATTTGGTTCTCTATCCAACGCAATAGAAATCAAGTCGATATCTAGAAAAGTAAGCAAGTTATGACCGAAAAGGTAAGTAGTCCTACTACTGCCTCTTTCCGGCCACTTTTTAGTAGAACTGGTTACCTTTTTGGTCATAACTTGCTAAGTTTTCAATATATCGACTTGATTTCTTTTGCGTTTGATAGCTAAACGTATTGGCTTTAAACAGGATTTTTTTTGTTGTGGATAGAGCAAGAAAATTTTTTTATCATTTTTTCAAAAAAAGCAAAGGGGGTAGTCCATGGTTTTTTTTTGGCTAAAAATATTTTTTTCTCGCTAATTGCAAAAAACAAAATTCGAAATAAAGCTTATTTGGTTCTCTATCCAACGCAATAGAAATCAAGTCGATATCTAGAAAAGTAAGCAAGTTATGACCGAAAAGGTAAGTAGTCCTACTACTGCCTCTTTCCGGCCACTTTTTAGTAGAACTGGTTACCTTTTTGGTCATAACTTGCTAAGTTTTCAATATATCGACTTGATTTCTTTTGCGTTTGATAGCTAAACGTATTGGCTTTAAACAGGATTTTTTTTGTTGTGGATAGAGCAAGAAAATTTTTTTATCATTTTTTCAAAAAAAGCAAAGGGGGTAGTCCATGGTTTTTTTTTTGGCTAAAAATATTTTTTTCTCACTAATTGCAAAAAACAAAATTCGAAATAAAGCTAATTTGGTTCTCTATCCAACGCAATAGAAATCAAGTCGATATCTAGAAAAGTAAGCAAGTTATGACCGAAAAGGTAAGCAGTCCTACTACTGCCTCTTTCCGGCCACTTTTTAGTAGAACTGGTTACCTTTTTGGTCATAACTTGCTAAGTTTTCAATATATCGACTTGATTTCTTTTGCGTTTGATAGCTAAACGTATTGGCTTTAAACAGGATTTTTTTTGTTGTGGATAGAGCAAGAAAATTTTTTTATCATTTTTTCAAAAAAAGCAAAGGGGGTAGTCCATGGTTTTTTTTTTGGCTAAAAATATTTTTTTCTCGCTAATTGCAAAAAACAAAATTCGAAATAAAGCTTATTTGGTTCTCTATCCAACGCAATAGAAATCAAGTCGATATCTAGAAAAGTAAGCAAGTTATGACCGAAAAGGTAAGCAGTCCTACTACTGCCTCTTTCCGGCCACTTTTTAGTAGAACTGGTTACCTTTTTGGTCATAACTTGCTAAGTTTTCAATATATCGACTTGATTTCTTTTGCGTTTGATAGCTAAACGTATTGGCTTTAAACAGGATTTTTTTTGTTGTGGATAGAGCAAGAAAATTTTTTTATCATTTTTTCAAAAAAAGCAAAGGGGGTAGTCCATGGTTTTTTTTTTGGCTAAAAATATTTTTTTCTCACTAATTGCAAAAAACAAAATTCGAAATAAAGCTAATTTGGTTCTCTATCCAACGCAATAGAAATCAAGTCGATATCTAGAAAAGTAAGCAAGTTATGACCGAAAAGGTAAGCAGTCCTACTACTGCCTCTTTCCGGCCACTTTTTAGTAGAACTGGTTACCTTTTTGGTCATAACTTGCTAAGTTTTCAATATATCGACTTGATTTCTTTTGCGTTTGATAGCTAAACGTATTGGCTTTAAACAGGATTTTTTTTGTTGTGGATAGAGCAAGAAAATTTTTTTATCATTTTTTCAAAAAAAGCAAAGGGGGTAGTCCATGGTTTTTTTTTTGGCTAAAAATATTTTTTTCTCACTAATTGCAAAAAACAAAATTCGAAATAAAGCTAATTTGGTTCTCTATCCAACGCAATAGAAATCAAGACGATATCTAGAAAAGTAAGCAAGTTATGACCGAAAAGGTAAGCAGTCCTACTACTGCCTCTTTCCGGCCACTTTTTAGTAGAACTGGTTACCTTTTTGGTCATAACTTGCTAAGTTTTCAATATATCGACTTGATTTCTTTTGCGTTTGATAGCTAAACGTATTGGCTTTAAACAGGATTTTTTTTGTTGTGGATAGAGAAAGAAAATTTTTTTATCATTTTTTCAAAAAAAGCAAAGGGGGTAGTCCATGGTTTTTTTTTTGGCTAAAAATATTTTTTTCTCGCTAATTGCAAAAAACAAAATTCGAAATAAAGCTTATTTGGTTCTCTATCCAACGCAATAGAAATCAAGTCGATATCTAGAAAAGTAAGCAAGTTATGACCGAAAAGGTAAGTAGTCCTACTACTGCCTCTTTCCGGCCACTTTTTAGTAGAACTGGTTACCTTTTTGGTCATAACTTGCTAAGTTTTCAATATATCGACTTGATTTCTTTTGCGTTTGATAGCTAAACGTATTGGCTTTAAACAGGATTTTTTTTGTTGTGGATAGAGCAAGAAAATTTTTTTATCATTTTTTCAAAAAAAGCAAAGGGGGTAGTCCATGGTTTTTTTTTGGCTAAAAATATTTTTTTCTCGCTAATTGCAAAAAACAAAATTCGAAATAAAGCTTATTTGGTTCTCTATCCAACGCAATAGAAATCAAGTCGATATCTAGAAAAGTAAGCAAGTTATGACCGAAAAGGTAAGCAGTCCTACTACTGCCTCTTTCCGGCCACTTTTTAGTAGAACTGGTTACCTTTTTGGTCATAACTTGCTAAGTTTTCAATATATCGACTTGATTTCTTTTGCGTTTGATAGCTAAACGTATTGGCTTTAAACAGGATTTTTTTTGTTGTGGATAGAGAAAGAAAATTTTTTTATCATTTTTTCAAAAAAAGCAAAGGGGGTAGTCCATGGTTTTTTTTGGCTAAAAATATTTTTTTCTCGCTAATTGCAAAAAACAAAATTCGAAATAAAGCTTATTTGGTTCTCTATCCAACGCAATAGAAATCAAGTCGATATCTAGAAAAGTAAGCAAGTTATGACCGAAAAGGTAAGTAGTCCTACTACTGCCTCTTTCCGGCCACTTTTTAGTAGAACTGGTTACCTTTTTGGTCATAACTTGCTAAGTTTTCAATATATCGACTTGATTTCTTTTGCGTTTGATAGCTAAACGTATTGGCTTTAAACAGGATTTTTTTTGTTGTGGATAGAGCAAGAAAATTTTTTTATCATTTTTTCAAAAAAAGCAAAGGGGGTAGTCCATGGTTTTTTTTTTGGCTAAAAATATTTTTTTCTCGCTAATTGCAAAAAACAAAATTCGAAATAAAGCTTATTTGGTTCTCTATCCAACGCAATAGAAATCAAGTCGATATCTAGAAAAGTAAGCAAGTTATGACCGAAAAGGTAAGTAGTCCTACTACTGCCTCTTTCCGGCCACTTTTTAGTAGAACTGGTTACCTTTTTGGTCATAACTTGCTAAGTTTTCAATATATCGACTTGATTTCTTTTGCGTTTGATAGCTAAACGTATTGGCTTTAAACAGGATTTTTTTTGTTGTGGATAGAGAAAGAAAATTTTTTTATCATTTTTTCAAAAAAAGCAAAGGGGGTAGTCCATGGTTTTTTTTTGGCTAAAAATATTTTTTTCTCGGTAATTGCAAAAAAACAAAAATCGAAATAAAGCTAATTTGGTTCTCTATCCAACGCAATAGAAATCAAGTCGATATCTAGAAAAGTAAGCAAGTTATGACCGAAAAGGTAAGTAGTCCTACTACTGCCTCTTTCCGGCCACTTTTTAGTAGAACTGGTTACCTTTGTGGTCATAACTTGCTAAGTTTTCAATATATCGACTTGATTTCTTTTGCGTTTGATAGCTAAACGTATTGGCTTTAAACAGGATTTTTTTTGTTGTGGATAGAGAAAGAAAATTTTTTTATCATTTTTTCAAAAAAAGCAAAGGGGGTAGTCCATGGTTTTTTTTTGGCTAAAAATATTTTTTTCTCACTAATTGCAAAAAACAAAATTCGAAATAAAGCTAATTTGGTTCTCTATC
Source organism: Thelaira solivaga (assembly GCA_947397855.1). Taxonomy (NCBI): domain Eukaryota; kingdom Metazoa; phylum Arthropoda; class Insecta; order Diptera; family Tachinidae; genus Thelaira; species Thelaira solivaga. The sequence goes on along the minus strand of OX377612.1, from coordinate 20,850,822 downwards.
CAACGCAATAGAAATCAAGTCGATATCTAGAAAAGTAAGCAAGTTATGACCGAAAAGGTAAGCAGTCCTACTACTGCCTCTTTCCGGCCACTTTTTAGTAGAACTGGTTACCTTTTTGGTCATAACTTGCTAAGTTTTCAATATATCGACTTGATTTCTTTTGCGTTTGATAGCTAAACGTATTGGCTTTAAACAGGATTTTTTTTGTTGTGGATAGAGAAAGAAAATTTTTTTATCATTTTTTCAAAAAAAGCAAAGGGGGTAGTCCATGGTTTTTTTTTGGCTAAAAATATTTTTTTCTCGGTAATTGCAAAAAAACAAAAATCGAAATAAAGCTAATTTGGTTCTCTATCCAACGCAATAGAAATCAAGTCGATATCTAGAAAAGTAAGCAAGTTATGACCGAAAAGGTAAGTAGTCCTACTACTGCCTCTTTCCGGCCACTTTTTAGTAGAACTGGTTACCTTTGTGGTCATAACTTGCTAAGTTTTCAATATATCGACTTGATTTCTTTTGCGTTTGATAGCTAAACGTATTGGCTTTAAACAGGATTTTTTTTGTTGTGGATAGAGAAAGAAAATTTTTTTATCATTTTTTCAAAAAAAGCAAAGGGGGTAGTCCATGGTTTTTTTTTGGCTAAAAATATTTTTTTCTCACTAATTGCAAAAAACAAAATTCGAAATAAAGCTAATTTGGTTCTCTATCCAACGCAATAGAAATCAAGTCGATATCTAGAAAAGTAAGCAAGTTATGACCGAAAAGGTAAGCAGTCCTACTACTGCCTCTTTCCGGCCACTTTTTAGTAGAACTGGTTACCTTTGTGGTCATAACTTGCTAAGTTTTCAATATATCGACTTGATTTCTTTTGCGTTTGATAGCTAAACGTATTGGCTTTAAACAGGATTTTTTTTGTTGTGGATAGAGAAAGAAAATTTTTTTATCATTTTTTCAAAAAAAGCAAAGGGGGTAGTCCATGGTTTTTTTTTGGCTAAAAATATTTTTTTCTCACTAATTGCAAAAAACAAAATTCGAAATAAAGCTTATTTGGTTCTCTATCCAACGCAATAGAAATCAAGTCGATATCTAGAAAAGTAAGCAAGTTATGACCGAAAAGGTAAGTAGTCCTACTACTGCCTCTTTCCGGCCACTTTTTAGTAGAACTGGTTACCTTTTTGGTCATAACTTGCTAAGTTTTCAATATATCGACTTGATTTCTTTTGCGTTTGATAGCTAAACGTATTGGCTTTAAACAGGATTTTTTTTGTTGTGGATAGAGAAAGAAAATTTTTTTATCATTTTTTCAAAAAAAGCAAAGGGGGTAGTCCATGGTTTTTTTTTGGCTAAAAATATTTTTTTCTCGGTAATTGCAAAAAAACAAAATTCGAAATAAAGCTAATTTGGTTCTCTATCCAACGCAATAGAAATCAAGTCGATATCTAGAAAAGTAAGCAAGTTATGACCGAAAAGGTAAGTAGTCCTACTACTGCCTCTTTCCGGCCACTTTTTAGTAGAACTGGTTACCTTTTTGGTCATAACTTGCTAAGTTTTCAATATATCGACTTGATTTCTTTTGCGTTTGATAGCTAAACGTATTGGCTTTAAACAAGATTTTTGTTGTTGTGGATAGAGCAAGAAAATTTTTTTATCATTTTTTCAAAAAAAGCAAAGGGGGTAGTCCATGGCTTTTTTTTGGCTAAAAATATTTTTTTCTCACTAATTGCAAAAAACAAAATTCGAAATAAAGCTAATTTGGTTCTCTATCCAACGCAATAGAAATCAAGTCGATATCTAGAAAAGTAAGCAAGTTATGACCGAAAAGGTAAGCAGTCCTACTACTGCCTCTTTCCGGCCACTTTTTAGTAGAACTGGTTACCTTTTTGGTCATAACTTGCTAAGTTTTCAATATATCGACTTGATTTCTTTTGCGTTTGATAGCTAAACGTATTGGCTTTAAACAGGATTTTTTTTGTTGTGGATAGAGAAAGAAAATTTTTTTATCATTTTTTCAAAAAAAGCAAAGGGGGTAGTCCATGGTTTTTTTTTTGGCTAAAAATATTTTTTTCTCGCTAATTGCAAAAAACAAAATTCGAAATAAAGCTTATTTGGTTCTCTATCCAACGCAATAGAAATCAAGTCGATATCTAGAAAAGTAAGCAAGTTATGACCGAAAAGGTAAGTAGTCCTACTACTGCCTCTTTCCGGCCACTTTTTAGTAGAACTGGTTACCTTTTTGGTCATAACTTGCTAAGTTTTCAATATATCGACTTGATTTCTTTTGCGTTTGATAGCTAAACGTATTGGCTTTAAACAGGATTTTTTTTGTTGTGGATAGAGCAAGAAAATTTTTTTACCATTTTTTCAAAAAAAGCAAAGGGGGTAGTCCATGGTTTTTTTTTTTGGCTAAAAATATTTTTTTCTCGCTAATTGCAAAAAACAAAATTCGAAATAAAGCTTATTTGGTTCTCTATCCAACGCAATAGAAATCAAGTCGATATCTAGAAAAGTAAGCAAGTTATGACCGAAAAGGTAAGTAGTCCTACTACTGCCTCTTTCCGGCCACTTTTTAGTAGAACTGGTTACCTTTTTGGTCATAACTTGCTAAGTTTTCAATATATCGACTTGATTTCTTTTGCGTTTGATAGCTAAACGTATTGGCTTTAAACAGGATTTTTTTTGTTGTGGATAGAGCAAGAAAATTTTTTTATCATTTTTTCAAAAAAAGCAAAGGGGGTAGTCCATGGTTTTTTTTTGGCTAAAAATATTTTTTTCTCGCTAATTGCAAAAAACAAAATTCGAAATAAAGCTTATTTGGTTCTCTATCCAACGCAATAGAAATCAAGTCGATATCTAGAAAAGTAAGCAAGTTATGACCGAAAAGGTAAGCAGTCCTACTACTGCCTCTTTCCGGCCACTTTTTAGTAGAACTGGTTACCTTTTTGGTCATAACTTGCTAAGTTTTCAATATATCGACTTGATTTCTTTTGTGTTTGATAGCTAAGCGTATTGGCTTTAAACAGGATTTTTTTTGTTGTAGATAGAGCAAGAAAATTTTTTTATCATTTTTTCAAAAAAAGCAAAAGGAGGTAGTCCATGGCTTTTTTTGGCTAAAAATATTTTTTTCTCGCTAATTGCAAAAAACAAAATTCGAAATAAAGCTTATTTGGTTCTCTATCCAACGCAATAGAAATCAAGTCGATATCTAGAAAAGTAAGCAAGTTATGACCGAAAAGGTAAGTAGTCCTACTACTGCCTCTTTCCGGCCACTTTTTAGTAGAACTGGTTACCTTTTTGGTCATAACTTGCTAAGTTTTCAATATATCGACTTGATTTCTTTTGCGTTTGATAGCTAAACGTATTGGCTTTAAACAGGATTTTTTTTTGTTGTGGATAGAGAAAGAAAATTTTTTTATCATTTTTTCAAAAAAAGCAAAGGGGGTAGTCCATGGTTTTTTTTTTGGCTAAAAATATTTTTTTCTCGCTAATTGCAAAAAACAAAATTCGAAATAAAGCTTATTTGGTTCTCTATCCAACGCAATAGAAATCAAGTCGATATCTAGAAAAGTAAGCAAGTTATGACCGAAAAGGTAAGTAGTCTTACTTCTGCCTCTTTCCGGCCACTTTTTAGTAGAACTGGTTACCTTTTTGGTCATAACTTGCTAAGTTTTCAATATATCGACTTGATTTCTTTTGCGTTTGATAGCTAAACGTATTGGCTTTAAACAGGATTTTTTTTGTTGTGGATAGAGAAAGAAAATTTTTTTATCATTTTTTCAAAAAAAGCAAAGGGGGTAGTCCATGGTTTTTTTTTGGCTAAAAATATTTTTTTCTCGCTAATTGTAAAAAACAAAATTCGAAATAAAGCTTATTTGGTTCTCTATCCAACGCAATAGAAATCAAGTCGATATCTAGAAAAGTAAGCAAGTTATGACCGAAAAGGTAAGTAGTCTTACTTCTGCCTCTTTCCGGCCACTTTTTAGTAGAACTGGTTACCTTTTTGGTCATAACTTGCTAAGTTTTCAATATATCGACTTGATTTCTTTTGCGTTTGATAGCTAAACGTATTGGCTTTAAACAGGATTTTTTTTGTTGTGGATAGAGCAAGAAAATTTTTTTATCATTTTTTCAAAAAAAGCAAAAGGGGTAGTCCATGGTTTTTTTTTGGCTAAAAATATTTTTTTCTCGCTAATTGCAAAAAACAAAATTCGAAATAAAGCTTATTTGGTTCTCTATCCAACGCAATAGAAATCAAGTCGATATCTAGAAAAGTAAGCAAGTTATGACCGAAAAGGTAAGTAGTCCTACTACTGCCTCTTTCCGGCCACTTTTTAGTAGAACTGGTTACCTTTTTGGTCATAACTTGCTAAGTTTTCAATATATCGACTTGATTTCTTTTGCGTTTGATAGCTAAACGTATTGGCTTTAAACAGGATTTTTTTTGTTGTGGATAGAGCAAGAAAATTTTTTTATCATTTTTTCAAAAAAAGCAAAAGGGGTAGTCCATGGTTTTTTTTTGGCTAAAAATATTTTTTTCTCGCTAATTGCAAAAAACAAAATTCGAAATAAAGCTTATTTGGTTCTCTATCCAACGCAATAGAAATCAAGTCGATATCTAGAAAAGTAAGCAAGTTATGACCGAAAAGGTAAGCAGTCCTACTACTGCCTCTTTCCGGCCACTTTTTAGTAGAACTGGTTACCTTTTTGGTCATAACTTGCTAAGTTTTCAATATATCGACTTGATTTCTTTTGCGTTTGATAGCTAAACGTATTGGCTTTAAACAGGATTTTTTTTGTTGTGGATAGAGCAAGAAAATTTTTTTATCATTTTTTCAAAAAAAGCAAAGGGGGTAGTCCATGGTTTTTTTTTTTGGCTAAAAATATTTTTTTCTCGCTAATTGCAAAAAACAAAATTCGAAATAAAGCTTATTTGGTTCTCTATCCAACGCAATAGAAATCAAGTCGATATCTAGAAAAGTAAGCAAGTTATGACCGAAAAGGTAAGTAGTCCTACTACTGCCTCTTTCCGGCCACTTTTTAGTAGAACTGGTTACCTTTTTGGTCATAACTTGCTAAGTTTTCAATATATCGACTTGATTTCTTTTGCGTTTGATAGCTAAACGTATTGGCTTTAAACAGGATTTTTTTTGTTGTGGATAGAGCAAGAAAATTTTTTTATCATTTTTTCAAAAAAAGCAAAGGGGGTAGTCCATGGTTTTTTTTTGGCTAAAAATATTTTTTTCTCGCTAATTGCAAAAAACAAAATTCGAAATAAAGCTTATTTGGTTCTCTATCCAACGCAATAGAAATCAAGTCGATATCTAGAAAAGTAAGCAAGTTATGACCGAAAAGGTAAGTAGTCCTACTACTGCCTCTTTCCGGCCACTTTTTAGTAGAACTGGTTACCTTTTTGGTCATAACTTGCTAAGTTTTCAATATATCGACTTGATTTCTTTTGCGTTTGATAGCTAAACGTATTGGCTTTAAACAGGATTTTTTTTGTTGTGGATAGAGAAAGAAAATTTTTTTATCATTTTTTCAAAAAAAGCAAAGGGGGTAGTCCATGGTTTTTTTTTGGCTAAAAATATTTTTTTCTCGCTAATTGCAAAAAACAAAATTCGAAATAAAGCTTATTTGGTTCTCTATCCAACGCAATAGAAATCAAGTCGATATCTAGAAAAGTAAGCAAGTTATGACCGAAAAGGTAAGCAGTCCTACTACTGCCTCTTTCCGGCCACTTTTTAGTAGAACTGGTTACCTTTTTGGTCATAACTTGCTAAGTTTTCAATATATCGACTTGATTTCTTTTGCGTTTGATAGCTAAACGTATTGGCTTTAAACAGGATTTTTTTTTGTTGTGGATAGAGAAAGAAAATTTTTTTATCATTTTTTCAAAAAAAGCAAAGGGGGTAGTCCATGGTTTTTTTTTGGCTAAAAATATTTTTTTCTCGCTAATTGCAAAAAACAAAATTCGAAATAAAGCTTATTTGGTTCTCTATCCAACGCAATAGAAATCAAGTCGATATCTAGAAAAGTAAGCAAGTTATGACCGAAAAGGTAAGTAGTCCTACTACTGCCTCTTTCCGGCCACTTTTTAGTAGAACTGGTTACCTTTTTGGTCATAACTTGCTAAGTTTTCAATATATCGACTTGATTTCTTTTGCGTTTGATAGCTAAACGTATTGGCTTTAAACAGGATTTTTTTTGTTGTGGATAGAGCAAGAAAATTTTTTTATCATTTTTTCAAAAAAAGCAAAGGGGGTAGTCCATGGTTTTTTTTTTGGCTAAAAATATTTTTTTCTCGCTAATTGCAAAAAACAAAATTCGAAATAAAGCTTATTTGGTTCTCTATCCAACGCAATAGAAATCAAGTCGATATCTAGAAAAGTAAGCAAGTTATGACCGAAAAGGTAAGTAGTCCTACTACTGCCTCTTTCCGGCCACTTTTTAGTAGAACTGGTTACCTTTTTGGTCATAACTTGCTAAGTTTTCAATATATCGACTTGATTTCTTTTGCGTTTGATAGCTAAACGTATTGGCTTTAAACAGGATTTTTTTTGTTGTGGATAGAGAAAGAAAATTTTTTTATCATTTTTTCAAAAAAAGCAAAGGGGGTAGTCCATGGTTTTTTTTTGGCTAAAAATATTTTTTTCTCGGTAATTGCAAAAAAACAAAAATCGAAATAAAGCTAATTTGGTTCTCTATCCAACGCAATAGAAATCAAGTCGATATCTAGAAAAGTAAGCAAGTTATGACCGAAAAGGTAAGTAGTCCTACTACTGCCTCTTTCCGGCCACTTTTTAGTAGAACTGGTTACCTTTGTGGTCATAACTTGCTAAGTTTTCAATATATCGACTTGATTTCTTTTGCGTTTGATAGCTAAACGTATTGGCTTTAAACAGGATTTTTTTTGTTGTGGATAGAGAAAGAAAATTTTTTTATCATTTTTTCAAAAAAAGCAAAGGGGGTAGTCCATGGTTTTTTTTTTGGCTAAAAATATTTTTTTCTCGCTAATTGCAAAAAACAAAATTCGAAATAAAGCTTATTTGGTTCTCTATCCAACGCAATAGAAATCAAGTCGATATCTAGAAAAGTAAGCAAGTTATGACCGAAAAGGTAAGTAGTCCTACTACTGCCTCTTTCCGGCCACTTTTTAGTAGAACTGGTTACCTTTTTGGTCATAACTTGCTAAGTTTTCAATATATCGACTTGATTTCTTTTGCGTTTGATAGCTAAACGTATTGGCTTTAAACAGGATTTTTTTTGTTGTGGATAGAGAAAGAAAATTTTTTTATCATTTTTTCAAAAAAAGCAAAGGGGGTAGTCCATGGTTTTTTTTTGGCTAAAAATATTTTTTTCTCGGTAATTGCAAAAAAACAAAATTCGAAATAAAGCTAATTTGGTTCTCTATCCAACGCAATAGAAATCAAGTCGATATCTAGAAAAGTAAGCAAGTTATGACCGAAAAGGTAAGTAGTCCTACTACTGCCTCTTTCCGGCCACTTTTTAGTAGAACTGGTTACCTTTTTGGTCATAACTTGCTAAGTTTTCAATATATCGACTTGATTTCTTTTGCGTTTGATAGCTAAACGTATTGGCTTTAAACAAGATTTTTGTTGTTGTGGATAGAGCAAGAAAATTTTTTTATCATTTTTTCAAAAAAAGCAAAGGGGGTAGTCCATGGCTTTTTTTTGGCTAAAAATATTTTTTTCTCACTAATTGCAAAAAACAAAATTCGAAATAAAGCTAATTTGGTTCTCTATCCAACGCAATAGAAATCAAGTCGATATCTAGAAAAGTAAGCAAGTTATGACCGAAAAGGTAAGCAGTCCTACTACTGCCTCTTTCCGGCCACTTTTTAGTAGAACTGGTTACCTTTTTGGTCATAACTTGCTAAGTTTTCAATATATCGACTTGATTTCTTTTGCGTTTGATAGCTAAACGTATTGGCTTTAAACAGGATTTTTTTTGTTGTGGATAGAGAAAGAAAATTTTTTTATCATTTTTTCAAAAAAAGCAAAGGGGGTAGTCCATGGTTTTTTTTTTGGCTAAAAATATTTTTTTCTCGCTAATTGCAAAAAACAAAATTCGAAATAAAGCTTATTTGGTTCTCTATCCAACGCAATAGAAATCAAGTCGATATCTAGAAAAGTAAGCAAGTTATGACCGAAAAGGTAAGTAGTCCTACTACTGCCTCTTTCCGGCCACTTTTTAGTAGAACTGGTTACCTTTTTGGTCATAACTTGCTAAGTTTTCAATATATCGACTTGATTTCTTTTGCGTTTGATAGCTAAACGTATTGGCTTTAAACAGGATTTTTTTTGTTGTGGATAGAGCAAGAAAATTTTTTTACCATTTTTTCAAAAAAAGCAAAGGGGGTAGTCCATGGTTTTTTTTTTTGGCTAAAAATATTTTTTTCTCGCTAATTGCAAAAAACAAAATTCGAAATAAAGCTTATTTGGTTCTCTATCCAACGCAATAGAAATCAAGTCGATATCTAGAAAAGTAAGCAAGTTATGACCGAAAAGGTAAGTAGTCCTACTACTGCCTCTTTCCGGCCACTTTTTAGTAGAACTGGTTACCTTTTTGGTCATAACTTGCTAAGTTTTCAATATATCGACTTGATTTCTTTTGCGTTTGATAGCTAAACGTATTGGCTTTAAACAGGATTTTTTTTGTTGTGGATAGAGCAAGAAAATTTTTTTATCATTTTTTCAAAAAAAGCAAAGGGGGTAGTCCATGGTTTTTTTTTGGCTAAAAATATTTTTTTCTCGCTAATTGCAAAAAACAAAATTCGAAATAAAGCTTATTTGGTTCTCTATCCAACGCAATAGAAATCAAGTCGATATCTAGAAAAGTAAGCAAGTTATGACCGAAAAGGTAAGCAGTCCTACTACTGCCTCTTTCCGGCCACTTTTTAGTAGAACTGGTTACCTTTTTGGTCATAACTTGCTAAGTTTTCAATATATCGACTTGATTTCTTTTGTGTTTGATAGCTAAGCGTATTGGCTTTAAACAGGATTTTTTTTGTTGTAGATAGAGCAAGAAAATTTTTTTATCATTTTTTCAAAAAAAGCAAAAGGAGGTAGTCCATGGCTTTTTTTGGCTAAAAATATTTTTTTCTCGCTAATTGCAAAAAACAAAATTCGAAATAAAGCTTATTTGGTTCTCTATCCAACGCAATAGAAATCAAGTCGATATCTAGAAAAGTAAGCAAGTTATGACCGAAAAGGTAAGTAGTCCTACTACTGCCTCTTTCCGGCCACTTTTTAGTAGAACTGGTTACCTTTTTGGTCATAACTTGCTAAGTTTTCAATATATCGACTTGATTTCTTTTGCGTTTGATAGCTAAACGTATTGGCTTTAAACAGGATTTTTTTTTGTTGTGGATAGAGAAAGAAAATTTTTTTATCATTTTTTCAAAAAAAGCAAAGGGGGTAGTCCATGGTTTTTTTTTTGGCTAAAAATATTTTTTTCTCGCTAATTGCAAAAAACAAAATTCGAAATAAAGCTTATTTGGTTCTCTATCCAACGCAATAGAAATCAAGTCGATATCTAGAAAAGTAAGCAAGTTATGACCGAAAAGGTAAGTAGTCTTACTTCTGCCTCTTTCCGGCCACTTTTTAGTAGAACTGGTTACCTTTTTGGTCATAACTTGCTAAGTTTTCAATATATCGACTTGATTTCTTTTGCGTTTGATAGCTAAACGTATTGGCTTTAAACAGGATTTTTTTTGTTGTGGATAGAGAAAGAAAATTTTTTTATCATTTTTTCAAAAAAAGCAAAGGGGGTAGTCCATGGTTTTTTTTTGGCTAAAAATATTTTTTTCTCGCTAATTGTAAAAAACAAAATTCGAAATAAAGCTTATTTGGTTCTCTATCCAACGCAATAGAAATCAAGTCGATATCTAGAAAAGTAAGCAAGTTATGACCGAAAAGGTAAGTAGTCTTACTTCTGCCTCTTTCCGGCCACTTTTTAGTAGAACTGGTTACCTTTTTGGTCATAACTTGCTAAGTTTTCAATATATCGACTTGATTTCTTTTGCGTTTGATAGCTAAACGTATTGGCTTTAAACAGGATTTTTTTTGTTGTGGATAGAGCAAGAAAATTTTTTTATCATTTTTTCAAAAAAAGCAAAAGGGGTAGTCCATGGTTTTTTTTTGGCTAAAAATATTTTTTTCTCGCTAATTGCAAAAAACAAAATTCGAAATAAAGCTTATTTGGTTCTCTATCCAACGCAATAGAAATCAAGTCGATATCTAGAAAAGTAAGCAAGTTATGACCGAAAAGGTAAGTAGTCCTACTACTGCCTCTTTCCGGCCACTTTTTAGTAGAACTGGTTACCTTTTTGGTCATAACTTGCTAAGTTTTCAATATATCGACTTGATTTCTTTTGCGTTTGATAGCTAAACGTATTGGCTTTAAACAGGATTTTTTTTGTTGTGGATAGAGCAAGAAAATTTTTTTATCATTTTTTCAAAAAAAGCAAAAGGGGTAGTCCATGGTTTTTTTTTGGCTAAAAATATTTTTTTCTCGCTAATTGCAAAAAACAAAATTCGAAATAAAGCTTATTTGGTTCTCTATCCAACGCAATAGAAATCAAGTCGATATCTAGAAAAGTAAGCAAGTTATGACCGAAAAGGTAAGCAGTCCTACTACTGCCTCTTTCCGGCCACTTTTTAGTAGAACTGGTTACCTTTTTGGTCATAACTTGCTAAGTTTTCAATATATCGACTTGATTTCTTTTGCGTTTGATAGCTAAACGTATTGGCTTTAAACAGGATTTTTTTTGTTGTGGATAGAGCAAGAAAATTTTTTTATCATTTTTTCAAAAAAAGCAAAGGGGGTAGTCCATGGTTTTTTTTTTTGGCTAAAAATATTTTTTTCTCGCTAATTGCAAAAAACAAAATTCGAAATAAAGCTTATTTGGTTCTCTATCCAACGCAATAGAAATCAAGTCGATATCTAGAAAAGTAAGCAAGTTATGACCGAAAAGGTAAGTAGTCCTACTACTGCCTCTTTCCGGCCACTTTTTAGTAGAACTGGTTACCTTTTTGGTCATAACTTGCTAAGTTTTCAATATATCGACTTGATTTCTTTTGCGTTTGATAGCTAAACGTATTGGCTTTAAACAGGATTTTTTTTGTTGTGGATAGAGCAAGAAAATTTTTTTATCATTTTTTCAAAAAAAGCAAAGGGGGTAGTCCATGGTTTTTTTTTGGCTAAAAATATTTTTTTCTCGCTAATTGCAAAAAACAAAATTCGAAATAAAGCTTATTTGGTTCTCTATCCAACGCAATAGAAATCAAGTCGATATCTAGAAAAGTAAGCAAGTTATGACCGAAAAGGTAAGTAGTCCTACTACTGCCTCTTTCCGGCCACTTTTTAGTAGAACTGGTTACCTTTTTGGTCATAACTTGCTAAGTTTTCAATATATCGACTTGATTTCTTTTGCGTTTGATAGCTAAACGTATTGGCTTTAAACAGGATTTTTTTTGTTGTGGATAGAGAAAGAAAATTTTTTTATCATTTTTTCAAAAAAAGCAAAGGGGGTAGTCCATGGTTTTTTTTTGGCTAAAAATATTTTTTTCTCGCTAATTGCAAAAAACAAAATTCGAAATAAAGCTTATTTGGTTCTCTATCCAACGCAATAGAAATCAAGTCGATATCTAGAAAAGTAAGCAAGTTATGACCGAAAAGGTAAGCAGTCCTACTACTGCCTCTTTCCGGCCACTTTTTAGTAGAACTGGTTACCTTTTTGGTCATAACTTGCTAAGTTTTCAATATATCGACTTGATTTCTTTTGCGTTTGATAGCTAAACGTATTGGCTTTAAACAGGATTTTTTTTGTTGTGGATAGAGCAAGAAAATTTTTTTATCATTTTTTCAAAAAAAAGCAAAAGGGGTAGTCCATGGTTTTTTTTTGGCTAAAAATATTTTTTTCTCGCTAATTGCAAAAAACAAAATTCGAAATAAAGCTTATTTGGTTCTCTATCCAACGCAATAGAAATCAAGTCGATATCTAGAAAAGTAAGCAAGTTATGACCGAAAAGGTAAGTAGTCCTACTACTGCCTCTTTCCGGCCACTTTTTAGTAGAACTGGTTACCTTTTTGGTCATAACTTGCTAAGTTTTCAATATATCGACTTGATTTCTTTTGCGTTTGATAGCTAAACGTATTGGCTTTAAACAGGATTTTTGTTGTTGTGGATAGAGCAAGAAAATTTTTTTATCATTTTTTCAAAAAAAGCAAAGGGGGTAGTCCATGGCTTTTTTTTGGCTAAAAATATTTTTTTCTCACTAATTGCAAAAAACAAAATTCGAAATAAAGCTAATTTGGTTCTCTATCCAACGCAATAGAAATCAAGTCGATATCTAGAAAAGTAAGCAAGTTATGACCGAAAAGGTAAGCAGTCCTACTACTGCCTCTTTCCGGCCACTTTTTAGTAGAACTGGTTACCTTTTTGGTCATAACTTGCTAAGTTTTCAATATATCGACTTGATTTCTTTTGCGTTTGATAGCTAAACGTATTGGCTTTAAACAGGATTTTTTTTGTTGTGGATAGAGAAAGAAAATTTTTTTATCATTTTTTCAAAAAAAGCAAAGGGGGTAGTCCATGGTTTTTTTTTTGGCTAAAAATATTTTTTTCTCGCTAATTGCAAAAAACAAAATTCGAAATAAAGCTTATTTGGTTCTCTATCCAACGCAATAGAAATCAAGTCGATATCTAGAAAAGTAAGCAAGTTATGACCGAAAAGGTAAGCAGTTCTACTACTGCCTCTTTCCGGCCACTTTTTAGTAGAACTGGTTATCTTTTTGGTCATAACTTGCTAAGTTTTCAATATATCGACTTGATTTCTTTTGCGTTTGATAGCTAAACGTATTGGCTTTAAACAGGATTTTTTTTGTTGTGGATAGAGCAAGAAAATTTTTTTATCATTTTTTCAAAAAAAGCAAAAGTGGGTAGTGCATGGCTTTTTTTGGCTAAAAATATTTTTTTCTCGCTAATTGCAAAAAACAAAATTCGAAATAAAGCTAATTTGGTTCTCTATCCAACGCAATAGAAATCAAGTCGATATCTAGAAAAGTAAGCAAGTTATGACCTAAAAGGTAAGCAGTTCTACTACTGCCTCTTTCCGGCCACTTTTTAGTAGAACTGGTTACCTTTTTGGTCATAACTTGCTAAGTTTTCAATATATCGACTTGATTTCTTTTGCGTTTGATAGCTAAACGTATTGGCTTTAAACAGGATTTTTGTTGTTGTGGATAGAGCAAGAAAATTTTTTTATCATTTTTTCAAAAAAAGCAAAGGGGGTAGTCCATGGCTTTTTTTTGGCTAAAAATATTTTTTTCTCACTAATTGCAAAAAACAAAATTCGAAATAAAGCTAATTTGGTTCTCTATCCAACGCAATAGAAATCAAGTCGATATCTAGAAAAGTAAGCAAGTTATGACCGAAAAGGTAAGCAGTCCTACTACTGCCTCTTTCCGGCCACTTTTTAGTAGAACTGGTTACCTTTTTGGTCATAACTTGCTAAGTTTTCAATATATCGACTTGATTTCTTTTGCGTTTGATAGCTAAACGTATTGGCTTTAAACAGGATTTTTTTTGTTGTGGATAGAGCAAGAAATTTTTTTTATCATTTTTTCAAAAAAAGCAAAGGGGGTAGTCCATGGTTTTTTTTTGGCTAAAAATATTTTTTTCTCGCTAATTGCAAAAAACAAAATTCGAAATAAAGCTAATTTGGTTCTCTATCCAACGCAATAGAAATCAATTCGATATCTAGAAAAGTAAGCAAGTTATGACCGAAAAGGTAAGTAGTCCTACTACTGCCTATTTCCGGCCACTTTTTAGTAGAACTGGTTACCTTTTTGGTCATAACTTGCTAAGTTTTCAATATATCGACTTGATTTCTTTTGCGTTTGATAGCTAAACGTATTGGCTTTAAACAGGATTTTTTTTGTTGTGGATAGAGAAAGAAAATTTTTTTATCATTTTTTCAAAAAAAGCAAAGGGGGTAGTCCATGGTTTTTTTTTTGGCTAAAAATATTTTTTTCTCGCTAATTGCAAAAAACAAAATTCGAAATAAAGCTAATTTGGTTCCCTATCCAACGCAATAGAAATCAAGTCGATATCTAGAAAAGTAAGCAAGTTATGACCGAAAAGGTAAGTAGTCCTACTACTGCTTCTTTCCGGCCACTTTTTAGTAGAACTGGTTACCTTTTTGGTCATAACTTGCTAAGTTTTCAATATATCGACTTGATTTCTTTTGCGTTTGATAGCTAAACGTATTGGCTTTAAACAGGATTTTTGTTGTTGTGGATAGAGCAAGAAAATTTTTTTATCATTTTTTCAAAAAAAGCAAAGGGGGTAGTCCATGGCTTTTTTTTGGCTAAAAATATTTTTTTCTCACTAATTGCAAAAAACAAAATTCGAAATAAAGCTAATTTGGTTCTCTATCCAACGCAATAGAAATCAAGTCGATATCTAGAAAAGTAAGCAAGTTATGACCGAAAAGGTAAGCAGTCCTACTACTGCCTCTTTCCGGCCACTTTTTAGTAGAACTGGTTACCTTTTTGGTCATAACTTGCTAAGTTTTCAATATATCGACTTGATTTCTTTTGCGTTTGATAGCTAAACGTATTGGCTTTAAACAGGATTTTTTTTTGTTGTGGATAGAGCAAGAAATTTTTTTTATCATTTTTTCAAAAAAAGCAAAGGGGGTAGTCCATGGTTTTTTTTTGGCTAAAAATATTTTTTTCTCGCTAATTGCAAAAAACAAAATTCGAAATAAAGCTAATTTGGTTCTCTATCCAACGCAATAGAAATCAAGTCGATATCTAGAAAAGTAAGCAAGTTATGACCGAAAAGGTAAGTAGTCCTACTACTGCCTATTTCCGGCCACTTTTTAGTAGAACTGGTTACCTTTTTGGTCATAACTTGCTAAGTTTTCAATATATCGACTTGATTTCTTTTGCGTTTGATAGCTAAACGTATTGGCTTTAAACAGGATTTTTTTTGTTGTGGATAGAGAAAGAAAATTTTTTTATCATTTTTTCAAAAAAAGCAAAGGGGGTAGTCCATGGTTTTTTTTTTGGCTAAAAATATTTTTTTCTCGCTAATTGCAAAAAACAAAATTCGAAATAAAGCTTATTTGGTTCTCTATCCAACGCAATAGAAATCAAGTCGATATCTAGAAAAGTAAGCAAGTTATGACCGAAAAGGTAAGCAGTCCTACTACTGCCTCTTTCCGGCCACTTTTTAGTAGAACTGGTTACCTTTTTGGTCATAACTTGCTAAGTTTTCAATATATCGACTTGATTTCTTTTGCGTTTGATAGCTAAACGTATTGGCTTTAAACAGGATTTTTTTTGTTGTGGATAGAGCAAGAAAATTTTTTTATCATTTTTTCAAAAAAAGCAAAGGGGGTAGTCCATGGTTTTTTTTTGGCTAAAAATATTTTTTTCTCGCTAATTGCAAAAAACAAAATTCGAAATAAAGCTTATTTGGTTCTCTATCCAACGCAATAGAAATCAAGTTGATATCTAGAAAAGTAAGCAAGTTATGACCGAAAAGGTAAGTAGTCCTACTACTGCCTCTTTCCGGCCACTTTTTAGTAGAACTGGTTACCTTTTTGGTCATAACTTGCTAAGTTTTCAATATATCGACTTGATTTCTTTTGCGTTTGATAGCTAAACGTATTGGCTTTAAACAGGATTTTTTTTGTTGTGGATAGAGCAAGAAAATTTTTTTATCATTTTTTCAAAAAAAGCAAAGGGGGTAGTCCATGGTTTTTTTTTGGCTAAAAATATTTTTTTCTCGCTAATTGCAAAAAACAAAATTCGAAATAAAGCTTATTTGGTTCTCTATCCAACGCAATAGAAATCAAGTCGATATCTAGAAAAGTAAGCAAGTTATGACCGAAAAGGTAAGCAGTCCTACTACTGCCTCTTTCCGGCCACTTTTTAGTAGAACTGGTTACCTTTTTGGTCATAACTTGCTAAGTTTTCAATATATCGACTTGATTTCTTTTGCGTTTGATAGCTAAACGTATTGGCTTTAAACAGGATTTTTTTTGTTGTGGATAGAGCAAGAAAATTTTTTTATCATTTTTTCAAAAAAAGCAAAGGGGGTAGTCCATGGTTTTTTTTGGCTAAAAATATTTTTTTCTCGCTAATTGCAAAAAACAAAATTCGAAATAAAGCTTATTTGGTTCTCTATCCAACGCAATAGAAATCAAGTTGATATCTAGAAAAGTAAGCAAGTTATGACCGAAAAGGTAAGTAGTCCTACTACTGCCTCTTTCCGGCCACTTTTTAGTAGAACTGGTTACCTTTTTGGTCATAACTTGCTAAGTTTTCAATATATCGACTTGATTTCTTTTGCGTTTGATAGCTAAACGTATTGGCTTTAAACAGGATTTTTTTTGTTGTGGATAGAGCAAGAAAATTTTTTTATCATTTTTTCAAAAAAAGCAAAGGGGGTAGTCCATGGTTTTTTTTGGCTAAAAATATTTTTTTCTCGCTAATTGCAAAAAACAAAATTCGAAATAAAGCTTATTTGGTTCTCTATCCAACGCAATAGAAATCAAGTCGATATCTAGAAAAGTAAGCAAGTTATGACCGAAAAGGTAAGTAGTCCTACTACTGCTTCTTTCCGGCCACTTTTTAGTAGAACTGGTTACCTTTTTGGTCATAACTTGCTAAGTTTTCAATATATCGACTTGATTTCTTTTGCGTTTGATAGCTAAACGTATTGGCTTTAAACAGGATTTTTGTTGTTGTGGATAGAGCAAGAAAATTTTTTTATCATTTTTTCAAAAAAAGCAAAGGGGGTAGTCCATGGCTTTTTTTTGGCTAAAAATATTTTTTTCTCACTAATTGCAAAAAACAAAATTCGAAATAAAGCTAATTTGGTTCTCTATCCAACGCAATAGAAATCAAGTCGATATCTAGAAAAGTAAGCAAGTTATGACCGAAAAGGTAAGCAGTCCTACTACTGCCTCTTTCCGGCCACTTTTTAGTAGAACTGGTTACCTTTTTGGTCATAACTTGCTAAGTTTTCAATATATCGACTTGATTTCTTTTGCGTTTGATAGCTAAACGTATTGGCTTTAAACAGGATTTTTTTTGTTGTGGATAGAGCAAGAAATTTTTTTTATCATTTTTTCAAAAAAAGCAAAGGGGGTAGTCCATGGTTTTTTTTTGGCTAAAAATATTTTTTTCTCGCTAATTGCAAAAAACAAAATTCGAAATAAAGCTAATTTGGTTCTCTATCCAACGCAATAGAAATCAAGTCGATATCTAGAAAAGTAAGCAAGTTATGACCGAAAAGGTAAGTAGTCCTACTACTGCCTATTTCCGGCCACTTTTTAGTAGAACTGGTTACCTTTTTGGTCATAACTTGCTAAGTTTTCAATATATCGACTTGATTTCTTTTGCGTTTGATAGCTAAACGTATTGGCTTTAAACAGGATTTTTTTTGTTGTGGATAGAGAAAGAAAATTTTTTTATCATTTTTTCAAAAAAAGCAAAGGGGGTAGTCCATGGTTTTTTTTTTGGCTAAAAATATTTTTTTCTCGCTAATTGCAAAAAACAAAATTCGAAATAAAGCTTATTTGGTTCTCTATCCAACGCAATAGAAATCAAGTCGATATCTAGAAAAGTAAGCAAGTTATGACCGAAAAGGTAAGCAGTCCTACTACTGCCTCTTTCCGGCCACTTTTTAGTAGAACTGGTTACCTTTTTGGTCATAACTTGCTAAGTTTTCAATATATCGACTTGATTTCTTTTGCGTTTGATAGCTAAACGTATTGGCTTTAAACAGGATTTTTTTTGTTGTGGATAGAGCAAGAAAATTTTTTTATCATTTTTTCAAAAAAAGCAAAGGGGGTAGTCCATGGTTTTTTTTGGCTAAAAATATTTTTTTCTCGCTAATTGCAAAAAACAAAATTCGAAATAAAGCTTATTTGGTTCTCTATCCAACGCAATAGAAATCAAGTCGATATCTAGAAAAGTAAGCAAGTTATGACCGAAAAGGTAAGTAGTCCTACTACTGCCTCTTTCCGGCCACTTTTTAGTAGAACTGGTTACCTTTTTGGTCATAACTTGCTAAGTTTTCAATATATCGACTTGATTTCTTTTGCGTTTGATAGCTAAACGTATTGGCTTTAAACAGGATTTTTTTTGTTGTGGATAGAGCAAGAAAATTTTTTTATCATTTTTTCAAAAAAAGCAAAGGGGGTAGTCCATGGTTTTTTTTTTGGCTAAAAATATTTTTTTCTCACTAATTGCAAAAAACAAAATTCGAAATAAAGCTTATTTGGTTCTCTATCCAACGCAATAGAAATCAAGTTGATATCTAGAAAAGTAAGCAAGTTATGACCGAAAAGGTAAGTAGTCCTACTACTGCCTCTTTCCGGCCACTTTTTAGTAGAACTGGTTACCTTTTTGGTCATAACTTGCTAAGTTTTCAATATATCGACTTGATTTCTTTTGCGTTTGATAGCTAAACGTATTGGCTTTAAACAGGATTTTTTTTGTTGTGGATAGAGCAAGAAAATTTTTTTATCATTTTTTCAAAAAAAGCAAAGGGGGTAGTCCATGGTTTTTTTTGGCTAAAAATATTTTTTTCTCGCTAATTGCAAAAAACAAAATTCGAAATAAAGCTTATTTGGTTCTCTATCCAACGCAATAGAAATCAAGTCGATATCTAGAAAAGTAAGCAAGTTATGACCGAAAAGGTAAGTAGTCCTACTACTGCTTCTTTCCGGCCACTTTTTAGTAGAACTGGTTACCTTTTTGGTCATAACTTGCTAAGTTTTCAATATATCGACTTGATTTCTTTTGCGTTTGATAGCTAAACGTATTGGCTTTAAACAGGATTTTTGTTGTTGTGGATAGAGCAAGAAAATTTTTTTATCATTTTTTCAAAAAAAGCAAAGGGGGTAGTCCATGGCTTTTTTTTGGCTAAAAATATTTTTTTCTCACTAATTGCAAAAAACAAAATTCGAAATAAAGCTAATTTGGTTCTCTATCCAACGCAATAGAAATCAAGTCGATATCTAGAAAAGTAAGCAAGTTATGACCGAAAAGGTAAGCAGTCCTACTACTGCCTCTTTCCGGCCACTTTTTAGTAGAACTGGTTACCTTTTTGGTCATAACTTGCTAAGTTTTCAATATATCGACTTGATTTCTTTTGCGTTTGATAGCTAAACGTATTGGCTTTAAACAGGATTTTTTTTGTTGTGGATAGAGCAAGAAATTTTTTTTATCATTTTTTCAAAAAAAGCAAAGGGGGTAGTCCATGGTTTTTTTTTGGCTAAAAATATTTTTTTCTCGCTAATTGCAAAAAACAAAATTCGAAATAAAGCTAATTTGGTTCTCTATCCAACGCAATAGAAATCAAGTCGATATCTAGAAAAGTAAGCAAGTTATGACCGAAAAGGTAAGTAGTCCTACTACTGCCTATTTCCGGCCACTTTTTAGTAGAACTGGTTACCTTTTTGGTCATAACTTGCTAAGTTTTCAATATATCGACTTGATTTCTTTTGCGTTTGATAGCTAAACGTATTGGCTTTAAACAGGATTTTTTTTGTTGTGGATAGAGAAAGAAAATTTTTTTTATCATTTTTTCAAAAAAAGCAAAGGGGGTAGTCCATGGTTTTTTTTTTGGCTAAAAATATTTTTTTCTCGCTAATTGCAAAAAACAAAATTCGAAATAAAGCTTATTTGGTTCTCTATCCAACGCAATAGAAATCAAGTCGATATCTAGAAAAGTAAGCAAGTTATGACCGAAAAGGTAAGTAGTCCTACTACTGCCTCTTTCCGGCCACTTTTTAGTAGAACTGGTTACCTTTTTGGTCATAACTTGCTAAGTTTTCAATATATCGACTTGATTTCTTTTGCGTTTGATAGCTAAACGTATTGGCTTTAAACAGGATTTTTTTTGTTGTGGATAGAGCAAGAAAATTTTTTTATCATTTTTTCAAAAAAAGCAAAGGGGGTAGTCCATGGTTTTTTTTTGGCTAAAAATATTTTTTTCTCGCTAATTGCAAAAAACAAAATTCGAAATAAAGCTTATTTGGTTCTCTATCCAACGCAATAGAAATCAAGTTGATATCTAGAAAAGTAAGCAAGTTATGACCGAAAAGGTAAGTAGTCCTACTACTGCCTCTTTCCGGCCACTTTTTAGTAGAACTGGTTACCTTTTTGGTCATAACTTGCTAAGTTTTCAATATATCGACTTGATTTCTTTTGCGTTTGATAGCTAAACGTATTGGCTTTAAACAGGATTTTTTTTGTTGTGGATAGAGCAAGAAAATTTTTTTATCATTTTTTCAAAAAAAGCAAAGGGGGTAGTCCATGGTTTTTTTTTGGCTAAAAATATTTTTTTCTCGCTAATTGCAAAAAACAAAATTCGAAATAAAGCTTATTTGGTTCTCTATCCAACGCAATAGAAATCAAGTCGATATCTAGAAAAGTAAGCAAGTTATGACCGAAAAGGTAAGTAGTCCTACTACTGCCTCTTTCCGGCCACTTTTTAGTAGAACTGGTTACCTTTTTGGTCATAACTTGCTAAGTTTTCAATATATCGACTTGATTTCTTTTGCGTTTGATAGCTAAACGTATTGGCTTTAAACAGGATTTTTTTTGTTGTGGATAGAGCAAGAAAATTTTTTTATCATTTTTTCAAAAAAAGCAAAGGGGGTAGTCCATGGTTTTTTTTTGGCTAAAAATATTTTTTTCTCGCTAATTGCAAAAAACAAAATTCGAAATAAAGCTTATTTGGTTCTCTATCCAACGCAATAGAAATCAAGTCGATATCTAGAAAAGTAAGCAAGTTATGACCGAAAAGGTAAGTAGTCCTACTACTGCCTCTTTCCGGCCACTTTTTAGTAGAACTGGTTACCTTTTTGGTCATAACTTGCTAAGTTTTCAATATATCGACTTGATTTCTTTTGCGTTTGATAGCTAAACGTATTGGCTTTAAACAGGATTTTTTTTGTTGTGGATAGAGCAAGAAAATTTTTTTATCATTTTTTCAAAAAAAGCAAAGGGGGTATTCCATGGTTTTTTTTTGGCTAAAAATATTTTTTTCTCGCTAATTGCAAAAAACAAAATTCGAAATAAAGCTTATTTGGTTCTCTATCCAACGCAATAGAAATCAAGTCGATATCTAGAAAAGTAAGCAAGTTATGACCGAAAAGGTAAGTAGTCCTACTACTGCCTCTTTCCGGCCACTTTTTAGTAGAACTGGTTACCTTTTTGGTCATAACTTGCTAAGTTTTCAATATATCGACTTGATTTCTTTTGCGTTTGATAGCTAAACGTATTGGCTTTAAACAGGATTTTTTTTGTTGTGGATAGAGCAAGAAAATTTTTTTATCATTTTTTCAAAAAAAGCAAAGGGGGTAGTCCATGGTTTTTTTTTGGCTAAAAATATTTTTTTCTCGCTAATTGCAAAAAACAAAATTCGAAATAAAGCTTATTTGGTTCTCTATCCAACGCAATAGAAATCAAGTCGATATCTAGAAAAGTAAGCAAGTTATGACCGAAAAGGTAAGTAGTCCTACTACTGCCTCTTTCCGGCCACTTTTTAGTAGAACTGGTTACCTTTTTGGTCATAACTTGCTAAGTTTTCAATATATCGACTTGATTTCTTTTGCGTTTGATAGCTAAACGTATTGGCTTTAAACAGGATTTTTTTTGTTGTGGATAGAGCAAGAAAATTTTTTTATCATTTTTTCAAAAAAAGCAAAGGGGGTAGTCCATGGTTTTTTTTTGGCTAAAAATAGTTTTTTTCTCGCTAATTGCAAAAAACAAAATTCGAAATAATGCTTATTTGGTTCTCTATCCAACGCAATAGAAATCAAGTCGATATCTAGAAAAGTAAGCAAGTTATGACCGAAAAGGTAAGTAGTCCTACTACTGCCTCTTTCCGGCCACTTTTTAGTAGAACTGGTTACCTTTTTGGTCATAACTTGCTAAGTTTTCAATATATCGACTTGATTTCTTTTGCGTTTGATAGCTAAACGTATTGGCTTTAAACAGGATTTTTTTTGTTGTGGATAGAGCAAGAAAATTTTTTTATCATTTTTTCAAAAAAAGCAAAGGGGGTAGTCCATGGTTTTTTTTTGGCTAAAAATATTTTTTTCTCGCTAATTGCAAAAAACAAAATTCGAAATAAAGCTTATTTGGTTCTCTATCCAACGCAATAGAAATCAAGTCGATATCTAGAAAAGTAAGCAAGTTATGACCGAAAAGGTAAGTAGTCCTACTACTGCTTCTTTCCGGCCACTTTTTAGTAGAACTGGTTACCTTTTTGGTCATAACTTGCTAAGTTTTCAATATATCGACTTGATTTCTTTTGCGTTTGATAGCTAAACGTATTGGCTTTAAACAGGATTTTTTTTGTTGTGGATAGAGCAAGAAAATTTTTTTATCATTTTTTCAAAAAAAGCAAAGGGGGTAGTCCATGGTTTTTTTTTGGCTAAAAATATTTTTTTCTCGCTAATTGCAAAAAACAAAATTCGAAATAAAGCTAATTTGGTTCTCTATCCAACGCAATAGAAATCAAGTCGATATCTAGAAAAGTAAGCAAGTTATGACCGAAAAGGTAAGCAGTCCTACTACTGCCTCTTTCCGGCCACTTTTTAGTAGAACTGGTTACCTTTTTGGTCATAACTTGCTAAGTTTTCAATATATCGACTTGATTTCTTTTGCGTTTGATAGCTAAACGTATTGGCTTTAAACAGGATTTTTTTTGTTGTGGATAGAGAAAGAAAATTTTTTTATCATTTTTTCAAAAAAAGCAAAGGGGGTAGTCCATGGTTTTTTTTTGGCTAAAAATATTTTTTTCTCGCTAATTGCAAAAAACAAAATTCGAAATAAAGCTAATTTGGTTCTCTATCCAACGCAATAGAAATCAAGTCGATATCTAGAAAAGTAAGCAAGTTATGACCGAAAAGGTAAGTAGTCCTACTACTGCCTCTTTCCGGCCACTTTTTAGTAGAACTGGTTACCTTTTTGGTCATAACTTGCTAAGTTTTCAATATATCGACTTGATTTCTTTTGCGTTTGATAGCTAAACGTATTGGCTTTAAACAGGATTTTTTTTGTTGTGGATAGAGCAAGAAATTTTTTTTATCATTTTTTCAAAAAAAGCAAAGGGGGTAGTCCATGGTTTTTTTTTGGCTAAAAATATTTTTTTCTCGCTAATTGCAAAAAACAAAATTCGAAATAAAGCTAATTTGGTTCTCTATCCAACGCAATAGAAATCAAGTCGATATCTAGAAAAGTAAGCAAGTTATGACCGAAAAGGTAAGCAGTCCTACTACTGCCTCTTTCCGGCCACTTTTTAGTAGAACTGGTTACCTTTTTGGTCATAACTTGCTAAGTTTTCAATATATCGACTTGATTTCTTTTGCGTTTGATAGCTAAACGTATTGGCTTTAAACAGGATTTTTTTTGTTGTGGATAGAGAAAGAAAATTTTTTTATCATTTTTTCAAAAAAAGCAAAGGGGGTAGTCCATGGTTTTTTTTTGGCTAAAAATATTTTTTTCTCGCTAATTGCAAAAAACAAAATTCGAAATAAAGCTAATTTGGTTCTCTATCCAACGCAATAGAAATCAAGTCGATATCTAGAAAAGTAAGCAAGTTATGACCGAAAAGGTAAGTAGTCCTACTACTGCCTCTTTCCGGCCACTTTTTAGTAGAACTGGTTACCTTTTTGGTCATAACTTGCTAAGTTTTCAATATATCGACTTGATTTCTTTTGCGTTTGATAGCTAAACGTATTGGCTTTAAACAGGATTTTTTTTGTTGTGGATAGAGCAAGAAAATTTTTTTATCATTTTTTCAAAAAAAGCAAAGGGGGTAGTCCATGGTTTTTTTTTGGCTAAAAATATTTTTTTCTCGCTAATTGCAAAAAACAAAATTCGAAATAAAGCTTATTTGGTTCTCTATCCAACGCAATAGAAATCAAGTCGATATCTAGAAAAGTAAGCAAGTTATGACCGAAAAGGTAAGTAGTCCTACTACTGCCTCTTTCCGGCCACTTTTTAGTAGAACTGGTTACCTTTTTGGTCATAACTTGCTAAGTTTTCAATATATCGACTTGATTTCTTTTGCGTTTGATAGCTAAACGTATTGGCTTTAAACAGGATTTTTTTTGTTGTGGATAGAGCAAGAAAATTTTTTTATCATTTTTTCAAAAAAAGCAAAGGGGGTAGTCCATGGTTTTTTTTTGGCTAAAAATATTTTTTTCTCGCTAATTGCAAAAAACAAAATTCGAAATAAAGCTTATTTGGTTCTCTATCCAACGCAATAGAAATCAAGTCGATATCTAGAAAAGTAAGCAAGTTATGACCGAAAAGGTAAGTAGTCCTACTACTGCCTCTTTCCGGCCACTTTTTAGTAGAACTGGTTACCTTTTTGGTCATAACTTGCTAAGTTTTCAATATATCGACTTGATTTCTTTTGCGTTTGATAGCTAAACGTATTGGCTTTAAACAGGATTTTTTTTGTTGTGGATAGAGCAAGAAAATTTTTTTATCATTTTTTCAAAAAAAGCAAAGGGGGTAGTCCATGGTTTTTTTTTGGCTAAAAATATTTTTTTCTCGCTAATTGCAAAAAACAAAATTCGAAATAAAGCTTATTTGGTTCTCTATCCAACGCAATAGAAATCAAGTCGATATCTAGAAAAGTAAGCAAGTTATGACCGAAAAGGTAAGTAGTCCTACTACTGCCTCTTTCCGGCCACTTTTTAGTAGAACTGGTTACCTTTTTGGTCATAACTTGCTAAGTTTTCAATATATCGACTTGATTTCTTTTGCGTTTGATAGCTAAACGTATTGGCTTTAAACAGGATTTTTTTTGTTGTGGATAGAGCAAGAAAATTTTTTTATCATTTTTTCAAAAAAAGCAAAGGGGGTAGTCCATGGTTTTTTTTTGGCTAAAAATATTTTTTTCTCGCTAATTGCAAAAAACAAAATTCGAAATAAAGCTTATTTGGTTCTCTATCCAACGCAATAGAAATCAAGTCGATATCTAGAAAAGTAAGCAAGTTATGACCGAAAAGGTAAGTAGTCCTACTACTGCTTCTTTCCGGCCACTTTTTAGTAGAACTGGTTACCTTTTTGGTCATAACTTGCTAAGTTTTCAATATATCGACTTGATTTCTTTTGCGTTTGATAGCTAAACGTATTGGCTTTAAACAGGATTTTTTTTGTTGTGGATAGAGCAAGAAAATTTTTTTATCATTTTTTCAAAAAAAGCAAAGGGGGTAGTCCATGGTTTTTTTTTGGCTAAAAATATTTTTTTCTCGCTAATTGCAAAAAACAAAATTCGAAATAAAGCTAATTTGGTTCTCTATCCAACGCAATAGAAATCAAGTCGATATCTAGAAAAGTAAGCAAGTTATGACCGAAAAGGTAAGCAGTCCTACTACTGCCTCTTTCCGGCCACTTTTTAGTAGAACTGGTTACCTTTTTGGTCATAACTTGCTAAGTTTTCAATATATCGACTTGATTTCTTTTGCGTTTGATAGCTAAACGTATTGGCTTTAAACAGGATTTTTTTTGTTGTGGATAGAGAAAGAAAATTTTTTTATCATTTTTTCAAAAAAAGCAAAGGGGGTAGTCCATGGTTTTTTTTTGGCTAAAAATATTTTTTTCTCGCTAATTGCAAAAAACAAAATTCGAAATAAAGCTAATTTGGTTCTCTATCCAACGCAATAGAAATCAAGTCGATATCTAGAAAAGTAAGCAAGTTATGACCGAAAAGGTAAGTAGTCCTACTACTGCCTCTTTCCGGCCACTTTTTAGTAGAACTGGTTACCTTTTTGGTCATAACTTGCTAAGTTTTCAATATATCGACTTGATTTCTTTTGCG
This sequence comes from Thelaira solivaga, assembly GCA_947397855.1. Classification (NCBI taxonomy): domain Eukaryota; kingdom Metazoa; phylum Arthropoda; class Insecta; order Diptera; family Tachinidae; genus Thelaira; species Thelaira solivaga. The sequence continues at coordinate 20,824,934 of OX377612.1, read as the reverse complement.
TTTGATAGCTAAACGTATTGGCTTTAAACAGGATTTTTTTTGTTGTGGATAGAGCAAGAAAATTTTTTTATCATTTTTTCAAAAAAAGCAAAGGGGGTAGTCCATGGTTTTTTTTTTGGCTAAAAATATTTTTTCTCGCTAATTGCAAAAAACAAAATTCGAAATAAAGCTTATTTGGTGCTCTATCCAACGCAATAGAAATCAAGTCGATATCTAGAAAAGTAAGCAAGTTATGACCGAAAAGGTAAGTAGTCCTACTACTGCCTCTTTCCGGCCACTTTTTAGTAGAACTGGTTACCTTTTAAGTAATAACTTGATTAGTTTTCAAGATATCAACTTGATTATTTTTGCGTTGGATAGAAAAACATATTGGCTTTAAATAGTATTTTTTTTTTTGTTGTGGATAGAGCAAGAAAATTTTTTTATAATTTTTTGAAAAACAGCAAGTTATGACCAAAAAGGAAAGCATATTTAGAACGACCTTATTTTCATTGCATGTGCTCTTCTTGATTTTTTATAAAAATCATAATTATTATTTTGAATTTTAATCGATAGTTTTTTAACTTTTTCCTAGCTTTTTTTGCGAGTGATTTAGCTTTTTCTACAATTTTTTAAATCAAATTTAGCTTATTTTGCTTCTAGCTCGTGGCAACGCTGAAATTAAGTGTTAAAAAAATTTAAAGAATTTTAAAGTCAGAATAATACTAATTTGTATTTTCAAGTCAATTTTAATTTTCTAAGAAATTTTTATTTGTACAAGCTTCTAATTTTATTCATTTACACACACCCATTTAACAATAAAAATGTGTATTTTAATGTTTTATTAGTTTTGGGTTTTAGTTATTGATAATTTTCTAATAATTTGGGACTTAGAGCTTTAATTTTTAAGGACATCCGAGGTTGGATGAAAAGTTTTTACGTATTTTGTAAATATTGTTACGCTAATTAGTTCTTTTTTTATATACATACATATACTCGTATACCTATAATATTATACCGTATAATATTATTTATTGAAGTTATATATGTATGAAATATTTTTTTAAATTAAATTTTTGACAATTGTTATTAATTTTTGAAATGCAGAAAGAGACACTTGCTTCAAAAAACTAATTATTTATTTACAAATATAAAATGTCAACACTCATATTAAATTGTCAATTGTTAAATATTAAAAATACTTTTAAAATGTATTTACTTTCAAACATTTAAGTTGTCTGATTGCTTATTCTTTTTTTTAAATATGCTTAACAACCTTTAATTGAAATAATCTCTATGGATAAATGAAACAAACCACAATTTATTTTATATATTTAATTTATTTTACAATAAACTAGTCCTTGGGAATTGTGCTTGTACCTAAATGACGGCCCCTGCAAAATGGATCGTTGCAATTCCCATAACACGAAATGCATTAAAGTGTAGCAATTTATTTGTTATTTATAAATAAAAATTAAAAAAAAAATAAATATATACAAATTTCAGTTATTGTTTAAGCTCATTTTTGTTTTTTCATTTAATCAATAAAGTATTTGATTAATATTTAATAAATAAAATGAAACAATATTGACCAACACACACAAAAATTACAATTACAAATCAATTTATAGTTTTAGAAAATATTCGTTGAGCAAACACTCTACTCAAGAGTCAAGTTAATATATATTTTATTGTTTTTTTTTTTTTTTTAGAAAAACTAAAAAAAAACTATTCACCTTAAAATCATGTCATTAAAAATGAAATAAATTTTTAATTTCTTCGAAGCTATTAAGTTTTTTTAAAAAATGAAATGCACTGCTGAAAGAGAAATTAAAAAAAAATTATTCTTGTTTCGCAATAGAATAATTATTAAAAGGTTCAGGTGTATACGTACATATATAACGCTTATGTATGTAGCTGACAACAAGTAAAGGATTTTAAATGCCACAAACTACATATAATAATTTGAGGACCTGTTTTGAATATAATAACCATAAAATATATTTTTTGTTTATGGATGTGTGTATATAAATATGTATATTTTACAGCATATGTAAATTAATAAAACAACAGTGTTTCGACGTAAATGTTGTGTAGCAAATTCAAATAATTTTTTTCCACATGCTTTAGTTTTGTTTTCTTTTTTTTGCTTTGTGTTTTAAAATTATTTATGCAAAATTACATGCTCCACTAGTGAAATAATAAAATGTTGAACTAGTAGTTCGTATGTAATAATAGTGATGAAGCAGCGCAATTTAACGCAAACACACATCCACCCACACACATTGAAGCATACATACATACATATACTTGCAAATAGAGAAAAATAAAAAAATTATTTATACCCAGTAAGCAGTTGGGAGTGTTATTATTGTCATTCAAATTTAAAAAAAAAAATATGTATATAAAAAAACTGGTTCCACGAACTATTTAGAACCCAAAATAAAGAAGCCCCCAATATGAAAATATGTGGTATAGGAAATTTTTGTATTGGAAAAAACAACGATTCATTTAAAGTAGCTTTTTCTATAAGCAGGCCTTGATTTAGTTTTTTAAATTCAATCATGTTAAACAACATAAAAAAATGAGTTCTTATCCGGGCCCGAACATGATTTAATCAAATGTTGTGCTAATAAGAAAAATTCCACTAAGTTGACTTAAGTAACAGCTGATTTGCTGTCACAATTAACTCAAAAATTTATTGCTGTGGTTCAAGTCTGGTAGGGTAGTAGTATATTCTACAATTAACAACACTCTAACCAAAACAATACTTTTGGCTCATTCGAAATCATTTTAGAAGAAAAAATTTGATTGCTTTTAAAATTGTAGTCCTATGCAGCGTTGCCAGGAGCTAGAAAAAAATAAGCTTAAAAAAACGCTAGGAAAAAAGTTAAAAAGCTACAGCTTATAATTCAAAATGTTCTTGATTCTTTATTACATTAAGAATCTTAATTATAATTTTAATAAAAAAAAACCAAAAAAAAAAACATGATATATCAAAAAAGAAAATAATGTCGTTTTCCATATTTATAAGCGAATTCAGTTACTTTTCAACTTCAATGTTAAAAAATTATAATTAAAAATTAAATTAAATAATAATTAATTTTTTTATTTTTATTGCAATTTCTATTTTGATATTTCGTTTGCTTTATGGTGCTCAAAAGTGAGCAACCTCAGCATTACTAAGCGGTAGTATTAAATTTAAAAATTAATTAATCAATTACGAATAAAGTGCATTTTTATTTTACAAGTTAGAAGCCAAATACTTTCTTTACTTGTGAAATTACCTTTGTTCGACCAATTTATCAATTTACCTATCAAAGTTTTATCGAAAATATTAACTTAGCTAAATTGGTCTCAGTCTCAGTCTCAGTTTGTATATATATAATTTGTTTTCATTTTTCCAAACAAAGCTATTTAAGCCTATTTTGAAAAACAAAAAAGGCTAGGAAAAAAAACTAGAAGCTAAATCATAAATTTTGAGGCTAAATGCAAGAAAAAAGTCTAAGTCTAGCCTTAAACAATCTAAAATGGTAACGCTGGTCATACATTATGCCACAATAAAAGTTAAATAGTTTTTCGTTATTGCCACAGAATTACGTTCAGTCAGTGTTAGATAAAACATTTTACTTCAAAAAGACGTTAGATTTAAAAACTTTCATGTTCAAACAACTTTAATTTTCAAAACGTGAAAAGGCTAAAGCTACGGTCTTATTTAACAAATTTTTGTTGAAATAAGCATAACCACTATATCTAGCATCAATATACTTTTATACATTTTGAAGAAATATTGGCTTTGGTTAATTGAATTTTTTATTAAAATACAACATATGAATACTTGCATTGTTATTTGAATTAATTTTATGTTAAATAGTCGTGTTACACTATAAAAATATTCGACAAATATTTGTCTAATGTGACGGTAGCTTTATTAATTTGAAAACTTTGCAATAAAACTTTGCTACAGGTTCCTTAATAAAATAATAAATAATTATAGGACAACATCAATTTGAAAGTAATATTTCGCATTTTTAAAAACAAGAAAAATTTTTTTTTAGGAATCAGCTTAGTTTTACTATAAAAACAACATACTCGTATGTTAAATACAAGATTTTGTAAGATTTTTTAAGGATAATCTGAAGCCGAATTATGGCCTCCAGCTAATGACTAAATTTAGATGCAAATTAAATAGAAATTTAATTTGATATCAAATTCCATAATTTAATTGCTGAAGTTTCACAAGTATTGTATTTTACTGCCGTGGATGACTATTTCTTCTTTTTGCTGGGATTTTCAGTGTATTTTTTTTTATTATTTTGCTTAAAATATTTATTTTCGGGTATTTAGTTACAAATTCATGAAATATTTTTGTACTTTTTTTAGTAAAATTTTATTTTTTTTTGTCATAACTCTGGACAGATTCAAGTTGCAATAAATTAATTTTTTTTTTTAGAATGTCATAAAAGGAGATTTCTGTTAAAGCCTTTAACGATTCTACCGTATTTTTTAATTTTATTTTAATTTCATGTTAAATTAAATTTTGCATCTGTGACAATATATTTTTTATTATAAATAATAGGGCGATTCACAACGCTTTTAGCTTAAATTTGCATTTGACAAATATGTTGAGTACAATAATCTAGTGGCCTTTTTAAAGTTTACCAAATTTTTCAAAGCCAAGCAAATTCCCAAAAAATCTGGCAATTTCAACTTTATTTTTGGTTTATTTACATTTGAGCAAATGCATACACATGGTAAACGATTTATAAATGAAAATATTGTATTATATTATAATAACTCATCAAAATTTTTGTTGGAGCTAGAACACGCTTAAACAAAATGATACAGGTCAATTCAGTAGCCTCCTAACTCCATATGTCGCTTATCAGCTGGCATAAACTAGCATGTAACGTTACATTTAGTGCGACATTAATTTACTTGTCTTTCCAACTAGTAACTATTCAACTATGATATTTCTAGTATATTTAAAATATATAGAGACCTATTGTTTGAAATAAAAAAAATTAACCGAAATTTTTGAAAACCTAATTTCAAATTTTTACTTTCGGTTTTGGAGTTAATTTTTTTATTTTTCAAAATTAATTTTTTTATCAAAAAGGAAAAGAAAGATCTTTGCGAATTGCTAAGCATCATATTCTACTCCAATAAAATCGGTATTTTAATTAGCATTATTTTTTAAAGGCCCATAAATTGAAACATTATAAAAAAATATAACATATGTGATTTCATAATCACTACAGGTATAATCAACAAATTGTACAACCTCATTTTTTTGTTGTACGCTTCACGTGAAATGCCCCTTAAGGTATTTTTAGTGCAAATGAAGGAATATGTAGCACAAAGCAAATTTGTGTATTTTTTTGTTATGTTGAGCAAAACGAAGCATTTTTTTTTTATTAATTTCAATCGGTTGCAGTGTGACTATTCCCAAAATTAATATTAATTTTAAACTGTGTTTTGTGTAACAGACAAAAATACATCAAGCTTTTTTAAATTAGTCAAAAACTTTACTGCTCTAGCAAAATATATGAAGCAAACAAAAAGCACTAAAAAAAACTGCGTTTTATGTAGTGCAGTTGGCTGCAAAACAATTTTCTCTATTTTTATTTTTTATATCTATAAAAGTAATCAGTAATTTGAGCTCAATTTTCTCTTTAATGCGTTCTATTACACAAAGTAAGTTAAATTTACTATTTAAAACACAAAGTCAACCCTCTAATTCAAGTATTGATACTTAAAAAAAGCATCACACAATTCAACTTGCCATGTCATGTCAATTGAAACAAGCTGTTGTGTTGTGTTTACTCCTACAAAGTGACATTGCATGTCACTGCTAAACTGTTGTGCTGTGTTGTATTATTGTGAATGCTATATAGCAAGTAGTTTGTTTGTATGTGTTAAGCTCCTGAAATGTTCAATAAGAAGTAATGGAAAATTGCTTTTTTCACTTGGCTTAAAATACTTTTTTATTTAATGCACTCAAATATACCAGTCCAAATAAAATTTTCAAATTAAGCAACACTTGTTGCATATGGGACAAGAGTGACATATGTAACGCAATGCGTCATATATTGCAAGATGTGAAAACCATGTAACTGAAATTTATTTTCTTATTATTTTAATGATACCTGAGGATTGTTAATGTTAACCAAGAGTTATTTTTCTATATTTTTTTTAACAGAGAGCGAAAACATTTCTTTCCTTGCTTATTTTTTAAAATTGTCTTATAAAAAAACATATTACACTATGCATTAAATGGAAAAATTTTTGTTGTTATTGGAATTTTCGTATATAACGTAATATTTTTTTACTAGGTAGTATTTGCGGTGAAAAATGAGGGCTGCATAAGCATTTTCAAGTATAAAATGTTACGCATATTTGCAATTATATATGTTTTTCAAATATACTAGTGCATTGCTTTAGTATCTACTGATGGGATTTATAGTTTTGTTATCCAATTTATTTAAATTTGAAGATTAAGTACTAAAACTGATTAGTATTGAGAGTTTTCTATTTTTGTGAATTTTTAAATATCAAAAATTTCATAATTTTCAGAAATTTTTTCTCATCAACTCGAAAAATAAAAGTTGCACTAAAGGTTGCCCTGTAGATTGATGGATGGCGTGATAACCTATCAACCTGGAGGTTGCATTTGGACTTCTGCCCAGACCCTGGGAGCCGATGATCAATGTTATTAGTGCTTCTTAACAAATTTATTATTAGAATTAAGTTCTAATATTAAATAATAATAATAATAAAATTTCCAATTAAAAAGGATATAAAAATAATTAAAGCCAACATAATTAAAATTTTTTTAAGATATAGATATACCACAATTAGCGCTGCGCTACCTCTTTTAGCTTTTTTTTTAAATTTTTGAAAAAAAAATTATTTTAGCTTTAAAATATTTTAAAAAAATTGACTTTCTTATTTCATATGAAAATAATAAAACTTTGGTTACAGTTCTTGTAATAATTTTTTTGAAAAGAAAATAAATATCAAAAATAATTTCAATTCGGGGAATCCCAAAATTTAAAATTGTGTATTAAATTGTTCATTCACAATACTGATATGGTTTGATATAGACCTCAGTAATTTGAATTAAATAAATAAAACTCAAAATGTAATTATATCCTTTAGCTATGGAGGTAAAATTATATAACGTAGTCACTGACGCGGTGTTAAATGTAATCAATTTTAATTTTACTAGAAATTTTTGATAAAAAAACATTTTTTTATAACTACAGTCCAATCTCGATAATTTCAAATTCAAGGGACCAGGGAAAAAGTTCAAATAATCGAGATTTCATATTAACGAGAATTCAAATTATTAAGAGGGAGATACAAAAATATTCAAATTAACAAGACTTTAATTAAGTAGGCATAGAAACCAAAGCAAACGATTTTATATTTTGTTTGTTTCAAAAACAGAAACAAAATCACATTACGAATTCAAATTATAGAGTGTAGAAAAATCAAACTTCAAATTATATAAATTAAAATAAATGAATGTTTTATTTATTTTATATTTTGCATAAAACACAGCACAATAAAATAATTCAAATTATAGCGCGTCGGCGATCAATATGCCATTCAAATAATTTCAAATTAACGAGGGGACCAAATTATATAGATTTTTTTCAAATTATCGAATGTTTTTCAAGGGACCTGGAAAACAGTTCAAATTATCGCGAGATTCAAATTAACGAGTTTCAAATTATCAAGAGTCGACTGTATTTAATATTAGTCAAGCTTAAGATCTAAAAAAATTGTTTTTATTTAATTTTTCCAATATTTCGACTTTCTTCTGAAAGTCTTCTTCAGGGAATTATTTTTATTATAAAAAAAAGTGGAAATATTGGAAAATTTAAATAAAAACAATGGCCCGTAATCATAGTCAAACAATAAAGTCGGTTGTTTTTAAAAACAACCTAAAAATTAAAAGTTGATACTAAAAATTTTAGTAATATAGACAAAACAAAAGTAGGTTTTAAGTTGAATTTGTATACAATATGCAGCAAAATATAAAAAAATTACATTAAAAATAAAAAAACTGAAAAATAATTAAAATTTTTTTAAAAATCGTTGTTTGTATATTTTCAATTTTTTTTTATGATTTAAGTCCTCGAGAATTTCAAAATCTCTATAGACGTTTTACAATGCAAACATTTCTTAATTTGCTTATAAAAAAAATTTTTTTATAATTTATTTAGAATTTTTACTTATTTTATTTTTATTTATGACAGGAAATTTTTTTTTTGTTTGTTTTATTTTCTGTTTCTAAATTATTTAAGAACAACTTCAGTATATTTTAAATTTGAAATCGACTGTTTCGCTAAAAATACATTTTAACTTGTCTATAGTAGACCTAAAGTACGTATTAAATAAGTATAAATATACTTAAGTACTCTTAAAGTATACTTTTTTTTCTGACAATGATTAAGGCCAATGGTTTGAGATTTTGATTAATATTAAATAATAATGAATTTATAAGATCGAGTAATTTACAAAAATTATTATTTTTTCATAACTATTTGTTTTTTTTTTTAATAATATACGATATTTTCAAATAAAAATAACCAAAAATAATAATAAAAATTTTTAATTAATATATTATTTTAAAACCACATATTCTTAAGTCTAAAAAACAAAAAATTTTCAATAAAAAAAAAAATTAAAATAAAAATTTTTTTTTCTACAACTAAATATCTAAAAAGAAGACAAAAATGAGAAATAGTAAAAAATATACGGATCAGTCTTTTAGGGTAATTTTATTAATCATATTGCGCACTCTACGCATATGCGTTTGCTACATTGGCTTATCACAATGCAAATAGATATGATGTAGCCTGCTAGGACATATTTAGCATAATTTTCGAGCAACAGGAATTGACTCCATTGGAGGTGGAGCTATGGAGTCTCTTCCTACTATGTTTCAAATTGTTGTTCGTAATGCCTTAGGAATTCTTTGATTGTGTTGGCGTTTGTGCAGATGGGGTAGAACTAAGCTTTCGCATCTTTTTAGAAAGTCTCCTCTAGATTTTTTAACAAAATTTATTGAAGATTAATATATAATATATTCCAAGATAATGTAACGAAAATGCGAACGAGTGGTAATTTTTATACCAGACCAGAATTTCTCGACGTTTGCTTTATGGACAGCAGCCAAAACTCACCTAAATGCTAACTATCACAATTAATGAAGATACTAGAAAGATAAGTTCAAAGACAAAAGAGCAAATCAAAAAACTTTAAGGAGGGTATCAAATTTACCCCCACCTCCATAGTTAAAGGATATTTATTATAAATATATCCTGAAGAAGCTGTGCAAGTTTTAGCGAAATATCGATATAAAAATAAATTTATAAAATAAGACCTCAAATAGCCATTTTAATTAAAAAGAAAAAGGTCAAATTAACTAACAAATAAATAAATAAAATTCATTAAATAAAAAAATCAATTGAATGACAAACACATGTTAACTAAGCTATTTGGGAAAAGCTTGGAGATGAAAATGAATGTTATTAGTCGAATTGAGAAAGGTGAACGAAAGTGTGATATGTGTTAGTTAGGAATGTAACCCCATATTTTAGTGTTAAAAGCATCCATTTTTAACGCTGATTCTTTTCAGGAACGAAATATGAGCGCTAAACGAGCTATAAAAAATATATGTATTTCGTAATAAAATCGAATAAGTGGTTTCAAAGTTTTGCGAAGCTCTTCAAAAATAATAATAATTTTGCATAGAATTTGCAATACTAATGATTTTTACAGGTAGGCATTTATAGCTTATCAGAAAAAAGTAGTAGTTATTCAAATTAATTATTGAAAAATATAAATAAAATCTTAATAAAAGGATCTTGAGCTAAATTGAAAATAAATAATTTTATTTCAATTAGAAATTTGTTAAAAGAATTTTTTTATTACGAGTTTGATTTACATTCCACAAAGAAAGGAAACAAATTTTCAATCAAACTTTTAAAAAGAAAATTTTGTTCCTTATTAAAATGTTTTAGGGTGTACGAACGCCTATTTGTTACAAAGAAGATTAAGACAAGCATTGAATGAGCTTTGCCTGAAACAAGGCAGGCATGCATTAAATTTGTTTAAGTAAATGAGCGCGAGTGTGTAAGTGTTCGTATCAATGCATTCATTCATACAGCAACTGCTGAGAGGTATTGAGTGATAGTTTGACAATGTTGAATGTGATAATGGAGCTGGTTGAAAAGAAAAAGGCAAACAAATATGTACGTATTATAATTATTAAAGCGTACACACAATTATGTGTGTGTTAATAGTTTTATACAACGTAAGTACATGATAATAAGCCATGTAAATTTATATTTTTATACAAAAGTGTTTTTCAAGTGTTGTGTTACTACAAAAACCCATTTGTTTCATTAGTTTTGTTATTAAGAATTTATTTCAAGTAGTAAAAAGGCTTCTTATAAATTATATTTTAGGTATACACGAATGTGAAAACATACTCGAAATTATTGTGTAAGAGGAACATAAAAAGTATGCACATAAAGTGTGGTTAAATTTTAAGGGCCGATGTTGATTTTGAATAAAACACAAATTATTTAGTATATTATTGTCATTTTTTTTACTATGATAATATGGTATGGTTCAACTTTGTATGGAACAAAATATTGGCTAAATGGCTACCGCGACCTATGCGGCATAATTGAGGTTCTATGCCGTTAATGTGCCGAATTATCTCATCCTTGAGCTCTTGAATTGTTGCTGGCTTATCAACGTACACCTTTTCTTTCAAATAACACCAAAGAAAGAAGTCCCACGGTGATCTTGGCGGCCAATTGACATCGCCACCACATGAGATAACACGGCCAATGAATTTGTCGCGCAAACGAGCCATTATTTCGCTAGCTGTGTGTCAAGTAGCACCGTCCAGTTGAAACCACATATCGTCCACATCCATATCTTCCAATTCGGGCCATAAAAAGTTCGTTATCATCTCACGATAGGGAACACCATTCACAGTAACTGCCTGACCGGCCTCATTTTGGAAAATCAAATATCAAATGAAATGCAGAAAAAAACTTGACGTTTAGGTGTGATTCACATTCAACATCGGCCCTTAAAACTTAACCACCCTTTACATATTTTTGTACTTTGTCGAATAAACATAAGTACTCATTACATACAAAATCTTAAAAAATTTCAATTTCAGCAACGGTAATACCAATTGTTACAGCAATAGCAATAATGTACTACTCTAGTTTGATCATGCACAAAAATAATTAAAATTTTTTATTTTGCATAATAGATGCTTACGGTCATTTATATGAATCTGTGGCAATATTTTAAAACCCCTTATGTCTTATTAATTCATTTCAGAAAACTACAACTTTAAAAGCCCTAAAAGTTTTTCTTATAAAATTATTTCGGTTCTAATATATCTCGCTAGTTATCAATTAAACATCCCATTATTCCTGAACCGGAACAACAAGGTTATTGAGATAAATGCTATAGCAAGTAAATTTTTACTTAAGACGGCTTAAGAGCTTTTTTCTATTAGATTTAGTTTCGAGCTTCTTGTATTTTTTTTTTTTTTTTTTTTGGCTGCAAACATTTCGTTTAACTTTGCATGCAGCCCATATTTATAGTAGTGGCTTAAAATAATATTTTTATTTGGAGGGTTGGGCTTTTAAGTTTTTTTTTTTTACAGAACTGATAATTAAGTAAAAGAATAAAAACAAAAATAATATTATATTAATGTTAAGCTTGAGTGCATTTGCGCCTAAGCTGATTAAAAATTGGAATGCAATTGGCTTTTATACCACGAAAAAAAAACAAAAAAAAGCAATAAAATAAAATTTATGCCTTTTGTTATTAAAATTTTATGCTTTAAAAATTGTGTAAATCAAATTAGTTGGGTGAAGTCTTGCTTTGCCTTAAACATTTTCGCTTTACTAGTCATTTAATCAAAAATAAAGTTTAGATATTCAGCAAATACTTTTTCGCTGAAATTTTTTTCCCTTGCGCTTTTCCTTTTTTTTAAATCTTAATTAACATTCATAATAGTGATATTGTATATCGTTATATAAATTCATAAAAGCTTTTAGTTACATTTAAAAAATTTTATAGGAGAAGCAAAAACATTTTTATTTAAAATTACAAAACTATAAATGAAAAAAAAAGTTTCTTAAAAAATTAATTTATGTTTCTTATTAATTTAGCCATAAATACCTGTAAACGAATAATGAATAGTTTTATTGCTTTGAAATGCTGACCTTTTTTGAGTTTTCGCATTAAAAGAATTAAAAAAGCAAAAACACACAGTTGAAGAAATCTCTGCTAAAAAATTTGAATCATTTTTAATTGTCATTATGCTAGTTGGCAACAAACTAGACAAAAAGTAATATTAGTTGCATAGCAAAAAGTTATATTCCTCTTAAATGCATTTACAACTTGTCAAAATAATTCTTGAGACCACAAACTGTATAACCCTTTTCAAACTTTACTCTGGCAACTTTTTATTTATTTATACAATAAAGGTTTGTTGCAAGGGAAGTTTTATATTTGTGTTTTGCTCTTTCCTTTTTTTATCTCCTTTTCGTTTTCATATACAAAAACATGAACACATTAAATAATTTTATGAAATTTAATATTCCAACTTTTATCCACACTAGTGCGTTGTCATCAACATTTTCTTTGTTTTTTTTTTAATTGTAAATAAAATTTTATGGAATTTTTGAGGTAGCATATGCAGACTATATAACAAACAGCATATTATACCACACTTACGTATTTAAATGTAGACGACAGACAGCAAAATTGCTAGTGCAAAAATAAGTAAAATTCTACTCGTATGTGTGTAAACGAGTATAAAATTTGTTTGTTGTGTTTTTAATTAAATTATTTTCAAATCATTTGTTAAACATTTTAATTACTTTTACAAAATGTTGTCACAATAAATGTACGGAAGAAAATGTCACTGCAACTACGTACAGTTTAATTAAATAAAATTGGCAGTAATTATGCTTTAAATAGAGAACTTCAGATGTGCTTGGACTGGTCTATGATCAAACCATATAAAATTTGTTTTCAAACTTAAAAAGTTAAAGCTATTTTTGAGAAAAAAAAACTGCTACTAATTTAGTTATAAAGGACTTTATTATAAAAACCGAATTGGAAAAAATTTTAAGTTTTAAAAGCCCTCCACATTTTTTGTTGTTTTGTGGTTCTCTAAACGGAATTCACATAATTTTATATTTATTATGGTAATAAATGACTAAAAAAATTTATTAATTTTAGTAAAATTATATAAACTTAAATACATTTAAATATAAAACAAATTTACGTAAAAAATACTCTGAAGATTGGTTGATGAATAAAAGCAAATTTTTTTGGTCATCGTAAAAAAACACTGTTCAAAGTATGTTGATTTTATAAAACTGGATTTTAACGTTTAATTAAAAATTAGAACTAAACTTCGTATGAAAAGAAATGAAAGATTTGCTGAAATTTAAATAGAAATTTTTTACTTAAAAAAAATTTTTCAATTTTTTAAAATGTTTCGATTTACAGAAGAGAGCCGATAATAATGTTTTTGGAAAATTGTATAAAGTGAATATGTTTTGTTGAGCAGTGTAATTAAGAAAGCGTTTCGGCAATAGTTTGCTTTTAAGGAAAATTCATCGAGTATAATCGTATTTAACAGTTACCTATACATATAAAAGAGCAACGTTACTGACTGACTGATTAACTTATCATCATCACCCAGCCCAAACGTATTTAAAATTCGGTGAGTAGATTCTTTTTACAATGTGTAGAAGCATTTTTGGAAATTCGAATATTATGGCGGTAAAAAAAAGTAAAAGCAGATAAAATCGAACTTCTTATATCTTCCGAACTATTTACTACACATATAGAGCCAAAATTCAAACTATAAAATATTGTACTAAGAAAATAAGCGAATGGGAATTTGGTACTTTTTTGATATTTGTACATTTGTTGGTACAAATATTAATACGTTTTTCTAACCCTACTTCTCTTTCAAAGTAACAAGCACACAAAAAAAAAAATCAAATTGTATTTTGCTCTTCTTAAAAAATTTCGTACAAATAAGATTTTTTATATGAAGCAGCATATAAACATCATATTATTATTTTATAACACCCCAGAAAAATCCTTTTAAAAAATTTTTTTCGAGTGAAAAAAATCTTATGTCTAAGCCTACAATTGTGGCTGTAGAATTAAATGGTATTGAACAGAGTAAGAAATTGTACAGGAAACAAAATGGTACTTTTTATTAGTTTTAATGGTAAAGAGTGATTTTTTTGCTATTATCTTTTTGGCAACACTAGTTTTGACAGCTCACGCACGTTTTGTATCTTGTGTCACTGTCAAACATCTTCAGTTTGGTCTATAATTTAATCATGAATCGTGTTACAAACGAACAACGCTTGCAAATTATTGAATTTTATTACCAAAATGCGTGCTCTGTTAAGAAAATTCATCGCGCGCTTCTTCCATTTTATGGTCAGTTTAATCGACCTACTGAGGCTTCTATTCGGGCTATTGTAACAAAATTTCGCACCAAATTTACATTGTTGGACATTAAACCACCAACACGCTTACGTAGAGTGCGAACTGAAGAAAATATCGCAGCCGTATCGGCCAGTGTTGGTGATGACCGTGAATTATCGATTCGGCGCCGTTCGCAGCAATTGGGCCTCTGTTACTCCACTACGTGGAAAATTTTGCGGAAGGATTTGGGTGTGAAGCCTTATAAGATACAACTGGTGCAAGAATTGAAGCCAAACGACCTACCACAACGCCAAATTTTTGGTGAATGGGCTCTTGAAAAGTTAGATGAAGATCCACTTTTTTATCGAAGAATTGTGTTCAGCGACGAGGCTCATTTCTGGTTGAATGGATACGTGAACAAGCAAAACTGCCGTATTTGGAGTGAAGAGCAGCCAGAAGCATTGCAAGAGCTACCAATGCATCCACAAAAAACAACCGTTTGGTGCGGATTATGGGCTGGCGGCATCATTGGGCCGTATTTCTTCAAAGATGATGCGAATCACAACGTTACTGTGAATGGTGAGCGCTACCGTGCGATGATAACAAACTTTTTTTTGCCCAAAATGGAAGAGCTTGACTTGCATGACATGTGGTTTCAACAAGACGGTACCACATGCCACACAGCACGCGAAACAATGGACCAATTGAGAGGCGAGTTCGGTGAACAGTTTATTTCACGCTTGGGACCAGTCAATTGGCCGCCCAGATCGTGCGATTTAACGCCTCTAGACTATTTTTTGTGGGGCTATGTTAAGGCTAATGTCTATAGGGACAAGCCCGCTTCGATTGACGCACTGAAAGCCAACATTGCCAACATTATTCGTGAGATACCGGCCGAAATGTTGGAAAGAGTATGCCAAAATTGGACTAAGCGGATGGACCATTTGAGGCGCAGCCGCGGCCAACATTTGCATGAAATAATCTTCAAACATTAAATTATATCGACCCAACTATCGATCCAAATAAATATTTCATGCATTTTTCTGAATTTTATGTGTTTTTTTTTAAATTTCCGATAGTTCTTATAAAATCACCTTTTACTTTTTGTTATTTTAACATTAACGGAACTAAAACTGTGCACCTGAACAAAGTGAAAAATCATTAAAGGGGATAAAGGTAATTTTTAGTAATTTTAATGGTACTTTTTTAATTTTTTAAAAGCCATAGAAATATGATACTGAGGTCTTCAACATTTAATTACCTTTCTAACGAGGTAATTAAATAAATTTATTTACAAATAAATAATTCTGCATAACTAACTAAAATGTTATTTCTTTTGAGTTATATTTATGTTGCTTCCTTTAGTATATCAAAATTATATTACGGTTATAGATAATTTTCAACAAACAAATTTCGTTTTTGTCGTACAAGTAGTGTTGTTGTTTTAGTTTTTATGCTTTGAAATTATAAAATACAAGTTTGTGTCAGAATCGTTATAAAATGCTTAGCTGCTGTATGCAACTGATGCCGTCTCATTACTTGTTCTGGTTGGTTTCAAGTTGTTCTCAATTCAGCACCACTTACTGTCACTAACAGACTTACAATTCCTTTTATGTGTTTACCAGGATATGGGTAAGAATGCATGTGTATTCATGACTAAGTGCATGTATTTCAAGAGGCATTAAAAACATACAAAAGTGCATATGCTTTACTTATTTTCACACAAACATTAATACAAGTTTGAGTATAATACAAATGTGTATGGGTAGCTGTTGACAAGTAAATATAAACATCTACCAAATAACATAAAAAAGGACAACTTTAGTGAACTAAACCAAACTGAAGTAATAAAAAACATGATTTTTGAGATGCAAATTGAGTATGAGTGTTTGAAAATAAGGTGAGGTGACTGACTGCCAGTATACTTTTTGTATACCGAATTGGTGTTACTTTAACAAGAAAAAAAAAAAAAACATCTCCTCATATACTCTCAACATGTTGCAAAAAAAAAGTTTTAACTTTTTGTTGCCTTTTTTGTGGAAAGTTGGTTTATTCATTCATACATTTAGTGGTTAGTGTTTTAATGTTTTTAACCCATTTTATATATTTTGCTTTATGTTTTCCTCTATTTCTTATTTTAACTGTAACGCAAAGAAAAAATATTAAGTTTACTATGTGACACAAATAAGGTCGACTTTATTTCCGTTGTATTGTGTGTGAATGATTTCAGTTTTTTGTTGCATGCAACAGAATAAAAATCTACACGCTACCACAGACACATATGTAAATAGTTCATAGTTCGTTGCCATTTTTACGTTTTCAAACTGTTGTGCTCTTTTTACTATTTACAATAGAAATAGAATGAACAACAAAAACAACATCATATTGTTCATGGATGCCCTATTGTAAACAGTTTAGATGATTTATCGCCAGTTTTTTTTGGGATTTAGAGATGAGAAATTTAGGTTGGAAGATTTGTATGATTCGTGTGCTAGAAGATACCTGCGATTTTATTTAATTTGTAAGCCCTGCTAAAAACAATTTTGTTGCTCATTTTTTAAATAAAAGATTTACCGCCTTATCCAAAAAAATTAACGTAGACTTTAAAGTCAACGTTATCGAAATTTTTCATATAATTTTTTTTATAAATTTTACTTTAAAGTCTACGTCAACTTCTTTTGGATAAGAGCATTAGTTAATCCGTTACAAGATTTTAACAAAAAGAAAAATTTTGCAGTGATTTTTGGATTATCAAAAAGCATATGACAAATCCAAAGTTAACAATAAAAATAATTTTTAATTATAACAACTGGCAGCTCTGGCCTTGATTCAGTTCATACTTATACTCAGCGTTGGCAGGAGCTAGAAAAAAAAAGCTAAATTTGCCTTAAAAAAAATCTAGAAAAGGCTAAATCTCACAAAAAAAAAGCTAGGAAACAGTTAAAAAACTATCGCTTAAAATTCAAAATAATAATTATGACAAAAACTAAAGAAAATAAGATCCTTTTTGGTCATAACTTGCTCAGTTTTTTATATATTGACTTGACTTCTTTTTGAGTTGGATAGCTAAATGTATTGGCTTTAATTCGAAATTTTTTTTTTGCGGATAGTGCGAAAAAATTTTTTTCGCTAGAAATTGCAATTTTAGCCAGTTTTAGCCTTTTTTTCGAATTTAGCATTGAAATTTAGGATTTAACCTCTACCTTTTTTCCTAGCCTTTTTTCATTTTCAAAATAGCCTTTTTTCTTTTTTGTAAATTTTTTTTGCGAATAGTGCAAAAAAAATATTATTTTTAATTAAAAAAAAAAAAAGCAAAAAAGGTAGTTCATGGTAATTTTTTGCGAAAAAAAAATTTTTTTTCAACTATCCGCAAAAAAAAAAATTGCGGAAAAGAAAAAAAGGCTACTTAAGGCTATTTTGAAAATAAAAACAGGCTAGGAAAAAATTTTTTTTCGCCAGAAATTACCATCAACTACCGCCTTTTCTTTTTTTTTTTAAATGCAAAAAAAAAATTTTTAATTAAAGTCAATACGTTTATATATCCAACGCCAATCAAGTCAATATTTAGAAAACTAAGCAAGTTATGACCAAAAAGGTAACTAGTTCCACTACTGTCTCTTTCCGGCCACTTTTAGTAGAACTTGTTATCATAGTGCAAATTTTTTTTTTTTGCATTTAAAAAAAAAAAAAAAAATTTCTGGCGAAAGAAATTTTTTCCTAGCCTTTTTCATTTTCAAAATAGCCTTAAATAGCCTTTTTTCTTTTTCGCATTTTTTTTTTGCGTATAGTTGAAAAAAAAATTTTTTTTCACAAAAAATTACCATGAACTACCCCTTTTGCTTTTTTTTTAAATAATAAAAAAAAAAATTTTTTTCGCACTATTCGCAAAAAAAAATTACGGAAAAGAAAAATGGATATTTAAGGCTATTTTGAAAATGAAAAAAGGCTAGGAAAAAAGCCTGGGTAAAATGACAACACTGTTTATACTCAACAAAGAAACCGAGTATTTTTTTACCACACTGCCATGCTTTTGTTACTGATATTACACATTTTATTTATATTTAAGAGTTTGGGTTATTGCATTATTATAACACTCGTATAAATATTATTTCATTTTCCAGTCTAATGCTTTTGTTTATTTAAATAAATAGAACAGCATTTCTTAACACTTTCGCTTTTTTGCTATTGTTATACTTCATAGATTTTAAAAATTAAAAAAAAATATATGTATTTTTATTGCTTACGATGCAAACACATCTACGACGAACGACGATTAATTCGTTGCGAATATTCGTCGTTGAAAATAAACACATTTGGGTATATGAAAATGCATACAATCAGTGTTTTGGACAAAACTCGTCTTGAGAAACGATATAGATTTTATTTTATATTTCAAACCTTGAGGAACGACATATAAATTGTCGTAGAGCCAACGTATTTAGTTAGTTTTGTATGTGTTTTAGTAAATAAATTTACTTTTTGCTTTTTTTCAAATTATAAAAGCAAAAGTAAATATATTAAATAATCATTATATTTTACAATATCAATTTCAATTATATAGAGGAGAAGAATTTTTGTTCTTTCTATTTTAAATAATTTTTGCAAAATTTTAAAATTTTGCATAAAACTTTTTTTTTGACCCTTTACAATCATTGAATCAATCTTAAAACAATCCAGCCGCTCTTAGGCTTTAAAAAAATTTCGTTTGCAAGTATTAATCTTGTTAGTTGTGTCCTTTACTAGATTAGGAGATGACGGTATATTTTGGAAGCCTGGTGTGTTGGAATATTGGAAAAAACATTTCATTTGAAGGTAAAAAACCAGATAAATTAATGTTATCGAGAGTTTGGACTGTATAAATCATATAATTTGTTTTTATTATTTTTGCTCCCAAAATTAATGTTTTTTTAAGTATAAGTAGTCACACTATCACTTGCAATATATAAACAAAAATTTAATTAAAAATTAATTTATTGTTTCAAATAGTTATCATTGTTATATATAGAAATATATGCTACATGAGGCTCATGTTAGATTGCATCGCAGGTTTCATAAATAATTTTTCTTGTATGTTCGTGTTAAAAATTGTGAATACCTGATATAGTTATTAATTATTGCTCCTTGTTTTAAAATTGGTTTTATACATTAACTTACATTATAGTTATGCCTAAGCGTATCTCTTCATCAATAGGTTTCCTTCTGGAGAACCTTTCAAGTCTTTCTTTAAGCAAGCTAAAATACTTTTAAACTTATCCACAGTCATTCTCCTTGCAATAATAAAGTGCTCTTCATCTTTTAATTTAAGCTGCGCTAGGCTTATTCTATGAAACTATAGCTCTCTTCTTCGTAACCGGTGCCGTATAAATAGAAATGTTTTAAGCTTTGTGGCTTTGTGAATATACAAAATTTAGTGCTCAGAAAATCCTCACGCAATCAATGAGAAACAAATGCCCACACAAGGAGACAGCCATCTGTTGCAGATTTTGGTAAGGGCTTACTTTTATTAAAGATGACGAGTAACGGAGTTCTTGCGACCTCAACTGGATGACATGTGGTTTCAGAAAGACGGCGCAAACTACCACACAGATTATGAAATAATTGATTTGAAAAAGTGCTCCCTTACTGGGAAACCCTGTATGAAAAACAGTCAGCTCTTGCAGAAGTGATGGAACTGAAATTCCTGAAAAAAATTTACTTGCTATGGCAATTAACTCAATAACTCCACTACTGAGGTTTAAAGATGGTTGGGCGATATATTCTACAACTAAAGAGATCCCAAAGAAAACAATACTGTTTTCTAGAACTGAATTAATTTTGTCAGAAAAACTTTTAAGGTTTTTTTTTTTTTTTTTTTTTTTTTTTTTTTTTTTTTTTTTATCTTTAAATTTTTTTATCTTTAAATTTTAAAAGTTGCACTTTTCTGTAATGACATAATGAAACATAAGCTATTTTTTCATATTGTCAATATGAAATTTGTTAGCATTACTACTGATCACTTTAATATTGTTATTCTTGTTTTAACAGCTTTTTTATTTTAAGCAAAATAATTTAGCAAAATTCTAAAATTTCAAATATTAATTGATTTAATACCGAAAGTTGTAATCAAGTTATCCAAAGAAATTTTAATTTAAACTTTTCTTTTGTGTAAAATATTTTGTTTTGCAACGAGTATAATTGGTGGCTGTTACTGATTCATTCATTCACTGGCTGACTAACCAAATGCTTAAAATATAACATCACATAAGGAAAAGGAAAATGGGTTGAATGAAGGAATGAAGGGTGTTTTGTTTGGCTTTAAAAAAATGTCATTTAAATTTGGTTCTTAGGTTGCATTATAAATGTGGGATTGGCTTACAGTTTTTGGTTTCATTTTCATTCTTTCTTACTTTCTTTCTTTGTGTAACTTTATTTAAATTGGTCACATTGTGTGTAAACCGGATAAGCTTAAACAACATTTGCATATAAAATTGCCATGCAATATTTAAATTTAAACTTAAAGTTAAAGTTTATTTGTATTTAGTTTTACTTTAGTAAAAAGTAGTAGCACACACACACACACTCACACCTATTTAACTATAATAATATGTTTGCATTGAAGTGTAGAGTTATACTCGTAGAAATATAATTTTGTAAATAAAGTTGCAACCCAGGATGAGATGTGGCACAAACAAAGAAAGTATTGTGTGTGTGTGTGTTGATATTGTTATTTTATTCTAAGTATTTTTGCTCTTTGCTGATGTTGATGCTGATGTTGCTGGTGCTTCTAGTCTTTGTTATTGCTACGGCTTCAAGTGTTCATTTATTTGTTTGTTTGTTTGATGCAACTTACTGCTGTCATAGTCTAAAATGGTTTTCAGTTTGTGCATACATACATATTAATACATATGTACGTTATACGTACAAAGATTTGTAATTTTTTTGTTTTCATTTTTGTTGATGTTGTGAGTGCGGTATAGTGTTTAAAATACGCTTTGGTTTAAGCCATATTCTTCCCTTCATACACAACTTTAGCATTTACTCTTCAAGCAGTCAAGTATTGTCGCAACAAAAAGCAATTCTTCTTTCAAATTGCGGTTAAACAATGGAAAATAGAGAGAAAAATATTTTGATTTAGGTTGACCAGTTTTGTGGAGATTCATTTTTAGCCCTTTAACGAGACACATGAACCTGCTTATTTATTTAACAGGTCACCACACTTGAAGTAAAACACAGATTAGTATTTTTGTTTGGCACATTAATGAATAAAATTTTTTTTTTAATTTATTTAGCTGTATATTTGAAAATTATTTAATTGTAGTAGAAAGAAATATCTAAATATCTTAGCTAAACTTTGCTTTTTTATGTAGCGTTTCAAACCTCAAACTTTAAGCCTTATCTAGTAAATATTTTATGTTAATTACTCATCCCCTGAGCTGATTCTATAGTTCTGATCTTGTTTGATACATCAGTTTTAAATTACGACTACAGTATTTTCACTGTTATATGTGTAAGCCCCTAGTGCCAAGGCTTTTGCCAGCTAATTTAACACATTTACTCATAACATGCATTTAGACTTTTGGTCAAGTCTTCTATTTCCATAACCCTCTCTACTTGGGTATTTAATTTCATGCTTATTGCATTTTTAACACCGTTTCTGGATTAACTTCAGAGATTAAAGTATCCATCTACTGAAAAGTGTGATAGCATTGGCAAAAATACCTCTCAGTCTGATTTTATTATTATTATTAATTCACGCATAAAAAAAAGAAAATTATGCGCCAATCATATATTTTAATTAAAAGAAAACTGTTATTTTAATTAAATTTTCAATTGAATCAATATTAAATTAACACAACAGTTTAGCTGCAGAGCAATGACATACAATATTACCATGTATGAGTCGCAAAGCGTAATACAAAAAAATTTTTGAGTTGGCATGACATAACCAATTTTTAGAAAATTGTTGAATTGCGCAATCTATAGTGGACATATCCAATAGGAATTCACAGATGCAATATCACTTAGAAAAAAAAGGAAAAAAAATTAAAACCCGGACTTCAACATCATCCATAAGCAAAAAACTTAAGACACGAACTTCAATTTCGACCATAAAAAAAGCTTAAGAAGCAAATTTCAATTTCGAATATAAATAAAAATCTTAACACACGGATTTCAATATCGCCACTAAACAAAAAACTCTTAACACGAATTTCAATATCGTCCATAAACAAAGAACTTAAAACACGAACTTCAATTTCGATGATAAATAAAAGCTTAAGACACGAATTTCATTATCTTCCATAAAAAAGAATTTAAAACACGAACTTCAATATCATCCATAAACAAAAAACTTAAGACACGAACTTCAATATCGCTTCATTAATTTAAGATAATAACTTCAATGTTATCTGTACACAAAAAAAACTTAAGACACAAAATTCCATACCCTCTTAGCATAGGAACTTTATTACTGTTAATGATTAAAAGACTTAAGATATGCTCTTCTGTATCCACCATGTATAAAAGATGTGAGCTTTGAATAGGGAAACAAACCTTCTTAAACTATTTACAAGGCAAATAAGTCATATGAATAAATATGGAAAAATATATTTTTATCTTATTAGAAGTATCTTACTGTATTATAAAGTAAATTTGTGATAAGTATAATTTTATGGAAATATTTTAATTTAATTTTTACATTTTACAATTTGAAAATTAATGCTAGAAAGTTTTAAAAGATATTATGCAATTAAATTAATTATTAACGATACAAGTGGGCTAAGGTGTTTTAGATTTTTCTCTTCCAATCGTATAACACACATTTTTCTTTATCAATTAAATATAATAATAACTAACATTATTAAATATATTTTCTAAATTATTTATTGTGTAACCAGAGCCAATATTAGCAAATAAAATTAATTAAATCAAACAATCAAGTCAATAATAGGCTACATGATAATTCCATATCAATTCTTCATTGTAACCTTAGTATTGTGTAGGTTTGAAAATTTATACAGGCATACCTCGATTAGTGTTACCTCTTTTAGCGTTGTTTTACTATAGCGTTTTTTTTTTTTTAACAAACAATTATTTTAATTTTAAAATATTTTTAAAAGGTTTTCTTTTTCTAATTTCAAATTACTTCTTCAATTATTTTTTCAAATTTATACAACTTAATTTACAGTTCTTGGCATAATTGTTTTTGAAAAGGAAAAATAATTTCAATTCAGGGAATCCCAAAATTTGAAATTTTGTATTAAATTATATAGTTTGATATAGACCCAAGTAATTTTGATTAAATAAAAAAAATCAATTGAACCATAGACACATGTAGGTAAGTAATCTAGAAAAAGCTTGATGTTGCAGATGAAAATGAATGTTATTAGACGTATTGAGAAAGTTGAACGATATTCTGAAGTGTCTTAGTTAGATATTTTAGTGTTAACAGCATCTCCTTTTTAATGCTGTTTCTGTTAGCGCTATGAGCACTAAACGAAGCATGACCACTGATTATTGTAAATAAGAGGGAGAAAAAATTATATGCATATCGGTGTTTTGAAATTGTACATCTGGCCCTATGTTTAGCTAGTTCCTTTGTAAACCAAAACTTTTCTTTTCTAACTTTAATCTTTGCATCATACCCAACAAGACTGAAACTTTTATGAATAGTAACCAGCTAAATCAATATTTAAAAATAATTAAAAATTTTGGTTTGCTGATGACCTAAAAAAGATGAAATATGGACCACAAAATCCACACTTTTGTTTTTAAATAACAAGTTGTGACAGCTAGTTATTTGTTATTAGTAAAACAAAATATGTGTTAAAAAAATAAAACTAAAAAATAAACAATCGATAGAATTCTATACATAAATCAGTTTAGATTAAAACGGATGTATTTCATCACGCAACATTGGTCACCTTAATACAGAAAATTACAAAGTGTAACCGCATGCCAATTTACAACCTAAACAGAAACAACTACATGAAAGCTTTGAATAAATATGTGTATGTGTTTGTATTTGTATTTACGATAGTTGCTTGCAGTTAACAAAACAGCTAGGACACCAACACTATGACTATCAACATCACTATCACCATCACTATAACAATAATAATATTTTATAACAAACATAAAATGTATACTCGTATTTAGAATTGATGCTGCTATAACTTTAATTTTATATGTTTAACACTTTTTCTTTCTGTTGAGGCAAAACATAAAAAATAAGTAAAAAAAAATGTAAAACTAAACAAACATTTTAATTTGTTTGAAAATGTTATAGAAGTATTACAAATAATTTTTTTTCTTGCTATTAAATTTTAAATGATTACAGACAACAGCTTGTGTATTTTTAATTTTAAAATTTATTGATTCCATTTTTTATCATCTTAAAAGTTTTTAAATCAAAGTTTCTTTAATTATTCTTAAAATTTTTAAAGCATTTTTAGCTTAACATTTTTTTTTTTATAAATTAAATGGCTAAAAAGGTTATTCTTTTTATTTATGTAGATGATGCATTTTCATAGCAAATAGTTCATTTATTAATACATAATTGATACTGTTTGTGAATAATTGTATGTAACGCAAAAGCCTCTCTAATAATTCCTTTTCATCTCCAGAGTGGCGGCTTGTTATGTATTATTTCATATGATGGTTATGAACGTGTGTACTCACTCGTATGTATGTATATGCATGTGAAGATTGCTACTGGCTTTATAAACAAAGCTTTTTAATTGTTTTAAGTAGAAAGTGGCAACGACTGTTGACTTGTTTACTAATAAAAGATTTTATTGCATTTTTTAGCTTTATTTTATGATCAAGTTTATGTGAGTGAGTTTTGCTGGTGATATGGGTAATGCCACATTAAAATAAATATTATTGAAATTGAATTTTATTATGGCATCTTACAACTACTCGTAAACACTTCTTGACAAAGTGTTTGAAAATTAAAAAAACTAAAATGTTTATGTAACTGAAACTTAATGTTAAAGTATGACGCCTTCTTCATACAACCGGTCTTGTAATAAGAATTTTCGAATTTTAACAGTTGATAGTTACACCTGTCATTTATTCTAACGGGTGTCCGAACAAGAACGCAAATTTAAATTTGCTTCCATTCGAAGTGTCATTGTTTGACATTTGAACAATTGTTATTGTTTGCTAGTAGAAGGTACGAGGTTAGTAAAAAATTACCACGGACAGCTAAGGGTGTTTGTTAATTGGGTATTGGAGAGATAACATGAAAATGCTGATTTTGCCGATAAAATCATCTTAAGAGACGAGGCCCATTTCCATCTTGATGGCTTCGTCAATAAGCAGAATTGTCGCATTTGGGGTGAGGAAAATCCTCGAGTGATTCACAAGAATCAAATGCATCCTCAACGTGTCACTGTGTGGTGTGGTTTTTGGGCTGGAGGAATCATTGGACCTTTTTTTTATGAAAATGAGGCACGTCAAGCGCAAACAGTCAATAGTGTTCGGTATCGTGAAATGATAACCAGTTTTTTCTTGCCTAGAATTGAAGAAATGAATGTGGAGGGCTTGTGGTTTCAACAAGACGGCGCCACATGTCATACAGCCAGAGAAACAATACAATAGCTGCATTAGTCATTTATTTAAAATTTAAATCTTGCGTTCTTGTTGGGACACCCTTTATTTACTTTATTAAATCACTATGCATGAGTGTGATATTCAACAAAAAAGTCAATTAATATCTTTATTATGACTTTGTCGACTTTACGACAAATTGATATAAAACATTTTGTCACGTTAACAACACTCACCATCAAGACTAGTAAAAACAATATTTCCGATATTGCTGTTTTCAGCACAACAAATGTCATGAAAAATTTTAAGTCTTGGCTGCTCGAAGTCACGGAAAATATTTGCCTGATGTGATAAATATTCCATACAAATTGTCAACATAAACAAAATATGTTTGCGATTTGTCTCATTTTAAAGATACTTACTACCTTTAATGAAACACTTCTTCGAAGGTATTATTGATAAGTAGAAGAAAAAATATTAAAAACTAAACGAAAGCATGCAGTCTAATGTGTCCAACTAACAGGAAATTAAATTAAGTGCCATTAGTTAAGCAAACCACTAACTGGTCGTTAAGTTACTTATGCATAAACTAAAGCTTATTGTGGTTAATCCTTTTTTAAACTCTTCAAATAATATTTTTAATTATAAATGTAGGTAGGTTGTGAGTTATTCAACTGCCAGTACAAATTCTTTAATTTTGTATTCATAATTTATTTATATGCTTGTATTGTTTGACAAATAAACAATCATAAATAATAAATGAATTATTCGATATATCAGAATAAGTAAACAAAATTACATATAAAAAATAAATGAAACAAAAGCTTTATGCATATAAACTTTGAACGGCCTAAAGGCAAAATAACAATTAAAAAAAAAATAAAATTATAAGTATGAAAATTAAAAAAATTTGTTTTATAATAATGAATACATGTCATCAATAAAGTGTTGGCATATTTTTTTTTTTTTTGAGGATTAAGATTATTTTGACAAGTTAAATTTATTCAACAGAAAAAAAGCGATTCAGTGTGTTTGGCAAATTGAGTTATTTTCCATTTCCAGCTTTACCGAAATTTTTATGTGGGAGTCTTATGACTTCTATTCATATAAGGAGTATCCCAGCAAAAGCGCCCTTTTTTATTTCATGCTGCAATAAAACAATTACTTCACGTTAAATGTTTTTTCTGTATACGATAGATAGCTCATATACTTTAATTTTATTTTTACTGAAAATGTAAAAATCATTACAATTATTTTTTTTTTTTTTTTTGGGAAATACAAATGAAATGTTTAAAAACTTTTTTGTATGAAATAAGATGCGTTAGTGTTTTTTAAGCCAGCTATAAAACAGTTAAAAGTAAAAATCGTTGAAAAAATACTTTATCAAAAATTACTTTAAAAAAATATCTTGTAAAAAGCCACCCTTACAGAAACAGTTGTGTAACTAGTCTTTTAACTGTAAAGACACATTGATGATACGTGAATTTTACACTCAGCGGGAGATTTGGAAATATCATTCATAAATTATTCTCATTATCATTAATGCCATTTTTCACTTAACCACAAGGTTTTTTTTAATCTTTAACAATCTATGAAAAATTATTTTTGAACGAAGCCGATTGTGGATGTTTCCCAAATACAACCTACAAATAAATTTTTTTTTATTTAAATTTTAATTACGTTTACACAAATGTATGTACAAATGATTGTGTGTATTTAAATTTATATTTAATGTTGGGGGAAATGAAAATTTATTTTCTAGATTAAAAAATTTCCTGTTACAAAAGTAGGCCTGTAATTTAAGGAGTTTTGTGCTCATACACACATGCAGAAATGGGAAATTTTATAAAAATATATTTCTGTGTGTATGCATGTATTCAGTCGTATGTATATACGTATTTTTGTATGTAAATTGTATTTTTTTCATTCACTTTAAAGCTTAATTTAACAATTTATAAATAAATATATAATTTTTATTGCCCTATAGCTTATTTGCTTTAATTAAGCTCATGCCAAATGGCCATAGGACTTTTCATATTTATTGGGCTGTGTATTTCATAATATCAAAAGAAAATAATCATTTATTGAAATATTTAATGACTTCTCAAGTAATTGAATGTAGTATACCAGCAAAAACTTCACTGACTTTGTAGGACAACAAGTAATCTTGTGTTAACAACTATTGTTGGTCAGGTAAATGGTGACACATTCATAGTTCTTGACATGAGAAATATTACAGAAATCGCAGAAATAATTAGCCAAAGGGAAATTTACCTCCTTAGAGCTTACAAAAAGGTGAAAAAGTGCATACAAAACTTTAAAAATCCATAAAATTTCGTCTATTACTTCCCTAAAATTGGATGGGTGGAAATAAGTTCTTTCACTGAGCATTATTTATATAAACAACACAAGTTGCGGATTTGTGTTCTGGGCTTGTCTGCAGAAAGCATCCAAGGTTCAGGCAGAATTCGAACCTACGATCCCAAGACTGGTAGGTTAGTAATCTACTTATTAAGCTTAATATAAATCGAATCACTGTCTGCCTGATCTTCAAACTCTTAAAAGTCTAAATAAAGCAATACAAAAAATGAATGAAAATTTAAACTTTTCATTATTTAACCATATCTTCATATTATTTCAATCTTTGCTGACAATTCTCTCTAAAAATGAATATACAGATAAATATGATGGATTGGCAACTAATAAAGGGTGTCCCAACAAGAACGCAAGATTTAAATTTTAAATAAATGACTGATGCAGCAATTGAATTGTTTCTCTGGCTGTGTGACATGTGGCGCCGTCTTGTTGAAACCACAAGCCCTCCACATTCATTTCTTTAATTCTAGGCAAGAAAAAACTGGTTATCATTTCACGATACCGAACACCATTGACTGTTTGCGCTTGACCTGCCTCATTTTCATAAAAAAAAGGTCCAATGATTCCTCCAGCCCAAAAACCACACCACACAGTGACACGTTGAGGATGCATTTGCTTCTCGTGAATCACTCGATAATTTTTCTCACCCCAAATGCGACAATTCTGCCTATTGACGAAGCCATCAAGATGGAAATGGGCCTCGTCACTGAAGATGATTTTATCGGCAAAATCAGCATTTTCATGTTGTCTCTCCAATACACAATTAACGAACTACCTTCGCTGTCCATGGTCAGCTGGCTTCAATTCCTGAGTCAATTGAACTTTGTGTGCATGAAGATGCAAATCTTTCGTCAAAATTTGCTGCATAGTGGATTTGGAGACACCAATTTGCTGAGCTCGGTGTCGAATTGAGGTGGATGGAGTTTGAGCGACATCATCACGTACAGCTGCGACATTTTCGGTCGATCGACCTGGTCGAAGGCGCGTTGTTGTCTTTACATCACTAACAGACCCAGTTTCGGCAAATTTATCCATTAATCTCTTTACAGTTGACTCTTTTGGAGCATTATTGTGACCCCAAATTGATCGCAATTTGCGAACTGTAGCCGCAAAACTTTCACCATTTTGGTAAAACAATTTCAAAATGAGAATGCGTTGTTCATTCGTATAGCGCTCCATTTTTACTAACCTCGTACCTTCTACTAGCAAACAATAACAATTGTTCAAATGTCAAACAATGACACTTCGAATGGCGCCAAATTTAAATCTTGCGTTCTTGTTGGGACACCCTTTATAATCTACTTTTTAAGCTACTACTGTGTACTGAAATCAAATTGTAAATAAAAAGTTTGTTGGTATGCAAAAGTCAAATGATTTTTTTTTTCAATTTAAAAGTTAAATAATTATAAATCCTTAAGTATTAAGCTGCACAGTAAATTCATTCCACTTTCTATTTTATTTATATGTATACAGAATTAACACCCTTAATCTTTCATTAAAATTAAATAATTTACTTATACTTATTGAAAAGCTCTTACTAACATATTTTCATACGAGTATTTATTTCATAATTTTTTAAGATTTTTCATTTAATTAATTTACATTTACAATTTTTATATTTGCTAGAGTATTTTTATTTTATTTTCTGCCTGATTTTATCTTCTGCCTGACTTCATTTTGAGATTTATAATTTCTTTAAAATATTTTAAATAGAAGGTTTATAAAGGATGAAATTTTTGGGTTTTGTTTACTTTCCGCTTCGATTTTTTGTTTAAAGACGAATGAATGAAATTTATTTAAATGCTGGCAAAACTTAAAGCCTCAAAGTTAATATTTTCCTTTACAAACTCCTTTAAAATATCTCGAATTATTATTTTATCATAATTATAAACTTATTATAAAAAGCGAGATCCTGTCTTAATCAAGGTGGGAAATCCTTTTTAAGTCAAATTTTGCTTTATAGCTTTATTTTTAAGTTAAAAAAAATTATTTAAAATAAATCAAGTAAAAAAATTGCTATTTTTTCTATCAGTCAAAAAAAATGAGGATTATTTTATTAAAATCATACAGTAAAATACTGTGTTTTGTTAGAGAGTAATGTCGTATCCGCTTGATAGTATTTTTTTTGTGTTTGATTGCATTTTTGTTTTTAAATGAGCATCACTTAATTGAAATTTAATCAAAAGTTTTTTTAGCGATTGCTCAGTTTATTTAAAACTTGAATAAGAAAATTTTGCAATTTTTACTTTGATTTATTTTAAATAATTTTTTGAGAATTAAAAATTTTTAAATTTTACAAAAAATCATTTTTTTAGGTCTCAGATTTTATGACATCTTTGAAACTAGTAAGATAAATGAAAAACGATGTAGGTACGATTTAAATAAAATTTTAAAGCTGAATTTTGTATTTTCTTTATAATTTAAGTAATTTTTACATATTTATGTCATGTCAGAGATTAGAGCCAATTAAATAAAAACGAAATGTAGATTTGAAATCAAACTACTTGAAAACAGTTTTCAATTGCTCTGGTCCAAAACCGTGCCATAGTATTGCAAGCATACTTGTGTGTTTTTTTTTTAAATAATTCATTATGTTAAGATTTTCTTTAGTATAAATATGTTTGGTTTTGCTAACACATAAATACATAAATATCTTGTAATGCCCTTTCTAAATGCCAATACTTTTTCGGTAAAATTGTCAAAGCAAGTCAACAAATATTTCTTAAATTTTCTTGCACTTGTCACTTATTTTTTTGTAATTCTATAGTCAGTCATAATCGTGCAGCATATTTATATGACTGAATGAGTGTTAGTCAGCTTGTACAGGGTGGGCCAAAAGAAAGCAAGGGGTGTAAAAGTTTAATAACTTTTTTGTTTATTAATTTTTTTTTTATTTTTTCTTTCAGATTATATAGACAACACTTGGAGAATTTATAATAGAGAGGTTCACAACTGAACAGAGAACCAGAACAATTTTATATTTTATTATTTAAACCAGAGATCAATTATTTTAACGCAAAGAGCATATCGTCGACATTTTAACGTCAGAATTTCGCCCTATGAAGCGATGATCGTTGCTTAGTTAATCGTCATTTTTTTATTTAAACCAGAGATCAATTATTTTAACGCAAAGAGCATATCGTCGACATTTTAACGTCAGAATTTCGCCCTCTGAAGCGATGATTCGTTGCTTAGTTAATCGTCATCACCAACATGGCAGCGTAAGAGATTTGCTTCGAATCGGTAGACCACGTTTAAGTCGCACTGCGGAAAATATTGAACGAGTACAGCAAAGTGTTAACGAAGCACCAGAAACATCTGGCAGAAGGCGTTCCGCTCAGCTAGAAATGTCTCGTACGTCACTACGGCGCATTTTAAAAAAAGATTTACAGTGATACCCATATAAGGTGCAATTGGTCCAAGAATTAAAACCCGCAGATCATCGGCAACGTCTAAATTTTACAGTTAAATTTCAAGAGTTGGCCAGAAATGAAATCAACTTTATTGAAAATTTGATTATGAGTGATGAAGCTCATTTTCATTTGAATGGCTTTGTTAACAAGCAGAACTGTAGATTCTGGGGTTCTCAAAATCCGAGAGCCATTCATCAACGCCAATTGCACCCCATCAGATGTACAGTACTTCTTCGAGAATGAAGATGGAAGTGCTGTAACCGTAAATGGAGAGCGGTATCGTTTTATGATAGAAAATTTTTTACGTCCTGCTCTTGAAAACAGACCTGGTATGTGGTTTCAGCAAGACGGAGCCACTGCCCATACTGCCCGAGACACAATGGCACTTTTAAGTCAAATTTTTGGAGAGCGAATAATTTCTCAAAATTCGGAAATTATTTGGCCAGCGCGATCGCCAGATTTGACAGCACCCGACTATTTTCTTTGGGGTTTTTTGAAGGAGCGAGTGTATGTGAACAACCAAGAGACAATCCTTGAACTCAAGGCAAACATTGTTGCAGAAATTCGAACGATGTTATTGAAAATGCTCTAAAAAGAGCCCATCAGTGCGAAGCTGAAAACGGTGGTCATTTAAGAGACATCATTTTTCATACCTAGTGTAAAAAAATTTCCATTTTGTATATTATATAATCTGAAAGAAAAAATAAAAAAAAGTTAATAAACAAAAAAGTTATTAAACTTTTACACCCCTTGGTTTCTTTTGGCCCACCCTGTATTTTGTTTATAGTTTTTTAGTGTGCATTTGTAGTAGATTCAAAATTATTAGCCCTTTATTGAAAATAAAATTATTTAACTTTAATGATAATTTGTTATGCAATATAAATGCTAAAAAAACATATTTTGCGTAATTATTAACTCCTTTAACTCTTTAAACTTGCAATTCCATTCAGGGATTTAATATCTGTGCTAAATATCAAACAAATTGCCTCGAAATTTCGTTAGATAAAGATTAAAATTAGAGCCCAGATACTTATTCTGAGTCTTATAACATAATTTAAGAGTTATTTTATTTCTAGTCTTTATATAATTTTGTAAATTTAATCACTAGATTTGTGGCGTTTGTGCAATTTATGGCATGGTCATTCAAAATGTAACTAATTACTAGTGTTAGCTGAAACAAACCTTAAAAGCTTAATTTTACTTATTCATAAGCTGTTTATTTTTGTTCAAATTATTTCATTTGGCTTTATGTGTTGACCAATTATCTTATCAATCAATAATATTTTCTAAATTCATCTAAATGAGTTGGCTTTAATGGCTGTCTGACTTTTCAAAAAAAACTCACATTCAATAAAAAAAAAAAATGTCCAGGAAAGCTGTCTGCCAGCAGTTAAACAATTTTCCATCAACAATTTATTTAACAAAAAACAAATATTTATATTTTGGCCACCATTATTGATTTATTTAGCTTGGTTTTTCAATTAATTTATTGTGGCAAATATTTATTTTAAAATAACAAAAAAAATGTGTTTTGTTTGTTCTACATAGAAAAAGCATTTTGTAATTCAAATTAAATTTTTAACTTGCGGCTACAGCAACATTTCGCTTACTGTATATTAATAAAGTTTGCTTCAAGTCATAAAATAATCGAAGAAAGAGCATTTGTTTGCTGGCATTATAAATTCACATTTTATTTTTCTTTTATTTTATTTTATTAAATAGCTCCGGTGCATGAACAATTTGTCGTTTCCATATTTTTATTCCAATAAAAATAACAAAACCAGAAAATATAATTTTTCCGTTGGATTTTGCGGCTTGCTTTTTCTTCTTCTTATTTTGCTGTTGTTAAATAAGTCTAGACACTTACAAATAAATTTTGTTAAAGTAATAAGTGTTTGCTTAAGCAACAAAGTGTTACTTTTACAAAGTTCTTCTTGTAAAGAAAAGTTGAGAAAAATAATTAAATAAAATGAAATTTATTAGCGAAAGATTTTTCTTTTTTTTTTTTGATCGTATTTTATTGTTGATTATTACTTCACAAGCTTACTAATAAACAAATTTGTTGAGAAGAAAATTACTTTAAAGAAACGTTCAGTGTAACAAGAATTATGCATAAATCTGGGTAAATTTAAAAGCATATTCATTCTCATGAAAAAAAATAAAATATTTTAACACGCAAAGAAAAATACCGCAAACATAGTTTGTTTTTCACAAAAACATTTTTATTAATTAAAAAATCTAAACATTATTATGATCACGACAAACAAGTTTCTAGTTTTAGATATGGTTGAATTTATCATATTATTTTTGATAAAATTTTAACTGAAACCATAAATATACTCATAGTAAAAACGTTATGATTACCATAAACAAAATATGAATTGTTTTATATTTTGTATTATTCGCAACGATATATGTAAAGTAAGTATAACATAAAAATTTAATCGTCCAAGTTCAATTAAACTTTGTATACTTTTTAACTTCATATGCCCTAATTAGAATACAGGTTGACTCCAAAAAAAAATCAAAGCCGCTATTTAATGTAATAAATAAATATAATCTAATAGAAACGAAAAAGAATATAGATTTGTTCGAGAACAGAATAATTAGTAATAGTTTTACTAAGCTTTACTAAGACGCGTTCGTTTAAACAAAGTTTAGTAAATGAGACCACACTTTGAGAGTGTTAGCTGACAGTTCGATGACTGAGTATTTTCTCATTTGTCTGTAAATTTTTTGTCAGTAAAATTTAGTAAGATCAAAAACTATATAATTAAAAGTTTAAACAACAAATGGTACTTGACAAATTAATTATATTTTAATAAAACAATGAGTATAAACATTGGAAAGAAATTAAAAAAAAAACACAAAAATAATTATTATTGTACTTCCAATTATCTTTTTTTTTATTTTCATTATCCTTACTAGTGTCAGTTTACGAATATTGAGTAATCAAAAGGCTTTATTTTTTATTTTAAATTTTATTATTTTATTACTAAATGTCCGTTCGGATACGTTTTTTTATACAAGCTTCCTTGAGAGTAAATTCGTTAAAATTTACTCAGCATTTACTAAGCTTTACTAAGAAAGCACTAGAATGAACCTAATGATATATAAAAATTTTTATTTATACAAAAATAATTATATAAAAAATTTGAAAAAGAATTATTTTAAAATTTATTTAAAAATTTTTTTTTAGAAATTGTATAAAAAATTTTCTTTGGACCTGACTGGCATTGTAACCTTTAAATATTCAATTGAAAAGCATTTTTAATAGGTTTGATGTAAACATATAATGTTCCCTTAGATTATGTTTGCCTCAACCATATTTTTTCTTTCCGTGAATGATTTTAAAATTTCATATCAAGATTTGATGTTTATTTAACTGACAATCTTTCTATTTAGATCCCAAACGAAAGCGAAACAAAACCAGTCACTCATATTTGACTAAAAAAAGCGTTCAGTATTTTTTCACTGAACGTTCGCTTTCCTTTACGTATTTTAACGTAAATCATTCCCATTCAACAGTTTCATACATTAATAGTCACTTAAAAAAAAAAAGACTTTTATAATATTAAAAAAAATTGTTTTTATTTTAATTTTCCAATATTTCGCTTTTCTTTTGAAAAAGACCTCCTTTTAAATTGATTACTAGTAAATCAGTGCTGTTTTGAACTCAGATTCTAAGTATTTTATTCGGAATTGAAAAATTCCATGTAAATATTTTTAAAATTTTGTTTTTGATTGATTTTGAGTAGGAAATTATTGTTGGAATTAAAAAAACATAAAAATTTTCATTTAATAAAAATTTTCGTTTAAGAAAAAATGTGCTTCTAAATTTTTTGAAATCCGTGTGAAATACAGAACAGGCACAAATATTATTCAAGCTTAGGATATCAACAAAAATTTATTTTTGAAGGTCTTCTTCAAAAAAAATTCTAAATATTGGAAAATTAAAATAAAATTTAAATGGTAAATTTAAAAGAATAATTTAATAAGATTATAAAAAAAACAAATTTTTAACAAAAAAGCTTTAAATTTAATTTTTTAATTAAAACGAAAATTTTATGCTGATTGATAAAAAAATAATTTTAGAATATAAAAAAATTTAACTACAAAAAGATATTGAAATTACTATTCATACAAAGAGAAGAGTATGGGAGCAATTTTTTGTTACCTTTCACTTTTTTTTTAATTAAAATTTTTGTGTAAATTTTTTTAGTAAACCGCAAATCAGCTATTTGTCGTCTAAAATGGAAGCGAAAGATAATTTTCTGTATAGTTACAGTAAATTGAAAGAAATTGATGAAATTGTTACAAACAAAAAAAAAAAAAAAAATAAAACAAAAATTCAGAAATGATTCTTCAGTTTCTTAAATTTACATGGTAACTGTAAATAAACGATATTAAATTTGCAACAAAGTTCTTGTCATAATTTAATATCATTTTAGGAATTTATGCAACTACTTTTCTACCAAATAAAATTAGTTAATATAAAAATAGGCAGATAAGCAGAAAGTCAGAGAAATTAAAAAAATAAATGTTTAATTAAATAATTAAAATTAAAACAAAATTCATTCTATGGAAAAATAAATAATTCACAATAATCGCAGCAATAAATTAACTTCATATTTTTTTTTTTTTTTTGTTGTTTCCTTTACTTTTGTAAAATAATTTGAGCAAAGAAAAAATAAATTTTTTTATAGTTATCAGTATTAAAACTCACAAATGCATTAATAGACAGAAGACACCTCCTACAACAGAGGACACGTTAAGTAAAAAAAAGTATTAAATATAATGAAAAAAAATTTTTTTTTACTTTTCTCTTTCTGTCAACAAAATTGTTAAAAATAAATTTCGGTTAATATGCAGGTGATTACATATATCATAATAGAACAAACGCTTTTAGTAAGAATAAAAAATATTTTGATGGCTTGTAATTTTTGCACAATTTATGGCTTGTTTTTTTTTGTATTTAAACAACACCAAGCTAATGAAAATCACAAAAAAATGAAATTGTTATTTTAACTGATGCAGTTAGTCCATTAAAGGGAAAAAATAAATAAAAAAAATTAAAAAAAAAACCTTAACCAAAATGCAATAAACATTTTGTGGCAAGGATGATAGTGATTGCTGTCTGTGCAATAAAATATGTCATAATGATGTTTGCTTGTTTATGTGCAAATTTAATGTTCCATGTTGGTTTAAGTTTAAGCAAAATTGTAACATTCGTTGATGATAAAGACGTGTTAAAAATTATACAAACAGTGTTTGCATTATTATTGTTGTTATTTTCAAAATCATTTCATGGCTTGTTATCATTAACAACAAAAAGAAAGGAAAATCTGTTGAAATAAATTTTCAAATAGAACTCATTTGCTGCATGTGTTACATCATACCCAACAACAAGGGTGATTTCAATTAAAAAGCGATGGTGTTGGTGTAAATGAATGTACGAGAGAGTGTATGTTGGCTTGTGCCTGTGGTTTTTCAATACTTTTCATATGAAATCAAATATTTTTAAGTAATTGCTAAAACCCAGGGGAGGTCGTCGTTTAGAAGTCCTGTCTAACGTCAACTGATTTTTCGTTTGTTTGCAATTTCCCACACAATAATATTTTTCCAGCGAACATTTTGTTTGTATTTTTTATATTTCATGCCAGTCACTGCATTTGTTGTTTAATAACTGGTTAAGTATGCTTTTGTTAGAGTTTTATTTTTTTTTATTATTATATTCTTGTGGGTTAAATGAGGGGCTTTAGGTCGCACACTTAACAGGCGTTGCCAAAAGAGATGGTTGTTAATGTGATGTTAGTAAATCTTGTTAAAAATTCAAATGTGCATGCAAAACCATTTTTACCAGTCTGTAGAAAATAAAAGTAAAAGTAAATTTATGAGCCTCTGTTCTATGATTTTATTGATTTTTATTTTATTATTTTTTCTTAACTTAAAAACTATTGAATTTAAAAGGGATAAATACTCGCATATTCTGTTGTTTATTTTTCTAAATAATTACATTTAAAAATTGCCAACTACACACATATAGTTTAAGCCACAAGGGATTTATAAAAGTGGATACTAAATCCTTTTTATTAAATAATAAATATTGAAAATTTATACATGAATACATGCACAAATTGTATTTATTATAAATTTAGTTTAAAAAAAATTTGTAAATAATTTAAGCCGATATGAGCTTTTATATTCAATAGTGGTACAAGTGATTTTTTTTGTAATAAATAAAGAAAAGGCTATCCAGTCCTTAAATACAGAAAAGATTACATT
This sequence comes from Thelaira solivaga, assembly GCA_947397855.1. Classification (NCBI taxonomy): domain Eukaryota; kingdom Metazoa; phylum Arthropoda; class Insecta; order Diptera; family Tachinidae; genus Thelaira; species Thelaira solivaga. The sequence goes on along the minus strand of OX377612.1, from coordinate 20,786,832 downwards.
AAAAATTGATTTTTCTGCTGAAAAAATTTCAATATCATGGATTTAATTCCTGCATAGACGCTGGTTGCTTTGTGCAAGCAAAGGAACATTGAAAGCAGGGAAAAGAAATTCGGTACAGAATTTCATCACTAATTTCAAATTATATTTAACTAGACGTATGCTAGTGGACAAAAAGTTAGAAATACAGTAATAGACCTCAAAGAGTATACACTTTCCGTTCCATTAATTTCCAACAAAAGCGAAGTTTTTGCACTGGCTGAATTTATAATTATTTGCTATTCGATAAATCAAATGACTTTTTTTTTTTAAAGAATGCGCTTATTTTGTTTATATCTGACCAAAGTTTTTTTACTTGATACTTTCTGCAATCAACTATAAAATAGTCAGTTGGCATTTATGAAAAGTCAACAAGTTCGTTGTGTTGCGTGTTCTACACTGGAATCGTGCAAAATATACTACTAGTAAATAAAAGAAGTTAAAAATAAATTAATTTTCTTAAGAAATCTCTCAAAAATTATGAAAGATAATCAGAGCAGTTTTTGTGACGAAGAAAATTTCATATTCCAGTAATGAGATTATAATTAAAGTAAAAGGTGAGAGAGCCTTGTATAAAAGAGTTTTATGATATCGACTTTAAAATGAAATTTTTATTTTAAATAAAAAGTAATTTTAATTAAACTAATTTTATTTACATAAAAAAAATTTACATATTTTTATATCGATATTTCTCTCCAACTTGAGTAGCTTCTTCAGGATATAATTAAAGGGTGTCGCAACAAGAACGCAAGACATTTGAACAATTGTTATTGCTTGCTAGTAGAAGGTACGAGGTTAGTAAAAAATGACCATGGACGGAGAAGGGAGTTCGTTAATTGGGTATTGGAGAGACAACATGAAAATGCTGATTTTGCCGATAAAATCATCTTCAGTGACGAGGCCCATTTCCATCTTGATGGCTTCGTCAATAAGCAGAATTGTCGCATTTGGGGTGAGGAAAATCCTCGAGTGATTCACGAGAAGCAAATGCATCCTCAACGTGTCACTGTGTGGTGTGGTTTTTGGGCTGGAGGAATCATTGGACCTTTTTTTTATGAAAATGAGGCAGGTCAAGCGCAAACAGTCAATGGTGTTCGGTATCCTGAAATGATAACCAGTTTTTTCTTGCCTAGAATTAAAGAAATGAATGTGGAGGGCTTGTGGTTTGAACAAAACGGCGCCACATGTCATACAGCCAGAGAAACAATTCAATTGCTGCATCAGTAATTTATTTAAAATTTAAATCTTGCGTTCTTGTTGGGACACCCTTTATAAATTAGTCAAATTAAAACTAACAAATAAATAAAAAAATAGTCCAACAAAACCAGTTTTCACACTTAAATAAAAGGTCTGATGGTGACCCCTTATATTAATGAACTAATTTAGTATTCTGGGGGTTGCAGGCTAGATTCCTGCCTAAATTTTCTTTTGTGTAAAATATCTTTTGGATCTAGGCCCTTATAAAAAAATATAATAGATTTGTAAAATTAACTTAAATTTTTTTTTTAATTATTATTTACATTTACTTGTAAAACGAGTTAAAATTAAATAAAATGGTTTGTTTGTTAGTTTTTTTTAACCCAAAATAAAAAAAAATAATTATTTAAGAACCCATAAGCTTATTAAAAATAATAATTATAATTAGATTTTTTAATAATTTTAAATATTTACCAGTGAGTGTGAGTAGCGTTTATATAAAAAAAAAAACAAAAACAAAAAATATTACGACAAAAAAATATTATCAAATGGGTAATTAGACCGCGATTACGGAAAGCATTTTTTGTGCGGAAGCAAAATTTGCAATTATTGATTCCGCGATAGAGATAAAGTTTTACATTTTGCTTACGCTAAAATTTTCTCACGGAAGGCAAACAGAAAAATCAAAAATATAAGAAAAAATAAAAAAATTTCGCAAACATTAAATGTGTTTTAGCTTAATTTGTGATATTTGTACAAAATAATTTTGTTTTATTTATTGAAAATTACTTTTCTTTAATTTATTTAAAATTTATTTTGATGTTAAGAAATGCATTTTTTTTCCTATCACTAACAACTGAAAAATTAACACAATTCATTCACAATATACTATTTTTAATTCACAATTAAATTAAACAATTCAAAATAATAAGATAATTTCGCAGGAATGAATAATAGCAATTTATATATTGATCGATATTTCTTTCTGCAAAATTTTAATTTAAGTGCGCAATCAATTATACTACGTAATAACTATCAAAATGAATTAAAATTAAAAAATAAATGTCTGTCGTAATTTTAAAGCAAATTTATCAAAATTTCTTTAGACTATCGTTATCAAAGTAACGTATTTAAGTTCAGAAGATATAAAAGTATAGTAGATCCTCGTAAATTAGAACCACTTTGTTCCTGGGGTAATTCTAATATTCAAAAAGTTTTAATTTTCATATATTTCTTTTTTAATCACTCACTACTGAATAAAAATGCACTGACAATGAAAATTATATAAGTAACTTGGGCTTCCCCTTTTTTTACTATGTGCAAATAAAAGCTATAAAGATGGTTTTACAGTGTTAAAAATGAAAAAAAAAATAAAAATGCTCAAAAGTTAGAACTGACGGTTTTAATGTCAGATCACGCATTGTATTTAAAATGGTAGTTATACTCTCTGCAGGATTCAAATTTATAAGAGTCCTCATTTACTAGCGTCTACTGTATTTGACTTCTACCTTGTAAAATAAATGCTCTTTATTCTTTGCATATAAATACTTAATATCGAAGTTTTATTTTTCAAGACACATATTTTGAAGAAAACTATCATTAATTGATTAATAAATTTAAAAGTTTGACAAAATAGTGATCTTTATTTGTTTGACATTTATTTTTTTCCTCATGATGAATGATTACATTAAATGATTAATTAAGTATTTAATTTCTGGTACGATCGCTTAGTAATGCTGAGGTTGCTCACTTTTTAGTACGATTAAGCAATTTAAATATCAGAATAGAAACTGCATTGAAATGAAAAAACTAAAGTTAAAGTTAAAAAATAATTGAATTCGCTTATAAGTATTTAAAGCCATGTGGAAAATTACCTCATTTTCCTTAATTTTTAACTTTTTTATGTTATCTTCTTGGTTTTTTATAAAAATCATAATTATATTTGTTATAAAAAATTAAGAATATTTTTAATTTTAAACTATAGCTTTTTTCTAGCTTTTTTTTGTGAGATTTAGCTTTTTCCAGCTTTTTTTTTAGTATAATTTAGCTTTTTTTTTTGTAGCTACTGGCAACGCTGGTGAGAATTGTGCTATTTAGTCCCATTACTACAACTTTCGACACTTCAAGTTAGGATTTTGTGTGGCAAATCTGGGTGTATTGTTAAGGATACAAAATATGTTATTTAATAAAGGGCTGCACAAGCATATTTAAAATGGCTTACAAGCGCTTTTTATTATAAAATATTATAATGATGTGTGTCTTTCAAGTGTGCTTGTGCAGCCCTTTAGTATTTAATTATTGATATTTTTAATTTAATTTTCAGATAAAAGCTTGATATTTGACTTACAAAATCTTAACTTTTACTATCAGTAACTTGTGATAATGGCCCTTAAAGTTAGTTTTAAATTATTATTTTGTTTTTAAATTGTATTTAAAAAAAAACTTGCATGATTTATAATAAAACTATACAGTGTTTAAAACAATGAATTAAAATAATTGCATTTTATATTTTAAGTTAAGTAAGCTTTTACATCCATAACTAAGTATTTGGATATTTAACACAAAAACACAAAGCCACACACAATAACATACTTAAAGATTAATGTAAAGAACTCTATTCAAAATTGCTATTGTGTCTTTAACAATCATAAACAGTCTTAAACAACCCAGCAAACACAAGGGTTTTATTTAGTTATAGCTACTTGAGAAAGGAAGAAATATAATTTTTTAGGATTAAAAAAAGGCTTCATTTCTTTTTTTAAATTTTTGAATTCTTTTAATTTTATTTTCTTGTTTTCAAATTATTTAAGAATGAAAATAAAATAGAAAAACGTCGTTCTTACGATGCATCTAAATATAAATTAATAAAATACACATAACCTGCACAAAAGATATATAGTCCAATTATGAATAAAAATTCCGCGGGAGTTTTTTCACTTTTCCCTTTCATCTTATTATAAACAAAATTTCTCCCTTTTTTAACATGGCAAGTTATCTGATTTAGGGAAATTTCTCCCAAAAACCAAAATTCTCCTAGGGAAAAAATTCTTGGGAATATTCATAATTGGCATGATAGTTTTGATCAGCACGAAGTCTCATTAAACCGAGTATTAAAACAAATTTGGAGCATTTTCCTTCTGCCATTATTAACACTTTCCCGGTTATATTAATATAATTCTTTTTTCAATATTTCCTTCAAAAGCCTAAGTTTATGCATGCCTTTCAAAGCAGTCATTGATTTATAAAAAAAAAAATTTTTTAAATATTAAAAAAAATTTTATTTTATTAAGCTTGAGGTCGTATTGTAAAAACTAATTTTTATATCGATATTTCATTTCAGCTTGAGTAGCTTCTTCAGGATATAAATGCAAACTATAAATTGGGGCGAAATATCGATATAAAAATAAATTTATACAATACGAACTCAAGCTTAATAAAATAGCCATTTTAATTAAAAATAAAAAAGTCAAATAAACTAACAAAAAATACTAAAAATTATTAGTCTGCGCTACTTTGCAAAATAAAAAAGAATTTGCTGGGTGTAAGAGTACAATAGATATTAAGTTGATGCATTTTTGAAATTTGTATCTTTAAGGATCAAGAGCTATTTTTAACAACAACTTCATGTATTTCAGTTTGTTTTTCACTTAAATTTTTAATGGCATTAACTGTGTGAGAACGAACATCTCTTACAGTAACAACACAAAAAATATAATACGAGATAAGGACACTAAAGTATTTTAAAAACGAAATAAATTCTTTTTTTGATATAAAAGAGCAGCAAAAGCTTTAAAGTAATTCATTCGAGATCTTTCAGATAAGTTGTTAAAAGTTTTGCAACTAAAATTCTCTTTTAATTTGAACTAAAGTGTTGTAATTGACATTATTTTCAACTAAACTTTTAGGATTGCTTTCATACTGTGACTAAATTTACTACAGGCATATAGTACATGTGCACATACAATTAACAGTTTAGGTATTAATGTGTCTCTAATATTGGCCTGGATATGAATACAAAGTAGATACAAGCATTCAGTTTTCAACAAGAAAGTGACAGTAGAGCTATATCACCGGCAACAAAACAAATATTAGGATATCAATGATATAATGAAGAAACAAAACGAAAGCTTTTAGCAATTTTAAATGTGATATTTTTAACAACAACTTCATGTTGGAAGAGGACATTTTCAAAGATTGAGTGTGTGTGTATGCGTGTATGCGTGTACCTTAATTGAGAAATTAAAGATGTGTGTGTATGTTAGTTTGGAAAGATGTAAAACCAGCAACAAGCTATTGTAGTTTAATTTTTGAAAAGTTTACCTATCGCTACTTTAAGCAATCATGAATACATGTATAACACACACACACAAACAGTTTCTTTACTTATCAAATCTTAAGGCAAACACTAGTCTATAAAAATTGTTTAACCAGTGATTATTTTATTAAACTCGAAAGTACTCTTGTAATAATAGATTGACTCCAATAACACAGTGAAACAAAAGAGAATGAAAAGCAAATACCTGAAAAGTGATATTATTTTTGTGGTAGGTGCTGTCGAGTACAACAAGAATCTGTTTTTGAAATCTTGGCAAAACCTCCAAAATCTTGAGTAGAAAAACCCGGGTTTTCATACCTTTATGCAATTGTAAACAAGTAACTTAAATGAATATCAAACGATTTTAAGTTTCTTAGCGGACTTAGGGCAGAATTATTTATATACATTATTTATATTATTTAAGTAAACTTGCGAAATCTGTGCGTATTTTTCCACTAGAATTTTTTTTTTTATTTTTTCGCCATTTTTTAAGTTTGGAGACGATTTATAATGAGATTTAAGCCTTGATTTAATTTACATCTTTATTAAACGATTTTTTTATACATGAAAAGTGGTATAAGTTCACATTTTCTTACATAATTTAACGCAAACTAATGTTTTTAAAGTGAACTTATATCACTTTTAAAAATAACATCTCATATGTTGCGATCTATTAAAGACTGTCAAATATTAACCTTAAAGATTAAAAAAAAAATAACATAAAAAATATGCTTTTTCAAAAAACCACAAGAATTGGTTAGATAGAACAGAAATGATCTATTAAAAATTTATAAAAAGGAAGATAGTTGCTGAAAAGTGGTAAATTCTGTAAATTTATTAAAGAGAACAAAAGCGTCGAATAATAAATTTACTTAAAACCGAAGAAACCGCATTGAACGGTAAATGTTCTAAACCAAAATAATTTTTTTCAGAATGAAAGGTGGTTGAATGGACAATTTAAACGAACTTAACTAAGCATTAGAAATTTTGTCTGTCTATTATTTGTTTTCAAGTTTGGAAAATAAAATATTCAAATACCGTCTTTTATTGCCTGTGAATAAAAATCTCTAGTAGAGTTACAGCATTTACTTAACCACATAGTTTTATGTACTGTAGATCTGTAGTGTGTTTTGTATAGAGTTGGCAAAGAAACGAAACGAAAAAAAAAACAAATGTTTCGTTTTGTAGTTTTCCATAATAATACTCAGAAAAATTGCAAAACTAAACGCTTGCATTTGTCTCGTTTCGTTATTTAGCGAACTCTGTACAAAACACACTACAGATCTACAATAAAAATTGTTTTTAAAATAATTTAAAGTAATTTCTGAGTATTTGCGCAGTAGATTACCAATCTAGAAGACTTCCGATAAACTATAATACTACTATAATATATTTAGAAGTATTTAGTGACCTAAGACGTACTTGTAAAATATGCCATAAATACTGAAAATATATATAAAAAACGTAAGGGGTTACGTTAAAACATATTGAACTCGAAGTACATATTTATGTGGACTGTGGAAAGTGAAAAATATTAATATTTTGCTAACACAGTGAAGGATATGTAAGACTCGGCACAAGCGAAGTTAATTTGTTTTTATCTGTATTTAAATATTATTAATTGCTTCTCTCTTAAAAAAAGAAAGAATCTAACAGCTTATAGACAAAAAGAAATTAAATTTTCATATCTATAGAGAAGATATGAAGCAAACCAAAATAAAGTGAGCGGTTGGAAAATCCAATTTTGACAAGGCCTTATGTAATGAAGTTGGCTGCAAAACAAATGTTTATTTTAATTTTTTTTAATACAGTTTTTTTAGTGTTTTGTATGCAACAAGATGATTTAACATAAGTGACCTCTCTTAGTTCGGTTTACTATTTCAACATAAGCGCTGGGCGTTAAAAAAAATTTTAAACTTGACTTGCTAATTTAGGTTATTCTGTTAAGTAGATTTAAATAAATGAATTTGAATACAACAACTAAAAATTATTTTATTAAATTATAAGATTTTATCAATTAAATATTAACAAATATTTTTTAAGCTTAAAAACAATTTTTATTAAGATCTTAAATTTAAAAAATATTTGTTAATACAAACAAAAAATTTTTACATTTCTTATGTTTTTCTAAGCAGTGTACTGTTTTATATCTGTACTTTTTGTTTAATCATTCTTATGTGTGGCAATATTTTCAAGCTGTTCATCTTAAAACCTAAAACATCTCAATTCTAAAACTTAAAAAAAAAACTTATAAAGATCTGTTTTTTACTTTTTACTGTCTGACGTTGATGGTGTTTGCTGCCTTAAAAAATTCTTTGAAGATTTTGAATTTAATACTTTATCTAGAAATAATATTCACTGTTCATTTTGTTTGTTTTTACATTTAAACATGAACACAAGTAAGTTGTAGAGTGTGTTACGAGTATATGGGATGAATTAACAAGTTGAATTTTTCATATCTGCATGACATACGAGTGCATGTAGGTTTGAGTTTGTTACAGTGTAACAAAAAAAAAAAAAAAAAAAAAAATTAGTGAAAATAATGAATTCGCAGACAAAAACTATCATTTACATAAATTTGGATATATAATAGCTATCGTTCTAGGAAAATATTAAAACCCAGCTGACATTTTTAAAGTTATTTAAGAAAAGACTAAAGAATGGAATTATACAGGGTACAGGAGGATAGCTAGAGAATGATGCAAATTAACAATCAAATTTTCTTTTACAAATTAGAGCCTTAAATTATATAGAATTGCCACTATAAAGATGTTAATGGCCTATTGATATTTAAAAATGATGGAAAAGCTATATCTTTCGAAAGATTAAATTAAGATAAAATTATTTCTTAAATACTTACTTCTATATATATTCATAACAAACTAGTGGCACTCTAAATAGCTGTTAGAAACCTTCCAGCAATTTGCGAGTTGTTAAGCAACGCAAAAAAGCAAGTTAAAAAAATATAAAAAAGTAATAAAAAATATTGCCAAAAGTCCTAAAATAGAGAAGTTTTTTAGCGCAAAAATTCTTAAATAACTCAAATAAATTAATTACATAAATAAAATAAAAATATTAGTTAATATTATTCAAGCTTAGGATCTCAATGAAAAAATTGTTTTTATTTTAATTTTCCAATATTTCAAAAGTCTTCTTCAGGGAAATTTATTTTTATATTTTTTCATTGAGATCTTAAGCTTAAATAATATTAACTTATAATAAATTTATTATACATATAAGATCGAATATTTTAATAAAATTATTATAAAATAAAAATATTTTCAAAAAAAAATATGAAGATAAGAAGAAATTTCTATATAGCGGATGACTTTTAAAAATGCCACTTGTCATTAATAAATGCGTCATAAGCAAACCCTATAACCAGCATTCTAACTAACAGCTTGTTGCTAGCCACCTGCTATCTTTCTGTTATGAATAAGGCTGTGAATATTTACTTCCTTTTAAAAAGAAATTTAGTCTGCCAAGTAAAAATGAACACAAGTTTAATAGCTAACACAAGTTGTTTATTAAGTTGTATACAACCTGCAACAAGCAACACAGCCACACACTACACACTTACTAAATCATATAAAAGTAAATAAAATAATAAAAGCAACAAGATATGTACGTAAAACAGCTATGCTAACAAGAATGTACGTACAAGAAAAATAAATATATAAAATGTTTAAAAATGTGTTTAAGGTGTGATGTTATTTCAATATTTTTCTAACTTTATGATGGATGCATCATTATCTCTCACTTTTCAAAGTAAACTGCTGTACTTTAATATTTTTCATATTTTTTTTTTACTTTTTTTCAAACCTTATACATATTCTCTTCTCTTCTTTTTTCTTTTTTTCTATTCATCACATTTTTAATGTGTCTATAAATTTAGTTGGTGAAATAATAATTTTTTTTTTCTTTTTGTTGGCTGGTTGGTTGGCTGGGTAAATGAGATTAATATTTCGAATGTATTTGGTGTTGGTTGTAGCAGGTGTTTTGTGGCTTAACATTTTGTCACAACCATTTTTTTCCTTGTGGCTTTACATTCAGTTTGTGAGTTTTAAATATTAATGCAAATGATTTTTAGCATAATATTTTCTAAGAATTGAAATGTATAATTTTAAATTCAAGCAGTTTATTCTTGTAACTTTTTAGTTAAAAAATTAAGAAAAAAAACTTATTAATTTCTTAATTAGTTATTTTGTATTGAGTACAGAAGAGTGTCAATAACACAGGCCATCAAAATTAAGTTTTTTTGTGCTGCTTAAAGTTTCATTGCAGTAGTAGAACTGCTTACTTTCTTGATCATAATTTGCTTACTTTTCTAGATATCGACTTGATTTCTATTGCGTTAGATAGCTAACCGTACTGGCTTTAATACGAATTTTGTCTTTTTAAGATAGTGGAAAAAAAAATATTTTTGGTAAAAAAAAAAAAAACAATGGACTACCCCCTTTGCTTTTTTTTTGAAAAAATTATAAAAACATTTTCATTATCGCAGTAAGATATAGTTATATAATTTGTAATTACCAGAGAGCTACATTTTCGATTAAATTAACAAAACGAAATAAGTCCAAAAATAATTATAATTTATATTGACACTGGATGAATATTTAATTTAGTCTTTCTGACATTTGAGGAGGGATTTTCATTAGAATATTTCTACACATAATATAGGGTGTTCAAGTAAAAGTGCACCTTTTATTTTTAACTAAAAACACATAGTTTTTGCAAGAACTGTAATTGGATTGTAAAGAAGTAATGGTCTGATTCAGTATAAATTGAAATATACGTGCCGGCAATCCGTTCAATGGGTAATAGAGCAAAGTGAATTCAGTGCCAATTTTTTAAAAAATTATAATTTTCTCCGATGAAGTGCATTTCCATCTGAATGGCGTCGTGAATACGTACAATTGTCGAATATAGCTAATCCATGAAAAACAAATGCACCCATAACGAGCAACTGTCTAGTGTGTATTTTGATCAGGCCTTACTTTTTTGAAGCTGAGACCGAAACTGTGGTGACTGTGAATAGCATTCGTTACTAGATCATGCTAATGCAGTTTTTGTACTCTCAACTGGATGCCATAGATCTGGATGTTATGTGGTTTTAGCAAGATGGCACAGCCTGCTACACAGCTCGCAAGAAAATCGATATGAAAAAGTTAACTCTTACTGGGACACCCTTTATTTTTGGCTTTTACTCAGAGGTATCAAAACGTACACCACCCAACAGCAATAATAGTTATACGACCAATTTAGCTGAAAAAAAATTAATAGGGGTCACAAAAAATTCTTTTTTAATAATTTTTCTATATCACGACAGTCTCGACAATAACATCCATCACCAAACGAGAAAGCGGGAATGTTGATATTATTTTTATGTTCGTTTGGAAAGATTTTTGTTTTTCTATTAAATATTTTTTGTTGTATTGAAATCTTTCTTTTTATGTGTGCAAAAGCGATTGACTTTAAGTGTTGGAATCACCTGAAAAATAGTCAACTTGGGGGTTATTATGTATTTCGAATCGAAAAGGCTTTGGAAGAGAATTTTCAATTTAAAAAAAAATAATTATGTACACAATTAAAAGATAAATTAACATTTTTAAAATTAGCCTCAAAATTGAATTGAAAATTACTTTCGAAAGCCATTTCGATTCGAATAAAAATAAATAACAATCACCCTGGCCTTAACATAAATGACCAAATCGCTAACTAGATTTTAGGTTTTTTGTTTAAATATGAACAAAAGCCAGCAACAACCAAATTTTTAGTGCGAGTGGCCAGTTTTAAGATTGTGTAATGCGGCCATTTTTAATAAAAGTCAAATGCTAAAGTCCGGCAACATAACAAATTTAAGTAAATAACAAAATGATAGCTTTTTATTAATTAATTAATTAATTAACAGAAACAGATACACAAATTACACAAATGGGCCAGAGGTTGCCGTACTTTTGCCATAAAATTGCATTGCAATTAAGTGTGTATGAGCCACATTAGAATAGAATAGAAGCAATAGTTTGCATATTATGAAGGCTATATGTGACAGCGCATAGAGAAGGGGACCTAAGGGTAAGAAAATCAATTTTAATTTTTTTTTTTTTTTTTTTTTTTTTTTTGATGTGGACAACATCTGAGCATCGAATGAGACCGATCCCATGCCCCAAAAGTGTTTCCTCTCAAAGATATGCGCATTTTATGAAATTGAAGTACACCAAAGATACACGTATTTAAATCTTTAAAATGGCTCTCCTGAACAAAACCGGTTTTTACCCTTAGGTCCCTTTCTATTTTGCGCGTCACATATAGAGTTTTAACCTTCATTGATTTCGTCTTCATAAAGTAGCTAGCCTGTCTGTATGTATAGAATTAATGCTAATTTATTAAATATTTAAAATTTTTTTTATTTCTTATGAAAATTAAGCTTCATTAACTTTTATAAATTTTTTGCCAAGCACGACAGAAAACTTAAATGGTTTTGCTATATGCAGGAAATAAAAATTAAATTTCCTTTAGATTTTCAGTGAGATTATCAATATGATTCAGTTGTCTTTCCTTTTTTTTTAATTTTGTTTATACATTTCAAAGCAGTAAAATAGAAAACAACAAGAAAACACAAAAAAAAAACAGTAAATAAAAAATTAAACTAAAAAAAAAACGCCAACAGCCAGAAAATCAATAAAAAAATTTTTCTTTTTATATCTATTCCAAGTTTCTTGAACTTGGAATCCAGTGCGATATGTTAGTTTTATTTAACTGTTTGCTTGTTTGTTTGTTAGTTGCCATGATAAAATGTTTCAAGTGTGTATTTGTACGTGTACGTGTTGCTTTCAGAGTACGAGTACATGAGCGTTAGAATGTCATTGTTGTTTTCTATGCCAACTATTTGTAAATGCACTTTTAATTGGCTTTACTATCTAGCACTAAACAAAAACAAAGCTATTCACATGCACACAAATATTTTATAAAACCTACACAGATATGAGTACTTTTAACGTATACACTTACACATACACAAATAAATGTTAACAAAGACTGAAATGGTACGTACAAGGAATGGGCAAACACAAAAATCAGTGTACAGTTTTATTACTGACTACTCGTGTACTTATCTTTATTGTTTTGTCATTTTGGCTCATACTTCGAGTAGTCATCACACAGTGTTCCCTAGTAGGTGCTTATTTTATGACCACTAAAGAAACATACCAAACATAGTTTGATATTATCGCCACTACAGTTAAGTAAATTAAAAGAGCATCATCGGCTATATAAATTGCAAAATTTTTTTTATGCAATTATGCTACCGTTAAAATTTTAAGCTGGAAGAAAGATTTTATAAACAGGAAAACAATTTAGAATTCCTTTACAATTTTATTGAATTTTTTTTTTCGATAATTATCGAAAAGGACAAAAAAAAAAATTAACAAATTCGTAGCTAAATTTGAAATAGCCAAGGATTTTCACTCACTTAGTTCATAGAGATTTGTGCCCGTTTTTGATCTAAACCTGAAATTATGCTTTGAAATATTTTATTTAGCATTTAAGTTGGCGCCTCTGCTAATAATGGTGTCAAAGACATGAGCCACTTTATAAAGTAATTAATGGCTGTGTTTCTTTGGATGGGTTTTTAACCACTAAAATTCTATGTGTAACCCATGCACGTAATAAAATTTCTTCAGTTTGCTTAAAGCCAGCGACATTTATAAGTCTGGTATTCAGCAGACGCTTATTAGCTCTCTATGTGACCTGGCAGTATATCAAGAACAGCTGACTTCACATGTTTTGTCAGATCACAACAAAAAAAAAAAAAAAATAATAAAAAGAATTAAATTTCATTTCACCTTGATTAAAAAATTTAATTTAATTTGGATTCAGCCTTAACATGCAGTCACAGTTTAAAGTTTTTTATGTAAATTTTTTGCCTTCTAGGTATGTGTGTATGAAGGTTTCACTTCTAAGTCATCTATTGGTTTCTACAACAAATACACACGTGCACAAGCCCAGGCACACAAAGTCATGCACATACGCAATGCAGCCTGTCAGGCGGGCTGTTAAATGTCAATTGTGTGCGTGTATGTCTGTGTATTTAACTTTTTTGCGTTAGAAGAGATAGATGGTGCATTTGTTAAAATAAGTTGTTATCAATTTTAGTCAAATACTCACATCACTTGTACAACAATTTGTCGAGTTTATAGAATTTTTTTTTGTGCGTTTGTTGCTTGAGTGTGAGTGAGTCCATGTTCCCACCAACCATGATTTGCTGTGTGTTGGTGCAGGAAACTATACTCTCCGTATTGTACGAGTAGTAGATGTTTTCTTCAATTCTCCATTTTTCTTTGCCTACTTTGCTTTAAGTAAGCACCGAACAAATAGCGAGTGTGTGGTATTTTATAAGACGCATTTCGTTCGTACTTCTTTTGATTTTATTTATTCATGTCACATACAAATATTCACTTTAGTGTATGGCATACCAAATAATATACTCACACGACCGCAGTGGTTGTATGCAGACAGTTTAAGTGTATGTATGTGTGCGAGAGTGACTGGCTGGAAGTGCAATTTGCAAATTTTCTTGTTGCTTTTAAAACACTAAAATCAACTGTGTTTGTTTCTTGTTTTTCTTTTTCTTTATTTTCTTTTCAACAGCACTATTGTCAAGTCAAATCTTTTTTTTTTTGCGCTTTTTCTTTTTCCCTTCATTAATTTAGCTGTTTCGTTAGTTTCTTATGGCATTTGCTTAGATTGTTGTCTATGTCATTGATGTTTGTTATTGTTGTTAGTTGCGTTAGCGGGCTTCTCTTTAAAGTCCAGTTGAAATATCTTTCCTTAAATTTCTGTTTTGTTTTAAATTTTCCATTTAGGATTAGCCTAAATGGTGGTTGGCTTGCATGTAGTGCAGAACTCAGTTGCGAATTTTGCAACTCGTTGCTGTGCTGAGATATGAGTGTGAGTGCGTATGTAAATCTTGTAAATTACCATAATTCTTGGGAATATTAAAAACATTTAACTAAGTTGTCACTGTGGCATTTTACTTTTCTCTTTTCTTTCCCCCTTTTTATTTATCCTTTTTGCAGGCTATTCTTAAGTTTTCATTTCCAAGCCCTGTGGCTTTAACGTTTACAATTTTTCTTTATACTTGCATTTTTAAAACGCTTCACCACAGATGAAAGGAATATCCATATGCAGATGCATGCATGCAAGTGTGTTTGTGTACATATTAATTGAAATGTATGTGTGTTTGATTATAGTTGTGCTTAAAATTTTGCAATATCCCTTTGTAAGTTTTTTCTGTGGAGGGAAACTCAATTAAAAGTGTCCTTCTCACTTTAATAAAAACGCGCGAATACTACATTTTTGTTATTAATATTTTATATTTTGTAGCCCTAAATGTCGTTAATATTGATAATTAATTTATAAAAATTTGGTTTTAGCTGCACTCAGCCTGTTTAATTCCTTTATGAAAAAGAGTTCCTTGTCAAAAATAAAAGGTTAATCTTTTTAATACTTTATTCACTTTAAAATATTTAATAGCACTATGTAACACATAAAATGCAAATGCGTTCTCAGATGAATCTTCCCTAAGGCAATATAGAGAAATAATGCATTTTTCTAGTTTAGCTGCTATTCAGCTTTTATAGGCTTATGAACATTTTGACTAAAAGTTAATTTTTGTAAAGAATATACAATTTGTCTTGTGGCTATTTTGGAATTTTGTTTTAATCTCTTTTACACCATTGTAGCTACGAAAGAAGAAAAAAGTGTAAAGAAACTAATCAAAAAAACAAAAAAAAAAGGAATCTAGTGCCTCCAAAATGCTAAAATATTAAAAAATCATAATTTTTTCCATACGTTTTAATGAGATAAAATAAAAAAGTAATCATAGTCACAAAGCTTACTTTTGTTATTAAGAATTTCATGAATTTAAAATCGTTTTTAAAAAAATACCGACTTTAAATATATATTTTTTTATATATATTTTTCTACCAAAAACAGTCTAATAATAACAGCATTTCATTGTTTAAAAAAAAACATTTCATTAAAAAATTATATTAATTTAATAATGAATTGAAAAATAATTAACTTTTCATTGGGTGAATGAACAAAATTTTTTCACCGTAGAATATATAAAAATTGTTTGACATGTTAGCTATTTGGCGAAAAGTTCTTTTTTATTAGTTTATTTAAAATTTTTTTTAGAAGAAATATTTTTTTTTTATAAAATATTAAAAAATCTATTACTTATTTTTTTCATAATGAAGAAAGATCATTTGCTTCCGAATGTTATGTTTTCTTTCTTTATTTTACTTTTAAGCAAACAATAACTCCAAAAAATGATGACTCGAAAAAATAAAATAGACGTAACAGTCATACCTAAATTGAGGAGGCAAGCGTTTTTTAACTTCCAAAAATTCTCATGGCCATACAAAATGTATTTAGCATATCAAAATAGCACGGCGGCAACGCTGAACAATTGGAAAATCCAATTTTGACCATGCGGTTTACAGTGAAGTTGGCTGCAAATCAATTGTTTTTAAAATCAATTGTTGTTATTCTTGACCAGTAATGACATGTTAGCTTAGTTTTTTAATTTAGCAATTTTAACTCTATTTTTGTTTGTCTTTAGTGGGTTTTATTAAGCAAGATGTAAAAGTACACACCGCCAGCGCTCTAATTTAGGGATGACGCTTTAATATAAATAGAGGGCACTACAAAAGCTCCGCTTGCTACTCCAGTTTAGGTTGCACTGTAAGTGCTTTCATACAAATCCTATTTCACTGTTAAGAATATTGTCAGCCATTGGGCTTTGTTTTCACTACCTTTTTTAATTACTTTTACTTATTTATTAGCTTTTTTTTTAATTCATTTTAACCGTTTTTCCTTTTCTAAAATTAGTTTTAAATATTTTTCTGAAACTCTACTTTCTATTTTATAAGAGTAAGCAATTCACTCTTTTGTTAGCTGTTAAGCAATAAAGTTTGAATAAAACAAAAATAATAATTTGAAAATTATTTTAAATACATAACTCGCGCGGGTATTTTATACAATTATTTGCTCTTCCCTTCACATTTTCTTTGAGTTGCAAATACCTAACTACAAAATCCTTTAAAAAATTTATATAACTAGTCACCTTCACAGCCGTCCCCCATATATAGGAATTCTTAGACTTAGCAAATTTTATAAATAAAATCTGGTGTTTGATTAGCTGTTTTTACCCGGTTTTAAAATTTCAAATTGACCCGCTTAAAGGTGAGCTTACCCGATATTAGAATATATAGTGGCCATTCTTGGAATAAATTGATTTTATGTACCAAATTTAAAAAAATTTGTTTTTAATTGTTTAATCATAGAATAATGGACCTAAACGTGGGCGTAGCGTTATGTTATGTAGCTTATGTTACTTGCTGATTATGTAGCTTTATGTTGTTGAAAGATTGTTAAAAACGGCTTATTTATTAAGAACAAAAATACAAGCAAGAACAAAATTGTTCCTGGTTATAATATTAATATAGATGTACTAGTACATGGCATGTGGAAAATAAAATGGCTAACTAGTTTATGATGCTAATTTTTTGTTAAACCTGACTCAGTACAAAACAACTTTTTAAAGAGGAGTCTCGAATATTTAATTCAGATCAGTGTTCAAACATTATCGTTCGTCAGAGACAATTTTAAGAGGACATATGAGCTTGTGTAGGGATAAAAGATATGTGCTTAAAAAAACATTAAGGATCTTACAATGAAGCCTTCCAAAAATTATCTCCAAGAACTCCTTCCAATCGGCTCTATTTAGTAATTTATTTTTGGGCAAAATAGTTCAGAGTTTCATAAAGGTCTTAGTTAAGTAAAGATGAAAAACGACTAAAATTTGTTTTTTAAGAGAGTTCAATAGAAGTCGTAGTTAGTGAAAGATGAGTGTCCGTCTGAATTTTTTTTATTTTTTTGTTATTAAAGCTCATGTATCTACGATTATTAGATCTAATCATCGCATTCGATATTGATTAAAATTTTTTTTTAATTTTTACTTGATGTCGAGTATAATGTATTGTTACTTCAGATGATAGCACTTGATAGCGAGTCTTCGATCGACTATCATCTTAGTGAATACCATTCGATAGCAAATTAGCTGTCGTCAATAAAAAAAAATTAATTTTTTAACGAGCACGGTCAACAAAATGTTTAAAAAATAATTAGTTTTGGGTCAAATGAATTTTTAATAAATTTTCAATTTTTGAATTTGAAGAAAGAGATGTCACAATTGTTGCCTAAACTCATGCTACAGTTCTTTTTTATTTACTTGCATTTGACAAACATTTGTGTATAAATCTTTTACAATTTGAACAAAATTACGATTCAATAGATATCGTATACGGTGATTTCGTTACTCGACATGTATCCAAAAACTATGTTAAACGATAGTCTTCCCACTATCGAATGAGCTGATTAAACCTATGGTTTGACAAAATTAGTTTTATCGTTCTTCTAAAGATCAAAACACCATTCAAATCCTTAATTAGTTATTAATAACATTTAATATAGTGCTATGGGATTCCTAGGCTATAAAGCCATAAAAACTACTGAAATATTTAACGCATACAGTTTTACTTTTTACATTATTATGGAGGAAATTTTTTTGTTTAAAAAAAAATATTTTTATTTTATGTTTTGTATGAAGGTAATTTAGAAAATTTGTATAAGCCAAAACCTACAAACTTAAAAAAAAATCTCTCTTTTTAAATACAATGAAATAAATAAATAAATGCAATCATCATATATAAATCCCTGACTTAATTTAAATGCAAGTATTAATTTAGACACACAGTACACTAACTTTTTACAGAAACACATACGTATCTCTACAATGGATTAAGGATACTTCGAACATAATATTTAAATATTATAAAGCCATTTTGTGCTTATTGAATGAAAGTCACTGTAACTATATTTTTAATTGTGGTTAATTTTACAAGATTTTGAAAGGGTATAAATTCTTGAAGTTTTAAAAGTAATTTGGCGATAGTTTTCTACATAGAAGCCTGGCTCCTAACTTTAACACTGGGCAATAAATTAATAATAAAAATATTTTTAAGATATAATTTTGTAATTTTAAAGAAGTACTTGTAGTTTTTGTGGGAAATTTTACATGAAACTTTATACAAAAAAAGTTTTAGGTAAAATCAATGATTGAGAATATGACACTACATTTGGACAATAAAGGTATCAAAAATTGTTCAATTTATGATTTGAATTTGAACTTGATTAGAAGGATAGTCATCGTAGTGAGATAAGAGAAAATGATTTCTATTGCAGTTCCCTGCTAATTTTTTAAAACGCTATGAAGAAGTGAATTTTTTCATTACCCAACTCAAAAGAGTTTTTCTAAAAGAACAGCTAATATCTTTATAATTTAAATTGAACACAATGAACAAGCGATTTAACTTGCATTATGCATAGCCAAACGTTCGAAAATACCAAAAAAAAACCTATTTCCTTGCTTTTTAAACACTTTTGCCTGCACTTTTACAGGGCTTATGAAAACAGTCAAACTGCTTAAATGAAAGTGCATTATGCATAGCAAAGTTAACAAACACCAGCATTAATAAGTGATACATTTGCATTTTCTTTTTGCTTGAAATCTTCATTTAAAAAAAAAATCATATGAAAAGCTAAAGATTCATGCTCTTATCCAAAAAAAAAAATTAACGTAGACTTTAAAGTAAAATTTTTTTAAAAATTATATGAAAAATTTCATTAACGTTGACATTAAAGTCTACGTTAATTTTTTTGGATAAGTAGGTCAGAGTTTTATTGTTCGTTAAAAATGCATAACCGTTGCAAACTCCAACATTTTCATTTTATTAGACAGACGACGAGTTTGGCATTAGCACACTGAAGAAGCAACTCCTGCTGTGACAACTAAAATTTAGAAATAGAATCATTAACGGGAACTAGTCACCGCTAGAGCTATTGTAACACTACCCTCAAGTTCCAAATTCTTCCTAAGTTTAGTATTCATAAAGACTTCAAAGACTTCTTTGGGTGATTTCTCCGCCAAGTCAGATGGTTAGCGGTAGTGATACCCTAAGTAACGAAAATGGGTAAAAATAAAACTATTATAGTGACATAAAAGATGATCTGCTAATCCTTTTTCTTAGTTATATAACCTGTAAACGTCGTTTAGGCTGATTCTCATATTTTAAAGTGTTTCAATGCTCTGCAATACAAACTAATGAATCTAGTGACAATGAAAATATCTGACCGACTTAGGCCGACAGCAAAATGGGATGATTCTGATATCTATTGCCGAAAATCAATATTATTGATATTCTCTTTCCAGACACTCTCTAAATCATAGCTTCAAAACAGTCCACAGAATGGTTTTGGTTAATAAAATTACTAGATGCAAATTTTATTACTGTTTTAATACTGTTTTCTGCTTGCCGATATAACCACAATGACCTGCCATCCATATCAAGGGTATCATGTTATTAAATACTAGTCTAGGTAATTACACAACAGTTTCGATCTTATCTTGAACACACTGAGTGCTTACCCTGCTGTCAGAGTGAATATAGACGGTTATTGATGGCTTTTTCAAGTTATTCTGTGAGACAGAGCCTCACGAACTAAGTTCTCTCAACCCATACTGCCATATTTGGCAGTATTAGCTTGAGAACCAAATATCCCTGCTCCATGTAAAGGGCTGAATTAGTTATTAGTTAAAAATGCAGTTGTGATAATCAAGTATTTTAATTAGGACAAAAGAAAAGCATCGTTACAGCTTGAAGTATTTTTAAAAGAACTAAATATTGGACTGTATTATCGAATTCTGGTTGTTACAACTAAAAAACTTTGATTATCATAATTAAATTTTTGATTGGTTATAAATTTAGCTGTTACAACTGAAATAGTACTCTTAACTGAAGTTGTTTTCTGTGTGACCTTTGTACGTTATTATTATGAACTATGATAGCACCGCCACCTTTAAGATCTATTGTGCAGTTTATACGTTATAACTAAGCTTCACTGTAAGACAATTGTGTTGCTAGGAAAATAAAATTAAAAAAAATATATATAAAAAAATAACCAATTAATTTAACTTAGTTAAAACAGGACTAAAACAAAAAGCAGGTAAACAGAATATTTTGTTGACTTTTAACAAATTGTAGCCAGACATAGAATTTTGAAAGGTTTTTTAATTTTTTTGTAAAGCAAAAAAAGTTTACATACAAAAACTATTTAGAAATAAATGCTCTAAAAAGAGATGCATTCAATAGTAGATGAAATTTACTTAAAAAAATTAAACCTAAAAACAGAGTTTTTTTTTTTTTAAATGAACAAAATTCATAAAGACAAGTGCAATATGATGAAGTTCATAAAAATTGTTTTGTTTGCGTTGATTTTATGTTTCAAAATAATAAAACAAAGAAACAAAGACTAAAAAGAGCCTGCATAAAAAAAAATGCAAGTTAACTGTTGGTTGTACAAAATAAAATGCGGCTTGCACTTGGCTCATTTCATTAAATACTTTCAAAATGACTGTAAATCTTTTAATAAAACCAAACACAAGCAAAGGTTGTTTTGTGCTGGCAAAACCTGCCAGTGTATAGTATCAGCTAGTGCTAAAAACAACACAAACAGCATATCTGCCTAAAACTAAAACAGAAACAAAGTGGCAAAAAAAAAAAGCAGGCAGGCCAATCTTTGACTAGCCACATTGTGATGTTCCTGACTTGGGCTATGCTACTGGTAACCCTACTCGTATGATTACACACCATAAATAGAATGAACATCACGTTTCGTTTAGCTTTGTGTTATTTTTTCCCCTTTTTTTGCGCCTTGTATTCATTAGTATTTCTGCAGTTTTTGTTTGTTTGTTGTATTGTAAATTGTTACAACATCTGGCAGTACAAACCAAAAGAAACAAGCGAAAAAAAAGTTGCCCAGCAAACTATTAAACTATTAAATGAACATTCGTACATTCATATGTGTGCTGCATACGTGTACTTGCATGCAACATACATAAAGGTCGCTCACTTGCTACTACTGTGCATGCAATTAAATATTGTGCAACAAAAAAAAAAGGAGGAAATATTAAAAAAGAATTATTTAAGAGTAGCAGCAAAACCAATACAACAAACACGAGTTTATATTTATTCCACTTATGCAACAAACATGTCTGCAACGAAGCAAATACATTATGTTATCGTTTGCAGTAGCAACACACTACAATAGAATTCGTTCTCTGCTATCTTACTAACATCATCTCAATACTTTAAAAGTTCATATTCAAAGGACTTTTCAGAAGGAGCTTAAGGCAAGCATATTCAATATTTCGATTATAATCATAAGAAAAATTTATGCTTTAAACATAATTCTTGTAAAGATATAAAAAAGGTCGTCAGAGCATTCACACCAATTGGTTATTAAAAAATAAAAATAAACTAGTGAAACGAATGCAAAATGTTGTGAAGGAATCATGTTAAATGTAGCAGAAACCTTAATGTAATAAATAATGTCTTATAAAGACACTGTCATTCCAACAAAAAACATAAACTATAACCTTAGACTATTGACGCTGGGAATATTGCATTTAGTTAGCACAGTTCCATTGTTTTACCAAAATTTACAATGAGCAGATTGTCAAAAATAGCATGTGTGCACAAAGAAAAACAAGCAACTCTCTGATGTGAATTTTGATCAGGCTTTACTTTCTTTGAAGATCCGAAATTTTGGTGAATGTGAATGGCATTCGTTACAGAAACATGATAATGTAGATCTTGCAGCCTGATAGGGACTACATGGATCTGAACGACATGTGAAAAAATAAATTTATTACAGCACTGGCACCCTGGGGGCACAAAAAAAGGATAGTGAGTACCTACTGTGAATTTTTAGCATGCCTGTACGACTTTCTAGTTTTATGAAAAGTTTCATAAAATAATAAATTCTGTAAGATCAGATTGCAATGTGTGGCTTAGCCTCTTATGTGTCTAAAAGTGTGGCATATGCGTAGCCATGTTGAAGCGATTTTTTAAAGCTGTTAAATAATCTGTCAAATTTTTTTTACAATAAAGCGTACACACAGAAGAAAACTAAATTTGTTTCCAATCAAAAATTTAATTGTGATAATCAAATTTTTTTAGTTGTAACAACCAGAACAGTTCACAATTTAGTTCTCGAAAAAATATGTCAAGCTGTATGACCGATTTTTTATTGTTGCTATTAAAAAATTCGATTATCGCAACTGAATATTTGATTGGCAATAAATTTAGTTTTCAGTGTAAACACAGAAAATAGCTTCAGTTGGGAGAACTAAATTTGTTTCCAGTCAATAATCAAATTTTTCAGTTGTAGCAACTCGAATTCGATAATACAGGCCAAAAACTAGTTATTTTAAAAATATTTCAAGCTATAGGACCGAATTTCTATTGTCAAGATTAAAAAATTCGATTATCACAACTGAATATTTGATTGGCAATAAATTTAGTTCTCAGTGTACACACAGAAAACAGCTTCAGTTGGGAGAACTAAATTTGTTTCCAGTCAATAATCAAATTTTTCTATTGTAGCAACTAGAATTCGATAATACAGGCCAAAAACTAGTTCTGTTAAAAATATTTCGAGCTATAGGACCGAATTTCTATTGTCAAGATTAAAAAATTCGATTATCAGAACTGAATTTTTGATTGGAACCAAAGTTATTTTGTCAGTGTACGCTTGTGTAGAATAGTTAACGCATGGCTTAAGCCGTTTAGCTTTTAAGCAGTAAAAATTTTTTGTTTTCTTTTTGATAATGATTTGAAATTTAAAGATTTTTTTTTAATTTGTTAGTTTATTTTTTCTTTTTAATTAAAACAGCTACTTTATTAAGCTTGAGGTCGTATTATATTGTTTTATTATATATAAATTTCTACTTATTCTAGCCTTTTATTGCAAATATTTATTTTGTACTTCAACTTGACACAAAATGGGTTAAAGTTTTGCTAGTTGATGTAAATGTGTAAACATGTTTTTTGCTTTGAGTGAAAAAAACACCCTAGAAACTGTATTTTAATGTGAACATTTTACACAATGACAAACGGTTTGCAAAACTTTGTAAGGCTACAAGGCATTGTTATCACTAACTGAGGCTAAGTGCACAATTCTTTGCAGCTTGACAATATTTTTAAAAGAGCCAGAGCATATGGAAACTAGTTTAATTTTAAGCAACACAGATTTTTTTAAATGTATCATATATCAGCTTTTCACTCAAGAAAACGCAGGGAATACACTAAACAATAGTAGTTGCTGAATTTTATTTTAAATAGCAGATTTTTTTTTTTAAATTGCTTTTGTGTCAACAACGCAAAAATTTTATTTCACAATTCCATGTCCGCTATCATGTTACCGTTTACAGACACCGCAATTTTGGTCTCATCTTCAAAAAAGTAGCGCCTGAGCAAAATCCGCACCACATAGTTGCTCGTTGTGGGTGCATTTTTTTCTCATGGATTGCATGAAGATTTTCTAAACTCCAAATAGAAATGCCCTTCATTGGAGCTGACTTTTTTTTCCAAAACTTGGCATTGAATTCACTTTGTTCTATCTCAATTATAATGCTTTCTTCTTTTGTCAAGCATTCCATTTTTAATAATCACATGTAACAGCTGCCAGAGTTGCCACTTGCATAAAAAATGACACTCAATTTAAAAATGCACTCATGCTGGGACACTCTTTACAATTGGTCTGAGTGCTTCCAGACTTAAGGCCGTTCATTAGAGACTTGCAATTGTGGGCTTTATTATACCTATAAAGATGGCAAGGGTTAAATGTGCTAATAAATAATCTAATTTTTCAGATTCACTCAAAGGCATCTTCGGCAGAAATTAATTAACATTTTGGTAAACAAAATACGCAAAACATAATTTTTTATATTACATACGTTCTCGGTAGAGAACAAATAACTTAATTGAACCTGAGTCTATCAGGAATTTGCATAATTATGGGATTCATAACCGGGAAGTAAAAAGTACTGAAGCACTCATAATGATCTCTGCACGTTACGTAGCGAGAACGAAGAGACGGTAGAACAATGACACTATAATTATCTAATTTTTGACACGCACAGGGCAGCTGTCTGATAAAGAGCACAAATCTACTAAGAAAGTCTTCGAATTCTTAATGTATACTAGACTTGGCAAGCATATACAGATAACTTGCGTGTAGTGTCCTTATAAGAATATTCTGGCCGTAGTGATCAATTGACTTTTTGAGCATGATAAATATAGATAATTTTTTTTTTTTAATTATTCTTAGCTAAAAGTAAGTTTTTTTATTAATGACATTTTTGAATGCAATTAAATTTAGTTTTATGGCATTTTAAGCCTTTACTTGCTAAACACATTTATTACAGAAATTATGACAGGATCCAGTAAAAAAATTAAATTCTTTCTCATGCAGCCAGCAAGCATTACCAACATTCTTTACTTGTTCTTTTTTTTAAGGCATAATCCTTTCTGCTTAGTCTAGCACCATTTCTACATACATATAAAATATTGTTAATAAATATGAAAATACTTTGCTTTTTGGGTGTTCATTCTATTTATGAGCTGTTATTTTTGAAAGTAGCATAAGTTCATTTTAAAAAAATTTTATTTATTTTTGATAAGATGTAGACACCATTTATTTATAGTAACACATTCAAAGAAGTAAATTAAACAACCAAATTTCTCATTAAAAGGTTATCGCAATAATTCTTTTTTTTTTTTTTTTTTTTGAAAGTGGAAGTCCATCCCTTAAATCTAATTATAATTTAAACAAATTTGCTATTGCAATTATTATTAATTCAGTATACACTGCACTTTAGTAAATATTAGTTAGCTGGTGTTAGTGTATTAAAAGCATGTTCGCAAGATTATTAATATGCCTCATTTAAAATAATGTTTTTATTTGGAAAACTAGAAACCAGAAATCATAGAAAAATTACTATCAGCCCTGTTCTGTAAAAAAAATTTCAACAGAAATTTTATTTTAAAATGAATTCATATTTTTTTTCTTTTTTGGTGTTCAATAAACCGAATTCACATAATTTTATTCGTTCAAAAACAAAATAAACAAACTTATCGAAAGTATTATATATCAAAAGCAGTTTTATTGTAATAAATGATACATCAAATTTTAAAAATTTTTTTATCAATTTTAGTAAGCCCTGCGGGAAATGCTGGACCAATTGTTCCCACAGAATATGTCCCATGACTAATCAAAAATATACTGGTGCTAAACACCATATAGCGTGACTTGTGAAAAGAGAACTTATCACGAAAATAATACCAATGAGTTCGTAAGGAGTATACAAGCTTTAATTTCTTTTGGGAGAGGTGCCGTACATTTGCGTTTATACTTACTGCTATTCATTTAATACCCTTCTGTAACTAGGTTTTCAGCATTAGTTGCAAGATTAGCTGAACTGGAATAATATATTGGCTAATCGTGGAACCAGTCTGCTTAGATTAGCTCTAGAAAGTATTCTATTATATGAAAAAGATTAAAGCAAGGACCCGTCCCTATACTTTAAAGACAAGTCCAGTGTTATGTTTTATGACTTGAAAAAAATTTATTTAAAAACACAACTATGAAATTATTTCAAACTTTAATTCCAACTATGAAGATTCGTTCGATGAATAGAAGCGATTTATTTGCCAAATTTTTATGGTCATAATTTTAGTAAATTTTTTTTATTGAGATCTTAAGCTTGAATAATATTCATTTTTATGGTCATTTTAACTAGAATCATTTTCCAACAATTGTAAACAACATTTGTTCTTTTGATAACATTAAAACTTGACTTTGGCATTTAAATAAATATTCAAACTTAACGAATTTTTTATAGAACAGCACATACTAAATAATTTGTTTGGTTTTCAAAATTTTTCGTGCTTCAAAACGATTGGATTTTGGAAACACACTATATATAATTTCAAGATCTATGACAAAAGAGAAATACAATGATGTGGTGAGTTTACTTTGAATACTTTACTCAAAATAGAAATAAGTTTAAAGTATAAATTTATTTTTGTTATCTTAATGAAGTAACTTACATTTTGTGTGGACTTGTTTATTTATGTTACAATTTTAATAAAACAAAAATTAATGCTTAACTTGGTTACTAGTTAATTTACATGTTTTCATTTTAATTAAAATTTTTTACATGAAAAACTCATTTGGTTAAAACTAATGTCTGTAAAAATATGGACTTAAAAATACTCATGATTTCATTTCCTATAAAATAAGTGGGGGATTTAGAGTAGCGTAGTATCAGTCATAAAGCTTTAAAATCATATTTTTTATGATAAGTAATATGACAATTTTATTAAGCTTGAGGTCTTATTTTTAAAAAATTTATTTTTTTTATCGATATTTCGCTCCAATTTGTGTAACTTCTTCAGGATATAATTATAAATTATTTATGATAATTAAAAAAAAAGTTTAATTGAAACAAATAAGTTCTAAAATAATTATGACTTTTTGTGCTGGAACCTTTTGTCATAAGTACTCGATAGACTCAGCAGTCATATTATTATTTTTTTTTTTTTTTTTTTGCAAGCATATGACTTTATAACTACTTTGTGAATTCCCTAATTATTTATTAAAACAGTTTATTTTCTTAAATCATTTCAATAATTATTATTTTCCCATAAAACTTGAAAGATTTATAGTGTTAAAACAACACTCGAATGTCTGGAAATATTAAAAAATTTACTTATACTATTTTTAAATATAACAGTTCATAACTAAAATATTATCTGCTTAACACTTATGAAATTATGTGCCAGTAACAAGTATTTTCATTTTGTTTAGGTTTCCCAAAATATTGTCAACTTTATAAATTTTTATGAAATAAATTGAAATAAAAAAAAAATAATAAACAACAAAAAGGATAACTTATCATGTCTAAAGCAATATACGAGGTATTTGTCACATGAGTAAGAAAATGTTTAAGTTTTTCCATTAACAAAGTCCGTTTACATATTTATTCACTTTGGTGTTACACAAAGTTGATAAATTTCCTTTTAAATAAAGTTTGCAACACAAACAAAAACTCATATGTAAACTAGCAACATTGTATTAAAGATATAAAAAAATTGCTATTTATTTCAAAAGAAAAATAGTCTATTCTTAAGCCAACTAAGTAAAAACATTAAGTTTTTCCAAGTATTAAAGTTAAATCAACAAAGTGAAGCATATTTTTGTTACTTAAAGGGAAACAAGAAGAATTTCTTAAAAATAAAAGCTTCCATCCATCATTCGCTTAGCATTAAGCAGAAATGTAATAGGAAGTGTGTATAAAATATAAAAACAAAAAAATAATTATTAATTTTAATGATCTTCGGTAGCCGGGTGGTGCTTGTCGTATTTTATTCTATGGGAAGATTCATGGAAAACTCTAATTACTAGATACAAGTTAAACTAACTATTTTTAAGATTAACAAAAGCTTTAAAATTAAATTAAATCAACAAAAAATTATTTTAATTTTGCTTTTAGTTTAGCTCTTGAAAACTTTCCAAGTATCAGCAACACTCACCTACCCGTTTATAAAATATACGCAGGAAGACTATTTGTTAATTTAAAATTTCAAACGTACCTGCAAAGAAAAGATAAAAGGGTAAGTTAATATTGTATTCAAAAATGTAAATGTAAACATTTTAATAAATAAATGAAAAATGAAAAGAAAAATAAAACAAAAATAGAGCAAAACAATGTTTTTAGTGTAAAACTGTAAGAGGGTTGGTATATATATTTGCTTTTCTCTAACGTATTTTGTTTATATTAATTAAATTAAAAAAAAAAAAAAACAAACTGAAGAGGATATTCCATATTTTGAATGGCATTAATGTGGAATTAAAATTAATTTTTTTTATTTACAACATAATAACCTTATGTTGGTGCTTAATTCCAATTATGTTAAGTTGCTAAATGCATCATTTTCTATAATATTCTCACGGAAAATTAAAAATATTGTTAACTTGGCACAAAAAGTATTAATAGAAGCTTCGATAGCTTGTGTTATAAAAACAGAACATACAATTGACTTTTTTAGCAACTACCATAAAATTTTCTTTTTTTGTTAAAAAATAAAATTTTAAACTTTTTACTTTTTAACAAAATATTAATCTTTATTTGTGCTTAATTCCAGAAATTATGTTGGCTTTTTAATTTATTCTTTTACTCATGATATTCTCATGAGTTATTTATTCAGTACAATAAGTATATTTATATGGATCATTTCATCAGACGCAACTCTGAATCCTGAGTAGATTGCTCCCAACGTTTTTTGCAAACATTAGAAACTTTATATTTTATCAAGTTTTTTTTTTTTTTTTTTTTAATAAAAAAAAAAAATTTTCAACTGATAATCTAGCAAAGAAATGATTTTTAGCTCATAAAATCTCAACTAGTTCAGTAGCAGCTAAAAATTTCAGCATCTTAAAGACTTGTGTTCATTTCTGTACTCGTTTTTTTTTAAATTAGTTTAGGTTACACCGAGCTATACCATTACCTGCTAAATGAAGAAAGTGACACGATATATTTATAAGAGAATTACTTGAAAAAGGTTTTTTCTAATTTAATTGAAGAAACAGTTTTCTACTGTTCTGCTCCAAAAGTCTACTTGAATTTGTAAACTTGTGCTATTCGTAATCTGTAATAATGGGTCTAAGTTTTTTTTTTTTTTTTTTGTAACAACACACATCCTCGAAGCTTCTTTGGCTTGCCTGCGGAAAACACCCAGGGTTTAGTCAGGAATCGAACCTGCGATCCCCAGATTGGTAGACTAGTGCGATACCTACTAATCTAGAGGGGTACCCTCTAGATAGTTTATTTAAGAAATTTTCATAGAAAATTTATTTATATAAAGCGTTAATTAAACGAAAATGTTTTTTTTATTTAGTTATTTTTTTTGTTAATTTTTTTACAAAATTTAAAGATATTGGGCCATAATCATAGTCAAAAAAAGGTAGGCTTGAATTAATAATTGACTTTTGTTCATAAGAATTATATGAATTTAAAGTCGTTTTTAAATAGATACCGACTTTAGTGTGACTATAATAACGGCCCATTTTTTTTTTGTTTAATTTAAAAGCAACTTCATTGAAAATCTTTTGTGGATTATTAGTAAAGCAAAATAACTTAATAGCTTAAAGCTACATACATTTATTTCCTCTGTAATCAGCATTTAATTGAAATAAATAAAATTTCTATTTGTAAAAGAGCTTGCAAGGTTCTAAAAAAAGGTAAGAGAAAACAAAAACAAAACTTAAAAAAAAAGTCACAAAACAAGAAAAAGTTTTTGTAACTGAACAAATATTAACACTTTTTGTGGATCTACATGGGTAGATGCGAGTATTCCTCATTAAAATGAATATTGAATTAATCCTCTTTTACATACGAGTATGAGTGCCATTTGAAAAGAAATAGAAACTAGAAACTTGTAGTCAATGACCTTTTTTTATCTTGTTAAATATTATTTTAATGTGTTACGATTTAGTTTCTGTAAAATTGTTTTTATATATTTATTTTTTTTTTTTTTAATTTTTTGATGCACATGCATGTTGCGGCAATTGTACATTTACAACTTTTGTAAGAGTTAATGATACACTTGAAAGGATTTCAATGGTGAGTTGCTTTTTTTTTAAATTTTATTTATTTTTTTATTTTTGTTGTTTTCTTTTAAGCCTCTAATTAATATAATTTTTATGATGCTACCATTCATACAGAAGAAAGAGAAAATACATAGAAATGATTTATAAATGGTTGTTATCTTAGAAATGCAAGTTTAATTAAATAAAAACAAAAATTCAATTAAATTATAAACAAACAAATAAAAAACAACAAAAAATAAAAATGCTATAATTTTCGTTTGTAAGACGAGTTAAAAAATTAATACTGTGTAGACGCTTACTGCACAAATTGTATTAAAATGTGCCATAAATTCAAGCCCATCCATTTGTTATGGTATTCGCAGGGTATTAAATGTAACACATGTGTTTAATTACTCGCATATAAAATATTATAAATAAAATACGCGTACGGTTTTATTATGCCACATTAAAAAAATAAAAAACTAACAAACTTTTCACAAAAAAATTAGGAAAAATTACATCATACCAATACATGCATAACAAAACCTCAGAGGAAAACGAAAAGCCCACAACATGTTTAGAATGTATATAAATTTTCATAAGTTTGTATATACAAGCGGGTATGAATGCGATGATTAAAAGTAAAGAAAACACTGTAACATTTTCTTTAGATTAATTTTAGTTTAAATTGTGGGTTAAAATGTAAACAAAATTCTTTCCAAATAAATTTTGTTTAGATTTTATTTTAATGTTTTTTTTTTTCTTAACTGAACGCTTTCTTATGTAAACATACAAACGATTTTTGTTGTTTTACTCGCGCAGCCACTACCCAACTTTAGTTCTTGTTGCACTATTAAAACAGATTCATTTTTTATCATTTTCTTCACTGGTTAGATTGTTGAATAAACATTTTAATAGAATTGTAGAGAGTAGCATCTTAAGATTTAATAAGGGCTCTGATTTTTAACAGGGTTCTGATTATGGTTTTTTTTAACAATTGGAAAATTTAGTATTTTGTGAAATAAATATTTGTTACAATTACTAAATAGTTTTGTAAGTTGAAAATCCTTTTATAAATATTTCCATTTATTTATTTAAATATCAAAAATTTTTTAGAATTAATAATTTTCTTGTTTAATTCAGAAAATAATTTTCTTTTCTGAAATCATTAAAAATAAAAACATTTACAACAGACCTGTAACCGTTGATTTTACCAAAAGATATTGAGTATAATTTTTGAGTACTTTAAAAAATATATTTGTCAAAAAATTTATCTTAAAATCGATTGCAAAAAAAAACTAATAAAGATTAAAACAAAAAAAATATTTTGGTGATTGAGCTGTTATTTTTGCAAGTGGTATAAGGCCACTTTTTTAAGAAAATGAATTTTCGGTAATTTTAATAAGATGATCTATTTATATCTTACTATTATTATAATCTATTGTGCAAACCAGTTTTAAACTACATCATGCCTAGATACTCTGGGACCAATGTCCCATTCATTCTGCGTCTTACCACCAGTAGCCACTCACACAGAACATTATCCGAAGTTTCCCGTACTTCCCGACAGAAACGACAGGAGTCGCTTTCTACCATACAATGGCCCGTAAGCTCAACGCTGAGTTTTATGGCATTTCTGCTGAGGTTTAAAACAACATCTGGTGTATTGCACTCTGGTTTAATGAGTATCTTTGACTGCCGCATGATTTTTTCGGCCCTCTAGCAGTATTGTAGACTTTGTTTCTTATTCTTGCAGATTAGGGCATGAGTGATATTGTTACTTACGATGCATAAGGGCTCTGAACCTACGAAAAAGGTATCTACGCCTTTTTTTAGTTATATAGTCAGCTATTTCATTACCCATAATAAGGTAACCGTGTTCCTCTCTGCCAAAGCATTAAGAGGTTAAATCAATCCCAAATTAAATTTGATCAAAAGCAATAGCTTTCTAATGCACTTAGAGTTGCTTGATTGCCTGAGAAAATGTATATTCTGGTACCACAAGTAGCGTTGACAGGAGCTTGAAAAAAATGAGCTAAATTTGCCTAAAAAAGGCTAAAAAAAAGCTAGGAAAAAGTTTTAAAAAAAAAACTAGAGAATATATTATACAATGACAAAAACTAAAGAAAATAAGGTTGTTTTAAAAAAAAAATGCTTTCTTTTTTGGTCATAACATGCTTTTTTTTTTTTTTTTAAATGCCAAAAATATTTTTTTGCAATATCTGCAAGAAAAAATTTTCTACTTAAACCCAATACGTTTATCTATGTAACGCAAAAGAAATCAAGTTATGACTACAAAGGTAGCCAGTTCTACTAAAAAGTGGCCGGAAAGAGGCAGCAGTAGAACTGGTTACCTTTTTCGTCATAACTTGCTTAGTTTTCTAGATATCGACTAGATATCTAAATGGAATAAGGGGGAATATTTGAAAAGAAAATATCACAATAAATTGTTGCCAACATTAGTGACAGGTCACTTGTTTGCTGGGCAGCTATTTGCTTGGCAACAACCCTTTACACCGACTCATATTTAAACATATTGTTTATAAACACATGTGTGACTAATAAGAAAATAAAATTGAAATTCTTGTTAATTGTTGATTAAATAAAAGTCTGGAATTTGGATTTATTTTTAATTACAGCCTTTGACTTTTAACATTAAAATATAGAATTTATTAAATTTAAGTAGAAAGATTACTTACTTTATTTATATTTAATTAGATTTGTCTTTAGGAGAAAAAAAAATGTTGTGCGTTTGAATAAACAAATTTTTAGGGGATTTTCATATATAACGGACATAATGCTTCATTAAGTTAAATAATTTATGCAGTCGACTTGCTAGAAATTGATTTAAATAATTTTAAAATAATATTTTTTTAAATTCTTATATCATTAGACAAATATTTTAATTTTACAAATTTTTTTATATTCATAAGAAGTTAAATATATATGAAAATTCAATTTAAATTAACTCAATGGCATAATAAACTGAAAATCATATTTTGTACATAAAACTACTACATTCACATACACAGACATACAATCACAAAACAAAATTTCAAACGGTATATTATCTATAAAATAGTAGTAATTCATCATCCAATAATAATTAATCTAAATTTCCAACTTGTGCACATTTAACAAACGTAACAGATGATAATAAAGTTTAATAAAAATATTTAATAATGTGAGCGGGTGAAAAAAAGGAGACCAAGAGAGTGAGAGACAGAGAAAGAGAAAGAGATGGAGAGATAGATAAGGAGAGAGGCTAAGAGAGAGGCCAAGAGATATAGAGAGAGATAGACAAGGAGAAAGAGCACGAGAGCTGACAGAAAAAGGAAATAATTTTGTGCCCTAAAATTTTCTTAAAAAGAATATAATTAAATTTCAAATATTAACTTTATTTAAATTATTATTCTAATTGTTATGTAATTAATTGCTTTGTAGTGTATTACAATAGGAACAGGAAACAAGTATTTGTATAATTTTCATTTTTCAAATTTTAATAATTTTGACATATTAAATTTTATTTTATTATAATAAGAAAGTCAAAATATTATAAAATTAAAACAAAAACAATTTTCATTAAGATCTTAAGCTTGAATAACATTTACTAATAACAAACTTAAAAATATAAAAACTTTGTTTGTCATAGCATATTAATATTGAATCTGAAATAAATATATTGAAGCGCAATCCAAATGAATCTCCTATAAATTATTTTTTAAAAACATTAAAAATGTGCATTTAAATTTGATGATTTATATAATAAATATGTTTGTGTGTTTACATTAAGCCTGTTGTTACAAGGTGCATGACATTGTTTCGTTATAAATTACCAAATTATTTTGTTGCAATTTTATTTCCAGTTGCTGATTTTAATGCAAATAATTTTCAACATAATATTAGAATGTTGAATAATTTACTTTAGCAACAACACGAGTACGAATGCATAATTATTTATAATGCGTTTCAATAGGTTTGTATTGTACTTAAAATGTAATTTTTCATATTTAAACTACTCGCACAATATTAAATAACAATAAAATAACCAAAAATAAATATTTTGATTATAAATCATAAATGTCTTTTTCAAATGTTTATAAAATGAAAAGCAAACTTACAAAATAACTCGTACCCTGTATTTAAATCTGTTTGTTTTAATATAAAATTCTTAGCAAGTGTTACAAATTTAGATAATATTTATGGACTTCTCTTTTTTTGTTTCAAATATCAAACTATGAATGTACAGAAAAAGAAGAATATTTTTTAGTTTTTATTGAAAGTTGTGTATTACAAACAATATAAAAAATTTATTTATTTTTCAATGTGCTGTGCATAAATCTAAAAACTGTGAGCCTTTATATTGCAAAGCATTTTGTAGTACTAGTACGTATTCGACTGTAGAGTATTAAATATGTATGAATTAAATAACAAGCAAAAAAAAATGAAAACATATTTTTCTATTTATCGTACATACTTCTACCTACTCTATAAATCATTGAGCAAAAATGCACATCTTTTCTACGATAAAACTAAAAAAGAATTAAAAACAAAAACGTACCATGTACCCATGACACGATTTTGATAAATGGAAAATATTAAAAAAAAAAATACTAGCGCAAGAACAACAAATGTTATCAAATCTACACCAATTATAATTTAAGCTACAATTTTAAAATAATCTGCAATATAGAAGTTATATAAGAAAAAAAAAATTAGTGTGAAATACACGAAAGAAAGAGAGGAATTTTTATAACAATTTAAAACCTACTCTGTTGAAATAGTTTTCCTTCGTTTCAAGTAAAAAAAAAAACTTTAAAGTCATTGACTTCAATTTTTCTATCTTATCCTCCTCACATTTAACACCGGCCGCAAAGAAAAAATATGGTTGAGGCAACCATATTCTGGTGGAAACATAGTATGGTTAGATTTATGATTGCTTCTAACCATATATATTTTTAAATCAAAGATATTAAAAAATATTAACTGCAGATGTTGCGGTTCAACCTCCGGTCAAGGCCAGAAATTTTTTTTAATTTTTTTTAATATGATTTTAAAAAAAAATTTTAATTTTTATTTTTTGTATAAATAAAGTTTTTTTTTATTCCATTAATTTTTCTTTTCATTCAATTTACTTATTGCATTTATTTATTACATAATACATCGGCTTTAAATTTATTTTTTTAAATTTTAGTTGACTCTACCAGGGCTCGAACTTGCGAACACTTAGTTAAGAAACATTAACTCGTCACTTAACAACTTCAGCCACAAAGCTCAGTTGAGTTTGAACGATTAAGTTTTTGTTTTATACTCACTTTATTTACATGGTTGCGAAAGAGACAAAATAGAAAACAATTTTCATTCAACCATATTATGTTTGCTATGAATATATTTATGATTTCAAGTAAAATTTTATTAAACATAATATGATAATTATATGGTTGATCTAAGACAATAAACACAATATGGTTAAAAATAACTAGAAATATGTTTATCGTGATCAGAATAATGTTTAGATGCTTCAAATTAATAATAATATTTTTGTAAAGAACACACTATGTTTGCGGTGACCATATTCAACCATCGTTTTTCTTTGCGTACGCTAAACCATCTCATTAAGAGTCTGAGATCGTTCAAAGCGCCTGCTGAGATGTGGTCATCAATTGTGTGAAAAAGCCTTTAGCCTTTCTGAGTATAACCAGTCACTTCCAATGTTCTCAGAATAGAAAACCAATAGATGTCAAAGACTCAAAACAATGCAGAATTTTTATATATCCCAAGTTCATTCAGAGACACCAGAAAGCTGATGTAGCCATTATTCTTCTACGCAATAGTTTTAAAATTTATATACAGTTTCATCGATATCCACTAAACCAATTTATTCTCTGACTTGGGATTCAAATAAATAACGGGTGGCCTAAAGAAAAGACAAGTAAGTTTGGTTTTCATAAAAAGTTTCTTTACACTTTTTTCTCGTTATGATTGAAAAATTATATCGGCTAAATGGTGACCGCGATTTGCTATGCAACTTTCGGCTCTTTTTAAGGCACTTTTCATGACATCCTGCAACATCTCAAGCTGAATTTCTTCAATTTAGTGGATGCAATGATATTTCCTTGATTCTGTTTTTCTCCAAACCAACTGTTCTGTTTATTGGCGTGGGCTCTATCGCTCATTATCAGTGTAGATGAAAAATCTTCAATTTCACCATACAACCTTAAGATTGCATTACTGTATGAAACTAGTTGATCAGGATCTCTCGGTAGCAAATTTTTGGAAAAATTTAATTTTGTACTGGAACATTTTCAAATCAGTTTTCAAAATTCGCCATAACCTGGGTGCAGAAATGTGTAACTGGGAAGCACGTCTCCGAATTTATGTTTCTGGAGACTCTGCAATACTATCGCCCACCACAGCCACATTTTCAGCGCAACGAGGCGTCTTTTGTCTGCTGTCGCATGTAAACGATAAGTTGTGGTTTAGTGAAGCATTGGATGATGAAGATATTTTTGACGCAATTTCAGCTGAGTGAAAATAATGAAACGATTATTTTCAATAAATACTTTTGCTATTTCTGCTGGTTGTTGCGGTGTATATTTATCCATACTAAAACTTAGACAACACAATGGTTAAATCGAAACTGAGCTAAACGTCCCATAACCAAGATTTTGCTTAATCAAAATGGTAGCGGGACCTTTGCCCCACCTTGTACTAGCAAGTTATTTAGCTTTAAATTTTTTAATTAATTAAAATAAAAAATATCAATAAAATAGACAACAAAAATTCCAAAAATAGTTTTTATTCTCAATACCAAGATTTTCAAAACGATTCTGCTAAATATTTTTTTTATTTGCAGTTATTTTTTTTTTTTTTAATTTTATACTACAATCACATTTAATATGATTGAGTAAACAAGGTTTTTAAATTTTTCATACTGTAAAATTCTTTTTAGTTATCACTTACAATGGAAATGAAAAAAAAATAATCAAACAGCAGCATCGCATTTTTTCCTTCAAAGCCGGTAAGCTTTTGAAGTGAAATAAATAGTTTTGTCATAAAAAAAGAGATGAATAACATAAAAGTACAACACAGATACGCATTTTAGCTTATTGGATACAATTTAGTTTACGTTTTAATAAAACGTAATTGCAATAATTATGATAAAATTTTTAACAGAAATTAAATTTTTTTGTTCACATAAACTTTGCTCTTGGATTTAAATTGGATGCTGTTTGAGTACTTTAAATTGAGGTGAAGGAAAACGCTTAAAAAAGACAAGATTTAAAAAAAAAATTTAATCTTTTAAATTCAAATTATGTATAAAATTTAATTTTCAGGTGAACTTCAGTTAACGCTCAGCTTGGAGAAATGGTAAGTTATCATTGAACCAGCAGCGATATATGGCATGAAGATGGCACAGCAGCAGAAAGAATTCTAGGGCAAGATTTACAAAACACAAATGCAAAGGAGAAAGCAGTCGAAATATTTCCGAAGCAAGTCCATACCTTAGAGTTTGGAGCTGGTGAATGTTTACGAAAAAACAGGTAGTGCAGAGTATACATTTTCTAAGATAGCCAAGCAGCTCTAAATTCAAAAGCAAGCTATTCTTTTTAATCAACTTAAATTTGTGATTTCCATAGACTATTTGATGTTTTAACAGAGAAAAACTCGTTTACTCTAATTTTGTTACCGGCACATGAAGCGCATGTGGACAGTGAAATGGTAAACAATCTACCACAAAAAAAAAAAAAAACAAAGCAAATATTTCTTACATAGAACTTTTGCGGGGTGGTACACAACTTTAACCATGAATTACTATGCAAATGGGAAAAACAAGGCTTACAAGGACTGCTGCACACCCCAAAAAAAGGAGTTATTCTTAGTTTCAGGGGAACAACTAACAGGACATTATAGACATAATTACCATGTAACCAGGATGACTAGG
The DNA here is from genome assembly GCA_947397855.1 of Thelaira solivaga. Lineage (NCBI taxonomy): Eukaryota > Metazoa > Arthropoda > Insecta > Diptera > Tachinidae > Thelaira > Thelaira solivaga. The sequence goes on along the minus strand of OX377612.1, from coordinate 20,748,718 downwards.
ACATGATGGCTCTTATCATTGTTATCAAGAAGGAGAGAAAATATAATCAGCCCAATCATGAATATTCCCTAGGCATTTTTTCCTAAGAAAAATTTTGGTTTTTGGGAAAATATTCACTAAATTAGAGACCAAGAAATTTTTTTATGACACTTTCCTCTTATCATAAAAAAATTTCTTGATCTTTTTATATATAAAAGTGAAAAAAAAACTCTCAAGGAGTTTTTATTCATAATTGGGTTGTATGAATTTATAAAGCATTAAGAAAAGGTCAAATTAGTTACTTAGGCAACAGGATAATGGCCCTAGAAGATCTAAATAAAATGTATACCATTAAAATAACGAAATTCATTAAGAGTTTACGACTGGTTAAGTTGGGCATTAGGCTGCACAAAAGATCTCACACTTTCGCTGTGCTATCATGCACCACGGGGATTAATTATGGAATTGAATTTTAAGCAAAAAAATTATTTTCAACTTTAGAGGGCTTGCAGGTCATGTTACACATCAATTCAAGCTGTTTCAAAATTCAGTTCACATTAAGGAACGAGTTGCATAAAACAGTTAATTGTGCTACTTTTTTTAAATGCATTTTTTATGTGAAATATTTATTTGAATTACTATTTAAATGAGAAAAATCAACCCAGCAGTCTTGGAATTTTAGAAAAATTTTATGTTAATTAAAAGTAAACTTGCTAAAGTATTTACCTGGAACAGAGATTTTTTTAAGGACTTATTGATTTTTTTTTTCTGATTTAAAAATTAGTTTAGTCTACATTGTTGTACAAAAAATTAATAGAATTGGCAAAAGGAAGATTCGACTTTGTTTCTTTGCATGTATTTTAAACGTTTTTTTTAGTACAAAAGCTGTCTTGTGAAGCAGGGATGATCAAATATTAGACCTTCATTATAGTACAAAGATTGTAAGTGAAAAAAAAAAATTTAATTTTTGGACAATAAAATGTATGCAAAAAGTAGTGATACTTGATTTATTTTAATATTTATTATTTTTGTCTTAGTGAAGTTGAATACTAAAAAACTAAAATAAATAATGTTAAAAACTGCTTCAGTTGTAAATGGTGTCACTAAAATAACTTTCTTTAACATACAGATTTTTGTATGTACGTATTTAATTAAAAAAATTAAATATGTATTACATTATACCTTTTCAATTTGAAATAACTCATGTTAGTTAAATGTATTTAATAGCGATTCTAAAAGAATGTTTCATTAAAATTATTTTAACAAACAGAATTATTATTTTTCTTACAATTTTGTTTTCTATAGAAATGCATTTCCTCACAAAAATTTTTCTATAGCTTTTCAAAATTAATACCAATATCTGCAATAAACAAGATCAAAGAAATTGTTATTAAAGTCAAATAAAAACTAAAAGAAAATAAAAAGTTGCATAAAAGAGAAAAATAAATCCAAAAATGAAAATGACAGAAATAAGCTTAAACTTCAAACACCATAAAATACAAAGAGGGCAGTATGTACAAACAAACAAACAAAAACTATATATTTTCTTTTATGAACGCTGGCTGACATATTAAACTATTTGTTACCCGTTGAACATATTATCGCAACATTTCTCTCTTCCCAATTTTCTTTTTTTTATTTAAGTTTTTTTAAAGGAATTTATTGTCATAAATAAGAATTAGTACTCTAGTAGTCATTTAAAATAATGCTGTGTTATGGTATAGATATTTCTGTGACGACATATTTCCTAGACAATGTTTTTTTTTTCTTTGCTTCTTTAAAGGAAGGAAGTTATTTAAAAATAAAAGTTGTTTTTTTTTTTTTAACTTAAATTTTTGACCAACTAAGAAAACAGCAGACAAACATATGACTTTTTTTGTTTATTTTTTCCAAACTCAAACAACACTTGGAGAAATTTCTTTGAGCTTAAATTATAAGTTGGTAATCAGAAAATTTTTATTGAAATTCATTCAGCATATTAGAAAATATTTTTTTTAATAAATAAAAAAAAAAAGCAAAAATTGTTTAACATTCTATTCGATTTATCAGGCATGTTTTGAAACCACAGTGATTTTAAACCACGAACGATTTTAAAAACACTTAAGTGATTCTTTAATGTTCTGGAAATCACGAGATTTTTAACTTTTAGTAAACATTGCCAAGAGCTAAAAAATAAGTTAAAAAAAAAACGCTAGAAAAGGCCAAATAACGCCAAAAAAACAATAGAAAAAGTTAAAAAGCTATAGCTTAAAATTTTAAATTTCTTTTAATTCTTTATTATGTTAAAAATCTTAATTATAATTTTTATAAAAAAAAAAAACACAAAAAACATGCCACGATTTTTTTTTTTTAAACCCTTTTAGGTTTTTTAATGATGAAAATATTATGTGTATTCTCTACAGTAGTTTTAATCATCTTGTTTTTTAAAACCCACTAAAGACAAACAAAAATAGAGTAAAAAAACACTAAATTAAAAAAAAAAACAAAAATTAAAGTAAAAACAATTGTTTGGCAGCCAACCTCACTGCAAAACGCAATGTCAAAACTGGATTTTCCAATTGCTCAGCGTTTCCCCCACGCTATTTCGGTATGTTCCATGAGAGTTTTTGACAGATAAAAAACGCTTGTCGCTGAGCTTAAAAACCCAAACAAGACGTTGTAGATACTAATATTTTAAAGCCTCTAAAGATTAGCTACTGATTGATTAATTTTTTTTCTGAGTGTGAATTTGTTGATGCTTTGAAATAAACTAAAGTTTTCGCTTGCATTTTAACAAAAACAATTTTTTACTTAATAGTAAAGAAAGAAATTTTTGTGTAATACTTTTTATAACTTGTTAAATGTTTTATATTTTATTATTGCTGTTATTAGAAAAAGTGCTAAAGAGAAATAATTTTACACAAACACATGTACATCTAAACGTTGACAAGCAGTAGCAGCAAATGTGTAGCAAGTTGCAAAGTACGCAAAGTTTAAAGTGCATAAATTTCTATTAGATGTTTTCTACATGTTGTTTTTCTTAAAACAACTTTTTTTTTTCTTAAAATAGAAAAATTAAACACTACAACATAAAAAATGTACTTTTTTTCATACATTAAAAAGAGTACTTGAGTTTCTTCTTGCACATGTTTCACATACTCGACTTCTCTTTTACTAATAAAAAGTTCAACCGCAGTTCTTACTAAATGTGTGGCAAAAACAGAAAAAAAAAAATAAATATATAAAGTAAGAAGAAATTATTAAGAAAGCACATGTTTAAGACGTACATATGCATAAACACGAAACGTGCTAATAATAATGTTGCATAATGAAGGCAATGAGCAGCAATAGCATCATCATCACGAACCAACAAAAGCCGATTTTTAAAACGAGTGATGACTAAAATGTATGCTTGTGTATGCAAATTCATATGTAAGTGTGTCAACTGTTAAAAATAAAAATTATTCAAAACTCTACTCTATTGCGTTGCTTAATGAAAACGAAATGTGTTTAAAAGAAGTAGTTTTTGGCCAAAAACTAATTAACAAAATGCCTTATGGTGTTTTCTTTTTTGAAAACAACTGCCATATTTGTAAGCAACAATTTTTTCAGTTCAACCAGCACTCACACATTGTTACTTATGACTACTATAGAAAAAACATAACTTAACCTTATAAAATAAGAAACAAAAAATTTGTACTAGCCGTTACAAGTTTTAACTTGTGTAAAACTTTTTTAACACATTTTTGACGTATTCGCACAATATTCAGTAAATTCAACAGCTGTTAAAGAGTGGGATATGCTTGCCCGTAAACAAAAGAAAGTGTGAAAAATGTAACATATATTTGATTCATACTACATATTCCGAAAAGAATTTGATGTTAAGTCTACACTAACCATATAAAGAGAAAAAATTTGTATTTTTGTGTAATGAATATTTGTATATTTGTTTGTAATGACTACACTCAAAAACTACTGTGCCGATTTCAAAAATTATTTCACCCTAAATAACATAGGCTATATTTATTGCAAGAAAAAATTAGGAGTCCTTATTAAAACTTAATAATGTAACCCAAGGTGTAAAAAAGTGCCCTAAAACGTCTTTCGTCGCATGTGCTGCGGAAGCTATTGATGATAAAACAAAATTATGTTCTACAATATTAAAGAACATATCAATATCTATAAAAAACTTTGGGATATCATATGTCCAACTATTATTGTTATGTCACAATAATTAGTTATAAGTCGCCCACTTGCAACAAAAATATCTAAAATTTTGTATTTAGTTCGAAGTCTCTAACATACATTTTACTTAAATGTATCAATTTTAAACATCGTACTCGAAATACAGCTTCAACAAAAGCGTTGCAATTACAGCCTTTTTTTCTTGCATTCAGCCTCAAAATTTATGATTTAGCCCTTCAGCTTTTTTCTTGGGCTTTTTTGTTCTTCAAATAGCCTTAAATAACCTTTTTTTTGGAAAAAAAGCAAAACAAATATACATAAACAAACTGAGACTGAAACCAAATTAGCTAAAGTAATATTTTCGATAAAACTTTGAATGTAAATTGATAAATTGGTCGAACGACTGTAATTTGACAAGTAAAGAAAGTATTTGGCTTCTAACTTGTAAAATAAAAATGCACTTTGATTAATAATTTGTTCCATTTAGTATTTCGTTATCTAGTACTACCGTTTAGTAATGCAAGCGAAATCAGAATAAAAATCGCATTAAAAATCAAAATATAAATTATTACTTCAAGGAATTTTAAATATTATTTTTTAATATTGAAGTTGAAAAATAATTGAATTCGCTCAAAAGTATTTAAATACTATAGAAGATTACGGGATGGGACTCATATCATTTTAAAGCTGAGGTTGCCTATATAATCTACTGTCAAAGTATTCACTGCCTATTTTAAAGGGAAGGCTGTCTAGTTTTGTTATCTATTGCTCAACTACTCAGAAGTTACTTTGAATTATTTAAAAAAAAATTTTTAAATTTCAATATATCCCAGGCATGTTGTTCTCAATGATTTTTACAGTTTCCGTTTTGGGTCATAAAATAAAAACTTCCAGAAAGTTCAGAGCCTACAGATTAAAATCCTTTTTAGTGTGGGTAATTCTTATGGGCAAAATCGGGAATGGTACTTTGGCAAAATGGGGAATGCTAAAAATTCCTCAAAGCAACAGCACTGGGGTATATGGATTTTTAAAAAAAATTTTTTAAATAGTCCAAAGTAGCTTCTGAGTATTTGAGCAATAGATTACAAAACTAGACAGCCTTCCCTTTAAAATGGTATATGTCTTATATCTTAATCTTCTATGGATTATTTTGAAATTTGCGTACTATTGCTTTAAGGGATTTTAGCAACTTACTGACGAATTGTAAAAGATTACGGGATCGGACATATATACCATTCTAAAGGGGAGGTCTTCTAGATTTTTAATCTACTGCCCAAATGCTCAGAAGGTACTTTGAATTATTTTTAAAATTTTTTTGAAATTTCCATATACCCCAGTATTGTTGTTCTCAAGGATTTTGGCAGTTTCTGTTTTGCATTATAAAATAAAAAGTACGAAATTATCTGAAAATATAATAATAAAACACTTCCAGAAAGATTAGAACCTACAAATTAAATTCCTTTTTGATTCTGGTAATTTTCAAGCCATTTAGAAAACGATATTTGATATTTCATATTTATTTTTTTTAAATTATAATTAAGATTCCTAATGTAATAAAGAATTAAGAAAATTTGTAATTTTAAGCTGTAGCTTTTTAACTTTTTCCTAGCTTATTTTTTTCGGCGTGTTTTAGCCTTTTCTAGCGTTTTTTTTAGGGAAATATAGCTTATTTTTTTTTAAGTCCTGGCAACGCTGCTCAACGCTCAAAAAAAGGTACATGTCGACTTTCCAATAAATACTATATAAAAACCTCTAAGAAATCCCACTCATATTAATGTCGAACTTTTTTTTTAAAAAGAAGATCAAATTTTTCAATATTAATTTGAAAATTGCTTTCATGAAAAATTATAAAAAATTAATGCTTTTTTCTTATTGGTACAGATATAATATTGCACTTTGAATTTTTAAAAATAAGATGGAAATATATAAATGAAAGAATGTATTGAAAAAGAAATATAACTATCTTAGCTTATGGCCACTACTAATTAAGTGATTTTCTTGAGAAAGAATTAGAAATGGCTACCTGTTGAAATAATTCTTATAACGATTCTAGTGTATTAATTGATGACAATTTAGTGCCATGCAAATGGTAAATATTTGGAAAAATTGGAAACAGTTTGGTTTCCCGCTGTGTCTTACAGCAAAACGTATACGAAAGAAGTTTTTAATTTACGAAAATGTGAAAACATCCTTTTTTTAGCAGCACTCTGTGTATTGTAGAAAAATTAAAAGCCTATCAGTAGAGTAAAGGCAAAATGATATTTATTGCTTTCTTGTTCTTGCTATTGCTTCCTTCTGCTTTTTAAAGCAAATTAAATTGCAAGAAAAATAAACTTAAATAAAGTAGAAAAAGTGAATAGCTTGATTTTTATTTTGTATTGAAAGTAAAATAAAAAATGACTCGAACATTATTTGAATTAAGTGTGCGATTGTAGTACTTGCAAACAACTACCAATTACGCTTGCAACACCAACTTACCAAACTTGCTAAAAGGAGGTGTGTAAATGTGTAAGTTGCTTGTCAGTTGAAAAATAAATTAAAATCGGCTGCTTAAAGGGCAGAAACAAATTAATTGCCAATTGCACAAAAAAAAAAAATAAAAAATTAACAAGCTGGTAATGGAAATTTTTTTTTATTTATTTCTTTCCCCAGGTTTCACTTTTTCTTTTTTTGTATTGTCATCGGCAATTTGCTGAAAAGCATAGAAGTGCTGAAGGCAAAAAACAAAAACAGAAAGAAAGTTTAAATTTAAATAAACAAGGAAGGCTGGTGATCAAAAAGAAGCTTAAAAAATAATTAAAGAAGATTTTAAAGGGTGTTATTTAAAATAAAGTGATAATATTGAAACAAATTGCCCAAAAATATTTTTTTATAAATTATTTCAGCCATGATAGCCATCTCCGGCTGCTCTCAATTTCAATTCGCAGTACAATTTGATTGATCATTTCCTTTCATTTGTAAACTGTTAAGGGCCAATGAGTTTTAATGTAAATGCTTGATTACAAAATTTATCATCTTACAAAAGTTCTATTTACTAGTGTATTTCTAGCTACTTGTGTACACTGGAAATTCAAATAACAACATCTTTTGTTTACTCACTTACACTGTCATAGTCCATTAATAATATACTTTAGCAAACAAACAAACAACATAAATAATAAGCAATAAAATCTTTCATTTCTTGCCACACTCTACTTTAGCATGCCGCATAAGCAAACAAACTGCCATCAACAAACAGACAGCCTCAAGTCAGAACAGAAATAAGTATGTATATGTATGTATGTAGTCATCATTTATATTTGATGGCCTCTTACAACTTCCTTGTTTAATTGCTTTAATGTCTGCTTGTTGCAAATGGGAAAGTTTTTAACGGCAAACAAAAAAATTTTCTTATTTATAAAACTAAAAAAATTCTGTTTTATTTAATTTTTTTTTCTTAAATTTTGTTATAAAAATTCTTTTTCTTAAACACAGTGTTTTAGTTAATTTTTTTTTATGCAGACTAAATGGAATGTTTACACACAGACCACAATAAAGGGCGTTTTATAGAAAAACTATAAATTTATTTGCATTCGTTTCTGTTTAATATTTAACCACCGACAAATAAAATGAGTTTGATGTGGATATAATGGGACCACAGCTCCCAAATCCGTATATAGTATTATTTTCCTAGTTCAAATAAAAGCTTGTTTTCAGCTTAAATTGAAGAAAATTAGTTAAAAAATGGCTTTTTTCTAGAACAAAATTTATTTTTTGTTTGAAAACTTTTTAAGTTATTTAAGGTAAATTTCTTCTACAACATCACTTGATCACTTGAAAAAGACTATTCGGCATTTGAAACGAGTGAAATAATTTTAATTAATATAATCACCCTTATCATGAATATCATTTCCCTCGAATTTTGTTCACTTTCACTGGGATAGCAATTACGAATGAATTCCCTGTTAAATCCCCTTATCATAAATAATTTTTTTTCCCTTGTTTTGTTCACTTTTTTGCTTTAATCTGTTCACTTACTTTTTGCTGGCGAACACAAGTATTTTTGTTTGTTTTTTTCTTAAAATTTAATTTAGCAAGCAGAATTTAGCAATTTTTTAAGAAAAGAATTAAAAAGTGGTTGTCCACCTATAAAAAATTAATTTATTTTGTTATAAAATCGTTTATCCACAGCAGTTAACACCTTTACTACAAGAACCATTCATAAATTGCTTCAATAAAAAAAATTTAGTTTTTGCTCTTAAAATCTTATAAAATTACAGAAATTTTTTATTTATATGCACTGGCCACTGAAAACTGCTTAACAATAAAAGTTGACACCTTTATTACAAGAACCATTCGTAAATTACAAAAATGTATTGTTTTTCTATTGAAAACTTAGAAAATTTTATAAATTCTTCTTTATTATACATTCACTCTGCACTGATAACGTGTACAAAATCTCACGTGAGATTAACAATAGCAATTTTCCCTTCGAGGGGAATGAAAATTTCGGGGGAACAACAATTTCACTTTTATTCATGATAGGGGTGAATATTTCAGGAGAAGGAGTAGAAGGAAAACTATATCATCGATGTCAGACAGGCAGGCTGCACTGCTGGCTTTATGCTCCTTTGAACTTAGATGAGGCATTGTGATGGATTGTCTGTTATCTGGGGATCCATAGTGATCTCACTTTGGCTATGACCATTCATCGAGCCGTAAATAGCGGCCAGACTGCTTGACTATCAGAAGTGCCCATCTTAAGTTCATAGGATCAGAAACCGTGAGAATACTGGTTCCTGGATTGAATCACAATTCTCAAAACATTGAAAATCGCTGACAAGATCCTACCTCTCAAAAGGTACTGTCACTCAAAACTCTTAACATTATAGCTTACAGGACATTCTGATCTTAAATACCACTAACATAAGATAGAAAATTATGTGACAAGCTAATGCATATAGCTTTACTGCGCTGTCGGCTATAAAGGTGGACATGCTATATGGCTTCGTTAGGAGTAGTAATTGTTTTAAGTGACGAACTCACCGTTTTCTTCTATCTGGTCTTCTTTTTATTTCCTTTCACTTTTCTATCTCTATTTCTGTCCTTCTGCACTTCACTCGGAAGACCTAAGTGAGTCCAATTTCTGTTTTCTAACCTCACATAATCTAATGCAAGTTTTGTGGTTTAGTTTACGAAACCTCAAAATATTTACTTTGGACAAAAGTTAATTTTTTCTTAACTCCTCCTGTTAGAGGACGAAAACATAAATTCAGGGAACAGTAAAAATGGAAACTTCACTTACCCAAAAATTGTACAATTTTTGCTTTGAGTAAATAATTTTTTTTTCAAATACTCGTGCCTTTAATTGAATTCCCCTGCTGCCTCCACGACTAAAGTGGTCAATACACGACAGCAGCATGCATACTTAATTAAGTGTTTGTGGCTGTGGTTTGGTCGTGTATGGGCATTTTATGTGATTGTACAATGTTCGCGATATCAAAAAGATTTTGATGAATATTTTGCTGACGACAATAGATTGTACTCGTATTAGCTCCGTTAAGCAAAGTTGTCAGAGCACTAAAAAATATTTCTACATCCAAACACACTTTTTTCTTTAAATTTTTTCTCGTTTTCTATTTTTCATCGTTTTAAAAATAAGTTAATTTGAGATTGTCGGGGGTTTTTAATTTACATTTAAGTGTTCATCTAAAGATAGAATATTCGAAAAGAAAACATCAGATAATGATTTAAATAATTTATTCAAAATTTAACAAGCAAATGTTGCTGCTATTCAATTCTTACATAATTTTTTTTATTATAAAATTATAATTTTTTAGTTGTTAAATTATTAAAACAATAGTTTTGAAACAAAAGCTTAATTAACATTTCTCAAGAAATTAGAACACTTATTATAACAGCAGTTGGTTAAATGATTATGAAAAGAAAATAAATAAAAAAGTTACACGAAGACTTTAATTAAAAATTCAATTGTCAATTCTTAAGCTTTAACTTGTATTTTTTTTTTTAACAATATGGAAAAAAGCTTATTTAGTTAGTTTTAGAAATTTGAAAGCCCGAAAAGATATGCTTTTAAAATTATTTTCACTTTAGCACATAGTATTGTTTTCATTGCCATCTCGTTAACTGTGGCCTCTAACGTCCCACCATCCTTGAACTAAAATAATAAAGTTATTGAGGGCGACAACAAGTCAATATCGAAGAACAGAAATATTTTTCTTTTCAAAATGATTAGTTAGTAACCAAGAAAAATAAACTGCTTATGTGAGAGGAATAAAATTAACTCTTTATAATTTTAAATTCAAGATACCAGAGAAAAAATACAAATAATCAAGAGTTCAAATTTGAATTTAAACTAGCTGTTTTCATCCGGCCTCGGCTTAAAAAGAGTGTGAGTATTGAATATCAAAGAAACATGTTGAAGAAAAGAATTCCAAGGGTTAAAAATTAATTTCAATTTCTCTGGTAAAAAGTAGGCATGGTCGTTAAAAAATTATATAAAAATTGTAATTCATGTATAGGGAAGTTCTGCATTAAATATCATAGATACGAATTAAAAAATTTAATTTTTATCATTAAAAAGGCATCTTAATTTCAGAGAAATCCATTGAAAATTTGTTAACTTAACCAACAAACAGTACCAAAAGCTACAGTTTAAAATATCGAAAGACTAAAATCAGCGAATTTTAAATTATTAAAAGACGTCTACCTAATTAATTTCTGGTGAAACTTGCAGCAACGTATTTCTAAATTTTTCCAAGTTTTTGTTATTTATGTGGCTTATTCTCTTGATATACAAAATTCGACTGTACGTGTCCTCCTAAACGGCTGGACCGATGTAATTGAATTTCTGTGTATGCCTTTGGATTACACCTGCCCAACAGGTGACGCTGCAGTCGGTATCATGCTTATTTATCTACTACCTGTTTTTACTCGGTCCTTCACAGTTCTTTTCTCTATGAGTACGATTTCTTAAGTTATATTTTTATATTTTCATCAAAGCCCAACTTAAATTTTTATGAAAATTCGTATAGAACACGACCACTTTTTAAATTTTTCCCAAATCGAAGAACGGCTGGACCGATTTGACTTATATTTTTTTTCTTTTTTTAATTATTTTTCAATATAAATAAAATTTAAGGGAAACAACTTTTGCCGGGTCAGCTAGTTTTGTCTAAAATATTATTTTTTCAATAAAAAGAAGCATAAATGAATGAATAATGAAATCCGTGATCATATTGAAGTTAAGCTGACTCAATACACTTCAAATAAAATAGCTAATTGAAGCTAAATATTCACTGCGCTTAGATTGCAAGCTTCTATTTCACAAAACAATCTTAAAATCTATATGATGCTAGGGGATACAATGAGCCATTTTTGTTGCTTAGCACGATAAGACAGAAGATTCTGCCAGCTTCTTGGAGGTGAGCATTTTTTTCTCTCAGAGGATTGTAGATCTGTAAAAAACACAGGCACACACATAAAGTATTCAGAACACCAAGAAAAATAATTCTAGTATGCATAAAAATATCCCTGAGCACGACATAGACGCTACAACCGTTACAGAAGAAAGGCTATAGTTCCTTCGGTGAGATCTTAGAGTGATCATAATAGTTTCTCTTAAGATTTGAATATGCAAAAATACCTAAAATAACAAAAAAAAAATATTAAAATTATTTTATTTTGTATAACGTTAAATATGCACCCTTATCTCATTCGGTATCGCCAACAGCGTCATCATTAATATCAATTCAATTATAGCTTAGTATTCCCAAACACGACCATGACTTACATATTCAATTAAAAATCTCATTTATGTAATATTTTAATCAAATGGCTTAGTTAGTTTTTAATATTTAATGAAAAAAATATTTAAATAATTTAACATTGTTTTATGTATAAGATATACAAAAAATTTGCTGATGACGCTAAATTTTAGTTCGGCTTTATTTCATTAAGTAAGTTTTCTTTTAAAATTCAATAGTTTAAAATCTAAAAAACATTTTAAAGTTATTTATTAACAGTGTTTAGCTTTATTCCCATTGTGCAGTGATAAAATCATAAAAATACGAAAAGAAGAGTTAGTACTGAAGCTAGAAGAATACTTGAAAAGATTTTAATCATTGTTGTACCCAAATAAAATTGAAAAAGAAAAGCAAATTAATAAAACACATTAGTGCAAAAAAAGGAATAGCACAAGAAGTTGTAATACACACATTTTTAAAAATAAATTGATATTTCAAGTATGAAGACAAATAAAATTTAGTAGAGAAAAAAAACTTTACTTTAAAAACAAATATTTTTCTAAATTTAAAACGACCTATGATAAGCGAATGGTCGTTCACATAACTTTTTGATGAATCAATTTTTTTATTACTTTTTGAGAACAACAAGTTAAATTTCACTTTGCCGAGTTTCATATACGCTTGGCTCTGTTAACAAAATATTCATATTTTTCACTTACCCCATGCTTAACTATCAAAAATATTTAAATAGCAACTGAAAGAAAAAAATTACTAACAGATTTTATGTTAAGCTTTTCTGTAGGTCTTCTAGCGACTTCAGAAAGTTGATTTCAACAACTACACAGACAGACAGATATCCCTGATTCGACTCTGCTATTCATAAGGATTTTTACTTTATATTTACTTTATAGGGTGCCCCATATACGGTGTAGAAATTACAAACGGAATCACTTAGAGTGAAGGGTATAACAAAAAAAAATTTCTGAGTGCCAAAAGAAGGAACATGATTTTTTTCATGTACTTCACTGTGGATTATTCAAATTAAGGAACATAAAAAATATATATTTTTGCAAAAATTATTTTTGTCAATTTCATAGACAAAATTCACTATTCACACTTTAATGAGGTGGAAATATTTAAGCAGTAAAAGTCGTTGTTTACCCAAACCCAAATTTTACAACTGACAGTAGCTTTGAATTTAGCTTGGAATTATTATTATTATTAAAACCCATTTCATTAATATTAAGAATATTTTTCTTTGCTATATTTTAATATAAAATTGTTAACGTATAAAATTATTCTTGCAATTCAATGTATATATTTTATTTTATGAAAAATATACATTCTACATTAACAATGAATAAGAAATGGTATTATAAAAATTTTGGCATTCCAAACTCGAAATTTGTTAAGGTACTCATAATAACAAAAAATGTAATGAGTCAGCCACCACTGCTTGGACTTGCCTGTCTATCTACCTGCATTTATGTGTAATAAATTGATCTTAACAGCAGAGATTTAAGCATAAATAAATATTCAACAAATATTTTTACAGTGACTAACTAACATATTATAAAGCATAAATAAAATAAATGACTAATGTTGCTAAATATTTGCAAAAAAAAAAAGAAGAATAATATTTTAAAAATATCGGAAAAAATTTAAATAAAAACAATTTTTTAAGATCTTAAGCTTGATTAATATTAAATAATAATAAATTTATAAGATCGAATAATTTAATAAAATTATTAAAAAGTATTTAATAAAAATGATGCTAATAAAAAGTTAATAAATGAGCTGTTATTTTCGCAAGTAGTATAAGTCGACTTTAAATAAATTTAAATAGGCTAGTCCTAGTAAAATATAGACATAATCTAACTAAAATTACCACTAACTTTTATATTTTTTTTAAAGGACTTATACCACTTTCAAAAATAACAGGTGAAATACAAAAAAAAAAAAAAATACAACAACAGAGACAACGAAATAAATAATATATTCAATTTCATGTTTTTCTTTTTGTTATTATTTTATGCATTTTCTATTAAAATTAATTTATTTTGGAATTTTTATTAATTTCAGCAAATAAAAACACACGGTCAAAATACAAACAACATTTAAAATAAATATATAAGTTTATTTGTTATAGTTATAGTTCTCTTTGCAAAAGAAAAATTTTTCTATTTTTTTAGTTTATTTTATGTAGATGAAACTCAAGTTTTAATTTTTTTATAGGGAAGATTTTTATAAAAAAACTATGAACAGCTCGTGTGGTTTAATAAAAATATTTATAATGTTCTTTTTAAAAAAAAAGGAAGTCTATTAAGGAAACATGTTTTTTTTTAATTAAAAATTTTTGACTTTGTCGAACATTTTTAAGAAGAAAATATTACCAGACAACCACACTACAGAGCGTACTTTTTTACAAGAGTAATTTATTATTTTTCAACCAATAACATTTCTTTATACTAAAAACAATATTTCATTAAATTAAAGAAATATTTCATTAGTGTAATGAAACTTCTCATTGTTTAAAAAATAAAGATTTTTTGTCTTTGGATTACTAAACAAAACTCTTTCAGAGTAGCTTAAAATTTTGTCTGGAAGTCAACTCAACATTAAACTTTACCTTTTGCTTGTTTTAGAAATTTAATAATTTTTAAAATTGACTTTAATATAAATTAAAAATAATTCACAATTTCCCAACTCTGTTTAGAAAACAATTTGAAGGAAAAAAACTGTTTGAGATTAATTTTAATATTTTTTAAAATGATTTTTTTTTATTTTTTCTGTTTATTCCCTAACAAAGAAAGTAACTTAAAGGCAGTCATAGCTTTAACATTGTGTTTATTTATTTGTCAAACTGATAAAACGTTTTTGATTTGTGAAAACAAGCAAGTCATTCCTAAAAGGGGCTACTATGTATTTCGATTTAAAAAAAAAAAAAACTAAGGTGGCCGTTCAAAATGGTTAATAAAGACTTGAAATAGAAATCTAAATACTTCAAGTCTTCTTTATTTTTCTTTGAATACAAACGTAATTATGTAGAACATTCGAAAAAAAAATTAAAATTTTTAAATTACCCTCAAAATTGTTAATTCGAATTCGATTCGAATCCCTGGTAGGATTATGATTGAGAATTTTCCAAAGCCAGCCTGAAAACATTTGATGTCTCTTGATCAGCATCTTCAGGCGCTTCATTAGTCACCTTAAAATACAGAAATCTGGTCGATAGATTAAAACAGTACTCATCAAAAACTAGTGCTTGCCTGGAAGCAACTGTATAAGCAATAAAATGATAGAGAATCACTTTCAACTGCGCATTTATAAGGACCTGTAATACTAAAATATTACATGTCAGTTTATAATTTTTTTTTCTTAATTAATTAAGGTCATATTTAAATAAAATTACTTTCAATTTGTGAAACGTATATTAAGCAAATATTTTATGGAAATTTGTTTAAGAAACTTTTTATTAATTTTCTGCAAAATATTTTGAATATTATTTTACTACATTTATAGCTTGTAAAGTTTTGCAAAATTTAGTTTAAATATGTTAATTTACATATTTTCTAATAGTAATGTACTTTTAAGTCTTTAAAAAATGCAAATAAAAATAAAAATATCACAATATAAAATTGCAATTCAAAGTAATTTCTATTTACTTAATAATTTTCATCTATGTATTATAAAAAACATTTCAAACAGAGGCCTTAATTGATAATTTCGACAAAAACAAAAAATAAAACCAGTTAGCTGATTAATCATAGGAAAGCTATTTAAAGGCATTTAAACAACACAACACAAATCTCCAAAGCTTCTTGGCTTGTCTGCAGAAAACACCCAGGGCTTAGGCAGGAATCGATTGGTAGGTTAGTGCTCTATCTGCTAATCAATGGGGACACTATCAGCTGATAATAGCTGTTATAAAGTAACTTGTCTGCTTATAAAAGGTTTTCAATTTTTAAATAAAAACACTTACTTTTAAGGACAATTGTAATTGAAAAAAAATACCGAGTCGGTTTTTAGTATTTTTAAAAATCTTTTCAGTTTTTATGGCATATTTATCAAACACTTCTTCCTTCATTATATATTTCGAAATATTTTTTTAGAAAATTTGTATAATTTTTTAGTACTTATGACATATTTATAAAAATGTTTAGGAGAAATATATTTAGTTATGTCATTAAATTTTCTTACTTCAATCAACTTTTATTTGAATCATTCTTCAATCAACATTTATAAAGAAATTTTATTATTGAATGATGAAATTCAATTTTTTTTTATTTGATCCTTCATAATTATTTTATTGATTTAATTTTAATTATTCTTTGTTATGGCGTTATGGATATTCCGAGCCAAATAATTGCTTAAATAGGTCTCCTTTCAGTTTTTGTTTAAGGGGTAATTTAAAGATAAAAAAAGTGCCTATTTAACGCGATTGCACAATATGACACATACCATTTTAACGGAAAGGTCGTCTGGATTTGTAAGCTACTGCGCACATACTCAGAAATTACTATGAATTATTCAAAACAATTTTTTTTTTTTATTTTCCCTAAAAGATTATGAGATGGAACACACATTATTTTAAAAGGGAGATCGCCCAGATTTGTAATCTACCTCCTAAAAAACTTAGAAATTACTTTAGATTATTTTTAAAAAGTTTTTGAAATTGCCAAAATCCCTCAGGCAATTTCCGTTTTGCATCATAAAATAAAAACTACAAACTTCTCATATTGTTTAAAATTTGTGGTTAAAAAAAGTTATAAGTTAACTTTATTAACAATCTTTGGTGCCAAAAGTCTTTATATTATACAATACCAACTATTGACAGTCAGCAATATGTGTTGATATTGAGAACTGTAATAATAAGTATTGAGTAGCGTAGAGTGGACAAATAGAAAGTATTGAGTTGGATCGTTTAATGCAAAATAGTTATATATACCAACATTGCATAACTGGTTAGTGGCATGTGCCTACCTATTGGTAATTAGTGAAACTTTTCTGAAGATCACTCTACAAAGTGTTGCTGCTATGATGCTTACCAAGGAGAGAAGTTCTTTTCCCCATAATGCCATTATTCTTTAATTAATTCTTTTAAGCTACTGCAATATTTATAGATTTTTTTTTTTTGTTATTTATGTTTAGAATTTTGTGGTAGAGCTTTTAAGAACATTAGATTTGTGTATTTAATTGACAATTATTGGAATAAACTTTCTCTTTTGATAATATTTTGCAAATTGTGGTCAACCATAAATTGTTGCAACTTCATATTTTTGTACCTTTATGTACAAACACACACACACACACATACCTGCATTCAAATATATATAGAATAGCTTAGCTACAATAAAATACTTAGAAAATAAAGTGAATAAATTATTTACAGACATATATACTAATAGGTATCTCAGTAAGAATGCACTTTTTTAAATTTAGTGTCATTCATAGCAACTCTGAAATTTGGCAGCTGTCAAGCCGCTACAAAACTTTAAGGAATTTTTAGTCGAGAAAGTACATCTAATGTGTCAAAAAATTTTAAGAAATTTTTACCATTATGGACAGTACCGGTTGGTTTTTTGAAAACTTTGCTGCTGTAAGCGAGAATGTCGCCGAAAACATCAATTTGGTGGTGATTGTATATGACATTCATTACAGTCTATGGCTACGGTGTTTTTGTAGCCTCAACTGAACGGCATGGATCTGAACGACATGTTTTTTCAGCAAGAAGGCACCACCTGTCACACAACTCTCTAAAAAAATACGTGTTTTTATTTTAAAATGAAAAGGTACATTCTTACTGAGGCACCCTTTACTATGTAAGTATTTTATAAATATAAATAAGTTAATTTAAATTTTACACTAGCTTACAAAAAATTAATTTTTTTTCAGTTATGTGCGCAGTTTATGGAATATGAACAAACGGAACGTGTAGAGAATTTTTTTTTTAAATTTTGTAAACAATCTAATTGTTTATTTTCTATAAAGAGCACTTTATAATAAAAAAAATTTTTTTTTAATTTTTCGCAAACTAATTTTAAATTAAATAAGCGAATCTTAATTTTATATTCTAAAACCTACAAATTAGAAAGTTGTTAGGGTTGATTTTTTAATTCAAATTAAATATGTTTTCTTTTCAAACACTTTTTTTACTAAAATTTTATTCCCACCAACACATACAGCTTTTGAAATTGTTTCTCTGAAGGATTTTGGCAATTTCCGTTTTGCATCATTACATCCGATATTGAATGAAAATGATCGAAATTTGAGTCTTGTTGCTAGATATTGAATGCAACATTTAGACTCAGCAATAACTCTATTAAACAAATTTGTGAATATAAAATATTTACAATTATTTTTTAAATCTGTTCACTGTGACAATTTGCATTAGCAAATTATGTGATTTAGTTTTACATTGGTTAATCTTATTACGACAAATGTCATGTAGTCTTACAGACATTTCATTCGATATTTTGTATGGAAAAAAATTTTTTTCATTTAAAATTTCAAGATGAGTTGCTTGCTAAAAAAAACTATTTAATTAATTTTTGTATTTATATTATTTTTTTTAACAGCAAACACATGTAGTGCAGCTAATTGATTTTCTAAATTTTATTTATTTTGCAAAATGTCTCTTCAATTTCAATAAGTTACTAAGTCTTATTCTAAATTTAATTAAACAACAATTAAGCTTATACTCGGTAAAAGTATTTAATCGCATCATTCATTTATAAATAGAAAAGCCATTGAGAAGGAAGCGAAAAATAAAAAAAAAATGTGCTTGAATGTATGAGCAGTTGCAATAATCAGGAAGGGTTTTGCATATATTAAATAAATGCATCGATATTTAATTCAAGTTTATTGATGTGCAAAATTTATAAAATCAAGAGATGATAACCTCTCATACAGATATAATGTATATAAAGCTAATTATGTTAAAGTTGAAGTTTCGCTTTTATTATATAAAATACATCATTATTTATATTTTATATTTACATTTTATTTTACATACAAACATATTTATTATGTTTATTTATTATATTCAACTATTTTATTGTATGACTTGATTTCCGTATTTTTCTCTTGAATTTGCAGCCTTAATCAAGTTAATTAAAAATTCTTTAGAAAAGAATATAGCTGGTAATTTGCTTAATAAAATTATAACAAATTCTTTATCACTTGAATAATAAAAAAAGCAACTGACACATTTTTTACAGTGTTGGAAATATAATAGTGAAGGTAGGCTGAATGCTGAATGAAATAGTTGTAAACAAATGCTCATGACCAGTAGATAAAATGTACAACAAATGAAACCTAATGAAGAATTTTAATTTTGGGATAGTACTTTTCACCCATAGAAATGGTATCTTTTTGAAATAAAAAGCAATAAAACCGAAGAATTTATTAATTGGTGTGCAATCGCAGATTTTAAAAAAGGTATTGTTTAAAATGGCCTAATTTTTACGATTCATTAGAGAATTTACCGTATCGAAATTCAATATTTTGAGTACTTTTCGTACAAAATTTCCTGACGAGTTGATTGCTTGTGTTATAAAATCAGCACATTAAAAAATTAAATTATTTTTAAATAACTAAGAATATTGATTCAATTATTTTTTTTTCTCTTATTAATTAAGTTGAACAAAATAAACTAAATTATGGAAACTCACCCCACCTACTCTGATAATAATTTTTCAAAAAATAATCTTCTTTAAAATTTTTCCAAATCTATTTTGATACACAATTTCAGCTTCAAAGAAATTTAATTTGTAAATATTTTTTATTTCTGTCTGCTACATACGCACAACATTTAAATGGTTATGAATATTTGCTAACGTAGTCTAGATTTAAATTTATTTACAGCAGAAGTATTAGTTGTACTGCTGCTACAAGCGTAATACAAAATACATTGCAGGCAACATCTATATTCATACGTGTAAGTACGTATGTTGTGTATTTAATACATAAATGTCAGCTACAGACATTTCGCAGGTTATGTCTAGGATAGTAATTTGAATGTATTTAGACAACCAAAATTATATAAAGATAATCATATAAATATACACGTCATAAATGTCACTCAATAAATAGGTTCGACACATTATTCAAGCCGACTATGTAATGTGCACCCCAAAATTACAGTAAATGACAAAAGTTTTGTTCAATCAACAAATAAAAAACTGGATATTTCTAGTAAACACTACCAGCCCTACAAATCTTAACATACATATTCATTCATGCTTGTCCATTTTACTTTGTTTTCTTAAACATTTTCACTTGGAATAACATTTCAATATTAAAAATTAAATTTTATATTTTTGTGTTCACACAACATCTTTTCGTATTAAAGTTATTCAATTTAGATTTGGTTTACCTTTGGCCAACAACCCTAATATCCATACATTGTACAATTAGACCAAAAACATTTACATATTACACATACACTTAAAGAAAATACATATATGGTTGATGTAATCCCATATCCAAGCATAACGAACGCTCTGTGGCATAAGAGAAAAACTATTTATTTGCTTTTTTTTAAATAATTCTTTGAGAATTCATAGCATAAGGCTTACAATTTTTTTTTTAATTGCGAGGGTTTTAGTTCGTGAGTGTACAAATGTAAGCTATTTTTTTAAAGAAAATGTTTATTATAATAAATTTATTTTGTTTTTTTTTTTTTTTTAACAAAAGTCTTATATTGTTCTAAGAAACTTTTTGATTTAATCTCTTACCACTAGTCACAAGTGAAGTGCCTTTTAGCGAATTACCGAAAGTTATAAAGAGAAAAAAGCTTTTTTAAAAACGAAAAAGAAAAATTAATTGAAGTTGACCTTGTGGAAAGAAAAATTGTAGTGTCATAGCTTAGTTGGTTTGCGTGGCGGCCTGAAGACCGTCAAGTAGAATTGCAAGATTCCATTTTGAAAATTGTGGTAGCTAGTCTTGCCTATTCTGTAGACTATTGTGCTTATTAAAACTACAATCCTTAAAAGATTTTTTGGATGATTATTCTCATGGTTTTTATTACTTTTTAATTTCTGTAACAGAGAATTAGCGCATGTAACAGCTTCTCCTGTGCGAAAAACTTTCTAAGACGATTGAAAGCGCTCTTCATGACCTTTACAATAGACTTTTAAACGACTGAAAATGTACTGCAGGAAATGCATTTTGATGGACATATTGCAGCCCATTTTCTCATACGCACGTTCAAAATGTTTTTTCTGCCACCATAGTGATTTTGTGCATGACTATCCCATTCACAAAGATAGCATGGATATTTTTGGCGCATTTGCTAATGAATTTTTAAGTGCGTATGGCAAAATAGGCTACAATATGTCCATAACAATGCACTTTTGAACTTTTCCTTTTCAGATAACCTGAGACAGCTCAGCACTAAACAAAGCGAACATTTTCAGCAAGAAATTGTTGCAAAAATAAAATAAAAATGATTTTAAAATATTTTTCATCACTTCACCAGAGATGCTGAGTTAAAAAAAACCGCCAATTTTTTATTGAAATGGCAAAAAATTTAACGAGTATATCTTGAAAAAAAATTTTTTAGCGCCTTAGATCAACCATATAATTATCATATTGTTTTTGATAAAATTTTACTTGAAACCATAAATATGTTCATAGCAAACATAATAATGATAAAAATATGTTTGAATATAAATTGCTTTATATTTTGTCTCTTCCGCAACCATATAAATAAATTGAGTATAAAACAAAAACTTAATTGTTCAAACTCAACTGAGTTTTGTGCCTGAAGTGGTTGAGTAGCGAGTTTTGGTAGTGACTCTAAAATTTAAAAAATAAATTCAGACCAGCTGTATTATGTAATAAATAAATACAAATTAATAGAAAAGAAAAATCAATAGAATAAAAAAAAATTATTTATAAAAAAAATTTAAATTCATATTAAAATTTTTTTAAATGTATATATAAAATATGTATGTATTTAAAAAAATTACAAAAAGTAAAAAAAAATTTTTTTGCCATGACTGAACCGTAACATCTGCAATTGAAAACTATTTTTAATATATTTGTTTTAAAAATATATATGGTTAGAAGCAATCAAAAATCTAACCATACTATGTTTCCACCAGAATATGGTTGCCTCGACCATATATTTTCTTTGCGTGTAATAGGTAGCGTACTAACCTATCAATCTGGAAGTCGCAGGGTCAATTTCTGCAGACAAGCCAAGAAGCTTAACGAATTTGTATTGTTAAAAAAAAGGAATCAACCATATACTTCTGAAATCGATATTCCCTACTAATCCATGGAACCGCACCATTTAGATCTTAATGTATTTTTTGCAGGTATCAATATTAAGAAAAATATTGTTCATTGGAATTTAAAAAAAAAATAGTTAAACTATTTAAACCTTAAAAAATTCGTGTTCACCACTGTCATTTCAAAATCTATAATCTAGGTACACAATTATTATTAAGTTAAACTACCATCTTACCTCAGGTAATTTTAATATTTATTTAAAAATTATTTTCCTTGAGAACGACACAAGAAGGCGTGTCGAAATATTGGAAACTAATTTAATAATAAATAAAAATATACAAAAATATTTATTTATTTACTTTCAGATAAAAAGGTCAAATAATAAATATTTATATTTATATTTCTAATTTACATTTAAAAAAATTCAAGAAACTCCTGTAATTCAAAATCATTTCTTTATTGAGTATTTCTTGCACTCATTTTAACTCATCATCCATGTTTACACTTGTCCACCAATCAAATTCTATTGTAATGACAAATTATGGAAACTAATATATTTGTTTTTGGCTTAGTTTACTAAAAAGTAACTGTTTATTAAACACACTAATAATGTAGGCACTGTATCACAAAAAAAGCAACAAAATTTCCCAAAAATGTCTCTCTATTTTAGAATAAAACAAAACAACAGAAAAAACCTACCTATAGCCACACAAATATATGTAAATAAACTGTTTTTTAGTATACTAAAGCTCTCTGCTGAGAGAGAGATTGATATAGTCACATAGCAAGAGAGAGATCTCGCACAAACAAATGAGTTGAAGCGAACACGCAAAAAAATAAACACAATCATGCAAAAATGGCCTTTCATTACAAAAAAAAAAAAAAATTTAATATATCTATAAGTGGTTTTGTATATATTTCCACTTGTGGCCAATCACATTTATTTGTATGCAATTACAAATTAAGACATAATTTTAAGAAAGAAATAGGTACGTACACTCGAATTTTTTAAATAAAAAGAAGTTAAGTTAGCGAAATATTTATATTTTTCACTTTCCACATTCTTCTTAAATATCAAAAAATACAAAAAATTATATAATTGGAACGGCTAGTGTATTAAACTTGAGGTCGTATTTAAAAAAGTTTATTTATTTATTATTGGAGCGAAATATCGACGATATAAAAATAATATTTCATAATACGACCTCAATTCTGCTTTCTAAATTAATTTTTAAGAAAAAAAAAAACAAACATAGGTGATCAGATTAAAAAAAAACAAAAGAAAAAAAATTATTTGCGATAAGGAAAATTTTGCAGGGAACTCATTCAGTGAAAAGTGAACAAAATTCTAGGAAAAGCTTTCTTTGCATTGTCACCATAATTTCATATCATCAATATTCACTAGTTAAATTTTTCTTTAAGTGTATACATTCTCTTAACACAATATATTTTTTTCTTAGATTTTACAAAAATAAATTAATTTTAATATATAAATAAATAGAAATATTGCTTTAAATTGCAATGAAAACCAAGGCCTATTTGCTTACAATAAATAGATTAAAATTAAAATAACAAAGAAAAGGAAAATACCTTTTTATTCAAGCAGTGAAAGAAAGAAATTTTCAAATTAAATCTCCAGAAATATAATAAACTCTACAGGAAGAAGTTAATTGATGGCAAGATATGTTTAATAAATTTTCACTTCATTTATGCAATTTGTTTTGTTTTAATATTGAATAGTACGAGTATGTTCTAACTGCAATTAAATGAGTTTTGATTCTTCTTTGAAGCTAAGGAAAAATTTCTTCTGAGCCAACACCAGCGTTGCCAGGAGCTAAAAAATAAATAAGCTGGACTGGCTGTAAAAAAAGGTTAGAAGAAGCTAAATCGCAAAAAAAAATAGAAAAAAAGTTAAACAAATTAGAGCTTAAATTTAAAATTTTCTTGATTTTTTATTGCAAAAATAATTACAAAGACTCTTAAAAAAATATAAACTAACAAAAACGGAAAAAATTTAATTCAGTTTGACACATGCTATAAATAGCATCTTTTACCTAATCTTTTTAATAAGGCTAGTATTCAAACGACTTCAAGTATGAATTATGACACAATTTTCTTACAAATTTGTCATAATATCGATTTCAAGTCTACTTTTATTTTCTTTGAATACAAGCATAAGTATTTAGCAACTGCATAGTGATGTTTTGACATAGAGAATCTTTAGCTCGTTTTTTCGTAATCACCCTTATCATGAATATCATTTCCCTCGAATTTTGTTCACTTTCACTGGGATAGCAATTACGAATGAATTCCCTGTTAAATCCCCTTATCATAAATAATTTTTTTCCCTTGTTTTGTTCACTTTTTTGCTTTAATCTGTTCACTTACTTTTTGCTGGCGAACACAAGTATTTTTGTTTGTTTTTTTCTTAAAATTTAATTTAGCAAGCAGAATTTAGCAATTTTTTAACAAAAGAATTAAAAAGTGGTTGTCCACCTATAAAAAATTAATTTATTTTGTTATAAAATCGTTTATCCACAGCAGTTAACACCTTTACTACAAGAACCATTCATAAATTGCTTCAATAAAAAAAATTTTGTTTTTGCTCTTAAAATCTTATAAAATTACAGAAATTTTTTATTTATATGCACTGGCCACTGAAAACTGCTTAACAATAAAAGTTGACACCTTTATTACAAGAACCATTCGTAAATTACAAAAATGTATTGTTTTTCTATTGAAAACTTAGAAAATTTTATAAATTCTTCTTTATTATACATTCACTCTGCACTGATAACGTGTACAAAATCTCACGTGAGATTCCCAATAGCAATTTTCCCTTCGAGGGGAATGAAAATTTCGGGGGAACAACAATTTCACTTTTATTCATGATAGGGGTGAATAAAATTTAGGGAACAGTAGAATTACTGAACGAAAACAGAAAACTTTATAATAAATTCATCAAATTCATCAACGTCTGTTTTTTTTATTTATACAGAATTCTTTAAAACAATTATTTTTGCTAGAGATTTTGTTAATGATATTTGTCTGCAGCATTTTTAAGCCATTTCGAAAAATTTTACTTGAAAATGCTGAAAATAAAACACATTTATTATATAAGAAGTAGCCAAATATTTTTTTATTTTTCAAATTAACTTTGACCAACTCATCAACTTTCATTTCAAATTATATCGAAAATATTACTTAAGTTAATTTCGGTAAAATCTAAAGCAATTTTTTTTTCTATAAAATTGAAAAATAATAGCAACTCAATTCGACCTTGTGTTCAATTAAAGCTGGGAGTTTACAGAACAAACAAACAGAGATACACGAAGCCTTAAGTAATTGTGTTCGGATATACATTTTCTTCAAAACAAAAAAAAAAAAACATTACAAATAATTAAATAATTTTAGGTTTTTAAAGCTATTTTGAAAACGGAAAAAGACTAGGAAAAACAGAAGTTTCGGGGGCAAATACGAGAAAGAAAAATTCTAAAACTAGTCTTAAAAATGCTGAAATGGCAATGCTGGCTAATACACTAACCCATTAGTGGACATGAGTTTTATAAAAAAAAAAGTAGACTTAATACAATAAAATGTGTTATACTTTCAACAGTTACTAAGCTAATGAGTCGCAAAGCACATGAATTGATTCTAAAGAAATACAGTTATAAGGGTACATTGTATACAATAATGACCCCAATCAATCAGTTGTAATTGAAACAATTGATACTGATGAGTTGTCATTTTTCTATGTTTTTCTCAACTGCACAAACACAGAGTTGTAATCAGTAATAACACAAACAGGTTGTATTTAATATCAAAATTACAACTAAATTAGAGTTAATTTGTGAGCCATAATAAGGGCATAAAAAATTTCTTTTAGTTTTTTTTTAAAACATGTTAATCGTCAGACTAATAGAAGTGTCGTTGGTACTCATGTCCACTAATGGGTTAAGACATAAAAAACGTTGCCTTTGCTTTCCTGTCATTTAACTCAATTATTAATAAGTTTTTGATTTTCTTTGCACTCTCTCCTATAAATAAAAACTTTAGTAACTCATTATAAAAAACACTAAAGTCTGTATGTTTTTAAAAACTATTTTAGAATCCACAAATTCGTATTACCTAAAAGTTTTTAATAAAAGCCTACTTTTTTGTTATTATGTTTATGACCTAATTACTTTACATGACGAAACCTTAACCTATGGTTACATTATACAAGTATTTGTCGAAATAAGTGTAACCACTCCTTTTTTGCAAATAATTAAATAGCCTAATATGACTTAAATATTACAATTATGGAAGTATGTTTCATTTTAATAAAAAATTTAAGCTAAACTCAGTGCATATATATTTAAAATATATAAACGTACTCGAATATCTAGATTATAAAGTGGATCTGTTTATTTCAACAAATATTTGTTTAATGTGACTGTAGCTTTAGTTTGCTAGAAATAAATAAGAAATTAAAAACAAAATGCTTGATTTTTCTTTCGAGATTACTCCCTCATAAAAATCCTTTCTCATCACTTATCTGACTGGTTTGAATAAATTGCTTAATATAACAGTGACGCCTTTTTTAAAAAACGCACGATAAAATAAAAAATTTACCTCATACCACGATTTACTTGGGTTTTCATTTCTGCTGGACACGCAATTCATGATAAAACCAAAACATGTTTGTGTTTGAATTTGTTGTCAAGAATGCCGGACTTTTCTTTATGAAATGTCAGCCATTATCCAACAACTCTTGGCTAAAATAAATAAAAAATTTTGGTTCATTTTTAAAGCCAGTTGTAAGTAAAGTAAAAGTTTTATGCAAAGTTGAATCACTTGCTTCATATTACATCAAAACCTGAAATCACTATTATTCCATATGGTTACCTAAAGTGTAATAGTGTGTATAATAATTCAGTAAAAACTAGAACACTTAAAAACTTAAAAGGCCTCAAAATTACCTAGAATTTTCACGCATTACGTTGCATTATTTAACAGTAAAATGTGTTAATGATAGAGGCAATAATATGGATAAATCAATTATCATGTAACTAATTAAAAATTCAGTTTTCAAGTTTTTGTCGATTAGCATTTATGATGGACATATATACATACAAACACACATACATAAATAGGAGTATTAATTCTAAACTGAAACATGTTTAAATGTTGTATGGCTGCCTGTAAGCCTTGTTGATGTTTTTTTAAAGAGAGTGTGATTACAAAAATCACTTTTGGGATTGATGCTTAATACGAGTACATTTACAAATAACTTAATTTTACTTTTTATTTTGCAGACAAAAACATATACATACGTACACCTTATATTGTTTTAAATAGTTTAGTCCTTAAAAGAATATGTATGTAGGCCCATTACCTTAAAGAAAAAGATAAAGGGCACTATCTTATTAAAAAAAAAGTCAAAATGTAGACATTCAAAAAAGTATAAGAAATTTTTTCTCTTGTATGAAAAAACTCATGATAATTCTTGCCAATGCAATTTGGTTTAATGAAACTGATCAAGTAATTCAAGGAATTTGATTTTTGGAACAATAAGCATTAACTAGTTTTTATTTGTAATGTGCGTGTTTATGAGCGACACCTTGCAAGAGATATACACGTGATTATATTGGCAATATGTTTCTAATTGTCTTCTTCATTGCACTTTACGCCACTAACATTAAACCTTTACAAAGATTTTATATTGAATCAATAGAGTTTTTTTTTTTTTGTTTTTTTTTTTAATTGTTTATTATTATTGAATCTTTCTATAAGAAAATTAAGTATCCAAATCTTAAATATAAAAAGAAAAAACTTAAATAATTATTACCAATGTAATAACTAGTTACTTGTACTCAAATCTTAAAATAAAAAGAATATTCTACGTTTAAAAAAAAAAAAAAGTTACATCCCTCTTCTCACTAGGCGCAAGGTATCACTTCTCTTAAGCCTTCGTGTCCCTCGAACTGTAACAGGTCCCTAGCGAGGGCGTTTGGATGTGTCGCCAGTTTGTGAACGTACTTAGTACAATATTTTTCAATTTCCTCCCGAACCGTTGGAATTTCTAGATCTCTGTGGATATTCTCATTTCTTATATACCAGGGGGCGCAGACTATTGTCAATAGAGTTGGATACTCTTTTTGTATGCAATCAAATACTTCCTATATACTTTCCAATGGACAATATATTAAGAGTTGTGTTCAATACATTTTTACAGAGCTTCTGATTTAAAAATTTTAAGAAATTAAATGGTCACGGCAGCTCGCGTACATGGCTGGACTAATTTCGATAATATTTTTTAGTAAAGTTTCGGATTGTCAAAATTAGTATGTAACGTCTCACTCAGTACAGTAACATTTCTATGTATATTTTTCTACAATATATATGGCACACCCTTTACCTAAAAAATTTTTTATTTACAAATACAACCCATAAATGCTAAAGAGTATAGTGAGGATTGCCCTAAACTGAATCCCTTTATTTGTTCAGTATTCGAAATAACTGCATATGCTTTTAAATATGTAAGTATGTTTCAGCCAAAGTTATGATTTCTTTTGAGTATTATTACCTTTTTTATATTCACTTTGGTAAAAATATCTGCTAAAAGGCCTTATGAGATTATGGTCTTTAATTGAAATATCAAATATCAAGTGTGTTATGATAAATTAACATAAACCGAAACATACACACAGACGAATTATTGAGCGTTAATGCAATAATGTCTGCAGGCATATGCATACGTAACATTAAAGTCATTTGAAGAGAAAGTTTCTTATTGCTTTTAAACAAATTGCTTTGTGTAAAGCTTAACTAAAATTAGAAAATCTGTGCAAAATGTGTTTCTCTGCAAAGATTATATTGAGCCGTTTGGTTTAAATAATTGTTATTTGAATATTTACCAGCAAAGTGCATAACAGAGCTCTGCAACAAGTAACTATAGTTAACTTTCGATGATTTCAAATTCAAGGGACCAAGGAATAAGAAGAAATTATTACTAATTTTTTTAAGTGTTTACATTTTATTTTATGCCAGAAGCAACTTTTCACTGCTAAAGGCAGGACAGAGAAACAAACCGGCTTATTGACCAAGAGACAAATATATTTGTGCAGATCTTTGGTTCATAAAAAGTCAAAACGCATATACTCGTATATTTACATGTGCTCAAGTACATGTAGGCATTTTCTATTCAGTGCAATGTACGAGGGTAGTGAACAAAATATTGCTTTTTTTTCTTAATGTTTGAAGTTTATGGGAGTTTATTGCATTTAATAATGCTTATACTTTTTTAAAACTTACGACTTACTTTTTTAGAAAGATATTTAAAGTAGAGAAAAGAGATTATATGTAGCAACTACTTGAGGCGGCCAACTTAAGGATATTATATTTAATCATTATTAATATTAAGCCACATTTTATTTAACAATTTTTCTTAAAATATTTTTCTTTATTGTTCATAATACAGCATTAATCTGTGTTGCTGCTAAATTGACATTTTTTTTCATGATATTTTCATATAAAATGTAGTGGTTGGTTAGTACAATGCCTACTGGGATTGTAGTTTCTTGTTGACATATATGAAAGAATTTGTTTACCTATTGCATTATTTCTTATTTAGTATAATAGGTTTTTATATTTGAGAAAAAGTAGCTTTCGTCTATTTGTATATGATATCTCCTCAGTACTTAGCACAGGATACCGAACAACTAAAAACTATAAGAGATAGACGGTAAAAGATGTATGTAAGTCTATTACATTTGCTATCTCTTTTCGTTTTTCTTTAGAGTTAAAGGTTTCAGTTACAGTATGTGGTACTAGCCTATCAGTACATTTTCAATAAGAATGTCATAAAAATTATTATAATAGCTTTTGAAATAACATAAAAAGTTTAATATTTTAATGAGCGTTTGGTTCCAAGTAATTTATTCATAACTAGATGTTTTTTCCAGGTTTCACTTGGCATTTTCTTTTATTACTTGAGTTGGTATCCTTAGAGTATAGAGAAATCCTTAAACAAATAGAATTTTAATCATTGAAAAACTCTTCCAAAAAAAGCCGCCATTCACTAATTCATAAAGTGGC
Source organism: Thelaira solivaga (assembly GCA_947397855.1). Classification (NCBI taxonomy): domain Eukaryota; kingdom Metazoa; phylum Arthropoda; class Insecta; order Diptera; family Tachinidae; genus Thelaira; species Thelaira solivaga. The sequence goes on along the minus strand of OX377612.1, from coordinate 20,718,512 downwards.
TCAGGGCTTTACTGGTTTATTAGCAGAGCCGCCAGCTAAAAGGGCAAATACAATATTTCAAAGCATAATTGCAGACTTAAGTTAAGTACGGCCACAGCTCTTTATAAACAGTTGAGTTTAAAATTTTGAAAAGTGGGCTTAAAAATGCACGTGGTTTGTCCAAAAGTATATGAAGTATAAAGACTGATTATATGTGTCAAATTTCAGACAAATCCGCTGAAAAAAACCGAAAATGAGTTTTAATTTATAATTTTTGAAGAAAAAAAAATTAAATACTTTTGTTTTTAAAGTGAATTACTTTTTCTTTTAATTTTGAACTGGTGATTTTTGAAAGAACAATTTAAACTTGTGGGTATGCCATAGAAAATTTCACAATGAAACTGGTAAAATATAATTTTATGCATAACTGTGGTACTTATGCTTTATAGCCTTCATAACTGTGAAAGTATGTATTTTTCTTGCTGGCTTTTATTAGCTACCACAAAGCAAACGAATTTTCACTTAAAAAAGTAATAAACTTCATGCAGAAACCTCAACTTTAAATATTGAATGTAAGGGCTGCATAAAAAATAAATCAGAACACTTAAATAATAAATAAACTTTTATTACGCATAAGTTTTAGTGAACCCCTAACCTTGGCTCGTTCGTCCTGAAAAGTGCTTTCGTAACTCACCACGCATGTTTCCTTCCATTTTATTCTAGCCTAAATTACACTCCAAGTACATAAAGTGCGTAAACGTTTAAGTACATTTCACTTGAACATATTTGTTATTAAATATCCTTGATATGTTAAATTGTTTCTATTTAATTAGAAATTTTACATAAAATTATGCATTTTGTTATTTTCTTTACTTGACTCCTTTACAAAATAAACTAAAATTATTTTCTAGAAACTTCTAAAATCATTCTTGTTAATATTTTAAGCTCCTTAAATGATATAAAATGTAAATAAATACTAAAATAAAATTATAAAGGAAGCAGATGAAATGCTTATTGATACAAGTACTAGTTGATACTTATGCTTTTTGTTCTTACGCTTTGACTTTTTGTGTAAAAAAAAAAATTCCTAAAACACATCTGCATGATACACTTACACATGTACGCATTAAGTGGATTATACTTATGCTTAATGTCAAGAGAAATAATTTTAATACATATTCAAAAGTAATCTCATATAAAGAGTTAATAATTATGATAGCATGGCATGTTTTCGTATTCAATTTGAACAGATTGTTAATAGTCAAAAAAGTTTATGCAAGTAACCAAGGAGAAAATTAACAAAATAATAAGATTTTTAAAAAATTATTTGAACAATTTCAAAAACATAAAAACGGCATCATGTAAAGGGATACAAGGAATAAATGACAACAAGTAACACATTTTTTCAACATATTCTTCCTTTTGTAAGACATTTTAAATTAGCAGGGTAAAAATATATATGAAACTATTTCGTTTATTTATCTTTTAAACAAAAGTTAGAATGAAAGTAAGCCAAAACTAATTTATTTCTATTTCTCTTTTTCTACTTACATTTCCATCTCTGTCTTCATGTATATTTCTGTGCTTTTTTAATGAGGTAAAATACGTTAAGTCGGTTTGATTAAAAAATAACTTGTTATCGTATTTAACTCAATACCTCTCTATTTCTATCTCTATCTCTATCTCTATCTCTATCTCTATCTCTATCTCTATCTCTATCTCTATCTCTATCTCTATCTCTATCTCTATCTCTATCTCTATCTCTATCTCTATCTCTATCTCTATCTCTATCTCTATCTTTATCTCTATCTCTATCTCTATCTCTATCTTTATCTCTATCTCTATCTCTATCTCTATCTCTATCTCTATCTCTATCTCTATCTCTATCTCTATCTCTATCTCTATCTCTATCTCTATCTCTATCTCTATCTCTATCTCTATCTCTATCTCTATCTCTATCTCTATCTCTATCTCTATCTCTATCTCTATCTCTATCTCTATCTCTATCTCTATCTCTATCTCTATCTCTATCTCTATCTCTATCTCTATCTTTATCTCTATCTCTATCTCTATCTCCTGTCTGTATTCTTCCTTCTATCTACCAAAATTAAAAAGGTATTAGCTGGAAAATTTGTCGCTTAAAAAATGTTAAAAAACACTAAAAATAGTGCTAAAAGTGCCAAGTTGACATCGCTGATTTCTACGTCTCCTTTTTCACTCTCCTTCATTTTCACTTACTCTCTCTCTCTCTCTTTCTCGCTCTTTATTCCTTACGTTTTCCTCACTCTTTTGCCGTTAGTGTGTTTTTCTCCGTTGATAACTAAATTTGTGTATAAAAAGCATTTTTAGTATTTAAAACAACTATTTTTAATGAAAATTTTGCTGTAAGATATTTTTAAATAGTTATTCCAATTAAAATTTGTTAAGCAACTTACTTTTTGAATTCTAGTTGGCCTGGCTTTTTGTTTCTTTTTTTTTTTTTTATGTTGTTGGAAACAATATCTCCTTTAACAATGAAGTAAACACAAAAAAAATATATAAGCAAGAGCGAAAAAAAATGAATACTTCAATATTTTTAACGATTTGAAAATGATGCTTTTGGTGAGATATCATTTATCTTTTTCCAAACTATTTAGCTCCACTAGCCATGAGCTAAATTTTAATATGTACTGCAAAACAATATTTCAACTTTTCCAATGACAAAGGCGTTAAAAAAATAAACTAAAATACTTGTACATGTACTACGTACATATTCTATTTTTTTTTTTTTGGACTGCAGAAAGTTAACAAACAATTTTGTCTGCAACAAAATTTAGCCATAAATTTTGGTGGTTTATTTATTCTATTTTTAGTTGTTTTTTTCTTTTTGCTTAAGTCGCCAACAAAAATAAAGTATCAGTTACAACCAAAATTAGAAATGTAAATTATGGATGGAAGGAAGGCCTCTATCTACAACAGCCTTGTTTTAATTAAAACGAAATTCAACATTAGTAATTTACAAATTTTTCATGTTGCACATATTTAGTTTCATTTAGCGATAAATTTTGCTTTTTTTTTCTGCATTCCGTAAACTGTATACGCTCCGCTCAGCATTATAAATTGTTGGCATTTTGATAATAAAAATGCATACATTTTTGCGAAACAAGAACATTTAATTTTTTTCTTTTTCTTTTCCTTTGTTTTTTTCTTTTTGTGTTTTAATAATTATCACAAGCTTAAAAAAATATTTTAAAACTAAATATTGTAAAAAATAAAATTAAAAAAATTTCATATAATTAAAATATAAAAAATACAATTAAGAGAATACAATTTTATAAAAATTTACATCGAAGGACCTTTTTAAGGTCATATTAAATTAAAAAAATTTATTTGTTATTCTTATTAATTAACAATCGAAATGGCCTCTGCAGGTTATGTAATGAAGATAAAGAAAATCAGAACACATATTGTGTCACTCTAATGGTCCAATTTAGAACCGTTTTCGCTTTTTAAGAGAACATTACCTACAACCGTCGGGTAGGGCAGACAAGTCACCCAGAGAAGTTTCTGAATTTTTAATTAATACTATAGTATATAGACTCTAGGAGGATTTGGGTGCGTTATTACTCCCACCACATTTTTTAATTGGTCTCTATGGAGCCCCAATAGATCTCTGGTGCGATTGTGATATAGTTTGGGCCAGATCACCTTCACTCTATTGTCCTTGAATGCACAACGTAAAAACAAACAAAAATAATTATGGACAATAATTATAATTTTGCTTTCTTCTGTTTAGCTTATTACTAGTTTCAAGAGAGATAGTTACAGATTTTTTGACAGATCTGTAAGATTTTTTTCATTTTATGAAAAGTTTCATAAAATAATAGTTTCTGTGCAATCATAGTTGCTTTTTCTTATGGTTGATGAGAAAAATCAACAAGGTGTTGCTTTGCATTCTTCAAGCGATTTCTTAAAGTTTGAAAAAAATCTGCCATAAAATCGTACAATCATAAACTTTAATGCTACTCAATTCCCCAAAAAAAGTTTTAAATTAATTTTTTATTCTTGTAACTGGAAAAAATAAAGAAAGTGAAAAACTGTAAAATTTATTTTACTGGTCTATGAGATGAAATTAAAAAGTTTTGTAGATAAAGTGGGTGACAGCCCACGACATTATTATTACTGGAGATAAATAAAGATTTGAGTTCATAAAAATTGCAGGTGAGCCAGTTTTTTTAACGCTATAAAGAAAAACTGTTTTCATGTCGGTATTTTCTTTTAGAAATCTCAAAATGCAACCATGTCTGATCCTGAGATAAAACATCTTTGTTGCTTAAAAGCAGCAATTCGGGGATCTGGTTAACATCAGCCATAGTCCAAAGCAACATAAAAATTAAAACTAGTTGAGTCCGAATCCTGTTTTATAAGCAAATCATTTCTATTCCCTTCTATTGTTATATTTACCAGAATTGCATTTGTAAACGAAAAAACACAAATATTTTGCAGACATTTTTGAAGCGAGAAAAGGCATTTACAACTTCCACAACTGCATAAAACTTAAAAAAAGAAGGCTGCTCTATCATTTATATACTCTTCATTTGTTGTTTGTATTTATATTTTTTTTCTTTAACTGCAATTATAAAAATTTTTCAAAACGCTTTTTGAATTTTAAAAGCTGTTATTTAATTCAATTGAACTCATACAAACAATTTCATTATAAAATAAACATCATTTTTGTGCTACAAAATGCTGCCTTTTAACAACAATCCTTTTGAAAGCAATAAAAAAACTCAGTGAACAATAAACAGCAAAAAAATGACAACCAGAAAAAGTTTATTGCTGCCAATAGAAAACAAAATTTTCTTATAAATATCTGTTTATATTGAAAGTTTATATGAAAAACGACTATAAAAAACTATTACAGAGAAATGCATAAAAAGTAGTGCAATATGGAAATTTATATTAAAAAAAAAAAAAAATAATAAAGATAAAAACATATGCTATGAAAAAAAGGAGAAAAATTCGTTGAACAATAAAAAGACTTTTCATGGAATATCGTACAATATTTTGAAAGTGTTTTATAAATTCAATGCTATTCGATATCAACAAACGATTTTATTTAATATTAAATGTAATAATGTAGCGCTAGTTTTAAATTTTAGAGTAAAAATTTTAATTAAAAATATTTAACCCTAAAATTAAAGATCTTGTGATAATTGTGAACTGTGATTAAATAAACACCAGGCTCCTTATTTCGATAAGAAACGAAAGCAATAAAAAAAACCAGTCACTCATTTTCGACTGAAAAAATGGCTCATCACATTTTTAACTAATGTTCGCTTGGCTTTGAGTTTTTTAAATAAGCCTTCTCAATATACCAAGTTGTCATCACAACCGTTTCATAAATTAAATGCCAGTTTCAAAGAAAACCCTCTGTAAGCTTTTAATTTAAAAGTGTACAAATAACATTTGCACAAATCATCAAAAGGAAAATAAATGACCGTTAAATTAAAATTTAATTTAATTTGAGAAAATCGCCAAATTATTATATATTCAAAAAGAAAACAACATGATACACTACTTAAACTCGTAAGGAAAGAAAGCAGAAAAAAAATATGAAACACACACATTCAAAAAAAGAAATCCGAAAATTTTAACTTCTAATTAAAAAAAAAAAAAACATTATTAATTGTTCAAAAATCATTTGTAAAAATATTTTTATTGCCAATTTAAGTGGTTCTATGCGCTCTTATGTTAGTTTTTATAAAAATGCTTACGATATTGTCGATTTTCTTTTATTAAAAATCGTTGTAGAAAATTTTTTTGTGAGCCGCAAATCAGCTATTTGTCGTCTGAAGTAGCATCGATTGAAAGTTTTCTTCATAGAGAGAGTGGTTGTTAATAATTTTAATATTTTTCAATATTTTTCTATTTCAATCAAAAATAATTTTTAAAAAATTAACAGTCATCCTATTAAATGTAAACAAAAATGAATTAAAAATCAATTTTATCAACTTGTGAGATGAGACATATATCATTTTAAAGAGGAGCCTATTTAGACTTGTAATCTACCGCCAAAATATTTAGAAGTTATTTTGGACTATTTTTGAATTTTTTTTTAAATTTCCATACACACCAGTACTGTTGTTCTCAAGGATTTTGGCAGTTTCCGTTTTGAATCATAAAATAAGAACTACGAATTTTTCAAAAAATGTTAAAACACTTAAAGAAATTCCTTATTGATCTCGGTAATTTTCCTGAGCAAAATCGAGAACGGTATTTCCTCAAAGTGGGGAATGGTAAAAACCCTTCAGAGAAAGGAATTAAAAAAAAAAATTTAAATAGTTCAAAGTAATTTCTGTGTATTTCGATTAGAAATCTAGACGACCTCTGCTTTAAAATGATATATGTCCCATTTATCAATCTTCTATGGTTCGTCCGGAAGTTACAAATTTACAATTAAAAAATTATAAAAAAGTAAAAAAGAGACAACAAATATTGCGAAAAATAATTTTTTTTGAATACCTATTTTTTATTAGTCGTAAAATAAATAATTAATTTCAGTTCAGAGAAACTAAAATGAACGCAAAAAAACAAAGCAGAAACAAAACAGAATGGAACTGTTTATTTTGTTTGGACATTTAAAGCACCTTGTTTGAATAACTTTTCAGAAAATAAATTACTTACTGAAGCAGACAATATATATATATATATATTTTTAGGAACTGAACAAATTGCATAAACACTGGAAATTAGTTTTACAATGAACTAAACAAAGTATATTCATGCGTAAGGAGATAAATTTAAAATTGGAATATGAATATGGCTTGGAACTTAATTTGTTTTTTTTTTGTAGTGCATTTAATTATTATTTTTAAATTTCCCCATATATTAAAGCAGGACAATATCTTTGAATCCCAATTATTGGCTTCAGCTGTTCCACTTAAATAAAAATATAAATCATCAAAAATATTTGTAAGACATAAATAACAAAATTTTTTAAAGAAATTCCACTTGGAAAATCTCTAGAAAATTTATATTCAGAATAATATTTAAACCCAACCTTTTGACCTGCACAAACTATCGTTTAGATTTATCAATTTCAATGAGAAACGTATAGTTCTATTTTTAAAAAGAACCATAAAGAAAAACTTCATATGCATCTTTCTGCTTGCGTGCGTGTTTTCTTTCATTTTCCAAAAACACATGAACTCCTATGAACTGAACATTTCATGATGCAAGTTGTATTAAAACAAACATTTTTTTAAATAAAAATAAAAATAGCACAAATTTGTAAACAAAAATTACACATAAATAATCCAACATGCAACTTTCAAACACCAAAATTTTATTCAGAAAAACACATTAACAAAATCAAGAACGTTATGGTGGTTGTTGTTGTTGATTTTTGAATTTGGAAAATATTTATATCACAAAAATTACTGCAACAAACATAAAAAAGGAGTATTGAAAACATGTTTTCACTTTACAAGTAATTTTTTATTATCTCTTACAAGACGAAATTAAAAAAGTTAAAGTTAAAGTTATCAAAACAACATTGTAAAATAGCTAAAGTACCCTTTTAGTAAAATAAGTTTCAATATTTGTAAAATATAACTTCTCAACTCATCAATTTACAGCTGCAACTAAATAAAAATACTCATGATATTAAGGCCATTTAGAATATGGTGACTTATAAATTTTAATCTTAAAATATGTTGAAAAATAATTTAAATATTTTTTCGGGCTAAAGGATTTCTTATAAATTTTCTTTTTCTAATAAATTTCGCTTTCAATTTTTTTTATTAAGAACAATTTCTTGCGAATATTTTTTCCAGAAAAAACTGGGTTTTTTGGAAAAAATCCCCCAAAGCAGAGAATTTTCCGTGACAAAAAAAAACGAACAGATAGAAAAGTGACAAGCTACTAGGAAATTTTTCTTTATAATTAGCTTGAAATATTCCCTATTTGTTGAGCACGCCAGCCCACGAGTAAGAAACTGATACACACAAAATTTGAAAATTAAAATTTTTTGAAAAATTTAGTCAAATAAAACATATACAGGGTCCGCCAAAGAAACAGGGCTCAAAACATCGAGTGTAGCTTCGGCTGTGTGGCACGTAGCGCCGTCCTGTTAAAACCAAATGTTGCCAATATCCTCCTTTTCAATTTTTGTGAACAAAAATTTGTTCAACATGGCCCGATAACTATTGCCATTGACTGTAACGGCCACTCCTTGCTCATTTTCGAAGAAAAATGGCCCAGAGGCATAGACCAAAATCCGCACCAAACAGTGACCCGTTTTGGGTGCGTCGGCTTTTCAAGGTATGCGTGCGGGTTTCTGTGCCCCAAATGCGACAATTTTGCTTGTTTATATACCCGCCAAGATCAAAATTAGCTTCATCTGAAAAGACGATTTTTTTTGGCAAAATCGGCATCTTCTGTGAGTCGATCGCAGGCCCACTTAGCGAGGCGAAAACACAAGCATATTCTTTCAGTGGAAGGATAAATAAGACATGAGCTAAGTATTACCATTCACGAAATAAGCACTACATGAAAAAAAAAAACGTTCGATGGCGGAAACTTTATATTGTGCGTAATTGTAAAAGAGAAGGTGAAATCAATACAGCATTTTCAGTTGTCCTTTAAACTAAAATCATATGAACCAATTTGCAAATAGCACGTGTTGTCGCAGTACATTTTTTAAAGAACTCATCAACACTTCTGGAAATACATATATAATGCGAAAAATATTTATTTCTTAATATTCTAAACTTTTACCACTTGGTGGTTTAATTATAAAGCAATTCTTTTACGAATCTTTTTACACTTGTTTAGTAACATATCACGAAGCATGCTAAACATGTTTGTTTGATTTGCGTAGTGAGGTGAACCACCTACTCGCCAAGACTATGTATTATTAAGTGACCTAGATCCATCCTGTGACATTAAAATATTTGAAAAAAAGGTAGTGAAATGTGCCCCAAGAAATCTGTTTCCCGAAGCCGGAAGAGCCGGGAACTCGTAGAGAAAGCGAAAGGCCAGCGACTAATTATCACAGACAACAGTCTGTGCTCACTAACTGAATAGAGCGTTTACCACTATAGTCTCTAGACCCCGCCATCTGGTATCTGACTTATTTCATCTTTTTGTAAATGACAAAATATTTAAACCTGGACCTGTCCCAATAACTTAAAATCTAGTCAGGTAACATGCTCTGTGTAGAAGTCATTGCCTACACTGAAAGAATTTTGTTTATTGAAGAAATTTATTATTTTTTCAACCAATGAATCATAAGTATAATAAAATAATATCATTGTTAAAAATATAGGGCCATAATTATAGTCACAAAAAAGTAGGCTTTTATTAAGAATTGACTTTTGTTCATAAGAATTATATGAATTTAAAGTCGTTTTTAAAAAGATACCGACTTTAGTGTGACTATGATTATGGCCCATAGTGAATTATTCTTTCAGTAATTTTCATTGAAGTTTTTTTATTCTACTTACTTACAGAATATCAGAGTTTTATATAAAAATGTTGTTACATCGAGCTTTAATGAAAGTTGGCTTACCTGCAAAATAAGAAAAAAACAAAAATAGAAAATAATTAATATAATTGCAAAATAATTAAAATAAAAATTAAATTTAATAATATTTTTTTAAACAGTCATGGATCAAAAAAAAAGTATTTTTAACCAACAAAATTTGATTGATAACAAATAAAATTTTAACACATCAAAATATTTTTTTTCTACTTCATTAACTTAACTAACACGCCAGTTAGTGACTTTTTATTATATTTAATTATGTTTAAATGCCTATTGAAACTTAATTATTACCAATTTAACAAATATTTATATTTATGGCAAAATATTTTTAGTTTTTTATATTAGTTCTATGTTTTGTTATTTTATTTAATTTTATTTATTTTTCCTAAGCGTACACTAAACATTTCTGGGTTTATGTTTAACAATTTTGTTTTCTTTAAAATTCCAAATAAAAATAAACTGGCAAGGGTATGCCACAAGCAAATTTACAGTCTTAACACAATAAATACCAAAAAAAAAAAAATTCAGTAAAATGCACTATGGCAGACAAAGAAAATACATAACATTACATACATTTCTAAAATTTTATTAAAAAATTTGAACTCAGCTGAAAATATCTACACAGTTATTGGAATTTTCGGGTATAGCTTTTATAAACAGCAGTCACAGAAAGCTGATTTGCGGCGGACTAAAAACATTTTATACGACAATTCTTTGAAAAAACAATTACATTTTGTATGAATAAAAAAATCTAAATGAAGCCAATTTTTTTTTAATTTTTTATATATTCTGCCATTCTAAAATATTTTGCTTTTTTTTTTGCCAAAAAAATTTAATAGTTAAAATCAATATCCTGTAAAAGATGCAAAAATGGTACATGTTTTGCACTCAATTTACAATTGTGTCAACTACTTGTTTATACAATTAAGTAAATTATTTAATTTTAAACAGGAGATTTTAACATTTTGAAGCAAAGTTTTATTTTTTTCTGAATCTGTGAGTAAAATTCTTTCTGTTGGCATTCGGTGATAATTTAAGCTGTGTAGCAGGTTACGTTTCTTTAAAATCATTCACAAATTGGAGCGATTCTTCTTTAAATTGTTGGCTATTAATTTAAGAAACTGTTATTGTGACAACATGGTATATTCAGATGACTTGCGCTCAAAAACGCAAAGCCAAGCCATTTTTTCAAGTCGAAAATAAGTGCCTCTTTTTCATTTGCTTTCATTTGGGATCGAGATAAAGAGGCTCGCAGCTAATCTTAAGATCACTTTATATTAAGCAGAAAATAACTTAGCCGTCCTTTTTTTCTATAGAAAATAAGTCACTGGTTTTATTTTATTCTCCCTTCATTTAGCCAATCTGACTCTCTTTATTTATGGTAAAATATTGGTAACTGAAACAGTAACAAACACATAAAGAAAATTAATTTTTAGTTATCTAGCTTTTGCAAATTACCCCATTGTGCTTCATGGGTATAGTAATAATGGCAACAATTGGACAAGAGAAATATTGTATGTGAACATTTAAGTATTGCAAATATTGAGATTTCGCTGCACAAGCACAAACACATTTTCTTTTTGTTCTAACGTGCACACACTGTTAAGTGAATGAACGAATCTATCAATAAGAGTGAGAAAAATAGTTTAGTTGCTTATACAAGAGTAGAGTTCTATTTGATTTATTATGGTTACCAAGTATTACAGATGATCATGAAATACAGGCTCTAAATTTTTTTCATGTCTACTTTTCAACAAATTAATTTTAATTATTTGTTTTCTTTTAAATATAATAATTAAAAACAAATTTTTAATAACTTTTTCTGAATCTCTTTACCCTAAATAATTTCATTTATAAATTAAAAAAATTGGGTGAGACCAGGAAAAAACAGTTCAAAAATGCTCCCAAAAACATGGGTCAGCTACAGGATCAAGTGTCACAATTGGAGATGGAATTAAAAAAAAAAAGAATTAATCATTCAAAATTGTGCAACAGACATAATTTCTTGTTTATTTGTGAAATATTAATACAAAAGACTTAAGTAACAAACTTGGTAAGTCAAACTACATAAAGTACACAAAAGACTTAAAAAGGGAACTTGCTTTGCTTTACAATTATTCACTCAACATAAATAATAACAAAAAACTTAGAACACAAACTTGTATAAATTGAAAAGAAAATTTTTATTAAAAAACTGAAAAAATAAATATTCAAAAAAAGCCTTTTCTATAAATCAAAGCCATTTGAAAAATTAGTGAAGGAAATTTCTTGCGGGGGGAATTTCATATGTTCTTAATTTTTATATCATGCGGCTTCTTAAATTTAAAAAATTTAGAGAGCAAACGCTTGCTTCGCATAATTGTTTTGAAAACAAAAACAATACATGAAAATTGTTTGTTTTGTTTTCAGCTGCTGTGGTCTAAGGTCTCAGTAATATTACTCAAATAAATTTTAGGATTCAATAAAAAACTTAATGTTAAGAAACTAACGACTGGCTTGGAAACTTGCTCAGTTTACAAAATCAACAATTTGTTGGTGGTAACCATATAAAAATGTTTTGAAATATGAGCACGCCATACATAATGCTCATTTGTTGCAACAATGCCATAACTTAAAAATAAAAATAAAATAATTTTTCAGTAAAAGCACTTCAAGTGTTAATTTTCCACTCCTATAGAATATTATTTTCTATTAATAAGAAATAAAAATATTTTATTGATTATTTTTTTTACACAATATACGAGTGTATGTGGTCAGTAATTGATGCAAACAATAAGTATAAATTGTTGTAGCTTTTCACTTGTATTTTGCTATTAGAAAAACATTTTTTGCAAAATCGTTTAAATAACATTATGATAAAGGGCTTTACAGTAATAATTTTAGAATCAAGTTTTTTCTGAGTTATTACATTCTTACAACAAACAAGCAATGTATTATATATGTATTTTAGATATGTGGGTACTTACGTTTGTATGAAAGTATGTACTATAATAATAAATACTTTTGTGTAAGAACAACAAACAATACTTCATGTTAACCTAAATTTGTTCACATGGTTTTTTATTTTTCTTTTCTTAGCTGCATACTTCATCTTCCTCAAGTAAGAAATGCTTAGAGTGGTTTTGTTGTAGTTCAATTTATTTTCATTTCTTTTTTCTTCTTCTTATTGTGCTGTTGTTTATTATATTTGTTGCCCTCTTATTGATGCATATTCGTAAACAATGGCAATATGTTTTATGTACAAACGTCAGTTTTGCTATTTTCCTTTTCTGTTATTTTTTTTTTTAGCCAAAAAAGCGCTTTCCATAAAAAAAACTACTAGAAATTATTTACGACCAAAAAATGAACAGCAAGTAATTGTTTACTTTGTATAAAAGCAAAAATTTTAACAAAAACAACTACCGCACCAACAAGATGCTAAAAAACCCCACAAACATAAAAATATTATATTGAATTGATTTTCAGTTAAAAAAAATATAAGTAAAAAGAATGAGAGCAATGACTACAGCTACTATCTGGTAGAAGTTCTATTTACATTGGCGTGTTACACTGAATCAAAAACTGGTTTTAAACTAGAGTAAGGTTTCATTCCTTTAACGAAAAATGTTTTATTAAAAATAAAACTGTCATAAATAGAATGAAATTTTTTCGATGATGATTTTCATGCATGCAATGACAGAATGTATCGGTGCTTAACGTGAGTCCCTGCCTGAAGGCCCTAACTCACGGCGATCTTAACGCACGGGTGAATACAATGCGTCTACCAACGCCCGCATATGCATCACATAAGAGTACCAATTGGAAACCATGTTATTTGGACATGGCCTCCCCCTTGTGCGGCATTAATTCAATGCAAATGAGTGCCGTTGTTCTGACAAAAACAGTGATATGTGGCAACGCCGGCTATGTATTTTACATTAGCTTGTCGTAAATTCAACTACAACAGCGACACTCGTAATTATGCCTAATATTTCATTGATGTAACGAAATTTTATTGTTCACGGAATGAAATTGTCATAAAATATATGAAAAAGTTTCATTTTTCAATTGTTTTTTTTAATAAAACTCTGTAGCAGTTTACACTACGCAATTTTTTTTTTTTTTTTTTTGCAATTCTTAGTTTGTAGGGGAGAGAGGAAGAAGGAAGTTATTAAATTTGCAGCTCTATTTACTTTGCCAATTGTGGATTTTATAACAGTCAAAATACCAATTAAGCTACTGGCATGTGAAAAATAATGATGAAAAAACGGCAAACGACAACTGGATTACGAGTGAATATTCTTAAATTCTCTTCAAATAAATCCCAATCACTTGCTAGTTGAATTTAAATCAAAACTTTATGTTTGCTGGGAATGGTAGCAATGCTTACAAACTAAATTGCAGAAAATCCAGAAAATAAAAGAAAAAGAAATTGAATCAAAACATAACTGAAAACATGACAATAACCTCCAAGCACAACAATAACTAGATGCTGCAATTGTTTGTATAAATCTATAGCAGCAATGCTATTGACAGTATCAACTTAAGAAGCTGCAGCAAAAACACACACACACATAAAATAGTTGAAAAAAAAAATGACTCAACATCAATCTTGTTGGTAAAGCGTTAAAAGCCAAAACACTTTGGCTGCCTTAAAATGCAAACACACTTAAGTAAGCATGCTAGTCAGGCAATTGATCGTTGCGTTAAGGGATTCTTTTTTTTCATTTTCATTCCTTAAATGCAACAAATACAATGACAGTAACAGACAGAGATACCTTGCAATTAAAAAAATAAATAAATAGAAAGAAAAGTCAGCAAGCTAAGTCAGTATCTAACAGTATCTAACCGCAAACAACAATAAAACGTGTTTTAAATCGAATTGTAAATCAGCAACGATTTGCTATTGCAGACTTTTTGTGTTGTTTAATTTTGTAATTGTTAATATTTTAAGAATTAATTCAAATTTTTAGGGCCAAGAAATATTTTTTTTTTGCAAAAAGTATTAAAAAATATTCGATTAGCAATTGACATGAAATTTGTGATAGAAGATTCTTTTTGAAAAGTTGAAGGCATGTATTCAAGCCTTAAATAATAAATCTTCCACTCAAGTTCTTGGTTAAAAGAACAAATTACCTGAAGCTAAATCGCCGCTCCCGATATCGGGTAACTCTTGGCTGGGATTTTTCTAAATTTTATTTAACATCAAATACCAAGATTTAAGTCCTGATTTTCGTTTTCATATAAAAAAATTTATAATTCAATAATTTCCTGATAAAATATTTTTTCAAACTTAATATATTTTATTGGCAAATTGCTTTCATGTAATTTAAAGAATGCCATAAACACAAGATACTAAAGGTACATTGTGTAGCCAGATTTACCCAAAGGCCGAATGTGCACATACACACATACACTCATACATATTCTCTTTGGTTAAAATAAAACCTGCTTTGATTTCCTTTTAGTTTTGTTTTTGACACATAATGTTGCATTGCAGTAAACCCCAGTGTCTTTTGGGCCCATTAATGTTTATTCACTTTCAAGCTTTTGCTGGTTTTATTGGTGGTATTACCAGCAAAGGTTGGTTAACAACCAAGGATTTTTTTCTTATTTTATTTTCTGTTGCTATTGATGCTGTTAAGCCAGGTTACAACTACTACCAATTCGTTTTGAAAGTTCTTAAACATTAAATAACTTGAACAATACAAAAAAACAAAAAAAAAATGGCCCAATGTGTAAATCTTAAAAATTTTTGAAATTGTTTCCTTTATTTTTTTTTTTTTCTTCTTCCAGCAATCGAAACTAGTTAAACTTGTTTCTTGTACTAAACTGCAGTAAAAGAGTAAAAAAAAATTAACAAGACGGAAAAAGGTTTGTTGGTAGTTTTAAATATGAACTATTACAGGTTTGGTGTGTTGCTTTTTTTTGAGAAAAATTTATTTTATTGTTTTTCTTTTCAAGAAACTAACCACCACTTGTTAGCTTTAATGTTTTTTTAAGTAAACTTTGCAAAAAAAAAAATAATAGAAAATTTCTTCGCCCACATAAATATTTTTAGCTAACATGAAAAAATAATAAAAAAGCAATTTAAATTTAATTTAAATTTTAAATTTCTTTTAAAAAAAATTTTTTTGTTGAACATGTGGATAAAAGCAGATGCTGAAAAGATCATATTATCTCTACAAAACCAATTTTATTTTTAATTTAAAATTTGCATGTCATTATTGATAATCATACAATTTCGTAATTTAATCTCAAATTATATAAAAAAAATTAGCAAAATATTAATCTTTATTTGTGCTTAATTCCAGAAATAGTGTTGGTTTTAAAATTTATTCTTTTACTCGTGATATTCTCATGAGTTAAATTTTTAAACCAACACAATTTCTGGAATTAAGCACAAATAAAGATTAATATTTTGATAAACTTTTAAATTCCTAATAGAAATTATTACTCAGTTTTGAAAATAATATCCTTAGCTTGTCCTCAAAAATCAGTTTCAATTAAAAAAGACAACTGCATATGATTTTTTGGCTTTATTATACTTAAATGAGATCTTGGAAAAATACAATACAGCCTCAATTTGTTAATTAATTATCAATGAAATCGGTTTAAGATAATTCAAAAAACAAAATTTTTGTAAAAGAATGAAGTGAGTGCTTGTTCAATGCTTAGCTTGTTGTTGGCTTATTTTATTTTTCTTTTAATTTTCTAAATGTGGGTTTTTTTTCTTAATCTTTGAGCCACATTTGAAACAAAAAATCATTTTCCTCTCTGATACACTCCCAATAGATAAAATGTCTGTTATTAGCAAGCACAATAGTTTTGGGTAGTTCACGAATGAACTATTCATATTGTGCCAATCACTTTTTTGAAATGAACGAACTAGTCTGTGTCTTGAATTCCTATAGTTCATTTGCTTGCCTTGCATTTTAAATGAACGATCAATAAATGAACGAACGAAGTAAACTTAAACGAAAACAATGACGAAAGTTGCAAATTATTTTCTTTTGCAAAAATGGTATTTAAAACAAATAAAACTGAAAAAGAAAAAATGTAAAAAACTTAATTTTAAGATTAAATTTAAAATTAAAAATTTATTTTTTTAGCCAAAGTGTCTGAAGTACTTTTTGAATTACATTATAAAAAAGAAATCGAAAACTAAATTTAAAAATTTTTTCGAATTTTGTTTTGTTGTTTTGCTTTCTATTTTCGTAAAAAATTGCTTTCATTAAATATTATTTTACATATCAAGAATGACAATCAAAAGTATAAGTGATAAAGATACAAAAGATCAAATTAATTAAATGAACGAACTAAGAGCGCTCACAAAAATGAACTATGGAGCACAAGTCTAATGCACAACTAAATCATCAGATACCATTTATTAACTGCTCTTTGTTTTATTTGCTATTATGTAATCTGTACTTGAACGCACACAAACATGAAATAAAAAAAATAATTACTTGAAAGCAGAATAATAAAAAGAACAAGAAAACATTTACAAAAAAAAAACAAATTTGGGGTTCATTTGTTTTTTGGTTGTTTGTATACAAACTATTAAATTTTAATTAGTTACATAATTTTGTTGTGATGTTTGTTTTTATTTGTTATTATTGTTGTTTTGTCTCTTACCATTAGAATCTTAGAAAATTTGTTTTATTTCTTTCTTTTGCAATTTTCCGATAAAACATTTTATTTATTTGGCAGCAAAATAATTTTATGTTTAAGTCTGTAAGAGTGAAATAAGTTCAACAGAAACTTTGATATTAAATATGAAAATATGTGCAAGCACACACACTTAATTATACAAGTAATTTTGTGTAGAATATACCAAATATATAGCAATTATTTATCTTTACTTACATGCATACAAAATTTTCTATAACTTTTTTTAAATATGTAACATCAAATTAATAAACTCTGAGTATTAAATTG
Organism: Thelaira solivaga; assembly: GCA_947397855.1. Taxonomy (NCBI): domain Eukaryota; kingdom Metazoa; phylum Arthropoda; class Insecta; order Diptera; family Tachinidae; genus Thelaira; species Thelaira solivaga. The sequence goes on along the minus strand of OX377612.1, from coordinate 20,701,084 downwards.
AAAGTCAAAAATGTGAACTAAAGCGGGAATTTTATAAATTATTCATATAATTAATAAACTCTTTTAGAATTTAATCTAATTACTCTACTCGTAGTCCTTTGAATATTCTACCTATAAAAATTCAATAAAAATAACCATGTTGAGTTATAAAAACTGATGGTAGTTGATTGAATTAGATGCTGCAGCAGGATAAAAAATACAAACAACAACAGCAACATTTTCATTTTGCCTTAGAAACTAGAAAACAATGTTTATTTGTCCATAAGTTTTTACAATTTATAATTTTGTTTTTATTGTTCTTTTGCATTTTAATGTTGTTTGCACAATTATAAGAAACTATGGAAATCTATTAGCGGTTAAATGTTATTGCTACAACTTACACAAACACACAAATATGTACATACTTACCCAAAAAAAAAACACATTCCATAGTTGCAGTAGTTATAGTTATTGCAAAAACGTGCATTGTTGGTAATTTCCCAGCAGGCAATTATTTTGGTTTTGCAAACAATTTAAAAACTTCTTATGGTTTCATTTTTAAAATATTAAAGATTCAAATTACATTTATATTTTATAAAGAAATTTTGTTTTTAATTTATGTCTAAAAGTATTTTAAAACAATTTTTTCTCTGTGAACTACATTTCATTTCACATTTGAAAAAAAATAAAAGTTTGGTGTTTTTCATAATTAAATAATAAATAGCAAGACGAATTGATTGAATTCGCCTTGATGGGCCATAAACATAATTACAAAAAAGTACACTTTTATTAGGAGCTGACTTTTGTTAATAAGAATTTTTTTAAAAATCGTTTTTAAAAAAATACTTACTTGAGTGTGATGTGACTATGATTATTAGCCCTATATATGTATATATTACAGAGTTAACAATAATTGGTGCATGTATTTTGTTTAAGTTGTTATATGTATCTAATATATATAAAAATTAAATATCGTTCGTTTGTAATTGCATCACGTGAGAACGGCTAATCTGACTTGGCTAATTTTTTTTGTAAAAAAAAATTGACTACACGCATTTTTACGCGCAATTTTTAAATCTATCTAAAATCTGAGAACAGCTGAACCGATTCATAGCTAAATTTAGATTTTTATAGAAAGGAAAATGGACCACTCCTACTTTTACGCCCACTTTATTAATTTATCTCAAATCAGATTACAGCGGCTTGGCTATTTTTTTGTTAAAGTTGGGCAAAGCAAAACTTTTTTTAGGTTTTTAGGGAAAAAGAAATGGACAATACCCATTTGAATGCTTGGACCGATTTGCTAAATTTTTCTTTAAATGTTTGTATGAAAAGGGAAATTGTTTACAAGCAATTTTTAATTCTAGGGTAAATTTAATTACAAATTAGAAAGGAGGTCGTCTATATTTGTAATCTGCCACCCAATTAGACAGCAATTACTTTGAAATTCCTTTATAGTTCGGTACTGCTGCTCTAAAAGTTTTTGTCAATTTTCGGTATCATTCCCAAGCCAAAACTCAAACCGAATACAAATCTCAGAAAACTATTCGCTAATAGAGCTTAAAGCCTATAAGCTTTCTGGAATTATTTTAATTCTTTGCAATTTTTTAGTTTTTATTTTATGATGCAAAACGGAAATTAACAAAATTACCCAGAGCAACAGTACAGAGATAGACTGATGGACAGACAGATGGACATGGTTAAAATTTATACTTTATAGGGTGGCACATTTATGGTGTAGAAATTATAAACGGAATCACAAACTTCTTACTGGCAGTAAATGGTATAAAAAAAATTAGCTTGTTGTTTTGTTAAGTTCTTTTTGCATGTTGGCTGGGTTAAATAAAATTTCAACTTGAACTTTTCTTTTTTCAAAAACACCGCAACTAAAAATAATATGAAAACAAGTAAAACTTTTATCGCCAGCCATACATAAGGAATTTCAATATTAATAAAAACTCGCAGGAAAAAACTTTATAAACTTTAAACTCACATGAGTACGAAGCATTTGTGTGAGAGAGTATAAAAGTATTTTTGTGTTTGTAAGCATGTAGAAGTGAAGCGAAAAAAAAAATTGAAGGCATAAAAATATAAATGCAGGTGAAAGGAATTTATGTTTTTTTTTCATTTCTCTTTCTTCGTGTTTTTGCCAGCAAAGAAAAATAACACAAACAAAACCTACAGAGGAAAAACCATAACAATAAATACCAATTGATTAAAACAGGTTTATTGGTAAACAAGTTGTTAAACGTTTTATATTATTTTGCCTTTTCCTTATTTTCAAATGCCACGCTGGCAATTTTATAATGCTGTTTTTCTTCTACATAATTTTTTTTACACTATCATCTTCTTAATAAAAGAATTGTTAAAAATACAGTAGAACTACAAAAGAAACACAATTATGTAAAGTCTTCATTTAAACAAAATGTGAAAAACAAAACTAAGAAAATAATTAATAGCGAAAACAGCCACAAGTTTTACAAGTTTTTAAAATTGCAACTTTTATTAATGCTCGTAACTCGATTTCAAATTGAGCGGAAAGGAGCAGAAAGATGAAAGGAAATTAAAAAAAAAAGTTTAAGTTAAAGTTTAGCATAAAGTCTTTAAAAACAATTTTTTTTGTATGTTTTGTAACAACTTTAAGTTTACTGCTGCTCCTCGCATCATTGTTTTATTGTAAAAGTAATAATGAAAAGAATACTTGGAGCAAACAAAAACTTATTATCACTTTTTATTACAATTATTTACACTTGATATAAGATTTTCTTTTGATTTTAAATACACTTTGTCTGTAGCGGAAAATAAACTTATTACATTAACTTAAAGGAATTAGAATGAATTCATTGGTTGGAGATATAATTTTGAAGTATAATTGTTTATCTTAATTCCATTTGGTGTTATTGTTACAAAACAACATCACTTTTTAAGGTTTGTGTCAAATCGGTATTACAGTTCTCAATATTGACAAAAAAACCCCCCCCCCCCCCCAAAAAAAACATGAGATATCAAAAACTTAAGAAAATAATGTCGTTTTCCATATGGCTTTAAATATTCAATTATTTTTCAACGTCAATGTTAAAAAATAATATTTAAAATTCCTTTAAGTAATAATTTATTTTTTGATTTTTAATGTGATTTCTATTCTGAGATTTCGCTTGATTTATCGTATTTAAAAGCGAGCAACCTTATACTAAATAAACACTAAATGAAATAATTAATTAATCAATTAGGAATTTCATTTTACAAGCTAGAAGCCAAATACTTTCTTTACTTGGGAAATTACCGTCGTTCAACCAATTTATCAATTTACATATCAAAGTTTTATTGAAAATATTCCTTTAGCTAATTTTGTTTTAGTCTCAGTTTGTTTATGTATGATTTGTTTTCATTTTCCCAAAAAAAAAAAGCTATTTAAGGCTATTTTGGAAAACAAAAACGACTAGGAAGCAAGCTAAAGGCTAAATCATAAATTTTGAAGCTAAAATAATCTGAAAAAATCTAACTCTACCCTTAAAAAGGCTAAAATGGCAACGCTGCATACAAAGCAGATATGTAGTCGATGTATTTTTTTTCTTTTTTTTTTTTGAATTATTTATTATTATTGAATCTTTCTTAAATATAAAAAGAAAAAACTTAAATAATTATTTCCAATGTAATAACTAGTTACTTGTACTCAAATCTTAAAATAAAAAGAATATTCTACGTTTAAATAAAAAAAAAAAGTTACATCCCTCTTCTCACTAGGCGCAAGGTATCACTTCTCTTAATCCTTCTACGTCCCTCGAACTGTAACAGGTCCTTGGCGAGAGCGTTTGGATGTGTCGCCAGTTTGTGAACGTACTTAGTACAATTTTTTTCAATTTCCTCCCGAACCGTTGGAATTTCTAGATCTCTGTGGATATTTTCATTTCTTATATACCAGGGGGCCCAGACTATTGTTCGTAAAATACTCGACTGTCTTCTTTGTAACTTTTGGATGTTAGATGCACACGCAGTTCCCTAAAGCTGAATGCCATATGTCCAGATTGGTTTAATAATGGCTTTAGATAACAGAACTTTATATTCCAAAGATAGAGATGAAAATGCAGTCGATGTATGTACAATTTTTTTTGAGCTCTCGCTTACATTAATGCTTCTCGGAAGCAATAAATTCCAATTTGAAACTGGTTTGTTCTTACGAACTTTGTACTATATTTAAAAAAAAAAATCGGCGTTTTATGTTATTTATTTAAAGATGCTCTAGTTTATAATAAAAACAGCGTTTAAAAAATTTTCTAAAATACTATGACATACTGAACGCTTCTGAGCAAGCACAAAAACAAATTTTATTTTTAGCTCGGGAGAATATATATTGAAACCTATTGCCTTACACATCTTAAAATGCAGCACATTGTTTCCAATCCTGCTTTTAAATCAAGATGTTTTTTTTTTTTTTGCTGCGGATATTCTTGATACTCCATTGCAAGTCTAACTGATTTCAAGACTGTTAATTTTGTCTTAAATATAATAAATTTAAAACTTCAACCAGTATGTTGTGCAAATAGTTTATTTTTTTCATTTAATTATTTAATATTTTCAATTTAATATTTCTTTTCTTTTTCTACTGAACAATGTACGCAGCATTAATTTTTTTTATAATAAAATTTATATTCCACTTTGCACTACATAGTGAAGCAGGAAAAATCACAAATGTTATAAATTTAACTTAAAAATTAAATGTATTTATAAATATAATTCTAGGAGTAACCCAGTAACACATTAATGTGTAAAGTGTGGATCTATTAACTTGGAATTTTTCGTTAAATGTAAAGGAAATGATTTAGAATTTTTGATTTATGTAAAAAAAAAATCCATTGCTTACTTTAGCATATTAATATGAACTGGGTTTATAATGGGGGAATTTTAAGCAGAGAGAGAAAGAGAGAGAAAGAAAGAGAGAGAGAGAGAGAGAGAGAGAAAGAAAGAGAGGAGTTTTATAGTTATATAATAAAGCATTTAAATTACTTTTTTTCTGACATTTAATTAAAATTTACATCATTAATATGGTCAGAGATTTATATTTTAGCTTAAAGAATATTTTTATAAAATATTTTAAAGCTCTAACTCTTCAACTTGTTGATATTTTTTGTAATTTTTTTAATTTGAGGTCAAAAAGGTTGAAAGGTTCCCCAAATATATTCATCCCTATATTTTACATAAGTTTGCTAAAGATTTCTTGTACTTCAAAAAGAAGATTCGCATGATTACCTATGCCGATTCACAATTCAATAAAAAAAAGGAAAAGTTTAAGCCCCACTTCGACAGAGGGCAATAGTGCGATTCAGTAACTTTTATTACGAACATTCGTAACGAAAAAACAAATATAACGATATTTTATCGAATTCGGTATTCAGTAACTTTCCGACAAAAATATTCGGTACGATAGAAATCATTATTTGCGATGATTATTTATGGGCTGTTAACTTCGCCGCAAACTTCGAATATTTATGTCTTAAAGTTATTGAATACCGAATTGAATAAAATATCGTTATAATTGTTTTTCGATACGAATGTTCGTAAAAACAGTTAGTAAATCGCACTACAGATGTAAACTTTCGAAGCCCCAACACACGTGTACTCTTTTTTGTTCCCGTCTACCATTTGTTATTTTTTTTTTTGTGTCGTACAGTGTAATTAATAAAAAAGATTTTTATTTAATTAAAAGTTTATTGAACAAATTTTAAAATTTGAAAAAAAGCTATTTTTTATAATAATTGAAGAATAACGATGAAAAGAAAATAATAAAATTATACAACAGAAGAACACATTTATAAAGGAATAAGAAACAATCTACGGAGCTGTAATGAAGGTTGTGCATAAAATATAAGTTTAGTTTTAAAGTGAAAATCTTTTTATAAGAAAAATGTAAAAGAATACAGCAGTGCAGGCCAAGCTTTTAATTTGCTATACACATGCAGAGCATAAGCCAAATAAAAGACTGACACAGCCTACTACTTCAAGTCTCCTATAACGCGGTGTTTTTATAATACGAATCCCATATAACGAGATGTGAAAAATACAGGAAGCTCCCCTATTACGGTATCATATAGTTACTTACAGAAATATTTTGCTTACATTTTTTTAGCAAATATATTTTTTATAGATTAATAATATGGAAAGCAGCGTTTTGGTCTTTTTAAGGCTAGATTTAGCTTTTTTTCTCGTATTTAGCCTCAAAATTTACGATTTAACCTCTAACTTTTTTTCTAGTCGTTTTTGTTTTTCAAAATAGCCTCAAATATCTTTTTTTGAAAAAATTATACATAAACAAACTGAGACTGAAATCAAATTAGCTAAAGTAATATTTTCGATAAAACTTTGATATGTAAATTAATAAATTGGTCGAACGAAGGTAATTTCCTAAGTAAAGAAAGTATTTAGCTTCTAACTTGTAAAATAAAAATGTTCTTTATTCCTAATTGATTAATAATTTGTTCCATTTAGTATTTAGTTATCTAGTACAACTTTTGAGTACGATAAAGCAAGCGAAATATCAGAATAGAAATAGAATTAAAAATCAAAAAATAAATTATTACTTGAAGGAATTTTAAATATTATTTTTTAACATTGAATTTGAAAAATAATTGAATTCGCTTATAAGTTATTAAAGCCATTTGCAAAACGACAAAATTTTCTTTAGTTTTTGATATTCCATGTTTTTTTTTTTTTGGGGGGTTTTTTTATAAAAATTATAATTAAAATTCTTAATGTAATAAAGAATCAAGAAAATTTTGAATTTTAAGCTGCAGCTTTTTAACTTTTTTAAAGCTTATTGTTTTTCTGCATGATTTAGCTTTTTTTTAGCTCCTGCCAACGCTGATGGAAAGTAATAGATATATTTCTTGTGATAATAAAGCTTAGTCTGTCGTATGATACTTGCAGTAAAAAACAATAACAATTTTCTATTCACTATAGTTTTTATGGCTTTCTATTTGTCAACTGTGGAATTTTAACATCACAAAAGAATTTTTGTTTATAAATTTGTATTCACTGTTTGATTGATTGATTTAAAAAAAATAAATTTTAATATTAATGATTCCAGACATCTAGGCATTGATTCCACTAAATTCAAATTTTTTTCAAAAGATATTTTGTACCATCCTTCTTCTATTATCAATTTTGTTATGAATGAAATATCACGTTCCCAGAAATGTTACCTTAATTAGCCCAAAGATTTTCTATGGATTTTATATCGGGACTTTGAGGTGCTGTTGGCATATGTTTGATGTTATATAAAAGCCATAGTTTAACGTCTAGGTTTTATTTATTTATTTCTGAGATTGCAAGAATTTATATATAAATTATATGAAAATTAGATTGACAACAATTCATTAATTTATATTAATTGTAAGTTTCTTATAACGCGGTTTCCCAAAAACGCGGCGTAGATTTCCATACAATACAGTATAGATTAATCTGATTTGCGGTTGCCACCGAATACATATTCTATTTTGAATTAATTAATACGGTTTCCATATTTTTTTTGTCATTGACGGTAAACTATATTTGTGCGTAAGTAGCTTTTTAGCGTTTTTTTTTATATATTCGTTTTTTTTTCTTTGTTTATGCACTTTTAATTTAAAAAGAAAATCAATTCAGTAAAAAACAACTTTCATTGCTTAAAATTACATTTTGTGTTGTTGGTGTTTCTAACACAAGCGTATAACATAAGAGTGTACTCCCTCTCTATTTGTTTGGCTTGGCACTACTGCATTAACTCATAATAGAAAATTGAAACTTTGTTTAAAGGTAGAATGTAAACAATAACTTTTACGTTTCTCCCTAATAAATCTGCAACATTTTTTATTGGGTTACATATTTGTTATTAGTTAAAAGCAAAAGCAAAAACAACAAAAGCATGAAATGAATGTTCAAGCACTTAATCGAGCTTAAAAATAAATTCACAGCTGCAACTCATGGATAAATCAAATCTGCACACATTAAAACAACAGCACCAATTCAATATAAGAAAGAAAATGTATAAGAAGTGTTGTTTGTTAAACAATGGTGGTGAAAAAAAAAACAAAAAAAAAGGAAAAGGAAGATGAGTTAAATGATAATGATGAAGAATTGCCACATTTCATCTTGAGCAAAGAATACGAAAAGTAAGTGCCTCCTTAGCTGTAGTGTGTAGTAACAGTAGAAGTGTTTTAGTTCAAGTTTTACAAATGGCAGGACATGGTGCAACTTAAGTTAAGTTTTAGGCATGAGTTCAGAGCATGCATTTCATGCTTGAGTAAGTGACAGTCTTAATTACGAACAAGAGCTAATATACAAATACTTTTACACACACTCACACTTACTTATACACTTAAGTAAAGGTAAATAAATGAAAAAAATGTGTGTTTGAAGAAAGTATAGTTAATAGAGGTACATACACTAAAAGAAAAAAACCTATATAAATCTAAAAAAGAAAAATATGTTATGCTGGTTATAATTATTAAACGTTACACAGCTTGTAATTATTTTAATTCCACTGATGAGAATAACTTGAGCAGCAATCTACTAAATATAATGTAAACACAGACAGCAGAGATCACTTAACTGATAATATTAAAATACGAGTACATTTTCGAAATCGGAATCTGAAATCTATATTCCTGCAGCTTTCGAGATTTTTCGTTTTTATGAAATTATTTCCTTGGTTTTCATAAATTCTTAACTTAACAGAACTATGTTAACGTGTTACAGAATAAAACAAAACTGAGTTATATAATATATTCGGAGCTAACTACACTGACTTCTTTTTTATCTCTAATATTTGAAATTCAAAAAATCGTTTCTTAATCGTTCTACACATTCAAAAGAAGAATCCCTTGCCCGAATTTCAAGTTTGTAGCTTTAGCTGTTTGAGCTGGGTAATGATGAATAAGTTAGTCAGTAAGGTATAGTTGTGTTTTCTTTATTTTATTTTTGTATAAATAAAATAAAATTTTTATTTTTTTTAAAAAATTTTTTAGAGGTATTTTTTTTTTTTTTTTTTTTTTTTTGTATATTTTATGTATGTTTTTTCCGTACAATTCCATATTACTGAAGCTATGAAATATTTTCTATGTGTGCATACAAAAAAAATCACGAGTTTGTCTACCCTTTACATTATCTGACAAGTACTCATGCTTGTGTCTGTTTAGTTTCATATAAATATTTACCCAATGCCTGCATCTTTTCTTTTAATAAAGATGGATGATGAGTTAAATGAAAATGTAAAATAGTAGAACTTCTGCTACCAACAGCATACGAGTATTTGCTTGTTTTCATGTGCATGTACGTACTCGTTTATTCTTATTTAGTCATATTCCATCCAAAAACATATAAAATTGAGTTATTGAGTGATTTTAATTGATTTTATTTAAAAATACTACTTGATTATGGTGCATCACAAGAGGATGTCATCTAATCGTGTAAAAGTATTTTATGTATCGTAAATGTTCTTATATTTATGTAAAAATGATTTCTAACAAAACTCTGTTTAATCTTTTACTTAGCGTCCAGCCTTTTATTTTGAAACAAGTTAAATTGGGCTATACCAAACTTTATAGATATACCCTTCATTATAACAATAGAATATTTATATTTTAAATTTTAAACATTCTTCTTAAATATAAACAAAACAATACACACACATATGAAAAAAAATTTTAATGAAATGTCAAACATTGATAAAAATAATTTTCTTTGATCACATATTTTTTTTGTTAATAATAAATAAATAATTCATTTCAGTTAAAACAATCAAATAAATGACAAACCTAAATTAGTACGCCAAATGTTTTTATCTATAAAAAATTCTCATGTTCATACAAAATGTATGAAGAAAATCGAAACAACGCGAGTGGTTGCAAAATCTCATTTTGACAGCGCTTAATTAAGTGAAGTTAGCTGCACAATTTTTGTTTTCTTTTTTTTTTTTTTTTGTTATTGTTGACCAGTAATGCCATTTTTTTATTTCTCATTTTTAACAAATATTTTTATTCAGGTTTGCCATTTTAACATCTATATAATAAATATTCTGTTTGTTTTCCAACGGATATGTCTGAAATTTAATTATGAATATTTTTAAGGATTTTAGCCCTGGGAGAATTAAGGTTTTTTGGGAAAAATTTCAATAAGTCAGATAACAAAAGGAACCCCTTTTGTTCGTAATAAGAGGAAAAAGAAAAGTGAAAAAACTACCGGGTAATTTTTATTCATAATTGGGCTGATAGTCTCTATACTCTAACGAAGTCGCCATTTGTTTTTGAAACGGCTAAGATCATTTTTACACCCACTTTTTAATTATATTCACTTGTCACTGTTCTTAGGCAAAGTGCTTAATTTAAGACTGAAGTTATGCTTTGAAATATTTTATTTACCATTTTGGTGAGAGCCTCTGATAATAATAACTAAGTGAATGGCGGTATTTATTTACATAAAATTTTTAACAATTAAAATTTCATTTGTAAACGCTTTCTAACAATAGCGACGCATGTCCTAAGCAACCGGATCGGGCGAAACTGGGCCTAACATCTGTTGTTTTTTAAGAGAAATTCTTTGGATTTAAAATTTTTTATTTGCACAATTTTTATACTTTTAGTGCTTGAGAGTTTATTTAAATTCATAAATTCCACATGGTCAGCTGAAGGAAAAATCAATTTCATTTAATTTAATTTTCACACAACTTTTTCGCTTAAGTAAGACGAATTTATCCAGATAACCACTCACCATCTGTTATATTGAGAAACGTCAAAATGTGTCTCAATTTACAATTTGAATCCATTTTTAAAAATAAGCTTTTTATAAACACTAGTCCCCCCACAATAAAAAAATTATTTTAAGTTTTTTTCAACAACAACAAAATTAAAAAAAAGTTAGTTTTACAAATTTTGATAATTTTAAAGAAAATAAAGTCGTTTACATTATGGTTTTTGGGATGCAATCACCCTACACAGATTTGTCTTGTGTTAAAGGTAGAAATAAAACTCCTTTTAATTTTCATACTGCATGACATTATCAAATTAAACAGAATGCTTTATATAATCAATGACAAGGTAGTGCTGGTTTGTAATGCTGAAATGTGTTGCAATGACAATTGTTGTTTTGTTTTGTTTTGTTTTTCTTTCAGTTCGCTTACTCATAGTAGCATGTGCTTGCCTGATGGTTTTTTTATTGACAATTTTGTTTCCTTTTTTCTATCCTTCTAAGAATCTTAAACATTTGTTTGTGTGATGTGTGTGTCTTAAATTAAAATTCAATTCTAATGCCGTGATTAGTTTACAGCTAAGACGTAACTAACAATTATTTTTCTTTTTTGTTTGATAAACTGTACCTTATCTGTATAAGGTACGAATACTAAAAAGATGCCAAAAGACGTTATATAAAAGCGGCTTTAAAGGCTTACAAAAAAATTAGCACATAATTTAATTGGCAAATATCAGACGTCTCTTTCATACACGGTAAGCAGAGCAGAGTCACAGTTAATTGACAATTTTTTATTATTTTTTTTTTTTGCATTCAATTAAGGAGAATAATATAAGGTGAACCTTTCACATTTCCGAATGAATCAAGGCATCTAAGAATAAACTTTTTTAAGATTCATAATTGTGATACACATTTTTTGGAAAAATATATGCAGTGGTCACTAGATAGGCTCGAATTAATTAGCAAGTTATTTCTTTTAAATGTGCAGGTGACAAATGTAGGAATTTCAAAAGAAAATAAAAAGCTGATGGTCTACGATTACCATTAACATGTAAAATTTTTTAGCTATCTTTTAAAATACACCAATACCTCACTTTTCGTCGTGGTTACGTTCCAATAAAACACGACCCAAATTGAAAAGACACAAAGTGAATTATGATTTACTATAGTAAACCATGTAAAGATCGACGATAGGTTGCAGGATTACGAAAATACTACTTTTTAAAAAGAAAATTTAACAAAGCAAACATTTAAAAAAGAAAAATATGTGCAATATAAAAAAATATTTACCTTTTTTTTAACCAGAAACAACCCGTAAAAATTTAGAAAAATTTATTATTCTCTTTTAAAAAAAAAGCAGAACACACTAATTGAAACTGAACACTAAAATTAGCAAGATAAAACTGTATTAAAATTGCTTCGATTTTTAGTTAGAAACAAGAATCGTGCCTTCTTTTAAAAAAAAAAGAAAATTTCTAAATATTAAAGACTTGAACCTAAAACAACGCAACTTCGAAAATCTAGCGACCGACAGTGAAAATTAGTAATAATTCAGCAGCAACGCAACTTCGAAAAAACGCAAAACGAAACGACGCAAAGCTATATATACGATTTGACAACCAACAAATCACATAAACATTCCTTTCAGAAAATATACTGTACGTCACCGAACGTTTTTTTTCAACTAGTGCTTATTTCGTGAATGGTAACACTTAGCTCATGTCTGATTTGACAGATAATTTGTTTTATCCTTCCGCTGAAAGAATATGGTTGTGTTTTTGGCGGGTATATAAACAAGCAAAATTGTCGAATTTGGGGCACAGAAAACCCGCACGCATACATTGAAAAGCCAACGCACCCAAAACGGGTCACTGTTTGGTGCGGATTTTGGTCCATTTTTCTTCGAAAATGAGCAAGGAGTGGTCGTTAGTCAATGGCGATAATTATCGGGCCATGTTGAACGAATTTTTGTTCACAAAAATTTAAGAGGAGGATATTGGCAACATTTGGTTTCAACAGGACGGCGCTACGTGCCACACGGCCGAAGTTACACTCGATGTTTTCATAGCATTTAAAAAAAAAAAAAAGTTATTTGGCGGTTAGTTATACGACCACATGCAACAACTGTAATAACAAAATGCTTATCAAACCTTGACAGACCAAGCGACAGTATGATAGCAGTCATACTAATAATTCGTATTTTGTACACACTAAAATCTGCATATAAAATCAAATTTTCTTGATGGAAAGGTTATTGAAGGATATAAACTTCTTGAAATTTACTTAATATTCATTACTAGAAAGGTCCTTGGTATTCAGCTATCTCAAAAAAGTGGGATCAACCGAATCAACTCACACAGCCGATATTGAGCTCTCGTCCTTTTTTTTAAATCACAGAAAATGACTAAAAGCTTTTCTACCATCAAAAATAATGAATTTCAAACCAAGGCTATAAAATCTATCAAGTAACAATGGAATGAACAAGTTTTTTACTAAAAAAAGAGATTTCCTTTACCTAACTGAATCATATTTTCTTTTCTTGCTAATTTTACTTGTTTCAGCCTCAGCCTCGTACCTTTATAAAAATAAAACTGCATGCAGGAAAAGGAGATGCTTTAATTACAATAACGTTTTTTTTTTTTTTGCAAAGTTGTTTTTGTTGACATTATCATCATCATCATCCTTAATTTTAAAGATATTTTTTTACTCGCTGTAGAATATATCATGAAAAAAGAAGCACACAAACAAAAAAAAATACATGCAAATAAGAGTACATACATAAATTTATGAATATGAGCATTTAAAAAAATAACAACTGAAACAGTTTCTTTGTCTAACCGGAAGTATGCAAAATGATGAAGACAATTAAATCTTATTTGCGTGTTCCTGTTGAAGTGCGTTGTCGTTCGGTTCCATTTTTTTAATTTTATGAAATATTCTTTTTATAATTTTTTTTTTCATGCTCTTGCTTCTTTCTGCTTTGTTTTTTTTTTGTATTTTTTTGCTATTTAATTTTTTATATCAATTCAGTAGCGAACAGAGGGAGTGAAACATGAAACGAGTAATGTTTTCGTTCGTTTTAAAAATACAATTTTTTTGTGTTGCTTCCTTAATATTCATATCCTTGTCATACATGAATGGGTGTCGTTGTCATTGTTGTTGCATGAGTGACTGACACACTGTAAGTATGTGAGTGTGAGTGTGCGTGTGTGGTTCTAGATGATTTTGTCACAAATCTGATCTGCATGTGTAGGAAATACAAAAAAAACTACTCCTATTTGACCAATTTTATTTGTCTTCTTTCACTATGGATAAAAAAATTACAAAAAAAAAAAACGAATAAAAATATAAATCTCATGTCACATTTCAAATCTTGTTTATTTTCATAGGTTGGTGTTAGAAGACACACACACACTCTCACACTCATAAGCACATGTTGCCAGTAGAAAAGGAAAAAATATTTCATTTTTACAATCCAACTGATATCGAAACTTGATATGCATTTTCTGCTGTTGTCTCTTAGATTTCAGAAACTCTTTTTTTTTTTTTCTTTTATTAATACAAGGACGTAAATATTAATATTTTTTTGTTTTTTTGTTAGTTAAATGTAAGACATTGATGAAATGTTTTTTCATATTTTGGAAAAAGAATATTCTGTTTGTCTTTGATTAAATGGGACATTTTTTAAATTAATAAAAGAAAACCCTTACAATCAAGGCTTTTCATTTAATGATAATTTAAGCTAACTTGGAAATTACATATTACAAAAGTTTATTATTATTTGGTAATTGTAGTATTAGACTAAGCGACTTAAAATTAAAATTTAACTTATAATTTTCTTTCAAACATTTTTAATAACATACACTTGCACGAATCATTTATTTTCACAAGAAGTTAGTACAAAAAAATTTAAAAAAATTTTAATTTTCATAGAGTTTCATGTATTTTTTTTTAACAGTGAAGTGATAGGAAATGTTTTAAATAAAATAAAGAAAAATAAATCATGATTGTCATATGCTATTTCTATAGCCAAAACATTTTTCCAAGCCCTATAATTTTAACAAATATTTTCATCATCAATTATCAATTGAGACAGACACCTCTAACAAGAGCTTTACTGGCAACTTTGCAACAATTAAAAACCAAAGCTAAATTAACATTTTTACAAAACAAATAAATTCTGTGATTTTTTTTTTTTGCTAATACAATCATAACTAACAACAGTCTTTTCAAATTCGTTAGAACCATGCTCTACTGTAATTATTGTTATTATTATTCGTTGCTAGAAATTTTGAAAATCTCTTAAATATCACTAAGATTTCGAATTATGCAAGGTGGGGCAAAAGTCCGATATAATTTTTCAATCATAACGAAAAAAAAAAAAAAGAAAATCAAACTTACTTATCTTTTCTTTGAGTAAAGTTACAGGCAATCTAAATGTTAACGGGACTTTTGTCCGACCCATTTTTACCAACATAATACTTTTATACAACACCTTTTTTCAAATATAATTCTCAAAATTAATAACTTAACGTTTATACAAATCAGTTAAAAATTGTCGAAGATAACAAGAGTAGTTTTTATGCCAAAGAAAATTTTGTATTTCATTACAGAGGTAAAACTTAAGACTCTCGAATTGTATAAAAAAAATTTGTGATGTTCACTTTCTTGGCAGTGAAAGCTGGTACACCAAATTCAAATAACATTTTTATATTAAATAATTATTTGCATTTGAAGAAAAAAACCAGTGGATGTCTTATAATTGGTATTTAAATATCAATTTAGATTTTTATGTGGAACACCTTCTCTGCCAGTGTCCGGCCCTGGAAGAGCGGCGCATGATCCACTTCGGTGAGGGACGTCTGCAGGGTCTCACTGCACTGTCGAATGCAAGTGTCGACATGCTATATGGCTTCATTAGAAGCAGCGGTTGGTTTTTGTGACGGACTCACTCACTTTCTTTCTCCATCTTCTTTCCTCCCCTTCACTCTTCTGTTACTATCTTTCCTTTTCTTTATTTTCCTCTATACAGGTATCACAAAGGGACCACTTCAAAGGACCCAAGTGAGCCAAGCTCTTGTTTTCTTTTTTTTCGGGCGACCTAACCTAACCTCTTCCACATGCAGATTTTGTATTGCTCTTTTCATAATTAGATTTTTCAATCGATATAGTTTTTCTTCTCTTAATTTAAACTTAATTTTGAATTTCCTTTAAATTATTTTGTATTACAAATTTTAAATTATAAATTTAATTTAAATTATATGAAAGAATGCGACACAATTTTCCCATGAAGTTACAAAAATAATTCTAGTTGAAACAATTTATTTAAAAAAAAAATTATTTTAACCCTTTCCTTTTAAGATGGCATAACAAAATGTTTAAATAGATTTTCTCAGGCTCACACTAACACATAAAATACCATATTTCAAGCGAAGCATGGAGGTACGTGTGGTAAAACTGTATTAACATAAAATGTGTTCCAATGTCTTAAAAAAAAAACAAACAAACAAAAATAAAACAAAACAAAGCTCCCCAACCATTTTTTATCAACCTGTTTTATTAAAGTTAAAATATGTGCATATAAATTCAGATAACTAAACACACTAAAGCTAAACCTATAATTTAACAAGCCCAAACTAAAAAAAAGAGGCGAAATAAATAAACATACACGTAAATACGTAAGTATATATGTGTGTAATATGTATGTATTCACAAGTACAATTTAATAGTAATAGTTTAAGGTAGCAGCAAGATAATAAATTTTCATAGAATTTATCCATTAGAAGAAAAAAAAAAGGAAGAAGAACAATATGTTAGTACAACAAATACCAAACGTAGGAACGTTAAAACGTTAGAATAAAAATTCTCTGCTTTAATTTATAAACGGTAGATGGATAGATACGATGGTTCTAATAAATGAAAGAAAGCTAGTTGACAACATTTAATTTTTTAGGGTTCAGGGCCAGATTTTCTTAAGCGAAAAAAATTATTTTTTTAAAGTAATTTTAGGTATGCACAGAACGTAACACTGAACTGTTATTTCAGATCGAAATCGTACACACAGAAAATAACTTCGATTGTGAGAACTCAATTTGTCACCAGTCAAAAATTCAGTTAAAATAGTCAGTTAGAAAATTTTAGATCCACATATTAAAAACAAATCACTTTCACGTAATTCATTCACAGTTTATCAATTCCACCACAATTAGCTTAGAAAGAACAAAAAAAATGCTTATTTTACTAATTACGAGAAGTTAATTCATTCAGTTTTCCCAATTTACAAATTCAGTGCCACTGACAAGGAAAAGAAACACTAGAAAAAACACCAAAATTAAAAAAGGCAAAATATTAAAACTCACTAACAGTGTTAAAAACAGTAAGTTAGGTTGTACAGGGCGCCCCGAATAAAGAAAAACACTTAGATCTTCTGAATTAGTGTCGTTGTGATACCTGTATAGAAGAAGACATGTGACAATAGAGATGAAAAAGTGAAAGGAATTAGGAAGATAGAAGGGGAAATAATAATAAGAAGAAAAATACAAGTCTGTCTCCTAAACAAGTTGCTGTTCCTAATGAAAAAATAAAGCATAACAACCCCTATAGTTAATAGCACAGTAGACCCTATAGGAAGCGCTGTCCGAAATACAGCTTTCGCTCTATTATTTTATAGTTTCCTCCTCTTTCTCGTCTTGACAACTTCTACAGTATTCATTAGATGGTAAGTCCATTCTCTTTGCATGTTTACCAAACCTACAGTAGCCTATTATTGCGCCACCGCTTTCCTCATTTGGCTCTCTAGAGTTTCAATAAACCCCTGCTGCGATTACTGTTCACGCTAGGCGTCTCTCTATTTTGACTGTGCCTTACGAAAAAGCATACTCTCAATCTGCTGTTTGTAGAGAAGCACTAAGTATTTTTTTTAGTTAAAGGCCTATTCTACCCTATAATATCAAAACATTTTCCAATTCTATTTCTTTAGATCCCATTTTTGTTACTGTTTTTTTTGTTCAGTATCTATAACAAATAAATTTTATAGGATTTTCTATCCAATTTCAGCTTGTTAGATAATTTCTCTTGCAAAAATTAATCAGTTCAAAGCAAGATTTAATTCGCTTTAACAAGTTTTTTTTCATTAAATTAAAAACAATGGGCCATAATCATAGTCACACTGAAATCGATATCTTTTTAAAAACGACTTTAAATTCATGTAATTCTTATGAACAAAAGTCAGCTCTTAACTTTGTAACTATGAATATGGCCCAATATTTTGAATAGTTTTCGTCAAAATCAAAAACAGATAATTAATCAGAACCATTTAATACTCGTTTTACTTTTGTCTTATTTTCTCTGAATATGCTTGGCTGCAGAATGTCATTAAAGGCCCTCCAAACACAGCGCACTCTTAATTAATGTGTAAAGAAATATAAATTTTTAGCTTTGCTCCTGAACAATTCAGCTAAGGTTGCAAATGAAATTTTCTCAGAATCTCTTTTGCTGGTTCCTTTTGTTGTTGTTTTTCTCTTTTTCTTTCGTTTTTGTTATTTAACTTTTTCAACTTGTTACATTGAGGAATTATGCCCTAAATGGTGCATTGTTAATACCAATTATGGATAATCATCATCATCCTCAAACTTCATTATGTTTTTTTTATTTACTTTATAATGGAAAAGAAAAAAAATATGAGAAATCATGGAAATCACATAAAATATAAACAACAGAAACGCTGCAAAATAAAATGAGAAAAACTTTAGAACAAAAAAGCAGAAATAACTCGTTTGAAAAAAAAATTGTTACTAGAGTTGAAAAAAAATATATAAAATTCAAAGTAAAGAAATAAAAGAAAAGAAAAACACAACAACAAATAGCAGCAGCACATACCTTTTTAAAATAGTTACTGCATAAAATATAAAAAAGTATTAAAAATAAAAAAGAAGGAAAAAATTATAGCAGTACGAGCAGTAAACAAATGAACGAATCAGACAACCGGAATGATGAGCCGGCTTGTAAAGTATAAACAAGCAACAGTCAAAGCACAACGCCATAGTCTTTTTGTATACTACAGCCTGCTTATACTTCAGGCAAGTAGACAGACGCACCAAATAACTTTTAAACATTTAAAAAAATTATTTTTTATTATTTCTCTATAGTAGACTATCAGTGCATATACGCTCATACAAGTGTTCTTGCCACACGTATTCGTACACGTAATGAAAACTGACATGAGTTCTATGACTTGGCTTTAACGTCAACAGCTAACATTGTTAACAGTTTACATTTTGAGGCCATGTCTGATAGAGAAGTGACCAAGGCTCTTTTTTATATTTTCTTTTAATTTTTCTATTTGCCCTTCTATTGTTTTGATTTCTTAGAATAAAATGCTTCTATACAAACCCTATTTTGCTTTTAATTGATATTAAATGGCTTTTATATTTAGTATGAATCGCTTGTTATTCTTTTCAATTTAGGGCTGAACAGTTCACTTGATTTATTTCTCAGGGTGTAAGAATTCAAAACGGAGTCTTGCAACTCTAATGGAAGGCCGCGAGTGTAAGTTGTATTTTTTTTTTTTTAAATCTTTCTTAAGTGCTATTTATTCATAAAACATTGATAGTTAAAAGTTGATAAAAAGCAACCATAAACATTTTTCACAATATCCTTAAGGCTATGACTATCAGACTCAAAATTTAGACTACATTAGCGCTAGTGTACGCTTAAAATTATAATTGTGATATAGGTTTTTTGGACAAATCTGTCCGACTTTCAGTACTTTTTTTTTAATTGTCATGTGATAGTGGTTTTCTATATCATCATGGTTGAATGATGCTGAATTTTAATTTACAATTTTTAAAATATGAGTCAATTAAGAAAAACTGCTTATGTTTTATTAAGCAACTTTAGAGAACTACAACTTCAGCAGCCCTAAAAGATTTTTTTACAAAATAATTTTGATCGTTACTTATGGCATGTATCGCTCTACCATTCCACAATAATAAAATTATTAAATTAATTGCGACAACAAGTAATTTTTTTTATTACCAAAAATATATAAAAGACTGACTGCCAGACTGACTGCTTGACTGATTGACTGACTTACTATAATTGCCCAGGACAAACGTCAAACGCTACACAGAAGTACCTCTCACTATTAATATTACGAATAAAATAAGGGCTTTGGAAATTCGAATACTAAGGGGGTTAAAAAAAGGTAAAAACTTAAAAATTGGAAATTTTTATCTTTTAAGCTAAAATTCCATCTGGAAAGTATTCTACAAAAAAATATAAGCGTATTTATTAGATACAGTAAAGGTAGCATTACAATTACAAGCTTTCTTAGGTCATAAAAAATTTTTCTTCAACTGTATTTTAATTAAAATGTAAGAATTAAACGTTTATTTTTTAGACTTACGACTTAAATAAATTTTAAAAAGTTTCTTGCTGATAATAATATGTAGGATTTTCATTAAAAACCATATTCTAAATTTTCCAAGATGAACAATTTTTAATATAAACAGAGTAAATTAAACAAAATCTATATGTACAGAAAACATACCACAACCGAAATTAATACAACAGCAAAAGTACGAACGAGTTCATTTAATCAACAACTATTTACTATCTGCATATACTCCAGACAAAAAAAAAAAAAAAAAAAAAAACAATAAAAAAAACGAAATTGAAAAAGAAAAGCAAAGAAGAACCAGTTAAGCGTTACTTAATAGCTACTAGCTACATACTTATCTACGTATGTATGTAGCACTGGCCAAGTGAGAAGAACTACGATGTAATAAAGTTGCAACCAAGTAGTGGCTTTGAACTCCCAAAAGAGTTTATGGTGAAATTGACGCAGTGGCGGAGTATGTGATGATGGTAATGGTTACTAGTCATATTCATCATTTTGCTTACAGCGTTGTATAATACGAAAGCATTATCACCATCAACATCATTATCATCTAAATATGTGTTTGTAATACTGTAGTTTGGTCATTTAAAAAAAAAACAGTAGTCCACTTAAATTGTATTAAAGTGATTATTGTTATGTAAAGGGTTCGCCAATATTAAAACTTACCTATAACATAAATGTTATAAATGCACCACTGGTGTGAATACCAACTAGTTTTGGCAACACTATGATTTCTTTTTCATTTAAACTTCAAATAAATAATTAATTTAATAATTTTGAATATTTTTATTGGCCTACAACCATTCTGCGGACTGTCTTGGAGCTCTATTTAGCTTAGATTTAGGCAGTAGCTAGAAACTATCTGTTGGAGACAAGGGGTATCAGGGTAGCAAAAAATATATGACATTCTGTTTTCCGAAAAGAACAAATTATGTGCTAGATCTCACATAAGAGAATTTACATTGTCAAGGGATGTGTGACTGAACAGTGCGGGGTATTTAAACACTTTTTTTTAAAAGTATTAGCTTAAACTACCTCTGCAGACAAATGGAGAGCAGAAAATATATTGTGCCAATGTAGTGCTCTAATTTGGACCCATTTTTTGTTACTTAGAACATCACTATCCAAAACCGCCCAGCATGAGGAACAATTCAGCTAAGAAAATTTTAGAAACAGGTAACCAATTCTATTTCCTGAATCTAATTTTAATACCTATTTTATATTAATGATGCTTTTCATACAAAAATGTCTGTTGCGAAGAAAGATACAAGATTTTATGAAAATCTGTGATTAATCAAGAAAAGTACAAACGCGATAGAAGCTGCTATACTTTTGCACTAAAATTTAATCAAACTTAAGGGTGGGTGGGCTGCATTAGCAAATATTATTAAAGTTATCACATCCATAATCTGAAATACGGCAACTTCAAATGCTTAAAGTTCAGTTTAAAAGTAAGGGGCATGACATAAGAGCACCAGATTTTCTGTAATTTTGTGGTTTCTTTGGAGTGCGTCAAATTGACAACAATATGTGGTCACATTTCTAACTTATTAACAAAGGTCATTTCAATAACTGTATGATATCATTTCGACACCGAATGGTGTCATTTTGACACCATTCAATTGCGGCAGAAAAAACTCGGTTAACATGGCCCTTAAGCGCGCATCGTTCACTGTTGTCGTTTGACCAGCCCGATGACTCCTCCAGAGTGAACAGCTTACCATGTAGTCACTTTGAGCGGGTGTAATGGCTCCTCGCGAATCACTCGTGGATTTTCGTTAGCACAGAAGCTATAGTTTTGCTTGTTCACGTACCCTCTGATGTGGAAATGAGCCTAGTCGCTCATTATGATTTTGGGGAGTGTATCGCTCCATGGCTTGTTCACTTGTATTCTACAAATATCAAAACAGATTTGACATTGGCCGCCATTTTGCAAAAATAAGAACATCTTCCAATAGGGTGATTTCTTTTAGAGCACCAAAAAATGGGTAAATTTTAACTATAGTAAAAATGAATGTCAACAAGCCTGGACTCAAATAAAACTACATACCCAATTCCGTTTTTATATGTAAAACTAGGTTTCATGTTTCACTATTTCATTTCACTATTGCAAACAGCAGCTGAAACTACTGATGCCCTGTAGCTTCTCTCAAATATAATTTTTATATTTTTTTAACAAAAAATGCTTTACTTTTAAAGAATTTTTAAAAATATCATAAAAATATTTTAGGTGCCCCTTGCAGAAATCATGTTTGTGTAGCTCTGCTTTATTTTAGCTTTTAATACTCTCGAGAATACACTTAAAAATTCACATGAAACAAACTTAAGTTCCAGACATATTACTTACAGCAAACACAACAACAATATCCAGTAACATAAAAAAAAAATATTAAAAAAAAAAATAAATAAAATAAAAGTTAAAGTTAAAATGATTAGACTTGTTTTACACATGTCAAATGTGACTTTAT
This sequence comes from Thelaira solivaga, assembly GCA_947397855.1. Classification (NCBI taxonomy): domain Eukaryota; kingdom Metazoa; phylum Arthropoda; class Insecta; order Diptera; family Tachinidae; genus Thelaira; species Thelaira solivaga. Next base: position 20,678,521 of record OX377612.1, on the reverse strand, counting down.
TTATAAAACAGCAACCAACTTAAAATAATATGGTCAGAACAGCCAAGGCCTAAAAGAAGGCTGTAGGAATATTGAAATTGTTGAAAAAAAGAAAATTTTTCTTCACATTGATGATAAATTAAAGCTTTGAAAAACGGATGAATTAAGCAGGAAAACTCAAGTAAACCATAAAGTCGCATTTACTTACAAAGATAAGTAAGCTTAAATCCTCATGGAACTCAAACACACTCATAGACACACACTTATACTTAAAAAATAAACAAATATTCTGATTGACAATGTTTTAAAACAAATTTTAACAAAAGCAGAATAAAGAAAAAATAAAAAATAAAACAGGGTAATAGACATGCAACCTGTTTCCTGTTTCACATTTAAAACAAGCAGACATGCATTCAAACACACACACACACATTAAAATAAATAAGTACTCGTACAATCTGGCTTGCAGTTATATGCACCCAAGGATGAATAAATTGCAGATGTACATATGAATATCATACGTGTCTATGTAAGCATATGCTTGGTCAATGCACACATGTGCATTTAAATATAAAATACAAATTTTGTTATGAAGTAGAAAATACCCAAAGAAATTCTTTATTTTTTTGTTCTTTTCTTTAAATAAAAAATAAAAAAAAAGAATAAAACTTCAATCTATGCTTTGAGAATATTAAATACATACACATTCTTTTATATTGTTGTCAATTCTTGGCCATAAAACCCATAAATGAAAAAGCTTTAATGCTGCTGGTATTGCAGAAGAAAAAGAAAAAATAAGTAAAAGCAAAGGATACATAAATGAGTAGGAAATAAGTAATAAAGAAGAATAAGAAACAAAGAACTGATATGATCAAAAGAGGATTTAATAGTATTTCAATTTAGTGAATCATCAACGCATTATAAATCCATCAGTATAAACACACAAACATTCAAAATCTTAATGGACTGCTAAAGTTATTCATAATTTTTTACAGTAGCACCGAAAATAATTCAAGCAATTAATTTAAATACAAAAATATTATTTTAAATGGATGCCATAGCAAAAAATAATAAGTAAATAAATCTGTTTTAAAATAGGATTTTTACAAATTCAAGTCAACTTTTGGACCAGAGCAATTGAAAAGTGTTTGAAGATTTATTTAAAATTTGCACTTGACTTTTTCAATTTAACGTTGCTCTGCAAGATATATTTTTATCTCCCAAATGAAGTTCATTACGCTACATATATGAGAATTACTTGAAAAAGGGCTACCTAACGATTATTTTATAGCGCGTTTTGTCATCGATTTGAAGGCCTCAGGTTTACGTGGTGTTTTTCGCTAAGCAAAAAAAAAAAAAAAAGCTAAAATGGCTTTCAGAAAAGCCAGAACAAACTAAAATTACGCACAAAAACAACTTGCTATATCGTACCAAAAAATCGTTCATCCCCATTATTACTAAACTGTAGTACCAGAAAACCAAATTCATCAAATCCATGAAAGTATGTCTTTTTATTTAGACGGAATTCTTTCTAGAGAAATTATTTAATGATAGTTTTTTGCACCATTAATAAGCCATTGCGAAAAATGTATCTTAAAAAAATAAAGCTAAAATATGAAATACATATATTTTACATTTCAAAATTGAAATTGTGAAAATATTACTTTTGCTATTTTTTTTTTAATATTTTGCCTTCCGAAACAAATTAAAAAAAATTTTTTTTTTAAACAATTCGACTTTCATTGAAAAAATTAAAAGTTGTAGCAGGTAAATTCAACATTGTCCAGAAAAAATATAAATTTAATCCAATTCAAGTGAGTAGTTCAGAGAACAAAGTCATTTCTTTACTACTAAAAGAGAGACGTGAAATTATGTTCTTATTAAAAATTGTATTCAGTAGTGTGATTCAGTAACTTTTAAGAATTATTTTTACCTCCATATTTTTTTGTTTGCACTAACGAATGTTTGGCTCAGTAACTTTCGGTTAACTTTAGGAGTTAAAAATTCACCACCAATATGAACAACCAAAAAGGCTGCAAATTGTCATGTACAACAACCAAAAATGGCTTATTTATTATATATTTTTTTTTTATAAGAATCATTCACTTTTAGTTTTCGGTTAAGTAACACCACACAAAATTTAACCAGTTAAAAGTTTTACTGAATCACATGTTCCTTAATTTTTACGTTAACTATTTTTAACAAAACATTTTCCTTTAAAATTAAATAGAGAATTCCACTACAGGAATAAATTATCTTCTTCCTTAGTTTATGTATAATTTGTTTTCATTTTTCAATAAAATAAAAAACAATAATAGTAATAAGAAAGCTATTTTGAAAACAAAGAAAAGTCTAGGAAGACAGCTTAACCTCAAAAAAGCTAAACTGTCTACGCTGGTCACAACTTTTAATTTAAAAATGATGTAAGTTACACTTAAAGCACATACTAATGTGTAATTACGAATTTATTTTTTAATCAAATATAACAAGTCGTTTTCAAGTAAATGTCACATCTCGAATTTATAAAATAATAGTATGGTATATATGGGAATTTAAAGCCAAGATTTAATATCAGTACTCTGAAATACTTTAAAAACAGATTGCAGTTGCTCTAGTTCTTGTGTTATTAATCGTATTCATTTGGTTAATATTGTGCAATTTAAAAATTCGTTGTTGGGCTATCCTATTTTAAAGTTCGATCTGTCAGAGATAACATGTGTGAGCAAAAAGTAGGATCTGTAAGACTTTCTCGTTTTATAAAATATTAGCTTTTGTACGTTCAAAATTGCTGTTATTTAGGATTAATAACAAAAAAAGGAATAGTGTGTTGCTCTGCAACTTATGGTTTAAAAAACCATTTTTTTAAAATGGTTTTTTAAAGTTAGAGAAAAATCTGTCAGATTTTCTTACTTCAAAATCATACTATTGTGTATGATAGTTAATAACGCGGCTTTAGAAACTTTTTTATAAAAAACCAGAAAATCTAAATGTACAAATTATATACATACATAGATACTTATGTGTATATAGTCGTACATATATGTATATTTATGAGAATAACTAAAATTTGTTAACTTTTGTATCACCACAGAACTCAATCAAGCACAAAAGTTAAGTACACATGCCATTATAAATATTTAATTATTTCTCTTTGTCTCTTTTAATTTGTGTGCCTGAGTAAGTTTAAGTGTGTTTAAAGCATTTTATTAGTTTTTTAATTTTTCTTTGTGATTGATGCGGCCCATGCATACCCAATTTCAATACAAGTTTGCTGCTAAAAACCGGCAAGCTGAAAAATTGAAATGATTTTGATTTTCTTCAATTAATTGATGAATCAAGAAAAACAAATACATACACTACACAAACGTGCCAAAGGCTGCCATGCTGGTGCACTAATATTGCATTAAGCTTTAGTGCATATGTGACGCATTACAAAAATATGAAATTGAACTTTTAGTTGACCTGTTCACTTAAATATGACTTAATAAATTTACTGTTGGTTAAATTTGAATCATACACATACACACACTTACAAGTATATGAGCTTCCTAAGTGGTCATATGGCATACACAATTGCTAATACATTTCGGTTTACTGGAACTGATTATAAATTTCGGTCTTTATAAGCACACAAATATTTAATGAGTATGTGTTGCATTATACTGATTTTGGAATGCATGTTGTTAATGAATGCACTCACATGCATACACACATATATATGTATTTATGTATGTATGCAGCTTATGTATGTCCAAGCAAATAATAATTATTCCTTTATTTATATTGAATTGTCATAAACAACGTTCTATATTAGATCAATTTAGCATAAGATTACTTAATTGACAACAATATTCACATGCACATGCACGCATTTTAATAAGCACATTCCTACTCCAAAAATTAATTTTTAATGAATTCATTAAAAAAAAGTTAATTAAATCTTCATAATTATATCATTATATCTATTAGTACTTGCAATCATATAATTTATTAAAACAATATTGAGTATATTTAGTTTTAAATCTTTTGTATCATTTATAATATTTATTCTTTAAATTAGCTTATTAATTTCATTATTAATTTTCTATTCTTATCAGTTGAACTAATTAAAATTTAGAGTAAATTAATACAACTTATGTAGCCCATTCACATTTAATTTCAATACAAGGATTGATCAATATTTTATTTTAAAGCTAAAGCGAAGAAGACAACATATATTGTTTGCTAAAGCAAATAAAAAAAATCCAAAAAAATAAATTTATTTAATTCAAATTTGTTATGTTATTAGTTTTTCGTATGCTCTCGCAACCAGCATTGCCTGGAACTAGAAAAAATAAGCTAAATTGTTATAAAAAAAGCTAGAAAGAGCTAAAACACGCAGAAAAAAAGGCTAAAAAAAGCTACAGCTTAAAATTCAAAATTTACTTCATTTTTTATTACGAGTGTAATATAAGAATTTTTGTAATTATGATTTTTATAAAAAACCAAGAAAAGAACATAAAAAAAATACATTCATTTTCCAAATGGCTTTAAATACTTATAAGCGAATTCAATTATTTTTTAACTTTAACTGATGCTTAACCTGCTAAACTAATCAATTAGTGATAGTTTTCTGCGAAAATGTTTCATGAAAAATAAAGCTTCGATATGAAATATGTACTTGCAAATAATAAAATGCATTACAAGTCGAATACTTTTCTATTCTTCTGAAATTACCTTCCATTTGACCAATTTATCAATTTATTTATCAAAGTTTTATCGAAAATATTTAGCCTTATAAAAAGTAGTCGAATTCACGACAAGCCCGTATAAAACATATGGCCGGCTTTACCATATATCACTGTTTTCGTCACGACAACGACACTCACAATCAGGCCTATTAATTCAGTTAATTCGTTTAATATTTGCACCCCAAAGCAAATGTAAAAATTTTTTTATACAAAAATTATGCAGACAAAATGTAAATTTAAATAAATTCAAGAGCTTGAAGTGAACAGAACAAATTCGTTTAAGAATGTTCAAGAATTTTCTTCAGTCTTAGAACCTGTTCAGCTAAATATGAACGAAAGCTTCTTTTGCATAATTTTATTCAAAACGAAAACCAATTTTCGTGTATTGTTTTTGTTTGTGTAAGTATGATCTGTTTTCATTTTTCCAAAAAAAAAGGCTATTTAAGGCTATTTGAAAGACAAAATTTTAGAAAAAAGCTAAAGGTTAAATCATAAATTTCGAGGCTAAATGATAGAAAAAAAAGACTAAAATAGCAACGCTGCTTGCAACTCCGTGATGTAAGCGATTCTTGTACACGTTTAGCTACTTTGTCTAGAATATTTTTTCTCTTCATCTTTTTGTGTTGTTCTCTCTTTTGAAACTACACAATAACTGAAAGTTTTCAACACACACTATAAAAGTTCCTTATTTAATATTAAAAAATTTAAGCAAATGTGAAAATAATTTTGATTTTTTTAAATTAATTGCTGAATCAATTAAAGCAAATACATACACTACACAAGCGGTCCAGAGGCTGCCGCACTTTGGCCCCAAAATTAAATTCAACTTGTGTATGTATAAGCCGCCCTACATATTTTTTATCATAATGTATGTTTAATGTATTGAAATAAATGTATGACTTTAAATGTTATAATATTTTAAGTATAAAGTCATGGTGACAGACTGCAATGAATAATTAAAACTAAAATTTGTATTTAATTTAATCACATTTAATAAAAATTAATTAATATTGCTTAAAAGCATTTTATGATTTATAGTAAATGACATTCATCTATTCGTTTAATATAAATAACTTGCGTAACTCATTAAAATTTCGATCATATCCTTCAAGCAACTTTGTAGCTGACTACAAAAATAAGCACATTTGAGGAATAGCAAAGCAAAACGTGCCTTTTCGCAGAACTTTTATATGGCTTTCAAGCATGCTTTCACAGAACTTTATTATTTACTAAGCCCTATTAATCTCTTAAGCTTATTATTTCGTTTTGAGGCTACCTGATAAAACCATCTACCTTATTCAATGAGAGCTTAGTCACCGCTCTAAGAGTGAACAAAAAGTCTACTGGAAGTCTATCAGTACAAGATTCTAGACCTGGACAGTTACAAAGTGTATGTAGCAAGGTTTCGTTATAAAAACTGTAGAACCTACATTAGCTAAAGTAGCTAGGCCGTTAGTTCCAAATTACGACATGTCCAACAATTTCGTAAAATAAAAACTAAATATTATTTCAATTCAAAACAATTGCTTTTCAAATTCATCAATTACGATTAGCAGATTAATAAAAATTTTTTTATTTATTTATAATTTTAAATAAGCCTAACTATTTACTAACTGCTACATAACTAACTTTAAGTCAGTTGCAAAGCCATAAAGACTGAGACCAAATCAACTGCTATCAAGCAAACTAAGCAGCCCAGTCTAAGTAGGCGTGCTATTATCTTCGTTAATACAATACTTGCCTTTATTAAAAATAATTTAAACTGAAGCATGATATTAATTGAAAAAATTTAGTGCATTTAAAGTTAATTGAGTTGCATTCCGGGCATCAACTTTAAGCAAACAAACACACTCTTATTTGCACAAACATATCGTACCTACTTGGGGGTAATTTAATAATTAATAAGGTTTTTAAATGATTTTAATTGAGTTCTTAGGGTATGTATTATATATACACCTATACTTCGTTTTACATATATTATGAATCTTAAATTAAACATTTCGAAAATAAGTAAAAAGCAAAATACAATTCTAGTTCATTTTTAAAATTACTAGAGCGTTAGTTGCAAAACTTTTTTTTTAAATAAATTTCAATTTCTTTAAGATTTTTTAATAATTAAAACGGATCACAAATAAATAATTTTAAAAATTTAAAAAAAAAACTAAGAGCCATGAGCACTGAAAAAGGATTCATGAAAAAAATTTACTTTTCATTAATTTTATTGCCAATAGTATAAGCCGTGTACAACCTGCAGCCCTCTAAACTTATAAGCCAACAAAATTATTTTTTTTTAATGACAACAAGCTTCTGGCTACTACATCGCTGTTTAGAAAGTGTATCGGCATTTTAAAAATTTCACATCTGGTACTATGTCATGTCAAGTTTGTGCTCAAAGTTTTTTTAAGTTTTGATTATAATAAAATAAGCTAACAAAACTTAAAATTGAAGTACAAAATAAAGACTTCATTATTATAATAAGTTTTTATTATTATTACGAGTATTACATTTAGCAGTTATTTTCGCCACAATGACCAGGAGAAGGAGCCATTATATTTATTATCTTTAATTTGAACACAACGACTATTGATTTCTTTACGTGGTGGCCTGTCGACCATCATTAAGAAGGATATGATTTCATTTTAAGCAGGAGCCTAATCACCGCACTCGATACGTGTCGAGTAAGCATATTACTGCATACGATATCTATCGAATCGTAATTTTGTTCAAATTGTAATAGATTTATATAAAAATTTTTGTTAAATGCAAGTAAATAAAAAAGAACTGTAGCATGAATTTAAGCAACAATTGTGCAAAAAGAATTTTTGATAATATTGATGAACAATTGCTTCTTTTGGCATCTTTTTCTTCAAATTCAAAAGATGAAAATTTATTAAAAATTACACCCAGAGAAAAAATGAGACCATCCGTTGTCAAAATGCCAAAAAAAATGGTATCAATAGTATATTCACCATGTTTGTGCTCACTTTTGACAACGCATGGTCTCCTTTTAACAAACTTATTGACAACATAGCGTTGTAAAAATGACAACGTATGGTGTCAAATTGACAACATACTGGTGTCGAAATGATAACATACTGATGTCGAAATCGACAACATTTGGTATCAAGCTGACACCGTAGTGGAGTCTAATTGACACCGTTTGTTAACAAAATGATAACATACGTGTAAATTTGACAATTTTCGTTACCAATTTGACAACATGCGTTGTCAAAAGATATAAAATTGTTGCTTTTTTTCTAAGTTGACAACCAACCGTTGTCGATTTGTAAACGCTTGTTAAAAAATTTTAAGCACTCGTTGTCAACCACATACGTTGTTGATACTACAACGCGATTTTTGGCTCAGTGTAATTGTTTTAACCTAAAACTAAATAAAACTTAAATTTTTTCAAACTTTCTGTTGACCGTGTTCGTTAAAAAAAAGTAATTAGTTTTGCTTGCGATAACTGCTTTACTCTTCAAATGATGTTTACTAAGATCACATTCGATCGAAGACTCTCTATCGAAAGCCATTATCTCAAAATACAATACTTTTTACTCGATATCAAGTGTTATGATACCGCAATGAAAAAATGTCGATAAATTTTACCGATATAGAAAGCGGTACCTAGACTTTTTTTTAGTAACTTTTCGTACAATAAAATTTTATTCTCTTAAAACTATATATATAACTTTAAAAGTAAGGGGTAGGTATACATAGATTAAACTTGCTTGACAAAAAATGCATTTTCATAATTAATCCTGAATTGCAAATGCCATAAAATTTATTTTGCAATGTCCTATTATTCCAACAGCAATTTTGTTAATAGACTATCGTGACGCCAGAAAGTTTTGTGTTTAATTAATTTCTGTGCCTTGAAAGCAATTTTCAAGATATACAGACATACAGAAATAAATAACATTCACTAACATGCAAATACTCCAACGCATACAAGTTTATATGTAGATCATGTGTTGTGCTTATGACACCTTAGCTCACTCATTGAGGTCAGTTGATTGTTATTGTAATAAATATTAGCAATTATAAAAAATTCTAATGAAATGCAAATAGTTATTTGAATGACTTATTTGTGTATACCTTTTTTTTTTTTTTTTTTTTTGATTCAAGATAACAAATCTATTTCAATTTAATGAAAGTTTTTAGTACGAGTAATAAATTAGGCAATCATTGATTATTAAAGCCACAAAATTATTTTTAGGTAATTTAAAGCATCATTTACCAACATGCTAACAAAATGACATAAAGCTATTATTTAAGTTTAGCAAAATTCTAATCAGATCTACATTTGGCTGGGTTTAAATGAGCAACATTTATGTATGTAAAAATTAAAGTTGTTGAAATCATCACACAATAAACTTCTAAACAGCAAAAAGAAAGTCAAGGTTTTTGAAAATGGTAGTTTATATAATTGTATTCTTGTTGTTGTTGTTTTTTTATATTTTGTAAAACAAATAGTTTTACATTTGTAAAACACTACTACGTAGAACTACTTGATCAGTCGAACGTAAAAAAAATTGTTTTAATAAACAACAGGTACGGAAAATACACGTCAGAAAAAAACCATCACTCTACGCAGAAAAATAAAAGACAAATAAATAGAATAAATTTTGTAAATCGAAATAATTCTAAAAAACAATCGGTAGTATTTGTCCAGATAATTCAGGTTCTTAAGCCAAAATATATGCAATCGAGCTCTACCTAAGAGAAAGACTTAAAAGAGACATTAATAACAGTTACATTTATTCACACTCTAACAGCGACATTACAGGCCTTGTGCTTTTGAGATACGATAGAAACTGTTTCAAGATTTCCTAACACTTCTAAAGAGTCTAGCATCTAACAACAAGGTCCACCTAGCATAGCTACCAGGCTTTAGCAGATGTGTAGGTTATTAGAAGTCAGATGAGCTCGCGAGAAAAGTTGGGGTTAGTAGTTTCACGGGCAAATGATTATTCTGAGTAAAGCCTTGTAGTTTTATTCATCTTGGTACGAATTATAAATAGCGATAAATTAATTAAATATCATTACATAATGGTGACTCCGCGTCTAACAAAGTTATACTGAAACCCAAAAAGACATTTAAATTCGGATGCGTTGCTAAATGGAAAATTTTATGATGGAGGCTAATTTGCATAATATAAATACGAGAAGAATTAAAATTTGACATTTAGATTTTCAAAGAAAAATAGCGATTAAAAAAAATTAACTAAAAAATCTTCGACTAAAATTTTTTTATTTAAAATTTTATTTGTTTTTTATACTATATTGATGGTTTAAGGGAAAAAAATTTTCTCCAAACACTAACTTTTTAAAAAAAAAATTATTTACTCATATTTTTCAGTAAAGTTTTGGCCTTCCCATCAATCACGCAAAATGAAACATATCCCCGTCTGAAAAACGAATTGGTACATCTGGTACCAAAGTTTAGTTTGCAAACAACCAAGACGACTTGACTTCTCTTTGAACGCGACTGATTGTTAATGAGCGTCATCCATTGAAAAATTTACGAAATTAGAAATGGGGCCCATAAAATGTACAATTTATTCAAGTTTATTTTATAAAAAACATAAATTTATTTGCGTGAGAGTTTTTTAATAGCAATATAAATTCTAGTTATTTAAATTTCAAATTTCTCATGCCTGATAAGCCCCCTACTATTGTTTGAACGGCAGCTTATACTTTTTAAAGGACACGAACAATCTAATTGTTTAGAAAATTTTTATGAAAAACACTCCATTTTTTTATATTATTTTTTAGACGATTGGATTCTTCGTTTCCCATAAATAACACACTAGTTTCAGGACTTAAGACAATTTTTGTTAAATAATCATGTTATATTTTTCATTTGTTAGTTTTATTTGACCTTTATCTTTTATTAAGCTTGAGGTCTTATTTTATAAATTTATTTTATATCGATATTTTGCTCCAACTTGCGTAGCTTCTTGAGGATATAATTATAAATTAGTCAAATTATTAAAAATACAAACTTCAATAATTTTTTTTGTACTCCAGCTTAATAAAATAGTAATATTTTTCAATATAGTGTAAGCATAGACCTAACTACCTAAGGTAGCTATGCCGATTTTTTACTTCATATTTAAACCGAGAATTAGTTGATTGTCGATTAGAAACTTAAGTTGCACAGTCTGAAATGACTGTCCTTATTTATTTTCTATAAAATTGTGGCAGCATCATGAATTATCAAAAATTAATGATCATTATCCAAAAAAACACCTGTGTCAAAGCAAAAAAAAAAAAGTGATAATAAAAATGGAAAAAAGAACATTAAATCAAATGAAAATAATTGAAAATTTTGTTTGACTTTTTATTGTCTGCTGTAAAAAAGGATAGCAGCATAATTGAAAACATTATTATTACTTATTGTTTTTTATTATATTTTTTAAATTAAGCACAATAACCTTTTTTGTACGAGATACACAAAAAAACAGTCAAAATCATACTCGTATGTTTAATATGTGCAACTTAAGTGGACTTTAAATGCCCAATATTGGCCACTTAAATATGATTTAAGCTTATATTTAGTTAGAAACTCAATTTTGTATCTAAATGGAACTTAAAGTTGAAATGACACTTAAGTCCGCAGTCAAGTACTGGGCATTAGTTTCTACCCAAACACACTTGAGACTTAAAATTAAATTAAAATTTTATTGAATTAAAGCAGGGCTTATAGAAAACTGATTCAGCCATTAAAAAAAAACTACTTATGTTTATTACATTTTAGTGTATACTTTTATGCGTGTATGTAAATTAATTTAAAATTTATATACAAAAGCAGGTGGAAGTATTCGTGCGCAGTGAAAATAAAACTTTGTTGAAAAAAAAACAAAAAAGAAAAACTTTGTACGAGTACTCATACAACATTTTCAACTTAAGCACATGTAAACTCAACAAGAAATTCACAGAGAAACAAAATTTAATACAAATAAAAATTACTAAAAAAAATATTCCAAAAACTGCGTGTTTTTGATATAAAACATATAGACGAATTTCAGATGGACTATAACAAAAAACCACTCTAGATGGAGCAAATTTCTTTCAATGCAAAAAATAAAAAATAAATAAAATTTAAAATGAAAAATGTTTGCAAGAAATGAAACGAGTCTTTTATTTTTTAAAACCTAAAACTCAAGTTGAAATTGCTTTTGTATTTTATGGCCATGTGAGTCTGCATTCAAAATTTGTCATTTAACTTATTGCTCCCGTTCAATTAAAATAATTAACTTGAGTTCATCACTTTTTTCTTTAAATTGTGTGTGATGTGTTGTTGTTTTTCTTTTAATTTTTTTACTGACTTTAATAACATAAAAAAAAACAAATTTGTTACTCAAATGCTTTGTGGTCTCTGGTATTACTGTATGCAGTATTTTGTTTGTCTTGCAAAAATTGATTTATGTTCATTCAAGAGAATGCCCTGCCAGGCAAGTGTATGCAACTAGTATTGCCAGAAAATATTATTTTATCACATTTCATAGGATTGTATTTTAAATTGATTTAGACAAATATTTTTGAATAATTTTGTAAGCCGCCAAAAAATTAATTATAAACCAGAAATATTTTAACTATAATAAATTTAAAATATTTAATAAGTAAATTTTAATTTTAATTGACCCACATTCAAAGAAGTTCTTTTAATGAATGCTTTTTTCATGCCTTAACGCGATAAGTAATTTAATTAATAACACCATGCAACAGCCTAAAAAACTTGGGACAACCATTTTTTTCTGTAAAAATCATAAGTATTTCAATTCCATAGATAAGTTTTTTTTTTTTTGTTTACCGAAGCAAATAACAAATCACATTCTAACTTTTTTAAACCAATTAAATTTTGGAGCATAAAGTAACCAGGTAGGTAATAAATTCAAAAGATTTTTTTTAAATATTGTGGGTTAAGCTTGTATTAAGAAGACTCTCGATTTTAAAAGTAAAGATTTATCAAAAAGTTGGAAGTTGTACTTTTACTTTCAACTTAATTATTTACAGAAATTGATTTAAAACTTTTTGATATTTTCTTTAAAATAATTTAACAATAAGAAATAACTTTTCAGATTAATTTACAGAAAGCAAGACAATTTGTAGTGATTTTTTTTTACCCAAAAAATGTAAAAGTTTTTCTTTCACAAACTAATGAATTTCGTTAAAAAGTTTCTGGCAATGCCAAAAACTAAACATTGAGGCTTAATCACTCGAACATTTAAGTACTCACACAAATTCATATTCACATGCATACAAACATAAATAAATGAATGAATCATTAAGTCTGGGTTCTGCTTGCCATTTCACAATAATTTTTCATTTAGATTTTCTACAGAAGAATACAAAATTTTGCATAGTTATTGAAAGACCAAGAAAACAACAAGTCCAAAGTGTAGTGGTATAAAACTAACATCAATATTCCAGATAATGTTTATTCAATTATTCTAAATGTTTGTTTATATCTACATCATACATACATACACAGACTTATTGCTTTATATATATTTTTTTTAGTTTTTGTTTTCAGTTTCAATTGTATAAAAAATTGATTTTCAGTTTTAAATTACGAGTCTGTGCGTGTGTATATATTTATTCAAATTGATGTTCAATTAGTTTTATAATGTATGGGAAATTCATTCAAAGAAATATATAAGAAAGGGTAGTAAGAATTTGCTGCAAAAATGTACAAAATCGGTGAATACATGACTTTAAAAAGCAAGTCAAAATTAGTTTCATGTTAATATTTATATTAAAATTGCTATTGATTAATTAGCAGCACAATATGCTGTTTAAAATTAACATAAAAAAGCTTTTTAAGGAAAACAAAAAACAGTTTTGATTAAATGCAATTATCAGCATTAAAATCCATCATAAAACCCAAACGATTAGATTGATTGGCCAACGCAGTCTGAGAGAACTAACAATTCTGACAAGAATATTTCAGACAGATATTATGCTGTATCACGTTATCGTAATACACATACCTGAAGGCACTAGCACTTAACAAGAGAGATATCAGACTCATTTCTAACGCAATAATTTAATGTCTTAGACATCATCAGCTTAATATAGAAAATATTATGACAAAACCGCAGAACATGCAAATGTTCTGTGACAGAGATATAGAAAAGCTCTCACTGAATAATAAAGGAACTTTGGGTAGTTGTACATAATGCCAAATTGATAATATTATGTTGTCCAATTCAAAAGAATTACCAACTGTGCTTTTTAATATCTTGAAAATTCTTTTTGTAGCCTATAATTTCTTTAATGGTTCAGTTTTCGTATGCTCAATTGCAGACAATCTTTAGCATTTTCGGGTCTTGAAGAAAATAAAAAAGCCAAGCAGGATTAGATCCGGTGACTATCACTACGAAGCTCTGATAATATTTATATTGAAGCCATGCCTGTAATGCTTTAAACATACCAAGAATTAATATGCCAATATTAGTTAGAAGGAGTATGATACGAATGCTAATGAGGATGATCGTTTCAAGGAAACCATGGATGAAGCTAGTAAAATATTTATCGAAAATGTGATATCTATTGGAGGATGGTGGACAAAAGCTAGGGAATACGTACGAAAAGCTCTTGAAACTGCAAAAAGCATAGAGCTTTTATTTCTAGAGAAGTTTTGTAGCTTGAAAAATCATTTAAGTGATTTACAAAAAGAATATCATTTAGAGGGTATACCAAAGCTAGTCATTTTTACTGATACATTCGTTATATATGGAATTGCAGATAATCAAGTTACACCAGAGGCTACCGAGACGAAAAACTTTCAGAGTTGGTGAGTATTGAAGGTCTGGAATTTGTTCATTACACCTGATTTATTGATGATGCAAAAACGAAAGACGCTGCTTTACCTGCAATTAAAAGTTCAGAGTGTAACAAATAACTTATGAACTATTAAACAATGTCAATACATGTTTAATTACATTGAATTATTGATATAAAAATTTAAATTTACCTGATATAAACACTGATTTATAAAAATGTAGTCACTTACCTAAAAAAAAAACAAAAAAAATAAATTAGTAAATTAATAATATTAATAATTGTAAAATTTGGCAGTAATTTAAGTACAGCTTAAGAAAGTCTAAAAAAGCTTTTATGCACCCTCCATTTATTCACAAAAAACATTTATTAATCTTTATATATAAAATTTGACTGTACGATCTCAGACGGTCCTTTACTTTATGAGTATGATTTCTTAGAGTACGAAGATATAATATACAAAAATTTTATATTTTAGTGAAAATTTAAATTTTTATTATAATTAAAATAAACCACATCCATTTTTCTCAAATTTGAGAACTCACACCAATATTTCTATTTTCTTATTATATGTTCAGCCTAGTCCAACTTATATTTTTCTTCTCTTATTAATTTTTTTTTTCAATATAAATACAATTTGAAGTCAAAATACCATTTGCCGAGTCAGCTGGTTGTTTTATATAACTTAATTAATACAAGTTAAAAGTGAAGACAAAGCTATTTGTATTCAATAACCTAGCACTTTCAAAATATTTGCAATGTTTCAGGAGAAACTGTATTTGCTAACAAAAAATATTAGATATGACTTTAGCTTAAAATAAAATCTGTTCTTGAACTTATAGATTTTCTCTTTATGCAGAATGATTTTTATATTTTCCCAAATTTAGACCAAAGCAACTGAACAGTTTCTAAAGTATTATTAAACACTAATTTCTAATCTGCACTTCCATTTTTTTAAAAATAGTTTTACTTTACGAAATATACCATTATTTAGTAAAATCAAAAATTAAATCAAGAACATATCGTTTTAAAAAATATTTTAAAAGTTGTGACGAAAAAAAACATTTTTAAGCAAAATTTAGAAATTATTAATTTTTAAAAAATTATTTAAAACAAAACCAAAGTAAAAATATTCCATTTTTTATAATCATAAAACCTTATGAGTTTCAAACAAAATTAGCTAACTTTTTTGAAATAGATGCTCAAGTTTTGATTTTATTTCCAACTAGATGTTTTTACCAGGTTACGTCTGAACAAGGTAATTTATTATGTTAGTTTGTATTTCTAAAGTATAGAAGTATAAATTTTTAGCTAAATAGAATTTTAGTCGTTAAAAAACCCATCCAACGGATGGGTTTAATTACACATGCCTTTGCTAGCATTATTAGCAGAGGCGCCAACTAAAGTACCAAATAAAATATTTCAAAGCATAATTTTAGGCTTGAATTAAAAGCGGTTATGACCTTTGGTGAGCAAATTTTTTTGCAAAATAGGCGTAAAAATGGGCATGGCTCATCCAAAGTTAAATGGTTACCTTCTTTGGAGTATAAAGATCATTGTAACCAAAATACAGACAAATGCGTTTAAAAAAATAACAATTAAACAAACAGAGAAAGAATTTTATTTATATAGATTAAGTGATGCTACTTTATTGTGAATAAAATTGCCATACGCTTATTGTAGTGTTCCAATGGCTATTAAAACAGACCAAAAAAAATGAACGCATACGGCAACGTTTGTTTCTAGCAAAATAGTAGGCCATAATCATGGTATCTTTTTGAAAAGGGCTTTAAATTTAATAAATTCTTATGAACAAAAGTCAACTCTTAATAAAAACCTACTTTTGCGTGACTATGATTATTGCCCAGTGTATTTTTCTGTATGATAACTTGACTTTATTTTTACTAATATCTAAATAAAAAATCGATTTCAATAAAGTATAGTTTGTTTTATTTGAAACTGATGGGGCTTTGTGCTGGGATAAAAAAATCTGTTGACAACATGATAGCGTTGAAAACATAGAGATGAAAAGATTGATATAAACTAAACATCTGCTACTATATTTAAAAAAAATTTACATGCAAGTATTTGGTTAATTGACTCATCATAAATTTTTTATCTATTCTCTCTATCTACATTTTTATTTTATTTTTTTTTTTATTTTTTTTTGTAATTGAACACAATAAACTATTTAACGAGTAAAAGAAATTAACATAAGCTTTGTGACAAATTGTAGAAAAAATGGAGAAAACCTATAACAAAAAAAAAAGTAGTGGTGGTACCACAACAATATTCTTCTGACCATTTCAATTAATTGTTAAATTGTAATCAAACACACACTACCGTTCGTATGTAAATATATGTATAGAGAGAGGGTGCACAAATTACTTCAAACATTCAGTAAAATGATTACAATTAATGTAGAATGAAAAACTAAAAGAAAATAACACAACAAGTACAATTACTAATGGTTTTCATTCAGTCATACAGTTTACAACTTTTAACAATTCAACAATAGTCTCAATAGGATAATTATGTTTTTCAATTAACGCAAAATATTTGAATAAATTGCACCAAACATATAGAAAAATAATTTTCTACATGTGGTTCTTCTGTGTGCTTTTCTCTCTTTGTGTGTGTTTTTATTATTTTATAAAATTGTGTTCTATTAAATATTAAACAAAAAGCAAAACAACCAGTGAAACACCAAATTGACCCAAATTGTAAACAAGCAAAAAATAAAAACTGCACTAAATTTGTAAAAAAAAAAAAAATTAAAATGTTTTCTGTTATTTAATTAATGTCGTGTGTTTTTTTTTTATAAAATTTTTCATATGTGGTTACAGACCATTTACATAAGCACACACACATGCATGCTTAAAAATGTACACCCACTTGCAGCAGCTCTTGTTTAATGGTGTTTAAACACATAACTTGTGCTCCTATTTACATAATTACTTATTTTCGAAGTCAGTTGCAAAAAAAATAAAAAAAATCAGCCAAAACCACATTCTAAAAGGGTTTTTTTTTATTTGTGGCATTAAGAGAAATTTGGCGGCAATCATACGAAAATCGAGGGACAGTAACAAGAAAAATTTTTTATTTAATTATTATTTTGAAATTCATATATAATAATATTTATTAGGAATTTTTCTTTTTAAATCCCATTTTTAAAAAATATATAATATTTTACTTGCTAGGGTCATAATTGAGTTTTATTTCTTTGATTCGAAGGTAACGTTTGTTTATTTCTAAAATTCTAAAAACCGCGTTATTTTACAACTAAAAAATTGTTTAAGGGTTTGTCTTAAACTATTTAAAATTTTATAACAAAATAAATCTTCAAGTTATGTTATGCTAGATGGCAAATATTTTCTGAGATACCGAGGAACTTATGTTAAAAAATTTCTAGTTTTTCAAAACCATTTTTTCTTTTGTGGCATTTAAATATATTAATTTTGAATGAAATTAATTCCTTGAAGCTGAATTGATATACAACTTCAAATTTTATTAGAATTAAACGTAAACAGTTAAAAAAGAGAACTATTTGTTAAATTTATAGCGATTCCAAATATGTTCACAATATATAAACTGTTATATTTGAAAAGTGGTATAAGTCCACTTAAAAAAAATAATGAGTTAGTGTTTTTTTGTTTGAATATTTGAATCTTTTTGTAACTATTGACAAATAATTCTTATTAAATCAATTGCTTTTACAATATAAATTTTCTAGTGTTTGCAAGAAACGTTGGGAGTAATCTACTGAGGAATCAGAATAGCGTCTGACGAAAAGATCCATATAGATATGCTATCCCCTTCAGTACTTATTGTACTGAATAAATAACTCATGAGAATGAGTTAAAGAATAAATTTTAAAACCAACACAATTTCTGGAATTAAGCACAATTAAAGATTAATATTTAGTTAGTGCTAATTTTTTTTAAAAAGTGGACTTATACCAGCATATTTTATATCGAATTCTGAAATGCTCTCATGCCAAGCACTTATAACGGATGTATAACATTTAAAATGTTGTCCTTGTCCTTGTAAACAAAATATTGAAAATTATTGCCCATAGAAAAATCTATATTAAGCCTTAAAAAATACACAAAGATTCTAAATTAGCAAATCCAAAAAATAATCACACAAATAAATATTTAAAAATTGATAAAGAAATATTAATCTATAAAAAGAATTTTTTTTAATATCAGAATTACCCTCATATTTTCATTTACAAAAATTCACACTTCATACATCTGCGTAGTGTTACTCCACTCGGTACAAAAACGTCAATTACAATATTCAACATTTATTTTTTTCAAATCATTAATCGACCTCATTTTGGTTTTATTTATTTAATTTTATTTTTTTTTTATAAGCAAAGTTAATTTTTAAACTTTAATTGGGCTTTCGAAGCCAATGCAATTTAAACATAAAAATAAAAAATAAAAAAAACCATCGATTGCTATAGTACAATTTTTCAACTGATTTTGTCGTAAATAATTCAAGCATGATGCCACTAGTCAGCTTATCTTCATGTTTTAGTCATCTTT
Source organism: Thelaira solivaga (assembly GCA_947397855.1). Taxonomy (NCBI): domain Eukaryota; kingdom Metazoa; phylum Arthropoda; class Insecta; order Diptera; family Tachinidae; genus Thelaira; species Thelaira solivaga. Next base: position 20,659,467 of record OX377612.1, on the reverse strand, counting down.
TAAATCAATTCAATTAGCTAGAATTTTAGAAAAATAACAAAATTTTAAAATGTTTATTTTGTTTGTAGAGCAACCCATTACAAAAATTGAAGAAAACGAAAAATCACTACAAGTGCAGGCTGGAAATACTGCTATTTCTGAAGAGAAACCAGAACATTAAAAAGAAGTTGTTCTTTTTTGAAAACTTTTCAATGAATGAAATGTGTAGCTACAAAACTACTCGATACAATTTTGGTTCAACCTCGTCTAGGTAACCCCCCGTTTCCACATGCAAGTAATTGCTTGCAAGTTGAGTATACGTATTAACTACGAAAAAGCCGAAAAAATAGTCGAAAGTCTTGCAAATTGTATGAGTGTCTATACAGAACAGTGCAAGTTCATTTTTAAAATATCGGCAACGGCTTCGCTTCTAATGAAAAAATGGCTGCGCCATTGATATAGAAAATAAAAATATATGAATGAAGTGTTGCCGCGTTGCAAACACCGTAAATACCAACTAAAAATTTTGTTGTTAGTATTTTTTAAGTCAAAAATATGAAATTGATAATTAAATTTAACTTTCAAATGTGTTGGTGGGTCATTATGTTCTTTTTTTATTTATTAATTTTGTTAAATATGCTAAATATCAATTACTAACGTAACTTCTATTTTTCCACAGCCTAATACATTAATTTAAAACTCATGCGCGGTAGCACTGTTTCTCATTTGTCAATTTACTTGCTGCAAGTGTCAAAAATTTACTTGCAAAAGAATTTGGTTGCCAGTTCAGCTGCAAGTTCGAAAAATATGAGTGTGTTAGTGAAAAAGTGAGAGTGTATTGAGTTTTTCGAACTTGCACTTGCATGTGGAAACGGGGGGTTATGTATAACTTTTTATAATTGTGGTATTGAAATTGTTTTAAAAAAGAAAGTGATTTAAAATCGCTTATTTTCCACTTAAACTGGAATTTCACTCAGAACATTTAACATTGGAAAAATAAGTCTTGGATTAATGCTTATGAAAGTTTTAATGCTTTTTTTGGTTTTTGGAAATATAAAAGTTGAAAACGCTAATTTTAGCATATATTTACACATAATATTTCCTTGTCAGAGCAAATGAAGAGATTTTCTTGTGAAATGATAAAGAGTGATTTTTTTGCTATTATCTTTTTGGCAACACTAGTTTTGACAGCTCACGCACGTTTTGTATCTTGTGTCACTGTCAAACATCTTCAGTTTGGTCTATAATTTAATCATGAATCGTCTTACAAACGAACAACGCTTGCAAATTATTGAATTTTATTACCAAAATGCGTGCTCTGTTAAGAAAGTTCATCGCGCGCTTCTTCCATTTTATGGTCAGTTTAATCGACCTACTGAGGCTTCTATTCGGGCTATTGTAACAAAATTTCGCACCAAATTTACATTGTTGGACATTAAACCACCAACACGCTTACGTAGAGTGCGAACTGAAGAAAATATCGCAGCCGTATCGGCCAGTGTTGGTGATGACCGTGAATTATCGATTCGGCGCCGTTCGCAGCAATTGGGCCTCTGTTACTCCACTACGTGGAAAATTTTGCGGAAGGATTTGGGTGTGAAGCCTTATAAGATACAACTGGTGCAAGAATTGAAGCCAAACGACCTACCACAACGCCAAATTTTTGGTGAATGGGCTCTTGAAAAGTTAGATGAAGATCCACTTTTTTATCGAAGAATTGTGTTCAACGACGAGGCTCATTTCTGGTTGAATGGATACGTGAACAAGCAAAACTGCCGTATTTGGAGTGAAGAGCAGCCAGAAGCATTGCAAGAGCTACCAATGCATCCACAAAAAACAACCGTTTGGTGCGGATTATGGGCTGGCGGCATCATTGGGCCGTATTTCTTCAAAGATGATGCGAATCACAACGTTACTGTGAATGGTGAGCGCTACCGTGCGATGATAACAAACTTTTTTTTGCCCAAAATGGAAGAGCTTGACTTGCATGACATGTGGTTTCAACAAGACGGTGCCACATGCCACACAGCACGCGAAACAATGGACCAATTCAGAGGCGAGTTCGGTGAACAGTTTATTTCACGCTTGGGACCAGTCAATTGGCCGCCCAGATCGTGCGATTTAACGCCTCTAGACTATTTTTTGTGGGGCTATGTTAAGGCTAATGTCTATAGGGACAAGCCCGCTTCGATTGACGCACTGGAAGCCAACATTGCCAACATTATTCGTGAGATACCGGCCGAAATGTTGGAAAGAGTATGCCAAAATTGGACTAAGCGGATGGACCATTTGAGGCGCAGCCGCGGCCAACATTTGCATGAAATAATCTTCAAACATTAAATTATATCGACCCAACTATCGATCCAAATAAATATTTCATGCATTTTTCTGAATTTTATGTGTTTTTTTTTTTTTAATTTCCGATAGTTCTTATAAAATCACCTTTTATAAACCAAAAAAACTGTTAATATTATTTTGATACTATTAAAATTATATTAAAAATTTATTTAATTTTTTAAATAACAAAAGAAAATTTAAATATTTTTTTCAAACCAAGCGAAGCTATTCTAAAGTACAAACAATCATGCATTCCTTTATTCATACTTAATATACGCAAATGTGTGTAGCTACACATTCATGTTCTTTTAAAAGGTTTAAATACACTATCAGTAAGTTACAGATGCGCTCCTATTTTATGCTCTGTTTCTTTTCTTATCAACTCTCCTTTAACTATTAAATTAAGTTTGAAATTTATTTACTTTGCCATTTGTCACATTTTTACATGAAGTAAAATAAACAGCATTGAAAACAGATTTTGCAAAATGCCACCAGATGATTCTTAACGTTAATAAAATATATTCTAGAAAATATTTATAATTACTAAAAAAGAATTTTAGATGATATTTAATTTTAATAATATTTATTCGACCTGAAAAAACTTTATTTTGAAATTAACAACAAGAATTTTAAATGTTTTAAAAACAGAATAAAGTGTATTTTTTCATCAGTAAAAAAATAGTCTGCCAAACCAGCAATTTTCAAATTTAAATTTAAATGTTTGTTTTTGCTTCAAAAAATATTGTCTGTATTCAAAATAGCTTAAACGTTTTTTTTCTTTACTGTACACAAAATGAAATAAATAGAAGTTTAGTTGAAACTCTGTTCTTCCCTTTTTTCTAACAACAACCAATATCAATTACATCATCATTCTAATAAACAAAATAATCGTTTAATATGCTTAAATAACGTCAGTTAACTGTGACTTATGACAAAAATCAATAATCATAATAACTATCATTATTATTTTTATTACACTAAATTAGAATAACTTTGTGCTCATAAGCAACTTCTGTGGTAAGAATTAAATTTGTGTTCAATCGAAAATTCATTGGTGATAAAAAAATTGTTTTGTTCTAGCCTGCATAATTCCATAATACAGTCCAAAATTTAGTTTTCTTAAAAATATTTCAAGCTGTAGGACTGATTTTTTATTGTCAAGATTAATGAATTCGACTATCACAACTGAATTTTTGGTTTAGTTTTAACAACCGAAATTGTTGTACACTGAAACATTTAACATAAATATCAGTCATGTCTTTCAATAGCTCCATAATTAATACTTAAAATACTTACATCGTAAAAAAGGTAATTAAACTAGTTTTCCTTATTTTGATATATTTTATAGCTCTTGTTAATTATGTTACGTACATGAATACCATAATTACTTGCAAATAATACTATTTAGATTTAAATGAGTGCAGATAAATATTTTTTAACGTAACCCGTTACGTTTTTTAGTATTTATAAATATCTTTTTAGTATTCATGAGATATTTATCAAATACGTCTTACGTCATTAAATATTTCAAATACTCAGAAAATACTTTGGATTATTTTTAAAAAAATTTTTTAAATTCCCTTATAACCCCAGAACTCTTGCTCTGAGGGATACTCATAAAAACATATTTAACTCGACATATTTTTTTTCACTCACTTTTTCGATTTTATAAATTTTTGACAACAATCATTTTAACAATAAATTTCCCCTGTCTGACAATAAGTATTTTGCTAAAGTATGACGACTTTATGTAGTAAAACGCAGTAAAAGTTATTTTTTCGTTGGTTAGCTTAACATTTTATAGATTATTGATTAGCAGACAATTGTATAAAGACCATACAAATGGTAAACATTAAAGTTAAGCGAAATACACAATCCTACAAAGGAAACAAAATCGTTGATTATAAGAATTATTGTTAGATTTGTAGTACATTTTAGCTTGGCAAATGCCAATGCTTCAACGAATATTTTTAAAAAAGGTTAAATTTTTATATGAAATATATGGAATGAAAAGAATACGCTACATACATGAATTTTTAGATAGAAAATAGAAAATGAAAATTATATTGAACGACAAAATCAAATTTTTTTCAAAATAATGTTCAGGGGACTAAAAAAGTGCACATATATGAGCGTTTTAAAAGTTTTCATCTAGCCTTTGTCAAATTATTGTTCCCCTCTTTATAAATTTTAGCTACCAACACGTGAATCCTTCATTTTGAAAACAAAATTTAATTTTATAAAATTTTTCTACAGTATTTGTTTTCATTTTCCATTAATTAAAAATTACGAAATTTACGCTGGTTTTTTTGAGATATTGTAAGCTATTCACATTTAAAGTGGAGGTGCATATCACGTCATTTTAAAGTGGTAAAAATTTTATTTAATAGTACATTTTTTAGAGCATCAACTTGTTTTGACAATGTGGAATTTGAGGAAAAAAACATGTCTCTTGACTTAGTCAAGACACAAGTTCTCAACCATTGTATAAAAGTGAATTAAACGAATTAGTTAAGGTTTTGAAACTATTTAAAATTTCCGGAAGTTTTGGCATCTCGTCTTAAAGAAAAAAATTTACTTATACCATTTACAAGAAGTACATTTTATTACTCGTGAAAAAGACTTATTTTATTATTTCTTTCCTGAAGAGAATTTAATTTATTGCAATAATGTTAAAGGTCTCCTGCATCATTTACTAATTTACAGGTTTGAAATTAAGGTATTTTTTCTTTTGTCAGTTTCAAAACGGATTGAAATTGTGGGTCGTACTTATACTGGTGGCCGATGAGAGAGTGTAACAGGCCTTTCAGCAGAAGACAACGTAGGGTATGCAAAACTACTTATCTTGATTTACAGAGTTTATGCCCTTTATGTTTACCATAAAAAAGACACAATTATCCTGATGATTATGAGCCTTATGCCAAATCATGGGTGTGCTGAGCTTAAGAGCAGATCTTTTTGTCACTTGTTCATTGTTGCAAAGAAACAACACTATTTTGTCATAACATTACTTCCGCAGGTTGCAAATATTTACTCCAAAATATTTAAAGTACGTGATCGATTTACGATATTTTGCAAAGTGTATTTGTATGACACAAAAATAGCTTAAACAACGTCTTTTTTCCATAGCCATTATAAAAATTGATTATTAAATATAATTTGTACAACTTTAAACTGATATAATATACACCGCCTCCTTAAATGTGAATAGCTTGCAAAATCTTAAAAACTGGAGCTGCAAGAAATAAAACCAGTATCAGATTATTAATCAGCAAACTTTAATTAATCGAGAGTGAATACAAGCACTCTGGAAAATTTTTCAGTGTTGAAAAAATCTTTATTAAACCAATTAAATTATTATTCAATACTAAATGTTTTTGCCTTTATTACATCACTCGGTATCCTTTGACTAAATATAAAGAGCGTATGTAGCACTTTTTAGAGAAATACATTTACAAATAGAATTTTAATTGTAAAAAACATCATCCAAATAAATACAGTCATTCTTGTTAGCATTATTATCAGATGCGGCAACCAAAGTGGTAAATAAAAATTTTAAAAACAGAATTTCAGGCTTAATCTTTTTAAAAAGTAGCGAGTGACAATCGTTGGAAAATATGCGTGTCCAGTTCAAAAGCATATGACGATTTTTCTTGTAGTATATAGACTATGTGTCAAATTTCAGATAAATCCATTGCAAAACAAAAATTTTTATAGCGAACGAACAAACAGAAAATGAATTTTATTTATATAATAGATTTTTGTGTAATTAAACTGCTTAAAAGTTCCATATTTTTTTTCTGTGTCTGTAGCAACCGTTCTATTACAATAACTTCTGGTTTAAAGTATTTCACAGATATTTTCATTAAAACAATGCCAGAAATTCCAGCTAATCCATTTTCTCTAAATTCTTGATTTGCATGCACACAAAGCCTCACACCTGCAAGCATTTTAGCTTTTTCATCGTTTATATTTCTGCAAGATTTCAAGAAACTCAAATGGCTGGCCTAGAGTTGTAAGACGTGGTTACTTACAGAAGTAACGAAGTACAAGTTGATGGCACTTTATCAACTTCAACTTAAAAATTTTTGTAATAAATATATTTCTCATGGGAGGGAGCAACACAACAACATTCATTCATGCAATTCTTTTTTAAATAGCTTTACATAAGGCATACGAGTGAGTTATTCATAAATAAAAGAATGACAACTTCCATGTGCATCACATTGTTAATAAGCACGTAAAATTTTCGCTTTAAATTTGAAAATGCTATAAAATATGTGATGGAGGGTTCATGTTGTTTTGTAACACAAATGAACGAAAAACTTGCCATTAACAAACAAAAACAAAATATGCATGTGTAAACGAAAGATTAAACATTAAACAAACAAAACCCAACAAATGTAAATGCAAATGCAAATACTTGAAATAAAACAAAAAGACAAAAATAAAAGAAAAACATTAACACTGCCTTGAGAATTTTGTGTTGTACATTGTTATAAGCTTGTTTTGGTACTAAATCTACTGATTTCATTACAACATTCAAGTTTTACTCTGTAATTAGTGGGTACAGTTTACAGTACTTTTTTTCGTACAATTTGTAATGTTTTTACCCACTTTACACATGTATTCTACTCCTTTCGAATTTGATTTCTTGTGTTTGTTGAGTATCTTTGAAGAGACTCAAACAAAGCTAAATTGCCTTTAACTGGTTACAAAGAGATATGTATGCAAGCACTTAACAAACAAAACAAGTTTTAGTTAAGGCTAAGGGTGTTGTGCAACGAAAAAAAAAACAAGGAATACAAGCACCGGAAATGTCTAATGATTGCTAGCGAAACGCCGACAACCCAAGGTAAACACGAGTATGTTAGTACTCACTTGCATGTAGCAGGTACATATATGCTAGCAACCAACCGACCAAAGAGACTAACTAATTGGCAAAATATTTTACACCTTTTAAATAAGAGCTTCCAGCCCAGGATACAAAGATATGCAAATTACAGACGAAAAGAAGAATATCTCTTGGTTGCAGCAAATGTAACGAAGTGATTGTTTTCTTTTAAGAGTTATCTTGTGCGCACCAGAACTCACAGAAAATTTTTTTTTAACGTTTTCACTTTGAAATGAATCTCTAACTGTGAATGTTAACGAAATACGGTGTAAATAAGGTAAGGGCATAAAATGGTTAATGAATTTGTTTGCAATGGCAAGGACTAAAGCGTAAATAGTAAACAGTAAAGTCAATATCAAAACAAGTGAAAATCAAAAGTTTGTACGTGTTAATTTTTGTAGCAACTTCTTGTTGAGGTGTTATTTTATAAACACCTAGCTGTTTTTGCCCGGCCTTGTCCAGTCCGGTCATCGGTATACTATAGAGAGCGTATGTAAAATTTTTTAGACAAATCCATTTACGAATGAAATTTTAAACATTAAAAAACCCATCCAAATATTCGCAGCCATTTACTACTTTATAAAGTGGGTCATGTCTTATTAGCAGAGATTCCAACTACGAGTATAAATAAAATATTTAAAAGCATAATTTTATTCTTAACATTTTTAAGAGCTATTTTGCGAAATTCCTTTTTACTATCTCGTTGCAAGTTTTTGCTAGTAAAGTAAATGAACACACCTAATGAGCCAATTTAAAAACGATATAGGTACGGCTTAGAACACATTTTAATGCGGAGTTTCATAGATTGTTTTTAATTAAATACAATAAGTTCAGTAAATCTTACACCAAAGCCAATTAAAAAAAAAAAAAAAAAAACCTAGCGCAGAATTAAAAACAGCAATCTAAAATAACTGGAGATCAGCTTTCAGTTGCTTTGGTAAAAATAAAACGTGTATACTTGTGTAAATATCATAAACGACGATTTTACTCATATCGAATATCGTTATATTTATTGATACTATGCGATTAATCGTTATAAAAGTTTCTATATAGAGAGTATATTGTGAGTTATATTCTTTTTAAAGCTTTGTATTTATGTTCGTGAAGTTACAATTTTGCAAGTTAAATTTGACCCACTACCAGATGTCCGATTGAGCTGAAATTTTACATACTGGTTCAGCCCCGATGGCAATGCATGTTTATGATAACCATGACCTAATGCTGCTGCTAGGATTGGCTTTAGACGAGAGAACTTCTTGACGGTTGACAGTTCTAACTTGAAATTTTGCACACCCATTATAGTATGGATGTCAGTTAGTGGGCTTACCATGAAATTGCTGGCACTTCCAGGGTTATCTCCAAACCAAAGAACTTCTCAACAGTCAGTAGCAAAGACTTGAAACTGTTCATACCCGTTCGGGTATGATAGAGGGTTGGTGGGGCTATCAAGAAATACCAGAATCGTTCCAGAACATTAGTGGGACTCCAGATCAGGGATCTCGTAAATTATGAACACCCATACCATGACTTCTGTAATTTTTCATAAGTATCCTAACCTTTAAAAGCTTTTATGTATAAAATTATATAATAATATTTTTAATCTTTCTTGTTTTTTGTAAAGCGAGAGTAATGAGAAATGAAATTGCCAATTTAGAGTGCAACAACTAAGCACTTTAATAAGAAATTTATTAACTAATTAAATTATTCAACTAAACAATAAATCGTTATAATCAATTACACCATTTTTTTAATTAAAATGCTAAACTGCTGCATAATTTAAGATGAATATTTTACTTTTGTGTAACTGATACTTAAAGCCTCTTATTATTCACTAATTCTAGAGTCCTTACAAACAGTAATTGAATACGTCTTAAAAAAAATTAATTAATAAAAAATATATAACAAATTTCAGGCAACAGAAACTTACGAAATTTAAATAATTTTAGCTTCCATTTAAAAATGCTCAAGCTGTGACATTTTCACTAGCCACTGTTACCACACAGAAATATAAAAAAAAAAAACAAAAATAAGAAAATGGAAAATTAAAAAACATAAGTGGATTTCCAAGAAGGCAAAAAAATGCTGTGATGTTTAATAGAAAAAAAAAACTCGCTACAACTTACAAGAACGACAGGTACAAGAATAACACGTACTTACTCACAGACAATTGTACAAAAAAAAAAAAAAATACCATGAAGTGGCAGCACAATAACAACAGATTTCCGTAAAATGAAAGAAATAAAAAAAAATATGTAAGACTCAACACACCACAGAGAAGTTGATATTAAGAAAAGGACAAACAGTTGTCGTGAACGTGTCATGGTCATGATGAACGTTTTAAGTACAATTAACACAGACTTATACAGTCAGGCGTGTATCCAAGGCACAACAACACTTTTGTTATTACTGCAATTACTCTTTTAAATAATAAACACAAAACAGGCAGACGCTAAAATTAGTCCCCATAGGTTTTGTGCGGTGTATTGTTATAAAATTTATTATTGAAATTAAAGTATAATTGAATAAAATTCTTTAATAAAATGCACATTAAATGCAATCAAAATAGTATTCCCATATAAATGATTATACAATATACGAGGTATGTCAAAAAGTTAAATGGGAAATTTATGTGAAGTTTTTTTAACGAGTACTTAAGTTTGGTACTCTATTTAAAAGTGTAGATTTTTTTAAGCTTCATCATTTTAATTAATATCTGTACCAGAAAAATCCATACACATTCAACAAACAAAATAATTTCATTTTATAATTATAATTATTTCAAGTTAAAATAGATTAGTAGAAATTTACTTGCAAGTTATAGTCCTGTACAAAGTAACTGCTATCCTACAGCTTTTTTTCTATGTTTATTAATGTAAGTTTCCTTTTTTGTTCCATTTATGTTCACTTTTTACACCCTCTCTGTAAGTAAGAATTTTGTAATTCTGTTTTGTAATTTCTGCACATAAATGTGCCACCCTATAAAGTATATATATTCTGAATCTTTATAAATATTGGTTTTTCCTTCTGTCTGTATAGTCGTTGAAATCAATTTTTTGAAGTCATTACACAACGTATAAAAAAGTTTAGTATTTCGATCTGTCAGCTGGTGCTTGCTTCAAATTTCTATTAAAATTCAGTTAGATCAGTCCTTAAATAGTAAAGCTATAAGTGAAATTAAGCAACTAAAATTTTTCTGATTGGATTTTTTTCATGTATTTTGTTAAAAAAAAACAAACGGACAAAAAAAAACAAAATGATAACATTTTCTTTTTGACCACATCTCGTTAGTTTTTATACTTTTTCTTTTGCGCCTTCCAGTAATTTCATATGCTCATTACAACACTGATCAATAGATTTACAATGAATATTTTGTAATTATAATTTTTTGATTATTCTTTTTTATTATAATTTATGTATATTAATAAAACAATAATAATGTTTAAATAAAAGGTGTACCTGCAGACTGGATAGTAAGTGCACAATTTGGATTGTATATTTGGGTACATAAAAAATTAATGCAGAATTTTAAAATTTAGTAGAGCACTTTATTTTAAAAATAAAAAACTTTAACAAAAGCAAGACATAATAAACTATTACGAAATAAAAATAATAAGAAGAAAAAAACATACAAAATATTCATAAATATAAATATTAAAAACTATTAATTGACACTGAATTTATGAAAATATAAAATCTAGAATTTTTAATTTTTAATGAAAAAATATTTTAATAAATTTTTTGCCCGTAAATTTTATATTTGCCAAATATAATTTTAATTCAGTAGTATCTCACTATTGTGAACTTCTTCAAACTGGGCAATTTTAATGTTTGTTATAAACCGATCAAATAGATTTTGCACTAAAAAATACAGCAAACAAATAAAATTTACAAAATGTTTACATTATGGCTTGAAAAAAAATTATGAAGGACTAAAGCAACTATTTTCATTTGTGAAACTTAGGCTATCTTACTATAAAAGACCTTTTCTGATGATAAAAAAGGAACTCTAGAGCTCTAATTCTTGAGAATGACCATTGCGCAAGATTTCTGGAAGAATTATTGCTGACTCCAAAAGATATATTTGTGCTCTCACTGAACAGGATAATTCCCTTCATTCCAAGCCAACATTTTGAACAGTAAACTTATGAGCTTTAGCAAAGATATAATGAGAGTAATAAGGAAGACTTATTATTGTAGGAAGTCTTTATTAGCCCCCTGTAGGTACACACAATTTTAGAAAATTTTCTAAAGTAAAAATATATATTTGAAAAGTCATAATTTAAAAAAAAATTTACATAAATAATGTTCTCTTTATTCAGCTTAATATTTTATAATTTGTGTACATGTCAAACCTAAATATTAAACTGAACATTAACAAAAACAAAAAATTATTATTAAAATGCCTTTTTAATTATTGTTATTGTGCAAGTTACTAAAGATTATTTTAAAATTAAAATGTTACAAACAAAACAGTTATTAAAAATATCACTATGGTATAGTTTTTAGCATAGTTTTTCATTATTACTATTAAAAATATGACCAGAAAACCTTATAGATTGATTAGTTAAGAGTTGACTTTAAAAATGTTTTAACCAACCAAGCAGAATGAATTTTACTCGTATGTAACCTTTTAACATATTAAAGCTCATAGAATAAAAAATTTCTAATTTGTATGAGGTCGATTTTAAAAGCTGTCGAGAGTTAACAAAAAAGTTTCATTTTTAATTTATACTAAAGCAAATTGAAAGCCTAAATAATAAAAGCTATCCTTTTTTTTCAGGTTAAGCTAGCTTAGTGCAGTGGCCTCGCTTTTTCTACGTATACGAGTATTTCACAAAATGAAATACATTCACACGTATAAACAAATTCTAAAATTATTGATAAAATATTATAAATTTTAGGGAACGCAACATGAAAAGACCGCAAAACTAAAACCCGCAACGAATGCATTATCCTAAATAAATTACAATAAAATATCATTTTACACAAGTTTGTAAGCAAGTACAAGTATATTATATTCGTGTGCTGCACAACCACTTGATGTAAAAATAGTTTATGGTAGATGAGAACTCTTGTGTCTGTGTTTGTGTTTGTGCTTGTTTTTTCTAGCAGTAAATTCGGAATCCTGTAATCAGAGTTACCAGATAAATTTTGTGGTTGCTGGTAACCAAATTTTACTCAAAAAGTTATAATAAAATCATGAACAAAATTTTTATTTACATATTATGAGCTGTTATTTTTGAAAGTGGTATAAATATACTATTTAATAAAATTTATTTTACTAAAATGACTGCTGATTATATCACTTTAAAAGCAAAATAGGTTTTGATTTCATATTCAATGATTTTTAAGGAGATTTTTTTTCCTATATGATTTTTGTATTAAGAATTGGCTAGCCCCAATCGTCGTTTAAGCAATAAAAAAGTAAAAAACAATTTAAAAAGCAATTCGAATCCAAAAGCGCATGGTAGTATTAAGCATTTATATTCGATCGCGAGATATTTGCTAAAGATCATCTTCAACTTTTTTATTATTAAAACATTAACCCCCTTATCCTAAAAAATTAACGTAGACTTTAATGTCAACGTTAACGAAATTTTTCATATAATTTTTTAAAAAAATGTACTACGTTAATTTTTTTTTTTTTTTTTTTTTTTGGATAAGAGCATAAATCTGTAAGTGCAACTTACACTTGATTTAATCAATGAAAATTTGTGTTGATACAGTTTATACATTTTTTAAATCGACTAAATTATTTGCAAAATCTTTCAATCATCAGTATGTGAAGAAAAATCTGGCAGCATAATATGTTTAAGGCAATTGAAAAATAAAATTTTAAACCAAACTCAAAAAAAAACTATAAACAGTTGAGCAACATTATCCCGCAACAACTAAAAATAACCCAATTTACCAAAAAGGATGCACACATGCAGTTATAAGTACGTACACTGAAAGAATAATTCATTATTATTCAATAACAACGTTTCACTAGACAAATGGTGACTTTTCATTAAATTATTGAAATATTTAATTAGTCACATGATATTGAATTTTGTCTTTGGATTAATGAACACATTTCTTTTAGTGTACGGGTGTATGTATATGTAAGTGTGTTTTTATGCACATAAATGAATAGAAACAAATAATACGTTTAAACAGTAACTTGTAATATGTATTACGAGTTTAGAGTGTCATAAATATCCTTAATCTTTAAATTTGTTAGCTTTTCTTTCTTTTTAACATAAAAGAAATTTGTGCATTCTTTGCATTCCAAAAGACAAGCGAAATAGTATTTTAATTGTACATACTCACTTACACAAGTGCTGTATCTTATGTGTTTTGCTTTTTACAGAAGCTTGTGCCACCCAAATTGTCAAAGAATAAAACAAAAAGATAATAGCATGTTCACACGAGACAAGATTCGCTCTCTTTTGAGGGTTCACAACCCAATCTCGAATGAAACAAGAAGATTCGCCATACAAAATTAAGTGAGCGAATGTGCAGGTTTCATTTTGAAACTCTTGCCGAAACCATGAAAATTTAGTATCATCCCTAGTTTCTATCGCTAGTTTATCTTAACTAGCTGTCCAACAAAACAAATTGTAAACAAAGAAATATTATTGTTTTGCAAGCATTTCAATGTATTAGTAAGAAACAAAGGAAAGAGTGTTAAATTGCTTAGATATAAAAATAAACATAATAAATAACACAACATATTAAATTATTTGAAATAATAAATAAATTTTTTATAAATTATTATTTTTTCTAAAAATACATATATTTATATATTAAAATTTACCTTTTTTATCCATTTCAAAACTAAAAAACAAACGCGGGCAAATGCGAAACAACAAAAAACAAAACAAAGCAACTGTCAAATGAAACTCATTATGTGTCGTCTGAACGCAAATTTTCACAATCGAGGTTCAGACAGCGAAACCAGCATTGAAACTCGTCGTGTGAACATGCTATAAGGGCTTATAAAAATAATGTGTTTAGTGGTGCCATCTGCTGGCACCATCAGCCGCTTTTTATATTCTTTATTAGGATAGAGCTGCCAGGTATGGTTTTAAATGGCTTAAAAAACGGTTCTTGAAAAGCATTATTTCTGAGAATTAATAGTCAATTTAATACATTTTTTGCTGAGTCCTTGAAAAAACCTCTTTATTGAAAAGTTTTTATAAAAATATTTATATGAAGAAAATCTGAGCTATAAAGCCTCTATAGAGCGAAGTATTCTTTCAAAATCCTTTATACAAAGAAATCAGAATTAAGAAATATAATATTTTAAGTTTTTAAGTTGTTAAAATCTTGTTATTAAAAGCCTCTACATAAAGAAGTGTTGATTCTGTAGCCTCTATACAACGAAATGTGTCATTTTTTATTTACCTCTTGAACAGCGTTTTCGTGTAAAATAGAATTCTGAATTAAAAAAAAATGTAAATATAACGAATTTTTTTGTACTTCTTCAAATTTCGTTTAACCCGGGTTCAGCTATAACGAAGTATTTTTCGATCCCTTTCAGATTTGTTATATCGAAATTTCACTGTAATATTTATAGCCATTATTACAATAACTAAAGGAAAGAAGTTATCGTACGGATAAAAGGTTTTTGATTATTACAAATAGACTTTAACCGATAGTATTTGATAAGAAAAAATAAGTGTGTCTTTCCACTAAATTTTAATGTGAACTATAAGCGTTTCATTATTGTCTGTGCTTTATGTTGCCCAAAAGGCTGTTGTGCAGGCTTTACATAACATTTTTTGGTTGCTAACTATGGTATCATAGTCCTTTTTGGTTGTTGTAAACGGTTTTCATAGGAGTGGGAGTGCCAAAAAAGAAATTAAATTAAAATTATCTTATTGAGAATTTGTAATGATGGAAAAAAAATTAAATGTCAGTTTATCGTTCAGTATAACTTATGTTTTATAAGGGCCCTTATACGATGTGTTGCAGACATGATTTTGGTAAAACAATGTTTTCACTTGAAAGGCTCTTTGAAGATATAGAAAAATATTTAAAAAAGTTAAAGCTGTTACTTTTTGAAAAAATCAATAAATTAAACATAAATTTAATATACGGCTTTAAGTTATTAGCACTTGTTCACTTGCGGGCAGAATAGACTTATTGCTAGTTTATAGTTTATAATCGCCAATAATTTTCTTGTATTTAATAGCAACGTGTAGTGCGTGTATAGTTTAAAATCTTTTTATTAAAAAAAAAAAACAATTTTATAATAATTTATAATAACAATTTTATAAAAATCCACATTTTCTGTAATAACTCCCTGATAATAGCTATTCACGTTCACAATGCGGTATAGATACTGCAGAAAAAATATAACAACACTGACTTTATAGTTGCATTATTTTAGTAGGTATGCACATGCACGCACACTTCCATGCTTACATACACTTTAGTTTTTGCTATTACGAGTATGTATATATGTATTTCTGAAGTCATTGACAACATATGCAAACCGCGTTGTTTGGCTGTTAGGCTGGTAAATGCCACTGTGGGTTTTGTTATTTAATGATTTCGTTTGGTGGCTGTTTGATGATGCTGTATTCGCTTTTTGGTTGTTTGATGTCATCCGTTCTCTCAGCCAATGTGTTAGTGTGCATGTGCATTTGTTTAGTAATCTAGCGGCTTTGTATTGATTTTATGCATTGTTGGATGCATAGGCATATGCATACATACCCAAATAATTTATGGTTCATTTGTATTTGTATTTTCTAAGATAATTACTTACTTTACTTGGCAGTTGAACCAGTGTATTCATAATCGTATATGCGTGGTTTTAATTTTTCCAAAATTTTTAAATTAAATAATTTGAAAGAGAACATCATTTTCAGCTGTACCAAATTTTAAACATTTAAAAATGTCACAAAAAAATTACATTTTTGTATAACTTTTGCGGTTTCATATCACAAATACAAGCTAGAATTTAACAATAAGATTGCTAGTAAGCATACACAAAGAAAAAATATGGTTGAATATGGTCACCGCAAACATAATATGTTCTCCACAAAAACATTATTGTTAATTTGTAGCATCTAAGCATTATTATGATCACTATAAATAAACTCTGTTTTTTCTATCATAGATATGGTCGAATTTATCCATAAATATTTTTATAAGAAACATATCATGATTACCATAAACATAATTTGCTTAATTAAATGAGAAAAATATGGTTAAAAGTGCATTGTTTTCTATTTTGTCTTTTCGGAAATCATAAAAAAAATCAAATGAGTTTTGAGGCTGAGCTGATTAAGTGGCGAGTTAATGCCTTTTAGCTGCATTTGCCCTAGTTCGAGTCCAAGGAGAGTCAAATAAAATTGGGAGGAATTCAAACCTGCTGTATAATATGGTAAATAAATATAAATTAATAAAAACGATAAAGTAAATTTAATAAACAAAAATTTTTTATACAAAAAAATTTATATAAAATATTTAAATAAAAAATTTATTTTAAAAATTATAAAAAAAAAAATTTGAGCCTGACTAAGACTTTAATCTAAAAATCTGCAGTTGAAAAGCATATACATATGTTTGATCTAAACATATAGGCCCATAATCATAGTCACACCAAAGTCGGTATTTTTTTAAAAACGAATTTAAATTCATGACAAAAGTCAACTTTTAATAAAAGTGTACTTTTTTGTGACTATGATTCAGGCCCATAATGTTTCCTGTTTGCCTCAACCTTATATTTTTTGCGTCCAAAATCGACATTTTTAAACGGCTAAAGTTCACAGTCATTGATAATAGACGCAGAATACAGATATTCTATTTAAGCTTTCATTGAAAATCTTTAAGCTGAATACAAGTTCATAAATATTATAAAATTAAAATCATTTGCTAGACATACGAGTACATACCTCAAATTGTGCTAACATGCATTGAATAAGTAACAAGGTAGCAAGGGTATTAATGTAACTTAAATGTGTGGGTAGGTATAACCTCAAGCTTAATATTCATGCACCTAATTTGTAACAATAACTGTAAAAATGCTTAAAACCGTTAAATTAATATTTGAATTACATTAGACATCAGCAAAACGTGTGTAAATATATAAAGGAATGAGTACGTGCGGTTTCAAACAATTATTTTAAACTGTTTTAGAAAAGTTTTACAGTGTAATTAACCATAAATATAATATACACGTGTATGTGAGTGTATTTAAGTATTTTAAATTATTTTTTTACAAACTAAATTTTATACACAAAGCCCTCCAACTATTTATTTATTGTAGGCTAATTAGCTAGCGGCATTAAAACGTACCCAAAATAAAACATAAATTATCAAAGGGAAAGAGTTTTTTTAAATAATTACCAACAAAAAGTTACTTCAAAGAAAACCACAAGAACTCTAAATTTGTAAATATTTATGGTTTAAAAAGTGATAATTGCTACTGGCAACTGTCGTGCCGAGGCTCAAATTAAATTAAAAGCTTATTTAAAATACAACAATTAAAGAATTTAAGTTCATTTTTACTCTTTAAACTCAATTAAAATTGAATTAGCTTTTTTTCCCCATATTCGTAATTCATTACAAGAACTTTTGCAGAAAGTTTTCTTAAGGTACTGTGTGTTTGCTATTAGAGTAGTCTAATAAAAAATAAAAATTTTCCAACTCTTTCTCCAAACTTTAAGCTAAAAGTAAACAAAGTAAAAGTTTATTAATCAAGACAAAAATTATTTTATTAAATTTCAATAATAGGGAACACACCACTATAGCACAATATTGCTACGAAAAATTATGCTGTTGTCCCACTGTTATTCTTTTTCGTAAGAAACTGTATATGTGACACGCAAAATAGAAAGGGACCTAAGGGTAAAAACCGGTTTTGTTCAGGAGAGCCATTTCAAAGATTTAAATACGTGTATTTTTGGTGTACTTCACTTTCATAAAACGCGCATATCTCTGGGAGGGAACACTTTTGGGGCATGGGATCAGTCTCATTCGATGATCTCGAAGTGAAAATTGATTTTTTTACCCTTAGGTCCCTTTCTCTATGCGCTGTCACATATATAACAATTTGTTGTTTAAGATAACACGTAGAATTTGTGAGTAATTCTTGTGTGTGAGTAGTATTTGTATCTGAAGTGTTATATAATTATAATAGCTAGATTTAAAATGTCCGTTAGCCTCTGGTCTTATTACTTCATAAATCTAGTAACATCTGACTGTTTGTAGAAAGTTATATGCTAAGCTGAAAAGGTTTTAGTTCAGACGTTAAACAGTATCTAAATAAGGCTTGTAATAAACAATAAAGTGTCATTGAGATGGTTGTAATAAAATGTGTATCTACAAAAAGTGCTGAGAAACTGAACTTCTTGTGTTTTATTTTACAATAACGAACCTTAATAAACTAAACTTTTTTTTTTTTTTTAAGAGTAATATAATAACAAGCTAATAGCGTTGCATAGCAGTGTTAAAAACCAATTAATACGACTATTGCATAAAATTACATTTAGATGTTTTACAACTATATTTATTAACGAGAACGAGTCACCTTATCACTGTGGCTAAAACAGATTTATTGTGACAATACTTTAATAGTACAGATCCTCTTTAAGTCTAGTATTAGAATTCAAAGATTTCCTTAGGTGAATTGTCCGCCATATAAGACGATTTTAGGGAGTGATACCCTAAGCAATGAAAACGGCTCCAAATTAGACCATTATAGTGACACAATATGTGTTTTGCTGTCTCTATGTTTTCTTTACATAACCTGTCGTTACGACTGATCCACATATTTCAAGATCAATACTGTGACATTACAAATTTCTGACTGAGTCAAGCCCAGTAAGTCGTTAAGATTATGGATAAGAAAATTCAATCAAAAATAGGCGCAGCGAGTACTAATAGATTTAAAGTATATACTTTCCACCACTTATGGAAAGGATACTCTTCCTGGATAATGACTTTCAAGTTATTTCCAATCTATATGCATTATTTCTTTTAATTAACCTGCTTGTTCACCCACAAGTGAACTTTTTTGTTAAACAAAAAAAAAAACAAAAAGAGCTAAAAGTTTCAGGAAGAAAATAATTATTCTGAAAAAAAAAGTTTTAAATTCATCCTCTTCTAATCCGCCAAAAAAAATTTAACTCACAATTTGGTAGATCAGAAAATATATTAATATTTTTATAAAAAATCTGATGTTTTACTAACCGCTGCATAGCTTACTTTGCATTAGTTGCAGCAGCCATCACTACGTAGTTAAGAAATAGTTATTGTATTTGAAGTGGTAACTATTATTATTTTTATTATCACTATGGGCATTAGTCGCACCGCGACCTTTAAGATCTATTATGCAGCCCCGTTCCTAATTACAATCCGAGACTTTTTACGAATCTCGTAATTGCTGTAGGACTAATCTTGCCTAGATCTCCTGGGACCAATGCCCCACTACCCAAGCAGCCTATGCTGCGTTTTGCCACCGCTGGGCACTCGCAGAGAATGTGTTCCGACGTTTCCTTTGCGACAGAAACAACAAGAGTTGTCTTGTACCACACCGACTTTACTCATGTGGTAACTATAATCCATATAAAAAAACATGTCTTGAAGTATATATTGCAGTCGAGCATATGAAAATTAAAAATTGATTACGTGTGATAAAAATTAAAAAAAAAAATTATTTAATGGAACTTGTACCACATTATGTCATTAGAAAATAATATGTAATTTTAATTTAATTCACAATCAATAAGTGGATTTTAAGAAAGTAAGTGAGAATTAAGATTTAATTGAGCAATAGTACACAGTAAACTGCAAAAACCAAAACTGTACTTATTGTACGGAATAAATAACTCATGAGAATATCATTAGGAAAACAATAAATTTCAAATAACTCAACATAATTCTGGAATTAAGCACAAATAAAGATTAATATTTTATAAATCAAAATCTTGCAAATAAATAAGTTTTAATAATGTAAACTGATTAAGAGTAACTACATTATTTATTTCTCAAATAAGGGTCGGCCGTGATTATCAGTGATTCTAAATAGTTCGTATCGCACATCATCTGTACATCTCACTTGTATGCAGCTTGACAATATTGCAAAAATATTGATGGTAATAGTGACTGATGAAAAAAAATTTCCTCTTTTAATAATCAGCGCAGTGCTCCACAAAATAAACAAATAAAATCAAAAAAGATATATAAAACAAAAAGAAACCAAGTTAAATTGTATACAAATTGAATTTTACAAAACTGTTGACACTTAATTAAAAAGAAATCAAAGAACTCAACAACCAACTTATATTGGATAGCAAATGAATTCGAAATAAAAAATGATAAACTCACTACAATGACTGCAAATAATTTGAAAGTTTTTTTAAGGGAGAGAAAAAAAAACAATTGGTAATTCACGTGATTTCATTTAACTTTTTGCATAAAAAAATTTTTTTACGTCAGTTATTTTTCATTATTGTAGGTATAAATTAAAGATGATGGTCAAACTGATTCTGTTTGACTTCAACTGCTTCATAATCAAGGAAAAATATTTTTTAAAATGAAATATTTGCTTTTGTGTACTTTTTAGGCTGCCTTCATAATTATTATATTTTTAGTTAAATAATTTATTTTGAAAACTTTAAAATTAAACTTTTGTATTCTAATTAAATGCAAACGTTAAAATTTATTTTATTATTCTCTTTTTTATTTCAATTTTTTTTCAAGACATGTGACAATGTTAAATTTAACTGTTTGTTTGTTATTATGAGAAGAACGTGTTTATTAAAAGCACTCAAGCAACAGCAAAAACTGTAACTGGAATGAAGACGTAACATGGGTAAAATTATGCATAATCAACATAAATAATATTTATGTATTTTATTAATTACTCACGTTACAACTGCACAATAAAAATATGCTTTATAAGAATTATGATTTATATTTATATGAGTAGAGTTTGAGAACTGAAATAATCATTTTAAAAAAAAATAATATACAAAATTTTTAAACTTAGCAGAGCTGCAATAAAGAAAAATTTCAGCGGGAAATAAATATAGGTGGCAAAGCTTCTTATATGTTTTGTATTAATGGTGTTGAATTTGTGCTACTATTTTAAAAAGGGTAATAATGGCCAATTGGGTTTCTTAATAAACATAAGCAGTAAATTAATTGAATTTAGACTATAACTAGCTGAATCGGCAAATGCTTTTCATAGTGATATATAATTAAAATCATAAGTTGGGTTATGCCGAACATATAATAAAAAATTAGCCAAATCGGTATAGAAGTTCCCCGATTTGAGAAAATTTTTAAAAGTGGGCGTTGTAATGGGCATGGTCTATTTTAGTTTTAATAAAAATTTAGGTTGGTTTATATAAAATATTTGTATATTTGATCTTCTTGCTCTGAGAAATCGACTCATAGAGTAAAGGACCCTGCAAGGCAGAGTAAAAACAGTCAGTAGATCAATAAGCCAGATACCGACTGCAGCACCACCTATCGGGCGGATTTATGACGCTAAACCTTCCCAAAATTCAATAAAATCAGTCCAGCCGTTTAGGAGGAGTGCAATGTCAAACACACATACAGTCGAATTTTATATATTACAATTATGATTTGAATCTATCCTGCAAAGCAAGATAAAATTTTCAAATAAATATAGGTACAGTGTACATTTTAATAATTTTCATTATAGATTTTTCTATTTTTAAAAGGTAAAAATAAAAATTCATTTTCACGACAATATAAGGTTTCAAAATATCTCGCCAAAAATTGTGCGTGACGTCATATTTAAAAGCAAACGAAATAGGTAGGTAGAAGATATTTTATACTGGGGATGAATTTTTTTGATGTTGAGGAAGAGTTTTAAAAAAATAAAAAACCAAAAACGGTTTCTGCTAATTATCCCTTCATTTGCATTAAACTTAAATACCTATGAACTTAAATACCTATGAACCCTCCAGGTAAATAAGGACTGTTCATGCAGTAGATAAATAGTAAAAACAAAGAACATTGTAATAACCATTTTTTCTTTACAAAAATTTAAAAAAGTCCATAAAGCAGATTTTCTTTAACTAGTTAAATTCAAAAAGGGTTAAAATTTATTTATAATAATAAAAATAAATCTCCATGTTTCCTTATCAGAAATGTGTGATAGAAACTAACATATACATTTTGCACAATGCCCTTAAGAACTTGATGGAAACTTTCTTCTACGCTGTGATAGATATTTCTATCAACAATGTTAATCAAATGACAGATCAATTGAGTGCCACGGTATTGTTGTTATTATTTTTTTTTTTTTTTTTGTTGTTCCAGCACCATGAAGACATTATAACTAGAGGGTGGGCAAAAAGTCAATCATGCGTTTTTATTTAATTCAATTTTTCAGATTTTCTTCTTTGGATCGTGTTTTTACATCTGATAAATTTAGAATTTTACTTATACAATGGCAATTCAATTTTACTGACGCATTGAGCATATTGAAATTATTTCAACACCAGAAAGGATTTAACTGCCTCTGAGAGTTTTCTATGGGGTTATCTGAAAAAACGAGTATATGTTAACAAGCCCCAAACTATAGAGCAGCTACAACACAATATTGAAGGTGAGATCAGGGCAGTTATGCAAAACGCCCAATTGCGCATCGATGAAAATGGTGGTCATATCCCTGATATTATTTTTTGTAAATAAAATTTACAAAAATACAAAATAATATTATATTAAAAAAAAACAAACGAAATATAATAATAATAAAAAATTTATTAAATTTTTACACGTAAGCGTGACTTTTAGCCCATCCTGTATAAGTTGCAAAAATAATTCAAATTTTACTAAGAATAATTAAAGTTATAGATAAGCATATCGGGTGTTTATAGCTTAACTTTTTTTTTTATTAATAATATCTTTGCTAATATGGAAAAATCGTTTAAATCGACTTGCTGTCAGAATTAATTCAATAACTTTATTATTGTGATTCAAAGAGGGTGTGGCCATATACTGTACAATTACAAATGAAAACAATACCGTGTATTAAAATCGAAATTATTTTATAAGAAAAACTTGAAGAGTTTTAAAAATTTTTAGTTATCTGCAATAACATAACAAGAGGTAAACAGTTTTTCCTTATCGCTTATCTATTTTAATAGTGTCATAACGCAAAAATCATGATTTCAGCGGAGAGCCGTTTACAGTTTGTAATCATTTGCTAACACTTTTACAGGACAAATTTTAAATATTTTATTCTTAAAATAAAAGCGTTCAAAGTATTTTTCTTTTTTTTTTTTAATTTTTAAAAATTTTAAATTAAATTTTTTAAGTTATGACACTATTGAAATAAATAAACGTTAAAGAGATTTTATTTACAAGATATTTTAAATAATTAGCTACTTTTGTTTAAAAAACTTCTCAGAAAAGAAAAAATATTTTAAATTGTCCAACAGTTTTGAGAAAATTAATTTTTTTCGCTGCTAAAAGTAACGGCACATAATTTAAAATTTTAGCAGACTTTTGTCTGTTGGTATAGCTTGTGGAGTCTCCTTTAAATTTATGTTTACAATAACTTTTTTTCTTGTGAAAAAAAAAAAACAACTACTGCTAGTTATATTGAGAAATTTATATGTATGTACTCGTATTTAGTATTGAAATGAACAACCCTTGTGCTACTGCATAAAAACTTTGCCAAGAGAGTATAACATTAAATGCACTTACCTAGAGAATGACAGCTGCTGCTATGTAGCAGTTTTGCAAAGATTGTTAAAATAATCCACAACTTAATCTTTGATCGTGTCAGCATTGTTGTTGTTGAACACTTTCTAATATGGCAATAATTTGGGAAATTATGTTCAGAACGCCACTCAAGCTCCTCCATTATTTGTTTGCAAATTAATAAAGAACACACGCACACACTAGCACAAAATATTTTTTTTTTAATTAATTTTAATTATAATATTTATTTGATCATTTATTATTTGCCCATTTTTGTGGATTTTATCAGAGGCAACAACAGCAAACACTGTTGAGTAAAAGAGTTTATTTATTGATCTTGCTTTTTTCTTTGATTCTCTTTCGCTTACAAAATAAACAAAAAACACACCTGCCTCGCGCTCAATTTTTTCCTTTTCACACAACAAACAAAAAAACACAAAGAAGCAAGATAAAGAAGAACTAATACGACAATAATAACAGCAACAACAATATTGAAACTAGAAGTGGCTTCAGTTTTTTTTTAATTTTTCTTTCCTCTATTTACTTATTAAAATTTATGTATTTATGAAACACATTTCGTAGTATTTTTTTTTTTTTTTTTTTTCAATTGCACCAAATTGATATGACTGAGTATTGCAACACTTTAGTAAATTTATTTTAATAATTAAATTTTATTTATTAATTTATGTATTATATGCATTTTTCTTCTTTCCTTTCATTCATTTTCTTTGTTGTATGATTAATGCCATGTATCTAGATACTTATTTGTTGTTGTTTATTAAAAGTGGTTTAACAACTTTTCTTGTATGGTTGTTGTAAGTATGATACCTAATTGTAACAAACTAATGCACATTCCTATTCTTTTTTTCCACAACTCTTATTTTATGCGGACACCAAAAACACTATTAATTCTATTTTCTTACGCTAATATACATTTTATTTAAACACGATTAATAATTAAAATTTTTTGCCAATTTTATTAACAATTTGTTGAAAAATATGTTGGTGAGAAACAAGAAAACTGTTCGACCGTATTCCGACACTCGCCTGCTTACGACATTCTCACAACAAAACACAATTACAACTGAGTACTAGTGTGTTTTACCAATGAGCGTGTTACTAGTTAATTGAGTGTTTTTGCTAGTGCTTGAGTGAATCAGGCGGCATTTTTGAGGAGTATTGTTTATTATACAGTGATGCCAATTTAGTTCAGAAAATTACAAATTCTACATACATGAAATTTTTCATCAAAAATATAAAAACACAATATGATTTTATATATTATTTAAAAAAATAAAAAGAATAAAAAACAAATCATCACAATTCTAAATTTAAAGATAATATTAGATTGGTTTTTCTACTCATATGACTCAGTCATTAATGTAAAATTTTTTTTTGGATTTTTTGAAAGACGCTTTAAAGCGTTAATGTTTACTCTCTGTGTTGTATTCTGAGCAGAAATTTTACAACTTCATAAAACAAAAATTTAATAAGAATTATTTTATTTTTATAGATTTAACATTTACATATCAACATCAAAATAGTTTAAATTATTTTCTAACTAATTACTATATCATATTTTCTTTGTAAGTTATGTAATACTTTCAAAAAGTTTATATCAGCATCTCTAAGTTATACATTACAATCCGCTTGCAATCTTTATAAATACATCATTTGTTGTTCAGGGGCCAAATTATGGATCGAATTTTCCATTAAAATTTTATTGAAATTTCAATCGCTTTCGAATGCTATAATTTCGCTCCAGATTTATTTTGTATATAATTCACAATCACGCTGTAATAGTTACAACTTCTGAATAAATTTTGCAGGAGGACCATATAATCTGTAAAATAAAATAAATTTTCTTTTTATTTGTTTGTGTGTTCGCTAAACAAATTTTTGTTTTCCAAGGGATTTGTCTGAAATATGGTACTACAAAGAAGATTGCCATATACCTTTGCATCGGAAATGGCCATTCTTACGCCCACTTTTCAATGAGTTCACTAGCCACTGTCCGAAAAGATGTATGCCCGTAATAATTTAAGCCTGAAAGTATGCTTTAACATATTTTATTAACCACTTTGGCTGGTGCTTCTGTCAATAATGCTAGCTACTTTATAAAGTAGTGAAAGGCTGTATTTATTTGGATGGGATTTTTTTTAATTTTAATTCTATTTGCAAGAGGATTTCTCTAAAAATTTGATACATACGCTCTCTAAGGATACCGTCTCACTTAATAAAAGACCCGTCTGAGCGATGTAGGGTAAAAACATCTAGTAATATATAAAATGTGAAATTAGGGCGTATTCAACTAAATGCGAACGAAAGCTTCTTTCGCAAAATTGTATTGAAAAAAAAAAACAATATACGAAAATGGATTTTTGTTTTCAATCCAGTATGCAAAAGAAGCTTTCGTTCGCATTTAGCTAAACAGGCTCTTAAAATATAAATATACTAGCTGGTTTTACTCAAGTTCGCCCTTTTGCTTTACTTTATAAGTTGAAATCTTTAGAAAGTATCAAAAATATGTATTAAATTTGAAAAAGTATATATTTAAAAAAAAGACTTTAATCGTTAAATTATTTTAAAATAAACTTAAAAATAGGCGGGGTAGTTACAAAAGTTTGTATATGGCTCTTTTCCTTCTGTAAAAGATATTACATGTGCCAATTTTCAGATAAATCTGTTGACAAATAAAATTTTATTCACAAAAAAATTTAAAAGTATAAAAAGGATCTTCCAAGTAGTAAAAGGATTACATGTTCATACTAAATTTTACTTAATTGTAAGTCACTGAAAAGTGGGCGTGATTGGACAATAGGATATATTTATACTTAGATTATAGAAAGGGTATATAACAAACTTTATAGAAAACTGTTGAAAAAGAGAGTTTTAATATCCATGTAAATTCCTTTATTGAAAATTGGGTGTGGCCGCTTTAAAACTTTAATAGCAATCTTTCTAATACTCGTAGTATAGAGAGGGTATATACCAAATTTTTAAGAAATCTGTTAAAAAGTAGAATTTCCATGATGGATTTTTTATCTAAATTGTGCTATTGAAGAGTGAGAGTAAATTTGTCCCTGTCAGATCCACAACTACATTTTTCTTGGTGAATGTATAAGGATTTTAAGCATCAAATTTCAGAAAATTACTTTGGAAAAAAATTTTATACGGTACTAATAAACAACCACACACAAACAAACAGAACATGCATTTTATTTATATAGATGAAATTTTTATCAATGATTAGTCTTACAAAGAGTGATCACGATCTATCTGAGCTTGCTTTTTTGTTGCCTTATGATAATGTAATAACCAAACCACGCAAGAACTGAAGGCTAAACATTGGATTGGGCCCAACTTGTTCAGCTAATTACAAAGGATTACACACTCGATCTCAAACCTAATTGTAAAATAAAATCGCACTCAAACTCCATTTATTGTATATTTTTATTATAAGTATATCAGAGTTTTATTTAATAAAATCAGTGTGAACGTATACAAACGCCAGAAAACTCTTACCGACTTTTCGATTTGGTACGTGTAGAGGATGACAGAGTTATTCCTGAGTTATTCCTTCGAAACACACTAGTTGCAAATGACTTAGAGCAAGGTACACGCATTGCATACGGTCGAATATGGTACCGAGTGGTTACACTCAACGGCGATTTTATCGAGACTTCAGGTACAATGTCCGGCGGTGGTCGCACGCAAATACGTGGTAAAATGGGTACACAAGTGCGAACCAACACGAGCAAATCAGCCGAAACTTCAATAATTTCACAAAAATTTTTAGAAGACATGCAAATACAAGCTGAAGAAATGCAGTCGCAAATCAACTTTAACCAAGAAGAGCAGGGAAGGCTAGAACGTGAAGTGTATCAATTGAATACAAATCTACGCCAATTAACAAAAATTTAGTAAATGTGGTAAATTTTGTAAAATTTTCAACTTTGAAATGGAATCACCTTTGATATGTTGGAGGCTGCATTTAAGATCATTTGAAGGAGTTGGACTCACGCCTACTAAAAATCATCAATATTATCATAAGTTTGTTAAGCGCACGATGTTTAATCAAGAAGTGAATTTTTTAACAAAGACTTTGATACAGTAATATTCGATATGTGCACTTCAAACGTGTAAATGAAACACGTATCAATCATAAATACTTAATTTGCCTTTTACCTTTAAATTTTATTTTTTTTGTTTTAGTAAATAGAAAATTGTAACCATTTTTATTAATTATTTATTGCATGAGAGCGAAAAATAAATATAATTAATTATTCAACCATTTCAAGTTCGAAAAGTATGAAAAATTTTGTGTAATAAAATAAAAATTTCCAGTTTCTGTTATTTAATTATAATTAATATTACAAATTCCGCATTCCAAATAAAAAGTTTAACTTTAACTTCATATAAAAACATTTACAGTGGATTTGCGTATGTAGGAGTAGATTCACACCTGTGTGATACTTCATGTGTAAAAATGCATGTATGTGTGTATAAGAGTTCACATGTTAA
This sequence comes from Thelaira solivaga, assembly GCA_947397855.1. Classification (NCBI taxonomy): domain Eukaryota; kingdom Metazoa; phylum Arthropoda; class Insecta; order Diptera; family Tachinidae; genus Thelaira; species Thelaira solivaga. The sequence goes on along the minus strand of OX377612.1, from coordinate 20,631,053 downwards.
ATTACATATTCTGATAAAACTGTTAAAGTAAAATACAGTATTATAAAAATATGTGTAAGTATATGTGTGAAGAATAATATTTTACTTACATCCATAAAAAAGTAGGAAAGTTAGCCAATTAAAACTTTATAACATTTTCATTTATCATTAATATTTGCACATGTTTAAAAAGCGTACGTGTATTACACATGCAAGTCCGTATTTATGAATGAGTGTATAAACTGATATACATACGTACAAAAGGTACACATATACATAGATTGCTATACACACATTCTACTGGGAAAATTAAAAACAAAGACAAATTTCATCTACTAGAGCAAATTTAAAAAAAGGAAGTTTGAGAAATTTGAAATAAAGGTTTTAATACATTTTTAGAAAATTATTAAGCCTACTATTTTTTTCCATATTAGTTTTGCTTTCTTGCCTTGTGTGGTATTTGTTTAAAATGATGCAAATTCCTATGATCTATAAGATCACTTGGCGTAGCTTTTTTATGACATTTTGCATGTAAGAATTTCAGAAGATTAGCTCATATTATCTATACCTTCCCATAAAAAGAAAAATGAGCTGTTCTTTAGACCAGGACCATACACAGCAATTATAGTTGGGAAATTATTTGTTAATTCTCTTTTAAAATTGACGCGGTGTCTATACACAACAATTTTGTTTCGGCAATTTTTTCATTCTTATTTATTCATTCATTCAGCATTCAAGCTACCTGTCTTCTTTCTTTTACAGCTTTAAAGATACAAAGAGAGAACAAAAGGGAATTGCAGAGTACGAGCTAATTTATAGCCCTTTCCATTCTCCTTTCCTCCCTGTATTACAAAATCAAGAATTGCCCAACTAAAATTGTTGTGTCTGGTCCTTGTTTTAAGAACAGCAGAAACTAATCAAATCAAAGACCGAAAACGAAAAAAAAGGTCAAAAAACATTTATAAATAAAAGAAACGGTTTTTCTTTAAAATATTTTCAATAGAAATTTTATTGTTAAGAATACGAGTAATGATAGTGACCATTTCAAAAAATTAAATTGATTGTCATATTGAGAATATGATTTGACTTCAATATTAACGTATTGTTAAAGAAGTTATAAAAAGATTATAAAATTTAAGGATTTTATTAATTAAAAAAAAAACAGCCACTATATACGAGTACATATCTCTGGCAATATTTAAAAAACCGTTTATTAAGTCATTTTATTTAAAAAAATTATTTCCATGCTTTAGTAAACGGTATTGCTTTTATTGACAGCTTGTTAATTATTGAATATATCGCCCCACTATCCCTGAACAACAATAAAACAAAGTCAACTTTTTTCTTATTAGCTCTCATATTATCCAGAAGTTCCTAAACCGAAACATCTATAACTAATTGTCTTTAGAATGCTTAATAGGAAATCATATGAATGTAGTAAAATTATGCTCATCATTCATAAAATGATAAAAGGATTTTCAACTTATGATAAGCATGAAAAACTTTTAGGGCCAACTAAAGGTGCTTGAAAATTTAAATGCTTACATACAACATTTTGTTAATAAATAATTGATTTCTAATTATTGGATATGGAAGTGTGGGAGAAAACAAGTTTTAACACATTTATTTATGGGAAAGTTTTTGGTAACAAACTTTTATAAAACTTTTCTTCATTTCAAATAAAAAAAAAATAAATAGAAAATGTTTATAATTCACTGAACTTGAAAATGTTTTATTATTTAATTTAGGAAAATATGCTAAATGTGCAAAATTTATTAAGCTAACCTTCAATGAAAACTAAAGTGAATCTAATTATTTTTAGAAGTATCTGTTATAAGTAAGTTACATTCTTAATCAATTAAATATTAAAAAAAATAAATAAAATGTTTCAAGGATAGTTCATGCTAAAAACTTAAACACATGCAAAATATAGTTAAATGTATAAAGACACACCACAACAATAAACCATAAATTGTTTACTGTATATGAATCTCTCATATGATGAGAGGCCAAAAGCAGGCAAATTTAAAATAGAACTGAAGTGTGGTAAAACAGTATTAAATGCACGTGTTTTTCACTGCAGCATCACTGCTTCTGACAACAATTTGTTGCTGTTTGTTGTGATATCTATACGAAGTGTGAGTGCATTTTTGTGAGTTTACAACATTAACTCAATCTCAGTTTTATTAAGGATTATGCGCACATGTAAGGACATGCAACAAGTTGAGTGCTTATAATTGTTTCTAACTGTGATTTGAGCTAGTAAGTACATGCTGTTTTACCTTTTGTGTTACTCGTACAAATTGTCATTAATAATTTTGAAATTTAACTACTCAATTTTTACAATGCTAATGCAGTCAGCTGCTAGGTTTTTAGCCATGTAGGTGCGTTTATTTATACTAATTTTAACATACGAGTACTACATGCTTAAAACTCCTGGTAACAAAAACTTTAAAATAGTGCTTGGAAATATCATATTTTTTACATTAAATGTAGTTGAAACAAACATCAGTATCAGTAATGTTTTAATTAAATCTGATATTTATGGATGAAATTAAAAATAAATTATTAAAAATTAATTACAAAAGCACCTCCTTGCTTTGCGATTAAAAAACATTTATTATGAAGGTTTAATTGACAGAAAATATTTTTGTTTTTTTTTTTACAAAATATAAAACAATAACCTCATAAGTCATAAAGTAAAATAATTTTAATTTTAACTGTTTTTGTAATTTTTTGTATGAAATACCCATATCCATCGATGGTCACATACCCACTTCTATATAATATCCTATTCAATTTCATTGTTGCGATAAAAATAATTTCCACTGCTCCTATTTTAATTAGCTGAATTGTTTCTAAAATATTTGATATGAGTTTTTTCATCAATAGTGTTTGGGGGATCAATATTTTCAGGGTTTTATTACACCAGAATGATAAAAATACAAGATTACGGCATCCGCATGATTTCACGTTAGATGATGTAAATTGTCCACTGTTTTAAAGAAAAAAAAAAAAGACATATTTCTCTCTCTCTTATATAGCTGTTAAATATTAGCCAATAAGAACACATCACGGCATTTGTGCTACCTGCCCAGAAAATTTAAGTTCTATGGACATGATGGTGTAATCTTATATTTCTCTCTCTCTCTCTCCCTCTCTCTTTTTGATTATTGATTACAACTATGCAATAACTATGGGCAGAATGTTATCGGACAGATAAATAGTTTTTCGTTATTACAAGTAGACTTTAATGAAAAGTTTATGATAACCTAAGAGTAGGATAGTTTTGTCTTTAATATTTTACATTAACTTTAATTTTTTAAAGGTGCCATATTTTCAATAGTTATAGCAACTTTAGTTTTTTTTATATTAGTACACACGAGTATGCCCGTAATGATAAGGACCATCCATGCAGTGACGGCATACATGGACTAGGCAACTAAGCTTACAACCGGCCCGTGCCCTAGCACCGGAGGGGAGCTGTTAGCGACTAGTTCTCTTTAACCACTTACTAGCCATTCATGTTCTGGGCACTGCTACCAACCACCACAACATTACAAGTGGGGGATAAGGATGTGGGGGATGGGAAAGGCAGAAAGGTATGGGATAATAGGATTGGGGTTGTATATTTTGGTCCGCGAGTGTCTGCATCAGATAGTCGGTCAGGAGGCACTGATGACGCATCGCGTAAGATTATGTCATGCGTGACTCCTATCCTTCCCATGAAGCAGACACCACCCCCAACCGATCTGTATGACCCTATGCTATAGTAGTCAACAAACCGACCAGAGGATCCCATATCCGCCACCTGGGGACGCGCCCGATGGCAGATATACAACTCCACACAAAAATTAAACAATATACTTCCAGAATAAAATATAAAATACAAAAATTAAATTTTAAAAGTATCGCATTTCTTAGATATTTTAAAAATGCAGCTTATTAAATTATTTAGAATTATAAAATTTAACAAAATATTATCTTTATTCGTGCTTAATCAAAATTTATGTTGGTTTGCAAAATGCATTATTTTCCATGAACATTTTAGAAAAATTATTTACTTAGTAATCCACTGAAGACTCAGAGTAGAGTCTGATAAAGCAGCTGTATAGATATAATAAATAATTTTTCTAAAAGTTTCCATGAGAATTTCATGAAAAATAATGCTTTTTGGAGACCAACATAAATTGGAATTCACAAGACTTCGGAGTAATCAACTGACGATTCAGAGTAGCGTCTTCTAAAACAGCTGTATGGACATGATTTCTTTTTTAGTACTTATTGTACTTAGTAAATAATTTTTCTAAAATTTTCCATGTGAATAATGCATTTTGCAAGAAAACATAAATTGGAATTAAGCACTAATACTCGTATAGATTAAATTTTGTTATTTTAAAAATAATTATTAAAAAAATCTGTACTATATACTAATCGGTACTAGCAGCAGTTACAAATATATGGTAAGTAATTGGGAAGTTTTTGTAAGGGAAGAAGTTAAAAATTAGCGATAACTATTTTAGGCCTTATTAAGAAGTTGTACTAATGGCTCTTAAAAGTATAACTCTACGTTAGTTTAAAGTTAGTTAATGCAGTAAATTTAATGAATTTAAAAATTTTATTGGATAAGTAACCGCTGGATGCGATCCCTGACTACATTAATAGATTTATATGTCTTTGATGTTTATAAAATCATGTCTTAAATTTTAAAATTTCAATTCCGCGTAAAAGTGATCAGTTTAAAACAAAATGGTAACCTTGTAAGCGTAGAAAACGTATGTACCAAAATTTTAGAGAAATCCGTTGAAAAATAAAATTTGATTTATTAAATACCCATCTAAATTGTATAATGAACCCGGATACCACAAAATAATTATTATTTTTATATTAAGCAAAGTACACTGCCCATAAAAATAGCTTATATATTTAATAGTATTGAGCTGCGTAAAATTTATAAAGAAATTTTGTTTGAAGTCTTTTTTGAAATTTAATGCTTTACTCATACTCTTAACGTGCTGACTACTACCTGTTGCAACCTCCACTCACAACACTAAAAATACTGTAGAGTATCTGAATTTCAGCAAAGTGTCAACAAAACGGAATGTACCCCAAAGGATTGCCAATTGCCAATGACTGTTGGTTGACCTTCGCGATACAAATCAATATTATATTGTTCGATTTGGTCCACTAGAGACTTTATACTGCAACGATGCGGTTGGGCCCAAAAGAATTGTTGTGTTAACAAATGGGTTTTGTGATATGACCATGTGTGTGTGTGTGTGTGGTATGTGTTTTTATACACACATGTATATGTGTGTGCTTGGGTACATTTTTTACAATTTGTTTGCGTTGTAAATACAAACAATAGAAAAAGTGGATTTACAATATTTCTTGTTTTTGTTGATTTATGACTTTTGAGGAAATTAAAACGTATTTAAAGGGATGTGAATTCTTTTGTTTGTGATCAACTGGCGTTTTGTTAATACACAGCTATATGTTACTATATAAAATAAAAAAAAAAGCTTAAATCAATATTTTTTCTAAAAATAAAATCTTTTATGTAAATTTCAACCTGATCCAATTTCATAATTCCTAAGGCTTATTTTGTATAAAATATTGTAACATTTACTAGCAGTAGAGAAAAAATGTAGAATTTAAAAAATTAATATACGAACAAATATGTAAAAGATTTTACAATTTTTCTTTATGATTACTTTACATTTTCCCGTTGCATATTGCTTTTGTATATACTTCAAAGCAAAGCATCTCTTATACTCTCACTAAACTAATCAAGGTACTTGAATTAAAAATACCATAATATGCTTATTCCTCCATAGTAAATAGTCACAACATCAACAAGTTATTATTGTAAACCATAATAAGTGGTCAGATTTTATGTTGACAACAACATCATAACTCAAAAAATCATTAATAATGATGAATGTAAATGTCTAAAGCAAAAACAAAATTGTCTAAACGCAAAATATTTGAAATAAATTTTAGACATTTAACTTCAACATTTCCATGTGAGTTCTCCACAAAATCTATCTAATGCAACTAGTAGCAACTACCACTAGTAACATTCACAAATATTTATTATCTGATGCAATTACAATTTAAACCAACGAACACACACAACTATTTCATGGTGTTATTTTTCAAAAATTCATTGAAATCAAGTATAAGGTAATGCACTACTAACTTAGTTGCGAATATACATATGTGTGCGTTGGTCTATCAGTGGCGAGCCTTATGAATGACATAGTGTTGGGTGCCAAAGTCTGTATTAACCAATTAAGTTCAAATTAGAAAACACAAACACAAATAAATGTGCACATGAACATGAAAAGTTTTCAGTCCTTGTGAAGACATTTTGGTAATGTCGAATATTACATAATATTGTTTGGTTAATATTCATTAGTATGCATATTTCCACAGAAAATTAAAATGGTTAATAATAAAAAAACAAGATATTAGGTATTAGGTATTAGGATGTAAATACGAGTATTTAAATAAATTTTACAGGACAACAATATCAAAATATTTAAATTTTATTAAAACGATAACTTCTTTCAGTTTCTGTAATAAGAAAAGTGATTTGAAATATAAAATCTAGTAGCAAGTTAATTTTAATTAACTCTATTTGATAATATTGATTTCGATTACATTGATTTGGCTTACCAAATAAAAAGTTTATAAAATACAATTCTCTTCTACTTAATAATATTATTTCGTATAATTTGATAGAAAAAAAGGAACAGAAAATAGTAAGTGCTATAAAGTTTTCTTTTTAAAAATTAATATCAATAATTAATTTAATCACATAATATCTTTTAAAACTTTCTAGCATAAATTTTAAAATTCAAAAATTAAATGAGTTCAGTAGAAACATTACTTTATAATATAGTTAGATTAGAAGCTAAAAATATATTTTATACAAAATTTAATATTGATTCATAAGAATTTATTTTGCCCTCTAAATAAGCAAAGAGACTTTGGTAATTTTACAACAATCGAGGGCTTGTGTCTTAAGGCGACTGTTCCTATACAGAGTACATGTCTTTTATACAAAGCTGATACGGAAGTATGTATCTTAAGTCTTTTAATCATGAACAATAATAAAGTTTATATCTTAAGTTCTTTATTTATAAACGGTAATGAAGTTATTGTTTTAAGATTTTTGCTAAAGCAATGTGTGAAAAACTTGATACACTTATATATTTTTACTAACAAACTTCCATTTTTCGAATTTGCAGCGAAATTATCCTGCAAGCGGATTTTTGACAGTTATAGCAAGTGAAATGACAAATAAGAAAAAGTGCTACTAAGTATTAGTTTTAAATTAATTTATTAGTGTTCGGTGAATATAAAAGTTACGTTAATAATTTATATTAAATATATTTACCGAAATTAATATATTTAAAAAACACAACATATTTAGAAAAGAAATTTAATGGCCTGTTCAGCGATGTCACAAGAAAACCAAAGCGAACGAAAACAAAACACATTTGTATTAAAACCAAAAACAAATTTTCTTACATTATTTTTGCTTCTAATACAAATTTTCTTTGCTTTCCTTGTGACATCGCTGAACAGGACATAAATATCAATTTCATATTTTTGACTTGAAAAAATATTAACGACAAAATTTTTAATTTAGTAATAGATTTCACTAAATATTTTTCTCAGTGAACTGTTTGTTTTTAATTATTTTTTTTGTTTGTATTTTTATTTCGCGTTTTTTAGTTGGTGTTCTTGGTATTGACAACGCGGTAACATATATTTTTATTTTCTACACCAACGGCACAGCCATTTTTTCATTAAAAGTGTAGCCTTTGACGATATTTTACAGATGAGCTTGTAGACACTCATACAATCCACAAGACTTTCGTCAAAAAACATTTTTTTGCGGTTTTTTCGTATTTAATACGAATACATGCAAGTAAATGCTTTCAGAGTTATGGACCTCATTGAAGTTCGTGTCTTAAATTCTTTACTTATGGAGGATATTGAGGCTCGTGTCATAAGTTTTTTTTTTAATTTCTAATCGATATTGGACTTAAGTTTCTATTGGTTGTGTCTACCACCGTGTTGCACAATTCAACAATTTTAAAGAAATTGCCATACTAAGAAACACCTTGTCTTGTTATGTTATGCCAACCCAAACAAGCTGTTTTCTTTTATGTTCTGCGAACTTATATCATTGCTCTTTTGATTCAATTTTCAAAAAGGTTAGTAGCAAATTTATTCGCGTTATTTCTATCCATTTTATTTACGTTATTTAATTTTATTTTATTTAAACCGTATTAATAACGTATATTAAAATAATTGTGTTATTTCTTTTCCTTTCATTAATGAAAGAATTTTGTGCGATTTCTGATATTTTATTATTTCTAGATATATTTTAGTGCATCTCAACTTCTATTTAGTGTAGCAAAAAAAAAAAAAAACATCAACAACAGCAGCGATGTGCACACAACAAACCAAACACAATGAAAATGAAGCATTTTTGTAAAGTTCTATTTTATTTTATTTTCATTTACGACAAAAATAAAAGAAAGGAAAATTCATTACTAGAAAAATATCTTTGAATAGAAATGTACTTTTGCTTCTTAAAAGGAAACCAGAAAAAAATTATAATATTGTTGTTTGCTGCTGCCGTTTTTGTTTTTTTTTTGTTGATTGTACTCAACACTTATTTTCCTGGTATTAAAAAGTGGGAAGAATAAAAAACAAGCTTAACGAAAATTCTTTTTATTATTTTTTTTTTGTTTATGGTTGATTTTCTTTTATATTTTCGAAAACAACACGATATATACAAAATTTAAGAAAGTTTATACATTAATTTGTTTTCTTTAAATACTTTTATTTCCTGAAAATATTTTTAAGTCTTTATTAAGAATTTATATTTTATTTTTTATTGATTTAAGTTGGCACAAGCTTAGAGGAACTATTGTAGCAAAAATATCAGTTAATGAATGGGATTTTTCCATTTACTGAATCTGCTTTTTAGTATAGTATAAGCAAACATGTAGAATCGAATAAAAAACATATTAGGCTGAAAATCTTTAGCAATATTTAATACAAGCATTTAACTCGCTACTTCGTTAGCGAAGTACCATACTGTCGCTAACGAGTTAAATATGTTTCAACGTAACCCGTTCCGTTTTATAGTATTTGTAAATATCTTTTTAGTATTTATCAAATACGTCTTAGGTTTTAAATGTTTCTAAATATGTTTTTAAAATTTATGTCATATTTATAAATATGCTTGGGAGAAATAAATATAAGTGCATGGGTACTTTCATGCATAAATACGTTGACTTCTCGCAAAGATTTCGGAATGGGACACATATCATTTTAAAGGATAGATAGTCTAGATTTGCAATCTACCGCCCAAATATTGAAGAAAATATTTCTGTTTTAAATAAAACTTTTTTAAATAAATAAAAAACGACAGGAGTCGTCTTGTATCATACCGATTTTACTCATGTTATAGTTAAGTCTATAATGGCATATGGTTCAATACAACATCTGCCCTAATGCGCTCGGGGTTGATAAGTCTCTTTGACTACCGCATGACCACTTCGGCCTACCAGTCTTATAGACTTCGTGGACGGTGAACGTAGAAGGGCACTAGTGAAGTTGATGGTCACTCCGCAAGAGGGCTCTGGATATCCGCGCCTTTTTAGTCTTTTCACAAAAGTCTATGTTGCGTTGTTTTGAACATATAAGGAAACAATTTGGCCAAATTGGTCTAGCCAGTGTCCGTTTTGAGATTAATTTAAAAAGTGGGCGTGATAAATTTTTCTTTTAAGTTGGGTTATGAAGAACATATTATAAAAATTAGCCAAATCGGTCTAGAAGCTCTCCAATTTGAGAAAATTTTTAAAAATAGGCGTAGTAATGGGCATGGCAAATTTTTCTTTTCAATAAAATATTAGTTGGGTTTTGATGAAAATATTAAATATTTGTATATTCGATCTTCTTACTCTAAGAAATCGTACTCAAAGAGAAAAGAACCGTGCAAGACCGGGTAAAAGCAGGTAGAAGAAAAGTAAGCCATATAACGTTTGCACCGTCATCTGCCGAGCGAATTTGTGATGCTAAATCTTACAAAGCGTAACCCAAACGCATACACAAAAGTTCAATTAAATTGGTTTAGCCTTTTAGAAAGAGTACAATGTCAAACACACGTATAATCAAATTTTATATATTAAAATAATTTTTGTTCGAATAATAATTTGTTAATTAAAAGTTTTATTTATTTTAATTAATTATCATCATCGAATAATATATTTCTTCGAATAATATTTTTATTCGAATAATAATTGTAATGAAATAATAATTTTTGGTCATATAATATTTTTACTTGAATAATATTTTTAATCTATTATCATATTATCAATCGAATAATATTTTTTAGTTTAATTTTTTATTCAAATATAAGTGAAATATTTATTTATTAATTTTCTTAAATTATGAGGTAAGAGAAAAAAAGGGGGAGCAATGGCATCTTAGGCCTTCAGCCTAAGATGTGAAACAAAATTTTTGTCCACATATATTTTTTTAAACAAATAATATATTTCAAAAATACTTTTACTTTAATATTTTTATTGAAAAATATTTTTGTTTGTATAATAATTTTGATTTCAGATAAATAAAAAAAAATTTTAACGATATTTCTATCCTAATACCATTTTTTAATAAATTTTAGATTTCTTCAATTTATTTTTTAATAAAGCTTTATTAAATTGTGGCTGCAATGATCCTTTTGGATTATTTTTAGCACTTTAAAACTGTAAAAAATTAAAAAAAAAAAAACAATTATATATTTTTTTTTTCATTTCAGCTAAAGAAACAGGTATAAATTAATAAATTTATAATAATAAAATAAACACTTAACCTTAAAATCATCATTTGTAATTGTTCATTCAAAATCAGTTCATATAAAATTATAAAGGAATCAAAGAAAGGCCTTAATTGAAAAGAAAATAAAAATCTAAGAAATATTTTAAGTAAAATGCAAATGTGCATAACAAAAAAGAAATTAGGAAAATTTTCAGTTTTTTTATTTCTTTTGTTTTTCAACAAAGAAAACACAGTCAAAGTTCGCGTTAAAGTAGTAGCTTAAATTACTTGGGAATTGAAAAGCAAAGAGATTTTTTGTAAACAATCATGCACATATAAAATATTTTCTTTTTGTATTTAAAATTTATTTTTCTAATTTAAACAATTTTTTACTCTAGAGAATGTTCTTTAGCTTAAATGATCTACATAATACATTTGCTACAGAAGAACAATGTACGTGTGATGTTGTGATAATATTTTGCACTAGAAATGCAAATATTGAAAGTAATATCAACAAAGAATTTTGGAGCTTAATATCATTTCAAAAATAAACCTATGAAACTAAAATTTAATATTTCAAAAATATTATTGGAATTTAAAAACTCTCAAGAAAAACTGTAGTAATAAAATATTTATACTTTTAATTATGCTCTTTTTTTATTTATGAAAGATCAAATATTAATTAAAATAATTCATAAATAGTTCATATCAGATAAAGAAATTCAAATTAACAACATTAAAAAAAAATAAATTTTAAAAACAATAAAATATGTATAAAAAAGAAATAATTTTAAGAATGCAAAATAAATTAAATAAAATTTAAAATTTTTGCAAACATATTTGAAACAGAATATATTTAATATCAAATAAAGTAATTCAAATGAATGCAAATATACCAAAAAACCCATCTTTAAAGAAGATTTCGGCATAAAATCGATTGCCTGGCTTAGTGTTTATATGCACACACACTACGCACATGTACGACTTAAAAATTTCCATAATAAAACAAAACAGAAATTAAAGAAAAATTAAAATTTTTATTGAATTTTTAATTTTTCTCTGCCATTTGTGAACAACTGATAGATTGGGCATGTTAAACTTCTCTGTATCGGGTATCGTTTAATCGAAATTACAAACGTAGTCACAAACTTTCATTTAAAGTGAATGATATAAAAACTCCATCTTATAGCAATAACAAAAATAAAAAAAATGCAAAATATAATTTCAATTTTAAATTTCTCTTTTTTATACTTGTAACTAAAAATGATTGACACTTCACTGTTAACAACACAAAGCAGATGATGAACACTTTGATTTCAATCTTCTGTTACATACTAAAAATTGAACTCTAAAAATTTTTATCTTATTTTAGAATGATAAAAAAGTTAAATTTTTATGGTTGCATTACGCTATACTCGTACAAGTTCAATACTAAAGTCTAGCCACTGGCAAGCTTGTGGTGCTTATTACACATAAAGCTATAAGCCAAGAAGACAACATTTTTTTTTAATGTTATTATACAATTTATTTCACAAACAGACCCATTCATGAACCAAACGCATTTTAGGCCGTCAGACTTTTACACTAAGCTTGTGGAGTACATGAGCCCCATTAGCAAATTGTAAAATCAACAGCGAATTATTGCAAGCCGTTGACGTATACTCACTTTTTAACTGTGAGTAAATTTTATAATAGAAACTAATCATACGTCAGCGTAACAATTATTTGAATAACTTACAATATGCAGTTGCGAAGAACAAATACTCAACTGATTTTGTTTTTAAAATTCGGAGAAAATTGTTTATAAAAGTTTACCATCTCAGCAAAAAATAATGGAAGTGATTCTCTTTAAATTGTATCTTACTGACTTCACAAAAAATAACGATTCTAGGTATTGAAGAAGTAACTTTTAATTACATATAATATGCGATTTTAAATCACTATCTTTTCTATAACAATTTCATTACTATTTTAGCACCACAATTATAAAAATTTATATATAACCTATACGATGTTAACGAAAATATAAACGCGTATTGCATTTTATATGTAGCTTCTTGGATGCGCATTTTATTCAGTGAAAAAATTTTTAAAAAGATCAGCTTTCTTTCTGTTGTAGTGATTTTTCATTTCTTTTTCTTCACTTAATTGAAAAATTAAAAATGCGATTTTCTAAATTACATAGAACGAAAAAAAAATATATGTCGAGTTGAAAGTCTTTTGATGCTGAACCAACTGAATTTAAGACTTTAATTTATTTTAAATTGTATATTACAAGAGCGATTAACATTCAATATATATTTTTTTAATTGTAAATTTTTTTCAAGTGTAACATTTCTAATAAAAATATATACACTTCCTGCCACAATTTTTCTAAAAAGTTATAGCTTTTAAAAAAAATTGCTACGAACTTAACTTTTATTTCTACTTTAATTTAATATGACTATTTTATTAAGCTTGAGGTCTTATTTTATAAATTTATTTTTATATCGATATTTCGCTCCAACTTGCGTAGCTCTTCAGGATATAGTTATAAATTAGTCAAATTATTAAAAATACATTTTTCCAAATTTTGTTGAGAAAATTAAATTAGGTTATAAAAGGTTATAAAAAAAATTTTTATTAAAAAGAAAAAGGTCAAATGAAACTATTATAACAAATAAATTCTTATTTCTATTAAAAGGTAATTTAGTTGTTATTAAACACTACAAAAATGGGTTTTCTTTTTATAAAAAAAAAAATATAAAAAAAATTAAAAAAAAAATGCCTTCAAAATTTGAGTCATATAAATAGCAAACTTCTATAAAAAATTATAGAAAAAAAAAATGTTAATTGTTAATTGTTACATACATACATAATTCATTTAACACATACATTTTTATAACAATTGCTTTATATATACATTTTTAACATATTACTTTTAAATATTTTTCAAATTTTGTTTGGGTTTACCTTATTATTGAACACCCTAATTTAATTTTGTCAAGAAAATTTTTGAAATATGTATTTTTAATAATTTGATTAATTTATAAATATATCCTGAAGAAGCTACAAAAACTGGAGCGAAATATCGATATAAAAATAAAAAATTTTTGAAAAATAAGACCTCAAGCTTAACAAATTAGCCATTTTAATTTTATTTAAATTTTAAGAAAATTTTTACATATTAAAGCACCCATTTTTACAAATTGGACGAAATGGTTCACCAAACCACTTTTATGCCTTCAATAAGTTAATCTTTTATAGTATACTGTTTCCAAAAACATACTTTTTAGAGGTAGCCATCTCCTTACATTTGCAATGATGTTAAAGTCCTATTAGTAAGGGGGCCAATGGAATACATTAATATTTTGATCGCGTAGCCATGACTTTGCCACCTAGGCAGTATGAATTTTATACATTTTCATGCTGGAATGTTCACCACATATTGAGAAAACTCCATTATCTTTGAAATTAAAAACATTTTGGCACAATTTAATTTAAATCAAGCTTGTACTATATGTATTTCCTATGTCTTACCCGCTATAAACAATATGTTTCACGTTTGTTCACTTTATGTAGCATTGTAGTTTGTATAAAAATGAAATACATACAGTTAATTGAAAACCAATGTATCAAATTCCCTCCTGTTAGCTGTCAATTAATAAAAATTCCAAAATTAAGCACAAACGTAAGTAATAAGTTTAGGTAGTGAAAGTTGTGAAGCGAGGAATAACTTAAGCGGGGTATATAAGACAGCAGCATGCAAGTTATTGTGATAATAATTTAGTCGAGTATGATTTTCGTATTTTGCTGATGGTATTAGTTTGCTGGTGTTGTATATGGTGAAATTAGATCAGTTGAGACAAGCTCTCAAATGATAAACATCGAGATACTAAATATTAAAAACATTGGGCCATAATCATAGTCACAAAAAAGTAGGCTATTATTAAGAGCTGACTTTTGTTCATAAGAATTATATGAATTTAAGGTCATTTTTAAAAAGATATCGATTTTAGTTTATCTATGATTATGGGCCATTATTTATTTGAAAATTAAGCCAAAAACGATTTTCTTTTTAAATTTATTACTTTTTTTAATTAGTATTTTAGATACTCTTATAATTCATAGCAAACAATATGAAGCTTTTCATATTATCCTTCCAGTAATTTTTTTTAGTAACAAGCCACTTGGTCACTGTGGCCAAAATAGACCTCTGTAAGCTTATTAGCTCGATTACTTGATTGCTGGCGCGCATGATGATGTCGTGTATGGGATACTTTAAATGAAATACAAAGAAGAACAGAACACTATTTACTCAATTTGTGTTAATGTAATGTCATTACATACATTCACACATATTTAAGTATATAAATTTTTGATAAAAATATACGAAAAGTTATTTTAAATAACTGATAGATGTTGGATGATTGTCTGTTTTTTTTTTAATTACAAGTTAACACTCTTGACAAGGCCAAACAGTTTTGCATGAAATTTGAATAAAACCTATCGTAAGCATGTCTGAATGTCCGTATGCATGCTTGTATACATGTGAGTCAAAAAATTTAAACAAAGTGCGAATGAACATGATTTCATATTTCAATCGACAAATAAAAATAAGCAAAAGAAAAACTTAGTGTTTTACCGCAGAATTTGTTTTTAAATACAAGAACAAAATTTACGTACTTCAATTACTAATTAAAATTTATTTTGACTTTGTTTTCAGGCTAAAATTTATATTATGAAACACTAAAATTACGAAGCTGATCCACCAGCAACGTTTGCCATGCCCACTTTATTTATAATTTAACAATTAAAATTCTATTGTCTAACGCATTTTTATCAAATTTTGGGTGTACTTACTTTCTTTACTCTAAGGAATGCAAATCACAAAGTAGAGCACCGAGTAAGACAGAGCAAAAAACAGCTGGTATAACAGATTCGAAAAAACTATTACTTGCCTTCAAAATCCAAAAAAAAAAAAAGGTAATAAATTTTAGAAAATTTTTTGATTTAGATGTCAGTCACCAAAAGGACTTAAAATGGCTCTAACGGCTTTAAATGTCTATTGCGTGTATTCAAAGAAAATTAAAATAGATTTTAAATCGATATTGTGACAAATTTGTCATAAAGGGTGTTCCAACAAGAACGCAAGATTTAAATTTTAAATAAATGACTGATCCAGCAATTGAATTGTTTCTCTGGCTGTATAACATGTGGCCCCGTTTTGTTGAAACCACAAGCCCTCCACATTCATTTCTTCAATTCTAGGCAAGAAAAAACTGGTTATCATTTCACGATATCGAACACCATTGACTGTTTGCGCTTGACCTGCCTCGTTTTCATAAAAAAAAAGGTCCAATGATTCCTCCAGCCCAAAAACCACACCACACAGTGACACGTTGAGGATGCATTTGCCTCTCGTGAATCACTCGAGGATTTTCCTCATCCCAAATGCGACAATTCTGCCTATTGACGAAGCCATCAAGATGGAAATGGGCCTCGTCACTAAAGATGATTTTATGGGCAAAATCAGCATTTTCATGTTGTCTCTCCAATACCCAATTAACGAACTCCCTTCGCTGTCCATGGTCATTTTTTACTAACCTCGTACCTTCTACTAGCAAACAATAACAATTGTTCAAATGTCAAACAATAACACTTCGAATGGCGCCAAATTTAAATCTTGCGTTCTTGTTCGGACACCCTTTAATTTATATTTGAAGTCGTTATTAGTCTCTTTGAATACCAGCCAATGGGTGTTCATAGACGGTAAACGACATGAAGCTTTTTAATAACTGTTATACCATCTTCATCACTATGGGCTATGATCGCACCGCGATGTATGGCCATGGCTATTCAACATGAAACTTTTTAATAATTGCTTTGTCTCTTTAAGGCCAGGCCCAGGATTCACTATTCTATTGTGAAATTATAAGTATCTATTGTAAATATTTGTTACAGATTTTTTAACAGGTCTGCACGATTTTTAAATTTAATGAAAAATTTTTTAAAAATAAAATTTTTTTGTTAAGACTGAAAAGAAAAAAACAAGAATGTAGTGCCATTTTGAAGAGATATTTTGAAGTTGCAGGAAAAATATGTTAGATTTTCCTACCATAAAATCATGCGATTGTGCAGAACAGTGAATCACGGCCTTTACTCTCTATCTTCTAAAAATAGTTTAGCATTGACTGTGAGTATTTTTTAAGTTCTTACAAAAAAATAAGATTTTAGTATTAAAGTATGTACTTATCTACATACAAACAGAAACATTATAACTGATTGAAACTCAAATGGCAAACAAATTGTATAGGTTCATTGGTAGCACAGGACTCACTTCTGATAAAAGGAAATTTACAATTTAACAAAAGCGAATACAGAAACAGTTCATTCAGTTCTAATTCATAATACTCACAAAATATACATACACACACATGAACGAATGAGTAACGTCTGTAACTGGCTTTAGGAAAAACGTGTTAAAGCACTGAAAAAAATATCACGCATTTCCTTTTAGTGTAGAGTTGTGTGCGTGCTTATGTGCGTCTACAAATAGCTTCAATACTTTTGTGAGAAACCCAAGGAAAGTATTGTTATTGTATTGGTAGTTTTCCCGTATTGTATTTAATTTTTTTATTAGCGTTCTTCAAACGACAGCAATTTTTTTTTGTTTTAATGCAATCGCCATGCTAGTTGACTAAATACTGCTTAGCTGCCCCTAGAGATTGCTATTCAGCATTATGCACAATGAAAACCAGCACGACTCTAATTAATTTTCACTTCTTTTTTAATAATATTTTTGAATTTGGTTTTTATAAAACTTCAAAAGTAAAGTGTTGAAAATATCTTTATATAAATTAAATTTATATAAATTAATATATGGAAATTAAAACTATAATTAAAGTTCAGTGCGAACTTTAAGCTGGAGATTTTTCTATTTTACTAGTTAAAAATTAACGCTGAATGTTACATGTGTGTTTGAAAGAAAACTTTCAAAAGAAAGTCGAGATATTAGAAAATATAAATAAAAATAATTTTTTAAAATCTTAAGCTTGATTAATATTAAATAATAATTTAAAAAAATAGTTTTTCACAAAAAAAAACACCGTGTTTGCTTAATAATAAAAAGCAATATATTTCAAAAAACGCCAAAAAAGTTATGATAAGCAAAGCTGGTCACCCTAATTACTGTGCAAGATTGCTTTTTCGTTTTCCTTTTTTTTTAATAAAAACACTTCAACAAAATAACGAAATGTTTTTGTTACATTTGTTTTTTTGCTGGTTTTCATTTATTCAATTAGAAATATGAAACACGCACAAATTTTGCACTGATTCATCATGGCAACTAATGACCTTAAAAAATGAAATACTTAGGAAAGCATTAGGAAAATTACACAAAAAAAATTAAATATTGGCTGGGAAAATATAAAAAAAAACGCAATTTTTGCAATTAATACACAGAGCTACTTAAATAGTTGAATAAATTAAAGAACTTATTGTGAAATGAATTATAAATTGGAAATAATTTTAATTTTTTTAAGTGAAAGACCAAAGGTTTTAGCGTATGTATATGCGTATATACACACACAAACTCATGTGGCATAAACTTCTTAAAGCTGATTTTTTAAAGAATTGAGTGGGCCTTTTAAAAGCCTTTTTAGTCTTGTTCCACCATGATGTTATTACGAGGTAAACTTTCCATACTCGCTACCTATGATAGACATGCTGAAGGGGTTTCAATAAAAGGCCAATGAAAGTTTGCAGGCTTAAAATTACTCTAAATTCTAACCAAAGGCTTACTTTTGGAAGTCAATAGATTTGACTAGATCGGTATTTAACCTTAAAATGAATTTAAGTTAATTAATTTTATTTTATACTTTTTAAAATTTTTGCTTTTAATTTAAAAATCAATGACTTGAAATTTTTTTTTTGTCCATTATTTACATAAAAATTAAAATTTTCTAAAATGTTTCCTCTATTGTTTTCATGGTAAGCATTCCAGTCCAGTGAGTAATGTATTCCAGTCTTCGTTTATAGACTTCAAAACTTATTCATTCGAGTCTCCAACTACATACGAGTACACATTTTTATGGCTAGAACATTGTTTTGCTAACTTTACAGGTGATTATAATATGTTATATGAAGAATTTAATTTTTTTACGAAAATAATCGGAAAGTTAAATGTTTATTCATTTATATACAAAAATATTTAAAATACCATACACAATATTATACATTTTAAAAGATTAATCAATTTAACAAAAAAATTTACTAAGAATAGATACATTGAAAACAAAAATGTACGTCATTTGATATTTGTTATACAGCCCAATTATGAATATTCACTAGGAATTTTTCCCAAGAAAAAGTTCCCTAAATCAGAGTACTTTCTATGTTAAAACAGAAAAAATTTTTATGAGAAGAGAAAAGTGAAAAAAATTCCGGGGCATTTTTATTCATAATTGGACTGATAATAACTTTTAATATATAAAATTTTAATATGAATAGAATATCACATACTAAGCTTTAACTTTTCCATATATTAAGACTTTGGCGTTGACATGTTTACAACCAGATATAAAGGGATCAATAGAGTCAACAATTTCATTGTAATCCTCTTCTTTCAAGTCAATATTTTCTATTTCAGCTTCACGTCGTATGCAATCTCTTAATTCATGTTTAGTAAATGATTTAAAGTTAATTACGTTACAATCGGGCAAATGTTGTACCAAATTCCTTTGTACTGCATATTCCTCAGCAGTTAACATAGCATTTAAGTTGAACACATAAATTAATAAAACACGCTTGAGTTCCTCTTTATCAGAGTCGATCAATAATTGATTGATTATAGCAACTATGTCATGATCACCAGCTTTCAAGTTTTCTATAGCTAACAAGTTATGCCCGCATTCTGACAAATTCTCAATAATACTCCTTATTATGTCAAGCCTTTTAGATTCGTCATTTACATAAGTGTTCCAGCTATAAGTGTATACATTCTCTTGCCAAGGAAAACTTTTCATAAGTGTTCTTAAAAATAAAGTTTTTCCAACTCCAACTGGGCCAACTAAAGCAATAGCGTTAATGTGACTTTTATTTTGTAATGCAAGCTTAATGTTATTCAGCGCTAGTTCTTGATGAAGCATATGACTTTCTTCTATTTGTTTAAATATTGATACAGTGTCAAGTTGTTGATTTTGGTCACAATAATTTTTTTTACCATGTACGATTTCTTTGTATTGGTTGCGATATTTTCGAAGAAAATCCTTAAAAGAAAGTTTTAAATTGGAACTATTCTGTGTAAAGTAGATATCTATAAATAACGCAATGGTACAACCCAGCAAAGCAATGATTACGACCCGTTTACATAGTTTTGCTGTTACACTTCTCTCCTTTTTGAGGTCACTAAGATCTACCAACCTGCGTATTTTTTTGCGCTTATGTTTTTTTGTAACCTGAAATAGTTTATGAAAAAAAAAGTTTATTTTTAATTAAAACAAAATTTTACTCTTGCTATTTTTGTAATATAGTTTCATTGGTCTAATAATGGTTTATATTATGAATGAATAAATAAATAAATCAATAAATGATGGTCGTGGTACACGGGAGAGGAATACATCTTGTAAAATTAGAATTAGTGTTAACTGGGTTTTAATAAATTATTTGCAATGACGAATTATTTTCTTGAAGCCAGAACTATTGGGTTGGATTGAGTGTCGATTAAGTGGTGGTGCTGAAATCTCATACATATGGATTGAAGCAATACCTGATCCAAATAACGTATTTATTTATTATTATTACCAAGAGCTATAACCGCACCGCTACCTTTAATATCTACTGTGCAGCCCTCCTGAGCTTAATGGCTAAATCAAAGTGTAGTAACGTAATATTTACTTAACCCTGGAATTTGCCTTGGTATAGGTATATTAACTTCTTATGAGTGCAACCTATTGGCAAATATTAAAACCATAGGAGTTTTGGGCCACTTTAAAAAAATTTAATTTATGTTGAAAAAGGAATTAATTGTGCCGCCAAAATCGCAGAAATAAGTGCATACAATTTAACTTACTTCTAAGCTCTTGTATTTGTCGTCATTGTCATACGTGTCATCCACATCACATTCCATCAATTCATACTCTTTTTTAATTAATTTAGTTGTGTCCATATTTATATATTTAATTAAAATTACTTTTAAAAAACTTAATTATTGAAGTGGGAATGTATGTACGGTTGTAAATATAGTAATGTTGCACATTAGTTTGTTAGAGCAAATTTGAAGAGTAAATAAAATAAACAATGCCGGGTGGTGGTTTAAAGGATGCCATATTTATAATATCAAGGGTGCCATATTTCTAAAGATATTGGTTTACAACCTGATGTTCAAGTCGATCGGCGGTAAGCCGGCTTGTAGCTGTCGGCGGCTGTTACTTTAAAATGGCCTAGATTTGATTGTACAGATTACTTTTGTAAACACAAAACTATTGTGGACAGAAATATAAATATTAATAAATGCAACATGGAAATGTATGACAATAAATAAATATATATATATTAAAATTGAGTTTTAACATTATGTCTATCATTTAGTATTAATCCCTGTTTTTCGGTGCTTTCCAACTATGAGGTAATGGAGGCTCTTAAAAGCATCAAAGATACCAAAAAAAAGCATGGCTTACGAAATTTAGCTACTATAACATATGAAACTTTGCAACATTTGGAAGAGTCACCATGTAAATATCAAAATAGAGAATCAATTGTAGCCTTTACAAAAGAGATGCAGCAGTACAAACTCACCACTAATGAGTGTCTGATGATGGTCAATGATCCACCCTCAAGTGCATTACATATACAATTGGTAACTTTAATAATTTTTTTTTAAAGTAAATAATTGCTATAGTCATTATTATGCTTTTAGTTTATTGAAGATAGCGAAGAACGTTTAACAGAAGATCAAGTGAATAATGTTATTGAAGTAGCAAAAACTCATTTTCCCGGACCACCACCTGAAACAAATTGAACTACAGGCATACACTAATTTATTTTAATGCTGTCAATTTATTATAAGATTTGTGATAAAAAAAATTTTTAACGTTTTTGATCTCCCAAATCTTCTATAAAATCGGCATCAATTTCTGACCATTTATCGGGAATAACGTCGAATAGATCATCTTTTACATCACCCTGAATGACTATTTCATCTTCACCTGTTACTGAGGAGCCACAAGCAAATTTAGAACCGAAATATTTAGCAGCAACTTTCAAATCAATTTCTATGAAATAGAAAATTAATAGAATGGTTCTCAAATGTATTACCAGTTATCTTACCAAAAGTGCTTAACCCAGTTACCACAGTTACAGATTTCTTTTTTCCTCGTGGCGCTCTTGATACTGTAATTCTTTTGTTTACCTCTTCCTTCTTTTTTATTTTCATTAGACCCTTTCCACCACGTTTTTGTCTTTTTTTGTCATCGTCTGCTCCATCACCAGCCTCTTCCTCCAACTTTACACGTTCAAATTCTGTTGGCAAGTTTTTTTCCAGCCAAGCCTTACATTTTTCATACTCTGGATAATATTCACAATACTAATAAACGAAAATGTCAATTCTTAGTATGTTTTTTATAGAAAAAAATATATTGGTTACCTCTATGGGCATGGAACAGTTACCGCAATATTTCACCACTAACGGATAAGTAATACCGTCTCGTGGCCCTAGTTTTAAGCGTTCTGCTACAGGATTTATAGTTTCTGTCATGTTTCGTTGTGCACTTCTGTTGGAAATTAATTTTTCTAAGTAAAGTAATTGCAAAAAATTTAGTTTCCAAAAGTAATTTTTTAGCACAGCTGTAATAAATTCTTTTAAGATATTAAGCTTGAACGTGTCTCTTATCGATAACTTTAATATTATTTTCTGAAAAACATTGATGTAAATTTAATGGGGTTGCTGTTGAATCCATTTCTATTGTTATACTCGTAGCATGCGATTGAAATTTTTACAGTAAAGTGAATTTATTGTTGTTCTGCTTTGGTAAACAAACAAAAATTATATATATATACTTTGGTGTCATAAGCTCCAAATTATACATTTTATGATCAAACTGAAATTGTATTTAGAAAAACCAATCTTATCGGTAATGGCTCTCAAAAAAAATAAAAAAATAAAGTACTTATTATTTTTTTAAACGAGGAAAATTAATTTTTATTACCCTCTACATATATGTCTGGCAGCCTTCACTACCAGCTGTGAAAAAATATATTTTTATGACTATATTTGACTTTTGTATAATAATACATAATTTAAATTTATTTTTTATTTATTTATTTAGCTTAAAAAGCTTTATATATTTGAAATCCAAATCAAATTTCAAAAAACTAATTATGCAACAAAGTAATAAACAATATTACGAAGGTTGTGGCAAGGAAGGACAAATACGTTGTATATTTTTAAGTGAGTTCCACGCCACCGCTGGTTCCAAGATAAGCTGTCAGGTGGGTACAACAAAAGCTCACGGAAACTTGTACTTATAGAAATTCTTGTAGTTTCCACCCGACTATGTACCCAAAGATATTTTTGATGCAATTAACGTTTATATTATTCCCAAACCACACCTACAAAGATGTATACTTACTGTGAATGCTATGGACATGAAAATTGTCGGTTATCCAGTGGGAATTGAAGACCAACAGAAATATGCTCGAAATGCATTTCTCTTCAATTTATGTTTTGTATGTGATTCATGGGCTCGCTCGGTACAATATGAGCCGGTGGTTAAAAAACTATCCGAGTACCTGGTAAGTTTATATCATCAGACCGACCCAAGTTTGAATATTAACATTTTCGTTTTACATTGTCAGATTATGATGGAAGAGGAAAGTTGCTTTCTTTCTAAGGAGGACGACAATAAACTTAAACTGAAAAAGATATTTGAAACTGTCATAAATGATTTAAATGAAAAGAAAGTCACTACAATTATAGGTAAGATTAAAATCTGTTTTTAAAGTAATCAATTGTGATTTCAATACAAAAATTTTTTGGAACAGGCAGAATTAAACATATATGGTTTTATTTTTTTGCATAATAACATAGTTATATCACATAAGAATTTAAAAAACAAATTATTTCCTTCTGAACGTTTTTTATTTAAATATAGAGGGAGATACCACTATTTACTTAAAAATTGTAACACACAAGCCTGATCCTCCCATTGTTAAAGATCATATGGTACCGTTACTTTTGGTAGATTATAAAAATGCACCATTGGAAAATTGGGACTTAACCACACAACAAGTAAGTGTCAATTTATTAAAATAAATTCAGACGTACTTTAAAATAATTTTTATTCCAGATTCTACCCTATATAAATGGCATTAATCACATAGCTCGTATAGCTGCTGAATCTGATGTTGAAACAAATTTAGTAAAATCTTGTGTTCAGAATTTAGTCTACTATGGAGTTGTACAACTTTTACCCATACTAAAATATAGTAATGTTTATATGACACAAAATCTTAAAAGTCTAATTCAAAGTACTTCCCTTACAAATGCTTGTCGTAAATATGTTGCATTAAATCCGGACAAAGCGAAACCAACAATGCAGAAAATATTTCAATTTTATGCTTCAATGACACATGGTGTCACTCTGAGGGCAATTTGTCAAAGGCTTTGCCCACAAAATCATAATATTGATGAAAGAAAACTAGTAATTTTTGGCTTGCAGCATAAATTTATACGTTGTATTCATAAATATCCAGTTTTCACGGGATCTGTTCCATCAGGAAGACAAAAAATGTATACTGGACTCTCTAACTTTGATGAAATATGTTGCAAGACTGGTCTATCTCCGTCATGTATCGAGAAGGACATTGACAAAGATACAAATGTTACAGTCATATGGAAATAGAATGGTGTGTACTATATCTTTTAACATTTTTGTAGGTGATAGTAGTTGTAGCGTAGCGTTGTGTAAAATTTATATGACACGTAGTTTGTTGTTTAATTTATAGGATTTAGCTATAATAAAACATTTTAAGGTTTATACCATAACGTAACTAACGATATTACAGTTATATAATTATAAAGAAAATAAAAATGCATACATATTCGCTTGCTATTAATTCATTTCTTTCATAACACAAAAATTCGAACTTAGAATGACATCAAAACGAGTTACTTGCTGAGTAAAAAAATAGTCATTTATTTGGTTTATTCCCATCATTGTAGAATTATTTTTTTAGGAAATGGGTGTTACGTATAAATTTTAAGCCGTGCTGTGCTGTTCTGTATGCCGAATCCGAATATTTTATTCGGAGTAAAGAGTTCAGCACCTCGTAAATAATCTATGCGCCATTTGGGTTTTTTTTATTTATTTATTTGTGGGTGGGAAAAAGTTGCCAAAATTAAAAAAGAATAAAAAGTTAAATAAGAATAAAAAAATTTAATTTTACATATTCTAATTCCGGTCGGAATACAGAACAGCTCGAACATTTCTTTTTTTCAATTTGATAGCGAATTAATTTCTTATTGCGATAAAATTATATTTTTATGAGTAACAGCTTAGTTTTAAAACAATTTTTTTATTAAAGAAAGTAATAGATAATAGCGTAGTTCACGCTTCAATGTAAAGTTCTTAGTATCGAGTGTACAAATGTAAAAATAAAATAATGTGTTGTTTTTATAGCACAAGCCAACTTTAGGTTTGAGATAAAACGTGTTGTTAACGTTTTAAGTGATGAAAACAAGCTTATCTACTTTGAAAATATGTATGTTAGCATCACAGTTGCTTACATTGTATTAGTTTACAATTATTAGAATTACGGCAAAAATTTGCTGTAAAAATACATTAATTGTAAAAATACTTCAAACCGTGAGTGCCCCTATTGTAAATTCAAATTATGCAGTGCTAAGCGATTACAAAAATCTAAGTATGCCATTGGTAAAGACAAAGCTATTGTTTCTCTCAGCTAGGACACAATCCCGTTGAACACTAAAATAAAACATCTTGCTCCATTTATGTGGTCAGTTTTTAACATTTGATTACTTAAATACATAAATATTTTACACAAGTATATTTTACATGTGTACACACATAAGTCCGTTGTTTTTTGCACTTAAAAAAAACTTAAATAACTTTTTTTTGAGTACTTATAGCAATATCAATGTTCTTTGCATTAAACTATTTTTATATATGTATGAATGTATGTATGCAAATGCACAATTGATCAAGTATCATACACCTAATTACTGAAAATGGGATTTGTGCATAATAAATTTATGTATGTATGTATTTATTATGTTATGCACTGTATTTAAGTATTTATGTATATATGTTGATATATTAGTCTATATGTAA
Organism: Thelaira solivaga; assembly: GCA_947397855.1. Taxonomy (NCBI): domain Eukaryota; kingdom Metazoa; phylum Arthropoda; class Insecta; order Diptera; family Tachinidae; genus Thelaira; species Thelaira solivaga. Next base: position 20,604,894 of record OX377612.1, on the reverse strand, counting down.
ATGGTAGTACTGTGTTGGAATATGCAGTTGTTGTGCTTTGTGTCTTCTTATCGCAAACTTGATAAATTGAACTTTTACTTATTGCATTTGCAAAAAAAGAGAAACTACATATTTTCGCGATATAAAATTAAGGGTACGAACATAAACTCTTATTGAGAACAAATTTTGTTTTTATTTGAAGAGTACAAGAATGTATAACTTGAAATTTTCAAAATAACTTTAATTTTTATTATAGATACCTACCCAGCAAATAAAGTGAGAAAAAAGTGGAAAAATCACTACAACTACAGAAGTACTTCTATTTACATCTGAAGAAAAAAACGAATTCAACATTAACGCCACATTGGAAGGAAGTTATTCTTTATTGAAAGCTTATAAATCGAGTATTGTACTCGATGATATTTTTGTTAACATTGTATAGCGTAAACGCTGATAAATTCGGCTTGTCCCAGTAGTCGTCATTTTTGTTTTTATAACTTAAATAAATAAGAATAAGAGAAAGCTCATATTTATAAAATATCAATTTTGATTAAATAATAATTTTGATTTATAAATGAGTTCATTTACTCAAAATTTGCCTGCAAAAGTCCTTGTTTTCTTAGAAAAAAATTAGTGTCAAGGACTACTGTGAATGGGTTAGTAAACCTTTTATTTGAAACAAGTTTCATATTGAAAAGGTTGCTATTCAGAGAAAAGGGTTGAAATATTGTCTGTGATAATTAAAAATTGATGAAAAATAATTATTTCTTTAATTTGTAATGCTGCCGCTCTTAGGTACAAACAGTTTTTATGATTTCCTGTAGTCGACAATGCGGTGACGATTAGTAAATGAATTAAAGCCTGCCTTGAAAAAATTTAAATCCACAATGATATGTCGACAACAGGATCACAATGTGGCCGGCCGACTATAGGAAAATATTGTTATCGAAAATCATGCTGTTGTCCCACCGTTATTAATTTTCATAAGAAACTGTATTACGTAGAATGTGTGAATGTAATGCTTGTGTGTGCGTTATAAAGTAAAATATTTCCTATTTGTATCTGGTTTAGTGTTACACATTTGGCTAAACTTAAAATTACCGTTACAGCTTGATTTCATTACTTGATAGTCTGGAAGGTTAGAAGCTGAGCTGAAATGGTATATAACGCAATGCTGAGACTTTAAACAGTAAACAAGGTGTCTTTGAGACGGTTATAATAAAACTGTGTGTCTATAATAAGTGTGAAAAACTGAATTCTTACATTAGCAAACTAAACGTTTTTGTGATAGTGTAAAAACGTAACAATATGATGCATTTTAAAAACCTGTAAACTAGTCAATTTTATTAAAAAAATTTTTAAAAATAGCTTAATACATTTACAGATATTAGTACAAGTTACCGATAGTTTTATAAGTCAAATATCAAGCTTTTGGTTGTATACTAAATTAAAAATTACGATAAGTTAAATATCGCATAGTGTGTTCTTCACTATCCACCTAAATTTGGTTCAAAGTTTTAGCCAAAAACCGGAATTCTAACTTTAACTATCGAACTTTGTAATAACGGGCCTTAAAATTATACCAAATACAGTATTGTTACAGCGGATTATCAGAGCAATACCAGCTCAAAAAAGAGTAAGCGTTAAAGTGCCGGCTATCGGTGCATTTACCCTATGTTATGTATAATTGTGGTGCTAAAATAGTAAAGAAATTGTTAAAGAAGAGATAGTGATGTAGAATTACATACCAATGTGGTTAATTAGTGACTTCTTCAGCATCTAAATAAGGTCATCAGCATATTTGATGTGATTAAGATGTACTTCTATATTACATTTTGATGGGTAGTTATACTATACGCAAAACAGATGTGTATTTTCAGTTTAGTAGCAGAAAACACTACAAAATTTGTACTTCAATCTATCAGTTTCATAATAAATATCTACTACTTACTGTAGGTATATGAATATAGAGAGATTATAAGTAAATGAGTGTGGTTCAATGGCAATTTGTATTCAGTCTTTTAGTTGCGTTCGCTCGGATAGCATGTATTCGGATAGTTAAAGGTTTACAAAAAAATTAAATTTTATATGTAGTAAATTTAAGAGGCCGGTTTTTTGTTTTATATAGTTATATTTTAAACAAAGAGAGATGTGTATGTAGATACTTACATACTTACACATGCATACATATGTGTGTATAAGAGTTTATATTTACCGTGTTTTGCTTGTTTTTTATTCGATGTTTCCTTAATAATAAAAACAAGATCGAAATACAATTGAGTGTATACATTCTTATCGAGTACTGGTCAAACGAATAAACTATATAAAATACTAAAAAAAAAGAAAATACTATTACTTGTAGTATGCATGTATTTGTGATAATGTGTCTGCGTAAATAATTTTTTTGTTGTGTTATGTGTGAATCATCTGTTGAAGTTAAATGGATAAGAAATTAAATTCAGCAAAATAAACAATTTTTTCATATTAAACAATAAATTAAAGAAATTTCAAAACTAAGAGTTGTAATAATTCCATACACATACATTTGATTACATGAATCTATGTATAGTATAACTATAACAAAGTAAATTCGAACCAAACAGTCTGCATTATAAATATCGTTTTTGTGTATATTTTTCATAGTTCTGCTAACAAAATGTCATTATAAATATTTATTTAAGTTTTATATACCCTCTTATTAATCACAAATCGTGTTCTTTTAATGAATGATTGTCATAGAAAAGAGGTAACTAAAGTTTTTTTTATCAACTTATGCTTCATAAAATTGCAAATGTATTTATTGTATATTTTTTTATTTTGTTTTTTTATACTCTTTACAATTGTTAGAACTTTACACTGCATATTCATTAATCATTCAATCTTTGCTATTGTTAATGAGACAGACGTTCAGTTTTTATTAAACAATAACAACCAGCATGGATTACAACATGGCATATACACACCCCTATTCCAGACCTCATTGCACACTCATTTGTATCTATGTATTCAAGTAATTAGACGGCCCTGTTCTGTAAACTTAATTTGAAAAAAAAAAAAAATAGTTTTAAAAGGAATTCACATTTTTTATTCACATAAATTTATTCGTTTTCAAAACCGTAAATCGAAAAGGTTATTATTGTTAATGAATAACTAAAAAACATAAAAAAGCACTCTTCCTATATAAATAAAATTCATTTTCTGTTTGTTTGTTCGCTATACAAAATTTTTTTTTTAAATGGACTTATCTGATCTCTATACTTCAAGGAAGATCATTATTTACTTTTACATCAACCGCCCCCATTTTAACCCAAGTTTTTCAACGATTTTTACTCTACATATAGTTCAAAAAGATGTGTGCCCGTACTTAATTTAATCCTGAAATTATAGTTTGAAATATTTTATTTAGCACTTTGTTTGACGGCTCTAATAATAATGCTAGCAAAAATATGAGACAATTTCGAAAGTAGAGAATGGCTTTATTTATTTGGATGGGTTTTTTTTTAAATTAAAATTCTATTTATAAACTGATTTCTCTAAAAATTGGTACATATGCTCTCTATACTTTAAGGATACCCACTCAGTTAATAAAGGAAAGGGCGAGAGCAGGCAAAAGCATCTAATTAAAACATACAATTTGAAATCTTTTTTTTTATTAATTTTATTAAAATCACTTGCATTTTAAAACATTTAAGTTAAAAAATTTAATTTAAAAACACTGAAATTTCTGCAAATGAATAAAAGAGACTTTTTGAACAAATTTTTCCGACAATAGAAAACAATGTCCGTTAAATTTATAACACAAAAACTTGACTTTGATATTTAAAAAAAAAAGTCGCACTTCGGATTAAAAATTTTTCCAAAACACCAAAAAGCAATTTTTGCGGTTCTAAAAATTTAAAAGTTTTTCAAAACGATTTGATTTACAGAACAGAGCTGATAAACTTATACTCATACATGTAACTACATACATATGTACATACTTGTTACATACAAAATTTATTGTATATTTTCGAAAAAAACATATATTAGTATATATTACTTTACATTAAAATTTGTCTGTTTTTATTGTCATTATTTAATTGCAATCTAAACTTAATAAGCAAGTTTATTTATAGGTTTTTTGGCAATTGAATTTATACATTTCAGAATGTATTATTTACTATTTTTATTATTTATTAAATGTAATAACCTAACCAATGTAAACCCAAAAGCTGTTTTAATAACAATTTTTTTTCACACACCTTAGGTTACAATCTATCCCAAAATAATTGAATATAATACATATAACTATTTATAAAAAAAAAATCAATTTATGGATATAGTTTTTAATAATTTTAAAGTAAGGATTTTATTAGTGCTTTAACCGGTTATTGGCGAGACTAAAATTGAGTAACAAGTTTTTTTTTTTTTTTTTTTTTTTTTTTTTTTTTTTTTTATTTTTTTTTTTTTTTTAACGCATCTTATATTATACACATGGAAATCTTTTCATATAAAGCTGAACCAAAATCTAGTTATGAAGCTTTTAAATTCCTAACTTTATTTAGGCCTTATAGCTTTATGTTTAAAATTAATTATTACAAGATAAAATACTTTTTTCTAACAAGTCTACATTCCATTAGAGTAGCTTAATAACACATTAGCTAATGGGTTGACGTGATTACGTAGCTTTCCTAGATATTATTCCCCGTATGAATTGATCACCTTCTTAACAGTTTGTATATATATATCCTAATGTATGGCATCCCAAGTCTTTTTAATTGCTATCTTTACAAAATATCTATATATGAAACAATTTAACCAAAATTATCCGATAAGTAAAAGGCAAGTTTGTCTTAGTTAAATTTTAATGTAAACTGTAAGCTTTTCATTGTTGTCTATGCTTTATGTTTCCGAAAAGGTTTTTGTACACGCTATATATAGAATTTTATAGTATCCATAGAGTGGTTGCCACAAAACAAATAAAATAAAATTTATGTAATGGATAAAAGTTAAATGCCAGTTTTTCGTTCAGTATAACTAAAGATTGCTATAACTATCTGAAACATAGTTGATAAGTTATAATAATGCCCCTTAAATTATGTATAACGCTTGTCGACAGCTCGATTGTTTTATATATTTTTGGTAAAAATTTCAACTAGAGCAAGGAAAATTACTTCTAGTAAGCCTGAATACATCGATTTCTAAATATAAATCCAAAAGTTAAAGTTAATTAGCTGTACTTTAATTTTTTTCTTATTTTGATTATTATTATAGATTTCGAGAAAATAATTTTTAGCTTGTTTAATCCAATTTCTTTTTCAATTTAAATCACTGTAAATTTAAATTACAAATATTATCAACTGGCCTTAATGGTAATAAATAGACTAGTGCATAATTCTTTATATGCAAATGAAATCGCGAATTACTAAGTTAACCTCTAACTTATTCACTTGTTCTAATTGTAGATTGATTTGTAGATAATTTTTCGTTCAGATTTTTTTTTTTTTTTTAATTTGCATTTCTATTTCACTAATTGTATGGAAAACATTATAAAAGAAAACGCGTTTTTAACTAAAAGATGATGTTTTATTTCTCTTTTGATTATTTTTTTAGAAATACAAGAATGGTCATGAGACAAAACTGCACCTGTACATTTTTTATTTCTGTTTACTTTTATATTTTCTTTTGTGAAACAATCGAAAGTGTAACAATAATGTTCCAACAAGTGTTTTGCTTCTAACAATGGCTACAGTTAACCCTATCATAACACAAACTATTAGGCAAACTATCATTACAAAATACATTTATTTTGTTCGTTCTATAAAAAATATTTTTATAATATTTATTAAGTTTAATTAATTTAGTATGGAATATAGTATATTTTTGAGCGTGTGGTATCAAAAATCTCTCAGAGCAACAGAACTGGGGTATATGGAAATTTAAAAAAAAAATTGAAAATAATCTAAAGTAATTTTTAAGTATTTGGGTCGTAGATTACAAATCTAGATGACCTCCCCTTTAAAATGATATGTGTCCCATCCTGTAATCTTCTATGGTTCGTCCGGAAGTCACTAAAATCCCTGAAAGCAATAGCACTGGAGTATATGGAAATTTCAAAAATTTTTTTTTTAATATTCCAAAGTATTTTCTGAGCATTTGGGCGGTATATTTCCCAACTCGCAATCTTCTATGGTTCGTTTGCAAAATTAATAAAATCTCTTAGAGAAATCAACGTATTTATGCATATTTGTATCTATGCAGTTATATTTCTCCTAAACATATTTATAAATATGTTATAAATGATAAAAAAAAATATTTAGAAATATTTAATAACGTAAGACATATTTGATAAATATGCCATAAATACTGAAAAGATATTTAAAAATTATAAAAAACGTAACGGGTTACTCGCCATATTTATGTTCACTCACTTAACTGAAAGGTTTCAGTTCAAATTATCTTTTTTTTAATTTATTTACCGAAAGAAAGTTCATCAATTGGCTTCTTGCAAATTTATATTATTTCTTTATTGTGATTTTAAATTATAAGATTTAAAATAAGTTAAAACAAATTATAAAAAGAATGTTCGTTCATAGTTAGAAAAAGAATTAAAATACTAGCCTTGGTTATGTTTGTGCTAACATGAAAGAATCGTTTCAGTCGACTGGGGCTGTTACAATTAACTCAACAACTTTATTATTGTTGTTAAGAGATGGTAGAACGATATAGAAATATTCTGCAATTAACGAAATCCTAATGAAAACTATATCATTTTCTAGAATCCAAGTAATTTTATAAAAAAGCTTTTAAGGCTAAAATTTTAAAAGCCCAAAAGATTTTCTTATAAAATTATTTCGATTCTAGCAACCGGTATTGTTTTCATTGCCATTTCGTTTATTGTGGCCCAATAATAATAAAGTTATTTAGTGTATTGTGACAAAAAAGCGATTTTTACTTAAGTCGATTTAAGCGAGTAACATTACTAATTGACTGCGCAAGCGGTTAAGCTACAGACTTGCAATTGGAGGCTATAGTATAACACTGTGAGCTGTAACACTAATTGAAAAAAAAAACTTCTAGTGCTCTTTAATCGAATGCTATTTAAATGATCAATAGTAATTGTTGGTTCTTTTCTTGATTTTACAAATTGTGAGTTTGAGAACAACTTTTTCGCAATTAAGTACATGAATGTTTAAACCTGTAAGAAAATTATATAACCAAATAATAGACAAAAGGCAATGTGATAAAGATAATAAAAAATCAACATGTAACAAATGTAGGTAATCAAATAAAATAAAACAAACCAACAAAGCGGTTTGACTGCATATTTCTTAACTTAACTAAACACTTTTCTACGTACCTTCATACATATGCCAGAGAATGAGACAAAATTAATATGAAAAGGTGTAAAAAAAAGAAAAGCAAACAAATATTATCGCACACGTCTGATTATAATAATAACTCTCTGTGATTTAACATTTCTATGTATGTTTGTAAATATAAATTTTAAATAATAAATATTCATGTACTCATACGTATGTTTGTACATTTGTTTCTCTATTTAATTAAATGAAAAATTTTGAAGAGACTATTGATCAACTAATTATGCATTATTTCTTAGTAAGAAGAGTGTGTTTGAAGTAATTATACAATCTAACCACGTATGTATACGTATAAATTGTTAAATGGTTAAATTTTCAACAGCTCTTGTTCGCGTTAAATGCAACCACAGTAAGTTACACCCAACTTAACCCTTTATCTGGCCAGTAATGTCACATACCCTAAAAATTACTATAAATTAATGTGTTCAATCAATATGAAATTTTAACATAACTAGTACAAACCGTGTACCATAAAAAAGAAAAAAAAAAGTAATAAAATAAAAAGGGAAATATTTTTCATCAAATGTCTTGCTTTGCTTGTTGAAAAAAATTGCAGTGTCTAAGAAGTTTTAAAATTTGGAGTTAAAAATTTTAAATGTTGGTGTAATAGTTGTGGTATTTAATTTTTGGTAAAATATTTATATCTTTTCAATCAATATAAAAATTTATTAATGCACCAGTTTTTCTTTAATAAATAAAATTATTTTTGAATAAACATGTCCTTTTATTTTATTATTATTACAGTAGGAAAATATATATTTGGATTTAAAATGAAATGTTGCTCGATAAAGGGTTAACTTTTCTGTTAGTTTTTTATTTATAACCTATAGTTTTATTATTTTTTTTTTTACGGAAAATTTAAATATTATTGAAACTATTAGCAGTACCGTGTGCTGCCATTTTTTTTTTTGTTTATGCTTAGCAATGTTCTACTGCCAACTCAATTAAGGCTTGGTAAATTTTCTTTTGGCTCATGCACCCTTTACGGCTTTGTGTTGGAAATATTATTTAAAAAAAACACTTTGAACAAGTTTTTTTTTTTTTAATTTTAAAGTTTTTAATTTACAAAAGGTATTTATTTGTTTAAAAATGTTAACCTAATTTGTAAATAATAAACATTTTACTCTGATGCGCCGCTTCCATAACACAAGCGATCAACTCATTTATATGAAAAGTACTCTAAGAATTGAATGTTTTTCTTACAAATTTTCTTTACTACATTTGTGTTATGGAAACAGCATTTAAATCTTTATAAAAAAATAATTTTTTTTGTTTGTTTATTTTCAAAATCATTTCTCTGAAATTTTGCAAAAATAAGAGCAGTTATTTTTGAAAGTGCTATAAGTCCAATTTTTCAAAAAAAAATTGGAAAGCAGTAATTTTAAGATATAGAGACCAACTTATACTAAAATTATTGCTGACTTTATTGTTTATGTTTTATACATAAGTAGACTTATAACATTTTCAAATTTATTAAAAATGTTATTTTAAAAATAGTAATTTGAATTATTTATTTTTTTTACTAATCAAAAGAAAGTTTTATAACAGATTGCTCTGAATTGTTGTATATGCGATCTCGTTCTTCAAAGAATTCCCAATTATAGAATAAAGAACCAGCCGAGACTGGGTAAAAACAGCTAGTTTTTAAATAATTACCCAGCAAAAAATTGAGGAAAGGGAAGAAGTGGAAAAATGACTACAACTACAGCCTATAAGTACTTCTCTTTCTGAGGGAAATCTAATGAATTTAACATTAGCCTGTTATTAAAAGGAAGTTGTTCTGTTTGAAAATTTTCCCTTGTAAAGATGAGCATCTAAGAAGCTTTGAAATGTAATACTTAGTGCCATTTTTGTAAACATCTTGTAGATTATGTGTAATTTTGAATAATTGGGGTGCTGAAATAGTAATGAAATTGCAGAAAAGTGACTTCTACAAAAACTAAAATATGGCAATTGCTTTTTTTCAAGTGATTAAGAAGGGAATCACTTTCATAATTTTCAATATAAAAAATAATTGTAATCATTGTTTTATGTAATCTTTAATTCATACGAGATTTTGAACGAAATCTATAGGGTCCACCAAATAACTTTTTTTTTTTTAAAATGCTATAAAAACATTGAATGTAGCTTCGACTGTGTGGCACGTAGCGCCGTCCTATTGAAACCAAATGTTGCCAATATCCTCCTGAACAAAAATTCGTTCAACATGGCCCGATAACGATCGCCATTGACTAACGGCCACTCCTTGCTCATTTTCAAAGAAAAATGGCCCAATTATGCCTCTGGACCAAAATCCGCACCAAACAGTGACTCGTTTTGGGTGCGTCGGCTTTTCACTGTATGCGTGCGGGTTTCTGTGCCCCAAATGCGACAATTTTGCTTGTTTACATACCCGCCAAGATCAAAATGAGCTTCATCTGAAAAGATGATTTTTTTTTTTGGCAAAATCGGCATCTTCTGTAAGTCGATTGCAGGCCCACTTAGCGAAGCGAAAACACAACCATATTCTTTCAGCGGAAGGATAAAAAAAATTATTTGTCAAATCAGACATGAGGAAATAAGCACTAGTTGAAAAAAAAAGTTCGATAGCGGACCCTATACTTCATTTTGACTAGATTTGCCATACAAAACAAAATCTAGTATGTTACCAGACATTTGACCTTTTGGTGAAAATATAATTGAAAATATGAAATAATATAAAAGAAAATTAGATTAAGCACATTAAATTAAAAAAAAAAAAAATTTAAATGAACGGAAATACGCACACAAATAAATAATAAATGCTAATTATTACATTAATATTTGTTAAGAAAATGAAATCTTGATTTATGTCAAAAACGCTAACGTAAACTGTATAGATTTTGAAAAAGATTTCATATCAAATCTAAAAGATTTTGGTTCAATGTAAATGCACTATTATATTTCTCTTTTATAAATTTTTTTTTCACATCTTTGAAATAAGTATGTATTTTTTTAATCATTCATTCAATTCAGATTGCATCATTCTTTTTTCTCTTCGATCTATTAGTGTACACAAATTGGCACGCTCCTTTTAATTATCATATGTATATTAAATTTCCTTAATTTTTACGATACATTGAATTACAAAATAAAAATTTTTGTTTGAATTTAAAACGCTACGATTTTATTTAAATCATAATAAACCAAATTATCAAATATTTATTAAAGCATTGTATACTCATGGCTATAAAAGGTTCAAAATTAAGAAATACTATTTACTAAACATGCAATACGGGATTTAAATGGATCAGATTTTCAATAGATGTTAGAGCATCAAGTTTTAGTACTCATCACAACTTGTTTAGTCTCAATGAAGCGAAAATAAATTGATAAATGAAAAACCATAAAATAAATTGAAATGTTTTTATATTTTCATTTTTATAATTACAATCCACATAATGTTCTTTGTTTTTGTTATTACACGCTTTGCTAACTACAAAAAAAAATTGTAAATAAATTTATCAGGGATGTTGTGAGCTGCGATCGGAATTATAAAAATGTGTGTGTTTCGTATTAAGTGAACTTTTCTTTTTAATTATGCCAACTTTTTGTCAACCTAAAAACAGCAAACAATCTAAGCTGAAAACGTAATTTTTAACCTCATATGGTACAAGATTTTAATTTACTACTTTTTTTAAAACAATTTCATTACTATTTTAGCACAACAATTATACAAAATTATGCATTATCTACGCCATGTTAACAAATATGTCACCCAGTATTACATTTTATAGCTGCTTCGATGAGCATTTTAGTTAGTACAAAATTTTAAAAAAATATTAAATTTATTAGTTTTTAATCAGATGTGAATTTACTTACTTAAAGGTCCCATACACGACGATAGCATGCAGGCGCAATCAAATAATTGTGCCAACTGATTGAACGTGCATGGGCATTATGGTATCGTGTATTGTAAATTAATTCATTTGAACCAAATATTTTTAAGTGATAAAATAAATGAACAAGCGGAAAAATTTTTTTTTCTAAGGAATAATTTCATTTATATGAAATGATACCTGTGGAAAATAAAAAGCAAAGATTATTACAATCGTGACCTAAAAAATAAATGCTACAACAAAATGGTAGAAAAATTAAATAGAGAAAAATTTGTTAAAAAAATAAATGTTTTCCGCCCAAACTGTATCGTCATTCTTTTCTACTTCGTTTAGAAGCGATTTACAAAAAAATCAAGATTGTGCCAGCATGCTGGTGTCGTGTATGGGGCCCTTTATCTACCTTCCTTAATGTCTGTATGCAATTGCAGGGCAGTAATGAGTTGGCAACTCTGAATACCAAATGCATTGCCATTTTAAATAATGCTATAGCTGCGTTTATTTGCAATTTTGTTGCTAAAAATATAACTTTAGGAATACAATATTTTACTTTACACAGTTGCGTTTAGGAATATATGACGTTATTGTGCTGCAAACCACAAAAAAAACTGTTAGAAAAGCAGGTCTTCTAGGCTATAGTTGTAGTGATTTTTCCTCTTTTTTCGTTGTAATAATTCAAAAACGTCCGCAAATGGAGTAGAATGTTGTTTTGAAGTGTTGAAGTTTTCAATTTCGAATAAAATTAATTCGGAATACGAAACTGTACTTTATATTGATAATAAAAAAAGTCATGACATTCCAAATCAGAAATTTTTAAAGTTTGAAAAAGAAGACAGAACTTTTCATATGAAATCTTGTAGAATTGTTTGCATATTTTGTCACTTACATACGTGTTAAGCTATTTTAGCTTCTTTAGTCTCTAGCTGCTGACTGAAAATTATTTAATTTCATTTAGTACACAAACAACTACTAGATTAGGTTGTGAGTACAGCAATTACAAAGTACAAATGATTATATTATTGTTGCAACATATGCTTATTACATATAGTTGGCTGAATATATAAAAAGTGCATTTCGTTTTTATTCCCATCTTTATAATCTTTTTTTTTGAAAACTTCATTTAATTTCAATTATTTAGTTTTTTTTATATCAATTATCGTAAAATGACAAATTTCAAATACGCTTCTTCTGTATTAGGCCAATTGATATGTTTTAGTTAAATTTGTTGCTGGGCACTATTTGTATTTTTACAAAATGCTTATGTTATGACTTTAAATAAAAGTGCTGATAAGCAATTTATTAAAAATGACCACAACAAAATACCAGGAACCATAATGATTGCAAAAAATATCATATACAAAGTTTGTTTTTTCTTAAAGAAAAAAATTGTCTTCAAAAAGTCGCTTAAAAGTGCATAATAATAAAATAAAAAAAAATGTATGAGTGATTGTTTTTAGTTTTTTGTAAATTAAAAATAAAAAGTTATTGAATAGTTTTCAAAAAAGCCTTAAGTTGTATTAAAAAACTGTTATAAGAGAAGCCAAGAAAGTCTCTATTATGAAAAATTATTAAAATTTTTCATGTTTCTTTTTGTAAAGTTAAGCTTCAGTTCAAGAACTTTACTTTTAATTTTAGTAGTGAAAAATATTTTAGGAAATCCTTCAGAACAACAGTAACGGGGTATGAGGGAATTTTAAAAAATTTTTTAAAATACTACAAAGTAATTTTTGCCTGATTAAGTAACAGATTACAAATATAGCGGACGTCCCCTTTAAAAAGGTATATGCCGAATCCCGCAATCTCCTATGTTTGGTCCGGAAATTGACAAAATCCTTCATAGTATATGTACATTTGTACTACACGCAAAAAAAAATATGGTTGAGGCAACCATATTCTGGTTTAAGCATTGTATGGTTAGATTTATGATTGATTCTAACCATATATATTTTTAAATCAAAGATATTAAAAATAGCCCCCGGTCAGGGCAAACAAATTTTTTTTAATTTTATTAAATACATACATATTTAATACAAATATTAAAAAAAAAATTTAATATGAATTAAAAAAATATTAATTTAAATTTTTTGTATAAATAAAGTTTTTTTTTTTTATTGCATTAATTTTTCTTTTCTATTAAGTCGTATTTATTTATTACATAATACAGCGGGTTTGAATTAATTTTTTTAAATTTTAGTCACTACCAAAACTCGCTACTCAACCACTTCAGCCATAAAGCTCAGTTGAGTTTGAACGATTAAGTTTTTGTTTTATACTCAGTTTATTTACATGGTTGCGAAAGAGATAAAATAGAAAATAATTTACATTCAACCATATTTTTATCATTTTTATGTTCGCTATGAATATATTTATGATTTCAAGTAACATTTTATTAAACATAATATGATAATTATATGGTTGATCTAAGATGCTAAACATAATATGGTTAAAAATAACTAGAAACATGTTTATCGTGATCATAATAATGCTTAGATGCTTCCAATTAATAATAATATTTTTGTGAAGAACACACTATGTTTGCGGTGACCATATTCAACCATCTTTTTTCTTTGCGTGTAATAATATATTTAGAAATATTTATTTAATGATGTAAGACGTCTTTGATAAATCTTAAAAATCGTAGGAGGCTACGTTGAAACATATTTAATTCGGCATATTATCATCACTTACCTCGCGAATTTATAACGTACAAAACGGTGCCCTCTGTTGATTCCCAGGACGATGTCGTCAACTATCAATTTGTTGGAACTAAAATAATTACAACTTGAATTTGCAATGACAATTAACAAATTTCAAGATCAGTTATTGCCTGTTTGAAGCATTTATCTAGAAAAACAATGCTTTTCAGATGGCTAATTGTATGTTAACTATTCCTGTGACTCAGAAAAAAAAGAAATATAATTAACGAAATTCTGATATCATAGCAAAGCAATAGAAAATAACTATTTACTGATTTAAATTTCAATTGTAATTGGAAAATGAAAATTAAACATTCTGCAATGATCAGTCAAAAATAAGTTTTTTACTTCTTTTATTTACTATTTTTTAATATAAGTAAAACTTGAAGGCAAAGAAAAAAAAAACGTTTGCCGGGTCGGCTAGTATAAATATAATAAAACTTTAAAAAAGCACAAAAATATTTTAAAATAAGCAAATTTACTAAAATACTGAATCATTTTTTTAACAAAAGCCATATTCTGTGTACATAAGTTAGAGTAATTATTTTGGAAAACTCGATTAAGTTTTGTTATCGTGAATAGCTCCTTAAATTAAATAATTTTTTTAAGTGTAAGTTTGTGAATAGAAAAAATTAAAACGCTAACAACTATACATAAAGCCTTTTCCTATTTTGGCACAGAAATATTTTAGGTCTACTCTATTATCTTTATCGAGCGAATTCTTAGTTACTTTTGTATATTTCCTTATAATCGTTATTCCAGACAACGTGGCATGTTTTTTGCAACTTTTTTTGAAATAATAAAAAACAAGATGAAATTAAATCCAGCAATAATCAAGTGCCTTCAATTATGTACTGGCTTTATTCATACTTAAATGTTTTGTTTTTCTGTTAAAAGAAATCAAGTAAAATATTTGAATGGAGTGCTTGCCTTGCTTTTTTTTTGCTGCAGCATCTGCTAGATGCAGATGCTTGTATTTCTAATGAGAAGAGATATCAGCATGGCTATTCAAATGTCGAAATATGTGTGATCCATTTGTCAAACAGATATGAGCAAATGCTAAAGGTAAAGTCCCCGCTTACTTTTGTAATTTAAATAAATTTTTTTCGTGTCTTTATATTTCTAGTTTTTAAAATACTGTTTATGAGTGATGTATGTACATAAATACATACATTCACATGTTTAATTGCAAAAACAAACAAACAAAAATATTCATATTCCTTTTGTGCAACATTTATTTTTTGCTGGAATACCCATAATAAACAAAACAATTTAAGACATAAATAGTTATATAGTTTTGTTCGTATTACAACAAAGGGTCTTTCAACTTAAAACTAACTGACCTACTAAAATTATTAGAATTGTTTTAATTTTTTAAACAAATAATGCGTGTAGTACTTAGGCATTTCTATGACAGTTGACATACTAGTTATAAAAATTTAGTCAATTTAAAAATTAGAAGATTATGCTTACTACCAGCTAGATCAAATTAAATAAATAATTGCGAAAATATGATTTTCAAATTAATTTATCAAGCTTTAAGTTAATTTTTTATTTTTTAAAGAAGATACACAATCAACATGATTTAATCAACGTACATGCATAATAACTAACGATTATTTATTATTATTATTATTATTATTATTATAACTATGGGCTATGGTCGCACAGCGACCTGTAAGATCTATTGTGCAGCCCAGTTCCTAACTACAATCCGCGACTCCTCACTAACGATTAAGTAATATTCAGTGCTGTTTTGTATTACGAATCCGAATATTTTATTCGGAATTGAAAAATTCAGCACCTCATAACTATTTTGTGGTACATTTTTAGATTTTAAAAATTTTGTTTTTGCTTTATTTTGGGTGCGAAATTATTGATTTTTATTTAATAAGAAGAAAAAAATTTAATTCCACATGTTTTCAAATCCGTGTGGAATACAGAACATGCACGATTATTTCATATTTTTAGGCAAATTTTGATAAAATTAGAATAAGGAAAAATAATTCTAAAATATTGACACAAATTTTGATTGTACACTAAGCCAAAAATCGCGTTGCTTTATCAATAACGTATGTGGTAATTTTGACACCATCCCGTTGTCAATTTAGTATTCCATAACTAAAGCCAATATAGTTTAGAATTTTGTTACTTATTTTGTTTCCAAAATAAAATATATTCCATAGAATTTGATATACTTATGATTTTTACTGTGAAGCAATCATAATGCTTCTGAAAAAATGCTGCTTATCCAATTCTTTTTTTTTTATTTGTTGCATAGTTTAATTTGGATTTTCTTTACTCTATAATTTAAACTGATAATTTGAATGTGAATTCAAATCATGCTTTTAGTGTTCAGCAAAATTTCGATAGTACTTTTTAGCAGAAAAAGTGAACAAAATCAAATGTGATTTCTAGTTAATATAAACTAAATAGAGTATAAAATAAAATATAACTTTATTACTCAAGGAATTCTATATGAATTTTGGTATACCCTTTATTTACACATAAACATATGCCTTTATATTCCGTTTTATTTTTATCAAAATTTGCAATTCAAATGCTTGTATTTAAAAAGAGATTTAAATTATTAAAAAAAATATAAATTGTAGTCTGCAATTTACAGCAAATGTAAAATATTTTGAAGAAGTATTGAAATTAATATTAACGTTGCTTTTTTATATAATAGGTTATTCTCAGAGTCAATTTCATGTTATTGGAAGGAGCGCAGAGAAAGAAAAACTGTTGATGAAGATAATATTCTGCAATTGTAGTTTTAGATTACTGTTAAAAAGCCTCTGTGTAAAATGAACATATTTATTTGAATGCTAGTTCTATTTTTGTTTTATAAAGTAGTCAATGAATTTGGAGTTTAAAGCTTTTTTTTTTAATTTATTTTTAAAGCCGTCCAATTTTTTTAATAAAAATTAATTTATAAATAATTTTTATTAAAAAATGATGACTTTTTTTTGTGATGGGGGCCCATAGAGGACGTCAGCATGCATGGGCAATCAAGTATGCCAGCGGTTTGATCGTGATGCGCATTTTGTGTGATTGTGTGCTGTGCTGTAGCGATATCAAACATATTTTGATACTTTGCTGATGGTGCAAGTTTACTGGTATTGTGTATGGCGAAATAAGCTCAGCTGATAAAAAGCTGTCAAAGAATAAATATCCCGATACTAAAATTAAATTTAAAATATATTTAAAATAAATAATAAAAAATAAACTATAGTTTATTGAAAATAAAGTCATTCAGTTTTAAAAACAGGTTTTTTTTTAATTTTGTCTCATTTTCTTTTTTTTTCATTATTATTTCACAATTTATAGCAAATCACAGCGACCGTTTCAGTAAGAAAATTGCATCAGTTTGCTGGTATTAGCTAAATCAGTTGAATGCTGTTCTCGTACATATTTATAAGGGCCGCTTAAGATTTCATTTCAATTTGAATACAGTAGTAAGCTCCAGTCGTTATGAATTTTTAATGATACATAAATTCCCGAAATATTTTAAGATCAGATAATAAGATAATTTTGCAACATACATATAAAAGTCGGGAAAAAAATATTTTTTTTTGGCTCGGAAATAACAAGAAAGTTTTGCGAAAACTTATTTTTTTTTTTAATTTATTAAATTTAAAAAATAAGCAAAATCTTAAATTTTGTTCTTAATGTTAATACCTGCATATGATAAAAATAAATTGAGACATATTTGATTAAAATCTATTCCATAATTGATTAAAATGTATTCACAAATAATTGGCCTCATCTAAAACCCTAATAATTGTGTTTTCGCATTTTAAAATAACAAAACAGGAAAAAAGAAATATAAAATAAACGTTTTATTTACTTGGACTTCAGGTGACGATATGTCTGATAGGTTTTTGCTACTAGATTTATCTAAAAGAAGTGCAATTTTAAGTCATGTTGTCTACTAAAACACTGACCTGCTTTATTTAAAAATAGTTTATTTTTACAAAGAAACGAGGGCTGTTTGATAGCTCCGTCAGTTTTAGAATTACCTTCCAAGTAACTTTAAATATAAGACTGGCGTCAACGACCATCTTTTAATAAACTACTGTCAATTTTTGAGCCAACTGCGTCATTTTGTTTGTATTTGGAATTTTATCAAAAAAATAAAAAAAAGGAAATTTCGTGTATTATTAAGTGGCTATGGCAAAAATTCATTAGCTGCTAATCGATCCAGTATATTCTCCAAATTTAGCCCACTACAACTATTTTCTTTTCCCAAATCTAAAGAAATTGCTTGGTGGTAAGAGATTTCCGTCAAACGAAGAGTCATTATGAAAAAAAATGCATATTTTGAGAAAACCTTTTATTTAAAGGAATAAAAAGCTGAAAAACGCTAAATTAATTGCATTGTTATAAAAACACCTATTTCCCAAAAAAAAAGAATTTTTTTTTTTAAAATCACGGAGTTATTAAACAGCCTTCATATCAAGATCAAACTTTAATTAGTTTTTAGTATTTTTATATAATTTTTGTTATTATTAACTTAAAATATTAACCAGTAAAATAATAAATAGTACACTCTCATTACATAACGATTTTGATAAAACTCTAGATTTCGTTTTCATTTATTTTATACTAGATGTTTTTGCCCTGTTTCGCCCGGCCTGGCTTTTTATTATGTGAGAATGCATATGTGTCGCTTTTATAGAAATCCGTTTACAAATATACTTTTATTTGTTAATCCAAATAATACAGCCACTCACCAGCCACTCATATTTTTGGTAGCCTTATTATTAGAGGCGCCCACGAAAGTAAGCTTGGCGAGTTTCTTAATGCGTTAACTTTAGCTCTACAAAGTATTGAATCCGTAAATGTGTTATCCCTTATGTTTATTTTATATCCTTAAGGGTAATATTTTTACAAACTATATTTATATATAATTAATCAACACCCTAAATATAAGTTTTACAACACTTTTTTGCTTTCTTCGTACGAAATTTCATTTAAATCGGTTCAGTAGTTTTGGCGTGAAAGCAATACAGACAAACAGATAGAGTTAATTTCTCATTTATAATATTCAGCACGGATTGTGTGTGTGCTTATGTAAGCCAGAGATAAGATTTTCATTAAAATCATAATAATAAAAATAATTTTTTAATTCTCTTTGCTTTGCAGTTAGCCATGGATGATGATCAAACAATCTGTCGACCAGTACCAGCACCTAGACGTCTATACCCAGAACTAAAAAAATCTGAATATGAAAACGTAAAGGTAGAATTAATTAATAAAAATCTAAATATTAATTCTGAAAACATACAAAATAATGCGAATAGTAACGAAAAATTGCCGAATAATAAAGTATTTTTACTTTATCCAACCTTGCCCGAAGATGTGGACAGGTTGTCTATAAGTTCTTCAAATGCGCAAAAGTTAATATTAACCGAAACTAATGATTTATATGGACCAAATGCAAATGAGAATGTGTCAATAGAAAGTACACCCAGACCAGCACCGCGACCACGTAAACCACAAAATACCGATGTGCAAAATTATGAAAATACTGTTATAACACCACCTCCTACCTTACAAGAGCCACAGTCATCACCGGAATTTGCTACAGGAGCTGTTAGCAAAGCAATACGTAAAGCCCCCGAATTACCACCAAAAACTTTTTTAAATTTTGATCGCGACAGCAGTCGAAGACGTAGTAATTACTCCATTTCAAGTGAATTTTCCACCACTAGCAGTATACAAAATACAACTTCACCATTTGAAACAAAAGATACTAATTTTAGACGTGATCGTTTAAATAAATCATATTCCAGCTATAGATCATCAAGTTCATCATTAGCCGATTCAATTGAGAGTTCGGAAAATTCAAAATATAAATCACCATCACCCGGGTATGTAAAGGAATACAACGACACAGAAAATAATAACGAAGATGGCATTGATGAAGATGTCTTTAAACATGATACATTCGATGATAAACAGTCGGTTTCAACTGCGGGCGACAAGTAATCAATTAGTTTTTATTCAATTTTGTTGATATTTTTTAATTCATTAATAGCATGCATTTAAATTTATTGGTTTTTATTTTATTTTTGGGAATTTGGATGTATGGATGCATACCTAGACTTAGATTACAAAGGTCCAGATATTTTTTTTCTTTTTTTAAATTAAAATTACAGGTTTGAAATGTTTGACTAATACTTATGTTTTTTTGTTTAAATTTAAACTAAACATTTTTTTAATATAATCTTATATCGCTATTTAAAGAAAGACTTAAGTGGGTATAGTTTTTAGAATTTGATTAAATTTTAAAAAGGTAGTATACTGAAATTTGATAGACAAATTACAGGAACTTGTATAAAAATTTTGAAATTTTTTTTAATTGTGAACAAGACGATTTCATGAATTACATTTCATAAAGATGACATACATGCTTGTACTCATGTTTCATAGCCAATTATAAATTGACAAACCAAATTAAAAGGGCTTTTCAGAAATTTATTAACCACATATGCCTTTCATGTATCTAATGTTTACATAAGCATGCACATACACACATACATACATGTACACATAAATAAGTATTTTGGGTATAAAATAATTTATTTAAAAATAAAACAGTCATACGTAGAAGACAAAGCGGAAATAGTTTTGCTATAAAAAACTCTCAAAAAAAAATTAAATATACAATAAATGACACTTCTCAAACTAAAAAATACTGTAAAACAGATGTGATAGTGATCTTGAAAACAAAAATACAATAAGCACGCGATTTACCAAACATTTGTCAGTCATTGGCATTAAGCAGAGACACGAGAAAAATCTTTACCACCAATAGAAAACGAGAGTGGATGTTCTTAATTTAGATTAGGAAGCAAGAAAAATGTGCATACTAGTTTGTATATGAAGTTGTTGCATGCAGTTAATTTATTTCTTTTATTTTTGGGTATAAAATAAAAGCATTAATTACTCGTATATTGACTTAAAACAATACAGAAGTTCCCTAATGATGATTGGAAAAAAGTTTTATTTTTTCACTGGAATTATTTGTATTTTTACTTAGCAAGTAAGCTGACTGATTAAAAAATATTTACCAAAATATTTCCTAAAACCGATAGGTGACACTTGTATATCGGTATTATTCAATTTGTTTTGAAAAAAAAAAAAAAATTCGAAATTCTGCAACACAGTTTCTTTTAAGTCGTGCCTACATTGTTTTTAAATTGTCTTAGCGTTTTCAAAATTATCGTAGAAGTTGTGACAAATAAAAATTAATTTTTGTGCAAAATTTTAAAAATTTATTATTTTTAAGAAAATGTTAAAAATAGAACAAGATAAAAATTGGTCATTATTTTCTATGCTATGAAATCGATGCACAACTTTTGATTTTATTCCCATCATACCACATAGCAACAAACACGACTTTGTTAGAAACAAATGTTGTTGTGTTTCTGTTTGATTGTTTCTTTGATCCTGCTGGAGGCGGAGTAAGTTTTGTCATCATGAAGTATATTCAGTTAAATTAAAAAAATTCAATTGTTAAGAACTCAAGAGGAAATAATGAGCGAGCTTTACTTTGTTCTATTTTTAAAAATTTGGTTCTATGAAAACATTTTAAATTTTGCACAATTTTTTTTTTACAACTTCGACGATATTTTTTAAAAAACTGAGGCCATTTAAAAACGATTCAAGTATGACTTAATAATAGATAATCTTAATATATAAAATTCGACTGTACTTTTTTTTACCTTGTACTTCTCCTAAACGGCTGGACCGATTTAATTGAATTTGTTTGTATGATTTTGGGTTACGCCTTGGAAGATTTAGCGTCACAAATCCGCTTAGCAGGTACCGCTGAAGTCGGTATCTGGCTTATTTATCTACTACCTGTTTTTACCCGGTACTTTATGAGTATGAATTCTTAGAGTAAGAAAATTGAATATACAAAAATTTTAAGGAAAAACAACGTTTGCCGGGTCAGCTAGTATTCATATAAATCTTATCACCTACCCCATTTAGAAAATAACGACGTGATGTGTTTTTTTTTGTTGTAATAAAAAAATAAAAACTTCAAAAAGTTTACCATTAAATAATGACTAAGAACACTGCACGAAAAACTTAATGCAAAATATTTCTTTTATGTAAACAACCACCTGAAATGAACCTTGTGGACATCTCTAAATAAGAACGAATTAATCCTTAACCATATTTAAGTTTTGACTTATTTCTGATGTTAAATTTTCATCATTGGTGTCTTGAAAGGCTTGTAGTAGAATTTCTTGATAAATATTTTTGTAGAACATTTTAATCCTCTAGCTCTATATCTTATGCATCTTTTTCCTAATTTTTTTTTTAAATAAGAGGCAAAAAAGTCCCATTAAATAAAGAGTTAGAAGGTTAAAAGTTTCCATAAAAATATTTTTCGCACTGTTCTATATAAGTCTGCTGAATATTTTTAAAAACTAATATGAAGTACGCGCATAGTTACCTACAGCAATTCACAATTAAAATTTGAGAAAAAGGGGGAAACTTTAAACCTCAATTTGACGTAGATTTACATCTTTCTTCTTCTCTCCCATAATCAGAGGTCAAAACCTTTAATTTTTGTGTTGTACAGTGTAATTATTTTACAACACGTCAATGTTTTTTATTTTATTTTTATTTTTATTAATGTGTATAATGGCATCAATCTTTTATAAGATTAATCTTCAAGTCAATTTAATTCAATTTGATTCGTGGATGATTTTATTATCGTACATAAAACTTAATGCAAGCATACTTTGGATAGGGAATCTCTGTTTTAGGATATTTTTCTTGATATTGTAAACACGACATCAACAGAAATTGTAGCGATAATAATACTCATGCACATACTCATACACATATATTTACACACACTACACTCATTTATATGCACATACGTAGTTTTTAAAAAGTCTTTGTAAAATGTACTAAAGGGATTTTTATTATTTATTCATTATTGGTGTAAGCAACATCACAACAATGAATATCACATCAGTCGCAGGCGATTACTGTGAATATTAAACGTTTCGAGTATTTTCTGTGGTGTTGTGCTCTTAATTTGTAATTTAGTATTAAAGAAAAAAAAAAAAAAAAAAAAAAAAAAAAGAAAAATAAAGAAGAAAGAATTGTATTTAATCATATTACGAGTATAAACTATATGATTCATATTGGAATTTGATATTTAAATAAATTTTATCGTGTACTTTGTAAATTCTTTTCTCGCTTACTAGTGATCTGCTGAAATCATTGGGTACAACATCAAAACTACTAACAGAATCCATAGGGGAGCGTATGGCCTTAAAAGCCAAGGACGCCAAACATAAATTCGATAAAAACTTGAAATCATCATCTGAAGCTTTAACATTTCTTGGCACTGAAACTACACAACGGCTTAAAAAATTGAGTTCAAATTTTACTCTAACCAAAAATAGACATAAAGAAAATATGACCACACGACAATTTGATTTGGATAGACCACAGACATTACCACCAAATGATCCAGTCTTTAATGGTATAACATTTACCAGTCCATTAAGTAGTAAAACTAAAGGTATGTGCGATTTGAGGTCTCAAGAGTTGGATACATCCTATGAAGTGCCAAAAAATATTAAAGTTACACCAAGAAATGACGAGTTAGGAGAGCCACCATCGTATGAAGATGTTTTAAAAGTTAATACTACTGGAAAACCTAGAATAAAAATTAATCCGTTGGCTTTAGAAGCAGCAAATAAAGTCCATATGAAACAGCAGAAATATAAGTCTAGCGAAATCTTATCAGCTGAGAGTTCAGAGTGTAATTCTATTAGTTCTTTAGATTTGCATTCGCCTTCCCCACCTATGCCTACTATACCTGCACCTGAATTGCCACAAGAATTTGTGGAGCCTAAAGAACCGGCTTATGGTAAAATTACCCGTATACAACCACCCACTAGACAAAAGAGACGCAAAAATTATGAAGATATTGATTTCAGAAGAGCTAAACCACAAGAGTCATCTCAAGAAAACATTGACGATGCTACATTTCCTTTACGCATGAACATTGAATCCACTGAAGCTGTTGTTCTGCTAGAGCGGGAGGAATCTTTTATTTTAAGAGAAAAAATCAAGGCCGACGAGAGCAATACACCACAGCCAGATCGTAGTGATTCTTGGGAATATCATGAAGAGCAAGATAGTGCGTCTTCAATAGATGAACCAGTTTATGTTAATCAAGAGCAAACTTATGGTAATGTGTTTGAATTAGCCTCTGGCAATAAAGATATTTTAACTCCTCGCAATGCTTTGATCAATATATCCGAAGAAGATGAGTCTTTAGATGAGTGCGATATGGGGGCAGTTGGTGGTATAGTGAGGCCTCCCAAGGAAATTATAGACGAGTTTGATCCTTTGCTAAAGAGAAAAACATTAAAGTTGGGAAAATCAGACAAAAGTAATCAGCTGCTGCTGCTAGAGCATCTTCTCGAAGAAGATACGTATGGCAGTGTTGAGGGAGAACATTCGAAATCGTACGATGATATTAGCATGTGTACTTCAGAAGAAGATAATCTTCAAGCAGAAGCGAAATCATTAGCAGTAAAAGTTTTGCCATCACCGTCTTTACAATCACTAGAGCAACCACCAACGCCGTCGTCTCCATCTTCCACTAAACCTTTGCAAATAGTTCATCAAAACGCTCAACTATTGTCTGACAGTAACGAAAATATATTGGACAATGACTTTGAGTCTAGAGTAAAACCCTACTTAAGTCATTTAGAAGAAAAGCCTGTTACAACGTCTAATGTTGATTTGTCTAGACCTTCACAAAATCGTTCACAATGGTTTGTATCAGATGAAAAACAAAATGAAAAGTCTGCAAAACGTATTAACCCCTTTAATAATGAAAAGAATATTGTAGGAGATGGCGAGAGCCCTCCTTCTTATTTAGAAGCAATAGGCGGTAGTGAAGGTGCCTCAAAGCCTAATGCTAACACAAAGTCTAATACTAACACAACTTCCCGTTTTATGAACAATACCATGAATGTGTTGTCTAATGTTAAAATACGTATGGATGCCCTAAAACGTAAGGCTAGTTTTAAAAATCAAACAAAAAGCAGTGAAGTTAAAGTTACCATGCAAATGATTCCCCGCCCTAGCTTGTCACCTTTGCTGGTTCGTTATGAAGGCCCTCTAATACGTTTTCCCTCTGGTGTTGTTGAGGATATACTAAAAGAGATGCAAAATCGTAAAGCCATTCTAAGAGATCGACAATTTCAGACATTCCTTGATCATGAAATGAAAACACCCAAAGAAGCTATTCCATTAGAATACATAACGACTGTACAATGTGTCAGCAATAGCAGAGTTACAGACAATTCCACACATTTTTATTGCTTTGAAATAACTGCCGCAATTCCCAAAAATGGTAATAGTGCCTCGAATATACAACACCTGAATAATCCAAATTTAATAATAACTTCAGGTTCTTCTGGCAATATTAAGCTACAGCGTATTGCTCATTTGTATGGTGTGAGTAAAGAGTCGGAGAGGTAAGTCATCTTAATGTTAAAAATTTATTTTTTTGTCTTCACTAATGTGTGTTTAAAATTTTTCAAAGGGGTATTTGGATGCAAAAGCTATTAGAAAGTTTAACAAGTACTATACCCACCAAATATACCTGCCATTATTATAGAGCTGGCTGGTGTTACTTAAAGGTAAATAAATGCTTTTATGATTGTTTCGTGTAAATAACTGTATGTTTAGAAATCAATGACTGTTTCTGCTGCACACAAGAAATTATGGAATCAGTATACGAGTATATCTTGTTATTATTAAAATAATAGTTTGTTGATTTTAGTTTAAAGAACTTTTTTCCACCTAAAATAAAACGAAAAAAATCCAAAATGAAATAGAACAGACATAAGCTAATGAATCATCAACATTGATTCAGAATAGAAATTAAAACCGGATAATAGATTTTCAGTTTCGGATTACTTTATGCTTAAAAAGGACTTTAAAGCCAATTATTATAAATTGAAAAAATAAAAAGCACCGATCTTGTAGGCAACATATGTATGTGGTCAGCTGTCGATAAAATGTCGGATGATCTGTCTAACCTCTGAATTTTAATTTTAGAGTCTACTCAAAATCCGATTACTTAGTTGCTTTATAAAATTCTTAATTTAACTAATGATGTCATCATATTAATCTAATATTTGATGAAATTTTAGATTGCAATTGGAAGATCTTTAAATAGGATGTCAAAACATTCGGTGATCACCCTAATCAGGGTAGGCACATATGGGACCACTGTAGGGCAGATAACCTGACAAAATATATAGGACGAGAATATCGATATGTCTTGCGCCATGCCTCAGTTGGTGTGCTGTTTAGCAGATCGAAAGTATATTTTTACGTAAAGCAAAGTTTAGATAGATGGAAGAAAAGATAAAATAAGCCGAGGATGATTTGGTATAGACTAGATAGAAATCACAGCAGGGATTTACTGGAGCTCCAGAGAGCCCAGTTGAGGAATGTAGTAGCAGCAATGATTACGATTCCTGCCTAGATCTTGGGTGTTTATCTGCCCAAAAGTTTGTGTGGGTCGCGGTACATATGGTCTTTAAGCTCACCATTAAATTAGTGCTGCTTCATTTTGACCAAAAATTTAGTTTCTTTTTTCTAGATATATATTTGATGCAGATATAATATTACATGCCATGAAACAAACCAAAACCAGTACTAGAAATCTATGAAAATCTCTACGCGTGCACATAACTACTAGATTTGCTTGTTTTTTATCATTTAATATTTCCTTTTCTTGCCTTTTTTTCTACTTCTAATTGTGTGTTTCACGTAGAGTTCGATAACTTCCGAATGGAGTGGTACTTGGTTAGTGTTGAAGAAAACCCAAAGACGTCTCATATTTGTGACTGAAGCAACGGGAAATATAGAAAAAATGGATTTAAGGAAAGCCCGCTGTACAGGTGAGCAAAATAAATAATCAATCTTATTACGAATGTCGTTCTGGTAGTTGAGTTTTTGACAAGTTAATAAAAAACATGGCCGAATTTGCTACTTATGAATGTTTTCATTACGACAACGACACTCATAATGCGACCTAATAAAAATATTTTGACTTCCTTAGCTTATTAACTTTATAATATTGTGTTTTGCAGTGCTTAAAGATAGTGATGATAGTATAAATAATTTACATGTCGAATCTGGGCCCATGCTGATGATAGATGCTCCACCGTATACCGTATACTTGATTATGAGTTCACCAAGAGAAACAAAAATTTGGCGTCATATTATACGAGAGGTGGCACACAATAATGGCTTTAGTCTGGGCGACCAACAGTTAACCAAATTTAATGTTCCCGTTATTGTGGATAAATGTATTAACTTTGTTTACATACATGGCTCCATGTCAGAGGGTATATATAGAAAATCAGGTTCAGAAAATTCTATTCTTAAACTTATGTCTGCTTTTCGTTCTGATGCCTTTAATGTTGAAATAACACGCAACGAGTATAATGAGCATGACGTGGCTAATGTATTAAAACGTTTTATGCGTGACTTACCCGAACGATTAATGGGAAAGTTATCCGAAAGTTTTGTATGCGTTTCGGAACTGACAACTGCTGAGGAAAAGATAACACTTTATAAGGAATTGTTGGCACGTTTGAGTGTTATAGAACGTGAAACGCTTAAAAAGATTGTTGGCCATTTAGCATTTATTAGCTCACAAAAGACAAAAAACAAAATGAGCATACAAAATTTAACTATGATATGGGGCCCTACCCTAATGCAAAGTCAACAAGCTGAGGAAATGGTTTATTCACAAAAGGAGGCTGATGTGCTGTGTGACTTAATAACTTTGCATAAAAACTTATTCCCCTTATCAGCAGATGAAATGGTAAGTAGCGGGTACTTTATGAAATTTACAACTTGCTGTTCATAAATTACTTGGCGTTATTTTTACCCTAGTTTATGAACAGTTTTTTTTAGTATGTACCAACTCTATAATTTTACAAATTATAATCCTGAGTTTATATTTTAATTTTAGAAAAAAGAACAAGAAATGTTAATGTGTCTACAAAAATATTATGCAGCTGCTGAAACCTTATCAGACACAGTTAAAAAGTCAGGAGACTTAAAAGTTTGGATTACACTTAATCCAAATTCTGAAAATACAACCGAGGTAGAAACTATTACTGTTTTTTATTCATATACATTATTAGAAAAATTTTTATATTTTAATTTTTAATTTAGGAAAAGACTCAAATAAATGTCACTATTTCACCCACTAAAACAGCATATGAAGTGTGCCAAGAACTAGCACCC
This sequence comes from Thelaira solivaga, assembly GCA_947397855.1. NCBI lineage: Eukaryota > Metazoa > Arthropoda > Insecta > Diptera > Tachinidae > Thelaira > Thelaira solivaga. The sequence continues at coordinate 20,576,673 of OX377612.1, read as the reverse complement.
AAAATGAAACTTTCCACTCATCAAGTTACTCTGCATGAAGTTATTTTAAATGGTAATTTAGAGCGACCTATTCATCATGATTGCAAAGTTTTTGAAGTTGTACTCAATTGGTCATATTGGCCTGAAGATGATCGTAAAAATAATATACTCGTAGCTAAACCAATTGAAATTTTAAATGAAGTACAAAGAGCTGTTAAAAACTTAGCGACCGTAACACCCGGCAAAGAACTAAAATTTGCCGACAACAAAACAAAATCTTTCAAAACATACCAGTGCGAACTGCGTGATGGTAAAATTGTTATTTCTAAAAAAGACAAAAACGAGAAATCCACTATAATACGAGAGATTTTCTTGCACAATGCAACAGCTTATTTGGGTTGTGAAAAGAAGCGTGACTTTCCGTGGAGTTGGGCAATAACTTTCGTGGAAAAAACAAAAACGCAAATATTAAGGCAAGTTTTTTAATTAATTTTATTTATTGCCGATTTCTTTTTGTATATAATTAAAAATACTGACCATATGACGATTGTCGTGTTGGTAATCAAGTTTCCAAATATATATAAAATATATGACTAACATGTATTAAAGTTTTCGGCACAATAACAACACTCATAATTAGGCCTTGTAGTGAAAAATTATAACAAACAAAAGTTTTTTTTTCCAAAAGTAACCTTAAGCCAATTCATTCTGTAAAGCAAATTCGAAAAAATTTTTCGTTTTCAAATTAGTTCACATTTTTTTAGCCGAATTCAGATAATTATATTCGTTTTAAAACCGAACAAACTTGTTGAAAGTATATCGAATGGGTTATTATTGTAATAAATGACTAAAAAAGGTACGGTCACATTAAACAAATATTTGTTGAAATATATAAAAGTTTATATATTTTGAAGAAATATTGGCTAAGATTAATTAAATTTTTTATTAAAGTAAAACATTCTTGTATTTATTATTTTATTATTTGAATTAATTTCATGTAATACAATTTATGTTTCTATATTAGACTATTAAAATATTTGTCAAAAAGTATTTGTTACGCTTATTTCGACAAATGTTTGTGTACATAGTCAATGAGATTGAGAATCTCCCTCCAAGTACCAATTATTCTTGAATGTTCCCATGATCTATGGTTCCACTCTCGCGCCGCATGCAATCGCACGGACGCAAATAGTGCCAATTTCTCAGCCTGTAGATCAACTGGCAGCCAATTTAGCATCGTAAAGAGTACCTTATTGGGCGTTGATCTCATGGGCAATGTAATCAAGGTGGCCATGCCTCTAAAAACCCTTTCAAATCGGGATCGGTTTGTAGTCGTGTTTAATGCTTTCCACCACACTACGACCCCATAAAACAAGATGGGCTGAATAACCATCTTGAATAGTCGGTGAACATTGCGAGGATTTAAGCTCCATTTTTTTTCTATGGCCTTCCTACAGGCGTATATCGCCGCATTTGCTTCCGAGGCCCTTGCTTCAACATTCTCCTTCCATGAGAGTTTCCCATCTAGAATCACTCCCAGGTATTTTGCACTGGCAGAAAGGCTCAGTTCCGAGCCGTTTAGCCTTGGCAATCTGAATGCAGGAACCTTATAATTTCCCGTGAATAATACAAGTTCCGTCTTCGTCGGATTGACGTTTAGTCTCACTGATTTACTCCAGTTAGTGATGATTCTAAGTACCATCTCCATTCTTAGGGATAACGTATCCAGACAGATTCCCGATATCGCAACCGCAGCATCGTCTGCGTTTGCCACAGTTTTGAAACTCATGGAATCCATCCTCCATTTATGGTAATGTTCCACAAAAGCGGTGATAGGACCCCTCCTTGAGGTGTGCCCCTTACAGCCAATCTGGTTATCCCGGCCGTACCCAGCGAGGATTCTATAATCCTCCCCAAGAAAAATATTAAAGAAAAATGTTAACATTTTATAATAAAATTTTTTAGTTTATTTGACCTCAAGCTTAATAAAATAGCGATTTTAATTTTATATAAAATATATTTTAAAAAAATTAAAAAATTTTTTTTTTGCTTTTTATAAACTTACAAAAAATAGAAAAACTGGCTATTTTCACTTAAACGGTAATACAATCAGTATTTTGAAGATTTTTGGTTTATAATTTTTCTATTGTATGAGGTATTAAGATTAAGTACCCAAACTATTTAGTATGGATGCTTTCTTTTTTTTTCTGAATTTTTCTGAATTTTTAAAAAACATTTTTCTCAATAAATCGTAAACCAATAGTTGCACTAAAAATGAGGAAATTGAAGTCAATATAATTTATTTTTTTTTATATATTTCGTAACAAAAATTGTGAAGCAGCCTCTTCAAAAGTCTTATCTTAAAAAAAGGGGTTGTTAAATGTCAGAAAATTATTTTCGATTTGTTGTATGGTGTCATTGATACTTATGTTTTTCTATTTAATTTCAGATCCCGAGATTCGCCATTTATAGGACATGTCTTGGCCGGTAGCGAATGGGTTGATCGCACTATTTGGTATTCTAGTATTTGGTACTGTTTATATGGGGATAGCATATTGCCACCAGCTGAAATTATTATCAAATAATTTTATTATAAATAATGCTGCATTACTCATATAAAAACAAAACATCTCTCTATACTCCTATAAAATAAATGTAAGTAAAAATTTCTGTTGTATATTTTTTGTATTCAGCATTTCAATGTGACTTCAATAAATTTAATACATTCAATTCGTGCTCGTTATTATTTAAATGGAACACTAAAGTCTGCTTTATGAATTTAAGATCCATATCGTATTATAACATACATATATATAGAGCTAAAATTATTCATAATGTGCATTTTTATTACAAATTTAGTTTTAATATAAAAATATACTATGATGTACCCATCTTGCTTAAGACTTTTTTTTTATTAAAAAAACCACAAATTTCTATTTTATTTGATGTATTGTTGTATAATAAAAAAAAAATATATATATATTTTATTAAGTTTATTTTAATTAAGTACTAATATAAAACTTATATTAAGACACCATTTAAGAAAGCAATCTATAAGTATGTAATTGTTAAAAATTTTTTTGAGAATCAAAAATTAAAATTTTTTATATTAATTAAAACATTAATGGTCTGAGTTAAAATTATTTAAATTTACATAGTTTATAATTAAAAGGTACTTGTACGGACGGTCGAATAAAAACGTTTCGCTGACTTTCGAAAGCAGGCTAATAATATAATATAAACCAAGGAAATTACAAACCCCAAAGCATTAAGTATAAATGATAGACCCAAAATTGAAGTCCAGGGACCGGTAACTTCTTCACAACTCAGGTCACTAAAATTGTAAAATATAATTTGTTGTTAAAACAAAACAAAACAAAACAACTAAACAACTTAAAATATTTTCTAAATAAAAGCTTACGGGTATTCAATATTATAACTGTTGCCGGAAATTTCATGTGGTTCATCTTCATCTAATGATGATTCGTTTGATAGGGGTTCTGTTGTATTTGCTGTTATTGGGGCATTAAAAGTGCAAACACATGAACCATGTTCTTCCAAAAGATGCATACTTTTACATTTTGTATCGACTGCAGTGAGGCGACAGTAATGTATGGCGGCAAATATTAATGCAACACAACATAGCAACACAGAGAACAAGGATAGCACATATGTAACCATTCGCAAAAACATAAAACAATGTTCTCGAGCTTTAGCACGCTTAAAACGTTGATAACGTATTGTAACTAATCCTATAATACCTGCAATTAACAACTGCAACAAAATTGCAACAATTAAAACTCGTTATAACGAATATATTAAAAAATTAAAAAAATAAATTATATTAACATTTCACTTACCGCTATACCACACCAATATGGATTATCTTGTATTGGTGTATTTGGTGTAAGGAAAAATATCCATATTGACAGACTTATCAATAAAATACCAATAATAATTTGTAATATTAATAGCCAACGGGCAAGATTTGGCTGCTGAAAACGCATGGGATTGGGATGTTGTACTTCTACCATAAAAACGAATAAGAAAAATATATTTATTTAGTTATGGATTTTTTCAATTGTTTTCATAAATTTATTAAATATTACCTTCGTAATGTTTATTATTTACGACTAACATTCGACTGTGTCGTAAACTACTTCTGGTTGGAGTATGACGTCCAGCAATTTTATTGCCTTTAATGTTTTGTGGTACTGTTGTAGCCATGTAAACTGTCTGTAATAGTAGTTAAAGCAAAGGGAAATTTACATATATAAAATTCAGATTAAAATTATTGGGATTGTATATTGAATCAAGTGTAGCGTAATTTTTTAAAATAAACCTTTGAAAATGTTAAAATTTATTAAGCAAAAAAAAAAACACGGTTTAGTTGTTTAGGGTCTAAAAAGCAGCGTACCCCTCCCAGCAGGCATATTCAAAAATAGTTACGTTATATATTTACAACGCATAACCGTTTTATTTTGCTACAGTTAAAAAAGTATAAAAAGGGAAAGTAATGCATCTCTTGTAGTGCTTTGAAATTTATTACAAATTACGTAGCGCTAATTATTTTCTTGCAATGCGTCCCATATGTACTCAAGTTCCTTACAGTTTTAGTGTAAAAATACGGCAGCCTCGGTAGTTTTTGTGTAATGCTAAATCTAAATTCAAGAAAATCAAAATTAATATTACATACTTAAATTCAAATTTTCAATTTTTTTTCTCAAAAAAAAAAAAAGTTTGTTTAAAAGAAATTTTAAGCCAGAAAATTTTTTGTGATAAAGAAGGGAAAAGTTTTATCCATAATAAAAGAAAGCGATATATGAAAAAATTTCCATTGAAATTTTATTCCCAATTAGGCTGTAAGTTTAATCATATTTAAATTCGTTAAGCCAGACTCCTTTATAAATCAAAAGTATTTGTTTTTATGACAACATTTCCTTTTTAAATTTAAATCTATATGGCTTATGTCCACTTAAGAAGAAATTTACTTATTGTAACACTTAACTTAATAGCTTTATTATTTATTCTAGTTCCGCGATATATTCCACAAATAACGAGATGTCAAGGAAAACAAAAACGTTTGATTTAATAGAAATAATTATATAAAAAAAACTTTTAGGGCTTTTAAAGTTTTTAAAATGTGTAGTAGACATAAGCGGTTTTTCATATTGCCCATTTTTTTTGGAAAAATGTAATTAGGTAATTCTTCTTTTTAATGGACTTATACTACTTTCAAAAATAACAGCTCATATAAAATAGTAACGTTAATGACTGACTATTAGCCCAAGCGGCTAAAAGCTTGAAGTTTGGTGAATAACATGGCAGAATTATACACGATACAGCAAATAAAGTAGCTGACCATTTTTTGCTCTCCATCGTTTTGTCTTCGAAGCTGCCAAAATTTGTTTATATTCTGTGCGCGCCATTGTTTTTATGCTCAAAATACATAGAGTTCGGTTGATTATATAACCGGATCTGCATTGAATTTCCTCCTTTTTATTTAACACATACCATAAGGTTGTTTTTGTAACTCAGAGTTAGTTGTACTAAATGCTTTACAGTGTATGGTGAATAAGTTTATCTCGCAATGCGTATAATGAATAAAAAAAAGATTTTTGGAAATTTGAGTATTAAAATGGTAAAAAAGGGTAATATCCTGAACTAACACAGATATAAAGCTAAAATTTAAGCTACAAGATTATCTACTGAAAAAATATGAAGATGGTTGTTGGATACTTTTTTTTAGTAGTTGTACATTTGTAGCACAAAATGTGTAAAACTCAAATGTTGGTACTTTTTTTTTTTAACCCCATTCATCTTTCAATCACAGCAACAACAAATAAAATTGTATTTATTCTTGTCTTCTTACAAAATTGTCGAATGTTACTTCGTAATTTTTAAAATTCAAACAAATAAGGGATAAAATTTGTACCCTTTTTTGCCACATTTCCCGTATTTGCATGTGTCTCTTAAATAAAATGAAACAGCATATGAACATTTTATCATTAATTTACTAATAAAAATCAATTTAAATCAATTTTTCAAGGGGGGAAAAAGTACCAAAAAGAAGATATACGATTAGTACTTTTATATTAAAACTTTTTAAGTGGTATTTTCTTGTTCTATTTCCCAGCCTATAACTCTGACAATAAAATCAAACGATCCGGAATAAAATAAGAAATCTTAAAGTAGGCGAAATGGTACTTTTTATTAATTTTAATAATACTTTTTAATTTTTTTAAAATTAACGAGCCTCGAACTATGAAACTGAGCTTAAGCGGACCTGAGTAAAGTGAAAAACATTAAAGGGTCAAAATGATAATATACCTTAATGATACTTTTTCTTTTATTAAAGAATTTAGTACTGAGATAAAAAAGTTTTCAACAAAATAAAAAATTATAAAAGAGATAATATGGTACTCCTCTGACGAAGTTGGGCTAATTGGTGTATAAAATAATTAACTATATTATTATATTTTCATTCAAAAGCACATCCTTAACTCAATTGGGGGATTCACAGCGATAATGTCATATCAATCATAAAATCATATTATTTTACAATAGATTAAAACATTGTTTTGGTTCTTGTAATAAAAAAGTCCTAAAAGAATAAAACTTTTTCTACTGTGCTTCATATTTTGTCATAAGTATTCAATAGACTCAGCTAATTTAAATTTTAAATAACACAATAAGTCATGAGGGCCTCTTCACAGCAGCCATATTTTTTCGTGTTATTTTTTTGAAACATATTGCTTTTTGACTACTGTGTGAGTCCCTTAAATGTGTATTTGAAAATGTATTTTTAAGTTTTTTAAACTTGATTGATAACCATGTTTGTATTTTGTAATTTTGCGTGTTTATCCGAAACTAATTATTTCAAAAATTAATTAATTAATCAATACGTCAGACAAAATAAAACTTACATTTTAAACTTTTAATAGCCGCAAATACTCACACATGCGGAAGCAAGCCACTAATGTCACAATAAATAAATTTTGAAATAAATACTTGTTTCAAGTAATGTTTTTGTAAAACAAATATGTAATTAAAGGTCAATTACAGCACCATACTCGTATTAAGTCAGAATGAACAACAAACTATAATTGCATACACATTTATATTCGTAAGCAAATAATATTTTAATGATTAAATATTTTTATCAAATGAGAAGTGATTGTTGTAATTGAATTTCTTACCTGGGATCGAGAGGCTGCACAATCAATATCGTTTAATGATATTTGATTGTAGGAATTTGTAGCAACTGGCATTTTTCTATTATGGTCAAGCGTTGATGTTTGCATACTTCTGGTTGGTGATTGTTGTTGTAAATTTTGATATTCAACTGGTTTTGGTGGCAGCTCTGGAGGATTAGTAGCACCATCAGCTTTTTGTTTACGAAAAATTGCACTATTTTCTGGTATGTTTTGATATTTTGGTTGAGATTTTTGTACTTGTTGTTGCTGTTGCTGGGGATGAGCTGAATGAGTGTTTGGTATGTGTTGCAAATGTTGTTGAATATCTGATGGCAGTAATTGATGATTTAAAGATTCATCAGCGTAGCTATTGTCGTAATTATGTTTTGTATCTTGTAATTGTTGTTGTTGTGATGAATAACCGTTTAAGCCAAAGAATTTTGATTTAGCTTCATTTAAAGCAGCTTTAACAGCAGCTATACTATGACTTGTATCGTTTAGTTCCGTTTGCGAATGTTGACTAAGCGGCCGATTAAAGTGATCGAATCTATCTGAGCTTATAGCTGCTGCCTCTGCTTCAGCTGCTGCTGTTGTTGGTGCGGTTGATGTTGTTGTTATTCCTATTTTTGTAGGTAATAATGACGGTGATGATATTAATGTATTAATTTCTGTTGTTGTTGCTATCGATGGTGAGTGTTGTTGTGGCTGTGCTGTTAGAGGTGGTGGTGATACGGTGGTTATTACTGGCCTTATAACTGATGTTTTATATGGTGTTGTATATGCAGCTGCATTACTTGTATTAGGAGGTATTTCATTTAAGTTCCGATTGCCATTCATTTGAAGTTGTTGTTGATTTTGTTGTGGTATAATATTATTTTCATTAAATTTAAATGAAATATCTGTAAAGGGCGTTGTATGTGCTGCTCCATTTGTTTTCGATGACGATGGAGGTGTTGCATTTGTGTTTCCGACTATTGACGCTTTCATCATTTTAGGTTTTCTACTATTTATTCCAGTTGTTATTGTATTCGTATTTGCGGTCATATTATTCAAATTGTCATACGCACTTATCGGTCTGTCATCATATATTTCCATTACACCATTATTATCATCATTATTTGGATTAATCATGATGATTAAAATATTTCCTTAGTTTCCTTAACTTTCTTGTGTCCTGTGTACTCGTATGTATTCCTTTTTTAATTTCAAGTGAATGTAAATGAGTATAATATAGCATATACATCAGCAGAACTTAGTTTTTCATTACCACACATAATTATAGTTCTAAAAATAAATTTATTTTATAAATAAAATTATATAAGCGGTTAACTTCATAAAAAATGCTTTTGTTTCATAAGGGCTTGTTAAATAAATTTCTTACAGAAAATATGTGTAATAAATTCTTATTAAAAAATGTGTTTTTATGAATTCGGCCGTTAAAGATTGCTTATATTTGGCGAGTGAAAACAAATATGACGAGTTAGTCAGTATTTAAGGCGTATTTATCAAATACGCCTTTACGTCACTAAATATTTTTAAACATGTTTTTAGAATTTATAAATATGTTTTGGAGAAATATGAATGCATAGGCACAAATATGCCTAAATACGGGATGGAACACATATCATTCTAAAGGGGAGGTCGCCTAGATTTGTAATCTACCACCCAAATAGTCAGAAATTCTTTTGGATTATTTTAACATTTTTTTTGAAAAGATATTTAAAAATTCTAAAAAAAGTTAAAATATATTTCAGTCGGCATATTTATTTTCACTCAGTTGTTTATAGCATAAATTGCAGCTTTTAAAGGTTTTTTTATATAATAGTAATTTTATATTTTTTTAATAACAACTTATTTATTTGGCACATATAAACTGTTTTAAAAAGAAGTCCGAACATTATTGTCAATATAAATTCGTTATTATTAAAATTATGTTTACGGAGTGTGGACTGTCAGGTGAACAGTTTGTATAGAAATATTCGTTCTTATTTAGTATTTCAAATACATAGTAAGAACAATTTAAAAAAATTTTGCTCGTAGACTCGTGTTCGTGAGTATTATTTTTCAACTGGCGAGCGCTACTCATGCTCACGAGCAGCGTTACCAAGAGCTAAAAAGAAAATAAGCTATATTTCAATAAAAAATACATATAAGCTAGAAAAAAAGTTAAAAGCTACAGTTTAAAAATTAAAAGTTTTCTTAATTCTTTATTACATTAAGAGTCTTAATGCAGACAAGCACATCGCTTCGTGGGGTTAAGAACAATGTACATGTATATACATATAAAATCTAATAATGAATTATAGTATAGAATAGTATGATTACTATATTTTAAAGTAATTTATTTTAAAGTTTAATAAAAAAAAAAAATAAATTATAATTAAAAAAACCCAAAAAAGACATGCATTATCAAAAACGTTACTTTAAATACTTATAATCGAATTCAATTATTTTTTAACTTCAATGTTAACTACAGTTTACCGCATCGAGCATGACATTATATAACAAGACCATGTGATTAAGGACTTAGGCATTATTTTCGATTCCAAATTAATTAAAAGCTTACGCAACCTTAGCTTTTATTAGAAGAAGCTGTTATGAATTCAGTGATCCTTACACGTTTAAAAAGTTATATTCTGCATATGTTAGATCTAAGCTGGAATATATGGCTATAATTTGGAGCTCTCATTGCGTAATTCACATATCGCGGCTTGAAAAAATTCAAAGTAACATCATTCGGTATGCTATCTCTCACTTGAACCTTATTCTACCTCCACCTTCTCATGAGTCACGTTGTCTTCACTTAGGTATGACCAGCTTGGAAAAGAGACGTAAAGTTCAGTCAATGATGTTTATATATGACTTAGTAAATAAGAACATTTATTGCCTTGAACTATTAAATACTATCCCGTTTTGTGTACCAGGTAGGCTATTAATTCGACATAGAAATATGTTTTATGTTCCATTATAACGTAGAAATTAGTCTGCAAATAGTCCATTGACTAGATTTTTAACTTATCTAAATGCCATAAATGAACACCAGATAGTAGAATTTAACGTCTCAAAAAATTGTTTTAAAAATTTTCTTTTCTACAATTTAAATTGAATACAAGATACCGATAAAATGAAAGCGTTTTGCTACGATTGAGGAGATAAAAGAAAAATCGAGACAGGAGCTGTTGTCGATACCAAAAAACGCGTTTCAGAAGTGTTTCGAGGATTGGAAAAAACGCTGGCATAAGTGTATTATATCTGAGGGGGAATACTTTGAAAGGGACAAGATAGTTAATGATGAATAAATAAATTCTTTTTGAAAAAATTGAAAATAACGGTCCGAACAAGAACGCAAGATTTAAATTTTAAATAAAACACAGATATTTAAAAAAAATTGTGAAACTTTATTATATCGTAAAGTAGACAGAATGAGGTTATGTATGGAACAACATATCGGGCAGATGGCCGCCGCGGCTTTGCAGGTACACACGCGATCTTTTAATGAAATTTTCAATGACCGTTTTACATAAATGCTGCGGTATTTCATTAATGCAGCGTCCAATTTCCTCTTTTAAGGCTGGAGTCGTAGTCGGCTTATTCGCGTAAACCATCGACTTCAAAAAAACTCCAAAGAAAAAAGTCTAGCGGTGTTAAATCGTACGACCGGGAAATGACTGATGCAGCAATTGAATTGTTTCTCTGGCTGAATGACATGTGGCGCCGTCTTGTTGAAACCACAAGCAATCCATATTCTTCAATTCTAGGCAAGAAAAAACTAGTTATCATTTCACGATACCGAACACAATTGACTGTCTTGCGTTCTTGTTGGGACACCCTATATGTCCATAGACTACACTGAATAAATAAATAAAATAAATAAATTATATTTAAAATTAATTTAAGTAATAATTTATTTGTCGATTTTAATGCGATTTATATTCTGATACTTTGCTTGCTTTATCGTACTCAAAAATAAGAAACCTCAGCATTGCCAAACGGTAAAATAATTAATTAATTAATTAATCAATAAAGAGCATTTTTATTTTATAAGTTAGAAGCCAAATACTTCAAATACTTTTCTTTACTTATGAAATTACCTTCTTTCGACTAATTTATCAATTTACAAATCAAAGTTATAATGAAAATATTACTTTCGCTAATTTTGTTTCAGTCTTAGACTATTTAAGACTATTTTCTAAAACAAAAAAGCTAGAGGCTAAATCATAAATTTTGAGGGTAAATGTGAGAAAAAAAGGCTAAATCTAGTTTTAAAAACGCTAAAATGGCAACGCTGCTCATGAGCATACTTTTTTCCCTCCCTGCTGAAATTTCAACTACAACATTTTTAAAGTTACGAAACTAAAAAGTGTTCCCGAATTCAGCAGATTTTATTCATTCCCCAACAAGAGGTTCCTTGTTTTTTGTTCATTTAAGGAAATTTTTCTTCTCTTGCATTACATATGTTGTAGTTAAAATAAAAATGATTAAAATATTGCATTCTGTAGTTTGTAAAATGAAAGTATTTTTTGTATTAAAATTACAGCTAAGCATGTAATTTGCCCTGCAATGCACAAGCATACTTGAAAGTCACACATCAGTACACACATGTGTAATATTTTATAATAAAAAAATGCTTGTAAGCTATTTCAAGTATGCTTGAGTGTGTAGGAGTCTAATAAGCACATAAATAATATTTTGGTATATGCATGCATTATAGATTTCTGTAAATCGAATCGTTCTTAGAAAACCAAAAAAATTTATGAAAACGATTAAATGACTTTTTGGTGTTTTGCAAATCATTCGTTTTAATATCATTCTAAGTTAAGTTCGAATTTTTATTTCAACCTCAAATTAAAGTTTTTGTGTTATACAATTCTTGTTGTGATTGCTTTTATTCGTCAACTTAATCTTCTTCATACTATTAACGAAAATTTCTAGTAACTTCATAGTGATTTTAAATTAACTATTATACCCTTCAACCTTCAAGTAAGAAGGGTAGTTTATACACCGTACATAGGCACTTTATAAAGTATATATATTCTGGATTCTTATCAATAGCGGAGTTGAATAAGCGATCCCTCTGCCTGTCAGTCGACTACACGGACAAGTCGTTGAAATTAACTTTGTGAAGTTGTTAGGCAACGTACAGAAAACTTTTGTATACCAAAGTTTAAGCAGTTGCTGTCTCCAGGTTGCTATTGAAACTCTGTCCGAAAGTCTTTTAAATTTTTTGACCTTTTTCTGAGTGGGTGTTTTGCGTATTTTGTCTAAAATAGATAACGAACAAAAGAATGTGGTATGCAGTTTTATCAGAAATGATAGTCATAATATTTCTGCAAAATGGCCGAAGATAATGAAAACATACAACAGAAATTTTAGGTTTACATTAATTTCTGATTTTTTAGGGAAATTTTTAAACTTTACGTGGGAGTAATATGTGTACATACAAACTTGAAATCTTATAATCGGTCTTATAAAAACGTGTGTATTTATTAAAGGACTACACAACAAGTATGCTACAATCACTTTTTATTATAAAATATTATACATGTTTGTAGTGATGTGTGGCTTTCAAGTATGCTTGTGCAGCCCTTTAGTATTTATGTGTGCTTTTTAAATGCCTTGCGTGATACCATGCAGCAATGTTATTAGAAGATAGGTTTTGATTTTTGTCGTTAATTTGAGTTTAATTATTTGTTATTAAATATTTATTTAAAAATATTTGTCTTAATAAATGTTTGCAAGCTTTTTAAATTAAATTTATTTTGCATATCTTTCTTAATATTTCTTTTATTTATATTTAAAAAGTGAGTACTATTTTATTGCTTTCAAAAATAAGGAGAAGAATGTTCAAAAATAAAAATATGAAAATTGAGCTATCAGAATGCAGATTATATAAGACTCGGCACAACTTACATGCGCATGGAGTTTAGCTAAAATTCATAAAAAATTTAAAAAATTTTTGTGTTAGTTTTTTTTTTGTAATCTATTACAATAATATCTTATTCGATTCACTATCGACAAGTTTGTTCTTTCGTTTTAAACGAATAAAATTTTATGAATTCAATTTGGAGAACATAAAAAACCAAAATTTTTTTGATTTCGGTTTACAGAACAGGGCCGTTTTTTTGGGAATAAGAAAAGTAGCTATGCGACATAGATAAAAAGTTCCCAAAAAAATACAAATATATATGAACACATATAGATATGCATGTATGTAATACTATTTATGTATACATCTATTTTTCAATTAATAAAACTTAAGTGTGTGAAACATTTTATCTAGTACATTGCTTTTTTTAATTTATGTGCTAAATAAACATATTTATCTTTATAAATACTTCATACATGTATTTTTTTACTTTAATTTACTTTGTAAATGGCAAAATCAAAGTGTTCCACTTTGAATAAACAATGAAGTAGTAAAATTTTTTATTTGATTTTTCTTAGCCAAAAATAAAATTTTTTTGTAGACAGACAATATTTATGTTTTGTGTGTTTAAGATTTAAACTGGCGCATGTTTTAACAGGTATGGAAAAGTCAAATTTTTAACAGGTACCTTTTACCTAACTAGTTCTATATATTTCAAAAATATTCTGAATTTCTTCAAATTTTAGCTCCTAGTATGAAGATGAAAAAACAACTTTTTGATTTAAAAAAAGCACACAATGTCTGTTTATTTTAAAATACAAAAACATTAAAAAAATCGATTTTTACTATTTTTGTTGAGGAACACGTTTTAAAATTTCTTGTTTTTAAAACGATTTTATTCACAGAAATGATCTGTAGTGCGATTCAGTAAATTTTATTACAAACATTCGTATCGAAAAAAAAGTATAACGATATTTTATCGAATTCGGATTTCAGTAACTTTCCGAAAAATTATTCGAAGTATGCCACGAAGTTAACAGAACATAAATAATCATCACAAATAACGATTTCCATCGTACCATGTAATTTTATCTGAAAGCTACTGAATACCGAATTCGATAAGATATCGTTATACTTGTTTTTTCGATACGAATGTTCGCACTACTGATAATTCATGATATCAATTTTCTACGAATAGTTTTTCGTTTTTTTAAATTTTTTGTTCAATTGATGTGATCACTCTTTGTTGGAAAAATTGACAGGCACTAATATAATTACAAATGTATGTATGTTTATGTCTGTGGCAATATGGAAAAAGCAGTTTAAATGTTATTTAGTTATTTTAGGGAGCTACAACTTTAAAAGCTCTTAAAGTTTTTCTTATAAAATTATTTCGATTCTAACAAACGGCATTGTTATGATTGTCATCTCGTTAATTGTGGAATATATCGCCAAACCATCCCTGAACCACATTAATAAAGTTTTCACTTAACCGATTTTTCCTTATTAGTCTATGTTTATGTACATACTATTTTGTTTATATTTAAAATTTTTTTTTTAAATGTGGTTAATGAACTAAGTACGTACTATGCTGTCAAGTGCTCTTAAAATGTGAAAACGATTTAAATGATTTAAAAAATAATTATGAATTCATAGAAAACTAACTACAAAAACTATTTAAATAAAACAAACAAATTAAAAGGTGTGTTTTGTTAGAAATTAAAAAAAAAATCTGAATTTTGTAGTCATTTTATCTATATATTTAAAACAGGTGGTTTCCAACAGTAACAACAACAGATTGCCAATTAATTTTCAATCTACACGCACACAAATGACTAATTCCAATGCATTTAAAATGATTTAATTAATTCATTTAAAAATGGTGTTCTACTTAATTTGAAATACTCGTACATAATGTATATAAACAGTGATTTCATTTAATCACAACATGTAAGTAATTTAAATAAAATCTAACTGTTCATATATAGTTTTCTTGAAGATATAGTGATCATATGAACATTCACATGTGTGTACATACATATTTAATATATTTCATCAGTATATAACCATCGTTTTCTTAAGTAAAAAAAAAACTTATAAATTGCGAGTGCAGAAAGAAAAGAGTTTTTCTGCAGAATATTAGATTCTTTAAATAATTTTATTCATTTGTATTGTAATGGCACTGTTCTCAATGGTCTACAAATTCAACAAAAATCGATTAAAAATTTATTTTATTAGAATTATTTTAAGACATAATTATTTTACAATAAAAAATTTAGAATTATTCACAATAACTTAAGAAATAAAAGTCAAGAGATATTTCATGGTTGAATACACTGAGCTAAAAATCGCGTTGCAATATCAACCACCTATGTGGGTAGTCATTTTGAAACCATCCCGTTGTCTATTTTATTGACAACGAGTGTATAAATCGACAACGGCTATGAGCTACGATCTTACTTTTTTGACAAATAAGGTTGTCAACTTGTTAACGAACGTTGTGAAATTGACAACAATATGCTGTAAAATTTCCAACGTATTAACAAACGTTGTCGAATTGACAATGCATGCTGTCATTCCAATAATCATATGGTATTATTTCTACACCAAACAGTTTTGACAGCAGATGCTGTCGATTTATCACCGTTAAGGTGTCATTACCACACCAATGTGGTGTCTATGTGACATTATTAGTTGTCAATTCTGCAACGCTATGTTGTCAATAATGCGTTGTTAAAATGACACCATGCGTTTACAACGCAAAAACGTGGTTAATATTCTATTGAGACCGTTTGTGGTCTTTTCGACAACGGATGGTATAATTTTTTCTCTAAGTCTACATATTCTTTTTCTTCTTGATATACTTTATAGGTTATCTACCTCAAAATATTTTCTTTAAACTTCAGATCGCGCAAATAGGAATTCTAACTTAAGTTTTTAGAATTTTGGCTAGAAATTCGCGCTTTTATGACGCATGCAGTGTTACAAAATGTACTCTTTTAACTAAAAAACATAAGGATTTTATAACTATTTCCAGTCATTCCCTCCCTTTACCACTCCTTGTCCTGATGGCAGCTCAAAATTTTTTTCTGATGCTACATATGTATCATGCAAAATAAAACTTATGGAAATCAGGGCTAGGTAAAACCTTTTTTCTACGCTAAAAATATTTTTTGAAAATTTTTAAAATCTAATTATTGTTGAGCATCTGGTGTCATATGATCCTTGACAAATTGAAAATGCAGTAGTAGAAGAGATACATATAGTGAATGACGTTGTTTCTTTAACTGTAGCTAAAGGTTTTCATTGCTTAAATTAGTGTAACGAACTCTAGATGTACTTAAATTTACTCCAGCTAAGTGATTCATGTTAGAAATAGAGTTGGCTGAGCTTGGCACAATTAAAATTTTTATTATAAGTTTCCTGACTTTTTATGTAATTTTTTGATCACATTTTGGCTTATTTCAATTATTTTGCCAATTTTATGATAAGAATAATATATTGTTGGGATTCAGAGTAGCGTCTGATGAAATGATCATGGGAATATCATGAGGAAAACAATAAATTTAAAATGATCCAACAAATAAGCACAAATAAAGATTAATATTTTGTTAAATATTCTTCAGAGAGTGATAAAATTAAATTTTCACCATTTTCGAAGAGCCCAATGTGCTTTCATTGATGAACGGCAGTATGGGACGTATATGATATAATACATACATCGATTGTTGTGGACTTATTTTTTCATAAAATGAAACTGTTTTCTTAAGCTAATTTTTTTAAAACATAAATGACATAACAAAATTAAAAAAAATTATACATGAATTTAGTTCTTTTGCTTTTAATAAAATTAAAATTAAAAATGTTCTAAACATATGGCGCGTAACGAATTTGTTTACATTATTCTATTGTACATATGCATGTAAAGAGTGATTTTTTTGCTATTATCTTTTTGGCAACACTAGTTTTGACAGCTCACGCACGTTTTGTATCTTGTGTCACTGTCAAACATCTTCAGTTTGGTCTATAATTTAATCATGAATCGTCTTACAAACGAACAACGTTTGCTAATTATTGAATTTTATTACCAAAATGCCTGCTCTGTTAAGAAAGTTCATCGCGCGCTTCTTCCATTTTATGGTCAGTTTAATCGACCTACTGAGGCTTCTATTCGGGCTATTGTAACAAAATTTCGCACCAAATTTACATTGTTGGACATTAAACCACCAACACGCTTACGTAGAGTGCGAACTGAAGAAAATATCGCAGCCGTATCGGCCAGTGTTGGTGATGACCGTGAATTATCGATTCGGCGCCGTTCGCAGCAATTGGGCCTCTGTTACTCCACTACGTGGAAAATTTTGCGGAAGGATTTGGGTGTGAAGCCTTATAAGATACAACTGGTGCAAGAATTGAAGCCAAACGACCTACCACAACGCCAAATTTTTGGTGAATGGGCTGTTGAAAAGTTAGATGAAGATCCACTTTTTTATCGAAGAATTGTGTTCAGCGACGAGGCTCATTTCTGGTTGAATGGATACGTGAACAAGCAAAACTGCCGTATTTGGAGTGAAGAGCAGCCAGAAGCATTACAAAAAACAACCGTTTGGTGCGGATTATGGGCTGGCGGCATCATTGGGCCGTATTTCTTCAAAGATGATGCGAATCACAACGTTACTGTGAATGGTGAGCGCTACCGTGCGATGATAACAAACTTTTTTTTGCCCAAAATGGAAGAGCTTGACTTGCATGACATGTGGTTTCAACAAGACGGTGCCACATGCCACACAGCACGCGAAACAATGGACCAATTGAGAGGCGAGTTCGGTGAACAGTTTATTTCACGCTTGGGACCAGTCAATTGGCCCCCCAGATCGTGCGATTTAACGCCTCTAGACTATTTTTTGTGGGGCTATGTTAAGGCTAATGTCTATAGGGACAAGCCCGCTTCGATTGACGCACTGGAAGCCAACATTGCCAACATTATTCGTGAGATACCGGCCGAAATGTTGGAAAGAGTATGCTAAAATTGGACTAAGCGGATGGACCATTTGAGGCGCAGCCGCGGCCAACATTTGCATGAAATAATCTTCAAACATTAAATTATATCGACCCAACTATCGATCCAAATAAATATTTCATGCATTTTTCTGAATTTTATGTGTTTTTTTTTTAAATTTCCGATAGTTCTTATAAAATCACCTTTTATATGTATTTTATGAGATTTTTAAAAGCATCATATGTTATTTTTTTTATAAATAATGTTGAAACCTTGAACATTTAAACAACATAAACAATCAAAATATGTGGTTACTTTTTCTTCAATTTTTTTTTTTGGTTTTTTTTAATTATTAAGTCCGATACCGCACTATTTGGACACAATTCGATAAAATGAGAATAATAATAACCAAAATTTTATACTAAAAGCAGTGTACCATTACAAAAAACACGATTTAAAAAATATTTTTTAATTATAATATTTTTAGCAAAATATTATGTTGTTTTATAAAAAATTAGTGTATAGCAATTCCTAAACTAAACAGATTGTATAAATAAAATCTGGTTTCTAATTAGCTGTTTTTACCCGGTATCGCGTGGCCAGTACAAATTGGCGACCTTCTAACAGCGTAAAAGTGTGCATGACCCATCCTATATTCTAGAATTAAAAAACATAAAAAACTAAATTTTCCTCTTGATAATTTATAAATAATTATTATTTATTTAGTACAATAAGTAACGAGGGGATTCAGTGGATTACTACCAATAACATAAGAAGCCTTTTATTGTAAAAACTGTTGACTAAATAATAATTATAAGTCAATAGTTTCAAAATGCTTGAAATGTTCAAGAAAGAAACTCAAGGAATATTGAATCAAATAAACAAACTTTCGAACTAATATTTTAATATTGAATAAAAAATTCTATTTTTATAATTATTTAAACTTCATGCAACAGTTGTCTGTTTGTTCTTTCATATTTACTAAAATTTTGTGTAAAATTGAGAGCCCACAGAATCCCAAAGTAGACTACAAATCGGACATTTTACTTTCTTTAATATATAAATTAAGATTTTCATAAGCAAATTTTGTTTAGCGATGAAGCGGACTTCTGGTTAAATGGCTACGTCAACAAACAAAACTGCCGCATTTGGAGTGAAGCTAATCCTCAAGTGTATGTCAAAACACCGTTACATCCAGAAAAACTGACTGTTTGGTGCGCTTTATGGGCTGGTGGAATCATTAGTCCGTACTTCTTCAAAAACGATGATGGCCAGAACGTTACAGTCAATGGTGATCGGTATAGAGCTATGATTACTAACTTTTTCATTCCTGAATTGAACAACCATGATGTCCATTAGCTGTGGTTCCAACAAGACGGCGCAACATGTCACACAGCTCGTGCCACAATCGATTTGTTGAAAGACACGTTTGGTGACCGCCTAATTTCACGTTTTGAACCTGTGAATTGGCCTCCAAGATCTTTTGATTTAACACCGTTAGACTACTTTCTGTGGGACTATGTAAAGTCATTGGTCTATGCGGATAAGCCACAAACGCTTGACCATTTGGAAGACAACATTCGCCGTGTTATTGCCGATATACGGCCACAAATGTTGGAAAAAGGCATCGAAAATTGGACGTCCAGATTGGACTACATCCGAGCCAGCCGTGGCTGTCAAATGACAGAAATCATATTTAAAATGTAATGCCACAACATTATCTTTCGGATAAATAAAATTCATGTCAATCGAATAATCCATCGTTGTTTTATTGCAATTTAAAGTGCTATACGTCTATAAAAACACCCTTTACAAATGTTTTTGAAGTTAAAACAATATTTCGAAGCAGACACTACATATGTACCATTTTGGAAATTTCTCAGCTACCTGTCTCTGAACCTAAAAATTTTCAGTAACTTTTTACCAAATATTTGAATTTGTAGTGAATATAAAAAAAAAACTAATGAATTTGTGTTGTAAATAAACTTTTTTGTAAATATTTAATTTTTTTAATTACTACATATTTAGATAGATAAGTGTAACATAAAATATATAATTCTTTATTTGTCTTCTCTTTCTCTTGGTAAATGAAATGCTAAATACTCAAAATTCATTTTGGATACACAATTCAGTTTGCGACGAAGTTAATAGCAAATAAATAATCATTGCAAATAATGATTTCTATTATACAGAATATTTTTGTCCGAAAGTTAATGAATAACGAATTCGATATCATATCGTTATATTTGTTCGTAATAAAAGTCAGCACTACTGATGTTTCTTATAGTTCTGATTATTAAATTTTTACAAATTATTTTCTTAAATATTATAATATTTGAAAAAAAAACATAACATCAACCGTTATATTAGAAATCGGTATAAGTCCACTTGAAAAAAAAAAAATTAGTAAAATTACCGCTAACTAATTTTTTTCAAATAATGCTGATTTAAATTTACCTAAATTAACTTTATATATCACATTATCATTTCTTTTGTAAGAAAAATTAATTTTATGAATTAAAAAAAAAAAAAAAATTTTATATTTTACATACTGAAAAATTGGCCGCCATCAATTTATTTAATTTAATAAAAATTTAAAATTTTTTTTATATAAATAAAATTAAGCACACACAAAATTCAAAGAATTAAGTTTCACCCTTTTTTATAATGAAAAATGTTCTGGTTGAGAGAAAATTTTCATAAAACAAAATTAATAAAAAAAAATTTGCCGGAAATATTTATGATTGGTCTCATTATTTATTGTTTTGGTTTTTTTTATATTTTCTCTCTAAAACGTCATCTAAAGTCAGTGAATGTTTCTATTAAAATTATACTTCATTCAAAAGCTACTTAATTGACAGCTTTGAAACTCCTCATAATTTGGTTATTTTCATATTAGGAGTAAATTTTTTTAAAGAGTGTTACTTTTCCAGACTCCGGTCAAAGTAGATAAACTTTACATAACTGTAGTTACGAATAAAAGATTTTTAAATCGTTTTTGGAAAGTATCACAAAATAAATTTCGTTTCATAGAAAGTTTTTTTTTATAAAAAAATATATTAAAACTTAAATTATTTCAGATAACGGACTTGAAAATAAAACCCACACATTTTTTTTTGTTATTTTTTTCCAAGATGCTTAAGAAGCCTATAAAATACAACAAAGTTCAACAACTTTTTTCTTAAAAATTTAAGTAATGAAGCATCTCAAGTGTCCAGTTACCAGTAACAGTACCAAAAGATGCATAACAGCGTAGGTGTTTTATTGTGTGGGTTTCTTTGCTTCTTTTTCATATTGAAACATTTTTTATTATACTTTTTGTATAATGAAAATGAATAAAGAAATGCATAATTAAGTGGTCGATTTCCATAGTGAATTTTTTTTTTTTTCAATTTAGGTTATTATTTTTTTTTAATTATTATGAGAGCCTAGTTGTTGTTTGGAAACTAAAGAATTACATTAATGTTATACAATTGAAGTTAGGTGTTTTGCGTCTGCATGAACTCATAAACATTTAGCGGAAGTCAATCTAAACGTATGAGCGTGTGTATGAGAGTGTGAAATATGTTTTCTTTTTTGACATAAATTGCTCACGTACATAATTTAAATGAGTTTAATAATTTTGTTTGTTCTTTTTTAATAAAGTCAGATTGGATATGCGACAGCGCACATTAGGAGATTTATATATAAAATATTCTAGTCGTTGGCATGATATGAATTTATACAGAATTTTTTAAAAGTATGTACTTTCTTGAAGGCCTTTTAAAGACAATTAAAATTACTACTGGATCAAAAAGAAGAATTAAGGAAGGTCTTAAATACGAAGGGCTATTCAGTTTTAAAGTTGCGTAGTTACAAAATAGGGAATAATTTACTTTACCCACACACACCAAATTATATAAAAATTGTCATAGGTGATAGAAAATTGAATTTTAATAAGAACTATGAAGCAAATTTGTATTTTCCAATTTATTTTCCTCCGAAAAATAGTTTTCTTGTTACAATTAAAAAAATCGGTTATCACAACTGAATTTCTGATAGCTAACAAATTTAGTTTTCAAACCGAAGTTGTTTTGTTAGTGCAGTTATTTTGTTATACAAATTAGATTCTACCTATAAAAAAAACAAATATTTTAAGTTGCATGTTGGACGTTTGTATAGTAAATGGAGAGATGAATTAGCTTCAAATATGTCCATATAGCCTAGGACTCACTATCCTACTTAGTCGTACGATCTGTCTAAAAACCCATGTGCGTTAAAAAAATATGATAGTGTGTATTGAACAAGCAGGCTTTTTGACATTTCTGTCCGATTTTTTAATGTTATGAAAATTTTCATAAAATAAATTTTATCTGTGCGATCAGAGTTGCAGAAAAATATCAACAATACCAAGCTTGTGTTTTGTTTATACAAACATTTAAGTTATTTTTCATTGTACATATTTGTAAAAAAGATATTTTGCGGCAAAGAAGAAAATTAATACTCTTAAATTATTAAGGTGAGTAAACATATGTTTTTGCATCTTTTTTTATATAATAGTGTGACATAAAGTTTGCCCTTTTAAAGCGAATTCTTCAAGTAGGACAGAATTCTGTCACTCATTATTTTGACATAATCGTACGATCGTGTAGGATAGTCAGCCAGTACCTTAACTGATACTTTAGTTTTAATAAAATATTTTATTTTTGAGCCTGGAAAAATACTATTTTATTCACTCACCCTTAGATGTGGATGCAGGGTAGAGGAAAATGAGAAATTCTTTAATCTGCTTTTATTTGTAAAAGCTATTTCTTATAGGATTTCAAAAATCAAAGCTGCAATTTGAACTTCTTTACAATTTGCTAACACTTCTTCAAATAACTCATTTCTTTTACCAAAAGCAAAAGCAAATAAGCAGCAGTGTTGAATGAACATTTTGTTGTATTAATGTTGTCTATTTTAACTACTCATAACTAATGCCTCAAATCAAGAAAGCAACCACACGCAACTGCAATTAAAAAATATTTGAAATTGTTATTGTTGTTGTTTTCTTTTATAGCATAAATATTTTCTATGGTCGCCATTAAAACCAAACACTCACAAATGGAGCTTAAATAACTTTACAAATAAATAAATATTATGGTATACTAGACACATGTATGTGGCCAATAAGTTGAAACCAGAAATGAAAGAATAAAGAAAAATGTAGGCAGTCAACCAAGTTCAATTTAAAACTTTCGTATGTAGTTGTTGCTGTTGTTTTTTTTTTTTGTACTTCCCACACTGATAATTTTTTCGGTGACCATAACAGTGCAACTTGAAAAACAACGTTTCTACTCACAAAAACAACAAAATTTGTAAATTATTGAACCAAAACGATCTTTAAATGGGTTTGATTACCAAAAAAATCTTTTTTATTTTAAGCCAAAAGTAGGGTGATTATTTCAAGGCATAATCGTAAAATAATTATTTTTACAGTGTTTAGTGTATTTCGATTGTTAATTTTTAATATGTTGGTTCATTTTAATGAGGAAGTTCAGTGTTGAATGTTTAAAATTAATCTTAAAATGCGATATACAAAATATAAAATATTTTACAAATATGTTGAGCATATTCAACTAGGTCATGGGTGAATTTTTTTTTAATTTTTGCTTGGTAAACAGCAGAATAAATGCTACCAGATGACAAAACCTCAGAAAAATCTGGCAGCTTTAATTTTATCTGTCAATTGTATATGTGTTTGTTGTTTTTGGTTTATTGACATTTCAGCAAATATGCACAGCGATGTTTGCTCAAGTTATTTTTGGTGAATTTTGTTGTTGTGATGAGAAAACCGAAGCATTTCTGCACTTATTTGTATCGTTTGCACTGTAGTGAGTTTCCTTAATAATTTCGACTTGCTCTTTTGCACGAGTATTTGGCTTAACACCAAATGTCTCAAGAGCTGACGTCATACGATTTCGTTAAGGCCTTAAGTTACATTTAAAAAAAATTTAGAGCAGAACCAAAAAAGTCGATAAAATAAAAAATTAACAAAACTTTTTGAAGTTTTTCACTCCTACAATTAAAAACAATATTCTTAAGCTAACTTTACTTCAATAGTATAATAATTTGAAAGACATAATCTTACAAAAGATCCATTTAAAGTTTTAAATTTCTTGGAATTGTAAATATTTTATTTTGAAACGAAGAGAGCTTAATAAAAAAAATTAAATTTAAAAATTTTATTTTTTGGAGTTATGACACTATGGAAGTAAGCGAGCGTATTGTATGTATGTGTATAATAAATGCTTGCATTTGAAATTGTTTGTTTTCTTTTATTTTTATTTATTTGTGAGCAAGAAAACAACATTCCATACCAGGTTTTTGAGGTTTTTTCCTCATTGTAATTGTTTTGTGCCAAATACTTGGGCCATTATTTTCATGGAAAATTTAATAACCTCTGCTTTAACGCAATTTAATAACGTTCAATAATTTTTGTTTATTTATTATTATTATTATTGTTTTTTTTTTGAGTAAATGTGAATGACTGCTACAAATTTACGATTGGTGAACAGATACATAACTGTTTGTAAAGGGTGGTTAAATTTTAAGGGTCGATGTTGATTTTGAATAAAACACAAATTATTTAGGAAATTATTGTCATTTCGTTTTATTATGATAATATGGTCTGCTTCAATTATATATGGAACAAAATATTAGCCAAAAGGCTACCGCGACCTAGGCGGCACACCTCCATTCATTGGTCCAAATTTTCGATGACTCTGAGGTATAATTGAGGTTCTATGCCGTTAATAAGCCGAATAGTCTCATCCTTTAGCTCTTGAATTGTTGCTGGCCTATCGACGTATACCTTTTCTTTCAAATAACCCCAAAGAAAGAAGTCCAACGGTGTCAAATCACATGATCTTGGCGGCCAATTGGCATCGCCACCACGTGAGATATTACGGTCATTGAATTTGTCGCGCAAAAGAGCCACTGTTTCGTTAGCTGTGTGGCAAGTGGCATCGTCTTGTTGCAACCACATATCGTCCACATCCATATCTTCCAATTCGGGCCATAAAAAGTTCGTTATCATCTCACGATAGTGAACATCATTCACAGTAACTGCCTGAACAGCCTCATTTTGGAAAATATACGGCCCGATGATGCCGCCAGCCCATAGACCGCACCAAACAGTCACTCTATGTGGATGCATTAGTTTTTCGACAATCAGTCTTGGATTATCATTCGCCCAAATGGTGCATTTCTCCTTATTGACGAATCCACTGAAGTGAAAATGTGTCTCATCACTGAAGATGACTTTCTTCGAAAATTGATCATCAACTGACCATTGACGACGTTTATAATGGTCAAGAGGCTTTAGTTCTTGAGTCAATTGCATCTTGTTAGTGTGTAAATGCAAGTCTTTATTTATATTGTTCATCAACGACGAGTGTGAGAGGTGCAATTGTTGGGCACGACGACGAGTTGAGGTGGACGGCTCTTAAACCAAACTATTGCGAACAGCAGCAATACGAGCTGTACGAACATGCACTGGTATTTTCACATCTCCTACAGACCCGGTTTGCTAAAATTTTTGCACGATTTTTCCGATTATAAAGAATAGAATAAATTCTAATATAGTTCTCATATTTAATGCTTAAAGAAATGTAAAAAAATAAAAAAAAATTTTCACAAACATGATTCCGGTGTCAGTAAAACTTTTTTCCACTGCTGGGAAAATTAAATTTTAATTAAGTTACGAATGGTCTTTTTCGGCACCTCAGAAAATTGTAAAAAAAATCTTGCATCTAAGGACGGCTCCCTTTAAAATTAAAAAAAATAAATTTTTTTCTGTCTATTAAATTTTAACTCATTTCTTTTTATAGAAGCGATTATAATTTGTAAATTGCTTAAATTAATAGGTTTATCAACTCTTTCAAATTTGGAATGAAAATTTTCTTGAAAAAGAAGTTATTCAGTAGATGTTGCAAAAGAGAAACTGAAAAATGGAAACTCTTCAATGAATTACTTAATTCAGTAAAATTAACTTGTTTAAGGTGGAGACTTGAATATATTATTTAACATATTATTCCTATTTAAAACTCCCGACTACTGGTATATGCCGCATCTACTAATGTGGTGTAAGAGCATATAATTGAAACTAAAATTTTCAAGAAGGGCATTTCTTAGTCGTTGCAGTCCAACTAATATTATTACTTTTTAAATATTTTCTATATTTATTTTGTTATTTTACTTTGTGAGCTTATTCGTTGAATTATTAAGAAACAAACTTACTTTACACCAACAAAATATTTGCATAAACATCATTATTAAGCGATAATTTTTTTGTACAATTCTCTGTACAACAACAAAAAAAATTTTTCTTAGCAAAAAAAAATTTTCTCCAAGTTGAAAATAAATGAATAAAAATAAATACATAAAAAACAGTTAAAATCGTCATGTCTGGCAAATGCCGCAAAAACTGATTTAAAAACAAGTTATAAATGTGAGTCATTTAGGAATTTCTCAAATTGAAATTACAAATACAAAATTAAAAAACAACCAGTTTATTTTTAAATATTTTTTAGAAAAAAATTATGCCGGTATTAATAAAAAAATTGTTGAAAAAGTTAAAAAAAAAAAAAAAATAACGAGAGAATAAGATTATTGCAATATGAATACAGACATAAACAGATTATAAAAATTGTGAAAAAAAGAGTTAAAATCTTATAATTACCATTAGCTAATCAATTTAAATTAACTAACTAATTGTCGCATTCATAAATTAATAAATAATAATAATAGGAATCGTAATGTACACTGACAAAACAGTATATATTGTTGTGACAACCAATTTCATTACAAAAGAGTATAGCCATTACTTTCGTTGCAATTACCAAGTTTTTCAATGGCCACAGAGAACCAATGTTATAGTTAGTTTATAGCTATGGTCACATAACACAAATATTTGTCGAATTAAGCGTAACCACTACTTTTTGCAAATATATTTATAGTTTCACATGACTTAAATTACATAAAATTAATTTAAATAATATGTATCTTGTATTTTAATGAAAGATTTGACTATTTTAAGTCAAAATTTCTTAAAAATATAGAAACGTATATGTAGACAAATATTTGTCTAGTGTGACCGTAGATTAAGATTTTTTAATGTAGTCTAAATAAAAAAGCTATTTTAAATAATTACATTTACATATTTTAAAGGCAATTTTACCTTCAGCACCTTTAGGAACCCATCTTAAAATTTAGTATCTTTCTTTAACTTGACTTGGGCGTATGCGGAGTTGTACAGAAGTAGATTAGCAGTTGATTAAATATTTATAGTCTATATTGTCTTATTGTCTATATAACTGTTACAATATGGAAAAAGCGCTTATGACTTATTGAGTTATTTTAGAAGGCTACCTGCTTACCCAAAAACATTATAGTCTTAAATCAGCGTTAAGAAAATTTTTCATATTATTGTTTTTTTTTTGTTAAATTTTACTTTAAAGTCTACATCAAATTTTTTTGCAAAGGAGCATAGAACTTTAAAAGCGCTTTTTATTTATCGCCATGGGCTATAACTGCACCGTGACTTTTAAGATTTATTGTGCAGCCCAGTTCCTAACTTCAATCTGAGACTCTTTACCAATTTCGTAATTGTTGTAGGAC
The DNA here is from genome assembly GCA_947397855.1 of Thelaira solivaga. NCBI lineage: Eukaryota > Metazoa > Arthropoda > Insecta > Diptera > Tachinidae > Thelaira > Thelaira solivaga. The sequence goes on along the minus strand of OX377612.1, from coordinate 20,548,994 downwards.
TAATTGTACTTAGGCCTCCTGGGACCAGTGTCCTACTGCCTGAGCAGCTCATTCTGCATTTTGCCGCCACAAGACACTCGCACAGAACATGCTACGATGTTTCTCGTATCTCCCGACAGAAACGACATTAGTTGTTTTATAGTTAAGTCTACAATGTGTCGTTAGCAGCTTAAAGTAGAGCTTAATACATTGAAATAACAAATTCGGTTGTAAGAACCAAATTTACTATCAATCAAAAAATCTGTTGTGATAGTCGCATTTTTTAATTATGATAATAGAAAATTGATCTTGCAACTCAAAATATTTTTAGTAGGACTAAATTTTGGTTTAAATTAGGCCATTTTGATTATTAAAAAAAAAAAGAGAATTTTTGTTAAACAATAAATTTAGTTCTCACAACCAAATTCTTACTAACAACCTCTGCCCTAATGCGCCAAGGTTACTGATTCTTTTTGACTGTCGCATGCGCTCTGTGGCCCTGCAGCAGTTTTGTAGACTTTGTTTTCTTATAAAATTACGAGTATTTTGATTTTAGCAAGTGATATAGTTTTTACTGTCATTTCGCAACAATGAATTTGTTGAGTTAATTGCTACAAGTTAATTTTTTTTAAAGTAGTTTTAGGCAATTTTTCGTTATTAGCACAGATATACAAAATAGGAATATTATTGCTTGCTTGACTGATAGATACATCATTGCCCAGCCTAAATGACTAAGGCTACAGACTTTAAATTCAGTTTATATATGTTTTGTTTTGCAATAAGTAGAATGAATAAAAGGATAAAATCTGTATCTCTATACCTCTTGAACAATAAAAAAAATTAGCAAATCATACTGGGGACTTTTCATATTTATACATTTGTGAGAAAAAGCGTAAAACAGAACAACTGGTACTTTTCTTTAGTTGCATTTATGTTTAAAGTAAATGTACAACATTAAAGTTAATATTAAATTTTACTTTTCTTAAAAAAGTTTCAAATATTCTTTGGTACTTTTTAAAATTCGAACAAATAGAGACTAAAAACTGCATAAGCCTCCCCACTTGAAGGTTCTTTGTACTTTTCCGATATTTGTACATTTATAAAATAAAAAGGGTGAGACAAAACAAAAATACCTAGCCCATAGTCATAGTCACACTAAAGTCGCTATCTTTTCAAAAACGACTTTAGATTCATAAAATCCCTCTTAATAAAAGCCTACTTTTTTGTGACTATGATTATAGCCCCTTGTTTTTAACACTGTAAAGTAGCAATTAAAGCAGTAAAATATGAATTAAAACACAAGTTTCTAATATGTTTTGGCAAATTTTCAATATTAAAACAAATAGGCAGTAAAAACTGAACCTATTTGCTGCTATTTTCCAAATAAATTTTCTGTAAGTAAATTGATGTAGCTTATGATCATTTTATGACCATTTTGTAGCACCTAATAAAAATAAATTATAAAAAATTTAAAGAACAAAAAGCTATTCAAATGAAAAATACAATTTATACTTTAATTGAAAATTTTTTGTTAGTAATAGTTTGTTATATCACTGCCAAGCCTAGAACTGTGAGTAGTGTGTAGCGGTTCAGAATGGAGTAAGAAATCATAAAATATGGTACTTTAATTGTTTTAATGGTACTTTCTGAGTTTTTTCATAGCATTGAAACAAGATGTATGAAAGGATTCTAAGCAAAGTAACAAATTATGAAAGGGAGAAAATTGTACTTTTAATAACTCTTTTATAAATTTTTTAATATTAACTAGTTTATAGCTGTGAACTGAACAGAATTACAGATAAAATGGTTTTCAAGGAAAGGTAAAGGGTGGTTAAATTTTAAGGGCCGATGTTGAAGGTGAACCACATCTAAACGTCAAGTTTTTTCTACATTTCATTTGACATTTCTCAATTTCAGACTAATTCAATTTGAACCATGGAAATACACACTATCGAGCAACGCGTTAAAGTTATTCAGGCTTATTATGAAAATGGGGGTTCAAATCAAAATGCATATCGTGCACTTCGTTATTTTTTCGGTCAGTTTAATCGTCCAAATGGTCGTACAATCGGAAAAATCGTGCAAAAATTATAGCAAACCGGGTTTGTAGAATATGTGAAAACACCAGTGCATGCTCGTACAGCTCGTACTGCAGAAAATATTGCTGCTGTTCGCAATAGTTTGGTTTAAGAGCCGTCCACCTCAACTCGTCGTCGTGCCCAACAATTGCACCTCTCACACTCGTCGTTGATGAACATTATGCATAAAGACTTACACTTACACGCTTACAAGGTGCAATTAACTCAAGAACTAAAGCCTCTTGACCATTCCAAATGACAATAATTTCCTAAATAATTTGTGTTTTATTCAAAATCAACATCGGCCCTTAAAATTTAACCACCCTTTACAATATAGCATTTTTTAAAACGAAGTATTTTTATTCAATAAAGGTTTGTGCTTCAAGTAATCAAATTGTCATACATATTAATGTGATTAGTTGAATTTCAATAGAAAATATTACATTATGAACTTAAGCTCAACACTATTATTTAAATGAAAATGCAGTGAATACTGAACTTGAACACAATGTCTGATACCATAAGTAATTAAATAAAAGATAAAAAAAATTAAACTAGAAAATAAACTAAAAATATTTTTAATATAAAATAATAATTTTTTTTTGGTTGTAATTATTTCCTAGAAATTATAATAATTTTTTTTTAAATTATTTATTTTCTACAGGAAATGATCTAGAAACTAGAAATAAATAATTATTTATGCCAATTAACAATTAAAGACTTTTTTGTTCCAGCACATGACCTGTACACACACATGTGACGTGCATTTCACTCATTTGCTTCACTTTAATTTAATTTTTTATTTTTTTTGTTAGTACTCGTATTCAACGGCTATAATAATAAAAGTTAAAGTTTATAATGGCAGCGTAATTATTTTTTAAGTTTCTCGTGTGTATTTATGATGTTCATTTATGCCATAATTTTATTTTTTCACTTCAAATATGTGATAAACGTTTTTATGTGATTCGACGAAGCGAACAATTTGCTAAATATTTTGTAGACATTTGATTTTTGTTACTCTATTACTTTTTAAATTTATTTTGTTGTAAGACATGATGAGCAGCATTAATTTGTTGTTAAAATTTTTAATCTTTGTTTTCGTCTTTAGTAAAGTAACATGCTACATTTAAATGAACTGTGTAACAAAGGAAATATTTTCAATAGCAAAAATAGGTGATTTTTCTTTTTGACAGGTATGATTTTCCAAGTAAAGTTTTAAAATACATAATATTATTAAATATTTGAACTTTTTTTTATATATTAACTAGCTGACTTGGCAAACGTTTTTTTACCTTCAAAATTTATTTTTATTGAAAAATAATTAAAAAGAGAAAAAATCAAAATTGGGTTATTCCGAATATATAATAAAAATTTTGCCAAAAAAATTTTAAAATAAAATAAAATAAAATTTAAGTTGGGTTTTAGTCAATATATACAATTTTCGTATATTCGATCTTCTTACTCTAAGAAATCATACTCATTGAGTAAAGGACCGAGTAAGACCGGGTAAAAATAGGTAGTAGATAAATAAGCTGCTGAGACACTTGTCGGGCGGATTTGTGCGTTAAACCTTTCAAGGCGTAATTCAAAGGCATACATAGAAATTCAATTAAGTCAGTTCAGCCGTTTAGGAGGAGTATAATGGCAAATATTAAGATTAAACTTCATTAAATTGTTTTTAATTATTATTTCTGATGATGCTTACTAAAGTTAAGTGCAATATTGAGTTATATATATGACCGAAATTAAATAATTTTTAGATTAAAAAATATTTTTTCGTCACAGCTTTAACGATATTTTAAAAACTACTGAACTGATTTAAAAACAATATAAGTACGCCTTAATGGAAATTTTAATGCAAAATTTTGGATTTTATTCTATAATAAATAAAATAACCAACTTTCTTTATTTAGAAAATAATAATATATCTCGAACATCAGAGTCAATTTGAAGAAAATGAGATACAAATTTGAAATCAGCGTTCCAAATACTTTGAAAACATTGTTCATTTGCTATAGTTCAAAAGTTGATTTGAATTTGTAGGCTTGTATAATTTTTAATTGCAAAAAAATACTTCTAAGTTACAAAAACTAATTTCTTATTGTTAACTTATTTTACCTTTTTCTTTTTAATTAAAATGGCTATTTTATTAAGCTTGAGATTTTATTTTATAAATTTATTTTTCGCTCCAACTTGCGTAGCTTCTTTTGGATATAATTATATATGTATTTTTAATAATTTGGCTATAATAATTTATAATTATATTTTGAAGAACCTATGCAAGTTGGAGCGAACTATCGATATATAAATAAATATCTAAAATAAGACCTTAAGCCATTTTATTTATATTTTTTGAATAAATCAAAGGCTTAGGTAAATTTATCTGTAATTGAAAAACATTTCATAGATTTTTAATTTTTTTTAAATTATTATTAACAACAGTTGCATGTCTTTAATTTTTATACACACAAAGTGTATTTCACACAAGTACTTAATTTTGTTTTAAATAAAATTCAAGGTTTCTAATATTGATAGTTGAGCATATTTTAGAGGAAAACGACGACGCATCATCGCATGTGTGTTTCAAAATGTAATTTTAAAAACAAATTTGTGGGCGAACTTATTTTTTTTAACGAAGTCTTTATAAAATTTAAGTTTTATAAATAAAATTGTTGAAAAAATATATAATAATAAAAATCAAATTTATTTCCATCATTCAAACAAAACCTTTATTAATAAATACTTTTCAGTTACCCACAAAACAATTAACAAGTTAAAACTAATTAAGAAAAGACCTGGCAAAAGCTTAAAAATTAGTTGGCACTCAAACATAAAGAAAATAAATTGCAATTATTAGGTTTGTTTTTTGGTTTACTTATTTTCAGGCCACTAACACTTGAAAAGAAAATTAAAAAAATTTATGAAACACAAATGCTTAACTAAATATAGATTTTACGGCGTCATTGATATGCCGCAAATATAAAAATGTATGAGTCCAACAACAACAAATAAATTAAAATCTTACAAAAGCAATAAAATGCGAAACACTTGTTTTTATATACAGATATAAAAAGAAATATTTATTAGAGAAGAAACATATTGTTTAATTATTTAATGAATAATTGAAAACCAAAAAAGGGAAGAAGGCCTAAACTTTTGAACAAAAAAAAATGCATTCACATACAATTGTGGGAAAACTAAACATAAATGATGGTGTTTTTAAAAACAAATGCGAGAGCACCCACAAATTTGTACTATAATTTTTTTTTATATTAAAAATATATCGACTTTGAAAATGAAAATATTTTTATTTAGCATTTTAGCAGCTATACTATGAAGAGTAACAACGACAAACGTTTAAAGAATTTTTTTTTTTTAAAGAAAATTAGAGGTCTGAACTCAACTAAAACTTTTTTTGTGAGGGAATGGGAGAGAAACACTTCAAAGTAACTAATCTTCTGTTGCAAATTACATACATAAGTAAGTAATAAATTTAAAATATATTTCTTTATAATGTTGAACACGTTTGCTTACAAGAAATATGTCCATTTTATAGCATGCAGATCTATATCAGGTTATACCCGAAAAAAAAAAATACTTATAAATTAACTCTATGCAGAATGATAGACAGTGAAACACTGGCTCCAGAGTACTTTGGTTAAATTAAACCCACAAGAATTACGAGATTAGTAAGGAATCTTTTATTGTTTTAGTTCTGAATTAGACTGCATTAATGACCCAACAGGTCACAGTCTAAGTCCGATTATTTCTCACACATGATACTAAGTTTAGCATTAAGATTTGAACGATTCACTGCCACCAAAATCAACCTATTGTGATGCTACTGTTACAAGTCCAGTATTCATTAAGAATTCAAAAACACTTTTCTTTGAGGGACTTGTCTGCCATGTCAGACGAACGTATTTTGGTAGTGATGCCCTAATTAACGAAAAGGGGTTCAAATTTGACAATTAAAGTGACACAATATGTGTTCTTCGTTACATAGCCTGCAGAAGTCATTTCGACTGCTTTTCATATTAGCGAAGTGTTTTAATATTCTGCAATGTTCAGTCATGAATCAAGTGACAATACGAATTCCTGCGAGTCAAGCCCATTAAGTAATTTGTTCTCTTCCTAGAACAGAATGGCATGACTGTTATCGTCACCAATATTGTTGGGATTCTCATTCTAGGCCATTTCTTAATATTGAGCGTAATTAAGCTATAATACAGTTCGAAGATAGATTTGTAGGTAGCGTACTAACCTACCAATCTGGCGATCGCAAGCTCGATTATTGTTTAGACCCTAGGTACTTTGTGGACTTGTGTTGTTAAAAAAACAAAAAAATTAAACAAAGTTTTCTCTTCTCCTTATCACATTGTTGTACGAAATATTCACATAACAACCTTGAGCCACTAGCCGCACCTTTTCTCGCGTTTTTGTCTTTCCCTTCGTTGCCTACATATTCATTATGATCAGGCCAGCCTATTTTTGATCTCACTTTGAAAGTAGTTAGTGCTTTTAATGCTGCTTTGCTGTCAGAGTGAATGAAAATGTGACTGTTGAATGCTAACTTTAACTATTGTTGAGCCTTTAGTACAAGTTACCGATAATTAAAGTTAAGACTTTATAAGTCAAATATGGTTGGACATTAAACTAAAAATATCGATAAATTAAATATCGCATAACTTTAGCTGTCAAAAGTTCTAATAATTGGCCTAAGACTATTTCCTGACAAATTGTTATACCAATTAGATATTTTTTTAATTGAATTAAAATGGGGATAATAATTTACGAGCTAAAATTTTTTTAATGTAATAATATTTATTTTATTATTTTAAATATATTTTTTTGCAAATTAGGCTTCTTGGTAAAATGTTTGGTCAATACACTACCTAATTATTAAAGAGTACAGGGTCCAGCCATATTGAAACTAATTGCATGCACCACTAAGCATAGACAGAAAATAAAGTTATTTATAATTACGTAATGTATCAGGGCGAGAAGTATGTGAAGCGTTAAGTACCGTCTTTCTCTCTCCATTATTAATATATATATCAATTTAGTATTATTTATATTTTATATCTTTGTTATACATCCGTATCTTACAATGACCTTGGCCATGGCCTGTGGTGCACAACACTAATTTTAAGGAAGAATTTATATTATTTTGTTTTTGTTCTAGACAAAGAAAACATATTTATGTGTATGCAAGTAGTGTGTGTTATTAATTTTATTATATAGTGAATTTTATGAATTTTATTAAAATAATGAGTGTGTTGGTGATAAGGCCTTATTGTGTTTAGAATTTGAAGGGTGAATATATTATTTTAAGAGTAAAAAATATCTTTTGTATTTTAAAATTTCGCGCGAGTATGTTCATACATAATATATATAATAAATTCATACAAACAAATACACTTTAGAATTAAGGTACTTGTATTTTTTAATGATACAACACAGATGCACATATATATGTATTTTAGTTGTTGTTATTTTTTCTTTTTTTTTGCATTTATAATTTTTATGTTAAATAATCACAAAATTTATGGGATTTGCAGAGGGAATATTTTAATAAATTTAAAAATTTGTTTTTTTGCAAAATTAAATAAAACTGAAAACTTTTTCGAAAGTATTTTCGAGCGCTGATTTCAAATTTGTATTTGGTGATTCCAAAATGGTTCTGGTGTTCGAGATATACCGCTATCTCTTTAATAAATAAGGTGGCGCGACAAATATGATCATGACTGGAAAGGGGTTGGTTCTACGAAATTCTGCAACAAAATTTCTTTTACATCTGCTCGGTAGTTTTAAAAATATAAATTTTTTATAAATAAATTAAACAATTTATACTCTTAAAAAAATTATTTAAAAATATGTATATGAGTAATTTATAATTCATATTTTTGACTTTTAATAGTTCCCTAGTAGGTTAGGTTAGGTTAGGTTAAACAGGTCGCCCGAAAAAAATAAAACAAGAGCTGGGCTCACTTGGGTCCTGTGAAGTGGTCCCTTTGTGATACCTGTATAGAAGAAAATAAAGAAGAGGAGGGATAGTAATAGCAGAGTGAAGGGGAGGAAAGAAGATAGAGAAAGAAAGAAAGAAAGTGAGTGAGTCCGTCACACAAACCAACCACTGCTTCTAATGAAGCCTAGTAACTCCATATTGAAAGCCAACAAAGTTATACTACACACCGAACAGAAAGGTAATTGGTTTTTTTCATTTAAAATAATTCATTTCTTTCAGGATAAAAACAAAGCCAAGGGTTGGCCTCAACTTTACTATTTAGTGCTTCCCTTAAGGAACACTTTAACTGAACTGCGGCACTTAAGCAATCCAGTAGTAACAACTCAATTCAACATTGTCTAATTCTAGTTCGAAGTTCACAGAACAAACTCATATGTTTTAAGGAATTTTCTTCAGTCTTAATACGATTTGTTTTTATTTAAAAAAAAAATATGGCAAATAAATTTAAAAAAGTCTAAAATAGCAACGCTGCAAACGATTTTTAATTTAATTTTGTATTTGAATAAATTGTTTAATTTTAAAAAGTGTTGATTAAAGTTTGAAATATTAGCTCATCATTTCATTTTTTTGAAGCTTAAGAAAAATAAATTCAAGCAATTTGAAGCCCATTTTTATTTGGTTTTTAAATAAATAATATCGCACTTACTTAAATGAGTACAAGTAGAAATAAGCAAATTAAAAAAAAAAAAAATTCCCATTAACTAAAGGTAAATCTGTATTGTGTATAAGTCTGAGTCTGAGTACGACTGTGTGTAAAAGTCAGTATGCAAATGCACAATTACTTTACTACAATTATAAATTTTTTCTACATTTTCTTCTGTTTTTTTTTGTATCTGAGTTATAAAATAAACAAATTTTCCAAAAGAAGCTTAAAGTAAGCACATGAAACTTGATATTTGATTAAGTACATATTTGTATGTTAACATTGTAATTTACATGTTGTGCGGACTCACAACACAAAAGCTACGGTTAATTTTACAACGTGTCATTAAAGTTGATGAAAAACAAACAAAAAAAAAACAAACAATTTTTTTTTGCAAAGTTTGTAACATAAAATAAAAATATAAAAAAATTATTTGCAAAAAATGTTTAAAACTTAAAATGAATACATAATGCATGTAAAGGTCTTTATTCACTATCCTACACAATCTTATGATTTTATGGCCAGAAAATATTACAAAATCGCTTCACTAAGCCACACATTGTTGCTCTTTGCTCATCCTAGTTTACTCTGATCTCACAGCCACTATTAGAAAATCATAGAGAACTGGCAAAAATCTTTGATAGACATTACCAAAAGCCAATAGTTAGCCTACTTTTAGAACAAACATACAAATCGAGCTACTAAATAGGATAATAAAACACGGTCTTAAGACGACTTCGTCAATCTCTTTACTCCATGTTAAAGCAATTATGGCTTTCCTATACTACGAACTGAAACAAAAGCTATTGAAAAACTAAGTTTTAATACGACCTCAATTTCAATACAAGTTAAATACTGAAGTCCGCAAAATTTAGTAAAATTTTCTTCACTTAATTGATCAATTAGCAAAAAAACAAACGCTTCACAAACACAACAGAGACCTAAAATTTAATTTAATTGTGATTTATTTAACGCACAAAAATTTTTTCACAACATTTGACTAAATCATGTTCGAGGCATGATTAAAAACTGATTGTTTTTTTTTATTCCTTTCGACAAGATTGTATCCAAAAAGCAAAATTAAAAAAAGTATTCAACAATACAAAACAAATGCACACAAACAAAAATCAACCCACCATAGTAAAGAGTGATTTTTTTGCTATTATCTTTTTGGCAACACTAGTTTTGACAGCTCACGCACGTTTTGTATCTTGTGTCACTGTCAAACATCTTCAGTTTGGTCTATAATTTAATCATGAATCGTCTTACAAACGAACAACGCTTGCAAATTATTGAATTTTATTACCAAAATGCGTGCTCTGTTAAGAAAGTTCATCGCGCGCTTCTTTCATTTTCGACGAGGCTCATTTCTGGTTGAATGGATACGTGAACAAGCAAAACTGCCGTATTTGGAGTGAAGAGCAGCCAGAAGCATTGCAAGAGCTACCAATGCATCCACAAAAAACAACCGTTTGGTGCGGATTATGGGCTGGCGGCATCATTGGGCCGTATTTCTTCAAAGATGATGCGAATCACAACGTTACTGTGAATGGTGAGCGCTACCGTGCGATGATAACAAACTTTTTTTTGCCCAAAATGGAAGAGCTTGACTTGCATGACATGTGGTTTCAACAAGACGGTGCCACATGCCACACAGCACGCGAAACAATGGACCAATTGAGAGGCGAGTTCGGTGAACAGTTTATTTCACGCTTGGGACCAGTCAATTGGCCGCCCAGATCGTGCGATTTAACGCCTCTAGACTATTTTTTGTGGGGTTATGTTAAGGCTAATGTCTATAGGGACAAGCCCGCTTCGATTGACGCACTGGAAGCCAACATTGCCAACATTATTCGTGAGATACCGGCCGAAATGTTGGAAAGAGTATGCCAAAATTGGACTAAGCGGATGGACCATTTGAGGCGCAGCCGCGGCCAACATTTGCATGAAATAATCTTCAAACATTAAATTATATCGACCCAACTATCGATCCAAATAAATATTTCATGCATTTTTCTGAATTTTATGTGTTTTTTTTTTTTAAATTTCTGATAGTTCTTATAAAATCACCTTTTAGTTTACACAAATATATGTGATCGTTGATTTAATGTTTTTTTGTATGTTTGTGTTTTTGAATGCTTTTTAAACTCAATCCTGTCGAACTACAGAAAAAAAAATACAATCAGTTTCTAATTGTGCCTCGAGCATGATTGAATCAAAAGTTGTGCATGATTTTTACTCAAAATGTTCGTTTGACTGATTATACATACATGAAAGTTTTTAATCATGCACAATAAACTAAAAATGTAATTTTTGCAGTTATCTGTAGTGCGATTCAGTAACTTTTATTAAGAACATTCGTATCGAAAAAACAAGTGCAAATAACAATATTTTATCGCATTCGGTATTTGGTAACTTTCCGACAAAAATATTCGAAGCTTGCACCGAAGTTAAAATCACATAAATACTCATTACAAATAACGATTTTTAACGTACCGAATATTTTTGTCGAAAGGTTACGGAGTACCGAATTCGATAAAATATCGTTATATTTGTTTTTCCGATAGGAATATTTGTAATAATAGTTACTAAATTGCACTACTGGGTGTATACAAATGCCTTAGTTGTATTTATTTCCATTTCAGTTAAAGTTTGTAACAAACGTTATAAAAAATAAAACTTTCTCACTGAAAAAAGTTTAATTTTAGTGTAAGTGCAGCTATCACATTATCATTAATTTAAATTTATATGGAAAATTTTGGGCTTCATTTGCAAAATATTATGTGTGATGTATATGTCATATAATTTATGATTTATTTTGTAAATCTACTTTTGTCACACACTTTTTTCTGTAATATTTTTGTTTATTGTGCGTATACCATTTTTTAAGATTTTATATCGTGTTTCTACTTTTCATTTCTTTTGATCTAACAAATTTTAGTGTCAGCATAATTACCAGTAACAACAGTTTATTAAATATAATTGCATAGAAAAGAAACTACAAACTTTAAGTTAATTATACAGCTATTTCTTTTTAATTTTTAATTAAGAAGACATTATATCGTATAACCATGTCAACGTTTAGACTGATTAATGTACAGTAATCGCCATAATAGTACAACAACTTTGCTTAGTAAGGTAATCTGACTGATTTACAACTGTAGTAATTTATAAAGACTTAGTATCAGGTAAGAGAAGAATGACTAAAGCTTACGGATTACTGTTCCAAATTGCCACAAAAAATCTTTAAAGCAAAATACAAATTTTGTAAATATTTTTTTTTATAACTTTTACCAAGTTAAACAAACTATTATGTAAGTATGTGTTTGTAGTTTTTCCATCGTTCAGTGTTATTTAACAAAATAAGCATAACCACTTTAAAAGCAAAACAGAAAAAAATTAAAAACTTTCCTTAATTAAACAAGTATGAGAAAAACGTTTTATAGACTAGACTCATTTTTTTATGTGTTATGGAAAAAACACATAAAACTTGCAACGAAATTTCTTTTGTACACAAGTACACCACAAAGTACAACTTATTCAATTAATTATTACTTAATTACAAATTATTTATATGCACAAGTACTTAAAAGGTTTTTTTTAGAGATATATCTCTATAGCTATAGCTCAAATATGGTTTTTTTTTTTTAAGCAACACAAATCCACGAAGCTTTTTTGGCTTGTCTGCAGAAAACTCCCAGGGTCTAGTCAGGAAGCGAACCTACGACTCCCAGATCGGTAGGCTAGTACGCTACCTACTAATCTAGAGAGTGTTTACTGATCAAATCTCTAGATTTAAAATAGGGGAGTTGTGTTGAAAAAATGTACTTTGTCTGGAAAATCTGTGTGTAAGGAAAATAAGAGTTTTAAGGTTAAGTTAAAGATACATATTTACAGAAGCTTATTTGTATATAAGTTAAGCGGCCTCTACACGACAATAGTGTGTATGCACAATCAAATATTGGCAACAGCTTGGGTATTTTGTGTGATTGTAGCGATATAAAAAATACTTTTATATTTTGCTTAGAAACATTATTTTTGGAACATGGTGTAATTAAACCAAGTGACACTGAAACGCCAGCTGAATCAACCATGATTGAAGCTCGTTCTGTCAAAAATTAAGAGATATCAATGCTAAAGAGAAATCGAAAGCACACTTCTTAATATCAACCACCGAAAATAATTTTTGACATGAGAAGTCTCAAAAGCAATAACAAAATATATGGACTTTTTGTAATGTTGGTTTTTTTTTTGTATTTTTGAAGTTAACTGGTTTTATTGTACCATGTTTTGGAAATTAAATAATTTGTTCTTAAAATTTTTTCTCGTTTTGTTCTTTCTTTTTTAAGTACTAGTAAATTAATTGCAAACGTATTTTTTTGTAAATATTTTTACAATTTACATTAAAAAATTTGTCGCTGTTCATAATGCCTAATTCAGTAGTTGTTCTTTAATTAAATGAATATTATACCATTTGGTATTACGCATGCATGCTGCTGTCGTGTATTGGCTGCTTTATTACACTATATTGGGTTCAAGATAAATTACAATAAAAAAATTGCAATTATTTGAAGAAATCTTAACTCAAATATACCAGTTTAAAAATATACATTAAATCATCACTACTGTCACAATTACCCTATATCGAAACTGGGGGCAAAATATTAATCCAAAATTTAATTTAAATAGAAATTCCGATCTATATCAAATACTGAATTAAATTATATATTAAAAACCAAATATTTTCTTGATAATCATTAAAAATGCCTGTGAAATATGTACGGAAATTAGCTTACTTTACAACAAAAAAGAGTGCACTTTTATAAAATATTTTTTGCATGATTAGCAGATTTAACGCACAGTTTTGGTAACACATACGATCAATACTTTTAATAGATTTTTGTACAAAATTTCTAGATGACTTCATTGGCTGGTTGACAATAAAACAGTTGAAAAAAAATTATAAATTCGTCTTCCAAAAAACTTATTAAAAGAAATTAATATTTGCATTATAGATATAGTTTTATTTACAATAATTAAACAGAAGTTACTAGCTAAGAGCAGTAGTATCACAAACCCAAGTACACCTATAACATTCAATAAATTATTTTTTTTAATTTATTTTCCCTTAGATGGTTAAAATATTTTTTTTTATATATTTGCTAATCATGACTTTACCCCATAGCTGTATTGCGTAATAAATAATTAAAACAATAATAAAAAAAAACAAATAATGAAAACATAATGTAACTGCTTTTTTTTATTTATTTGTACTTGAACTATTATTTTGTTGGTGAGTAACATCTTTCTCAACGCTGAACAGCAGCAAAGAGAGAAATCAAAATATGCATAGAAAGAATTACATACCGTATGTACCTGTACTGCAACTAGTGGAAGTGGAAGTAAGGAAAGAAAAAATAAAATTTTTAAACAGTTTAGAAAAAAAAAAATTTAATGGAGAATGTCAAAATGGACAAAAGCTTAGACTTTGTTGTTTTAATATTGAATTCTCAAAAAAAAAAAAAAAAACCGTAACAAAATTAAACAGCACGAGTTAGGTTAAAATATTCAAACGAAAGTGTTTGTTTGACGGTTTCATAAATAGATTTGTATCAAGCAAAAGTTTTAGTTTATAGCAGCCTTTGTTACAAAATAGCACCTTCATACACACATATAAACATACATAAGCATATGGAAATATGTATAAGTATTATTTTTGTTTAACACTTACATGCAATTTTTTATTTGGGCTCACGTTTTGTTTAAGTGTCGATTTGCCATAGGTGGTTTCCTCAAAAATATTTATTTGTGTAGAATATAATCCAAATTTAAGCAACAAGTATTTATTATTGTTATTGTCGAAAATGTTTTTACCGTATAAATCAAAAAAAAAAAAAAGAAGAAACTTGTTTTTCACTCTTGATATTGATTGTGGTGCTTCGTAAAATATTTTTATGTTTTTTTAAAAAAAAATTGTTTTTTTTTCTTCACTGAGTTTGTATATTTTAAATATTTTGTTAACAATCCGAAATAAGAAGTTTTTCACGAGCTCACGCAACGAAAAGCTATTTAACAACTGAAGGAAAATATGGTAAAACCAAATGTTTGTGCTGTTAGCTGCCACTATACAAGTGATCAACATAATTCTGCTGCTATTATTTTCGCTCCATCGATTATAAAGCTCCCATATTTCTCTATAAATTTTAACAGTTTTGCTGCTGCAGCTGCTGGTGTGGATATTGTTAAAAAAGAGTAGAGAGAGAAAGGGAAAGAGAGAGAGAGAGAGAAGGAGTAAAACAGAAAATAACAAAATTAATATAAAGGTGAGTTTGATGTTGTTATAATTTTAAAGTTTGTAATAAAATGAGAGCAATAATGTAATAAACAAACTGTATAATTGAGAGATTCAGGTGTTTATACACACTGTAAACGAACATTTAATTAATCCAGCGTCAATCAGCTTGGATCACTATGGCCAGCATTGCCAGTAGTTAGAAAAAAATTGGTCTTAAAAAAAGGCTAGAGAAAACTAAATCACTCAGAAAAAAAGCTACGACTTAAAATTCTAAGCTTTCTTAATTTTTTATTAAGAAAATAAGGTAGTTTTTCACATGTTTTTAAGTACTTATAAGCGAATTCAATTATTTTTGAACTTTAGTTTCTTGATTTCAATGCAATTCGTAATGTGATATTTTACTTGCTTTATCGTATTAAAAAGCGAGCAACCTGAGCATTACTAAACAATAATACTAGACAACTAAATACTAAATTAATCAATTATGATAGTTTTTTGCAGCATTAATTAGCCATTTCAAAAAATTGGTCTTGAAAAATAAAGTTTCGATATGAAGTACGTACATGCAAAAAATAAAGAGCATGTGTTTTAAAAGTTAGCAGCCAAATAATTTTTTTCACAGCTGAAAATACTTTTCGTTAGAACAATTTATAAATTTACTTATCAAAATTTTATTGAAAATCTGCAGAAAAGATCTTTAGGGTCACTGTGCGATTATTGCCCTTTATATTAATAAATTTATCGAAAATGTTATTGTAGTTAATTTGGGTAATATTGTGCTCCCCCCAAAGCAAAGGTAAAAAATTTTTTATTTTGCAGACAAAATTTAAATTAAGTCCAATTCAAGTTCAAAGTTTATAGAACAAACTTATTTGTGTACAGGAATTTTCTTCAGCCTTAGTTTTCTTATGTATGATAAGTTTCCATTTTTCCAAAAAGGCTATTTAAGGCTATTTTGAAAAACAAAAATTAAGAGGAAAAAATTATAAATTTTCAGGCTAAATCCAAGAAAAAAAGGCAGCACTAATTATAAGCCATTCAATTATATAGGTTTCTCAGATAAATAAGAAAGTTTAGTGACCAGTCCATTGGTGCTAAAATTTTTACTTAGAACAGTCAGATTTAAAAAAAAAAAAAATATAATCCCGATATACTCATACATACTTATTTGTGACTGCTTGATACTCCATAATTTATTTATTTTTTTTAATATGCAAATATTAGCTGATAATCAAAATAACTTTAAGTTGGCAATGCTTTTAGAAACGGCTATATATATTACGACTACAGGTTCCCTTAAAAGCATTATTACAACTTTGCAATAAGGTTAAACTTGTCCATAAGATAAATTATTCACGATTTTGCACTAACAAAATTTGTATTTTTCAAATATTTTTCCCAGAAAAATCTGGGAGCTTTAACCAAAGACTATTAAACTATAAAGATGTTCTAGGTAGAAGAAAATCTGAAAACAAAAATGAATAGCTGAAAAAGATGCGGGGGGGAAGTAACAAGGGAATATTTGAGCATGCGCATTTCAAATAAAAGTGTCTCTCATTTAGCTACTGACATAAACAAAGAATGAAAAAATAAACACATACTCAACAACATATAAATGCGCATGTATGTATGTATTATAAACCAAGCATTTAAAACTTAAAATGAATTTGATTTCTTTGATATGTTTTTTGTGTGAGATTTATGAAGTTTTTCAACAAAAATGTTATTGAAATCTTAGGAGCAAATAAAAATAAAACGAATATGACTAGTTGCGTTATTGTAGGGTAGAATATCTTGTTTATGATTGTAAAAATAAAATTTATCCTAGTTCGCAACGAATTTATGATTAATTAATTTGAACCTTTATTGAACTCTTATTATAGATTTGTAGATATTATTTTTATAATGAGAAGTAGTCCTGTTGTTTGTGCTTTTTAAAAGGATCTATAAGAGTTTTAAAACTCACAGACTGTTAATAATAAATAACACAGAAATTGATTTTATGTTATGAACAAAATTTATTTATAATAAAAATCTAATTACATATTTGGAAATTAATATGTAAATCATAATAATAAGACATATTCTTTTTCTTAAATATTTTCTACATTAGAGATTCCAGGAAATCTAAGCTAATGTGTCAGAAAAATATTCAAAATACAAAAATAAAAATAATAAAAATCCAATAAATATTTATAGTAAAATGTAAAATAAATATTTTAAATGCTTAGTAAGCATTTAAATTATTGAACTAAGCCTTAATTGTTTTAGTAAATGGTGCAAAATTTACATTTGTTTACTTGATACAAGTACTCTAAGAAGAATTTTAAACATGGCTTAATATCTTAACTTTTTCATTATTCGATTGTTTAAATTTTTGTGTTTCCCACAAGGAATGTTTCCGTAGTAAGGTAAGAATTAGCAAATTCAGCATTTCCATTCTATGTTTATGGCATACGCCGGTCTCATCGATTCTTTTTAAGTAAATAGAAAAAATTTTCATTGAAATAAAGATGTATATATATTGGATGAATTTGCTATGGAAAGTTTTTTTATTGTGATATAAAATAAGAAACTAAAACGTGTGCGTGACATGAAATAGGCTTGTTCGGGAGTAATATACAAATTTTTCACGCTTGTGTCTGTGAATGTAGGAAAAAATATTTTTAAAAACAGTAGTAACAATTTTTTCAGAATTATTTTGTAGCTATTCGTTCAGCGAAAAATATTTTTATTCTGAATAACACAACAGTAGTAACAATATCATGAAAAAATAATTTTTCTCCAAGTTTAATTTTGTAACTCAAGCTAAAAACTAAAAGAATTCCCCACTCTAAAATCTGATGTATGATTCTAAGCAAACAAGGTTCAATTTGGCTTACAAAAAGTTGCATTGCGGCCAATAACGAAATTTAAATTCGGTGTGAATTCACATACTATATGTATTACAACAATAAAATGCATGTATTTACCTACATTAACAAAAACGGTAATGTAAGTAGAGCTACAGGAAGAAAACAACTTTTTCATAAAAATTTGGTACACATTCATATACAGTTTGTATATGGATATACTGAAAAGTGAAGTTGTGCAAATTCTTGCATTGAATATTATTCTCTTGCATGTTATATTACTCTCTTTTAAATTCTCGCGCTCTCGTGGATATTACTAGCAATATCCATCAACAAATTTAGCACCAGAACAAATTTACACTACGTAGAACATCTTTATAGTTTTATGGTCTTTGCTTAAACTTTATTTATTAACTGTAGTTGTGTTTGTTGTTTTTGGTTTATTTAAATATATTTAAGCAAGTATACAGATCGCTGTTTGCTTAAGGTCGCAACAAGCACCATCGTGAATCCTCCTAATAATACCACCCATTATTTTCAAATAGATAAATTTTTGTTTTTCATGACAAGTAGATAAAAATGTGTAGTATGATCTTGCTGTTGAGTCAATCAACTGTTAGGGTTATTGTCCCAACTAAGCTACAAAACAGGGTAGATCACTGAAAATGTAATCCATTTTTGTTGTGTATGCTGTGTGGATTTAATAATGAAAGCTTAACTGCCTAAAAGTAAAGACAAACACCAAGATGACTTATGATCAGAGGTTTTTGGAGAAAAGTAAAATTTAAACAATAGTGATGATCCAGTAATTATATGGTTTGTTGCATTTTTCACTCAATAATTTTGTTTTTTACTATTTTATAATACGAGGGCTTTTTGATAACTCCGTGAATTTTTGAATATCCTTCATAGTAACTTTAAATGCAAGACTGCTGGCGCCAAGGTCTATCCATTTTTAAGCAAAGCTGCGTTTTGCGCTTTGAAGCTATTAAAATCAGACAACCTCTTGAATTTCAATAAAAGTGAAAACCGGTGATTTTCATGTGTTCATTAAATCGCTATGTTATGTCTAAAATCCATAAGTTGGGCTACGAACTGTTACCTCCCTGTCCCCTGCGACTATTTTCTCTTCCCAAGCCTAAAAAAATAGCTGGGTAGTAAGAGACTTGCGTGGAATAAAGAGGTAATTGCCAAAAAAAAACGCCTTTTTTGAGGACTTTGAGAAAACCTACTATTTGTAAAGAATTAAAAAAAATGTTAATAACGCTGGATTAAATGTATTGACCTGAGAGGAGATTATGTTGAAAAATTAAACGCTTATTTGCTGGAAAAAAGATTTTTCTATTCAAAAAGTCACGTAGCTATCAAACAACACCGTATGATTTCATAAAACTGATTTGCAAGCACATTTTTGTCCAATGGATAACTCACTTGCAAATTTGTTTAATTAATTTAGTACAGACTGAAGTTAGTATTAAAGTAAATGTGTGAGTTTGCCTTATATGAGATCATTCACAGCTACGGATAGATTAAATTAACAAGTTTAACTTTCATCATGTTAATTTACACTAAATAATAAAATAATTTTTAGAAAAATATTTTTAAAGGTGGAAGTAAAAATATTAAAAATTTCCATATTTAAAAAAAGATTTTCATTAAAAAAACTAACGCCCAAGATATATCTTAAAATTTATAACTAAATTCTAGATACCATAAATAAAATAGAATTTCAAAGTGTATAAGCTTACAAGCACTTTCAAATATAAAATTTTACATATGTTTGTAATGATGTGTGTTTGTCAAGTATTTATGTGCATTACTTTAGTGTATAACCTCTTCAACGTCTCCTTTTAAAGCTTATCTGGCAAATATCAATTTACCATTTAGCAAAAAAAAAACAAAAATATCAATGAAGATCGTTATGCGGATACCAGAATCAGAACATAAAAAGAAAACAAAAACAAATTTGTCTTAGGTTAGTTCGGGCTTACATGGATATGAAAAAAAAAACATCTTTTAAAAAATGCAGTTGTTCTTATTTTTCTTATAAAAAAACATGTTTGCTGCTCATCTGCTGTTTGCAGTAATAGTTTTAACGCTAAAGTTTGCTTTCGTTTTTATTGTGTTTATTGAGGCTGGTGCTTGTGCTTAATTCTAAGCAATTCTGCTTTTCCTAAATGGTTTGCCACGAGTGACCCATTTTTAGTTCCTGGTTAAACATAGCTAATTCATCATGAACATTTCATGTATAGAGAGGAAAGAGGCTGCTTATTTTAGTAACTTATTTTTAATTCACAATTTGTAAAAATTAATTTTTTCGTTTTGTATTCTTTAAAAATGAAATAAATTTCCGCCTTTTTGTTTGCTAAACTATAATAATGTTGCAATATTCAGCTTTACATATATAAATTTTTTGCAGTAGCGGTTGTTTTAGTTGTACTTTGTTTGACTTGTTACTTTTATTATAATTTTTTTTTTTTGGTATAAAAAAACAAGTTCTTGTTCTTGTGCTGGAATACAGTTGAGTTGGTATCATGACTGATTTGTCTAGTATACTCGTGAGCATTTACATTTAGAGCTACTCAAAGGCAAAGGCGTCTAATTTACAAAGTAAAGGATATATTGTTTTACTAGTTAGAAATTAGTTTATATAAAGACTTCCGAAATAATTTATTATAAAATAATAAAAATGTTAAAAAAGTTCATAAAACAGCGTATAAAACGATTTTGGAATTCACTTTTTAGTGTATCCGATGTAAAATTGTAAAAATATTAAAATTTTTACATACAACAATAAAATGCATTAAACTTCTACTTTCTAAATACAATGACTTAAATATGCAAAACGAAAACCCATGTTTTTTTTTCAAATATGAAAATAACTGTCGCTTTTAAGCTTTTAATTTTACGATAAGACATGTTAGCTAATTAAAAAATGAAGTAGTAGGCACCACAATTGCTTACATTTCAATTACAATTAGCACAAGAAAGTTGATCACCTTTTAAAGCTAAAATTAGCCGCTAATACAGCAATTGTAAAAATATATACTACCAAGTGTTAGTTTCGCTTATGTTAGGGTTATATTATAAAGGGTGTAGGATTTAATTTTGAGTCACAACTTAGCGTCAAGTTTTTGCCCATTCACATTTCTTTGTTTCAAATTGTACCATTAAGGGGTACAAAATTGAGCAGTGTGTTAAGATTGTTGAAGCCTTTTACGAAAATGGGCGTTCAAATCAAAATGCATTTCGTGAACTTAATTTTTTTGGTTGTCATAATCGACCAAATGTGTTCACAATCGGGCGAACTTGGCAAGACTTTCAGTAAACCGTATCTTTAGGAAATGTGAAAACACTTGTGCATCACATAGTTTGTTGCTACTGTTTGTGATAGTGTGGCAGGAGGGCAAATGAGGTCGTGATGTTAGCTAACACGAAATGATAATGGACTTCTTGTTTCCAGAAATTGAGGACATGAACCTAAACGATATGTGGTTGCCACACAGCCAACTAAGCAATAGGTGTATTCATAAGACGTAACTGTTGAGCTTAACTGCTACACATTTGTTGGCAACTGTTGAGCACAACAGTTACGTCTTAGAAACTGTTTGATTAGTATGCTAATAATTGTAAATAATTGAAAAAGAAATAATAAAAACTACAAAATATATAATAATAAAATAATTTAAATCAACTAAAACAATTTATTTAACCAATAGTATGGATAATAAGGACATTTTAATTTTTTTTCTTTAACCGATGTTAAATTTAGTTGACACAATACACAACAAGTTGCCTTTAGGTAGCTAAAATATTTTATGATGGAAAAAGTAGCAGTAAATGCACAACTGTTGAGTTGAGCGAAATGCTAATTCTAAGACGAATACTCAACAGTTGATGTACCCAGTGGCTCTTTTGGGTAAGAAATTCAATGGCCTTGTTATCCCATGTAGTGGTGATGTTAATTGACCGCCACGATTAGCTGCTTTGACACGGTTGGACTCCTTTCTTAAGTAGTATTTATAAGGAAAAGTGTACGTCAATAAACCAAAAAAAATTCAAGAGTTAAAGGATGAGATTGAATGCACATTAACGACATTGACATTTAATTATGTCCCAGAGTCGTTGAAAATATGAACCAAGAAATATGCCACCGAAGCTGTGGAGAACATTTGGCCGATATTTTGTTTCACATATAATTGTTATATACATGTCTATCATAATAAAAAATTTTATAATAATTCTCTGAAAAATTTTTGTTTTATTTACAATTCACATCGAGCGTTTTGGTTGAACCACCCTGTAAAAACGACTGTTAGCACGCTGCAAAAGCTTTTTATCTTAATATATAAAATCCGATTGTACGTGTATTTGACATTGTACTACTCCTAAATGGCTGGACCGATTTAATTGAATTTTGTATATGCGTTTGGGTTATGCCTTGGAAGGTTAAGCGCCACTAATTCGCCACACAAGTGTCGCTGCAGCCGGTATCTGGCTCATTTATCTACTACCTGTTTTTATCCGTACTCTATGAGTACGATTTCTTATAGTAAGAAGATCAAATGTGCAAAAATTTTATATTTTCATTAAAACGCAACTTATATTTTAATGAAAATAAAACTTTGCCTCGCCCATTACTGCACCACTTTTAATATTTATCTCAAAACGGAGAACGGCTAAACCAATTTAAGTTTTCATTATTAGTTTTGTTATTATCTTTTTAATTATTTTGTAATATAAATAAAATTTAAAGTCAAAACAAAGTTTGCCGGGTCAGCTATTATATAATATATTTTTTTAATAATCCAAATTGCTTACTTATATCTCACTATGAAATTCAGGCTTTGAATCGTTGATGCTTAAAAATAACAAAGTTACAGCCATTGATTTTATGCCATTTATTCCTTAAAAAAGTTAATTATTATATTTTTTCGAAAATGTATTTCAAAAGGAATGAAAATGTATTTTAAGTATTTTTGGTTTTACTATTTATTCCCAAAATTGTTGCTCGTACCTTTGCCCACTTCTGTGATATGTATCAAATGATTCACGCTCAATGGGTGAGCGCTACTCATCTCTGGCTTTTCAATTTGTTTGCATATAAGCACACTCAAGTATGAGTACTACTAATTCCTATTAAGTAAGTGAGCTAGTGCTGTATGTTATTATTATTAGTATTGCTACATTTATGTCGCAGATATTGTACTTGCTGGAGTTGTTCTTTTTATTTTTGTACTTTTAATATAAGCACATATTTACTGGCATGTAATTGTATTTAAACACACGTCCACATGTACATATGTGTTTACGTAAACTCTAATTGTTATTCTCTGAGTTGTATAAATGTGTGCTTGTTTTGCTTATTTCTTGTCTTTTTATAAAACTGGTTTTTTTTAACTGTCGCATTGCAAAAAACCAAAAAAAAAAAAAAAAAACTCCCTCCTTGATTTTATTTACAATATTTTGTTTTTTTTTTTTTTTTATTTGGATCATACTTATATGATAAACATTAGGTTAGTTCGTAAGATAAGAAAAATCAAATTTTAGTCAAGTTCAACACAACAGTGTTTTGTAATTGCCAGGCCATATTGTATAACATACATAACATGTGGTCAAAACTGGCTTTATAGAAAGAATATGAATGGGCTAGAACAAAAATTAAAATATAAACAGAGAATTAATGTGACCAGCCAATTGTTTGAGTTCTCATTCAACGAAACATATATTTGTAACCTTTTTTTGGGTAGTTGCATTCGTTTCCACAATTTTTTTTTCTCCATATAGGCAAGCCTAACAATCCACCTTTAGAAAGCCTTTATGTTGCTAATTTAGAAGCTTATAATTTGAATTTAATAAACTGCAAATAAATGAAAACCTTGCTTTCATATAAACTGGACCCTGCTATTACATATTGAAGTAAGTTTATATGCATGTAAAACGGTAAGCGTGAGTGGCGGTAACATATAGAATAACAGATGACAAACGGGGCTTTTAAAAAGTTAAGCAATTTTCTTTCTTCTTTCCTTTTATTTGTTTTCTTTCTTTGTTAATTATTGTTTAAGTGTACTGACTAGAAATTAACTCTGACAATAGTATTAAATATCATTAATATAAATACTTTATGAAAGGGTTGTTTGTTTAAACTATACTAGCTTCTGGTTGGGTAACGGACTGGCTTAAAAGATCCAAGAAAAGTTGAATTTTAGTGTAAGTATTAAAACTCTAGATACATAAATACATTTTGCAACAAAAAAAGTTTAATTTAAAAAAAAAATATATATATATATATATATAAAGAGCTAAGGAAAATTAGGTACCTTAAACAGTCCCTTATAAATATTTAAGTTGAAAAGAATTTATATTAAATATAAATAAAACGGCTGCTTTTTTTCTTTCTTTTCAAACCAAATTTTTCTTTAAAAAAATTTTTTTTTTAATTTCAAATCAAAGCTTAAATATGTAGTTGAAACCGTTATAAATGAACAATTATGAGAAAAGTGCTTGTAACACGCACAATATAAAAATTAATTTTAATTTTTTTTTATCAACGAGAACGACATAATTTTTGAAAATGAATATGTATTTGTAACGCAACAATGATAAATTATATACTAACGTCAAGTTCTTTAACTGTAAAACATAAAAGTATTAAAGTCATGTGAATGAATGTTCTTAGAATGTTTGTTGTGTCTTATTTCTAAATTAATTTTTAATACTGCCAACCTTGTTTTTGTTTGGCTTTTTTTTTATCTTCGACGTTATTTTTTTTTTTACACAATAACCCTATAAAAACTTGTGTGTTATGGGAAATTTTAACCAATTTAAACTGTAAAACGAAAATCTACTCCAACTACAATATTTAGTATTACACACACCAACACATACATACAAATACATACACATACTTAATACAAATTAAATTTTTTTAATACAAGTGTTGTCAAAGTTCGAAGAAAAAAAAAATCACCAAAAGTAAGCAAAAAAGAAAAAATAAAAGCGTTATGAAAATGTATTACAAAAAAAAAAAAAAAACAAAATATTTTACTCAAGTTAATTTCGTATAATACAATAACTGCAGAGAAGCAACTAATTCCATCACTTGAACTGATTTCAAAAGTAATTAATAATTATTATTAAGCTTAAAAATACAGCTCTCTTCCTTAGCAAGTTAGAAACCTCCGAGTAAAGAAGCGTAAGGAAAAAAACAGACATTTAATCATTAAGAAATCCATGTAGGTTGTTTTATTGGAAAGTGTATGGGACCAATTCCTTGGAGTATAGAGATTATATGTACCAGAAAAATCCGTAGTAAAACAAAAACTTGTATAACTTGGTTGGTTGGGTTGGCTTACGTGGCGGCCTAATGGCCTTCAATTAGATTCGCAAGATTCCATTTTGAATTATTTGTATTCTTATTAAACAAAAGATGTTGATTTTTGGCCCCTGATATAAATAAATTCATAAATAATTATGGAGATATCTTTAGCATGAGATAAATATTCAATTTAATTTTTATATCACATGTCAATTGTGTTAAAAGCTTTTTAGAAAATCGGTTACTCATGCTTTGTGTCAATTAAATTTTTTTCTAGTGAAAGGCCTGCAGGCTTACTACAAGGTTCTATAGTATCCTTAATTCTCTACTCAACTTACACTTCTGATATTGTCGTATTTAAAGACCATGAAGCAGAATTCTATGCTGATGACAAAGCTTTCATTTGTTAAGAGAAAGTTTCCAATGCCAGATTTGATTTCATTAAACTGCTACTACTCACACAAAGAAACTGCAAATAATTCAAAATAAGAATTTGAATTTTTTTTATTGTTTTTGAGTTTAAATATACCAAAAGACATTTTCAATCTATTAATTTTTACAGCTAGACATTTGCCGTAGACCCATCAAATGCCACATAACCGCCGTTTAATATTGAGTCAGATTCATAATGATGACAACGAACTGCCTTTCTTTTTTCAATATTTTTATATATAATTTTTAAATTTTTTTACTTTTTTAATAAACATTTCGACTGCGCTTAGCTAATTTTTTCCCTTGTATGTTTCATTTCATTGCTTTTCTTATGCGGCCCTGACTTGGCAACTTATTTAAACTATTTTTTTAATGCTGACTGACACAATTCCCCAACTTCTTGTCCATTGGTGGGAGCAACATATAATCTTCTTAGTTTACTTGTTTTTTTTTTTTTAATGAAGGTAAGATAGGTGGGAGTATTATTTGAAATCGTAGTTCTGTCTTTTAATTTTTTTAATATAAATACTTGGGTAATTTGGAAATCATATCAAATGTAAGCGTTAAGTTTTTACCTCAACTAAATCAATTTTAAAATTTCTTTCTTTTTTGAAATTATAAGGAAATCTTAAAATATTTTTTTAAAATCTTTTATAACCTTCTAATTTCTATTTTGTTGAATAGGCCATCCCAAGAAGAAGGGAACTCATGTGGGTACTTTGTTGTGTTCATTTTATCTACATCTTTTGGGGTATGTATTCCACTGACTGTATAGCTCATTCTGCGTTCAGGTAATAATTGAGTCTATAATGTGCTGTCCTCCGTTCAGCATAGAGTTTGATGTTATTTTTACCTAGGGTGAAAAGACTTCCACCTAGATATTAATTTTAATAATGAATTTCTAAGGCAAAAGTCTTTCATTAATCTGTCTCAATGGCCACTACATTTTCAAGCCTTATGAGCGGGGACCCTGAGAGTATATCTGAACTAGAGATGCCAAACGGGACTAACTTTTTAAAAGGCTATGAATCGTTATTTTCGGGACTTTGAAATAAACATAAAAATAATATTTTGCACAAAACGAAACAATATTTATCATAAGAGCTTAGTCGACCACATAATTGTATTTTTTAAGACGGAAAAAATAAAGCTTTTATTTTTGAAAATAATAATTTTTTTTTTTTAAATATTTAAAATAATAATTTTTTAGAGTCTAGTTTATTTATTTTATTTAAAAAATTTAAAAAAGCCTCTTACAACCCAATTTAATTTGATATTAAAATACTATAAAAAGCTGATATATTTTTGTTAAAAAAATAGTAGATTCAAAAATACGCTAAATTATCCATGTTAAGCATATGGACGAGTTCAACATTACTAAACTTAAAGTAAAAAAAAAAAAGAAACAAATACAAAGATAACTTTGCGTTTGCGTTTGCGCTGTGCATGGAAAATCTACAAAACAAAAAGAAAAAAATTAATAAAGCTGTTGTTGGCTGAGAAGTGAGAATTTGTACCAACATTCAATATGCGCAAAACTTAAACCAGTTATGAGACAACTTTCATTACGTGCTGACGTTTCGAATGAATAACAACTGAACGCGTCGAGCAGCGGTTTAATTTTGTATTTCAATTTAACAAGTTTTACGTAGCCAAGTCTGCTTGCATTTCGGTTTCTTTTATTTTATAATAAATAAATTTTGCTTAAAAAAATGTTTAAAAACACTTTGGCATTTAAAAGAAATTTTTTAAACAAATGAAAATTAAAGAAAAGGTGATGTTTGTGACAATGTTATTTAGCGAGTCTAGAAAAAAAGAAAGGTGTGAAAATATATAAGAAACAAAAAAGTAAATAAAATGGAAATGAAAATATATAAAATACTAAATATTATTTATTCTAGAAAATGAAGTTCTCTTTTTAATGGAAAATAAAAATTAATTAAAATAAAAACAAAGCGAGGTCAGCCAGTTCTGTACCGTGCTGTTGTGTTGAGTGTGTTATTTATTAACTTTATTGTTACTAGTTGGTTATCGGCTTTAAGCTATGAACGTTTTAAATTCACTTTTTTGGCTAAAAAAAATTAAATAAATAAAGACAACAAAAAACATTACGAGCGAATGCCACCAATCGATTGGCTAACAACACGTTTATAACCATATGCCAGCAGTCAAAGTCTGATGTCTAACTTTTAACACTTAATTCAGCAAAGAGAAAGGATATTGTTTATTTTTGTTTTTTATTGTTATTATTTCTATTACGTAGAATATATATAGACTTTATTTAATTTAATTTGTGGTTTACTTAATAGAAAATGAGCAATAAAAAATTTAAAAATTTTTTTTGATTTGTTTTTAAAGCTGAATTTTCATTTAATTTCACTAGAAATGATAAAAAATATAAATTTACTTAAATTCTGGCTTATAAAATAAAAAAAAAATAAATAATTTGAATTTGAAAATGTTTTGCCAAGCAAAAACGAAAGACTTAAGAAGCAAACTTGTTTACTTTAATTGTGCTGCTGAGCTTTCGTAGTTGTTCTTGTTGTTGTTTGTTTTTGTTTTTATTGCAATAATTGAGTTTTGTTGTTGTTGTTTTTATTAAGAAAACAATTTTTGAAATTTTAAAAATTGCTACTGACTTTTGCGGTCTGCGTATATTCTTAAAAAAATTCTGTGTGTATGGGTGGCCGTCTGTGTGTATCTACTTATTTTTTAAATTGTGACCACTTTTGTATAATTTTAAGAAAACAACACCAATAAATTGTTACACTTTCTGTATATGGTTGGATTAACAAAACAAAATATTCAAAAATATATATTTTAAGTTTCAGTTAAATTCGACTGAGCATTCTTCGCTCTTAAAATTAAACAAAAAGAAATAAATAAATATTAATTAAATTAAATTAAATATTAATTAAATATATAACATGATTTGAACTCAATATTAAGAAATTTTTACGAAAGTCATTGAACGGCTACATAAACTAAACTATTAACGCAAAAATAAAGAAACAAAAAGTTTTTAAAAATGAAACCGTTTATAAATACACATGCCTAGAAATGCCAGCAATTTTCTGTTTACATGACAATGCTAAATTTTTAATAAAAAAAGTGAAGAAAACTTATAAGTATTTGATATTTTTATTTAAACAAACTTCAGTTCTGCAATATAAAAAATATTCTCTTTTTGAATAAAAAAAATTAAATCATTTTGAAGCATTGCATAATTTGGGACTTCAGTAAAAATAATTTAAGCCAGAAAATACCATTTCAGTTCTACACAGAAAAAACTAAAAATCATATTCAATTATAAAATTCATAAACACATTAGCACATAATCATGGTCACATTAAAGTCGGTATGTTTTTAAAAATGACTTTAAGTCCATATAATTCTTATGAACAAAAGTCAGCTCTTAATAAAAACCTACTTTTTTTTTGACTATGATTATGCCCCATTTAATTTTTTTAACTGAAATAGGACCTATCACAGAATTCGTAAAACGAAACACGCATTTAATATTTGAGTAATAGAAAATAAAATAATTTTCATATGAACAGAAGCAAAATATCAAACAAAAACAATTATAGAGTTTAACAACAACAAAAAAAAAAAAAAAATAATAATAGAATAAAACACAAACTTAAAAAAAAGTTTGTTAAGAAAAAATTTTCTCTTAGTTTCATAATACCTGTATATAGTCAGTACTTGTTCTGGTATGGCATTGACACTTTGATACTAAGAAGTTTTGTTTGAATGATCATGTTCGTAATTAAAAGAGTGTTACAGTTAATTATAATAAAATTGAAAACCAATTAAAACCAAAACACAACATTTCTTACCAAAAGCTATCTTTTCTACTACAAATATTTTTTTAAATTAATTTAATTTCTGTTTTGTTTATTTTATGGACATTTTTAAGCTGTTCATGTGAGTGATTGATGTGTGTATACACATTAACGTAAGCAAACATACATGAAACCAGCCAATCGGTTTTATACGAACGTGTATTGCTTGTCTGTTAAATGGCTTGTGTGCAATTGAACTACGAAACAGAAATGTTATTGCAAGAGGGAGAAGTTTTTGATTTTTGCTATTAATTTGAAATTCTTTAGCTAAAATAAAATATTTATTTCAGCATTATGTTTGGCTTAAAAAATGTTTGCAAACATTTTAAATTAAATTTAGTTTTAATTATTTTGCATTCTTAAAATTGCTTTTTTTATATTAAAAAATTGATTACCTACAGAGATTTTATTGCTTTCAAAAATAAATAAAGGGTGTCCCAACAAGAACGCAAGATTTAAATTTTAAATAAATGACTGATGCAGCAATTGAATTGTTTCTCTGGCTGTATGACATGTGGCGCCGTCTTGTTAAAACCACAAGCCCTCCACATTCATTTCTTCAATTCTAAGCAAGAAAAAACTGGTTATCATTTCACGACACCGAACACCATTGACTTTTTGCGCTTGACCTGCCTCATTTAAAAAAAAAAATTTCCAATGATTCCTCCAGCCCAAAAACCACACCACACAGTGACACGTTGAGGATGCATTTGCTTCTCGTGAATCACTCGAGGATTTTCCTCACCCCAAATGCGACAATTCTGCCTATTGACGAAGCCATCAAGATGGAAATGGGCCTCGTCACTAAAGATGATTTTATCGTACCTTCTACTAGCAAACAATAACAATTGTTCAAATGTCAAACAATGACACTTCGAATGGCGCCAAATTTAAATCTTGCGTTCTTGTTCGAACATCCTTTATAAGAACAAACATTTTCGCTAATATCATTAATTTGATTTTCTCTAGCTGACATTAT
The DNA here is from genome assembly GCA_947397855.1 of Thelaira solivaga. Classification (NCBI taxonomy): domain Eukaryota; kingdom Metazoa; phylum Arthropoda; class Insecta; order Diptera; family Tachinidae; genus Thelaira; species Thelaira solivaga. Next base: position 20,518,542 of record OX377612.1, on the reverse strand, counting down.
TTATTTTAGGATTAATAAAAAATATAGAAAAAAAAATTTTATAATCAATATTTTATTTATTTATAATGATATTTCATTAAAGATCTTTTTTTTTTTTTTTAATATATAAGAAGAATTTTAAAATTAAAAATATGAATATTTGGCTAATACAGTGAAATTTATATAAGACTGGCCATAGCCGAATTCAGCTTGTTTCTTATTAAAATAATATAAAAATGCAAAGATACTTCTTCCACTTACAATTTGTACCTTCTTAAATTGATTTTTTTACCAGTCAACATAAATTTTTTTTAGTTAAAATATTTTAGTTTATGTTTTTTACGTGTGTCTGTTAGTAAACTTTTAAAAAGGTTAAAAAAAAGTCAAGGCAAGCGAATTTTTTCAGTCGAAAATGAATGACTGGCATACTTTAGCTTTTTATTAACTGATCGAAATAGAGGCCTATACAGCTAGCTTGCACTCATCATTTACTTATTTGTTAATTTTTGTTGTCAAATAAAGTTAATGCATTAAACACATTCCAGCCAGCAGGCTACTGACTACACGACTGTAAATGACGTTGGCTACAACCGTCTCCATGTAGTCATCTACTTAATTATTTGGCAACGACAGCAGCAAATGTAGCAGCTGATCTGTAATTTTTATGTTTTGATATAGAATGGAAGTACTTTTTTTTAATATTTGAGAAGAAAATTTAAAAAATTCCGTAACAAGCCTTTTAACTTCTTTAATTCGATTTCTTTTTTGCCTACTGTCATCAAAAATATTATTTTTTTAATTTGTGAAAGCTTCCTAAAAATAGAAATTCATATTCTAACTGAAAAAAATATATATTTTGTTTTAGTTATTGATTTAAAAAAAATTACTACGAATAGAATTTTTTATTAAAAAGTTATTTTGTAAAGTTAAATGTATACAAACGGTTTCTTTTTTAAAACAAATTGTATCACAAAAATGAAAGTTGTGTAACCCTTACAAAAAATAAAATGCTTAAACAACAAAAACATAAAAACTCAAAACTAAAGACTCAAAACACACTCTTTAAAATTTATAGGGGGAAAAAGTTTTCAAATACAGCTGCAAGCCCAAAAAATGGTTTTACTGCTCTTAAGAAAAATACAGGAAAACTAATGTTACCAAGAAAAGGCGTGAGAAACATTAGCCTTAATTTTAAGCGCTGTTTTACGCATTTTTGAATAAGATTAATTATATTTGATTGAACAAACAATAGGCATGTGTATGCACGAGTGTGTTGCTTTATACAATAACAACAATTGTTTTGCTTTAACGAGAAAATAAAAGGGTAAAACATTTGCAAAGAAAAACACTTTAGATTTGTATGAAATAAAAATAATAATAATAATACAAAAAAAAAAAGAAAAAAACAATTGAAAACCACATAAATTATGTATGTGCTTGTGTGAATAACAAACATAATTAACACCACGGTATGTTCTCACACATGAAAATAATAATCAAAAAAGTGAAGTGAATAGAGATAAAAAATATCCATCATTATTTAGCAAAATAAAAAATAAATAAGTAAATAGAAAAAAAACCTAATTTCTATTAAAATCACGAATCCATCAACTTGTTTGAGGAGATAAAGAAAATTTATTTTAAATAAAAAAAAAATTGCATGTGCCAACTGTAAGTTAATGCAGCAACAAAACAGCTGCCTTAGCTGTCTTAGTTCAATAACATTTGTGTCGTGTTATACCTCAATATACTCTAAAAAACAAATGTTTTTTCTTTAAATAAATAAATTTACATAATTTAAAAAAAATTTTATTTATTTTTTTTTTGGTTAGTAAAAAGTTTCACTGAAAACAACGAAAACAAAAATAATAATAATTTAAAACCAATATCTAATAATAATAGAGCAAAAGAAAATTTAAAAAAAATTTTAATTCATGCCTATATGTATTTAAACACAAGAAATTACAATGTTAACACCCGTATCCAGAGCACCAGCAACACTAACACGAGAGTCAACTACTACAGCAACAGGCTGTGAGCCTAAAAGCAAAATATTTAATTTAAAAAAAATGTCACAGTCTACGTTAGCGGCTAAAAAATCTTCAATTAAATTGAAAAGGTTTAAAACACAAAATGAAGTTTGGCTGTTGTGGTCGCTTTTGATAATGTGCACATTGCGTATGACTTATAGTCAAGGTAAGTGTACTCTGATTACAAAATTTCAATACTTGCATTTTGGTTTGGTTTTTGAAAAATATAAAAATAATAAATTACAAAAAAAAAAAAAAAAAGAATAAACTAGTTTGCCAGCTTGCGTATAATAAAACAATTCAACAAAAAAATATAAATAAATAATGAATAAATTAAATTAATTTATTGCACAAAATATTTTACAATTTATTTTATTGTATTTTGATTAAGTAAATCAAATGGTAAAACTTAAACTTAAAAAACTATTAATTAAAATTGCATTGAAAAAAAAATGCTTAGAGACAGAGGCGTTTCTTTAGATCTTTTTTTAAATATCGGCCAGTCAAAAGATTTCCTTTGACATGGCCAATTAAGAAAAGAAAAGAAATCAAAACAATTTTGCTTTATATTACTTTACATTTAATTTATCTTTAAAATACCTGACCTTAATGACATACCCTCTTCTATAAAATTAAATAAACGTCAAATGATTTCTTCTAAAATTACTTCTTTTTCTTACATATCAAAACAAATAAATTAATGTGCTGTTTTCATAACACAAGCGAGCAACTTGTCTTCAAAATTTGTATGAAAAACACTCAATATTTTGAGTACTTTTCATATAAAATTTCCAGACAAGTTGATCGCTTGTGTTATAAAAACAGCACATAAGCTTATGTTTATAAGACGATTTATAAAAAATCGCATGTGCCGAAGAAAAATTTAAAAAACAGAATAGTAAAAGTAGTAAACTGAGAAAATAATTTCTGTTGTGAGAATTGAATATGATGATGATTGAAAAATTCAGTTGGGGTTATCAAATTTTGTTGTTATGACAAAAAAAATTCGGTGTGTAGCCAAAAATATTATTTGCAAAACTTATTTTTACACTATATTATAAAATTTCGGTCATTACAACTGCAAAATTTTATTATAGCAAATAAAGTTTTTGATGGGATAAAAATTCGGTTGTCACAAATGAAGTTGTTTGCTGTGCGTACGGAAATTTATTTAACGAAACATAAAGTGTACTTAGAAATTCAGACCTGATTATAAACTTAGAGACTAAATTGATTTTAAAAATCAATATATTGTAGGTACACTGAGAAAACAATTTTGATTGTGAGATATAAATTTTTTGTGATTATCTAATTTTTTAATTGTGGCAACAGAAAATAATTTTTATAACTCAAAATATTTTTAAGATTAGTGTTTAGTATCGATTTCTAGTTGCTGAAAGGAAGAAGTTTTATTTTCATAGCTACAGTTTTGATTGCTAACAAATATTGTTCTCATAACCGAAGTTATTTTTTTAGGTTATTCTTGTCTGTATATCAGATAGCATTTGGGTTCAAATATTATAATGTTTATGAAGATTTTTTATAGCTGTGCTAGTGGCTAATTTAAATATTTTATATACCAGCGAGAACTCTTTAGGTTATTTTAAACGCGTTTATACTTGGACTATAATTTTTATGAAATTCAGTTGAAATAATTTAAAATTTCATATCCCATTTGTGTGCTTAATATTTAATCACACAGCACTGGCCTGCTGTCAGTGTATTTGTTTTTTGCGTGTTCAATTGTGAACAATTTCTGTGTAAAATAATCATAACGAAAAATCAAACGGAAGTATTAACTTGTCTGATTATTTGAAATTTTTTTTGTTCAATAATTAAACAAAAAAAAAAAAAAAAAAAAAAATAATGAATGAATCATAGCCGAGTACATTCAACTAAATTTCTTACATACAACAAATACGAAATTTTTCGTAGCTTAATTGTTGGCTAAAACTATTATAAACTACTTAGAAAATTTCATAAAAACTATAACAAAAATAAAACATATAAAATATAATTTGTGAGCACAAAAAATTTTTCTACTAATTTGAGTTTTTGTTGTTTTCCTTTACCAGTACCCCCTTTATTTTAGGTTCTAAAAGTCATACACTAAGGCCAGACACTCCTTTGAAATTTTTCATTTTTAATAGCCTTCATGGATGTTAAATTTTTGTTACAGTTTGTTTCATCTTTCATTAATCATTGATAATTAATATTCTTAAATAATTTGCTTGTGTTGTATTTTTTCTACTTTAATTGCTTAAAAAAATTTATATAAAAAAATTACTTTTTTTTTAATTTCTGTTAGGTCATTGAACATGAAAAGGAAATATACATACATAAATACAAAAAATCTTCTAATGAGTAAATAAATTTAAAAATTGTACCTTTTTCATGTATAAAAATGATATATCGTTTTTTATGATATTTTGTTTAAAGGGGATGAGATTTCAAAAAAAAAAAAAAAATAAAAATTTAATCATTGGAGCAGCAATAAAAAAATAAAATTAAACGAAATATTTTGATTTTAATATCTACGTAAATTCTCTTCTATGGGAGGGTAAGAGTTTATTCAAATTGTAAACCTTTTAAAAAATATAAATATTTTTAGGTAACTTTTTAAAAAATTTGTTACTCACAAAGTAAGACGAACAAAATAGGAATGTGTTTGAATAAATCAGACCTCAAGCGCTGACAGAAAAATATTTATTATTTAATGATGACGTGATTTTATTCATAATTCCCTCACACTCTTTTAATAAAATATTTTATAAAGCCAATGCCGCTTTTTTTAAATTATTTTTATCATTAATAAGAAATTATAGCACCTCGATCTTTAAAATCATTTGTGTAGAACATTGGCTAACTCCTCCCGAATCTACATAAACGTATCCTTAGTATGGATTCCTGTGTACAGTGGCTCATGGGCAATGATAAAGTTTGAAAATTAGCCAGGATCAGCTCTAATATATCTGTAACAATTTTAGCAGCATCAAGAGTAGCATTTTTTAATACTACAGAAAGGAAGGAGGTGGTAGAGTCTAGAGACGTACAAGATTGCACGTCAAGTATAACCTCACTATGATGGTAAATGCTCTGCTAAACTATTGAAAAGGAATAAAAGGAAATTTTTTCAGACTGGTAGCTATGATTACTCGACAATGGGCGATCGGCATACACACCGATCAACTTAAATTGAAGGTGCTGCGGACTACCCGAAAGTAAGGAGACCGTTTTTCAAATTTTCTAAAAGTTCTGTTAGCTTCGAGATACAAATTTTTTGATGCGGATTTTATGAACGGTGTACGTGAGATATCGCGCATAGGGTTGAGGCACCTTCTCAGATATATCAATGCTATTAAGAGGATCTAGGTCACTTCAGTACTCCATGGTCTTGACGAGTAGGTAGTTCAAAATGGAATTGATGGGCATGATTCTTATAATTATATATCAGCTAGGCTAGTATGTTGCTGCTTAGGCATATGTTCCGATGTATACCTTTCTTTTTCCCTCGGCATTGTAAGTCATGAATGAAGATATTGTTTACACTGCAGAAAAAAGAAATATCCTCACCTTTTTCAGGCAAATAGTTAGCCATTTTATTGCAAGGTTTTTAATTGCTTTGTAAATATTTTTGTGCAGTATTTCCAATTTGAGTGCTTATGCTACTTGACATAATTCTTTGTATTAAAGGATTATGTAGCTACTAAAGGGTAGCATCAGCATACTTAAAAAACAGACATCATTACAAACATGGTGATATTTTCAAGTGTGCTTGTGTATCCTTTTAGTATTTACTTATAAGTCTGGCTTGAAGGTTTGATTTCTCCTTAGACTCAGAGATTTTTTTACAGATGAGCTAAATATTATGGAAAATTAATCTTGTTTGTTCATATTCAGAAAGACTTAAAAGATAATCACTTTGAAAACTCAGAAAATAGTTATTAAGCGGTTCTTTCAGCCGGCCTGCAGTTGCTTTCCACCATATATACATGCAGTTCATCGTTTATCTATCAGCCTAAGCAAAACAAATTTCTATTTAACTGAAAAGCATTTCTTTTTTAAATAAAGAATTTAAGCTTATACAACAATATAAAAAAATATTTTTTTTAAATTTATGAAAAGGAATCAAATCTATGAGACGTTTAATAATTGAAATATTTTTAAACTGGATTTATTAGCTCCTTTCAGAAAAAACTGTTGACGGCAACAAATACGTAATGGCAGAATTTTAGAAAAAGAAAAGAAACAGAATATCAGAAAATAGAATAGCAATAGAAAGTTAAGACTAATAGAGACTTAAATCTAATTTTGCCTACTCAAAGTTTAAGTTTTCTATGTTTTATTGTCTTTGGCTTTGAGTGTATACCCATTTTTTTATTTAAATAATTCAGATTCTAAATTTTATATTTTTCATTTTTGACCTTCTACTGTCACATTTATAAAAAAAATATTTTTCTTAAATCAAGGCTTACTGAAGAAATTTAATAAGCCTTTATTTAAAAAACAAAAAAAAAAAAAATTATTATTATTTAATATTAATCAAGCTTAAGATCTTAAAAAATTGTTTTTATTTAAGTTTTCCGATATTTCGGGGAAATTTATTTTTATATTTATAATAAATTTTCCTGAAGAAGACATTCAAAAGAAAGTCGAAATATCGGAAAATTTACAATAACGTCATCCTTCGTCATTTTGACTACGACCTATTTCAAGGAACTATAAAATACGCCGTGAGCGAAAATATATACCAAAATAGATTTATTATTCATATTTAGTTCTTTTTTAATCAATAAATAAAGAAATTTATATATTTTTTTCAATTCTTAAATGTAAAATTAACATTGCAGAATCTTCTTTCAATTGGCATTTTTTTTAAGCAAAGCATTACATAACATGAAATTCATAGAATACGACACATCATCCTTCGTCATTTTGACTACGGCAAGAAATTAAAAGCGAAAAAGAAACACTTACAACGCGTGCAGTTCGCTGCACGTCTTTGTCCACCAACAGGTTGTTAGCGACTAACGCTATACGAAAAATGAGATCAAAACAAAAAGAAAAAACAGGTTTTAATTCAAAAATAAGACCGGGCGTCGTCATTTGGACGAAGGATGACGTTCTAGGGTTAAATAAAAACAATTTTTTAAAATCTTAAACTTGATTAATATTAAATAATAATAAATTTGTAAGATCGAATAATTTAATAAAATTACACAGGTCTGCGAAAAATTTTTTTTTTTTAGCTGCATGAGATATTTTTACTGAAATATGTTTTAAAGTGCGCTGATTTCAAAAGTGATGGCCATTATGTGATAGACATAAGGATTTTTTGAAAATTCAAACACAAAAAATTGGTTAAAGCACTCCTTTATTCAAAATTTTTAAGCAATAAATATTTTTTTTAAAGCAAACGAAACATTATTTTGATACATATGTATACTTATTCATGTTCTTTATGAAACCTCTTCTTCTATTCCTTGATACTTTGACGAGTCCTTTTCCTTTCACTAGGGTATTCATCCAAACTGGAAGGTGGCTGCGGGATAGATATCTCGGAGCTATGGGGCACTGGACGTATAGCTGAGTCAAGATTAGAATAACTTATGTTTCTTTTGTTTTTTGAATTGAATCCCTTTACGTCAACTGAGCAGAAGTAGCAGTCAGTGGTGTGATTTTTCTACTCAATCCATATCATAGGAATTCCAAATCGAAATGCATTTTTCTTTCCCTTAAACCACAAACGAAGATCTTCTTCGCATCTTCTACACACCTTATGCGGGGCCCATGGTTTATCTTGATGACCAAGTTTTAATTTAAAGTAGGCAAAATAAACTTTCCTTACAAAATCACTTATATTTCTCTGTTGACTTTTAATAGTGAATTCACCACAGATATAACAAAAACTATTTGGAGAAATAACACAACTCCTTGTAGCCATGATTAACAGACAACAGCACTGTTCACTTGAATATCAGTATGTCTACTGAGAGCTTTTCTTTGTTTCAAGCGATGTTTTCACTTAATGTAGAGCGGTTGTAAATTCACTCTACGACGGTTGATAAAAAACTCTGTTTATTTTTAAAAACTATCTTCCTTAAATACTAAATCTTAAAACTAATTTGGTACACATGCGTACCTGTCATTTCCCCTATTACCACATACACACATACACACGATTCTCCGGTCATATGCATATTAACATTAGGTAGTACCTAAAGTCTTAAACAGATTCCAAGAAACAATTAGCACTATCTATTAATTAGTGTACACGTTTATTACTTCAAGGAAAAACAAATAATCCTTTCTGCGGAAAATACGCTAATTTGTAATAGCAGACCTTCGCTAATCGGTGTGTGAGATAGTAGGGTTGGTTTTTTTCAAGGCCATAAATGTCACACATATTCGTTCAATATTGGGTACCTGCGGTAAATTGAGAATAAAATCCGCATTTGTTATTCGATTTTCATGATTTATACCTTATTTTATTTTTGAGGTATTTAGCTTTCAGAAAAATGTGCAAAATATAAAATTTTTGCTTTTTCTTTTTTTTATTGCATTTTTAAACTGAAAAAAAACGCGAATTTTGCAAGAAAAAAATTTTTTCCCCTCTTAAATTTTTGAATAATTCCAAAACGATAAAATATAGAAAAAAAAAATTACATTAAATTAAATTAAATATAATTTTGTTACGCATCTCTTGGTGTTTTGTTTATGAAAATCGGATGAGCCGTTCTTCGTACCTGACTAATTTAGGGGGAAAAAATTGCCACCCCCATAAAAAAAATCCCTACGTGATGGAGAAAAACCGAAAACGGATTTGAGTTTAGCGCATCAAAATCTGTAAGAAAATGTAAAAAAGTCCTATAGAGTTTTTTGGTCGCAGACCTGTGTTATTAAAAAAAATTAACAAATAAATTAAGGAAAATTAATTTTGAATTATTTAATTTGTTTTTAAATTAAAGTAGTTCATATAAAAAATGCTAAATATTTTTTAATAAAAATATTTTGTGCAACCTTTTATCTAAACTTTTCACTCATTTGATGTTTGCCCTCTTGCATTTTCGTGTTGACTTTTTTTAATAAACACACATAGACAACACCACAAATAGCAGTGACAATAAACAAAAAACGCTTAAACCAGTTTAAAAATGTCAAAATGTTTACATTAGTTATTTTATAACAAAACTTATTTAATTTAAAATTCCAATAGTTTTTGGTTTTTTTAAATTTTAAAACCAAGTCTATGTCTAGTTGAGAGTTTTCAAATTTAAATTTTTTTGTTTTTACATTTGTCTCAAATAACAAAATAATAAAACCGTCAGCATCATCTAATCAAACAGAAAAACATGTTAATCAACTTTATTATTTGGTGATGATAAAAAAAATTTCTTTCTTTGTTTTATTATCCCAAAAAGCCAGTTCTACGGCCAAAAAAAAAAAAAACTTCTGTAAATTAAATTATTCATTATCATGACCAACAGAAAAAAAAATTAAGCCAACATATAAATTTTCCATTACGTTAATGAAGCAACTGAAAGGAAAAGTTGAAATTATCTAGAATTTGTTAGCCAGAATATCTTGTGAATGACTAGACAAACTCATTGAAAAGAAAATGTGGAGGTTGCATGTGTTTTGTTTGTGTTCATGTTTGTAATTGCTTGCAAAAGGATTGTTAACAACATTCAAGTGGTTTAACCTGTTTCTTGTTTCTTCTTGCATCTGTTTTCTTAGTAATTTTTTATTGATTATTATTTCTGCTTTATTTAAATTAATAACGGTGTTATGAGAGAGACTGCAGGAAAACCAAAAAAAAAAAAATTAATTTAAATTTGTTTGAAATGAAAGCGAAACCAGATGTACTAGTTTTGCTTCAACTGATCTTTTTGATTCATTTTCTGCTTGTTTACGTTGGATTTTTTTTAAATTCAATTCAATGGTAAGAAATTTAAATGTTAATTAAAATATAAACATAAACTGCACTTAATATGGGATTTCAGAAAATTATAAGTCTTATTTAATTTGAAATAAAAACAGTTACACACATAAGAAAATTTTAAAAGTCGATAAAAAAAATTCTTAATTTTTTTTCGCAAGAGAGCAAATGACTTATTAAGACTGACTTGGTCAGAAATTCGCATTGTCATGAGACTCATGACTGGGCTTTGTATATAGATAGTATTAAAATACTTGCCATATATGAGGATTAAATATTGTGTAACTCTCACTATGTAGAATGCAGCCTTTATCATTAGGAAATCACTACCTACAATATATGAAATATAAATCACCCAAAAAAGTCTTTGAATACTAGACTTAAGGAGGATTTGTAACTTGAAAGTTGTGTCACAATACGTTTATTTTTGCCGCAGTACCCAGGTGACTTGTTCCCGCTCATAATTCTATTTCTAATGTATGAATTAATTATTTTTCAATATAATAAATATAAATAAAATTTTTAGTTATTTCAAGTAAGATAATAATAAAAAACAACTAATCTTTCCAAGAGTATCTCATCCACAGCAAAGAATTTAGTATTTTGATTTCAATGTGATTTCAGTGTTTATATTTAATTTGCATTGTCGTGCTAAAAATCACGCAACTTAAATATTGCTAAGCGGTACCAAAAAATTTAATTTTAAATTCATCAAATCCAGGCACATATCTCTTTAAGGCGAATTTCTTTCGAACAAAATTTTTTTCGCTAGATGTTTTTTAAGAACAGTTTTCTTAATTACTTAAACACATTTAAATAAAAATTTACAACCCAAACACTTTTGGCATTCCTGAAATTATCTTTTTTCTGACTACTTTAATATCAAGTTAAATTTCAACATTTTTTTATCCAAAGTAAATGTAAATATTTTTCTTATGAAAACAATACGAACTTGTCTCTGTAAAATTAAAAATAATAACATCTCAGTTCAAAATTGTGCAGAATAAATAAATATAAGTTCATTCCAATTAAAGTGCAGAGTTTACAGAACAAATTCCCTTCAAAAAGAAAGCTTATGGAGATAAATTGTCTTCAGTGTAATTTATTTTCGTTTAAAAAATTAAAATTTTAGCTCTTTAAAGGCTTTTTTTTTAAAGAACTTGAGAATTTTAATGCTTACCTCAATAATTTAGGTTTGTCTATTAGGCTTTACAATATTCGTTGCCAAGATTTGCGGTACCTATACATTTTTAATAAAAATAAAAAAAATTAAATTACACCGGTTGAAGAACAGGAAACCAGTTTGTTATGTTTTTGTGTAGATTTTTAATTTTATTATTTTCAGTTTTTTTTTTTAATAATTTATGTAAAAATACCGCAACAAAAGCTTTAATATTAGTTAATATTTTAATAAATTTAAAAATAAACACTGCAAAAATCGCAAAACACTACAGTGGATTTACGTCATTTGATGCTTTTGTTTTTTGAGTTTTGCATAATTAATAAAAAATAAAAAACAACAATTATAAAAAAAATATAATAAATAAATAAATAAAGTAAAAGGTAGAGTAGAGCAAACGAAGTGTAAATAGTCTTGCCGTGCTGCTAACAAACAGAACTTGACGACCTTTGAAATTTAAAACCTGAGTTAAATATAAATTATTTATGTGTATAAAAAAATATATTAATTTTCGACCTAAAGCCAAGTTATGCCTGCCATCCATGTGAAAGACATTGACCAAGAAATTAACAACAGCAAAACAAAAAAATAAATAAAAAAAAAAAATAATAACGCACAAACTTATTTAATAAAATAAATTCTAATAAATCAAAATATTATTATAAAACATAAATAAAAATAATTAACAAAATTTTCATCCAAATGAAAGATTGGCTGAAATGCTTCTTCATAGCCTATACTGTACTGGACTGAGTTGGGATAAATAAAAAAATTTTAACATATACAAATTCACTTAAAAATAATTTTGCTTGATATAAGCCCTATCTTACTTAAATTACCGCTGACTAACTTTTTTTTAAAGTGGACTTATGCCATTTTTAGAAATAACAGCTCATTTAAAAAATAAAGTTTCTAATAGAAAGCAAAAGATTTTTTAAATTTGCCATTTAGTTTTTTCACTTCGGTTCACCCAAGGCATATTTATTTAAAAGTTAGCAGCGAGAATACACGAAACAATTGAATTTGAATGATGTCAGAATAATATGTTTGTATAGTAGAATGTCTGTAGTAGTAAAACATAAAAATTAACTTACCAAATAAACCATATCGCTTGAGAAAACTATTAAAAAATATTAAAAATTGCTTTAAGCTAAATTTTAAATAAATTCTTTTATTGCAGACATATTCAGGGAATTCACAATGTAGTCATAAGGTCACATGTTTTTTTGTTTTTTATTAGGACTAGCACTCAGGGGATGACACTTACTAATGCAATGCATTGTGTTGGAACTAGAAAAATAGGTTATGGGAAGGAAGAAATAGGGAGTAGTGTCTGTGAACATTCGATTTGAACCCTCCTACATCGCAAGTGGCAGGAAAACCTATTCAGAACGGCATGGTTGAAGAACGAGTTCTCTCGATAATGTGTTATACGATTCATTGGCCATTCCACCATAAATGGATGGGCTTTCCTCGAAAAACTCATAGTGCGTATGAAGGTACGGTGTTCGGCAACATGTTCCTTAATTTCGCTGGAACACATGCCATTGCAGTAGCGATAGAACAGTGAAACACATCCTACGTTGCGACGATGCTCCAGGGAATCAATAGAATTGGCTACCCTATTGTGACCGCTTCAAAATAGATCTTGAAGCTCCGCCCCATACATGAGAGTTGTACTCCATTTTCGGTGGTATAGATAGTAAGGAAATTAGATGGAATGAAGTATGTCTTACACCGTTTCAAAAAACTTAGGTACTTGAATGCTTCTTTAGCGACATGAAATATGTGTTCATTCCATCGAACATTACACTGAATCTTCATGCCAAGAACATCAAGAGCATCTGATTCCCTAATATCTACACCACCCATACTTATAGATAAAGCAGCATCTGTTATCGTGTGTATATGCGTGGGCATACAGCACTGTGTCTTACGTGCGTTGAAATCGACCCTGTTATTGCGACCCCATTCAGAGATTGTCATAAGATCACGATTAAGCGAATCATTCATGTTGCGCCTCATTGCCTCAATCTCCAAAAGGCTCGGCCTATTAGTGAATGAGTATGAATGGCAAATGCTGCTATGACTGCTGTGAGCAACCCTACATAATTCAGTTTGTTATTTCAAATATTTTAAATACAGAAGAAAAAGTCTTATTATTTTAGGAGTTTTTTTGTTTAAAACACAAAAATTTTTTTTTTAATTCTCCTAAAATAATATGACTTTAAGACTTTATGACACTATGGTGAATCCCCCGATTGTTTCATAAGTATATAATAATAATTATCTTCAAGACTTTTTTTTTAATTCTCAAGCGCTATTAGTGTTACATGGTTTGTAGGGTAAAGAAACAAAAATACAACAAACGAAAAAAAAAAATACATCCAACTGTAGGATTGCTTTTACCAAAACCACAAATACATTTTTAGAATCACCTTTATAAAAATAACAAGCCTCCGAAGATTTTTAAAATACGATTTAGCAAAAGTAGACTTTTGTGTTGTCAGAGTGTTCTTCAAAATGAAATGGTAAAAAAGCTTGGGTTGTCTTTTATAGGTTTTATTAAAAACGCCTTAATTTGACTATTATTAAAAGTTGCAATAGTCAAAATTAGAATTTCGTACACCACTTAAACCAGAGATGCCACATATTTTTGCATTAATTTACTCTTCAACTCTACTTCCAAAGTCTAGCCTCTCAAAATACTTATTATCTTAAATTTGACGATGCTATGCCCATGTTCTGTAACTTTTGTAAGAACTTCTTGCATCAAAAAGTTATAAAACGAAATAATTCATCGTTTTTCGAAAAGCGAGAAAAAGTTTTTCTGTAACTCATGGCGGAAAACATCACACATGACTACGTCGTTACGTTAGAACTGTCATAAAACAAAATAATTAATTAGCATGATAAAACATTTAACAACAAAATATTTACTTTTTCACTATTATTGTTGTTCATTTTTATATTTTATTATTTTCAAATTTTATTTCACCGACTTTCAATTTATGAGTTTTTTTTTTGACAGTTTCAATCGATAACTTCTCGAACAAAATTCTTACAGAAACACTTGTTCTTTCAATTTGCGACAGCTGTATTTCATAAAAAAAATGTTGAGCACCCAGCCTAATCAGAAAAAGCTGCAATTTGTTTCAATTTCATTAATTTTTGAGTGTTTGAAATGAAAAGTTTCTCGCAGTGAGAGTTACAGATCACGGGCACTGTTACCTGAAATATACTGAATTTAAATGAAAAATAAAGAGAACATTTAAGTATGATGAGTTATAGTCAAACATGAAATAATATGGATTTATTTTGTAAAACGATTTTGAAAAAAATTCTGGTTTTAAAACGAATTCGCATTTTTTGATGTTCTCTACGCCAAATTTAAAACTAGAAAATTAAAAAAAAAAAATTTTTTTTAGAGTAGAGTCGAAGAAATAAAATCAAACTATATGATCAAAGTTTTTTTTCTTTACCTAGACAAGTTTATAATTTTTTTGTCATACTGTGTGTATGTAATATACAAGTTCCCTCTTGGCTTAGTCATTGCACGTGTTTTTTAAGAAAATTTTGTCCAGTATTTCCCGCAAGTTTAAAGCTCAACAGAAATATAAAATTGATTTTTTCAAACAACTTTGTATTTCCTAAATGATTGCTTATTAATTTCAGAGTTTAACTATCATCACAAAACCTACTTTGCTTATTGTTACAAGCAATTGTTGTTATAATAAAAAAAAAATTATAAAACAAGAACTGTTTCTTTTACCATAAGTTGTTTAAACAACTTTACAAGTTTCTTAGCAAAATCAAATTTTTCTTTTCATGAAACTTCCCACCTTAATACGACTGAGTATTTCAATTACAACTTTGAAATATTTCCATGTAATAATAAATTTTTAAAGCTTGTGGCTACTTAAGTATCATGTTTAATAGTTGGTTTTCGACATGAATTGTGTTGCTGAATTTCATGTATTTATTTAGTGTTTGAATTCTAGGAATATATTTGAAATAACACACAACAGCAAACACAAAACACAGTGCAATTTAGTAATTGCCTCAAAGCCACCACCATTTAATTAAAATTTTTGTTGAAATATGTTTTAACCTGCTTTAAGAACCTCATTGCTACAGTCATGAGAATTGTTGTTATTAATCGCGAAATTTTTTTCTAACTTTCAAACAAAAAATATAATAAATAAACCTAAAAAAGAGTAAAAAAAATATATATTCATTTAAGTAAATACTTTATTATACTAGTATTTACTTTGTTTGTATGTGTTTTTGGTTTTTTATTTCAAATAACCGGTCAGTAGCTCAATCTGGGTAAGTGATTTTATGCAACTAACCTAAAAACGGTGGGAATAAGTTTAAGTAATAAGCCTAAGGAAATGAATTGAAATTAACAATTATAGTTACCCATTAAAAAAAGAAAGTAATTATACAGGGTCCGCCAAATAACTTTTTTTTTTTTTGAAAAACATCGAGTGTAGCTTCGACTGTGTGGCACGTAGCGCCGTGCTGTTGAAACCAAATGTTGCCAATATCCTCCTCTTAAATTTTTGTGAACAAAAATTCGTTCATCATGGCCCGATAACGATCGCCATTGACTAACGGCCACTCCTTGCTCATTATGCCTCTGGACCAAAATCTTTTAGAACTCCCTCAAAGAAACACAAATGTTTTAAATTAAAATTATAAATTTTTCTTAAATTGTTTTATATTAAATTTATTTTTATTCTCCAAAACTAAAAAAAAAAAAACATTAAAAGAAAATAAATTTAAATATTTCGATATTTAGTCATAGTTTTCTAATAAAATAAATTGAAATTAGCCAAAAAAAAGTCAACAAAACAAATGAAATAATTTGTCAACAGGTGATTCATAATAATAATAAAAAAAAAAAAAAAAAACAAAATATGCAAAGACATGATCATAATTTGCTACATCATACTTTTCAATGGGTCAGCTGTGTATATTTGAATATGAATGAGCAGGGATGGAAATTAAGATTTCAAAAAACATATTTTTACAAATTCAATAGAATTTTTTTTAAATGAAAACTAGTAGAAAGTAGAAAATTTTAATTAATACTAACGACTTGCAGAAAAGCGGACTTACCATCTCTTTATCAGGATTTGATAGAGTGCACTTTAAAGTTGATATTACGTCAAAGTTATTTTGATTTATATAAATTTTACTTAATAAAAATTACAAAAACTGGCAGTTGAAATAAGTTTAAATGAAGTTTTGTTAAGTAGGTGACAATTTTACTCTTTGAATCATATTTTAAAATTCATAATTTTCTTTTAATAATTAATAAAAAATTACACAACTTCACAGTGCAATTTTCTTTATAGATAAATTATCATAATTAATTATTTTAAAATGTTTATTATTTTCTTTAAAATTTACATTTCAAACACGATTTTTTTTATTTTAATGGTTAAATTGAAGACAAAGAATTCTTTTCTAAAACGGATCGTTCTTCAAAATTAGTGTTAATAACACTGGTCAACAAAATTTTGTAACAAGAAAGGTACTTACCAATTTGGAATTACCTAAATACCCTCATTTTATCACCGTATTTATTTTGATTCCATCAGTTCTAGTTTTCGTGTTACAGCTACTACCCGTAAAATTTAAAATTAACCATTTTTGTTCCACTTTTGCATTCAGAGATTTTATTTATGTGAATAGTATAGTGTTTTTTTCTATTTATTGAGTTAAGCGGCTGTTAAATAATGTCAAGAAAGTGTAAAAATGATCCTGACAGGTTTTGTTATATTTGTGGGAACATTACTTTTAAAACTCAGCGAAGGAATTTGACACCATTAGTGACTAAGCTATATGAACAGTATTTTGGCTTTGCCGTCGGACAGCAAGACAAAGCGTGGGTTCCACACATCTGCTGTGTTACATGTGTATGTCTTTTTACTGGATGGGCGAGGAGATCTCGATCTATGCCATTTGCAATCCCCGTAATTTGGACAGCACCAACGAATCACTCATCTGATTGTTATTTTTGTGTTACTGATACGAAAGGTATCACAATTAAAACAAAAAATAAAATAACATATCCTGACCTGCCATCTGCTAAAAGACCGATCCCTCATAGTGAGGAACTACCTGTACCAGAACCACCAGAAAGTTATGGACAGGAGTGGTGACGGCTTTTTATATTTGAAGGAAAAGTTTCCTAAATTGAGTGAGGCAAAAATTAAAGAGGGCATATTTGTTGGCCCACAAATCAGACAATTGATGAAAGACGACATATTTAAAGAAAAACTCAGTGATTTGGAAAAATCTGCTTGGGAATCTTTCATGAAAGTAACTTTCAATTTTCTAGGAAATCACCGATCAAATGACTATAAAACTATTGTCGCGGAGCTGCTATCTGCTTATAAGGCTTTGGGTTGTAATATGTCATTGAAAATACACTTCCTTCAATCACATTTAGACTTTTTTCCTGAAAATTTGGGCGACGTCAGCGATGAACATGGTGAAAGATTCCACCAAGACATTTCTACCATGGAAAAACCATACCAGGGCAAGTGGAGTCCACGTATGCTAGCGGATTACTGTTGGACATTACAACGAGATGTACCTGAAGCAAAATACAGCAGAAAATCATAAAATTTTATTTAAATTAATACTGTAACATAATAAAATAACTTACTTTTGTTAACAAAATCTCAAATTTTCTAAATTTATATAACATCTAATTACAAAAAAACTATTCGTATTGGAAGCATTCTAATTTCATTTATATTATCCATATCCTTGTCCTAAACATAGCAAGACAAAAGTTTTCATGTTACACACAAAAAGTTTTTTTTTGTCGACCAGTGTAATTAATTTAAATTTTTCAATGGTGATTTACTTCAGTTAATTTGAATTTTTACAGATAATAGTTATTGGGAAGGTTGAAATGATCCAAGTAAAAGCGCTATAGAAAAGAAAAAAACGATATACGATAGGAAGAAGTTAAAGTAGAAAATAAAGGAGGGAAAAAGAAAAAAAGCTTTTTGCGACAGATACCAATTGCTGATTTCGACGACGTCTGATGAACCATCAATCCCTGCAGTCGATAGCGGAGATAGAGCTCTGTGAAGTGGGGCTCACTCTGTTCCCTTGTATTTTGCAGTGGCAAAGTATTTGCTCCACAATCTCGTTTTGACAACTTCGGTAATAGTTATTTGATTTCATACTATTAAGAAATACAAAAAAATATTAAAAAAATATATTTAAAAAGCATTTTCGGTTGTGAGAGATAGAATTGATAACAATTT
This sequence comes from Thelaira solivaga, assembly GCA_947397855.1. Taxonomy (NCBI): domain Eukaryota; kingdom Metazoa; phylum Arthropoda; class Insecta; order Diptera; family Tachinidae; genus Thelaira; species Thelaira solivaga. The sequence continues at coordinate 20,500,119 of OX377612.1, read as the reverse complement.
GATAATTGAATTCTACAAAAACAAAGTTTTTAAGTTGTGACAATAAAAACTCGGTAGTACAGCTAAAATCATTAATAAGAAAATAAAAAGTAGGGCCCTATAAAAAAGAACAATTGCTTCTATCGTTAATTTGTATTGAAATCAAAACCAAAATATGAATATTAGTTTTTTGTTTTCAATAAAAATGTAGGAAAGAAGTTTTCATTCACTTTTATAAAGCCTAATCATACATTTTGGACTTTATGAATTATCCAACAACAAAAAAATATAATTATCGCAGCTAAATATTAACAAATTTAGTTCTGATAATCGAAATTTTATTTATCTGTGTAATACAATTTTTTGTTATAAGTAAAGTAAATTAGTTTTGATCTCAGAAATTGCTGTGACAATTTTACTTTTATAAAAGTTTTCTAATTGTGTGTTACGAGAGTGCTGAGTTATTTGTATTTTAGATCTTAAATTATCCATTCTTAATAGACTGATAGACAAGAACAACTTCGGTTATAAGATTTAAATTTGTTAACAATAAAAAATTTAGATGTGATAACTCGATTAAAATATGTAAAACTTAATAATAAATATTCTTGTCTGTAAGTGCCTGTAATTTCTACTGTCAGAACTAAAAAATTTGATTAAGACAACTGAATTTTAGATTAGCAACAAATTCGATTCTCAACAACTGAAAATATTTTCTCAATGTAGGTTTTTTAAAAATATGTTGTATTACCGCATATAAAAGCAGTTTATTTCTAAAAAATTTCAGTAACATTTCCAATATAAATAAATAAAAATGAATTTAAATGCTTTTGTAGGGGATACAAGATGCATATTATGGGAGTTTTATAACAAAAATGGCCTTTAACCATTTAGAGAAAGTGGTTTTTTTTAGTTTTAATCTTTTTTGTTTAACTACCAAAAGTTGATGTATAAACGCACAAAAACAGCCAATAATTTTTGAAAAGCTCAGATGTTGATTAAGAAAAAGAAAACAAAGAAAAAAAAACATACTAATTGTCATAAAGATGGTCAGCTGTTGATAAATTATAAAAATAAAAACAAAATGAGAAAAAAAAAACCAAGCAAACAAAGAATAAAAAAAATTTTAATGTGTTTTTATTTCTCTATTACTGTAGACAAGAATAAAAAAATTAACCGACTGATGATGAGTTTTTGCTGTGTTTATACTATTTTTTTTTCTCAAGAAATCAAATTAAGCTAAACATTATTTATTAATGTCAAAAGTAAAATAGAAAGCTTAAGACGTTTTAAATTAATTTTTTATGTGACAAGTTAAATATTTTTGAAAGAATTTTTATGGGAATGTTTTATTTTTTTTGGTTGGCTTGTATTTATAGAAAGTTATTCTAAATAATTAAAGTAACATTGTATATATGTGTGCATGTAAGACATTTTGGGGGCTGGGATTATTACATGTTTATTTGTTTATTGTATTTAAATTTTGATAAACTTTTTAAGCTTTACAAATATTTCATAATGTTTTCTCTGTATTAATTTAAATAAGATTTTATATTTTGTTGATAAAAGAAAGAAAAATTCCAATTTAATGCTTTGAGAATATTTATTTCTTGGCAGCGTAAAATATTTTTTTGTATGTATTTTATTTTTGAGCTTTTTAGTTAAGTATCAGAGACTGCAAGCCAGCTAAGCTGAGCCGCCGATTATATTTTGACAAAACACCGCCATCAATAATTTTTCGACCAAAAAACGGCTTTATTTCAGCCACCGATTGAATTCATTTTGATATTTTTCATTTTATTAATTTAACTCAGAGCGAGTTGTCAAGTGCGGCGATTTGACCTTTGTTTTAGTATATATACTTGCCCGACAATCTTTTAATAATAAAATGGAATTCAAAAAACACAATTTTAAAAGACAGGCATTTAAGGTTGGTAATTTTCTAACTAATTATTCTGAAAAGAAAAGTGTTTAAAAATTATTTTTTTTTATATTTTTGGAGAATATAAAATTAGATGTGAAGAAAAAATTAATTTATTAACTTAGAAAACTCGTTCTTTGAATTATGCCAATTTTATTCCGAATTTTACCCGACGACGAAAATGTTTTTAAGAGCCACCGCCGGCGAAAAATTTGCTCGACACAAGTATCTATTCAGTGTATAAATATTGGGCCATAAACACTAAAGTCGGTATCTCTTTAAAAATGACTTTACATTCATATAATTCTTATGAAAAAAAGTCAGCTCTTAATAAAAGCCTACTTTTTTTGTGACTATGACTATGGCCCATTTTCTTTTGTTTTTGGAAGTTCACTTTTAATAATTTTTTACTTATAATAAATAAAAAAAAACATTTTTATAACAATTCTTAGTTGTGTGTGAGCATTTTAATTATTATCTGGTTTAATGGACTTTTTAATACAAACTGAATACTAAATACGACTTTTTTTGAAAAATAATTTTTTTATGTAAATTAGTGATCAGCAAAGCGGATGCTAGAAGATTTTTTTTGAAAACTATTTAGTTTTTAAACAAAATTATATAGAATTTAGATACTAAAAAAACAGAAACGTGAAAGGCGGAAATACAATGCCATCAATCTAAGACAACATACGAGTACTTCTTTAAGAAGGGTTGGAGTTTAACTACTTCGATAGCATATTTAAAATCAAGTGGAGGCAAATATGTACAACAAAATAAGTATTTGTAGCTTTTTGTGTCTGGAAATCATATTCAACTATAATGTAACGACTGTGTTATTTTATGAATGCAAGAACCATTCGCAGAATTCAGCACATATCTTACAATCGACTGACAAACCATAATATCAAATATATAGTAAAAGCTATAGGCATAGTATGTTAGTATATAGTGAACTTAGTGGTAAAAAGGGGCGATGGAATGCTGTCTAATTTTTATTTTTTCAATAAAATTTTTTTTAAAAGCTCTGAGTTGTCTGCAGGAATCCCAACATTGATACACACTAAACAAGGCTAACTTCCAAATAGCAGGCGGCACTAAGACACAGCCGCTCAAACATAAAAATGAGCAGTAAAGAGCTAAATAAAGAAGGTGCGAATATTGTGGAATTAAATAAAGCTGTTAGCATTAAACAGAAATGATTGGAAAAAATTTTGTTGTGTGTAGAATTTCATTTATAACAAAAAAAAAAAAAAAAAAAAAATAACTTAGACTTCAAAGTCAAAGTTATCGACATTTTTCTTATATTTTTTTCAAAAATTTTACTTTAAAGTCAATTTTTTTTTTGGAAAAGAAAGTAAAACTCTTTGGGTAAAAGAAAAAGAATATGAATAATTTTTCTCTATCATCTATATTACAGACATTTTCGGTCAAATGCCTACAATGCAGTCTGTCACTAGTTAAAGTTAAAAAGATACAGGCACAGGTAAATATTAAAGCTGATAGCTGTCAAAAAACATGCATACAACTTGACAATCAATTCAATTTTTTAATTGTCATTTAAATCTAAGAAGCAATTAAAGAGATGTGTTCATGTTTTCTTCTTACTACAATTAACAGTGACTTCATTTGGATATTAATTAAAACTGTTACACAAAACAAGCCTCTAAATTCATAAATAATATTTTTCATTTATAAAAAGTTTATCAAGCAATTTGAATTAAAAATTTTATGAAACGAAATATATTTTGTGTTACTGACTCATTGTTTTTCTAAAAGACAATTCTAAATTATTTGCAACGAATTTGAAAAAATTAATTTAGTTATTTTTGTTTTTTGTTAAGTTATAAATGAAAGCAATTTTTTTCTTTTATGTAGTAGCGGCTTGGGGATGGTGTGCTAAATAATGTTTGGCGTGCTCTGGTCATTATGAATTTTATGATAATTTAAATAAAGTTTGTTTCTGAAGTCCTTTGTTTTGCTTTCCCTAACAACAACGAATGCTCGTGGTATAAAATCAAATTAAAAGCTTAAACTAAATAAAAATCACTAAAAATGATGAGAAAGTATTTTTGGACAAAGAAGGGCTTGTCAGAAAAAAAAACTAGTTTTTGTGTAATATATTAATATAGACGTACGTAAAGGGAGAATACAGATTAAATTTTAATTAACAATTGGTTGTATATTTATGACCACATCAGCATTTTGTAGACTGGAGGTAATAACAACAACAATAAACAGTAAAGAACAGCAATAAAACGTAGCCAATAGCGTCAACGAACGCAAAAACAACACTAAGTAAAAGTAATTTAAAATTTTATGATTTCGCAGCATGATAATAAAAAAGCCGAAGAGTGTAATTGTTGTGATTAACTGTAGCCATTTTTGTGTAAACAATAAAATGTTTCAAATACAAAATTATTAAACAAAATATTCATTAACTTTCTGAAAATTTATATTTTCTTTGGTAGATTGTTAGAATTGTCTTATTTAACTGTAGAGTCTTTAAAGAAAATCTATAACATAAATTTATCTCTTTTGGTGCCAAATAAAATTGTGTTTTGTCTTTTTTAAATTAATTTTTTTTTAAACGTTAAATCTATTTTTGTAAAACATATTTGCTCTGCCTCTAAATAACATCGACTTTTCTCTTAAATATATTTGAAATTTTGTTTCAACTCTGGGGTTTAAGTTAAATATTCATCATTTGTATGTTCAGGAAGAATATTTCTATAGATTATTTTAACAGCCAAATTCATAAAAATACATTTTTGTTTTATAAGCGCTTATTAAACAAATTTCCCATAGAAAAACTGTGTATTAGGATTTTAATAAACAAAAATGTTTTTTATGAACTTAGATGTTTGTTTTTATAAGAAGCCTAAAAAGCTTCGATAATTGAAGACTTAAAAAATATTCCTCATAAAGTTTTACATAATTTTGCTGAATATTTCATAAACATAAAATGAAGGAATCGCATGGTCACAATTAAAATTTAAAAAAGAGCAGAAATCTTTAAACAACATTTTCACATATGACCAAATATAACCGTTCAAAACACCGATAACACCATATTTTGAAAGAAGAAAAATAGTTTTTTTAGTACAATGTTATTGCAACCAATTGACTTTTTTTTTTTTTTTTTTTTTTTTTTTTTTTTTTAATTATTGAATTTTTTTATAAAAAAATTACAATAAGTATCCAAATCTTAACTTTAAAAAAAATATAAAAAACTATTTACATTTTAAAGCTTAAATTGAATGATAACTGAAGGACAGATATGAAATTCTTTGCTATATTTCAATTTACATTCTATCCCTACTTTCTTAGTTAAGGAATTATAATTTATTTCCAGCAATTTCACAATCATTTAAGCATAAGTGAGAGTTAAGTGTAGTCTTTTGAGAACGAATATTTTATAAGACATCATGTTTTACTACTACAAAAAATTACTGCTTTAAAATTAATTATTTTTTTTTATTTTTGGAGAAAATATGTCGCTTTATTCCTGGATCTTCAGTAACTCAATTAGCTTGAAAACTTAAATACTTGAAATAAATTTATTTCCAGGCTCCCTATTTCGATGCGAAACGAAAGCGAAAGAAAATCAGTCACTGATATTTGACTGAAAACAGGGCTCACTAACTTTTGACTTAACGTTCGCTTGGCTTTACCTTGTATACCGCAAGATTTTCCAATATATCATGTTGGCGCAACAATAGTTTCATAAATTAAACGCCAGTATCAAAGAAAACCCGCTGTAAGCTGTAAATGTTATACTATTTAAACTCTCAACGAAATAGAGCAGGAAGACACACACACACATTCACAAAAACCAAGAAGATCTAAAAAATATTTTATTTCTAACTTTAGTGGTTTCTGTGCATTTTGTGTTAATTTTATAAGAAAAAATAAGTTAGTGATTTTGGAATTTGTTTTCATAGAAAGAGAAAAAATATGTTTCATATTTCATATAGAAATGCTTACCGTATGATTCGATTTTCTTTTTATAAGAATTGTCTTGTAAACAGTTTTTAGGGAATCGCAAATTAGCTCTTTGCCTTCTGAAGTGAAGATTTCTTTATAGGGAGCCTGACTGCAAGCTTTTTTTATTCTTATAGTAAATTAAATTGCCTCATTTAATCATAAATTACAATAATCATTTTCAATTATAAAACTCTACACCACTCTAATTAGTTATTTTAAAAATTATAAATTTGAATATAATCTGTTTAATAACAAAAACTACCTTTTCAAGAAACAAAAAGGCATTTATGCCACTTTTGTGGCAAAATGTTAAAAAAAGATGATGTCAACATATTATATTCCATAAATGAAATACGTATTGTCTTAAAAAAAACAGAAAACTGGCACAAACAAGATCCCAGGTAACAACATTTATGGTTTACTTAAATTAAAAAAAAAAAGAAAATTTTATTCACTTTAATGAATGCAACAACAAGCAAAAGTAACAGTTTACTGGTCTCATGACCTGTTGTACTACTAACTGAAATTTATAATTTTTTATTTTTTTTTGTAATGACACAACACGTATTTATATAATGTTTTTATACCAGAAATGTTTGTTTTTACTAAAATTAAAAAAAAAAAAATCTCACAAAATATTTCAAAATAAACTTTCCAAAGAATACTATTTCACAAGCCAGATTTTAATCGTAATTAAAAATTAAGAAAAAAAAACTGTGTTAATTTTCTTTTATTCAAAGCTAGAAAGAATGGGCCCTAATCATAGTTCCAAAAACGTAAACTTTTATTAAGAGCTGACTTTTATTCATAAGACTTATATTAATTTTAACTCATGTTTAAAAAGATACCGACTTTAGTGTGACTATGATTATGGCCCAATTTTTAAAAATGTTAATTCATATTTAAAAAATATGTGTTTGTGGTACTTGAAAATTTTAAGGTTGTTTTTTTTTTGCCGTAGTCTTTGCACATTCTTCAAGTTAACGTTGATGGTTTTAAAAAAAATTTAATTAAATGAAAGTTCTGTTTTTTTGAGTTGTTTCTATTATTTTTAATTTTAATACTAGCTTAATGTACATCTAAAATAAAATATATTTTATTGTTTATTTTATAAATTTGCACTTGACATGTTGTGTTTAAGGCCACATTATAAAATTTACAAGCTGCCTGGTTGTTTGTTTAAATTACCAAACACAATTTTTGGAGGTTTTGAATACTATTTACAAGTACTTACAATTACTTAAATGATAAATGATTGTTGTTTATTAAATTAAAAGTCATCAGAAAGAAAACAAGCTAAAGTAGAGTAAATGCTTTCTAAAATTATTTACTTTAATGTGTAATTGAAATATAAATCTGGATTATTTGACGTTTTTATCTGAAAATAAATTATTTTCCTTAAGAAAGACCCACGAAGGAGTGTCGAAATATTGGAAATTAATTTAATAATAATTAAAATATTTAAAAAGATATAAAAGCTTAAACAATATTTATTTATTGTAATTGAAATATTTTTTCTTTTATTATTTATTTACGTAAAATTAGAACTTTATTTTAAAATTGAAAACCAGTAATCTGGTTGATAAGAATATGTATTGTCTCTAAAAGCAGTGGTTCTAAATTCCTAATGATAAGCTTTGAAAAGTTACACTTTTGGTTCACTCTCCACTGTTCAAAACCGTTAAATTAATTAAATATTCATAAAAGTAGCACAATATTACCGTCAAACACAAATATAAAGCAAATCAAGTTAGCAACCTAATTTAAGGTTGTTTTTTTAAGTGAAGCAATTCACTGAGCCACATAAATATACATAAAATATGCATTTACCTACAAGTTAAAATATTTACGTACGCGTGCATGCAGGTAAAGCAAGACTTTTGGCGACATTTGGCATAGTTTTTAGTCGTAAAGAAATTTTCCTTTATAGAACTAGAAAGCAAAATTTTTACGCAAAATTAAAAAAAATAAATTCTCTCTCGTAATGTAGTTGCTAACACAATAAAAGATAAATAAGCATTTTACTTATAAATTAAACAGAAAACAAAGCAAAAAAAACTCTTAGTGCATGAGTAAATAAATACATAACAAAGCCAAAGCACGAGTAACTACTCCTCGAAAGCTCATACAAATGAACAAAGTCTTTAAGAAAATGCAAACAAAAAAAGTTAAGCATCATTGTGAATACCAAATAGATACGAGTAATAATAAGTCAGTTCAGTTGGCACATTTATTGTTGCTGTTGTCGTTGTTGGTCCGAATATTTGTTAAGCAAACGTTTTTAGACTTCAAATCATGACACAATTTCAGCAACATAATTCCACACACACTCACATATAAATACAAACATACTTGTGTATATGAGTAAAGGTTTGTGCTTAAAGTAACTGAGGATGACACTAATTAAAATGTCACGTTTTCCAGAAAATGAACATAAACTGTAAAGTAAAGATTTACTAAATGAAACGAAAGCAATTTTTGCTTGGTATTAGTTTGCTGGAAACAAATTATTACACTAATTTTTAATATGTGAATACATACAAATTTAATTTGATTGACATCAACCATAGCCAGCACTTGTTTATCTTCAAAGAAAAACTTCCTTATTTTCACTTTTTATCCCATCGTTGCTGCAATTACTGCAGTCTGTAGTTTTTCTTTTCTCTTTTAGCTGAATACACGTAAGAGAAGCCTACATATGTATTGTTGCAAGTATATAATTTCCCAAACATGTAACCACTTCCTTGGAAAATTTTATTTAACCAAGTAAAAAAATAAATGTTTGAAACATTTGCCAGCAGCATTCGTATTGGTATGTTTAAGAAACTAACAGATATACGAGTATATTCGTACAACAGGCATAAACAATGATGCTACAAACTTTGGGCTCAAATTTAGCTAGTTAGTTTTGTGCTCAAATAATGACTTTTTATCAGTTGAATATCATACATGTAACTATTTGTGTGCCATTTAAATTTACCCAAAATTTTTTAAAGTTGGGAAAGTTAGAGCACTTCAAGGTAGCTATTTAAAATTTAAGATATTAATTTAAATGCATTAGGGTGGAGCAAATGAAAAAGTCTAACTGGTATCTCCAAAGACTTAAGATCAGATATTAATTTCTATTCTACTTAAATCGACGTAAAGCTTGTCTAAAAATTAGTTTTTTTTTTCTTATTTGTCATAGCAAATGCAAAACCTATTGGGAGTTGTAGTCTTTTATTGGATGAAATCAATTGTTTTCTTGATACAACATTTTCCGCAGCTTCTGTTTTAGTTAGTATGCTTTTTCAGTATTTCCAAGAGTTTATTTAATAATATTTAAAATTAGTTTATGCAGAGGTATCAATATCATAATTAATTAAAAATTTTTGTTTAAAAAGCAAGAGCTTAATTGAGATTCATGATTGCTTTTTTAGATTTTTATCCCGGATTCATATCTAGAATTTAAAAATTTTAGTAATTAAAAAACCAATTTAAATTATTTTGTTTAAAAAGAAGCCACAGAAGTGGTCATGGTCGGCTAAAAATTATAAGGCCACATATATAACAAATTTCAATGAAATCCGTTGACAAGTACCATTTTAATTATGAAAAAATTAATTTAAAGTGTTTTATTAAAAAGTGGGCGTGGTCGGTTCAAAAATATATGGACAGCTTCCTTGTAGTGTAAATATTAAATAAAAGATATTTCAGAGAAATCCGTTAAAAAATAATTATTAAAAAGCCCATTTAAATTATTTTGCTAAAAATGGGGCGTAAAAGTAAGCAAGGTTGGTTCAAAAGTATATAAGTGCCAACCTTTCTTTCAGAGAAAGTCGTAGGAAAATTATATTTTAATTATTAAAAACCTAATCTAAATTGGTCTATTGAAAAGTGGGCTTGATAAATACTAAATGTCTTAGAAATCTGGCAGGAAATAAATATTTTTAATAGTTGTACTGATTTCGAATTTTAATATTTTTAAAAAATAATCAATTAATTAATAAGGTCGATTATGGATAACAGCTGAACTTCAGTTGCTTTTTCAATAGGCAATGAATGAAACTGATATGAAGATTGTTATTATGAATGGCAATGATTTTTAGTTGCCAAGAACTTATCAAAAATTTTATTTTCATAAAAAGAAAATACAAAATAAATAATAAAAAACAGAACGTGTTTTTGTTTAGTATAAAAAATTTATTAAAATTTATTAAATGTAGTTTCCCGTCAAATACTATTTTGAAGATAAGCAAGAAATAATGAATGAGGCTTGTAAAAATAATTCTAATCCTCTTAAACTAACGACTGGGCTTCTTTTATAAACAATTTTTAAAAAATTATCTCTTGTTAAATCAGTTTGTTCCGAGAGTAGACTTTTTCCTCTATCCCCTCTTTTTGCTTTTTTTAGCAGGTTTTATTTGCTTTGGTGCACTGCTTTCACTTTGCTGCTCCTCTTGTAATACATAATTTCTTGCTTTCAAGTTGACCTTTAAATGGATCCAAACTGTCTGCCACGCATTGGTGGGCCATAGTAATTTAAATTTTCTGTTTTTTTCCCACCTCTTCTGTTGTGGCTTTCGTTTGGTCAAAAGTCCACGAACAACGTTTGGGCTATCCCCTAACTAACTAAGGTCTCAAATTGCTGTTTGGTACCAATTTTCACCCTTATTTAGCCTAAGAAAATAAAGGGTGTTCGAACAAGAACGCAAGATTTAAACTTGGCGCCATTCGAAGTGTCATTGTTTGACATTTGAACAATTATTATTGTTTGCTAGTAGAAGGTACAAGGTTAGTAAAAAATGACCATGGACAGCGAAGGGAGTTTGTTAATTGGGTATTGGAGAGACAACATGAAAATGCTGATTTTGCCGATAAAACTTCAGTGACAAGGCCCATTTCCATCTTAATGGCTTCGTCAATAGGCAGAATTGTCGCATTTGGGGTGAGGAAAATCCTCGAGTGATTCACGAGAAGCAAATGCATCCTCATTTATCACTGTGTGGTGTGGTTTTTGGGCTGGAGGAATCATTGGACCTTTTTTTTTATGAAAATGAGGCAGGTCAAGCGCAAACAGTCAATGGTGTTCGGTATCGTGAAATGAATTGAAGAAATGAATGTGGAGGGCTTGTGGTTTCAACAAGACGGCGCCACATGTCATACAGCCAGAGAAACAATTCAATTGCTGCATCAGTCATTTATTTAAAATTTAAATCTTGGGACACCCTTTATAAAAATGTGTAGTATTCTGTGAATAAAATACTTACTTTTTATTTGCACTACACAAATAACAGCAATTATAAAAAATAAAATGCCAAAAATGTTTCAAATAGCAACTGAAGTTTATAGTTTTTTGTAATACTAATCTGCTAACTGGCAACGCAAGTTTGGTTGCAATCGATAATCGCCATATAAAAGTTATCTCTTTCTACTTTGAGAATTTCTATTTTAGAAATTTCAAATAAAAAGTCAATTTGAATCTAAAAGGGAAACAATTAAAAATTGTTCATGATGAGATAACTTTCTCGTTGAAAAGTTTGGCCTGAAATGTGTGTCAACTGCAAGAGTACCCATCAATTTTTGGTTACATTGAACGAAAAATATTTATTAAGTCAAGTGAAAGGATTTCAATAAATTTGTTTTATTTGTTTTATGAAATATTTCGCAAATTATGTTAATTTTTGAAAAATTATTTACTTATTAACTAAATTATATATTTATTAATTGAATGAAATCTATCATTGGTTAAAAAAAAAAATTTTTTTTCATTGAATTATTGAAAAAACTCAAGGAATATATGAACAAAATTCTCTTAGTGTAATAACTATTAGATTGCTATTGCAAACGCTTTGAGAAACTGGGCAATGCTGGGAAAATGAGTTTAGCAGTCAGCTTTTGTGAGCTATGCTGCTGAAAGTCCACATTTAGACGAAAATTAGAAGCTCGAATTAATATTATTTTATTTAAATAACTAATTTTTACTAAATTCAGATAATAATTTACAGTCATATCCAAAAAAATCCTAATAAACTTTAAAGTCAATAAGCCATAATCATAGTCATACTAAAGTCGGTAGATTTTTTAAAACGTCTTGAAATGTATATAATTCTTATGCACAAAAGTCAGCTCTCTGAGTATGGCCCAATGTTATTGACATGTTTTACGGAATTTTTTCATAGATTTTACATTTAAGTCTACGTAATTTTCTTTTTTTTGGATAAGAGGGTTAATTTACAAAAAAAATTCAGCTGAACTTTAAAAAAATTTTTATATTTTTTATTAACATTTTTCCTTTGCACCAGAAAAAATTAATTTCAAAATTTTAACTCAATTCTTTTCTGAGCCCTTCTAATAACATACACCCATAGGTAGATTTTAAAATAAATTATTGTAAATACAATAACATAACTTTGAATGTACGAGTATGTGTGTAAAAATTAATATTGTTATATGTATGTAGTTGATTGATTGCAATCATGAATAATCTTTTTGTCTTGATTCAATTTAATTTTATTGGTTTGTATGTACATTTTCTAATTGACAACAACAACTTTTCTGTTTGATTTTTTTTTTTTTTATAAAAAATGTGTAACGAAGAAAAAGGAAAGTAAAAAATGTATTTTATGCAACAATTTATTATGTCGGTCTGTAATGATTACTTTAAATTGTCATATTACTAACTCGACTTAATAGTTATTTATACGAGTGTAATTAATACTTAAACAAATTTGTTTGGTTTGTGTATGTGTGTGACAAAAAAAATATCAAGAAAAAACTTCCTGTCTAATATTGATTTAATTTTTGTTGTGGCATAAAAATTAAATAAAAAAAAAAAAAGAAAATACAAACCGTCTGCAGTGACAATGGTTTGATGTAATTTTCTTTGTTGGTTTATGTTATTGTTAGTCTGTTTGTTTGGTTATTGCTTTTTAAAAATTATAGGTTTTTGCCACAAAACAATAATAAATAATTAGTTAATCATTTGTTTAGCAATTTTGTTTGTTATTTCGTTAGTGAAGTAAGATGGCAATTCACTTTTTGATTTCTTTTTGTAATATTTTATTACTAAATTGATTTAACAAATGCTATGTTATGTTAAGTAGGTGTAATTGCTTATGAAAGTTGTTTTAACTATTTTTTTTAGTGTAAAAAAAAACTGTAGCGATTAAAATAAAATATGAATTTCCGTTCAGTTATGAGATGTAAAAAATGTATTCCAGTTGAAACTTGCTTAAGCGGGTTATAAATAACCGGTTACGCCTATTAACCGATATGCTTTTAATTTTATTTTACATTTGCAAATATGAATCATATATCTTGTTATTCTTGTTTCATAAATTGTTATATTTGCTCTCCATTTTTATTACTATAAGAATTAACCCTTCGTAGCATATGAAAAATAACTACAACTGCAGCCTAAAAGTAAAGGGTGTTTTTTGTAGACGTATAGAACTTTAAATTGCAATAAAACAAAGATGGATTATTCGATTGACATGAATTTTATTTATCCGAAAGATAATGTTGTGGCATTACATTTTAAATATGATTTCTGGCATATGACCGCCACGGCTGGCTCGGATGTAGTCCAATCTGGACGTCCAATTTTCGATGACTTTTTCCAACATTTGTGGCCGTATATCGGCAATACCACGGCGAATGTTGTCTTCCAAATGGTCAAGCGTTTGTGGCTTTACATAGCCCCACAGAAAGTAGTCTAGCGGTGTTAAGTCACAAGATCTTGGAGGCTAATTCACAGGTCCAAAACGTGAAATTAGGCAGTCACCAAACGTGTTTTTCAATAAATCAATTGTGGCACGAGCTGTGTGACATGTTGCGCCGTCTTGTTGGAACCACAGCTCCTGGACATCATGGTTGTTCAATTCAGGAATGAAAAAGTTAGTAATCATGGCTCTATACCGATCACCATTGACTGTAACGTTCTGGCCATCATCGTTTTTGAAGAAGTACGGACCAATGATTCCACCAGCCCATAAAGCGCATCAAACAGTCAGTTTTTCTGGATGTAACGGTGTTTCGACATACACTTGAGGATTAGCTTCACTCCATATGCAGCAGTTTTGTTAGTTGACGTAGCCATTCAACCAGAAGTGCGCTTCATCGCTAAACAAAATTCGCTTATGAAAATCGGGAACAATGGCAATCTCATTTTGTGCCCATTTGAAAGCGTTGTTCAGGCGTGAGTCTATTCATGATGAATTGCCAAGCCAAACTGAGAATAAATCACTTGACAGCTGTTAAATCGGCCGCCATTTTGAACAGTAATGCCAACTTAAAGTTCTATACGTCTATAAATAACACGCTTTATTTCTACTTGTGAGAAAAAAATCAAAGAACTTAACATCACAGTTTTATTTGAAAACTTTTCACTAAATACATTGAGCTTTTAAGAAGCTATACAGGCATGTTCTGAAAATCACGAAAAAATTATTCTGTGTACAAAATCATTTGACATCTCGTGATTTAAAACCGGCCAGCTAACTGCCTTACGATATCAAATCACTTGGAGCATTTTAAACATTTTGCTTTAAATTCCTTAACACAAATTTGAATTCTTTTTTATTAGTTTTTCTTCAAAATTTAATTATTGTTCAGAATGGAACCGTAAATTTATTAATTTAAAAATACATTTTATTTTGTGTGGAGAATTTATTTATTTTTGTTTATATTTTTCTTGATTTTTAGTTCTTGTTTTTCTTTTTCTGAGCTAATTTGTTTACAATACAAAGCAAAAGAGCTTTAAATTTGTGATTGAGAACAGTAAAAGTCACTACTCAAAAGCTAAAAATCTAGTGATTTCCAGAACACCAAAAAATCACTTACGTTATCTTAAAATTGTTGGTGGTTTAATGGCCTGTTCAGCGATGTCAAAAGAAAACCAAAGCGAAAGAAAGCAAAGCAAATTTGTATTAAAAGCAAAAACAATGTACGAAAATTTGTTTTTGTTTTCAATACAAATTTACTTGGCTTTCGTTCGCTTTGGTTTTCTTGTGACATCGCTGAACAGGCCATAAGATCCGAGTGATTTCAGAACATGCCTGATAATACTATACTTAGACCCTGCTAGTTTCTTTAAAGGTGTGAGGCCGTCGCAAGTCAACTTGATCTTATTTCGCATGCCCTGGGTGCCGATAATGCTGCTTTGCTATCAAAGGGAATAGAGATATTACTATTTGTCAAAGTTCTTAAGCTAAGATCGATAGCATGTATTTCGGCTTGAAAAACTTAGTTCTTTTGACCGATGCGACCAAATAAGTTTTTCCAGGAATTTGGACCAAACAGCCCTTCTCTGTGACCTGACAGCGGGTTAGGGTCTGTTGTCTTACTCAATTAGCCTTTCTTGGCAATGTGACCCTAAATTGTAAGGGGTCTGATTGTGATCGCTTTGAGGCTATAAATTTTGCATTTATTTCAGCAATAACTCTAGAAAGAGAACTAAGTTCATGATAAAAAGTCTTTGCATCTTCCAAAATGAGCTTTGCTTTGGTTTGCAAATGCTCTTTCTTGAGGTATATCTGAATTGAAGAAAGATTTAGCAAGACTTGAAGGACATAAGTCAGACTTGAGCTCATTGCTGCTGGTGAATAGACAAAGGCTAATCTTTGCTTTTTTTAAAATTCGTAATATTTTATACAAGTCAATATCTGTGCATCATTTTTTAATTATGTTTGCTTTGCCAACTTAATTTAGTTCTTGTATGTCTGCTTAAGCCCAAGTTGGCATTAAAATTTTGCAGTTAACAATAAAAGTTATAATTTTTGAATGAATTCAATTCATGAAATTTAATTTCTCTCGTTGTAGTCACATTTGTGTTATCACAAAAGGAGCACATCAAACGGCTCAAGTGAAATCATCTTCTATTTTCCTTATATGAATGCCCTGTGTAACCTAACTTAGTAACATTTAAGCCGACAGTTGTCAACTCTCATGTCGCTTACTGCCGTCATGAAACTGCAAGAATTCAGATCTTTAACTTTTGGTTTAAATTAAAACAGTTTTTAGTTTTCTTTTTTTTTAATTTTTGTGTTTAAAATTCCCTCTAGTGTAGCATATACCAATTTAACACTTTGTGTTGCCATGAATAACAAAATGTTCTAAACTTTAAAAGTCTGTAAGTTTTGGAAGGGAAGTAGAAATCATAGCTAACGAGTTGTAAATTTTTTTATGAAGAAAACTGTTAGTGTTGGAACTCTAATATGAATTTTTTTTAAATATAGTTTTTGTGTTATTTATACAAATTATAAAAAAGCATGGGGCCATAATCATAGTCACATAAAAGTAGGCTTTTATTGTGAGCTGACTTTTGTTCATAAGAATTTCTTGTTATTTTTAAAAAAATACCGACTTTAGTGAAACTATGATTATGGGCCATTTATTTCTTATTTTGGAAAATTTTAATTTTTTCGAAACTTAAAGCAATTTGTTTCATTTAAACTATTTATGTTTAAAATAACTTTTAATTTAACTTATTATTAAAAATTAAATTTAAGACCCATCATATACATAAAACCTTATGAGTTTATGTTTGTTAAGATACGAAAATACAAGTGCAACAAAGCATAAAACACTTTTTTTTACAAATAAACAAAAACTGTGCAATTAAATAAGTATGAAAACACCTTTTATAATCAAATAAGTTTAAAAAATGCTTTTTAAAAACAAATCAAAAGGTGTAAGACATTTTTGTGCATACATTCAAGCAAATGTAATTATTTTTTCAAATTTATTCACTCACTTATGCACACACGCTCCTAGGTTTTGACGTCAAATTATATTTGTTTGAAAATTTTAAGCCAGTTTTTTTCATTTGTATAAGGTTAGAGTAACTACACACCATAAAATGGTAACACATTACTAACATAATTATTACATCATGTTGTTGGAGGTTTTAGTGGAAAAAATAAAATAAAAGTCATCATAATCATAATAATTTTGACAAGAAAATCATTTCACATAAAAAAAAAACAATTTTGAGTGTCATGCGTACTTTTGCAAAACAAAAGTTAAAGGCAATGGCATCTAGTTATAATGGCCTATACTCTTTGTTTGTGTGGCAATATGAAAAAAATTTATTTCTTATTAAGTTGTTTGAGAGGCCCTAATATTTTTTTTTTTATAAAACTATTTCGTTTTTAGCAAACGGTATTATTTCATTGCCATCTTTTTAATTCTAGAATATATCGCCCTACTATCACTTAAGTACAACAATAGCGTTACTGAGTTAATTGTTACAATCAGCCTTTTAGCCTTTTTTCTCTCGCTTAGCTTTGAAATTTTTGATTTAGCCTTTAACTCTTTTTAGTCTTTCTTCGTTTTCAAAATAGTTTTAAAAAAGCTAAAATTATCTATATATTTTTAATGCTTTTTTATTTAATGAAAAATAAAAACAAATTTTACAAAATCTAAGGCTAAAAAAAGTTATTTCCGCACATACAAGACTTTACTCTGAATCTTCAGTAGATTACTGATAAAATGGTCCATATAGATATGCTATCCCCTTCAGTACTTATTGTACTGAATAAATAATTCATGAGAATACCATGAGTAAAAGAATACATTTAAAAACCAACAAAATTTCTGGAATTAAGCAAAAATACAGATTAATATTTTGTTAAACTTTTAAATTCCAAATAGAAATTATTCATATTAAAAAAAGCCTTCAACAAAATATAATTAAAGAGGCAATAAAAGAAAATTCTCCCTTATGCAAAACGCGTGTAAATGTTTGTTATTTGTAAATAAAGTCTACAACGCTTATCTATTGATCTACTTATAGGAAAAAAAAACAGAATAACATTGTGCTTCTTTTCATATTTTTACCACACCTTAGTTTTCTGTACTATTTTATTGTGCATTTAATTTTTTCTATTTAAATATTTTTTTTTCGTAATCAAAAAAAACCATAAACTATTTGTTTGAGATACCAAAAATGGGAACAATGACCCCACCTGTTTGTAATATTTTAATAAAGAAAGAAAGAAAAATAATTAAATAAAACAAAACAAATAAATAAATACATATTTTAAATTGTTTAGTATGAAAACGTGTTTAAAATAAAAATTTTATAAATTGGTTAATAGTAATAAAAAAAAAATAATATTCCAAATAATAAACCACTCATTCATGCCATGTATTCATCTAATGCTTTTACTTAGCAGAGCTACTTGCAAGTTATTTATTTGTTTATTTATTAAGGCTTCAGCTTAATGAGAGCCAACAATTGAAAGGTAGCAAATAAATAAAATAAGCAAAGTTTGCAGCTTTTAATAAATTGAATTTTAAGAAATTTTCATGTGCATAAAACATTCAATTACAATATAAAGTTTAAATGCAAAAGTTTCAGTGATCAATTTTACATTTAATTGTTTTTGGATTACAATTGCAATATTGCAAATTTATTTTAAACACATGTTAGTTTATTTTATTTAAACAAAAAAGAAAAACAAAATTTTGATATAAAGTCGAACATCAGTCCCACACTTTTTAAGCAAAAATTAAATATTTCTCTAACAGGCCCAATTTTAAGAGCAACCTAAATAAAATAAAACTTCAAACAAGAGCTTTCCGCTGTAGACTGTGATCAAAAGCAACACCAACACACTTTTAACTCATAATTTTAAAGGATAATGAATAATTTATGAAAGCAATTAATGGAAATAAAAATTTTAATTTGTTTTAAATAAAATGCAGGTGCATTGTTTTTATTTTAAGGCTTGTAAAAGTTATGAAAACATTTAAGTTTTATGTTAATGCTAAGTACGCCTATAGAATGTTAAAATTAGGTTACAACTTTTTTTTGTGAAATAAAAACAATCAATATAAGTTTTTTTTTATTCTTTTAAGGTTTTTAAAAATAAATTTTTTATTTAAAAATTATTTTAATAAACTTTTAATTAGAGAACATTTTTTAAAATAAATCTTCGTTTTTAAACTAACAATTTCCTTTGACACAAAATAAAAAACAAATATTTTTGGATTGGAAGGAAAAGTTAAATAGAATTCATATTTATGAGAAGACCATTGACTAACTTAAGGTAATTTAGCTCAAAAAGTCGTATTGATCAGCAGATGACAACTGTCTTAAAGTGCAAGTAATTAACCTTAAATAGAACTCCGACTTCACTGACAGAACACAACTAATCTGGGATACTTAAGTTTGCTTTCAATTAAGAATTATAGACCAAAAACAAACAATCTACAGTAAGCCAAGCTTAATTACCTGGCCAAAATATTCACTATTTTAGGGTAATTATCCGGGGAAAGCATTTGAACGTGCACGTTTAATTACCTCCTAGAAGTAATTATACAAACACGCTTAAATGCCTTGAAAGAGGAAATTAGCCGAACACTTCTAATTACCTTTAAGGAGGTATTTATCAGAATAAAATTTATAAAACATGATAATATAGTCAACTAAAATGTTTTATTGATTATCAATAACAATTCATATCACAAAAAGGAAATAAGGAACAAAAATATGACGAGCAATAACGGCATTCTTCAGACGAATTTGGTTAAGCCATATCGTGAGAGCTTTTTCAACATCTGCAACGATTTAATTCCACATCCTTGTTGGATTCTGCTATTGCACGAATTTTTGACTTATTTCTTATTATTCTATCGACTGTGGAAATGTGACATTTAAAATCAGCGGATAATTCTTGCTTTGTCTTTTCCTTCTTTTTTGCCTGGGAGATCAGCAGAAAATTTTGTATTCCTCCGAGACATTTCTACGCCATTTAATATACAAATCACTATAAATTGTTAAAAATAATTGCCTGTTTTACGCCATAGCCAAAAAATATTATAGAAATTTGGTTGCTGTGGCAGAGTTACAGCCAACAAGTACTTTGGAAAATTTAAGCGAAATTTTATTTAAGGGTAACACTTTTTTAGGTAATTACCCGAAATGAGTAACTAAGCGAAAGTTAATTAACCATGGACTTTTGTTTGGAAAACAATATAAAATAAAAGGGGGACTTTAATTTTAGGCAAATAAGCGTGAAAGGTATTTAAGCATAGAGGTAAATAAACGGGTATTGGTACTTTTGAATTGAAGAATGGGAATCTGGTGAGCCATCTAAAAATATTCGACCTCAAATCAAAGTTTTGTTTTGCATTAAATAATGGACTCAATTATGAGGAGTTCTTGCATTTTTCAATTTCCCTTTATTATGAATAAAATTGCTTTCTCTTTCATCGTAGAAAATTCTAAAATTTTATAAGTTTTCCCCAAAAAAAATATAAAAATTCTCTATTAATATTTATAATTGGGCTGAATATAGAAATTTAAATATGATTAAAAAAATTTTAATTTAGTTAATAAAGTATTTGCTACAATAAAGTTTTGTTTTATTCAGTTTGATTATCAAAAATAGCAATTTAGGCTCTAAACTATTTCTTTTAAAAGTTTTTCTCGTTACAAATTTGATAGTTATTTTTTAATGTTTTACCAAAGTTATTAACAGAATAAAATTCTTAGTTTAAAATTGGTTTTGTTACTTTTTATATTTTTTTAGATTTTTAATTTTTATTTGGAAAGGTTATTTCATATTAAAGTCCAAAATTAACTGTAATTTAAATGTGCTTTTCATAAAATAAAAACATATTTTTATATTGCTTAAGAACTATTAAAATTGCTTTATTGTTTAAGTAAAATATTACTCAAACTGCAATTAAAAAACTAGTTACTTTATTATTTACAATAATTAATTACATAAATTAAATATTTCTCATAATTATTACTTGTTATTCAGAACCCTAATAAAATGCAAATTACACTCAAGGTAGTTATAAAATTGTTTTATTTTAGTATTTAAAATAACAATAAAAAACAATCATGAGAATTCTAAAGTAAGAATTAAAAATATTTAAACATTAATGAACAAATAACAATCAAATAAATATTCAAAAATAAAATCTGTGATAACAAAATAGTGATAATTTGAATAAAGTTGCTTAATTACTGAATTAAAGTGAGTCATTTTGCATGCTTTTAATGTTGTGCTATTAATTTGAAAATGATTTCATGTTGATGTTTAAGAGAGTCAACAGTAATTGTAGCATTAATTCTAAAAATAAAAAAAATCCTTTCTCAAATTTACTTTAAAGCGAAACTATAAACCATTTTTTATACACAGTTGATTTAGCAAGTGTTTCATAAACTATTAAAAGCGTTCAAATTCATATAAAGCATTTTTGTCTAATAAGGGGATATTAGAAAATTTCCCATAGAAAATTTTATCAAATATTTCTCTTTAATATTTTTTTATGAATTTAGATGTAAAAAAACAATTTTGTGGAATTTACAACTTCACACTAAACTTAACTTTAAATGTCCTGGCACAAACAAATAAGCGTAGAATAAATATATTTAAAAAAGAGTTTACACCAAACATTACAAATACTTTTGTCACTTTAATGTCTGTGTAAATCAGTAATGCTTTAACTCTTATATTCAGGAGTTTAAACGCTTTTCTTGCTTAAGAAAAATCTTATGAAAAACTGTCAGTTAAGTCAAGTTTAATCTTAATCGAACGTTCGGGTTTACGATTTTGAGATTCTATAACTTTTTTTTGAATACCAGGTATCGCATAGTGTGAACTCATTAAAACGCCACGACGAAGACAGAAATCGTGCTAACTATGGCTGATAAAAATTATATTTAAAGTGGGAGCTTTTTTTCTTTCACAATTTCGACCAATACAAATATGCAAAATGTCCCGATTTTTATCGGTAATCTAATCGCCGATCAAGGCTGACTATCGTTACCGTTATACTGAAGAAGGTCCTAGCAAAAATTATTTATTTTTTGTGTAGCTAATTTTTTATTTTTTATTTTTTTAATATTTATTATTTGATATTAGAAAACTTCTAAGATTAATTTTTTGAATAAGCACTGGTGCCTCTAAACATTTGCTTCCAGGGCCGAGACATGAATCAAACCTGCGAGCCTGCTATTGAAAGGTTAGTGTGCTACAGCGCACCTAATATTTTTTTATTTTTTTTTTTAACTTTCAAGTTGAGGAAAATTAAGAGAATTTAACAGTAAATCCAGAATAACGTGAACGTATAAAACTAATTATTGTAGCGTTTTTGTTTTGGCTGATATGCACACAAAATTTTTGCAACAACATGGGATGATAATGCGAGTACTTAAAAATAATTCTTGCTGAAGATTAAAAATATGAGCCAACCGATAACAATAAAAATCGATACACATTGTATCAATGGGTTAATAGAGAATACACACTCCGCCAAAGGGTACTTGACTATGAAAATGTGTGTCACAATAGAAAAATTCTGTGCATGCACTTTGTTTAGGGGCATTTCGCATAAAGTGGACAGAAAATTTCGAATTATATCTTGGTAGAGTTCAGCAGTAACAGTAACTCCAACACCTTGGTTATTTTCAAAAAATGGGGACCAATGATGTTTCCAGCATGAATACCACACCATACAGCTGATTTTACTGAATGCAATGATATATTTTTAGCTTAATTTTCGCTGAGTGGCAATAATGGAACGATTATTTTCAATAAATATTTTCACTATTTCTGCTCGTTCTTGTGGCATAATAAAATTTGGAAGTCTACACTACACAATGGTTAAAGCGAAGCTGAACTAAACGTTATATAACCAAAATGGCAAGCAATCGAAATGGTAGCGAGACTTTTGCCCCCTTGTATATTTAAATTATATCTTGCCATTTTTTTTAATAAAAAAAAAATCTTCAATGTTTTTGAAAAACTAATTTTAACTTTTTACCTCCAGCTTTGTAGTTAATTTTTTTTTATACTTCAAAGATTTTTTTTTTATGAAAAAGTGAAAAAAAAGGTCTATGCGAAGCGTGATATTTTAAAAATTGTTTTCCAATTAGAAAATCTACTCCAAAAAATCGAAATTTCAATTAACATTAAATACTTTTCAAGAGCCCATACTTGAAAAACATCATAAAAATATTACGCTTTTGCTTTCATACCCACTACAGGTAAAATTAATAATAAAAAAGTAAAATAAAATAATTCGAAATTTTCTTATGCTTCAAATGAAAGAGCAAGGACATGTGGTTTCGGCAAGAGGGGGCCACAGCACACACAACAATTCAGTTATTGAATGACGTTTTATACAAAGACTAATTTTGTGAAGTCGCGATTTATCATGGTCTACATATCTCCGGATTTAACAGCACCAGACTTTTTCTTATGTTTTTTTTTTAAATCAAAAGTTTATGTGAATATGTCTCAAATAATTCAACTCTTATACATAAAATTCTTTTTTCTACAGATTGGGACGTTACACTTACGTGGCATTACATTCAGATAAACATTTGCAAAGCTTCTCATATACCAAAAACGATCAGCTGAGACGGCTACCTTTACAGTTTTACATTTACGGTCGCTTAAATAGCCCTTAAAAGACAATATTCGTCATGAAACTGAAGAAATTTAGCCTGAGATGTTACAATATTTCAAAAAATGACGTAAAAAGAACCGAAAGTTGCATAATGAATCACGGTCGCCATATAGCTGATATAATTTTCCAACCATAACGAACAAAATACCAAAACTTTTATAAAAACCAAACTTACTTATCCTTTCTTTGAGCAAAGTTATATGCAGTCAAAATGGTAGCGGAAGTTTTGACCCACCCGTTACTAGAAGTTTCAAAGTGGGAGAGTTACTAGTTAGAAAGATAGATAAATTAATGTGCATGCATGTCGCACTGAGTGTCAAGTTACATACTAGTTTATGACAGCTTATAAGCGATATATGGGGTAGGAGTCTATTGTGTCAGCGTTTAGGGTATTTCGTG
The DNA here is from genome assembly GCA_947397855.1 of Thelaira solivaga. Classification (NCBI taxonomy): domain Eukaryota; kingdom Metazoa; phylum Arthropoda; class Insecta; order Diptera; family Tachinidae; genus Thelaira; species Thelaira solivaga. The sequence continues at coordinate 20,476,418 of OX377612.1, read as the reverse complement.
TAAATATTTTTCTTAAAGTTCTAGCCATATTCAAAAAAATTAACGCAGACTTTAAAGTCAACGTTATCGAAATTTTTATATAATTTTTTCATAAATGTTACTTTAAAATCTACGTCAGCTTTTTTTGGATAAGAGCTTTAATTGTTTTAAAATGTGTTACTTTTTTAAAATAGTAATTTAGTTCATACCTGTTGAGGTGAGGCAGAAAACATAGAACGCAAACATTCATTCATTCAGCTCTAAATTCAGCACCCTGTAACTCAAAGTGGCATATTAATATTAACGGTTTGTACGTATGTGTGTATTTACGTACCAATTGAACTAAAAATAAATTGAATTCGTATGTGGGTTATATGAATTGCTTTTCTTTTTAAGAACAAATAACAGTAACACAAAAGTAAGATGATACAAATGAGACATGAGACGTTTGTCGTTGATGTTGAATTTATTTAATGAAGTGATGCTGTTGAGATGTTTTACCTTTTTAAGCTTTACCAAGTCTACATATGAACGACTATTTTGTATTGTATCTCTGGGTATTTAAATGATGTTTTGGTTCATTAAACTTCAAATCTACTGTGGAGTCTGTGTTTTTTTCTTTTATAAAACAAAAAAAAAAAAATAAAAAAAAATAGGCGTTTTTGTAAAAAAAATTAAATTAAATGCTTGTAAGTGCTGGCAATTATTATTTTATATTTTTTATTTCTTGAATTTGTTTTGAAAATAGTAATTAATTGTTGCTTGTCATGCTAATAATTTGGATAGTGTTAAATCCAAAATAAAAAAATCGTATTTGTTAAAAATTTTTTATTTTAAAGATTTTAATTAGTTAGTAAATAATTGACTAAATTGACAAATGACTTTTAAAATGCAAATGTTTTATTTTAAATAAAATAAAATGACAAGCATTAAAATATTTGTTTTAATTTTAATTTCTTTGAAAGTCTGCTTCTACACTGAAAGAATTTTTTTCAATAATCTAATGAAAAATTCCTCCTTTTGCAAATGCAGATAACTTACTAAAGTAATATTCATTAATTTAATGAAATATTTCATTAATTCAGTTAATTTATTGAAATATGTTATTTAATAAAATATTTCATTAATTCATTTAAAAGCTGTCATAAGTCTAATGAATAATAAATTATTTATTCAGCGTATGAAGAAATTGTGGTAATTTTGAATTTCGAATTTTTTGAAACAAGTCTTCCACAAAACAGTCACTTTTAGATTCAACTGATTTGTGTTACTTTATTCTACTAGAGCAAAAAGCTTTCAAATTTGCTGAAATATAAAAGTTAGAGTTTTTACAGAAAATCTTGTACCTTATTTTCTCTTCAATTTCATTTTAAAATTTAACTAAAATCAAATTCTGTCGTCTTTTTAATTTTCAGTTTGTGGCCCACCAGCTGTACCTTTAAATGCAAAAGTTCAATTAGTGTCCGATGGTACCTCCATTTTAGAAGCAAAATATGAATGTGATTCTGGTTATGAACTTTTTGGACCCACATCCCTTAAATGTGATGTACGTACGGGATGGGAAAAAGAATTACCATTTTGTGGCACAAATGTTGCTTATCGGAAGCCCGTTAATCAAAGCTCGTACACACGAGCTGGACCCGCTTATTATGCGAATGATGGTCAACCCGGCAACAAAAATCCAGATGGCCAACAATGTTCTGAAACCCAAAAGGAACCCTCACCCTGGTGGAGAGTAGATCTGTTAACGCCACAAGCAGTCAGAGTTGTACGCATTACCACCAGAGGCTGTTGTGGTCATCAACCTTTACAGGATTTGGAGATAAGGGTTGGTAATAGTAGTGCAGACTTACAACGTAATCCCTTGTGTGCTTGGTATCCAGGTACTTTAGATGAGGGCATTACAAAAACATTTACTTGTGCCCGGCCTTTGGTAGGCCAATATGTGGCCATACAATTGGTTGGTGTTGAAGGCAGTCTTAGCTTATGTGAAGTGGAAGTGTTCACAAATGATGAATTCTCTGTTGATCGTTGTTTAAGTTCAAAGTTGTCGGTGGACACGGTGCTGACAACCTTCTCTAAAACCTGTTATGAGTTTCATGTAACAAAAGGAGAGAATTTCGAAAAGGCCCAACATATGTGTAAGACAACTGGTAAGTAAAATTATTTTCTTTAATGTGTTTTTAGAAAACTGAAAACTAAAAAAATATTAGGATGCAGAAAAAACTCATAAACGAGGATTTATTGAATTCCATCAAATTAAAAATTTATGCTCTTATTCAAACTGACGTAGAATTTAAAATTTTTGAAAAAATTATAGTAAAAATTTCGATAACGTTGAATTTAAAGTCTATATTGACTGCTTTAGTAAAATTTATGATAAAATATTTGATTCAATGAATATTGAATTATAGTTTCGGTTTTTAAAAATTCGGAAAAAGAACACGGCAGTCGCATAAAATTTTTAATAAAAAAAAAAAAAAGTTTTAAAAACTGGGGGTCAATTATTGTTTTGTGATAAAATGAGATGAAAAGTTTTTACGTTTTCATAGAACATAGAGTTTAAATTTTTTTTTTTCTGCAAAGAAATGTGTAACGAAACAAGTTTTACAACACTGCTGATTCTTATTTTGTGTTATAGTGAAAACAACTGTCAAAGTCTTTTCATATGAAAAAACTGATGAAATGTAAGTTCGACTCTCTTAATTTAATAACTTTTTTTCACTTTGACATTTGCAAAAGTTTTACAGGTACATGTGGAATGAAACATTTTTCGCTACTAGAATGGGAATTAGAAATTATGCATTTGTGAAAAGTAAAATAAAAACTTTTTTATTTCATTTTATTACAAAACAAGAATTAGCCCCCTGGCAAGGCTCAGAAAATCTGGTGAAAATCTTTATTATGTTATCGCAGAGCAGAGACTAGCCTGAGTCTATACAACAGGGACAAAGAGGTCTACTCCTACCGCTTCTCTAAGATCTTGCTAAGCCTTTCTTCAATTCATTCATTCATCAAGAAAGAAGCTTTGCAGTTCAATGCAAAGCTAATCTTTTAACATTTGCCGAATATGAGGATCAGTCAAAATGACCTCTGTAGGTTTTGTAACGAAGATGAAGAGACAGCAGAATACATATTGTCTAACTGTAACAGTCTAATTTCTACCCGTTTTCGATACATAGAGCAACATTACCTACAACCGTCGGACGTGGCGGACAAATAACCCAAATAGGTTTCTGAATTCTTAAAGAATACTAGACTCTGGGATGATTTGTAACTTGGGAGTAGTGTTGCAATAGGTCTATGTTATCTGCAGTGACCAGGTGACATTCCCGCTTGTCATTATAATTTTATTGCAGAGCATTTAACAAGAGTGATTGCCCACTCCTAACACTATAAGTTACTGGCCTCAATGGTCTTAAATATCAACAGTGTAAGACAAGCAATTCTGGTATTTGTGTGGCAGCTCTAATTTCTGAGATTTTTCATACTGCCCTAACTGGTATAAATAAATTTTATTTAATATTAAATTTTAAAAAAATTGCTACGAAAAGAAAAAAACATTATTCAAATAATCCAAGTAATTTTTGTGTTATTTGTAGCTTATAAAATAATGCTTCAGTAATTCAAAACTTTCTTGGAGTCATAAGTCAGGCCTTTATTTACAATTAGTAACCAACATAACGTTAGTTGCTAATTTAATAAAGGGTGGTTTTTATATGCGTATAGAACTTTAAGTTGGCATTACTGTTCAAGATGGCGACCGATTTAACAGCTGTGGCGGTCATATGCCAGAAATCATATTTAAAATGTAATGCCACAAGATTATCTTTCGGATAAATGAAATTCATTTCATGTTTTATTGCAATTTTAAGTTCCATACGTTTATAAAAAACACCCTTTATATCTAAACATGAGCATCAAACTACACTATTTACATTATCATTTGTATTGATTTAATGAAAATCGTACAGATAAAAGTGAAGAGCAAAGTCAAAGATTTCATTAAGAAATTTATATATCTGATGGCTGATTACTGCTGAAACTTTTGTAGGCATCTAAGGACAATGTTATAAAAATCATTTTTTTTTTCAATTACTGTAACTGTATATGCAATAAGCTGTACAAAACAATTATAATTTTAACCAGAGCTGCTATAAAAAACCAGTATTATTTTCGTAATCAGCACAGTTTAGTTAATCAATCAGTGTTGAATTATAAGTATATTTCCATACAAAAACTTTTCTACTCTGTTAAAAAATACCTTTAATTAGTGTATTTTCAGAAAGTAGTAGCAAAAATATAGTCAGTCACTTTACCACAAAAAAAAAATAACATTTTTTATCTTCATTTAAAAATATTTTGCATTTTTTTCCTTTTTACCTGGTACACTTTAATTGTTATTTTATTTTTTTAACTTCTCTGACAGTTTTTACCACAACGAAATATTTAAGAATATTATTTTTATTTTTATTAGGTTAAGTTGTTTTAAATTTGTTTAAGCAAATATTTATGATCTCATTTAAGGTGGCAATTTGGTGCACGATTTTCGTGGAGCGGCCAATGACTACCTGATTGCTGAATTGGAACGACGCAAAACAGAACTGAAAACACAGTTAGTTTGGATTGGGGCACAAAAGGAACCGGGCTTAACATCACGTACTTGGAAATGGGTAAATGGTAAGTAAAATGTAAAAAGTTTTTTTTTATAATCGATTAGTAAATTTAATCAAAAATGTTAGAGCTATTGAGTCGTATTATTGACTACACACAAAACGCAAAATCGATCAAGATGCAAATTGCAATTATTTATTCCAGTGAAATTATTTTATTATTTTGAATTTGTTGTGTTATTGTGTCAGTTTTTGGTAATAAAAAAAAATATTTAATTTTTTTAATGTGAAAATTAATTTTAGTTAAATAAAATTGAATTAAAATAAAATATTAATCTTTATTTGTGCTTAATTCCAGATTCAGAGTAGCGTCTGATGAAATGGTCTATATAGATATACTATCCCCTTCGGTACTTATTGTACTGAATAAATAACTCATGAGAATATCATGAGTAAAAGAATAAATTTTAAAACCAACACAATTTCTGGAATTAAACACAAATTAAGATTAATATTTTGTTAAACTTTTCAATTCCAAATAAAATTATTACACATAAAATTAAAATATTTTAGAAAAAGAAAACAAATTAAATTTAAACACTTTTAGTGTATTTTTGTATTTTTTATATTCTTAATTTATCCGTTTGATACCTCAATTGTAAAAAATTATCATATAAACGGAAAAAATGATTCAAAAAACTTTTTTTTGCAAAACAATAGTACGCTCTCTGCTAAAAGCTCCATTATTTTGTAATTTTTTTCTTAAAATAAATTAAGTTGAATAAATTTGGTACAAAGTGGTAAGCTTTCTAAGCTTTGCCACCGACTAAACCAAACAAATTAATTTTTAAATTAGAAAAATTAAAAAAAAAAAATTTTTTTTAGAGAAAAAAGAAGAGAGAAATTGAGGCTGAATTAACACTTTGTGCAAGAAAAAAAAATTAAATTTTGTACTCGGCGATTTATGAATTGGCTTTAAGCGGGCACAAAAAAGAAAATTTATTCTCACAAAATTAAAATTTTTTTGTTATAAAAGAAAAAACGCTCAAAAATTAAAGTATAGACAATTACTTAGTTACCATAAGAGTACTGCAGCCTAAAAGATCATTGCACAGTAGTAAATATAGAACAAATTATTGTTTTCTTTACTCTGTAGCCTTGTGTTATAAACTTTGACAAATTTTTAATATCATTTCTTTTACTGACTGTAGGGTATTGTAAAATAGCCTAAAAAAAATTTGAAAATAAACGTCACAATTATAAACCAATTTTTTATTATTTATTATCAAATTATGTTTTAGTAACCCTGAAATTCATTTAAAAAGAAAAAGAAAGTAAAGAAAAAGTTAAGCAAAATTGGCTTCTAAATAAGAAAACAATTTAAATTAAATAAACACAAGTACTTACTCCGCTCATAATTGAAAGAAAAAAATTAAATATGCAAGAAACATATAATTTTTAATAAACAACTAGCAATACCCTTGGCCATATTTGTGTTCCTTAAGCAACATGGCCACATTTTTTATGGAATGTTGTTATTAATATCCACACACACACGAATTAATTGGAAATTACAAATTGTGACGGGGTGTGTCAACGCTTTATGAATTTAAAAAGTTCTTTATGTTGTAAAAAGTGAAAGTGTTTATGATTATTAATTAATTTTTTAATGAAATTATTTTGTTTATATATTTTTTTTGTTTTATTTTTTAAATGTTAAGGAAATCTTGTTTATTTTTTTTATATCTTTTGCAGGTGAAGTGGTGCAAAAACCGGCATGGGGTAAAGATCAACCCAACAATTATAATGGTGAACAAAATTGCGTGGTATTTGATGGTGGCCGCAATTGGTTATGGAATGATGTGGGCTGTAATCTGGATTATTTGCATTTCATATGTCAACATGGTTAGTTTTTATTTTATGTTGTTTTATTTAGTTTTCATTTATGAGGTGAATTGTTTGCTAAAAAAAAATAAAAACAGCAACATAAACTTAAATAAAATCAAAGTCAATGTGAGTTAATTTTTATAAAAAAAAAAAAAAAAAAAATAAAAACAAAAAACTACGCAGCGGGTAAAAAGTAAAGAATAATAAACTATAATGCTCTTATCCAAAAAAAGTTGATGTAGACTTTAAAGTAAAATTTATGAAAAAATTATATGAAAAATTTCGATAACGTTAACTACGTTAGTTTTTTTTTTTTTTTTTTTTTTTTTTTTGCTAAGGTTATAATATTTTTCATAGTATTCACAGAGAGAATTTAATTTATAAGTCCTACGAATTTTTTCATTAATCCCTTGACTAATGAAATTTAATCAAATATTCTGGTTTATTCTGAAAATCACATGACTTCAAATCACAAGTGATTTTGAAATCACACGAGTAATTTTACACTACTTTTGTATTGTGCGGTGTAATTTTATCTTTTTTAATTTCATCACAAAAGAAAACTCAAGAGCAAATAAATATTTTACTTAATTAAATTTGGCACGCATGTGTCCTAATTGATACATGTTGAGGAATAGTTAAATAGTTGACTCAATATACATAAAAAAAAATTAGGAACCAATTAAAAATTTTAATTAAAAAATTTTCTATATCAATTAAATTTTTAATTGAGTCAATTAAATATTTAATTAAACTGAAAAATATATAAAATTAATTAAATATTTAATTGATTAAATTTTTTAATTAAAATTTTTAATTAGTTCCAAATAAAATGGATATAAAATTTTACATAATTTTTTTACTTGGGACACCGATATTCCTGTGATCTTTAAAGGGTTAATAAAATAATATTATTATTACTTTTAAAATGTTTTGTTAATGCACATAATTTTTAAAATATTTCATCGAATCAATGAAACAACTTTTATGAAATTGTATCTTTTGTATGTAGTATTAGGTAGTACGAGTACATGAACGAATATTATTACCATTATGCTACTCCTTCACTTAAACTGAACGAAATAGTCCGTATTTAATATTCCTATAATTCATTTATTTGCTGGTCATACTGATTGAACTACTCTTAGTTGAGGGAACGTAATAAATAAAAAAAAAATTATGCTAAAAAACGAAATATTGTTGATGCTGCCAGCACATATCTTTTACAAAAACAAAATACTTTATTCTTTTAGAAAATATATAGCAAAGCATACTAAAAAAATTTAAATTTTTAATTAAATAAAAAATAAAAATAAAAATATATTAATAATTTCAGGAAATTATTCGATTTTATAAATTTATTATTAGTTTTTATTATTCAAGCTTTATTTTATAAAAATAAATTTTCCCTGAAGAAGATCTTCAAAAGAAAGTTGAAATATTGGAAAATTAAAATAAAAACAATTATTTTATTGAGATCTTAAGCTTGAATAATATTAACTAATAATTAAAAAATATTTTAAATCTAATTCGATATAAAATAAAATTGATCGGAGTTCTAGTCTTTTTGTATGAAATAGCTTGAAAAATTTCAAGATATCGAATGCGGCGATTTTTAGAATTTTCTTTTGGTATTATTTTGCTTTCCTTTTTCCTAAAAAATCCTTTCATCTCTTTCTCAAAATTAATTTACAAAATGAAAGGCATTCAATGACCATCAAAAGTATTTTAAATATTTACAAATGGGATAAAGGAACAAAGAATAACTAAACTAGATGAGCGTAATATTCTTCTTTAATTTTTTAACTAAAAACATTGCTTCCTAAAATGAGCTATGGAGCACAAGTCTAATTCCTAACTCAGTATATACAATAAGTATTGAGGAGGACCATTTCATGGAAGCTGCTCATATCTTAAATGAATTTCTCTAAATATTTCTTGTCAAACATAAAAATTCTTGTATTGTGAATCTAATCGATTAAATGAGAATTTTCAATTCAATAGGAAAACAAAAAGTTCGAACAAGAAACAGTACTCTTGCTAAACATTGAACTAAATAAACAAAATTAACTACCAATATTTGCTTATTGTAAATAAATGTTTTTTTTCTTCTTTATATTAGAATGCACTAAGTGAAGCTAGAAAACAACTTTGGTTGTGAAAACTAATAGAAAAGTCTGTTGTGATAATTGAATTTTTTATTCGTGACAATAAAAAAATTTACATCATAGCTGAAAATCTTTTTTAAAGAACAAAATTTTGAACTTTAATATCGATTTCTGGCTGATATAAAACAAAAATTTGGATTATCAGCATTGGTAACACATTTATTCTCTCAACTGAAATTATAGCATAAAAGTCTTATTGAATGAAATTACATCAAAATAGTGTCTGAAATGGATTAAAATTTTTGTATATTTCACTGATTATGAATAATCATATGGATTTTACTTTTCAATAAATATTTATAGGAAAGCTCATTCTAGCAATTATTCAAAGTCACAAAAATGTAATAAAGCGCGATTAATAATTCAAATTAAAAACAATAAATTTAAAATGCATAATACATATAATTAATTGTATTAATGTTTTGGTAAACTTTTTGATTTCAAATATGTTTTTAGAAATTTTTAAGAAATGTTTGACAACACAAACACAATAAAGTATTAACTTTTTTCCCAAGAAAGAGTTTTGCTTATAATTAAATTGAGTTCAATCAACAGAGTAAAATTCAATAATTTAAAAACGAAAACAGAAAAAATATTTTAAAATGGTTAAAACTACTAAATACTCAGCAATAACGGCCATATGGTACTAATATTATATAAAAACCAGCGTTCACGATCATTTTCCCCAAATTCTCGAAGAGATGGATAATCGCAAGTGTATGTAAATCTTTTCAATTGACTCTCCCTTTTTGTTTTTCTATCAAATCAATAACAACTCCATTGATTAGTTGTAGTCTATGGCTCAAACAGGCGTTCTCTATATTAAAAAAAAACCACATCTTCAAACTAGAAAAATGGTTTGAACAAACATTAAATAAACTCAGCTGTTCACCCTAATATGTAACTTTCTCTGGTATTAATGTAAACATTAACTCACACAAATTTTCCTCATAAACATGAATAAATAAATAATCTTTTTTTCTATCTTTTTTTTCAGCACCACTATCTTGTGGCTCACCAGACTCTCAACAAAATACAACAATTGTTGGTAAAAACTATACAATTGATAGCACGATACATTACAAATGTCCCAAGGGTCATTCATTAATTGGTGATGCAGAACGTACATGTCGCACCGATGGCACCTGGAGCGGAAAGGCACCCACTTGCAAATGTATGTATACCACTACAACACAAACAACAACATTTAATTGTTTTATTTAAATATTTTATTTTATAAATTTGTTACACTGTTAATGTACCACAAAATGTATTCGTATTTACATTTTCAGATGTGGATTGCGGTCCATTGCCTGAACTAGAGCATGGTTCAGTGATTTTGTCTGAAAAGCGTACAAGCTATGGTGTTCAGGCTACTTATAGTTGTCATGAAAATTACACGCTGATTGGTAATGAAAATAGAACCTGTGAACTGGATGGATGGATGGGTAAACAACCAAAGTGTTTGGTGGATTGGTGTCCAGATCCACCCGAAATACAAGGTGGTACGGTTGTGGTAAACGATAAGAGAGCTGGCTCAAATGCTTTGTATGAATGTGAAAAGGGTTATGTGTTAGTGGGAGAACCGGTTAGTACTTGATAATTTTTTTTTTAAATACATTAAATATTTAAAGTTGTGTGTGTTTGGTTTTAGATTATTTCTTGTGGTCTAGGAGGTGAGTGGTCCAGCAAAGCTCCTTCTTGCCGATTTGTAGATTGTGGTTCTCCAGCTCGCCCTGATCATGGCATGGCTGTTTTAATAAATTCTTCCACTACTGTGGGTTCTATGGTTAAATATGAGTGTGAAGATGATTATTGGCTAGATGGTCCATCTGATCTTTATTGCACTAAGGAAGGTAAATGGTCAGGTGATGCTCCTGTATGTGACCTTGTTACTTGCGATACGCCACATGTACCGCCAGGCTCATTTGTGGTGGGTTATGATTATAATGTTCATTCCAAAATTACTTACAACTGTGATCCCGGTCATGTTTTAAGAGGAAATCCCATATTAGAGTGTTTAGATTCTGGTGAATGGAGTACGGAAGCTCCATTCTGCGAATGTAAGTTAAAGGCATAAACTTGAGAATTAAAATTAAAAAAAGAGTATTTTTATCTTTTCATAATTGAAACCAGACATTGATTGTGGCACAATTACTCCCATACCTTATGGTAGTCATAAATATATCAGCAATACTACTTATGTTGGTTCCGAAGTAACCTTTAGCTGTTCTCAGTCTCACAAACTAAGCGGAGTACCTAAACGCACTTGCCTGGAGTCAGGAGTTTGGAGTGATTCTTCACCGAAATGTGATGGTTAGTTAAAAATTGTTTTTCAAAAATAAGGATTTTTAAAATTAAAAGAAATCAAATTTTTTTATAGAAATTCGCTGCACGGAACCAGCTTTGGCGCCTCACAGCTTATTGTCAGTGACTGGAAATGATCGCATGTATGGTCGCACTTTAATAAGGACTTCAGAATCTGCAGCAAACTCAGCTCAAACATATAGGTACGAGTACATTTATCTTGGAACCATTTTTATACTTTTAATAAATATTATTTCTGCTTTAATAGAATTGGAGCTTTGGCTAAATATCGCTGTGAGCGCGGTTACAAAATGGTTGGTGAAGCTTTGGTTACCTGTGAAGATAATGGCCAATGGAGCGGCAATGTACCAGAGTGTGTGTGTAAGTTTTAAATGCAAGTAAATATATTTAAACTGTCGTAGCTTAATGATGAATCCTTTTAAAGATGTTGAATGCGGTGCTCCTTTAAATATTACAAATGGAAAAGTTACACTAGCAACGAATGCCACTTATTATGGAGCTGCTGCCTTGTATGAATGTGATATCAATTTTAAGTTGGATGGTGTTTCCAGGCGTTTGTGTACTGAAGACGGCACTTGGAGTCATGAAGATCCACATTGTGTTGAAATTACTTGTGATGAACCCGACTTAAGTGAAAGTGTAATACTGGAGGCTGGTGAGAAATCAGTGGGTTCTTTAGCTAAATTCAGATGCCAAAGAGGTCGTAACTTGATTGGCAATGATACGCGTGTGTGTCAGAAATCCGGCAAATGGAGTGGTAAAAGTCCAACCTGCAAACGTAAGCTAAATCTTACACACAATTATATTCATGCAATATTACGTTAAAGTGTGTTATTAATTTTATACAGCTGTTGATTGTGGACGCCCCTTGCCAATTGAGAATGGTCGTGTTATTGTGGTAAATGAAACGACTTTGTATGGCGGCTCAGCGGAATATCACTGTATACCCAGTTATAATCGCATAGGCCAATATCTGCGTAAATGTACCGAAGATGGTATGTGGAGTGGAGATGAGCCACGATGTGAATTGACGGCTACTGAAGCTCAGGAAAGTGGCAGCTTAGGTACCGGCATTGCAATTGGAGCCATAGTTATTATTGCTTTGCTGTTTTTAATTGGTTTGGTATTCATACACCGCAATAAAGCTAGACCAGTCAAGAATACAGAAAATATACAAGCTGCTGAGACCAAGGATGAAAGAAGTGCTGCTGTCATGTCCTATTCAACACTAGAGGCCAATAATCGGAACATGCATTTAGATAATGGTCCACCAGCTACATTTAATACATTTCATGCCGGACGCAGCCTGAATGGTAATGGCACTACCGCAAGGGGAGGCAAGTTTAAATCTACATAATTCTTTTTTAATTATGTTTTCAATTTAAAATTTTTTTTTTTTTTTTGTAACAGCCGAAAATATATACGATCAAATACCCAACGAACAATTTTATGATGCTCCTTATGAAATGCGCACAAATGATGAGGTCTATGAACCGGAACCATCAGCCGGTAATGTGATTACAATTAATGGTATATCTGTCAGATAAACATTTCGAAATCTTTATTGTAAAGATTGGTTTACATGAACAGCTATAATCCAAAATTTTATTATATTTTTTTATTAAAACAAATGACTGTATTTTTATATATAAAAAAAGAAATTAACGAAATAATTTTATTCCTAAAAACAAACAAGTAACAAATTCGAAACGAATGTTTTGTAGATTTTGTATAAAGAACATTTTAATTTTAATTATTTAGTTTTTTAAGTATTTTTTATTTTAAATAGTTTTTAAGCTTTAAGTTAACATATTGACAAAAATGTATATAAAACAACTAGATAGTATGTGATTTGTTAAACTATATATTTTATGTATGTTTGTATATTTATTTTGGCCTTAAACTAATACTATTATAACGCTAATGGAATAAAACAAATTCAGTTTCACTTATGAGTGTCAATGTAATTCTAGTTATTAAAAAAAAATTAAAACAATTTATAAAAGTCTATTTTGCTTTATTGGTGTGTGTGTGTGTTCAGTTTTAATGTTTTTCGATTTAAAATATAATTTTTTTTTTTAAATTTGAGGAAATTTTACTGGGTCAGCGATTTTTTGAACAAAGAAAAATTTTTTTAATAAATTAAATTATGATGTAAAAGCTTTAATTTCATTAATTTTTGTCAGCTACAACTTTTTTTCTATTATTAGTTGTTACACCATGCGAAAGCAGCTAGGATTAACATTTTGTATAAGTATAAGCAAAAAAGAAATCATTGTCCCACTTCTATTAGAAATTGTGATAATTTAAAGACTACATATAAAGATGTAGTAGATCTTATGGTTTTAAATGCCAAGAGTCATTTGTTATCGAGCAATTATTTTAATCGAATTCGATCTAGATGATTTAATATTGTTAGAGAATAATACATGCTTTTGCACCGAAGCTGCTGAAAAACTGAAGTATTTTCGAGTGTTGATTTGAAGTCTGCACTTCAATTTTTTTTTATAAATGAATCTAATTTCTTAGATTTTATTTATTTCCTAAATTCAAGATAATAGCATCTTTTTAAAATCCCTATTTGTTAAAAAAAAAAAAAAATCTGCAACAAAATTTCCTTCAAGCTTTTAAATTAACTTAGAAGTTGTGACCAAAAAAAAAAGTTTTTTAAGCAAAAATTTAAAAATTTTTAATTTTCAAAAAATTAGTTATTAAATTAATGTGCTATTTTTATAACACAAGCGGTCAGTTCGTCGGAAAATTTTATATAAAAAGTACTCAAAACATTAACTCGTTTTTATACAAATTTTTTTAGAAGAGTTGATCGCTTGAGTTATACTTGTAGAAACAGCACATAAATCAAGAAAAAAAAAAAAAAAATAACAAAAATTTATAAAGAAAAAAAACGCATATTGCTCCTTTACTTCAATAACTTTATAATTTAAAAATAAGATGAGCCGATAGCCTATGCATCTAGCGCTCCTCATTTACATTTAGTATTAGAATTTATTCTAAAGATTAAATAAATTATAAATAAATAAAATAAAAATATGATTTCACAGGACATACATATATACATATAAAAATTTAAATATTTAATTATGAAAAAAAAAACGTTTAATATAAATTTTTTTTAAATTTTACTTAATGACCCGGCTAGTAGAAATGACAGCAGCGCCCAGCGTAGCTAGATTTATTTATGATTTAGCCTCTACCGTTTTGACTAGCTTTTTTTGTTATTCAAAATAGCATTTTTTTGGAAAAATTATACCTAAACAAACTAAGCCTGAAGAAAATGAGTTTGTTCCGTAAACTTCGAACGTAAGTTTATAATTCTTTTGCAAAACATTAACCAAATTACCTAAATATGCTCGAAAAAACTTTGATAAACTGATAAATTGGTCGACCGAAAGGAGTAAAAGAAATTATTTGGCTTCTAACGTGTAAAATAAATGCACTTTATTCTTTGCATTTACATACTTCATATTTTTCAAGACACATTTTTCGAAATAGCAGAAAACTATCCTGAATTGATGAATTTAGTATCTATTTAGTTGTCTAGTACTGAAGTTACTGATCAGAATAGAAATCGCAATTGCAATCAAAAAACTAAGTTTAAAGTTAAAAAAACTAATCGAATTCGCTTTTAAGTTTTTAAAGCCATATGGAAAACGACCTTATTTTCTTTCCTTTTTTATATTCTATGATCTCTTTAGGCTGTAGGTCTTTAACTTTTTTCTAGTTTTTTTTTTTTAACAAAATTTAATCTTTATTTGAGCGTAATTCCAAATTATGTTGATGTGCAAAATGATTTATTTTCCGTGATATTCTCATTGAAAATTTTAATAAATTTAACAAAATATTAATCTTTATTTGTGCTTAATTCCAGAAATTGTGTTGGTTTTTAAATTTATTATTTTACTATATACAAATACAAGTGCTCATTCTAGAGAAACCCTATGTTTTTCTTATTATTTTTTATAATTTTTTGTTTTTGTTTTTCATATACTCTTTAATTACATTCACTAATACCCAACTGACATTCGAATGTAAAAGAGAAGAGAAGAATAAAAATAGAATATATAGTTTTCAATATTAAAATGTTGGTTGGGAAATTTATATATTTATTCAGTTAAATGTTTACTGAGTTTTTTGTTTGAATATTTGAATCTTTTTGCAACTATTGACAAATAATTCTTATTTAGTCAATTGCTTTTACAATATAAAGGTTGTAATGTTTGCAAGAAACGTTGGGAGTAATCTGCTGAGGAATCAGAGTAGCGTCTGACGAAATGATCCCTATAGATATGCTCTCCCCTTCAGTACTTATTGTACTGAATAAATAACTCATGAGAATATCATGAGTAAAAAAATAAATTTCTGGAATTAAGCACAAATAAAGATTAATATTTTGTTAAGCTTTTAAATTCCAAATAGAAATTATTACATATTTAAAAAAGAAGCATATCTATACGCTACTCTGAATCTTCAGTACATTACTCCCAAGTCTTGTTAAATTCCTGTCCAAACATTCGAATACTTATTTCAGTATACCAATCGACCAAATAAAAATTTTAGTCAATAGGCAAACAAAAAGTTTCAAAATAATTAAGGAAGAAAATAAAAAACTAACAAAGTAGGCATTGAAACAAATAAACAAAATTGTGATTTAGCTTCTTCTAGGCTTTTTAGGCCAATTTAGCTTTTTTTCTACCTCTTCGCTGGTGGTGACATACAAATTGTATTGACGAAATACTATATAAGACGCTGTAAAGTCGACGTAGACATATTTGTCACCATATTTTTTAGAGCAACTCAAAGGCTATACAATGTTTTAGCCTTTCAGCAGGAAATTTTTTGAAAGTTAAAAGTAAAAAGTTCTAAAAATAAAAGTAAATAGTACGAGTATTTAAAATTAAGAAAGAAATTAAAAAAAAAAATTAATTGCAGAACAAGAAAGCAAGTAAAGTTTACCAAGATGGATATATGAGACGAGAAGCCCAGCAATTTTAAAGCGTATTGGAAAAAATCACAAAATAACTAATAAAAGATGTTAATGGCTTCCACACAGTAAATTTCAAAAAGGTGTATAATGTTATACTGATATTATTCATGCATTTACTATCCTGCAAAATTAAAAATGTACGACCTTTTCCTTTTGTAGACTAAAATTTTTTTCTTTTTATATTTCATAAAAAATTAGAAAACTTTTCCAAAATATATATGTATTGATGGTCTATAGAGACGAGACTTACTTCTTTTAAATTTTAGATAATGCCCTTCAGTATTGTAACTATAATACGATAGCGATAATTAAATCGTCAGCGACTTTAATAATAGGAATGAATATAAAGTTAAGTATAATAATAGTAAAATAAAAATTTTACTTATTAAATGAAAAAAAGAAACATGAACTAAACGAGCGATATTAACAATAATGGCACTATATTTTTTGTTTGTTTTTCTCATGAAAATTTCGGAGAGTGTTGAAAAAAATAAACTTTTTCATTTAGAGCTTTGTTAATACAGTTTTCAAACAGTTGCTGAAATACCGTACAAATATGTTATAGTTTTAAAAGCACTAGTTGGAAAAGCTTAAATTTGTCATAAACTAACTTTATGGTTGATTAGTGTTACCATAAAGGCAATTTATTATACGACAATAAATTAAAACTCTTCACTTATCACTACATAGTATAATTGTTGAAATGATTTTGGTGCCGCCAAAACTAAAATTGATTTCTAGTATATTAGATACCCTAATTCAAACTGTGTATATGTTTTGTTAATCCTAACTGTAGCTCTCGAAATATTCCGTTATACTCGAATATCAAAACGAGAAGGTTGCGCTATATGATTTGCAATTAAACGAGAATTACTTCACTGATTACTTTTACAAAAAAATCGAAAATCGGGAATACAATAACCTTTAAATTATCGTGCATGTTCTGTAATCCACACGGATTTGAAAAAATGTGGAATTAAATTTTTTTTTTCTCTTATTAAATGAAAACTTTTATGTTTTTTTTTAATTCTACCAATAATTTTGCACCCAAAATAAAGCAAAAAAAAATTTTTTAAACATCTTAAAATGGGCCACAGAGCAGTTATAAAGTGCTGAATTTTTCAATTCCGAATAAAATATTTTGATTCGGAATGCAGAAATGCACTGCATATTATTTTCCATTTTTTTTTTTTTGCAGTTTTATAGTTTAGAAAATAGTTTCATCAAAAACACCAAATTATTTCAAGAAATTAAAAAAAATGTATTTTTAGAAAAATGTTACAAAATTTAATATAAAAAAAGAAATCCAAAATTGTGTTCATAACATTGATATCTGCATATGTTTGAAATAAAATGAGATTTAGATGATCAAAATCCATATTCACAATTTAGTGATTGAACCTAAAACCCTATGCCATTGAATTTTCTTAACAAGTGTTTTTTATGACCATGAAACCTTCGGCATCACAAAAAAAATTTTTGTTTGCTTAAATATAACTAGATTTAAAAACATATCGATTCTAGTTCGATATGCCATTTTTCTTAACATAAAAAGAAAAAGATATTAAAGAATTATTTATAAGAAACTAAAAAAATTTATTTCGTATATTAATATTAAAAATAATAATAATAAACAAACAAAAAAACTTTCGTAATTAAATTTTATTTTAAATATTAAATTTTTTATAAATATTAGAAATTTTTTTTTTTAATTATTTGTTTACAACTTTTTTTTGTAGTGAATTCTATATCAAAGTCTAACAAAGTTACGATATTTTTAAACTGTAAATAATTTTTATTTTTCTTTAAGGAACTAAAATTAAAAATAAAAAATTAATTTAAGCCTAAGCTTTTATTTCCTTTTAAACCTTATATTTTTGAGCGTATTGTTTTATTTAGCTTCAAAAGATTCAAAGTATCTACCACTGTCCTTGATAAAAGCGAAAAAAAAAATGTGCCATTACCTGACTGTTCTCAGAAAAATTTTATTGAAAAACTAAATTTAACCATTACGAAGCCTATCCGAATTACTGTGTTCAGAAGTTGGGGGCAAAAAAGGCAAGACACGCATAAATTTATTTGATATTATCAGTGTAAAGAAAAACTGTAAAGCCCACCTGGCTGTTTTCAAACTTTTTTTTTCGTATTTTACTCTATAAGCTTAAGTAAATAAAATATATATAGCGAATTCTAGAGAACTTAATTGGCAAACTGAAATTTAATCACTATGAAATGTATCCAAATTGCTGTATAAAAAAATTGGTATTTATTTATATGGCAGTCTTGGTGTACTGAAAAAAAAATTGCCTAAATCAATTCAATGCATTATTTTACAAAGTAAATGCATTAAAGAAATATTTTCAATGTACATATTAATGAAATTATTTCATTAAATGTACGAATAATAATACAAATATAGTGCCTGGCTAACTAACGAGCTGTTAAATTGAATTGCAATTTGCCGTAGCAGCTTGCTGGTATATATTTTATTCAGAAAAAATTTTATTCAAAAGCATTTTAGAGATTTGCTTACATTTTCATATATCTCTTTTTTAAAAAAAACTTCTTTATTTAATGATTTTAAGCAATATTTTTTAATGCTTTTAATTTTTTTTTTATTTAATTCTTTTTTTTTTGACTTGAAGGTGCTAGAAAGCTGTCATCTTTTTAACAAATATTAAAAAAACAAAAGTATGCCTAAAACTGAGAGGGACAGTTACAAAAATATATGATACATTTTGTTGGTACATATATAAAACAATATATAAAAAAAAAAATAAATATATTTACAAATTAACAAACAAACAAACAGTAAATTAATATAATATTTACTCATACGTAATATGTATTACAAATCGTCATCTAAAATGCAAAACAATGTAGCATCATAAAATTAAAAAGCAAATTTTTTTTTAATTATCATACACTACGAAATGGTAAACTTCTAATATCAAAAATAACTAAGTTAAAAAAATTTTTTGCTTTATTACCTCAAATATGGAAACTATTATATAGTTTTTTACTTTTAATGTGAACTTATGAAAAGTGATGTTACATTATTTTGCATTTCAGATGACGATATTTTACATAACAACATATGTATATAAAATATTGAAGTTAGCTTTCTCTATATAAAAATTTCAAATTAATTGCCTTAAGTGTGTCAAAATAAAAGGTTTAAAAATTGTTTTCACAAGTAATTTTTGTTAGAAGTTTAAAATAAAAAAATTTAACCAAGTATAAAATACTTTGTGTAAAGATAAAAAAGTTATTAAATATATTCTCCAAAAAGAGACTTAAGTTTTTATTTGCTAAATTGAAAATTTAAAGGAGAAACTTTTATCTCTGCATACATCGATGTTTTTAAATAGTTTATAAAAGAAACTGTACCTAACCTCTAACAAAATAATAATTTAATAAAATACGTGCAATATTGTTCTAACAAAGCCAAGTTTTTTCTTTTTAATACAGTTAACCAAAATAAACTGTTACTAAATTTATTTTTTTTTTATTATTTTTTAAACAGTTAAAATATTTTCGTCAAACTTAAAAAAAAAGCAAAATTAAAAAATTTTATTTTGTAAAACTTCAATAAATAAATAAATAAAATAATATATCAAGTTGATCTCTATCTCTGCTAATAACGAAAAATAGCATGACGAAAATAACTCAATAACTCTAATATACGAGTACTCATTTAAGGTCCCTATACACGACATGTTTTTTACATATGTATTTTAGTTTTAAAATACACATGTTTTCTTCATGTCTGTCAAAATTTATATTTTACAGAAGGTTTATAATTTTTAGTCACAAACGACATATACAAATACGTCTGACATAGACTCTGTTTTTTTTATAACAGCTGATCTACTCAAAAATATTACTCATTTTTTTTCAAATCTTTTTCGATATTTAAATACAATTGTTATTAATTTTAATATAATTAATAATAAATACCAATTTGCAATATCCAATTTTATAAAAACAATATTTATTTTTATTTCTATGCTTCTTCTTTTTACTACATAAATACCCACGTCTTTCGTTTGAAAAATGGCCGCTGAAAATATTTTTCATTGCTTTATTCTAGTGGTGGCGAGACAGCTATTTTGTTTTCTTTTTAAGCTACAAAATGATAAGCTTGTACAAAAAAATTGTATATTCTTTGCTTCAATGTTATTGCAAAAGCAAAACTAGATAAAAAAATTTATTATATTTTTCTTATAAATTTTTTATTCAGGCGGCTAACGATACAGAAAATTATTATACAGCTACAAATATTTCCACAAACACATGACTATACATGAAAAAATAGAGCATGCTCTAATTAAAATTTTGTCAGAAGTTTTCCGTCATGTTTTTTTACCGAATCAATGTTTTAGAAGGCACACACGATATGTTTTTGTTTCAAATTGTAAAAATTGACAAATACAGTGTAAAAAACATGTCGTGTATAGGAGCCTTTAGGAATGATGGAGTGAGATATTCAATAATTAATGAGATGTCAATGAAAACAATAACTTTTGCTAGAATTTAAATAATGACATAAGATAAACGCTTAAGGCTATACGTTTAGTCCTCTAATATGACTTACTAAACCATAAGCTAGAGATATATTTATTTTAATTTAAATTAAATTCTATTTAATTATTATAGTGCTTTAGTATTAAGTATGGAAAGTAATTGTAAAATTTACTGTTACAAATTTTTATGAAATATTTTAAAGTTTGTCATTTATAACTTATTAAAGTTTGGCTAGAAAATATTTTATGATATCAAGACCAGGACCATGCACAGCAATTTTAGTTAGGCAATTCTTCATTTTGTAGGAGAAGGAGGAAAGCAGAATGAAAAGGGATACAAGCTTGTTCGTACTCCGCAATTTACTTTTTTTCTCTCTTCGTATCTGTTATAAAGATGTGAAAAAAGAAGACAGGTAGCTTGCAGGCTGAAAGAATGCTACAATTGCCGAAACAAAAAATTTATGTGTAAACAAAACGACGATTTAAAAAAAGAATTGATAAAGAATTACCCAACTAAGCTCGCCATGTATGGTCATGGTCCAAGTTATCAACAAAATTGCCTGAAATTAAATTCGAAAGGTCAAAACTATTTGGTTGTATTTTAAAATATTATAAAAAAATATTTCCCAATGTTCTTTGAATGTGTATAAAATCCCAGATGCAGGTTAGGAATGCATGTATGTATCTCTCTCTCTCTCTCTCTCTCTCTCTCTCTCTCTCTCTCTAAAGCGGCTTATACACGACAACAGCATGCATGCGTAAACAACTGTTTGTGCCAGCGGCTTGGTTATGTTTAGGCATTTTGTGTGATTGTACGCTATGCTGTAGTGATATCAAACATATTTTGATAATTTGATGGTATTGTGCATAATGAAATTAGCTCAGTTGAAAAAAATTGTAAAACATCATGATAAGGAAGTTAAGAATTATAAAGCTTCGTATCTAAACTTGATTTTGAAAGATAACTAGACCGCCAAACATCCTGATATTACTAATTTAAAAATAGTATTTATTGAAAATTATCCCATTTCTTCGTCCAAACATTTTTTTTTCTTTAAATATTTTTCGTTTTTTTTATTTTATAAACAATTTTATTTTATATATTTTTGGTAATTTAACAATTTATCATGTACAATAAATTGTGGTGTTTTTAAATTCAACAATTTGTATTTTATTTTATTACTTCAAAATGTCTAATACTAGAAAAAATTTAGATCTTTATATTTATTAAAAAAGGCGCGTGCCTATTCGTGTACACGAGTTGAGCAAAAAGAAGAAAAAGAAAGTCATCATATGGGCCGTCATATTTGAAATACTGTTCAAATCCATAACAAAAACTTGGTCACTATTCTTACATACATTTCTAATAGTTTTTCTTTAATAAAATAAATGAGCTATTATTTTTGATAGCGCTATGAGTCTACCTTAAAAAAACTAGTGTGCGGCAATTTTATTAAGAAATAGACACCATCTTTTATATACATATATATACTAAGCCTATCGCTGACTCATTTACCTTAAAAAAGGGACGTATTACCCTTTCAAATATTGTTTTAGTATGATGGTATATTTTCAATTCAGTTTTCTAATTTATGATTTAGCCTCTAGCTTTTTTTATAGCCTTTTTTTGCGAATAGTGCAAACAATTTTTTTTTTATAATTTAAAAAAAAACAAAAAAACAAACATAGTAATTTTTGGCGAAAAAAATTTTTCGCACTATCAGCAAAAAAAAAAAAATTTTTTTTCGAATTGAAGCTAATACGTTTATCTATCCAACGCAAAGGAATCAAGTCGATATACTTAAAACCTAGGAATTTATGACCAAAAAGGTAACCAGTCTTACTACTGCCTCTTTCCGGCCACTTTTTAGTAGAACTGCGTTTGAACTAGGTCGTATTAGAATGTCTTAGCACTAATTTTTAATTTTTATAAATTAAATTTGTAATTTTATAAATTTAAAATTTACCTGTTTTGAAAGTGAAGGATACATGGGAAAACTTAATTCTATTAGCATCAAATTGAAATTAATTTTTGTGTGAATATATATAATTAAAAGTGTTCATATAAATTATCTTGAGCTAATCATTTAAAATATTGCTGCTTTACAATCTTGCAAATAACTAGGTATTAAGTATTAAGTTCATAGAATTTATAGAAGGGTGTCGTAGATAATTAAATGTCAGCTACAAATTCTTAAGAATTTCTTAGACCAAAAAAAAAAAAAAAAAAATTTACAAAAGCCTTCTACAAGTGGCAGACAATGTGTGGAACAAAAACTGAAACACTCATAAAATACCTACTACGTGTTAAAAGAAATATTTAAGGTTTATTAAAATCTACCTGTGATTAGTGTTGTAGGTTATTTGTTCACTTGTATATAAAAAGGAATACATCCAACATATCGACAAACATACATACATGAGTCTAAATAATGCTGAATTTTACTAATTCCTTTTACTAAACATCCAACCAACAAGCACACATACATACTATTCCTTAATTTTATGTTTAATAACGTTAAAATACTGTTAGAATATTTGAACCAAGAGAATTTTTGGATAGACAACAACAATATTGAAACAAAAATAATTTCTCAAAAGACATTAAATAAGTCAGGTTACCTGTTGTTTTAATTTATTCCTAAAAATGAGAAATTAAAATGACATGTCTGTAAGTGCACGTGTATGTGTTATACTGTGTATGTTTGTATGGATGTGTGGCAAAAAACTAAATTATTTTTGACCTTTTCTATATTATTTTTCTATTTATATTTTTGTTGTCATACAATTTTTCTCTCTTTCTTTTCATTTAAGAATGTTATTCTTGAAAATTTTCTATTAGTTGTTTCAAGATATTAAAAGTGTACACACAAGATCTCACTTATATATCAATTCAAGAGAAATAAAGAAAATAAAACAAGAAAAACACAGCATACACTTACTTAGATACAGACAAACATTTCAAGGATATAAGTACGTTGTAGAAATCAGTATATTGTTTGTGTTGCTTTCTCTGAGTCGTTTAACAAACTAATTGAAATGTGCAAATTAATGTTTCTAAACTATCTGATGTACTCGGTCGTTGTATTGTTTATCATTGTGTTATTCCCCCCTAGTGAAGGAAACAATAATTGCAACGAATTTATATGTGGCTCAATAGTCTCAAAGTGTCTTTTGACACGTAGCTGTGATTGTAGAATTTCTGATCCACATTGTGTTAAGAATTGTTTTACTTGTTTGGGGAAATTGTTATTAGAATGTTGCAATTGTTTGGATATGTGTCCCCAAAACATAGATACCACAAGCGCAATGGGTGTAGTGTCAACAATTGGTGATTTTGAAGGAGTACCGGAACTCTTTGAAACGCTTACAATTGAAGCAGAGACTGATGATGAGTGGACAGTTCTGCGTTTTCCCCAGCATCAGACCTTAACTCATCAATATAGTATATCAGCTGGAACATTACATTCTGAACTAAGTGCGGTTATCTGTACGATTGTCTATTTGAATACTTGTACAACCGATAAAAAATGTTCACAATATTGCGAAAGCATGGTAAGTAACAATCCAACTTAATTAAAATTAAAGCCAAAGCAAAAAGAAACTACGAGTATTTTTTTTATTTTAATAAATTTATTTTATGTTATTTTTTTTTTTAATCTATTTCAAATCTATTTAAATAGGGTTCGTCTAGTTATCGTTGGTTTCATGATGGCTGCTGTGAATGTGTTGGTCCCAAATGTTACAGTTACGGTATGAATGAAAATCAGTGCTCTACTTGTCCTGATGTAAATGATGATGATGATGAAGATGCAAACTTAGCATTTGATAAAATTGATTATAAAGAAAATGAGAATGAAATGTCATGGGATTTGGATGAGGAAAACTAAAGTTATAATTAAAATGCCGAGCTAAAAACATTCATTGTAAATTTATAAATTATTGATAAAATTTAAGTTTGAATCAATATTAACATTCATTCATATTTATCTATAATTGAATTTAATAAATTAATAACACTCATATACAATTATTTACTGGTATTTAAAATTTATTTAGCTTTTTCCATCCACAAAAGGGAGTTGAGTTCAACGCAATACAAATACTATTTTGTTCAACTTTTCAATAAAGTTTTTGTTTATACACATTATTTTAGCATATATAATTTTTTTAGTTAAATCATATCGAACTATTTCTCAGTCAACTTTATAAAAGAAATGCTGTTTGAAAATGTGATTTAAATAATGTTTTGCTATGGTTAAATTAATACTATGAAAAATATCCTAATCATGTGAGCGCTGTTTGCTAAGTTACAAATAAAAATCTCTTCAATACAAAGGTAAGTTTAGGTATTTGAAAAACTAGTATCAGAAAATTAAAAAAAAAAAAAGAAAAATTTTAAAATACACCGAACATTTTTTTTCCTACTACAAGTGAAAATCAGCTAAGCAGCAAATAAGATATTTTATTAAATGATAGACGGTCACATTAAACAAATATTTGTCAAAATAACCATAACCACGGTGGTTAGCTCTTATACTTTTATACAATTAGATTAGCTTAATTTGTTTTTAACACACTTGCATTAATTAATTTCATGCAATACAAGTCATGTTATATTATAAAAATATTTGACAAAAGGTAATAGTTATGCTAGTTTCAACAAATATTTATCTAATGTGACTGTAGTTTAAGAAAACAGCTTTGATTGTAAGAACTAAATTTGTTACAAATCAAAAATTTTGTTGTGACAGTCGAATTTGTTATTCGTAACACAACAAAATCGGTGTAATAATTCAAAATATATTTCATAAAATGAAACTTTTTAGTATGTTATGGTTGTTACAATTAAGAAAAGGTACATTTTGTTTGGTAGCAAAATTTAGTTGTAACAATTCAAGTTGTTATCTGTGTATTGTATTTGTGCAAATTGAAAACCATATAAATATTCATATAAAAGAAATTTATATTTCAGCATAAATGAAATAATCCGAACAGATAGCCATGTATTAGGTCTCTCTTCGACATGTGAGAAGAAGAATATTTAGCAGAGAAGTTTAAGCCTTCAGTAACTTATTTATCTGTTTAAAAAATTCAGCTGTCTGGATAAGGTCACATCTATGCTTATATATAAGTGCATGTATATTCTACTAAATTAACAGCAAAAATTATTTACTGTGATTCATGGTTACAATTAAGGGATAAATTTTGTTAAGAAACAAATAATATAATGAAGGCATATCATGTTTGACGATAACACAAATTCAATAACTCCCGAGCTCTTACTAGAGTAGAGTACAATGGGTTTTTTGCACTTAAGAATCTCTGACCTCATAAAGATCGCCTAATAAGCTTGATAAATTAAATTTTTTTTTATTTTTTATTTATTTATTTATTTATTTCTGTCTATGGACAATTTATCCTTACAGACGCATATAATACAATAAAGTTTAACTATTTAAATACATTATAATTTTACATTTAATGACATTTATATTTAACGAAAAGTCAATACAATTACTTAATTTATTGAACTGATAGCATATTTTTCTGAACGGATCATAAAAATATAAAAGTTGTAATTAAAAATTACAAATATTTCTGAATTTTTAAAAGAAAATTTGAAATTGCTGCCTGCGACTTTTAGTATTATAAGTATTTAACTAAGTCTCTGCATGAGTTATTAGTTATGTAACTCAGATTATTGCTTAAGAAACTAAACCACAAGTCTAATTTATTTTTCCTTGAATAAAAATCTAAGTCTCTAGAAGAAAAATTAAATTTTTTAGGGATTATTTCTCTACAAACCAACTATAGCTTCTGTTGTTCATCTGTTTTTATGTTCAATACAAATGTATGACAGAAGCCATTATTCGCTTATACAGAAAGCGACAATTAGTTATTAAAAATTTTTCAGAATCGTGAAATGGCTTATTTGCCCTTGTTTTGTTCGTCTCTTCGAACTTCTTTGTCCACAATTTGTTAAAGCTTTGATATATTCCATTCAAAACATCACAATCGATCAATTTAAATAAAATTAGAAGTATGACAAGGCAACTAGTTACTGCAGCCAGAATTAAATAAATATTTACAGAATTATTTATAAAAATATTATTTTTTTTTTTAAATATTAAACCATTAGCCTGTAATATATATTTAAATTTCTTTTAAAATTGTGTAGAAATAATTTTAGGGCGGCCCATAACAGCTCAGTAATTTTATTTCAACAAACTAGTTCTTGTTTGCACTCAAATTCGAATCCATTTCTATTTTTTTATAAAACTATCACAGTTTGAAAAACAACTAAAAATTTCACTAAAACATAACAACTAAAATAAAATATTTACATGACTTAAAATTAATTTAATATAAAAATTAGTCAATATTGAACATTTATCAATTATCCAAAAAATTAACGTAGACTTTGAAGTCAATGTTAACCATATTTTTCATATACAACATATTTCTTTTATAAATTTTACTTTAAAGTCTACGTCAATTTTTTTTTTGTTTTAATAAGAGAGTAAATATTTGTCTAATATTTAAATAAAATAAAAATTTTTTTTTTTCAAAATTAGAAGGATCTGGTAAAGAAGACCAAAGAAATGTACAGATGTATTGCCGTTTTAAAAAGTCAAATTGGGGTTTTAGGTTTCCCTGTTTTTTTTTTTAAATTTTAATTATGAATCGGTGTAGGTAAACGTATGCAAAACAATATGAATAATAATAATTTTATTAAATTATTCGATCTTATAAATTTATTACTATTTAATATTAATCATGCTTAAGATCTTAAAAAATAAATCTCCCTGAAGAAGACCTTCAAAAGAAAGTCGAAATATCGGAAAATTTAAATAAAAACAATTTTTTAAGATCTTAAGTTTGATTAATATTAAATAATAATATGAATAATATTTTGAAGAACCTTTTAACCCTCTAACTCAGCAATTAATGCAATTTTTTTGACTCCAAATTAAAAAGGAACCGAAAAAATGTTTTAAAAAATAATTTTTTTAAAATGTTACTAAAAATTCCTAAACGAACACAATAATATTGAAAATTTAACTTTAAAAGCAAAAATAACTCAAAGCTTAGTTCGTACTAAAGGGCTGCAGAATCATACGTAAAATGGCTTACAAGCACTTTCAAGTACAAAATATTACACATGTTTGTAATGACGTGTGTTTTTCAAGTATGCTTTAATTCGTACTTATTTAGAGCAGGCGAAAAACTATTTCACAAAACTGGATTTTAAAGTTTTTTATATAAAAAAGAATCGTTTGTATTAAATTTAACTACAACACACTGTAAAAAAAGCTTTAAATAATTTATCTTAATCTTAATAAAAAAGATGACAGAGAGAGAGAGAGACTTTGTATACTTTAAGCCCCAAGCTTACAAAAGGATGTGAACTATCAAAATTTCGATACAATTATACGTTTCTTTGGTACCCTCCACCATAATCAGTGGCCATCATTTAAGTAAAACTTATAAATTATATTAAAAACGCATAAATCCAGTCTAGAAATTTTGCAACATCCGTATAAATCACATATTGATTTATGCTGCAGCCTGGTGTAGATCTTGAAAGATCTACCGTTGAGTTTAAGGGCAATGAGCCAGTAACTATTCCCCTTAAGGTCCAGCGATTACTTTTAAAAATCAATAAGCCAGAACCAGAATCTCCATTACATGGTCCTGCTGGCTGTGACTGCTGTTGAAAATCCAAAGACTTTTCCTTCTTAAAGGCTGCTGCAGCACAAAATGTTCTATTCGATGAAATATTATAATACTTTGAATTCGCCCTAAAACAATCATGTTTAGAAGCAATAGATGTACTATGAATAATAGGTACCCTGCTGCCGGTGGTGTGCCTGGTGATGTTTATGTTGGCAAAACCCCAACCTACCACAAAACCCAGCTCACCCTCAATATATTTCTGCTCTGTAGAGCTGGACCACATGCAAGCGGGACGTATAAATGTATTAAAACTGTAAGTAATTAAATAAAAGTAAATGTGTAATATAAGTCAAAAACCTTTATTATTTATAATTTTATATCCTTACCGAACTTTATTTTTCAAAATAAGCACAGCAATATCGGCATCATATGAATTTAAATGGTGATTATAATCAGGATGTATAAAAATATCATCCACAGGAGCTGCTAAAGAATCTTCTTCATTCCAGTTTCTTAAATTATGGCGTCCCAAAAATACCAAGACATCATTTGCTGTGTACCGTTCCTTAAATAAATGCAAACAGTGGGCAGCAGTAATAACGACACGTTTGGAAATTAAAGTTCCTCCACAACGGTAAGTTAGTGAAGTTAAATTATTAACATAAATGGCTGCCAACCAAGGCCAAAAACCACGAGTAGATAAAGTTGGCAAATCCTCATTGGCCATTGAACTGTCATTATCAAGCAGTGTATCAGCATATAAATCGCTAGTAACCAAAGGAGGTAGACTTAGCTCGTCATACATGTTATCATCTTCAATACTTGTTTCGCTAACTATTTTGCTACCCGTGGAGAGTTCATCAGCATCAGCTTGATGTCGCCACAACTTTGTCAACAATAGGGAATCAACAATATTGACTGTTGGATTTTCAAATGGTATGCTAGTGCCTGTTGTTTCTCTTAATTTCCTTAAAACTTCAAAATGTATACGCTTATCTGTAGAGCCGCAAATATTATCTGAAAGGCGTCTGACATGAAAAAATAAAATTATTAAGAAATAGAAGAGCATGAATAAAAAAAACATAAAAAATGTTTTGTTTTCAAATTCAGATGTCTGTTTATGTCGGTGATGAACTTGGTCTTCCCTATTTGTTTACTACCCGCAAGACTATTTTGCATGTGAGTGACTGTGTGAATGTGGGTAGGAACGTTTGAAAAATTTAAAAATTTTGTACTTACTGTTTCATGGTATCTGTATCCTGTGACAACAATAGAGATGGAGATGATGGTGCTTGCTGCATGGGTACAGCTGGTTTATCAGGTATAAATGCTAACTTTCTTGTATGTTTCAAGTCTATTTGTGTCACAAGCATACTGTGATCTGTTTATGTTTCCAGATAATATTTAACACACACATAAAACGTACATCCGTTACAGAAATGTTTAATATAACAACAAGTTTTGTAAAATTAATATTGATGGACGCATGCAAGAAGTTTGGTTAAATAGATGATTGAATTTGATATTTTCAATACAGGCGTCACATCAATACAGCATCAATGCAAGTGTACAGATTTTATTTTGTGATGAAATAAACGTGTATGTTTGTTTGAACACAATGTAAAATAAAATATTTAAAAAATGTATAGAAAGGAAAAGAGAGAACAATAATAATTGTATTAAATATTTTATGCTTTTATTAACATTTTTTTTAAGTTTCCAAATTTAATACTTTACCTGGTGGTCCTAAGCAAATGACCTGGTCATTTGTTGTTATTTGCATTAATTTGGGTATAAAATTGCTTAGCGGAAATTTTACTTTATAGAAAATTGGTGCACCGAAGTTATACTCGCCACGCGTTATTAATTCAATTTCACCCAAATAATTCTATTTTTCAAAAAGAGAAATATGAGAAAAATATTTTTCTGTCTCCTAAATTAATTTTTTTTTTTTATTATTGCAATTAAAATTTTTAAAACTACTGACAACAATTAAAATATTTTCCATAAGGCGGCAAATACATGAATGAGCAATCAAGGTATGTGCCGCGATATTAAACAGATCCTGACATTTTGCTGAAGTTACCAGTTTGCTGATGTTGTGTATGACGAAATTAAGTGAGTTGAGGAAAGTTGCCAAAGAGTAAACATCGGGCTACTGTAATATTATTTATTGAAAATAAAACCATATTTTTGTCTAAATACACTATATATATACTAGCTGTTTTTACCCGGTTTCTCTCGGTATCGGTCGCTCCTTTTATCTATGCGTAAGAATTTGTAGACTAAGGAGATTCTATACCTTCAAATTCAGAACAATCTTTTTGAAACTTAGTTTATGATTTGCTATTTTTAAATTGTAAAATTGAGTGTAGCCGATTTCAAAGTATATGGAGACCATTCTTGGAATATATTGGTCTTATATACCAAATTTTTAAGAAAATCTGTTGAAAAATATAATTTTAATTGTTAAATCTTTGAATAATGAAAGTAAAAGTGGGTGTAGCGTTATGTTAAGTAGCCAATATTCCTTGCTGATTACATACATTTATATTAGTGAAAGAATTTTTAAAATCGGTTCGGTAGTTTTAGAATTTATCCACTACGAACCAAGAAAGCAGCTGCAGGGTCACCTGCTGAGCTGATTTGTGAGTCTATACAATGCAGGGCACCACCATAACACATACACAAAAATTAATTCAAATCGGAATTTATTTAGGAAAAGTTATGTCATGTACACACATACAAAGATATATATGTTCCCATTCATTCTTATAAAAATAATGGGGCCTCAAATAGAGGTTTTGGTAATCATTTAACTTTAATATGATCATGTAACGCATCCAATCCTAGCGCTGGATCTGCCAGCAGACCATCAGGCTGACAGATACTTGAAGACGGATCTGCTCATCTTGTTGAAGAGATAGCTTGAGCTCACCCCTACAAGACTATTCTTTATGTAAATGTGCTCTAACTTTAATAAAAATGCTTTTTAATTTTTATTTATATTTACTTGAAACAACAAAAATATTTCTTAACATAAAAAATTATATTTTTTAACTCAGCACAAGGTTATGAAAAATTGAAGCAATCAGTATTTTTATGTATATCTTTTATAATCAAAAACTATTTGTAAACTTATTGAATCTAATTTTGCTTAGTTTTGCCATAATTGAGGCTCTAATGTGGTAAAGTATTTATTATTTAGCTAAGCTAGTTCCCTCAAGAAAACCGTAGGTAATTTTAAAAATTTTTTTAAATACTCCAAAGTAATTTCTATGCAATTGAGGGGCAAGGGAGATCTTCTATATTTGTATTCTGCTACCTGTATGGGCATATTTTTAAAAACAATTTAGAAATTCGCTTATTCTCCAGTAACGTGTCTCTGAGGAATTATATTAATTTGCGTTTTGCATCATAAAATTAAAGATAGCGAAAACTCACGAATAAGTTAAAACACTTTTAAAAAGTTTAGTGACTACAAAATTGGTAATGGTAAAAGTCACTCATGGATATAGTACTGACGTGTCACGGAATTAAAAAAAAATTTTCAAAGTACTTCAAAATAATTTCTGAGTTATTGGGTGACAGATTATAAATTTAGAACTCTCCTTTAAAATGGTTTATGTGCCATCCCGTAGTCTTTTACAGTTCATCTAGAAATTTATGAAATTTCTCAACTTAACCACACTGAAACAAATATGAGTGAATTTTAAAAAAGTTTCTGGCAAATCAGGTAGCAGATTACAAATACACCAAGAAATAATTTAGCAATGCTTTTTAAAAGAAAAAAATATTTTCATTTGTCACATAGTCAAATTCTGAAAAAAAAAAACTTAAAGAAAAAAACCTCTTCAAGCGAAAAAATGGCTTCCAAATATTTACTCCTTTTTTCAACTAAGCTTATTGTGACATACACAATACCAGCAAAATATTCTTCAAGCAAAGTATATAACCACACAACATGTCCATACAAGAACAAATCACTTTCACAAAAGCATGCATGCTGGCTGCTGTCATATACGGGCTGATTTAACTTCAGTTGTTAATGAATCTAAAGCTACGGTCACATTAAAAAAATATTTATAAAAATAAGCATAACCACTATGTAAGCTGCATATACGTTTATATTTTTTTAAAGAAATATTCGCTCAAATTTGTTTAATTTTTTATTAAAATACAACAGACTTCATTATTATTTTGTTTTAATTAATTTTACGTACTAGAAATCATGTTAGACTATAGAAATATGTATGCTTATTACGACAAATGTTTGTGCAATGTGAGCGTAGTTTAAGATTCTGAAATTAACCTCAGTTTAGATAAATAATAAAAAAAATAAAAATACTTGCAATACAAGATGTTTTCAGACTATTGGTATAAAATTTTCTTAAGAAATATTTCTCAATTGATAAGCAAAAATTGTGCATGACCGAGCAGCTGATATTGAAGGAAACATTAAAAACTAATTGTGTATGCTTAAGGATGATTTTATTATAACGAAAACAATTATTTTCTAGCTTATTTTCAAACTAGTTGACCCGGCAAACGTTGTCTTGCCTTAATATTTTTATAAATTCGATCTTCTTACACTAAGAAATCGTAAAGAACCGTGCGAGACCGGGTAAAAACAGGTAGTAGGCAAATAAGCCAGATACCGACTATAGCGCTACCTACCGGGCCGATTTGTAACTTTCAAATTTCCAAGATTATACATATAAACCTTCCTCTTGAATCACTCTATCTTTTAAAAAAAAACTGCCTCAAAATCCGTTGTGTAGTTTTAAAGATTTAAGCAATAATAGGGATATAGGGACAGAGAAAGCGATTTTATTTTATACTATGTAGTGATAGTGATGGTAAAAACATTAAAAAAATTAAAGTAGTCATTTTACTTACTGTTGCAGGTTTTCCTTTCAGTGAGAGTGTGATACTCAAATGTAGTGGCTGCTCTATCTTTGGATTCGGTACGGATAATAAACCGAACCATTGAGTACCATCAAAACGATATTGAAATATATGTGGACAAGGACTTGTGGGCGTACTTTGTGCTAATATTTTATTTATAAATTGAAACGTGATTAATCCCCGTATAATAGTAAAAATGTGGAAATGCATTTCACTTTTTCCTTCACTAATGACACTTATTTTAATTGCAATTTTAAAATTATAAAATATAAAATTTCATTTCTTTTTATACGTGAGTTATTTTATAATTAAAACAAAAAAAAAAGAAAAAGCAGCCAACTAAGCGCGAACGTTTAAAAACAACTGCTGTATAAACACGAATGTCAAATGCTCAATATAATTATTTAGTTGCAGATGTACAAAACCAAATATGAAAAACAGATAAAGAAAAACAAAAACAAAAATAAAAGACATGAACTAAACCTATAAATGTAATAAATAGTGAGAATTTCCCGTAACTGCACTGAACAGGTAAAAGCAAGAGTGCGCTCAATGCTACGAGCGTACTCTTCTTTTTATTATTATTCTTAAATGATCACAAATGTGAGAGAAAAATACTTTAAGAGTTTTAAATTCAGCACATTAAAAGAACAAAGAATATTATAAAACAAAAAGTAAGCGTATAAAGCAAATTAAGTGCAAAGACACCAACTACAAACGTCTACTGCAAACAAATTTGAACGAATACCTTTTACAATCTTTTGAAATCGCACAAGTACAGTTTTTTTATATTTGTTATCTCTAGTTCTTTTGAAGAGCATGCGCTAAAAATAATTTTCCCCTAATTTTTTTAAGGCGAATTATAATTTTATTTGTTAACTGGAAAGTACTTTAGTATATCTATTTTCATTTGGTTGTATGCAACAAGTTGCAACCTGTTGTGTTGTATTTGTAAATTCATTTATATTTTGGAGAGTAAAAAAATACGATAGGATACGATTTATTTATTTTTTTTTTTATATTAACAAAATAAAAATAAATTATTATCATGATGCCATCCCTGCAGGCACGCGACTTTTAGAGAAAAATTTGACAAATTTAAAAATCTTATAATAAATTTTCTGAGGAATGTCTTTTTTTTACTGACAAAAGTTAAAGTTAAGTGTTTGTTTCTAAACACTACCTGAGATCCCTACACTGAGAAACCAGCAACGATACGTTCATTGAAGACATAATGGGCCATAATCATACAGCTGATTTTTGTTCGTAAGAATTATATGAATTTAAAGTCGTTTTTAAAAAGATACCGATTTTAGTGGGACTATGATTATGGGCCAATATTTTTAAATCTGCTTCCAATTAATTTTAAAATATTTTGAGAACTATTTAAAAATAAGTTGCCTGACTTTTTTCTAAATAAATCAAAATGTAAATCAAGTCAATGAAGATATTTTTATGAAAATCATATCTTTGTACACTAGGATTATAAAGACTAATATTGTCATATAAAAAGGACAATCTAGTTTTTTTTTTAATGCATAAACTCTAAAACTGCGAAACTGATTTAAAAAAATTTCTCAGCACGTAACAAAGCCTATATCAAACTTTGTTAAAGATTTCGATAAAATCTCTCTTGCTTTATTTATATTATGATCAAAATTTAAGATTTGGTTTATTTAAAATTTTTAAAAAATTAAAAAAAAATTTTTTTTTTAATTATTGAAAAAAATGTGTTTTTGGTAAAATTTTGTGAATAGCCCAAAATATACAAAACTGGTAAAAACCTGAAAATAGCGTAATTTAAAGATTGATTTATTAGCAATGTTTAGGGAATATTGTAAATTAAATCAGATAGCTAGTTCTCGAGTTTTTGCAGCCAGCCCAAAATGCAAATAATTTCAAAAATCATGATCATATTCGTAATCAGTACAATTTAATTAATCGAAAACAAAAACAAAATCGAAAAAATTATTTTGTCAGTGTTGATCAGTGTAATCAATCAAATGGCTGGAGAGCAAATACAGCCCTGTTTTGTTTAAAAAAATTACTATTTGGTGTTCTGCAAATCATTCGCACGATTTTTGTGTTATAAAATTAACTGACAGTGTTTGCTATAGTCGAAAAGTGGTTCTTCTTGTGACGTCCACAAAAAAATTTATCCAAAAAGTTGCTTTTGTTCATCGAACTAATCTGCATACTCCCAGCAAAAACAAATAAAAAAATTTTTTGAATGTTTTTAAAATTAATTATTTTTTTACTTAAATGTATTAAAGTAAAAAGAATAATGAATAAAAAAGGCTTAAAATTTTATGTTTTAACTGCTTTTTTCAAGATTTTTCTTAAGCATTTAGTGCATTAATCTATTCGATTTATATTCAACAAGCTTAATAGATTTTAAAACGAAGAAAATTTTATGAATTCACGAAAAAAATACCAAAAAAATTCGTGTTAAAAGAAAACAATTTTAGAAATCAGTTTACAGAACCGAGCGGATTAACAAACTTAATTTTTTTTTTTTTAATTACTTAGTTTTGGCTGAGAGGTGTTAGCCAGTACAAGGAGAATTGTATTCGTAGAGGTACTGACTCACTATCCTACACGATCGTACGATTATGTCAAAATAATGTGTGACATAATTCTATCCTACTTAAAGAAATCGCTTTAAAATGGCGAACTTTATGCCACACTATTATACAAAAAAAGATGCAAAAACATATGTTTACTCACGTTAATACTTTTAAAAGTATTCATTTTCTTCTTCGCCGCAAAATATCTTTTTTACAAATATGTACAATGAAAAATAACTTAAATGTTTGCATAAACAAGACACAAGCTTGGTATTGTTGCTATTTTTCTGCCTTGAACATAGAAAGTGCAACTCTGATCGCACAGATAAAATTTATTTTATGAAAATTTTCATAACATTAAAAAATCGCACAGACCTGTCAAAAACTCTATCATACACATGCTGTTTCAATACACACTATCATACTTTTTTAGCACACATGCGATTTTAGACAGATCATACGACTAAGTAGGATAGTCAGTCAGTACCTTAAGCCATCTATAACATAAATCATTTGCAAGGTAAACTGTGGTATTTAAAATGGTTGTTTAAAGCATTACTTAAAATTCAAGGCATTAGCTTGATTAAGAAATATTTATTATAAATTACTTGTGTAAATAAAATATTTGTTACGATATAATTTTTTTAGGTTTTCTGTAATAGACTTGCATTCCTTTAAAGTTATGGTGCCGATATGTATTTTTTTTAACTTTATTTGTCTATTTATAAAGGTATACTTACTACTATATCTACGTATTTAAGCACTTCATAAAAAAGTTTTTATGTTTTCAGCTAAAAGTGTTAAAAAGAAAATTGTAGGTTGTAGTGATTATGTGCATATGTACTCGTATATGTGTATGATTACATATACTCGTACAATACATATGTATGTATATAAAAACTTAAATTTTAATATTTTAGGTTTTTTTTAAAGGGTATTTGATTTTTTGAAATTAATCCCTCATGATGCCCTATGGAATTTAAAGATTTCTGCCATGTGGTTTACATAATAAAATTAAAGTGGCCCATACAGGATAGCAACATGCACATACATTCAAGTGCTGGAACTAATAAGGTTACATCTCATAACATATCATCGCACTGGAGCATTATGAAAAAAGCTAAAATAGCTTGAAGGCAATCAAAATATATTTCCTGGACAAATGATTCCAATTTATAAATTAAAAAATATACGTTAACAATAATACTGTCATTCTTTTATTTTTTGCTTATTTTTCAATTCAGCTAAATAGTTATTATAGTGAACAATAAAAGAAATTGCTTAGCCTAGGTTTGCCAAGCTGAAACTCGTATTTTCGCCATGTTGCCTGAATAATTTGCCAAAGCTGCCGGAATTTTCATGGATACTTATTTTTTAAAAGAGATTGAATGACTATAAATTCTCGAAAAATTTAGATCCTGTAATTGTCCCGGCCTTTCCCCAAAACATTAATTCTAAATAACTCTTTCTTAGCTGTGTGTATAGGATCATTACTCTGTTTTGAGACAAAGTGGAGTGCACTATTTCTTTAGGAAAACATTAAAATGGTATTCCTTAAATATTAACTGAGTTTGTTGCTCTCATTACATTCAGTATACGGTGTAGAGATCGAACTAAATTGTATGAAAATGATCCTCATACTGTACTGTTTCTAACATCCTGTTTAGCTTTATTGAAAAATAAATCTCGTAAGAGCCCATTTTTTTATATTTAGGACCAGCACTCAAGGGATGGTCCCTACTCATGCAATACATTTTGATGGAACTAGGAAAATATTTTGTGGGAAGGAGGATAGAGATAGTAGGGTCTATGAACATTCGATTTGAATTTTCCCAAATTGTAGGATTCAGGAAAAACATCAGCAGGAAGTTTCTTCCACATACGAACTATATGGCTAAAAAAGAACTCTGTCTGTAATGCGTAGTGTGATCCACTGGCCAATCAACCACAAGAGAAAAAACGAGTGGCTCATGTGAATAAGCGGGTTTAGGGAACAAGATCCCTAATTTCATTAGAACACATTGAATCAATAGAAATTTAAGCACAGTGGTATTGATAGATTAAAATTTTCAAATAATAAATAGTTTTTTCCTTAGCGCAAATAAAATTATTAAATTTTTCTCAAAAATGAGTAATTATTTTAATTTGGCAATCTTAACGTCTAAAAAATTTGTATCAAAAACCCTCAAAAATATTTTAAAAATTGAGTGTTTTCCATACGATATTTTTTTCAAAATTTTAGTGTTCTTTTCCTGTAAACAGAACAAACATCTAAATCTTTTCTTTTCTAAAATCCTTTTCTTCAGAGTATTTTTATTTATTTGTCAAAAGTGAAATTTTACAAATATTTGCTTTTGAACGTACAATTTCGTACTGAAATAATATGAATACAAAAATTAAAATAGTTTTAACAAACTTAACTCGTTTTTGAATATACTCGCATTGCTCGGTATAGTCTCAAGATTAAAAGAAACTCTTTTATAAATTTGGCATATGATTTTTAAAGTTTTGAGGTTAAAAAGATTTAAGACGATTTAAATAGAATTTGTCTCAGTCGTCAATTTCAACAACATGAAATACATGTGAGACGAGCTTATCGTATAATATATTTAATAGAAAACCTTAAAAGTTACATAAAAAAAAAATAAATAAACACAATATCCGTTTTCCTATTTCAATGAAAAATTTAACTTTTCTAACCAGCAGAATTAATATTATGGCACCCAAAGTTAATTTTCACTGACTTGTTTATTTTAACTTTCATCTAAATTCCTAACTGTCAGTGCGATTATGCACCCACATTAAAATTTAAAAAAATTTAAAACACATACACACATAAACACATACATGCATGCATGTATGTGATTGGGTATGCATATAAGCAAACCTTTAACATCTTCAAGGGTCTACAATATGAAATACCTATAACACAAGACAAAATGAAATAAAAGAAATCATGAAAAAAAGAAACAATACAAAAATAAAAAAAAAAATTACTTAAAAGAAATTTCATTTTATTTTACCCCTCTCACATCAAGCGTTAGAATTTTTTTTTAATGTTATAATACAAGAAAAAAAGTAATTTGAACACGTACACAAGTGCAAACACTAGAAGAAAAAATAAATTTAAATTTTCAACACAATTTTTACTGTTATTTCCGCATTGAACTGTAATTTTAACTCTTGATAAAAATAAATGTTTAAAAATAGTAAAACGGCTTAACTGCAATAAATACATTTAAAAAAATATCAAATAAGGATAAACAAAGTTCAAGCTATGAATTTATTATCAATTTATATGCAAAAAAAAAAAAAAAAAAAAACAGATGGGTACTTTTTATGCCAACTACTAATGCATGCACATACTACACCCACACCCACTCATTCAAACAAACAAACAAGCACAGATATGTATAATAATATTTTGTGTGAAATATAGTTTATGGCGATGATGGTTGTCACTGTTGCTTGATGGTAGGAAAAGGATTTCCGGTGGGTTAATGGGATTTTTGAAACAAAAAACCACAAGAACAAAAAATTTACCTGAAGATATATTTATTTGCTTTATAAAATTGTAATAGCATCTCACAAATACTGAATTTATTTATGAATTATTTAGAAAAATTATGCATTAGGGATGACAAATTATTTTTTATTCATAAATTTTGAAGAAAAAACCACCAGTAAAAGAAAAACTCTGGCCACTGAAATGTAATAATTACTTGATATGCAAAAGTGTTGTAGTTTATCCTCATAAATTAAATAAAATTATAAAACATTTTTAGCAATTGTTTTAAGTGTTTACATTTTTCATTGTAGACGCATAAAAAAAATTACAGAAGCAGCTGACAAATTAAAAATCCATTACAAAATTTAGCTTTTAGTGTTAACAGCCCCTAAGCTGTAAATACTCGTATTTAAAACTAAATATGTTTGCATAAAAATAATAAACAATCATGATATATTTTACAACATACCCACTAAATAATTACAAAAATTTTGCTGAAATATCAAATCAATGATTGTGGAGGTAAATAAGTATTAGAAATAATTAATATTTGAATTCATGATACAAACATATCGCACATTAAATTTAATAGTGTCATAACTAAAAAAAAATTAAATTTTTCAGTTAATTCTTTTAAAATATTTCATTTTATATTTTCTAAAAACAAAAAAAAAATAGTTTAACGCTCTTTTTTTCAGCTTAAAATATTTAAAACCATTAACATAAAAGTGTAAGAAGATGGGAAACTTTATATTACTTGGCTGTTAAATCAGGTTCTTTTTAGAATTATGGCGGCTTTTTTTAATATTTGCTGCAATTCTTAGTTTGTAGGAGAGCAAGTAGAAGCTTAGAACTTGCTTGTTCTTTTAGAACTTGTTTCTTTAAGAACATTAAAAAAAAAGACAGTTATGTACTCAAATGTTTTAAAGAAAGGTAAACAAATATTACTTGTGTAAACCTAAAAGTAATTATAAAAAAAACTTCTAAAATTGTCGTAATTAAAATTGTGTATGTAAACTGGGATTATTGAAATAAATCAGAGACATGCAGCTTCCAGTCGCATAAATTTGTTGAGACGTTAAGCATTTGATTTATGCAATATGAAAATACGAAATTGTTGCTTAAATTTATAATTTTTTTTTACATTAAAATTAAATTAATTTTATTTTTATTTTTAATTTAATTTTATTTACAATATGAAAATACAAAATTGTTGCTTAAATTTATAATTTTTTTTTACATTAAAATTAAATTAATTTTATTTTTATTTTTAATTTAATTTTATTTACAATATGAAAATACAAAATTGTTGCTTAAATTTATAATTTTTTTTTACATTAAAATTAAATTAATTTTATTTTTATTTTTAATTTAATTTTATTTACAATATGAAAATACAAAATTGTTGCTTAAATTTATAATTTTTTTTTACATTAAAATTAAATTAATTTTATTTTTATTTTTAATTTAATTTTATTTACAATATGAAAATACAAAATTGTTGCTTAAATTTATAATTTTTTTTTTACATTAAAATTAAATTAATTTTATTTTTATTTTATTTACAGTATATATAATTAAGGCAAATTTGATTTAAATAAAAGTGACATGATGTATTGAACTTCCACACACATTAACAATAAAAATATTAAGGATATTTTACAATATTATATATTATGAAAAAAGAAAACTTAAAAAACAATTCATTAATTTGTAAATGGTAAGTCCAAAATATGGTATCTTTTCTTGAGTATCATCGAGCAGCATAATAGCTAATGGATTCATAAGAAAACTTATTCTCTCCAAGTAGTGTTAACTGAATCGTATTAATTCATCTTTAACTTTTTGAATAAGGAAGTCATTATGTATTGTGTTGGTCGAAACGACCAAGGAGTTTTTGATTGATATCTTTTGCAAAATTTCAATATTCGAATTACTGGCTGTTCTCCAGGTTTCAATATTGATTTATAAATCAAAACTTTATTGCTTAAGCTCAACTGAGACTTTTTTCCTAATAACCAATATAGATTTTTTGTTTTAATATTTAAATGCTGCCTCTTTGCTTTAAAATGTTTTTTCCATGTCTATATTTAACGTAATCTTTTTTAAGAATTTGGTTATTATTTAAATAAACTTCAGGTCAGTGGCCTTGTCATTAAGAAAATGCGACATGGGAAAATTTTTCAGTATTAAGTTTAATATTCCATTCGTTTAACCATGATCCAATTTCATTTGGTTCATTTTGAATTAGAATTGAGGCATTGTCATCTGCATAAGATGAAATTAATAAATTTTTTGTAACTGGTAAATCTGAGGTGAAGATTGTTTAGAGAACTGGTCCAAACACGCTACCTTGAGGTACACCAGTCACAAATTTGTGACAGCTCGGTATTAACTTTAACATAAAAAGTTTAATTTTAAATGTTTTTTTTTTGTTAAGAAAATTTACTGCAAATAACTAATTAGCACTAATCAAACGGATGCTATTCATGTATATAAAACATACAGTCTTCTTCTGTAAGTCGAATTAGAAAAAAAGCTTTAAATTGCCAAAATCTTCTGTGAACAGCAAACCAAGTCTACTAATTTTTATAACAGATAAACCAAAAAGCCATTTTTTTTTTAATTTTTTTGTTTTTCAAAACGATTTGATTTAGAGAACAGATCACATAAATTGTGCTTCAAATTTTAATTAGGTTCTTTTACATTAGCTGTCCAACACAGACATATTATTATCTGCTCTGCTTAAGATCTCAGCACACAGTCATTATGTAAATAAAATAAAGAAATCAATGGCTCAGATATACTACATGCACAAGAGTATATTTTTAGTACATAAACTCAAACGCTTGAGTATTAGTATTGTAACTATTCGCTCTAGAAAGTACGTGTCATTGGGTAAAAAAATGTTATTAATAGCCCTTTGAGCCTTATTACGTCATTTTGCAAACAAACTAAATTACA
The DNA here is from genome assembly GCA_947397855.1 of Thelaira solivaga. NCBI lineage: Eukaryota > Metazoa > Arthropoda > Insecta > Diptera > Tachinidae > Thelaira > Thelaira solivaga. The sequence goes on along the minus strand of OX377612.1, from coordinate 20,434,285 downwards.
TGAATGCGTTTGTAAGTTTTGACAAGTAAAAATTTCTTTTTTACTTTTGCAAATAGAACCCTTCCACATAGATTATGATGAAATGTTTTTTTTACAAATTTTCTTTGTTTTTAGGTTTGTATACATTTTTATTTAGCTGTATTGTGATACCAAAAAAGAACAGAAATCGATTGTAAGTATAAAAACAAACATTTTTGTGGATAAGAGAATTTTGTTGTCAATAAAATATATAAACTACAAGACATTATTTGGCGACAAATTGACTAGTCACTTGAATATTTATTTTTTAAATAAGAAACCAAAATTTTAAAAGACGTTCACTTAATGAAATGTAAATATTTTTCTGTTAGTCATTTATGTATGTGAAAATGATTTCATAATCACACAATTCTAGAATTTTATTTATTTTTATTTTTTAGCTTAAAACTTGAAACAAATCAAGAAAATTCTCTGTCATATTCTTCTGTGGGTAGTCAATTTTTCAGATTAATATATAATTTGTGAACGACGGGTTATTGTTTAGATCGGTAGCTGTTTTTTCTATAAAAATAAAAAGTCAACATTCAAATAATTGATGACTAACAGCCCATCCTAAATTTGAGCGGCAAGCGGAGCATTTTCTAGCGCCCTCTATTTCTATTAAAGCGTCATCCCTAAATAAAAGCGTTGGAGGTGAATATTCTTTACAGTACATAGTATAATATTAATCATCTTGCTTAATAAAACCAACTAAAACCAAACAAAAATAGATTTAAAAACGCTAAATTAAAAAAAAAAAAAAAAAATAGCTGACATAATTATTTGGCTAATACAATCAAAAACTCGTTACAGTCGAACTTGTTTGAATATATATTTTGTTGATGTAATTTAATAGTCAAATAATTATTCTGGTGATTCTGTTTATTTAAAAAAAATTAATATTTGTTTTAATATTAATTTATTTTGTATATTTTTTTTTAAATTTCTTTCTTTTAATAGTTAAGAATTGTTTAATGTCTGCTCTAAGCATGAATGCAGAAATTTTGTAGTTTATAGAAATAAGAATGTCAGAAGGAATTCCTTTGGAATATCGCTAATTTAAATTTTTTAGCTGAAATTAATTGTTTTTTTTTAATATACACAAAAAATATGTTAAATAAATTTATTTTAGTCAATATTTGCAATTTCTTTGAAAAGCTACGGTATTTACATGCTTTTATTTATGTGAAGGTGGAATCTTGGAAGTTAAATTTAACCCACTTCCCGGTGTCCTATTAAGCTGAAAATTTACATACTGGTGCAGTACAGATGACAATGCATGCTTATGATAAGCATTACCTGATGTTGCTGCCAGGATATGCTCCAGACGAAGGAACTCCTCAACAGTATTGACTTGAAATCCATTGGGGCATTAATGATAATTAGTGGGATCCCCATGAAACTGCTGCCACCTCCAAGGTTGGCTCCAAGCAAGAGACCTCCTCAACAATCAGCAGCAGAGACTTAAAACTTTGCATACGTCTTCGGATATAATCACCATCGTTCAGTGGCTCGTTTCTGTAACTATATGCGAGAACTTCTCACATCGAAAAGTGTGAAACAAAATATTCCACCGTTTCTCGGTTTGTGAGTAAAAAGTGTTTCTGTAGAAAATGCAAAGCTGTTACGTCTTTGTTGGAATTTTCCAATGATTCAAATGTCTAATACAATATAAAGTGTCAACAAAAAGAGGAATTTATATAAGATGAATGTAGTTCTACAAGAGATTTTTGTTTGTTACAAATTTTGTTAGAACAAAATGTGAATAAAATTATTTGAAAATGAGACGATGCCATCAACGCTGTAAATTTGCTATGACACACAAAAAAAAAAAAAAAAAAAAGAAAATTTATTAACAAAGAATACACAAAATATATTATTCTAGATTTATTTTAGGTAATTTATTAACTTAAACGTTTTAAATTTATTAATTTTAATTTTGTTATTACTTTCGCACCCTTCTCTTATATATTTTAAAATGTGAGATGTTTTAACAGTTCTAGTGACACTTTTACTCTCACTTTTCCAATAAAGTACGTCAAAATCACTAAAATGACCAATAGTTCTCACAAAGAAAAATTACAGAAACACTTTTAAGTAATAAGTGACTTTTTGATTCAATTCTTATTGTTTTTTTGTTCAATTCAATTCTTTCTTGTGAACATTTTTTCGATGCGAGAGTTATAGGTTCAGAACATTAATGGGACTACAGATGATGGTTCTTGTAAATGATGAATAGCCATAAGAGGCATATCATGACTTGTGTAATTTTTTTATTAGTCTCATAACTTTTAAAAGCTTTTATGTAAAGGGTCCGCAATCTAACGTTTTTTTTTTTCAACTAGTGCTTATTTCGTGAATGGTAACACTTAGCTTATGTCTGATTTGACAGATAATTAGTTGTATCCTTCCGCTGAACGAATATGGTTGTGTATACGCTTGAACAACGCTGGGAAATATTGCGACATTACTTTGAAAATTATGGTAATGTTGCAGAATGTGTGCGAAAATTGAGTACAGATTTTGGAAGAAGAGAAGCACCGTCAGCTCCGTATGTTCGTTATCTTGTGAAAAAAGTGAAAGAAACTGGCATCCTCATTGATAAACCAAAGCGTGAAAAGCCAAAAACAGTGAGTACACCCGAGAATATTGCTGCTGTGGCAGAAAAAGTGCGTGAAGCGCCATCACCATCAATTTACCGTCGTTCTCATCAATTGAACATTTCGGAGACATCATTGAGACGAATTTTGCATAAAAACCTTGGTATGACGCCATACAAAGTCCAATTGGTTCAGGAGTTGAAGCCAACTGACCATCCAATGCGTTTTCGCTGCGCTAAGTGGGCCTGCAATCGACTTACAGAAGATGCAGATTTTGCCAAAAAAAATCATCTTTTCAGATGAAGCTCATTTTGATCTTGGCGGGTATGTAAACAAACAAAATTGTCGCATTTGGGGCACAGAAAACCCGCACGCATACATTGAAAAGCCGCGGCACCCAAAACGAGTCACTGTTTGGTGCGGATTTTGGTCCAGAGGCATAATTGGGCCATGTTTCTTCGAAAATGAGCAAGGAGTGGCCGTTACAGTAAATGGCGATCATTATCGGGCCATGTTAAACGAATTTTTGTTCACAAAAATTGAAGAGGAGGATATTGGCAAATTTGGTTTCAACAGCCGAAGCTACACTCGATGTTTTGAGCCCTGTTTAAAAAAAAAAGTTATATGGCGGACCCTGTATAAAAATTATAACATTTTTAATCTTACTTGTGTATAATTTTTTTTATATCGAAGAGGAATATGTGAGTTTAAAGATATACATTTTTGGCTACTCTTTTGAAGGGTAATACAGCTCTGCTAAATTAAACTTTTTTGATTTTTTTTAAATTATTTTTTATGTTTCTTTTTCTTTTTCTTTTAGAAAAAAGCCTGTTTTTTAACATAAAAACTTTAAATCTGCTTATTCACTTTTTTAGTTAATTATTTCAATAGATATATCAGCTTTGAATTTCATTCCTTTTCTCTAATGAGATTTTTTTTTTATACTTTTAACATTATAGTGATTATAGTTTACTTTAAAGAAAAAAAAAATTTAGTTCATCGTAAATCGTAATTACTGTTAAAAAACTAGAAGTAGATTTTCTTTTGGAATACCTTCAATATCGTATGATTGATTGATTTCTTTAAGTGTATCTACAACTCCAGTAATACTCGTAGATGCGTATGATTACTTATATTTGTAACAATGTACCTAAATATGTATTCTCGTATTTATATTTACCTTGCAGGCGTAAGCAAATACCAGCGTTGTGGTACATAAATGTGGGTGACAATTGATGTGGAAACTTGATGCCACTTTTAACAACCACTTTCGATTTTTAAGCTATTGCAAATGCTATTTTTACTATTTTAGTATAGAATTTAAAATTGAAAATAATAATAAAAACTTGCATGTTTATGTACAGGTTTTTCCTTCTCATACTTGAATAGTTAAAAGCACAAATCGAATAAAGGCTTAATGGAAATTATAAAGGAATGCGAAGCTTATTCTTTTAAATTTTCTTTAAATGTCAGAGTAAAAATAATAGAAAAAATATAACTTAGGAAACGAGTTTGAACAAAATTTCACTTACTTAAAATCTAGTGGTTTAAAATTAATTAAATTCAAAAAATTCTAAACTCAAATATTTTTCTAAAATAGTTTTTGAAATTCTAAAAAAATATTTATTAAATTTGTAATTTTTTCAAAGACTCTTAAGAAGCCAATTAAGCTCTCAATGAATTAGAGGGAACTTCTTTAGTGCAATTTATTATCTTTTGTTACGCTGATTCGTTTCGAAAAAATAAGTGTATCGATATATTATCAAATTCGGTAATTTTCTCACAACAATATTCGGTACAATAGAAATCGTTACTTGGAATCATTAATTAAGTATTGTTAACATTATTTCCTCTATTGGTTGTTGAAAATTAATTTTGATTTAACAAGACAAAAAAAAAACAAATAAAGAATTATATTTTTATATTACACTTACCTTAACACTTAAATTAAAAGAGAAAAACAATGCCAAATTACCATGCTGCTACGATTAATTCACAAACATTTTAATAGAAAGAAATGTTCGATTGTGTAATTAAATTTTAGTTAGTAGATGTGCCTATTAGTTTTAAAGTCCTGTGTCATATTTCAAGCTTGTCTAAAAGAAATTTTTTTGCTGTCTACCAATCTGAATGTATTTCACACACATGATAGACAATTTATGTATGTATAGGCACGTACACGTATATTTTCAAGGCAATATGTTTCGAAAGTTTGTTTGTTTTTTATTTAGTTTATGTTGAAGTTTCTATAAAATCTAATACACATTTAGTTTGCAGTTATGTATGTAAATGAGTGTGTGCTAACACCTTACAGGCAACTCTCTGAACTCTTTGAATACACTTTAAACTTATGTTTCGTAAACTATTTAGTGATGGTTGATGCTTATTTTAAAATTCAAAAGTCCTAGATAGCAGTTAGGAGTACTTGGATCTAAATGAAATTTCAGCTAATTCATTTTTTTTAATGTGCCCTGGTGACTTTGACCATTGGCTTCCAGGATCTAGGGTGGACTCGAACCCTGCTACTGGGTAATCTGAAGAGATATTGCAGTTGAATTAACTAAGAGATCGTTTTTAATTTTTCTCAATTTTAATTTAGTATAATTTTGTTTTTGGTGCAAGTGGAAACTGTGAAAGTTTACTTCAACTACTAAAAATGGAGCGCTTTACAAAATAACAACACATTAAAATTGTAATGGAGGGAAGTGAAGTCAATGCCAATTTTTCGAAAAAAGAGATTTTCTCCGATGAAGCGCATTTCCATATGAATGGCTACATGAATACACAAAATTATGAAGTTTGGTGCTCACAAAATCGGCATTCAATCCATGAGAAACCAATGTACCGACAACGATCAACTGTTTCCTGCGGATTTAGGTCAGGGCTTATTTTTTTGAAGATGAGGCCTAAATTGGAATAACTGTGAACGGGATTCGTTACAGGAACACGATAATGAAGTTCTTCTGACCTCAACTGGATGGCATACATCTGGACATTCGTGAAACAATCAATTTATTGCAGCATGAAATGAAAAAGTCCCTTCTTAAGAAACACAATATAAAAATGAAAATGTTATAAAGTTATTTTCCAATCAGTAGCAATATGTCAAAACCGCTTATATCTTATTAAGTCAGTTTAGAGAACTTCACGTTTAGAAGCTCTAAAAATTGTTCCAACAAACGATAAAACAATAATAAAGTTCTTATCAACAATTCAATTTTACTTAAGTCAAATTAAACTATAATATTTTTCTTTATTAACCCAGGAATGATTGAATATTTCATTAGTCTACTGAAATAGATCTTTATTAAAAAAAAAATTAAAAAAAATCTTTTCATTGGATTAATGAACAAAATTCTTTCAGTTTCAGGTTTATTTTAAGCTATTTTTTTTTTTTAATTTTATTTAAATTTTTAAATTTTTATATTTTTTTTTTTATATCGTGAGAAATGAAGTTGTCGAAAGTTGATATATTATTTTTGAGTTAATTTATTAGTAAGTCTAGTATTATTCATAATGAACGTATAAAAGTATTGTAAATAGTACCGGAAATTTGGTTTAATACAAGCCAGAAATGAAATGTAGCTTTTTTTAATTAAAATTTTTTCGCTTCCTAGGTTTTCCAACAAATTATAGCCTAAATTGTTTTGCCAACTGCAAATGTAATTTTGTTAAAAAAAAACCAAATGTGAGAGAAAAATAGTTTTTATTTAAATGTTTGAAGCAAAAACCCCACAAGAATTAAAAGTGTCTTCATTTGCGAAAGAAATATTTTGTAATTGTTTTGGAAAACTGAACAAACCATTTAGCCACAAGTACACACCGCTCACTGCTTGATTATTAAGTTAAAAAAAAAAGGAATATGAGAAAGCAAATGAGTGTTGCGCTCGTATCTACTTAAATGCATTCATCCACAAGGCATTCTGTTGTTGTACACAAACAGTTAAAACTATTTGCAACATAAATGAGAAATGTAAACTGTTTTTCTTTTTTTCTAAGAGCAGACATGTCATTTAATTTTTAAACTTGAAGAAAATTATTGCATCATGATTCCAATGCGGGCGTCTAGTGCTATTAAAAAAAGAAATAGAAAATAATAATAAAAATATAATTTTTTGTTAGTTAAGTTAATTAGTTAGTAATTTGTTGTTGTTTGTATCCTTATATTGTTTTAACTGCTGGGATGATAGTGAAAATGTTTTTCTACATTTAGGCTTATGCATAGGAATGTTAGGTGCCTGTCATGATGTCTGCTGCTGTGAGGCGAGTGAGTGCTTTTAACGTTTACGCTTGCTGGCTTTAGAATTTAGTCTAACTGTGCTGTGTCTAGGTATTCTGTATTTCTTTTGATTTGCTTTTATTTCATATAATTTTATTTTAATTAACTGTGGGTATCCTAATTGAATGCTCTAAACCAAGTGATGGGTTTTTATGAATATGAGTCTGACTGTGGGTATGTGTATGGTCCTGTGTGTGTATGTGCTTAAAACTATTCAACAAGTGTGTACGTGCTTACACACGCTTCCTACTGATACATTGCAATACTAGCATTGGTGTGAAGGTATTGATGGGAGGTATTAAATGGGACCTGTATAAATATATAGTTTGTTTTGATAAGTTTCGTTTGAGTTCTTTTTTTTTACAATAATCCCAACCTTTGCTTATGAATCAATTTGGAAATTAGTTCTATAATACGAAATAGCTGTAAAATTCAAAAAAGTTTATGTAAAGAAAGGAAAATAATTTAATAAATTTGTTAGAGAAGAATAATAAAATAATATTTATATATTAAATTAATTCAAATAAAAAAATAAAAAAAGGAAAATTTTGATAAAGAACATTATTAATAAGAATATAAATTGGTTTATAATTTTGAAAGTAGCCTAAGCCCACTTGTTAAAATTATGAATTGAAATAATTTCAGTAAGACATAGACTACAATTACTGTTAAATAATGTTCTTTTTTAAAAAGTGGTATAGACCACTTTTAAAAATAATAGCTCAGTTATCTTAAATATGTTATCCTACTTACTAAAAATAATGTGCTCTTTACAGGAAACGATAAATTCAATCGTTAAAATGTTTTTAAAAATATTTTTGAATGTTTTACATAAAAATTTTGGCTTGTTATTTTCCTATTAATAGCACTTAAATTATTTTTGTAAAATTTAGTACATAATTAAAATGGCTATTTTGTTAAGCTTGAGGTATTATTTTTCAAAAATTTTTTTTTATATCAATATTTCGCTCCAATTTTTGTATCTTCTTCAGGATATAAATTAAAGCTACAAAAATTGGAGCGAAATATCGATATAAAAATAAATTTTTGAAAAATAAGACCTTAAGCTTAACAAAATAGCAATTTTAATTAAAAGGAAAAAGGTCAAATAAAACTTACTAATAATTAATTTAGTACATACATATAAATTTCATGCTAAGTATAAGGTCACCATATACTTTTGAATCGACCACACCCTCATTTTAATAGAATGAAAATAATGAAAGTTTTTTCTACGGATTCTAACTCATAAACTAAAAACCTCAGGGGTTCGAGCTATTTTTTAAATGAAAATTAAATGAATTTATTTTTCATTATATTTTTTTTAAACTTTTTTGCTTTAACCCAAAACGTTTGCTGTGCAGTATTATATGCAAATAGCATGACTGCTAATTGTGCTGCTGATAATATTATGTTAATTATAAAAGTGGGTTGTATGTTGCTTATAATTTAAACATGGGTCTATGAAAACTTTATGTTTTCTTGTGTATAATTTGTACTAATATTGTTCAACAGACGATTTTATTAAGATAACGAATGTATGCAATGTTAATAAGAAATCAATAAATTTCTACTTTTTAATCAAATACTACAAATGAAGTTTTTGTGAGAGAAAAACTTAATGAAATATTTTGTTGTTAGTCCAATTCTTGTTAAAGTTGAAAAAGAAAATAATTTAGGGAATACTTTTTCTCTTTTAACCTATTTTGTGCCATCAGTTAGATTTCATTACATTTCGATTTTGCTACCTCAGCTATCAAATGTAATAAATAATCCCCACATTCGCTACGTAACGAAAATTTATTCAACACAAAAGCTAACTCCATAAAAAGTGCGGTAATACGTTTCTCAGCCAAGAAAACCAACAGTAAATAAAGTTTTAGGAATACATTTTTGTTTTTTTTGTTACAACTTTTGAACGGATAAATACTTATAGTTTCCTTTGAAACACTAAGAAATGGGCTACATGTGACATGCTATGCTCAAGTTATATAAAATGTGTTTTAATTAAAAACAAAAAAACAATGGGTCCATACATAGCCGAAAAAAAAATCAAAAATACAACAGAAGTTTTCGTTTTGCATTAAATTCTGTTTTGTTCTTTAAAAAAAAAATTTTTGTCTGCACACAAGCAAGAAGGCAGTCGTATACCAACGTGTACATTTGTGTGTCTTATAGTATGTTCAGACGAGACAAGGTTCGCTCTCTTTCGAGGGTTCACATCCCAATCTCGAATGAAACAGGAAGATTCGCCATACAAAATTAAGTGAGCGAATCTGCAGGTTTCATTTTGAAACTCTTGCCGAAACCATGAAAATTTAGTATCATCCCTAGTTTCTATCGCTAGTTTATCTTAACTAGCTGTCCAACAAAACAAATTGTAAACAAAGAAATATTATTGTTTTGCAAGCATTTCAATGTATTAGTAAGAAACAAAGGAAAGAGTGTTAAATTGCTTAAATATAAAAATAAACATAATAAATAACACAACATATTAAATTATTTGAAATAATAAATAAATTTTTTATAAATTATTATTTTTTCTAAAAATACATATATTTATATATTAAAATTTACCTTTTTTATCCATTTCAAAACTAAAAAACAAACGCGGGCAAATGCGAAACAACAAAAAACAAAACAAAGCAACTGTCAAATGAAACTCATTATGTGTCGTCTGAAAGCAAATTTTCACAATCGAGGTTCAGACAGCGAAACCAGCATTGAAACTCGTCGTGTGAACATGCTATTAATTGTCAACTATTCTAATAGACAGAAAGAGAGAGAACATTTTTTGATAATTTTGTCGTTAATTTGAAATTCTTTTTATGAAATTAAATATTTATTTAACTTTTGTTTGGTTAAAGAAATATTTAAAAAAATTTAAATAATATGACTATTTTATTAAGCTTGAGGTCTTATTTTCAAAAAAATTTATTATTATATCGATATTAGCTCCAATTTGTGTAGCTTTTTCAGGATATAATTTAAAAAAATTTAACTTAAATTAAATTGAAATTTGTTTGCATTAGTTTTTAGATTAGTTTTTAACATTTAAAATTTATCTTTTGTAAACTCGAATCATAATTATATAAATTTTTAGGCTTTTTGAGAAAGGATACATGCCAGAGCAGATTATATAATGAATGACGTTATATTTTATTTAGTTTTGAACTAGATGTTTTTTCTCGGCTTGGTAGTTTATTACCTGAGTCTGTATCCTTAAAGAGCGTGTGTACCAATTTTTAAAGAAATCTGTTTACAAATAGAATTTTAATATAAAAAACCCTTCCAAATAAATACAGCCATTCAATACTTTGTAAAGTCGCGACTGGTTTTAGCTAGTATTATTATCAAAGACACCAACCAAAGTAGTAAATGAAATATTTCAAAACATACTTTCAAGTTAAGTACGGGCATACACCTTTCAAGACAGTGGCAAGTGAAAATTGATGAAATCTGGTTGTAAGAATGGGCGTGGCCCGTCAAAAAGTATATGGCGACCTTTCTTATAATATAGAGAATATACGAAATTTTAATATTTATTTACTACAGTGAAGGGTATATAAGACTCGATTTTGCTGAGTTTAACTAATCTTCATTATCAGATGTATATAAACGAAAAGCGATATTTTTTGCTGGGATTTTTTTTTTTATAAATACAAAAATTTTGTTTGTTCCCTATAAAAACTCATTTATCACAATATTTGTTATACTTATTATATATCTTAAAATTAAGCAAATTTAGTTCTCTTAAAAACTAAAATGTGAATAAAAGTTTTTTTTTGTGATTTAACTAAAGAAAATTTTTCTTTGAATCTAGTTCAATATTTTAAATATTTTTTTTTAAATATTTAACAAAACATATGTTTGATTTATGGTTATTTTATCAAAGAAAAAATCTAATACAGTTACAGTTAAAAAAACACACGCTGGTTTTTATTGTTGTCTCCTACTTTCCAGTGTTATTTGAGGCGAATTGACAAAATTTTTGTTCCCGCCAAAACACAAAAAAAAGTACAGCAGCTTAACAATTGTTGCTTCACAACAACAATTTCAAACAGACAAACAAGTTGTTGTTGTATGATTTAATAATGCGATGATGTAGACATTCGAACTTTTGCATGAAAAAGTTACTGTTACCATATGTTGGCAATCAGTAACCAGCAGCCAGACAGCTGAACACCCTCATTTAAAGTTAATACAACCAACTCTTCATCCTTCCTCGAACTCTGCTGGTGTGTTAGTCTGCAACACGTAGTTACTGTTCGTTTTTTCTTCTTTTTTTACTCCACAATTTACATTACTTTTTCAGTTCTAAATGAACGTAGTGCCGTACGCACGCACGCATTATAGAAAACGCGTAGATAAGCGGGATTTTCAAAGAAAAAAAAAAAAAAATAAAAGCAAACGGCAAATAAAAAGCAAGGAAAAAAAATATTTTTTTTTAACATTAAACTTAGCAGGCGCGAGGACTTATTTTCACTTTGTGTGCGTGTAACTGGTGATTTGATCAAAGTTTGCGGAAATTTGAGAAAATACATATTTTTTTAGCTGCAAAAAAATTGTTGAGTGAGAAAAAAATTTCAAAAGTTGTAATAAGATAAAAAAAAAATGTAATTAAAAAATTCCTGTAATAAAGATAAAAAAATATAAAGTTGAAAAGAAAAGTTATTGAAAATATCTAATGAAAACGAAGTTTGTTAAAAATAAAAAAAAAAACTTAAAAAGTTTTCTAATTGAAATAAGTGCACTTGTTACGTTTTCTATAAAGTAGATAGAAAGTTAAAGAAAGCGTAAGAAAATCGAAGTAAAATTAATTAATTTTATCTTATTACCAAAAAGAAAATTAAAAGAGAAAAAAAGAATGTTATAAAAAATAAAATAATTTTTTTTTGCCTTGTCATTCTTGATAGAAAAATGTCCATTATAAAATTGTGTCTTGTGTTTAACTTTTTTTCTTATTTTTGTGAAGGAAAACAATAAAAGAAATAATTTGATTATGTTCAATAAATTATAAAAAAAAAAATTATTTTGAGTCTGGCGTCTTTTATATCTCTACAGTTTTATATGCAAATAACTAATATTAATAAATTTACACACATACTCACACATATATAAATGCTTCGATAAATAAAATAAAGAAAATTTACATGACAGTGATTTTTGTAAACACATTTAAAATTACTCATGCGTTGTTTAGTCCAAGCTATTTAAGTGTTAATTTTTTTTTCTAACACAAAATTTATAAAAAGCAAAGCAAAGTAAAAGATCAAACAACTTAAAGTCATCGCCATGCTCAAATTGTGGTTGTGTGTATGCGATACTTGAAAATAAACCTCAATTTGTTATTGCCTTGTGTTTTTTTATGCTAAGAATTGTTGTGGAATAATAAAAAAATCTCGTTAGTTTGCTGTTCGTTATTTTTTCTTTTTTCAAAGGACATGTATGGTGAAATTTTGGATTTTAAATTGCTTTACTACTTGAAAATTTCACTTCGTGCAGAAATGCCTCATTTTCTTTTCAAACTTGAGCTTTGCATGATTCATAAAAAGGTCTTGAAGGAAAACAAATTTAGGCATTTGAGGTTTCTTTTATTCTTTGTTCTTTTAATAATTTATTTTGTTTTAAGTAAGAAAAAAAATGTTACTGAGACCAATAGTTTTGCTTTGTAGGCCGAATCTACTAGAATCCCATTTTAAAATTTGCGAATTTCATAGTGATCTGTGTTTTACAACAGAATTTTTTTTTGTTATTTTATATTTCGCAAAATTAAAATATCGGCTTAATTGCTTTTTATCCTCTTCACTGTAAGTAAGAAGGGCATATATAACTTTGTGGTTCTGTTTATAATTTCTACACCATATAGAGATCACCCTACAAAGTTTAAACATTCTGCAACCTTATAAAGAGCGGAGTTCATTCTGTCTGTGTAGTCGTTGAAATCAACTTTATGAAGTTCTTGGACAACGTACAGACAAGCTTAGCATACCAATCTGTCCGTTGTTTCTGCTTTTGAGTTACTATGAGCGTTAAAGTTTTAGCCTTTTTAAAATCAGATTTAGGCTTTTTTCTTGTATTTAGCTTCTGAAATTTTCCTTAACTTTTTTGTTTTTCAAAATAGTTTAAATAGTTTTTTTTTTTTTTTTAATTAAAACAAATCATACATAAACAAATTAAGGCTGAAAAAAATTCCTGAACAAAAATAAGTTTGTTCTATAAACCTCAAACTTGAATTGATTTAAATTTATATTTTAAATTGAGTTGCTACTACTTTCAGTGTTTTCAGAAAAAGTCGCATGTTTGTCTTTGGGGGCAGCAAAATATTATTAACCAATTTAACTAAACTTTGATATGCAAATTGATAAATTGGTGAAACGAAAGGTAATTTCAGAAGTGTAGAAAATTATTGGGGCTCTCAAAGTATATGTCGAATGAGAGAGGAGTTCAAATTTACATGTAAAATTTAACAAAAAGCAATTAAACATACCAAAACCCATTAAGCTGTCAATCAAGGTAATTAAGGGGGTAATAAAAAGTGATTTATGGGTTTTTTTTAGGGTCATTAAAAAGGGTAATAAAAAATGTAATAAAAAAAGGTCGTTAAAGGTGCAGGTGTTCATTTGGATGCGTGAGAAAAATGTATAACAAAGGGATCATGCTGGTGAAGTTTGAAAAAGGTCGTTAAGGATGCATTTGTGCATTTGAGTGCGTGGGAAAAATGTATAATAAAGGGATCATGCTGGTGAAGTTTGAAAAAGGTCATTAATATTTGATAAGGGTGTAATACACATGTGCATTTCAAGTGGATAGATTTGTTGTGAATGCAGTTTGTGTATTTGAGTTTGGTTGAGTATAAAGATCAGTTTAGTTGACAACGATATTTGGGTATAGAAAAAAGGCCATAGAATTTTAGGTGGTGAATGTCATTTGTGTATTTGAGTTTTGTTAGTAAAGGGATCATGCTGGTGAAGTTTGAAAAAGGTCGTTAAGGATGCATTTGTGCATTTGAGTGCGTGGGAAAAATGTATAATAAAGGGATCATGCTGGTGAAGTTTGAAAAAGGTCATTAATATTTGATAAGGGTGTAATACACATGTGCATTTCAAGTGGATAGATTTGTTGATATTGTTATAGTGGTGCATTTGAGTTTGATGATCAAGTATTGAAAGTATAAAGATCAGTTTGTTGGAATTTAGTATTTTGCGAGTGAAAAGAAAGTCGTAAAGTGTTTGATTGGGATATGACAGGTTGTCTAACTAAGGGATACAATTGCATATGAGAGTATGCATGTACATCTAAGTTGTAGCGATGGATAGATGTGAACAAAAAAGGTACAGATGTATAGAGAAGTGTACGATAGTTAGTGAAAAACAAAACAAAAGGTCAAAAAGTAATTGATAAGGGTGTATCTCAAGAGATGCTAGTGCACGTATGCATTCAAGTACTGAGAATTGTTTATATTGTTATAGTGGTGCATTACAGTTTGTTTTGATGTAATGATCAAAGGCATGTGTATTGATAGTATGAAGATTACTTTTATTTGGATTTTTTTTTCTTATATTTTGTGACTGCTAAGAAAAGCCATAAAGTATTTGATAAGGGTGTAACAGGTTGTCTAACTAAAGGAGTCTAACTAAGTGATCAGTTGCACATGAGAGCAGTAGCGACGTTTGTATGTTTCTAGTATACTTATGAATATATACAAATGTTTGTGTATAGTTAAACTAAATGATTGTGTATAGCTAAACTAAATGTTTGTGTACAGTTAAACTAAAACAAAAATTTAATACACTACTATGTGTTAAGAATAAACACAACAACAACAACAAGAAAACAACAAGGTATCTTTTCAATACGTATACATTGAGAAAATGTTCTTAATCTATTGTTCTTATTCAAATCACTCTATATTTTTATTTAAATATAATACTATCTACGTCTATGTGTGAGTGTGTGTGTGTGTTTTGTATTTAGTATAAATACACAGAGTGAATTACATTTGATATTATTCAAAGTGTTATACCATTCGGTAGTCATCAAAAATTAAATTTGTTAAATAATAAAATTAAAAAATTAAAATGTCTGGATTTTTAGTTTCAAGTACACCTGAAGATCAGGCAGAAGTTGAGATAAGCCTCCTATCATTCCAAATGGATGAATCTGATGAGGATGTTAACTTCATAATGAATGGGAGCTTCGACATCTTTGAAGAAGAAGAGGAGGACGAACCAATACCCAACAATCAGTTGGGTTACTTTAAGGATGAGATCCTCATATTCATGCTGGAAGAGGAGGGTGAGGAGTTTAGGGAGTTTGATGAAGTTCTTCACTTCCTCGCCGATGATGATGGCGATAAAATTATTAAAGAAGTAAGACTCTGATTTATTTAATAATTGCTGGAAACAACAACACTTAAAACAAAATTAAAAATAAAAATAAGATTATTCACCAATAAATAAAATAAAATAATAACAAATTTGCATGTTTCAATAATATATTTTTATCTTTTATTTTATTCTTTAATATATATAATTATATAAGCAAATATGAATATAATATTAAAATTATTTCAAGTCAGGCACTTCTTTTGCAAGTAAAAGCGCATTTTTCAAGGCACAGACTCCTCTTTTATGGTAACTGCAATAGGTGCAATCGGGGTGTTTTATTTGAAGTTGTTTAAACTTAACACAACCAAATTCTTCAACATTGGTTACACTTTGCTCTATAATTTTCTCTAACCATTTTCCTTTTTCATGACCTTTAACATAAACCTTGCGGTCTTTCAAATTGCGTTTTAAAAATTTGCAAACACTCTTATAAGAAAAGGTACCATCGTTCCACTTTAGATGATGATGATTCCGCATTAACCATTTCGCTTCTTTTTGCTTCGCCAATGACAAAAATTTGAATTTAAAAGGTGGTTTCACAATGAAATTTATATGTATATTAGAATCAAATACAACAGCAATTTCTTTCAAAATGAATGTATTTCCACTCAATTTAAATCCTTGTATATCGATGAAAATGCAATCGATAGTTGTCATGCTGCACCAGATAAGATTTAATTATTTATGCTATATATTTCAATGTGTTCAACCTGAAAGCTGTTAATTTTATTCAACTTTTATTAATACGTCTTCCACTTTTATTTACTTCTAAAGAATTCTGAGTGCGCATTGACTCTATTATTATATAGCTACTATCTCTTTCTAAAATTTTGGGCAGAGCAAAATAAAGTTGAAAATTATTTAATTGGGGTATGACAGGTTATGTAAATAAGGCATTCAGCTGCACACGAGAGTGTACATGTACATCTGAGTAGTAGCTTGTCAAACTAAAGGATTCAGTTGCCCAAGAGAGCAGTAGCGATGAAATAAATACATAATATATATTAATGTGTGTATATTTCTAATATACTTGTGAATATATAAATGATTGTATATACTTAAACTATATTTGCTGAGAGCTCAGCGATTGTATTATATAGCTACCTCTTTCTTATAAAGACTCAAAATTGTTTTGTTTCATTTAAAATTTTTAATGTAATCCAAAATAGTTTTCTATAAATAGTCAATTAATTGAGTAATATTCATAGTTTATTTAAAATCATTAAATCATGAGCATTACCACGGAAATTATATCTGTTTTTAATAAATTAAACTCAAGGCAGAATATAAGTATAAAGGACATGGTCGTTGGAGAGGATTATCATATTACTGGTGCTGAACGTTTAAATACAAAGTATGGAGAAACTATCGTTTTGGAATTGGGATCAAATATACTTCACCTTCCTAAGAGATTCAATTTGTTAGCTGATAAATATATTGAAAGTTTATCCACCGGAGCATATGTAATTACAAAAATTCCTTTTAACGATGACGGAGATAGCTCATTCTGCAAATTAGAACTGAAGCCACTTCCTCCTATAAGAAATTATTACTCATTCAATACTTTTAAACAATAAAGTTTATTATTTCTTTAAACTCAACTCAAAGTATATTAACTCAATTTTAATATATTATATACTCATTTTAAACCATACTTTTAATCTATAAACATGGAGAATATTGATGATTTTCTGCAGAAATTTACAAATATTGCTTTTGAAGAACATTTGGAATTAATACATTCATTTAAAGCTGAATATGAGCATTTTGATTATAACAAGCCTTGTAACCACTCTGATGATAATTCTAATGAAGATGTAGTGGGTATGTGTAGCTGCTACTTTTTTTATGTGAAGAGAGAAAAAATTATGAAGATTATTGAAAAGTATAAAAATTTGTTTAAGTATTTACAATCGCAGCTGCCCACCGAAAAGAAAACTAATAAAAATACATAAATGTTTAAAAGTATTCTCTATTTGTATTATTTACAATATTTTTATATAAGGCGACCAATTTAAAATATAAACATCAGTTAATATTACAATTTCTTAGAGCATGGATACTTTAATGAAAAACTATCTTCTACGTAATAAGGTGCACCAACCTCAAATATATGACGTTGTTTTTGATATGGATTACTTTTTAAATTTAAAATTGAAAGTGTCCTGTGGCTTTTCAACCATATGCGGGTTTAAGCCAATGATATGGCTACATTTTAAAGATAGAGATTTTATTGGCCTTGATCGCGAAGGATGGCTACACTTGATGAGCTACAAGGAATATATTAGCAATGTGCTTTCTCAGCGCGAATTTCTAAACTCTATTAATTTAATTGAGAAAACAGGAGAAGAAGACATTGATTACAGTTTTAAATGTAAAAGTGGTGTGTGCTACTTGATAATGCGACAAGGAAACTATAAAATAAAAATTGATCCTGAAACGTGGAAGTCTCTAATCCGGATTGGAACATTTCTTACCACAATAATATGTTGGAATGGAATTTTACGACAACAGATTTTACACTTTTACTACGAATATTTCATTCCAACATGCTCCGCACTGAAGAAGACGAAAATTCAATTGAGCGAAATAAAAGGGGTTGATATTAATGATAGAAATATAAATATTGATTTAACCCGTTTATGCTATGAAATTGGGAAAAAAATGCAAGCTAAAATAGTAACCGATGTAAAAATTCATAAATTATACTTAAGAATGGAAAATAAATGAGAAAAGCAATTATTTATGGTGTTATTATTTCTTTATTTTAAAATTGATTAAAAACATTACACATAAGTGACCACAATTAAAAGAATTAAGTTTCTGATATCTTTTATAGTTATATTTAATATTTATTCCTAAATATTTTAAAACTTCTATTGGTGGTTGGAGATTTCCAAAGCTGTCAAAGTATTGAACATTATCATTATTTTTATAATAGGCTACCCAATGTGTACCATCTCCACTATTATTATCCAAATTGATTATACCACATTCTATTTTGTTTGGGTTTTTAGGTAGTTTATCTCTCATATAAACTCCTCTAAAATGAGGAATATGCATCTTTCCAAACATTTTCAAGTCTACATCTGTTAGTGGTCTATTGGGTAACTGCTTAATTAGTTTTTTGATGTATTATTTAAATTAAATAATCCATATCCCTTTTTATAAGGTTTGAGGTAGAAACCTTTTCCCATTGCGATTGCTTCTAATGTTTTATTATGTCGTTTACTTTCCTCAAGTTGTTCTCTACCATTTTTTGCAGCAGTAATAGCCTTGGCGATTGCTGATCCTCCAGATGATAGTGCACCTAGCGCTCCAAGTGCGGTTAGTACAGGAACAAGAGGTAAAAAATCTCCATATTTAGGAACACTAATTACTCTTGGAATTTTAACTTGTGATTTTTTTCCATGGAGTGAACGTTCAATAGATTTTCTTGCTGTTTTTATAGCTGTTTTAACATCTATAGGCTTTTCTTTTTTTAAAATAAAAGTTGCAGCCTTAACTGCGTTATGAAAAAGGTTTCGCTTAACATTCTTTTTAGATTTTTTGATTTTTACGCCTAAACCAAATTTTACTTTAGATTTCATGGCGTTTGTGACAAGATAAGCATTTATTTTTTCTCCAAGTGTACTATCGCTAGATTTTACTCTCTGCCAGGCTTTATCAGCTAATTCAGAGTCGGCTTGATGTCGTTTATTAATATCAGTATATTGTGAATAAGCAATATCATGTGCTTGACAAGCTTCATCCAAGGGATTGATTCCTTTATCTCCTCTCTGTAAACGTTTCTGTAATTTTGTTCCAGGACCACAAAATTGATAACCAGGTAGGTGTAGCTCAAATGGTAATGAATTAATTATATTGTTAACTAGTCCTTTTCCATGAACTTTCGGTTTACCACTAAATTTATTCTTCGTATACACAATCATTTATACATAGACACAAATATATATTTATTCCCCTGTTGAAAGAAAATAAAAATTTTTAAACTGTCAGTTGCAAATATGCGTTTGATTAAGCAACACCATTCAAATATTTTAGTAAGAAATTTAGATTTCAATGACAAAAGTAAAGTAACAAAACACAGTTGTCTATTACCAAACTCTATAAGAGGATTAATAGTAGGACCATCTAGTTGCGGAAAGACAAATGTAATGCTTAGTCTGATTGAAAGCCCTCATGGATTAAAATTTAAAAATTTATACTTGTATTCAAAATCGCTACATCAACCCAAATACCAATACTTAAAAAAATTAATTTCATCAGTGAAAGGGATGGGTTTCTTTACGTTTTCAGAAAATGAAGCAGTAATTTCACCTAATGATGCTAAAACAAATTCAGTAATGATATTTGATGATGTTGCATGTGAAAAACAAAATAATATAAGATCATACTTTTGCATGGGAAGACATAAAGATATTGATTCTTTTTATTTATGTCAAACATATACACATATTCCAAAACACTTGATACGTGATAATGCTAATTTTATAATAGCATTTAAGCAAGATGACTTGAATTTGAAACATATTTATAAAGATCATGTGGGAAGCGATATGAGTCTGGATATATTTCATCAAATATGCAAGGAATGTTGGAAAGAAAAATATGGTTTTCTCGTTATTAGCAAAAGTGATGAAATAGATAATGGGCGTTATAGAAAAGGATTTGATATCTTCATTCAAGTTTAGTCTTAACCAAACATTTAAATGCTTAAGACATATTCATCTAATTAAGAGCTCTTCCATTTAGCTACTAAGAAACTTTTTACCTGTTTTAAGAAACTCTTTAGCTGTTTACGTTTACCTGTTTGAGAAGCTGTTTACGTTTACCTGTTTGAGAAGCTGTTTACCTGTTTCCCTGTTTAAGAAGCTGTTTATCTATTCATTTATTCTTTTCTAATCATATAAATACAAAAACTACAAATACACCCATACAAACATGAAGGAAAATATATTAAGAGAATTAGTAAAATCCAAAAAAATTTTGAAAAAGAAATTTGAAGCCATCAAACAAGGGGAAGCAGAAACTATTGACAAATTAGAAAATACATTCAAACCATTAACAGAGCCATTAAAAAAACTTGTTAAGCTGTCTAGTGACAATGTTTCATTGAAACGAAAAGATGCAATGATCAAATTTGAATATAATAACAAAATTAAGAAAACTAGTGATGATGGTATTACTACTAGCACTCCTATGAAAAAAGTCCCTTTTGACTCATTATCAAACGCAAGTGGAAGTGATGAAGATAGTAATGGAATGAATAATGAGTCATTTTATACACAACATTCTAATTGGGAATTTAATTTAACAAATTTACATGAAAACAATAACCTTGATACAATATTCGGACCACACAAAAACGAAAATGATATTTGGAAGTTTGGAAATACAGACTTGGATATAACCGATGATAAAATAATAATAGGAAATAAGTCATGGGCCAACACTCCTGGTCTATTTTCATTGTTATTTCATAAAAAACCAGAGGATTTCAACTCAACAGAATTAGACATATATAAAAAAATCTTGCTTGATACAAATGCGCATAGAAGAAATTATGATCCAAATGGTCAAATAAATGGAAATAGAGGTTATAAGTATAAACAAATAATTAATAAACTGGTTGGTGATACTCACTCGGGCAAAGGTCTAATGCAACTAAGCTTAGATAAAGGTTTAATGCAAGTAAACCTCAATAAACCTAACTATATATACTGGGATGACCCGAATGAAATAGTAGATCGATTGAAGCTGTTGATAGCATCACAACAATCTGGAAATAATAATCACAATAATGAAATATTGTCAATAATTGAAGAATTAAAAGAAGCAAACATAATTGAATAATTTAAAAGTATTTATTATGAGTGTCGACAAATTTGGTCATTACTTCAATCAAAAATACAATAACGAAAAAAGAAGCAAACATTTCATGAAAATGTTTGATGTTGATATAAGCAATAACTGTTTAGATCTACATGGAAAAAGAATTAGTAATTTATTGGCACCTTCTGATCCAAAAGATGCTGTAACAAAAATTTATCTCATGAAAAAGTATGATGTTTTATCAAAAGACATAGACAAACTAAAAACAACGCTCAATTCACAAGTACAAAATGTGGACAGTAGAATAGAGAAATTAGAAACTTTGCTTATTAATAAAATTGAAAAACGATTAAATTTAATTGAAAATCACATATCTCAATCTATTGAAGCAGAAGAAAAACTAAAGAAAAAATATGAAAATCAAGTGAATAGTATTAAAACTGCTATAAAAAAATTGGAATCAATAATTTCCAAAGATGTTGAAGAAAATGTAAAAGTTATTGAAAAAGCTGTAAATGATCATATATACAAAGCAAATGCGAATTTTATGAATCATATCGAAGAACGATTTAGTAAAATTGAAGACTTCATTTTCAAAAATATTGGAAAAAATTCTACAAAGGATGATGTGAAAATACGAAAAGTTCCACCTCCACCTACAATTAAAGTAGCTAAATAAAAATGAATGTAATAAATAAAAACAACGCAGACTTATACTCACTAGCAAACAATATGATACTGAACACTGATAAGAGAGAAATAGTTAACGAACTTCATTCTCAAGCTCGAAAAAAATTTTTACGTCGCAGAGTTATTATGAAGGGAATTGATGATTTGTGGCAAGCTGATTTGGTAGAAATGGGCAATTATTCCTCTAGTAATAAGGGATATAAATATTTGCTGACTGTTATTGATACGTTTTCAAAATATGCATGGGCTAAATCAGTTAAAACAAAGACTGCTTTAGAAGTTACTAAAGCAATGAAAGAAATTTTCAACTTGGGGCGAATACCAAAGAATTTGCAGACTGATGATGGCAAAGAATTTTTTAATAAGGAGTTTGGAGCTTTAATGAAAAAATATTTCATTAATCACTATTCTACATATAGTGTTATGAAAGCATCAATTGTCGAAAGATTTAATAGAACATTGAAAGGTATGATGTGGAAAGAGTTCAGCAACAATGGAACATACAATTGGATTAGTATTTATAATCATTTAATTGAGCGATATAATAAAAAGAAACACGGTACGATTAATATGGCACCTGCTGATGTAAAGAAGAAACATCAAAAACATCTCTTGCATACTGTATACAACCATTTGAAAATATTTAAACCATCAAAGTATAAAGTGGGCGAAAACGTACGGATTAGTAAATATAAACACGTTTTTGAAAAGGGGTATACACCGAATTGGACAACAGAAATATTTAAAATAAGATCTATACAGAATACTTATCCCGTTACATTTTTACTTGAAGACTATCAAGGAAATGAAGTAAAAGGTGCATTTTATAAGGAAGAAATACGACGTACACGTTTTCCAAATACGTATCTAGTTGAAAAAATTTTGAAAACTAAAGGAGATAAGGCATTTGTAAAGTGGCTAGGTTTTCCCAGCCAACACAATTCTTGGATAAGCAAAACTGATATATTGTAATATTAAAATTAAAATAATTGAATTTATTACATAAAAATTAAATAAAAAGGTAATAATAAAATAAAAAAACCTTTCTCTGCATTTTTATTTCATTTGCACATTGGAATTCACGATGTCCATAACATTGTCATTAAGCGGAAATTCTTCAATTTTGACAGCAAATTATTTTCCACCAATAGAATTAAAAGATGAATATGAATGTTGTCTGATTGATTTTCATTCATACAACTCTATTCCCAATGTAGATTACAACAATAATCTTTTTCACATTGGTGATAAAGTAATTGAAATTCCTATAGGATCGTATGAACTGGAAGATATTGCTGACTATTTGATTGCGCAATACAAAGCAAAAGAAAAAAATAATAATAAATCAATTTTGATTGAGGCTAATAACAATACTTTGGAAATTGAAATCACCTCTTCCCACGATTCTATTTCCTTTGATGAAAAGCGGTCTATTGGAAAATTACTTGGATATAGTGAAGGTGTGTTAAAAGCTGGTATAAAACATTTTTCAAATGAACCCGTAAATATTATGAAAGTTAATGCTATACAAGTGCAATGTAATATTGTAAGAGGAGCATATATGAATAATTCTCCAGCTCATATACTCCATGAATTTGCGTTAAATGTTCCTCCAGGCTATAAATTAGACGTTATACCCCATAACCTGATTTATTTGCCGGTGAACGTAAAAGAAATAACATGTTTAAAAGTTTTTATAGTTGATCAGGAAGGTCGATTAATAAACTTTAGAGGTGAAGAAATAACGCTTAGACTACATTTGAGACCAATAGAAAAATGATAATCTATTATAAAAATCAAAACAAAAAAATTTATACAGACACTCTTGCAAATACTTTCAAAGCTACAAGACCAAAATTAACCAAAGAAAATAAGATATTTTTAAAACTACTTAAACTAAAATTAAAAAATAATAATGAGTGATATCCTAAATGTTACTGAAAAACCATTTTCGGATGAAAACATAATAAAAAAAGATTATCACAGCTATGTTCCTTATGTTCAATCGTTTAAAAATAATGATGAAATTCGAATCACTCTTCAAAATCAAGACTTATATGTGCTCCCCTCTGAGAGCTACCTGTATATAGAGGGAAACATAAAAAACGATAAAGGAGAGACATCTAAAAACACTAGATTAAGAAATAATTGTGCTACCTTTTTATTTGATGAAATTCGTTATGAGATAAATGGTGTTGAGATTGATCGTACTCGATACTTGGGAATGGCTAGTACAATTAAGAGTTATGTTTCTTTGAATGAGTTTGAAAGCAATATGATGCTGAATGCTGGATGGTCTGTTTCTGGGGACTTATCGTTGAATTCATTTAACTTTTATTTACCGCTAAAACTACTACTGGGATTTGCTGAAGATTTCAATAAAATCATATTAAATAGTAAACATGAGCTTATTCTGCTACGGAGTGCAACTGATAAGAATGCATTTTATTCAACTGATGTAAATGAAAGTCTTCAACTAACAATCACAAATATTACATGGAGAATTCCACACGTTCAACTTTCTGATATTAAGAAACTACAAATAATGAAGATAATTAAGGATGGAACATCTTTACCCATAGCGTTTCGTAGTTGGGACTGCTACTTTAATCCCACGTTTTCTGGCAGAAAAAATCATAGTTGGAATGTGAAGTTATCCATGAACAGAGAAAGACCAAGATTTATTATATTAGTAATGGAAAATAACAATAAATACATTCACTCTGATTTGAAAAATGTAAAAGTACACTTAAATTCAGATTCTTATCCATATGATGATTTGAATTTGAAGTTTGAGGATAATCGCTATGCCATTTTATATGACATGTATGCAAAATTTCAACAAAATTTTTATATGAGGGATCCACAACCACTTCTCTCTTGCGATAATTTCAAAAACACCCCCATTGTTGTTATTGATGTAAGCCATCAAAATGAAATGATTAAAACCGGACCTGTTGATGTAAAAATTGAATTTGAGACGGGAAAAGCTGTTCCTGAAAATACAAATGCTTATTGTTTAGTTCTCTACGATCGCTTAGTGAAGTACACACCATTAACTGGAATTGTTCAAAAAGTTATTTAATAATTTTAATATAATATGTATACTTACTTTTTCAATTTATATTATTAAAAAAATAATAAAGAGTATGTTTTTCAAATTTAAAGTCTTTTAATTTATTTTTATTTTTTTTTTTTTTTTAAACGTTATAATACGTATTTAGTAAAACCAATATTTAGCTTATCTTTGGTTAACTTCAACAGGAATAATAATAATAATATTACAAATACATTTTGTTTTCTCATTTTCATATACTATGTACAAGTATGTATGTGTTATTACTATTCTATTTTATTTATATTTTCTATTTCATTCAATAGCCATTCTAATTCTGATTCACCATTTCCTGTATCCAATTGATGTGAAGTATTTTCTATTTCATTCAATAACATTTCTAATTCTAATTCACCATTACCTGTATCCAATTGATAATGATGCCAAGCATATGTATTTATACCATTATTCATAATTTTACGCTTAGTATCATTAAAACTTAAAGCTACCTTATTAACTTCATTGGTTAAAATATTATGAAGTTTTGATGTAAATGTATACATAGATGCTAAAACAGGTTCTTTAGTTAATAAAACCTTTTTATAAATTTCTATATTATAACTATTAACTACACATTTCTTAACTCCCTTAGCCTTTTTTACATCTTCTTCACCAGAAATTGAGAAGGAGTATACTTTTGGCGCTAAACCTACAAACTCTGTAATAATTTTTCCTGCTGTTTCATCCTTCATCATACCAATAACTTTTTCATTGCAGCGAGAAATACCAAAAATGTTTTCTTCTGGGTATGATGAAGTGTCGAAACGATTTTCTATGTCATTTTTAATGTCAGCATAGAAATCATCTGTCTCAATAGAATAAATAAAAGAATCAGTATCCATATAATTCAAACTGATTTTTTTATCGTATTTTGGCTTCATGTATGAGTAGTGGAAATCATACATTTTCCATTTTGACAATTCTAAGACACAGAAGCCTAAATAAATTGGCTTGTTGTAATATGTCAGAGTTTTATTCATTTGCACAGCCCATAATGATTCATTAAATTGTGCAATGCTGTGAAAATTTGGTTTTGAGATTAATTCTCCTATACCCATATGATTGCGATTAGTACGATCCCAGTCACTAAGCAAGTAAATATCTTTTCTTTTTTCCACATTTTCCATGGTTTTACCATATACCGCATTATTAAGCAGCTTGTATAAATCTTTTTCAAATGCATTTTTTGCTCTAGTTCTACACTGCGTATTAAAATCTATATATGTCTTTAACCATGGCTTTTGCTTAAATTGAAGAATCCTATGAACTTTTCCCAAGACTAATCCATTATTTAAACACTGTTCTAATGTTTTATAATGAATAATATATCTTTCCTTATTAGAAAGATCCGCTACTAATTTTGCTTGCTTACTTCCACCAATTATTTTATTTTCAGCACAGAAGGGTAAATCATTATGCCTATCATGACAATTAATTGGGTAAGACATATCCACTTCATAGATATAACCTACTTCAGAGTTAGATGGAATATCTCTTGGATGAATAAAATCATTTGTCCAAGTAAAGCCACCGTAAGGAAGTGATTCTGACATAGCCCAACCATAAAGATTATTTGCATCTAAATAAACAATATACTCTGAAGGTTTTGTTGGATCATAATTGGATAAATAAAAATGATTCGCCTTACTATATCTCTTACTACATTGTGTAAGCCCACCGCGAATGCCACGTTTTACAAAATTATACATTTCTAAGTCTGTAAGCAAATCAAGCTCTATTTTTGTATATTTTAACATGGCATCCCATGAGAGACCTGGAAGAGTATAATAGTGGCAAGGGTCCAAGTTATAATTTTTCTTACAAGCTTTTCTAAAATTTTCAAAAATATCTGTAAGCAGAAGAACATCAGCTTGTAAGTATAACTTCATATAGTCTCTAAGAGATCTACAATTAAATTTTTCCCAAATTGTTTTAGCAAACAGATATTCTTCTTCTGAACATTCTTTGTCATTCAGTTTACTATAAAAGTCTTCAATAGGAGGGAGTTGTTTTTCATTTAATTTTTCGAATGAATTTATATATTCATAAGGAAAAATACCCTTTTGCCTCATTAATCTAAATTCTTCAGAATTTGGAAAATGTTTTTGGATTACTTTTAAATCGCAATCACTTAAATTTCTTGCTAAAGTGTCTAAACTGGAAGCCATAAATCTAAAAGAGTCTAAAAACCTTAACTCTAATCTTTTTTGTGCTTTTTCTTTTCGTACTTCTGACAGTTGCTTTTCAATAATATTATTGGGGATATTTTGTTTCTTTTTCTTTAGACGCAACTCTTCTACATACTCATCAATTTCTTTATCACTGTACACTCGTACTGTGTGAGATACTGAAATATATAATTCTTTATTTAAAGGTATTATGGTTGTTTTACCTTCAATTTTATGTAATTCTTTCACAAATAAATGAGAATCATATGACGAAAAATTGTGAAAAAAAATTGGAATAAAAGCAGGTATTTTGAAATTTAAATTGCAAGAATTATGTGCTGCTCCCCGATATTTCCCTGATACGTGACAATGATCCCTTACCGGAGTTTCATCACCTAAAGATTGACCACAAATATGACAATCTTTAGCCTTAGCAAAATTTTCTTCTTCTAAGGGAGTTAAGGGATGCATAGGTACAATATTATCTAAATGATGCTTGTACACATCAATGCACTCCCTACTTAAACTTTTTATAAAATCTTCACCTACATTACTATCCCTATTACTATCTACCATTATTCTAAACCTATCTAAATCATCATTATAATGACATTTTATGTTATAAGCATAACCGGACGGCTTATGCTGCTTAATGGGTAAATTATTATTACTTACTCCATCCTCAAGCACACATTCAAAATCCGCGTATGCTGCAAACGGCACATTCATCTGCCTTTCAAAGTGTGTATACTTCAGGATCGCCTTTGCTTCTTCAGGCATCTTCGATATGCAGCGCCCACACTCTTTGACTTTATGCACAGCCATTCTTTCGGGGGTGTCCGTGTGGTATAGGCATGAGTTGCATATTAAAATTTTCCCATTATGATGGGAAAACTGTCTCGATAAAAGTCTAAAGTAATAAATATAAAAGAAGAAATTTTTGTTAGAGTTTATCGCCTTAATTTTTTTCATTTTTATTTAAATATAATTACCTGGATATATCTTTTATTAAAATATAATGAAACCTCTTCCCGTCTATGCTCTCCAACAGCAACAAGTTGATGTGGTTTACTTTTTCAGTTTTTGTGATGTAATATGGACCAATTACAGTTTTCTTATTGCGGTCGTAGCCGAAGACATTTACACTGATATCAGTATTATATTTTTCAAAATACTTAATATCTCTAACATCCGCTGGAAAAGACATGTTAGAAAAATTTAGATGTCTTCCGCATTCTAACCGAATAACTGGCCTTTTTACATCACTTATGTTGTAGACTGACGGATTCTCATTGTACTTATAACCATCATTATGGAAAAATGATATTATACACCATTTAAAGCAATATGTATCCTCATTCCTTATGTTTACACAACATTGCTTTTTTCGCAGCTCTGTAGGTGTTGGTAGATACTGAGATCCATTAAGCGGTGACGCTTTATTGACATTTATATCCAACCACTTTAATTTTATTAGCGTCCAGCCTGAATCTCTTTCTTGAAATTCTGACATCTTGATTTGTAAAGCTTCTATATGCGTTCTCAAAGCATTGCTTACATCATCTTCTCTCATTAATCGTTTCATTTCAGTTATATGAAAGATGTCAGTTTTTCTTTGTAAAGCCGTAGCAGGTAGCGTATATTCAGCTGTTAGCTCCAAATTGAATTTTATGATCATATGATCTGCTAAGCTGTTGTTTAGTATTTTTTTAAACAGCTTATAACCTTCTTCTAAGTAACTACCAACATTCAGTTTGTCATCTCCTTTATTAAAGCGGAATGTTGACAGACGCGATCTAAATTTATTTCTCAGCACTACCACACTGCTGCCAAGCGATTTCTGAACATTCGCCTTATGTCCATCTTTTGCGCAATGGTTAAACCATTGTATGGATGGAACTTTCTCTTCACAATCCTCACATTCTTCAAAAGATCCTTGATGAAGAATTTTAGCAGGAATCTCAGAAAACTCATCCGTATTTTTCCTTTTTAGTTTTCTACCGTCTGCTAATGTTGATGCTGATGTTGTTGTTGTTGTTGTTGTTGATGTTGATGTTGTTGTTGTGGTTGATGCTGATGGAGTAACACTCTGATGCAGTTTAGCATGCTCCTTCTTTTCCATAGAAGTTGCTGATACATGCGAACACACAACACACGGAGCATGAATTTCAAAATGCATTTTCAGTCGTTGTTTTGTGGAATATGTGTTTCCGCAAGATTCACAAATAAAAATTCCAGCCATTTTTTAATTTTTAAATCTTCTTAATTTTTAAATGATGTTTAGTTTAGACGATGTACACTATGTAGTGGTGTAACACTTTGAATAATATCAAATGTAATTCACTCTGTGTATTTATACTAAATACAAAACACACACACACACTCACACATAGACGTAGATAGTATTATATTTAAATAAAAATATAGAGTGATTTGAATAAGAACAATAGATTAAGAACATTTTCTCAATGTATACGTATTGAAAAGATACCTTGTTGTTTTCTTGTTGTTGTTGTTGTTGTGTTTATTCTTAACACATAGTAGTGTATTAAATTTTTGTTTTAGTTTAACTGTACACAAACATTTAGTTTAGCTATACACAATCATTTAGTTTAACTATACACAAACATTTGTATATATTCATAAGTATACTAGAAACATACAAACGTCGCTACTGCTCTCATGTGCAACTGATCACTTAGTTAGACTCCTTTAGTTAGACAACCTGTTACACCCTTATCAAATACTTTATGGCTTTTCTTAGCAGTCACAAAATATAAGAAAAAAAATTCAAATAAAAGTAATCTTCATACTATCAATACACATGCCTTTGATCATTACATCAAAACAAACTGTAATGCACCACTATAACAATATAAACAATTCTCAGTACTTGAATGCATACGTGCACTAGCATCTCTTGAGATACACCCTTATCAATTACTTTTTGACCTTTTGTTTTGTTTTTCACTAACTATCGTACACTTCTCTATACATCTGTACCTTTTTTGTTCACATCTATCCATCGCTACAACTTAGATGTACATGCATACTCTCATATGCAATTGTATCCCTTAGTTAGACAACCTGTCATATCCCAATCAAACACTTTACGACTTTCTTTTCACTCGCAAAATACTAAATTCCAACAAACTGATCTTTATACTTTCAATACTTGATCATCAAACTCAAATGCACCACTATAACAATATCAACAAATCTATCCACTTGAAATGCACATGTGTATTACACCCTTATCAAATATTAATGACCTTTTTCAAACTTCACCAGCATGATCCCTTTATTATACATTTTTCCCACGCACTCAAATGCACAAATGCATCCTTAACGACCTTTTTCAAACTTCACCAGCATGATCCCTTTACTAACAAAACTCAAATACACAAATGACATTCACCACCTAAAATTCTATGGCCTTTTTTCTATACCCAAATATCGTTGTCAACTAAACTGATCTTTATACTCAACCAAACTCAAATACACAAACTGCATTCACAACAAATCTATCCACTTGAAATGCACATGTGTATTACACCCTTATCAAATATTAATGACCTTTTTCAAACTTCACCAGCATGATCCCTTTATTATACATTTTTCCCACGCACTCAAATGCACAAATGCATCCTTAACGACCTTTTTCAAACTTCACCAGCATGATCCCTTTACTAACAAAACTCAAATACACAAATGACATTCACCACCTAAAATTCTATGGCCTTTTTTCTATACCCAAATATCGTTGTCAACTAAACTGATCTTTATACTCAACCAAACTCAAATACACAAACTGCATTCACAACAAATCTATCCACTTGAAATGCACATGTGTATTACACCCTTATCAAATATTAATGACCTTTTTCAAACTTCACCAGCATGATCCCTTTATTATACATTTTTCCCACGCACTCAAATGCACAAATGCATCCTTAACGACCTTTTTCAAACTTCACCAGCATGATCCCTTTGTTATACATTTTTCTCACGCATCCAAATGAACACCTGCACCTTTAACGACCTTTTTTTATTACATTTTTTATTACCCTTTTTAATGACCCTAAAAAAAACCCATAAATCACTTTTTATTACCCCCTTAATTACCTTGATTGACAGCTTAATGGGTTTTGGTATGTTTAATTGCTTTTTGTTAAATTTTACATGTAAATTTGAACTCCTCTCTCATTCGACATATACTTCTCAACTTGTAAAATAAATCCAATTTATTCTTGGCGTATACGAAAGACTTAATAATGCTGCAGAAAACTATTACTAATTGATCAATTTAATATTTAATGGTCTAATATTGTCGTTTAGTAATGACCGATTTTTAGTACGATAAATTAAGTTAAATATTCGAATATAAATAATTGAATTTGCTTATAAATATTTAAAGCCATATTGAAAACTTCTTCATTTTTGTTAATTTTTGATATTTCGTGGTCTTTTCTTGTTTTTTTTTTATAATTAAAATGGCTATTTTGTTAAGCTTGAGGTCTTATTTTTCAAAAATTTATTTTTATATCGATATTTCGCTCCAATTTTTGTAGCTTCTTCAGGATATAATTATAAATTAATCAAATTATTAAAAATACATATTTTAAAAATTTTCTTGACAAAACTAAATTAGGGTGTTCAATAATAAGGTCATCCCAAACAAAATTTGAAAAATATTTAAAAGTAATATGTTAAAAATGTATATATAAAACAATTGTTATAAAAATGTATATGTTAAATGAATTATGTATGTATGTAACAAGTAACAATTAACATATTTTTTTTTTTTTTTTTTATAAAAATATTAAATAATAACATAATTTTGTTAATATGCTCAAATAAATATATAAAATTATATATTTGTACTTGGACACACTTATTTGTATATAAATAATATGTGCATATTAACAAAAATATTTAACAAAATTTATATTTGTTTATTAAGTGTCTATAATTTTGAGCTATATTTTCTGTATCAGACTTAAAATTTATTCTATGTGTTGTAGGTGTATTAATTATTTGTAACATTTCTAATGTGTACCTTCTTTTATAATTATTTTCTACATTTAAAACTGAAACATTTTCAAAATTAGGAAAATGATTTAATTCAAAACAATGAGAAAAATTTTTTTTTTAATAAAAATCGTAATTATAATTACCAAAAAAATTAATAATAGATTGAATTTTCCAATTTTCTTCTTTGATTTTTTTCCAACGATTGTAACAATTAAAATTCAGGCGTATCGGGTTACAAGAGGAGGAGCTATGAGTCAAAAACCAGGAGTGTCTCTATTTTTGAGTTTTTTCTGAGTGGGGTTTTTTGCGTATTTTGCCTACAATAAAACGTGTTAGACAGTTTTATCCGAAGTGACAGTCGTAATATCTTTGCTAAAAATAAGAGCAAACGATATACAAATGTAACAGAATTTTAGATTTTCATTAATTTCTGCTTTGTTTTTGTGCGTGTTTTGTCTAAAATACAAAGCGAACATAAGGACTTGGTACACAGTTTTATCACAAATGATTATCATTTGTGATAATACTGCAATATCTTTCCAAAGATATTTATTAATTTAGAAATTGAGACATTTTATTGCTTTCAAAAATAAAGTTTTCAGAAAGGATTTCTTCTTAGAACTCTTCAATTTAAGTTTCTTGAACTTAAATTATTTATTTATTTTAGAATTAATAAAAAAATTGGTATTCACAAAAATTTATTTTTATTGTTTGTTTAATTTTTTTTTAATAATTTTAATTTTTAAGTTTATTCTATTTTTTTTAATTGATTTTTTTATTTTCACATTCTTCATAAATATAAAAAATTACTATATGTAATTGAAACGGCTAGTTTATTGAGGTCGTATTATAAAAATTTTGAAAAAGAACAAAAAAAGACGCACGAGTTAAAGATTTGCAGAGTTAAAATGTTGTACAAAAATATTATTCGTGCAAGTGGAAATCTTGACTTTAACATTAGAAATAAATCAAAACTTACAATGTGTTTAAGAGTTAATTGATTAAGACATAAGAAATATTCTAATGTAAAAATTGTATAGAAAATAGTAAAACATGGCTTTTTTGTATGGGAGCGTATGAGTGTTAGAGAAATCAAATAATAATTATGCGTCCCAGATACTTGCAAAGTTATTTATGAATTCATAGAAAATATAAAAATATTTCTTTTGTTTTGTTCGATTAATCTCTGCTTTAAAGAGGGGTTTTTTCTAAAATTTGTTTTAAATAATTTCTTTTGAATTTGGCATATTCATATCCCTTACTTTTCAATAAAAATGTAAAGTGGATTTTTCAATGATTAAAATGCTATTTCTTTACAGATTTCACTGAAATTTTACATACTTTTTCTTTGCTTTAAGGAATCTAGCTTATATATCAAAGGTGAGGGCAAGACGCAAATATGAAAGATGCAATTTACTGGCTAATAAACAATTTACTTTACATGCCCTCTTACACTGTTTTGTATGTTTTATTATTGCTTTGTTTTACTTCGACATCAACCCACTTCGAAGTGCTGTATTTCAGTATTGAAAATATAATCTATTCCATTAAATGTGGAAGAATTATGTATATTTATTTTTTGTAGCATAAAATGTATGTTCATTAAGCGAGCAAACTACGTAAAAAGGCTTAAAATTATTATTTTCCTTAAGCTTAATTAATATTTTTGACAGTACACAGAAAACATTATGAGTAATATTTTTGTTAAAAAACTTTTATTTAACAGTGTTATTCTGTATTCCGAATCAGCATTATTTTTTTCGAAAATGAAATATCACTTGGCTGTTCTGTATTCCATTTCCCAATTAATTTTTTCATTTTATTTCATCTAAAAAATGCTGATGGTATATAATTTATTGTTTTTTTATTTTTTCAAAACCTTGAAAAGTAAATTAGAAAATATGTGAAATTCAGAACTGCTAATTTCCGAATATTTTCACTCGTTTTGCTTTCACACGAAACATAGAACGGCGACCTAAGTTTAATTTAATTTTTTTGTTCAAGTCTATAATTGTTTTCGTATGATATTTTACTTCTGTTTGTGTTCGCTATGAATTACTCCCAAATATTAAATGCGAGTTTGTTTTAACGAATTCTGTGATAGGTTCTATTTGAGTAAAAAAAATAAATGTGTTTATGAATTTTGTAATTGAATATGATTTTCAGTTTTTTCTGTGTATATTTTATCATCACACTACACATGCACGAATTAGCTAAAGCAGATAAGAAAAGAGAAAAACCATTCTGTTTTAAATAATTAAAAGTGCGTAAATTTTTGTTTTGTTTTTTGTATAGCTTAACAAAACTATTTTTGGGGGTACGGAAAATGATAAAATAATAAGTAAACAGATTATATGCTTACCCCCTTATCCTAAAAAATTAACGTAGACTTTAAGGTCAACGTTACCGACATTTTTCATATAATTTTTTCATAAATTTTATTTTAAAGTCTACGTCAACTTTTTTTTGGATAAGAGCATTAGTTTCTATCTTTTAAAAACTTTTATTATTTCATTGAAATAAACAATCAGGACTTAAAATTTAAAAAAAAATAAAAATTTTTTCTAATTTATATCTGCGTTTCTTCTATGAAAATCTATTGAAACCAAAAATAATTTATCTTTTTCTTTTATTTTTGAGTTTTGATAAGCATACGTATAATCTATTTGTTCTAAACATTCTTAGTCATAAAGTAAAAGAGGGAATAATAAGTTTAGGTAAATAAAATACATTTTTTATTTTTCATTTTTGAAAAATACGGAAGTTACAAAATAATTTTCCGGCTTTAAACAATTTTCCTGTAGTAACTTAAAGATTTTATTACATTTTTAATTAAACTACACGTGGCAAATTTATTATGGAAAAATATTTGATAAGCCAACGTGTTTTAATCGTTAAAACATTTTACTAAAATCAATAATAGATTACTGTAAAGATGAGAACAACAAGTTATTTCAAGAAATGGTGATGTTGATTGTCCTCCACGGTCGCCTGAATTGACTACTCCGGACTTCTTTTTGTGTGGATATCTGAAAAACAAGGTTTATGCAAACAAGCCAGAAAATCTTGAGCAACTCAAACAAAATATTCGTGCTGAAATAAATGAAATACCGCATGAAATGTGTGAGAATGTAATGAAAAATGTGCTCAAAAGGGCTCGCATTTGTGAGATTAACAGAGGCGGACATTTATCTGATATTCTATTCCATACATAATTGACGACATAAAATAAAACATTTATCAATATAAGATCCATTCTCTTTAATTTAATCAAAAATTATTAACAAACAAAGTAGTATACCTTCCCGCCCGGACACCCTGTATTTGATTTTTCCTTTAATATTAAATTATAACTTAAAGCAGCTACAGGTTACCCCATAGAGTGGTGGGTAGTGTGCTAATTCACCAAACTGAGAATCGCAGGTTAGATTCCTGCTTTGACCCTGGCTGCAGACAATCAAAAAAACTTCCCGAATTCTATAATTTGATACAGAAATAAATATGTATTTACACTCACAGACCTTAAGCTTTAAAACTTGCCATTATTTCATAAATTCTTATCAACAAAAATAAGCTAAGCATAAAAGCTTACTTATTTTTAAATTATGATTACAGTAATATAATTTCGAAAAACACACTAAAGCTAACTTTAAGTTGTATATATCGTCGTATATTTTCTAAAAATCCTACCTTACAAAATATTCTAATTTGATTTATTTTTTCAGTCTTGTAACCAGCGTTGACAGAAGCTAGAAAAAAAATACTATAAAGGCTAAATCACGCCAAAAAAAATTAGATAGAAAGAAGTCAAATTCAAAACTTTCTTAATTCTTTTTTACACTAAGAGTCCTAATTATAAGTTTTATAAAAAACCCAGAAAAAAAAGACATGACATATCAAAAACTAAAGAAAATAATAACGTTTTCCACATGGCTTTAATTATTTATAAGCGAATTCAATTATTTTTCAACTTCAATGCTAAAAAATAATATCTATAATTCCTTTAAGTTATAATTTATTTTTTGCTTTTTAATGCGATTTCTATTCTGATATTTCGTTTGCTTTATCGTACTCAAAAGTGAACAAACCTCAGCGTTACTAAACGGTAGTACTAGACAACTAAATACTAAATGGAACAATTGATTAATTAAATTATCAATAAAGAGCATTTTTATTTTATAAGTTAGAAGCCAAATACTTTTATTCTTTACTTATGAAATTGCCTTTATTTGGCCAATTTATCAATTTACATATCAAAGTTTTATCTTACTTTAGCTAATTTGGTTTCAGTTTCGATTTGTTTATATAAATATGATTTGCTTTCATTTTTGTAAAAAAAAGTTTACTTAAGACTATTTTGAAAAACAAAAAAGGCTAGTAAAAAAGCTAGAGGCTAAATCATACATTTTGAGGCTAAATGAGAGAAAAAAGGCTAAGTACAGACTTAAAAAGGCTAAAATGGCAGCGCTGCTTATAACTAAAAATTACGTTCTTAAACTAAAGTTTCAACTCATTTTTTTAAAGTTGTATTGGTTGTTCCCTTCTCCTGTAAAAATGTTTAAATGTAATTTAAAGCTTTTTAGAAAACATACAACGATATGCACGTATTCAATATTTAATTACAAGTTACTAATTAGATTAAAAATAACATTTAGTTTACTTTACTTGAAAAAAAATATTTGTAATTTATTCGAATGCCATTTGGTATATTAAGTGTAAAACTGTTAAGTATTGACTGTTTTTACCTCAGGATTTATAATATATTTGCTTGTACAAGAACAGTTATCTCATCTGAAATTGGTTGAAAAATAAGAATGAATAAAGATACACATGCTCACCTTTAAAAATAAATCAGTTAGATATGCAATTTTAATCAGAGTATAAAATACATTTTAAATCACTTTTATTTTTGTTCGTATCAAAGTTATTGAAGAATTTTGTAATCAAATAATACCTCAACAAACGCCTTGTTATAATTCTGGAGAGACGTTTAACTTGACAGCACCAAATAGATGTGAAATTAATTCAAATTAAACTGAAAGTGGTAAAAATGGGTTATTGAAACAAACTCTATTATAAATCTTCATTGTGAACTCTTCAGCTACAATGCAATTTTAAAGCTAATATAACGCTATGGAATCCAGTTTAAAGGATTTAAATGTACTGTTGCTTAAGATAGAAATAAAAATTAATGCAATATTTTATTTAACAAAACTTGAGATGCACCCAATTATTCTGACCTAAAACTTTTTAAAAGAAAAATATTTGAAGTATAAAATCCTAAATAAAAAACAATTTATAAAGTTTGAAGATTGAATAAATATAGTTAGAAAAAAGGAATCAAAATTATATTTAAATGTTAAACAATTCAAATCATTTTATGCAGAATAAATGTCATATCTTGAGTAACTTAAGAAAGAAACTTCAAAAGAAACACTCTTTAATAAAAAGTAGTTCAATATGTTCAAGTGAAATTAGTTGAGTTGCTAAGCACCTTGGTAAGATCGATTCAATTTCAATTTCAATTTCTTTTTTTCATGTGTTAAATATTGGAATCAGTAGTAAACTAAATATAGAGAATATGAGTCTAAGATAATTTAGCATATTTCAATTAGTTAGTAAATAATACCTACAAATTATTTATATTGAAATAATGTTAATATTTCCACTTGATTTATGTCAATTAAGCTTAAGTACGTACGAGTACATTTAGTTTTTTTTTATTTAAAATTTTAAAGCCAAAAATGTTTAACTACTGCATCCTTCCTTTTTTTCATAACATTTTTATTTATAAAAAAAAAATTAAGAATTTATGAATGAATAAAAATAACTTGTACGTTTAAATGGGCTATAAGGAGTTTTGCGAAATTGCTTCTGATAAAAAGTTTACCTACGGTTTTTTTTTTGTTACATTAACATGTCGCCATTAATGCCTGCGGGCATTATTGCTCCTTCCACCACAGCAAGACTCTTAATTTGTGTGTTCTATCGATACAATTAATTAGTTTTGTTTCTTGAAATCTTACAGAAAAAAAAACACATGAGTAATACCTTCATAACATTGATTTACCCCATTCCTTTGGTACTGACAAACATAGAAATATAGTGTATGTACATAGAGTCGTCTGTAAGTATATTCACTTCATATATTATTTTATTGTTATTTTCATTAAACAAGATTATTTTCACTTATAGGATTATTGTAGTACATATCCAATTTTAATAAAAAAAAGAATGTATACACACACACAGATATATAAAATTACACATACACTATTGTTAAGGCATTTATGGTATTATCCTCTGAAACAAAAAATATATGTGGGTGCGTCTGTATTTGTGTAAGAATAGTGCTATGGAAAATAACAGAGTATTAAAGTTGGGGGAATGAAAATTGTGTTTTTATTCAATTCATAATTTCGGTTACCCATTTAAATTCTCATACACTTTAT
This sequence comes from Thelaira solivaga, assembly GCA_947397855.1. Classification (NCBI taxonomy): domain Eukaryota; kingdom Metazoa; phylum Arthropoda; class Insecta; order Diptera; family Tachinidae; genus Thelaira; species Thelaira solivaga. Next base: position 20,395,704 of record OX377612.1, on the reverse strand, counting down.
TGCCATTGCAAAATACATTTAAAGATCAATGACAATTCAATGACTTACAATAAAACAAATGAAAGCAACAAATAAAAAAAACAATAAAACAGTATAAGGGAAAAAAAATAGGGAAGGAAATTGATGCTGATGATGTTTGCCCATAGATAGCTTTAGTAGCTCAAAACTTTAAGCTTTGAAATACAGTGAATTTTCAAAAAAAAAATTTATTTAACAAAACATACAAAATCATTTTAAAGATTAGTTAAATACCAAAATGTAAGCAAGCAAATGACATTATCCTTGTTGTCCACTAACTGGCAGAACATGATAATAACGTTTTTATTATTTGGCCTAAAGTTAAGTAATACACTTTCAGTCCATAATGGATTTATTATAATTTTATTTTGCAGCCACTAGGTAAATTTATAAATTTTATTACATAATTTTTTTTGCTTAAGTTTCAGCTGTGGTTTATGGTAACGAAAAAAAAAAAACAAGTAAAAAAATCCCCTTAAAATTATGGTTCGTTCTTTTGTTGACAAGCCCTAAGCAGCAAGGTGACTTAAGCATCTAACAATTGCTTTGTGCTTTTGTTTTTCATTTTAGTGAATTTAAATTTAAAAAATTATTATATTTTAGAGTTTGTTTTTCAAATGACTTAACCACATTTAATTTTTTAACATCAAAACAAAAAAAAAAAAAAAAGAAAAAGAGTGTTTGTATTGTGCAAGTAAATAAAGAGTTGAAGGGAAAAAATGCTTTGCTTGCATTTGACTTCAATGATTTGCCTGTGAATTGTCTGTGCTTGAGCATGTTTGTCAAAGTGTTTTATCTCTAATACGATTAACATTTCTTTTTTTCTTTGTTTTTCCTACCAGCGTAGTGTAAACAAGCTATAGTAGACTAAAACAAATAGAAAACAATAAACTTGAAATTTAATGGTAACTGGAAAAAGCTAAATGTAAAGAAAACTATATAAATGAAAAAGAAAGAAAATAAAAAAAAATGGAAAAATAAAAATAAATAAATAAAAATGACAAAGACATAAAGTGACTTTCAAGTGTCTTTTAAGTCACTTGAGGTACTTGTAGTTCATAACAAAAAGCAAATGAAAAATTACGAGTATATTGAAATTGTTATTTTAGTCACTTTTGTGCTTGCTCTCTCGGTGCTCGCTTTATACAAATTTTATATAGGGGATCCCAGTAAGAGTGCACTTTTTCATTTCATGCTGCAATAAATCGCTTAATTTATGAGCTGTGAAACAATATGTCATCCTGATATATGCCGTCCAGTTGAGGCTACAAAAAACTTCGTTATCATGTTCCTGTACCGAATGCCGTTAACAGCTACCACATCAGAGGTTAACAGAGGCCTCATCTTCAAATAAGTAAGGCGTAACCAAAATCCACATCGTTTTGATACAATTGTTTCGCAGGAATAGCAAAGTTTGAATTGAGCCTCAAACTTTGTATATTCATGCAGCCATTCAGATAAAAATGAGCTTCATTGGAGTTGACTTTTTTTCGAAAAATTGCTACTAACTTTACTTTGCACACTGAAAATACAACTTAGGTTGTGGACACTAAATTTGTTTCCAATCAAAAATTCAGTTTTGGAAGTCGCATTTTTGTTATTGTGACAATAGAAAATCGGTCTAACAGCTTGAAATATTTTCAAGAGAAGAATATTTTGAATCGAATTCTGGTTGGTACAACTAAAATATTTGATTATCACAACTTAATTTTTGATTGGAAACAAATTTAGTTCTCACAACCGAAGTTCTTTTCTGTGTGTACGAAGCCTGAGCAAAATATTTTATTTAATCGAAACGTACCTTCTTATAGAAAATCACCACTGTCTCAAAAAATATGTCTTTTCATTTAAAAATGGAAAAGTGCTCTTTTACTGGGACAGCCTATTTGTGTGGATAACAAAAAAAAAAAAAAAAAAAAAAACAAAGAACAATAATTTAATAAAAACATACGATGGTAAGATATTTACTATCGTTACAATTATCAATGTTTCTAGGGGCAGCAAAACCATCGTCTGAACGACTAAGAAAAAAATGTTCAAGAATTAAAGGTTTTCATTAAAAGAAAGCAATAAAACACACGTATATACATTCACTATACACTCAACAGTTTCATCGAAGACGACTACCTCCTACAAACAAATAAAATTGTGTATTGAAGTGAAAGTTTTTCCGTTTTTAATTGCGGCTCATTGAACATTGGCATTTGATGAATATGTGATTTTTTTTTTTTTTCAAATTAAATTTTACCATATTGTTTTTGCATACTAACACAAAGACAAAATTTTGAACAAGATTAAACATTTTGTTAATATTTATTTTCTTTTGTTCAAAATAACTTTTTCAATATTAAAATTTTAATTGTTATAAGTATGTGTTTCTTGTATCTTATACATGTACTCGCATCTAAATGTGTGTTTTCTGTGTGTCTGTATGCTTTTGTAGTTTTTCTTGTGGTTGCTTAACAATAACATTTACAACAGAATTGCGGAAACAAAGGACTGTCAATACAAAAACAGTGAAATAAATTATTGCTATGATGTCCTTGAATGGACTATAGAAATAAGCAGAATTCATGTTCAATTATAAAATTGATTTTGTGACATTTTTTCGATTTACTATCGATCAAGTAATATTACAAAATATATGAATGACTGCATTAACTGATTTTTGTTTTATATTTCAGGTAAAAGCTTTGTGTTGTAGGTAAATTGATTGTAAAACAATTAGAGAAAGTTAAAACCAGAATTAATATTTGGAGCGGGAACAAGCCACTTGATCCAGTATTTAGTAAGAATTCAAAGATTTTCTTGAGAGATTTGTAAACTATATCAGACCTTTGTTGTATGTAGTGATGACCTAAGCAACGAAAATGGATCTCAATTAAATCATTATAGTGGAACAATATATGTTCAGCCCTTAGATTAGTCGCAGGCTTGATTCCTGTCAAGACCTTGTCAAATTGGATTTTCGAAAAATTCTTTGAGTGGCGGTACATATGAAAAAAATAAAAATATAACCTGCAGAAGTCATTATGACTGATTTGTAAAGTATTTTAATACTCTGCAATACCGGTCAAAAATCCTGTAACAATGCAAAATTCTATCCAATTCAGACTTAATAAGTCACTTGTTCTCATCCGAGAACGAATGGTGTCATTTTAATAACGCATAACTGACAAGAAAGTGTTGTAGCATTGACAACGAATGATGTTAAATTGACACAATTTGGTGCCGAAATGATACCATACTGTTATTGACATAAAAACATGCGTTGTCAATTTCAGAAATGCTCATTAACAATTTGGCAACCTTCGTTGTTAAAAACCTTACCTTTTTTCTTAGTTGAAAAATCAACCGTTGTCAATTCGCACACACACGCTTGTTAAAAAAATAAAGGCACTCGTTGTCAATAACAAAGACAACGGGATGGTTTCAAAATGAATACGTTATTGATATTGCAAAGCAATTTTTCGCTTAGTGTGATTATGGTTGCTTGATTAAATGTAATATTTACAATTAGCGTCTTGATTTGCTCTTACAAATGATTAACTGGTTTAAAAATCTTGTGTTGAAAACACGTTTGTTTACGATTTAATACAAAATTTAAACTTTAAAACCCTAAAGCCACTGGAAATCAAGACATTTAAGTCAAAATATTCAAAGGATTTCATACAGATTATTCGCTTACGAATGGAAATAATTGAGTTCTCGTTTTTCTTTAAATAAAAGCGCCAAAAAAATTTTAGTTTATTTGAAAGTTCCTTCAACAACTTGCACAGAATATTTTCAGTGAACGTTTTATTAAATATATATAAAAAAATTAAATTAAATAAAATAAATAAACATGTGCCTGTTCAAAGGACAAAGGCCACGGCAGCTAGTTTCTATAATATTATTAATATATAAATTTATTTACTATTAATTAATAAATATAAAATAAAATAAAATAAATAAACATGTGCCTCTTCTGTATTCCTCACGGTTTTAAAAAGATGTGGAAGCACATTTTTTCTTCTTATTAAATAAAATTGTTTATGTTTTTTTAATTCAAACATCAATTTATTACTGAAAATAAAGCGAAAACAAAATTTAAAAATGTGCATGTACCACAGATGTTGAATTTTTCAATTCTGAATAAAATATTCGGATTCGGCATACAGAACAGCATTGATAAACTGATAGATGACTTTAAATTAAGTGCAATTAAGGAAAACGAACTTAAGTGTGACCTGAAATCAATTAATTGGTTGTTTTTATTTTAAAATAATTAAAATAAAATTTCAGTTGGTCATGATAATTATTTGTAAGAATTAGATTAGTAAGAATTATTTCTAGGATTTTATTTAAAAAGAAATTTTATAAGAAAAAAATAAAACCAAAGAAGCTTTAAAAATACATACAAGCAAGAAGTGCAGAAGGAACATTATTTTCAAGTTAAACTCTTAAGGCACAGAATCTGTTATGCAGAATCTCGTGCAGAAAATTACAAACCCATACTTATCTTGGACAAATAGCGACAGCCAGGAGAAGCAAAAGAATTGTTTTTTTATAAAGAAAAGAATAAATAAAATAGAATAAAACAAGGATAAAACAGCTTAAAAGTGAAACTTTAAAACGAATAATAAAGCCAACAAAAATTTACTGATAAATACAACGCTAATAGGATAAAAGTTAAGTGACACAATAACTACTACACGCGCTAATCTAATAGACCCATACATACACCAACATCTACTAGCTTGTATTATATTTTCAAATACATGATTACCTATACTTATGCAACAGTTGCTCATGGTAAACACCCACTTATAAACATGCCTATATGGATGGCGAACACACACACACAGAAAAATCAAATAAGAAGACTTATGAAATTCCGGAAATATACTCTTCAAATGGAAATCAACATTTCATATTTAACAACAAAATGGTTTCAGTGTTGGGTGACACGGTAGTAAAAGTCTTCGTATACTTTTTACTATTCATTGCCATGACAGCTAGTTTTTTTTTCACATTTACAATTTCTTTAATAATATTTGCGTGAAATCGTCAAAGTATAGTTCGGCGAGTACTTCTTGTATAATTTGTGTGTGTGTGTGTATGAATGTGCTTTTCTTTATGCCAACCAAACATTTGTTGCTTTTAAATTGAAACAAAAACATATATATATATAAATAATTTAAAAAGAATATGCACCCCTATTCTGCATTTTGATTACAATTGAAAGACCGTATTCCAGCAAAACACTGAAACGAAAGAAAAGGAAGGAGACAAAAATGTTTTATTTTATTTTTATGAAACACAAGAAATAAGAGCAGAAAATAAACATTTTGTAAATATATTTTAATAAAAAGTAAAGTTTTGGGCAAACAAAGAAGAACACCTGAAATAAATATAAATTAAGCATATAAGTTATAAATGTGGAAAGATACAACAGGCGATATACAAAAGTATTTGTGCCTAAACTATTCCTGTGTGAAGAATCCGGTCGTACCTTTTCCATACAGAAGCATTTGTAGTAGCTGGACCCTTTGCTTTCAGCAAGCTTGCCACGTCTTCCCATAATACCTGAACTTCTTCTTTGGGATGTTTATTAAAAAAAAATTTAAATTTCAGTGAAAAAAATATAATTTTTTTGCGAAAATCTTTCTTATTACATTTCCTACCAACTGTTTCTTTTTAATTGCACACTTTTTATATTACAAAAACGAAAATCGAAAATATTCCGCCAAAAACTTACCAACGTAGCTACGATAGAAATACAGAATGAATAAAACTGGGGGTCTTATTTATAAAGGTTCCTTGCGTTCCAGCAAAGAACTATTAATAATATTTGCTCCAGAACAAGGGCAAATATTATTAATGGGGTTTATTGAGTGGAAAAGATAAGGTAACCCAATATATTTTCCCAATGTGTATCTATCCAATTAAGGTTGATTTTTGTAAATGATATTTCGTTTATTTCAACAAATTTTGATTGTAACTTTCAAAAGGGAGAGACGGTTGAAAAAAAGATGTTTGTGTAGCTTACGATTAAGATGAGAAGTTGAGAAAAATTCTTTATCTTAATTTCATTTTGTGTAGCTAAACTCTCAACTTCTCATTTTATCGCACTACATATTGACATGTAGTTTACAAATATTTCCAGTTGCATGCGTATAAAGTAATGATTTCATGATAAAGTTTAATAAATATAAGAAAACTAAATTTTGATGTTTTGGCCAAAGCAATTTTGGACACAGAATACATGCAATCGTTAAGAAGTTTTAATGAAACAGAGTGCAACAAAAGAAAAGAAATCAAGCTGATAAACTTAGAAATTTCAATTCTGATTGAAACGTAGAATACCAAAATTTCGATGGGAATCGAAACACAGAATAGGGGTGTTTAAGTTTAATGAGGTTTTAAGCAACAATATTTTGTGCTCGCTTATTAAATAATTATAAATGTGATTTTACTGGCTTTTCGTTTTATTTTCTGGCTTTATCACAAAACATTTTTGATGGTTTATAATTAAAAGGAAGAAATAAAAATACATATTAAATTTGGGTAATTAAAATTATTGCCTTTGAATAAATAAATAAAAAAACCTAATAATTTAATTTAAAATCTATTCATTGACGAAATGAAAATTATAGTTTTACATAAGATTTCAATTGTAGCTAATTTGCTGGAAATAAATTCATTTAATTAAATAAATTTTATAAAAAATTTATAATAATTATTTAGATTTGTTATTCAACTCATTTTATTCTTAAATTCAGTTACAAGTGTTAGATGAGTGTGTGCAATTTTGTAATATTAATTTTTTTTTTAATTTCTTTTCTTTAACGGTGGGGCAAAGTAAAAAGTGATTTTCAAGCATATTGAAGTGTTTTATTGTAAGATCCGGAAAAAGAAAATGTTGCGCATACTTCTCACAGTCAGGTAATTTTCATAGTTGTGGAAAATACTGCCAAATTTATATAAAGAGTATCTCAGTAAGTGCGCACTTTTTTATTTTAAAATAAAAACAAGTAGTTTTTTTTTTAAATTAAAGAAAATATTTTCCGATTAAGTATGGAACAAAATATCCGTGCTAGAAATTCGTTCAATGGGTATTACAGCAAAGTGAAGTCAACGAATGGTTTATGAATTGAATGAAAAATTGCGCTCTTAGTGGAACTTACAAATTATTTTCGATTATATGTCCGCCCCCAGTCATTTATTGCTTGAGGCGTTATGCTTAGAAAACGTATGCACCAGTTTTTAATGTAATCCATTTACAAATAGAATTTTAATTGTCAAAAAAGAAAGACAAATAAATACAGCCTTTCACTACTTTATAAAGTAGCTTATGTGCTTGCTAGCATTATTATCAGAGCCGCAAAAGTGGTAAATAAACTATTTCAAAGCATAATTTCAGACTTAAATTAAGTATTGAGTGAAAATCGTTGAAAAGTTTTGCGTAAAAATCGGCGTGGCTTGGAGTATAGATATCATTTGTAACAAATTTGCGACAAATTCGTTTGAAAATAAAAATTTTTTATAACAAACAAACAAACAGAAAATTAACTGTATTATTATAGATTAGTCGCAGGTTTATTAAATTAAATTCCATAATAAATTTATTCAATAAAACTTTTCGCAATTGAAATAATTTTTTCTAAATTTGAGACTTTTTGTTTTCTAAATATGGGCATTTTTTTTTTAATGTTTTTACATTTAAAAAAGTATATCTGAAAAAATTTGTTAACAATTTTGTTTGACATTGTTCCTAAGTGCAAAACCACAAGGTTTGTAATTTAATCAAAAAATGTTATTGAGTGCAATAAATTAAGAATGAATTTCAGATAAAAGTTTTAATTAAAATTACAGATGAAAAATATCCAAAAATGGTAAATAATGTTTAAATGATTTTGATGCCCCCAAAACTGAAACTGATTTCTAACATACTCGATACCCTGATTCAAACTGTATACCTTTTTTTTAAATCATAGACTGAATGTTTTATTGAAATTGCATATAATTTGCTATAACGCCTAAGAATCGCAAATAACACAAACTTTAAGTTATGTTTTTCACTAAGTTTTGTGAAAAAAATAAATTAAAAGAATTCTTTACAATTTTAAAATGAACCAAATCTTAAATTTTGGTATTTATGTTGATACCTACATGTAAAGCAAATAAAATGGGCTATACTTCATTTAGATCCATTCATAAATTTTAAATTTATTCACAATTAAATGGTAGCTGTTTGGAAAATTCTTGCAAATAAAAAGAATTTGGAAAACTTTTAATTTTTTATTCTTTTTTGACACTCTCTTTTTCCAAATTTATAAAGATAATGAACACTTTCCAGTAATAATTGTTACAAGTTCTTAACAATTTTAAGTAAACGAACCCTACTGTACTATGGCTTATAAAACCCATTCGCGATCAAATTCAATGCAATTTTAGTACAAAAGTGTCTTTATTGTTTAATCAATTAATTAATGAAAATCAAAACCACTTAGATTTTATTTAAATTTTTCACGTTGCCGACCTTTCGCATTTATTTTGTACTGAAATTGAGTGTGTATGGGAGGCATTATATATGTTGTATTTTGATTGGGTTTTTTAAAGCTTTTTCTAAATCAGATCAAAGAAATGTCCTCTTAAAAATAAAAATTTTTATTTATTTGCTTTTAAATTTTTATAGTGTCATTTAAAAAATGTTATTTTCTTTTTTTCCGTGCACTGTAGCCAAAAGAAATAAAAAAACAGTTGTCTGAGTGGTTAGAAAAATCAACAAACAAATAGAAAATATTTTCCATATGCATATTTGAGTCTAATCAAATTCTTTGTGGTTGTGTATATGATTCTCATGTTGCATTAAATACTTTTTTTTATATATTCATGGTTTGTTGGTGTAAAAGCTGCACATCAGCATGTCTATAAACCACAAGTTGCATACGCTTGATTAAACATGAAAATATGCACAACTAAAAGTAACGTTCTAGTACTTAAATGTGTTTAATATTTGTACATTTAAGTGTATGCATAAATAAGTATTCATAAATAGTTACGAGTATTACGCAGGCAGGATATTAAATTAAAAATTGTAATAAAAATTTTATGTGTTTTGAACTGTTTAAAAATTTTTTTAAGAAAGTAGTTATTTGTAGTTTAATTAGAATTTTAGTAAAATATATTTTTGTTTGTTTTCTCTTAATTGAAGTTACTGAAATTTAAAAAAAAAATCAATTTTTTCTTTAATTAATTATTTATTGGCTCCCAATAAATATCCACATTAATTTTTTTTATTTTCTTTATGTTTTCTCATAAAGTTTTGAAATTGATAATTTAAATTAATACACATTTTATCCAAAACATAGTTTTTTTTCTTTTGGTTATACAATTGATAGTCATGGAGTTGTGGTGGTTTGTTGCCATGTAAAAGTTCTTTTGAAGTTCTTTATGACATTTTTTGTTAAAAGTAAAATTGTGTCTTTCTTTCTGTGAGTGAAAACTTTTTAAATAAAATTATATGAAATACATCATAAATCGTTATAATGTAAGTAAATTATTAAAGCAGGCACTACAGGGGTATATTGAGTCATAATATAAAAATGGCTTTGTATAGCAAGAAATTTTTCTTAGAAAAGAATTACATCATCCAAAAGTACAAGGCTTTTGAAATACTCGCATTACAAAAAAATATTTTCCTTTATTTAATTTTTTTATTTTGTTTGGATTATTTAACTAATTTAAAAAAAAAGCAATCACATTTTTTATCTAAAGGTCTGATTTATTAATAAAAAATACAGTTTTTTGATATCGATGTCTTTTGCATTTTGAAGCAAAATATTGATATCAAAATAAATAAGTTAAATTCGGCTGTATCGAAATTTATATACCCTTCACTGTGTTAACAAATATTCACTTTCCACATTCTTCTTAAATATAAAAAAAAATAAGAAAATAATTGCTGGTTTATTAAGCTTGAGGTCGTATTGTAAAAATTTATTTATTTATTATTAGACCGAAATATCCATATAAATATAAATTGTTATAATACGACCTCAAGCTTAATAAACTAGCCGTTTCAATAAAAAATGATGTAAATTAAAATTAGCAACAACAAAAAAGTTTTACAGAAATTTAGCAATAACAAAAAAAAGTAGTGCTGAAAATTAGCACTACCAAAAAAAAGGGTTCTGAAAATCAACAGAAATTGGTGCAGCCAGTTAAATATGTGGACAAATTAGGTCTTGGTATTAAATACCATTTTAGGGGAATTGAACTCTAAATATAATACTATAAAAGAATATAAGTGTGATCCATGAAAAAGTATTTCTGTGTCATATAAGATGTCTGAGAGGTATTTCAGTATCTGAAAATGTCAATAACAGTTTGATAACCAGGCAAATGAAATTAAAGTTAGATAATTTAAAAAGAATTTTATTGTTCAGTTTTGTTTTTTTTTTAATCAAATTTAACAAACCTTTTAAAAAATATATTTTACAAAAAAAAAAAAAAAAACGGTTTTTAATAAAATAAAAAATTAAATAAATTAAAATATAATTTTCTTTGATCACTTATTTTTTGTTAATCTTAAAAAAACAATTAATTTCAGTTGAAGAAATTTTATTTTTTAAAGCAATAAAATGTCTGTAATAGTACATTTACACCAAACCGAAATCTAGTACATACGAGATTTTGAACGAAATCTAGTTCATTTTGACTGAATTTCCCATACAAAACAAAATCCAGTTTGTTACTAGATTTTGCCAAAATCTAGTCAAAATCTTGGTGTACTTAGTAATACAACTGTGGTTTTGTTATTAATACGCCAAAAAAATACGACACTGCACAAGAAAATTTAACATTTTGATGAAAAAAAAAAAAAAAAAAATTAAATTAAATTATGCACATTAAAATAAAGAAAAATTATTTAAAACGGATGGAAATACATACACAAAAAAATGATAAGTGTTATTTATTATATTAATATGAAATTTAGTGCAGTTTGTTCTTGTTCCTAAAATGATATCTTGTTATTTGTCAAAAAAAAAAAAGTAATGTAAACGGTATAGATTTTGATATAGATTTTAAATCAAATCTACTAGATTTCGGCTTGGTGTAAATGTACTATAAGTACTCAATGTATAAATGAATAAGCTAAAAATTTTTAAGAAAGATACTCAATGTTAATGTAAAATAAATTGATTTAATTTAATTTAAAATGTTTTGCAAAATAAAGAAATCAAAATGCCCAAAAAATCTTCTGTAACATCTGTATAAGATTTTTGTACTTGTAGTTTGCTTACACTGTCTTCTGTGGAAATATGTACACCCACACACAAGTTCTTATCAGAGCGATTGCCTGGTTTCGTGTTTGTGTGCATAAACATTACGCACATGTATAGCTTACAAATTTTCATAAAAAACAAAAATATCTAAAATATCGGTTGCATAAAATTAATTTTAAAAAATTGTCTAATTGAGTAATTTCTTAATAGATTTAATTTATTATTTAAGTAGTAAAACAATTTTTTTTAAATTTTTTTCTGTGAATATAAACGGATTTTTAAAGATCTTCTCTCTCTTCTATAAAACGGCAGCATACATCCCTTTGCAAATTATTGTGCCTGCGGTTTGGTTGTGACGTATGGGCATTTTGTGTAATTTAACGGTATGGTGCAGCAATATTAAACAGATTTTAATATTTTTTGATGATGTCAGTTGTTGTAGTATCGGAATACTGCGCACTAAAAAATTATTTATTGAAAATTAAGAAATTTCTACGACAAAAATCCTCTTTTTCTGTCAATTTTTTATCGTTTTTTTATTAATAATTATTTTTTTACGTATTTATTTACTTGTATTTTAAATACAAGCACATTTATACTGCTGTCTATAGGAAAGAGAAATGAAATTTACATTAGCTTGAAAGGAATTTATTTTTTTGGAAACTTATAAAATGAAAAAAATCCGTTAATAATATGATAAAATCTTATAATTTTGTATAATTGTGGTGGTAAGATAGTAAAGAAATTATTAAAGAAACGATGGTGATTTAAAAATGCATACCACATGTAATTTAAAATGACTTTTTCTGCATCAAAAATATGCCAATTACTTTTCTTGAAGTGATTAAGATGCACTTCGAAGAAAATACTTTAATTACTTTTTGATGAGTTGGCAATAATTTTTTGGTCAATTTGCAATGTTCTTAAAATTTATTAAAGATATTTAAGAAAAATATATGATTAATATAAATTTTATATAAGAAGGGCTGCTTTAAGCTAATTCAAGACTAAAGTAATGAAAATGATGTAGAATAATATAGCAAATAATAAATAGAAGAAACTTTTTTGTAAGTCATAATTAATTTCTAAGTGGTTAATAAAATTGCTCACGATAACATAAAATTTTTATTTATTTTTTATTAAGAAAATGGAACTCTTACAAGAAGCCAATAGAAATTTAAGAAATATGAAAACAAATAATTTATTTTTAAGAAAGCTGGATACTAAGTAAATTATTTTTTAAAACAAACTGGTTTTTAATTTCTATTTAATAAATAATTTTTTTTTGTGTTGAAGCTTATATTTTTTATAATTTTTTATTTTTTTTTTTAAGAAACATTTATTTTGTAGCAATACCACTGCATAGTTAATTTCATTTATATCAAGGAAGCTTTGCGCTTAAACATTTGAAAATATGAAAGGTATATAAAAAACAGTGCAAAGGAAATTGAGTTAAAAAAAAATTGGTTTTATAAAAACAAAAAGTTAAACATAATGAACTCAAATCATGTTTTCTTTTAAAACCACTGCTGCGCTTGAGTGTCTATGATTGATATTTAAATTTCTTTAAATCAATAAGCAAAATAGTCAAGTTACATTAATTTTTTATGAGATAGTACACACTTATTTACCAACGTTCTCGTATAATAATCAATAATAAGATTTATATATTTACCTGTCTGATAAAGATATTTAATATTGAAATCTCCTAAGTAGATTTCAGTAAATTGAATTTAATTAAATTTACTGTGCAATGTAATAATGAACTTATTTTCTACTCAATCAATTCTCTTGTAAAATATTTAGCGTCAGAAACAGAATTCTTAGCAGGTGATATAAAACACAAATCAGTTACACATTGTCAGAGCTATTGCATATTTTATAATTATTATTTTTGAGAAATTAAAGTTGTTCGTTCATTGTTAATTAGTTAAAAAAAAAAAATCATTTAATTTTTATTCTAGAAGCTTTAAATTTTTATGCAATCATAAACCGAAAAAAACCTTAAAAGCTTCAGTTTTGATTTTGATAACAAAATATTGTTTCATAACCCAAAAGCTTAATTTGAATTTGTGCATACTTTTATATAGGCAAAAATTTATTATCTTTAGTTAAAATAATGATTGTCTCCTGTGAGGTAAATACACACTCAAGTTCAATACAATTTCTGTGTAAAAGTAACACATACTCTGATGTTTTTTGTAGTGTATCTATCTCTCTTTTGTTAATCGAACAATTATTTCAAATTAATTTATATTGAAATAGAGTGTGTATGGGCCGCATTAAAAAATGTTAACTGTTTAACTAAAGATTATGGCTGGTATTCAAAGAGACTAATAACGACTTCAAGTATAAATAATGACAAATTTGTCATAATATCGATTTCAAGTCTGCTTAAATTTTCTTTGAATATATACTTTAATGATTTATTTTTATGGCTTCTTAAAAAAATTATTCAAATCATTTTTGGAATTAAAATGGTTTAAAAACCAAAGTAGGATATAACAACTAAAACATTTTAGCTTAAAGTTTTGAACAGCTTACTTATTAGAACGTAGTCTTTCAATAAGTGATGGTTATATATTATAGTGGAAGTCATGCATTCATTTTTATAATCTAAAATCTTAATTAAGTGTAATAGTTCTTAGCACAATTACACAACTTTTTGATAAGAACAATTAAAAACTGTTTCAAAATTACTTTGAACCGCTGATTTCAAATCTGTTTTTGGTTTTTTTTTTAATTTAAGCAACATAATAGTACAATAACATTATTTGAAAATTTAAAATTTTAATTATTAAAAAGAAAAATCAGAAATTCCAAAACAGTAGTTTTAAAATTATCATAAAAATTGTTACGAAAAAATATGTTTTTTATGCAAAACTATAAAATATTCAAATTTTGAAAAAACTATTTAAAATAAAACCAGACAATAATTCACTATTTTTATACACAAAAGCATAGCCTCAAAAGGTCCAAATAAAACTACTCATATTTGATTGCAAACGGTGGACAACAGTCGCACTTATTCTCAATTAAGTTATGCGGTATTACACCGCATTTGTTTTTTTTTTTTTTTTTTTTTGCAACATCTGTTTCCAATAAAATCTTGCCTTTTATTCTGTGTTGGATTGTCTTAATTGTGAATAAAATTAAAAATTGTACACCGCTTTTAATAAGGTTGGGCTTGTTTTGCTTGGAACTCATGGTGCTACTTGATTCTGAAAAAATTATACATTTTTTATTGTGTTTTCTTTTTAATTATTCAAAATTTTTAAATTTTACCAAAAAAATAAATTGTGTTTTCGTTACAACTTTTAAAATTTTCTTAAAATTATTAATCAGACTTAAAAACAATATAGAAACGGCTTAATAAAATTTTTTTCATAAAATTTATAATTTTTCTCTTAAACGTATAAAACATAAACAGAGTCGTCTAATTCGATATCAAGAAACTTGAATTGAAATTTTGAAAGACTAATATTTGGGCTCAAATTTGAAATCAAAGTTTTTTAATACTTTTTTGTGCTGGTTTTGTAACAAAAGTAATCAAATCGTATTGCGAAAAAGGTACTAAATTTTTTAAACCCTAAATTTAAATACGAGTACAGCACTATTGGCAATCTTCTTTAAAAATTTGTATGTGTGTGTTTTGTTAAGCTACAATAATTCTTTTAAATAGATATTTTGTGTTGAAAACATATTTTCCTCTTTCCATAGACATTTCATTATCATGATAATAATTTTTCTGCTTCACAAAATTATTCTTTAGGGAGTTTCATTTATATTTTCCTTATATTAATTAACTTAAACACAAAAATAAATAAAGTAAAATTTTTTATGCAAAATCACATATAATTTGGTATTAAATCTGCGAGAGAAAAATAAGCTAAATTGGTATAAAAAAGGCTAGAAAAAGCCCAATCTCACAGAAAGAAAAAAGCTAGAAAAAAATTAAAAACCTATAGCGTAAAATTCAAAATCTTCTTAATTTTTTGTTATGAGAATAATTGTGATTTTTATAAAAAACCAAGAACAGAACATAAAATATTAAAAACGAAAGAATGTAAAGTCATTTTCTACATGGCTTTAAATACTTATAAGTTAATTAAGTTATTTTTTAACTTTAACATAATTATTTTTCAATGGAATTTCTAAAGGGTACTAAATTGATCAACTAATGACAGTTTTCTGCAGCATTATTAAGCCATTTAGAAAAAATATGTCTTAAAAAGTAAAGCTTCGATATGAAGTATGTAAATGCGAAGAATAAAGTGCATTTCTTTTACAATATAAAAGCCAAATACTTTTCCTCACTCGTATGAGCAATTTATCAAGTTTTATCGTGCATGTTTAGATAATTTGGTTAATATATTGCCCAGTAAAGCAAAGGTAAAATTTTTTTCTATACAAAAAAAATTTATAGTAGTAGCATTTTTGCAGACAAAATATAAATTTAATTCAATTCAAGTTCGAAGCTTACAGAGCAAACTCATTTCTGTTCAGAAATTTTTGTCAGCCTTAGTTTATTTATGTACGATTTGTTTTAATTTTTAAAAAAAAACTAGAGCCTAAAACATAAATTTTGAAGCTAAATGAGAGAAAGAAACCTGATCTGATGAAAACATTGTTACTAGCAAAAGAGAAAATTAAATATTTTTCATAAGAAAAGCAAAACTTTTTTTGCAAATTTTGTTTTATAAATTTTTTATAAAAAAAAAACTAATCTCCAGCATATTTCATTATTTAAAAGATTTTAGTAAGTTTTAATAAGATTTTGCTAATAATTCAGTAAATGGTTTAGTGGCCGTGCAATATTTGCTTAAGGTATTGTTTCTCACAAATAACTCAGCCCTGTTTTTCTAATAAAAATAAAATTCTTTTAAATGATTGGCAAAGTTAAACACCAAAAAAATATTATTGAAGTTTTTTAAATAATTGCTAAAAAAAATTATTAAACAACTTTTGAAAATTCTTTTGTTTTTTTTACAGCATGAGCTTAAGTAATTTTAATATTGGTTTCACATGCATATGCCTCCCTAATAAAAACATAAAAAAGTGAAATTGAAAAGATTAATTTTGTTTCAAAAATCAATTTATAAAATAAAATATAAAATAAAATTTTTAAAATCAATTTAAAGATTAATTTCTAAATAATAAATAAATAAATATTATAAATTTAAATGTTATTTCACAAAAACTAAATTTATATACAAAATTATGTGTTCAATGTATGTAATCAAAAAAGAAATAAAATGATATGAAGTGAAAAAAGAAAACTTAAAATATTTTAAACGGCAAAAAGTTAATGAAACCATAAATGAATAAATAACAAAAAATTATTTTTAATTAAAAAAAAAAAAAATAAGCAAGATACACATAAAAAGTAAATAGTCTTTAAAAAGGAAATAAAGTAATGCCTTCTACTTTAAAATGTTCCAGTCAATATTTTCACAGTAAATCATGCTGTACAGCAAATGTAAAAAACTGAAAGATAAATTGTGTCACAGTTGACAATTGGATATTATACGAATTATCCTCAGCCAATTTATAAGGTAAGTAAATGCTTTTTTCTCTTCCTTTGATACGTGTCTATTTATGCACGTATTAAAAATATTATTGTTTATCTATTGGAACGTAAATGAATTGTAAAAAGAAAAAAAAACTGGATCATAAATCAAGCAGTGGGAATACAATAAAGTATTCAATTTAAAGGTTTTTTTGCTGTTGTTTTTTAGAACGGTTTTTCTATAAATTCTTGGGTGTATACGAGTATATTGTTGATGTGATAACAGTGGGACACAAAATAATATAACTTAAAATGAGTGTATATACATATTTGATTTTAGTGAAACCGCTACTTCGTTAACGAAGCACAATTAATATTAAAAAAGTACCATTAGGCCTTATAATGATTTTTTGCTTTGCTCTAAAGTACAGAAAAGTACCATTTGGTAATCTTTGCTCAGAAGCGTACCTCTAGGCTCGTTACTATCAAATATTCTTTATAAAAATTATTAAAGAAGACCATTTACGAATAAAAAAGCAAAAGTTGCCATTAAAATAAATAAAACTAAAATTTTTTAATTTTTATAATATTTCATTTTCTGTGGGACCGTGTGCTCTATATCATAGTATTAAAAAATCAAAAAGTACCGTTACAATAAATAAAAACTAAATATTTGTGATTTGTTATTGCGTTAGCAACCTTTTTATTCTACTGTCACGCTTTTAGACTAAGGAAATGACAAAAAAAGAAATATATCACCAAAAAGTGTAAATAGAGAAATACCACTTATACTTTTCCCTTTTGCCACTTTGGCTAAATTTTTATTAGGTATTAGAAAATAATAATAAAGTATTTCTATGCTGCATCAAAGTAGTAACAGTTGATACACATTTTATTCCTTATTTGTTCAAATATTAAAAAAATGCCAAGATCAAGTGAATAATTTTTTAAGAGTAAGAGAATACAGACAGTGAGAGAAAAATAGAATTAAGTTTTTGTGCCCGTGCTTGTAATCTTAATAGATAAATGGGGTTAAAAGAAAGTAACAACATTATTGTTTTGCTCTTTCTATCACACAAATATTGAAAAAAGTACCAAAAATACTTTTTTTTAAAGTAAAATATTGTGTAATTTAAGTTTTTCCTCAACCTGTGTTAGTTTCATTACTAAGTTGTCCCACTGTTTAAATTTGCATACGTCTTATCTACTTTATTTTGTGTAGTGGTATTAACGAAGTATGTTTGTGTGTTAGTGGATTTAAGTTTTCATCACAGCATTGTAAACAAAGAAGAAAATTAAAAAAAGGCAAAAAATTTTATTTTCTCCCCTGTTTTACCAAAAAAAAAAGTTGTGTTTGTTTAAAGCAGCTTTAGCTAAATAAACAAATAAAAAAAATCCTCTATTTACATTTTGTGTATATTTGGTGTGATATAGCGTTACTGAAAATGAGCAGAGCCAAAACTTATAGAATTTTACAGAATATTCTAAGTGAACACCATTGTAAGAGAATATGAACAAGTACAGCTTTAAATGGTTCAAAGAGTTGTTTGACTAAAATTAATAAATAAAGTTATGACAGGATCTAAGGGTCAAATATTATATCTGCTGGATAAATGGAACACACACTACCATGTAAAATCCTTCTCAATCAACCTTTTTAGCTAAAATACCCGTAATTGAAAATCGAATTCCAATAACGTTTGCAGAATATGCCTGAACCAGTTTAAAAATCTAATAATAATTTTGAAGAAAGGATTGCAGTTGATAAGAAGATTCCAGAGCCAACTTTAAAAAATTTAAAACTATTTGGTTGACTTATTTTTTGGCCAAATACGGTTTTAATTTGTATATTGAAAAATTTTTTCAAGTTTTTAGAGCTAAATTTGTTTATTAAAATAAGACACATAGGGCTATAATCATAGTCATAAAAAAGTAGGCTTTTATTAAGAGCTGACTTTTGTCTTTTTCAAATAGTTTTTAAAAAGATATTTTTCCAATATTTCGTAAATTTTGTCTTCACTTTTTCAAAGGATCTCGTCTATTTAATTAACAGAAAAACTAAATATTTTACTATTATATGTACGTTACATTGATAGTTATATATTTTGCATTCTTAGAATAATTTAAAAAATTCTTAATTTATTAGGTGTTGGAAATAATTCGTACCGTTTTTTTTTTTATTAAAAAATAACGATTTATTTGAAATGAAAATAAAAAATTACATTATTGAAAATACTGCCCATCGCTTGCCACTACTTTTTCCCATTTTGCAGGTCGAATACCCCGTCTAAAATACTTTTCGTCCTTGGAGGCAATCCATGAATCGATCCAATTTTGGCAATTCTCAAAAGATGTTAATTTTTCCAATGATAAACCATGAGCCATTGATCGAAAAAGGTAGTAATCCGAAGGAGCAATATCTGGAGAATACGGCAGGTCTGTTAATACTTCCCATTTCAATGTTTCCAGGTATGTTTTCACTGGTTTTGCCAAGTGAGGTCGAGCATTGTCGTGCAGTAAAATAACTTTATCGTGCCTTTTGCTCCATTCCGGCCGTTTTTCCTTCAATGGACGACTCAAACGCATCAATTGTAACTGGTAGCGATTCCTAGTGATGGTTTCATTGGGTTTTAACAATTCATAATAAACAACTCCTTGTTGATCCCACCAAATACAAAAGAGGAGCTTAGATCCATGAGTATTGCATTTTAAAAAACGCAAATCATTTCTGACACGTTTGATCAGCTAAAGCATGTTCACTTTCTGCAGCACTTTTGTTCATATTAAAATAATGTAATAAAACTCCCCGAAAAAACACTTTATTTGGTATAAATTTCGACATAATTAGTAGCTGTCACTTGTTGTTATTAACAATTAAAAATAAGATGCGTCGTAAAAACAGTACCTAATAACAGTTGTTTAACGATCAATTTGTTTCTGAAGCTAAAAACAGAACACTGTAATAACCACGTCATCTCTCATCAAACGCTACGAACTAATTCCAAGATGTAATAAAAAAATCTCTTTGTAAATTACGAATTTTCATAAACAAGTTAAGGTTTAATAGCTTGAAAAATTTAAAAAAAAATTTTAAAAAATTAGCTGCAAAGAGGAGGTTCTGTTTCAAATAATTTTTTTTTATTTCATACATTTCGTGAACGAAAATGCATCTAAAACATTCATATTTTGATGTTGATATGTATTTCTATTTGTTCCTTCAACATTTCAGTTAACGATATGTACTCCTTTTGTAACAAGTGTCGTGTTTGCTGTTATATTATTATAATGTGGGTGTGAATGTGTTCATGTCATTGAAAAATCAGCGTATAAACAGTACATATGCTGTTCACATTATTCGTATTATTACTTGCTGTGAAACATTATTACCATCAAATTATAATCAATGCTGATGATGATGTTGTTGCCACTGCAACTATTGTAGCTGTTGTTTTTGTTATTATTGCTGTTATTACTGTTTTACACCAGTTGTTTGTTAGTTTTAAAGTTATGCAAATTTAGTAGAATATTTTTGTTTAGGTTTTTACAGTGAAAAAAAAAACTGAATTTTATAAAATGGTAAGCAATTTTATTATACTTAATTATTTTATATTAATTTTTTAGATGGTAATAAAGTTTTGTGAATTATCAGGCCACCTAAATATAAAGTGGATATTGTTTTTTTTTTTTTCTTTTTATAAACTCAAATAAAATTTCAGAATTTATTTACAAATTTACGAAAGGAAAACTTTATAAGTATTCAACTAATCCTTTTGTTTTTACTACATTTTTATTATAGCAAAAAAAAAAAAAAACAAACAATTTTTAATGGCTGTGATAATAAAAATTCTATAAAAATTTTTATTGTAATTTTTTAAAGTGATTAAAACTGCTTAAAATGTATTAAATTTTTATAGTATTTAATATTACTTGAATGATCTCAATTCAAGGTTCATAATTAGTGTCACACTAAGGTTGACATCTAATGGGTGTCTCAGTAAAAGTGTATTTTTGATATAAGTGCCAAAGTGAACTCAATACAAATTTTTCAAAAAAGTCTTCCACCATTTGAATGGCTTCATAAATAGTCAATGGAATAAAATATCCGCGCCGGTAATTCATTCAATGGATATTACAGCAAAGTAAAGTCAATGCCAATTTTTTTGATAAAAAAAGTTATCTTCTCTTATGAAACGCTTTTCCATTTAAAATTAAAATTTTAAAATTTGAAATTCACTCATAAAAAGCAAACGGTAATGAATTACTTTTTTAAAAATTAGGCGGACATTGCGGTGATTATGAACGGCATTCATTAGAGAACTTGTGGCTTCAACTGGACGGCAACGATCTGGACGACATGTGGTTTCAGCAAGATGACGCACTGAGTGCCTACTACAGCATAAAATGAAAAATTGCACTCTTATTGGAAAGCCTTTATTAAAATTTCACAAGAAAATTTTTGTAAAACATTTTAACTCTTCAACTTACAGCTCTTTTTTGTAAAATTTTTAATTAAGAGAAAAAATATTCATATTAGCAGAAGAGTTAGAGGGTTAAAAGTTTCCACAAATATATTCCTCATAGTATTGCTGAACATTTTCTGTACCTAAAATGTAGGATTCCCATGATTAACTATGCTGATACACAATTGAAATTTTAAAAAATGATTTTCGTATAAAGCCAGATGTTAACTCTCAAAACATCAAAAGACAAGCCATACACGTCATTACTTCTAATTTAAAAAAATTAGACTTTTTCTTACAGTGTTAACCATTCGAATTTCTTAACTGAGTTTTTGATTGGCAAAAAAAATTTACATCTTACCTTTTAAAAAGAGATCTATGCTATTGATAATCATTTATAAATACACTATCTTTACAGTAGTTAATTAACTTTAATACTAACATAATTATTGTGTACTTGTACCCAAATAAATACTCAAAATATTTTATTACGTAAACATTTTATCTATTCAAACTTTTGTTTTTAAACTTTTAAGCATCCTATTTTACATTTCATATAATAATTAAAATTCATTATTTCTGTAACTTTTTAATATAATGAACAATCTGTTTGTTTTTTTTCTTTTTGTTATTTTTAAGAAAATATGCTTAAAATTTTTATGAGATTAACATTGGGTCTTAACTAGCTACTTTGTAAATAAAATAAAAATAAAATTAAAAAAGAAAACCTAATTAAATGTCACGAATCCTTTTATTTATTTCCTAGAGATGATATATTTCGACATTGAAAATTACAATTAGTTTCAAGTGTAGTTTTTAATGATATCTAATGTTTATGACTTACATCATTTTCTTTATAAAAAATTTTATTTTGGCACATAAACAAACAGATATTTATTTGATTGATTTTAAATTTGTCCAGCATTCTTTTTTTAATTTAGGTTGTAAAGTAAATATTAATGATGGTATAAGCTTACTGATGTTGTGAAATTAGCTCAGCTTATTAAAGTTGTCAAAGGATAAACGTCGTGATACTACTTATAGAAAACATTTGGGGGATTTACAGTAGTTCAGTCATAAAGTCTTAAAGTCATATTATTTTACTCAGTAAGAAAACCAGTTATTTTCATGCAAATTTTCTAAACAAATTTTCTAGACAAATTTTCAGTATCAAAACATTTATACAATTAATAATAGATGTTGGCTGTATTGATAAATTTAAGAATCGAAAATTGTTCAATACTATTTAGTATATTCATACATATAAAAAAGAATTAAAAAAAATTAAAACATTAAAGCATTTTTAACAAAATATAAAAATATGCATTTATTTATAACAAGATATGCAAAAATATGCAATAACAAATTGATGGCATTCTTGAATAAATTGTCAAATTCGGAAAATCGATTTTAAGTTACCGAGTAAAAAATGCATTTGAATGAAAATTTCAGCAATTTAAAGGTTATTAGTTTAATATTTTGATTACTCATGCATAGTGTTGTCGTGTATTGGCCCAAACACAAAACTTACCAAAAAGGAAAGTTTCGTTAATTTCAAAATAAATTTCTTTAAGATCGAGCTCTTCGAAGGGAAAAATATTAATAAAATAAAAAAGAATACTTCCAAGAAAAAATTCTTACAGTTTTCAATGCAGGTGTGAAAATAGATTAGGTTTTTTGTGATTGTAATTTACTAGGAAGCACACACAAAATGTTTTGTTATGTAAAAAAACATATTTTTTTAAAGTGAAGTAAATTCCCCGTTTTTTCTCACTCCTGATCGACATATTGGATTCTTTATAAGACGTATAAAAAAAATCAAAGTTTTTTGAAATAATTTTGTGTGTTTCATAAACAATAAATTTATTTTAAGTTTTCATAGTATCTTAATCCTCTTTACTATCATTCGAGTATTGGAGCCCCCAAATTTAATTTGGGATTTCAGCAAAAAAAAAATTTTATCTTTATTAGACATAAGGGATACTAAACACTCATATGAAAGAAAATCAGCCAAAGGAGCAAAAGTAAATTGTAATTTAAAAAAAAAAGAAAGAGTACACCCACATACACAACCAAACATTGGGCCATAATCATTGTCAAAAAAGTAGACTTTTATTAAGAGCTGACTTTTGTTCATAAGAATTATATGAATTTTAAAAAACTGCCGTTTTTAGTGTGACTATGATTATGGCCCATTGTTTTCTTGCATTATTGCAAAAGGGAAACTTTTACTTTATGTGGTTGCTTTATTAGTTGACAACAATAATAATAAAAGTGTTTTTATGTAAAAAGATTATTTTCATCATAATTGCCTTCTTTTTATAGAAAAGATAAATAGATAAAAGCCCACAAAAGTACTAAAATTTGAACTGTTGTGGGCATTTACAATGGAACAGTGTGTTCCTTTCAAATGAGAGACCTCAATTTGTACATTTCCTTTTACTGTCGTAATCGCATTTCTTGGTTTGCTGTTTGCTTTACTTATTATGTACCCACTCCTATTGTTATATATCTTTAACTTTTTAGAAATAAATTTCTTTCTTTCTTTCCCTCAACGTTTTAGTTTTTTAAGGCTTATAATTTAAGCACAAAAGGAAAAGAGCATAATTTTTTGCTTGTTTAGCAGGGTCAGATTAATTTTATTCAGTAAATTTGAAATCTTTTTAACGTTGATTTTCGTGATAAAAATTTATTCTGATTATTATTTAATATATAACACATTATCAAAAAGGGTTCAAAGAATTCATACAAAGAAAAAAAAAATTGTGTGTAATTTAATCTTTTACTTTCTTGTTATAAATTTCATGCTGTTGCTTTTACTGATACATTGCCAACCACTTTGGTGGTCAATTTTCATCTTGTTAATTTAAGGTAGCAGAAAGTTGTTTGTATGCTTTTAAAAGGTGATTTTATAAGAACTATCGGAAATTAAAAAAAAAAAACACATAAAATTCAGAAAAATGCATGAAATATTTATTTGGATCGATAGTTGGGTCGATATAATTTAATGTTTGAAGATTATTTCATGCAAATGTTGGCCGCGGCTGCGCCTCAAATGGTCCATCCGCTTAGTCCAATTTTGGCATACTCTTTCCAACATTTCGGCCGGTATCTCACGAATAATGTTGGCAATGTTGGCTTCCAGTGCGTCAATCGAAGCGGGCTTGTCCCTATAGACATTAGCCTTAACATAGCCCCACAAAAAATAGTCTAGAGGCGTTAAATCGCACGATCTGGGCGGCCAATTGACTGGTCCCAAGCGTGAAATAAACTGTTCACCAAACTCGCCTCTCAATTGGTCCATTGTTTCGCGTGCTGTGTGCCATGTGGCACCGTCTTGTTGAAACCACATGTCATGCAAGTCAAGCTCTTCCATTTTGGGCAAAAAAAAGTTTGTTATCATCGCACGGTAGCGCTCACCATTCACAGTAACGTTGTGATTCGCATCATCTTTGAAGAAATACGGCCCAATGATGCCGCCAGCCCGGTTGTTTTTTGTGGATGCATTGGTAGCTCTTGCAATGCTTCTGGCTGCTCTTCACTCCAAATACGGCAGTTTTGCTTGTTCACGTATCCATTCAACCAGAAATGAGCCTCGTCGCTGAACACAATTTTTCGATAAAAAAGTGGATCTTCATCTAACTTTTCAAGAGCCCATTCACCAAAAATTTGGCGTTGTGGTAGGTCGTTTGGCTTCAATTCTTGCACCAGTTGTATCTTATAAGGCTTCACACCCAAATCCTTCCGCAAAATTTTCCACGTAGTGGAGTAACAGAGGCCCAATTGCTGCGAACGGCGCCGAATCGATAATTCACGGTCATCACTAACACTGGCCGATACGGCTGCGATATTTTCTTCAGTTCGCACTCTACGTAAGCGTGTTGGTGGTTTAATGTCCAACAATGTAAATTTGGTGCGAAATTTTGTTACAATAGCCCGAATAGAAGCCTCAGTAGGTCGATTAAACTGACCATAAAATGGAAACGTGCGTGAGCTGTCAAAACTAGTGTTGCCAAAAAGATAATAGCAAAAAAATCACTCTTTATAAGACAAGGAAAATGTTTGTTTATTTTAATTTTATCATTACCACTAGCTGAGTTTAAGTCCAGGATTATTAAAGATTTTATAAAAAATTTTTAGTCGTAAATTTATTATATAAAAAATATTTATAATCAAAATTTAAGTTTACCTATAGATATTACACTATGCAACAAATGGAACAAAAAATTCTGCTAAAATTCTATGTACAAACTTTTCATAGAGATTTGTTTTAATATGGGATGTTTGAAAAAGCACGCTTCATACGTCTTATCATAACTTTGAAACAACGTATCCGATTGTGTTACAAAATATGTTGAAATATTATAAATTATGTTGGCTTTAATTTGTTTATTAAAAAAAGAGTTAAAACACAAAAATTGTTCCAGCTTAAGATCTTTAATAATTTAATTGAATAAAACATGCAAAAGGGAAGTCAAAATATAAAAAAAATATTAAAGATATTAAGCTTGAAAAATATTTGTTGTTGTAAATTTTATAAAGATCGAATATTTAAATTAAATATTAAAAAAAAAACATCTTTTTTAAAAATTATGAAATTTTTTGCTTTTTAAACATTTTTAATACTTATACGAGGTGGGCCAACAGAAGTCATCCGATGTTGCTTGGCTCTTATTTTTTTCTAAATGAAAATGAAATGTGTGCCGTTGCTCAGTCCTGTTGGAACCACATGTCCTCCAGTCCTAATTCGTTCAATTGCGGCAGAAAAAACTCTGTTAACATGGCCCTATAGCCCGCACCCTCATCGGACTGATTTCTCCAGCATGAACAGCGTACCATGCAGTCACTTTGAGCGGGTATAATAGCTCCTCGTGCATCACTCGTGGATTTTCGGTGCCCCAGAAGCAATAGTTTTGCTTGTTCACGCACCCGCTGAGGTGGAAATGAGTCTCGTCGCTCATTATGACTTTGGCCGAAAAATCGTCCAGCTCGATTATCCCGCATTCTTGGGGATTATATCGCTTCATGGCTTGTTCACTTGTATTCTACATTTGTCTAGTTCACAAATGTCAAAACAGATTTGACATTGTCCGCCATTTGCAAAAATAAGAGCATCTTCCAAAGGAGGTGATTTCTTTTAGCCCACCTTGTATATATAAAAAATAAAAATAAATTTAAACATAAATCTTCATTATTCATGATTTTATTTCTGCTACATTATCCAGTTTTGAAAGAAAAATATTTTAACATTTCTTTCGAAAAGTCCAACAAGAATTCTGTGTAGTGCATTTTAATTAACACAGCTAAGAAATAATAAAAAAAAAACTTTACTAGATTGACAAAGTATCATTTAAGCGTCTGAAATTTTTACTAAGACCCATATAAAATCTATCATCATATTTCTTTAAATTCCACAAATTTTAGGGTTAATTTTGCTGACTTCCTTACGTAATTTTTTGTGTTGTAATTTGAAATATTTTAGTGACAGTTTGTGATTTCAAGGGCTTAAAAGGAGTTTTTAAATGTAAAATAGCAACAAAAAAAAAAGGAAGATGATGTTTGGGATTATGAAGTAATCCATGATTAATAAGACATGAAATTAAAAAAATGATCCACGATACTGAACGTTATAGGTCACTTAAATTTAAAATTTAAAAAAATATACACAAAAGCTTGTTCGTCTAGCTGTTAATTATGTATTTATATGTATTTTTGTTTGCGCTTTAGTTCAGTATATGTACGTACCTATTACCAATAATATTTCCATGTATTCCATGTTATTGAAGGTACATAAAATTTTGTTTGTTATTTTAACTTCTGACAATTTGATATTATTTGAAATGCAGAAAAATTTATATTAACCCCAGATACTGGTTTGGTAGAGCTATCTCTTTCCTACAAATCCTTTTCTCCTTATCAGCACCATCTATGTCACCAGCTTTGGGTTAAGTATTTAACTCAAGTATATTCAGAAAAGGAATAGCTTGTTTTTGTAGCTTTTGTTTATATTTTTTCATGTTGAATAACAAACTAGTTGCAGATAATCGAGCTGAAACTTTTTTCTTTCCAAATTGCTATTTAAATAAAATAGTTCACATTAGCAAACTCCATTTTATTTATGCGTGCCAACTAACTTTGTTTGCTTGTTGCTTAACTTTAATGACTATGACCATAATTTTTACTAATAAATTTAAATAAGAATTTTAATATACACATGTACTCGCACTTTAAGCGTTCAACAATTCTTCATTTGAAATACCCATTTTGTGGATACACTGAGACAGAAGTTGCTAAGCCATATTTTATTGGTCAGGCCTGCTTAAAACTTTTAGATAATTTTATTTTATCTATGGAATTGAAAGGAATGTGAAATAAGTTTTAAAAGTAAATAACATTTCACATAAACAAAAGCACATTTAGCCAATTCACAAAGTGTGTTAAAGTGTCCTAAGTGTAGTATTCGTCTTATGACTGTCGTAAAAATGTTGTTAGTATTTATTATATAAAAGTGATTTAGGACATTACTAATTTGTTTCCTGTGTTTTTTAGTGTGCTATTTATTCAGCTGTTTTTTGTTGACACAAAAATAATTTCCCCCCATTTTTATGAATTCAAAATTGGAAGCAAAATTTAAATTGATGCAATAAAAAATTAATAAAATGGATAAAACATAAGGAAATATTTAATTTATAGCTTTCCTTGACATCTGAGTTTGGCGTTTAAGCGAGTGTATTCTTTTGAAATATGACAGTCCCTTCACAGCAGTACTATTTTATCTAAGTAGTAATTTATAACTTAGCCATTTACGACAGTTTGTGAATTGACTAATTAATTAATGAGCTGTTATCTTTGAAAGGTTTATGAGTTCTTTTTTTTAATATCAGACAGTGACTAACTAATTTTTTTCAAAAATAACAGCTAAATTTATACAGAAAAATGGAATCAGATACTATACAAAACCAAAATTAAATCTCTGATAAAATTTTGTTTATTTTTGATGCAAAATTTAGTTTAGCATAAAAATACGCAAATTAAATACCAAAACCACAAGTAAAATAAAAAAAGGAAAAAAATTTACAAAAGTTGGCCTGACAATATAACAATCCAAATTTTGGTAAAGAAAATATTAAATAGTTAAACAGTCATGTATACCAAAATATTTCATATTAAATTCATTCAATAGAAACGAGTAGCACGAAAGTACTTTGTGAACAATGAAATAAAAAATAAAACCCTTTTTGTTGAATATCTTTAAAGGTTTCGAAAATTGTTAAAACAGGCCAAAACATCAAATCAAAAAATTACTGCAACCAAACTTAATGACATGTGGTGAATATGATGAGTATTAACCGTTTTTCGCCAGCAAGTAATAAAATAGTTAAAGTTTAAAGCTTGTGAATTTTGAAATACAAGTTATTTAGGCCAACTTTCATATGAACTTAATTATAATTTTTTTTTTTTTTTATTATTTATTATTATTGAATCTTTCTATAAGAAAATTACATAAGTATCCAAATCTTAACTGTAAAAAATATAAAAAACTTAAATAATTATTACCAATGTAATAACTAGTTACTTGTACTCAAATCTTAAAAATAAAAGGAATATTCTACGTTTAAATAAAAAAATTATATGTCTCTTCTCACTGGGCGCTATTGTAAGAGAATCGCTTTGCTGAAAATAAATAAATTACTGGATAGCGAAAAATTAATGAATTAATTGTATTTTTAAAAATAAATTTTGTATTATTTTTTTTTACCCCAGAATATGATATTTTCTTTATTTTTTTATTTATTTATAAAAAGAATTAATATAGTCAGTTTAAAAATATCCAATCTGAATTCTTTTTTAGCAAATTACCTTCACAGTCTATCAGCTGTACCCAAAACTGTTTTGAAGGAACAATAAAAAAATGCATACATTCATTTTAATTATTATTATCATTAATTTTTATGAGTTTCGTGACACTGAAGCGGGAGTTTATATACAAATTATAAGCTTGGTTTGATTGATTTTTCACTGAATAAATATAGTTAAGATAGAAACAGTTTGTAAAGATTTAACTACATAGACTTGTAAATTTAACATAAAATTATACAATAATTTTATTTGCTCAAATATTTGTATAGTTTTTATTATTGATCCAGAGTAGATAAGACTTGGATTAGTAATAATTTTCTTATCTTTTCTAAAATGCATACTTAAATGTATTTCAAAATAAATGAAAAATTGTAGATAAATGCTAAAATAAGTTTACAGAATAAAGAACTCATGGCTTTTATCAAAACACACAGTGACCAAATCAAATTATGGCACTCGATAGCGGCAGAAATTTTAATACAATTTAAATAGAAAATTCTATCGTTATCGAATGCTCAGCATTTGAAGCCTCATGAATACATAAACTGTATTACATTTGACTTATTTACACCACATACAATATCACTGTAACAAAAAAAATTTCATTAAGTAAAAAAATGTTGTTTATTTTTTTTTTTGGCTTTATTTACGTTTAATCTTATCTTTTTAGGTTATCTATAATATAAAAATAAATAGTATTAGTCAACTTTGTTGCTAAGCCGAGTCGTTATATTTATTTAGCCGAATTGTTTTCCCATTGTATTTAAAACAGCATAAAAATTGATAAAATTAACAACAAGAGGTTTTCTGATATGGGAGCGTATGAGCGTTACGTAAATTAAATTAAATTAAATCTTAGGCAATGTGGAAAAATTCCTTATTTTTATTAAGTTATTTTAGAGGACTACAATTTTGGTAGACCTGAAAACTTTTTTAATAAAATTATTTCAATTCAAGCAAACAGTATTGTTTTCATTGCCATCTCGTTAATATATTTATTCCATAAAAATAATAATCATATATCAGAGATACCAGTATAATTATTTAAGAAATTAATTTTATCCCTGGTAGAAAACAAACCACTTTTATATGAATAAAAATAATTTTTTGTATTAAACTATTAGATTATAAAACCCTAATAGTGACCTGGCATTTTTTCAAACACTATTATTAATATGTAACAATTTCTATTTGGAATTTAAAAGTTTAACAAAATATTAATCTTTATTTGTCCTTAATTCCAGAAATTTATTTTTTTACTCATGATATTCTCATGAGTTACTTATTCAGTACAATAAGTACTTAAGGGGTTAACATATCTATAAGGACCATTTCATCAGACGCTACTCAGCAGATTACTCCCAACGTTTCTTGCAAGCATTAGAACCTTTATATTGTAAAAGCAATTGACTAAATAAGAATTATTTGTCAATAGTTGCAAAAAGATTCAAATATTCAAGCAAAAAACTCAGTAAGCATTGAACTGAATAAATAAATTAATTTCCCAACCAACATTTTAATATTGAAAACTATATATTCTATTTTTACTCTTCTCTTTTATATTCGAATGCCATGTGGGTATTATTATTAATATTAGAAACTATTATACCCTTCACAAAAAAGTATAAAGTGTAAATATAAGTTTGTCATGATGTGTGTAATTTCTACACCGTACATGGGGCACCTTAGAAAGTATACATATTCTGGATCCTGATAAGTACCCAAGTCGATTTAGCGTCTGTCCGTATATCAGTGCGTATGTTGAAATCAAGTTTCAGAAGTCCTTAAAAACCTACAAAAAAGTTTAGCCCACCAATTGTTGGAAGTTCTTGTTGTCAGTTTGTTTTAAAAATTCAGCACAATCGGTTAATAAATGGCTGAGCTAAAAGCTCTGAAGTCCAACTACCCCTATTTTTTGAGCATTTTTGGAGAGTTTTGTGCATAATTTGTTTAAATTACAAAACGGACAAAAAAAAAAATTTGTACGCAGTTTTATTAGAAATAATAGTCATAATCTCTGTAAAAATTATTAATTTAAAAATTGAGAGCCTGCAGACATTTTATTGCTTTTAAAAATGAATTAATAAAACAATAGGTATTCCAAGAAAATTGTTTATCAATATATGTTGTTTCTTATTTTATTTTTACATAATTTTTTATTTGGAAGTTTATATGATCTTTTTTATTAAAACGGCTAGCGTATTATAAAAGTTTATTTTTATGTGGATGTTTCTCTCCAATAATAAATAAATTAATTTTTATAATACGATCTCAAGCTTAAAAAGCTAGCCGTTCCAATTATACAATTTTTTTTTTTTTGTTTTTTTTTTTGATATTTAAGAAGAATGTGGAAAGTGAAAAATATGAATATTATAAAACTCGGCACAGCCGAATTTAACTTCTTTTTATTTCAAAAATTTGTTTGTAAATACCTATTTATTTCTTAAAGTTTGTCATAATTTGTAATTGCATACAAATAAATGTGATTGGCCACAAGTGAAAAATATACAAAACCACTCATAGAAATATTCAGTATTAAAATGACTTCTGGATAACGGGGCTTAACTATTGCTTAATAAAATATTTTTTTTTTTTGAAATGCCATTTTTGCATGATTGTGTTTCTTTTTTGTGTGCTTGTTCCCACTCATTTGTTTGTGGGAGATCTCTCGCTCACGCTATGTGGCTATACCGATTGTGTATGTTTTTTCTCTCTCACTCTCTTTCTCTCTCAGAGAGCTTTAGCCTACTAAAAATAAGTTTATTTATATATAGAGATATAACTCATGCCTCTTGGTAAATTTTTTCTGTTGTTTTGTAATATTCTAAAATAGAGAGACATATTTGGGAAATTTTGTTAGTTTTTTTTATGTTTCTTTTTGATACAGTGCCTGCATTTTTAGTGTGTTTAATAAACAGTTAGTTTTTAGTAAACTAAGCCAAAAACAATTATAGGAGTTTCCATAATTCGTCATTACAAGAGAATTTGATTGGTGAACAAGTGAAAAAAATGGATGATGAGTTAAGAAAGTTAAAATGAGTGCAAGAAATATTCAATAAAGAAATGAGTTTGAATTACAGGAGTTTGATGATTTTTTTAGTGTAATTAAAATTAATTTATAAATTTTAAAATTACTTGAGGTAATTTAACTTAATAATAATTGTGTAACTAAATATAAGATTATAGATTTTTAAACTCGAACCTTTTAAGGTTTAATATTTTGTTTGTTAATATTATTTTTTTTTTTTAAATACCTACATCAAGATCGAGATGGTGCGGTTCCATGGATTAGTAAGGATTAAAACTACTCTCTTAAATTACAGTTTAAATGCTTCAGTTTAAGAAATTGGAATTTCAAATAAACTTAGAAACATACACAAAATTATAAAATATATTTAATTTTTTTTGTTAGCAACATCGGTGACGTCATTTACTTTAAGTCTGAAAACTCATTATGAATGACAAAACACTACTGACTTCATTTTAAAAATATTGTTGGCTAAAACGCTGTCACGTATATGTAGGAGATACCTGTTTAAAAAAAATTATTTTCAACAATAATTTAATTATTTATTTTTTTAGATTTGTTAAATATTTAAAAAAAAATGGGCGGAATTAAAAATATGAATACTTAGCTAACACAGTGAAGGGTACATAATATTCGGCATAGCCGAATTTATTAGTTAAATATCTGAAAGGAACACTTCCATAGACTCAAAATAAATAAAATAAATTAAAATACTACATTTGTTAACGAGCACTGGTCACTTTGAACAGCGGATCTTTTTTTAAATAATTTCTTAGCCAATACAAAAATTACTTACAATGAACTTAGAAAAAATATGAAAAATATGGAATTCTTTTAATTCTTTGGCTTTTCAGAAAAGATAATCAAAAGCAAGTAAATTTTTAAGAGGGCTGCTCCATATGATTTATTTTAAGTGAAATTTAATTACACCATAATGCAATAAGAAACTTTTGTAAAAAAATTTATAATTATTTAAGTTTCAATATTTATTTGGTTAAAATATTATTTTCAAACTGATTTGATAAAAAAAGCTTACAGCATTCATTAATTGACAATATTTAGATAACTAGTTATCAACTATTGCTTAAAAAAATAAAATATATTGATATTTTATATGTATATGTGTGTGTTAGTCGATTTATTTTTTTTTCATTTAACTCGTTTTCATAAAAAAAAAAATAAATTAATTTTATTTTCCAATTAATTGGGTAGTGTGCTATAAATATGTATGTATGTTTGTGTATTAAAAGGAAACAAAAAAAAATATTTTGTTTTAATAAATTGCTTTCCCCTATGAAAAACAACAGCCATATGTTTATTCACAGTTTGGCTTCAATTTTCCTCTTCTATTTTGCTTTAACAAAACAAATTTTCTCTAAACCTTTAAGCAAATCAACATAAAAGAGTGTTAAAAACATTAAATGCAATTAAAGTATTTTTTTTTTATTAAATTATAAGAGTATGTTGTTGTTATTGTATTTTTTCTTTTACGTTGTCAAAGTTATTTATGTATGTATGTGTAGTTAATTAAATAATTTGATTGCGTTGATGCTAAATTGTTTCTATTACCATGCAAATGATGAAAATATATAAATATAGCGTTAAAAGCCTTTTTACTTGATTTTATATAAAAAATGTGCAAGTAAAAAATAAAAAAAAAAAAAAAGAGAAAAATATTTTATAGTTAACTGTAAGAAATTTTACACATGCATACATACGGAGGAGTATTAAGTTAGAAATAAACAAGATGGATGGATATGCTATGCAGACATTAAATACCCTTCATCCAAATCGTATTCTCATAAGAGAGTTATAGTATAGGTAACAGCTACAGGAATAAAAGATTTATATATGTAAAGAGTGATTTTTTTGCTATTATCTTTTTGGCAACACTAGTTTTGACAGCTCACGCACGTTTTGTATCTTGTGTCACTGTCAAACATCTTCAGTTTGGTCTATAATTTAATCATGAATCGTCTTACAAACGAACAACGCTTGCAAATTATTGAATTTTATTACCAAAATGCGAAAGTTCATCGCGCGCTTCTTCCATTTTATGGTCAGTTTAATCGACCTACTGAGGCTTCTATTCGGGCTATTGTAACAAAATTTC
The DNA here is from genome assembly GCA_947397855.1 of Thelaira solivaga. Lineage (NCBI taxonomy): Eukaryota > Metazoa > Arthropoda > Insecta > Diptera > Tachinidae > Thelaira > Thelaira solivaga. The sequence continues at coordinate 20,361,443 of OX377612.1, read as the reverse complement.
GCACCAAATTTACATTGTTGGACATTAAACCACCAACACGCTTACGTAGAGTGCGAACTGAAGAAAATATCGCAGCCGTATCGGCCAATGTTGGTGATGACCGTGAATTATCGATTCGGCGCCGTTCGCAGCAATTGGGCCTCTGTTACTCCACTACGTGGAAAATTTTGCGGAAGGATTTGGGTGTGAAGCCTTATAAGATACAACTGGTGCAAGAATTGAAGCCAAACGACCTACCACAACGCCAAATTTTTGGTGAATGGGCTCTTGAAAAGTTAGATGAAGATCCACTTTTTTATCGAAGAATTGTGTTCAGCGACGAGGCTCATTTCTGGTTGAATGGATACGTGAACAAGCAAAACTGCCGTATTTGGAGTGAAGAGCAGCCAGAAGCATTGCAAGAGCTACCAATGCATCCACAAAAAACAACCGTTTGGTGCGGATTATGGGCTGGCGGCATCATTGGGCCGTATTTCTTCAAAGATGATGCGAATCACAACGTTACTGTGAATGGTGAGCGCTACCGTGCGATGATAACAAACTTTTTTTTGCCCGAAATGGAAGAGCTTGACTTGCATGACATGTGGTTTCAACAAGACGGTGCCACATGCCACACAGCACGCGAAACAATGGACCAATTCAGAGGCGAGTTCGGTGAACAGTTTATTTCACGCTTGGGACCAGTCAATTGGCCGCCCAGATCGTGCGATTTAACGCCTCTAGACTATTTTTTGTGGGGCTATGTTAAGGCTAATGTCTATAGGGACAAGCCCGCTTCGATTGACGCACTGGAAGCCAACATTGCCAACATTATTCGTGAGATACCGGCCGAAATGTTGGAAAGAGTATGCCAAAATTGGACTAAGCGGATGGACCATTTGAGGCGCAGCCGCGGCCAACATTTGCATGAAATAATCTTCAAACATTAAATTATATCGACCCAACAATCGATCCAAATAAATATTTCATGCATTTTTCTGAATTTTATGTGTTTTTTTTTTAATTTCCGATAGTTCTTATAAAATCACCTTTTATTTACTTTTTATTTTTGAATATTTAAGTACGGTGGTATTGTGTAGAATATTAAAAAAAAAACAGAGCTGTAAAAAAATTGCTTATGTGAAGTCCTTAATAAACTAATTCCCAAAACGTATGTAGAAAATTTTTAAGGACCTGTTCGCAGAAAAAATTATGAGCAAAATTTTTGCCAACAAACTTTTGTTTAAGTTTACTAGTTGACCCGGCAAACGTTGTCTTGCCTTAAAATTTTTATATATTCGATCTTCTTACACTAAGAAATCGTACTCATAGAGTAAAAAACCGTGCGAGACCGACTAAAAACAGGTAGTAGGGAAATAAGCCAGATACCGTTATAACGCTACCTGCCGGGCGGATTTGTGACGTTAAACCTTCCAAGATTATACATAAAGGGTGTCCGAACAAGGCGCCATTCGAAGTGTCATTGTTTGACATTTGAACAATTGTTATTGTTTTTTAGTAGAAATTACGAGGTTAGTAAAAAATGACCATGGACAGCGAAGGGAGTTCGTTAATTGGGTATTGGAGAGACAACATGAAAATGCTGATTTTGCCGATAAAATCATCTTCAGTGACGAGGCCCATTTCCATCTTGATGGCTTCGTCAATAGGCAGAATTGTCGCATTTGGGATGAAGAAAATTCACGAGTGATTCACGAGAAGCAAATGCATCCTCAACGTGTCACTGTGTGGTGCGGTTTTTGGGCTGGAGGAATCATTGGACTTTTTTTTATGAAAATGAGGCAGGTCAAGCGCAAAGAGTCAATGGTGTTCGGTATCGTAAAATGATAACCAGTTTTTTCTTGCCTAGAATTGAAGAATTGAATGTGAAGGGCTTGTGGTTTCAACAAGATGGCCCCACATGTCAATTCAATTGCTGCATCAGTTATTTATTTAAAATTTAAATCTTGCGTTCTTGTTGGGACACCCTTTATAAGCCTTCCTCTTGAATCACTCTATCTTTTAAAAACACTGCATCAAAATCCGTTGCGTAGTTTTAAAGATCTAAGCATAGATAGGGATATAGGGACAGAGAAAGTGACTTTGCTTTATACTATGTAGTGATTCAAGCTTATAATTGTTTTTGTTTGATATTTGGCTACTGTTTATGTTCGCAATGGAAATGATTTTTTTCTATTTATTACGCAAATATATAATATTTCAATTAAGAAATTAAATGTGTTTATGAGTTTCTTAATTGAATATAATTTTTAGTTTTTTCTGTGTAAGTTCGTTTGCATAATTGTATTCAAAACAAAATTAATACACGATTTATTTATTTTTGTTTTCAATACAGTTATACGTAGCTTTCGTTCGCTACGAAATATGGATATAAAAATAAATTTATAAAATAAGACCCAAGCCTAATAAAATAGCCATTTAATTATAAAAATAGTTTCCGAACAATCCAATACTTTGGAGATTTGTTTGTAGTAGATATTTTGGAGGAGTTCGTTTAGTTTTTTGGAACTTAGTTTATATTAAAATTGAAGAGCAGTTTAGAATGAGTTATAAGTTATTTTATTTAATCACTTTCTCTTGGAAAGTTAATTCATATGGATGAAAAAATTATGTTGAATTTTTTTTTTGTTGGAGCCCAAGAATTATTCAAATTATTTGTAATATTTTTTTTTTATTTAAAAATAAATTTTAGCTCTTTCCATGTTTACATGAATCTAATGTATTTGAAAATCATTTATATTAATGAATGTTTTCAATCATCATACTGAAAGAATTTTATTCTTTAATTCTATGAAAAATATTTATTATTTTTCACACCACCGGTGTTATACTTCATTAGATTAATGAAATATTTTTTTAATTTATTTACATATTGATTCATTTAATGAAATATTTCATTGAATCAATAAAATATTTTCATTGGTCTAATGAAACACAGCCATTTGTTTACAAATCACGAACTATCATTTCATTGCAGAGTCATTCAACTAAATTTCAATTTAATAAATACGCTTGATTTATAGCCATGTCTTTATAAATATTTCATTTCATTAAAAACGTTTTTACAGAACGATTTAAAAGGCCATTAAAGACTCTTTTTATATGGATATCTCCGCTATCAGAGAAAAGTCACTTAAATCAATTTAAGTAAACATTGACTTATTATCGTAATTAAATTAACAAATTTATTGTTGGACAATATATTCTATAATAAAGTAAATAAAAATAATAGCATTTGGTAGACTCTAAATAATAATAATTTAATCTTTTTTTTTCCTTACTGCAACAGATATATTGAATGCCGTTTTTCATTTTATTAACGAAATTTATCATTAAAGTACTGAGAAATATTTAATAAAAGTTCTTTATTACCTAAATGAATATGTTTTTTTTTTTTTCAGTGTAGTAAAAAAAAAATCATATTACTTATTCATCTTTTAAATCACGGATCAGTGAACAAGACACTTTCTCTCAGAGTACCTATAAATACTGGAAAAGTAGCAAAGGACGTAAAAATTTTTTATAAATACACTTTATTTTATATTTGTGGTGAAGGGTATGACACATGAGTATATGACTTGTACAAATATTAATGGCAATTACTCATATGAATGTGTAAGTACATTAAATGAATAAAATGCATTTCAACAAAATAAAAGTAGTAACGACTATGATTTTTCTTTGAGTAAACCATTAGCGTAACATTAATTTTCCCTTAAAAAAATCACGTTAATTGGCATACGAGTATACAAGGAGTTAAAATCATATTTATATATTGAAGTTAAAATCTTATTTAAGGCAGTCAATACATACATTCCCGCCTTCACAAACTGCTTTAATAATAATAAATATTTACTGATTAAAATTTGCATTAAATTTAAGTTTTATTTCTTCATAAAAACTTCATATTATTTTTAGCCAAACCCTTTACTTGTAAAGTTAGGATAAGGCATTCATTTTTAATTTTAAATATATATTTTTTTATGTAATATAAACATTGTAAAAGTAAACAAAATATAAAAATGGAGTATTAAAAAACGGGTATCGAAAACATCAAAAGAAATTATAAAAAAATGTATCGTCGCCTAAAGTAGAAAAGCCAATAACGTTGTAGCAGAAAGTTCAAGTTGATCATGAATTAGAATTACAATATTTCTTTTTAAATGTATAATTATCAGGAACACATGTGGAAATAAAGTGTGTTGTTTTTTCTTATTTACGGCCAAGTGCTGTTTGATTTTCATAGACACTCAGTAACCATCTAGATCACTGTATACGCAGGTTCACCTTAAGGAGATTATGTACTAAAACACATAATATTTACCTGATTACACAGGCACACTGAAAACATATTACTTAAACGTGAAAAGCTTGACTGGTAAACCGTACTCTGCTCTAGTTAAAGCAGACGTAGATACATGAGTCGGAATATATCACCAGATTTCAGGCCTTTCTCCCATGTCTTGGATAATACTGCTTTTTAGTTGATGTTTTACATTAACCCTTGCGACACAAAATTTCGAACAGATGAACACAATATGTTCAACGTCTTCAACCACGTTGTCGAAATTTCAAGCCTAGACATAGCAAGGCACCATAAGCAAATTTTGCACCTTAGGTCCTCATGCTTTCTTTTCTTCGAACTCTTTAGATTTTTAATCAGTCTATTCTTCCATTTGCTTTTGTCACTTATTGACCATATATTCGGCCAAGTGATTATAATATCTATTCATCTGTCATCCGTAAACTTTTTATCATTTTAAGCTGACGTATACTCTTTGGCCAATAGATTTACTTTAGTCAACTCAGATTCTTCGCCTGGCATTGTTCTGTAGGCACAGCACTTACTTAAGCTGGCATTCAGTACTCTGTGTTCAAACTCATATTTCAGTAGCCTATAATACAATTCAAATCATTTTTTTTATGGTATAAAAAATTTTCTCTTATATTTGGCATAAGTCTACAGAGTTTTGCAACAGTTCTACTACTTTAATATGGCTTTTAAGTGATAAGCGACTATCAATCATAACTCTTAAATGTTTTAGAGAATCTTTAGATTTTTATGGTTATAGATTCGACATGACTACAACGTCCGCCCATGGAAGCAAATGATGATTTCACTACTCATATAACGGGTGGCCCAAATGAGACCTAGTGAGCGTATTGTAGTCGTTGTTGGGGGGTCTTGCGGTAGAAGCTGTTGCACAATTTGAACTTTGTATGGATACATCTTAAGATCCAGCTTGAAAATTCTCTGTAATGTTGTTCTGGGTATACTCAATTGGAGTTGAGACAGATGGATCATTTGCAACACTCTGCTGCTTCAGTACGAATATTTCGATGAACACCTCTTCCTGGACGGTCGGCAACTGAACCCAGTTCCTCAAAACGGCGAACTAAACTTGTACTCATTTAAGATGTGGCCGCTGATCTTACGTTAAAAAAGACGGCGATAATTTCGCTGCGTCAGAACAATTGATCGTTGAGAAGAATAATAAAAATCGATAATTTTAATGTATTATTGTGAACTGTACGTATTCATTTTAAATTTTCAAGAGTTCAGTTATAATCTGCAAAAATAAAAAATAAATTATGTTAAAAAATAAAAAAGTTATTTGTGGTCTTATTTGGGTCTTATTTGGGCCACCCTATACTCGAATTTTTAAAAGTATAAGAGGTCTCAATTACTAACGCAATATTATCGGTGAAGCGTATGCTTGTCACTCCGACTAGCAAGTCAAATTAAAAAATATCATCTTAAATTGCATCCCACAAAAGTGAACAAAGATCCGATCTTTATTTTATATTTATGTGTAGAGGTGTGTGCATGTGAAGGTATTTGTGTATATTTATGTTACATTACGACTGTCCTCCATAATTTTTTATCTAATAGATGTGCATTACGAAATCTGCATATCAAAGCAAGAAAAGGTAGTCAAAAATTCATTCTCCTTGTTGGGTTCCTGACAACTGAGCCAATATTCACTGAAGAGAGGTCTAAATTTGACATATGTATCAACTGTGCAGTGACTCATAAATACAACCATAAGCTAGAAATATTTTGCTGTTTCTGTTTAAGCAACTTTACTGAAATTCAAGGAAAGTTCTTATTATGTATAACGTCTTTAAATACTTTTAACAAAATGGTCATGGATAAAAGTTTTGTGCTTAGTGTACCATTTCAAAAAAAAAAAAAAAAAAAAAAAAAAGTTGTTGATTTAAAACTGTTATTTTGCTTAATGCAATTTCTGGTTTAGCTAACGATATGTGTAGCACTGGCATATGCTACCTACATACATAATTTTATTATAATCAAGTGAGAAAAGCAAACAAGTACTCAACAAACACGTCATTGTACACCATAGTCCTGACTTTAATTTTTGGTTGTATAACATGTTGTCTTGAATTTTTTTTATTTATTAATAGAGTTGAAAGAAATAATTCTAATTGTATGGATGCAGGACTTTTTTTTCGTTCTTTTGATTTACATATGTAAAACGTATTCACTAGCATGAACAAGCATTTACATTGTTACGTTATACCCAGTTAATATAAATTTATTTCTTTTAAATATTGGCCGCTGTCAAAGTAGAAAATCATTGCAAAAATGAAAATTTGATAAATGATTTTGTAAAATGATTTTTTAATATATTAAAAAATAATAATAATGAAAGTTTTCTATATATGTTTTTGTCAACTATTTTATCTACTTAATCTTATGTTTTTTCAAAATATATATCAGTGTTTCTTTCATTCGATTTTTAATTGATTAAAATTTTTTAAATTCTTTTCATGAAGCTTTTTGTTTTTTTTTTTCATTTAAAAAATATTTATTTTAAGATTAAAATGCCAAAGAAATTATGGTTTTAATATATTTAGTTAAATTATATTTGCTTGTTTACTGGGATATGATGCTTTTATATAAAGAAGCATTATTCTTCCTCTAGCATTTATTACTTTTATAAACAAACTTACTGGCACATACATTCACAAAAAAGCTTATTTAAAAAAGTTTTCCTTTAGAATGAATCTACGTTTTCTTGAAATTTTTTTAAAATAAACTATTGAAATATGAATGGAATTTTTTTTTAATTTGTATAATGAATTTTGATTTTTTAATTTACAACAGAAATTTATTAAATTATTTATGAATTTGTTAAATAAACACATACCAAATTTATAAAAAGTATTCAATGTTTTATGCAAATGTACATTTCATTTTGATTGAGTTTTTGTTGTGGATAATATATAAAAAACTTATTTTTTAATTTGTTTACAGCTACAGAAAAAAACAGCATAGCTTACAAGCAAGCAAACAGAAGATGAATACTATGTGTAAGGAAGATTTTCTGTTAGGGATATAAATAAATTTAAATATACAGGTACCTTTGACAAGTGATTTTTATTTAAACAACTTTATGTTTTTAATGTTTTCTTCACAACTTTTTGAAATTTTGTCTTTCATAAAAATCTCCTGATAAACATAACGAAAACATAACTAACAAAATTGGAGTAGTTAATGATATTTGCGCTTACAATCTGGGAATTAGTTTTTATTTTGTAGAAGACATAATACATATGCTTTTAGTGATGAGTTACTTACAAAATGTATTGTGGAGTCCTTTAATAATTATCTTACTCAGCTTAGGAGCCAAAAAAAAAAAAATTAATCTCAAAAAAGTTTTAGCTGCTACACACGACTTTTTTATAAAATCTTTTTTTATTGGAAATAAAAAAAAAAATTTTTTTATATGATTTCTTTCTTAATGAAAATTCTTCAAGTGTAGCTAGCTACAGCTTTTATACACTTAAACTTGTTATACTTTTTACCACGTATATGTAAAACACACAACCAGTTATCGGGTATGTACATGTAAATTTGTGGGCCTGTGCTTGTGACATTTAATAACAGGTAGTAAATTTTATTAACACATATTTATGGTTTTATAAACAATATTTTCTAATAAAGTTTCAAGCCAAAAAATTTTGTAGGTGAATAACAGTGTTGTCATTTTAGCTTTTTTAGGTTAGATTCAGCCTTGAAATTTATGATTTAGCTCCTAACGTTTTGTGTTTTTAAAATATCATTAAATAGCCTTTTTTATGTTTTGAAAAAATTAAAACAAATCATAAATAAATAAAATCAGATTGAAGAAAATTCCTGAACACAAATAAGTTTGTTTTATATACTTCGAACTTGAATTGGAATAAATTAAAATTTTGTCTGCAAATTAAAAAATTTTTTACCTTTAACCAAACTAACTAAAGTAATATTTTCGATATATAAATGGAGAAATTGGTTGAACGAAAAGTTATTTCAGGAGTAAATTTTGTGGCTTCTACCTTATAAAATTAATCCACTTTATTTTTTGCATGTACTTCATACCTAAGCTTTATTTTTCAAGACACATTTTTCGAAATGGCTTAATAATGCTGTACAAAACTATCATTAAAAGAATTCCGTCTAAATAAAAAATCATACGCTCATGGATTTGATCAATTTAATAGTTGGTTAGTACTATCGCATAGTAGTACGATAAAGCCAATTAAATGGCATTCAAATTAGAAAACTAAATTATTACTTGAAGGAATTTAAAATTTTATTTTTTACCCTTGAAGTTGAAATCTAATTCAAGTCGCTTAAAATCATGCGGAAAGCGAACTTATTTTCTTTAACTTTTGTTATTTTATGTATTTTCTTGGTTTTTTATAAAAACCATAATTATATTTGTAATAAAAAATTAAAAAAATATTTAAATTTAAGCTATAGAAAAATATAGCTTGTTTTTTTCTAGCTCATGGCAACTCTGATTCCCATGTATCTTTATAAATATGTAAAATTTTATTAAATCTAAAAAAATTATTAATAAATAACATTAGTACCGTCTGTTAATAAAAAGCTAAGGTTCGCCATAAGTATCGTTCATTACTAAAAATTTTTGAGACAAGAAAATGGAAAATCCTACATAATTATAAAAAGACTACAACTTTAGTACCATTCATTAAAAGAGAATTTAAGTCCCGCCTTTAGTATCTACAAATTCGAATATAAACAAAAGACTTAAGAAAGGAACTTTATTATAAAATTTAAGTCTCGCCTTCAATATCTTCCATCTTTAAGAAAAATTCAAGACAGGCACTTCAAATTCAAACTTAGAAAAATACTCTCGACTATTATCTAAGACAGCACTTCATTATCCAACATAATCAAATGACTTAAACCAGACACAGCGTTGACATTTTAGTATTTTTAGGGCTAGCTTTTGCTATTTTTCACGAATTTAGCCTCAAAATTTATAATTTAGCCCCTAGCCTTTTTTTCATTTTCAAAATATCTTCAAAAACAGTAAAATTATCTATATACTTTCTTTTCTCTAATAATAAAAAAATTATACATAAATTAAGGCTAAAGAAAATTTATCTCAGAATACAATTATTTTATGCTCTGCTTATTTGTTTTGTAAACTCTAAGCTAAAATTGGGTAAAATTTATATTTTGTCTGCATAATATTGAATTGAGTTGCTACTAAGCTTTTTAAAAAAAAAAAAGTCGCATAGTTTATAGAACAAATTTTTACATTTGCTTAAGATAGCAAAATATTACCGGAATTACCTAAAGTAATATTTTGGATGAAATTTTAAAATTTAAGTTGATGATTTATTCAGAGAAAAGTTAATTTCAGCAATGAAAAAAAGTATGCGGGTGTTTCTTATTAAATAAATAGACTTTATTATCAGCAAGTACTGCATATCGTAGTCGAAAAAACTATCATGCAACAAAAATTCTATTCTAAAGGATTTTGTATAAATAAAAAAACAGACGTTCATGGATTTGCTGAATTTATTATTAAATTTAGTGGTATCGCTCAGTAATTCTACTGTTATAGATCTTCTAAACCCAAAAAAAAAAAAAAAAGCATTGAAATCAAAGTACTAAGTTCTTTGCTGGGCATTAGCTACTCTTTAAAAACGTTATGTAAATGATATCAAAATTTGTTTATATTTTTAGTTTTTGTTATTTAATGGTTTTTGTTAAGAATGGTTGAATTTTAAACTCTTATTTTTTTTTTACTTTTTTCTAGTTTTTTTTTTTTATTATTTCAATTTAACTTTTTCCAGCCTTTTTTTAGCCAATCTAACTTGTTTATTTTCTAGCTCCTATCAACGCTGGTGAAGAAATATAATATCAATCTTTCTATCGTTTAGAGTAGTTAGATAATAACAGCATTGATGGCGTTCTTTCAGAAAATTTTTTAAATCTAAAGAACCAAGAAAAAATAAATAATATTTGAGTGACGAATTATAGAAGATTAAGGGATGAAACACATATCATTCTAAAGGGAAGGTCACCTAGACTTGTAGTCTATTATCCAAATACTCAGAAGTTACTTTGGACTATTTTTAAATTTTCATACTGTTGTTCTCAAGGATTTTGGCAGTTTCCGTTTTGCATCATAAAATAAAAACTACGAAATTATTCGAAAATGTTAAAACACTTCCAGAAAGATTAGAAACTACAGATTAAATTCCTTTTAGATTTTGGTAATTTTGCAAGCCATGTGGAAAACAACATTATTTTATTTAGTTTTTGATATTTCATATTTTTTTTATAAAAATTCCTAATGTAAAAAAGAATTAAGAAAATTTTGAATTTTAAGCTGTAGCTTTTTCACTTCTTTCTAGCGTTTTTTTTTTGTGGATATATAGCTTATTTTTTTTTAAGTCCTGGCAACGCTGATTATCATACACTTTGCATTTTAACATTGAATTCATAAAATCAAATTAGACTTAATTGAAATTATTTGTAGGCCCATATAAGCTTTCAATTAGCAAAATATTGTTACTTTACCAAGTAAATATTATAAATACTGGTAAACAAAAATAAATTAGTTAGAATACTAATTTACTTGCAGAAATCTTTTTAAAAATTTATTTTATTAAGCCATAAGCTACGAGTAAATATTTGATTATTTTCACTGAAATTAATTAATTTAATTTAATCAATATTATGTTGTATCTTTGAATTAATGAAATGTTGGCTGCTTTTTTTTCTTAGCTAAAAGCTTTATCTCTGCAGCACATTTAAATTTCTAAAAGATAGAATTTGACTTGTTTGGGCTTTAGTAAAATAACATGTTAAACTTCAATTTCTACCCCAATAAATATAATTTTTATGATGTGCGTGTGGTGATAAGGGAAAATTTTTTCTTGTTTTTTAGCAATAAGATTTTTTTTTTTGAAAAAGAAAAAAAAAAATTAAAACATCAAATATGTAATATTATTTGTTACGGTTTTTTTATATGTTAATTTATGCTGAACAAACGGAAATGAACTGGTTTTCTTTTAAGTTCCTATAAAAATCAATTTTTATTTTTCTAGGCTGAAATAATAATAAAAATGTAACTCTAGCTTATCTATTCAGGTTAAATTTCATGGTTTTGTATTTGAACTTATTTAATAAAATAAAAAAAACTTTATTTTTCAACCTTTTTTCCTTTAAACTTGAAAAGCAAAAAAAAAAAAAAAAATTATAAATACAAATACAAGTTTTATTAAAATTTGTAATGATTTGAAATTAGTTCTTTCCACACAGCTTGAAGCAATAAATATATCCCAACAAACAGTTTAAACTAATTTTAATATATGAAAACCTATTACTAATTTTTTTTATTATAAATAAAATGAAATAATTAAGAGAATTTTATTTGCGATTAATTGAAATTAATCATCCCTATCTAGAATAACAAGTGAACGTTATTCATGTGAAAATTGGTATCATGAATTCCCCATGAAATGTTGCTCCTATTCAAATTTGAGAAATAATTAGCTAATTAGCTAACTTTAAAAGTAAAAAATTGTTCAGAAATTGAGTAACAATTTTATAGCAAAAAGAAGAATAGAACCAACAGCTGATCGTTCATCGAGTTTTACGAAACTCATCTAACCCTTTGGAGTTACCTGAAACCTTGTAATCGACCTAATTTAATAAAAAATTTCTATGCTTAAATGACTGTTTTTGTGTTAGATTTATGCAGCATTTCAGGGTACATAAATCTGCATATTTTTATATTCTAAATGTTCTTTATTATTCCTTGTCATCTCAAAAAAATCTTTTGTAACTCCGCCAATCATAAAATTAAATGCCTGTCTGCGTTTCTTTGCAAATTAAGTGGCCAGAGGTAATGAAGTGGGAAAGACACAGTCAACATTTTCTGAAGTGTTTTCAAGCGTAATGGATAACTTTTTTAATGTAGGAATGGTTTCTGTGAACTTTTATTGTTAAACAGTTTTCTGCGTCCAGAGCAAACAATATATATTTTTGCAATGAAGCAATTTATGAATGGTTCTTGAGGTAAAGGTGTCAGCTGTTGATGATAAAAGTTTTCATAATAATTGTCACCACTTTTTAATTCTTTTGTTAAAAAATTGCTAAATTCTGCTCGCTAAATAAAATTTTAGGAAAAAATTAAACAAAAATTCTTGTAAGGCAACAGATTAAAGAAAAAAAGTGAAATATTAACCAAATACGACTTAAGTAATAAACATTTTTGATAAAACTTTGATACGTTAATTGATAAATTGGTCTAACGAAAAGTAATTTCAGCTGTGAAAAAAGTATTTGGCTTCTAACTTTATGCACTTTATTCTTTGCATGCACATACTTCATATCAAAGCTTTACTTTTTAATACATATTTTTCGAAATGTCTTAATATTCATTTATTGATCAATTTAGTTTTTAGTCGTTTAGTAATGTTAAGGCTTTAGTACGATAAAGCAAGTTAAATATCAGCATTGAAGTCGCCTTGAAATCAAAAAACTTAAGTTAAAGTTAAAAAATAATTGAATTCGCTTACAAGTACTTGAAGCCAAGTAGAAAACGACCTCATTTTATTTCGTTTTTGATAGTCTATGTTCTCTTCTTGATTTTTTATAAAAACCATAATAATAATAATACTTGTAAAAATATATTATTAGGAAAATTTTGAATATTAAGCTGTAGGTTTTTAAGTTTTTTTAGTGTTTTTCTAGCCTTTTTTAAGGCTAATTTAGCTTTTTTTATTCACAGTTTCTGGCAACGCTGATACAAGCACAAAACGAGCTTTGCTTAACATCATAGTGATGTGTTTACTGAAATTTAATTTAGGGTGTAGAACAACTCCTAAGTCCAAAAATTCTGTTGATATCCACCTAACAAATAAAGAGCATCAACATGCCATTTTTTTACACTTTCAAAAATAACATTTCATATTATAATTTGTTGCTTAAAACAAAACTGATATTTCTTACACACAAGCAACAATTAATGCTATTTTAAGTGAAAGAAGCCTTAAAGCTATTTTTCCAAAAATAATTTAATAAACATACAGACACTGGTACATTTGTGCATACATGTCGCTGATTACAAACAAAAGGGGCATGTTTCTTAACCCAGACATTTTAAAAAGCTGGTTATGTAATTTAATTAAAAAACATAAAGCATGTATCGCTTAGAGGTATTGTATCAACACAAACTATTTTTTTTTTAATTAAAATGAAAATTTACAAACATTTTTGTTTATCTAATTAACTGGTTACAATTTATGTAGGATTTAAATATTTATTTAATGTTAAGGAGGACGTTAGAAATTAAATGAATAGAAAATATACTTCTACACTCCTGAAATGAATTTTTAATTAACAAATTCTTTTCTTTCTCTTTTATTATTTTTAGCATGTTGGGCGGTGTAGCAGGTCGACACATGTCGAATCGTCGACGCGGCTCATCACCAATGGTGCGCTTAAGCGGCACCATGCTTAATGCTGGCAGCATGGATGGCAGCATTGGTGGTGAGGGTAGTGGTGGCATAAATTCGCCTTATATACCGAAAATACCACCAAGACGTCGTCGGGCCGTAACAACAAGTGATCACAAAAGCTGTGCTCTTATACACACTAGACTGAAATTGGGTGATATCATGTGAGTAATATTTAAATTTTTGTTTGTTTTCTAAAATTTATTACAACAACACATTATCAATGAATGAAAATTATTTACATCTATAAAAATCTTTATGAAATACATAAGTGAACTATTTATTTGGAATAAAAAAAAAAAAAAAATTCGGTTATGAGAACTAAATTAATTTCTTCAATCAAAAATTCAGTTTTAGTTATAGCAACTGCAATATAGACCAAAATTTTCGGTTTTCTATTGTTTATTCACAAATAAATTTTTGGCTATCAACATATTAAGTTCTTACAATCAAAGTTGTTTTTTGGAAACTTAAAATTGTTTCAGTACTCAAATTACATTACATATGACAACTGATTTAATTAAGCAACCATATATTTTGGTAACAATTGTTGGGTTCAATTTTGTTCAAAGAAGTTTAAATTTTACTGATCTGTCATCTTTCCTTCAAATATTATTAACACAATAGGCTACTTTTAAGATCTAAATACAATCAGAGATTCCTTACGAATCTCCTCATTGCTGGGATTATTGTCAAATTGTCTAAGTAGCTCATTCTGCATTTTGCCACCTCTCGTTACTTGCCCTTCTTTCAATAACTACGATTTAAAATGTCTAACTACAATATTTTTCATAAAATTTTACCAAAAGGTTTTATAAACCTAAAATAACAACCAAAGTACCTAATTAAAGCCAAGACTATAGAAATTTGTTACAAAATATTTATCAATATATTAATTTTGTTGGGTTATTTTAAATATATTCTTTTAATCATAATATTCTTCTCATGAGTTATTTATTCAGTACAATAAGTACCGAAGGAGATAGTATTTCATCAGACGCTATTCTGAATCCTTAGTAGATTACTCCCAACTTTTCCTCAAACATTAGAACCTTTAAATTTCTAAAAACAATTGACTAAATAAGAATTATTTGTCAATAGTTACAAAAAAGATTCAAATATTCAAACAAAAAACTCAGTAAGCATTGAACTGAATAAATAAACTTCCCAACCAACATTTTAATATTGAAAACTATGGGCAATCACAGTCTAAAGTCGGTATCTTTTTAAAAACGACTTTAAATTCATATAATTCTTATGAACAAGAGTCATCTCTTAATAAAAGCCTACTTTTTAGTGACTATGATTATGGCCCTATATATTCTATTTTTATTCTTCTTTTCTACTTTATATTCGAATGCCATTTGGGTATTACTGAAATGTGTTTTATTAACTTGCATTTGACAAACATGTAATTTAAAAAAAAAAAAATTAATATATTACGATTCGATATTATCGAAATTTTATGCGACAACAGCGATTAGATTTTAGGGTAGAGTGCAAGTTAAAATTTTCGAAAAAAAAATTCTTTTTCAATATTTTATTTTGTAACAGAAACAAGTTTGCTAAAAAATATTGTATTTTTTGCATTTCCTCAAGTTTGGGTTATCAGATAATTAAATCAAACGGTGTTTTAATATTAATAATTTAAATTGCACTCAAAAAGGAAAACTTATACTAAAAACCCTAAATACCACTTGTTGAATTCGAAAAGAGAAAATTAAGTTAAAGAAATTTTCAATATGTTGAAAGTGAAAGCTTTTTTTAAAAATTAAACCTTAAAGAAAAGCTTATTGCATGTGAAGTTGGGACAAAAACCTTTAAATTAAACAGAAAATGGTTTAACAGTTTCCATACTAAAGAAAATGATTTATTTAAAATAAACACAAACAAAATCACCAATTATTTATTTGTTATACTTGTACACAATTATTAATGTTAAAATTTGTTTTTATTAAATTATTTTTTATGAACTGCAGGAGTTTTCATAAAGAAAGCTTTTATTTTGACACTGACAAAAAGTTTTTTGTTGTGCCTGGTGCTTTAAAGGGATAACAAGCAAAAATAGTATAAAAACAACAATTTGCAGCTTCTTTTAAGTACATTTACATATACATACATGCTAGTTTTGTATACGTGTGAATGAAGAGGGGGTTGTTTTTCAACCTCATACGAAACGACTATAGCCGCCATAAAAAAGACAACTAGACAACCCCTAAAACCTAAAAAATTCATATGTTTTTCCCATTTGCTCTTTGCCTGCTTAAATTTGTTTTTGCTCTTTGGTAGTGTATGGACATTTCTTTTCATTTTGACATTTCTTGGCTGTAATTTTTAGCCAAACAGGGAAACTCAACATAAAAATTTTATAGTTGCGTGCAAGTGTGTTGGTGTGTAAAAGCTGTAAAATACATTGTGACCAAATTAAACTGTGAGGTTCGTTGAATTTTTTCCCCAAATGGTTAGACTTAATTCGTTAGACGCTCTGTGAAAAATTGAAAATAATTTGGTAAAATCTTATTTAAAAGCAATAATTTTATAAAAAAATTAAAGTTTTCGGTACACTTAACGTAATTAATAGAAAGTTTTTATGAATAATATGAATGTAGAGTATTAAAAATGGTTTTGAAAAAAGGATTTCTTTGAGAAAACGTAACAGCGTGATGTGAAAGAAAAATTGTGAAGACTAGAATTTCTTTTTTTCTAATAATGCTTACGGAAAATTCAATACATATGTATATATGCAGGTTTTTGGGTCAGGGGGCTGGTGCTGATACAAGTGAATATATGAAAAGTGTACTAGAGCGGGTGTGCGCGGTATTAACTGAGGTTGAGGCAAAATCCTTATACCTACATGAAACTTGAAAAAAAAAATAATAATAAAGAAAAAATTGGAGCAAATATGAAATTAAAAATTTTTTAAAATAATAAAATAAAAAGTCTTGTTTTACAGACAATAAATTAATTAAACACTTTTAAATATATATCAACAAATACCCGGGAATAAGCAGCAAATTAAGGTTAAAACCTACAAAAGAAGAAAAAAAGTGTCTTAGGAAAAGTTTAACCTAATTTTAGAAGCAACCATTTTTTTTCTTCAACAAAAGTGAACAGTACTTAATACAATAAATGTTATGAATTTTTCAACTTTAAGTTGGGTGTTTGTAATAAAAGCTTTTAAGTTATTATATATAAAAAAAAAATTTTAAATTTTAAAATTAAATCAGAATTTTCATAAAATATTTTTTATAAATTTTAACCTAAATATGTAGCTTAATAAAAAAATAAAACATGCATATGTGCGAGTACATGTGTGTAGTTGTATTAAAAAACTAATATTAAAAAAAATTTTTTTTTACATATAAACGACATATCGTCGCCGTAACCAACACAATCGTGGTCGTTAAAGTTAAACGAACACTAGAAATGGGAAAAATTCGGTCGAATTTTCCTTGAACATAATCATGCGTGTATATGTTGTACACACATGTATAACATTAATTAATTTTTAAAATATTGCAAATATTTTTGCATAAATATCTATGTGTGAGTGTGTTTAAAAATTATAAATACTATAAAACAAAAATTTGTGCTGCAAAACAATATTAAACGCAAAAATTCTTAATTGACTTCAGCTTTTAAGTGTCGTGCGTTAAGTTTATTTTAGTCTATTGCCATTATTTTCTTTCAATTATTTTTCACTTCACTATCATAATGTAGAAATGCGTGCCAGAAAGAAAAAAACCCTAGGTTAGTGCATATGCTTTAATTTCAATAACGTGTACATATAGTGTATTCGTTTGCGGTGTTTTGCATTTCCCAACATTTTTGTTTTTTTTGTTTTCTAACACAATTTGACATATGCTCTCGTTTATTCTAGTTTACTTTCTCTCTTACTGTTTTCTGGGAGAAATTCAACCATTAAAGGAAAATAACAAAAAACAAAAACAAACAAAAAAGTTTCGTTAAATGTTATTTTATGGCAAATGCTGCTGCTCTTGTTTTTTCATTTTACTTTTTTTTCGGTTCTACTTTTTTACTTAAATCAGGTTGTTGTTGTTGTTATATCTTGACAGGTCGTTGTATCCCCAACACAGCTGATTTTAATTGTTTGAACTCACACAATTACAAAAACAAAAAACTTATGCACATACACTTATACTTGCATACACACCCAAACACACTTAAATACGCACTCAAAAGGAAGTCATTCAACATTCCCATACACAATGGACTACATAAAAAGTAGAACAAACCTTTTTTTCAACCCCTTTAAATTAAAAAGAAGAGACACTTTTTCAAGTGGCTTTATATTTTTTTGTTGTTGTTTATTTTATTTTTAGCATCTGCAGACACTTTAGTAAAAAGTCTTCAAAATAGCATGGGGCTTAGACTAACAACACTAGTTTATATTGCTTTAAATGGAGCAAGGAACTTTTTATTAATTCTGAAAAAGTTAAAATAATTTTTTGTAACATACGCAGGATATCATTAATAATATCATATTCAAATAATATGAAGATTTATTTAATTTTTAATTTAATCCCAACAAAAATTTTTTGCAGTGTACCTTAATCAAAAAAACAATTAGCATATTTTAGGTGCTAAAGAAGTAATTTTTTACTACGTATATATTGCATTTTATAGCTTCCAAGATGTGCATTTTCTTTAGTGAAAATACTACTTCTTTTCATGGACACGCCAATCTTAAGATTTTGTGTTGTAGTTGTAATTGTAGTGATTTCTTCACTTCTTTCTAACTGAAATGTGAAAAAAATTGTTTTCGAAAAATAACAAAATATTCTCAAATTCAAGTAAACTGAATAAGAATTAACAAGTCACCTGATCACTGCAGCCAGCATAGACCTATTTTGTGACTATACTCTCATATTACGAGATTAACTGAAAATTGCTTGCAAAATACAAGATGATTTCCCATTAGATGACTTAAATTGTTCACTGTTTAAAGAAAAAAATAATAAATTTCTTTCTCGACTGTTAATTATTAGCAAATAGAAATACATCGCCTGAAAATTTAAATTAATAATTATAATTAATATAATTTATAATTATATCCTCAAGAAGCTATGTAAGTTGGAGCGCAATATCGGTATAAAAATAAATTTATAAAAAATAGCCATTTTAATTATTATTAAATTAAATTCTAATACTTCCACACTTCTTGGTGTATCTTTCTCATAATTTTAAAATTATTTTTCTTAAGAAAGACACACGAAATAGTGTTGAAATATACAAATTTAACTTAATAATAATAAAAATACATAAAAAAGAGCCCTAACAATTTTTATTTATTTATTTTCATACAAAAAACTCAAAAAATCAAGATTGAGAATAGAAAAAAACTTTATCATACTTACCCAATAGAACTTTTTGACCCAAGTGGTTGCGTGCCAAGTTAGTATTTTTAACTGCGTATTCCCTGAATTAAATTCGAAAAAAAAAAATAAAGTAGTTTTTAATTTTCTTCTATTAAACATCAAGTTATATTTATCATGGAATGTATAAAAGAACTTTATGGGGCAGCGAAAACTAATGCTTATATTCATGCTTTAAATTCTGCAAGGTAATCGTCGTATCTTTATATAGTTTGTATATTGTGAAAAATTCGGTTAAATTAGTTTGAAGACAATAAACTTTTATTATCATATTATTTCAATTAATTTTGTGTAAGACAATGCAGATAAATATTAACAAAAATAATGATTAGGCTTGTTTCGAGAAATTATAATTTTAGAGTATGCTTATATTGACTAAGATTGTATTAACTCTATGATATTATATAAAATTTTTATATTTTAAAGCTGTAGTACCGTTTGGCAAAAATTCATAACCATTTACCATAATAAAACGTCAAAATTTAATTAAAAAATAGAAAATAAATAATAATAAATTTTAGAGTAATGGATTGCATTTTTTCTAATAAATATAATTTCTATAGCTTCCTTTTGAAAAGTGACTGATAGTTAAGGCAAAATGTTTCACTCTTACAAGCACCTACCTAAAATTCAGTCTTGTACAATATTTTTACCACAACTCTAAATTAGAACGAATTAAACCTTAAACACATTTTAAGTTGTGAATTTTTAATTTTAACCTTCATCTCATTCTCAAGAAAAATTACGTTTTCAACACATATGACATTTCTATGTATTTTCTGGTAGTAACATGGTTTTTTTCTGTTAAAATAATTTTTTATCAGCAATATTACATTTATTAAGTCATTTCATTATATTTAATACTATCAGAAAAAATCTGGGACCATTTAGGAGTCATTCTAAAAAAGGTTCTAACTTAGAAAAAACTTTTACTGTACATAATCGCCCAAGCGTTAAGAGTAACTTTTGCATGTGAAAAAGATAATGTTTTGTGATAAAAAATGATGTAGTTTTTCTACAAAACTACAAAGCACCAACATCCTGAGTAGGTTGCATAGGGCGCCTCAATAAAAAAAAACAAAAGGGGGCTCCCTTTTTGTCTTCTAAAATAGTCATTTTGTTTAAAGAAGGAAGACGAAATTAAAATAAAATAATTGAATAGATAGTCTGTTTTCCATAACAGAAGCATTTAGGATACCTTTGAAAATGTTATCTAGACTTATTTCCCTACATCCTGTAGTTTAAAGGTACATGTACAAATTACAATATGTCTATATTTGTGGAACCATCCGCATCTCGCTAACTCAAGCAGGATGAATAGAATACATGACTTCTCTGCATATTTCATATGTGTGGAAAGCTTCATATAAGGGTGATTTTTTAAATATTTCTTCAGAAAAAACTTTTTTTTTGTTTTGAAATTTGTTTTATATAATTAAATAATGAAGCGGATAAAGTCAAGAAATTTCAAGACAATTGCTTAATTTTTTTTTTTTCAAATTTAGAAAAGAAAATTTCACTCAAAGAAAAAAGATGGATGAATATGGTCACCTCAAACATAGTGTGTTCTTCACAAAAATATTATTATTAATTTGAAGGATCTAAATATTACTCTGATCACAATAAACATGTTTCTAGTTATTTTTAACCATATTATGTTTAGTGTCTTAGATCAACCATATAATTATGGTTGAATGTAAAATATTTTATATTTTGTCTCTATCACAACCATGTTCGTTCAAACTCAACTGAGCTTTGTGGCTGAAGTGGTTGAGTGGCGAGTTAATGTTTTTTAACTAATTGTTCGCAAGTTCGAGCCCTGGTAGAGTTAAATAAAATTTAAAAAAATTAATTTAAACTCGATGTATTATGTAATAAATAAATACAAACAAATTGATAGAAAAGAAAAATCAATGGAATAAAAAAACTTTGTTTATACAAAAAATTTATATTAAAATTTTTTTTAAATCATATTAAAATATGTATGTACTAAAAAAAATTAAAAAAAATTCTTGCCTTGACCGGGGGTTGAACCACAACGTCTGCAGTTGAAAGCTATTTTTAATATCTTTGATTTAAAAATATATATGGTTAGAAGCAATCATAAATCTAACCATACTATGTTTCCACCAGAATATGGTTGCCTCAACCATATGTTTTCTTTGCGTGTTGTTTGTGTGGTTTTCAACACAAAGATAAAATGAGGGTTAAATTAAATTTTCATCAAAGATGTGTTTAGAGACTTATACCAGAATGAAATGAGGAATTTTTCTGTAGCACATTTTGACTCTCTAACTGTTCAACTTCTCAGCTTTTTGTTTTATTTCTTTAATTAAAAATGCATAAGTTGGCTGAACATTTCATGATATTAAAATGAATGGTACATATGATTATTTACGCCGATTTACGAATAAAATTTAAAAATATGGGAAAATAAACAAACTATTTGAACGTCAATACATGTGCTTTTACCTTAATCAGTGGTCAAAAAAATTTTTTTGTTATTAAAAAAAATTCGTATTTTTAAAATTATGTAATATTAAAATTTTCTGTTCTTCTCTTGCCAATATTTACTAGGTTGCTCTATTTTATGCTTCAATATACTTTTATTGTTGTTGCAGTTGCAGTTATTCACTTATCTTTATAGTTCAAGTATTTTTATTTTTATTGTTTTCTCTCTATGCATAACAAAAACAATAACAATAGTAACGGAAGTGGTTCATTTAATCAATACAATAGATGAAAGATTCATTGACCTGTCGCAAAGCATCTAAATCTATTTTTTTAGTTCATTCGGTAGCAATTACCAAAGGAAATACTTAAGAGAATTTGAAGATTTGTGTATTGTTAGGAAACAAAAAATATTTTTGTTTTATGCCACTTGGTTTTTATGAGGAAATTGAAAAGAAATATTTAAAATTAAATTTGTAAACTAAGACTTAAATAATATTTTTATTTATTGTAAACTAATTTAAATATTAATTTTATTAAAAATATTTAATCAGTAAACTTTTTATTTTGTTCATGTTGAAATGGACTAAAAATCTTTTTATTAAATTTTAAGTTTCCTCTCATTCTAAATATTCTAATAATAAAAGTTGAAATATTTTTTAATGTCTTTGTTTTAAAAAAAATACGGCTTTCTTATAAAAAAAAAATTCATAAAAAAATTATAACTGTTCTTTTTGTCTCTGCGAATTAAAAACTTATTCAACAAAAAATATTTTACAACCACAAAAAATTAAATGTTTATTACAATTAAATAAGTTCTTTTTATATTATATTCTTCAGAAATTTTTGTTTTCAGGGACAATGTTGCGCTAAATTTTATATTAAAAAACTCCTTAAACCCAAGAAGAAGAATTTCTTTTTGCAAAATGAGGGAAAAGTGAAAAACTCTTCAGGAATAATTTTTTTTAAAGTTCATAAAAACCACTAAACAATTGTAAGCCATAAATCTTCCTTATCTTTTTATAGGACTTAAACATTAATTTGGAAATAATTAAATAAAGCGTTTTAGTAGTAAAACACAGAAAAATTTAATCAGAAATGCAATTTTTTAATTGCTGGTTTTGCTCCTAAATAGAAACTGAATAATGCAAATTTTATTAGTTCTGCTACAGCTTCTTTATTCAAAACTTTTTTTTAGCAAATTTTATTTTTTTCGCGATTTCACAGTTTAATATAGGTTAATATTATAAATTAAAAAAGTACCATTGAATTATATAAAAATTACTATTTTGTCTCTTTTATAATTTTTACTGTGCTCAGTCTTTTTGTTAATATGTATTTATTAAAAAATTAAAAAAGTACCATTATAATAAAAAAAATACCATTCAAATAAATGAAAAGTACTCTTATATTTTTTTTATACCCTTCACTGTAAGTAAGAAGGGTATATAAATATAACTTTTTTATTTCTAATTTGGTTAATAATCAATAAAATGCATATCTCTTCTTCTTTTTATACCCATCATTGTAAGTAAGAAATATAAAGTATATATATTCTGTATCCTTATGAATCGAATATACGATGTCCGCTTCTCTGTCTGTCCGTCGAGTCGTTGAAATAAGCTTTCTGAAGTCTCTAGAAAACGTACAGGAATGTTAAGCATACAAATCTGTTAGTTGCTTCTGCCTTTTAGTTACTATTGAATTTCAGAATTCATTAAGTCATAAAACCAGACTACCTCTATTTTTGATTCTGACTGAGTTCGTTTTTTAGTATTTTGCCTAAACTACAGTTTTGTCAAAAATGACAGTTGTAATATCTGTGCAAAAAATGAGATAACAATAGAAACGAAATTTTAGATTTTCATTAATTTCTGCTTTGTTTTTTATACAAGATTTTTAAGCTGAACATGTGTGTAATGTTTGTACACACAAGCACAAACCCAGCCAATCACTTTTATACAAACGTATGCGCATATTTTTTAAATGCCTTGAGTGTAATAGCATTACGAATGCAAATATCTTATTAAAGATAGTCTTTGACTTTTGCCGTTAATTTGAAATTGTTTATTTGATATTAAATATTTAATTAAAAATGTTTGGCTTAAAAATGTTTAAAAACATTTTAAATTATATCTAATTTATTAAAATGGCTATTTTGTTAAGCTTGAGGTCTTTTTTTTCAAAAATTTATTTTTATATCGATATTTCGCTCCAATTTTTGTAGCATCTTCAGGATTAATTATAAATTAATCAAATTATTAAAAATACATATTTCAAAAATTTTCTTGACAAAATTAAATTAGGGTGTTCAATAATAAGGGTATCCCAAACAAAATTTGAAAAATATTTAAAAGTAATATGTTAAAAATGTATATATAAAACAATTGTTATAAAAATGTATGTGTTAAATGAATTATGTATGTATGTAACAAGTAACAATTAACATAATTATTGAACACCCTAATTTAATTTTGTCAAGAAAATTTTTGAAATATGTATTTTTAATAATTTGATTAATTTATAATTATATCCTGAAGAAGCTACAAAAATTGGAGCGAAATATCGATATAAAAATAAATTTTTGAAAAAAAAGACTTCAAGCTTAACAAAATAGCCATTTTAATTAAAAAGAAAAAGGTCAAATAAAACTAACTAATAAATAAATCTAATTTATTTTGAATTCTTATACGATGTGGTGCTTTTAAGAAACGAGCCATATGACTGTTTCAATGTTTTCAAAATTGCTCGTTTCTTGTAAAGAGTATATCAAAATTTTTTTAAATTTCCTTTTTTAAATATATAAAAATTGGGTACCTACAATTATTTTGTTCGTTAAAAATAAGGATCTTAGAATATTATATTTCTTTCACTGAAATTAATTAATTATTTTATTTATTTAAAGAGAATTATTTTAATAAATATTTGCAATTTGTTTTAAAATTTTATTTATAATTTTTTTTTAAGACTTAAGAAGGATAAGCATTTGGTTATAAAAGCGAAGTGTATTTAAGATTCACCACAGGCGAATTTACATTGTTTATTTTTGGTTTTTATACTTTTTCTTACCTTTAAAATAATTCTTTTAAATCGATTTTTAATGGCTGCTGTAAATTGTTGTTAAAATTTTCATATACTGCATCAGTTTACTTAATAGAGCATTTACGGCAAAAGTGTTAAAAACAATTACAGTTTTTACTATATATAAATAAAATCAATTTGAACTTCTCTGTTAAAAATTGGTCGGAAAGTTGTCATGGTCGCTTCCAAATTAAATTGCAACTTGTATTGAAGTAGAGAGAGAGAGAGAGAGTATCTAAAAACAATCCATGGAAGAAACAAATTTAAATTTTAAAAAATGGGATCAAATTTGCTTTGTATAAAATAGGGCATAAAAATGGGCTAGGCGGTACAAAGTATAAGACAAACTTCATTTTATTATGTCCTTTGTAAAAGAAGATATAATTTATTGGAGGTGACAAAGAATAATTTAAAGGCTTTTTAGCTCATTTACACTGTTCGTTAAATAGGAAATTTTAACCTGCTGCCAAATGCCGGAATCAGTTTCTATGTTCCTCCTATAGTTTCTAACTCAAAATAAAACAGCCATTAGCTACCACCTAATTTCTCCATTATTGTTAAACTAAAAAATATTTAAAGACGTCACCAAACAACTAAAAATTCTCAATGAATCTGTATATAATATATATATTTATTTCTTTAAACTGCAAAAAAAGAGTATTTAAATTTTGCATATTTGCATGCAATAGAAACCCAAAAGAAAAAACTTTATCAACAATATGGTGGTAGCAATGCTTTCTGTTATCCTAAACAACTCTTCTAGAGAACTAAACAGAACAAAAATGCAATAAAAAACAATAATTTCACTTTTGTTCTTGTGTAGGCGGCAAAGATAGTGGTGAGTTGAATGGATGACTAATAACGAACATTCTTCTTTAATTTAATATCAGCAACCAAAAACCACAAGAAATAATTAGTTATAAAATTGTGAAATTCAGTTGAGAAAAAAAAAGTAAGCAAAACATGTTTTCTTTTTCTTTACTTTCATACTTTAAACGACCTATAAGTTCACGAGCAATGTCAAAATCAATACAAAATGTCCAATAACATACACTTGAAAATACATAAACACATGAACCACAAAAAGAAAACACTTATCACTTCCTAATAATTCAATTATGAACATTTTACTATAAGCACACCTTTAAAAATAAGCCCAAATACGTAAGAAAGTATAGATAAATTGAAAAAATAGAAAACAGAAAACAAATTCAATTAAAAAAAAATACAAGTACTATGAGAGAAAATTTTATTGAAAATTTTACACATTTTAAAAAAAATAAAAATTAATAAATTTATTTGTAAAGCAACTTTGTTTTTGTTATAAAGAGAATACATAATTCTTTTTTCTGTAGGAAATACCCTAACGAAAGTGACAATCTCAGAGTGACATCTGTGTATACTAGTGCCCAGATTACATTACTTATTTCCATCAAGAGTCAAGTTAGTACTGCAAACTTAACAATTTTTTTAGTATAAAATTAAAAATACTCTAACGAACCCTAAGGTCGGGGTCCAGTTGCTTAACTGCGAGATTTAACATACAAATCTTTTTTATATATTTTAATAAATTTAAAAAAATGTAGCTTCGTTGTGATATGAGTGCAATTTTAAGTTATTCTTCTAGCATATAAATCAATTTAGAATGTGCGACTACATGATAATAAAGTTGTTTTACAATTAATTTAAAGCAACTCCCCAAATTTTTTGTTATAAAACGTATGTGCTATTTTTAAAACACAAGCGATCAACTCGTCAACAAAATTTGTATGAAGAGTTCATATTTTGAGTACTTTTCATACAAAATTTCCAGACGATTGAATCGCTTGTGTTATAAAAACAACACATTAATTGTGCAGGTAGCTAACAGAAGGTTTTCATTTCAAACTAAGTGAGTTAACTTTGATTATGGAATATATTTAAATCTAATATAAAAATCAATGACCTAAATTTATAAAAAAATTTTCATTAAAAAAAAATTAATGACAAAATCAAATAAATTAAAATAATTCCTAAAGAAGGCAAAAACAAAATGCTAAATTTTTTTTTTGTTTCATTGAACTGAAAAATACTCCTTTATTTAATAAAAATATTATTTACTTGAATTGCTTTAGTAAAATTAAATTAAAAAATTTTTTTTTTTTTGAATTATTTATTATTATTGAATCTTTCTATAAGAAAGTTAAAAAATAAATAAAATTTTATCAAGCTGAGACCAAATCGTAGCATTCGATTTCAATAGGAATTAGAAATTTTAAAATGTTTTTATAAAGGGTGTTTTTTATAGACGTATATAACTTTAAATTGCAATAAAACAAAGATGGATTATTCGATTGACATGAATTTTATTTATCCGAAAGATAATCTTGTGGCATTACATTTTAAATATGATTTCTGGCATATGACCGCCACGGCTGGCTCGGATGTAATCCAATCTGGACGTCCAATTTTCGATGACTTTTTCCAATATTTGTGGCCGTATATCGGCAATAACACGGCGAATGTTGTCTTCCAAATGGTCAAGCGTTTGTGGCTTATCCGCATAGACCAATGACTTTAGCCCCACAGAAAGTAGTCTAGCGGTGTTAAATTACAAGGTCTTGGAGGCCAATTCACAGGTCCAAAACGTGAAATTAGGCGGTCACCAAACGTGTCTTTCAATAAATCGATTGTGGCACGAGCTGTGTGACATGTTGCGCCGCCTTGTTGGAGCCACAGCTCCTGGACATCATGGTTGTTCAATTCAGGAATGAAAAAGTTAGTAATCATGGCTCTATACCGATCACCATTGACTGTAACGTTCTGGCCATCATCGTTTTTGAAGAAGTACGGACCAATGATTCCACCAGCCCATAAAGCGCACCAAACAGTCAGTTTTTCTGGATATAACGGTGTTTCGACATACACTTGAGAATTAGCTTCACTCCAAATGCGCCAGTTTTGTTTGTTGACGTAGCCATTTAACCAGAAGTGCGCTTCATCGCTTATGAAAATCGGAAACAACGGCAATCTCGTTTTGGGCCCATTCGACGAATCTACGCTTTACTTGATGATCGTGAGTCTATTCATAATGAATTGCCAAACCAAACTGAGAATAAATCACTTGACAGCTGTTAAATCTGTCGCCATCTTGAACAGTAATGCCAACTAAAAGTTCTATACGTCTATAAAAAACACCCTTTACAAAAGGACAGAAAGGCAATTGTTTTCATTCGATATAGAATGTGACGATTTTCGCCCTTTATTTATTGTCTTTTTGAAAACTTTTTTTATTTAATAAAGCGATAATTTTATGCATTATTAGTGCTTCCAAATGCTAGAAAACTATGATTTTAACTAACCAATAACTATGTAAAGGTAGGATGTAATCAAAGAGATAAATGAATTTTTGTTACTACGAGTACACGTAGACTTTAATGAAAAGTGTATTATTGTCCTGTTCTTAATTTTAAACGTGAGCTTTAAATATTTGAAAATGCTTATTAATAAATCGATTTCTTAAAAATGAAACTGTTTTTTTTAGGGAATTTAGTACGATAATAAAAAAAAGTAAAAAATTATTTAATTGAAAATTTAAATTTAATTTTTTTAATCTTGGTAATTCGATCGCTTTTTAATATGAACTCTTGATTATTTGCATTTTTCTCAGGGTGCCTTGCATTCAAAGTTAGCGAGAGTTGACTGAATTACACTTTTTCTTTTCCTTTAAAACGCACATAAAAGTGGTTAAAACTGCAAACCAGAAGACAAATTTATGTTAGAAAAGTTTCGAAATGCTGTTATTTTATTGATAAACAAGTAGCATTAAAAAATATAAACGAACGTAAATATATGAATAAGCATGTGTTTTCGCCAGTTACAACACGAGTCTTTTAAGCACCCACACAAATACACAAATTATGGTAATTTTTATTTTGTTTACTTTTTATATATTAAATATATATATTATATATATATATATATTTTTGTGTTTGTTATATTCCGTCATAAAGCTTGTTTGCTTGTGAAAGGCTAGAAAATAAGTCAATGATTATATATACAAATACAGAAGCAAATGTGAAAAAAAATTATACAAAAATTCCTGCCAGTAATTTAAATTTGATCAATTCAATTTTTATAAAGTAGTGTTGGAGCAAAAATAAAACTTAACGAAACTTAACGACACACGTGCTGAACATAAATGCACACACACATAGAGAAAAACATTTTTTTATTTTATTATTTATTTATGCATGAGTATACGAAATAAACGAATGAGAAAAATGCGTAACTACGAAAGAGTAGTAAAATATAGAACCGAAATCATACAAGAATTAAACAAATAAAAGAAAAACTAAGAAGAAGCAGCATTGACAGCATAAAATAATAATCACTGACTGGGGTTTTCCATTGAGATTTCAGCAGAAACAATTTCATTTCGTTTACTAATATAGAAACGTAAAAATCAAATTAGTACTTAAAAAAAAATATAAATAAATAAGCCAATATATAAAAAAATGTTTGTAAAGTGTGAAAAATAAAAATTAATTAAACAAAACTAAGTGCTCATATAAAAATATAAAAAATCGTACCAGTTGAAAATATTGAATTAGTGATGGTGGAAACATAATTTTAAAAATAAAATAAAATTAGTAAAAATAAAAATAAATGTGTTCAAAAATACAAAGAGCTGCAGTTTTAAACAAAAGCATTTTACAAATTCTTAATAACAAATTCAAAAGAAAAAAATTTTTCTCAAAAAATACATACATTTTTTTTAAACATATATTTCGATTGAAAAATTTTTAATATTAAATATCTTTTTTAAATATTCTTTCAAAAATCTTTTGAGTTTTAAATATTCTTTCAAGAGTTAAACAAAATGTTAATCTTATTTAGTGATTATGAAAATTATCTTAGTTTTTTTTGGATAATTTACTCTTTTCCTTATAATATTCCCATGAGTTATTATTTATTAACTACAATAAGTACCAAAAGTATATCAAATTATTCACTGAACTTGTTGCAAACTCAGCGGATTACTGCCAACATTTCCATAGTGAGGAAAAAAATAAATTAAAAAAAAAAACTCAACAGGAATAATAATAATTACCAAAATTAATAGTTCAGAATTTTTAAAATTAATTTGAATAGTTGGAAGGAGAGAAAACTGTGAAATAATACTTTTAAAAACCTCGTTCAATACTTGAGAATTTTAAATTAGTCGATTTATTTAAATTATAAAAAATAAAAGCATTCGAATTTTTAAAATTTCTTCAAAAGTTTTAATTGTCTGAAAATAATTTTAACAATTTCAATATTTCTTTGATTCGTCTTTGTTGTTATTAATAACTTTTTTTTTAAATCTACATTTGTCTTTAATTATTTAAAAATATAAGCAAAAACAATTTTCTACAGAATTAATATTCTTTCCGGAAAATAGAAAAAGTCTATTTGACATTTATAGAAACAGACACAAAAGCTTTCATGTGCATGTTTTTCTCTTTTGTTAATGAAGAACAAGCGACACCATGCCTATATTTTTGTACTAAAACTAATGATAATTTTACACTATAATGCTGTGTGAAACGACTTGTCAAAAACTCAAATCAAATAGAAAAGTATAATTGTGTGTAAACAATATGTTAAAAAATACAGATAGAAATTTGACAGTCATTCTGCTCTCATTATTTTTAGAAAAAACAGAAAGATGTCAAAGAAATAGCATTCAGAAGGATAAAGCTGAGGGTAGTAGGAAATAAAGGGTGTCCGAACAAGAACGCAAGATTTAAATTTGGCGCCATTCGAAGTATCATTGTTTGACATTTGAACAATTGTTATTGTTTGCTAGTAGAAGGTACGAGGTTAGTAAAAAATAACCATGGACAACATGCCGATAAAATCATCTTCAGTGACGAGCCCCGTTTCCATCTTGATGGCTTCGTCAATAGGCAGAATTGTCGCATTTGGGGTGAGGAAAATCCTCGAGTGATTCACGAGAAGCAAGTGAATCCTCAACGTGTAACTGTGTGGTGTGGTTTTTGGGCTGGAGGAATCATTGGACCTTTTTTTTATGAAAATGAGGCAGGTCAAGCGCAAAAAGTCAATGGTGTTCGGTATCGTGAAATGATAACCAGTTTTTTCTTGCCTAGAATTGAAGAAATGAATGTGGAGGGCTTGTGGTTTCAACAACACGGCGCCACATGTCATTCAGCCAGAGAAACAATTCAATTGCTGCATCGGTCATTTATTTAAAATTTAAATCTTGCGTTCTTGTTGGGAATGCCTATCCCTGTAGTCGATAGCGCAGCTAATGCTCCCTAAAATAAAGCTTGTTTTAAAACTTCTAAAGTAGTCTTTTAATGGTAAAAGCATTCTCTTTGCATGGTTGCAAAAACTACAATTGTCTATTATTGTTGTTAACATATTGCAGAACTGGTCCCTCTATAACCCTAGAAAAACAGCATGAATTTTCGTAACAATATGTTGAAAACATTTTGTAAGGTGGCATATTATGCTGTATGAGCTGTCTGTCACTTCAAATTGATTTGAGTGATTTCGAAATAAAAATGACAAATTTTATGCCGATAAACTATGTGAAATTCAAGTCATTTAAAAACATATAAAAAAATCTTATCAAAATGCAACAGAAATAGTTAAAAAAAATAAAATTAATACTAAAAATATCAATTAAATTAAAATTCTTAATAAAAGTTTATAAATTTTATTCTACTTCTTTTTATGCCAAACATGCAGCTAAACAAACATTTACACATAATAAAAGAAGAAGTATTAGGAAATGAATAATATAAAACCGCAACCCAAAGAAATACAAATATAATCATCTGTATATAAAAATCAATCACTCCATTAGCAAAATTGTAAAAAATAACAAAAAAAAAATCAAATTAAATTAAAAAAGAAAATTCCGTAGTTAAAAAAATATCAAATATTATTTTAAAATGCGTCCAGTTTCCATCAAATAAAAAGCAAAATTAAATAAAATATTTATAAAAACGCTTTTAATACAAAAAAATAATAATGATAGAAAAATACTAAGAAAAAACTTGTCCTAAAACCAACTAGTAGTTCAGTTATTTCGCTGTATTTACCCGCTATATTATAATCCAGCATAATTAAAACTCACCTATAAAATTCCTAAATTAAGTAAATTGAGTCCTGTTTCTATAACGATGTACACTCAACAGTAAACAGAAAACACAGTAAGTGTTTTAGGACTGATCAAGTGAAAGATTGTTAGTCATCGTAGTTTAAGATCTTCAGAATTTGTAAAAAGACAACAACTAAAATAACAGCAGCAACATAAATTTATTTTTTAAATAACAAAAAGAAATTATATAAATTAAATAAATTAATAGTTTGACATCGTTGATTGCATGCCATGTGTATGACGTGTCAATCTACACAAATGTGTGTTGCCGTACATCTGGTGTAACACAATTATGGCCGAGCGGTCCTCTTATAATTATCAGAAATTGGATATATTGACGGTAGGTTGTTACCCATATTTAAAACTTTGTCATTTTAAATATTTTTATTTAAAGTTAATATTAAAAAAAATTATATTAAAGTGCAAAGCGTTGAATAAGAATACATTTTTGTGTTATAAAAAGCTTCTATGAAAATTTATTTAATAAACTTTTCATAAAAATAATAAAATCCAATACACTCTTGTTAAACTTACTTCAATACAACAACTTTAATCTCGAAAGAAAACAAGTATCATCTAAAAATTTATCAAAGCATTTGTAATGGGAGCGTTCATAAGACGTAACTGTTGAGCTCAACTGCTATACAACTGTTGGCAACTGTTAAGCACAACAGTTACATGTAGGCAATTAAAAAAAAAAAAAATTACAAAATAAATAATAATAAAATAATTTAAATCAACTAAAAGAATTTCTTTAACCAAAAATTTGTAATAGATTTTTTCTTGAAAAAATATAAAGAAGTTTTTTAAAATTTAATTGACACAACACACAACATGTTGCCTTAAGTAGGTAAAATATTTTATGATATAAAAAATAAGAGCAATTACGCAAATGTTGAGTTGAGCCGAATTGCTCAACTATGCATTTCGAATACTCACACTCAACAAGTGCACAACAGTTACGTCTTATGAACGCACCCCATGATATCATTTTTTTGTGACATAAGTACGAGTATGTACGAGTACTTGTACATGCAGTACTCGTACGTACTCGTACTTATGTCACAAAAAAATTCAAAATTTAAATTTACAGGCTGGATAATATTTTTTAATTTCTAATCAACCGTTTACATTTCTTTTTTTAATTGATATGCTCCAAAAGGGTTTTCAAATGTCCCCACAAGTAAACGGATGGTTATTTTAATTAATATCAGTTAAATTATATTGAAAAAATATACTGCAATCACATGGCCTAAAAAATTTTTTTTGTGTTGTCCTCCTTTTGTGTTTGTGTTTTATTCATGTGTTGGTCTTACTTTTTTTTCTGTCACAATATAGTTAAAGTTGTTTTACTTTCAATATTATTTTTGAAAGTACTCACACCATAAAAATAAACAAGCATAAATAAAAGAAAAAAATACGCATGTGTTTACATTTCTATAACATGCAACATGCGATAGAAAAATACGATGTTTGTTAAAAATTTATAAAAAAATAACTCGGAGTAGTTTCTTATTTATGTGTATAAATAAATACTGTATTAACACGTTATAATAATTATTTGTGTTTTATCAGACAAGTGTACACGGTTTTGGACCAGAAACTGAAAATTCTTTCTAAAATCTTTAAAGGCGCCGATTTTAAATCTGTACCTTGTTTCTTCAAATTGATTTAAGTTTATATTCAATAGGTGATATGACTCTTAAAAGGATTACTTACAAAAAAGGTTTGTTATAACTGATATATATATAATATATCCTTAAGAAGCTACAAAAATTGGAGCGAAATATCGATATAAAAATAAAAAATAAAAAAAAAATTAATTTTTGAAAAATAAGACCTCAAGCTTAACAAAATAGCCATTTTGATTATAAAAAAATAAAAAAACAACTTTCCTTAAGTTATACATATACTGGTTTTAAATAGAGTAAAAAAAATTTTTTTATGCAAAATTAGGAAATTTTTTGTTTAAAAAATTTTTTTTTTAAATATAAAAGCTCAAAGAGTGCCCTCTAGGTAGCGCGCTAACCTATTAATCTGGGTCCCTCAAAAACCTGTAAAACTTTTTCTTCAATCATATTACCTCATAGGTGTGAAATAGGAGAAGCTGTTTTTTGTTAAAATCGATGTGAGCCAAAATTTCCATATACTTATTTACGTCCTGGAGTATCAAACCTGCCAGCAAGCATGTCAAAAAAAAAAAAAAATTAGCGAACTCATAATGTGAAATTTGTTTTTAACAAAATAATGCCTTTTACTGCAACATAGATTGACTTAATTTTAAATGAAGATTTGTGTTGATTTTAATAAAATATGTCTCGCTTTATTTAAATCACATAAGACTTTACGCGTTACAAAAACAAATGTATTTTTAATAATTTTTAAAAAATTTTAAATTTTGCTGAGAAAATACTTAATTTGTACAATATCTTTGATATGCTACATATTTATTTACATTCTTTTATTTTATAAAGCTTATGAAAACATTGTTTCTTGAACAAACGTCAGTATTGTCCATGATTAAGAAAAACTTAATAAAAGACTTGGAACATGAACTTCCAGTTTTATAAATGCAAAGCAAAAATATGGTTCAATAGGGTCAGGGCAAACAAAGTTTGTTTTTGGTTAATTTGAAACATCTACACACTATTAGATCATGATAACCATGTTTTTCTTTATTTTTAACCATACTCTGTTTACCGTCATAGATATTTATTCATAAATGTGTATAAAATGAATATGTTATGCTTACGATATACATAATGGCCCATAATCATAGTCAGAAAAAAGTATACTTTAAGAGTACTTAAGTATGTTTTTCTTTAATACGTACTTTAGGTCTACTATATACAAGTTAAAATGTAATTTTTAGCGAAAAAGTCGATTTCAAATTTAAAATATGCTGAAATTGTTTTTAAATAATTTAGAAAGAGAAAATTAAACAAACAAAAAAAAATATCCTATCATAAATAAAAATAATTTTAAATAAAAATTCCAAATAAATTATAAAAAACAATTTTTTTATAAGCAAGTTAAAAAATGCTTGCGTTGCAAAACGTCTACAGAGATTTTGAAATTCTCGAGGACTTAAATCATAAAAAAAAATTTTAAATATAGATACAAGCAACGATTTTTATAAAAAATTTTAATAACTTTTCAGTTTTTTTTATATTTAATGTCCCTTTTTTATATTTTGCTGCATATTGTATACAAATGCTAGTTGAAATATTGGTGATACCCTGTTAAAGTTCCTTCAACTTAAAACCTACTTTTGTTTTGTAGCTTATATCCATATAAATATTAAAGGTCTGCACAAGTATACTTGAAAGCTACACGTCAATACAAACATGTGCAATATTTTATATTAAAAAGTACTTGTAACCGATTTCAAGTATGCTTGTGCAGCCCTTTAATATATATTTAGCAATATTTAGTTATTGCTGTCTTCAGATTGCTATTGAAATTTAGTCCAATCGGTTCTTAAATGAAGAAGCTATGAGTTGCAGACTGAAACTACCTCGATTTTTTAAGTTTATATTTGCAAATTCTGCTTAAACTATAAAGTGAAAACAATTGGTCTAAATATGGCCGGAAAAAAAATTCAAAAACCTTCTATTTTTTTCTGTTCGTTTGCCAAAAAAATTTATAAAAATTTTTCAATAAGAAATGTAAAAAACATATTACTTGATTATACATATTGATAGGTTTTGTTGGAGAGAAAGAAATTATTTTTACTTTGTAAGAAATTTTTAAATAAATTTTATGTTTAAAAAATTAAAAAATAAATTTGACAAAATTTTGTTTAGGCTCTTAAGTTGAAGTAAATATTATATAAATGGGCAGCAAATATGTATGAACAAACAATTGTTATTTATGCCTTAAATTTAAAAGCCATTTATTTTTAAGCTTACCTCGTATTAATAAGTCATTTTGGTCATATTCATAGAGTCTTTTAAAATAAAGAAACTAAAAACGTTGCACACAAAGCAGGTCCTTTTTCCTAGCATAATTGAAACAAGAGCTCTATATAACAATAACATACAACAATACTTATGTTTTCAATATTATCAATAAGTGAAGTCTAAAAGCAAATAATCTTCACTTAGGAATGTATGTATCAACGTACATATATAAGTATATACAAATGAATGTATGTAACAATAACATCAAATAAAATACTTAATATGTTATTGCACATAATCATATAGATTTAAATACATATTTTTAATACATACAGAGTGATTTTTTTTGTTAGGGTTCTTATTTTATATTATCTGTTTTTACACGAACTTTTCCGGTTCCGGCTGGTCCTCTTATGAATGTGTGACAATAATATATAAAAATTCAGAACAATCTTTTTAAAATCTAATTTTTGATTAGCTTACCTTCTAACTGACCCACGCAAAGGTGAGCGTGAGCGATTTAAGAATAAAGAGAAACCATTTTATGTATAAAATTTAAAAAATTCCTTGGAAAAAAAGAATTTTAATTGTGAAGTCACGAAGTAATAAATAGATGTAAGATCGTGAGTAGCTATGTAGTGGTACAATAATTTTATAAGTTGGTTTGGTAGTTTTAGGTTTTTTAAATTACAAATAAAAAAATAATTTTTTTCTTTATAATGGTTAAAAATAATTTATATAATTTTTTTTTTAAGGATTTTAATATATATCTTACATCCGACTTTTTATTAAATGTCTCAAGTAGCATGATTTACTCCGGTTGTTAGAATTCTTAATACATAATATTTGAATTTAAAACTATCCACAATTTTATGATTTGTCTGGTTTAAATTTTAAGACTTTAAATGTGTCAGTTAAGAGAGCTAACAAGTCAAAAATAAGTTTTAATGCCGGAAAAATTTTTCTTCAGAAAACCAAATAACATATTCCAGAAGCATATAACCTATATTCCGTAGATAAATTTCGACATGAATAGTTGAGAAAATCTGAATAATATAAAAAAAAAGTATCATATAAATAATTTCTAACAGACTTGGACTTATTTTAGTACTTTTTATATTGTTTACTTTTGTAAATAATTTAACAGTCATTTTAGAAACTCATTATAAATCACCCTATATGTTGCAAGTATATACAATAAAAACAATAAATAAAAGAAAAGGAATTCATATTTGTGCATATAAAAAAAATAAAAGGAAATTAAATAAACTTTTAAACAACATGCAACTCTTCCTCTCTCTAGTATGCTTATACACGCACTCATACAAGTATAAGTACGCATGCATATATATTGTTTCAAAATAAAAGTATGCCATGGCTAAAATGAGACCAAAGTTAAATTATGGAATAATTTTTCTTTTCATTTAAGTCAGCTTTAAACTAAACTATATGATGGCTGCACCATTTTTAAATTCACAATATTACTCAGGGAACAGTGGGCTGTGCAAGGAGAATATTTTAATTTATTAATTTTTTTTCCGGTACAATAAATAAAATTTTGAATACACTTAAGCCTCTAAAAGTTTTTAAGTATTTGGAACTTATTAAATTTTGAATAACCTAAATTTGTCATTCATGTTTTAGGATATATATTTATTAATATACATTATACTCGTATAGCGGGTTTGAATTTTTGTCTAATTTTATTTGACTCTAAAAGGCTTCAAACTTTGGAATACTTAGCTAAGAAGCATTAACTCTCCAATCAACCACTTCAGCCACAAAGCTCAGTTGATTAACATTTTGTTTTATACTCGCTTTATGTATATAGTTGCTGAAGAGACAATATTAAAAACAATTTACTTTGAACCCTACTTTTCTTATTATTACTCGTATGTTTACTATAAACATTATTATGATAATGGAGGTAAATAAACATAGCATATTTAAGAATAACTAGTAACATGTTTAACGTTATCATAATAATGCTTAGATGCTTCAAATTATTAATAATATGTTTGCGGTGACCACCATGTAGTAGTAATGACACAGTTTATAATTTTTTTTATACCCTTCACAAAAAATTAAAAGTTTTTATATAAATTTGTCATTCCGTGTATATTTTCTACACCATAAATGTGTTAACTTTAAAAATATATATATTGAAAATTATTTATAAACTGCAGACCGATGTTCGTCTGTCTGTGAACAAGTTCAAATCAACTTACTGAAGTCTCTAAAAGAGTTTAGTGTGACAATTTTCCTGTCGTCAGTTTGCTATTAAAAATCCACCCAATTGGACCATAAATAGCTGAGCTATTAACTCAGAAGTATAACTACCTCTATTTTTTACCATATTTCTGAGTGCGGTTTTGTGTTAATTTTTCTAACATTTAAAACGGACAAAAAACCTTGTGCGCAGTTTTATCAGAAATAACAGTCGTAAAGCAAAAACTTCAAAACAATCGATTCACAAACGTCCAAGAAGAATGACAAATAAAACCGAAATTTTAGATTTTAGTTAATTTCTACTTTGTTTTTAAGCTGTATATGTGTGTAATATTTGTGCATACCAATATGAAACCTGTCAATTGGTCTTATACAAACGTGTCTAACTCTTAATTGCCTTGTGTGTAAAAACACTACAAATATAAAAATCTTACAGCAAAGGAGATGATTTTGGGCCTTTTTTAATTTCTTTATTTGAAATTAAATATTTATTTAATTATGTATTACATTAAATATATTTTGCATTCTCATTGCATATCTCTCTTAGAACTTTTTTTTTAAGAATTTAAGTCCTACAGACATTTAATTGTTTTTAAAAAAAGATCCTATTTAGAAGGGATGTTTTCTCAGATTTCATTAACTTGAATTTCCTTAACTTACATTAATTATTTATTTTAGGATTAATAAAAAAATAGAAATTTAAAGAAGTATATTTTAAGCAATATTTTTATATATTATTTTTTAATATTTGAGAAGCACGTGAACAGTGAAAAATATAAATACTTGGCTACTACAGTGAAGGATATAGAAGACGCGGCATTTAATTTAACTCGTTTACTGATTTTTAATGCAATACTCTTAGAATAATGAACCCATAGTGCTAGTTAATTTTAAAGTCTACAATTGTTTTCATTCTTGTTACAAATAAAATTGTTGCTGTTAAAAAAAAATTATAAAAAAAAAACCAACTAAACTAAATATTCACTATTCACGTGGAGTAAAATATTTAGCATTTTTTTGCATGCATGCTCATTTTGTAATATTTGCATAAATCAAAATATGTAGAAAATTATTGTCGTATCGTGCATATGGTCTTCAAATAAAAAGAAATAAATAAAATTGTAAATTGTGCAAGAAGGGTCGGCAATTTGCTGTCATGTACTCACTAAATATTGAAAGGAGAAAAAAATAAAATAGAATATTTATGCGTAAGTCGTTAGTAAGAAAATAAAAAAGTATATCAAAATGCATTTATTTATTTTTAACAAGTGATAGCATTAAAAAGGCCTTCAATAACCAGGCATTCTAAAATACTTTTGGGGCATTTACCCCTATCATGAATATCATTTCCCTCTAGTTTTATTCACTTTCACTGTGATATCAATCATGAAATCCTTCCCATCGTAAAAAAATTTTTCCCTTGGTTTGTTCACATTTTTGCTTTAATCTATTCACTTACTTTTTGCTGTTGAACACAAATATTTTTGTTTGTTTTTTACCTAAAATTTAATTCAGCAAGCACAATTTAGCAATTTTTTAACAAAAGAATTTAAAAATAAATAAAAAATAATAAATGACAACACTTTACTAAAAGAATCATTTATAAATTGCTAAATTAAAAAAAAAATATATATTTTTTTGTTCTTAAAATCTCATAAAATTTCAGAAATTTTTATTTTATATGCCCAGAACACAGAAAACTGATTAACAATAAAAGTTAATAAAAACAATTTATTATTTCGCTCTTGCAAACATTTGAAAACTAAACAATTATATAAATTCTTCTTTATTATATTTTCACTCTGCACTTATAACGTGAACAAAATTTCACACGAGAGTCCCGAAAGCAATTTTCTCTGCGAGGGGAATGAACATTTCAAAAGAACAAAAATTTCACTTTTACTCACGTTAGGGGAGTTTATATAGGTATGTTACTTAAACAACAAATTAAGAGAAATTTAAAAAGCAGGTAGTCTGAAAATCACGAGATTGCTAACATTTAGTTGTTATTATTATTATTCAATTATATATATTAAATGATCACAGGGATCCCCATAAGTAGCCCTTTAATATTAGTTGCTAAAAAAAGATCCGTTAATAGAAAAACGTGTCGACAATGACATGTAATACATTAATATTGAATTCAAATGGAAGGGCTAAGGAGCTAAAACCTACAAAATGCAAGGCCCGTTTACGTTCTTTTTTGTTATTTTTTTTTTTTGCTTAACTATATAAATGTATATCTGAATAGTTGTTTGTATACGTTTGCATTTATTTTCTTATGACTACTCTCGTCTATGACATGAAAACTCAAGGCAGAACACATTGCCCTTAATGGCCAACAATTAAGAAGAAAAGAAAAAGCACGAACATTAGAGAAATTAAAACACAGCAAATAACAATAACAACACCAAAGTAAAAAACGAGGTCGTTCTTCGTATTTGACCGATATTTTTTTATATTAAAAAGTTAAAAAATATATATACCTGGTAAATAGATATTTATGTGGGCAATAAATTTTTTCATAAATAATAAATGACAATTTTTTTATGGCAACATTAAAAGTAGAAAAAAGCATCTAATTTCTGTAATTGGTTTCTATTTCTGTAATTATATTCTTCTTTATCTTATCGTTAGTGCAAATAAATACTGTCCTTAATAGTAGTCGCATTTATTTTGCATTAAAAAAAATCACATAGCGGGTAATAAGCATCTTGTGAGAGTTTTAAAATTTTAATTATATTTTGTTTTAAAAAAGTAAACTTAAAAAAAAATTATTTTAATGCATTATTTATCCTGTATTTAGGTGCATGAAATATTCAAAACCCTATAAGAGAATTTTAAAAGAATTTTTTATTTAAAAATTTTAATCGTGTAATTCTACAACTTTAAGCTCTTTTTTTTCTCTTTTTTAAAAAAGATACAAAAAAGTTTTAGCATTTGAAAAATTAGAACGTTAACAAGTTTTATAGAAATATTCTTAACTCTTATCCTATATTTGTGGGTAAAAAAAACGTTTTCATGTTATAGTCGCCAATTGAGTTTATTTAAGACTTCCGTACAATTATTTAGTTTGCGAATAGTTTTTAACACAAAATATAAATCCCAAAGAATTTCAAAGTTGTCGGATTTCAATGAAATTTTCGGTAAATGATAATTTGTCTTATAATAACGTAAAACTGTATTTTTATTCAACCCTCATGTTCTTAGAAACAGGACATACACATATGTGTGCCTTGGGATTTCACTTGAGCAAAATATATATATATGAGACATTTATACATAAACTTCTCTCTTCAAAATACGTAAAATGTACCTCCACGTTTGTGTAGCCTGGGATGGAAAGGGGTATGGCCTGTGTAAAAAAAAAACTTGCGTATATAATAAATGTGTGTCAAAAGTCTTCATAGTAAACGGATTTTGTTTTGATGTTCCTTATCAAACAATAGCAACAAAATTAACACAAATGAAGATGATATCCATGGCAACTAAAGCTTTTAGTTATTCATATTTTTGTGCATTTTATCAGTCGGGTATATCTTTTTCTAAAATACTATTGTATTTTGACTGCGGAAGTATATAACTGTGAAGCCAAAAGAAATGATCATGGAATCTGATTTAGAAGATGAAATACCAAATGATACAATAATTGAAAATTAAGAAGATGTTACTCTTGAAGTTAGAGCTACTAATGATTTCAATTTAGTATTGAGAGAACTGCACTAAAATCAGCAGCATATACTTCCAAAAACGGAAACATCCGATGTAAAAAATATTGGTAGAAATGCCGGGTAGATTGTTAGAAACCTTCCAAATGGCGTAACTCTTTGCAATATATTTAGAAAAGACAGCAAAAAATCTTCACTGGTGTATACCGCTCCCCTGGTGAAACTCTTAAATCTTTATGGGATGATACTAAAAGCCGACCATTTCATATCAACAAAAAACTTGGGAAAATTTAAAAATTTATCGAGAATAGATAGAAACAAAATACGAGTTCGCGGTAAACTTGCTTCTATTAGAGATTTTTGATCAGTTGGGAAAAAAATATATGCAAAATTTTTAATCCAGGTAAATGTATTATTGTAAATGAACAGCTAGTAACGTTCTCCATCAAATCAAAATCTGGGCACTGTGCTATTCTGAAACAAACTACAAATGTAAGCCGGTAAATATAGAAATTGTAGGTCTTAGAAGAATCAATAGCAAAGGCTTGTTATAGATTTACTAAAAGATCTGAATTATTGAAAAGAAATATCATGATTAACATTAAACATTTATACCACCATAACTTTTACAAATGAAAACTAAGCCCGAACACTATTCTTATACATATATATTTTCTGTTCGAAACTACACTAATTGGATATGTGCCAAAAAAAAAAAATATTTTGTGTATCTGTTAACACATTACATCATGATAAAAATACAAAAATCTTGGTATCTCTTACTACATCAAAATATGAGATTGACGTATTAGATCAGGTCATAAGGACATTCATCTGCAAACGTCGATTCAATCGCTAGCCAAACATTACTTTACAAAATTGTAGACTTATAGAGCTACAATTTTTTTTAAACAAATCCAAACTGGAATCAAACCAAAAATAATATATGTCACATTACTTTGAGGAATTAGCACAGAAACAGCACATTAAAAGTCTTTGCCACATAGCAGTCCTGCTACGTCATATGCCAGAAGGCTTTAAGTTGCCACAGTAACTGTAGAATAGTACAAGAACTAATTGTACAGAAACTAGTCAAAGATCATAAATTAAAAAGAAGGTATTGCTTCTTTTCCTCGAATCAGTCCAATTGCTAAAATATATTTTCAAAAATCATTCTGAGACTCGAATTGTATGTCATATGTGCAAAAAAAAACTTATTAAGAAGCAAAAATATGTACGTTTTTTTATATTTTCAAATACAGAAATTAGTTTATTGAATCTTTTATAAACTTAAAATGCAGAATTAGCATGGTTATCAACGTTTATTAACAATTAAAATTTGAAAAAAGAAGAACATTTTAAACATCATTTTGTCATGGTAAGCTTGATATAAGATACAGGTATATATCTTTTTGATCTCTCCACTATAATCAGTGGTCAAAAATCTTGTTATTTAAAAAAAAAATTCAATTTTGTCGTATAGTGGTACAGTGTTCAGTATTTAGTCTCTAAAAAGTAATAAAGCACAATAAAATAATTGAAATTAAATTATAAATATTTTCAATTTAATTAATATTCATAAAATAAAAAAGTTAATTTTACGGTAAAATTTATTAAGTAGGTA
Source organism: Thelaira solivaga (assembly GCA_947397855.1). NCBI lineage: Eukaryota > Metazoa > Arthropoda > Insecta > Diptera > Tachinidae > Thelaira > Thelaira solivaga. The sequence goes on along the minus strand of OX377612.1, from coordinate 20,318,148 downwards.
ATTAATAATTTGTATAAATTCATATATGTAGTTGCATATCAAATAAAAATTTGTAATTTATTGTTATTATTTTTTTTTAATTTTACAAGATTTTTAGTTTTAATTTAAAATGTTTTTTAATAATTTAAAAGTGAATGTTGGGTATGTTTACTATCCAAAACAATATTGTTTTCAACGTTATTAGCTTTTGTTTAGAAATTTATCGCTGGAAAAGTCCTTGACACCCTACAGAATATTAGTCAGCATCATGTTCTCGATATTGTAGTGGCTTGGTTTCTTTCTCTTTTGCTTAATTTGGCAAACTGCTAAGTGACAAAATTTAAAGTCATAAATTTTTTTTTTTTTTTTTTTATTAAATTAAAAAAGGCGTAGAATTATAAAGTATTAACAATTTTATCTCATGATCAGCTTGTTTTGTGCGTGGTGGTATGTTTATTAGTAAATATTTAATTTTATTTCATTTTACTTTAGTTGTATTTTTTGTTGAACATGTGTTACTCTTACTAAAATAAAACAAATAAATACAATTCAAATATCTGATAGTTTTGCTTTAGATACACTCACACATAAAGTCATCTAGCATTTTTTTATTGATATAAACTTGATTGTGTTAGTAAGTAAATTGTATAAAGAATGAGTGACACAGATATGAAAACAATAAAAATTATTTATTTATTCACTTACATTATACGAGTATATAAGTTTGTGTTTGTAGAGCGCATTATATGGTTATTTACAAAATACAATACACAATTTTTTTATTTTTTTTGGCATTTTTGTTACTATTGTTTAGTATGGTTTTTAAGAACAAATAGAAAGAAAAAAAATTACATCATTTGAAAATAAATCATTATTAATTGCAAAGTAGGGAAAAAGAAATATGTTTAAAATCTTTTTGTTTATCATTTATGCCAAGTTATAAGAACGTACAAATGCACAGAATTATCGATTTTCATAACTACCCAGCAGAAAATTTTAGACTGTTTGATACAATTGAATAAAAATGGATCAGTCCGAAATTGCTGTTGTTATAACAAAAGCAAACAACAGGTCTGAACAATTTATATTAACGGTGCTTAAAATATTGGGTATTTTTCATATACATTTTTTAAAAGATTGTTCGCTTGTGTTATGAATACGTCAAAGAATTTTTCATTCAATAAACACAAAACACACAGAATTTTGTAAACTACAAGTCTATATATATCGTTCAGTACACACATTAGTGTGTAGTCAGCTACTTCAATATTTTGAAAACGACAGCAATACTACGATATAAGCAAGTGGCTCCACTATGAACAATTATTTGCGGAATTCAAATATTTTTACAATTAATGTATTTTTAGCTACAAAGCTATATCGACTTTTTTGCAATAATTGTAAACTAATAAAATGTAAACAACTGTGTTGCTAAAACAAGCATTTTCACCACTTAAAACGCAAACAACATTTTTTATCTCAAACTATCAGTGGACACCATTTAGCTGCAGCTGTTGTACATAATTGTATAGCACGTATTTACATTGGGTTTTCATATTGTAGTTCGGAAATGTTGTAGAAACTATCAGGATACTGGTTTTTGTTGTCGTATGTAAAAAAAAAATTACACTTATTTTATTTTAAAATTTGTACATGATATAGGGGATTTAACACTGAAGCGTGAAGTCTGCTATTACAGAAGTTAAACATAATATTCATATTCAATGTTGCCGCTTTAAAATATTTCACTTTTACAAGAATAAAATTACTTTTATTTTTCTCTTCGTAGACAGGTAGCTTGAAATCTGAATGAATGACTGAAAAAGAATGCTAAAATTGCCGAACCAAAATTGCTGTGTTACAAGTTCAATGCTAAAGTCCGGCAATGTAAAGCTTGTGACGTATACTACACAAATTGATCAATATTTTTTTAAGTTATAGCAAAGAACCCAACATATACAAATACTACTCACTCTTACTGTTTGCTATAACAAAAAAAAAAAAAAAAATTAATTAATTAAATTTTAAACTTTAATTTAATAATTCATTTTTTTTATACTTTGAATTTTATAAATCTATTCTGGTAACTACTGTGCCATAATATAGGCGGTTTTTTTTATAATTTTAGGTAGTTTGTCTAAAATATTTTTAAAAACTAATTTTTTGTTGTTAACAATTTCAAAACCATGTAGTAACTGAAGGTTGTCAACATACACTATTTGTTTTCCGTCAAATGTTAGAGAAGTTGCCTTGAGTATGCATGGACAGCATATCCATATCATTTTAAAGCTAAGGTAATCTAGTTCTAGTATTTGGGCGGTATATTACAAATCAAGACGATAACATCTTAAAATGATATGTTTCCCATTCCGTAATCTTCTTGAGAAATCAACGTATAAATAAATATATTTGTTCATATACACTTTTATTATTCCTAAACATATTTATATAAATATGTTGAGAAGTATTTAAATACGTAAGACTTATTTAATATATATGCCATAAATATGTTAACTCTTGTGTATTTCAATGACCTATATGTAAAAGGGAACTTATGAAAATAGAAATTAACTAACTTGTCCACAAAAGCAATGATAGTCGTATAGCCATGCGAATGTGAAATTGTGAAAAAAAAAATTGTTTTAATATAAACGTGTTAAAGTTTGCAGTCGGTAGCCCGCTATGTTGCATATGTTAATGCGTAATTTTTATTGATACTGACCAAGTACACTTAGACACCCCATTGGCTAATAAAAAGAAACAGTTTTTATTCCAATCTAATATAAACATGCATTACATGTTATTATTCGTAGGACCACATTGCCTATTATTACTATTCTATAATATTCTAGTTGCATTTTATAGTACAAGTTGAAAATTTAGTCAGTTTTGATTGAAATATTTACATGCACTCGCTTATACTTATAATCATACAAACATGCATTGATTGTGTTTCATTTCATTTCATTTTATTCTCCAAAAAATGTCTTAAACTATATTTCTTTTATCTATAATTCTTAACGTAAACTTAACTAAGACTTTATTTCACTCATTCGATTAAATTTGCAGACTATCTGCATTCACTTAAATTTACTGTTGTTGATGACAATTTTTTTTAATTTCTGGGGAAAAAGGACAAAACTAGAGTTCAGTCTTATTTAATTTCTTACAAACTAATTAACACTTATAACTAAGCAACGAATCACAAAAAACATAAAAGTAACAATCCAACACAAATAAAGATGCATTGCTTGTAACTACTTTCATTTATTTAGTATTTTTTTAAGGACAGTTTAATTGTAACTAAAACTGAGTCACAAATATCAACTATAAATTTGGTAAACACACACTTTCCATATTTAAATGGCGTTAACTATTGGTTGATGCTGCGGCATGGCATGGAATGTGTACATGTGAAAAGTCAAGTAGTGTGAAGTTTTTAGACATTTCGGCTCCTATTTTTAACTCGTAAAGTAGAGTTAATTTTTTTCACAGACACAAATAAAGATTAACTTATCTTAGTGAGTGTCTATACGCACTGTACTCGTTATTTAGTTCATATGTTTTAACCTCTTTTAAATGTTTCGCTTTTGCCAGTATTTAGCTTAGCGCCAATGTTACCCGACATTATGACGCTTTGCGATTACACATTTATTTTCGTATTAAAGCATGTTCCATTTTACTTATTAAAGGACACAAAGCAAAAATTTAACAATTCAACTAAAATACTTGACTCTTAAAGAATTCTAATACAGTGTTGTTGTATATCTTATCAATTAGTTGGAAAGTAATATAATAACTGGAGTTTTTTTTTAATAAAAAAAAGGTATGTTTTAAAGAAATATAGCCTTATTATCAGGAGATGATTATAAGGAAAACATTTCTTTAAATAAATAAATATTTTAGGCTACAGCTTTTTTATGCAAAATACACAAGCAATACTTATAAAATGTTTTTATACTGATTTTTTGACAACTTATTTTTAATAAACAGTTCTCATTTCAAAACTAAAAAATAACCACCAATTTGTCGTTATAAAAGAAACCGATATTGTTTAATTATATCCCGTATATCAGCTGGTATATAATCCTTGAAGGTCATTCTTTACCTAACCGGTAAACAATATTCATATTTTGTTCTTCATTCTCTGTGTTTTTATTTTTGTTAAACTAGTTTTTCATCATCTTGCGTATTTCGGAAATTTATTTTTTGTTTTTGAATGTATATAGCAGAAATGTTGAAGAAAGAACGTTGGATAACTTTACTACTTATTTTTTATAAAATAAAATAAATTATAAATTCATAATTGTATTCTAAAGAAGCTACACACAGTTAATAATTGTAATCTGACCTCAAACTTAAAAAAAAAGTTAAATTCGGCTATGACGAGTTTTATATACCCTTCACTGTGTTATCGAAATATTAATATTTTTAATTTCGCACATTCTTTTTAAATATTTAACAACACTAAAAATTGATAATTAAATTACTGCTGAAAATAATTTTCTTTAAACAGATATCAACTGCGTATAGGTGACAGCGTTTTAGCCAACAATATTTTTAAAATGAAGTCAGTAGTGTTTTGTCTTTCATAATGAGTTTTCAGATTTAAGTTGAATGACGTTACCGAAGTTGCTTAAAACAAATTGAATATATTTTATAATTTTGTGTATGCTTGTAAGTTTGTTTAAAATACCAATAAAGGGAAGCATTTAAATTGTAATTAAAGAGAGTAATGTTAATCTCTACGAATCCATGGAACCGCACCATATTGATGTATTTTTTAAGAAAAAAAAAATTATTAAAAAAAATTAAACCTTAAAAAGGTCGTCATTTAAAAATCTATAATCTTATATTCACCTATACAATTATTATTAATTTAAATTGCCATCTACCCTCAGGTAATTTTAATATTTACAACTTTCATATAATTACATCTTCTAATTCAAAGCCATTGAGAATTTTTGCAATTATTTAAACATTGTTAGTCATCATTCATTTTTACACTTGTCCACCAATCAAATTCTCTTGAAATGACAAATTATGGAAGCTCATATATTTGTTTTTGATCATCTTACTAAAAATTAACTGTTTATTAACACATAAAAAATGTAGGCACTGTATCAAAAAGAAAAAAAAAACAACAAAATTTCCCAAAAATGTCTCTCTATTTCAGAATATAACAAAACAAGAGAAAAAATATATCAAGAGGCATGAGTTTTACCTCTTTATAAATATAAATAAACTCTTTTTAGTATGCTAAAGCTCTCTGAGAGAGAAAGAGAGTGAGACAGAAAACACATACACAATCGCTATAGCCACAAAGCATGAGCGAGAGTTCTTCTACAAACAAATGAGTTGGAACAATCACACAAAAAAGAAACACAATCGTGCAAAAATGGCTTTACAAAAAAAAAAAATTGTATTAAGCAATAGTTAAGAGCCGTTATCCAGAAGTCATTTTTATACTCAATATTTCTATGAGTGGTTTTGTATATTTTTCACTTGTGGCCAATTACATTTATTTGTATGCAAATACAAATTATAACATAATTTTAAGAAAGAAAGCAGTATTTCAAATCAAATCTTTTTTAAAAAGAAGTTAAATTCAACTGTGCCGAGTTTTATAATATTCATATTTTTCACTTTCCACATTCTTCTTAAATATCAAAAAAAAAAAAAAAAAAAAAAAAAAAAAAAAAAAATACACAAAAAATTTTATAATTGGAACGGCTAGCTTTTTAAGCTTGAGATCATATTATAAAAACTTATTTATTTATTATTGGAGAGAAACATATACGTAAAAATAATTTTTATAAAAATAAATGTTTATAATACGACGTCAATCTTAATAAGCAAGCCGTTTTAATAAAAAAGGTCATATAAACTTACAAATAAAAAATTATAAAAATATAAAAAAAGAAACAACATATATTGATAAAAAAAAATTTCTTCCTATGGTTTTATTAATCCTAAAATAAATAATTAACTTCGGTTAAATAAACTAAAATTTATGAGTTCTACAAAAAAATCTTTTCTGAGAACCACATTTTTAAAAGCAATAAAATGTCTACAGGCACTAAATTTTGAAATTAATAAAAATAGAAGTTCCAAGAAATATATCCAATAGACACACAAATTATATATAATTTAATTTGTAAGCATTTTTTAAGCCAAACATATTTAATTAACGACAAAAATTTAAAACAAATTTATTTCATAAATATGGTTGCATTAAAAAATACACACACAAATATGTATACACGCACATGACAGCATAAAAAATTAAAGTAAAAGCAGAGCAAAAATTAATGAAAATATGAAATATCTGTTACATATTTGATATTTCTCATCCATTTGCTGACCGATTGCGCTCGTTTTTCGAATGCTATTTCTGTTAAAAAAATTTCTATACATTTTTTTCTTTGTTTTGTAGTTTAGACAAAATACCTAAAAAAACAAAGTTCTGAGTTTTGGCACAAACATAACAGTTGTTGTTTATGTTAAAGCTGTACTCCCACAAAACATTTTATGGTCCGTTGTGTATTTTAGACAAAGAACGCAAAAAACGCACCAAAAATGGTTTAAAAATAGCTCTTTCTTTTATGCACCTATGCAGCTGCGTACTATTTTTTTTAGTTTAAATAAAATACCCCAAAAAAAAAACAGCACAAATTAATGAAAATCTAAAATTTCGGTTGTATATTTGATGTCTCTGATTTTTTTGACAAACAAATTATGCAAAAAAACGCTCTGAAAATGGTAAAAAAAAAATAGAGGTGGTTGCACTTCAGAGCTCATAGCTCAGCCATTTATGAATTGATTGGGCTGAATTTTAATAGAAAACTGACAACAAGAATTTCCAACAATTTGAAATGTTCAACTTTTCTATATGTTTTTTATGGACTTCAGAAAGTTGTTTTCAACATACACACGGACAGACTCACATCGATAAATCGCTCCAAAATATTTATACTTTATAAGGTGCCTCATGTACGGTGTAGAAATTACACACTTAATGATAAACAATTATACCCTTTTCACTTTTTGGTGAAGGGTATAATAATAATTAGCCTCTATTTAAATTATTTATTAAATAATTTTATAAAAACTCTTTATTTTTACAGGTTGGCAGCGGCTCAGGAAGCGGCGCAAGCAGGGCATCAACAGGGCTCCACAAGCGGGGGGCACTCGGGTCGAAGGGGAGCCCATCGCTTAGCTGATAGAATGGGTGGCCCAAAGAAAGAGGAAACACCACCTGGTGGTGGTCCTACATCATTATTTATCCTTACCGAGGATAATCCAATTAGAAAATACACACGTTTCATAATAGAATGGCCGCCCTTCGAGTACACTGTGTTATTGACAATCATTGCCAACTGTGTTGTGTTGGCATTAGAAGAACATTTGCCTGAGTGTGATAAAACAGTATTGGCCCAAAAACTGGTAAGCGAATATGCTATACAAAAAAAGCTAAATTAAAAACTGCAGCAAACCTTTAAAAAGAGCAAGAAAAACTTATTATTGCCAGCAAAGAAACAATTAAAGATGTAAAGCAGCTTAACAGATTTACAAATGCAGTTACATTAAATTCAAATCCTAAATCTTTTGGCAAATGTTATCAATTAATATTTTGTGCAACAGAAAAATGTAAAACAATAAAAGTAAAAACTTTATATTTTTTTTTTGTATAAAGGAAAAAACGGAGACCTATTTTTTATGCATTTTCTGTGTAGAAGCATCGCTCAAGATCCTTGCCTTAGGTCTAGTTTTGCATAAACACTCCTACCTCAGGAATATTTGGAACATCATGGATTTCTTCGTAGTAGTAACGGGGTAAATATGTATAAAACATGTGTTGTTATTTTCTCTTTCAATATTTTATTTCAAATGTACATGTTGTAACAAATGGTTTTAAATTGCTTCAAGCAAATTTAAAATCACTTTTCATCCACTTTAATGAACACACACTAAACTGCTTTCGTGTGTGTGTGTGTGTTTGAGTTAGCGTGTGTGTGACAGTGAGAGTGCAATTTTTATGTTCCAGTTTTAAAATTTTTATTTTTTAACTCTTTTTGTGATTGAGATTGTGAAAAAGATATTTTAATTTATAAAAGTGTTTATCAAGTGAAAAGAGTTAAATCTTCTATCATCTACTAAAATTATTAAGTTTATATTTTATATAAAAATATTTTATTTTTATTTGGTTTTTAGTTGTATATTTTTTTTTTGCGTCCAAATATTGTTGCTTATTTTGTTCTAATCTTTGCTCTTTTTCATCTTTCTTTAATTTTGACTTTTATTTATGTTTCTATTCAATTGCATTTTGATTTGATTTTTTTTTTCTATTTTGTTTTACGCCACCAAATATTATTTTATTTTAATAAACAAACAAAAAAACCAAAAACAAAAAACCTTTGTTTGTTGTTACACAAATAATATCGCAATGCTTATCGTTGGCCATATTTAGTGCCATGACAATATTTGCCGAGGCCAATATAGATGTCGATCTACGAATGTTAAGATCATTTCGTGTTCTAAGGCCGTTAAAACTTGTTTCAAGAATTCCAAGTAAGATTTGCCGATTTCACTTTTAATTCTAAATTATATTTAAATCCTTTTTTTAATGGAAAAACTAAATTCCGTAGGTTTACTATCATTAGTAAAAATATACTTACTCGTAACTAGGCTAAAATAATTAGAGACAAAAATTTTTGTTTTTACTAAAATCAGCATTTCTTTTAGTAACCTTTAGGGTATTCATTTCTAAATATTTAGTAAGTTTCATCAATATTAACTAACGATTTATTTTATTTAGATTTGAAAATTGGAAAGCTAATCAAGTGTGTGACTTAAATATTTAAATAATTGCGTACTTCGCAGCTACTTGTATTTGAAAAAAAATTTTAAATAAATAATTACAAAAGCTTATGAAACTCATTTTCCACAGAAATTGTGTTTTATAAACTATTTGTAAAGTAAAAAGAAATAAATTTTATAAAATTATTAAGAAAAAGTTTTAGTTTGTATTTCAAGTATGAAACTGTGAAGTCTGTCCTTAAGCATCATAGCTAAATATTTATACTTTTTATTAGAAATTTTAAGATATTATCAGATGCGTGTGTCTATGTGTATGTGATTTTAAAAATCAAGCTTCTTAGTTTTTCTATTTGTAGCATTTTTTTTTTGTAGTCAAATGTGAGTATAAAAAGAAATTTAAAACAGTTTTCTATCTTCTGTCATATAAAATTTACGTTCAAAATTATAGGAAATTCATAAAATGCTGAATGTTTGAAATTGGTAATCATCTGTTATTTTGGTGCAAAGGTTTTATGACATTTTCTTTTTTTTTAATATTTTTTTCTTATAGTTTTGAAAAACAGGGCAAATATATTATAAAAACTTTCATTGTTGTTGAAACCACATGTCAACCAGATCCATACCCTTCAGCTGAGGTCACAAGAACTCCGTTATCATGTTCTTGTCAGCGCAATGTAAGCCTTACCTTCAAAAAAGTATGAGCTGACCAAAAAATGCACCACACAGGTGGTCGTTGTGGACTCATGGAATGTATGACGATTTTTTGATACCCAAATTCAACAATTTTGTATATTTACGCAGTCATTCAGATTGAAATGAGCTTTATAGGAAAAGATATCTCTTTTCGAAAAATGGACTTTGCTCGATCACAATTCCTATGCGTTGCTCTTTAGTAAAGTGTTTCATTTTTAATAATCGAAATAAGCATATGTGACAGTGGCCACATTACTTAGGTAGAAAGAGCTCGTCTACTCTAATCTTACCAACATAATTTGTCAGACACATTTTGATGTTTAATTCAATATAGTAATGAAAATATTTGGTATATCGCAACCAAATTTCATGACCTTTATTTTACATATGTTTTGTATAGTTTAACAAAAAAAAAAAAAAAAAAAATATACTTAAAATTCTAAATTATGCCATATTTTATAACTTAAAACAAAAAAACATAAACTTCTGACATGTGTCTCCAAGACACATTCAAAAAGCCACGAAAGCCAAAAAAGCTCGAAAAATCTATCTACGAGAAGTTGCAGAGCCAGTTATTGCTCCCCAAATATGCCAAAGGTCACGAAATAATTTACAACGACCTAAAGTGCAGTGCATGCATCAAGTTCTTTAAGAAGAAGCTTTACTAAATGTTACTACTTTTGCAACAAATAAACGCAAAAGATGCTATAAGTGTGATCCTAAAAAACATCGTTGCCAAAAAGTGTTATAATAATGTTTGTAATGAACATGATATAAAAAAATTTGGTATGCAAACAATATTATTAATAAAAAATTTCATCTAAATTTATTTGTTTCTAATTAATTAAAGTTTTTTCTTCAAAATTTTCACGTGTGTGCCTTTTTAATATTTTATGTCAGTATGATAGGGGTAAAATTAATACCAAAACCTTAAATCATTCACTAGATTTATCGATAAAACATCAGTGTCTGTCAAAAACAAAAAAAAAAAATCTTTAAAATGTGGGCCACTTACCGGCTTATGAACATATTTTAAGACTTGCAGTTTAATTTTTAAATTATTTTACTTAAGGAAATCGTAAACAAATACATACATCTCAAAAATTTTTTAACTTTTGTGCATTTGCTATGTTTTTCTTTCAATTCTATATCAATTATATAAAAAAATAAATATTTATCTTAAGGGCTTTAAGTTAGGGTTCATAAAAAAAAGCATGCCGTCGTTCTGCTATTTTTTGCTTGAAATCAAATGTAATTTAAACTATAATTTTATAGTTAATGTTTGTTTACTTAAAATTTATATTTAAAAACACAGCAAACAACATTTTACAAATACTATATTATTATTATTACGATTATGTCCCACATAATCGTGCAGCCTCTCAGTTCCCAGCTATAATCAGAGACTCCTTATGAATCTCATGATTATTGTAGGATTTACTTCTACAACCCTGGTAGCTCACCTTTAATTTTGAGACCGCTGGGCATTTTAAGGCACATTTGTGATAGTGTTTGAAAAACTGTTTTAAATTTCTTTCCTAAAAGATATTAGCTACTTAGTATCAAAAAAATTAATAACAAATTAACAATCTAAAGAGTTGAACAAAAATTAATATGAGATTAATACAGTAAAAAAGCTGTAGTAGCTGTTTTAAAAAACTATTTATTTATTTTCTGTTGTAACTAAATTAAATGTAGAAGAAAACTCACTGTTGAATTCACAATAAATTGTCAAAATGCAGAAATACAATAATACAAAATATTTTTCTTAGTTAATGTTAACCAACAATAACTTGTTTTTATAAAAAATGCATTAACAGTCATATTCATTAGATCTTGAAACACGAAAATAAACTTATAATAAGCAAATATTTCATAAACTGATAAAAGCGACTTTGACCCATAATAAGCCAAAAATAAATTGAAAAAATTTAAAAACCAAAAATAACTTTTTGTTTTGTTTATCAAAAACAAAAATATAGCGAAGAAATATTTTTTTTGTATTTAAAAATCTTAAAAAAACTTAAAAGCTTAAATATTAGATGCAAAAAATAAAATACGGCTCATAAGTAAGTAAACGAGTCAAAAATACTTACTTGCTTTAAAATTTCTTATTTATGCAGAGACTATTGTTAATTTTTCCAGTAGTCGCCTACGAGAAGTAAAAATTTTTTTAAGTTTGTATATTTTCATTGTTGTTAAAAAAAAATTATTATTTCAGATTTAATATATGTATTCTGAATTTATTCCATTTTTAATTTTTAACAACAACGACTTGTTATATATCTCAAATTACAACCAGAAGGCAAATAATTTGGTTTGTCTAAGGTAATGCTTGACACAAATTAGTATTTTCAGTATCTGGTATTTCGCAGATTTTTCAATTCTCGTTTCATGTTGCATTTTTTAAAAAAGGGTATGTAGTTTTTTATTATTTTCTTGATGAAATATAAACGTAACATGGAATAAAAATCTCATTCTTTTACTTAAAATATTTTAAAAAATTTGAATGAACCCACCTGGGTTTGCTTGGGGGTATTTACTTAAAAAAATACTTATCGCCTATGCGAAGGTTAATAGCTATCTTAAATTTCAAACCTTTATGACAATTTTTTTTTTTTGAATATGGCTGCAAACCTGTATTTTTGTTACCTTCTCAATGTGAAAAAATATATAAAAAATTATCATAAAAAATTAAATTGCAATTTTATTGACTTCTACAAATGTTGTGATTTCAACGCTACTATAATTTTATTATTTAAAATAAAAGTCTGCTTGGGTCTATTTGAAAATGCTAACGATGAAATAAAAGAAAAAAAAACAAGTGAAATTATTTTATAGTTTTAAACTTATTAAACCTTTTAATTTCCGTGTACTTTCATATTATAATTTTCATTTTATTTATTTTTTTTTCTTAATTTACATTTGAATTCGTTGAGCATTTAATTATCATTAAATAAATGTTTTAAAAAGTGTAATTTTTTTTTATTAGAAAACTTACTGCCAGTTTAATAACATTTTATTAAATAAAAAAATTTGTATTTTTTTTAATTTCTTTTTTATTAAAAAAAAAAACCAAACATTTTGAAACTATTGCTAAAAATTAAAATAAATAATCAAAATATAAACGTAAACAATATGAAAAAAAAATACAAACATTAAACGTCATATGAGCAGATTCATGACACAATTCCCACAATTAGGGCCCGAAGTAGATCTAAGAACTCTTAGGGCCATACGTGTGCTAAGGCCCTTAAAATTAGTCTCTGGAATTCCTAGTGAGTAGTTAATTAGTAATAAATTTTAAGTTTTAATTTTTTCTTTAAACAAATTACATTTTTATTAATTATTAGAAACAAATTAATATTTAGTTGTAGTAAAAATATTTTTCTTTTTATTAAAAACTAGTGTTTCATTAGAATTTAGAATATTATTAAAATAGTTGAATATTAACTTACATTTTTATATGAAAATAATTTTTCTCTTATTAAAAATATTTTACTAATATATTTTTATTTTCACTTTTCTTTCTCTTTTTACCTCTTGCATGACATGTAAATTAATTTTTTTGTTTCACAGGTTTACAAGTAGTTTTAAAGTCCATTATAAAAGCAATGGCACCGTTACTGCAAATTGGTCTCTTGGTGTTGTTTGCGATCGTTATATTTGCCATCATTGGACTCGAGTTCTATTCGGGTGCTTTACATAAGACTTGTTATAGTTTAGAAGATCCAAGTATTTATCATTCCAATATTAAAAAAAAACATATAAAAAATAAATAACTATTGCCCTTTGCGCTGCATCCCAAATAGACGCTTTGTAAATTTTTTTTATAATTTTTAATTATTACAGATAAGCCTGTGAAAGAAGGTGAATCAGAAACACCGTGTAATACGGATAATGCCACAGATAAAGCCGGTGGTTCATATGTATGTAATTATACGACGAGTATGTGTTTGGAAAAATGGGATGGACCAAATTCTGGCATAACTAGTTTTGACAATATCGGTTTTGCCATGTTGACTGTATTCCAATGTATCACTATGGAAGGCTGGACAGCAATACTGTATTGGGTAAATGCCAATAATGGGTCATATTTTTTCTAAATTAAAAAAAAATGTGTAAAAATCAAACTTTATCAAAATATTTCTAACTGCTAAACAAACAAACAAAAAAAGCTCTATGATCAACATGTAATCATTTTAGCTTTTCTCTTCATTACTAAACCTTCTAAGCTAGAAAAAAAAATGTCATTGCTTTTGTTGAATTTTTATACAAGTAATTTTATTGAAAGAAAGTCATAGTAACCTACTTGAGCTTCTAAAAAAAACTATAAACAATTAATGTTAATATTAAATTCTAATTTAGCGCTATTGCTATTTCTAAACAACTCTCTTTTGAAGCTTTAAAAAACCTTAAATCAAATCTATTGTTTTTACTGTCTAAACTAAACAACTTCGACTCTTTGATATTTCCTTAAAAAAAGTGCATGTTGTTCTATTCTCGTCTTATTGTAAATTTCTCCTTCAACATCAATTAATTTTTCCATCTGTGCTCTAAGTTTTCTTTAAACATTTCTTAATGTGAATATTTTTGTATATTTTTACGATAAAGTGTGCTTATTTCTTTGTTATAAAAACTGATTTCTTTCTGTAACAAAGTTATCTTCTATCTCTAACTTTATATCGTTTACATATATACGTCTGGGTGTATAATAATTTACCTAATACAGAATTGCCTATCGTTTATCGGTAGCGCTCTTTATTTTTTTTTTTTGCTAAAACTAGAACAAAAATAAATGTTTTCTTTCATTTCATTTACAAATCCATATTAATGAAACGAATTTCTAAAACAAAGTTCTTTTTGATGCATTTTTAATTAAAAAATGAGTTTAGAGATTGACATATGCAAAATGCCATAAATAATCATGATTCGAAATTAAAGCTAAGTTTTAAAAAAAAAATTTTTAATTCAATAGGTTTTCAGTTTAAAGACTGATAATCAAAATGACTCATGAAGATTTGAAATTTGAAAATTTTTTTTTACAACAATATTAAAATATCCACTTCAAGTTTACTTTATTTCTTAATCAATAGCAACATTAATTTGTGAATAAAAAGTTTAGTTTTAAAATTAATTTTCTTCTACACTAACATTCTTATTCAAAAAATAAGAAATTGAAGTCGATTTTAAGATAAACGTTATTTAGAATTTTCATATAATTTTTTTACAAAGTTTAATTTAAAGACTACGTAAATTTTTTTGTAATTATACAGCAATAATAAGTTATATTCTATATCTATTTGACGTTCTACGTCTATTTCATTTGGATAGTAGATGGTTTTCCTCAGTCTTGCTCAATCAGGAGTCGGGATCCTTAGAGTATCCGCTTACAAATATAATTTAAATCGCTAAAAGATTAATACACAGCAATTCATATTTTTATAAAGTCGCTCATGCCACTGCTAACAACTAAAGTGTTAAAGGAAATATTTCAAAGCATAATTAAAGGCTTAAAGTAAATAAATGTTAATATATTTTTTATAAACAGTGGTGAGTACAAGTCTTTGTAAAGTAGGCGTGGCTGTTTTAAATGTAAATGCTGATCTCTTTGTAGTATAGAGTACATGTGTCAATTTTCAAGAAAACCAAAATTTATATAGCGAACAAATAAATAGAAAATAAGTTTTATTTATAGAGATGACTTAAAAAATCTATGGAGGACTTTTCAAGGTGCACAAAAAATTTTTGAATCTAAATAGTAGTGAGATTAGATGAGCTGAACATGACATCCAAAGGAAGCAGAAAGTTTCCTATGAAAAGATTTATTTATGATACCTCTGGAAGTGAAAAGGGAAGAAAGAGAAATAGACGTCATTCTATTAAAGGCAAGATAGAAAGTGAATACGAAAAAGAATAAAAGGAGAGGAGTTCATGATTTCCTAAAGCAGTGCCCATGTTCTGTAACTCGAAAGATGCAAAATGAAACAAAATGTATGAAATACCTTTTTTTTTGTTTGTTTTTTATTTATTTTGCGTGAAAGTTACCCAAACTCAAATAGGTAATAGCAAATACTTATGGATTTTGTAACTGTTCCGTCAAAATAGTGCTTATCAGAAGTACTAGGCTGTGCATAAAATGCATGATGGTAAAAATTTCAATTGGAAATTTCTAACTGATTATAGTGTATATTAAAACAACAACAAAGTTTTGGCCACTGATTACTAATGAGAAGACCAAAAAACAGTTTCCTCCCTTTTTTTAAATCCTATTTGTAAACTGGCTTCGGTAACCAAACGAATCTTCCATTTTAAATGCATAAGATGTTCAGCAAACTTATGTAACACATAACGAATACTATATTTATCCAAACTTTTAATATTCTAAATTTTCAATTAATGGGAATTTTGTGTCTCTTAAATAGAAAAGCACAAAAAAGACACACAAGTTTGAAGAATTAGAGTATTAAAATGTGTCACTTTAATATTCTTCCTTTAATTCTACTTTAAATCTCTGAATACAACAAGAACGAAAGTTTAACTTTATTAGCAGAAGTAAATTGTAACTTAATATATGCTTAAGGGTTAATTCGTATTTATTTAGAATTTTTTCAAATTTTTTTCTTCAAAACTTGATTTCGGGTTGTAGGTAGGAGAGAAATATTTTGAATTTAATTTAACTATAAGTTCTTGTAGTAAAAATTGATTGTACATAAAAAGGTGACTTAGACTTTGGTGGTTATACTAGTTTCATCGCTAGTTACGTAATTAAACATTAAAATTTTTATTAGCTTACGAAAATTGTAACAAAATTTCTTTAAAACAATTCATTTTTGAAAGAGAAAAATGCATCATTAATAGAACTTTTTGTTTCTTATATACATATAAATAGAAGAAATCTTAATTCTTCTGCAACTAAAAATATTTAAACGTTAAAACATCTCAATGTGTAAGTAGTTTTGCTCGCTTATATGAATGTATGTATTATGTATACTGATATATATAAATTATTTAGTAAATTCATACTGAATTGGTAAATTATTTAATAAACAAATTCTGTATCTCTCATATCTATATACTTACTATTTTCTATTGATACACTCAGTGCACACAGAAACATTTTAATTTTTGCTACGATAAAATTTATTATAATTCGAGCTAAAAAAAATTTGAGCTGTTATAATGCTTATTTTCTGTTTATGTTTCATAATAATTTGCCGTAAAAAATATTTTTTCATTGCTTTCAATATGGCTTTTTTATAAACAAAATAAATGACATCTTACATTTCGTATTTATTTTTCATGAACGCATCATCATGTAATTAGAAATTCATAAAGTAAAAATATTATTCAGCTATTAAAGTGTTATTAAATGGTTGTGAATTTATTTCAAGTTTTACGTTATATAAAAGAGCTTAAAAATAGCAAAATAAATTTTAAAAATTTTCAGCAAAACCATTTAAATTATAAAATTGGAAAAGCGAACTTGTATCGTATTTTCATGCTCTTGAACCAGCAAAAATCTTTATAGTTTTTTATAAATTTTTAGTTTCGTAAAAAAAAAAAATTAAAACAATTTAATGTGATATAAATTTTTTCCAGACCAACGACGCTTTAGGTTCACAATTTAATTGGATATATTTTGTGCCTCTTATAGTTATAGGCTCATTTTTTATGCTCAACTTAGTTCTTGGTGTTCTTAGCGGGTAAGTTTCTAAACTTTGCTTGTTTTTACTATTTAATATATCAAAAAAAAAATTCTTCTATCTTAAAATATTCTTTTTATTGAAACTTTAATTTTATTTATAATTTTTAATAACACTATTCTTTAACTATTTATTTGTGTATACGTTTTTATGGAATAAGAAAATTTAATTTATGTTTATTACTTTTTTGTGTTTTTTTTTAATAAAATTTTTCAAGTGAATTTTCCAATGAACGTAATCGCGTTGAACGTCGTATGGAATTTCAAAAATGTCGTTTTCGTGCAATGTTTCAAACAGCCATGGTATCATATCTTGATTGGATAACACAAGCAGGTTTATATACACAAATACAATCAAATTACATTAAAAAATAAAAACAAATTCTTAACCAAGCAAACCACTTACAATTTTGGTTTTAGAAGCCAAAACAGAGCAATTATTGCTAAAACAAAAGTCCTCCTTCGAATTACATATAATTTACTTACCCCCCCCAAAAAAAAAAGTGATGAAACAAAAACACTTTCTATAAATACAACAAAAAATTTCTCCCCATATCATGTATTTTCAGATCCAAACAAAACTTAGCTAGTTAACCCCTAAACCAAACGCAAAAGCAAAAACACTTGAAATTCAAAAATTTTCTCAAGCAATAAAAAAAATATAAAAATTAAGATTTACAAAAATTTTATTCCAAATTTGAAAGAAATACAATTCAGTTCAAGTGTTTTTTGTTTTTGGTTATAAATATCTTTAGTATTTAGAGAGGTATGCTCTTAATGTTTTTAGTCATTTAGTTATACCAGCTGATGCAAATACGTTTGTATGTCTATACGTTATTCTATTTTTATAAATAAACCCCAATACATACATACTTAATAAATTTTTAAATATTTGGATGGATCATTTGTATCGTATTTCTGTGATGATTGTTCTGATTGCAAGTTTTCATACTCGTACAAAGAAATCAACGTATAACATAACAAAATATGCAACAAATACAATAAATTAAAGTAAAACATATCGTTAAGAATAACAAAAAAACAAACACAGTTTTTGCACTAAAATTCTCTTGACACACAGTAACAACAAAATAACTATTTAAACATAAATAAAATTATAATTGCACTGTCAATTAATACACTTGACAAAAAAAAATACTTCATACTTGTTTTCAAAATCAAAATCAAAATCAAAAATTTCATTTGCGACCATTTTCTCATATTTTTATATCAAATCATTTTTTGCATAATAATTTTTATAGTTAAATACTTATGCAGGCTTTACACTGCAATACAAGTGCTAGGATTTTCGTTGGATTTTGTTAAAGCAAAATCCACAGGTTTTTTTTATTAAAGGTTTTATACTGCAATAAAAGTGCTAAGATTTTCATTGGATTTTTTTTTTGTTTTATGTACAAAAATACAGCCCTGATACAAGAAAAACTATTCAAAAATTACCCTTGAAATTTTTATCCATTTAAATTAAAATGAAATATTGTTTTTAATGCAAATTTTTTTATAATCTTTAATAACATTTTATTTTTAACTATGATTTCCAGTATATGCGTACTGAGGCTATGAGTTACATGGTTCATTCGATTATTAAAATTTTTGACTTGACTACTTTTTAAATAAATCTTGCTATATGGCGTCAATTTTCGCTTCCAAAGATTCAAGAATGAAACAGCCTCCAATGAACGTAACGCAGAAGAGTTAAATTATACGAACGATATTTCCAGAAGTGCTCTTGTTAACTATTCCCGAACGGAACAACTTTTGGATATATAGTTGTCAAGAAATTAGTTTTGCAATAAGTCGGTTGTTAAGCACGCTGTATGCCAATTGCTTAAGCGGGTTTCACATTATAATACAGAGTATTAACATTTTCATTAGATCGAGTGAGATCGAAATCAGATAGACTGTCAAAAAATCTAAAGGAAAATATTTTCTACTTTCATACCATCACGCTACAAATATAATACAAATCGCGGCAAATAATTTCACAGCTGATTTCTAGCTTTTTCTTTGGTCGCTTGTACAAAAGCAACCCTGATAAAATGAGCAGTGTGATAGCTTAGAAAAAATTCTAAAAACTACAAAAACCATAATACTGCCAAAAATACTTAAGTATTTTACCACACTCACCACACTTGCTTAACGTTTTGTTTTCACACTATAGGATTTTTACTTAATACACGAATTTTTGACATGTATTAATACAATAGCCTGAAACCCGTTTTAGGAAGAAAAATTCGGGCTGCAGGCCTTAATAGCGCTCGAAATTAATCGAAACGGTAGTTGCTTGTTTATTGCAAAAGAAATAAAGAGCGATTTAAACCGCACAAAACAGTCAATTTTAAGGGATGTAGTAGTGATTCATTATAGGTTTGAGGATTAGCTTTGCTCAAAACAGTCGTTTAACCATATGTAAATGAGCTTCATTACTAAACACAATTCTTTCTCTCTTAGTGAACAGATTTATTTTTTCAAAGTAAATTAAAATAACTTAGAAGTGTTGTTCTGGCAGTAAACGATTCATGATGAATTGCCAAATCTTACTAAATAGAAATCTCATAACAGTTTGATATTTTCAGCTGTCAAACCATAGTTATTGATATCGATATTTCTCTTGCAGCTAAATAACACCCTTTATAAGAATCTCATGTATTATTCTCAATATTTTATATAAGTAATTGCTTTAAAAAAACTTATCAGATTTTTAGAAAAAACTTGAGGGTGACAGGGTTACAGACTGACATTTTTCAAACTCTCTTCTCAGTAAAAATTTTAATAATTTCTAATGTTCCATTAATGATCCCATCATTCAGAAATACAAGTTTTAAAATATTTTAAAATAAATTTCATAAACGTTTTTATATAGAAGATGATCTTTTAATAATTTAATAAATACGAAAGAATATTCTGTTATAATAAAAGCGGAGAAAAAGCTTTTGTATTCTGCTAGCACTAATTAAACAGTTTTAACGAAATAAGTGTCATATTAAATACACTTTGAATTGAATTAATTAAAAATTTATAAAAAAATTATTTGTTAGTTTTTTTATTTTATAAATATATCCTGAAGAAGCTACACAAATTTGAGCTAAATATCGATATAAAAATACATTTTTTTAAAAATAAGACCTCAAGCTTAATAAAATAGTCATATTACTAAAAAAAAATATATTTTTTTTTATTGAATAAGAGCTAAGTAAGCGAATTTTCTACAGGAAATTTAACTGATTAAATATTTCATAGCATTATTTCCATTAAACATATTTTTAATATGATAATTATTTTAATATAAATGTTTATTAATCCATAGCTATAGTTCCTGTGTAGGCATATATAAAATTAAATAATTTAAAACTTAATTTATAATTCTTAAGCTGCTAAAAGCATTTAACTAAGCTTTTCCTATGTGTTATATAAAATAAATTGATTTATTGCTACTGGCCTTTAGCTATATTTTGGAGCTGTATTCTTAGGTTGAATATAAAATTTTCAAACTACACGCAAAGAAAAAAGATGGTTGAATACGGTCACCTCAAAAATAATGTGTTCTTCACAATAATATTATTATTAATTCGAAGGATCTGAACATTATTCTGATCACGAAAAACATATTTCTAGTTATTTTTAACCATATTATGCTTAGTGTCTTAGATCAACCATATACTTATCATATTATGTTTAATAAAATTTTACTTGAAATCATAAATATGTTCATAGCAAACATAATAATGATAAAAATATGGTTGAATGTAAATTTTTTTTATTTTGTCTCTTTCGCAACCATGTAAATAAAGTGAGTATAAAACAAAAACTTAATCGTTCAAACTCAACTGAGCTTTGTGGCTGAAGTGGTTGAGTTAATGCGAGTTAATGCTTCTTAACTAAGTGTTCGCAAGTTCGAGCAATGGTAGAGTCAATTAAAATTTAAAAAATAAATTTAAGCCCGATGTATTATGTAATAAATAAATACAAACAAATTGATAGAAAAGAATAATCAATAGAATAAAAAAAACTTTATTTATACAAAAAATTTAAATTAAATTTTTTTTAAATCATATTAAAATATGTATGTATTAAAAAAAAATTTTCTTGCCTTGACCGGGGGTTGAACCGCAACATCTGCAGTTGAAAGCTATTTTTAATATCTTTGATTTAAAAATATATATGGTTAGAAGTAATCATATACTATGTTTCCACCAGAATATGGTTGCCTCAACCATATTTTTTCTTTGCGTGTAGATTAATAGAAATCGAATTTTAACCTTCCTGGCTAAACTCGTGCCTATGAGACCGATATGTCACCTTTTGCTTCGTAACTTTAAGGGGAAAAGTTATGTACTTTCCCCTGACACATCAGCACTAAATGTGAATTCGATTAATCCGTAATTTTTGTAAGTAAACTGATTTTGACAAGAATGTCTCATAAGCAGTGCATTTTTGAATGAATTGTATTCAAAATGTTTTTATTTTGTTAATCTTTTTTTTTTTTTGTTTTTAGATATGATGAATATGTATCGTATACTAAGCAAAAACAAACCGGTTGTGAGAACAGAATATGTCATCAGTTAGAAACTTCAGTTCTGAGAGATGATTTTTTTGGCTGAATCCATAAAAGTTGGATAATACAGCTCAAAGTTGTAGTGAACTGTTTTATTGTATTTTGCTACAAATAATTACAACAATCAGAACTGATTTTGAAACTGGAGAAAATTCAATTTTCATAACTGAAGTTGTTTTCTGTGCATAAAAGAGTTACCTCCAAACCAGGGTTTTATTTCAAGATTTTTAGAGTATAAAGCTTTTACTGTTCTTTTCTTTTATTTAATCAATTTGAATTTTAGGTAATTTTATTTATGTTTTTTTTTTTTTTGGGAATAAATTTTATATTCTGTTTTTACATTAAGCTTAAGTAAAACATTTGTAAACTGATACTGCCAGCAATAAATTAGTTTTGTTTTCTCTGTTTTGCAATATAATTATATACATTAAGGCTCTCTATTTTAAACTCTTTCATTCTTAGTGTTAACAAGAAAATTTTATACATATTTGTTTACAATTTGTTTTTCTAAAAATATATATAACATTCGTTAACGGTTTAAGTAGCGTATAGAGTTGCGTTTGTGAAAGTAAATTTACACATCACAGCGGTTTTCTTTGAAAGTAATTTATGCTGTAAATAATAATAAAGAGCCTGGCGGTTCATTAAATCGTTTTACTTTTTCTAAAAATCTTAATTTCTATAATCAAAAACTTGAAATCAGTCTGATAGACCGGGCAATAGTAAAATATCACAGAAATATTTTTTTAGTCAGGAAGGTTAAGAATCTGATTAAAGACCGATCATCTTCGTCAGTAAATCATTAAAAAGTTCATAACAAAAAACTAACAAAACTGTATCTTCAAACGTTTAATTTATAATTAAATTTACAAATTGTGTTTAGTTTTTTAAACTCTGGGTATTTTTCTGTTCTTTTTAGCTTGTGCCCTTATTTACTCACTGTCTTTTTATTTGATTAGTTTCACTATTATTTTCACATTTTAAATTATTTTTAATTTTTCTCCTCTCTCATCCTTGCTCTCTTTAAGGCTAACTGTCTTTAACTCCAACTTTCTCTCTCTTTCCCCTTCTTTCTCCTTCTTTCTTACTAACTAACATACATTTTATATTCTGTGAATGCAATTGATTTTTTATTATTATTTTTTTAATTCTATTGCTCACTTGTAAAATATAAACAACATAAAAACCAACAAAAAATATTTTTGTTTGTAGTGAATTTGCAAAAGAACGTGAAAAAGTAGAAAATAGACAAGAGTTTCTTAAAATTAGAAGACAACAGCAACTAGAAAGAGAATTAAATGGCTATGTTCAGTGGATATGTAAAGCTGGTATAGTATTTTGTTCAAATCAAAACAAAACCTAATTCTAATACAAATACATATATTTATATATAAAATTATAATTAATTAAATAATTCTTAATAACTTTTAATCCTAAACACTAACACACTTTAATATTTAATGTCTGAAATTGCTATTAACTAACAAACACATTAAAATTAAAATAATGAAAAAAAAATTATTCTTTAAATTTAATTTAAAAATTTTATAAACTAATAAATTTATTGGGTATTTTCATATTCGCAGAGGAAGTGATACTGGCGGAAGAACGTACAACTGACGAGGAAAAACTGCACATTATGGAGGGTATTTTATTTCAATTATAAATTTGTTTATTTAGCTTATCTTACTTAAATTTTATAATTTTAATTATAGCCCGACGTCGTAATGCTGCCAAAAGAAAAAAACTGAAAAGTCTGGGTAAATCCAAGTCCACAGATACTGAAGAAGAAGAAGGTGAAGAGGACTATGGTGATGATGGTATGTTTCAATTTATTGCTTTTTAATTATCCATTTAGAATTTTAAAAAAATCACTTTGTAATTTTTTTTTTACAAAATGTATTAAATTCAATTATCATGTTACTGTTTGGTTTTCCAATAACTTTAAAGACAAGAAACAAGTTTTGTACACAAAAAACAAATAAATAAATAAAAGCAAACTATAAGAAAAAGAAGATAAAACTGTTAAAGACCTTTTGCTGACAATCTAATTGACAATCATTTCAATTGATTGAAAAAACAGTCAGGAAACTACGGTTAATGGGGGTTAACACTGTAATACCGAGTAAAATAACTTGTCAAGAAATCAAATAAAATGAGAAAGTACGAAAGTGTGAAAACGATATGCCAAAAAATTAAAAAAGAAAAGTTTCACAGTCGTACGACTCTCATAATTTTTAGAAAACTTTCTAAATACGAACAAAAAATAAAAAGTAAAACAAAAGTTCAAACATAATTCTTTCGGTAAAAAATTTTAATTTAATTTCAATATTGTATTTTATAAAAATAAGCTTTTAGCGCACTTTTAAACTTTAAAATAAAAGCTCGTAAGTTTTTAGAGAGATGTAATTTTTCTTTATGAAGAAACATATTCCGATTAAGTATGAAATTAAATATCCGCGATGGCAATTCGGTAATGGAGCAATTCGGTATGAAGTCAATTAAAATTCTTTTTCATCTGAAGCCTGAAAATAGTTAAATGTGGGGTACAGTAAATTGTAGTGCAATCAATGAAAAACAATTGCACCTACAACGAGAAACTATCTGAGTTGGATTTTGATCAGACCTTACTTTCCGCAATAAAATGGCGGACTATCTAGCTAAAAAGGCGCGGATACCCCATTCATAAGTCCAGAGCAATTCTGCGGGGTGACCAACAACTTCACTTGTGCCCTTCTACGCAAGGAAGAGAAAGGAGGCACAGAGACTCATCAACCTCGAGCGCATTAGGGCAGATGTTGTTTTGAACCTCAGTAGAAATGACATTAGACTCTATGTTGAGCTACTTACGGGCCATTGTAGACTTAACTACCACATGAATAAGATCGGTGTTATACAAGACGACTTCTGTCGTTTCTGCCGCGAGGCAAAGGAAACGTCGGAACACATTCTGTGCCAGTGCCCAGCGGTAGCAAGACGCAGAATAAGCTGTTTGGGTAGTGGGGCATTCGTCCCACGTGATCTAGGCAAGATTAGTTCTACAGCAATTACGAGATTCGTAAGGAGTCTAGGATTAAAGTTAGGAATTGGGAGGCACAATAGATCTTAAAGGTCGCGGTGCGCCTATACCCCATAGTAATAACAATAAATAATAATAATACTTTCTGGAAAATGAGGTCGAAATTTGAACGGAATTCGTTACAGAAATATGATAATAATGATAAATTTGACCTCGACTGGATGGCATATATTTGGACCATATGTAGTATCAGGAAAACAGCCCCATTTGCTACACAGTGTATGAAATAAAAAAAATTCACTATTACTGGAACTCCCTTAAGTTGTAGTGCACATATAATATGAAAGTTTATATATAAGTTTTCTACGGTCGTATAAAATATTTTTTGATTTTGCTCTATCAAAATTCAATGAACATCTTAATACTTGTATTACAGTGTAAAACCCCAATAAACAACTTCTTATGAGTCGTGATATATATAATATCAGTGAAATTCTTAGAAGTTTCCCTTTAGCTTGCTGATAAATAAATTCAGTAGAAAAATTAAAATACAAAAAGCTAAAACTGAAAAAGTTTTATTAGGAATGAAAAGAAATCAGTATGAAAAAATTAATCCATTCACAGTAGTTATTTTTGTATACCCAAAGTTAATAAAAAGCTGAAATATAATTCTAAAAAGAAATCTATTCTTTTTATTTTACTAAAGTTCTACACAAATAAGAAATATAACAAGAATATTATCATGTGTCAAGCATAACATTATATTTCTTGAAAGACATACATTCAAACTGCTGCCTATTAGTACAAATCATTAGGCGATTTTCAGACAGATTGCAACTTGGAGTTACACAATCACATCTTGAATGTGAATTTCGTGTTTTAAAGAGTAAGAAATTCTTTAAATGTAGAACAATACAAATGGCTGAAAATTTTATGTTCCTAACA
Source organism: Thelaira solivaga (assembly GCA_947397855.1). Taxonomy (NCBI): domain Eukaryota; kingdom Metazoa; phylum Arthropoda; class Insecta; order Diptera; family Tachinidae; genus Thelaira; species Thelaira solivaga. The sequence continues at coordinate 20,292,414 of OX377612.1, read as the reverse complement.
TTCTCTTTTTCATTTCAAAAGACTCAAGTGCCAGTGTTGTCAAATTAGTGCTTTACCACTGTTTTTAGTGCCTTTTAATAATTTCTATACGGAGAATTTTTAATTGGTTGCCTTTTCCGTTGTATTGCTTTTCATAGTGGTTTTTGTTTACTCGTCAGGGGCACTAATTTTTTGTGCTAAAAAGTATTTAAATAAATATGTAAAGATAATTTGCTGTAAATATCTGGATTGAACATTTTTTAACTGTCAAATGTAATTGTGTTGGCACACTTACATGTGTTTCTGTTAAAAAATCATTTAGAAAATATTATTAATTAGGGGGTAAAAATAAAACACTAAAAAGTAAAAATCGCAACAAACTACACTGACAAAAAACAAAGAGTTAATTTTTTTTAAACTGCAAAAAAAAAAAAAAACAATTAAATAAAGCACAACCTGTGGCTCCTTGTTAAAATTAGACATTTAACAACAATAAAATATATGATTCTGGTTTATACAAATTGATTTATTTTGTGAAACATTTAGCACATTAATATTCTTTTCTTAAACAGACGAGTAATTTTTACAACTACTTATTATTTTGTTTGTCATACTCAATCTTTATTTACTATTTTTATGTTTGATTATTAATAATTTTTTTTTTTTTTTTTAATTATTCATTACTTAAGTTCATTGTTCGTAATCTTTTATCTTTAATTATTTTTTTATTTTTTGTGAAATTGTTTATTTAATAAAACTCGCTAATATGTCAATAGAAGGTGGCGAAAAAGGCGAACCAGGTAAATTTTTATTTACGTTCCAATTTAATTTACAGTTTAGTTAATGAGTTTAATTTGTTTCTTTAAATTTTGTTTCCTACTTATTTGAGTTTAGTTTAAAGCTTTTTATTATAGATATTTTTTTTTTGGTTTCTGTTTGTAAAATGTAATAAACTTAAAAGTAAAAAGATTTTTTTTTTGTAAAAAAAAAAAAAAAAAACATGTGAAAGCAAAAATTTTAACACGCTAATTTCTTAAAGAAAAATTTAGTTTTATAAGCGTTTATTAAAAAAAAGGTCACTTAGAAAATTGACTTAATAAGCCCTTTAAAACAAAAATGTTTTTATGAATAATAATTTATTTTAAATTAACTCTATGAATATCAATTTCTGGCAGATGATTTATAAATATATATTTGGGATTTCTGGAAAAAGTATTAATAAACTTTTCACCGGATGAATTCCAATACGATGGCTTATTGTTTGTCCAATATTACGAAAATTTTAATTTTTCTATATATTAAGAATAGTTATATAAGAAAAATCTGAAGGATCTGAAAAAACTTTATTTAGAAAATTGGTTGGTAATATGGAATAGTATTAAATATTACCAGAATCGAAACAATAATTTAAAAATGTTCAATTATTTTAACTTAAAAATCTTAAACGCCGAAATATGAAAAAAATTAAATCGAATTACGTACTTAAGATTAAAAGTATTACACAGACTTTATTTCTGCTGAATCTTAATCATATAATAAGAAAAATGAAACATCTATTTTCATCGAGAGTTTTTCCAGTTTTTTTCGACAAGATAATACAAATACTATATTAAATAATATCTTTAATCAGTAAAGCTGGTATTCAAAAAAACTAATAACGACTTCAAGTAAAGGGTGTTTTTTATAGACGTATAGAACTTTAAATTGCAATAAAACAACGATGGATTATTCGATTGACATGAATTTTATTTATCCGAAAGATAATCTTGTGGCATTACATTTTAAATATGATTTCTAGCATATGACCGCCACGATCTTGGAGACCAATTCACAGGTCTAAAACGTGAAATTAGGCGGTCACCAAACGTGTCTTTCAATAAATCGGTTGTAGCACGAGCTGTGTGACATGTCTTGTTGGAACCACAGCTCCTGGACATCATGGTTGTTCAATTCAGGAATGAAAAAGTTAGTAATCATGGCACTATACCGATCACCATTGACTGTAACGTTCTGGCCATCATCATTTTTGAAGAAGTACGGACCAATGATTCCACCAGCCTATAAAGCGCACCAAACAGTCAGTTTTTCTGGATGTAACGGTGTTTCGACATACACTTGAGGATTAGCTTCACTCCAAATGCGGCAGTTTTGTTTGTTGACGTAGCCATTCAACCAGAAGTGCGCTTCATCGCTAAACAAAATACGCTTATGAAAATCGGGAACAACGTTTTGGGCCCATTCGGGCACTATTTGCAAGCGTTGTTCAGGCGTGAGTCTATTTATGATGAATTGCCAAACCAAACTGAGAATAAATCACTTGACAGCTGTTAAATCGGTCGCCATCTTGAACAGTAATGCCAACTTAAAGCTCTACATGTCTATAAAAAACACCCTTTATAAATTACAACAAATTTTTCATACACATTTGTTATAATATCGATTTCAAGTCTGCTTTAATTTTCTCTGAATACAAGCATTAGTATATTGATTTAATCCATATTTAATATTATAAATGGAAAAGTAGCTCTGTCTGTCTGTCAGTCTCACTTTCATGCCAAAACTACTAAACTGATTTCAATGAAATTTAGTACACAGATAGTTTAAAGCCTGAGAAAGGATATAGGCTTTCTTTTAATTAAAAAAGAGTGTTTTAAAAGGGATGAAAGTTTGTATGAAAGTATTGTCATTTTCAGAATAGAAGCATAAAATTTATATTTTGGGCTGTTAATTAATTATAAATACATATGGCATTCAAAGTTTGTAAAAATGTTACCCTTAAGGGTGTAAAATAGATACAGAGGATAACACATTTACGGATTAATTTTTTTGTGAAACTCGCCAAGCCCACTTTGGTGGGCGCTTCTAATAATAACGCTACCAAAAACATAAGACACTTTATAAAGTAGTGAATGGCTGTATTATTTGGATTAATAATTAAAATTATATTTATAAAAAGATTTCTATAAGAATTGACACATATGCTTTCTAGGGATACCTACTCTCATAATAAAAGGCCAGTCAGTGGGCGAGACCGGGCAAAAACATCTAGTATATTCTATAAATTGTCTATGGTTTGTTGTAAAAAATTTGGCAGTCAGGAAAACCTGAAAAAATGTATAGAACATAGTAAAGATATTATTTAGCACACTGTTTGTATTATCTTGATGAAAAAAACTTGACAAATTCTTACTATTAAAACCTAACAACATAAAGTCGACTACACTTGATTTCAGTTATACGGTAACTGAAAGCTAATGATGCTGCCATACGTACAGCCAAGCAGGTGCTGCTTATGTGTTTCTGATAACTAAATTTATAGATGGTTACAGATGCCAAATAACACCTAGTTAGGGGGTTGCACACTAGGCGCATATTTCACAATATCCAAAGTTCCTATGATTGACTATTTAGTTAATAGTTTTCAATTATTTAAGAAAAATAGAATACCAGTTTTTATATCCACTGCACAATAGACCTTAAAGGCCGCAGTGAGATCATAGCTCATAATGATGATGACCAGAGATTGTGGTAAAAGAGGCTCAAAAAGTATATTTATATGAGCGCTTTGAAAGTTTATATCTCGCTCTATGTCAGAATTTTATTTAAAAATTCCTTTTTTCTAGGTGAAATTAATATTTGCACTAAATGCAGAACACAGATCACGTAAATCGTTTTAAGCAAAAACAAAAGATCGTAATAGTATTTGTTGTTTGTTTAAAAAAATTTCAGGGTATTGGGTAAATTTTTCACAAATAAACAAGCATATGCAAGGATTAATGCTTTTAAGTTTAATACATTTTGCTTAAATATCTATTTTTTTACTTACATTTTGCTCTTACTAGATTTAATTTTCAACAATTTAATAAAGAAATATAAAAAACAATTTGTTATTCGAGTTATTTGTTATTTTTATTAAACATTATTCAATTTAAGGTACACTAAAAGAAAAATGTTTCATAAATTCAACGAAATGACTCCATTCAAATTTTCATTAATTCAATGAAATATTTTACAATATTTTTAACCTAAAAAATATTTTCATTGTATTAATGAAACTATTTAATTAAATGAAAAAAGTTTAATTAAATGAATTAAATATTTAATTAGAGTAATGAAACATATTACTGTCTGAAATATAATGAAATTTTCATAGGATTAATGAAAAAGTTCAAACGACATCTTAGTGTTAGAGCAAGATCCATATTCAGACACTTGCACTGAAAGAATGCTGTTTTTTTTTAATACAAAAAGTCATTATTTTTTAGTCAAACCCATATTTAATTATCCTTATTAAAAACATTATATTAATACAATGAAATATTTCATTGAATTAATGAATATAATAATAACAACATTTCATTTTATTCATTCAATGAAATGTTTCTTTGAATTAATGAATATTTTTTTGAATCAATGAAATATTGTCAGTGGTATAATGAAACGTTGTTGTTGATTTTTTTAGTGTAAAAAGTACCAAAACTGGGAATTTGGGGGCTGAGGAACGACGTATATAAATAATGTACAATTTTTAATTGAAATGGTTTCTTTGAAAAGCATATTTTTCTAACATTTTTGTTTTATTTTTCAAAATAAAGTCTTATAAAAGATTCATGATTTATCTGCCTGTTTTGCTGTTTTTGTAGTAAAAATTGGTTAAAAGTGTGCTTTATTTAATTTAAATTAATTATTTTGTTATGTGCTCTTTACATTTTATTTTTTCGTTTTGATATTTGTTTTTGTAAGATTTTTTTAAGTGTATTTGTTCCAAATAATTTCAATTCCCATTTTCTTCTAAATGTCTTATATCCATATATTTATTTAATTTGATTCAAATATGTTTAAATTAAAAAAAAAGAATATTTTTAGACATAAATAACTTTCGAGTTTATATTTTATATTAATGCCATAATTTTTCTTTAATTTCTTTTATACGACCAACGACATTTTTTTTAAATATTGTGTAAGTAATGTTTTTCTAAGAATAAATTTGTTTTCAAACTTTTAAAAAAAATTTTATCACCTACGACACAACCAAAAATAAAATCAGTTGCAAACTTTTTCATTCAAATATTTAGTAAAATGTCATGCCATATAATGGCTTTAATTAATCGCATCCTCATAATAAATTCTAAATTAATATTAATTGAATGTAGTTTCCTTACAATAGTGCAAAAGTAAAATTTTCAAGTAGATTTAGTTTTCTGTATTAAAATCCAAATGTTTATCATAAATAGAGTTAGAATTAGAAAAAGAAATATTAGTGAGAACAAGTCACCTGGTGACTGCGCCCAGAATAGATAACAAATACTTCCTAAGTTCAGTACAACTGTATTTATAACAAAAAAATGGCAGCTACCCAGCAAAAAATAAAAAAAAAAAAAAAAACCAGTAAGGAATTAAGCATATTTTAGAGGAACTGGTTACCTACTAGATTACCAAATCGATTATTTTTATAAGGCGTGATAGTACTGTAATGTGTTTTCGGCAATTAAACAATCATGTATAGTAGTTTTTTCTTATATGGAATTAGTTTAATTTTTATTTCAAGCACTATTTTTTTAATTATAAAGTTTAAAAAAAAAAATAATTTAATTTTTTCAGTGGCAAAGATTTAGCGTTTCGATTTTACGGTTTTTTTTAAGAAAACGTAAAAAACACAATGTATGTATATCGAATTTCAAATTAAATTCTTTTCAATAAAATTGTTTCAATACAAGTACTTTTTTCAAGTTGCCTTATAACTTTTTTTTACTGAAATGTAAGCAGTTAAGAAAAATATAAGTAAAAACAAAAGTATTTGAATTCGTTTTAAAATTTTAATACCAAATTAGTTATCTCAAATTGCCATCAAGTTTCTATATTTCCACAAAGGAAGCGAGCTTGTTTTCATATTTAATTTTTTAGAGTCACTAATTTATTATAGTTTTTTCTAATTTTTTTTTTAATATTTTAAGCTTGTAATGTAACTATACTATGTGTATTTCAATAAAAATAAACTGGAAGCAATTAAGTTCGTAATGCGAAAAATATATAACGAAAAAAGGAATGCATTATGTAATAGCTTTTTTATGTTGATTCGTTTTTATGCTAGTTGGAAACACATTTATTTATAATTTATTATATTATAAAAATTTGATTATTTTCTAAGTGGCTTTTTGCAATGCATTTGGTAATTAAGATAGGAAACTAGATAATCACAAAAATGTAAGGCAACAAATTTTGGCAATGTGTTCTAAATATAATGCTCATTTTTTGCTGGGTAGTTAAGCACAGAGTTTATTCATAATGTATTTACATTACAGTAGCACATGCACAAGTTACCTGTCAAACAGTGCGAAATATTCCACAATTAAGGAGACGGCAATGAAAAAAATACTGGTAGGAAATAATTTTATAAGAAAAACTTTTAGGGCTTCTAAAGTTGTAGTCCTCTAAAATGACTTAGTAAGACATAAGTGAGCTATCCATATAGTCACAAATTTAATTGCAAGTGAAATTATTGTTGCAAATTGTTGAGTTATCAGAAACAAATTTTAGTTAATTTTCAAAGCCCAATTTTACGATTTTTTTTTTTTTATTTATGTCACTACTAATGGTTATGGGGAATTTTTTTCGGGACCTAAAACAGGATTCTCGTGCAAGAAAAGCAAAAAAAATATTTTTTCTTCAACCCCAGTAACTCTATGAAATTAAATGTATGAAATAGTTGTAATATTTACCTTGCCTTTTAATTAAAAATTAGAGCTGCTAAAAAAACCAAAATTACTTTCGTTAGTAGCCCACTTTAATTAATGAAAAACGAATACAAATTCTGTAGAAAATTTTTCAGTGTTGACCATTTTTCATTTCATTATAAAATTATTTTAATTGAGAAAAAAACTCACGAAGGCGTGTCGAAATATTGGAAATTAATTTAATAATAAATAAAAATTCATAAAAAAACCTAAAAGCTTAAAAAATATTTATTTATTTAAATATTTACTTTCAGATAAAAAGGTCGAATAATCTATATTTATATTCAAATTTTTGATTAGCTTAAAAAAAAAAAATTGGTGCACACATATTTTTGCTATATAGAATATATATTGACATTTCAAGTTTAAAATTACTTTACTGAGAATAATAATCAGATTGAAAACAGGCAACAGCAAGCTAATGAATTGGGTTAACAAATCAAAACAAAAATCGCTGAAAGATTTTTGACAAAGTCTTAGACTAGTTCATGTGTAGAAAAATATATCAAGAGATGTTAACTATAGAGTTCTGTAATGCGATTCAGTTTTCGGTTTGCATTAACGAATGTGCGATAAGTAATTTAGGGTTTATTTTAGCAGCTAAAACTTCACCACTAATATGAATACCGAGTACAACAAAATCAGAACAGCCACTAGTACTTAGTATCACTAGCACTGTCGTTCATCGATAATGTTTATCGTTGGTGTTCACTTTAAGTATTTAATTTTCTGCCAGCGATCAGGATATTTTAGTTTTGTTACCTCTTTACTACTGTTTTATGCTATGAAATTAAATATGGACTAAGCTGTAAACGAAAATATGCTCTCATATTTTTGAAGGCGTACATCATGCCCGAATTTTCATTTCAAAGCCACGAGGAAAGACCTTTCTCCTATTGTTTCTTCTTTAGGTGTAGCTAAAGTAATTCATATTTTTAAAACATAATTTGCTTTTCAATCCCTTATTATTTAAATTTAGTTTAAATAAAACAAAAGCGCTTATTTTTAATTAAAATTTCCATTAGAGACTTTAGTAAAGAAGAAATCTTTCGATTAGTTTCTTATTTTAGTTTCTATTTTTTTTCACTATTTTTATAATTTTTTTTTTTTTTGTGAATCCTTTTCAATTATGGTTTTGTGTATTTTTTTTTCAATCTTTTATAAAATGTAGCCAACCACACTGAATCACAAAATTTTCCATTCATTCAAAAACATAATTTCTTTACACTTTAACTTACGAATTTATCTCATAGTCACGAAACTAAAACAAAACAAAAATAATCAAAAGAAAATCCAATTAATTAGATATAAAAGGTCAATAGAATTCAACATATTTATCTCAATTGCATTAGTATTCTTCATGTAAAATTTTCTTGCAGCTTAATTCGCTCTTTAAGTCTCTCTTTTCTTTACTTTTTTAAATAAATAAAATCAATTTTTATTAATTTAATAATTCTATTTCATTTATTTTTTGTTTCTTTAACTTTTATTTAGGTTATTTGAAAACTCGTTCAAAACCCCAAGGTAGCTGCACAGGTTTCTGGCGTAAAGAGAAAAGTTTTCGTTATTGGATACGTAAGACGGTGAAGAAGCAATGGTTTTATTGGTTTGTAATTGTGCTGGTGTTTCTGAATACACTGTGCGTGGCGGTGGAACATTATGGTCAACCCAAATATCTATCAGATTTTTTATGTAAGTCGTTCTTTTTTCCTTCTGTTTGGTCTTACGTGGAACTACACACATGAGACCAAAATGAAAACTATTTAATTTAGTTAGTTAATTGATTATGTGTAAGTGCTTTGATAGCAAAACAAAAAACTAATGTCAAAATAATGTAATTTGTTTTTCTGCTTTTATTTTATCCATTTTACAGACTATGCTGAATATGTGTTTTTGTGTCTTTTCATGTCCGAAATGTTTATTAAAATGTATGCAATGAGTCCAAGGATATATTTCGAATCATCGTTTAATCGTTTTGATTGTGTCGTCATTAGTGGTTCGATTTTCGAAGTTATATGGTCTGAAGTTAAGGGTGGCTCATTCGGTTTATCCGTTTTGAGAGCTTTACGTTTGCTGCGTATATTTAAAGTGACCAAATATTGGTCATCATTGCGAAATCTTGTGATTTCGTTATTGAACTCGATGAGATCCATCATTTCATTGTTGTTCCTGCTCTTCTTGTTCATATTGATATTTGCCCTACTTGGCATGCAATTATTTGGTGGGCAATTTAATTTTAGTAGCGGTACCCCCGAAACAAATTTCAACACATTCCCAATAGCCTTATTAACTGTCTTTCAAATTCTAACCGGTGAAGATTGGAATGAAGTAATGTATCAGGGTATTATATCACAAGGTGGCGCTAAAAGAGGAATGATTTACTCTATGTAAGTTTTCATTTTGATTCAGTTTTCTTTTTTTTTTTTATTTGTATTTATGTTTATTATAATAATTTGTTTAATTTTTTTTATTTTTTTATTTTGTTTAATTTTTTATTTTGGTTTAAAAAATTTCCTTGTAAAAATATATAAATTCAATTCAAACACAAAAATTACAATAATTAACGCTAAAGCTTTTTTAAAACCTCTTCAGATTTTCTTTTTTTTTTTTAATTTATTGAAATTCCTAATTAGCTTAGATATATATGAAGATGATATTAATTTTCTTTTTTAACAGAAACCTACTAAAATTAAAATTATTGTAGTTTTATTTTTCTGTTTTTTAGTTTTTATTTTTCAGTTAGTTTCATTTTAGTTTTGTTTTCTTTTCTATAATTTATTTAACTAAATGTGGTATCGCTTTTTCAATTAACAAGAAAAAAATTCCTAAAATCTCTTTAACTAGGATTATTATTAGTTTAGTTTTTTTACTACGAATCTTTCCTTCTTCAGATACCTTTGATGTACTATCATCACTTTAAAACAAACAAAAAAAAATTTAATAAATAATTGTAGTTCAACTTTCCTAAAATTTTAGAGTTTTCAAACTATCATTATTATACTTATTTAACAAAATTAATTAATATGTATAATTTAATTTTTACACCCAAGGAATTCCTAAGTATCTCATTGGGCTAGTAAAAAAAACGTTTTAGAACTCTCTTTTTAACTTAGTTTAAAATCATTTTGCAAAATGGTATACAAGAGCAAACATTTTACTATAAAAACAGCTGGAGTTACTAGTATTTAAAAAAAAAAGAAGCAAAGCTTTTTTACAAATGTAGCAAAGCTTTTTTACAATTAAGTTAAGTACGATTAAAGAATAAATTAGCTTAAAATTAAATGCTTTTCTTTACACTGATTTGAACTCTTCAGCGCTAATATTTTGGAATGACTTTCAGCTTTTATTATAAAAAACTTTCATTTGTTACTTTTGTCATAGTTCTTTGGCTAAATTTAAAAAATTCCTTTTGAATTACATATTTTACTTCATTTATTTGTTTAAAATAAAAAAAAATATAAATTGGGACTTTTTTATAAAATAAGAAATAAGTTCGTTCGTGAAATATTCACCTTTTTTTATAAAAATCACATTATTGAAGTGATTGTAATGAAAATTTATTTATATTTTATAAAAACAAGGGGTTAGTGTTTTATTTTTTTAATATTATTATCATTCGGGACTATAATTGCACCGAGTGCTTTAAGATCTATTGTAAGGCTCAGTTCCCAGCTGCAATCCGAAACTCCTTACGAATATCGTAATTGTTGTACGACTTATCATGCTTAGGTCCCACAGTTTGTTCTGTGTCTTGCCACCGCTGGTCACTCACACAGAATATGCTTCGACTTTTCTCATTACCACCAATAGAAACGATAGGAGTTACCTGGTACCACAAGATTTTACTCATGTGTTAGTTAAGTGTACAATGGCCCATAAGTAGTTGTGTTTTAAAAGAGATGGATCTATTTTGTCATTGATTTAACCAATTAAGTAGCTAGAAACCGTAAGTGATGTTCTTGTATTACTACTAGTGTACATAAAGTGTTTTAAGACATTCTACTAGACCGTTAATTGCAACTTCATTTTACTGTTTTTGGCTTTAATTGTCGTTATTGGATCCAAATAATTTTTAGCAATTTCAACTAAGGCTGCTAATAAAAAGACTGAAATATTATTAGAATAAGATTTTTTATTAAAATCTGTTAGATAATTTCATGGCATTTATTTTTTTAATATGTATGATATCCATTATCTGTCCGCTGGGCTACAAGTTGCATGGTCCCTTCCATAAATTCGATTTTTCTAATAAAGGGCTTGAATATGGGCATATAATAATGACTTAATATAGCATCATAAAAGGTAATTCAGAAGCGTTAAATCGCACGAACGAAAGGGCCAATGAAGAAAACCAATTCGGCTAATAAATTGATTTTGCAATAAATGGAAATTCATATGCCAAGTTGCGCTATCTTGTTGGAATCAAATCTCATTGATGTGCAGTTGATTAATTTTTAGAAATAAAAATTTATTTAAGATTACTCGATAGTGCTCACCATTCATTATAACGGCAGTTTCTTGTTTATGACAGAAGAAATAAAGACCGATGATGCTGCTTGCATGTAAACAATTTTTATGGATGTAGTGGTGATTCGTTAATGCCCAAAAGACTGTCTTCACAGCAAATATTAAAATTTTGCTTACTTACGTAGCCAGAAATAAACTAAAAGTTCTCTATACACTATTCCAACAGGTTTTTTTTAAAGTAAATTACTATAATTTGGAATCGTTGATCTAATGTTAAACGATTCATCATATCTTGCAAGGCGCTGCTGAGCAGAACTGTCAACACCTTTTGGAATTTAGTTAAAAGCTGATTATTTTATAGCACCACACTCTGCACTACGCTCAGATCTTAAAATGCTTCTGTATAAGGCGATTTTAAAGACCATTAACAGTTTTAAACAAACAAACAACTTGTATTACACAACACGCTCAGCATGTTTTAAGACATTCCTAAAGTCAACAAGTACTTCGTTCCCTTTTTACTGCTGAAGTACTTTTATCTTATACAAGGCTTTATTCATTAGCTCACAAGTTCTTAGGATATAAGTTTTTGCATCCTTGGCAAAGCTTCATAGACTTTTCAAAATTTTTAGTGTAAAGTTTAACTCCTGCCAAACCTTGAATATTTTTTATCTAAATAAAATAAATAGATTCACAGATTGGTATTGTTTATAAAAAAGTATTGCTAAAGCAATTAGCTTCAAAGTTTATTTTCATTTGCTTTGATTTAAAAAACTTAATTTAATACAAATGTTTGCTCTTGTGTATTTTCCCTCAATAATAATAAAAAAAAACTAGTTAAAAAATAAATAGTAACAGCATTTCACCCCTTAATCCCTTCCATACCCTTAATTAAAGGATAAAAAAGCGCTATTTAATACTTTTTTTATTTTTCATAATAAAATTAGTGTCAAATAGAGTTTTGTAACAAATTAAAACTAAAATTATATAATTTGTAGCTAAAAAAACCAATTAAATCATTAGAACTAAAAAAACAAAAAAAACAAAATACAACAACAATAACAAGAAAACATAACTTAAAAATAAAAGCTTCGAAGGGTACTGATTACTTGTTAAGTTGTCAAAAATATTTGTTGTAAATAAATCATAAAACCAAAAGTAAAAAAAAAAAAAAACATTAATTTAATTCAATCAAAATTTCATAAAATTGATAATGATGTTTAGAACGTCGAACCATTAATGTGTACAATCCATGTGCTACAAGGATAAGCAAAAACCAAACGTCATTTAAAACGCTAACTATTCAATATCCAATATCAAGCCCCCCTTAACAACAATATTCAAATAATTGAAACCCATATACTATAGTGGAGCCTTAAAAGTTTGTTTCAATTTGTTATGCATTAATTATTTTGTACGTGCCTCTTTCAAATATATAAAAATTCGCCACACAAATGAAATTTTATAGAGTACTCGTATAATGAATTAACAAACTTTTAAAATTTCGCTCAATCGTTTTAACGTTCCCTCTGCCTTCAGGTATTAAAAAGCTTAATTTCAATTTAAATACAACATACATATTAATTTTTATCTATTAAAATAACTTTAAAAAAAATATTACTACAAATACAACTACTTACATAATGTACAAGTTAAATATTAAAGTTTCTCGTTACAAAACTTAAAAGTTAACTTTTAATTTAAATAAATACTTACTAGCTAGCTTTTCGTTATTTTCCAATTTAAACTTAAACTTAAATTCTTAAATTTCATTATTAAAATGCATAATTTAGCTGAAGAAATTAAAAAGCTTTCTCTTACATAAATATCTTACTTGTTATTAAAAAATATATGTAAATCGTAGTAGTTCTTTCTGAAAACATTTAAACATTTAATTTAAGTACTAGTTAATTAATACAACATACAATCATTTTGAAAAGTAGCGTTGCCATAATTTATTAATAAATTATTGTTTTTCTTTCTTTTTTTTTTTTAAATAAATTTCATTTAATTAAGTTGTTTGACTTTTAAAGCAAATTTTTAGTTGCATGTTAAAAATAGATTCCATCTATATACTACAAGGGAGTATAATCCACTAATGCCGATTTGTATAATTTAGCCTAAACACACTCAATTTCAATATAAATTCAATGCTAAACGCTAAGTGCAATGTGACCATAAAGCCTGTGACGCTTCAAATTGATTAATATTTTATTTTAAAGCTTAATGAAGAAAACAACATACATTACACTACTGCCGTAGTTTTGCTCTATAATTGCATTGAGCTTGAGTGTGTATGGGTCACATAAGTTGCTTTATATTAGCACATGATGGCGGTATTGGTGGCTAAAATTATCTACTAAACATTTCAAAAAAAAAAAAAAAAAAAAACTCCTACTTGAATTTAATTAAATTGAAGACATTGAAGTTCAAATAAATAATTTTAAATAAAAATAAATCTTTATATTGGCACATTAACAACTTGAAAACACTTTACAATATAAAAATAATAAAGTTCTTTTCTACTGCGCTTTAGTTAAAGCTTAATTAAATAAAAAAACTCGCTTTTTAAAATAATTTATTTTATTTTATTTTGCTTATATGATCTCGAAATTATCTAATCTTTGCAAAATGCTTTCTTTTATTTGCATGAAAATTATTAAAAAAATAATTCTGCTAATTTCTGGGTTGTATGAAAAAAACAACTATTTATTTTTAATTACTTTAAAATGATAAGCTACAAAATTTTTCCAATAAAATTAAAATCTTGCAAATGTTATTCTTTAAAAACAATAAAAAAAAAAAGAAATCGCTGCAGCTTGCCATGAAAAGAAACCCTATACCACTTTTAAAACCAGAAAATAAATATAAAATAAGTCTCTTATAACGCGCATCCCATATAAGCGGTGTGAAATATTTGACAAGTTCTTCTATCACGCGGTCTCTCTATAGCGTTATTGCAAGAGTAAATAATAAAAAAACAAAAGAAAAATTCAAAAATTGATAACAAAAAAAAAACATTATGCCCCCAGTTGAATTGAAATGAAAACAAGTCAACCTTTTTTTTGGTATTATGTATTACAACAAATTTCAGATGAAATTGTATTAATGTTGCCAGCCTAAAAACTAAGAATTTGATATTAAAATAGAATAATAAATTGTAATTTATCCTGTGTTTTGTGCTCCAATAAATTAATATAAAATAAAGCAAGTCCACATTAAAAAGTTAAATTACATATATATTGCAACATCACAATGACTGGTAATTTTTGGTAAAAGCACTCATTAACAGTAGTGGATTATGGACACAGAACACTCTATGATTACGGAAACAAGAACAGCAATATGAAGGAATTTATTATTATAGTGATTTTTTTTAATATAAATGTGAGCAAAAAATAAAGAGTGAAATAAAAATTTTCATTGTGCATTGATTTTTTGTAATTATTGCTGGTGTTGCTTCGGCAACAAATCGCCCTCAATAGGTTGCTTACTAGATTTTCAAAGGTACATAATATACATAAAATTGGCTAATAAAGAATCTATGGCCAGATTTTTGAAGTTAGTTTTATGAAAAAACCTAAAACCAGAAAGCAAAATTTTCTATTACTTGCTGGAACTTTAGAAAATTCCATACATATTCAGTTAATTTGTTTAAAACAACTGCTAGTAAGTAGTTGTAATTTTATGTGTTTTTGTCAACGACAGTACCACAAAAAAGTTCAAAGACAATATAAATGCAACCAAAAATTTTTTTTTACAAGTAAAATTGTAATTTATAACACCAAAATACAAAATTTCAACTGAAGTAGAGTTGAGTTGTAAACCGTAATAAGGGGATTAATCTTTAAAAAGCAAAATAATTTTATGGCGCTAAAATAACGCAGTTGATAAATATAAATGTTGTTCTTGTTTTTACTGCAAGTGTCATTCTACAAGCTATGTTTCACTACCACAAGAAAATAAATTTCTATGTATATCTAATACTTTCTAAATTAAATAAAAAAAATTTAATTAAAATATTTCTGTGAGATTCCATACAACACGGTATGAATTCATTTAACGGCAAACGTTGTTTTGCCATATGAATTATTTCTAGAGTATGAAAATATATCTTATTTATTATAAGCGTATGCGTATGAGGTATAATACGAGTATATGAGTGGACGCTATGAACGTTGACGGAATGAGAAAATAACAACACACTAACTATTAATTTTTTAATTTTTATTTTAAATTAATTTTTTTTATATACGAGTGCAAAAGAGTGTACAATTTTTTTTGTAATTCCATCTTTAGCTAACACAAACAAATTTAATAGTTTTCCCACTCGAGAGCATGCCACGTATAATTGTCCATGTTAAAAAATATTAAATATCATCAAAATCGGTTAAGAAGTTTCGTAGGAGTATAAACACTAATGCTCTTATCGAAAAAAAAGTTGACTTAGACTTTAAAGTAAAATTTATGAAAAAAATATTTAAAATTTATGAAAAAAATATTTAAAATCTACATTAATTTTTTTGGATAAGGGGGTTACACTTTGACACGAGAATTTTTTTCATAAATTTTACTTTAAAGTCTACGTCAAATTTTTTTTGGATAAGAGCATAAATGTATAATTTGTATTTTATGAAGTTTTTCATAACACGGTTCCGTACGAACAATCGCGTTATAGGAGACTTGACTATACTCAACATTTTAAATAATTTTTTTATACTTTTCTTAAAAAAAAAGAAGAAAAATCGAAAAAACGCCCACTTTTCAACAATTTTCCCTCGCCACTCTTCAAAAGGATCTATGAACGTACTTACTTTAAGCCTGAAATTATGCTTTTAAAAATTTTAATTGCCACTTTGCTTGGCGTCTCTGATAATAGTGCTCGCAAAGGCAAGAGTCACTTTATAAAGTAGTATATGTTTGTATCTATTTGGAAAGATTTTTTAACGATTAAAATTTTATTCGTAAATGGATTTGTCTAAAAAATTGGTACATACGCTTTCTAAGGGACGAGTAATTACTTTTTATATAATTTTAAAGCACATAAAATGTGAAATTTAGTTTCCTCAAAAATAAAATTTTTCAAAGCAATAAATATTTTGGAAAAACATTTTTTTTAATGATAAAAGTGGTATAAAGTTAAGAATCAACTGTTATATATGCTGTTACAGCTTAATATTTGCATGAATTATAAAAAAAGATTCTTTATTTTAAATAAAATAAGCAAACAGATAAACCAGTAACTGATTGATAAAAAGTGAACACAAAAAAAGCCAGAAAATACTCGTACAGTGTAAGAAATGAAAATAAAATATGAGAGTTTAGTTTAAACTGTTATAATTATAAAAATATTTTGTATATTAACCCATCAAGTTTTTCTTTCAAGATTTTCATACTGAGATCGATAAACAAACCACTTTTAATGTTTGTCTATGTAAGTACTCCATTATTTTAGTGCTAGATTGATTTATAAAAGCAAACAAGTTAAGTTTTGCAAAACTGTATTTAAATTTAATTATACTTATAAAAAAAAAAATTATTAAGCTTAAAATTATTTTTATAGGTTCATTCAAATAAAATATATACCCTGCGGGAAAAAATGAACCAATTATTCGAAAACATCAGGTTCCCTGACTTGTCAAAAATAGTGCATTGTGAATGTAAAATTTATCGTGTAACTAGTACTAATTAATAGACAATGTAAACATTGCTTATTTATTTCAATAGTGCCTTTCTAGAACATGACAGTGTTCAAGATACTAGTAACGGATGTCCCAATAAGAGTGCACTTTTCATTTTAAAATAAAAACACATTTTTTCATTAGAGTTATGATTTTTTTTTTTATTTTATTGTAAAGCACATACTTAATTAAGACTCTTATGTGAGCTATAAAACTGAATAAAATTTTTTTTTTAGCTTTTAAGAATATGTATTGAAATTTATGGCATTAAAGAATTCAATGTATTCTAATATTAATAATTACTAAAAAAAGTGATTCGCCATAAAGTTTTTAGAAGACCTAACATAGCTCAAGATTAGAAAATCAGTACAAAACAAATTTAAGTAAACAAGTGCTTTAGTTACTAACCCCCAGTTTTTGACTTCGTATTTAAATCGAGAATTAATTGATTGTCGCTTTGAACTTAGGTTGCACATAAATACAGTTTCAGTTTTTCAGTCTTAAATGATTGTTCTTATTTATTTGCGGCAAAAGTGTGGCAGCATCACGAATTTTTAAAAATTAATGATCATTATCGACCAGCTGTGTCAAAGCCTAAAAAAAGTGATAATAAAAACAGTATTATAACGGGTGGCCCAAATGAGACCTAGTGAGCGTATTGTAGTCGTTGTTGGGGATCTTGCGGTAAAAGCTGTTGCACAATTTGAACTTTGTATGGATACATCTTAAGATCCAGCTTTAAAATTCTCTGTAATGTTGTTCTCGGTATACCCAATTGGCCGGAATGGCGACGGGTTGAGACATATGTATCATTTGCAACACTCTACTGCACAGCTTCCACTTTGTTTTCAGTACGAATATTTCGATGAACACCTCTTCCTGGACGGTCGGCAACTGAACCCAGTTCTTCAAAACGGCGAGCTAAGCTTGTAATCATAGAAGATGTGGGCGCTGATCTTACGTTAAAAAAAACGGCCAGAACAATTGATCGTTGAGAAGAATAATAAAAATCGATCATTTTAATGCATTGTTGTGGACTGTACGTATTCATTTTAAGTTTCCAAGAGTTCAGTTATAATCTGCAAAAAGAAAAAATAAATTATGTTAAAAAATAAAAAAGTTATTTGTGTTTCACATCAGCTGGTCTTATTTGGGCTACCCTGCAATATAATACATATTTTGAAAATAGAAAAAACAACATTAAATCAAATGAAAATTTTGTTTCAGCAGGAGATCACTTTTTATTGTCTCCTGTAAAAAAGTACAGCAGCATAATTGAAAACATTATTATTACTTATTGTTATTATTTTTTATTATATTTATTAAGTTAAACACAATAACCTTTTTTGTATGAGATACAAAAAAAAAAAAAAAAGTAAAAATCATATTGGCCACTTAAATATGATTTAATTTTATGGTTAGAAACTCAATTTTGTATCTAAATGGAACTTAAAGTTCAAATGACACTTAAGTCCGAAGTCAAATACTGGGCATAAGGGGTATACTATACATATTGTATTTTTTGCTTAAACATTGTGTTTTTAATTGGCTGTATGCGTATGTGTTATCACTCAGTCAGTTATTGGTATGATCTTCCACTTAATAAAGCACAAGCATGTGATTTAAATATTTTTTCAAAATAAAATCAAATGCAAACGCTTAAAGCATGTACCGAATGAAATGCATGAAATAAATTTTAATATTAATTTAAGCCCAAAATAGAAAATCTAACAAAAATATTATAATAATATAATAATTTAAAAAGGAACTTTCAGAAAATAATAAGAAAAAGTAGGCAACAATATTTAAAACAAAATTTTTATAATCTTTTAAAAAAAATTCAATTTAACCGAGAATTTTAAAATGAAATTTTAAATTTCAAAGTTAAATTTGCCAAATTAATAAACATCAAAAGAAAAGATTATAAAAATATTGAGCAATAATTTCATGATGATAGATACTCAGCAACAATTCCATTAAATACTTGCTAAAAAAAAAATAAAATAAATTTTGAAATTATATGGTGGATTTTAATCGAGTTCTAGCGAAAAATCAAACGTATTTAAAAAAAATTGTTTTTATTATAACAAAACTAATATTTGCATATGATTTTTACAGCTTGTTACATGTAAACTTTTTTTTCAAACTTGAAAAGTATACAGCTAAGCCATATATTTATTTAAAACTCTTTTAACTCTAAACTAACTACAGCTAACTAAGCCTTTATAGCTCTCTTTTATCTGTCTTTCAGTAACGCCTTAACTTTTGTAAATAAATTGAGACACGCAAAAAAAAACTATTTACTTTATATGTCCATATGTATGTATATACTTTAGCATTTATGTAAAAAATATCTATTATATTTGTATACTAATTTAAAAATATCTTATAAATTTACTACCTATCTCTACTTACTACTAACTAACTAACTACTTTAACAATTTCTTTTGATGTTTGAAACAACGTTGAATTAACGCGGGAGCTTTTCTTCTCACTTGGCAAGACTAACGTTAACGAGCAACAGAGAAACAATAATAATTTTGTTTTCAATTTTAAAACAAAGTTATAAAACAAATTTTTGATGTCTTCAATTAAGAAATTTAAGAATATCTATTTTAATCTTGTGTACCATCTACACAAGTAGACACTTAGATTTTCTTAAAATATCTTAATAACCAAAAAAAAAAAAAAAAATTAAGTCTCCATATTTTTCATTTTTTTTTTTTAAATAAAAAACTTTTCATCTACCAAAACTTTCCTCTCATTAGCTTATAATTAATTGTTCACCTTTAATTTTTGTGAAATTTAATAAATTTTTTTATTTTTACTTTAAAATAAGAAATAAAAACAACACATTTGTGTAAATCAATAAATACTTAGCTTTAAATAACACTTTTGCTTCAAACAGTTTAGTTTTTAGTTTCTTTTTTGTTTTTTAGTTAAATAAAGTTAAAACAAACTTTCTACCCTACTTTAATTTAAAATTTAACTTTATTTTAAAACCAATTAAAAAAAATATGCGTTAAAATTAACTTTTATCTAAGAAAATAAGACAGAAAGCAACAATTTTAATCCTTATACCAAAATATTATATATTTCTCTCTTTCCCCACAAATATTTCTTTTTCTTTCAACAAACACCACCACACACTATCTCTTACTCTCTTCTGATTTTCTCCAACATTTGAAAACTTAAAAACTAAAACTAAAAATAAAATTTAATAAAAACCAAAACCAAAACAAAATAAATATCTGCTACATGCACAACTTAAAACCGATACCCTAACGATTAATCATCTGTCTTCTTCTGCATGAAATATAAAACGACAACGTCAACATTCGCGATCTTGTAACTTACAGTTACTTTATCGTTTTGGTACTCTTCGGTAATTATACATTGCTAAACGTGTTCTTGGCTATCGCCGTCGATAATTTGGCAAATGCTCAAGAATTAACTGCTGCCGAAGAGGAACAAGTCGAAGAAGATAAAGAGAAACAATTACTTGAATTAACAAAAGAAATGGAATCGCTGCAAGCTGATGGTGCTCATACTGAAAATGGCGGTGATGGTGCCAATGCAGCTGCCAAAAAGAATAAAAAGAAAGAAGAGGAAAAGAAGGAAGAAGAAGAAGTTACGGAGGGTCCAAAACCAATGTTGCCATATTCATCAATGTTTATATTATCACCAACAAATCCGTAAATACTCTTTTTTCTAACTTAATAAAACTAATTTTTTTCTCTGTTTTTTTTTTCATATTTTTGTAAGAATGTATCTTAAAGAAGAAGTAATTAATGTTTTTTAAGTGATTTTTTATTTGTATTTTATTTTTTGTAAGTATATACTGAAAGACAAATTTATTAAAAACGGTATTCGATTTATGAAACTTTTATTAAACAATTTTTAACTAAAAAATTGTTTAATAATTTTTGCATAAAACAGAAATATATTTAATGAATTTGTTAATAAGTATTTAGGTGTGTATGTACATAGGTATATGATTATATTCATACTTGGAAATAAATCTGTAATGCGATTCACTAACTTTTATTACGAACATTCGTATCGCTAAAACAAGTATAACGTTATTTTATCGAATTTGGTATTCAGTAACTTTGCGAAAAAATATTTAAAGTTTGCAATAGTCTTCGAAAATAACGATTTCTATCGTAACGAATATTTTTGTGGGAAAATTACTGAATACGTAATTCGATAAAATATCGTTATACTTGTTTTTTCGATACGAATGTTTTAACAAAAGCTACTGAAACGCGCTGCTGCCTCCAAACAGTCGCATTGGATATAAAATCGATTGAAATTTTAGTTTTTTGTTTTAAAATATTTGGACAATTCCGATTGTCGTTATCGAATGTAACGGTTCTGTTTCTGGATATCGTTATAGTCGTAATGAACTATAAAAATATAATAAGTTTTATTTCATATTTGCATTGAAGAACAATTTAAGCATTTTAATAAAAAAAAATATAATATATAATTATAGCTTTAAAACAAAGTAAAAAATAAAACTTTTACAACTATGCTCTCTGTTTCTAACTCTGTCGTTCCAAGCGACACTAATATAATTTTACACGACAATTCTAATGAAAAAGAATTCAAGTGATAACATAAGACTTTCAATACAGAATTGCAGCTCAAGAAATTTTTTTTTATAAAACTTCTTCTAAAATATATTTTTTAATTCTTCTTAATTAAAAAATAAGACTTTAAACTTTTTTGTTTACAATTAGTTTATTCTGCATATGTGTTTTTCAATGTACACTTACACACTGCATCGGTTCTCCTTTTAAAAAAGATAGTTTTTCAATAGCAAATAAGTAAGTGGTTCTTGTTCGTTTTCCTTTGTGAAGGAAATACAGATCCTGACAATTAGTAACTTTCTATGGGATAATTTTTACTAGTTGCCGATAGTTAAAATTAAAATTTGTATAAGCCAAAAATCGAGCTTTCGGTTAAATTTTGAAGTAAAAGCATCGATAAGTTAAATATCGGATATTTTGTCAAATTTTCTTGTAAATATTTAGCCAAAAATTGATTGGTAACTTTTAGTAATGGCCCTAATAGTATTAAAACAAAATTAAAAAAAATTTTTTAAGTTAAAAAAAATATTGAAAAATTGCAGCTTTGTTGGGGCAAATAACAAAATTATGTAAAAGTTTTTTTTTTTTTTTTTTTTAATGAATGATCTATTTTTTCCACTTTGTATAAATATTTACGTTTCTTTTAAAAAAATGTATTTTACGTTTTTTCTTCTTTATTAAAAAATTTTTTATATTTAATTAACGTAAATAATTTTTTAAGGTAGTTAATAAGTTAATTAAACAAAACATATTAATGATCAAGGTAATTGTAACAAATGATTAATGTAAACATTTTTCTCTTTTATATTTTTCGTTTTTTTTTATATGTTTTTAATTTTGATGATAACAACAACTATTTTTCATTTGCCTCTTAATTATCTTTTTTTTTTGTGATTATAATTTTGTAAAAACAAAAATAAAATATCAAACGCTCCATAATGCTTGCATGATGCACGAAATAACCAACCACCATCATTTAATCACAACAACAACAACTCAAATCATTATTGCTAAAATCAAATCAAAACGTAAAACCAAAATCACCTTCAAAACCATAAACATTTCCAAACAATTAAACAACCGAACATTTAAAATATAAATACATATCGACTTGAAAAAAATAAAAAATCAAAAATAATTGCGCCGCACCAAAAAAAAAAAAAAAATTAATGAAATGGAATCAAAAATTGTATAAAATTGGTTGTTGAATGAACAAAAACTAAAACTAAAAAATTAATCAGCATTCGACGTGGCGCCCATTGGGTTGTTAATTTACGTTACTTTGATTTTTTCATTATGGTCGTCATCTCATTGTCATCGATAGCGTTAGCGGCCGAAGATCCCGTTCGTGAGAATTCAGCACGAAATGAAATTTTAAATTATTTCGATTATGCATTTACCGGCGTATTCACAATAGAAATGTTACTGAAAATTGTAGATTTAGGTGTTATATTACATCCTGGCAGCTATTTAAGAGAATTCTGGAATATTATGGATGCTGTGGTCGTTATATGCGCTGCTGTTAGTTTTGGTTTCGATATGAGCGGTAGCAGTGCTGGACAAAATTTATCAACAATCAAATCGTTGCGTGTCCTACGTGTCCTGCGACCATTAAAAACAATAAAACGTGTACCCAAATTGAAAGCCGTCTTCGATTGTGTAGTAAATTCATTGAAAAATGTTGTTAACATTCTAATCGTGTACATATTATTTCAATTTATATTTTCTGTCATTGGTGTACAATTATTCAATGGGAAATTTTTTTATTGTACGGACGAAAGTAAACATACTGCCGAAGAGTGCCAGTAAGTAAAAAAAAATTAAAAAAAAAATTAATTGATTATTATTTTTTATTTAATTTTATGTTGATTTTTAATTGAATTGATTTCAAATTTTTTTTTTAATTATTTATTAATAATTCAAATTAAATCAAAATTTATTTAAAAATTAAAATTCATTATTAGTTTTATTGTGTGTTATATGTAATAAATTATTTTGTTTCGATTATTATTTATTCTTAGAGTGCTAGTAACAAACACGTGTTCTATTTTTGTTGTCAAAGTTGTTTTATATTTTCAATACAAAAGCGTTTCTGCAACAGCTAGATTTACATAAATACATTTTACTACAACAACAACAACAACAACTACTACTAACTTTCATTAATATTATTTTCAAATACAAATGTAAAAAAAAATGTTTTAACTATTTTAAAGTAGTTTATAAACAATTACAGATTTACACTCAGTTTTCTTCTTATTTCTATTTAAAACTCATTTGTATTGACTTCGTTTTCATTTAAAACTTTCAATATTTTTGCGCAACGTGCTAGATTCGCGAATATCTTTTGTCTCGAACCTAGTCCATATTTTCCAAGATCAAAACTACTTTTAATACAAACAACAAAACCTTGAAAAATGTTAATTCTCCTTAAACTAAATAATTATTTTTGTGCTTCTAAAACCTTCTTTTAGTACGCTCTTTTCCTGTTTACCTTAATTTACGTTTTCCAGCTATTGACTAAATATAGTTTTGATCTAAATACTAGTCAATATATTTATCACTTATTGTTTTTTAAATGTTAATTTTCCAATTATTTTTGTTTTCCTTCAATACTTAGATGTTCTCACTTCTTTCTTTGTAAATACATTTTAGTGTATTTCGTTTAATTTGTGTTGATTTTTTTTTGCTAAATAGCAGCAAAAAAAAAAAAAGGAATTATAAACTTAGTGATGACATTTAGAACTGTAGAATATTTTTTCACAAAAAAAAAAAAAAAATTATTTTGTTTTTAATCACTCATATTTTTAACAAAATTTTACAAATTATTAAACCATTTACACACAATGGCCAATCATAGTCATAAGAATTATATTTAAATCCATACCGACTTTAGTGTAACTATGATTATATTTAACTTTACTGAGATTTAAAAAACCTATTTAAAGAACTGCTATGTCTTGTAAATTGTATGCCCATAATTTCACTATTCAAGATTTTGGCCTTGAACGAAGAAAATTACACTATTCAGCGAGAGCTCACCTTTTTCTCTGGGAGTCAACAAGAAGTTTTGCTGTACCAGATCCTAAGACCAAATATTCACAAAATAGTATATGTGCTAAAGCTACGGTCGCATTATAAAGGGTGTTTTTTATAGACGTATAAAACTTTAAATTACAATAAAACAACGAAAGATAATCTTGTGGCATTACATTTTAAATATGATTTCTGGCATATGACCGCCACGGCTGGCTCGGATGTAGTCCAATCTGGACGTCCAATTTTCGATGACTTTTTTCAATATTTGTGGCCGTATATCGGCAATAACGCGGCGGATGTTGTATTGCAAATGGTCAATCGTTTGTGGCTTATCCCCGTAGACCAATGACTTTACATAGCCCCACAGAAAATAGTCTATCGGTATTAAATCACAAGATCTTGGAGGCCAATTCACAGGTCCAAAACGTGAAATTAGGCGGTCACTAAACGTATCTTTCAATAAATCGATTGTGGCACGAGCTGTGTGACATGTTGCGCCATCTTGTTGGAACCACACCTCCTGGACATCATGGTTGTTCAATTCAGGAATGAAAAAGTTAGTAATCATGACTCTATACCGATCACCATTGACTGTAACGTTCTGGCCATCGTCGTTTTTGAAGAGGTACGGACCAATGATTCCACCAGCCCATAAAGCGCACCAAACAGTCAGTTTTTCTGAATGTAACGGTGCTTCGACATACACTTGAGGATTAGCTTCACTCCAAATGCGGCAGTTTTGTTTGTTGACGTAGCCATTCAACCAGAAGTGCGCTTCATCGCTAAACAAAATTCGCTTATGAAAATCGGGAACAACGGCAATCTCAAAATTGCACTATTTGCAAGCGTTGTTCATGCGTGAGTCTATTCATGATGAATTGTCAAATCAAACTGAGAATAAATCACTTGACAGCTGTTAAATCGGCCGCCATATTGAACAGTAATGCCAACTTAAAGTTCTATACGTCTATAAAAAACACCATTTACAAATAACCACTTTGTCATATACAAAGAAGTTTATATATTTTTAAGAAGTAGAAACTAAAATGAATTTAATTTTGTATTAAAATATGATCTGCTTGCATTGTATTATTATTCGAATTAATTTCATGTAATTAAAAGTTATGTTAGGCTATAAAAAATATTTGGCAAAATTACTGGTTAAGCATATCGCGACAAATATTTTTGTAAGGTAACCATAGGTTAATATTTCGTCATGTAAACCACAGAACCTAAATTCGCTGATTCTAATATTTCCTATCTCTTACTTATGATGTCGAAAAGATCACAATGTAAGTTAGAAGTTTAAGGCCACCTTTGTTGAGCACCAGTGCCTTCTGTGATATTCACTTCGATAGCGTGATAATGATCTGAAAATTGTAATTCGACTTAGTAACCAGTTTTTCCCAGACATAGCTCAGAAAGATGCCAAATCTGAACATACGATGGGCCGTTCAGTTGACCTAGCAGTCTGCCCGCTTGTTGCCAGCATGGCCCTTATGTCCAGGCACCCAACTTAACATAAGATGTTGATGGATCATAATTTCATTCAACAGACAATCCATGACGGTAGCTGATTTTAGCTCAGTAAAGCCATCAGTGCAGCCTAACTAATTGACATCGCATATATCTACCGTCTTACCGATATTATGGATCATAATTGTAAGTAATTTTTTATAAAAAATATTTATTTTGAACTGCTATTTGATACTTTTCAATAAAAAAATTTTTGTTTGGCAAATAAACTTTTTCTTTTTCAACATAATCTAATCAATAATAATCGAACCAAATCTCTTACCACCCAGTCATTTTTTTAAGGTCTGGGAAAACAAAATAGTCGTAGAGGGCTAAATCTAAAGAATATGCTGAATAAGGTAACATTTCGTAATCCATTTGCCATAGCGACTACACACGTATGCAATCGTGCAGTATCTTTATAGAATATGACTCGTGTTTGCTTAAAATCAATATCCTATCTCTATACCATTTCCTAGCTAATCTATGTAAATAACACCGCTCGTATCCCTTGGCGGATAACAAGCCCACCTTGGCCTTTTTGATTATTCCTTCGCCTCGGGGGTACTATGATGCATCCAACCACTCTTTTGAGATGATCACATGGTTACGAGTATGATTTAGTGTGAGCAATTACCAACCACCTCACGGTGGTGAATTTTATCGACAATTTCTGATGACACTTATAAACCACTTTTTACCATTGAAATGATGGAGCAAAGTTCCCTTAGTATTTATTAAGTCCTTACTTGCTTTCAGTTATCACTCTTTTTCTGTTTTTATTTGAAAAATCCAAGACTAAAGGACACAGCTTGCTCAAAATTTTGACAGTTGATTATTAAAAACTGATGTTTTAGTTTTGTATTTAAAAGAAAATTCAAAAAGTTACAGCCCTCGTATAATTTTAATAAGTATAGAAAGAGAAGATGAAAGATAAACACTAGAAAGTAAACGTAGATGTCTGCTGTACATTGATTGCAAACCGAATGTCAATGAACGATGCCAAAAAAAATTTTTTTTAACTACTGAACAGTTCGAACAAATTACTTTACTAAATCATTCATATGAACTAAGAGGCACATTAACGCCACAAGCTTAGTGTCAAGATTAAAAAACTAAAACTATATGTAAACTGCTTCCGAAAAGTAAATAGTATTTTGGAGAGCTAAATGAGAAGCAGTGAAATAAATCACAGCTAGAATATCTTTCATTTGTATAAAGCAAAACATATTAAAGAGAAATATTAAATGTTTTTATTCAATAGCCTAAGACATGTCATGTGTTGCTTGCCAAATGGGAATGTATGATTAAAAAATTAATGACAAAAGCAAATTCATGACCACAAGATAAATTTACTAGGTTGTCATGAAATATATTTTAAAAATAATTTGCCAACTACTAGAAACTAAACTAGAAAAATAATTTATTTACTTAATCAGTTCTCATAATTACTCTACTTCTATTTTAAAGTTTTTTAGAAATTATTTTCTGCTTTATGTTGGGCATTAAAAAGTTGGCGAAATTAAAAAAAAAAGTTCATTTAATTTAAAGAAAAATATTTAATTCCATAGCTTAAAAATACTTTTTATTTTTCCTGTAATTGAATACTGCTTGATTGAAGGCAAAAGATGGAAAAGAACTAAAAATTATGATCTGACAAGTCAAATGATCTGCCAACAAAGAATACGATTTCAAATAGTACAAAATTATTGCGCCCTAAATTAGCTACTTTAGTCAGTTATGTACTTTATAAGCTATATCCTATGATAAGTCATGATAATAATGTTTAGTTTATATTGGACTAAATCTCTTAATTTTGAAAAATTATGTAAAAGAGTAATTGCAATTCATTTAATTATTCATTTATTTATTATTATTTGGATCCGAATTTTTACAATATTATTCCATGAAAAAATATTCAAATATAATTAGAATAAATTTTATGTAGCTACTAGTTTGCACTAATCATACTAGTCTAGACTGTCAGACAGCCTAAAATCACCAAAGTTACGTTTAATGTTTAAATTAGTTTTAATTTGCTAAATGTTACAAAAAATAATTATTTATTCTTGTTGTAAACAAGGTTTGAAAATGTCATCATTAAGTTTAATAATTTTATATCCAATAGAAAAATGTGTGAAAATGTTTTAAATTAAAAAGAAATTTCATAAAATTAGTTAAAAAATCAGAAATTAGTTGTGGAGGGAAGACTAAAAATTATTTAGTTTCGGTAAATAGAATTTTTTATGTTACTTTTAACAATTACTTGTTACTGGAATTTTAAGAATGTATTACATGAAAGATTAAAAATTTTAAACTGTTTTGTTTTTTCCTTTTTGAGAAAGTTTAATTAGGTTCAACAAATGATGCTCTATAATTTTCGTAATTTTGATTAAAATTAAATATTAATAATTCATAGATTTACTCAATGTTTCTTTTAAATACAATTTTTCTATTTTTATGTTTTGTTATAGAATTTAAATGTGGAAAAATAGCTTTAGAACTAAGTGTTTTAAGATAAAAGTATTCTGTACACCAAGTTCGAAAAAAATTTTGTTTTACAACGAATTAACATATTTTGTTGTTGTTCTCTTAAGCCAATTCACACAATTTTATTAATTTGAAAATGGCAAAAATAGACATGCAAATCGCAAGTTTTATTATACTAATAAACGAACTTGAAGTCTTTTTTATTTTATTTATTAAAATTACTGGCACTTCAAAATATTTAAGTTAAAAAATTTCTTTTTAAATATGAAGTTTAGTGCGATAATTAAAAGCAACTTTTTGGCCAAATTTTCATGGTCATCACAACAAGAAAAAATTTTGGAAAAATAGCAAAAAATGTATGTTAATTTTATAACACAAGAACTTGACTTGGACGTTTAAATAAAAAGTCGAGCTTAACCTTCAGTGACAATCGATATGATGTGTTTTGCAGAACATCAAATAACAATTTTTCCGCTTTAAAAATTGTTGGGTTTCCACAAGATTTGATTTAGAGAACAGAAAAATTAATTTTTTAAGTCATATTGCTCAGTAGCATAATTTAAAAAACACGATTTTACAAAAGGAGCCTTAAGCTGACTTGGCAAAAACAATATTATTTTATTTTTTTTTTTTTTTTAATAAAAAAAGAAACTTTTTATTCAGCACACAGTTGGTGCAATTTGTATGTCAAATTTGTAAAAGTGCCATTAAAAAGGAAACATTTATTTTTTACCCTTAAATTTTTTTATTTTTCATGAACTCTTCATTTTGGAAGTGGTATAAGTCCACTTTCAAAATATAAGTTATTGGTAATTTCCGTAAGATATGAATCTTATCCTTATAAAACTACTGCTAATTAATTTTTTTTAAAGTAAACTTTTCGTATTTTATAAAATAAACGCTCATATATGTATATTTCTTGTTTTTAATTTGTGCGCCAAACTGATACTGAAGAACCGCATTTCTAAGCGCCAAAGACGTTTTAATATTGTTTGTTGTATTTAAAAGATGTTGATTAAATTTGTAGCAATATGTTGCTGATTGATATTTATTTTGATTTTACAGACAAAGCTTAACCCTTTTTTTTTTAAAAAGATATAGTAAATTTAAATAGTATATAAGAAATGTTAAATTATAATTTTTAGTCTTCCACCACAAAGAAATGAAAAATATATTGATATTTACCATATTAAAAAAGAAAGAAAAACAGATTTGAAGAATTCTACGGTGAAAAGAGCGCATTTTTTAACTTTTTGAAAAAAAAATTATTCATTCAAAATATTTCTATTTTTAAACAAAAGCAATGCCCATCGATGACGCCATGTTTAAAAGTTAATAAAAAACAAACAAAAAAGTGACGACTTTAAAATAATTACTTTTAATTGCACTGAAAGTCTGTACACAAACCAAAAACATTTCAAACGTTTCCCAGAACAAAAGAACACTGAAACTTGCACACATTCAAACCAAATGGCATACGAAACAAGATCACATTCCCAAGGAATTACAAACAAACAAAAAAAAAAAAAAAAACAGAAACATAATACAATTTTGGCCCGCCTCAAATCATAATACGGTATTTTAACGTGCAATAAAAAGTTCTAAGTTTCCCATAAAAGAAAAACTAAAAATAAATAGACTTCATTTTTAAATTTTGCAGAGAGTTTTTTATTTTGTTAAAAAAAATTATTTTTATTATTATTATTATTAAAAATAAATGCGTGCACAGATTTTACAGAATGTAAGAGTAGCATTTTAAAGTTTCCTAGCTTGTTTATTTGCCTGATTACTGCATCACAACCCAGTAAACCAAATCATGCAAGCAAACAATGCTGAAAAATGAACAAACTAAAATCTGAACAAAACAAAATCTCCAGCACCCAAAAAAAACCGATAAAATCCGATAATAAACAAGTGCAAATTTCACAAAAATTGTATAATAAATTACTGGCTATAAGCAACAAATCATCATGATATTTATTTTTAATGAAACGCAAAAGAAAAAATTCTAAGATGATTTTAATTTTGATAAGAGAATTTTGCCCTTTATTTTTTCTTTGTATTTTGAGTAGTAAAAGGACTTTAATTAATTTTAAATATAACGCATCATAATTAACGAATTTGTACCATTTTTTTTTTCTGTGAATTGGGTATTTTATTTTTTGTTAAAATACCAAAGAGTCCATACTACTGCCAGAAGATTTCTTAATAAGCTTTTATATACTAAAAATTACACGCGCTCTAAATTTCAAATCACTAAATACAATCTGTTAATAAAACTAAACTTAGATTTATGCCTTTGATTTTGCATATTTCTACAGTATAAACGCAAGAAATTCTCAAGTCTGGATTTATTTAAAAAAAAATATATATATATATATATAGACAAAATATAGCCAACAACACCAGCAAATATCCAACAAATTTATTACTGCTCATATTTAATTAGTTGACTTTTATTGTTTCATTCAAAATTATATACGTATTTCTATTATTAATCTTAATTTCCATCCTTAAAAGCTGCTAGAATATTAAATTAAAATATTTATGAAAACTTAATTTTAAAACCCATCATCAATTAGCCAGTAAAAATTTTAATAAATTAATTAGATAAATAATTAGCAAATAGTTAAAGTTTAACAAAAAATAAAAAAATTTAATAGTTTTTTTTTTATTATTTTTAAAACAAATTAGTTGCATTAGTAATTAATTAAAAATTCCTTAAACCAAAACACGTGCGAAAATAGATACTTAGATTTTCTTTTAGTTAAACATTTTCCTTTTCTATAAAATAAAGTTTTTACCGTTTAGTTTCTTATTTAATAAAACTGTTGAAAAAAAGCCTAACAAAATTTATTCTATCTTACAACACACTCATAGCTAACTTGTTTTTATTTGTTTAAAGAAAAAACAACAAGAACAACGAATATCTTCTAAAGAAACTTAAAAAGATTTTATATCTTTTGATTGTTTGCCTTCGTGTGCAATGAAACTTTTACAAAATATTATGGAGTGAATCCATAATATGATACAGTGTAATGAGCAAAACGAGGTTTTCTTCTTTAGAAAAAATTTTCGTAATAAATTTGTCAGTAGAAAATTAATTTAATTTCCTTTTCTTAAAAAAAAAAAAATATATTACAAATCTAAAATAAATCAATTTAAAGTTTATTTTTAAATGAAAGCAAATTTTATTAATAAGATGAGCCATGTTTCACTGAAATCTTTTCGTAAGTTCTAAATTTATTTAGAATTTAGTGGTAGTACCTAGAACCCAAACGTCATAAAATTATCATAGCAACTGTTTTTTATACTCTTCTGAAGAGTACACAGTTCGTCAAACAAATGCTTGCAAATGAAACAAAAATTTAAAATAAAATATATTAGAGAAGCATTGATTTCTAATTCATAGAAACAGGTTTTGAGCTATTTTTTCTGAGAATAGTTTTTTTTTTTTGTTATTTAGGACCAGCATTGTGATGGAACTAAGAAAATAGGTTGTGGAAAGGAGGATAGAGGGAGTAGTGTCTATGAACATTCGATTTGAATTTTCCCAAATTGTAGGATTCAGGAAAGACGTCAGCAGGAAGTTTATTCCACATACGAACTGTGCGGCTAAAAAAAGAACTCTGTCTCTAATGCGTAGTGCGATCCACTGGCCAATCGACCACAAAAGGATGTGCTCTTGCTGAAAAACGAGTGGCTCGTGTGAATGAGCGGGTTTCGGGAACAAGATCCCTAATTTCATTAGAACACATTCCGTTGTAGTAGCGATAGAAAAGTGAAACACACCCCACATTGTGACGGTGTTCCAGTGAGTCAATAGAGCTGTCACCGATAACCACTTTCGCCCTCTCCTGTATGCGGTCGAGTAATTTCATAGTAGACTTTGAAGCACCGGCCCATATATGTGAGTTGTATTTTATATTATATAAATTTATAAACATAATAAATAAAGATTAATTGTACTCAGATATTGACAAAAACATTCTAATAAATAACAAAAACAAAAGCAACTCAATTTACTATCTCCTTGCAATTTGCACTCCTTGAACTTTTTAAAAATATTAGCCATTTCTGCAGTGCGATGCAGTAACTTTTATTACGACCATTCGTAACGATATTTTATCGAAATCAGTATTCAGTAACTTTTTGCATCGCATTACTAAAGTTTCTGAATCGTACTACTGGAATTTTCCTCATTAAAAATTTGTGTGTCCCCCTTGAGCATTAAGTACTGTGTACTGTTTCTGCAGTATAAGCCATCAACTCATCCAGAAATTTTTTATAAAATTATTTAAAAAATTTTGTGGTTTTTCTGAAAAATTTCTAGAATATTTAAATGTTTGTTTTAACAAAACAGCACATACGAGTACATCTTTGCTTTTATGAAATTGTTCACTTACAGAATATGTTACCCTGTTACTATTGAAGGTATAATGACCGCTTGTTCTTGAAACCAACTAGCCAAATAGCTTTAATCGAAAAATAAAACAGTTGTTTATTGATTTTAATAGAACGTGGAATCGTTTAATTTAATCTTTTTTTTTTAATCTTAAATAATTTTTCAATAATTAAAAAGATCTAAATGCTTTTCTGGTACAAAATCCTTGCAATAATATATATAATATATATATTTTTAATCTCTTACTATAAGAATACTATGAAAACATTGTTTTTTTAAACAAACATCAGTTACAAACTTAAGAAAAAAACTTTTACACAGCAGCAAAAATCAAAAGACTTAAGACGGGAACTTTAATGTTTAAAATAACCTAGCGCTTACACATGCAAGAGCAACTGTGAAAAAATCAATACAATCACACTTTTTCACTATTTTGCAAATTTGCAGCTGATCTTGCATTGAAATTCTCTTGCAAGTAAATTTTGACACTTGCAGGAAGTTGATTGTCAAAGAGATGAAGTAAATTTATGGATTGTGGTAAAAGAATAACTTGAATATTAAAATTTTTTCTATACAATAAAAGTTAATTGTAATTAATTTTCTTCAAATACATTTGAAAGACAAATTATATCGTTTAAATTTACATATACAAGGTGGGCTAAAAGAAATCTTCCTATTGAAAGATGCTCTTATTTTTGCAAATGTCAGCCAATGTCAAATCTGTTTTGACATTTGTGAACTAGACAGATGTAGAATACAAGTGAACAAGCCATGGAGCGATACACTCAATTCCATTTTCGCGGTTAGGTGAACAAGCAAAACTATCGCTTCTGGGGAACCGAAAATCTACGAGTGATGCACGAGGAGCCATTACACCCGCTCAAAGTGACTGCATGGTGCGCTGTTCACGCTGGAGGAATCATCGGGCCGGTCAAACGACAACAGTGGACGGTGTGCGCTGTAGGGCTATGTTCACCGAGTTTTTTCTATCGCAATTGAACGAATTAGGACTGGAGGACATGTGGTTCCAACTGGGCGGATCAACAGCATACATTTTGTTTTAATTAAAAAAAAAAATAAATGAGAGCCAAACAACATCGGATGACTTCTTTTGGCCCACCTTTTATAATCAAAAAAGTAATAAATATTGTTTACCATACAAATATACGTAAGTGTTTAACTTGGTAACTCCAAAGTATATCAAAATGAAATGCTAAAACTTTTGCATGCATTTCTTCTTCGACAACATTTTTAAAATGAATTTTTACTTTCATGTGTAACCACTCTCTCAACTTGTTTGCAAGTCGAATGTTTTTTGATATTTTCGCCGATAATACGTATACACAACTTGCAACACAGTACTTTCATATGTAAATAAAAGGTTTTCAAAACGGGCAACTGTTCACTGAAATTTTTAAATAAACTATCTCAAATTATGTATAACTTTTTATTATATCTTGTACTATCTACAAGGCAAAAGTCTTTTACAAATGTAAAATTATTTTTATCAAAGTGTTATTTAATTTTGTTTAAATATTTAAAATTTAATTACAGTTGCAACTTGAAAATAAATAGTTCATCTTATTTACAAAAGTCTTATTAATTTTGCATTTAAAATTTTTCGCATAAAAACAAATTTTATTTCATTTTAATAACATTAAGTTATACAGAAGCTAGGCTCTTCCTTCTTGATACCTGTATAAGAGGAAGTGAAAAATTCTAGTTAGTGATAGAAAAGTGAAAGCAGAAAAGTGAAAAAAGAAGAAAACCTTTAAAATTGAAAACACTGTATCATTTAATATTTTTGTAAAATTTAGTTAAATTCATGTAAAAAAAAAACAAATAAAAATTTAATCATTAAAATTACTAAAGAATGCTCACAATGTTGAAAAAAAAAAGAAAAACTAAACAAACTATGTAGGCCTGTATAAACAAAACAATGAACTTCAAAAACACTTTCAAAACAACATACACAAAACTTCATGGTTATCATTGAAGCCACATTCTAATTTACTGCTAATACAAATTTTAGAAATTTTTTATTTTAAAATTAAAAATACAAACAACACAGCTTAACTTTTTCTCAACAATTAACAAAAATATCCTATCAGCCATAATGCTTTTTTTATGTATCGATTTTGTAACATTTGCTATTTTTTTACGCCTAATTTGTGTAACATTTTGTCTATCTGTCTAACATATAAAACAAATAAAACTGTAAACTGTATTTAAAACACACACAGCTTTATTTAGATCACCTCTTGAACTCATCCATGCTCACATACCTCCCCCACATCAGCATATAAAAACCATTTTAACATGAGCCATTTGAAATAATTCTGTAGAACACTAGTTTTCTTTTTTTTTTTACTTGAAAGTAGTTAAAACTCGTATAATTTTGCTTACGATTTTATAATTTTATTTTTAATTTTTTTTGTTTTTTGTTTAAAAAAAATATTTTTTTGTATTAAAACTATTAAAAAAAAAAACTCAACTTTAAACTTAAAAAAAAAAAAACAATCCGTCAATCAACAAAGGGGTTCATATTTTAAATACGAAGAAGGTGAACTACTGCCAAGACCGGAGTTACGCATTTGGAAGCCCAGAAGTTTTCACTATGACAACGTCGCTGCTGCGATGTTAACACTATTTGCGGTACAAACGGGCGAAGGCTGGCCACAGTAAGCATTCTTGTTTACAATTTCTTTTTTTTTTTTTAATTTAATTTTATTTAAAACACATAATTTTGTTTGCTAATAACAATTATTTATACTTGACACTTAAACTTATTAAATAATTTAACAAATTGTTTTTCCACTTGAATTAATATCGAAAAACTAAATCAAAAAAACAAACAAAACAAATTCAAAATTTTGTATTACATAAAATAATTTAGAGTACTGCAACACTCCATGGCTGCCACTTATGAAGATAGGGGTCCAATACAAAATTTCCGGATCGAAATGTCCTTATTTTATATCGTATATTTTATTGTATTTCCATTCTTCTTTGTAAACATATTCGTGGCCTTGATTATCATAACATTCCAAGAACAAGGCGAAGCTGAATTACAAGACGGTGAAATTGATAAGAATCAGGTGAGATTAAGAACTTTATGTCACAATTAAATGCAACTTGAAAAATTACTTTTGCTAAATTAACTAAATTAAAAAAAAAAAAAAATATATGTAATTGGGAATGGCCAGAAACTTTAATTGAAAATAAAAAAATTAAAATAGATGTGTTTGTTGTACCATAAATGTTTGTCTTAATCATATTTTTATTAAAATTTTTTCTTTTTTTTTCTAACTAAATGTAAAAAGAAAACTGCTTCTAATAACTTAAAAAAAAATCATTTAATCTATTACTTCTTCATTAAATAGAAATATTTCTGCTAGAAAACAATTCCTATTTAGTTTAGTGTGTTTTGTAGCTGACACCTTCTAGTGAAACTAAATAAATTAATTAACATTTTGTTGTTTACTTTGTAGCTATAAAACAAAACAAAAATATTTCCATTATACTTTCTTAAGGCCAACAAGAATGTATAGAAAAGTCTTAGCTAAAAGACCTGCACGGTCTCTTTTTTTTTTATTCATATTCATATATTTTTAGTTTACATTAAATTATAATTTTAATTAACATTTTAAGTTTCGATGTGTATAAATGTTGAACATTTTCCGGAAGTTCTTCAAATTTATGTGCTGTTCAGTGTACAAATTTGTTTTAAAAAAGTTTTATTAAAAAAAATATTTTATTTTGTTGTGAACTTTTCAAAATAAAATGTTTTTCTTTTAATAAAAAGACTTCCTTATCGAATAAGAAATCAAGAAACCCATTAATACTTTTCACCAGGTTTGTATAATGCTTTATATTGAACTGCTTTTTTTTAAATCAATTTTATTTTTTTCCAATGCTTATAGACATTAAAAATATAATAAAATTAGATCTGGTTAATTTTAAAGCAATTAGATGTTGGAATTACAAATAGAAAAAAAAACTAAAGCAAAAATTAGAATTCATTTGCAAAATTTTGAAGACTTTTAGTAAACTGCTGGTAAAATAAGAATAAAAAATTAATAATTTATAAGTTACAAAATACAATAAAATAAAATTTCAATATGACCATTATGGCAGGGGGGCTTAAAAAATCTTACACATAAATCCACGTTTTAAAAGTTTTTATCTGGCCCCATGTCAAAATGTTGCTTAAAGTTTTCTCCTTTTTTAAAATTGTAACTTATAATTTTAGGTCCTAAAATATATTTTCCTATTCCTCTTAATAAAATAAAAGGACATGTTTAGTCAAAAATTTTTTTTATATAAAAAAACTGGTGCGTTCCGAAATATTTATTTCTCCTTAAAAGTTATAAATATTTTATAAAAAATTAAATATACGAAGGCAGTTATTAGTTTTGTTATAACATACGCCACAATACATTTTTGGGATAAAATTTGTGAAAAACCATTCAACTTTTCGAGCTCTAAATGTGCTT
Organism: Thelaira solivaga; assembly: GCA_947397855.1. Classification (NCBI taxonomy): domain Eukaryota; kingdom Metazoa; phylum Arthropoda; class Insecta; order Diptera; family Tachinidae; genus Thelaira; species Thelaira solivaga. Next base: position 20,255,013 of record OX377612.1, on the reverse strand, counting down.
TGGTAGCACATTTTAGCGCTATAACTTAAGGATCAAAAAGTTTCCCTTTATTAAAGCTTCCACAAAAATATTTGTGATAATTTTTATACATAAATTTGCTGAAAATTTCATTTAGATGAAATGAAGAATTTCCATTATTACCCACGGCAATTAAAAATTAAAATAAAAAAAAGGGAAAACCTTAAACCGTAATTTGACATAAGTGCAGATGAAAGCCTTCAAAATGCTGATACAAGTGTACGGTGTTTTAGTTTTTGTGTATCATTTTTTTGCATTGTGTTTTAATTATCTTTGTGGTATAATTTAAAACAGCACAAACAACATCTGGTTCGCTTTTAAATAAAACCTTTAAACAAATTAAAAATTATATTACCTTCTTATGATTGCTAACACTGTTTATAATTTCTTATGCTTTAAATGTCATTATGAACAAAAAAAAAAATACTAAACACAATTTAATCATAAAACAAAACTAGTGTGTATGTAATGTAACTATTTTTTTTTTAATTTTTAGTGAAATGTATAGATTTAATTCGTAAAAGAAACTTTAATAAAAATACTGAAATATTTTTACAGAAATCTTGTATAGACTTTACAATAGGAGCACGACCATTAGAACGTTACATGCCTAAAAATCGTAACACATTTAAATATAAAGTGTGGCGTATTGTCGTGTCTACACCATTTGAATATTTTATAATGATGCTAATTGTGTTCAATACCTTATTATTAATGATGAAGGTAAGTGGAAATATTATAAAAAAAAAGAAATACACTAAAGAAAAAAATTAAATTCTTGATCTTTTTTTCATTTATAATAGTTTTATGCTATTTTATATGTATGTATACATTTAAACATATTTAATAATTAGTTTTAAGTTGGACATTTTCATTTATTAAATATTTAAGAAAATTATCTTACCTATTCAAACAAGTAGCAGTTTTGTTGTGATTCAGTAAAGAAAATAATCACAGTCACAAAAAGATTTCTTTTCTAGATAAAAATTTATGAATTTAAAATCGTTTTTAAAAGGATATTGAGTTTAGTGTGACTGTAATTACACAGTACAACAGCCAATCTGGGTGGTGAGAAATTCCAAGTCAGGGGGATGGTACTAGGTCAGTATAGTAAAACCCTCAAAGGGTTTGGCGTTCGTATGTGTCAGTTTTTTTTATGACCTTTCAAAATTTTTTCCTTATCTTGATCCTTGATCTTGATTAAGTAAACATTTTTATAATTTTTTATTTTATTTATTTATTTTTATTTATTTTAATAAATATTGCCTAGACTTTTTCGATGGTGGTTGTTCGGGACTAGTGGCATCGCATTCATCGCTATCATCAGTTTCTGAACCACACATAATGTCAATGTATGACTCCACTGTTGGCCCTTCTGCATCTCCTGAAAATTCTTTATCATCAAGATCTTCCTTGTCTTGCCACACAAGCTTACTCCACCAGCAAATTTCCGCAATTATTGCACTCGGCGACTTTTTGACCTAGTACCATCACCCTGACTTGGAATTTCTCACCCCCCAGACAATAATCCCAAAAATGTTCCATAGTGTTATTAGCCATTTTTGACAGCTTAGCAGCTGGGACATAAACTAGTATATAAAGTTACACTCAGTGTGACATGCATGTACATTAATTTCTTTATCTTCATAAACATTAACTATCTCACTATGAAACTTCTAGTATATTTAAAATATATTTTCAAATATTTTTGGAATAAAAGAATTTCAAAAAATGGAAGTATTTGCAAAAACTTATTAGAAATTTTTACTTCCGATTTTTGGAGTAAAATTATTTCTTATTTTGCAAAAGATTTGTGCAAATTGCGAAGCGTGATATTTAAATTTTTTTTTTATTAAAAAATTTTAGTAGAAAAATTTCAATTAGTATTATTTTTTAAAAGCCTATAACTAGAAAAATAAAGATTATAAAAAATATTGCATATTTGCTTTCATAGCCATTAGGGATATAATTAACATAAAATTTTTTTTTCGCTGTTCGCTTCACGTGCAATGTTATTATTTAAAATCAATATACGTTCGATTTCATAAACAGAATCCTTATTTAGCCTTCATCCCATCTTGGTGTTGAAAATTAAACAAAAATTGTTCTTTTCCAAATTTTAAAAAGAAAAAATTAAACAATTCTCCCGCAATTTCTTGACTTTGTCCGCTTCATTATTTAATTACACACATTAAAAATTTAAAAATTTCTTTTCTGAAGAAATATTACAAAAATCACCCTCATGAGTGGTTTTCCACACATTTTGTAGTCAAATATTTGTCTCCTACTGACTAGAATGACCACACTGCTAATTTTAAGCGTTGGAAAATATACAGGTGAGGTCTACCCTCTCTTAACAGAGACAACATAAATCATCCTGTACCGTACCAATTTAATTTATAAGTCAATTGAGTCCAAAGTGCTTTGTTAATAATTCAGTAGAGTTTAAAGTCACGCCTGCCAAGGTTTAGAATAGCCTTAGGCCCAGGTCGCTCAGCAGAAGAAGAATTCTAGGCCAATAAAGGGGTATCCGCAGCAATTTTAGTCCTATTGTCTGCAATTTCGTTGCCCCTTCTAGTCTTCAAAACTGAAATAACTTTTTTTGACAAACCACCGAAAATTTTATATCACTCATTATTCAGCTTTGATTGGAAAAAGTTTTCAAATATGTTGCTTTCCAAGGGAATGTACTCATATATTCCGATATCATGAGGGGCATATAGTTTGAAGATATGAACTCTTCAGTATTCAGTGTCTCCAAGATTATAAGACTTGGCTGGAGAAGTCTAGTATTCTATTCATCCTGCTTGAGATGGTGAGATGTGGAAAATAGAGACATACTGAATTGGTACATGATACTTTAAACTACAGGATGTAGGGAAATAAGTCTAGAGATCATCTTCAAAGGTAATGTAGTGCACATCCTATTTGCTCCTGCTACACTAAATCAGATTATCTATCCGATGCACCTTATTTCGGATTATCTAAGCTTCATGTTTTTTAGTTTCGTCTTCCTGCCTCCCGCAAAATGACTATTTCAGAAGGAAATAAGGAGCCCCCTTTTGTTTTTTTTTATTGAGATGCCCTGTTCAATCTACTTAGCAGGCTTAGCTAACCATGAGTGCTATTGTAGTTCTTTAGAAAAATTATATAATTTTTTATCCTAAACAATATCTTTTTCTATACAACCGTTCACATGCAGTAGTTCTATAGAAAAATTATATAATTTTTTATTATAAACATTATCTTTTTCTATACAACCGTTCATATGCAGAAGTTACTTTTAAAACTTGACCGATTATTTACAATAAAAATCTTATATAAAATGACTGTTAAATGGTCCCAATTTTTCTCAAAGAGTGTTAATTGTAAAAAATGCTTAATAAATGTATTATTGCTTATAAAAAATTATTTTAGTTGAAAAAAAAAATTATGTTACTATCAGAAAATACATAGAAATGCAATATGAGTTGAAAACTGTCCATCTTATCCTCATATCAGTTTTCTAAAGGATGAGATGAAGGTTAGTAAGAGCTTATTAAACAAGTTTAACATAGAAAATGTGTTCTTTCCTTTTATTTTTAACAGCGAGCACAAAAATTTTTAATATTTTTAACAAAAGCGGGTTTAATGTTATCATTAATTAGTGTAACAACTGAATTACCTTTTTGAATCTTAAATACTTTTCATTTTCTTAAACAGTAATACAAATTAATTTCCATATTAACTTTTCATTTCGTTTAACAACTTTGCCTTACACCTGATTAAGCAAAATTTTGCTTACGAATTTCTCCAACAATATTTCAACGCTTATAAATTGATTTTTTTATATAGAATTAAATTTTTGTATTTTGTGAACAATTTAACAATTAATAGTCTAATTAGTTCTCTTTTTTGTATATATACATACATATATAAATATCAATATTACTTATTGAATATCAGTATGTATAAAATATTTTTTATTTAATTTTTGACAATTGATATTACTTTTTTTAAATGCAGAAAGATTGTTTTTAACCCCAGACACTGGGTAAACCCTTTTGGAGAAATCACTTTCTGGTCATAAGCACCATCTTTATCACCAACTTTTAAATTTATTTAAAAAGCTAAACTTAATTTTAATAAAATATTTTAATAATTATTTATTAGTTATTACTATCTATGAAATACTTTTTCTTACTGTATTATTTAATTATATTATTTACATTTTACTCCTTTAATATATTTGATTAACATAACTAATAAAGAATATACGATTCATAATAAAAACACAAAAATCGAATTTTTACCCTTCCTTCTATTAGTACCACAATCAAGGTGAGATGTATGAAAAATCTCTGAAATATATCAACATGGGATTCACAGGAATGTTCAGTGTTGAAACGGTGCTAAAAATAATTGGATTTGGTGTCAAGGTATGTTAAAAATTAATAATCTTAAAATAAAAAAAATTTATGAAAAAAAAATTTAAATTTGAAATTTGCAGTGTTGAATTTATTTTTTTTTTAAATTTTAAAAATATAATATTCTTTTTATATGATTATTCCAAAATTGTGTTTATAGTTTTCTCTATGATATTCTAAATAAATGAGCTATTCATTTATTCGGTACAATAAGTAGCGAAGGTGATAGGTAGAACATCTATGTGGAGCATTTCATTACTCCCAAGTTTTCTTGGCAAACATTAGAACCATTATATGAATAAATAAGAATTTATTTTAAGTTTAAATGACCTTAAGTCAATAAAGTTAGCTTCCAAAAGTTAGTTTCTCTTTTTAATTCTTTAAAATGATAACTTGGCTCTTTTAAATTGACATAATTTAAATATTTTCCATAATTTAAAAAAAAAAAAATTATAAAAGAAAAGAAATAATTTTATCGCAAGCTACTGGAGTGTAGACTTCAAAACTAGACATAGATTCAGCAAGAGTGCACTTTTTCATTTTGAAATAAAAATATGAATTTTTTTAGAGAGTTTTGATTTTATTATTGAATTGTAAGGCAAACATGTTTCTATTTAGTAAGTTCATTCAAAGGCTAATGCAGCAAAGTGTTAAAGCCAATTTTTCAAAAAAGTCATCTTCTCAGATTCATGTCATTTCATTCACTCAGAAAATGATACTGCAAGCTATGAGAAACAATTGCACCCACAACGAGCAACCGTCTGGTTACGGGTTTTTGTCACTCCTTACTTTTTTAAAGATGAAAGCGAAATTTTGGGGACTGTAACCGTCATTCGTTACACAAACATGATAATGAAGTTCTTGAGGCCTCAATTAATAAATCTGGACCACATGTGGTTTTAGCAAAACGAAGCTACCTGCCACACAGAGCGTAAAACAATCAATTTATTGCATCATGAAAAAAAGTGCACATTCATTGGGACACCTATTAGTTTAAATTTTCAAAGTATACAAAGGCTTACGAATTTTACTTTAAGATAATGCGGTCCCCTAAGAAAATTTTATTCATCTGATTTTCATATTTGGTCTCCTAATACACCTGTTGAGACATGGTAAAAGCAAGTTATTGAGCAGACACTACATTCGTACTGCTTACTAACCATAATAATAAAACTTTGTCCGTTACATTCTATTATCGTAATTTTTTTAAATATTTTTTTCTTGAAATTGGCTAAGTGGAATGACTAAACTTGAATCTATGAACAATTCACAAACTGCAGCAGCTAGTATATAAAGAGTTCACACATATTCACTGAAAGTCAAATCTATTTTCTATCACTACCATCACAAGAAAACAAAAAACAAATTCATAACAATGGGGTCGCTAAAGTGGCAAAGGAAGCCATTTTTATAAAAATTATTTTTCATATTTATAATCATACACTTAATGGTGTAAAAATTTTTCAGAAAGAAATCAAAAGATTTTTACTGTAAAATATCATCCAAAAAAATATATAAATATTTTAAAATTTGAATTAGTCTACTTCATTTCATTTCTTTAACTTTTGTATGTTATGAACAAAGAAGAATTTGTCTTTAATAATTTTTTTCTCGCATTTAACCTTGGAATTTATGATTTAGCCTCTAGCTTTTTTCCTAGCCTTTTTTCATTTTCAAAATAACCTTAAATAGCCTTTTTTTGTTTTTCGCAACTTTTTTTGCGGATAGTGCGAAAAAATTTTTTTTTTAATTTTTTCAAAAAAAGCAAAGGGGGTAATTAAAGCAAATACGTTCATCTATTTAGTGCAAGAGCAATCAAGTTGATATCTAGAAAAGTAAGCAAGTTATGACCAAACAGGTAAGCAGTTCTACTACTGCCTCTTTCCGCCCACTTTTTAGTAGAACTGTTTACCTTTTTGATCATAACTTGCTAAGTTTTCAATATATTGACTTGATTTCTTTTGCGTTAATAGCTCAATGCATTGGCTTTAATTAAAATTTTTTTTTTCTTGTGGATAGTGCAAAAAAATATTTTTATCATTTTTTCAAAAAAAAGCAGGGTTTTTTTTGGTGAAAAATATTTTTGTCACACTATTTGCAAAAAAAACAAAAGTAGAATATGCTTCTCTATTCAATGCATCAGAAATAAAGTCTATATCTTGAAAACTAACCAAGTTATGACCAAAAAGGAAAGCATGTTTAAAACGACCTTATTTTCTTTAGTTTTTATCATAGAGAGCATCTCTTCTTGATTTTTTATAAAAATCATAATTATTCTTTTGAATTTTGAGCGATAGTTTTTTAACTTTTTCCTAGCTTTTTTTCTGTGAGTGATTTAGATTTTTCTAGCCTTTTTTTAAGCAAATTTAAATTATTTATTTCTAGCTCCTGGCAACGCTGCTTACCACTCATTATTAAGAATTTTTAGATGAGAGTAGTAGCATAATAAGTCTCGTTTTCACTCATAATTCTAATACTAATTCTATCTAACCATTGCAACTTCACTATACTAACTGTGAAGTAAAATGAAGCTGAAAATATTTCTCTAGTTATCTTACCCATTTAATACTTGTTTATTTATACCGACTTTAAAATTTCAATTAATTTGGTTATTTGTCTACACTTTATTTTGATTTTTTATTTAAAAAACGTTTAATTCAATAAAGCTTAAATCTATAAAATTATAGACTTAAATTTACTCTTGTGTTTATAACTTGTAATAGATTTTTTTTTTTTTTTTTTTTTTTTTTTTTTTTGTTTTGTGAAAATGGTATAAGTATTTTGGGAGCTAAAAAATTATTTCTTTTTTAAATAATTTTAATTATAATAATTTCATAATAAAATTCACTTGGCCAATATTTTTAAATTAATTCAAATGCAAAGCTTTAAATATCTCAACACATTAAATTACGAACTTGAAACACTTTAACATTTTAGTGAATATTAATTATTTAAACGTTTTTATTTAAACACATTATATAATTATAACTTTTAGTAAAAACACATTTTGTTTATTATTAACCTTCTGTTATTTAATTAATAAAAATAAACAGTGCAAATTTCATGTGATCATGTGGGTATTTTCTATTATAGAATAAAAATTTATAATATTTTGTTTTAGAATTTTTTTAAAGATCCCTGGAACATCTTTGATTTGATCACAGTTTTAGGCAGTATAGTGGATGCCTTATGGATGGAATTTGGGGTAAATATTGATAATATTATTACACTCACAAGTATTTTATGTAATTATATAACAGAATATTGTGTAAAATTAAGGAGGACATTGAGGAAAAATTTTTAAAGTTTTTTTTAGTAATATTTCAAGAGTTTTATTTATTTTTTTTTAACTTGCTTTTTTGTATTTGATGAATTTTATTTTATGTTTTTGCTATAAGTTTAATGGTTATATTATACATATGCAGGGGTTAGATTTATATACTTTAAAAAAAATTTTTTTAATGGGCAGCATATTGAATAGTTGATTAACTTAAATTCAAGCTTTAGTAAAACTTAATTAATTTGAATAGGTTCCAATTTTTTAAATATAACATTTTTATTATTAATATAATTAATTAATAAAATAATTTAAAAATTCGTATAAATTTAATAATATTTTAAAGTTTACTGACTTTATTTGTATAATTATTATGCTTATGGTTATTAAAATATTTTTATAAAAATATTATTTATAATTAATATTATAATCATTTTATATTCATAAGCCATTGAATATTATTAATCTCATGTATTTCTTTTTTTAATTTCCTTTTTTTCATAATTTGTTTATGTGTACCAAAAAAAAAAAAAAAATACAAAAATGAAACAAATTCAAAAACTGTTAACCAATTACGAAAATGGGGTCTGAAACAAAATTGTAAAAAATAATTAAACACCAAACAAAATTGTTAACACTGCTACAACCATCAACACCTTAAATATATAACAACAATATGAATATCGAACACCCTAAAATTTATATGCAACATATATGATAAAAAAAAACTACAAACTCTACATATACCTATTCACCTTATCAAACTATATACTTTACTCTGCAACAATTACTTCAAATAACACAAACAATTTAAACAACACCCTTTCAAAACATATAACGTTCTAACACAACATTGAAATAAATCAATCTGATAATATTCACTACTTTCTTTCTGCTAAAATAAATAAATTAAAAAAAAAAAATAACAATAATAATAATGTTAATGCTAATTCGAAACTATCAACTTAAAAACATTTTTTTTAAACAAATGAATTTTATCATCTATTGAAATTTACCACCGAAATTAACTTTCTTCTAAAATATTATTGAAACATGATCAAATGAAAAACAAACGTCAAAAATTATGTTTATCTCTATCTGTCTCTTATCATCACAAACACCAACTAAATTTCATCACGTACTCTATTCTCAAATCAACAATAACAACAGCACGATGTAAGTACAAAAACACTTTAATACACTTTCGCTCTCTCGCTCTCTCGCTCTCCTCTATCACTATCTCTAAATAAATTTCTTTCTCTAAATATTCCTGAAATCTTACATAACATATCTAATACATACATACCTATACCTACATTAAAGTACAAGTTGGCGCAAAAAAAATGTCATAATTTCAACTGACTGATATTAAGTTACACGGTCCATACACACTCAAATTCAATAGAAGTTAAAATTTAAGTAATATTAAAATTTTGATTTTGATTTTCTTCAATTAATTGGTTAATCAACAAAAACAGATGAATTTACTGCATAAATCCGGTGGTATTGACCGTAGTGTTGCACTAAAATTGCATTGAACTCGAGTGTGTATGGGCCTGAATCTGAAAATTTAGTCAAATGAGCAGTAAGTAATAAAAACTACACTTTCTTGAGCTGTATATCGTTTCATGTCAAAGCACAGCGATTTTTTACAACATCTGCAAAAATTAACAACAAATTAAAATTATAAGATTACTTTGATAAAAATACATTCCATTTGTGTCAACTTGTACATACATATATACATACATACTTGTATATAAAGAAGAAACAATTTTTGAGTAGAAGAATTTAACTGTAAACATGAGAGTATCTTTGGATTTTAGTATAAATCAGGGATAGATAATGAAATATTGAAAAATGTATAAAGTAGAAATTTAATAAATTTTAGCGAATGTAGGAAGTAACTCAATTTTTCTCTTTTTTTAATAGTATGAAACCAATTATAATGTGTACTAACAACTGCATATAAATATTTTAAATCACTCTGCGGATACAAGATAATAAAAAGCAAACATTTCCGAAATTAATAATAAATAATGTGTTTAAAAGTTAGACATTTATTAAAAAAATTATTTCAAGTTAGTGCTATCTAAATGGCTGTACAAAAATTATTCTTTGACGTTCAGCATTACGAATGCAATTGAAACATGAGGAATTCATTTTTTTCTCTTTGTTAATCCACGAATTTCTTTAATTTAAAAACAATCAAACCTGTTCTGTAAACCATATTCACACAATTATTTTGTTTAAAAGACAATTCACACTTTTTAATGTTCATTAAACCGAATTCACTTAATTTTTTTTATAGTTTTAAAAGCGAATTAACAAACTTATCGAAAATTAAGCGAAGAAAATTTAAAGCTTTTCTTATTCATTTTAGTAAAATTATTTGTATTTTATTACATTTAAGTTAAAAATAATTTTTTTTTTTAAACACTGTAATTTGTTTAAATTTTCGCTTCAAGTGTGAAGATTAATTCCATAAATATCAACAACCACTTTTCACTTTTAACATTAATTAATTTTGTAATACAAAAACTTGACTTTAAAAGGTTTAAATTTTCTATTTGCGCCTCAGAAAAAAATTTTTTACAGGACAATTCTAAACTAAAAAATAAATTTTCTCTATGTACGAATACAAATGCCAAGATCACTCACTTGTTTGCTTGCGGTCATTAATATATTATTTCTTAAAAAACGCACAGAAACCACTTGAATTACGAATAAAAATTTTTTCTATCTTTTACAATTGATTGTTAATTAATACAAAATTTTTTTTTTTAATTAAAAAATAAAATTTGAGGCTTTATTGTTTACTATTTGTTTTTTGTGAATGTGTGTGTATTTTTTTTATATATTTCTATTTGCTCTCTTTCGTTGAGAGTTTAAGTAGTGTATCATGTTGTGTTTTTTTAAAGTAAATTTTTCTTTGCAAATGGCGTTTAATTTATAAAACTGTTGTGGTGACTACATGGTATATTGAGAAGGCTTGCGGTAAACAATGTAAAGGCAAGCGAACGATAAGTCAAAAGTTAGTGAGCCGGGTTTTTGATGGAAAATGAGTGACTGGTTTTCTTTTCCTTTCGCTTTGCATCCAAATAGGGAGCCTGACAGATAATGTTGACTTCGAATGATATCAAAACGAATGATTTGAAAAATATTATATAGCAATTTTTTCAGTTTTATAAATTTTTACTTTTCCAAAACAATTCAATTTACAGAACCGAGCCAAATTTTTATAGAAAAGAATAGCTTTCTATGAATTAACCACTTTCGAATAAAATATTCAGACCCGAAATTCTGAAAAATTTTGAATAAATAAAATAAAATTCAGTAATTAAGTTTAAGATTTTAGATGACAAGTGATATTTTGAGTTGACATCATTAAACATTTAACTTACCAAAACTTTTTAATAAAAGTTCTATTTAAAAGTTTTAATATGCAGCCTACAATACCCCAACCTGAAATATAGGCAGCTCATAATAAATAATGTTTTTTTTAACTAAATTTTTTTTTTATTAATTAGTTTAATAGAAGTACTCAAAAATTGTTTCGACTTTTTATTATTGAAAAAAAATATTTTCTAATTTCCTCTTTTAATTGACTTAAATACATATTTAAAAATACATTCCCCAAATTTGTGTAATTGCATTATTGTTGTATTTATTTATTCAAAATACAAACATAAAATTAAATCAATAATTTGTTAAATGTGGCCTTTATTATTCTTAATTTTTTTTAATGTGGTTTTCTGATTTATCTGTGTTTTAGTTCCAAAAAAAAAAAAATATTATATGAGAATCTTTTGAGTGTCAATAAAAAAAATATTTTTAAATAATTCATACATAATTAATTTAGCTAGTTAAACTTTTATCATTAGCTTAGATTAATGTTTAGGTTGTATAGAAAATAGTTTTTTTTTTTAAATTAAAGTTCGTGCCGCCTTATTTTAGGAGTCAAAAAATAGCTGTTATTTATATAACTTTCTTTTTGAAATAAATAAGAGTTAACAATTAAAATTATTAATGTTATATAAAACATATACATGTATGCTCTGTATTCCACACGGATTGAAAAAATTAAAACTTTTATGTTTTTTTAATTCAACGAATAATTTCGCTACCAAAATAAAACAAAATTTAAAAAATTTTTAAATGAACCACAGAGTAGTTATGAGGTGCTGAATTTTTTCAATTCCGAATAATATATTCGAATTCGGAATATAGGACAGCACTGATAGCCTCCGCATAAATTGAGAGGCTTTGAAATTTAAACTCAAAAAACAATAGTTTTCCTTGTGATATATTAAATAAAAACGAAATTCACATTAGTAACATAACTTTCAAGTCTATATCGGCTTTCAGAGGTATTTCTTATCACGCATATTACAGCTGGATTAATAAATAAATACTAAAAAAAGGTTTTCACCATTGATTATTAAAAAATGTTAAAACCAAAAGTCTCTGTGAAATTTTGTAAAGCAGCTTACAGTAATATTTATTGTATGTAAACAACCCCCTAAAATCCAGTTTTGTCCAAAATTTTTGTCCCATCACTAAATAAAAACGAACTAACCTTCAAAAAAATTTAAGTTTTGGCTTTTGCAATCTTTAGTATATTTAAATTTACTTAAAAAAGAATTTCAAGAATAATATTTCTGCAGAACATTTTAACTTAGTTACGGTTTTTTTGTTCTTTTAAAATTAGGAATCAAAATATCCCAGTTAGTGGGTTAAAGTTCCACAACAATAGTCCTCGTAGTTGTTATATAAAATGGAAGATTCGTATGATTACCTACCATAGAACTGGATGTATGGATTTTTGGTCACCTTCACAATAAACAACAGTTAAAACCCTGTTATTTAAAAAAAAAAAAAATTCTATTTTGCTGTGCACTGTAATTTGTTCTTTTTCTACAATTCGTGATAAATTTTTTTTATAAGTTTTAAATTTTAACTGAAAGAAAACCAAATCAAACAGGAAGAATACCAAATTCAAATCGGATTTGTAATAGAAATTTTGTGCCATTTTCAATGGCTCTACAGTGAAAGAATAATTCATTATTTTTCAATCAATGACAACGTTCCATTAAACTAATGATAACATTTCATTGATTTAATGAAATATTTCATTATATTAATTAATATTTTTTACAGTTTATTAAAAATTATTTCGTAAATTAATAAAAAAGTAATTCATTAATCCAATAAAACAATTGCAATACAATTTTTGCTTCATTCAATAACCCTTATTATGGTCAATATTGTTTTCAATTTCAAGCCAATATTACTTCTTATCTTCATCGAAATTTGGTATTTCCTAATACTAGCATGATAATGTCGACGATTTATCGATAACTTTAACTCACATATATAAAATTTTAGTCAGATGTCTTACATTGCTGAAATTGTTTTTTGTAAAAGTATTTTTTATAATTTATTTTATGAAAAATCATACGGCAATATTAATAGAAAACGTTCTGAAATAATACCAATTTAGTATAAACAGTCATCAAAATTTTTTCAGTAGCGATAAGCGATAAAAAATTACGTTGTTTTGTGCCGATGAGACTAAATGGAATAAGAAAGTATGATTATGACAAATATAAATTACTCCCAGACACTAGATTGCAGAAGCGAAGCTTTCCTTTATTCAGTGCTATTTTAGACTCTTTTTTTCTGTATTCTCAGGCCTATTATTTTAGTTCGTTTATTATAATAAAAAAAAATTTATGCTGAAGCAATAAAATTAGCCAAATTAATTAGTTTTAAACAAATTAAAAATAATTTTAAGATTTAACAAAACCTGAATGTAACTTAACACTGAATACGTTCAAAAGTCTCATGATATATTTTTTTTAATTATTTATTACTTACACATAAATACTATAATTTCAATTCATTCATATCTTAATTAATCATTATGTTGTCAAGCATAAAGAAACATTGACATTTATCAAAAAAGAAAATATTAAAACATAATGACTGTTTTACATAAAGCTTTTCGAATGTCTCTAAATGTTGAGTTTTTTTATTTTCTTAAAATGGAATGCTGATTTTAAAGAAATATTTATTTTATGCTGCTTTTCTCTTTTATTATGTAGAAAATTGAAAACAACAATTTTCAAAAAACACAAAAAAAAATGTAAACCCATCTAAGAAAGAATTTTTTTTTTATTTAAATTTCCCACAATCTTTTTTTAACTTTCATATTATTTTATATAAACTTGTTTTATTAAATTTCAGTTTGATTAATTTTTTAACCACTTACACGACACTCATTAAATAAATATTAATAAAAAATTTACTTTCACACAATTCCCACCATTTGCCAATTTCCTTATACATTTTTTTATGTCACCAAAATAAAAATTTTATATTTATTGATATAATTTTTAACACTTGACTTTCTCTTTGAATTTATTTTCAAATAATCAAATAAAACACTAATAAATATTTATATTGTATTGCTAAAATGCAAAACACTACAACTACATTTACAAAATATTTCTCAACTGCAACTATTACAATAAAAAAATATTTACTGAAACAAAAAAATAAAACAAAATGAATATTTCAATACCATGTGATCTCTATTTGCGAAAATTCCTATTTTTCATTGATCAAATACAAATGCGAAACAAAACACAAACTCTTGAATGTCTGCACACACACAAACATCTCAAAAAACAAATTTAAATTTAAATACAACTGACACCGGAAAAAATAAATGAATTAATTGTGTAACGTTAAACATAAAAAATGCACACATACTATGAAAAATACTTAAAATTAATCATCTCATGAATCAAAACAAATTCATTCAACTGTAAATCTATTAAACGGCAAATAACTCTCTACTACTCTACTTCATCCTGTGAAACAACAATAAAAAACCTGCTTAAATTTCTTGAATGTACACTTGAACCACCTATAAAATACTAATAACCAAATAAACCACTATCAAAACATTTTCCTCCTATTTGTTGCTTGATATTAAAAAACCAAAAAAAAAATACTGAAATCTTAAACTAAACAACCACCAGCAAACTCCACCAGTTATACAATACCATTACACCTACAACCACTATATAAGTTCAAATAACACCGCAAGGCAATTTACAGTCCATATTGATCATCAGCAAACTTTAACTGTAAGTAAGAATTTACCAAATCAATTTAAATAAAAAAAAAAAAATTAATTAAAAAAATTTACTGACCATAAAAAAAATTTTATAAAATTTTGTGATTTGCTATCACAAGATTCTTAATTAAGTAATTGTACTATTGAAACCTTAAAAAATTAAATTTTAAAACTTACATTTTATTCCTAATTAGTTGCATTTGATGAAAAAAAAAAATTATTTTTATTACGTTGGCTTAAATAACTTTAAATTAAAATCTTTATTTTGATTTTCATTCAAAATTTAACTGTATTTTAGTTCCGGCTTTTACTACCACCCATTCATGCGCAATTTCATTGCTTACTAAAGTAATTGCACTTTTTTAATCCGTGCTAAAAAATTAAAAACTCTAAGCAAAAAAATTGCAAAGTAATTTTTGGGCAACAAAAATACCCGAAATATTAAATTTTTATTTAATTTTTAAGCACTAAATAATATAAAATTTTTGGTTGATGTAGATTTGCTTTAAATTAATTTAAAAATGCAGAGCATTACTCTCTAAAACTTATAAGTAGAGCAGGGTACATAAGCCTTCAGCAGCTTTACACGCTATTCTTGTATTTTCTATTCTCAAAAAAATATTCTGCCTGTAAATTATGTAATATATTAAAGAGGTTTCTTAAAACTGCACAAAGTGATGCCTTTTTTGAAGTTTTAATAGAACAAAAATAAGTTTTTATGTAACATACTCGCATATGTAACATTATTACTACTGATAAGCAGCTGATACAAAAACAAGCTTTTGAGCCAAAAAAATATTAAATTTGCTTCAAAAGTGAGCAATAATGAATTTTTATAAATAATTACTTGACAAAAAACATTTTGAATCTGCGTTGTAAAAAAGGGTAGTATCCCACATTTCACTTGTAAATTGAGTGCAAAACTTGTACTATTTTTGCATATTTTATATGCAACATGTTGAGAACAGAACACGATTTTGATTTTAACTATTAGATTTTTTTGACAATAGACGCACAAATTCTTGGATTACAGAATATATGCAATATTTTTGTTAAAAAAAGAAAACACCTTTAGTTTATTAGTTAAAAATACTTTTAACAAAACATATAAGTATTATGACACTGTTGTGATTTAATTTGAGCCCACTAGAAATTACTGTCACAATAGTTATATTTTGTAAACCCCTAACTTGTTCTCGCTCTTAATTTCAAAAGCTACATTAAATATCAAGTTTTTAGTTCAATTGAAAGGAACATCATTACCTTTTCTTTGAGAATTAGTATTCTTAAAAAGCATTTCTCACATATTCATCTCAGTTTTATAATTTGAATTTAATAATTTTCCATAATTGCACAGCGACTTGTAAGATTTGCTGTGCAAAACATTTTCTAACTAAAATAATTTAAAACTCCTCACGAATCATGTAATTATAATTGTTGTGGGATTTTACCCAAGTCTTCCAATTCTGCATTTTCTAATGTTTCTTCTCCTTTATAACAGAAACAACAGCAGTCGCCAAGCAACACATCATTTTTATTCTTGAGATTAAAAATAACGGTGCGATTATAGCCCTTGATGATAGTAAAAATAACATCTGCCCTAATAAATATGTTCGTTGTTAATAACACTAGTTGACTGCGGCAAGCTTACTTCGACTCCCCAGCAAATCTTTTAAACTACGTTTTTCTTTACCTTTAGTAAGGCCGCTAAAGAATTCTGGATCTATAAGACTGCCATTTCATTGCCCTTAATGTACCGGTATCCGTACAGAAATAACCAAGTTCCTTTCTGTCAGGGTATTAAGAAGACTGGATCTCAATCCCAAACCAACCCCAGTAAATAAAAAACATTGCTAACGTATTTAAAGCTGTTTGTTCTCTGAGAGAATGTATACTCTGACTTTCGGAAACCTGGCCATAAAATTCCCGGCCCAGCACTGCTATTTTATATATAGGACCCTTACTTAGAAAAAGCTTGTTTTTTTTGGTAATTTTTTTATTTATTTATTTATTTTTTTTATTTTTATTTTTTTTTTTTTTTTGACTATTGCAACCCTAACAACACAACATTCAAGTTTACAACATCTCCTCTGTAATCAGTAAAAATTAAATAATTGAAAATAAATATATAATAATTCTTTTAAGAAAATATTCTGATAAATACTTAGTAATCTTAACTGAAATTATTTTACTGTTCTCTGCTTTTATTTAAAAAATTTCAAGTTAAATTTAAGGCACTAAAAAAATCAACCAATTATTTTCCTAGTGCTTAAAACTCATTATTTTTAAATTTTTTTTTAAATTTAATTAAACAAAATCAACCGCATTATTTTACTACAAAAGTGAAATTTTTATCTTCAACACGTTGAACATATTCTTTTGTGTATGAAAAACCATAATTTATAATTTTAATAACTACATAATACACACTTTAATAAGGCACTTGATTTTATAGTAGTTTCCCACATTGATTTTATTAAGGCATGTTTTTTTCTTTTTCCTTAATAAAAATAAAATTTATTTCATTGCCGTACACTTTTTGAGAAATGATTACTTTGCTCAAATCCTTCTTCCTGACTTCCTTTTTTATAATCTTTCACTGCTTCTAAAACACTTGTTACTTATTCTAATCACTTGTTTCAAAATATATTTTAAATTACTTTAACATATTTTATTATATTTAAATAATTTACTTTACTTTACCTTATTTCACTTATATATATTAAAAATTTTTAATAAAAAAATATTTATAAATACTAACAGAACAATTTAAAATTAATAATAAATAACTTTGATGGGTTAACATGTAATAACAAATACTAGTAGCCGTATTTTTAACAGTATTAATAAACATATATATGTATGTAGCAAATCAATTTATTAATAAACAAACAAATACAATTTAGTAATTTTCTGAGTGTTGAATTAAAAAAAAAATCTGTAAAATTAAAAAAAAAAAATGAGACGTAATTTTGTTTAAGAAACTCTAGACTTAATTTTTTTTTTTTTATTATCACAAAATTTTACTACTTTTTGAACAAATAGTTGTGAAAAACGCAAAACGCTTAACTCTGCCGCTAACGATTTGAAATTGTAAATGTTCTGTCAAATATGTGTTGGTATTTTCAATACAGAAAGCAGGTTTTGCAAAACATGGGTGATATTTATCTGTTTTCAAAACTTTTCAATTGATAAAAATGTTTTATTGAAACTAAATTTTAGTATCGTTTTTTGTAATTTTATAAACAAAAATCTGCTTTTGTTATAATTAACGCTCATACATACATAAATTATTGGAATTTATTTAGTATTAAAATGAAATAATGAAATAGAAAAATAATTGCGTACAGGGTCGCCAAACAGACAAGACTGTGTTTTATGGAAAAAAAAAATATTATTGAGGCAACCTCAGTTTAAGGGAACCAAAATATGGTTAGATTTAATATTAAATTTAACCATATTTGAGAATTGGTTGATTTATTTTTGGCCAGATTCAATTTTAGTTTGTATTTTGATGATTTTTTCTTAAGCTTTTTGGCCTACATTTCCTTATGAAAATTAAACACAATTTTTATTTCATATTATCATATTGAAATAAAAATTGTGGTAATAATTTCATAAGAAAATGTAGGCCTTACAGCTTGAGTAAAAAATCATCAAAATTCAACCATATATATTTTTAAACCAAATATATTAATTATCCTTCCTAACTGCAAATTTCCAAGTTCAAATCTCGCTCAGGTACACAAATTTTTTTATATAAAATTTTTTTATTATTTTATTTTTTTTATTTCTATTAATTTATTATTCAATTATTTATAAGGCGGGTCTAATTTTTATTTGTATTTGTATGACTTTGGCAGGTTTCGAATTGTAACAGCAAATCTAGTTAAGAAGTATGAACTTTTCACTCAACCACTTCTCTCATATGAGTTGATATGATTGAATTTTTTCAATGCAATAAAAAAACAATTTACTTCCAACCATGTTTTTCTCATTTAATTAAATGTATTTTGTTAATTTTAATCATAACATGTTTAATTATTATATAAACATATTTATGGTTGCTGTTAAAATTTTATAAAAAAATTAATAAAATAAATTCAACCATATCTATGACGGCAAACATAATATGTTAAAAAAAAATAAAAATATGTGTATGGCGACCATAATAATGTGTAGATACTTTAAGTTACTAATAATATTTTTGAAGAGAACAAACAATGTTTGAGGTGACCATATTTTTCTTTAATTTTAGTACTTTTTAGTTTTTAAAATTTCAAAATTAAAGAAAACTATGATATAATTTATTTAATTATTTTTTTTTTCAACGTTCTCTTACAAAGCGAGAATTACTATTCGAAATTTCTTTTTGTTAATGTATCTCATCTCATTTCTTTTATAATGCAAATTTATACAAATAAACTCAGAAAATTGCTTATCAATTTTAATAAGTGTTGGTGTATTTGTTTTTAAGATATCTATCTCACTTTATATACTACCTACATACTACTTCTTAACAAAATACAATGAGTTTAGTTTTACATTTCATATTGTTTTAGTTTTGTTTAAAAATACAGAAAACCAGTTAATTTGTTTTAGTTTATCATGTGCTAAACCTTGTTGTGACGAATTTAGTTAAAAACTAAAATGCTTTAATAAACATTTCTCTGAAAACAATAAATGAACCAAAAACAAAGTTGAACCATACCCCTAGCTGTATTACCCAAAGAAATTGAAAAAAAAAACAAAAGCTTAAACACATAAATCTGATCAAACATTAAAAATTAGTTCTTTTTACATTTGAAAAATATTTATCTAGTTAATATTTACAGATTTAAATTACAGCTGAAATAAACTGTAATTAAAAAAATTAATATTTTTATATTGGTTAAAAAATGTTGCTGCTTGTTCTTGTCATTTAAAAGAATCATCTCTCTATTTGTATTACTTTGATGTTGATAAACCATTCATTGTAATTTATATTGTTGTTGTTGATTCAATTATAATTTGCTCAACCCAAACTGTAAACTCCAATCAAACAAAATAAACCTTCCTTTATGTTAAGCAAAGCAATAATAGTACAAATTATTTACAAAAAATATATCTAAAATTTATATTTTCTATATTTTTCTTCTTCTCTTATTTTAAATAAAATCAAACGAAATTTTGAAAAAAACAAAAAAACTGAACAACTGCAACATCTAAAAAAAAAAAACAAATTCTAAAACTAAAAATACTGTGGGGCTTATGTGCGCGTATGGCAACTTGAATTTTTAATAAAAATTGACAATAAAAAAATTTATCATTCTTATTTTGAAAACAAATCAATTTGTGAATGACTGTTTTTCTTTTTTTTTTAACGTAAACATTTTTATATTTTAATTTTTAAACAACATTTACATAACAAACTGCATTGTGTTTTGTAACGTATTGTGGAACATGTGGGAAAACAATAAACTGCTTGCACATTTTTTATAAAAATTCTATAAATGAAAAATGTTTATATGAAATCGTTAACTTAATAATACTACAACCACTCCACTATTCACCACCACCGAAATTATTTGCTATCACTACCACCAATAATACAATCTCCAACTTGTTAAATGTCACATAAATGGTAACATTTTAACTACAATTTGAATAATTTACTTGTTATTAATTTAATTTAAAATTAAAATATCAAAAAAAAAAAAAAAATCAAAAAAACAACAACACAAACCACTACAACTAAATAATTGAAAAAACAAAATGCGCAAAATATCTATAAATAAAAAAATAAATTGCAAATATGTTTTATCAAACAGGATGTAAGTACTGGTAGTTGAACAAATATATTTGTGCTTGCGTGTGTATTCTTATTTATTAACTTAATTGTGGTTTATTCAATTGTGATTTAATGCTATTTATATATATGTGCTACCCTTTACAATACAAATCTATTATTTAATAAAATAAATAATGTCTAATTAGCTGCTCTCCTTTAACTGTCGCCCCAATATTAAAATTATTATAATGAATATATAAAAATTATTTTAAAACTAAAATGCTGCTAAAGCTAGATTGTGTAGTAGAAGTAATCCAAGCTAAATTATTTTGTTAACCGTATTCATACCAATTAAAGCAACTTTTTGCTTATAAGTAAACGTTTTTATGGATAGTCTTCCCAACTGTTAAAAAAAATTTTTTTTATGCAACGTTCCTGTAACGAAAACATAATTCTGATTCTGATAAACCACAAAATATTTGGTAAAAAAATTTAAAGATTTTAGTTGTGGCAATAGAAACTCGGTAATATAAATCAAAATATTATTTAAAAAACTAAATTTTGAAAATTTCGATTTTTGCAACTAAAAAATTCGATTATCACAACTAAATTTTTTGACTGGTACGATATTTGATTTTAACCACTAAAGTTGTTTTCTGTGTGTAGAAAAAACGTTCCAATACAAATTTATGATATTTTGCAATTATTGAGTCGCCAGACCATTTGCATTACTAGCACATTCGTGTAGAACTTATTTGCTTATGAATCTCATAATTTTTAATTTAATAACAGGCGTAATGAAGGAATAATTTATTAAAAGAAAAATTTTAAAATTTTTGGAGATTTTCTCTGCATGTTCTCCTTACACTTAATAGAAAAACACATTATTTATGTTGAAAATGCTAAAATTAAATCCTTAACTTTAATATTTATAACATTTTTATATTGTACTGAGAAAACAACTTTGCTTGTGAGAACTGAATTTCTGACCAGGCAAAATTTCTGTTGTGATAACTCAAAATATTATTAAGAGTAGTAAATTGTGATTACATTTTTACAACAAAAAATTTGATTACTAAAGCTTCATTTTCGACTGGCGATAAATTCAATTCTCAACAACTAAAGTTGTTTTCTATGTAAGTATAACCTGTATATACATAACCATTCGAAATTTGAAGGCCTTACGTATCTACATATTAATTATTAATTGTTTAAAAAAATATGTATAAAGAAACAAAAATTCTATATTTTTGAATAGCTATGGAATACCAGTCTATCGGCAATTCCTCAGAAGGCTTAATTTTCGTTAAGTAACTTTAACTTGTTACACTATGCAAGTTTACATTTTAATTAATTTTATGGCTGGTATACAAAATGAGCACTAGAAATAGAAATTGTGACAAATTTTGCATACAAATTTTGCATACAAATTTGTCAAAAAATCTATTTCAAGTCTAATTCTATTCTCTTTGAAAAGCAGGCTGTTTTTTATGTCCTTTACATTCCTTTTTAGTAATTAAATTTTTTTTTAAATAATCTATTGTTTACATTTCTGACATACATATATATTTTTATAAACTTTTATTAAAACAATATAAGTAACTAATTAGCGCCTACTATTGTTAAATCTTCTAGCTTTTAAAATAACTATTATTCTTATTTCTAGTTAGTAAAATTTTTTTTAAGTTCTTAAACTTACTACTGCTAATGTAATTCTTATTTATTACTAACCTAAAATATTATTTTAAGTATTTTATTTAACTATTAGAGTTTAGTTTAGCAAAAATTAGTATTTTATTTATAAAAAAAACAAATATATGAACCCCAATTGTGAAACTAATTTAATGAAACTGCAGGGGAAAAATGCAAAAGGAAACGAAAATAAAACTGCGAGGCCACACTGCGAGGCGGTATGCGTCTTGGCATCGGTTGTTGCTTAACAACTGGTGTGTTGTAAAATATTTTGGTCATTTACCTGGAGATTTTTAATATCAATCCAATAATTGATTTAAATAAACTATGGTTTTGATATTAAAATAAAATTCTGTCCTACGTTTTTAACCATTTTCTTTAAATAATTATGTGTTTTTAACCCAATTGTAGCTAAAAATAAATTAGTTTTAAAATATAATTATTAAAATTTGTTTTCTATTGAGTATTAAAAAAAAAAAACTTTAAAAAAGTTTACTAACATTTTTTTTTTATTTTATTATTATTATTTTTTTTTTTAATAATTTAAAACACAATTTAAGTTTAGTTTTTTATTATGTATATTTAGAATCCAAGTATGTTTATTTAATAAAATTGGCCTAATTAAAATTTTTGTTGAAGCATTAAATGTTTATTAGGTGTTTTTTTGTTGATTTAAGTCCCTTCAAAATTATTCTCTAATATTTTCTATAATTTTAAATGAAATGTATTGCATTGGCCTACGTTTTCTATTGGGTTTTCTTTTTTGTTTAAAGCTTAGCGTAATTTTGATTTATTTATAAAATTTAAACTATTGACTATCGATTTACACCTACTATTTTCACCCAATTTCTCTTGCTGTATGAAATGCAAAAAATAATTTACCATTTACATATTAAAAAAACAAACAAAAACTGTAAATTTTATTAAGAGCTGACATTTTTTTTTTTTTCAAAATTTCAAACTTGTATAAATGAAATTTATTTGAAAGTAGTTTTGGTTAAATTTTTAGTATCTTGTACATGTCATACATTTTAGGTTTTTTTTATTTCTTTTCTCAATTACAATTGGTGTTTTATATGTATAATTATTAAAAAATAATTTAAGGGCTTATTTCTCTTTATGCAAACGAAATGTTGTTTTATATATTTGTATTAAAAACAAAAACAAATTTTCGTCATTTGTTTTTTGTTGTCAATACAAATCTAGGATAGACCTTATCATTTGCTTGTAGAGATAAAATCCCTACATTTTTCTTTTCCTTATTTGAAATATCAAAAAGCCCGTTTTTTGTATCTTATTTATTTTATTTTTTTAATTAAATCTTCCTTTTTTTAATTATTTAACAAAACATACTATCAAGCTGAAATGAAAAATGACTCTGTGTTCCCAAATATAAAAAATTAAAGTTTATTTAAATTTTGACCTTTTTTCTCAATGATTTATTATATTAAACTGCGCTAGTTGTTTTCTAAATTTAAAATATCAAGTAAATTAAATTGATCTTTCAAGAAAAAGAATTCTTATTATAAATTTAAAGTATTCCCCCCTGTCCTGCAAACGGGATTAAAAAAAAATTTTCTTTTGAAACCTAAAAAAACAAATTTTTCAAAAGTAAATCAAATCTGTTAAATAAAATATTAAAAAAAGACTTAAATTTTATATTTAACACAGACAATTTGAAGAGACTTTATTATTCGTTTTAGTAAAACTGTAAGCGCTTCAAGACATTTAAGCTTAAAAAAATATTAATTTAAAATGCACTCTGAAATTTCTTCCAATTGTTGCTCCTAATGAGAAGATTACTTCAATGAATAAAGATTTTTTTTTGACATCACTAGAACTAGATCTACTCTCTGATAATAGTGAATAATCTGTGTTAGTTTTTAACAAAAAAAAACTTGACTTTAAAGTCTTACTCAAAACTTTAACTTAACAAAAAGCTATTTCTGAAGTTTCAAAACTTTTTTGTTTTTAAAAAGCGCTTCAATTTGCAGGACGAGTTCTTTAAATAAGAAACCAAGTTTTTTAATAGTCATAAAAACAGGCATCAGCTTTATCTTAGACTGGCATTCTTACTGAATAAGTTTGAATAAAAGGAATTTCTTTTTCAAAAAGAAATATCTATATTTGCTTGCATTACTCTGTATTAGTTAAAATTTTCAGTAAAGACATGACCCAAGTAGGCAGATTAAGTCAAGCAAGTTATTTAAGTCATGTGATTTTACTATCCTGGCTCTTATGAAATATATTTGCAGCCATTAAAAATTTTTCAATTATTGATCACTAATTTTTCTGGTTTTGTCTTCAATAAATCCGTATTTGGTAAATTTTTTTTAGTAAAATAATTATTAATCGCAATCAAAGTCCTGTGACATTATCAATAGACCTCTTAATATATCTGTAACCTTTAAAACTTTGTTTTTAAATAAAAATGATTTCTATTAGTGTTAATATTTAGTTTTTAAATAGCCCTGTCCTGTCTTCTGTATTAGATGCAACAAATCCCAGCAAAAATAATCAAGTGTGTCTTGATCATGTAAAAAAAAAACTAGATTGGTTTCCAGTTTTTAACCACAATTTCAATTCAACAATTTCATTACTACGAGTATTTTAGCTCCAGAGTATTGCATTTTATGGAATTAAAAATTGTGTTCAAAAAGGAAAACTTTTCTACCAATGATACGCTAATGTTAAATTCTTTGGTTTTCCTAAATTTGACTGTAGTTGTACTGATTTTCCGACTTCTTCTCCTTAATTTTCTTTTGGGATTTTATGCTCTGGCATTTTTGGTAGCACAGTGTTGTTTTTCGTTTATAAGATGATTCTAATTAAATTTAACTTAATCTCTGCTTACCAAATTAATTTCCATCTTAAGTTTTGAATTAATTTCTTTTGATTTAACAATTTAGTTTTAATGTATTAAACAAGACCCAAAAAAAAAAAAAAAAAACAGTAAATAAAAACTTAAATTAACCTCTCTTTTATTTTTTATATTTTATTTTATTGTAAACAATTACAAACAACATTTTAAAATGTTTAATTTATTTACAAACAAAACAAAAAGCTTTCTAATTTTTTTGTTTTTCTTATTTGTTTGTTTGTTTCTGTTTGTTTGTTTTTTCTATTTTTCTATTTATATCTGTCTCTCCCTTTCTTTCTCTCTCTCTCTGTCTGTCTCTCTCAATACCCTTCTCATCATTACATGTTTTGTTGTTTGACCAAAAATATTTTACAGTCGAACTCAATCAACGTTGGCTTCCTGCGTTTATTTCGTGCGGCGCGTCTAATTAAATTACTGCGACAAGGCTACACGATACGTATACTGCTGTGGACATTTGTACAATCATTTAAAGCACTTCCATATGTCTGTCTACTGATAGCAATGCTATTTTTTATCTACGCCATTATTGGCATGCAGGTAAGTCCAAAAAATACGTTCCAAGTTTTTTATAAACATATTGATTGATCTTTTAATACTCTAATTGAAAATTAATGCTTTTAACATACAAGAAAAGAAAAAACATTTTATTATTTCCAAAAAATAAAAATTATTTTTATAAAATAATCCTAAATTTATTTTAAGTTTATTTTAAAAAAATTTTTGGGTTTTTTTATTTAAAAACACACAACTAGTTCAAATAAATATTTTAGTTATTTTTTTAGTTATTAGTTTTAGTTAAAACACACAACTTTAGGTTAAGAGTTTTTGTTTATTATTTTCAAATAGTGTTTAATTTTTATTTTCATTATTAATAAAAAGAAAAAAATTCAGTTTCTATTTAGTTTCCATAAACAGTTTAGGCTTAGTTATAGAAACTTCAATTGAGATATTTAGCCAATAGAGTCAACTGTTAGAATTTCTTTTTCTTAACACAGTGATGACTTAGAAAATCACACTTATTTTAGATTCTTTTATTTAAAGTATATGCATATAGTATTAAGTATGAAATACTTATGAAAACGGAAAAAAGTCTCAATTAAATAAATTTATTTTAATAAACTAACTAACATAAAACGTAATTACTTACTCCGGCCAAAATTGCATGGCCACCTATAAGAATTTTGATAGATTTTTGGAAAAGCTCTCATTTATTAAGTTTTACTACTAAAATTTATGTTAATAAAACGTTTTTAATTTAGGAAGTTTATCTGAAAATATATTCGTTGTCAATGTACACGAATCCAAAGCATAAAAATGAATAAGTTATTTATGCAAACAATCTTTAAATAAATTGGTTTTAGCAATGGTGCGATAAATTAATTTTTTTTTCAATTTTGCCCAGGTTTTATAACCAAAGTAAAGGTGTTTTAAAGGCTTACATTTGGCTCTGTGCAAAACTGTTGTTTAAAGTTTGACTCCTTTTTTTTCAAAATAAATACGTGAAATATTTACGAAACTGGACATATTTTTGGGGAACCCTTTAATCTCTAACTCTTCAATTATTGCAGTTTTTTCGACTCCTAATTAAAAAAGAGCAACACAAGACACATTAGTTAAAGAGTTAAAGGGTTAAATAAATCTACAAAAATATTCCTGCTGAAACTCTAATAATAGCTTTTGAATATACCAAAGAAGAACATTTACCTTTACTAGCACAAATAAGTCAAAACTTAAAATATGTGTAACAGTTAATTCGTTGTTATTAAGATGATAAAGACCTTGGGTACTCTACAATGAATTTATTTATCTCTGCCATTATCAAAAAACATATAATCTTGCTTTCATAGGTGCACGTATGTGACAAAAATACTCGTCATATGCATCGCATTCTGCTGTCAAAAAATGTTTTTTAATTAAGGCATGTTTATACTAAGAAAAAAACTTCGGTTGTATGAACTAAATTTGTTACTAATCAAAAATTAAAACGAGATAGTCGATATTGTTAAGACAACTAAATTTTAGAAGTTATTATAAAATTTTGGTTGGCACAACAAAAAAAATGTTATTATTAGAACTGAATTTTTGAGTGAAAAAAGTTCTAGCAACTGAAGTTGTTTTCTTTCGACAATCTTAATTTATTTATTTATAATCAGTGCTTTTCATATACTTTTTTATGTCAGTTTAAACAAACAGTTGTAAAAAAAGTCATGTTTTTTTTATACTTTATTATGTAACCATCCAGTCAGAATACAGAAATTTAAACGCTCACAAAGTACTAAACTGTTTGGCAATGTTGGAATCAGCATTGGTATTTAGCCTTTTTGAGGCTGCTTTAGTCTTTTTTTCACCTTGAAATTTATGACTTATCATCTAGCTTTTTCCTAGCCTTTCAACGTTTTCAAAATAGCTTTAAAAAGCCTTTTAAGGTCCCCCATAACTATCGTCCATTATTAGAAATTTTAAGGCACGAGCATAGAAGGTCCCACATGAACAAAAGACTTAAATTCACAAGTTTAGTACTTAAGTCTCGCTTTCAGTATCTTAGATTCTTAAAAAAATCAAAATGGGAAATTAAGTCACTTGAAAACAAAAGATTTAAGAAAGGAACTTTGCATACGTAAAAAATTTAAGCCCCGCCTTGACTATCGTCCATTGTTAAAAAAATGTAAGACATGCATTTAAATACCCCACATAATCAATGGCAAAGGGTTGACATTTTACTCTTTTTAAGGCTAGATTTAGCCATTTTTCTTGCATTTAAATCGAAATTTATAATTTAGCCTTTAGCTATTTTTCTAGCTTTTTCCGTTACACTGGGCGCCCAAAGAAGAATACAGAAGCTGGACCGCTGATGTGGTTACTTTGTGATACCTTTATAAGAGGAAGTGAAGAAGTATAGCACTAGAGATAAAAGAAAGAAAGGAAATGAATTAGATAAGAAGACAGATAGAGAAGGTGAGCCTTAAAAAATTTAAACATAAATTGAGGCTGAAGAAAATTTATTTTAGAACGAAATAATTTTACGCTTTACATCTCTCTCTTTGTTTGTAAACTAAAAGCGTGAATTGAATTATGTTTGCAGAGCAAATTTTTACATTTGCTTTAGATAGCAAAATACGTAAAGTAAAATTTTGGACAAAATTTTTAATGTAAATTGATTATTTATTCAGAGAAAAGTTAATTTCAGGAATTAAAAAAAATATTCTGCTGCTTCTTATAAAACAAATGGACTTTATTATCAGTATGCACTTCAAGTTCTAGCTTCATCTATATTTTAATTTACAACAATAACGTTAGTCAAAGGAGAGAACAATAACAATTGTTTCATTTTGAAATTCTGTAAAAAACAATTTAAAAAAAATTTTTTTGCTGCCCAAACTAAAGAGCAGTCGAATCGGGTGTGTTACGAAAAGATCGGAGTATACTTTCCTGACCTTTTTTATTTATTGAAAATATACACCTTTATATGGTCTTCTACCTATATGTTTGGGTGTATGTTTAGATTAATTTCTTAAAGTATCGTACAAGCTTTTCATTACTTTTTTATTTTCTTTACTTTAGACTTTCCTAAAAGAATTTAGGAGATTATTTAAGGGATTTGAATAAAATAAAGGATTTTATTATAATAAGTTAGTTACTGGGGAATAGTTATTTATTTTTTTCAAATTCAAAATATTATAAAATCCAATATATTCCCAACGTTCTAAATAGCAACGATGTTATCATCTAATTGTTGGGATAACGCTATAATATTAGAAAATACGATGTTTTGCTAAGGGTGGATTAAGGTTTTGCCAACCTTGATTCGCTTGCATTTTTTTTTTTTTTTTGGCAAGTAAAGCTTGAAACTTTCAATATTTCTTTTATACTCGTATTTACTTCAATTTATCTA
The DNA here is from genome assembly GCA_947397855.1 of Thelaira solivaga. NCBI lineage: Eukaryota > Metazoa > Arthropoda > Insecta > Diptera > Tachinidae > Thelaira > Thelaira solivaga. The sequence continues at coordinate 20,225,930 of OX377612.1, read as the reverse complement.
ATTTTCTTTCATACAATTTTTTTTAAGTAAAAAAAAATTAGTTTAGAAATTTATTTAAATTTTGAGCTGGAAGTTCAATAGAACTCCAAACAGATAAAAAGAAAATTTTTTAAAAACAAATACTAAACTAAGTTTTAAAATAATTTAGTTTTCATGCAAGATAACTAAATATTTTATAAATAATTTTATTTAAATTTTGCAAAGTTCTTAACCTTCATATCATAATTATTTTCAAAAAACCATATAAAAAAATTTCTTTTGTGAATTTGAAAAAGAAAAAGTTAAGCAATCTTATCGAAATTTCTTGACTTTATCTTTCACATTAATTAGTTATTCAAAACGTATTTAAAATTTTTAAAATATTTTTTTTTTTTTTGGAGCCATAAATATTCCAAAAATGACGCTGTCACAGTTTTCTATCTATATATTTTGGCTTTTTTTCTGTCTTGATGCTTCCTTTGAATAGCATGCTCAACCGTTGCCCAAATGTACAAAATGTGTTTTAGCTCTCTCTCTATCTTTCTCTTGACAAAGTCGACCCCAATTGCTTTTACAATATTCTGTAAGTGGGGAGTAAAAGGTCATATTTATATGACGAGTTCCAAAATAAATATTTTTTTGACTATTTTTCCTCTTAGCATTTTACCTTTATTTTTTGATAAAAGAAAGAACTCATTGCGTATTATTAGAAATTCAAGTTACATTTCAAGCCTAGGAATTTGCCTTATCTTATAGCTAATGAAATTTGTTTAATTTAAAATTATAAATTAATTTTAATTTTTAATTCAAGATAAAATGGAATTAATTTTTATACTTTAGACTTATAATTTGAGCTGAAGAAGCGTAAAGCAATACTTTAGACTAGCTGGAGTAAAAAAAAATTTTTTTAACAACTTTGAGTTGCCCAAGATTCTCTCTGCTTAGTGCAACGTTTTACTATTTCATTGTTAAATATTAAAATATGGTTTTACAAAATTAATATATATTAACAAGTGTTTAATATAGAAAGTGATATCAAAGAGACAACTTCTTTCCGTTTTCATAATAGGAAAACCAAAAATTAGTTATAGCTAAAAAAGTATTCATAAAAATGTTTATTTATTAAATGTTTCTAATCTTAATCATACTTGTTTATTGTTTATTAAACAAATAAAAATACCAACAACAAAAATATAACAACAAATTTAAAAATAACAAAAAAAAAATAAATAAATATTATAAAAACAAACTGAGATGTCGTCACGATTTCAAAAATGAAATGAACCAAAATGAATACAAAATAAACGAAAATCATTTGCTTCTAAAAATTAAAAATAATAAACTCCCCAAAATGAAACACGTCAAATCGAAAAAATAGGTTTTTGGGAACATAAAATACGATCCGGATACACAACTTAACCGGCACAATAATTTTCAATCATTCTCCGGAGGAATCATGCTGCTTTTTCGGTAAAAACCATTGTTGATTTTGAACAAGTATTTGCAAACCAAAGTAATTATTTTTTTAAAAAAGTATTTTTCGTAATTCTCAAACCAAAACAAAACAATTAATTATCTAATTAAACAATATTAATTAATTTGCAAGAAAAAAAATTTATAAAATTTTTTCTCTTTCTTTTTTTTTTTTTTTGAAAAAAGTAACAATCTGAAAATTATATACTATGCATATTATTAACTATATACTATATATACATACATATATAAAAGGCATACATACATATGTATAAATGTAAAAGTAAAAAAAAATATTTAAAAACAGAAAGCAACTATTTATATATTCAAAGTAAATGTCTTAGAATTTGTTTATGAAATTAATAATAAAAAAAAAATTAATCATTTATAAATATCATGTTCTAAATGTAATTTTGCAGAGGGTTTCATTTTATTTTGAAAGTAGTTAGAAAGTTGATATTTTCTTTCGAATAGTTTTATATTGTTGGCTATACAAAAAAAAAAAAATCTATAAAAGTTGTTGATATTTCTTGAATGCTAGTTACATATGTGAGTTATTTGAAGTTACTTTTTTTATTTATTATTATTTTCTTTATTTAAGTTAATCTGTGTATAAAAAATAAAAGAGCAATTATGTAAAACACTCGTATAAATATTTAGATTTTGTTGAGTTAATATTTTTTACTTTTATATGTATGATTTTCTTTCAAAGGAAAGTTTTGTATAAACGTAATTAATTTGTATTTTTGAATATAGATTTTTGTGCAAATCACTCTTTTCATCTTATCCAAAAACCCCCAAAATCCCAATTTCAATATTTAATTAGTTTCGTTTTACTCAGTAAAAAGCCAAATTTTATGGCTCACAATTAAAAAAAGTTTTTAGCGTAGCGTTTTTTTAGAACTTTAAAAAAGAAACATCTTGTCAAACTAAAACTTTTATATTAAACTAAAATTTGTAAAAAAAAAATATAAAATTAAATAATAATAAAAAAATCAAAATCAGATATTGTTGCTGGCATTTTATAATAAATTTCACTTTCCTTGTCTGCCTCTTATGTTGTAAAAGATTTTGATTTCAACTTTAGTTAAAGAAGTGCGTCTTCCTAAAATCAAAATTCTTGAAAGTAAAAATTTTCTATTGATTTTAAATATTTTATTTTAAGTTTAGTTATTTAGGTTTGAATATCACAAATTTAATAGTTTATTATTATTAAAGCAATAGTTAAAGTTAGAATTTTGCTTTGGAACCAAATTTCGTTGGATATTTAAGAACACATTATCCCATATTTAACTTATTGATTTTTTAATTTAAGGTTTAATATTTGACTTATAAAATCTTAACTTTAACTATCGGTAACTTGTAATAATGGTCTTCACTATTTTATAGAACTAAGGCGGCCGTTGTTAAAATTATATTGTTACTTCAAACTAGCTGTTTTATGCAATCTCGACCGGTTCTTTATGATTTAGAGCAAAAAGAGAGATCATGTATTAAATTTTAGAAAAATCTATTAAAAATATTACATTAACCCACTGCTTTCAATGGTTTCTAAGCTAATGAGTTGCAAAGTTCTTGAAATGATTCTTAGGAAATACAATAAAAAAATTTATTTAGCTTTTTTTTTAACATATTAAAGGGTTAATCATAAAAAAATATCTAAATTGTTCTATTAAAAATAGGAAGATATTTATGAAAAAACTCTGAATATTCTCTAACATAATCTGCAATAGATCGTGCATAAGATATGTATTGAGAAAAGTGTTTCTGAAAGAAGCTCCTTACTCACAAGCGGGTAAAAGACTGTGTCACCTTACTCTCTCGTGTTTGGCAAACTGCAGCAGTATAAGTTGATGACATGTAATCTTAGTCAAAAGTCTGGAACAGTTTTTTAATTGTAGTCCACAACTTAACACAACTGTTTAGCATCATAACAAAACCAAAGCAGCAACCCAAAACTTTCACGTCTTTAGTTAGACTTTTCTTTTATTAACAATCAAAAATACAGTTAGTGATATTACTAGGCGTCACTTACATATGTCACTTTCATATGCTTTCTGAATCAATAAAAAAAATATGATAACATCGTTTCAATGTATGTTAGTTGCAGCTGGGTCGACTGTAGTGTTTTATTATTAATGCCATCATAATTCACAACTTCTGATTAAATATTTGATTTAAATAATGAATGGGATAAGGAAAAGAAAATGAAAAGCTTTAATTATAAGAATCTGAACTAAATATTTAACAAAATTTATATATTTTTATATACATATTTAAAATTCTTTTATTCATCCCATTTTATTAATAAATAAAAATATAACCAAAATAATTATAATTAGCTTGGAGTGTAAACTTGATATAAATCAATACTTATAGGACATTAAGCATATAATACTAACGTTTAGTAAAACAAGTGTTTTTGAATAATTAAAAGTTTATTAGAAAAATTTCTAGATTGTGTTTTTTTAGTTACATGAGAACTTAAAATGATAGATAATACAAAACAGAAATAATGTTGCAAATCAAAATATTTAATTATAATTTCATGACATTTATTTTTTAAATATGAATTCCGGCAGTTTATTTTCGAGCTGAGGTACGCTTGGTTTGTCTAGGGTCGACATAGAGCTGATTTGTTTGTATTTAATCTACCACAGTCGTCTAATATTTTTTCGGCTCTTACAGAAAGATATACGAATAAAATACTCCGTCGAGTTAAATACTGCGGCCTCGACTAATTAATGATGAAGTAGAATTGGAGCTCAATGACTACTGAAAGTAGTCGTAAAATAGAATCAATTTTATTTTGGCAGCAACCATGGCAGAAATATGCAAGGTAGCGACAAATCTACAACAAACATTAAAATGCAAAAACAACAGGCGTCTCTTCCCTTGTGTATCAAACCCATATACACTTACACTTTCTATGTATTTATGAGTATGACACATCGGCTCGCAAACAAATTTTGACGCAGGAGATGTACGCTGTTCTACTATCAGTACCTTGTTAATTCTGCCATGACCGCAACTTTTCTTATGCTCCTGTTTTGAAACACATATGCCCTCAACAATATTGCCATGCTTTTGTTGAATTTCATACATTTTGCAAACAAATCCAAAGAAAAATAGGAACAAAATAACATTTGACAATGAAATTAAATTAATATTTTTGTAAATTTGTAAATAAAATAACTGATATTGTCAAAAAATTATTTTAAAAGCAACCGAAATTATATAATATAAAAACCAATATTTAAAGCAAGACTTTTAGAAATGTAAAACCATTAAGTTGCAGCCGTCGTTTCAATTAAGAGCCTGTTTTCTCTTAAAGTTGCTTTTTATGTTGCATCATTAACTGCAGTACAAAATAATACTAATAATATGATGATCACATCTAACGGAGCAAAGTTCGTGTGAAAACAAAAGATGTGCTCCCCGAATTGTTGTGAAACTAGATTGTAAAACTATAATTTGTACTTAATGAGAAGTATAAGTGCTACTTTTATATGAGTGGTGTCATACAAGTTATACGCTATCCCCCTTATCCAAAAAAATTAACGCAGACTATAAAGTCAACATTATCGAAATTTTGCATATAATTTTTTCATAAATTTTACTTTAAAGTCTACGTCAACTTTTATTTTGGATAAGAGCATATATATTTCAGGTTAGTCTGTTAAATCATTTTTTGACTTGAATACGTTTTTCAATAAATCTGGCGGTATGGCTTCAATACCGGCTTGGCTTCCAATACTTTAAGAATTACTGGTTTGTCGGCATAAACCAATAACTTAATGAAGCAAAAAAAGAGTAATCCAGAATAAGTAGGCGAGGTAAAAGGACCGCTTCTTCAAATATAATTGTAATCAAATTTATTTTCTAATGATTGGATTGTTAAGCGCGCTGTATGGCAAGCTGAATCGTCTTGTTGGAACTTCTGATTAACTTGGGGGAAAAAAAATTCAGTCAGAGTATGATCGTGATGGCAGCTCTTTGCTCATTTCGAAAGCAATCAGAAATGAATATGCTGCTAACTTGGGAAACGCACCAAGCAGTCAGTTTTATTGGATATTTGTTAATGGCTTGAGTTTTGCCCTCGCTTCAAATATGATAATTTTATTTATTGACGTAGTCATTTATTTAGAAAAGAACTTCAACACTAAGCACAATTCTTTGTTATACATCCTTCTAAACTTCGGAAACAGAAATATATTTTTCAAAGTAAATTTCTATCATTTGGCTTTAAACAATTTATAATGACTTGACAAGATTTACTGAACAGAAATGTCAAGACAGTTTTAAAGTATCAGCTGTCACACCATAGTTATCAATATCTATAGTTCTCAATTAGCTAAAAAACGTTCTTTATGAGAAAAAATATTTTTTTATATCTGGCTTACACTCTAAGCTTGTGAAAGTTATAAAAATGAAATGTTTAAAGCAAACAAAATTAAACTTATGATATTTTATTAATAAATTTAAAACAAAAACTCTAATTGGCTAATATTCAACAATTTAGAATTATATATTAATATAGACCCTCCACCCCCCCCAAAAAAAAAAAAAATTGAACACCAAAAACCCCTAGTTATTGTGATTAAAAAACCTAAGTTATGAAGCAGTTGTTGTTTGTAGCAAATTATTTATTTATTTAACTTATGTTTTTCCTTTTTTATTTAGTTATTTCTAATTGTATTTAAAATTTTAGAACGCTTTTAATAATTATTTCGTTCTAATCATTTCACAAAAAACACTCAGAAAAAAACACTCGATTTAAAAAAAGAAAATTAACAAAATACTGAAACATTGGTTTTTTGTATTATTAATTTTATTTTTATTTACAAAATTTTTTTATTTGGCATAATTTTTCTTTTATAAAAACACTTGAATTTAAATACTTTTAACTGAAATTTAAGAAAAAAAAAAATCACAATTCAAAAATAAACTAAAACTTGTTTGATATTCGCTGCTTCGTGTATGTCTGTGTGTATTGTATCGGAAATAGGTATTTGGAAATATCAAATTAAGTACAGTGGAAAATTCCATTACTAGGCACAACAACTTCCAATCATTTATACAAGGTGTCATGCTCCTATTCAGGTATGTAATCATGTTTTAACAATGAAACTCTAAAATTATCTACTTTGAAAGTTTTTTTTTTACAAAAAAATAACTAAAGAAAACCTAAATTTCAAATTATGTTTTAACTTATTAAATAAAGAAGAAAAACATTAGACCAGATTAGTTAAAAGAAATTTATTTAGAAATTTACTTAAAAACAATATATAAATGTTCAACAAGTGTATAGTTTAAAAATAAATACAATAAAAGCTTTAGGCTTTTATTTGACAAAAAAAAATATAGGATATAATTTTAGTGTCCTTTTAATAACTCTAGGTTAACAACACAAACTATTTTATTATATTAGTCTAGGTGGCCTTACAACTCTTAACATACGAGTATTTATTCGCTGTTTACTTTTGTTTCTACTAGAAGTAATTTAATTTCTGCAAGAAACTAAACATTTTAGTTCTTCTCAAAACAGTAACTACACTTAAACTGACACTCTTCTCGCATTCATCATTTAATAAATAATTGTTATTTGAGTTTGTTTATTATTTCTTTAGTTTTAATTGTAATTTATAAATTTGTTCAGTTGATTTTTTCAATTAAAAAAGCTTGCATTGTTAATTAAGAGTTAATTTGTGTTTTTAATATGGTGGTTAAATAATTTAGTTGTTGTACAACAAAAAAAAAATAATAATATAAAACAAATAAAATAAAAATTTGCACTTTATTTATTATCATATTTGAATTAGAAACTAAAGTAAATTATTTTTTGAATTCCATAAATTTTTAAAAAATTTTTTTTAATCAAAATTTTTATTCACTTTCATTTGTAGCTTATGTTGCAGTTAAATTTGAAGAAAAAAATTTAAACTTTATTTATTTTGAAGAAATTGATACCCAAAAGCAACACTTTACATTTTGTGCAGTTTTTTTTTTAAACTATGCAAACATTTTAAATTAAATTTAATTTATTTTGCATTCTTAATTTTTATTTATTATGTATAGGTTGGTCCAAGCAAAACGCACAATGTGAATTGTAAATAAAACAAAGTTTTTTAGAAACTTATCTTAATATTTATTATTATAATAAAAGGATCTATGTGAAACACATATGTGTCATGGTTTCCGTACCATATTTTCAATGAGTCTGCCTTGAGCCTTAATTAAGGTTCAATGTCGTTAATGTGACGAATTATATAATTTTTTAGCTATTAAACTTTTCTTGCCTTATTGATGTACACTTTTGCTTTTATATTTCCCCAAAGAAAGAAGTCCAACGGTCACCACGACATGAGATAACACGGCTTTTGAAATTCTCGCTTAAAAGAGCTATGGTTTCGTTGGCTTTGTGCCAAGTGGCACCATCGTCTTGAAACCACATATCGTTCAGGTGAATAACTGATTGACGGCTCTTCTACCACACTATCACGAATAGCTGCAATATTTTCCGCAGAACAAACTAAATGAGCATGCACAGGTTTTTTCATATTTCCTACAGACCTTTTTTGCTGAAATTGACGCACAATTCCCCCGATTGTAAATACATTTGGTCGATTTTACTGAACCAGAAAATCACAAAGTGCACGAAATGAATTTTAATTTCAACACCCATTTTCGTAAATGGCTTTAACAATCTTAGCGCGCTGCTCAATTGTGTACCTCTCCATAGCTGAATTTGTCAAACACTAAATATTGTGTGACTCACAATTAACATCGTGCATTATGCATGAACCACCTTTTTTAACAAAAAATGATACTCAGACATTTTATTGCTCTCAAAAACAAGCGTATTTTTTGTGAATATTATTAATTTTAATATTTTTAACTGAAATGAATTATTGGCCTAGTCACACTAAAGTCCGTATCTTTTTCAAAACGATATTAAATTCATAAAATTCTTAGGAACAAAAGTCAGCTCTTAATAAAAGCCTACTAATTTTAGAATTAACAAAAAATATTTATACAAAGAAAATCATTTATTTCATTAAAAACATTTTTTTTTGTTATTTTTCTTATTGAATATTTAAGAAGAATGTGCAAAATTAAAAATTACAAGGGTTTGAAGACTCAGCACAGCCGAATTTAACTTGTTGCTATTATTATTACATTGAGATATAAGTACCGCGATCCAGAGAATCTTGTGTAGAGCGAACGTATTCACTGTTCCAACTCTAGGTCTCAAATTAAACCTTTCTCAGTGAGTGCTTTTCCAACTTTCTAGAGGTCAACAAGACAGTTTTACTGGATTTTCTTTTGAAAGTGTAGTGCTTTTAATACAGGGTGGGCCAAAAGAAACCAAGGGGTGTAAAAGTTTAATAACTTTTTTGTTTATTAACTTTTTTTCATTTTTTCTTTCAGATTATGGAAATGGAAATTTTTTTACACTAAGTATGAAAAATGATGTCTCTTAAATGACCACCGTTTTCAGCTTCGCACTGATGGGCTCTTTTTAGAGCATTTTCCATAACATCTTTCAAAACTTGTGGCTGTAGCGTTCGAATTTCTGCAACAATGTTTGCCTTGAGTTCAAGGATTGTCTCTGGCTTTTTCACATACACTCGCTCCTTCAAAAAACCCCAAAGAAAATAGTCGGGTGCTGTCAAATCTGGCGATCGCGCTGGCCAAATAATTTCCGAATTTCGAGATATTATTCGCTCTCCAAAAATTTGACTTAAAAGTGCCATTGTGTCTCGGGCAGTATGGGCAGTGGCTCCGTCCTGCTGAAACCACATACCAGGTCTGTTTTCAAGAGCAGGACGTAAAAAATTTTCTATCATAAAACGATACCGCTCTCCATTTACGGTTACAGCACTTCCGTCTTCATTCTCGAAGAAGTAGGGCCCAATGACATTTTGAGATGTGATCCCACACCACACTGTACACCTGATGGGGTGCAATTGGCGTTGATGAATGGCTCTTGGATTTTGAGAACCCCAGAACCTACAGTTCTGCTTGTTAACAAAGCCATTCAAATGAAAATGAGCTTCATCACTCATAATCAAATGTTAAAATAATTGATCTCTGGTTTAAATAATAAAATTCTATTGTTCTGGTTCTCTGTTCAGTTGTGAACCTCTCCATTATAAATTCTCCAAGTGTTGTCTATATAATCTGAAAGAAAAAATAAAAAAAAAATTAATAAACAAAAAAGTTATTAAACTTTTACACCCCTTGGTTTCTTTTGGCCCACCCTGTATTTAAACAGATTAATTAAACTTTAATTTTCATTTACTTTCATGAAATAACTGCAGAGTTTTTAGCACAACCTTTCCTTTGCTTTATAAAAAACAACGTGGAAAAGTTTTTATTTGTTAGCAGAATTATTTCCTGTGAAAATAATATATTAAAAATTGTTTAAATTAACACATTATATAATGTGTTTATAGTCCTACCACCAAATTCATAAAAAATATTATGTGCTCATTAAGGGCTTATTTGACAGACTTCTATGCAGTATTTGTCAAATAACTCCTTATTAAGCACATAATATTTTTTTATGAATTTGGGGGTTAATATATAAAATTTAACATTGTACTCCTAATAAACGGCTCAGCTAGTAAAATTATATAATCTTAAACAGAAACACTAAGCCTGACACTTTATTGAAATATTTGGAAATAGGAGGATCACTCAAAACTACTCCTGTAGGTTATATAACCAAGAGAAAAGATAGTAGAACATGTGCTGCGTTGCTGTAATGATCTTACTTGGACTCGTTTTCATTACTTAGGGCATCACTACCTACAAGCTTCTGATATGGAAAAATCATCCAAGGAAGTTTTTGAATTAATGACTTAAAGAGTATTTGTAACATGAGAGCAGTGTCCCAATTATTATTCTAAAACTACCTGAACTATATTTTTTAAGTGTAATTGAAAGCAACATCATTAATTTTCTTTGGGGGCTGCAGTGACTGGGTAACTTGCTTCGGCGGTGTATTTTTCATATACAAAAGTAAACGGTTTCTATTTCGAAAAAATATTTGTTTCATGATTCCATGAACGGGAAAGTACGATATTATAATTTTCGCATTCAGTTGCTGACCTCTTAATAATCTCATAACAATTCCATATTGAAAGTGAACCAAGTATGAATATTCGATATATTTTTTAAATAAAATGCTAAAGCAAAGCTTTCTAAAAAAAAATTTATTTTTTTTACCAACATATCATACTGTATGTTTGTTTGTATTAAATTGGATTTTATACAGCAATTTTGAATAAAACAATTTGTCACAAAATCAAATTAAATGAGAATATGAAAATATGGATATATGGAGGATACGTTTGCTCTCATCATTTTTAGGAAATGTTTTAAACGTTTATATTTTTTATTATATCAGCGCAGTATATTTTTACCCACGAACCAAAGATAACAAATTCAATAAAAATTTCAATGCTTGTATTAAAGTATAAAACCCTTATAAGTATTTTACTTGGGTGTCACACGATCAAGTTTTCATTCAAATTTTAAAATTTCTCTCATTTTCTTACCAATCCATTCACACTTTTAAAATTTACTGAGAATTTCAATTTTTCGTTCAATTGAGTGTTTCAAATTACAGTCAAGAAAACAGCTGACTGCAGGTTTTTTATTCCAAGTTTGAATTCTTATTCTGCCGCCAGTATTGTTTTTTTTTTTTTTTTTTTTTTTTTGGAAATATGTTTGTGAACAAATTAAACAAATATAACGACGTTTTGCGGTTCCTAGAGTTGAACAGAAGCCATGAAGTTCTGTTTAACATGAATATTCCTGCATATAGACGGAATGATTTAAAAATTAAGGCATATAACTCTTCTCCGCCTTCTGTTTTTCTTCAGTTTCTATTAGTTTTTTTATTTCTTCCAATAATTTCAAGGAAGCAATAAATTTTATTTGTTTTCTTGATAACATCTACGTCACAGCTTTAAATTTTTGTGAATTTTGACAAGCAGTATGTGTAAATTTCTTGAAAGAGAATTGTAAAAAAACTTGATCGTGTGACTGTAGTGTAAACCACATACGTGTACTCAATCTACAATTTTACAGCTTTTTAAGTTTAAAAATTTATAGTTTTTTTTTTTTTTTTTTTAATTTGTAATTTATTTTTAATTTCTATTTCACTGTTCTTTCTCGCTATTAATGTTAATCGTTCTTATGAAAATATTTAACTGCAACATGTTTCAATTCTCGTTTTCTTTAAGCAATTGGCCTTCCAAATGTAATTAAATTAAAAGCTTTATTTAATATTATTTTTTTCTCTTGTAATATAAATTCGAAATTCACTTTTCTTCCAAATTCATTAACATTTTCGTTTAGGTTTTTAAATAAAATTAGGCTAAAAAAGTAACTGATTATTTTGTTTTGTTAAAAATAAATATCTATTAATCAATTGGAAAATATATTTTCTAAATATTTATAGTGTAAATAATCTAAATATTTTTCAAGTAGATAATTTGAGTTTTCAATATTGTGCAATATAAATATATAAATCTGTTTAAATAAAACTTAATTTTTTATATTAAATTAAATAAAAAAATAAATAAATAAAACAACATCAAACAAAATTATAGTATATAGAAAAATAAACAAATTGTGTAGTATAAATTTTGAAAAATAATAATAATAATAATGATGAACAAAATAAAAGAACTTTTCTTTTATTAAATATTTAAAAACTAGTGTTTTAAAATATAACTTTTCCTGTTATTAATTTTCTTGAAATAAAATTTATAGTCAAACTTTACATAATTTCATTAAATTTTTTGTTTAAACTTATTACTAAAATGCTTATTGTGAATATTTGATACTAATGTTTTGTTATTTTAGATGTGCAACGGGCGAGGCGTGGCCGAACATTATGCTGGCGTGCCTTAAGGGGAGGCCATGCGATGAAGAAGCCGAAAAAGGCGATGAGACGTGTGGCTCCACATTGGCCTATGCCTATTTTGTATCTTTTATATTCTTTTGTTCATTTCTAATGTTGAATTTATTCGTGGCTGTTATTATGGATAATTTTGATTATTTAACAAGAGATTCCAGTATACTGGGGGCACATCATTTAGATGAATTTGTACGGATATGGGCTGAATATGATCCAAATGCGACGTAATTATCAATTTAATATAATAATTAAAAAAAATATTTTTCTATCTTTATTAAACATTTCTTCACTATTAATGTTATTGATGTCATTAATTTTTTATTAAACATTTAAATGTGTTTATTTTATTTTTTGTACTTAATTGAAAATTAGTTGCAATTTTTATTTGCTTATCATTTTGATTTTTCTTGTTGATGTTCTTTTTTTATCAAAAATTATTTTGAATTTAAATTAAAAAAAATGTTGTTTTTAAACTAAATTTTTTCAATTAAAAAAAAAATTGTGAAAGAATTGTTCTGTGTGAAATTGGATTTAAATGTATATTTGATTTTTGTTTTCTAAACGCGCCAAGTATTAACAAACCAAAAATTTCCCCTTTCTCTAACTATTTATATGCGCGAACTTCTCACATCAAAAATTGTGAAGCAAAAAATTCCGTCATTCTCGATTTGTAAGTAAAAAGAGTTTCTGTACAGTGAACCAAAAATCGCGTTGCAATATTATCAATGTATTTTGTCATTTTGATACTATCATATTAAAAACTAGTGTTTTCAAATTTTTGGACAATTGTTAACTGTTGGCTGTCTACTTAGCAAAAAAGCTAAGATTTTACTTTTTTAACAACGCACCTTGTCAACTTATTAACAAGTTGTGATTTCAACAACCGTATGGTGTCATTTCGACACTAGGCGATATCGATTTATCACAGTTATGTTGCCTCTTCGATATCAGTATGGTGTCAATTTTTTGTCAATTCTGCAACGCTATGTTGTCAATAATGCGTTGTTAAAGTGAGCACAAACATGGTTGATACCGTTTGTGGTCATTTTGATAACAAATGTTTTAATTTTTTCTCTAGATGTACTTTAATATTTGAAAATGCCACGTAGCTACGTCTTTATTACAAAGTTTCAACGATTCAATTGTCAAAAAAAAGATAGATGTAAAGGGTGTCTCAGTAAGAGAAAATTTTTTATTTTAAAATAAAAACATGTGTTTTTTTTTGAGAAAGGACATTTTCGGATTAAGTATGGAATAAAATTCATTCAATGGGCAATGCAGTAAAACGAAGTAAACGTAAATTTAAAAAGAAAAGTGGTTAGAAAATACTCATACAATCCATGAGAAAAAAAAGCACCCACAACAACCAACTATCTAGTGCAGATTTTGGTTAGGCCTTACTTTTTTTTAAGATGAGGCTGTAATTGTCATGACTGTGAACGGCAGTCGTTACAGAGACATGATAAGGGAGTTGTTATAGCCTCAACATGGATCTGGAAGACATGAGTTGTGAACAAGATGGCCTTACCTGCCACACTGCGATTGAAGTATCCGATTTATTGCGGCATAAAAAGGAAGAAGTGAACTTTTACTGGGACACCCCTATTTACATTACCTTTTGGTTTATATTTGTTAACAAAGAATAAGTATAAAATTTCACTATGTAGTTGCAAAAAAAACATTAAAATTCATTTATTTCATAGAAATATTTAAGTCACCAATTTAAACAATTTAAATTTAGTATTTTTTATTTTGTCAGTACTTTTTCATTTTGATGAATTTTTTCTCAAGCTATTAGGACTACATTTTCTTATGAAAATAAAACATAATTTTTATTTCATATTGTCCCAACGTTTAGTGAATTTTATGTGCACTTCTTTAAAGGGATCTTCTCGGGACAATATGAAATAAAAATTGTAGGCCTAAAAGCTTGAGAAAAAAATCATCAAAATACAAAATAAAATTGAATCAACCAATTACTTTTTCATTTTTCTCGCTTTCATTTTGAAATGTGAAATATTTGTAGACTTCTACTTACTCTTAACTCTTCTTATTGTTAAGAAAAACGTTTTCCCAATGTTATGTTACAGAAAAACTTTTAACAAGTAACTTTTCATTATATTATATTTCAAAATCGCTAAAAAAACAGAAGCACTTGTATGTGAAATAGAATTTTTTTTTAAATTCTTACCTTTTTTTTATTTTTTTATTTCATATGAAAAGTTTTTAATGCGAGAGTTACAGAAAAGATGAACTGGTTACAAAAGATAAAAAAAGATAAAATTTAGACAATTTATTTGATATATAATAACTTCACACAACAACACGATAAAGCTGCTCTAAAAAAACAACTTGTTTGTTTTATCATTTAAAAGAAAAGTTTTGAATTTTAGAAAATTTACTTGAAAAATAATTTTAGACTGTATTTAAGTAAAAAAAGTTTATCTAAATAAGTTTGTTTTTTCTATACGCAAGAACAATTCTAAATAATTTCATTGAATAAATTATTATTTGTATTGTGATTGTAGTTTGATTGTTCAATGTTAAAGTTTTTTATTTTATAAGATTTTTTTCATGTTTTTATTTTTTGTTTTTCAGTTAAAAGTAGTTAAATTTGTTGTTGCTAATTAAACATTGTATGCTTTTTACAAAAAAAAAAAAAAAAAAAAAAAATACACATTTAAGTTTACTAAATTACACAAAAACTATTTCGAAAATACTAACAAAAATTAAAAAAAAAAAAAGAATAGCTCAACGCACAAAGCTTTGAAGCTTTTATATTAAATGATTATTATTTGATCGTATTTGTTTCATATAAATAAACGAAACGTAACACGTTGCAACAAAAAGGTAAACTTGTCATTTTTATGCAAAGCATTTATTTGGGCCTTACCATCCTTTTATTAAACAAGCCATTATAACTTTAAACTGATCTAATTATAAAGCTAGTTTTTTATCTATACTTAAAGCTTAGAAAAACTATTTAAATAAAATCTTCCATTACAAAAAAATATACCTAATTTTTAAAGCTTCTTTGTGACTAAAGCTCTTCATGAAATAGCTTAAAGCTGTAAATACTTTCTTTTTCTCCATTAACACTACTCGCAAAAACTGAACACAATTCCTAAGTATTTACTTTTCCTTTCTGTGTATAATAAATAATCCCACACGTTTATTTAGTAAATTCCACAAAATACATTACTAAAACAGATACAAAGAAACAAAGAAAAAAAAAAACAACAAACCAAAGTAAAAGTAATATTTGTTAATGATTTTTTTGTTTATGTGTATGTGTGTGTATTTTGCTAAATTCAGTAATTCAATCAAATTCTATTAATTGTTTGTTGTTACAAAATTGTTTTAATAAATTTCAAAAATCAATATTCTTATTTTGTTTCAAAAAATGTATAAATATATCGCAATTATGTAAAAATACTGACTGTATAGTGGCCGAATCCATTATACGGAAATGTATGATATGTTAAAAAATATGGATCCTCCGTTGGGGTTCGGTAACAAATGTCCTAATCGCCTCGCCTTCAAAAGACTTATACGTATGAATATGCCCCTAGATGATGAGATGAGAGTACAATTTACCACCACACTATTTGCATTGATACGTGAAAATCTTAGAATTAAAATGAGAGCGCGTAAGTATAAGTTTAATTAATCTTAAATTTTTTTCAGCTTAATTTCTGTATTTGCACACTACTTAAATATTCAGTTGGGATAATGCAGACGAAAGAAATTCAGTTAGATATTAAATAAAAAGCCAAATAGCAAAGCTGTTAGTGCTCGTTAATAATTTCGTCTTAGAATAAAATTCTGTTAGAGTAAATAAATAAAATATTAAACAGAATTACATTAACGATATTTTTTTAAACTAAAAAATTTTGTTTTCAATCATAACAAATTCAGTTTTCACAATCAAAGTTGTTTTTTATGTGCAAAAATTTAATTAATTTATTTTAAAGACAATACTTAAAATTTCTATTATTTAAAAGAGAAGTCAAGTATCTCTGTATGTTAGAGCATCTTCAACTCAATATGTTGTTGCAATTCACCTAGAATATTTTTATAAAAAACACTCAATTAGACGAGTTGCTTGCGTGTGTTTTCTAAACAATATATCAATTTTAAAAAATCAACCACCACAGTTTATGTTCGAATTTAAAATTTTGGCAAAATAAATTAAAAAAAAAAAAGAAATTTAGCAGCTATTCAATTTTCAGAAAATATTTTTAACAAGACCTGGCTTTTTTTACTCAGCCCGGTGTTAAAGGTTACCAATAATTAAAGTTAGAATTTAATTAGTTTTGGTAAGACTAAGTAACAGAGTAATTTTAGTTGCTTAACATTTCTCTAGTTTTTTTTTTAAATTGCCGCTGTGTCCAACACAAAAATTTTTGCCGTCTTTTACAAAATCAACTTTTTCTTTTTTGACAAACAATATGTAGTACGAACAAATCTGTAAAGTTTCCATTCTTCTTTCCTCTCTCTCCTATAAACTCAACTGAAAATAGCTTGTGTATTTCCTTACGTAGTTAAATATCGAATTTACCTCTGAATTCTAGTTTTAAAGTCTAGCAAAAACAAATTATTCGCCCAACAAAATGTTAACTTTAATTATTTATCTTCTTATCCAACAAAATTAAAGTAGACTTTAAAGTTAACGTTATCGAAATTTTTCATAAATTTTACATTAAAGTCTACGTCACTTTTTCTTTGGATAAGATCGTTTGTCATTAAAATATTCCTTAGAAATTTATACTGAAGAGCTTATGAATGTGCCTTTAAAATATTTTAAATTTATTTAAAACTTATATATAAATTTTTTAATTTAGCGGATGAAATGGACCAAGCTGATGCCGAACTTAGGGAAACTATTACTAATATATGGCCTTTGCAGGCCAAAAAAATGTTAGATCTACTGGTGCCACCAAATGATCAATTAAATAAGGGTAAAATGACAGTGGGTAAAGTTTATGCGGGACTATGCTTATGCGATGCATATCGGGTTAGCCGTGAGGGTGGCCAATCACAAAGAGGCATGGGGGTAAGTTATCGAAAAATAATTAAACACATTAAGTATTCAAAAAAAAAAAAATTAAATATAATACAAATAAATATTTAAAAAAATTCTTTATAAGTTAAGGTAAAAAACCAAAACACAAAAATTTTTTAAAATTATAAAACTAAAATTTATTAAGAACACAAGAATTATTTACTTAAATTTAACATTATTTCTTTGAAACACTATTTCCAATAGTGGAACATTTTAATTTTTGCACAATATAAATGAAATACATTAAATTGGTAGCCAATTACACATTATTTATTTCAAGTTAATTATTTATAAGAACATTATACATTAATTCAATTTAAATAATGATTTTTAACTCTCTTTTATACGTTAAACCCGTTAAATGTCATTAATTAAAATTATGAAATAATTCATAATTAAAGCAGAATTGGAAAGAGGTACTTATTACTCTCTTAACCAGTACGCAATATAATAAAATAATTTTACTAAATTGAATTTGTTAAAATTAAAGTGAAAAGAAAAAATTATTTTTCTATTAAGTGCAATTAAAAAATGTTATTTCTTTTTATAAGAGTTTAAAGTATTTTAGAATTTGTTGGTTACTTATTTTCTTTATTAAAATGTAATTTAGTAAAGTAGGTTTCTTTAAATACAAAATATTTTTGTGAGTTAAGACCATAGCTAATTAATTTGAAAACATTTTTTTAATATACATTTAGTAAACTACCGTTTAAAATAATAAATAATACTGTGTTATAAATAGTACATAAATCATTATCAAGTTAATTTATAAATAGACAAAATTTAGCCTACAAAAGGCTAAGCCTGCAACCCTGCTTATAACCACGAATTATACAAATTAACTCAAGAGCCTGATATACTCTCTGAATATCAAATTTTGATTTCCTCTTAATCTCACTAATACTTATGATAAATACGGTATACCCAGTGAGTATTACTCTTATCCATATTTCTCATACGCATTAATTAGGTTTTTTAAAGATTTTTTATACGTAAAATCGTAAAAAGAATTTTATAGTATTTTGTTTAAGGCCGACCTAAAAAAATTTCAAATTATATCTGAGACACATACATACATACTTATATAAAATACTATATTCAGATTTAGATTTACTAAAAATATCTATTTAAATCTTCAGTACCACTGCGAATTTCACCATCAATTTTTGTCAACAACTTAATAAATTTAAAAAATTTGAATATTTTTTAAAATGATATAATATCATTTTCAAATTTTATAAAATCTAATGGCAAATGAGTCAAATATCAGAACCAATCAATAAAGATTTGGAAATAGAAAAATTATTCACTATCAATTGAAGACACAAATTCCGAAAACGGTGATAGCAAAGTTATGTTTTCAAATGTTTTAAATTAAATATTGAATTAATTCAAAATTTCCTGCTTACAAAAATACGTACACACAGAAAACAATTTCTGTTGTGAGAAATGAAATTCAGTTGTGATAATCAATTTTTTTAGTTCTAGTAACCAGAATACTATAATACCGACCCAAATTTAGTTCACCTAAAAATATTTTGAGCTGTAAAACAGATTTTTAGATTGTCACTATTAAAAAACTCGACGGTCGCAACTGAATGTTTGATTGGATAAAAATTTAGTTCTCACAACAGAAGTTGTTTTCTTAGTGTACCAGCGAACCATATTTTATTTCCTATAATCTTAAGAAAAATACTTGATAAAGGTTTTTTTTTACGGAATACAGAGTTATTAATGGTGTTTCCTAATAATTATGGCATGATATTAATTATTTTATTTTAGAATTTTATGTTTTTTTATATTTAAATTTGTAAATTATTTTGTTACTGTTAATTTTAGAAATTCAGTAGGATTTTTTGGATTTTAAATGGTGTTTAATTTTTTTTAAAAAGTTAAGGGGCCCTAATCATAATTACAAAAAAGTAGACTTTCGTTAAAAGCTTATTTTTATTCATAAGAATTTTTGGGTTTAAAATGGTTTTTAAAAATATATTGTCTTTAATGTGACTATGGTTATGGCAGAAATTAATAACAATAATAAATAAATAAATAAATATATTTTTTTCATATTAAAGCAAAATTTAGTATTAGTTTTACCAACATGAAGTAAAGATTTGTAAATAAAATCAATTTTACAAATGGTAATTTAAAATTTAAGATTTTTATTTTTATTGTTAATAATTTTTTGTTTATTTCTAAGATAATTATTAAGAATTAAATTTTGTTTAAAACTATTTCCTGCATTCATTCATCTTTTCATTTTATTTTTTTTTTACGAATTAAAACTATCAAACAACAATATATTAAATTAAAATCAATAATTTAAAAAAATTACAAATCAAATCAATAATGAAAAAAACTCAGCGGAGAAAACGTCAAGATGATGATGAAGAAGAACCGTTACACAGTCCAATAGCTGATGATGAACCGGTATAAAATTTTTTTCCTAATAATTTGAATTGCTAGAAAGAATGTACAGAAAATCCCCTTAAGCAAATGCTCGTTTTTCCTAATTTCTAATAAGCGTGTATAAAATCCTTAAAAAAAACTACATCGCTTGCAGATATACCATCTTGCTCTTACTTGTTATGCCTTGATATTCGTATTATTATTGCTAAATAAAAAACCAAACTAAAAAATTAACTCTACAAACTTTTTGCGCTTTTATTAAAAACAAAATACATTCTGAGAATCTTTTTGTGTCAAATGAATGTCTTAAAAAATATGCATCCTCTTTGTTATTTGCCCTTACACTTATAATTCTTTTACTTGAATTTAGTTATTATTGTATAAAAGGGTTATGATTGATAAAATTGAAGGCAATCTATGTGTGTAATATTTTCAAAATGGATAAAAATATTGCTTTTGTTAAAAAAAAAATATTTACTTAAAAATGTTACTTTGTAAGGCAGATATCCTTAACCAAATGTTAAAGGAACATAAAAATGTTAATGAAAATAGTTTGCATGTTAAAATGGAACTTTTATAGCATGATTTAAAGGTCTTGTGAAAACATAAATTATAAAATCACAGTGATATCAAAAAATATATGGTAATTGTCAATTTCAAAGCCCAAATCGTCGCATTTGATATAGAATAAAATCGATTGAAATTAATTTTTTTTTTATTAAATAGTTAATTGCTATTTATCGAATGCGGGTTTTAGAAAAGGTTTATTTGGTTTAAACCTCAAAAGAAGCTTCTCTGGTAAAAGGGGTCAAGATAACTCGGTTTTTAAGGCTGAAATACATGTCATAGAGCTCTGCCCAAGAGAGGAAATAGAAAGATATGCAAATAACAGTCACATCTATATTCACTCGGACAGTAGAGCGGTATTACTTGCACTCAGTGCCTTTGAGATAAGATCAAAACTGATCTTGAATTGTCAAATACTTCTAAAGAGTTTAGCATCTAATAATAGAGTTCACTTGTTATGAGTGCCAGGTCATAGTCGATGTATAGACAATGAGAAGGCAAACGAACTCGCAAGAAAAGTTGAGGCTAATAGATTCATTCTGCGGTCTGTCTTGGAGATCTATTAAGTTTAGTTTTAAGGAGGTAGCGAAAACATTCATGCCATTTAAATCTTTAAAGAGAGCTAAGGCATTACTTATCTTGACCTGGTTAGGAATTTGCATAGTCACGGGATTCCTGACTGGACATTGCAGAATATTGAAACACTTGGCGAATATGAGGATCAATCAAAATGACCTCTGCAGAACACATATTGTGTCACAACATTATCTTCAACCGACGGATATGTTGGACAAATCATTCAAAAAAGTTTTTGAATACTATACTAAGGGAGGATTTGTAACTTGAGAATAGTGTCAAAATAGGTCTATTTTGGACACAGTAATAAGGTGACTTGTTCCCACTACTCATTCTAATCCTAAATGTTTGTGTATTAGTAGGTGGTACTATATCAGCTTGCGTGTTTCATAGTACATTTACACATTACAGCAAGTTTTTGCTTTGAAATTGGCAATTAATTTATGAAACTATTGTTGTGGCAACATTTTGCATTGAGATGCTTTTTCAATCAAAAATTAATGA
Organism: Thelaira solivaga; assembly: GCA_947397855.1. Classification (NCBI taxonomy): domain Eukaryota; kingdom Metazoa; phylum Arthropoda; class Insecta; order Diptera; family Tachinidae; genus Thelaira; species Thelaira solivaga. Next base: position 20,204,421 of record OX377612.1, on the reverse strand, counting down.
GACGAAATAGAGAGTCTGGCTTATTCTGAAAGTGTAAAGTTATAGTTCATCTTAACAAAATAAATCAAATCAGAAAAGTGAACTTTAAAAAAAATCAATCATTATCCTTATAACGTTTTTGTAATATAAATTATTATTTGTGAAAAAAAAAACTGAAGCAATAAATTCAGCGCAAATTTTCCAAGAAAAATTATTTTTAAATTGTTTTATTTTTATTTTTTCCAAGAAATTGTATTTGCAACAGAGTATTAACAGAAAAAAGTCATCATTTTACATAAAAGAATTGGTTCCAAGAATTTGCGCAGAAGCTCAGAAATCATCAGTTAACCAACATTTTTAATTAATATTTTAATTAAGTTGCACCATTTACCATTTTATTTTGCTAATACCTTAAGCACTTTACTATGCAAAATAATTCGAAATGTTTATATAATATTTGTAATGTTCAAAAGCTATGGTCTCCTTTTGTTATCCAAACTCGTATGAAAAAGTTACTTTTTAGAATAAATGTATTTTACATAAAATGTATAGAAAATTATTTTTACAAAATTATAAACTTAAACATATTTTTCTAAATAAAATCTAAAAAATTTTCAAAACAAAATAATTAGTGATATAAAAAACAAAAATTAGAAATTTACATTGAAAAAAAAAGGAAATAAATGTGTCCTATATTTAACAGTTATTATAGTTTTAATATTTGTTTGTCATTTTTATTTTTTTAATTTTTTTTGTTAAGTCCACTTACAAAAATTAGTTAGCGGTAGTTTTAGGAAGATGATGTTTGTATTTTACTAAATTTATTGCCAACTAATTTGTTAAATTGGACATTTTAGAAAATAACAGCTTTTAATTATTATTATTTATTTTTTTATTTTTTTTTTTGTTTTAATGGCATGTTTGATTTTGTTTTGGGTTTTTTAAACAACAACAGCATGCCTTAGTTTTTTTTTTAATATTACTTATATTTTTCATTTCTTTATTTGATAAAATTACTTTGTTTGTCTTTTACATAAAGTCGTTTGTACTTAAAATATAAATTTTTTTCCCTGCAAAAATTAAACTTTTTAAAGCATGTTTTTCTACCACTTTAACAAATTTTCTAGCTACTTTCGAAATCCTAAAAAATTTATTAAATAAAATTAAACAAAACAAAAATAAATTACTAAATAAAAAATATACAATATGCAGATAACGTGTGGTCAAATTTTTAAGCTGAAGGGGAAGAAAATTAAGTGTTTTTTTAAACTTACCCTCCCCAATTTCTGTGATCAAATTTATAAAAAGTGTTGTTTTATTAAATATGCATTAAGATATTTTGTATAAGGTTAAGCAACTGTCTGAATATCATATCATGGCTAGTTAGTAATTTTCAAAATTAATTATCCTAACTTTTTAAATTTTTTGTAATAACTTACCGGAAACGAAGTATTTAACAATAATTCTGAATGCACATGTCTTTTGTTTGGAGTAAAGGTTTACTATTCATAACTGGTAAAAGCTTTTGTTCTGATTATGAATAGTCTGTTTGAATGCAAATCTCTAGATTAGCTGATAGTTACCTGCAGTGTATGTAAGAAACAGGTCAAGAAAATTCATGCACTTAAAATGTCAAAATATGCAACAAAAAAAAATATGCATTCAAAGTTTATTTATTTATTAATTACAAAACCATAAAAACTTAACAATAAAACATTCAGTCTCAAAAAGTGAAAACATATCTAAATAAATAAGTTTTTTCTTAAGTTGTCATTCTATTTGGTCTTAAAACTGTTTTAGAAAACTTTTGTAGAATATGTATGTTCTTTACTAGAAGCTAAATTAAAAATATCTTTAAAAAATGTCTAGACTTAATCATGTAGATAAAAATTTTATTTCTGTTAAAGTTTTCTTCTAAAAGCGAAGTAGAATCATTGAAAGAATTGAAGCAAAAACATCACATAGTTTTAGAGAAATAAAACAATATTGACTACAAAATACATTTCCATAAAACTAGCAACAAAAACAAGGCGGTAGGTAATTCTATACGAAACACCAAAATGTTGTTGCTTTTGCTTCTTAATTTACAAGTAAGCAGATTATCCCATACTATTATAACTGTTGGACAGTTTCAGGTTTGAAACAACTATAAATAGTTTATTCACTAAAATAAAAGGAATTCGAATTAAACAGAAAAATATTTTTAAAAAAAGTAAATAAAAGAGTAACAGTATGCAAAAAAAATACAAATTATTACGAAATATGATAAAAAATAACAAAATATGCAAAAATATGCATTTAAGGAAATATATGCAAAAATATGCACAAACAAATTGATGCTATTTTACTGGAAATATTGTTATTCGCGAAGATATTAACTTTAGGTGGGTCTCAGAATAACGACAACAAACATGCATTTGTTGAAGTCCCTTGCCCTGATAATAATTAATTTTTTATATTAAAACTTATTTGAATTGTTGACTATATAAATTTATAACTTGTTTTAAAATTTTTTTTTATAAAAATAGAAAAAGTATTATATTTTAAAAAGAGAAAATTCTAGATTAGATTACTTTAACCTTTCAGAAAAAATTTTAAAAAGAGGAGGGTGGGAAATCAAAGAAATTCTACTTAATTATAAATCAAAGAAAATAATTTAATTCCAACAGCTGATGTTTTTATCATTTAATGAAAAACAACAAAAGTTATTTAGTAGTCGAAATCTCGACTGATGGTATAAACTGTCTTAAATAGATTTTATGTGATAATTTGTTTAACGGGCTTTTAATTTATCAAATGAAAAAAATTTTTTTTAAATTTATACAGATAGCACAAAATAAGTATTAAAATTTGTATTTTAAATAAATTTACATTCACAAACTGTACGGGTTATAAAAATGATATTATTATAGTAAAAGCAAACGTACAATACGACATTATTCTTTAGTAATTGATCACGATAATTTCTTTATAAGTTTTATTCTTCATTGAAAAAAAAAGTTACAAGTTAAAAGAAAAAGTAGTTGCATGTCCTTATTAAAGAAATGAATATTACAATCTGGTTCTACAAGTATTTCTTATGAAAGCATGATTGATCAGCGAGTAATTATACAAACCTGGGCCCAAATCATTGCATTCCATATCGAATAATATTAATCGACTAAATTTCAGTTTCAATATAAATTACTCGCAATGGAATGTAATGATTTTGTTTCTGATATTGTATTTTTTTTTTTTAATAATTTTTTGCACTTAGATAAATCTGTTAAAAAAAAACAATTAAAAAATTAATTAAATAAATAGCAAAACCAAAAATTTTCTGAAAACTGCTTGTTAATTACTAAATAAAAAACTAAATTGAACTAGATTTAAACCAACAAAAAATTTTTAGATAATTTTATATATATTTAATTAAATCTTATGCTACTCTTTCCATTTACACCTTTAAAAATACAATTATATTTAATAATTTATACAATTTTTTAAGTAAAATTTTTAAAACTTATTTCTAAATTAATTATTTAAACAAAAACAATTTTACTCATATTAATCATGTTTGTTTTTTTTTTCATAAATTTTTTTTTTGGTACGAACGTGTTTACAAAATCTATCTCTCTCAAAAACACTTACCACTTTGTATAAAAAATATCACAAAATCTCAAAAATTACAAAAAAAAAATTATTTCTCATCACTTGGATTCAATTAAATCACGCATCACTACTTGATAAAAAAAAATTACAAAATAATTTTTTTACTGCACTGTACAATAAATTTTTTAAAAACAAAAATAAAATACTTTTCAAATGGTTTTAATGAAACTAAATTGATACAACGTTTATGTATGATGTCTACCGGCTACAAATTTGTAAATTAAAACAATTTTAATTAATGATTGTTAAGAAGCAATCGGTATTTGGTTGTCTACTTGATATGGCTGCCCTCGACAAAGGAGGTTCGCGTCATGGTTCCATCAGTTATGAACCAAATGGTACTGATGCTGCCAATTCACAAACGCATTTACTAGCAAATAATGGTCATGAAAATGGTGATGCTGAACATGGTAGTTTGGCAACACTGGCACGCCGAACTTCAATGCGAAAACGTTCCGTTAGGTAATATTTCATCTCTTCTCTTACTCTTTTTAACTAATCATCTTTACATTTAATCATAAACACATCTGCATATCGCTCATATACTTCGAAAAAAATTTACTAAATAGACATTTAAAGTCACTTTTATTTTAAAAAAATTTTAATATTTCAATCTTAATACCGGAGCATTTAAATTTTTTTTTATAAATATTTTTACAGAATATAAAGAATAATATTAAAAAAAGAAAATATTTTGTTAAATTGAGATTTCCTATTAAATGGAAATTGTTTAAAATTTAATATGCGTCCTATGACATCAGAGTTTAAAGTTTATAAATTTTAAAAATTGTAAAGAGTCATGTTTGGATTGTATTCCTTCAATAAAAAAAGTTAAAATACCATATTCGATATCAGTTTCCTACTCAATATTCAAATCAATGTACGAAAACAAACTAAACTTTTCAAAAACGTTTACTGAAAAGTCAACAACATTTTAAAATTTAAAAACAAAACGATTTTCTTTGCGCTCCATTCTATTATTTTTACCTACAAAAACAAAGGGGAATGAATCATTAATTGTTAGTTTAATAGAAAATATTTATTGTGCAGTTAATTTTTATTTCGATTTATTTATTTTCTTGCTGCATACGCTCAAACGAATTATTCTACTTATGTAACAAAACAAATACAAAATTAATCAGCACAAGTCTTTGAATTGGTTTTTAATTGATTTTGTTTTGAACTAAAAAATGAAACAAATGCAAACTTTTCGTTCTGTTTGTTTTTCAACTCTTGTTAATAGTAACATCTATCATTGCTATTACTGGGCCATATGTACGCTGATTTAAAGATCTGTTGTATAGCCCATGTACTTACTTTTCCAGTTTTCGGCCTCGCATGAAGCCAAATATTTCATCTAATGAGAGCCTTCCTACCTGTTTAGGAGTCAATAAGAAGTCTCCCAGAAAGCTAGTCGTACGAGACCTTACGGTCGGACAGTCATAAAGTATATGATTAATTCAACCATATCTATGACGGTAAACATAGAATGGTTAAAAATAACTAGAAACATTTTTATCGTGATTATAATAATGTTTAGATGCTTCAAATTAATATTTTTTTTTTTTTTTTTTTTTTTTTGCGAAGAACAAACTATGTTTGCGGTCACTAAATACAATTATATTTTTTTTCGTGAGTGTATATCAGTATAGAATAAATTTCAGCTTGAAAGATCGTGGGGAATTTTTCCACGGGAATAGACTTTTGAAAGTTCGACTACTGCAGTGTCGCAATTTTTCTTGTCTGCCTCTGCAAGCCACCAATATATGCTGTGCCACCAGTGCTTCTTAAAGGTTAGGACTCTTAAATTTCATTCATCACCAGAGTAAGCACATTGTCGATAATGAGATTAAGTACTAAATTTTTCATATCTAACTATCATAATTTTTTTTAATAACCTTTGCAAGACTTTATTAAGCATATTTTTTTGTCATTACATAACAATTATCAATAAATTTGCATTACATCATTGCCATCATTTCAGAATCAATCATTCATACATATATGATCCATATTGTGTAAACAAGCAAACAAAAATCACATCAAATTTGATATCAATTTTGTTTTTCAAATTTCAGAAACAAAAAGGTGAATATTGTTTTAAACAGCATATGGTAACACAAGTCAGCAGTATAAGAATTAATTGTAACTAAAATTATTTTCAAAATCGTTTGCTGAACTAACAAAAAACATTATTTAAACAATAATAAGTGCGTATGTATGCCTGTGTGTGTTTGCGTGTGTGTGTCAATGTGTGCTAATGAGTATGGCTGTGTGTGTATAAAAACTTAATGTATTAAATAATCGATGTGGTATTCCAATAACGTACTAACACTACTTAATTATGAATAATATCTGTGTGTCCTACATATTTTATGTTTCTTTCTTAACTGTATTAATCATCTAAAGACTATTTAATGTTGTTTAATTTGTCAATTGTGTGTTTCATATAAAAATCCTTTAAAAATGCAAAAAAAAAAAAAAAAATAGAACAAAAAAGTTTTAGAATTTTATAGTTGTATGTATATAATTTTTAATTAAATAGTTTCATAAAATTTCTAGTTAGTGGAAGTGGAGATAGAAGTTTTATCTAAATTTTCATTATTAGAGCTTGTTGCACATAATTTAAAAATTAGAAAAAAAGCAAAAGTAAGCTTTTAGTTTCTAGCTAATATTTATAACTAGTTTACAATTTTTAGGGAAATAATATTAACTTTCGTAACGAAGTTTATGAGAAAATAAGGTTTCGCTTTAAAAATTAAATTTGTAGTGGTTCTACTAAACTGGTCACTGCCCAGAAAAAAAAAGTAATTACCTAAAAGCAATTTTATAAGGAATACTTACTTAATCACTTACAACTGGACATTTATAAGTCATGATTTTTGTTCCTTATGAGCCTTCTCAAAGCGATGGTTGGTATTCAAAATGACTAATAACGACTTTAAGTAGAAATTATGACAATGTTTTCAGACAAATTAGTCACAATATCGATTTAAAGTCTATTTTAATTTACTTTGAATACAAGCAAAAAACCTTTAGCTGACAATTAATCCGTATTTTATACACTCTACTCGTATGATGTGTTAAATTAATCATTTATAAAAAAAAATTTTCGAAATTATTTAATACCGCTAATTTAATTCAAGCCTGAGACCCATAGTTACCTACACCGACTCACAATTAATAAATATTTACTAAAATAAGGATTCTTTAAACCTTATTTTGGCATAGATCTAAATGTAAATTTTCAAAACCTCGATGTACATGTACACTTTTTTGATCCCCTCAGAATCTTTTTATGGTGAAAACAAAAAATCGATATTGTCATACAGTGTCATACAGAATATCATATCAGCCACATTATATCAAATAATATAACTACTTCTACAGTCCTCCAGTAGTAGCGAGGTTTTGCTACAATTAATTTCTTAAAAAATATTAAAATATTATTTATTATTTATTTATACTAGTAAAGGGTGTCCCAACAAGAACGCAAAATTTAAATTTTAAATAAATGACTGATGCATCAATTGAATTGTTTCTCTGGCTGTATGACATATGGCGCCGTCTTGTTGAAACCACAAGCCTTCCACATTCATTTCTTCAATTCTAGGCAAGAAAAAACTGGTTATCATTTCGCCATACCGAATACCATTGACTGTTTGCGCTTGACCTGCCTCATTTTCATAAAAAAAGGTCCAATGATTCCTCCAGCCCAAAAACCACACCACACAGTGACCCATGAGGATGCATTTGCTTCTCGTGAATCACTCGAGGATTTTCCTCACCCCAAATGCGACAATTCTGCTTATTGACGAAACAATCAAGATGGAAATGGGCCTCGTCACTGAAGATGATTTTATCGGCAAAATTAGCATTTTCATGTTGTCTCTCCAATACCCAATTAACGAACACCCTTCCCTATCCGTGGTCATTTTTTACTAACCTCGTACCTTCGACTTGCGTTCTTGTTCGGACACCCTTTATAGCTGACTAATTAATATGTCGCCAAATAAGGCATCATTTCCAAAATATATTTTATAGTTGTTGTTATCGAATCCGCTCTGGAACCGAGCTGCAAGAGAATACCCCCAAGCCCAAACGAATGGGTCCATTAATTTTTTTTTTTTTTAATAAGTAAGAAAAAGGGTGCGATTTCATGTTACATAAATATTTAATAAAAAAAAAAATAAGAAAAAACTACGTACTCTTTTTGCTACATGTATAGTGAATTGTGAAATCTGTGAAATACCAGATAGTCGTGCATACTCGTATACTGAAAATACTAATTTGTATTAGCACTACCTTACACAAACCAAATTTTGAATTTGTCATATATTTATTATTTGCCTTCTGGTTGTAATTTGAGATAAATAATAAGATGCTGTTGTTAATAATTAAAAATGGAATATATTTTGAATATATATACTAAATTGTTGTTTAAAATTTTTTTTTGTTTAACAACAATTCAAATAGACAAACTTACAACCCACCCAGGTGGATTTTCGGGAAACAACGCAGAAAAAATTAAAAAATTTCAAGACAGATACATATATTATTGGCCTTATTTGAAATAAATAAAAAAATAAAATAAAAATAAATCAGAATAAAATAAATCCGAAATATTTTTCGTTAAAAGAAATATTAGTCACTTAAGTCGAAAGCATATTATGGATTTTGCAAAAACTGTGTGAGTTATCACTGATTGAAAATTTTAAAATCTCACCCGGGTGGGTTTCGGGTATGCGAAGCTTAAAGCAAATTCTGTATTTATTTCATTTATGTTAAACAATCTTACTGTAAGTACAAATAGGCTTCTTTTTTCGGTAACTCAGAGCTTTAATATTTTTTTTCAGTCCCTCGTCATTTATCTGAGCTTTGTTTAACTTACAAAATTTAATATTATCAATTAAATTTATAAAATCATAGCAGCAGTAACACTAGTTTTCAAAAATAATTATAAGATTTTTTGAATAATAAATTTTGAAAACATTTTGATGAATAAATATTTTGAAGTAAAAAATTGAAGAATTAGTTTTGCAAATAAAACGAATTAAAAAAATAAATTTCTATAAAAAAAAATTTTTTTTTTGATTATTTGAAATGATATATCTGTATCAAAAAAGAAAAAATCGTTAGAATCGACTTGAGTAAAAATTGGCTTGCGCAAAAAATTAAGTCAATAACTTTATTATTACGGTTCAGCGATGGTGGGGCGATATATTTATTACAAAATTAAGTAAGTGGTAATGAAAACAATGCCTTTTTCTAGAATATAAATAATTTTATTAGCAAACAATTTAAGTATCTTAAAGTTGTAGTCTTGTAAAATGACATAACCGGTTTTTTTTTTTAATTTTGGCACAGATAAATATTTAAATATATTATTGTAAGGGATATATATTTTTAAATAGTGCTGGGGAAAATAAGCAAAAAACAATATACAATTTTGAGATTTTTTTAGTAACGATTAAGCGGGCAATACACGATAGCAGTATGCATACGTAATAAAGTAATTGAGTTAATTAATTCTAACCACATAGCACACCATCAAACTGGTACAATATTTAATTTATTAAAGAAAATTTACTAAAAAGATTGTTGTGAATAGACACAAAAATATTGGTACAGCAAGACATACAATCCCGACACTACTATCAGAATCACCTGATTAAACTTATTTGATTATACATACCATTGAGCAATAATATTATAAATAATTTGTTTATGAATTAAGAAGAGTTGCGTTTTCGATACGAGTGGACTTTAGTTTCTGAAAATGTGTACAACATATTTGGTAATGCAAATCTTTTTCTTAATAATATGATTGCTCAGTAGTATCATATGTGTCTGGGGTTAGTTTTAATATGAAATATTAATTGAGTGTGTGTATGTATTAGTATTTACTTATGATATAATTTAAATTAAGATGAATTATTTGGATTTAATACTCTAGAATTTATATTTTAAAATGATGTGCTTGATATCGTGTATGGGCCGCTACAAGTCCTACTTAGCAAAAAAATAAAAACTTTTTGATAAACCCAAAATTGGCAAAACTCATGCTTTTTGCTAAAGTTTCATTAACTTAATTTAAATTTAATGAAAACTTTAAGAGTTTTACCAATATTTAATATTTATATTGTAAAACTATTTATTCATTTAAAGAATATTTTAAATTAATTAGCAAAATTTTTAAGTAAATAAAAAAAAAAGACAAATGTAATGATACGTGTTCCATTGAATACCATAGACAAACTGCAAAATATTTATTTCTGTTAGAATAAATATTTAGTTGATGTTAAACACAACACCTTAACCAAATTCATTTAGTCATATCTGCACCACATTGTATATAACATGTTGTAAATATTTTTGTGAATCTTTAGGTACATACACTTCATGTTAAAATTTTTGAGATTTTTTGTAAAGTACTTATTTTATACAAAAGCAAAAAAATAAATACCAGGGTAAGTAAGTAACTGCCAGAATTGTAGCAAATGCATGACTTCTCTTGAAAAACAAAACTTTTTTCTTAAAATATTTAATTAAAACAGTTAATTCTTAATGTGAATACATAACAATTAGCACTTACATTTATATTTTAGAAATATTTTATTCAATTTAATTTTTTTTTTATATTTAGAGGTTTTTGTTTAAAATTTTTTTTATAATTTTTCCTTAAAAATGTTTAGTTTAAAATGTTTCATAAATATAGGACAAATACTATATAAAAATTTAAATTAACGAATTAATTATTTTGAGATAATCGAATTATGATGATTGAAAATATATAATTAGTCAAATTAAAATTCAATTAGAAAAAATTTAACAGTTGAGATAATTTTTTTTTTTCTTGAAAATATATTACTATTTTAAGTAGATTTTTAAAAATGCGATTTATTTAAATATAAATTTTTATAATTATTCGTAATTACTATATACTTGTACTCAACATATTTATGCATTTATTTGTAGTGAAAAAAATTAATATAGCAAAAATTAAAAAAAAATATATACAGATACCTTTCCTGCATTGTATTCCCATTTTTTGTGAAAGATTTTTTTTTTTTTTATTTTAGTGATCCCATTTCGTTTTAAATAATTTCATAATATTATTTTTTTCGTTTTAATAAAAAAAAAAAACTAAAAAAATGTGTTGAAAATAATCTTTTCCATATTTTTATTTTATAATCAATGTTAATGATTTAGATGTTGGAACTGCAGGATGCACAAAGACACCCATCTCAGGAATCATTAACCGGAGCCGATGCTGGCCATTTACATCCTGGACACGCTTATCAAAATGGTCATAGAAGATCACCTAGTGCAAGGTGAGTACTTTTTTTTTTAATATATATTAATAATATCTTAAGGACATAACTCACTACCCCAACTTAGTCCTTCAAAGCGTCTACTAAAAGTAGAGTTGCATCTATTGTTAATATTTGGTACAGAGTGATTTTGAGTGCTGCCATAGATTAATTGTAGTACCAGGTTCGATTCTTAATTATTTTTATTCTGTCTGTTTTCTGAACTGAAGCCAGGGAGCTTGGTATATTCTTGTTGTGAAAACACAGGTCTGTACGGTTATTTTGTTTTATGAGAAGTCAAATTCAGCTACAGAAAATCAAATTAACAACATTTATCCAAAAATCTTCTCTGGCTTCCTTATTTCTAAAAACAATAACATGTCTGAACACGAAAGACAATTCTTAAATATTGAATAAAGAAATTCTTAATGTAGAGTACTACATTAGTTTTGGAAAATATTTTTGTAATATTGTAATGAAAACTCTAAAACTACCTAACCGATTTTAAAAATTATTTCACCAATATAAAGCTCCATTATCAGGGAGTAGCATAAGTTACATAACAAAACATAAAGTCAACATTATGGAAATTTTTCATATACTTTTTTCATAAATTTCTTTTACTTTAAAGTCTATGTAATTTTGTTTTTTTCGACAAGAACATTAATATTTTAGAACATTTTGTTTGAATAACAAAAAAATTTTTTATTAATTATCATAAAATAATATAACTTTATGACTGATACAACAGTACTGTGAATACCCCAATTGCTTTAGATTCATGCTTGTTATTAAAACAAACTCGTTTTATTTTGCTTTTTGAAATTAAAAATTTGACAACGCTGAATGTTATACTGAATGTACTCTATCTCAAACATAAAGACAGTATAGTGATATAAAAACAAATTTTTCTTTCTTTTTAAATGTAGATCACCTAGTCCAAGTAGACGGCGCGGCCATCCATATCAACATCATGATATTGGGTTTTCGGATACTGTATCTAATGTTGTAGAGATGGTCAAAGAAACCCGTCATCCACGAGGTTATGGTCATCATACGCGTTATCCAAGAGGTAATAATTTTTTCAAATTTACTCTCTTAAAATATATTTTAAGCACTTTTTTTTTTAAATTTATTTCTTAACAATATTTAAAACGGTTATTAAAATAAAATACATATTTATACAAACATAAAATAGTTTTCATGATATAAATTTACACAAATTGTTGTCATAAAACCTACCTGAAGTAGTATTTTTTCTACTTTTTTTATTTTTTTTTTGCGTTACAGTGTAAAGCTTTTTTATAACTCCAATCAAACAAATCAAAAATCCATAAATATTATTTATTTCTCAAAAAGAGGAAAGTAGCATGCTTATTGTAATTTTTTTTATTTTTAAGTTTCTTCATTTATTTTTTCTATACATTTTGTTGTTTAAAAAGAATCTATTTACATACATAAAGATAAATTCCTAATAATAAACAAGAATATGACAAAAACAACATTTGCATGCCACTATTAAATGGTTTTTTTATTAACAAAAATTTTAAAAATCGATTTTGTATAATTTTTTTTAATTTAATATTTTAAATGACCAACTAATAGCGTTTTAATAATTAATTTAAATAATTCATAGTGAGTAGAGAATAAATTGCAAAAATAAATAATTATTTTCTAATCCCGCCTCTGAGAATCAAATGATTATTCAAGTATACACAGTTTTAAATCAGAGCAACTGAAAACTGTTTCTAAAGTTTTTTTTTTAAAACAAATTGATTTTAATCTCAAATATAAAGCGTTACTTCCTAAATTTTAAAAGAGATGACATAACATACAGAGGCCGAGAAAAGTTAGTCACCCATAATTATATAATTATGATTACTTATGTATATGCATTATACATTATGTGCATATACCTTCATATGTAAATATATGCAGCCACAAACACTTTGTCACTATTTAGTACTCACAGTACAATTTAGAGTCACAAAAAAGATAACGGCTGAGTTCAGAACTAAAATAGAAGCAAATTTAACAATCAATACGCATATGCAGTGGCCAACAAAAGTCTGCGTACGGCTTTTTTTTTTAATTTTCGATATTAAAATCATTACTTGAAGAAAGTTATGAGGCAGATTCATTTCAGATCTATTTTTATTGTTATTAAGAAAAAATTTTGAAAAATCATTGGATACATATGCAATTAAAAAACTCTATATGAGCTTATTTTTGGATTCGCTACTTGATTGCAATCATCTGAGCATCGAATTAACCAAATTATTTAATTCTACAGATGTAATTTTTCCCCAATCCTGTTTTAGCTTCTGCTCTAGCATTGGATTACTGTAATATCATATTTGTGAATTTCTTGTGAAAAATTTCACAGACACGCTTAATAATACATGCATACCTCGATTAACGCTACTTCTTTTAGCTATGATCTTTTTATTTTTTTTTTTTTTTTTTTAATTTAAAATATTTATAAAAGGTTTTCTTTTTTTAATTTCATATTAAAATTTATTAAACTTAATTATAAATAGTTCTTAAAATCCTTAGGCCGTAATCATAGTCACAGAGAAGTAGACTTAATAAAAGCTTATTTTGGTTCATAGGCATTTTATGGCTTTAATATCAACTTAAACATATTTCAAAAACGAACTTAAAGTCTATTCTATATTTACTTCACTGTTAAAGTGATAAGTTGCTTTTCAGTCATATGTAATTTTGTCATCAGATGAACCTTCCTTGCCATTACGTGTATTGAACAAGTTGATATATCTGTGGGAAGATTTTTGTAATAATGGTGGTAAACCGGTGGGATGTAGGGTAGAAGGTCAAGCATATCTTTCTCTTTTACGTTAGTGACTGGTCTCCTTGAAGAATAGAGTAGGTCTTGTTGTAAATACAAGTGAGCTTTTTTTTTTAATAATTATACATGTGTCTGGATTTAATGTTTCTTTAAATTGAAATTCTAAAGGACGATTTCTTTCAAGTCTAAGCCAGTTGAAGTCATAACAGCAAGTGTTTTTTTTTTCTATTTGTAATAAAAGTTTCCATGACTGCGTTACTTAAAAAGTCGTCAGTTTTCATTTCGTTAACAACAATAAAAGGTTCTTTACGTTTGGCTGTTTTTATAATTTTAACCTATTTGTTATAAATTTGAAGATAACGACGACTAGCACTCTCAATTATTCCGAATTCCCTGTCATTGGAGAGATAAAAATGTTCCGATACCAGAAACTTGTGATTTATGGTGTCCATACCAGTTTGAGGATCTTGTACAAGCTTCAAAAGAGAAAGAGTTATCTTTATATTACGATTTTATCCAGTGCAAAAATCGGAATAAAAAATCACATGCTTCTGCAATGCCGCATAAGTGCGCATAAGTGAGAACCTCTTCCACCTTCAACTTCGTCCCAGACATTCATATACTCTGTGTTATTATTGAAGCAATATATTCCCAAATTATACAATTAATACTTATTTATGACATTTTTTATAAATATTACTGCACAATAGATGACCACCTGTCAAACATTAGTCATAATAAAAGTGAATCAACTACGGACTTACTTCACTATTACACAGACATGTAACTTACTTCACTCTTATAGTGAATATTTTGCAGTTTTACTTCCCCATTTATGGGCTTTTGGTGCAAATAATTAGAGTTGCTTCACTGTGATTTCACTATGATTTAATGTGATACTATTTTACAAAAATATGCGCTTATTAAAAATATGGTGTTACAACACTTTTACAATAAACGACACATATATCACCTCACATCTTTCACTTAGGATATAATGATATATATATATATATATGCAATTCTCCAAAAAGCGAAATACAGCTTTGAAATCAGCACTTTAAAATATTTTGTAAACATTTTTCAGTTGTTCTGGTCCTTGACTAAATTTGTAAACTTGTGTTATCATAGAAAATGTATCTAGTAAGCCTTTTATAAGTTGAAAAACTTTATAAGAATTTGGTCTTTATTGTGCACTAAGACTGTGATTTATCTGGTGAAAAAAAAAATTAAAATTGCTATATATGTATTTTGATATTCACTGAAAGAGTTATGATTCATAAATCTAATGAAACGGCTTCATTAAAAATATTTCATTGGCTTAACGAAATATTTCATTAATTATTTCATAATTTCATTTCGAGAATGAAGAATTTTCATTAGAATTGTTTCATTGGATTTCACAGTTTCAGTCGGAACTTTATAAATAAAGAAACTATAAAACAAAAACTTAATCATTAAAATTAAGCTGAGCTTCGTGGCTGAAGTGGTTGAGTGGCGACTTAAAGCTTCTTAATTGCATGTGTCCCAAGTTCGAAATAAAATTTTAAAATAATACAAACAAAAAGTAAATTAGTCCAAATGAGTATGTTGCGCTAAAAAATTTCAGTTGAAAGACATTTTTTAAAATTCATATGTTTCATATATTTTATGAAAGTTTTTATTGATTTAATGAAGCGTGTCATTGTTTGAAAAATAATGAATTTTTTTTTTATTTGATTAATGAAAAAATTCATTGTGTACATGAACAAAATTTTTTCAGTGTTTTTGAAGAGGTTTTTATTATATTTAAGACTCCTCAGTTGTAGGCTTATTATTGGTAATAATCGTTTTTATACAAAATAAAATTATTAAAAACTATATTTGTTTGAATATTTGATAAAAATTTATTTTTTAATTCATTTTAAAATTATTTTTATACACATCATCAAACATATATCTAGACATACATACATAATTGCTTTCACTTATAGTCAAAAAGTAACTAAATCCCTTTAAAAAAAAAAAAAGAATAAAATTTTATATGTACTTTTTAACCTTCTCTATTATTTATTGCCTATTTGTTGTTGTTTGTTTTTCTTTATTGTTTCTATTTGTTTTTTTATTTGGATTAATAATGAATACCAATAACTAACAGGTTCATGGTCAGCATCGACAAGTCCGGCCCGCTCGCCTTCACCTTATGGTGGCCATTTACCGCACACCAGACGCCCTGAACTGCCTTATCCCACGTATGGGACAACAAGTCTATGTCAAAGATCACGATCACCAAGTCCTGCTAGACTACAGGAGATGCGTGAAAGAGATAGACTTGGCTATGGGATTGATATGGGTACTCTCAATACACACTCTCTATATTAATTTTTCATTCTTAAATTCTTTCTCTCTTACTCTCCATTAACTCAGTATAAATTTTGTTCTCTCTCATATGATAAACAACACCTTGACAATATATAATCACCCACAACAACAACTACAAAACAAAGACAACATCATTTCAAGCATTTCTGATAAGTTGCAACTAAAAGAAAAAAGTTCAGCATAGAATTCAACATATAATATTGGTTTAAACAAAATCAAACAAAACACTTAAACAGAATAGTTTAATTCATTAAACACTTGCTGTCAAACTAAACAATCAACACTAGATTTAAACAAAACTAACAGTAACATTATTAGAGTGTCTTTTGTTACAGCCATTGTTGTCTTTTTCTTACAGCCATGTTTTTACTTTTCTTTTGGAATTAGTTTTGGTCTTGTCATATTTCTTCATGTCAGTCAATCAGTTTGTTAATCACTTCATTTTGAATGTAGGTCTCATAAAAAATTCATATTTGTTTAACAAGCTTTGAAAATTCTTCATTAAGTTCTTCATCTTTAACCTTATATTTTTTGGTTTCTCTAATTCTGTCGTTTTTAACAAACTCGCCTCGCCGTCTTGTATGTGTTAACAATCATATTCAAACTAGCAACATTTAAATAACAAAGAAAATTTTTTTTTTAAAAATACAAAAAATGTCAGTGTGCGTACTTCATGTCATCATAATGTTTAATTAACAATGTGGGTTTATGCGTTACTAACAAATTTATCATCATAATTGTTAATTGTTTTAATTATAATTTCTCTCTTTGTGTTGTAATTTTAAAGCCTTGTCTGTCATTAATTATTTTGTTTTAATTTATTTATTTATTTTTTTTATTTCATTAATTTACATAGCTTTTTTTAACTCAAAATTATTTTTATTAAATGTCATGCATGTGTCTCTCTATCATATGATTTCTTTCTTTCTTTCTTTCTTTGTTTTTTTTAATGGCACTTTATTTCTATTTCTATTTGTTATATTAAATTGGTGTCTAAATTCTAATATCAGAGAATTCATTGTCTACAACAAAAACTGCTACAAAAACTCTTAAACATTTTTCCAAAAAGCAAATAATATTAATTTTAATAGAAACTACACTAAATATGTGTTTCTAAATGTTATTCATTTAAATAATTTGTTTAAAATTTTTCAAATTTGAAACTTCATTTAATAGCTCATTCAAAAATTATGTACTCACACATACATATTATATATTCCTTTTATTTGTATATTAATTTTATTTTTGTTTTACTTTCTATTGTTCTGGCTTAGGTGGACCCCATGGCCAACATAGTTACCCAAATTTAAACCATCGTCGTGGTGGAGGTAGACGTCTGCCACCGACACCAAGTAAACCATCGACACTGCAGCTAAAGCCAACAAATATAAATTTTCCAAAATTAAATGCAAGTCCAACCCATGTAAGTATTTAATTTTCTTTTTGAATACGAAAATTACTAAATTCATAAAGTTTTAATAATTTTTAAGTAAAATTTAAATGGTTCTTAAACATACGTGTTGGGAATCAGTTTAAGTATAATAGGAAAATAAATTTAATACTATTAAAAAGGCACCCGCTTTCAGCAGCTACTCTCATATGCATAGACACAACAACAGCTAAGGGAATATAAAAGTTACGATAAAAAAGTAAGCAGGGTTAGTCGAAAAGACTAACATTCCTTATGTAGGATTAAATAAATACAAGATGGGCCAAAAGAAGTCATTCGATGTTGGCTGTCATTTTTTTTTCTAAATGAAAATGAAATGTGTGCCGATGCTCCGTCCTATTGGAACCACATGTCCTCCAGTCCTAATTCATTTAATTGCGGCAGAAAAAAACTCGGTTAACATGGCTCCATAGCGCGCCAGCCCGATTACTCCTGCAGCGTGAACAGCGCACCATGCAGGCACTTTGAGTGGGTGTAATGGCTCCTCGTGCATCACTCGAGGATTTTCGGTAACCAGTAGCGATAGTTTTGCTGGCTGAGGTGGAAATGAGCCTCGTCGCTCATTATGATTTTGGTCGAAAAATCGTCCACTTCGATTATTCCGCTTTCTTGGGGAGTCTTTCGCTCCATGGCATGTTCACTTGTATTCTACATCTGTCTAGTTCACAAATTTGATATTGGCCGCCATTTGCAAAAATAACAGCATCTTCCAATAGGGAGATTTCTTTTAGCCTACCTTGTATATATAAGAAAGTATTTTTAAGTAATTAGAATTAAGGGCGCAAGCTAACCATTACAGTTCTTCTGTTTCCTACATAAACTGCAGAAATTGTTTCGGCTGATCCTCACATTTGCCAAGAGTATCAGTAATCTTAAGGCAATGCAAATTTCTCAATGAATAAGCTGTAGTAAGTCATTTGTTCTAATTTAAGAATGGATTAGCATGAATGTCTTAGCTTCCCTGATATCCTTTGTCTATAACTAATATTGCTGAGCTTCTCTTACAGCTTTTATTTTAATCTTGAGCTTAATAGAGCTCCAAGAGATTCTGCAGAATGGTTCTATGATAATTAAGCTATTAAGCTCACATTTTCTCTAGAGGTGGTTCACCCTCGTTTTTTACATATCCTCTGTACATCCCTCTGTAATGCTGTTTTGCTGTCAGACTGTCCAAAGATGTGACTATTATTAGCGTCTGTTTCAAGTTCTTCATTTAAGCAGAGCTCGATAGCATAGGTATGAAAAACGGAGTTTCCTCAACCCATATTGATAAATAAGCTTTTAAGTAATGCACACAAACGATTATTTTTCATTTGCAAAATAATGTTACATCTCGGTAACCAGAGCTTGAAATATTAAAATGAAGATTTGAAAGCAGCACTTCAAAATACTTTGGAAGTAGTTTTCAGTTGCTCTAGTTTAAAAGCTAACTCAAGTTTATAAACTTGTTATATTATTATTACAAAAAGACTAAAATGAATAGCATTTCTAAGAAGAAGTAGATAAACAGTGAAAGTATGTAGGTAAATAGTTAATGATTTGTTCACTTTCAATTTGATTATATGTGTAAATTTTTTAAGACCGAGAGTTGTTGCTTATTCGTAAATTCTTTAATTAAAAATGCTGAACAATATTAAACTATTCCCAAAAACTCTGAAAAAACTTTTAGCATCAGCGGGTATCTAAAAGTTGGGTATTTCCTTTAAAAGAATTACTTGCAAAATTTTGCTTGATTATAAAATAATTTTATTTAAAAAAAAATCCAGTTTTGTAAAAGGAGCTTAAACACGATCCTACTATCAAGTTAAAATTCACAACAAGAGAGTTGAAACATTCATGAAAAACATTTATAAGAATTTTCAAAAAATTAAAAACTTATGAAGACGAAAATATTTTAAAGTGCATGCAAATTTTGAATCATCATCATCGATGACCCGCATGTTATTTGCAGCTTCTTTTCGAAATTGGTTAATACGACTTTTTAAGTTAATAATCGTTTTCATAACTGACATTTACAACATAAAAAGCCAAACACGTTAAGCACTCTATTGTTTAAAACTCAAAAAGTAAAAAAATTACCAGAATAAAATTTACTAAACATTTTGTTCTACTCTCCTGAACCATAAAAACAAAAGAAATTTATGAAATCCAGGGTTGAGCATCATTTTCATTTCGTACAACCAGAAGCATGTTTCGATGTGAACAAAAACAAAAACAACTACGAAAAGAATTTTAATTTAATTTATGTATTTGGTTCCTTTTTTTTAGTTTTGATAAACTTGCATTTTGGTTTTGGTTTTTTTGTTGCAGACACATCATTCAACACCTCATAGTGTTCACTCGTTGCCACACCACCGCGATCTCTTGCGGGATCCTACAGATATGTATTATAGTAGTAGAGAACGTGATCGTGATCGCGCTCGTTATAGGGACCGCTTACGCGACTGCGATCCACGATATGAATATCGGGATCGAGAGCGTGAGTTATACGAACGAGAACGGGATCGTGAGTTGGAGTATGAAAGAGAAAGGTAACAAAAAAAAAAAACTCGTTTGGAAATATAAAAATCATTCATTTTTACATGTCATGTCTTGTAAGCTAATTTACTAGAGAAACAGATGCAGATATTTTAGTATTGAAAACTTTTTCTTTTTTGTGTTTTTTTTTATCATAAATTTCTATTTGCAGACTGGGATACGTAGCACCCTTGTCCTTTGAACAAGCGTTAGCTATGGGCAGAACGGGGAGAGTTTTACCCTCACCCGTTTTGAATGGCTATAAGCCAAAGGGTGGCCTTCATACACGCCATTCTGATTCTGATGAAGAGGATTGGTGCTAGCATAGGCTTTGATTGCGATCGCGTGATCGAAGGGAACAGATCTGGGTATAGCATCAGGCCATTTTACAAACTACACTATCCGCACCAGACTTAGATCACAATTTTGACACAATACCAATGCATCATTTTGATAAAACAATAAAATCAAGAGCCACAGGAAGAACAATACCAGCCGCCATGTCACACAATGACTTATTTACATTAGAGCAATGTAACGAAAGACTTATAGTTTCACTACCACCACCACCACCACCAACAACTACACCGCTACTGCAACAATTACCAACAAGCATCTTACGACATACAAATTATCATATCGATGATGATGATAATGATGATATTGATATTGAAGCAATTATTGCAGAAACTTCATTCATGCAACCAAATATTGCAACAACTAAAGTCTATTCAGATCATGAAATAAATTATTATTCCAATGGATATGACATAAAAACAACAACAACACCGCCAATTGCTACAACAGGAATAAACAACAAAAATAGCAACACATTTATTACAACTTCAACAACAATAAAAACACCAGCAACACAGCAGTCAACCGATAATACATCAATAGCTGCAATCGAAGCTGGTTTTGAAAAACCAATTTGTGAACAAATTATTGGTATGACAGCAGATCAGCATAAACAAGAACAACATCTTTATCATACATTATAAAATATAAAAGAAAAAAAAAAACAATAGCAACAGCTACTCGCACATGAACTAACATAAACATCAGCAACAAATTTAATTAAATCATAAAAAAAAACCAAAAGTATTTATGTCCTCAAACAACCCTTCACCACAGATATAATAACAATCACTAGCAAATTATCGTTGATTTAATTTTAAATATCATTTAGAAATTAAAAAAACAAGACTTTTCTTTATACTTAAATAAATACTTTAAGAAACCATTAAGTATAAGAATTACGATTGGAGGAAATTGTTTGCTGCATACACTTTTCAGTTATTACGCGCGTTGTAAGAGAAAACCTTTTGAAATGAATTGGAAAAAAAATAAATAAGAAACGCATAAAAATTTAATTTCTATAAAAAATCTCTCAATGAATGCTTTGAGCTTAAAACTTTAACTTAACATATATAAAAAGCTTACATTTTTAAAGAATATAAAAAATCAATAAAATATGGTTAGGACATTTTTAATTTGAAGCTTTTAAACAGTTGAACGCGATATAAAAAGAACTTGAATTTTTTAGCTGATAGCTGCAGCAAAAATTTTAGCTGTTAATTTTCAAACTGATATAAGTCCTCTTTCACTAGAAAATTAGTGACAGGTAGTTTTATTAAAATATCATCTTACTAATTTTTTTTTTAAGTGGAATTGTATCATTTTTACACAAAACAGCTCATTTTATTAATTACAATCTAACTAAAATCAGTAGTTACTCTACTCCCCCTAAAAAATATTAACACAAAATTTTCAAGAGCCATAATATCCAACAATTTTTCCTATTAATTATGGCGCATATGCTCGAACACACAAACTTGTACCAAACAATTCTCCTCTGACCAGCTGACAAAAATATTTTAGCTTCGTTTTAGTTTTAAAAATATTGTAAACCAAGCTTTAAAACATTTTTAATTATGTATGTACCTTGAGAAGACAAAACATTAAATATTTATAACAAGCAAACAAACTTTAATAATAAAAATGTTACAAAGAAAAAATATAACAAGTTTTTAACTAATATAATTTATAAAATAAAAAAAAATAATAGAAAATTATATACATAAAAGCGATAACTTTAAACAAAAACCAAGATTTTTACCTCTAGCATGAATTAAACAAGGCCAAAGAATTGTTCTTAGATTTATTTTTAAGCATAATTATTTATTACCTTTGTTGTTATATTTTTTTTCTTTTTAACTTGAAAAACGTACCGTTTAAGATTTTAGCTTCATTTTATTATATATAAAAAAAAAACAACACAAAAATACACAAACATTTAATTTTAAAATTTATTAAAACATTTATTATTTATTTATTTATTTTTAGTCTTATAAATAAATTTTAAAACTAAAAAATAGGAAAAGAAAAGCACTAGCTTCAAAGGCTATCGGTTCTTATTAAAACAAATTAAATTTGCTACATAGAAAAAACTCCAAATTAAGCACTTGAAATTTTTAAAGTTCTTTTTATACTCTTACATACATAGAGATTTATAATACTTTGGATTTTAAAGCAAAACAAACATAATTTAAAATAAATTAATAAAATTAAATAATATCTAGCTATAGAGAGGTTTTGAACACTTTAAAGTAACGTATGGATCTCATTTTTCTTTTTAATTTTGTTTCATAAACTAAATATTAAAATCAATATCAAATGCTAAAATACTAAATATATAAACTTAATTTTCTTTAGATTTTAACACTCCTCTAGTTAGTGTTTAATAAACAAATTTATTGCAGTTGGTTATTACATAACACCGATCTCAAGACAGCAGTGCAGAGTTTAAGAAAAGTCAAGTACTAGGAAAAAATTATATTTTCGTAGTGCGGACTCATAAAAATTTAACAAAAAAATAAAACTGCCATAAAAAATGCCAGCTCGTTAGGATAGAGTTTATTCATAATGCATTTTCTAAACTCTTGCCAAATAGCGCTTGTATTATCCGATTAACTTTGGCAATTACAATTACATCATTACAAAACCTGTAGAAAAAATTATAAAAGATTTCCAGGTTTTTCAATACTCTCAAATAAGAATGCGAACTCCTGTCCTAGACATAAACAGCTAGTCATTTGTTCTCTTCAGACAATGGCGTGACATCCTGATATCCTTCGTTTCCAACCAATATTGACCGAGACATACCCAGCAAGTCATTTGTTCTCTTCAGACAATTTTGTGACATGAATGTTGTCAGCATCCTGATATTTGTCGTTTCCAATCAATATTTAAGCGATAATCTTTCCACAGAATAAAATCTCATGAATTTTTTAATTACAATTAAATAATGTTGATGCGATTAGCTTTCCAGCCATTTCCTAATCTTGAGCTGAATAGAGCTCCAAGGCAGTTCGCTGAATTTTCTTTGTCAATGAAGCTACAGGTTAGATATCATTTAGTCTACCATTCACTTTCCAACAAAGTACGTAACTAATTAAATTTCGCTTTTGCAAAATTAACACATTATCCGTTTGGAGTCTCAGTTATGATACTCAGTTTTTATAATTCTTTTTCAATGGAACATTACTTCGCTATTTTCATGAAACAATTTTTAGAGACAACAATAAATTTGGTTTATATTTTCAAAATAAAATTTACGTTCATTGTTTTTAGAACTCTAATAATTATCTTTATCACTGAAAAAATAGTTACTGGGTCAAATCGAAATTATTAGAAATTGCTGACTGAACTCAAACAGTCAACGATTAATCACGCTAATGAGGTGATCATTCCAGAAGGCAACAAGAGTGACCTCAAACTCCGAATCGTGATCGTATATATCACCAATGTAAGATAATAAATATTATGATAAGCTACTAATGGTTCTGTCCTTAGATTGCTATTAAAATTCTACCCCATCACTCCATAGATGGCGGAGCTTTGAGTGGAAAACTGTGGCCATTTTTTGACCATTTTTTAAGTGGTTTTTTTCTTATGTTTTGTAAAATAAAAAACTGAAAAAACAGTCTACAGTTTTGTCAGAAATAATAGTCAGAATGTCTGTGCAAAAACTCAAAACCACCAGCCCACAAATGGCCGAGAAGAATGAAACTATAATTTTTTATTAAATTCTTTTTTGTTTTTTTGTTTTAAGGAAATTTTTAAGCTGTACATGTGGGCAATGTATGTTTACGAGTTTTTGATTTTTGCTATTAATTTAAAATTCTTTATCCAAAGTTCAATATTTATTTCACCATTATGACTGGCTTAAAAAAATGTTTGCAAAAATTTTAAATGAACTTAAATTTACTGCTAGGCTCCCTATTTCGATGCGAAGCGAAGGCGAAAGAAACCAGTCACTCATTTTCGACTGAAAACGGGGCTCACTAACTTTTGACTTATCGTTCGCTTGGCCTTACGTTGTTTTCCGCAAACCTTCTCAATATACTATGTTGTCACAACAACAGTTTCATAAATTAATCACCAGTCTCAAAGAAAACCTGATGTAAACTAGAACTGTATTTTAAAAAACACTACATGGTACACTACTTAAACTCTCAACGAAAGAGAGCAGAAAAAAATATAAAACATAGACACATACAGTCACAAAAACAAATTATAAACAAAAAAGCTTAAAAAATTAAAAGAAAATTTCATATTGATTGTTAAAAAATCAATAATATTAGAGGTTTCTGTTATTTTATAAGAAAAAATAGCCAAGCGACAAGTGATTTTGGCATTTGTATTCGTACAAAGAAAAAGGAAAATTTTTAGTGAGCTGCAATTTCATATAGAAATGCTTACGTTATTGTTCGATTTTCTTTTCATAAGAATTTTCTTGTAAAAATTTTTTAGGGAGCCGCAAATCAGCTGTTTGTCGTCTGAAGTCAAAGCGAACGATAATTTTCTTCATAGGGAGCCTGGCCATTAATTTATTTTATATTCTTAAAATTAATTTTTTTATATTTAAAAATTTTAATTTTTTTCTTTCAAAATAAGCATCCCAGAATGTATTTTTTTCTAATTTCATAATTTGAATTTTTTTGACTGAAATTAATTATTTATTTTAGGATTCAAAGAAAATTATTTTGATTAATAATTAAAATTTCATAAAAATTTTTTTTTTATTTATTAATTTTATTTAAGTCGAATATTTAAGAAGAATTTGCAAAATGAAAAATAATATTATTTGGCTATGGAGTGAAAGGTATATAAGGTTCGGCAAGGCCGAATAGGTTTTTCACTAAAATTGTATCAAAACTTTTTGTTATTTATTCTCATAGATCTACAATAATTAAGTAGTCCATATTCACACAAGCAAATAAACATAAAAAAAATTAAAGCAAGTTCGCTGTAGCAAAAAAATATTTATTAAAATCCATATGGTTTGTAGTAAAGTGTGCAAAAGTAGAAAAGGAAACAAATACACCAAAAAAAAAATTGCGTAGTTACTTAGCTTCAATCTCAGAATTCTGTTTTCTACAGAACTAAAAAGAAAAGCTAGAGGCCAAAATTTAATCAGCTCATTCATAACAAAACGAAAAGTAACGACTAATTCTGGCTACATTCATATTTCTCATATGGATTAGTGAGATTAAGAGGAAATCAAAATTTGAGAGGCAAATACTTACTGGCAAGATTTGAAATTCTGCAGGTCCGTACTACGAGTCTAAAATGATTAAAATTAAAAATTTTAATTATTGATTTGATTTAATTATTAGTAAATTTTAACCCTCTTAACTAAAAACAAAAATTCTTTAGGGTAAGAGGGTAAGTGTTTGACTTTTCCTAAAATATCTTAAGCTTATAGAATAAAAAATATAATATTTATCAACTAACAAAGCATTAAGTGCTTAATTTGGTTAAATTATTATAAATTTCTTATTATGGTTTCTTAAATTTTATTAAGCAAAAACATTAGTTAGACAAATTTACATACAACTATCAAACACCTTACAATCCCAAATTTAAAGACATTTAAATAAATACTTATCTTATTAACACTTAAACAAATTAAACAAATCATTATATATTAAACAAACATAAAACAATATAGCAAAAAAAACAGCAACAGCCAACACAGTGTAGTTAGAAAATATAAATTATTTTGTTAACAAAAAAATAATACTAATAAATATTAAAAACAAAATGAAAACTATATATGAATGCAATAACAGAAAATCAATTTTTTACTAAAAAATCAACAGAATAACAACAATCATAAAATCAAATTTAACTAATAACCCAGAACAAAGAATACAGAGTACAGTTTTGTAGAAAGCGATCGCAATAATTACTGAACCAAATGAAATTAAACAGATGCCCACAAAAACCATACCAATCTTTTTCAATGAATTAAAATTAACAGCTTTGTCTATCTGTTAATCAATACAACTACATATATTAAATATTAGGAATAAGAATCACCGCATTCGTTACCGAACAAACAAGAACGAAATTTTAGTCTTTTTCTTTGAATTAATTTGAAAATTTCAATAGAAGTTTTTCGCTACCTAGTGCGGCATTTTGGCCTCTGACGAATAAAGAAACACATTACATAGAATTAGAAATAAAAAATTATAATATGAATATTAACATTCATTAATAAACCACTCATATTAAAGGAAAAGATAAATTAAAAAAATCAAGGGCCTGCTAACAAAATAAAAAAAATAAACATTTAGAAATTTAGATAAACTACATGCAAACATAAAAATATTTTAAAAGAAATTACATATTTTATTTTAATTTTTTTTAATATTGTAAATACTTTTTAAATAAATATAAGCGCAATATAAATAATATAACGCAAAAACATAAAAATTAAATAAATAAACAAACATTCTCGTAACAGTCACCTCATTCAATCTTATTCAATATCAGTAACAGTCAGATCACATCAGAACGATATCTTACCCAGTATGACATTTTTCTATTAATAATAGCAGTAATAACAAAAAACCAAAAAAGAAATAAGTTAATAAAACTATAAAAAAATTATTAAGAATTAGAAACAAAAACCAGAGAATTTTTTTAAATGACAGCGCACAAAGTGAATACATTCGAAATCGTTAAAATCCTTCTCCACCACCCTCTCCCGACCCCACTCCACTTTCCCCCCTTTTTGGTGTACAAACATAAAACCTCTGTAAACTGTATAGTACGTTACACAAAACATATTTACATTTACACTTTACCTACGCGACGTATAAAAAAACAAATAAATTAAGCAAAAAAAAAATCGAATATCATAAAAGCAAATAAAAACACACTCACATTCCTGACTACATACACATGCATAACAGTATGTTTGTATGTATCTGAGTGTGTGTGTGTGTGTGTTTGTTTATAGAAAAATAAATTTAATTATAATAAAACTAAACGATACTTAAAAATCTGATAGTTACACGTATTCCAATATAATTGTACTCAATACTTAAAATTAAAAAAAAGGAAGATCTGCATGCTCGTCTAAAAGAAAAAAAACATATTAAATAGAGGTGATTATTATAAAATATATTAAAAAAAATTAATTCATCGTTATTCTGTTCCTTTTAACAAAATTAATAATGGTTTACCAATTCAAAAAGCAAAAAAAAAAAAATTTAAGAAAATTCCCATGAACTTAGTTGAGTGTCATTCTAAGGAGCTAAAGTTAAGGAAACAGCATCGTGACCTTGCGATTTATTGTGCAGCCAAATTACTAATTACTTTCATAACCGTAGTGAGCTTATTTCACGTAGTACACTACATGATTAGCTTAGAATTTGAATCAGGAGCTAAGACTGCTGATCGCTGCAGCAAGAGTAGAAATATTGTGACACTATTCTCATGTTACAAATACTCCCTTAGTCTAGTATATATTAAGAATTCAGATATCTACTTCTTTTAAAGTTTTGTCCGCTATGTGAGATGGTTAAATAACAAAAATTCATCCAAAGTAGACGATAACAGTGACACATTATATTCTTACGTTTTTACACTAAACATTTTTAATTAAAACGTTTATTTTATTAAGGTTCGGTATTACAAAATAAAACACAAGAACTTCACTTTCTCACACTTATTATAGATACACAGTTTTATTATAACCATCACAAAGACACCTTGTTGTTTGTGACACACCTTGTTTAGTGTTTAACGTCTCAACTAAAACTGATCTTGCTTGAAAATGCCAGCTTGGCTATATATACCTTTTTAGCTCGGCCTAGAACCTTCTAGATAAGACCAATCTATAATGGTAATTTTAAATGTAAGCTATACACTAATATTAATACTATAACTCACACACAAGCATTACATACCACAAGTGTAATGTATTAGCTTGAACTACAAATTGCAATATTGAACATACATAAATGCAGTTTCTTATGAATAAAAACATTGGAACAACAGCACGATTTTTCATAACAATATGTTCTGCATAACCTGAATACTCTGCAATACCTGTGGCTAGTTTCTGTAACTATATGTGAGAACTTCTCACATCGAAAAGTGTGAAACAAAAAATTCCACCGTATCTCGATTTGTGAGTAAAAAGTGTTTCTGTAGTTTAATGTGAGAAAATTCAAAGCTGTTACATCTTTATTGGAATTTTAAAATGATTCAAATGTCAAATACAATATAAAGTGTCAACAAAAAGAATAATTTATATAAGATGAATATAGTTGTACAAGAGATTTTTGTTTGTTACAAATTTCGTTAGAAAAAAATGTGAATAAAATTATTTCAAAACGGCACGATGCCATCACCGCTATAAATTTGCTATGCCACACAAAAAAAGGAAAATTTATTAACAAAGAATACACAAAATTTTTATACTAAATTTATTTTAGATAATTTATTAACTTATCCGATTTAAATTTATTAATTTTCTTATATATTTTAAAATGTGAGATGTTTTGACAATTCTAGTGAGACTTTCTTCGCCAAATTTCGTTACAGAAACACTCTCATTTTTCCAATAAAGTATGTCAAAATCACTAAAATGACGGATGGTTCTCACAAAGTAAAATGACAGAAACACTTTTGTGTAATAAATGACATTTTGGTTCAATTCTCATTGTTTTTTGGTCAATTCTATTGTTTCTTGTGAAAATTTTCTCGATGCGAGAGTTATAGAAATGAGGTACTGGTCATGTGAATCCAGTAACACAAAAAACAAATTTGGTTGTGATACTCGAGTTCGTTGCTAATAGAATTTTTTCGGTTGCAGTACATAGAATTCGAGTACACCAACTGAAATAATTAGGCAGAATGAAACAATGCATTTTATAATTCACCACCTATTAAAGTCGCAAACACAATTGTGACATAAAAATATACAAAATAAAATAATAAAAGAAAAGAAAATTATATACATTTCAATAACAATAAAAAATAAACATTTAACACTTAAAACTTAATGCAAAAATTGCCTTTTTGAAATACATTTATTGCTTGTCTATTCTTTTTAGGTTCCTTTAGGTTTTCTTGGATTAGCTTATCATACATAATTAGTTTATATCCGGATATTTCAGTATAAATTAGACTTATGACGATAAAAATTTACCATTTGTGGTTAACGTAGCACCCGTTATAGCCAGCAATTAGAATTAATGTTATAATTTTCTTTTATTTCAAAACACATGCATTTTTTAAAATTTTAATTTTGACCTTTTTAAATATTTTTGTATTTTTTAAGAATTGTCAAAAAAAAAAAAATTAAAATAAATGAAAAATTAATTAAGGCAAAATACTATGGATTGTCAATACTGAATTTATTTTTATATTAGATATTACAACTAATATTTTATTAAAATAATAGTATTTCATTTATCAACATGACATTCAAGTAGTTGTCGATAACGAATTTTTAAAATTATTTTAATTCAAATATAAATCGATTAACCCAAATAAAATTTTTTCTTTGTGGCCATTATTTTAAATCTAGAATTAATGATTATTTACTAAATGAATAAAATAGAATTAATATAATAAAATATTAGTTCAAATAATTCATATTTTGTTATTGGAATCGATTTGTAACTAATCTTTTTTTGTGTGTGTACGAATTCCGTTTCGAATTACAAAAATTTTTTCTTGCCTTGACCGGGGGTTGAACCGTAACATCTGCAGTTGAAAGCTATTTTTAATAAATATCTATGATTTAAAAATATATATGGTTAGATGCAATCTAACCAGAATCAATATTAATGGGATTCTCTAATATTAGGCTAATAAAGCTGGAAGGCAGTCTGCAGATTATTCTTCGGCCAATAAAGCTATTAGCCTCTGCTTTTCAAGCGAGTTCATTTGTCCCTCGTTCTATTATGACCTGGCACACATACTATTTGGATAGACGCTGTTGTTAGATGTTGGTTCCTTTAAAAGAGTTATTTAATCCCAGGCTAGTTTTTATCTTACGTTGAAAGCACTGGGCGTCAGTAATACTGCTTTTTAATGAGCTTAACCATGGGCTTCTTTTTAAGCAGAATGCACAGAAATTAAATTACTCATCTACTCTTTTGCTTTTTGCCAACTACAGTATTTTATTCAAATTTATGACTATACATATATTACCTAAAAATTCGTTATGACTAGATGACAAAATTATTTCCTTAAGCATTTTCTATATACGATATGAAATATCAGCATAAAATTACAAATAAATAAAAAACAAATTTAGGATTTTTTAGTTATTATTTTTATTTATAGATTTATTTGTTTATCTTTTTGATTATTGTTTAGAACAGTAAACTTCTGTATTTAATATAGGTTTTAGGAAATATTTATTTCTCTTTTGTTTGTTTGTTTGTACAACGGAGTACGATTAGGTTATTTAATAAAAATGTCTTTTATTTATTTCAAAACAATTTTTAAATTTTTTTACTGATTTTCACTTTCTTATGAATCAAAGATTTACAATTTTCCCAAACTTACATTAATGTTTCGGAAAAAAAATTGTTCACAGAAACTACCAAAATATCATAACGGTTTCGTTTAATTAATTATGAAAAAGTGGGTTATTATGCATTAAACTTATGCTACAGACTACACGACTACATATATAAAATTTCCTTTGCAAGTAAGCACATACATATAAGCAAAAAGCTCTGCTTTAATATTCCACAGATTT
Organism: Thelaira solivaga; assembly: GCA_947397855.1. Taxonomy (NCBI): domain Eukaryota; kingdom Metazoa; phylum Arthropoda; class Insecta; order Diptera; family Tachinidae; genus Thelaira; species Thelaira solivaga. The sequence goes on along the minus strand of OX377612.1, from coordinate 20,173,264 downwards.
TTTAAATTTATTAAGTTGAGATAACATTTTCTTATTGCTGCTTCTAAAACTTTGTCATACATTTAGAACTTTTTTAGCACACATAATTGTACATAGTCTGTAATATAAAAACAAAATAACTACAGTTTTTATAGGCTTACATGAAGGAAAAATATAAACTAACTAAAAAAAAACTTACAAAAATAGTTTTTTATGGGTTTTATTACTGCCAAAACATAAAGTTCACTTAAAGTTAAAAGAGAAAACTTAAAAAAAAAGAAAATTTAAAAACATTAAGTTTTTTCTTTAATTCACTTTAAAGCCATTATAGAAGATGTTGTTCATTGAGTTCATTCATTCTTCAGTAAATTACAAAAGCTCTAAAAAATAATACAAAACATTAAACACATTAATTAATAAACACCAACACAGCAATACATAAAAAAATTAAATTTTTTCAAAAAATTTCCATTTACACAAAATTTATTGTTTTTAATTAAAAATAAAAATTACTTCTTTTCCAAATACAAATGAAATATTTAGCTTGATCTGTTCCTTGGATTACGAGTTATATATAATTAAATTAAAAATAATATTAATATTAAATTGAAAAAAAAAGAACTAGGAAAATTAATAAATATTAAAAAAAAAAATTAAAAGAAACTGTAAAATATTTATAAAAAGTAAGTATCTAGCATTATTAAATTTAAATGAAGGAAACAAAAAACTTATTATTAAAATAATAATTTAGTTATAAATAAAACACAAAAAACGTAATTAAATGTTAATATTTGAAATTATTACTTAAAAATTTATAAAAACATCTTCCTTTGTACCAGCGCCAGATTTACCACAATAACAAGATGTAAAACAAAAAAAATTTATTTTATATTAAACTCCATAAAAGAAATTTTTATAACAAAAAAAAAAAAAAAAAAAAAAGAAAAAAATTATCTGTTAAACAAATAAAAACCATTCATTACAAATAAAAAAAAATAGAGAAAAAACTTTAGAAAAATATTTTAAAGATTTTTATAAAAATTTCAAATAATTACATTTAATATTGTAAATTAATAAACAAAAAATACTTTAAAAAGCCTCTAACTTTAATTAAAATTTATATTAAAAAAATTTATAAAAAAAAAAAATATTGATTAATTAAAATTGTAAAATATATCTTAAAGTAAACTAACTAGCCGGTTTATACAACCAATGTTTTCTATAAACAAAAACCAAAACCCGAAAATAAAATAAACCTTAATAAACTAATTTAAAACAAACCAAAATAAAAAATAAATCCCCGAAAAATATTAGTTTTAAAACAAACAAAAAACGTATTTTAGTGAAAAAAAATAGGAAGTATTTATAAAAAGAAAAATATTTAAATGAAATTATTATAAAAAAAAATTGAACTGTATTTATAAAAAAAAAAAAAAACAATATTAAAACCTGCCTTCAACAAAAATTTTTATTATACCTTAAATTTAAAAAAGAAAAAAAATTCATTACTTCTTAACATTAAAAGAAAACAAAAAGGTAAAAAAAAATTAAATTAAATAGTAAGTATAAATAAAACACACGTTAAACGTTATTAAAACAAACAAAAAAAATATATAAACAAAACCAAGCCAATGTTTACAAAAATTTTACATTTTCTTAGTTTTAATTTTTTTTATTTTTATATCACAATTATTATGTTGTAAATACATCATTATATTTAACCTGCTGATTAGCTTTAAATTTTTTGCTTATTTTTTTTTAAGTTCATAGTAAAAATAAAATTTAGTACTTACTCCCCTGTTTTTATAAAACAAAAATGAACTCACATGAAATTTTGATTTCATTACGATCTTGTTTAAAATTAAAAAAAAAAACATTATAAAGGTCTTTTTCATTTCTATTTACTTGACATAAAATAAGCTAAAATATATGTTTGGTTTTATATAAAAAACCATAAGCACAAAGCTGTTTTCTTGTCATTTTCTAGTGGAAAGCAAAGCAATTGATATGAACTATTTTGTATTCGTTTTTTTTTTTTTGCATTCAACGAACACATATTTTCGTTTTATGAAAATAGGCCGTTAATATAGTTCTTAAAGGGGACAGTACAAGGGTGTAATTCTATCAGTCGTGATTCAAATTGTTTGCGTATGCGAAACGAATCGCATTAAAGCTCACAAAGGTATGTATGTGGGTTACATAATTTTAAAACAAAATCACGATACTTTAATCCAATTATGAAGAAAATTTTTGTACGAATTAGCCTCTAAATATTTTTTTTTTTTTGTCTTACTCCTAAGAAGAATATTTTTTTAGAATATTTTAACACTGTAACTTTTCAAATTATGTGTCATTTTTCTCGTTTTTTTTTTTTTTTTTTTTTTAATTTGGAGTCAAAGAATTCCCATTAGTTAAAGAGTTAAAACTTTCCACAAAAATATTTCTCATCATGTTTTACATAAGTTTTGCTGAACATTTCACATACTTAAAATAAAGGACTAGCTTGGTTACCTATAACGATTCACAGCTAAAAAGCAAAAAAAAACCTAATTTAAACAAAAAATTTCAATTAAATTTTTTCAAAATGTTTATATATAATATGTATGTATTAAAAAAATTATTAAAAAAATTTTTTCTTGCCGCAACATCTGCAGTTGAAAGCTATTTTTAATAAAAATATATATATGTTTCCACCAGAATATGGTTACCTCAACCATATTTTATATGCCATTTTTAAGTATGTTTATTGGGCTCCTCTGCCATAATCACTGGTCTGAATCTTGTTATTTTGAAAAAATTTAAATATTATCATACAGTGTTTTAATTAGAAGTAGGTGCGGGAACAAGGTATTTTCTTCAAATAGACACTACTCTAGTGTTACAAATCCTCCCCCAACTCCAGTATTCATCAAGAATTTAAAGACTCCCTTGAGTGATTTGTCCGTCATGTCGTCCGATTATAAGGAGTGATGCCCTAAGCAATGAAAACTACAGTGATACAAATTGTGTTTTGTTGACCCTTCGACTTCGTTACATAACCTGCAGAGAACGTTTCGATTAATTCTCATATTTGCCAAGTGTTTCAACAATACTCTGCAATATCCCATGCTAATAAACATTCAAGTTTTTGTAATTTTTTATCATAAATTATACTGCTGAATGTATATTTTTACCCTACGCCACTGGCACTTACGACATCAATTTTATCTTTTAGTAGCAAAGATTTTAGTTTTTTTTTTTTTTTACTTCCCAGAAAACAAGAAAGGGTGATTTCTGAAAATTAAAATTATATAATGCAACGGTTCCTAGCATTACAATAACTAAACTTTGACTAAAGACCAACTTAGTTTTATCGGTTCAATAGACACCTCCACTATATTCTTATAAAATATTTAAGTAAGATTAATTATAAAGATTTAATAAGTGTATACCCCAATATAAAAAATCGGCTGGTTAATAGAGAAAACAACTTTAAGTTTTAATTTACAGCATTTCAATTATTTACCATCAATTTCACAAACAAAAATTATGTATGGACAAAATTTTAATTAACCCCAATTAAACAAAATAGTTTTTTATGTATCTTTAATTTTTTCATATAATAAAAATATATAAATATAAATAAATAACATTCATGCAACACATGTTAATTAATTTTTTTAAAGTTTCCCCTAATTTCTCAATTTCCTCGCTACCTATTCCTTTGTTCACAAATATTACATACACATAAAAAGAACAAATTAATATAAACAAGTAAAAAATAAAACTATAATTTGGCATTTAATAATTTAAATAAAATAAAAAAAGACAAGTAACATTATAAACAATAAAAATAAAGATAATATACATTTAAAAATTCAATAAAGGAGAAAAAAAAACATTTTTTTTAATTAACAACCAATAAACATCAATTTAAAAAAAAAAGATAAAAACAAACCGCTTAATAAAACAGCATTTTTTTTTTTTTTAATTAAACTCAAAATGGAAAAACGCGTAAATTGTTTTCTTTGTTGAAGCTAAGATTTGTAAATACTTAATAAATTAAAAAACAAAAAAAATTTAAAAGTAGTTAAAAATTTATATAAAATAATAATTTATTATTACTATTAAATAAAAAGCAAAAATGAGAAAAGAAAACCAAACGATTTTTTACCAAAAAAATACAACAACAAATAAAACATAAAGAAGTAAAATAATAAACCCCATTTACAAAATAAACGCTAAAAAATCCTTACAAAAATAAATTTTCTTAAAGTTATTAAAAAGCAAATAAAACAAATCCAATGAAAGATTTTTTTTTTAATTTTGATTTTAAGTATTCGAGTTGAAAAATTTGTTTTCAGTTAATAATTTGTTGTTTATTTAATGTAGTTTAATATATTTGTTATGGTATCTTTTCCATTTTTTTTTTTGAGGCCAAGAAAATATATATTAAAAACAGAAATAGCTTGGAAATACACTATATTTACAATTTTAAATTGTAAATGTTGTAAAATTTTATGTTTACGGCCACAAAGAAATATTGTACTTACAGAGCATGTAATTTTGCCTTTTCTTTTTAAAGCACTTTTAGCCAACAAAATGTCAATGTTCTCCCAATATTTCATTAAAATTTTCTGCATTTGAAGACTCTTTAAGTGAAGCATGTTATTTTTACCACAAAATCTTATGAAAAACTATGGTTGGTTCTATTAAAAATATTTTTAAAAGCTAAAATTATTGGGCCAGATTCAGAGCTTTTATTCAGAGTTGATTTTTAATCATAAGAATTATATGAACTTAAAATCTTTTTTAAAAAGATGCCGTCTTTAGTTTGACTATTTTAATTCACTTTTATTAATGCAGATTCGGAATGAAATTTCATTATTTTTTTTAAGAATCAAAAAAAAAAAAAGATTATTTTTCTCCGTTATAAATAATCTTAGGGTTTTAGTAAAATGCTAATTCAAAACAACATCTATGTATTCCACAGTAGAAGAATTTTGTTCTCTACACTGAAAAAATTTTGTTGACTAATTCAATGAACAAATTTCATTCGTTTTCGACCAATGTAAACGTTGCATTAGGCTAATTAAATATTTATTTAATTCAATGAAATATTCATTTATTTAATGAAATAATTTCATTTAATCAATGAAAAGTTTTCATTAGTCTAATGAAATGCTTTATTGGATGAAAAATAATGAGTTATTCTTTCAGTGTAATCCATAAAAAAATTTTGACTAAGACAACGTTTTCTTCGAGCAGTGAAATATTAATTAGTTTGATTAATAATACAATAATTCAATAAAATATTTATTCATTTAATGAAATATTTCATTGAATTAATGAAATATTATCAATAGTTTATTAAAACTGAAATTGCTTTTTAAATAATGAATTATACTTTTAGTGAAAGCTCTCTCCTATTACAGTGTTTAACATTTTTCTAAATATTAATTCTAAAATTGATATTTTAGTTTTAAGACTTATGACAATTATGTACATAATATGTTTGCATTATGTCAAAAAATACCTTTTACATAGTTTAAAATAATTATTGAAATTAATCAATAACAACAAAAAAAAACTAATAATTAAATCATGTTTTATTAAGAAAGCTATTCATGAAAAGTACGACGACCGTTTTATAAATTTTTAAAGCTGACATTTTCTCAGTATTTTATTGCCAAAAAAATTAATAAAAGTTCTTTAAATTTCCTTATTTAAAATTATTACTCTTGATATTTTGCAGATTTTGTTACCAAAGCTGTTGATGTCAAGTATAAAATTCATCAACAGCAATAATATTTTATTACTTAGCGTGTTTCAAAAATTATGGATGAAGAAATAAAAATCTATTATGAAGGCTTTATGCAAAATTAAGTCAATTTTTATACAACATTTTTTGTTCTTTTTTAAAACAAAGAAGCTTAAAAATAAAGGGTTTTTTTAGCGTTTCACCTTTAAAAATTTAATTGATACTCAACTTGCATGTGTAAAATGTATTAAAATTTCAAGTTCTAAAATTTACTGGATTTTTGAAAAAACCACAATAGTACTTGCACATAAAATTAATTTTAAATATAATTTTTCTTAATTTTACTTTGTGTTTTCAAAAGGCAAGATTTTAAGCATTCCAAATTTCTAAAAACTTGAATGTTATTACAGATTTTAGGTTCTTATATATATAATCCACAGCCATTGATAGAGTTTTAATAAATATTTTCTTTGGCCATATGAGTTTAATTTATATTTTCTCTTTTCTTACAAATTGTTTGTAATTATTTTTTTTTTATTTTACCATCTGTTTATCGTTTGCTTTTTTTTAGTATGGTGTATAAAACTATCCATTTTATTCATTAACACTTATTTTATTCTTTATTACGAAAACCAAAAATTTAGTAAAAAAAATTGTCTACACCACAGACTACGAATGAAAAAGATAAATAAATAAAAATAAAAAAAATCTATATAAAAAAACAAACAATAAAAGTAAAAACCCAAAAAAAGACAACTTAGTTATTATTGTTATAAATAAATTATAAAATTATGAATAATAATATTATGAAGAAAAAAAACCGAAAAAACTGCAGTAAAAAAACTAAATAATTTTTTTCAAATACATGAAAACATAAAAATTCAAAATTAAAATTGTTTTATTTACAAAAAAGTTAACAATAACAAGATGGTGAAGTATTAAAAAAAAAATTCATGGAGTTAATAAAAGCACTGAAAGGAAAATGTATGTATGGCACATTTTAAACTATTTCCTTAAGAAAATTTCAATCTTCCTTATTCTGTTTAGCATCTCTAATATCCCTTTTATCGTAGTTGTAATCAATTCTATTATAATTTAGTATTTCCTAAAACTAAAATAAAATAGAAAAATTATTTTACAAAAAAAATATGAATTTTTAAAAGTTTTTCAATTTTATTTTTCCTTAACTCGTTACATAGAAAAAATTATGACCAAAATGTTTGCTAGCAAACTATTGCTTAGGTTTATTGTAAAATTCTGCACTGAAAATATTACAAATGATGCGAAATTTCCAATTTATTGCGAGACAAATTTCATTGATTTTTCAGAATATTTTTCTGGTTCTTATACATCTTACCTATAAACTTAATTCATTTAGTAGCTATAAAAACAACGGTGTCTTTAGCTTAATTACACATAGAGCGTAAATGTAAAATTATTTTGATAAAACTATTTATTATACTGCGGTAAGCAGTGTTTACTAAAGGGCTGCCCAAAACCTTTTGAATATCACACACGTACATCTTTTGTTATATTTACATATACGCATTTAAAAATTAAATAACTTCTATTAGTCTCTTAATTTTGGAAGGAAGGAATTAAGAAAATTAAAGAAAAATCTACAATGACCATTTTTAAGCTAATTTTTATATGATTTAAAGAGAAAAAGTCTAAAAAAGATTTCTCTGAAATTCGGTACATATAATATCTCTACTCCACCGAAGACCACTACTAATATTAGTACTAACCAGGCACACTTAAAGATATAAAATAAAGTTGGATTTTTAATTTTTTTTAAACAGCACAAATCCGCGAAGCTTTTTTTGCTTTTCTGCAGTAAAACATCAAGGGTCAGGGCAGTAATTGAACCTGCGACCCCTAGATTGATAGGCTGGTACACTACCCAGCAGCCTATGATATTGGTGGGAGAAATCCAATGGATTTCTCTGAAATTTCGGTTATGAGAATATAAATTGTTACCAGTCAAAAATTCAGTTGCTAATTCTTCAGTAGTGACAATAGAAACACCGTAAACACTATTAAGATAACTGAATTTTTAAGCATAAAAACAAATGTTAGTGGGCGTTACAACTATAAATTTTTAACTAGTACCAGATGCAGTTCTCACAGCCGGTATTGCTTTTTTGTGTAAACATTCCAATTCATAGAGCAAACAATCGGTGGGGGTCGGCTGGTTTATAAAAAAATCCAAGCTTTGTTTGTGCAGCTCTTTTGTATTTATAATACAGTTTTTGTAATAAAAACACACATTGTTATTTTGGTTCTGTGATTTTTTTTAGTGTAGTTGAGAGAAAAACCGCAATGTCATGCCAACGCGCTTTTATGACATCATACCACAATAATTTATTTTAACATGCAAGAACCTGTCTATAGTTATTTCTCAGCTAAATTTTTTAATACCATTTTTTATTACTTTCAATGTCAAAAAAAACAAAAAACTTCCCGTATTGCAACTCAATAATAAAAACCAGTCATTAACAATATCCTTCGACACTCTTAAAAAAAAAAACAAACAAAAACTCCTCTTCGACAGAAGCTTTTTATTTGTTTACGTTTATCATTGAAAACAAAGAAATGCCGGATTTACTTTTTTGTTTTCATTTATTTTTTTATTTATTTATTTTTTAACACACCACAAAGCAAAATATAAACAAAAACATTGTTTCAATTTCAGTCGAACAGCTGGTGGATACATAAGCAAACTCTGGCGCACCTATTGATTTTAGAGGGTTGTTCAAAATAGAGAGAGCGAAAACGCAATGCAAATGAAACAAAAAGTTCATCCCTATAGCGTAGTGTAAAATACTTAAAAAAAAATCTACTTTGAATTTTAATATTAAGTGCCAGTTATACAGATAATACGCCACACATGAGAAAGCAGCAACACGGAAATAAAGAAATAATTAATTAATTGCTTAAAACTCATTTAAAATTAAATTAAATTAAATGAAATTAAAATTTAAATTTTTAAAGTGAAACTAAAGAACTAAATTTGTCTGAGCTCTCAAAAACGCTAACAACTTAAAGTTGTTCGCTTGTTAAAAAAAAAAAGAAAGAAATCAACAACCCACACCCTAAACGAATGTGGCCTAATCTATATTAAATCGAACAATACCCTAAAAATAACTTTCTTCAAAGAGAAAAAAAATATTTATTGACTTTTCCGTTTTAATAAAAGTGCGTTCGTTCAAGTAATTTTTTAAGTGATTGGCTTTATAATGAAATATCATTAAACACAATTAACAGATAAGAAAACTAAAAAAAAAACAAAATAAAAATTTTAATAAATAAAAGAAAACTGCAGGATATTCAAACCAAACATTCATAATGGATATAAATTTTTCAATGCTGGTTTTATTATGTTTTATATTTTTTATAATTGGAGCAGTTTTTATGCTACTGCTACAATATTATGTGTACATGAAATTCTCCTTGCTACCCGACGAGACGCCTGAACAAAAAGACATTAATTTAAAATACAGATTGCCAACGGTAAGTTTTAAAGCTCCTTGAACTTACTGCTTACTTTGTAATTGATATATTTCTATGTAAATCTATTTTAGACTCTTCATAAAACTGCACTTACTTTAAATCAATCGACAGCTATAGGCCTAACTTCTACTGGTGGTAGTAGTGGTTCTTTAGCTCAACAAAATCCAGAACTGAATTTAAATGGTAAAGATGAAAATTCTTCTTCATTGGTTTCATTAAATTTTGTCATGCAGTTCTTATTTCATGAATTGAAAAATTCAAATCGCGTGAGAAAATGGTTTTATCGCAAACTTTCCTTGGAATTGGATGAACTGATTGCAAAAACAACAACAGGGAAATTGTTTGATAAATTAACGGTATGTACAGAAAAAAGAAACCCGTTTATAAATGAAAAACTCATAAATACTAAAGCATGTGTGCCCAGGTTATAATTTAAGGTAGAAAATGACAACCAAAACAGTTCAATAATATTGAAATTAAAAATACATGACTGGCTGCTTTAACACATTTTGTTTTCATAATATGAGTAAATTGCCCCCCACAAATATTTATTTATTTTTATAGTTGATTGTTAATATAGACATACATATTCCAAGTTTTAAAATACCCACCAAACCAAATGTCTCGATTTTTTCTGAAGATTTCGTTAGATCATTTCTTAATTTGCCAGAACAAATTTGCTTGGAATATATAAATATGATTTTGTGCAAACAAAACTCTAATTTGTAAGTAAGTGAAAATCAGTGAAAAGTTTTAAGACTAAAAATTATTGAACACCCTAATTTACTTTTGTCAAGAAAATTTGTGAAATATGTATTTTTAATAATTTGATTAATTTATAATTATATCCTGAAGAAGCTACAAAAATTGGAGCGAAATATCGATATAAAAATAAATTTTTAAAAAATAAGACCTCAAGCTTAACAAAATAGCCATTTTAACTAAATAAAAGTATAAAAAATTTAATAAATAAATTTCACAAAAAAAAAAAAACAAAAACAAAATACAAAAAACAGTATAACATTTTAAATACAGATAGATTGACTATTATGAACAAATTTAAAATAAAAAATTTAATCAAAACAATGAAATGAAAAATAGTTGAATTCTAAATGAAATCGTTGAAAAATCTGTTATCGAAAATATATCTAAAAATCGTTGCTATTTTGTGCATTCATAGCATTTCCATTTCATATGATATCAATACGAATTTCTTAATATTTCGGTCGTTAAATTTTGTTAATCAGTCGTTACTAATTTTTTATGAACTCCTAATATTTGGCTTGGTGGGTATTTTAATTCCAATATCACAATATCATCAATATACATTGAAATCTGAAATTTCTATTTTCTCAATTATAAGATTCCAAAATTTTCATAGATGTAGTACAAACTTTTTATTTCTGATAAAAAATTTATTCTAAGAAAAAAATTTAAGTAGACTTAATTACATTCGTTCTTTTTTTATGAAAAAAAAAATGGGCCAGAATTATAGTCACACTAATATCGTTATTTTTTAAAACCAATTTTAAAATCATAAAGTATTTATAGAAAATAAGTAAGCTGTTAAAAAAGCCTACTTTTTTGTTACTATCATTTTGTATCAATATCTTTTTACAATCATTGATAAAGTAAAAATTGTAATGACTTTTTACTTTATTAAATAACAGATGTCCTACCAATAATACTACTTGAACAGAGCTAAAAGATCCCGACTATTATTTTGAAATAACATACAATAATTATTATAATTAAATATCTTAAAATTAGAAGACATTTTAAGGACAGAAACTGAAATATATTATTTAATCCAAGGCTTAAATAAACAACTAGCAAACAACTGTTTAAAAGTTTGGTCAACTGGATATAATTAATTTAAGTTTCAAAAAAAAAAAATTAAATTATTTCCATATATGAGCTGTTATATTTGAAAGTGCTATATGTCCACTTTTTTTAAAAAAAATTAGTCAACCTTAATTCTAGTAAGTGATGCCCTTATCTTACTAAAATTAGAGATAACTAATTTTTTTTTAAGTAGACTTATACCACTTTCAAATATAACAGATTTACTATCTGTAATAGTATTTATGCATGTATGTATGTTTGTATTTAGGTTAGCATTAACAATGGCACTGTTATTACTAGTATCATAAAGAATATTGCACATACCCGCGTACAGAATGCAATTACTTGCACCAGCATACCTGCATATTTTAAATGGTGTGAACCATAAGTAAAAGTTCATTAGGGAAACGGAAAAAAATGAAATGTAACCATTTATATCTTTATTTTTAAAACGTTTGGTTATTTTTTATACATTCAAAGAAGAAATAAAAGCTAATGTTGGGTTACCAGTTTGTAATTAAAATTTTTATGCTGGTATGCTAGAAAAAAATAAGTCTGAAACACACGAGGTACAATAAAAATGTTACTTTATTTTTATACCCATCACAAAAAGTGAAAAGGATATATATAAATTTGTCATTCCATGTGTAATTTATGCAATATATATGTGGCACCCCTTAAAGTATACGAGTATATAAATGGGAAAGTTGATTTAGCGCTGTCTGTCTGAACGTGTGGATGTTGAAATAGCCTTTCTGTAGTCTTTAGAAGACCTACAGAGAAGCTTATTAAATTAATTTGTTTGAAATTTTTTAGCACAAATTTTTATTGAAATTCAGTTTAATTGGCTTAAAAATGGTTGAGCTATAAGCTCTGAAGTGCAAATACCTTTATTTTTTTACCGTTTTTTGGTGCGTTTTTTTAATTAACTTGTCTAAAATACAAGATAGACAAAAAGATGGAACGTAATTATATCAGAAATGATAGTAATAATGACTGTGTAAGAAATTAAAACAATCGGTAAAGAATTGACCAAGAAAAATTAAAAATTTAACTTAAACTTTAGATTTTCATTAATTTCTGTTTTATTTTTTATTTAAAATTTCAAACTGTAAATACCCACACAAAACCAAGCTATCGGTCTTATACAAACGTATTTATCCATATGTGCCCTTTAAATGTCTTGTGAAAAATAACTACAAATATATAAATTCAATTTATTCATTTGAAAATAATTATTTATTCAATTATAAGCTGACTCGGCAAACGTTGTTTTTCCTTAATATTCTTTTACATTCGATTTTCTTACTCTAATAAATCTTACTCATAGAGTAAAGGACCGTGGAAGATCGGGTAAAAATAAGTAGTAAAAAAATAAGCCATATAACGAGTGTAACGCCACTTGCCGGGCGGATTTATGACGCTAAACTTTCCAATACGTAACCCAGAGAAATTCAATTAGGAGTACAGTTGAATTTTATATAATAAGATGTTTAATTTAAAAATGTTTTTAGTTAAATTAAATTAAATAAAATTTATTTTGCCTTGTTATTAGATATTATTGTTAAAAATTCTATATTTTTAAATTTAAAAATTCAGTACCTACAGACATTTTATTGCTTTTAATAACAAAGATCTAACGGATTTTTTCACGAATGTCGGTAATTTGAATTTATCTACCTTAAAATAATTATTTATTTTAGTTCTGACAACAAAATTGTTATTCAAAGAAAATTATTTTTATCAATATTTGCCATTTCATCAAAAAATTTTAATATATAAATAGAATGTGTAAAATTAAAAATAATAATATTTGGCATATACAAAGCTCAGTATAGCTTTTATTGAAAAATAAGGAAATATGTTTTTAGGCAACCATGAAAATTTTAATTTTAAAAAATTCACAAAAATAGAAAGTATTCGTTTCGTATTGGTTTTCGAAAATAGCATAACATTTTTTTTCAAAATTATAAACTTACACTTTGAAAATAATAAAATTAGTATTAATCATTAAATTGTAAGAATTTTTTATTTAAGTTATTTATATTACGTGTAAATTAATTAAAAAAAAAAACAAAAATTGTAAATATTGACGGCTTTTAATTTTTTTACATTTTGAAAAATCAAAAATTTCATAATTTTTAAAAAATTATTATTTTTCAAAAAAGATTTTCTTAATAACTCTAAAAAAAATAATATAGTATCACTAAAAAATAATATACTAGCAAATTAAAAGAATATATTTACTTTGTAGGGTGTCCTATGTACGATATAGAAATTACAAACGGAATCGCAAAGTTACATCTATCCTTTTTACTTACAGCGAAGGGTATAAAAAATAAATGAAAAAGTATTTTCGAGCACTGATTTCAAATCTCTATTTCTTATTTTAAATTGATACGAATTTTCGAGATATTTCTTACATTCAAAGATTTAATAATATATGAGAAATTTACTTAAAAAAAGTTCGTTATATATAAATATAAATAAAATCAAAAATTCCTCATTTAAAAAAAAAAGTTTTCTTTATTAGATAAAGCAAAATAGGTAATTATATTTTTCAATTACAATTTGAAATCACAAAATGGGTGTTCTCTAAAGCATAATACATACTATAAATTTAAGTTTTATTATTTGAAATTTTAAAATTTCTTTTCCTGAAAGCGTTAAAGAGAAAATAAGATTTTGCATAAATCAAATAAAATAAAGTTTCTTTTTATTTAAATAAAAATTAGAAACTAATTTAATGCAAATTTTACTCAAAGATACTTTTTAAAAAAATGTTATTTGGTTTTATCAATTATTCCTCAATTATAAGCTGACACTTTCAACAAATAGGCTTTAATAAATTTAGAGCTTTGCGTGTTTCTCAGAACATGGTTGATAGTTTTCAGTTGCTCTGGTTCAAAATTTTAATTGAAATTTTAAACTTCTGTTATTAATTATTCTGTAACCATATTTAGAATAAGTTTTGAGCAGGCTTTTGGGAAAATTTTTTATTTATTAGTGGCTTTAGCCTTCTCTAAAGTGCTTCCATATTCGGCTAGTACCTTTAAAAAAAGCCTTTACATAATTTTCATCAGTTTTATAAATGCACAGACAATTACATCTTTTGTTTTTCACTGCTGCTGTGCATTTTCTATAGTAGTTCTTTTTATTCTTGTTGGTTTTTACATAAAGTACAAGCTACAAGCTTTTTTTGTAGTATCCATATACACTCACACACATACATTAAATACATTTATAAGCATTTGTGTCTGTAGGTGTTAATTTGTGACATTAATTAAGTCTGGTTATTTAGTCATTGTCTCATTAGTTTTCTTGATTTTTGTTTTGCCTTGTTTTCGTTCTCCACTTATTGTTGCTATACTTTTGTATATTTTATTGTTCTTGTGTAGATAAAACAACTTGAGCTGGGTGATCAATTTCCGGAGATAAAAACTTTAAGAGTCCATAATGTTGAATTGGATGAAAGTGGCAAACGTATTGAGAATTTAGATTTATTATTGGAAATTCATTACATGGGTAATTTTCGTACATCAATTGATGCTGATATGGTGTTGGGGAAAAAGGGTTCACTGACTTTGAAAGGTAAATTGTTAGATCTTTGCTTTATAATTTTACAATTTTTTTTATTTTCCTTCCTTGTTCTATTAGTTAAACAACTTTCTGGTTTGGCTCGCCTACAATTCACACGAAATCCTTATACTCATTGGTCGTTAAGTTTTTTGGGTGACCCTGAATTAGATTTAGCTATCGAATCTAAATATCAAGGAAGGCAAATGCAGTCCAATATCACTAGCTTGATATCAAATCAAATACGTAAAGCAGTTAGACGCAAGCATACTTTGCCTAATTATAAACTTCGTTATAAACCATTTTTCCACAAGACACCCGAAGAAGATGTGGGCGAGGGTGAAGGTATACAACCAAATGGTGTATTGGAAGTAAAAGTATCAGAAATATCACGTCTTATGTGTCCAGAGAATCTTAACGATATTTATTGTTCCCTTACCATGGCATCGTTGGCATTTGTGGAAGCCCATCAGCAGGATGACAGACATGTCATGGTATCACTTGATGTAGAGATACATAAAGCCAAGAATCAACAGATTGGCATTATTTTTAAGCAGTCTGCTGCAGACACAGTGGAAATTGAGGCAGTTCTGCCCAATACACCAGCCTGTAAGTCTAATCTGAAAGTGGGTGATATTTTGCTGGCCATAGAAGGTAAACGAGTGGCCACAATACAACAAGTAGCGAAAGTTATTAAAAGTCTTCAAGCAAATAGTTTTAGTTTGCGCATTGATCGCATTATACCAGGTATTATACGTAACGATGCCATTTTAGAGGACTTGGATATTTACGAAGATTTAGGTGATAACAAAAGTGGTTATGGATCAGCTTTGAAATCTCCTGATACCATACCCATACGCAGTAGCATTGACAAGGGTACCAGTAGTGAGTCCAGCTTATCAAACACTCCTACCAATTCCCCCAAAAAGACAAAACTTATTGCTAAAGCATTGAAGAAAACCATAAGCCGCGATCATGGTGACAATTTCAAAGATGAAGAATCTAAAACAAAAGCTAAAATTTTAGCCAAACAGGCTACGCTTCACAAAGTTTCGTCTAAAACAAATTGCGAGAACTTGCTTAGCTCATTTGGTACGGGTGTCAATGATGTGGAACACTATTATCAACACTCAACAATCGATTGTAAACTGGCCACATTGATTCACATGGAAGATGTTTGCAATTTTAAATTGGATCCTCAGTGGCGCTTTTTGAATGTCTGTGTTTATGGCAAATCTTTTGGAGAAAATCAGCTATTGGGTTTCACCAATATACCCATCTACCAAATATTGGCTGATTGTTGTGAAACTAGCTTGAGTCAATCCTTTAAAACTTACGAATTAAATCCACCCATACCACAGGACTTGTAAGCTTATAAAATATTTATTACTTGTAGCCTATTCAGCGATATCACAAGAAAACCGAAGCAAAGCACATTTGCATTAAACGCAAAAACAAAGTACTAAAATTTGTTTTCCATAAAAATTTAATTTGATTTCGTTCGTTTAAGTTGTCTTGTGACATCGCTGAAAAGGCCAATGGTTTTGGAATCTTCAAGTTCAAATAATTATTCCTTGCAGAAAAAATCATTACTTATCTACACAGTCTGGTTTTAATCCTAATTTATGTTTTGGTGATATTTTATTTGCTTTTACCTGGGATGGTAATCCAAATTTATCAACCACAGAAACACCCTCCAAGCATACCATGAAAGCTAAATCAAAGTAAGCAAAAAAAATTAAATAAAACAAACCTCACGTCCAGCATTTTTATAACATTTTTCCAGATCTGTCACATCTGTAGATAAAACCGATGACAGCGGCTATTCTGACACCATTTCCATCAAGTCAACTGACACCAGCGGGTATCAAACACGAGCCCATAATTTCATACGGACACACTTCCAACGAGCCACACAATGTGATTTTTGTGGCAAAAAAATATGGCTTAAAGATGCCGTTCAGTGTAGGGACTGCTTCATGTGCTGTCATAAGAAATGCATTAATAAATGTCAAAATGCTACAGTATGCGGACCGGTAGATTGTTCCTCTGCAATGCAGCAAACCACCTCAACCGTCGCTACTCCGGAGTTTATGGTTACCGAAGCTGATATTGATATGGGTGTGGAGCCCGAAATTGATATAATCGCAGTGTCTGACAACTCAGAAAGAAAGTTCAATGCTACTGCAACTACACCTAGTAATTTGGAAGTCCATCGTTCAAGTTTGACTGGTTTATTAGCCCAGGGCATAAAACGTGTTAATTCGGCTAATAATCTGGCCATACCTGGCATAGTTTCTTCATTTGCTGGTGTTACTAGTAACGTTAGTGGTAGCATGTCACCGGGCTCAATAGCAAAAAGTTTGCCACCATCTCCTCAACATACCCCTTCAAGGCAAAATATAAATTTTTTTTGTTATTAAATAATATTTTGAAATAATTTCCTTAATTTTCGTATTATAGAAAATCATCCGTAATCTCTTTAGGCCCAACTACCTTTGATTTGGTTACCCAGCGTTTGGAAGCTTTGCCCTCCGATGTAAGCAGCTTTTCAACTGAGCAAATTGTTTCTATAACTGACCATGTAATGCTGCTACCAAAGGACGAAGATGTCATGAGTTTGGCAAAGAACGCTAGCAAAAATCTTTACAACGATTTTAGTGGCAGCGAAAGAGTAGAAAAAATAAATTTATTGGTAAGTTAATTTGTCGATATACTTGCAGTCAATGTCATTGCAAATCTATATTCAATAATTTTCTTAATCTCAGAAATATTTTTTAACGGATTAATGCTCAATTAAATTTAAATTTTTGTGTTAAAATGTATGTTTTTGTAAATATTCCATAAACAATTTATGAAACAAGAGTTAGATAGATTCAGAGTCTTATAGATAATAGAGTTTTGCATGAAAATATCTCAAAACCAATTTATTTAGAACCTAGTAGAGGCCTCTGTGGTACCAGTATGAAGAAAACCAAACGAATTTTTGTAAAGCTAGGACAATATTAAGCAATTCCAAAATCACGCTAAAATAGTTTAAGTTCTTTCAGCACACAACGACTTAATGAAATATGTTTTGTTAAAACTATAGTTTTAACAAGAAAAATAAAGACAAATGTAACCATCAAATCCAATAGTTTCGCAATACAAATTTCATTACGTAGACGACACGAGTAAATTAAGGTAAAATTTTTTGTTTTCTTTTACAATTATAGCTTACAAAGTTACGCTTGGCCTTAGACAGTGAAACGGCCATACATTCAAATTTAACGGCAACAATGAAAAATGGCAGCAGTGAACTTTTGGCAACAGACGAAAATCCTGTAGAGCACCAGCAACCGATCATTAATAAATCAAACATTTTAGGGAAATCTGAAGAACGTGTACAAGCACTGAGTGTTATAATGTTGTATTTGTGTACGGGTCTACAACATGCACAAGGTGTTGCCATGCAGTAGATAGCAATTGCAAAAAGAACGATTAAATATTAATAGAAAATAAGGCTGAAATATTTCAACACACATATTATGGAATTTTGAAGTAGTCAAAGTAAGCTAAACACTTATTAATTTTCATGTTTAGCAGTAGTATTAAATATATTATATTCATATAGATGAAATGCGAAACTTTTCAAATACATAATCAAATAGATACTCGAATGTACTCGTATTGACACAAAGAAATTTTGCAAAATTGTTTTGATAAAATAAGATTTAAAACAATTATCCTTGAGAGTGATTGCAATCAAAGGCTAAAAGTTTTGGAAACTGACATTAAAACAAAATAATTTAATTATTTATTTTTGTATTACTTAAGCTACGGTCACATTATACAAATATTTTTGTTGAAATAATCGTAATCACTATTTTTCCGCAAATATTTTTTCGGTCAAACATGAATTGTATTACATAAAACTAAAATCAAATAATATAACTGTGCAAGTATGAATTTGAATAAAATATTTAACTAGTCTAAGCGAATATTTTTTTAAAATATATAAGCGTATATGTAGATGACATAAAGGTTATGCTTATTTTGACAAATATTTATTTAATATAACCGCAGCTTTAGCATTTTTATATAATTAAAGTATACAGTTTCTCAAGCAAAATATCTGTTTATAAATATTTCACTTAATTTATTTTATTACTAAACGTGTAAATAAACCTGCGAAAAATATTAAAGCTATTAGTACAAGTTATCAAAAATATCTGTGGCAATAAGGAAAAAAGTTCTTGTTTATTTACTTTTTATTTTTTTTTTTTGCTTTTCAAAGAGAAATTTTAAATTTGCTTTTGAAAAATTTAGTCCTAGTTTTTTTTGAAAACAAATTTATTTAATTCAATAAGCTACTCACGATAACAAAATTGCCCAAATTAATAACCTTAACTTACATGGTTAAACTAAGATCACATGATTGCCGCAGAAGCATCAATTTCACACATTTTAAATTGTGCTGAATTGGCGCACAATAAAGAATTTTTCCAATAAAATTTTTTAACGTCAAAGGATTGCCTCATTTAAACTTAATTTGATTGGGTTGATGTGATTGTTCTAAATTGTGACAATTACAAGAATCAGCTGTTTTGTTTGCTTCTATAAAAATTAAAATTTGTTTCTTTGTTTAAATATGATTTGCTCGCATAAAATGAAAAAAGAAGCGTTAAAAGAAGTACATAGATTAGAGAATGGCTGCTGACGGTGCATACGAAGTAGACACTCATGTGAACACTAAGAAACCTCAAAGCCCAGTATCGATATAAAAATAAAAATAAAATATTTATAAACAAGATTTAAGTTTATAAACCTTTGGCAATAATTAAAACCCTATAAAAAATATCTTCTTAAACTCTTTTAGAAAACTATAAAACAACT
Organism: Thelaira solivaga; assembly: GCA_947397855.1. Classification (NCBI taxonomy): domain Eukaryota; kingdom Metazoa; phylum Arthropoda; class Insecta; order Diptera; family Tachinidae; genus Thelaira; species Thelaira solivaga. Next base: position 20,153,736 of record OX377612.1, on the reverse strand, counting down.
TTGAAAGACTTCAAAAGTTGTTCTTATAATATTATTTCAACTCCAACAGACAGTATTGTTTTCATTGTCATCTCGTTATTTGTGGAATATATCCTTCCACCAATCTTGAAATACATTAAAATTATTGAGTTTTTTGAGATAACAACTTAATTTTTTTAGTTGACTTAAGATGTTCTTTCTTATTGCCACAGAAGTTCTAAATATTTTAATCTTTTTTATAAATGCTCGCACATTAGAAATAAATTTTCCTATATTCTTGCAATCAAAATGCGTGTACTGAAAGAATAAATTATTAGTTTTCAACCAGTAACAATTTTTTATTAGAAGAGCGAATTCATTCATTAAATTAATGAATATTTCATGTCTTTGGTTGAAAAGTAATTAATTTTTTAATTCGATTAATAAATAAAATTCTTTCAGTGTAAAGTTAAAAAGTAATTCTAATCGCATGTGCAACATTTACATTTTTGAGTCTCTGTTTTAAGTTTCATTTACAAATATTGCACCAGTTTTTTTATAAATAGTTATTTTAATGTTTAACGTTTGAGTCATTCTTATTAAAAAAGAAAAAAAAAACTTAATTTATAAAGGGTCTTGTTTAATAAAAGAGATAGCTTTTAATTATTCAACGAAATAAAACCAAAATATTAGAAAAGTTCAATTTAGTGTTGTACCAAATACACCAATTATAGTTTAATATTTAAAAAAAAATTAATAATTATGTATTTATGTATTTAAATAAAACAAGTGTTAAAAATACTAACAACAAAAAGAAGAGCAGTATTTGATGTTTTAATAATAAAAACTAAGAAAAAAAAGTTTTTAAACAAATGATGTATTTTATCAGCTTTTAAAAGTGTAATTGTTATTAATAAAAAAAAAATCAAGTATTAATTCAAATAAAAAATAAAAATCAAGAAAAAATAAAATAAAACTAAAACCATACAAAATTTCAAAATCTTTTAATATGGTTTTTTAGCACTAAGAAACAAAAATTATTAATTTGTAATTTTCTTTGTAATTTTTTTCTTTAATTAAAAAGGCTACTTTTTTTAAGCTTGAGGTAAGATTAAAATTATTTCTTTCCTTGCAAAAAGTTTCCTTCAAATTTCTGTAGTTTCAATATATAATTATATACTGGAAAATTTAGTTGCTTTAATAGAACAAAAAAGTAATTTAAACTCTTTTTTCAGTTCGCCCTAAAGCGGCATTCATGCTCAATCAAGTGATTGAACCAGCACACAACATTCATTAAAGAAAATTAGTGCAAGGCCCGTTATGAGAAAAGAGGTATTACTTACTTAGATTTAATATACTTCACTATACCAAAAAATTGTTTTACGTCACCTAAACCTAAACTTAATGCATTAAACACATTCGAGACAGCAGGCTACCGACTACAATCTGTCAAAAATAGAATACATGTGTTTATATGAAAATTATTATTTTCACGAAAGCACGACTACATGGCTACAAGACCACTGTTATAGCTGTCGCCAACATAGACTAATTTCTATTTTCGTCGGCGGCAATGAACAGTACTCGTATAATAAAAAATGAGCTCTTGAAAATATTTCATTTTATTTGACAATCAAGAGTTTTTAAAGAAATAATTCGTAATATTTTACATTATTACATGTTATAGGTATATCTATATATACAAATGAATGTTGTTTTGTGAATTTGAATAAATACTTTTATTTTCACATATATTTAAAAATTGAACGTGGTACCACTGAAATATGTTTTTCTATAACCAACATTCTTAAACAATTGCTGCTGCCGCTTCTAAAATAATTAAGTAGCTGGCTACTTGGCGCCATTTGTAGCCAACTTCATATGTAGTCGTGTAATCGGTATGCTGCTGTCTCGAATGTGTTTAATGCATAACTGTTGATTCCAGATTTGTCCAAACGTTAATTAACAGCTTTTTCCACTGAATTTATATTAGTATAATTTCACCTGCAGAATGAGTAAAATATTAGCAAACAAATTTAAATTCAGTATTTGCACCACATTTTCTGCAGAAGAAAACTATATTTTCAAAAAATACTCTACATTAGCTGGCAATCTCTGGCTCTTTGTAATTATATTTGTTTGCAAATTTTAACATTAGATAATTATGTAGTTTTAACACTGTAAAATAATTTTATAAAGGAAAATACTGAGCAAAGATTTGTTATAAAAATGTGTTTCATTCAAATCGTCTGAATTTTCTCCAGCACTAATTTTATAAATATTGCTACGAAAAATGACTGTTACTGTTTTTTATGAGAAACTTTATTTATATACATATCTATAGCAATTTATTGTTTAAGCTAATACGTAGATTCTGTGTATGTAATGCTTGTGTGTGAGTTATAAGGTAAAATGTTCAAAATTTATATCGGTATTAGTTCATGATAGTTTTAAGTGTTCTAGTTTGAGCTAGATTAAGAATACTCGTTTAGCCTTGGTTCTGTTACTTGATATATATAAAAGCTTATAGTAACATTTGGAAGTGAGTAGAAGGTTCTAGGCTGTGTTGATAGTTTTCCAAAATTGCCAGACACGATCTTGTTTGCTTTATTTTAATATAAAAAACCTTAATAATCCAACCGTTTTTATAAAAAGATAAAAGTGCAACAATATGAAATAAACTAAATACACAATTCTACACAATCGTACGGTTTTATTTTAAGAAAATCTATAGATTTTTTTCCAACTTTCAAGTAAGTAAATTCTTACTATCCTATAATAATTTTTGTGCTTTTCGGCATACATGCTACTTTTGATTTGACTAAATAGTATAGAGAAATTGGGGCCTTAAATTGCAGTCGGTATACAACTTATATTTACAAGCATTGGTGTTTCGAAAAAAATTTATTAAAAGGGATCATCGGCTCAAGTATTATAGTTTCTACCTAAAATAAATTAAATACTAGTTAAAATTTTATGGTTTTGAGAAAGCTTAAATCAGTTATACGAGTATATGTAGGTTTGTTGCTTGAAATAATTAGTTTCCTAGTAGGAGTGCACTTTTTAATTTGATGTTGTAATAAATCCATGGTTTCATGCGCTGTGTGGCATGTGCGCTATTTTGTTAGAACTACATATAGTCTAGAGCCATTTGAGGATATAAGAACTCCGTTATAGTATTAATGTAACGAATTCCATTTCGAGGATATCCAATAATATTTTCTTCTTCACGAAACCACTCCGATGGAAATGCTGTTAAGCTCTTTTCGAAAAATTTGAATTGACTTCACTTCATTACCCATTGAACGATATGCCGGTTCAAATATTTTATTTTATACTTAGTCCGCACATATCTTCTATACAATCCAATAAAAATTGTGAATAATCATCTATACAAATATCATCACTAAAGTAAAGTCGCTTCCCTTGTTTGTCCCTATGTCTGTATGTATGCTTAGATCTTTAAAACTTCACAACGGATTTTGATGCAGTTTTTTTTTAAAGATAGAATGATTCAAGAGTAAGGTTTATAGGTATAATCTTGGAAGGTTTAACGTCACAAATCCGCCCGGCATGTAGCGCTATAGTCGGTATCAGGCTTATTTGCCTACTATCTGTTTTTACCCGCTCTTGCACGGTTCTTTACTCTATGAGTACGATTTCTTAGTGTAAGAAGATCGAATATATAAAAATTTTAGGGCAAGACAACGTTTGCCGGGTCAACTAATATTTTAATATGAAAAAGTGCACACTTACTGAGACACTCTTTATAATTTATTAATACTTGAACCACTCTGGCAGAATAATATTGTTTTGGAAGACAAATTATTTCCAATAAATATAATATATGGAAGAAGCTAGAAGAGGCACATATAACCTCAAATAGCTTAACTGCGTTGTCGTAAATGAATTGTTTTTAAAAATTCAATCAATTAGGGGAAGGATAAAAATATACAAACTTTTAATAAATAACACAACACAAATTAACAAAAGCATCTACGACTTGTTTACTTTTCAATCAACAAAGAATTCAAGGACAATAAAAATATTTTATTTTCCTACTGAACGGTCGGTTACTTACAGTTCCTTTTTTTCTATTAAAGCGTAATTAAAATGTGTTATGGAAAATCACCTTGCACATCTTTGTTTTATTTTTTTATGAGTGACACTAATTCAATTTGTTTATTAAGCTCCACACTTACTTGTAAAAATCATTTGTTTACATTGTTCAAAATATTTTCCACGTTTTTATTTTATTTATCAACATCGACTACCCGTTTATATGAAATTAAAAAATATATATTATAATTGGCCGGCTCACAGACAGGCACTCAGGAAATATTGTTCTTTTTGGCAAATTGCCAAATAATAATTACGTTTTGTTTTTAACCAATTTAGAATTTCTTTTAGATTTCCAATCAAATATAGTGCACAATATGTGTCATAATGGCAAATAATTTCCTTTCCTTTTTTTGTTAACTAAGTGCAATTACTTTTTTGGTTAAAAACAAAAAAAAAAGTTTTAAAACATCAAAACGCTAGAAAACTTTTATTAAGCTAACTATTGTTACTTTCTTTTTTTTTTAATAAAGCAAAATTTTTCTCTTCCTGCTTCCAGCCAAGTAAAATTTAAGTTGCTCTTCATGGAAAGTTTTTCCATATCTTAAGTAATTGGGTTAATGAATTTTTATTTTTAATTTAAAATTTTTTTCTTTATTTTAATGATATCATAGTCAGTTCAAAAATTTCTTTTATATTTTTGAATTCAAAAAAAAAGTTAACCTACTGCCAATTTCAGTTTAAAAGAGATAAGAGGCTATATTTAATATCAGTATTATCTCACTGCATAACTTAAAACCTTCGCTTGTAAATATAATCTGCAGTACTATTGCATTGAGAGTCACCAAAAAAAGGTGACAAAATATTTCTTAAAATTTTATTTAAGTAAAGCATTGCAATTGCATTGGTAATATCAGTCTAGGGAGCACCATTTCTCTCGTGTTTTGCAACATAATTTTTTTTTTCAGATACCTAAATGTACGAGTATTTATTTGAAAAGAAAATTCGAAATTCCTCATTGAATCGTATCAGCAACGTTCTAAAGCCGTAAGCTATTTTCTCGAATAGCTTAAGCATTATTTTATTACTAGATATTTTTTCAGTTTCCTTGTTCATTCACCACATTTTAAAATTAAATGTTTGTTTGAAAAAAAAAAAAAAAACTAACGAAATTAAATATATGAAAAGAGTTTCTACACTAGTTTTTGAAACTAATAATGTTCGTATGTTGTACTTAATAACCTTAAAGAAATTAATTTAATAAATAAAACTGCAATAAACGGACAAAAATACATTTTTGACCTCAAAAAATCTAGTTTATTAATTCATTAATTAATTAATGCAAAGACCTTTATTTTTATATGTACCAAAATTTGCAAATACATTTTTCTTTTTGTTTAATCACATGACATTTAGACGTTACACTACATAAGGGACTAGATAAGAACACCTTTAAAATAATAAAAACAAACAAATTTAAAAAAGAAAAACGTTCTTTTTGTGCTCGATCTGTTGTGCACAATAATAAATAAATTTTACAATTCTTAGTAATGAATGCGTTTTTGCTTTCTAATTTTATTGTATGTATGTGTGTATATGCCCAGAAAAATATAGTTACGAAATAAGAAAAACAAAACATTCTAAGATGTGTGTGCCAAAATATCTAATTGTTTAAAAATAGATATTGGCACTCTTACAAAATTGGCGCACTTCTTTTTAATAGCAATTAAATAACACGAGAACCATAACATTTGAAATAAATTCAATAAAAAAGAAAAATAACGAAAGCAAACGCATAAAAAACATCTAAAACTAAAATTATAAGCATTACACCGGCAGGGTTTTATTTATAAGAAATTAAGAGATTGAAAAATGAAAGTTTATTATACTTAAGAGTAGTGTGTTGTGTGTGTAAAATAAAAAAAGGGATATTCCGAATTTGCAAGCAATAAATTACAGCAATTTTTCAAGTAAAAATCATTTTGTTCAACCCTTTTGTGTTGTCTAGTCATTGTGAGAATTTTATGTTAATTTTTGCCTTACATTTTCTATAGTCCTGTTTATTTTTTATTGAATTTGTTGTTATTTAATTTTTTAACACGATAAAATGCGTTTATTAAAATTATATCACTGAAATATTGAAAAATTAAATAAAATGCAAAACAAAATCTTTTTGCCACCTTAATTATTTATTGTGGTTTTGGTAATGACAATTCAAAGTGACTAGATACGTAATAAAAAGCTCTTTTCAAAGCATTAGATAATAAGACTAAGAGCAATTAAGAGAACAAATGAAATTATAATAAAAAATATGTATGATCGCTGCACAATGGCTAGGTTTTGTTAATGCATCAAGTGTTGAACACAAACACGAAATTACTTTTCAATTATTACAGCAGGTAACAGATAAATAATGTATTTAAGTATGTGTCTACAGGCATATGTACATATGTTCGCATTTATATATATAAAACGCTTTTGCTTTCAATTTTTATTTTATATTGTTTTGCGTACTCTTTTTCTTTTGGCCAGAGTATGTTTTTGTTGGGAATTTTCTTTTGTTTGAGTTTTACGGTGGTATAAAAACAGCTGATGTAAAAGCTTTTGAAACATTTGAAAAACAGAAGACTCAACGTACGGTTTGTAACTGAAAATTAAAGAAAATTAAATTACAAAAAATAATTCAGTTAATGATAAATTTACAAACAATATTAAAAAAAATTAAATCAATAAAAAAAAATAATATTTTTGTTTTTAAATGAAAAACTCAAATTTGAATTGAAAAAAAAGGAAAATAGCCTAAAGGCAATAAAATTCTGTTAAAAAAGAAAACCTGAACAAGAAAAATATTTTACTTAAAAAGAAATATTAAATCCAAACGAAATGCGTCCATTCGGTAACGATATTACTAATATTGCCAATAATGGCAACAACAATAATAATAACAATAATAATAATAATAATAATAATAACAATAACAGTGGCAATAACAACAATAACAGTAACTCCCAAGATGATGGAAATGAACATCGAGTACCTCCTCATATTGCCAGAATTGGAGGAATTGTAACATTTTCACCTGTAGCTGGTCGTGGAGTTATTCGTGTAGTTGGTCGCTGTGAAGATGCCAAAGAGAACAGTATGTTGGGTAAGTTTACAATTAAATAGTTTTATAACACTAAAAATCTAGTTTGTGAAAATGTGCTAAAAGCTGAAGTAATAGTAAAGCAAACAAATCGCTAAAATGATAGTTAAACTTAAAGCTATCTAACGCTGCAATGCAGATTTTCATTTTTTTAAAACTCAAATTTTAAATATTTTATTTAGTATTGATAAATTAAATGTTTTATTTAATTAGTAGATTTTTAATTAAAAAAAACCTTATCAAGTACCTACTTTGAGGGCAATATTCAGTATTAAACATTTTGCGTTGCATTTTCTTTGAAAAGACGCGTAAATATTTTGTGCTTAATTAATTTTTAAAATCCATTACAAGAGAATAGTTGTAGCATGACTAATGTTTCAGTTATAAATAATTTAAATGCTCTCTCTCTCTTTATATTTATACTTTGTTGAAAAGGCTGTTAACTACAGCTCTAAATACTTTAATCAATAGTTATAATTTCTTTAATTAATATTGACATTTTTGTTAGTATTTCTTTACAACCTTCAGAAAATTTGACAGGTAACTTTTTACAAGCCAATATAGTGATATGTTTTGCCCACACCGCCCACAAATTTTGTTTTGTTTTTATAAGAACCTTGCTTATTTTAATTATTTTTTTTCTATTTACAATGGCATTGCAGTGATTTCTCAAAGAATAAATATATTATGCAATGATTTTATTTTTTAATTAAAGACCTTTAAAGTTGAAAATTTGGTATAAGTACTGACCATGTGTACCAGCCTCTTGCAACAAAGTAATAACAACAACCTTTAACAAATTTTGTTAATTAATCAAATTTGATTATATATCTGCGGTGCGTTTTTATATTGCAGATAAGATATTCTACATTCATAAATATTAAATAGATTGACTAATGAAATTGTATTTTATTATAGGAATGATAACATTTGTTTATCTTAGAATATATGGACAGCGTATAAATACAAAATTTATATCGTGTGTTGACACATTGCGCAATTTACTTTCAAAATTAAAATTAAATGCGCACTTTTGATTTTCTTTGCATCTCGACAAACTAAATTCGCTCTTACCACATCATGTATGTATAGACTTCGCTGTTTTAGCCAAATACTTATATTTTTAAATTCAAACATTCTTGTTAAACTTTAAAAAAATAGCAATGCCAAATAAATTAATTCTGAAACAATTAATTTCATTTAGGTCTTTTTCTATGAAAATACCATTTCTGTATTCTTACTTTTTTTAGCACTCAAGTCTTTAACAAACATACACACACAAACACATATTTTAACTTTATTTCGTTATGCCGAACACCGGCTTCGCTTACCAAAGCCTATTTAATATCATGAAAATACAAAAAAAAAAATTACTTAGTTTCATATAAAGAAAGTCAAATTACCGATATCAAAAAAAAAAATTAAATAAATAATAATTTTATTAAATTATTCGATCTTATTATTATTTAACATTAATCAAGCTTAAGATCTTAAAAAATTTTTTTTATTTAAATTTTCCGATATTTCGACTTTCTTTTGAAGGTATTCTTCAAGGAAATTTATTTTTATAATAAAATAATATTTTATATGTCAAAATTATTAAATTTGAAAAATAAAAACTATACAAATATTTGTTTCCTGTTCCTAAATAATAGGAAATTTATTAATTCTGACATATGAAATTTTATTTTATTGCAAAATTTAAATAAAAACATTTTTTTAAGATCTTAAGCTTGATTACTATTAAATAATAATAAAATAAATAATAAAATAAAAAAATGCCTAACAAATAAAATGTCTTTAGGTACCTATGGAGCACACAAAAGACAATTCTTAAATATTGTAAAAAAAAATTTTAAGAAAGACATAATTTTTGCAAAAAATTTTATAAAATAAACCAAATTCTAAAATAATTATTTGCTTGCAGATAAAGATATTAAAATTAATGGAAAAAATTAAAAAAAAATATCCAAAAAAAAAATCTTCTTTATTATCATTCTTATTATAAAATTTTTAACAAACACAAATATTTATACTTAAGCTCGAATGCCTCGTTCGATATGTGTATGCACACATATTACGTACATGTATTTTTCAAAAAACAAACAAAAATTAATGGAAAGTAATTTCAATTGTATTTTTGATTTTTCTTTATCATTGTTCTTTTATTATTACAGTATCTTAATAAACACTATTATGTTCATCATAAACATTTTTATGATGAACTATTTATTTTTGCAAATATTTTGTTTACCGTCGTAAATACGGTTGAATTTATTATATTAAATTTTATAAAACCATAAATATGTTTAAAGCACAATGAAATAAGAAAATATGGCTGAAAGTAAATTGTTTTTAATGTTGTCTCTACCGCAACCATATAAATAAAAGAAGCATAAAGCAAAAACTTGACAGTTCAAACTCAACTGAGCTTTGTGTCTGAAATGGTTGAGTGACAATTTGATGCTTCCTAACTGCGTATGCCCTAGTTCGAATCCAGGTAGAGTCTAATAAATTTGAAAAAAAAAATCAAATTGAAATTAAAAATTTTGTATTTATATAATATGACCATTTTATTAAGCTTGAGGTCTTATTTTTAAAAAATTTATTTTTATATCGATATTTCGCTCCAATTTGTGTAGCTTCTTCAGGATATAATTATATAAAAGAAAAAGTTCAAATAAAGTAACTAATAAACAATGTGTAAACAATTTTTTTTTAAATGTACCTAAAAAATTTATTTTTAAACATTTTTATAAGAATTTTATATACAAAATTTATATAAAAAAAAAAAAAATTTCAACTTGACCAGCATTTTAAATTGAGTATATCGAATTGAAAAGCATTTTTAAAATGTTCGACTTAAAACTAATATGTTTTACCTAGATTATAGTTGCCCGAACCATATTTTTTTTGTGTGAAGAGTATAAAAATATTTCAACTGTTGTAGTTTTTTTTTTTTTTGGCTTAGATAACCACTATTTTGCAGAATATAAGCTTCAATGGATAAGTTTGTTTTTGAAACTTTTTTTTTTATATTTATATTAAATTTTTGAAGAGGCTTCTGGATACTGGCTGCTTGCACATTAGCGGAAATTAAATCAGAATTTATAAATGAATTCCGATGATTTATAGTTTACTCTATTTATATTGTGTAAGATTTGAAGATTATATTGCTAAGAAAACTAAGAAACAACTTCGGTTATGAGAATTAAATTTGTTAGTATTTAATTTAATATTCAATTGTGTTAGTAAAATTTTTTTATTGTCACAATAAATAATATGTATTACAGCACGAAATATATATCTTTAAGGGTCATTATTACAACTTACTTATAAGGTGTCAGATAGTTATAATTAAATTTAACTAAAGTAAGTGACAAAGTGACCAATAACTCTTTTCCATTATTACAAGTTCTAAATTAGATAAATATTATAATATATGTAATGTGGCATCACTGCTCTGAATACCGATTACTTTTTGTTGCTATAAATACATAGTGGCAATTACCAAATATTTAATACAGTCGATCATTTTAAAATTTTATTTTAATGTTTGCTGTATTATTGTGTAATTGTATTGTTTAATTTTTGTGTATTAAAAAAAATTAACAATGTCTGCAGCTGCTGAAGTTGCCATATCTAAAATTGAAAAAATGATTGAAATTCATGTTAGAATATAAACGTGTTTTTAACTTATCATATACTTTTTGTCTAAAGTCTGTTTGTAATAATCAAATACCATTTTGCTGTCTGATTACAGCCAACTTTTAGTTACTGTTTAGTTATAATAATAGTCCTAAGAGAAGTAAACTTTAGGTACTATTATAGAATTCTGGTTGCTTAAACTAAAAAATTTTATTATCACAACTGAATTCGTGACTGTTAACAAATTTAGTGCCCTGTGAAAGTATTTAGCACTTTGCTTGTTAATTTTTTTTTTAAATTTTAAATATTAAAAAATATGTTTTTATAACTTTTTCTAAATTAAAAATAATAGTTGTGCTGAAACGTGACAAGAGACATATTTTGTAATAAAAGCAAACACGTTGTTAAAAAGTTATGTGAAGTTTAACTAAGTAGCGCTTATTCAAAGTCTGAAATTTTTTATATATTTGTTGCATAGTGTAATACATGTAGGGAGCAAAAACATATTGCATGCAATTAACTTTCATTCTCATTAACTTCTTTTTTGGTTGTTGTAAGAGATATATATCTACTCACATACAAACTGACCAAACATATTTTTATTTTATTATAATATTTATTTACTTGTACAATTTAAAAACATTTTTTAACATTTTATGTAATTTAGACAATTGTTATAAATGTGTATAAGGTAGTTTATTTTAAGTGAATTAAAAATAAAAACACATAAGAAAACATATATTTATTTATGTTTTTTTTTTTTTTTTAATTTATTACACATGGTATTTTATATATTTTTCCGCAATTTAAAGTGCATGTTAAAATCAAACCAAGCAATAAATAAATGTACATACATAAGTAAAGAAAATAAAAATTTTGAAATATTTGTTTACATTCATAACGATCATCACCTATAAAATGCTTATAAAACAACTAATAAGCTAAAATAGTAGCCACAAAAAGTTGGCAATTTCTTTCAGTTTACAAAATTTAAAAATTAACTATTTCTTTTTCCACATACTTATTTTTGGTTTTGTTTACTTGTTACCGAAAACGAAAAACTAGAAAAGAAATAAAGCTAATCCCTCTTAACCCACTAACCAAAACGTCAGTCCGTGTGTGCTGTCCATCTTGTTGGTATCAAGTATTAAAATATGCGTGTTAATTGATTAATACCTGTATTACAAAATACATTTTTAAATTAATTTTTATTAAAAGTTTTTACCAGCCTTATTAGTGATTAGTTGAATGAATTATGAAGCATTTATTTATTACACTTTTTCAGTTTTGTTGTTCAAGTTACTTACATGCTTATTAAAACAAAATTTTGTTAATGGTCACTTTGCAATTGATGTTTTTAAAAATTGTATTGTTATGCTTGTTTTTCTCCCATTTTTTATTCAATTCTGGCGTGAAATATATTAACAACTTTTTTCTATTATTATTCCTGCATGATGATTATATCAATTTTAGACTCTGCAATAAAGCATTCAATTGTACTTAAGAAATAAATGATATAACATAATGCAAGTTTAATTACTTCGTACTATTTATTTTTTTGCTTTATTACAAATACTTTCACAGTAAAAGTATAGAAATTCGTGAAGTTTTGAATTCAGAATCCAAATCTTTTATTCGAAGTCGAAAACTTCAGCATATCATTTCTTACTTTGAAGGTAAAAAAGTTGTCAAAATTAAAAGGTACATTTAATAAGAAAAACAAAATGTAATTGCCCACATTGGAAAATCCGTTCGGAACACAGAATAGTACTGAATATTAATTAATACATTTATAAATATAATATAAAAAAAACTGATGTAGATTTTAATATAAAATTTATGAAAAAATAATATAAAAAAATGTCTATAACATTGAATTTAAAGTCTACCTCAAATTACACTAATATTTGTTGAAATAAGCGTAACTACTAAATTGTAGCAAATATTTATAGAGTCTGACATGACTTGTTTTGTACATTATTAATTTAAATAATATGGTGGTGTCAGTATGTTGCACTTTAATATAATATTAAAATATTCCATGCGAATATTTCTTCAAAATATATTGGTTACGTTTATTTCAACATAAATTTGTTCAATATGACCATAGCTTTACGGAATGTTAGATAACTGCAAACGGTAGCTTTTTTCATAGATTTGTATAGAACCAAAGACAACATACGAAAATTTATTTTTGTTTTGAAAGAAGCTATTGTTAGCAGTTATATGAACAGGCCGTTACTGTTTTTTTTTTTTTTTTTTTTTTTTTTATATAACTTGTATTCAAAGAAAATTAAAGTAGATTTGAAATCGATATTTGTATGAAATATTTGTCATAATTTCTACTTGAAGTCGTTATTAGTCTTTTTGAATATCAGCCTTAATGTTAAATTTTAATCAATAACAATTATTTTAATTTGCTTTAAAGTCTATAAATTTTTTTTTTAACAGTAGACTGAAAAATTGCTTCATAATCATAGACAATCACAGTTTTTTTTAAGCCCCCTTAACAATTCCTATTATTTATTATTTTTTTGGCTTAATATATTATAAAGCGACCTGAAAAATCTATTGGTAAGCCGAAACCTTAATAAAATTCATATATTGTTGGCGAATAGTGGGTTCGACTGCTCTGAGGGTTTTCAACAAGCAAACTAGTTGTGAAGACTTGTATGGATTTTACAAAATATCTATGAACTCAAGATAATATATTTTTTAAAACAAAAGCAAATTTGAGTGGTTTTAATTTAAAATAAAAATTACAGATGCTTTTAAAGAAATTTTGCAATTGATGTTTAATGATGGCTGTTTAACATCAGCTTTCAAAATTCATAGAACTCTATTCATAAATTTCTAGCGTGGACAGTAGAAATTAACCTCTGTAGAATTATTTGTGGTCGTTCTCAGAGTCTGTTATTATATATGCAATATTGTATAAAAATCCCTTAAAAAAGAGACCTTTTTATTGCTGAATCATATTATAATGGAACTAAAAGTGTCCTATGTTATTAGCTAATAATTTAAAAATTTTTTGTAAAAAGAGAGAATATAATTTTTTTTTAAGTATTGGCCGTTGTAAGTTACAACCTTCTCCTATCTTTCTGACATCAACTACATTCCATGCCATAAAAAACTATTCAGCCTTTTAGGTCAAAGATTATTTGAGACAATTCGGCATCCATCTATACAAATAATAGAAGGACGGGGTAAAGTCTCAAAAAAGCGATATTCATGTAATAAAGTAATGCTAACAATAAAAAAAACTTATTTAAAATAGAACTAAAAATTTCGCAACTATTTCCTATTAAATAGTTTTTAAACAGTTATTAATAAAACATGGCTGATCGCTGTCATGATGGAATATTACGGTTTCATATTTAGTCTGATATTCAGTACGCTTTTCTATCAATAATTGCTTCAAATGAATCAGTTGCCTCTCGTATAAGTTCCCTGTAATGATTTTCATGGAGATCTTAACTTCTGAACCACAAAGAATATTTCTTACACATGGAAACCTTTAGAATTCATTCCTCATAAGCTTATAAACTATCGGAGTATTTCAGCGAAAAGGTTTTTTCAAATAAAATTCGACATTTTTACAGCAAAAAAGAAAATCTACGGCTTGTTAATTGATCAATTAATTGAAAAATATCTAAACCATTTTTAACTTTATTTCAATTTTTGCACATTGCTGGCCTTAAGCATTTAACTTGTATTGTAATTGAGTATGTATGGGCTGCATTGAGAGAGAATTAATGACGGATATATACTGTTTAAAACGATACATAAAACAAAAACTGCATTCAAAAGACCAGCAATTTGTTGTGAATCATGTATTTTTAAGTTAAGCACACAATATATTTGTTGTAAGTATTTTTAATCTGCATTTAGGAATTTCGGAGACTTTTAATGATTCCAGATATAAATTTTTATTTTTCAATTCTTCAAAAATAATTTTTTTTCTTATTTTGTAAATATTAACGCTTACACACGTACATAAATAATTAAAATTTTCATTTATAAAACCGCAAAATAATTCAACTCAAAACAGAAAATAATTCATTGTTATTTAGCAACCAACTAAATCTTAAAACGTATTTAATTTTCTTTAGTATATGCATTACAAGTGAGAATAAATATATTTTTAATAATTTCATTACAAACTGTCTAGTTAATTTGATCGCTTGTAAAACAGAAACGAATAAAATAAACTAAGAAATAGAACAAAAACAACAACTATTTTTATAAATGAAACCTTAAAATAATATAATTGTAATAAATAAAAAGTAGGGCATTCAATAAACTAAAATTAAGATAAATGACTAAAAACTAAAATTCATCGTTTTATATCGTCTCACAATAAAAATTAATACTTCAAGCAGAAATTAAGAACAAAAATTCTGCTTTAACCACAAGTTAAGCAGCGAAATGTAGGGAACCTAAAAGAAGTCTTTTGCATTTATTGTTTTATTTTTTTGTTTCTGCTATTAAAATAAAAATTTTTATTCCGCCTTTATATTAAACAAAACAGTAAAATTAATGACCTTAATTAAAAAAATAACAAAGTAAATTATTATATTATTGTTGTTTTTTTTTTCTGTTATTTTTTAATTCACCAGAAAAATTTTATTTTTCCATAAGCTTGAGCATGAGTTTACCATTTTTCTTTTAAATTGCGTTGTAATATGCAATCATACACAATATTTTGCCTTTGTTTTATTATTACGTTTTTTTTTCTCTTATTTGAATATAAATACTATTTAGACCAAATAGAGAAATATATTTTTTCTTGGCAAAGTTTCAGAATATTTACAATTTCGCGCAATTTCCAAATTTTAAAACACATTTGCTCGCAAAGTACATACACTTGTATTTGTAAATACAAAAAAAAAAATTAAATTAAATTATGAAAACTAATTTTAGAGATTTTTGAAAAACAACACGTCATTTATTTAGAGATTTCCCATGACAATGTTTCTAAGTAAATTTGCTAATGCACGTATAAAAGTGTTTTTGTTTGTAAGCAAATCAGACAGTGTGACGCTTATTGTTAAGTTGTTAAGAGATTAATATTGCCTAGAGTTAATCTTGTTCTCCACTTTTCTGTTATTGTTAACAATTTGTTCATTTCATTATGGTCAAAATCATTTCATTGCATACTCACCATGCAAATTAAGAATTATTGCAATTAAGTTATTAAGTCATTTTAGAGGACTACAACCTTAGAAGCCTTATCCAGCAAACGGTATTATTTTCATTGCCATCTTGTCAATTGGGGAATATATCGCCCTACCATCCCTAACCCACAATAATGAAGTTATTGAGTTAGTTGTGATAACTAAATTTTTTCTAAAGTCGATTTTTTCTTATTGGAACATAATTATCTTGATATAAATGAATTAATTATAGAATGTTCCTCAGCATTGTCTTCTTATTGTAATAAATGACTTAAAAACATGAAACAAATTTAATTATCACAAAAAATTTTAGTTCTTTTTTTAAAGATTTTAGTAAACTTACTTACATTTTAATACATTTAATTTAAAAAAAAATAATTAAGAGAGCACTGAAATTTCTTAAAATTGAAGTCAATGAATAAAGGCAACTTTTTGGTAAATTTTATGAACATTACAAGAACCACTTTCGAAAACGCCAAAAACTTCACTTTGACGTTTAAATAAGTTCAAATAATATAAAAAAAATATTACTTTTAGAACACCACATATAGAAAATACCTCCGGCTTGTTTTCAATCAAAATTTCAGTTAAGATTATTAAAATTTTTAGTTGTAGTTAACAGAATAAAGTCCATTTTTTTCTATTAAAAATATGTAAGCCGATTTTCTGTTATCACGATTAAAAAAATTAACTGTTAGGTATAATGAGAAAAATTTTTCGTTTTACCAACCGATTCGATTTACATTACTTTATGCTTCGAAGGAAAAATAAAGAGACAGATACTCAACATAATATAATATAAGTTTTATTAATGTAATAAAAAAAGTTAATTAAAGTAATAAAGATAAAAGGGGACTAACGTGGGTTCTTTGGTGAGGTCCTTTTGTTATACCTGTGGAAGTGGTAAAAACTAAGATAGAAAGAAAGACGTCAAAAAATATAAGCAGAAGGTTAAGTAAGAATCGACAAACAAATTGAAGCAGAAGAAAGAAAAAAGATTCATCAAATAACCCACTGAAAGACCTAACAGTTAGCGTTTTTACAAAGGGACTACATCAAACAACCCAAGTAGTCTCTTTCTATTGTTCCTATTGTCACGCCCTGTGCAACTTAGTTTTATCAAAAGTGGAGCTCGCCCTGATATAAATAGTACTGGGTAGAAGCAAAAGCTGTGCTTTAGAGTTTGCTCCTTGTTCTCGTTCTGACAACTTTACAGTAGTATTTTGATGGCAAATCCTTTCCCTTCGCGTGGTTGCCAAAATTTTAGTTACTGCCACAATCTTTAATTGAACTCTATGGATCACCACTAGATTATTGTTGCGACTATGATACAGTTTATATCAGATCATACTCGATCATTCGGCACTTATTCGAATTTAAAATTTTCACATGCTTATCCAAAAAAATTAACGTAGACGTTATCAAAATTTTTCATATAAATTTTTCATAAATTTTACTTTAATAAGTGAATTTTTTTTTTTTTTAGATAAAAGTGTTAATCTTTAATAATAAAAAAAAAAAGACATGGCAAAATGATTCATTACTTTGTCTTATTTCCTGCTAATTTTAAGAAAATTGTTTAAATTGTTGTCATATTGTTGGTGGAAAAGCGTGCCATGTTGCTGTCTATACATATCTGTGAACAAATTGCTTTTTTAATATCATTATTTACTTTTTTATTTTGTTTGCTAATATTTCTTAACATTTTCATTTTCACCTAATGGCTAATTATATGTTGTTAACTGCAGATCCAGCCCTGCAGTTTTATTTATTTGTAATGTTTTTACTGAAATCAATTTAAGGTCAACGCATTTAAATCATACACACAAATATACATGCGTATATATGTACATTAATATCTATACTTTTATGTGTACCGTTTTTTGAATATAATATTAACAATAATAACAATATTTTCAACGGCACATTTAATAAAGCTGTTCTAAGTAGAGGTTTAATAATCTTCAGTAATGTTGCTGCTTTGAAATTATTGTTTGTGTTTTTATAAATTTAAGTAGTTGTATAGAAGCAGTCAAATAATAAAGTTGAATTTTAATTGTAAGAAGCAATATATTAGCTTGTTTCAATTCCTTCGCAACTGCCAATAAAAAATCTTATAGGCTCAAAACATTGGTGACCCCGACGTGATCCTTTTCGTTTCCTGGACAAATATCAATTCGGATATTTTGTAGCAATATCAATTCGGATATTAAAAATTTCTTTTGGATCACGTTCAATTACATCTCGTTTGCCCTCTGATTAATTTTTTGAGCTTTTATTAATAAAAGTTATATTCTTTGCACATTAAAAATGGCAACCAAACAACTTGAGCTCAACGAATTAGATCGAACTGAGGATATGCTACCCTACTTCGCTAGAGTCTCTAGAGTAATGAAGCAGCTAGAGGACCTAAACAAAAATTTAACCACAACTCAACTGGAAGAGTATGATGAAGCAGAGCTTTGTGTTCGCTTAGACTATGTTGAAGAACTTAACAACAGCTTTGAAAAAGCTCAAGGCATTAGAGAAGAAATAGACAATAGTGACGTGGTAAGTAGTGATCGCATGAAATATGTTTCCTTGTACTTTGAGGTAAAAGCCAAGTTGACCCGTCGTATAAATTCTGTTCGCAAAATTGAGTCCAATCAACGATCGTCAACCTTGCGTCAATTTTCTCTGAATGATCTACCTCCGTCAACAACAGCTCGTAAAACAAAAGTTCCTGAAATCCAGTTGCCCAAATTTTGTGGCTCCTACTCAGAGTGGCCAAACTTTTTTGCGTTATTTTCGACAGTCATAAACGACAATTCTGACTTAAGCCAGCTAGAAAAGTTTCACTACTTGCGAGCTAGCTTGGGAAATGCTGCTCTCGATACAATCGCTTCACTGGAACTTAATGAAACAAATTATGAAGAAGCATTAAAATTGTTAAAAAATCGTTTTGACAATAAATTTCTAAACTTTCAAACCCACATTACGGAAATATTTGCGTTAAACAGTATTGAAAATGGCTCCTCTAGTGAATTACGTCGGTTGACTGATAAAGTAAATGCACATTTGCGCGCTATGCAGACAATTGGCACTCAACAACAGATTATTGATGGCATATTAATTCATTTAGTATCAACTAAGTTTGATGCAAAGTCCCTTATAAAATGGGAAGAAAATTTGCCTGCAAATGAGTTGCCCACTTGGAACTCAATGGAAGCATTCTTAGAACGCAGATGTCGCATGATAGAAAATTTTGAAAACTCTGTCGTGTGTAAGTCTACCAAACAATTGGCTTCGAAAAAACTCAGTAACAGACATGTTCATGTTTCGGTTGCAAGCTCTGCAAGGCTGTGCTCATTTTGCGAATCGAAAGATCACTACATCACGAATTGTTCTCGATTTTTAAACTTATCTCCTTCTTTCCGTTTTAAAGAAGCAAAACAACTGAAGCTGTGTATAAATTGTTTAAAAAAGGGACATATGGTAAAAAATTGTAGCTCAGGTAATTGTCGTCAGTGCTTTGGTAAACATCATACAACATTGCATATGGATAATGCTTCTGCAGATCGTAGCGCAACATCGCAGGTAGTTCCATGTGCATCTAATGTGGTTCCAAGTACATCGCAAGCAGTGCTCACTTCTGCAAGTAGCACGAATACATTTAAAGCTTCAGCCTCAACTACAGGTGTTTTGTTGGCTACAGCCATCGTCATGGTAAAAAACAAACTTGGAGTTTTCACACCATGCCGCGTTATTTTAGACTCTGCTTCACAGTTAAATCTGATTACTAGTCGCTTCGTTAAACAACTAAACCTAAAATGTAATAAAATCTCTGCTACCATTTCGGGTATAGGCGATGGAAGCTTTATAATCGATAAATCGGTCGATATTGTTTTAAAGTCAAAATATGGAGAGTATTCAACATCTTTGGCAGCTATGGTCGTTCCTAGTATCACCGATTACCAGCCAAACATCAACACTAATATTTCAGATTGGCATATACCAAACAATATACAGCTTGCCGATCCCTCTTTTGATAAACGTGGTCGAATCGATATCTTGGTTGGAGCTGAACTTTTTTTCGAAATAATGTCAGTTGGTCAAATAAAATTGGCTCATAATCTACCAGTGCTTCAAAAAACAGTATTGGGCTGGGTAGTTGCTGGTGGTGTTTTTAGCACTCGTCATTCGTGGTCATTAGCTGTTGTCTCAAGGGTAGAGCAAGAAGAACAACTGTGCTCCATAATGAAACGTTTCTGGGAAATTGAAGATAATTTCAAAACGCGTACTTCATTCTCAGATGAAGAAATATTTTGTGAAAATCACTTCTTAGATAACACAGTTCGCCTTGCCTCTGGTGAATTTGCTGTACGTTTGCCTCAAATAGAAGGGCATGGTGCTAATTTACTGGGTGACTCACAAGAAAGGGCCTTACAACGATTCAAGTCTCTGGAAAGAAAATTAAAAAAGCATCCACGGGTTAAAGCTGAATATGTGGCATTTATGAGTGAGTATATTGCTTTAAATCATATGTCTCTAGTTTCACCACAGGCTGCCCAAAAGACGTATTTTCTCCCACATCATTGCGTACTCAAACCTCACAGTACAACAACGAAATTGAGAGTTGTATTTGATGGCTCAACAAAAACAACTTCCGGTTTGTCTCTCAATGACGTTTTGTATGCGGGCCCTACAATACAACCCAAACTATTTAATACACTTTTGCGGTATCGTTGCTTTAAAGTTGCTATTAGTGGAGATATTTGTAAAATGTATAGATGTGTACGAGTTTCTAGCCCAGATAACTATTTGCAATGCATTTTATGGAGAGAAAACGACGAAGACGAAATTAAAACATACAAATTAGACACAGTTACATATGGTACGAAGCCAGCAGCATTTCTGGCGATTCGCTCAATGCAACAATTAGCTAACGATGAAGAAATAAATTTTCCAATTGGTTCAAAAATAATAAAACGTGATTTTTATGTCGACGACTTAATATCAGGTGGTGACTCTGTTGAAGAAGTGATAGCTATTCGGCAGCAGGTGACGTCATTGCTTCAGCGTGGCAAGTTTTTAATAAGGAAATGGTGCTCAAATGTTCCAGAAGTGTTGCATGGATTAGCACCGGAAGAATGCGAACAGTTTTTAAACTTTGATGATGGAACCAACTTTACGAAAACACTCGGATTAATTTGGGATCCTGCTAATGACAAATTTATATTTTCATTCAACTCTGTGGATAATTCTAATGTGGCAACAAAACGTGCTATTCTGTCAACTATTGCTCGGTTGTATGATCCTCTCGGTTTAATTGGTCCAGTCATTACAAAGGCGAAGATCTTCATGCAGCATTTATGGAAACTCAAGCTGGAGTGGGATGAAAGCTTACCACAGTCGTTACATTCATCATGGCTTGAGTATGTGTCTCAATTCGATTCTATTCGAAACTTTAGCTTTCCACGATGTGTTTTAATATCAATTTCAAATGTTCAAATTCACGCTTTTTGCGATGCCAGCCTAGCCGCTTATGGTGTTTGTGTGTATATAAGATCTGAGTTCGAAACCGTAGTTAAATCATCGCTATTGTGCTCAAAGTCCAGAGTGTCTCCTTTGAAGTGCTTAACAGTGCCAAAACTTGAGCTTGCTGCAGCTTCTTTATTAGCAGAACTTGTTGATGAAGTCGTCAAAACGTTGCCATTTGATTGTGATGTACACTGTTGGTCCGATTCAATGGTAGTACTTTCGTGGATTCGAGAACAGCCATCAAATTTTAATATTTTCGTATCGAATAGAATTTCTCGTATACAATCCGTTGCAGCCAAAATGAAATGGCACTTCGTTCCAACAAACCTCAATCCAGCAGACATACTATCAAGAGGAGCAACACCCAAGGAATTGCTTCATTCTTCTTTATGGAGTGAAGGGCCAAAATTCTTATGCCAGGAGCCTTCAATGTGGCCTAACAATGTTGATTTTATAGCTAAGCTACCAGAGCGGCGCAAAAACGTTTTGATAACGACTTCACTAGCTGATTTGTCGATGCAATGTAAATATCACAATTCCTTTACAAAAATGCAACGAATATTTTCATATGTTTTTAAATTCGCTTATCCTAAATTGAGGCATCCAAGTTTAACTTTAAGTCCAACTGATGTTCAGAATGGAACTCGTCTGTTGATTAAAAATATTCAGCTTATACATTTTGCACAAGAGTATAAGGCATTGAAAGCAAAATCAAATTTACCATCGTCTAGTAAACTTCGTTCACTGATGCCCATAACTGACTCGTTTGGCTTAATTCGTGTGGGTGGTCGTCTCCAGCATTCTGCTCTTGATTTTGATGCTCAACATCCCATTATTTTACCAAAGAAACATCCCTTTACTACATCTCTAGTTATGCACTTTCATGAAAAGCTATTACATGCAGGTCCTCAATGTTTAATAGCTTCAATTAGGCAGCAGTATTGGCCCATTGGTGGTCGTAAATTGGTAAGCACTATAATTTCAAAATGCTTACAATGTTTTAAAATGAAACCGAAATTGAGCCAGCATGTAATGGGTAATTTACCAATTGATCGAGTTAGACCAAGTAAGCCGTTTCATACCACTGGAGTGGATTTTTGTGGGCCATTTTACTATAAGTCTGAAGTAAGAACTCGCCCACCAATAAAATGTTATATCTCGATTTTTATTTGTTTCTCAACAAAGGCTACACATTTAGAAGTAGTTCAAGACTTATCGACATCATCGTTTCTTTCGGCCCTTCATCGATTTATTGCTCTAAGAGGCAAACCCAAAACAATTTGGTCCGACAACGCAACAAATTTTGTGGGTGCTAAAAACGAGCTAGCAGATTTAAAACGACTCTTTTTGAATGAATCTCACCAGAACTCAATTTACCAACAATGCCTCGAAGATGGAGTTGAATGGAAGTTTATTCCACCGAGATCACCTCACTTCGGTGGTTTGTGGGAAGCAGCTGTAAAATCCGCAAAATTTCATTTCTACCGCACAGTAGGCCTCAATATTCTAACTTTTGATGAGTTACGCACCTTGGCATATCAAATTTCTGCTATTTTAAATTCTCGACCGTTAACTCCAATTTCTGAGGATCCCAATGATCTTGAAGTACTTACACCGGGACATTTTTTGGTTGGTGGCCCCTTAGTATCTGTAGCTGAGCCAAATATTACAGAAATAGAAATGAATCGCGTAAGCAGATGGCAAAGAGTTTGTCAAATGCAGCAGATTTTTTGGAAAAAGTGGAGCAGCTCATATCTATCTCTATTACAAGAGCGTACAAAGTGGCGTGATAATGCCAAAAACATTGTGTGTGGTACAATGGTGCTAATAAAAGATGAAATTCAACCACCATTAAAATGGCAAATCGGTCGCGTTACAGAAGTAATACTTGGCGATGATGGGGTTGCTCGTGTTGCAATTGTTCGAACGGTTAATGGTTTGATGAAGCGCTCAGTTGCAAAATTAGCAGCTCTACCAATAGAGTCATCGGTTAAAGGCCCCATGCCTTTAACGGGGGGAGCATGTTAACTGCAGATCCAGCCCTGCAGTTTTATTTATTTGTAATGTTTTTACTGAAATCAATTTAAGGTCAACGCATTTAAATCATACACACAAATATACATGCGTATATATGTACATTAATATCTATACTTTTATGTGTACCGTTTTTTGAATATAATATTAACAATAATAACAATATTTTCAACGGCACATTTAATAAAGCTGTTCTAAGTAGAGGTTTAATAATCTTCAGTAATGTTGCTGCTTTGAAATTATTGTTTGTGTTTTTATAAATTTAAGTAGTTGTATAGAAGCAGTCAAATAATAAAGTTGAATTTTAATTGTAAGAAGCAATATATTAGCTTGTTTCAATTCCTTCGCAACTGCCAATAAAAAATCTTATAGGCTCAAATCATATGTGTTATTTAATGAACTCGTCTTTTTATCTCTAATAAACACCACAAACACATTACAAACTGCATATAAAATAATAAATTTTAAAACGTTTGCAAACTTATGCATGTTTGTACATGTGTTCAAGCCTTTGTTAATAATATACTTCCTCTTTACAGAAAGAAAAAAAAATATTTAACTACAATTGACGCATTTATTTAAAACAAAATTGTTATTTTTTATAAAGACATTTTATTTACGAGAGCAAAGGCAGGAGTTCTTTGTATCGTATGTACATAGATATATATGTATGTAGATATAAGTACAACCATACTTACGTTATGTATATATATTTTTTGGCATCTTATCAAGTTATATATACACAATTACATATTGATATATAAAATCATGTGAATGTAAGTTTTCTTAAGTCTAATGACCTGTTCATCTCTTAATAAATTTTAAATGTTTTATAATAGATATATGTAAGTATGTATGTATATGAATACATCTTATTTGTAACATCTTGCTTCTACGTTACGAAATTACTAACATTTTACTCTTAGTGTAATTGTTAAAATGAGAATGTTATAAAAGCTTTCGATTTGTTTAATACAAAAGCTTTTTGAAATTGAGTGAATAGAGGAATGAGCTCAGTCGTTGCTGAATTTTAAAATTTATATACCTAGTTTTGGAAACGTTTGCTACTTAATTTTGATACTATTTCAATTTAAAGCACATTAAAAACTAATTAAAATATTTTTAAAAATTTTAGATTTAAGAAAAAAATTTTTCTTAAAAGCTAAAAATAAATTATTATTAAAAAAAGTTGTACTAAAAATTTATATACTTTTTCTTAAATCGTCTCTTTCAAAATCTATTTATTTTCAGGATGCCTACTAAAGCGCTGCACAAGCATACTTGAAAGCCACACATCACTACAAACATGTGTAATATTTTATAATAAAAAGTGCTTGTAAGCCATTTCAAATATCCTTGTGCAGCCCTCACAGATTATTTAGAAAATGTTTATCTATGATAAAAAAAAGAAAAAAGTATTTAAAATGAATGTTTAATATATTTCACTTTTCGTAAGCTTGTTTGAGTTCCTAAAAATTTAGTTTAAAACAATTTAAAAAATAAAAGAAAATATATTCATTTCTAAACAAATTTTAAGAAAAATATTTAATTTTCATTTTAAACAAAGATAACAATTTTTTTCCTAAAAAATATAAAAATTCTTTGATAATTTTTTATTCAAAATTTTTTCCATGCTAATCTAATAAAATAAAAAAATTATAAAATTTAATTTCCCATTTTATAGGCTTTTAAGAATATTTTCGATAACATAAAAATACAATGAGTCAAGAATCAAAAAAAAAAAGTGAAAAAACTATAAAAATTGCATGTAAGCATGTTTTCCGTTTATTTTTAAGCAAAGATTATAAAATAATTTTTGAAATCGCTTCTCGTTTTACAAAATTTACAAGCTCCAAAAGGTTTTATGCTATATTAAAACACCCTATGATGACAAGAGATGCATAAAAACATAATGGTCTAAAAGCTTAAGTCCTCGAGGAGCCCAAACTTATTTCACCTAAATCCGTCTAGTAGCTTAAAAGTTACATTTTTATTACCACTTTTTTTTTTAATTTGTAGGAATAATATTAAAAAAAAATCTGAAGTACATTTTCTTACTATAATAAAACATTTTAACTAATAACTAACCTTTTTTATGATTAAAAATAAAAAATCTTTAATTTGAAAAGGTGATATTTTTTTTTTAATTTTTTAATTACTTGTTGAAACCTCTATTCTTAAGGGATTTAATTCCCTTTACCATAAAAAAAATTTTAAATATTTTCTCTTTTAAAATTTTATATTCAAACTGTTTGCTTTATCAAAGCTGGTTTATATAAAATAAAATTTTTTGAGAGTAATAGACGCTCTCACAGACTGACAAATATCAAAAAATACAATTACAATACACCGAAATAATACGAGTACATACTATCTCTTCGATACTCTTTGTTTAAGATTTAAAATAAACAAAGAAAGATGGATATATTCTTATGTAGATACACATTTGTTAACGAAATATAAAGAAATTGTGTTTTAAGATACAATAAGTAAAAAATAGAATTTAGTTCAAGTGAATGTGTGAAAGTGAGCGCAGAGAAGAAATTTTTTACAAATAAAAAAATTTATAAATAAAATTTTCGTAAAAATAACGTAGACAGCATGTTTATTAACAAAAAAACCGTACAAAAAAAATATGAAGGTGCTATAGAATAATATATTAAATTCTATTGGATCAGTAGTAAAAAATAAAAAGAATTAAGAGAAAACAAAGAGAAAATACACATCTGTTTAGATTGAAAAAAAAATATTTTTGACAAAGCTAGACACTATAAACTTAATTTTTTTTTTTTAATTCGACAGTATAATGACACGAGCAACATTGAAAAATAAATAGTTTTACCGAACGCACACATTTACTTTGTTAATTGTGATCAACTTAATTTTTTTTAGTATTTCATTGATTACAATCAAAGTGATTAAAAAATACTTTAGATAAATTATGAAAAAATTATAGTTTTAAAGCGCAACCATTAATATTAAATTAATAAGAAATAAATAAAATATTCTTAGAAAGTAGACAACTAGTGATTGAAATTTATAACAAAACTTCTCATTAAGTGAATATTAGTTTTTACTACAATTTAAAAATTATTGTTATGCGATTAATGAATTTATAATATTGTGGCATTTATTTTAAGATTTTGTTAAAAAAATTAATAAAATGGCTCATTTGGTGGTGCAAGTTGTAGAGCGTTGTGAAAAAGCTCAGGAAAGCCAACATTTAGGTAAATTATGACCTATCTGCTTCATATTTTTTTTTTTAATGTGAGTTAATATTTAAGAAGTAAAACATATGGCAAACAAGAGCAGGGTTGTTTTAGCTGTGATCGCTCTCAAGTGTTGCCAACTAAATATTTTTTTTTAACAAATAAATAACACAAATTCACAATAAAATTAAAATTTCTTATTCTTTATTCTAGCTATAATACAAATAAAAATAAGGTATATACAATAAAAGTGCGGTAGTCGGTAGCTTAATGTTTCTTGGTATTACTCTGATAACACGCTGTAATGATACAGTATTGTGTATACTTTTATATATGTTTTAAACTATTATTATTTAATATTAATCAAGCTTAAGATCTTAAAATATTGTTTTTATTTAAATTTTCCGATATTTCGACTTTTTTTTTTAATATCTTCTTTAGGGAAATTTAAAGAAAGTCGAAATATCTTAAAATTTAAATAAAAAGAATTTTTTAAGATCTTAAGCATGATTAATATTAAATAATAATAAATTTATAAGATCGAATAATTTAATAAAATTATTAAAAAAAAAGTTTTAATCTATTTTTAAAAATTAGTTTATTAAATTTAAATAACTTACAGTGTTCTTAAAAATATACTAAATGCGCCAGTTATTGGCATACGAGTACATGTTTTAATCCTCGACATACTGTGATTCTATTATCGGCATATCATTTTGCCTTTAAATTTTTTCAAGCCAATCTGCTGCCGACTCCCAGAACATGATCCTGTATTTGGCAGGCTTGAAATTACTCAATAAAACGTGCTACTAATTACTAGCAAAACACAATTTATGAATAGTCGGCGACTACATAAAAAATTTTTATGCCTCAAAACGGCATTATTAAAAGCCAAAAAAAAACCTATTTTTCGCAAAATCAAGGACAATATTTCAAGTCTTTTCCTACCATAGAAACCATTATAACATTTAAAATGTTTCAAATAATAGCTTTATAAACCTATTCAAAATTAGTTTTGGCACTAAATTTGTCTTAGGAAACAAGCATTTCTGCAGATGTTGCAAAGGACACATTAGATGAAGGCAAAATTATGAATAAATTATTCTTTTCACTAAGATGAGTTGATTATATTATTTAACCAAAAATTTTAATACTTTTAAAAAATATAAACTCTCTGTTATTCCTATTTATTTTAGTTATAAAAACTAAAGAAGTACACAAGCATACTTAATATTTTAAGTAAAAACATATTTCAAGTATGCTTGTGAAGACCTTTAGCACCATATACAAAATTGTTGTAGACTGGTGTAATTTAAAAATATTAAATTCAAATTAAATAAAACACATTAACAAAAGCAAGCTTGAAAGCATTTATCATTTAAAAGACTTACATATTTGGTTTACGTGGCCGCTTAACGACCCTCAATTAGAATTTCAATATTCCATTTTGAACCAAGACTAACCTATTTCTACTTGCAAAAAGAGCAATAAATTTTTTCCTTCTTTAAAATTTTAGTATATTTTCTGCCGAATCCAGAACAAAAATTGGAAAGAAGAAAAAATTCATTAGTTTTTTTTGGAAGTAAATAGTAATAAGTTTTGGTACCTATTACTAGTTGGAAAACAATTCAACGAATTTTTTCCTTAATAATATTGTAGAATACCTTTTAATAAATATTATTTCTTTTATTATTATTTGTTAAAAAGTTTAATCAATTTATGTTTATTAAATTTTTAGATTTATCAGAGTGTGAATTGATGCAAATACCAGATGCTGTTTATCATTTAATGCGCAATACAGAATTAAAAACATGTGATCTCAGTGGAAATGTAATAAAAAAGATTTCACCAAAGTTTGCTTTAAAATTCAGTTTAATCACAGGTACTAAATAAATAAAAAATACTGCATGTATTCGTATCGTTTATGCACTAAGAAAACAACTTTGACTGTGAGAACCAGATTTTTTAACAAAAAAAAAAAAAAACTATAAATTTTTGATTTTTTTTAATTGGGTGCTTTTATTCCGAAATAAATTTTGTACGGTATTGTTAACAAATTTAGCTCCCTTAATCGAAATTGTTTTCTGTGTGTTAAAGACTGAATTAGAAAGTTTCTTGAGAAAAGCTTTTGAAAATCAAAACTTTTTATTTTATATGAATTTATGACTACTTTTCTCTTTTTAACAGACCTAAATTTATCACACAACCAAATGTCAAAATTGCCTGATGAGCTGGCGGATTTAATGAACTTGAGCAAACTCAATATATCACATAATTCATTTATTGTGTTGCCTCCAGTGGTTTTTAAAATGCCCAAACTAAAAGAACTAGATGCCAGCCATAATGCCATTATAGGTAAAGCATTTCATTAAACTAAATGTAGATACTGATTTAATAAAATTAAATACTTTGAACTTGTGTGTTTTAGAAATCAATACAGATGATGTTATAACTAGCGATAGTTTAGAATTTGTAGATTTACGTCATAATCCCTTGGGTCGTACTTGTCATCGTAGACTGAAAAATGCACAAACGCCTTTCCGTCTTGAAATCTCAGAGCTTAACGAGGATGATGACGACTGGTAAATTTTTATTTCCCATTACATATCATGATGAACACATTTTAAATTGAAAACCCTTAAAAATATCTCAATATTAATGAGGCCTTATTTAAATACTTAAAACGTATCACTGTCTTCATAACGACAATAACAAGTTAGTTGTAAGTGAAAACAAACGATATAAAAATTAGTAAGTAAATTTTAGTTTTAAGATTTACAAATGCAATGTCTAAAGAAAAAAAATCAACATCAGACTTAATTTGTTTGGTGATTATCAACTTTTGAGATTAAGATATCATTTTTAATTGAAAAATTAAAAGATTTTTTAGTTAGCTACAATTGAAAAATAATTTAAATTGACTAATTACACTAAGCAACATAATTTTTCTCATTGAAATGACAAGTAGTTTTGCTTAACAATAAAGGTGCACTGACTTGAAAAATAATTAAAAAAAAAACCATAACATCAAACGTAATACCGTTATTACGTAATTGAAGTAGGGGACACGATAAACTCGTATATAGAAAAAATTATAAAGCTACTTCATAAAACGACAAACATTATAAGGAATCAAATACGGCAAAGAAACACGAGAAACAAATGATAACATTTGTTTTTAGTGCGATAGATTAAATTCATTAGGCATAAAAGCAAAAGTTCTACATTCTAGGTGATTCACAGAGTAGTCATAAAATCAATTGTTTAAAAAAAAAGACTGCTCTGAATAATCAATTATAACTTATATGATATTTTTATAACGCAAGCGGTCAAATCGTCTAAAAAAAATTTTATAAAAAACACTCAATATATTGACTACTTTTCATATAAAATTTCCAGACGAGTTGATCGCACATTAGTGTGAAATTTCACATTTGAGTCTATTGAAAAAATATTAAACTCAGTAGAAAAAGTCTTATTATTTTATGACTTTTTTTTGAATAACAACAAAAATTTTTTAAGCTATCATAGAATAATATGACTTTAAGACTTTACGAGTGAATCCCCCAATTATATCACATGCGGTATATTTTGAAAACATGACGTGATTAATTAAAAAAAAAATTAAATTTTTTTTGTTAGTGCAGCTTACTTGCTAAGTAAGACTACACATGTCATTTCAGTACAAAAAAAAAAAAAAATAAAAAAAAATACAACAATACTTGAAAATTATTTTTTAGCTGAATTTAATACATACACTCTAAGAATGATAACTTGACATAGTACACTATTGATAACATTTTGTGCATTCAAGGAAATATTTTATTAAATGATTGAATATATTACTAATGACAAGGTTTATTAATTCAATGAAATATTTCTTTAAGTAAATAAATATTTCATTGATTTAATTAAATATATCATTCGTCAAATGAAACACTGTCATTGGTTGAAAAATAAAAATGTTTTTATGAAAAGTGCACAAACGCCTTTCCGTCTTGATGAAGACTGGTAAATTTTTATTTCCCATTACATTTGTTAAGTCATGATGAACACATTTTTAATTGAAAACCCTTAAAAATATCTCAATATTAATGAGGCCTTGTAATGAACAAAATTCTTTGTATTTCTGAATTCTTTTTGACTTTCTAAATCAAGAAATTGTTTTTCAATTTCCTTTATTTTAATAAAAATAAAACTTCTTGTTGGAAAATTGTATGCAAGACGCTCAAGTTGGCAATATTTTTTAAAACACTTCTACATTTGCTATGTAATGGTTTTTCTTAACAAAAAAACTAATAAAATAAAAACGTCAATAAACATAATCATTCCAACAGTGGAAAACAGTTGAATTACAATCAATAGCAATAGTTAGCTATGCATTTTCTCGATATTTGAGTTGTTAGTTTTTAAAGTGATACAAGTCCACTATTTTTAAAAAATTATTAAGCGGTAATATTAGTAAGATATAACCATGATCAAACTAAAATTACTGTTGACAAATTTTTTTTTAGTGCACTTATATCACTTTTAAAAAATAACAGCTCATTTATATGTAAAACTAAATTAATTTTGGTTGCTTGTAACAGGCTTTCTTCGTGACAAGCCAAGCTTATGTTTTTAAATATGTTTTTAATAATAAAGATATAAAACGAAAGTTGAAATTAAAAAATATGCTAGGGCTAAATTACAGCAGTTGAAAGCAACACAATTTAAATGAAAGTTTCAATTGAATTTCGTAATTTGGCCAATGATGGTTATATTCTCCATGAATTTTATTAAACAAATACCCGCTCTAGGAGCTATAATTCAAAACTATATTATTATAAATCAATTGCACATGCAGATCAATACTTTATATATCAATAAAAGCAAAATACTCTTGCTTTAATGCCTTAAATCAATTTTTAGTTTTTATATATTAAACTTTTTTTTTTAATTTAGATTGTAATAAACTGATCCAAAGATTTGTTAAGCACCTATTAATCCTGTGCACATTTTTACACTTGATAACAATTTTTTTTGTTTATTTTTATATTTTTTAATTTAACTTTAATAGTTTTTTTTACCCAAACATAAAAAAATTGTATACTCTAATTATCTAGCTGTAAGAACGCCTAATATAACTTTAGTTATCT
The DNA here is from genome assembly GCA_947397855.1 of Thelaira solivaga. Lineage (NCBI taxonomy): Eukaryota > Metazoa > Arthropoda > Insecta > Diptera > Tachinidae > Thelaira > Thelaira solivaga. The sequence goes on along the minus strand of OX377612.1, from coordinate 20,121,848 downwards.
ACTGTTAGACAAATATATATTTACATTTCTAAGTTTTTATAAAAAAAAAGTTTATAACTGTGATTGTCATTATTTTATTTATAATATTTTACTATTTTTTTTTTAAATTTAATTGAAAATTGTCTTACTTCAATAGTGTTTTAAATACTGGAAAGTCGTTTAAAGTGACATTCATATGAGAAAAAATTTTTAATTTTTTACTCTAAAAAAATGAGCGTATAAAATGCTGAGTGCTTTTCAAAAAAATTTTTTAAACGAGTCAATTTACAAAATATAAATTGAGTGATTGCGAAAAAATTAATTTATTAACTTAAAAAAACATTTTTTGACTTGTGATACTATTGAGTGTGTGATCATGTTCTCTTAAAAAAAATACTTGCTAGTCCTTTGTTTTAGTTTTACATTATTTGTGTGCATTAACTATTTGTATTTACTGCCCTTATTATGTGTATTTTATTACTATATTTAAATGCTTTACTTACATTGTTGTTAAGTTTTTTAATTTATTATATTTTAGTTTACTTTTTTAAATATCTGTTTTTATACCTTCTTTTTTAATAAAAAAAATCTTTGTTTATTTAACTCTTTCTTTGGAAAGAGAATGACAATCAATTTTCGTTGTGTTTTATTGGTTTAAAAATAATTTTTTCAACTCACTTTTGTAATGACCAAGAGCCGAGGCTATATCGCCATACTCGACAGCGAGATGGTTCTATTGAAATTTTAAAATTTTTTTAGGCAAAAGGGCTAGAATTTTCATCGATCTCATTAGATATCAATTTGGTCTCTGAATTTTGTCAATATTTTTGTGTGTATTTTTTATATATACTTCAAAAAGATGTCTTGGAAATTTAAATTCACGTTCTCTGTCTGTTAATTTAAATAAATTTTTTAATTAACTTAAGCACATCCAAATTAATTTTTTATGAAACATTATTAAACTTAAGACTTCTAATAATAAATTAAAATTAAAAGATTTTGAGAAAGTAAGCTCTTTCTTATATACCCTTTAGGGTAAGTAACCTATTGCACATTGGGATAAGTACTTAAGGCAATAGGTTTCAGTATGTATTCTAGCAATCTAAAAATAGAATTTTTCCTAAAAGCATTCAGTATGTCATTGCGTTGGAGAAACTTTTTTAAATACATTTTTTATGATAAACGAGAGCATCTTTAAATAAATACGAAAAAAAATTCTATCACAAGAACAAAAAAATTTTCAAAATGAAATTTATGGCTTGCGAGAGCTCAAAACAGATTTGAGTATAAATCGACTGGTGCCAGCTCACACGCAAGAACAGATAGAGTAAAAATAAAGCGAACACTCTCAACCATTCATAGTTAACAGAGCTTTGTGGCAGAAGTAGTTGAGTGACGAGTTAATACTTCTTAGCAGATTCGAATAAAATTTAATGAATTAAATAGAAAAAACAGTAGATTCTTTCTTTTTGTCTATAGAATATCAATTTAATTCATCATAGAATGAATAAAATAAGTCTTATTTTGCAGTTAAAAATAATAATCGTGCCGTATAAATTATCTATTGTAAGCCATCCTCTATGCTTCTAGGCAAGCACTATATTTTGCTGGAAAGAAATTTACGATTTTGTTTGTTATTTATACACCAGATGAGCCACCATATAACTTATATTCTGCGTTCTTATATATAACAGAGTGGATTTAGTGATGTCCGTATATCTCTGAATCGGCGCATATCCGACATTCAAAATTCTATTCAACAAATACGAACACAACACTTTTTTGTGTAGTTAAAATTCAATATAGTTATTTTATTTAAAATTCAAAATATTATCTTTTAAATTGAAATTATTATAAATGTTCCGTAGGAAACTAATTATGAACTGTACGGATAAAAATGTATAAATTTTAGGGTATACCAACGAACGACTTAATTAGAAGAAAGTATACTTGAAATTAATGTTAGAAATAAAATAAAGTTCGGTTAATTTTTGGTCAGAGATGTAAGCAAAAGGGTAAGACCATAAACTGAGACGAACTTTTACTGGGGATATTAACAGTACCTCTATTGGCAGCCCCTACATAAAGTTAAACAAACTAATTTATTAGTCGTTGCTATGTATCGTCAGTTTGCTTTTGAAATTTAGCCTGATAAATCACGCAATTGCCAGTGACCATCATTTTAGTTTGTTTCTTTTTAGATTTTGGTATTAAATTGATAAGGTCCAAAACAAACAAAAAATGGTATGTACACCGGCAATTGCCTCTGTTCTGTAATCCTAAATTTAAAAAAATTTTGGTTTTAAAATTAAATAAAAATTTTTAGTGTTCTCTTAACCAAATTCACATAATTTTATTCGTTTTAAAACTGAATAAACAAATTTGTGGACAGTAAATCGAATGGCTTATTATTGTATTAAAAAAAAAAAAAAACAAATAACACATTAAATAATTTGTTATGCATTTTATAAAATTACTTGTATTTTAAGGTATTAAAGTTAAACAAAAAAATTAATTTAAAAACCACTTAAAAAATTCTTCGAATAAAACTTCGATAGTTCAAAATTTGCTAATTCTATTACCCGATACGAAACGAATCGAATTAAATTTTCCGTATTTTACATGGGGTGTCCCCATAGATTAGTGGGTAACGTACTAACCCAACAATCTGGGGATCGCAGGTTCGATTCCTGTCTAGAACCTGGGTGTTTTCTGCAGACAAGCCAAGTAGCTTCGAGGATTTGTGTTGTTAAAAAAAATCAAAAAACAAGTGTAAAAGTGAAAATCAAAAAAATTTTTACTTGTGCCGGCTATCGAATGATTTCATTAGAAATTTCGATAACGAGTCATAGAATCTGGAACATTTGAGTACGATTTTACTACTATACGGCTGTTTTTTTAAAAACTCTTTTAAATTTTTTGTGTTTCTACAATAAAGAAAATTGTAATAATTTACAATTTGAATATTAAGCTAATACAGTGAAGAGTTTCTTAGATGGGGCGATGATGAATTGAGTTTCTTGGTTTTTTTTTTCTTCTCGAATTTTACTTACATCGACTTTAAGATAGTAAAAACATACAAAATGTTTGAGTAGAGTAAATCTTTTATTTAATCTTAAAGTTTAAATAAGAATTTTGCATAAAACTACTACAAAAATTAATATTTTTATGAATTTTTTGATTTTTAATGAATACATTATATACATACATGAACAAATTGTATTCATAACGAAAAGTTGTATTCTGCCTGTGTGCTTATGAAGTACTTAAATAAATTATTTATTACACTTACACTGAGGAAACAATTTCGATTGCGAGAACAAAAGTAGTTTCCCATTAATAATTCTGTTGTAATAATGTTTAATTGTGACAATAGAAACTCTGTTAATATACAACAGAATTTTTTATAGGTAACAAATTTAGTTCTTATAATCGAAGTTATTTTCTGTGTGTATTTTATTTCTCTTTAAAAGTTCTTTTCTTTTTAATCAACCTCAAAAGAATTAGAGAAAAATTAAGCAGCGAAAAATTAAAAACTAAATAATAAATAAAAAATTGAAAAGAGGGGCCTGTTCAGCTAAATGTGAACGCATAATTTTATTGAAAACAACAACAAATTTTCGTGTATTGTTTTCAATAAAATTATGCGAACTAACCTTCCTTTCGCATTAAGCTGAGCAGGCCCCTAAGAAAGTTGAAATGGAATAGGTTTTAGCTAAATATTAGCACTATCTAATTAAAAGTTGTTGATATATGAAAATTCTTAGAAAAAAAAACTTTAATTAAAACGTTTAATTGGCAAAAACATATCTTTTCATTATGAAAAATATGTATCAGTATTGATTTCTATATCAGTTTTAATTTTTTTTACAACTATTTGCTTTACAAAATTAACTTATAGGAAAATTAGAATAAAATTAAAATACTCTAAAACAACATACAAACATACATATACACATAATATTGTGATTTATTTTAAATGTTATTGCATATAAAAATATGCTTATTAATATTATATTTTATCTATAACATTATTTCCTGGTTTACATCATTTTTATATTTTTTTAAAAGATTATTTCTAATAAATAATATCATGTTCAAAAATACAAAAATTTTGTTTTATTTGTTGCATGTAATACTTTTGTTATAATTTTTTACTTTTTTTTTTGCTGTATATTTTTGTATGATTTAAAGTATGTAATTAATATTTATTGTTAAAGTATTTATTTAGTAAATTTCAAATGTTGAATAAGCTGACAAATATTTTTTTATACAATTTTAGTGAATACATTTTAGTGCTTGTCATTGTAAATACAATAAAATAAATCCTTTTAATATATTTGCTTATGCAGCAGCATTTCCGAATATAATTTAACATTTCATAAAATTTTAATTTTAGTGCCAACAACAATAACATCACAATATTGTACTTGCATTTTATTTATATTTTATTAACACAGTTTTCATTTTGCACTTTTCTTTATTTGGTTAAACAAGCTATATTTTGGTATTGGAGTTTAATATGATATTCTAATATTAGAAAGTTTAACACAAGTTAAAATTAGCTAGAATCCACTAGTTAAAAAAAAATTGGTTGCAACAAAAATTGTGTTGCTAAAAAAAAAAAAAAATAATAGTTTTATTACCATATAATTCTTTAATACGCAAAATAAATTTTTTTTATTTCAATTAGTAAATATTTAAGAAGTGATTTTATAGAGTGTTTACTTTAAAATAAAATCTAATAAATATTACCCCTTATTCTATTTGGCGTTATCGATACAAAACGACTTAATTTTTTATCGTTTATGAGTATCCAGCCATTACTAATGGACACTAATTTGGTATTTTGTAACAATGTTTGCTATCACCAGAGTTGCCATTTTAGCCTTTTTTAGGCTAGATTTAGCCTTTTTTCTCGCATTTAGCCTTGAAATTTATGATTTAGCTTATAGCTTTTTTCTTAGCCTTTTTTCATTTTTAAAATAGCTTTAAATAGCCTTTTTTTCTTTTTTGGAAATTTTTCTTTTTTTGGGCGAAAAAAATTTTTTCAATAAAAAAAATCCATGAAAAATTATAAAAATTTTTTTTCACTATCCGCAAAAAAAAAAAATTCTAATTAATGGCAAGACGTATAGCTATTCAACGCAAAAGAAATCAAGTCGATATCTAGAAAAGTAAGCAAGTTATGACCAAAAAGGTAACCAGTTCTACTAAAAAGTGGTCTGAAAGAGGCAGTAGAAGCATTTTTTAATGGCTGATAAAAAGTAACTTACCAAAAACTTTCTTCATGCACTTGCTTACATAAAGAAAAGGAATACGAGACTATCTGTGTATACTCAGTCTTCAGTTTAAAGCATTTTGGCAAAATATCTACAATCAACATTGATAATTACCACAATGCTCTAACACTTATTACTTGTCAAACTAATTAATTTCAATTATAAATTGAAACATTGTTTCAACAAGGAATTGTTATGGGATTATTGAAATTGAATATACACACTATATACACTGAAATGTATAATTAAAAGTTAGTTTCAATACATTGTAAAATACTAGTGGATTCCTTTCAGTATTTAAGAAAATTAGTAAACGGTTTTGATGGAATTTTTGCTCTTTGGTTGCAATTTTCTTGCCTCCAACATATTGCAATAAACAATATTCAAAATAATTTTAACAAATTATATAATTTTTAAAAATTTTTGTTTTTCTCTCTTCAATATTGAAACCGTGTAAAAATTGTTATTTCATTAGCAATTGCTTTTAATATACAAAAAAAAAAAAGAAAAACGAGAAAATCTTTGTGCTTTGGTTGCTGGTGGCCAAGTAGTGACCAGCTAGTGGCCATCACATTAACGTTGCAGCATTAACATTTCAAAACGTCTTTCATCCTCCTCATTGAATTTATTGTCATCATAATCGTACAAGTCTATAGACTTTCGTTTTTCCATAAATTCTAAAGTCGGCGGTATATGAGCTTGCATGTTTTCAATTGAATCCTGAGCCAATTGTCATTCCGGCAGTTCAGTAGAACCGGCCATTGCCAAATGTATGTCAAAGGATTTTTGTTTTGTCTTCATATTGTGCGAATATTGCTCACGTAAGAGATTTTGCGTTTTTGCTGTTGTGGCATTAAAAGACTGCATGTGAAAATGAGAATGCGCTCCAGCCAGCTTGGCTAAAGGAATACGATACACCCTCAAAGGTTTTAAGCGGTCTGGCGATGAAGAGAAATTATCAGTGGCCTGACTTCCATTGGAAAAAAGACTACGATATTTGGAGTTACGCTTTGTAGGTGACATGGGTGAATGCTGTTGATTCAAGGGCTTTACATTGTTATTATTGTTGTTATTGTTTGTGTTAGCATTTGTATTATTACGTGGAGAATTAGGAGGTACTCCTGCATATTGGGGCTCAATAATGGAATTACCACGTAAAGCACTAAATTTATTTTCAGAGTGATACGAGTCACCACACGAATTGCTTTTAGCTATAATGGGTTTTTCTTCCAAATTGCTAGTTTTTTGTAGAGAACGAGCTCTTTGTATTGATGAGACTTGACCACCTATTGCATTCGGTATTTCTAATAAATTGTTCATTTCATGTTCGGGATTCAAAGGAAAATCTTTGACACTTGTTGAACTCTGCAGATCACTGCTATCACGTGCCAATTCTTCATTAGAAGAACATTCACTTGGTGTAGTTACCAGTCTTCGTTCAGAATTTTGTTCATTTACATGTAAACCTTTTATATTTAGATCTTTGGACATGAATTCTGGTGCTGTTGTTACAAAGAAAATGTCTCTTTTTGATGTGATCAAATACAATTCTGGCAAAACGGCTGTATGGACCAAGTTACCATTTACGAGCAACCTTATTTCCATGGAATCTGAAGTGAAGCCCAGTATATAGGGAAACGCACATACCACGGATGTTGGTGCCGTATTCCAATGAAAATCAAATTCATTTCGAGACTCTTCACGATCGTTGAGTTTTTGAAAATGACAAGTATCTGAAATGAATAATTTGTACAATAAATCGTAAAAGTAGAAAATAATTTTTGTAAAAAGAGGAAATTGTTTTATTTTACTGAAACATTTTCTATCCCAAGTAAAAGAAAAAATTAGCTAAAAAATGGTAAACTTTGTAGGCAGAGAGATAATGTTGCACAAAACTGATATGTTTCTAATTTACATATTTGTTTTTTCTTTTATTAACTCTGTTAATAAACATTTTTGTGTTTAAATGGTGCAATTGATTGGAAAAATTTGTGTTGTTTATTAGCATTGTTTCACTTACGGTTATAACACAACAGCAATTCAGTTTCTAAACCATCACACAACTCAATTGCAGCAGTCAGTTGGGTTTGATTTCTTTTGGCAGGTTCAACTTCATGCAAACGAGTGGCTATACCACTTTGATCACAGACAATTTCGTAATGAAATCTACAAAAGTAAAATAGAAAATAAATGGTTAACAAAACTTGTAACTAAAACAGAGAACAAATTTGCCACCTACTTATAACCCACACATATTAGACCACCATTTTTAGTATTTGTGGGTCCCTCCAAAGGCGTAACAATGGTGGGTGTATCATTTAAAATAATTTCCTTTTGAAATATAAAACCCTCAGCAGTTTCTGTATCATTTTCCGAACACCATGAAGCCCATGCGGCTGTATGCTTCCACTGAAATAGCTGCAATTTTCTACCAACCGCTACCACTAATCTTAAATGGCCGCCACTGATGTGAGAAGATGAAAACAAGCTGCAACCGCGAGTCTTTTCAATGCGTCTGTCTTTAACTTCTGAACGTGATCGACATTTTAATGAATCTTCTGTTAATCGGCCGTAAAATTCTCTAAGCCGAAAAACATGTACACGATGGGCATCACGATTGCTGGCAGAACCGCCACGTATTAAAACCAAACCATGCTGTTCCAAAACACTGAGCTGTTTTACGTACAATGTCTTATCAAAAATCAACTGTAAAGATTGATCTTCTGCTGGGCAAAATTACAAAATGTAATTGTGGCATTATTAAAAGAAAGATAGATAAATTACATTTTGTTTTGTAAACTTATTTACGTTGATTAATTGAAAATGTTTATCAAATAAATGTTTTGTTTTTTTTTTTGCGTGTGTGTATGTGTTTGAATTTACTAACATACTAACTTACCTTTCATCAGAAATGTACCGTCATCAGTTGCTATAAATAAACACTCATCATTAGCACCAAACGAATCGCCAGCTAATGAGCCACGATGAGGAAATGTTGGATAAAAGCAATGTGGCTCCCAAGGGGGTTTTTTAAATATTGTACAGGGGCTGGCTGAAGCAATACTGGTAGGAGCGTCACCTCGCATGATGGCCTCCAATTTAAGTGCTTGGCCTATACGTACAAATTCAATTTGCCTTGCGTCCTCCTTTAGTTTAGATGTTCTTGGCACGTCATACAGCACTTCAGAGAAAGCGCGTCTATTTAGCATGTTCTACAAATAGATGAGCAAATTTGTTTGAATGTGTGAATGTAAATGATTTAAAAATATACACAGCACATATACATTCAAGTAGTTATAAGTATTTGTTTGTGTGTTATAAAAAAAGTAAATGTGTCTTGCTGTCAATTTTTCTAAGTGTTTAACAGGGTGTTTGTTTGTTTGCTTGTTTAAGGGCATGTCAATGTGTGTCAGTCCTTTACAAAGTAAAAGTGTTAAGAACATGATTTGTTTACATTTGTCTGTATTTGTATGTAATGGTGTGCATAGTTCGGTTCAAGAAACTAAAAAAAAAGTGAATTCATTTATTCTTATAGTTAAAACAAGACTAGAAAAATTAAAGAAAAATATACGTATGTGGGGTTTTTCTTTAATTTAAATTTGATTTAAATTCTATTTAAAAACTCTAATATTTTATTTTGCATTTTCTTCAATAGTGAGTGTACTGCATGTCACGAGTACAAGTAGTTCAGTGTGTTTTCAATGCCTTTAAGAATATCTTCTAGATAGAGATATGAAGCGAATCTTCCTTGTTTCTTTCAGACATGCAAATTTAATTCTCTTAGCAAAGTGTTCTTTTAATAAAGGCACCATAAGGGCCAAAGTGAACGTTCTTTTAATAAAACTTTTAATGAGAAACATCTAAAAGACTTTAAATATCTGTCATTCACCTAAATTAAATAACAAAATAACAAATTGCTAAATACTAAGTAAGATTAATTTAAGCCGTTTAAATTAATTTGATGTGTGAGAAGTGTGCAAGAATAAATTATTTTTTTATATTTTTGGTATGCAAACCTGTAAACCAAACTTCTATCTATTAGTGCTGCTCTGTATTCCGAAACCGAATATTTTATTCGGACTTGAAAAACTCATGGTCCATGCAAGATTCTTACAATTTTGTTTTTACTTCATTTTCCCTAGGAAATTATTGTTGCAATTAAGAAAACATAAAAATTTTCATTTAATAAGAAGAAAAAAATTTACTCTCACATTTTTTTTTAAATCCGAGTGGAATACAGAACAGGCACATATAACAGAGAAATCATATTTCAAAAATAATTTTAGAGTTTTTTATAACTGAATAAAATTTTCTTAAATTAAACTCATTTTGCTACTAAAACAGCTTTCTTTTTTATATTATACAAATGACTTAGAGCATTCATTCGGCAATGTTCTGTAAATCAAATTCAAAAAAAAAATCAAGTATCAACAGAAATAAAATGCGATAATTTTTGTACTCTCATCACAGTACACAGATTTAATTAATACAGGATGTCCGCCGGGAAGGCGGATTTTTGATTAAAATAAAGAGAATGAAATTTATAATGATAAATGTTTTATTTAATGTCGGCAATTATATATGGAATACAATATCAGATAAATGTCCGCCTCTGTTAGTCTCACAAATGCGAGCCCTTTTGAGCACATTTTTCATTACATTTCATGCGGTATTTCATTAATTTCATCACGAATATTTTGCTTGAGTTGCTCAAGATTTTCCGATTTGTTTGCCTAAACTTTGCTTTTCAGATATCCCCACAAAAAGAAGTTCGCAGCAGTCAAATCAGCCGACCGTGGAGGCCAATCAACACAACCATTTCTTGAAATACCAAAATTTTCACGTAACTTTCTCATCGCCACAGTAATCGATGATTGATTTTGGTAAAATGTTTAAACGATTAAAACACGTTGGTTTATCAAATATTTCTATATAATAAATTTGCCACGTGTCTACTTCCCGACTGTCAAATATGAACTGTCAAGACTAATGTTTACCAAAATGGCGGCAAAACAAAGTAAACTCCCGGCAGACACCGTCAAAAGTAAATCGAATAGGTTATTATTGTAAATAATAGGTTATTATTGAAAAATACTAAAGGCTTGTTTAGCTGAACGTTGTTGAAAACGTCCTTCGATGCCCGTTGACGTTAAAACGTTTGTGTAGTTATAGAACATTTAAAAACGTGTCATGCTTTTCATTTAAGAAAAAAAATTAAATTTTTTTTTTTATAAAAAACTGTATTACACTTTTTGTTGTACTGTTTAATTATTAAATATTGTTGTTTTTAGTTGATTTTTTTTTTATTTTTAGAAAAGTTTTAAGCACTTTAATTATTCAAACTTTTTTTATACGCGCTTCACGTTTTTTTTTTTTTTTTTTTTTTCAATAAAAAACTAATCTGTCTCAGCTGTGCATAAACGTCCCGCAAAAACGTTGTTAAATTCTATTTTATAGAAATCTTGCCGTACCGTCAACGTGACTTTTGTTTTCGATAAGCGCTTTCATTGCTTTTCATATAACAAAACGGATCAGCTGGTAACGAAATCTTACGTTCGGTTAATTCTAGCTTAAGAAATTCCTTAAAATTTTCGCTTAAAGTATGAAGATTATTTCGCTAAACAAAAGCAACTTTTTGCTCAAATTTTTTTGTGACCATCACATCAAGAATCACTGTAATTTTATAACACAAAAACCTGACTTTGACATTTAAATAGAAACTCGAACTTAACTTTATATGAAATCGAAAGGAATGATTTGCAGAATAACAAATAGAAAGTGTTTTGTTTTAAAAATATATCATGTTTCAAAACGATTTGAGCCAATTTAATTACTTTTTAAAATTTGTTTAAATTTGATCTTCTAAAATGGCTCAAAATTTAAGTATGCAAACGATTTTCGGATTCAGAATATTTAGAGAAATCTTTTTACAAGCCCATTTAAATAAATACAGCTACATATTTATTATTTTAAAATTGTTCATGTTTTTGCCAGCATTATTATCATAACCAAAGTGGCAAATTGAATATTTCAAAATATAGGCTCAGGCTTAGATTAATTTTTTTAGATACTGGCAGTGGAAAATCGTTGAAAAGTAGTTGTAAAAATGAAAAAAGCTGCTCCAAATCTATATGGCAATCTACTTTGTAGTATAGAGAATAAATGTGTGAAATTTGAGATAAGTCCATTCGAAAAAAAATTTGTATAGCGAACATACACACAGAAAATTAATTTTATTTATTTAAATAATAAAAGTTTGCCAGTAATTCTTTTTCCCATCCAGTCTTGCCAATAACTCTGTAACTCGTTTCAGTTGTAAAACAAAATATTTTTAAATAGAAAACCTAATTTATAATTTTATTTTATAGAGCTTTCTGTAATTTCTCTAATATTCAATCAAACAAACATCAATCACAGATATTATATTAACACTGGATTTCCTATCATGTAGAATTCAATTAATTTATTGTTGTATGTTTTGTAGACAACCTTAGATAATTTACACAAAATCACATACTGCTAGACAAACACTGGCATACCAAACATATTTTGCATGTTTGCAAAAAAATTTTTTTATTAATTAAACACGCAAAATAAAATATTTTGCACTCTTGCTGCATGCATAAAAACGTATATTAAAAACAAAGAAACAATAATATACTAAACTGAAGTTTTAATTTTTATTTTACGTTTTACTTTCCTTCGTCTTCTCTACTTTAACGAAATTTTTTTATTTCAGTAGAGAAATTTTCAGAGGAATTTTAAATTTATTTTTAATGTGTTTAATTTGTTTTTTTTTTTTTTTTTTTTTTTTTGTACACAAGAGTTGTTCTATATAATTTTCTAGCACCTTCTTGTTTTCAAGTTATTGTAATTTTGTACGTCTGAAAATTGTATACTTACACACTTGCACCCACACATACATATATGCTCACTTACCAATTTACTATCCCCAATATAGTCTTCATGTAAATCTTTTATCAGCATTTCAAGTGTACGCTCACGTTTTTGAGAGAATATGGGTGTTTGGAATGTTGCCTTCTCAGCATTTATTAATTTAACAAGTAAAAATTCACGAAATAAATTCACATCCTGTAAATAAAATTTGTAAAGTTACAAATAATTAAAAGTTAATGTTTGTACAGATATAATATTCATGTCAGGAATGGAAAATTTAATTTTAAGAAACAAAAATTATTTTTTTATATAAAAACACATTTGAAATTGTAATAAAAAATGGAACATTTTGAAGCAACCTCATTTTAAATGAGAAATTAAATAATGAGTTTTAAAATAAATTTTCCTGGCATATTCATTAAATGTTAGTAATTTCATTTATATACTTGAACTTACATCTCCTGTTTCTATAAATCATAAAAGTACTAACATGAAATTTTTATTTCATTAAAAGCACATGTAAATATATTACTTTTTGACATAGAATAAGTTATTTTGTTGCGTAAAAGAATAGTTTTTTTTAAAAGAACGCAAAACAACGAAAAAGAAAAACACCTTTTTTGCTCAGTCACTTTATAGCAAAAAAAATTTACAAAGTGTCTCTCTATTTCGAACGAGTAGACTATCGTATTGAAAATACTTCGATACGTATTGAGTAAGCAATTCACCGCATGCAATATTTATACACAAATGCTTGTCACAAATGCGAGTAAATAAAACAGAACTGTAGTATAAATTTAAGCAAATTATATTCAATTATACATAATTTGTATTCCCATTTAATATCTTTCTTAGAATTTCTTTAATTAATTAATTAAAATTAAAGTGCCTGCAGACATTTTATTGCTTTTAAAATTTGAGATTCTCAGAAAGGATTGTTTCTTTTTTAATTTCTTGAACTGAAATAAATTATTTACTTTATGATTAATAAAAAATAGTTGTTCTAAGAAAATTATTTTTATCAATATTTGTTGTTTCATTTGTGGTTTTTTATAATTTTTTAATTGTAAGTTTAAATGACATTTTTTATTGCAACGGCTAGATTTTTAAATTGAGGTCGGCTTATAAAAAAAATTTTTTTATCGATATATCTTTCCAATAATAAATAAAGAAATTTTTATATTTAATAGGACCTCAAGCTTAATAAACTAAGTGTTTCAGTTACATAATTTTTAAAGTGAGTGAAGATATATGAATGAAGATATACTCGTATATGGTTAGTTAAATATGTTTTCACGTAATTCCTTTTCAGTAAATATCTTTTCAGTATTTATGACATATTTATAAATAGCTTAGGAGACATATAAGTACATACACAGATACAAATGTGCATAAATACGTTGATTTCTCTAAGAGATTGCAATTCGTTTGGTTCACATATCATTTGCAACAAGAAGTCGTCTAGATTTGTAATCTATTGTTCAAGTCCTCAGAAAAAATTTTGCATTATTTAAAAAAAAATTTTTTTTAATTCCGTCATTCCCCAGTATTCTTTCTCGATTTTTGCCCATGAAAATTACCAAAATCAAAAAGGAATTCAATCTGTAGGTTCTAAACTTTCTGGAAGTCTTTTAACATTTTATTTTATGATTCAAAACGAAAACTGCCAAAACTGGGGAAATTTCAACAAAAAAAATTTTAAATTGTCCAAAGTAACTTCTAAATATTTTTACGGTAGAATACAAATTTAGACAGTCTCCTATTTAAAATGATATGTGCCCCATCCTACAATCTTTAATAGATGGGATGTTGCGAAAATTACTTAGAGCAACAGCACTGGCGTATATGGAAATTTCAAAATAATTCAAAGTAACTTCCGAACGAACCATAGAAGATTGTGAGATCGGATAGGGCAGGTCGTCTTTATTTGTAATCTATAGCTTAAGCATTCAGAAAAATTTTAGAATTATTTAAAAAATATTTTTAAATTTCTTCATACTCCAGTACTCTTCCTTTGAGGGATTTTTATCATTCAACATTTTGTAGAGGTACCATTCCCGATTTTGCAAAACAGAAACTTACTAAGACCAAATTGGAATGAAATTTGTAAGTTCTACGCTTCCTGGAAATGTTTTAACATTTACTTGAAATTTCGTAGTTTTTATTCTATGATGAAAAACCCAAATTGCCAAAACCCTTCAGAGCAACAGCACTAGAGTATATGGAAATTTCAAAAACATTTTTACGTTATCCAAAGTAATCTCTGAATATTTGGATGATACTGTCCAAATGTAGACGATATCTGCTAAACTACTACTAAGAACATTTAAGATTTAAATATTTAATGACGTAAGACGTATTTGATAAATATGCCATTAATACTGAAAATATATTTACAAATACTAAAAAACGTAAGAGGGTGCGATAAAACATATTTAACGCGGCATATTTATCTTCACTCACTTAATTTTTTCTATGGTTTTGATATTATAGAAGAATGTGGAAAGTGAAAAATATTAATTATATCGGTAACCCAGTGAAAGACATATAAGACTGGGCACAGCCGAATTTAACTGGTTTAATATTAAAGTTGAAAAATAATTGAATTCGCTTATAAGTATGTATTTAAAGCCATGTGGAAAACAACATTATTTTCTTTTGGTTTTGATATTCAATTTTTTTTTTTTTTTGTTTTTTTATAGAAATTATAATTAAGATGCTTAATGTAATAAAGAATTAAGAAAATTTTAAACTGTAGCTTGATTTAGTTTTTCTAGCGTTTTTTAGAGATATATAGCTTTTTTTCTAGCTCCTGGAGCGCTGCGCCAAACTAAAGAAAACTTTAAGTTTTTTAAACTTTTTGTTGACCGGGCTTGTTAAAAAAGTAATTTGTTTTGATTATGATAACTAGTTTGCTGTCGAATGATATTTACTAAGACTACACTCAATCGAAGACTAGCTATTGAATGATATCCCCTCAAATTATGATACATTTTACTCGATATCGAGTGCCATGATTTAAAAATGAAAAAATTTCGATCAATTTTGCTTGATATCGAATGTGTTTATTAGACCTATGATTTACTAATTTTAACTCAACAATTTTAATGAAGAGAAAATCGAACAAAAACGTAAGCATTTCCAATATTTTTTTTATCAGACATCTGTTACATACAGTGTCAATTAAATTTTCTAAAAATCATAAAGTTTTTTTTTCTTTTCAATTAATGAATAAAATCTGCTTTTTTTTAAGTTTCTTGTTTTTAATGTGTGGTGTGGGTTTTTTAAGTAAATTTACATGTTGGAGCGGCTTTTCTTTCAAATTAGTTATTGATTTATAAAATTTATGTTTTGGAAACATCGTCTAAAGCAGTTCGAATGATGAGTCAAACAATAGTGAGCCGTTTTTTCTATAGAAAATAAGTGACTGATATTCTTTCGCTTTCACAATAGCTTCTCTTCGTTTATTTTACAAACAGTCCCTTAGTGTAAAGCGAAATATATTTTCTTAATGAAAAGTATTTAAAAAGGTCACAACAGTAAAGAATTTTCCATCTCTGTTTTGAATGATTTTATAAATAGAGTAAGTTTGGGTAGATGTAAAATCTGTTTGTTGTGATTTTTTCAGGCATGTAAATTGAATTTGTTTAAAGTTAAGTGTTTTTTTGTCAGAAAATGTATAGTGGGTGTTTTAATTGCTTGAAACTTTGTATATAATTTAACATCTTTATTTGCCACTAAGAGATGTTTCCATTTATTTATTTATTTAAAAGAATATTAACACAATTTTGATATTAAAATATGTCAACTTTAAACTTTAAGAAACTTAATTACGAAAACTAAAAACACATACTTTAAATAATTATTTAAGCAATTAACGCAATTAAATTTTAGAAAATAAATACATAAACAATATTTATTTGAATTGCTGCTCGAAAACAAAATTTGTATTAAGCGATAGATAATGCTTTTTTTGTTAAAATTATCGAGTAAAAATAAAATTATTGCCAAAAATGAAATTTTCAACTTCTTTTTTAATGAATCATTCATAATTTGTATTATAATTTTCATTATTATTGCATATGCCTTAAAAAAATAAATAATATCTACTTAAGTCATTAAAAATTCATTCAAATTTAAAAATTTTACAATACGAATACCGTTAAAAGAATTTTCTTGTTTTATAGACTTCTTATTAACTAAAATTTTAATTAGTAGTAAAATTTAGTCCTCACAACCAAATTTGCCATAATCACACCAAAACTGTCTTCAGAAAAAAACACACAACAAAATCTAAAAGTTTTTGTTTCCCAAGTAAAGCTGTTATTAAAATTAAATTTAAATACGTAAAAAAACTTTCTTTTGCAGGATAATATTAAAATAAAATGGAAGTTTTTAAGAAGTCTAATCAATAAAATTAGAAATGGATTTTTAATAGAAAAGTGGAAACCAATGTTTTTGACAACATAAGCTTTTACGCATTTAAGAAGAATGGAAAAAATGTTTTTTTTTTACAATAAACTTCAACATAAAACGCTGAAAAACTTTTGTCAAAAATGAAATGATGAAAAGAAAAAGTCAACAAAAAAATCTATATTTGGTTAATAAAATATATTCTTTGCAATATACTAGTACTACACAATTTTCTAAGAAAAAAAACATTATAATCTTTCATGATTTTTATCCAACTTTATATTGAAGTTTATAACTATTTTCTTTCAAGAATTTTGTTCGTTTATTTTCAATTATGGTTATAGTTCAATGAGGGTTAGCTACTACAAGTAACAATTTACTGGTAAGCAAACTTCTCTCTTTTAAATGTCTTTGTTTTTATAATTTAATAATTAAAAAAAAGTTATTTACATATTTGCGTAATCAAAATTCAATAAATAAATTTCTTTAGGTTCGAGTGAAATAAAATTTGAAAGAAATAATTGAATATAATTTTTTTGCTTAATAGAATATTTAAAAAAAAAATTGCATAATTTGTATAATTTATTATTTTTAAATTAATTTTAAAAGTATCTGTTTAAAACATATTCAGGAGCTAATTTTGCTTCGATAAAGGAAAGGGACAAAATGGTACTTTTAAATTTTTTTATTATTACAAACCTAAACAAAGGCTTTACCAAGCAAACAATAAACATTTTGAAATATTGAAGCATTTTTGGGCCATCTCTAATTTAATACCGATTTAACCCTTAAACATATTTTAATTTCATTAATTACTTAAATTCTGCACAATATATCTTAAAGGTCGCGGTGCGGTTATAGCCCATAGTGAATTATTTGAATTACTTCTGACATTTAAGTTTTAAGAGAATTGCAGTAGAATTTCGTAACATTTTATCACTCTAACTCTTTAACTTATTGATATATTTTGTTCCTTTTTTATCAGCAGTAAAAAAGTCAAGCTAATTCAAGAGCTAGATGATTAAAAGTTTCTATAAAAATATCTTTCGTAGTGGTTTACTTAAGTTAATGAAGGATTCACAATTAAAATTTGATATAGGAATTATCATCCCATCTATTTTGATATAGGCCCAGATGTTAACTTTCAAGACGACTATATACCTGAACAATTTTATAGTCATCTCTACGAAAATTAGTTGCTGTTTTTTTTATTTTTATCATTTTGCTCATAAGTTTGCATAAAAGGCTTCCTTTTTTTCTTAACGAAAATATAAGAATAAAAATTATAGGAATTGATCAAGCTATTGTAAATTTTATTAAGAGTATTAATTTATGCTTATTTTATAATACTATTTGGTTAATTAATATAATTAATAATCAATATTAATATTATAAAAGAGAAAAAAATTATTTTTTACTAGCCTTCGTTTTGCTTAATACGTTGACTTCTCAAGAAGATTACTGGATAAGACACATATTATTTCAAAGGAGAGAACGTCTAGATTTGTAATCTACCGCCCAAATACTCAGAGAGTACTTTGGAACCATATAAGACTATAGGATGGGACATATATCACTCTAAAGGCGAGGTCGTCTAGATTTGTAATCTACTTAAATACTCAGAAGTTACTTTGGACTATTTTTAAAATTTTTTTGAAATTTCCATATACCGTAGTCATGTTGCTTTGAAGGATTTTTACCATTCCACAATTTGCCGAGGTATCATTCCCGATATTCCCCATGAAAATTACCAAAATCAAAAAAGAATTTATTCTGTACGTTTTAAGCTTTCAGAAAGAGTTTTAACATTTTCGGAAAATTTCGCAGTTTTTTTTATGATGCTAAACGGAATCTGCCAAAATTATTAAGAACAACAATACTGCTGTATACGGAATTAAAAAAAAAAATTTTAAATAGTCCAAAGAAACTTGTGAGTATTTGGGCAATAGATTACAAATTTAAAACGATATGTGTCCCATCCCGTACTCTTTATACGTTCGCTGGGGAGCTGCTAAAATCACTTAGAGCAACAGCACTGGGGTATAGGTAAATTTCAAAATAATCCAAAGAAAACATATTTTTTTTTTGCAAAACTTTGATAATATCTCAGAAGCTACATGAATGGTAAAAATCTCAATATTTAAATAATTTTAAAGCTATTTAATTTACAATTCTTACGTATTTTTGTTTTTGTCACACGAAATAATCAAATTTTTGTTTTATATTCTTTTTTTCCACTTTACAAAATAAAACACTTTACACTTTCCTCAATTTTTCCTCTTAGAATAGTAGGCTTTGATCAATTTTTAAGTGAAATTAGGAAGTCAACCTTTTCAAAAATTTTCCAACAAAAATTTTTCAATTTCTTTAGGTCTGAAACGGTTGAGCCCCTACTAAATTTGAAAAAAAAATTCAATAAAATAAAACAAAAATATATTGAGACTTCAAAATAATTGAAATTACGTTCAAGCAAAGTCAATGGCCCGGACTAAATTTTATTATGCAAAAATTGTTTTTGTGAGTCCTACTAAATAGCGAACATAAAATTTTGCACATGGAGAGTTGGTACATAAGAATCTTGGACTTGTACATTAAAAAGAGTGTTGAAAATCTTTTCTTAATTTTATTTATATACAAACTTGTTCCATAATTATTTGACAATCAAAATTTTGTTAAATTCGCAGAATATGTAAACAGTTCACTAGTGCAAAATAATTTGCCAATAAATATTTTGTTTACAAATGTGAAGATTTCTTGACAATTAGTTAGAAGAGAAACAAAAAATTCATTTTATACAAAAATAAAATGTTTGAGAAAATTCTCGTCCTGACGAGTCATTATTTCTGCGTAATCGGTGCACGTCTGCCGAATCAGCAATATCATCTTTCTTTTTCTAATTGAACAGGGCGGGCTTCTGTATGTTACTGCTGACAGTTCCATCTTTAATTAGGCTTTTGTAGATGTTGACAGTTTTCCGCTTTCACTTATGAGACTCTACATTTAAGGATGTTCCCATATCTCACATTAAAACTATCGTTAATGTAATGAAGCGCCACTTAGAAAAAATTTATAGAAAGATTACAGAGATGCACACATCGCATACATACATTCATACATGCAGTCCAAAACTATTTTTTAAAGCAAACATACTTCACCGCAAAATCGTAAAAATCTTGATTGCAATCAAAGAATGAATGACAACTTTCCAGATATTTTAAAATATAAATAATTTTATATTTAAAAAAAATTTTTTTTTATTTATTTTGATAACATTTTGATATCACAAAAAATTTTATAACTGTGAATTAATATTATTGTAATTTCAGATGGAATCAGTGTTGTAATAAATAAGGAGCATTCCAAGTAGGGATTTTTTCTTTTTCAAAATGTAGCCACTAACGATCTAAAGATTTTGACTATAATTGCTTTAGAGATTTCCTTGGGAGCAAAGGCGAATTAATACTGTTTAATATTAATTAATCGGCTTAGGACAAAACACTATAATTCTAGGTTTCCTTTGTTTCTTATTGATTCAATTAATTTACTTTATAATTTTTTAAAAAAGGGGTTTTTTAAAAAAGGGTAAATTTTTAGGAAAAAATTCCTATTTAGAACGCTCCTTACTTATTACAACACTGATGTCAACTGAAAGTCATTTTTGTTTCTATAAAAAAAAAATTTTAAATTTAAAACTTGAAAAATATTTCTTTCCAATCATGGCCGATCTATATAATGAGCCTTGTATGCAATCCTTTACATTTGTTATGCAATTTTACCATATTGACGTAATTGGAAGTTTTTTGCTTCCAAAAAATTGTTTTCGACTTTATGTATGTGTGTAATGTATAAATCTCTGTAATCCTTCTTTAACTTTTTTTCTAATCTCATCATTGCATTAACTGGAGTTTTAATGAGGTAAAATGGTCATCTCATAAGTGAAAGAAGAAAAGTTTCAACATCTACAAAATCTTATTTATAAAAAAATTTAATTAAAGATGGAACTGTCAGCCCTGTTCAGTTAGAAAAAGAAATATGTTATTGCTGATGCGGTAGATATGTTGGAGTGACAGATTACACTGGAATGACGATTTCGTAGGGAGAGATGTGTGGGCAATTGAATTTTATCAAACATTTTATTTTTGTAAAGAAAAAAATATTTTCTAACGTATTGGCCAGGAATCTCCATGTTTCTAAACAAAATTTTATTGGCAAATTATTTTGCACTAGTGAACTGTTTACATATTCTGCGAATTTAACAAAATTTTGATTGTCAAATAATTACGTAACAAGTTTGTATATAAATAAAATTCAGAAAAGATTTTCAACACTCTTTTTAATGTACAAGTCCAAGATTCTTATGTACCAACTCTCCATGTGCAAAATTTTATGTTCGCTATTTAGTAGGACTCACAAAAACAATTTTTGCATAATAAAATTTAGTCCGGGCCATTGACTTTGCTTGAACGTAATTTCAATTATTTTGAAGTCTCAATATATTTTTGTTTTATTTTATTGAATTTTTTTTTCAAATTTTGTAGGGGCTCAACCGTTTCAGACCTAAAGAAATTGAAAAATGTTTGTTGGAAAATTTTTGAAAAGGTTGACTTCCTAATTTCACTTAAAAATTGATCAAAGCCTACTATTCTAAGAGGAAAAATTGAGGAAAGTGTAAAGTGTTTTATTTTGTAAAGTGGAAAAAAAGAATATAAAACAAAAATTTGATTATTTCGTGTGACAAAAACAAAAATACGTAAGAATTGTAAATTAAATAGCTTTAAAATTATTTAAATATTGAGATTTTTACCATTCATGTAGCTTCTGAGATATTATCAAAGTTTTGCAAAAAAACAAAAAATGTTTTCTTTGGATTATTTTGAAATTTACTTATACCCCAGTGCTGTTGCTCTAAGTGATTTTAGCAACTCCCCAGTGAACGTATAAAGATTAAAGGGGATACTATCGAAATTTGTAAAAACAGACGAAATACTCACAAGTTACTTTGGACTCTTTGTTACAAATCTAGACGACCTTCCCTTTGAAATTGTATGTGTTCTATTCCGTAATCTTCTTGAGAAGTCAACGTATTTATGCATATTTTTACCCATGCACTTATATTTCTTCTAAGCATATTTATAAATATGTCAAAAATACTGAAAAGATCTTTACAGATACTAAAAAAAACCTAACGGGTTACGTTAAAACATATTGACTCTTAATTTTTTCACTTAGAATAATAGGCTGTGATGAAGTTTTAGAGAAATTAAGAAGTCAGCATTTTAAAAAATTTTTCAACAAACATTTTTCTATTTCTTTAGATCTTGAACCAAACGAAAGCAACAGCAATTGAGTTCATTTAAAAAAAAAATTATAATTTTCTACAAAAAAATATGATCACAATTTAAGCAAAACGAAGGCTAGATAAAAATAAATTTTTTTACATTAAAATCAAGACATTTGCTGACCAGTTTTCTAGCTAAAATATCGTCATTCTAACCAAATTTAAAATACATGTTTAGACAAAAATATGGTCAGCTTGTGGCGTAATTATTTGACAATCAAAATTTCGCAAAATTCCCAGTTCACTAGTGCAAAATAATTTGCCAATAAATATTTTGTTTACAAATGTGAAGATTTCTTGACAATTAGTTAGAAGACAAACAAAAAATTAATTTTATACAAAAATAAAATGTTTGAGAAAATTCTCTTCCTGACGAGTCATTATTTCTGCGTAATCGGTGCACGTCTGCCGAATCAGCAATATCATCTTTCTTTTTCTAATTGAACAGGGCGGGCTTTTGTATTTTACAGCTGACAGTTCCATCTTTAATTAAGCTTTTGTAGATGTTGACAGTTTTCTGCTTTCACTTATGAGACTCTACATTTAAGGATGTTCCCATATTTTCACATCTGATAATTATAGGGCAGTGTATATACTGGTTAGCTACACAGCTTCTGCTGTTTTGCGACTATTCGCAATAGTTTAACAATGCCAGCAGTTTCAATTGTTTTACATTATTTATTAATTACCTCATGTGGTTTGCCAGACAAATGAATTAAAACAAAAAGTAAACTGTCTATTTTAATGAGTTGAAACTGCTGCTGTTATGGAACTGAAATTAGTTTTATTTCATTATATTTCTCATTAAAGGGTAAATTTTTAAATAGAAATTCAATGACAAAACCCATTCTGCTTGATTTGCACACACATACATAACCTAAGTAATGTCAATTACAAATGAGTTAAACTACGGTCACATTAAACACATATTTGTCGAAATAAGCATAACCACAATGTCATCTACACATACCTTTATATTTTATTTAGATTTTTTTTTATGAAAATACAACATACTTACATCATTATAGTATTTAAATTAATTTTATATAATACAAGTCATGTTAGACTATAAACATATTTATCAAAAAGTAGCTATATGGATAAATATTTCTTTAATATGACCGTATCTTTAGTATTTTTGTGTAATTTTTTATGATCAAACTTTTTTTTAATAATACTCGGTCATTAAAATGATATTTGGAGGTTTTCTTTATTTTGCCATTTCATTGTAAAAGGCAAAAAAATCAATAGTTTTGCATGCATTTGTGTAAGTAAGTATGAATATGTGGGTTAAATGATTCATTTAGTTAAAATATAATTGTGTACGTATAAAGTTGTACATGAGAAAATGTAACTTTTATATCTATGTGTTTATTTATTTTTGTTTAACTTACTGTAAATTCTGGTGGGTTCGGTAATGTTGGACCGAATGGTGGAACATTTTCATCACAAAATATGGCTAAACAATAGGTTTGTTCGGTTTTTGTTACCACAGCAAATATATCTATAAATATTTTTGTAAGTAAATAAGTACACATGCAGCAATTATTA
This sequence comes from Thelaira solivaga, assembly GCA_947397855.1. Taxonomy (NCBI): domain Eukaryota; kingdom Metazoa; phylum Arthropoda; class Insecta; order Diptera; family Tachinidae; genus Thelaira; species Thelaira solivaga. The sequence goes on along the minus strand of OX377612.1, from coordinate 20,098,388 downwards.
TGGATTTATTTGTAAAATTATTTAAGTAAACAATTTTTAAAAATATTGCAATGCAAAAGTAATGCACAGTAATTTGAAAAAAAAGTAATTTGAATTAAAAAAAATTTTATATTGATTTTTTTGTTTGATCATTTCTTTAATTCAGTTGAAAAAGGAGTAATTTTACTTAAAGAACTGTTATATAACAGTATGCAAAAATAATGAGTTGACGGTAATTTTAGTAAGATAAATACACCATCTAACTAGAATTAATGCTGACTCATTTTATAAAAAAGTGGACGTATACCACTCTCATAAATAACAGAAAAAATTTAAACAATAGAAATATATTTTTTTTTTTTTCGAAACTAAGTGCTGTTTTTTATAACACAAGCGGCTAACAAGTCTAAAAAATTAAATTTTTATGAAAAACACTTAATATTTTGCATACTTTTCATATAAAATTTTCAGACGAATTGATCGCTTGTGTTATAAAAACCACACATAAATATTTTACAGAAATTAGCAGCACGAATACTTAAATTCACTTTCAAGCTTAAGCTAAAGCTTACGTGTAAATTGGCTCTTTATCCATGTTGGATCAAACATTGTTGGAAACACATAATCCACTTTGGTAGACTCACTTTGATCAATGAAAACAACATTTACAATATCATTTCCAATGTGACGTTTACGTTCCACCTGAAATGATAAAATAGAAATTTAGACCACAACTTTAAGCTCTGTGAAGGCTATCGTGCGTTACGTTTTGTTTTAATTTTGAATTTTTAAAAAATTTATACATTTATGCTCTTATCCAAAAATAAAAATTAACGTAGACTTTAAAGTAAAATTTATCAAAAAATTATATGAAAAATTTCGATAACCTTGATTTTAAAATCTACGTTAATTTTTTTTGGATAAGAAAGTTAATCAATCATTTTTAATTTCTTAATTGTAAAACTGAAAGCCCTGAAAGTTTTATTTGTTATTTAGTTCTCATATTTTTAAGGACAAAAGTAAAATTATATATTTCAAACTACAATATTTAACAAGCAGAAAGAGATTTATAATTATAAAAAATTTTAAATTTAATTTTGCGGAATTTAAATCATTTTTAAAGCCGTGGCTCACTACCCTATTTAGTCGTTCGATCTGTCAAATATAGCATTTTTGTACAAAAAATAGTTTGGGAGTATTTATTGTGAATAATTTCAACAGGCTTGTATGATTTTCTCATTTTATAAAAAATGTCATAAAACAATAGTTTCTGTTCGATCAAATTTGATTTTTACGGCTGCATTCCTTTGCAACCGTTGGAGAAAGATCTGATTGAGTTACTCACCAAAAGTCATAAGATAGTGAATCATGGGCTTTAATGGAAATTGAATTGTGTGACAGAAATTTTTAAAGAATATATTTATGTTTAAAGTTACAGCAGTTCTACAGCTAAATATATATTTTTTAAAGCTATCAAGACTTAGTGGATTTTTATGTACACTTTTTGTACATAAGTCTACTACTACAGGCACTCTGCCAGCACCCCATTCTTTTGCTTTCGCGACACAAATTTCCCAGTGCATATTTAGTGAAGGGGCTACCTAAGATATCAGGGATATTGTTAATGGATCTTCCCAGTTAGCTTAATGCAGATGATTTTATCATTCAGTTGACTTATCAACTGAAAGTTAAATTGAGGGCTGCACATCGCCACACAAACTAACCAAGCAACATTTAAGGTAAAATAAATCAAAAGTTTAAAATTAAAAATCAGTTTTTTTTTATTCTTAAGATAACAACAAGAATATGCTTAGAACAATTTTATATATAATTAAAATTAAAATGAGAAAACTTTGGTTGTGATAACTAAATTTATTTATTGAATCGATTATTATAATTGTGACAATAGAAAATTAGTCTTACAACTCGAAATATTTTTAAGAAAACTAAATTTTGAACTGTGTTACCGAATTGTGTTCGTTACAGCTAAAAATTTTGATTATCACAACAGAATTTTTGATTACTAACAAATTTTGTTCTCGCAACCGATAAATTTATTCTTTTTTTAATTCCCTTAGGAACTTAATATCTTTTGTGTTTCAATATAAAAATTTTAAAAATATTCATTGCTTTAGTAGATTCAATAGCAATGAACTGTGCTTACTAAATATATATCCAGTAAGTCAAAAAGATTTTGAGCAGACTTCATACCAAGTGCTGGAAGTAAATAGTGTATGATTTCATGGACATTATTTGATAATTGCTAACTAAACAAAAATAGTAAGACTTGTGCTCCTTTCTACTATATTCTCCCTTTTTCTATATTGCAACTTAAAATTTCTTATACTAGTTTTAAATGGGCTGAACTTTTCAGCAATAGCTATATGTTATCTTCAATAAGCTAAAAACGTTAGTAATGGAATACTGCGAAAGCCGTCTGTCTATCATCTAATTATTAGTCATAATAAAAATTGCTGTTGTACATTTAATTCATATTTTTTTTCCAAGACTAACAAATATGAATCATTTTTTAACCAATTAAATTCAAATTAATATCGCAAATTACCTGTTGTCGATTATCCTTAGAAAATGGCAAAAGTGTAGAAACATGAAACATGATTTCATGACCTTCATATAAAGTATAAACAGAATATTTGCCAGTCATATCACCTGGATAACAAAAATTTAAAACAAGCAAAAAGAAAAGTATACAATGGCAAAAATTAATTTTATTGGCAATAATATAAACAAAGTGTGACAACGTAAGTAAGGGTTTGTTCAAAAGTTACAAAAAGCTTTGCTATTTTTTAAGTTTCCCGTAAGCATTTGTTTGCATGTTCACACACCAAATTGTAAAAAAAAATATTTTTATAACCTTCTGATATGAATGCATGTTGCTTAATTTGTGAACTGACCCTAAAGTATATAAATGGTATAAATGTGAATTAAAAAAATACACACATCCCAAATTGATTAGATTATTGAAGTAAGAGCAGTATTTTGCTGGTCCATCTCATAAATAACAAAATAAAGATACCATATGACATTTTAAAAACCTAAATGGTTTACAAAAAATAAGATAAACATTAAATGAGTGCACAAGCTTTCATGCGGTGTTTTAGATTTTGTAAATAACTTAATTTATAAGATAAGCTTTTTTAAGGTGCTAAAATCGAAAAGGTTTACTTTTGTTTTTAGTACAATTTATATAAGATTATTACAGTCTTTAATGTTAAGCTAACATTTCAAATAACAACCATACATATGTGAAACCTTTAAATAGTTATTTATACTTCAATTGTATACTCATGGCACATCCAAATACGCTTAGGTAAATGCCAAGAAAGAGACCATTTAAAAATTACAAGAATTTTTATAAATCTAAAGGCCATAGTTTAGGGGAGATGAAATAATATGAAAGTTATTTTATTTATAATTTCTTTTCCATTTCATTTTGGTCGTCTGCAGGATTATTGTTAAATTATAAATATGTGTTTGCTTCTATTGTATGCAAGTATGTTTCTTTTACCTTTTACATCCAAGCCACCACGAAAACGATCCCAGCCTTTAAGACGTACACGTTCACCCAACACATCCAAGAAATCTTCAAAGTCTTGACTTGCTTCCTCTGCAAAACAACAACAATCAAATAATGATGAATACTCATATGTTTGACATTATACTGAATTTATAGAATTATTTCTTCTTTTTGTTTCTTACAACAAAAGAAAGTCATTAACGTAAAGTAGACAGTACAAATACTGTGTGATAATAAAAATAATAAGATTTTAAAAGTAATAAAGAGACATTTTTATACAGTTTATCTTTAAAAAACATATGCTTTAATTCAAAATATGTACGCCCAGAAAAAAATCAAATATATTTCGAACTGTAACTCCGGTAATTTATTATCTGTCTATCTATTATATCACTCCGTCAAGTCGTTGAAATCAACTTTCTGAAGTCCCTAGGTCACGTACAAAAAAGTTTAGCATACCAAACGGTCGGCTGTCTCTGTAAGACTATTACTATTACAATTTAGCCAGATCGGTCTATAAATTTCGAAGCTATGAGTCTAAAACCACAACTAACTGTATTTTTTACCATTTTTGCGTATTTTGTCTAAATAAAAAAACAGACAAAAAATCGTGGTATTCAGTTTTGTTTGAAATTTGTTTTGTGCAAAAAATTAAAGCAATTGGTTCACAAATAGCCGAGGAATATCAAAAACACAAGCGAAATTTTAGTTTTTCAAACATCACATTGATAGTATCGTAACCAAAACTCAGCTGGATGGGTTCATAAATGGTGGAGCTATGAGTCATAAATTGCGAATACCTCTATTTTTTGACCATTTTTGGTTCGTTTTTTCGTAATTTGTCTAAACTACAAGACGGACAAAAATAAACGTAGTATACAGTTTTATCAAAACAGTTGCAATGCCTGTGCAAATTTCAGAAAGATCGTCTATTAATTTAAAAATTTATTGCCTGTAGTTAATTTATTGCTTTTAAAAATGAGGTTCTCAGAAAGGATTGTTTCTTAGAACTCCTTAATTTTAGTCGTATTATAAATTTTTTTTTTATTGATATTTCTTTCCAATAATAAATAAAGAAATTTTTATATTTTATATCACCTCAGTTACATAATTTGTGAAGTGAGTGAAGATAAATATGATTAGTTAAATACATTTTCACGTAATTCCTAATCTTTTTTAGTATTTGTAAATATCTTTTCAGTATTTATGACATATTTATAAGTACATACATAGATACAAATGTGCATAAATACGTTGATTTCTCTAAGAGATTGCAAACGAACCATAGAATATTATGGGTTGGTACGCATATCATTTTAAAAAAGAGGTCGTCTAGATTTGTAATCTATCGCCCAAGTACTCAGAAAAATCTTTGGATTATTTTAAAAGATTTTTGAAATTTCCTCATACCCCAGAAATCTTCTTCTGAGGGATTTTTACAATTCCACAATTTGCCAAGGTACCATTCCCGATTTTGGCCAGGAAAATTACAAAAATCAAAAAAAAATTTTTAATCTGTAGGTTCTAAGCTTTCTGGAAGTATTTTAACATTTTTGTAAAAATTCTAAGCTTTTATTTTATGATGCAAAACGGAAACTGCCAAAATCCTTGAGAACAACAGTACTGGAATCTATGGAAACTTAAAAAAATGTTTTAAAAATAGTCCAAAGTAACTTCTGATTATTGGGGCGGTAGATTACAGATTCAAAAAAACTTTACTAGAAGATGTTGCAGACCTATCAGCAGACAAGACGACGTCAGAACGCCTGTATTCTTTAAATGCATTCCACTTTTGCAAACTAGTTTGTAAATGAGCTAATAAATTGACTATAACCATGTGTCTGCAATTGATAAATAGATGTCAGTATAATTTTTTTGCAGCAATATTAGCTGCATATTTGCCGAAAAATCAATCATGCTGATCGAGAATTTCTATTGTATTATATAATTGTTACACACTTGTCATTCTATTTTGCGATAAGTATTTCTACGTCTGTATCGGATTTTGCAATGAAATGAATATCGTTCTGCTTTTCCAAAAGTTTTTGATTCAGAGATAATCAATTAAAGTTTGAGTTGCACAAAATCCTAACTGTTGCAGATATCTTCAAAAAATTTGAAAGAGAGTTACATGACGTCATGTAAGTTCTGTAGAAAAATTTTATGGACAATAATAAAGTCCATCATAAGTATGATTATTATTTAAATTAATTTATATAATATTCACATACGTTCGCATAATAAAAGAAAAGTGGTGTTTCACTATTTTTTTTACCTTCCATATGTCGTAATAAAAATACGAAAACAAAAATTAATAAAATTGATAAAGCCGGGCTGGAGCTTTGCGCTTACCAACCGTTTTTACCGATTTTTATGTAGATTTAAAAGAAAATATTTAAAAAATTAAGATTTAACAGATTTTTTAGAATATCATTTTGGATGTTAATTGCAAGAGCGAATTATTAAAGGATTGACAACTTTGGCAACTGACAACTCACTGTCAATTCAATTTTTCCTAAAAACTTTTTATTTTACAACATACTTTGCACAAATAAATTTATAAAAAAAATATTTTATTTATAGGAAATACTCACGATTACTTAGCATTTCATCATCACAACATTGTCCGGGTTTCATATAAACAACACCAAATTTAAAATTTACTGAACCCTCTTGCTCTTCCAAAAGCAACAAATCCTTTTGTATGTCTGCTGCAAAAATTTCTTTAGGATTTTTTAAGGTTGAAGCATCGATGCCAGTAAAGTGTGTTAAAATCTGTTTAACCGTAACTTTTTGATTGGCTTGATAGGGCAGTGCAATCTTTTGAGTGCCCTAAAATTTTGCATAAAAAACAAACAAAAATATTATATTATATGCATTAGACTTAGAATAATGTTGTGGTTATGGTTACACCATAATCAATTAACTAGAGCAAAGGGTTAAATTAATGATGTGTAAAAAAGAGTTACCATAAACAAATTAAATCTTTTGTAGGTATTTGTTTGTTTTCTTTTAATTAAGGCCTGATGAAGTGGTTATTTTTAACTTTCTAACATCTTTCTTTAAAGCGAAAGCATAATAATGTAAACTAAAAAGCACTACTTTTCATTTTGTCACCGAATTAAGATTTTTTTAACTTATAAAACCATTTAAGATTAACCAAAAAAAAAAATATGAAGAGAACCATTTTAATTTTTTTTTTAAATAACTCACTTCAGTTTCTCACACAACTATAAAAACAAAGGAAGTGGTTTCGTAATGACTGAATTGAATGTAATTTTAGTAAAATATAGACACCATCTTACTAAAATTATAGTCAAATAATTTTTGTAAAGAAAATGGACTTATACCACTTTCAAAAACAACAACTGAAATCATAATTTACATAATTTAGGTTAGAATTCACAATATTTAGTTCACCAATGATTGTGGTTTCGCCTCTTTAATTATCATTGCTTAAGCCATAAGTAACAAAAGATCCTGAAGAGGTAACGCAATTCATATAAATTTTAGCTTATCAGCAGCATTTGAAATTTAAAATACTTTTTTAGATAAGCGAAAGATTGGTTTACTTGAACTTTATTGAGTAAATGAATCCATTTTATTTAGCTACTTATGCTCTATTGTAGTACTTCCAGTAATGTAGTGATTAAAAAACGCCATACTAACCCAAGGTATACTTTAGTGTAATAGAAGATTAGCTGTCACTTACTTACATTTTTTATGCATCCCTATCTTACTTGCAATCCTGTACACTTTTTCGCTTAAACTTTGACAGTTAGTTTTTTATTGATTTTGAAATTGAAAGAAAAAACATCAATCTGCATGTAGGAAACAAACTATAACCATTAATATTCTACAACGCTTCTACTTTAAATGCATTGATCTATAATGAATGCTATGCCACATCATTTTTTCGCTTCCGTTTCCTTTGATTCCTGAGGTAGATTGCATGGTTGACAAGCATGCCATTTTAGTAAAATTGAATCAATAAAACAGAAACGTTTTGTGATACGAGTACTTAGTATATTACGCAGAAAAGAGAAAAAATCTTTAGAATTTTACAAGTTTTTATTTTAAATCTCAAAGTAGTGTAAGTATTGTAGCAATAAAATAAAATTTAGTGTTAACTAATTTTTTACCTTTACGTATGACAGTATGTGCTTACACTTTAGCTACAAGAAAGTTTCAATTAAGTTGTTGCAAAAGTTAAAAATATTTGACTTTACACAATTTTTAAAAAAACCTCGCTGTTCCTATGATAAAACTAATCGCAGTTATTGGAGCCGGTAACATCATCATCATCAATTTCTAAGCAACATCAGTTTTTATTGTTTTTGCCGTCGACATCAATTCCACTATTTGATATTCACTAACACTAATATAAAAAACCTTTCATAAGTCAAATAAAATTTATAAAAAAAATATGAGTTTTGAAACTTTTTAAGTTTATTTTTCCTCAACGTGTTACCAAGAACACCAAAAATAAAATCATATCAACACACAGCCATATTGATAGCAAGCTTTTTTACATAATGCGTCAGCGATATTTGTCAATATTGGCAACGATAAAAGTTGACATCGTTTTGTGTTTACGACACCAAATCAAACAAGCATGAATAAAAATCTAATTAATAAAATTTCCATTTAATTAACTTCTAAAGAAATGCAACAAATCAAAAACTATATTTCTATTAAGGTGGTAATTAGACGTTTGTTATTTATTTTTAACATGGAAGACTATGGATCTATTAGCAAGGTAAACACAGCCTTTTTAGCCAGATATTTTGTCAATTCTTTGACCAAATAAATTTCGGTTCTCTAGTTTCTTACCGCCAAAGCATTGAACAGTTTATAGCAAACGCAAAACCAAGCTTAATTGCGTACTTGGCTAATGCATTCCGAGCTGCTTGGCTATCTGAGAGAATATTTCTTCTTTAACATTCTTTAGTACATAGAACTAAGACATATTCCACCATTTTTCTCTTCCATTTTGAATCATCAGTATAGCATTTCAAAATACCTAGAGAGGTCCAGTGTTGAATCGACGACAATAAGACGTGGATAGTTTCAGACAGCATCTACAATTTTTAAGTATCCAGTGTGAACACCCTCTTTCAGATGAGATAAACTGAATAACCGTAAAGCTGTACTTTCCTTTAATACCTTAACCACAAGACATGAGACAGCGAGTTCAGTAATTATTCTCACATCTAGTTTATCTCATGTCTTCAGTGCTCCGTTATGCTTGAACTGACTATTCAATGCACCTTGTTAAATATTATCTGAACTTTTGTGTTCTTTCTTAGACACCCATATTAATAATAATATAAGATTCATTATAATTTACGGCTGTAGATTCCATGTTTTATTCTTTAGTTTAGTTTTTGGCAAAAAAAAAATTGCCTTAAGATTTAGCAGTTAGTGTACTAACTGTTGAATTCAAGTAAGACCCAGCAAAAAAATTGTATAAGCGATTCTCTTCGAAGTGCATTTTGACATCTTTTAAATGCATATGATTTTTGATTTTAAATCACTGCCTTATCTTCAACAATTAATTTTCTTACTATTTTAGCACCACCATTAAAAGGTTATCTTATTGGAGTGTACTTTTTAATTTTAAAATAAAAACGCATACGTTTCAGAGACCTACGATTTTTTATTGGTTTTTAAAGAAAATATGGAATAAAATATTCCCAACGGCATTTCGTTTAATGTTTAATAAAACTAAATTAAATCAATGCCAATTTTTCGACCACAGTCATCTTCTACGATGAAGCGAAGTTACATCTGAAAGGCTTCGTTAATACACAAAATTTGGGGTAAAAAAATACCCATGCTATCTATGAAAAGCAAATACACCCACAACTGTCGGGTGCTAATTTTTGTCAGGAGTTACTTTTTAAAAGATGAGGCAGAATTTACGGTGACAACATTCATTACAGGAACAGGCTACCAGAGTTCTTGTGACCTCATAAATCTGAACGACATGTAATTTCAGCAAAACGGGGCCACTTGCCATACAGAAACAATACATTTATTGCCATAATTATTAATTACTGAGACACCCATTACCACATTAAGCATAACCTATACGATGTTAACAAACATGTCACCGAGTATTGCCTTTCATAGCGCCTTAGATGCTAGAGTTTATTCAGTGAAAATTTTTCAAAAGAGTACAACTTCCTCCAATGATACCATAATGTTAAATTCATTAGTTTTCCACTTCTTTTTCTTAAATTTATTTTTTGTTGGTGAATCTTATGCACAAATAAATTTGTTATTGTAAATATATATTATTTACGAAGTATCTTTTATACTCATATAATTTTTAAAAGTGTCCCTGAAACATTTTATGTTTTGCCACTGACACATTAACAAAAGACAGACAAGCAGCTTGTTAAAATTAAATATGTTGTTGCTTTGGACCAATTCAAATCGCTGGCTTTTTGTAGGTTTCTTCCAAGAATTTTTAATAAAAGCAGATATTTTTAAAAGATGAGGACAGCGTGAACCATGTTTTTTATTCCTTAAAAAATACAGTGTAACTTAAAGAAGAGTAAATAGCGAATAATCTGTAAAGATTATATTAGAGTTTGATTAAAAAAAAAAATTTTTAATTTTTACCGTTAACTTTCTGCCTTCTTTAGACAAAATAAGTACCAAATTAAATTACAGAATTTTTTGTTTCTCTTAAGAAAAGTTTAAAATTTTACCTGATCTCTAAGAAAAGTACTACGCAAAATATATCTAGAGGTTCCAAAGACTAAATATTTTATAAAGCAAAATTTTTATTATTATTTTTTGAGCAAATCAAAGCTAATATTTTGCTTAATTTTTTTTAATTCTATTTAAATTGCTTAGAAAACTTGACAACGATTTTTATACATATAGCGTGAGTAAAGAAACATGTGGTTACTATTTTCACTGTGTCTCTTGTCTTGATTACATTTCTGTAAATAATTTAATCTGCTATATTACAAATAACCTTTATTTAAAATCAAATTGGTTAAAAAATTAAGTCTCTTAAGCTGTTAATTAGTTAAAGGACATATGCAAAAAAATTTAATTAAATTCTTTAATCAAATTACAAATTAATTTCATTTGTGAACACGTGTTCGTCTACACAAATACAAAAAAAGTAAGGAGAAGAAGAAAAGGAGAGGGAGATGAAAAACCAATTTTTTTTATAACATTATTGTGAATTTGTTTTTTTTTCTTTATGGTTTATCCCACGTTAAGAAATGTTATTTTTCGCTTTAATTTTAAACAATGAAAAGCAAAAAAATAGCTGCACTAAAAGCAAATATTTTGTTTTTTATAGTGAATTGAAAAGAGAATTTTTGATATTATGAGAAAAGCTGTTATATGAAGAACATAAAAAAGTATTATTGATTATCACACTTTTTTTTAATATTTTCTCTTTTAAAAACATTTGAAGTACAATAAAGTGAAATGCAAAAATAGCCATCTATTAATTGAAAACCAACAAAGAATTCACAAAAAAATAACTGTGTCTCATATTGAAATTTTAAATAAAAACTAGCTGACCCGGCAAACGTTGTTTTGCCATATGAAAATATATTTTATTTATTGGAAGCGTGTACGTATGTTGTATATGAGTGGCAAAGGCATGGAACGCTGTGACCGTTGACGGAATGTGAAAATAACACAAACAAACTGGTTTTTTGGAGTGAAGCACCCTTACCACTTAGGGATATAAAAATTAGTAATAAACCTATTCTCAGACCTACTGAATATACTGAATATATTAAATGTCATTAAGATCGGTTAAGGCATTTCATGTTAATTAAAATTGCAAATTGAATGAATTAAATATTTATTTAATGTACAAATTTTGTTTTGTTCAATAAAAAAATTATAATTTGGATCGTATTATAGATTCAAAAAGAAAATTAAACGCAAAGATATATCGATGGAGATGCAAGCTGCAATTAATCATTCCTGACAAATAACATTACTATTTTGAATTATGTTGCTTAATTGTGAAATGGTCTATTGTGAATAAATTGTATTATTGTGGTAGATGTTTGTATCAGCGTTGCCATATGCTAGAAAATAAATAAACTAGATTTACTATAAAAAAATAAGAAAAGCTAAATCACAAAGCAAATCAATATCACAAAAAAAAAAACTAGAAAAAATTTTTAAAAAACTAGGGTTTAAAATTACAAATTTCTTTTCTTTTTTATTGCTAACATAATTATAAAAATTCTTTAAAAAAATAAAATAACAAAAACTTAAAAAAATAAAGTTATTTTGACACATGGCTATAAATAGCATCTTTTCTATAACCTTTTTAAAGAGTAGTAGAACTTTCTATTTTGATTTCAATGCGATTTTTTGACTTAGAGAATAATATTTTTGTTGCAAGAGATTTTTTTAATGATAATTTTCTACGGCATTATTAAACTATTTTGAATAATATTAACTTGAACCAGTTAAATTCGAGTCTTATATACCCTTCACAGTGTTAGCAAAATATTCATATTGTTCACTTTCCACATTCTGCTTAAATATCAAAAAAAATACCAATATCCCGAAACTAACACTCTTTCCACTTTTTTAAAGTAAAATTGTACTGTTTTCTTTCTAAAAATAAGAATCAAAATAAAATTTTATATATTTGTCTTATTAGATTGTTTATTGTTATAAAAAGTATATTATTTATTTTGTTTTTCTTAAAAAAAATTGAATTAAAATTAACAATATATGCACCAAATTATAAAAAAATTTTATTACTTTTTCAAGTAATATGAAATCTTGTGAAAAATTTTTAACATCTATAAGAAATTTTAAAGCCATTTGAATAAATATATTCTCAAAACGTTGTTTTATATAAAATCTAAGCTAATTTGGAAAAATAAGTTTTGTTTTATTTTAATTTATTGGTTTTGTTCTCTTAACTATTTATATTCAAAACTTATTATAACCTTCTTATTTAGCTTTAGCTAATAACAATCAACACTTAGTGAAGCAACTGCTTTAAATGTAATTTTCATCAATTAATTTATGGAAATTTTAATTATGTTTGCAATATCAACATGGAAGCATTCTTACGACTGCATAATAATAGTGTATTAACGAAGAAATTATACCTGTATATGATATTAAAATGTGGCCCGCTTTACGTTAACAATATTATTTGCTACTAGATTGACAAAGGTTTACTTACTTTTGACACCCAATCTAGAATGAAGCAATTAGAAACAAATATTAAATTTGAGATTGCAATATCATTGGTGGAAATTTAAACTACATTTTATAACAACAACATCTTGTCTTTAAAATTACTAAAAGTAGAAATTTAATTTAAATTTATGCTAAATAATTTGAATGAGAACCATAAAACAGCAAAGTTGAAATTGGTATAATGAATGCTGTCCATGAGCACTTTTAACTTAAAGCAGAATTCAGTCGAAGGACAAAAGCAACTGCAGGACATTTATTGCCCCATGCAAAGAAGTAAAATCTCGGTAAAAACAAATAAAAATTCGTAAAATCAAACACTTTCTATAAATCATTTATTTTTTTCGTTTCCTAGACAATTTTTAGCATGAATATTTTTTAACAAAAATGCTAAGAAACTATTTTCTGTATTCGAATTACTAACTTGATTTAAATAATGTACAAGAGCATTGGAAATTTGTGAAATTTACCAACTACTAAAACACATACCTACATACTCACTGATTCAAACAAATGTTTTCAAACAACATACTGCTTAGGCATTATTCTAGTAGTACATTAGCAAACTCATTTATTTTATGAATGTGTATGAATTAAATGACTTTTTTGAATGCGGGCAAAATAAAGAAAACAATGCCATAAACAAGTTTTTACTTACTTATACGAGTGCCTACATGTGCTAGTACTTTGTGTTTCTATTTTTTTTTTTTTTTTTTGTTTTTGTAGGTTGATATTTAATTTTAGTTCCATGCTGGGTGTTTCAAATGCAACTAAAAATTTTTTTGAATCGTTAAATGCTTAAAAAAACAAATTTTATTTTTACACTAGCTGTTTTTAAACCATCTTACCCGGTCCTTTTCTCTATGAAGTGGAATCCTTAGAGTATAGAGAGCAATCCCTTAGATAACCACAATTTGTATAACGAATAGTCGCATGCATACGAATTTACAAACATATTTAAGTTGCAAGTAAAAACTTGAAATCACAAATTAATATTAAGAGAACATTTATGGAACAACAAGTTTCTTTTGCGGTTTTTAAAATAAAGTAAAAATATTGTTCTTTTAGAAATAAAAGAAAATATTATAATTTCATACATGGAGATATAAAATTGTATATTGTTAATATTCTACTGATTTTTTCTTGTTTTTCTACTGATAATGGGGCATATATGCGTACACATCCCTGTATAGAAAAGAAGCTGTAGCTAAAAGAACTAGGGCACAACACATGTTGAGATAAATAATATGAAAGACAAATTGGTGGTTCCTTAAATTACAAATGTCTAAGAAATAATACGAGTATAGAAATAAAAAGAAACAAATTTTAATATTTTTTATTATGTTAAAATTATCTATGCCAATTATGCGTGAAAATATCGGCCTAATGCTCACCACGGCTTCGGTGACATATCTCTATTCGATTATCCATTTTTTCAATGACTCTTTGATATAATTGAGATTCAATGTCGTTAATATGCCGAATTATCTCAAACTATAGCTCTTGAATTATTTTAGGCTTATTGAGGTACACTTTTTCTTGTAAATATTCTCAAAGAAAGAAGTCCAATGGCATCATATCACATGATCGTGGCGGCTATTTAATACCAATACGACATAAAATGAAACGAGCATTGAATTTATCACTCAAAAGAGCCCTTGTTTCATTAGTTTTACGGCAGGTGGCACCATTCTGCGGGAACCACATATTGTTCAGGTCCATATCTTCAATTTCGAATCACAAGAAATCCGTTATCATCTAGTGATTGTAGGGCACGACGACGAGTCGAGGTTGAGGGCTCTTCTGTTTTCCACAGTGCCAACTGGTTGTTTTCATATTTATTACAGACCCGGAACAATTCTCAATTTTATGGACATATTTGGTGGGTTATGCTTACTAAAAAAATCATGAAATGCTTCAACAATCTTAATGCGTACTTCTCCATGATTAAATTTGTCAAACAATGTCAAATTGGGTTGTGAAGAAAGAACTTGACGTTAAGGTCTGACTGATAATTAACATCGTTATTATGGTGGGACCACTCTTTACCTTCGCATACCCGAAACTCTCCCGGGTAGAATTTAAAATTTTCAATCAACGATAAATCACACAAATTTTGCAAAAGCAGGAAATCCCTTCAATTCAGTGATTGATTTTTTTCTAATTAATCTGTTTGGATTTTATTGCATATTGGGAAAACCAGAGAACTCGCATTGACTGATCTTACTGGTTATATCTAAGATCTTGCTGAGTTCCAGTACCTTCTGCGATGTGCATCTTGATAGCGTTATAAAGCGTTTCACTTGTCTCAGTTTAATCACCGATTTCCAATTTTTATAAAAATAAAATTAGATCCAGGAACCGGTTTTCTTACTAATATATTACTGACAGTTAAGGGTTACACTCAAAACTAACTTCGAAAATATCAGCAGTAGTACTGTTAGTAGATACTTTTTTAATAAAAAAAATTTTTTAATTCTATAAAGTTATCCTTGATGAAAGTAACACAGCAAAAAGTTAACAAATGAACGGAATTACCCTTATGTCTTTATGTTTACTAGAATATCACGTTAGAACAAATCACATTTTAGCTTTTCATTTTACAACTCTGATTTGAATCTAGGCAATCATGCATTATGATTCATAATTGCACACTCACTGCTCGTATACGTAGTACTTTCTCAACTTTTGTATAAAAAGCAAAAAAAAATGGTTCTGAAGGTTGTACTCTTACATTAGTTGCAACTTCATAAGGGTTTTAAAAAAAATATTTAGGTTAAACTTTTTTGTTACATATATCTTTCTTTCGCCTAAGTGTTTTCTAGGCTAGACTTTTTTTAGGCAAGAATTTAAGAATTTAGTTTTTTTAAATCTTCAAATGCATGTTTTTACTTTCTTATTAAATAGTATAAAAATTTATTTCAACAAATATTTATTAAATTTTAAAGAAAACAAAACATTTAACTTTTTGATGGCTATTGACAATAAAACAAAAAAAGGAATTTCGTTTATCTAAATTTACTAGCAACTTAAAAGTTCATGTGCATAATGTTATCTTATTGTTACCCTCATTAACCACCTGTTTTTTATTTAATATTATTTTTAGTCGATGTTGTTGTTGTTTTAAATTACTTCAATTCTTTATAATATGATGCCAGTGAAACAAAGACGTGACAAGTATGACTAAGAATTATTTAAATGTTTATACGGAAGCAAAATTTTTTCTGGTTTATATAAAAGAATTTCCACTAGAGTATTATCAGTTAATGTGTATGTATGGTGGTATGCGCTAGATACATATTTTTTCACTAGTTAATTTGGTATAGATGGTGTGTATGATTTTTTATTTCCTTTTTAGTTTTTCTTTATGGTAGCTGTTGTTGTAGGGTTTTATCATGAATGCAAGTGCTTTTTAAAAATTTATATACAATATATGTTTTTTTGTTTATTATAAGTTTTTAGTTTTTTTTCTGTTGTTAGTTTATTTACCTGTTTGCGAAAGAGTATGGCACGATATATAGGAGCTCCTTGATTGCCAGAGTCTTGTGAAACCACGGATAAGAAATATGGACTTTTCTCTGCATCCATACCAACATAGTTTTGATGCACTAAAGCAAAATAAAATAACACCAAAGAAATAAATAAAACATTTTATATGGCTTGTGTGCAACTCACTGCATTGAAAAATAAATAAAGGAACTTAACAAAATTCTAATATAATGAAAAAAGTAAGAAGTTTAATTTGATAAACTTGTTGCTTTCATTGAAAAATATAAATATTTTTAAGGAAATATCCCATTCTTTAAATATTTTTCTTTGTTAAGATTTAGTTTTACATATGGTTGGACTTTTATTTTTTATAAAAAATTCTTTGTAAATGAGTCCTTTATGAAAAATGCATAATAAACTTTCATTGCTGAAGGAAATTAATAAAATGAAAAAAAAAGAAAAATACAAATTAAATTTATTTGAGAAATATTTAAATGAAATTCAATATTTGCACTTTTTGTTCTAAATGGAAAATGCAAAAAAATTCCAAGATTTCTGTGTGAAACCCCTTTTAAATTTTAATGCCATTTTTAAGAAAATAACCATAAGAAAAAATACAAGAAATAGAGATGTGAACTTTTTTTTTTTTTATACTTACATTTGCCCAAAAAATACTTAAAATACCAACGCGTCTGATGTTCAGGATTTTCCAATATGGGAGCACTGGGTGAACCAAATACCTGTCCAAGACATAGAAAAGCCAAATTTGAAAATAAGATTATAAAATAATTTCAAAGAAAAAATAGAAGTAAGACTACATGGTTAGCAGAAAAACATGAATTTCACAAGAACATACTCTGCACATAGACAAATGTACGTATTGACATTTAAACATAATATTACATTCCTTACAATTGTTAGTTACAGGATTTTCTTCAATCAAATGGCAAAACTTTATAATGAACACATGAAAAGGCTTATTAAATCATTTAACAAGCCCATTCAAACAAAATTAAAGTTTTTCAAACAGTTTTTTTTAATTATTGATTTTTTTTCATTTTACTAAGAATTGAAATGTTTGTTGGAGACCGAAAAAATTCATTTTGTGAATTAAATTTATGTGGAAGTTAATCAAAAGAGAACTGTTCTGTATTGATGACATTTTTAATAAAAAGTTTTTAGGAACTCGTAATCTTTAGACTAATGTTTAAGCAATGAGAATACAAATTATTAAACCAAAGCCAATAACCCACGGTTTTGGATCTACCCAACAAAGTATTTACGATCGAGGATTTCAAATCTGTATTTGGTTTTTTTTTTAAACTGGTTTCTGAGATGAACTCTTATCTCTTAAATTTAGTATTACTTAAGACCTCTGTACAAAAGAATTTCTGACGATTATGTTATATTACATGATATTAGTCCTCGTTTTGCAAACCATTTCCATTCCGTGATTGAAATTTCTGTAGCAGCTCTAGTTAATAAAATTTGTCAGGGAGTTTATTTTAATAATAAAACGCTATAAATTAAGAACAAATTCTCATTTATTTAATTTTTATATTAAAAAAAGGAGCTTTCTGAATGCTCCAACAATAATCAGCCGTGAGGAATACGTTCAGTAGTACTGAAAACGTTATTTCATGTTATGGATGTTTTAGTGGAATCGCTAGTCCTATTCTTCACCCAAGATTGGCAGGAAAATCGTCCAGGTGCTTGGGAAGAAAGTGTAAATTGATGCACCAAAATGTAACTTGTTATATTCAAGCCTTTGTAAATAAATAATCAGTTGTTTGATGCATTGAGAAAATTCAGAACTTTTCTTATTTCTAAAAAAATTCAAAATTTCTGCAGCAGCATTTGCTGTCTAAGATCTCTGACAAGCTAGAATATTTTTTCGCTTTCAGGTCAAATTATATAAAGAAAACTTAATAATTTCTTAATTACAAGCCAATTAACACACTAAAATAAGATCTTTTCGTAAAATCTATGTACTTATAGGGTAAATGTGCCAGTAGTCGGCAGTTTAACGCGTTCTCTTTTTTCGAATTGTTACCATTTTATACATGATCATGGTATTACTCTGATATAACTCTGTAATGGTACAGTATTGGGTATAATTTTAAATGCACTAAGCTACTTTTTAACATTTTTTTATTAAAACTAAGTAATTTATAGTTTTTTTAAAAATACACCAATTTTGCCTGCAAATTTTTTCAAGGCGATCAGGCTTCAAATTACTTAATAAAACGTTCTGCTGACTACTGGCAAAACACAATTTACGAATAGTCGGCACCCAATGACGACTACAGGAAAAGATACAAATTTTTTGTGCCTAAGAGCGGCACCATTAAACAGCAAAAAAAATTATTATTTTTTGCTAATTTTTACTTATCAACAACAAAATTTCAACCCTTTTCTTTATATAGAAACCATTAAAATATGGAAATTGTTTCAAATAATAGCTTTAACAACCTATTCAAAATTGGCCTTGAAACTAAATGTTCCCTAAGAAAATAAGCTTTTCTGCCGATATTTCAGATAATACATTGGATAAAGGCAAATTATGAATAAATTACTCATTTCAGTAGGATGAACTAATTTGAAATAGAGAGTTAAGTATAATATTTAATTAAAAATGGTTTTTTATACATTGAAAACTCTCTATTACACCTGTTTATTTGAGTTTTAAAAACAAAAGTGACGACTACTGGAACATGCCGAAATTAGGAGCGTTTACCCTATCAGGTAAAAAGAGCTGTTGCAAAAAAAATTAGAGTATATTTGAAATCAGCGCTGCCAAGTTAGTTAACATCACACGATAAAAGTCAATCATCAAACAAAAAGTGATTATATTAATAATATAAAACAAAATATTTAAAGAAAAAACTAATATTTTAGTTAAATTTTTTATTTACAAATTGTGTAAAAAATCGTATTAAAAATAATTGATAAGTTTTTAAGTTCATATAAAAAAGCCTTTAAAAATGTGTATAAAAAGGTAGTCAAGCTCCTTTATTCAAAAGTAATTTTTTTACTGAATATTTTCTACACTGTATTTTTACATTTAACTAATCAACCATTTTTCCACTTCTTGACCAATCAAATTTGTTTGCAATTAAAAACTCTCAGATTTTTTTTTTAATGTACTAAACAATGTGTAATAAAAAATAACTGTTCGCACACAAAAACAAAAATGCCAAAAATGTCTTTCTTTTTAAAAATAGAACTGTTAAGTACACTCACACAGTGGCAGTGCGTTCATGTATGCATATAAAATTGTTTTAATATGTATATGAGAGAATAAAGATCTAAATGAGAGAGAGAGATATTTTATGCAAGATAAGAGAGATATTTTAAATATGAACGAAAATTTGATTTAGAAGGAGTGACAGCAGAAGATAGAGCAATAAATTGAATTAGATCTTTCTACAAGTGAGTTGGAAGAGCAACAAGCACTTACTTGTATAGAAAGAAAAATAACAGAAGGTTTTTGTTAGTATAGAATTTTTAAAATTCATATGAAAAGATGGTGAAGCCTGGTTTTTTTTTGCACTGGTTTCTCTTGGCTCTTGCTTTTATCGACCAATCAAATTCACTTGTAATTTGAATTTTTTTAACAATTTGTTTTTGTAACTTAAAAATAATGGTTTCAGAGAGGAGTTACAAAAAACAACAACAAAATAAACAAAATATTTTTGCTTAGTAATTACAAAAATTCATTTATAGGTACCTATAAAAGTTAGATTTTTATTTAAATAAAATTATTTAATCCTGCATTTACGAGTATATATACGTGTTTTATGTAGAAAAAAAAAATTTTTTTTATGAAAATTAGCTAATAAAAACCGTTTAAAAATTTAAAGTTGTCCATACAAATTTGAGGTTAAGGGATTTTCTTAGTACGATAAAGCATGTAAAAGCTGAGCAAAAGAAATTATATAAGTTCTTTGCAGTGCGTTAGATACTCTTTGAAAAGTTTGGATAAATGTTTTTACTCTTATTTTTTATATATAATTTTAATATAATTTTTACTTAATTTTTAAGTGTTAAAGTTCAAAAATAATTAAAATAATTATGTAAAAATTTATAGCCATGTGAAAAAGTTGTATTTTAATTTGCGTTATTTAAATTTTTTTTAATAATCTTTGTAATTATGCTCGGTATAAAATATTAAGAAAATTTTAAATTTTAGCCTCAAATTTTTTCTAGCTTCTTTGGACATAATTTATATTTTTCTAGCTTTTCTTTTACACATGTGAAAAAGTTGTATTTTAATTTGCGTTATTTAAATTTTTTTTAATAATCTTTGTAATTATGATCATTATCAAATATTAAGAAAATTGAAAATTTTAGCCTCAAATTTTTTCTAGGTTCTTTGGACATAATTTATCTTTTTCTAGCTTTTCTTTTACACAAATTTAGCTTATTTTCTTTTTAGCTCATATCATGACAACTACTAAGACTTGACACGTATACTAGGTAAGCCCTGTTGTTAAATTATAGTTTTTTGGAAAGTGTTAGGCACTATACCAATAAATACAGTTGATTTAGAAATTTTCTGTTTTTACGTATCTTGTTAATTGATTACTTTTCGAATGCAAAAAATTAAAATATTATATAGCATACACTTAGCACAGCAAAAAGCCCCAAGAGAAACTTTAACATGAACAAGCACCTGTTAGTTTTGTGGTTAATGACTAATAGAACAAAAACGTGTGTACCTACATACATATATATTTTAATGATATGAAAATTCATCAGTTTTTTCTTGTTGCTTCAGAAGAATATAAGTACATACATATCTACATACCTCTAGTTCAGTATTTATACTTTTAGTTTGTTTTAGATTTTTCTAAAAATATACACGGGCTGTTTGCATTCAGTTTATTTAACATGTGTTATTTT
Organism: Thelaira solivaga; assembly: GCA_947397855.1. Taxonomy (NCBI): domain Eukaryota; kingdom Metazoa; phylum Arthropoda; class Insecta; order Diptera; family Tachinidae; genus Thelaira; species Thelaira solivaga. The sequence continues at coordinate 20,077,264 of OX377612.1, read as the reverse complement.
TTCTTAATTTTTGACACACCAAATTTTGTTTTTTATATGTCTGTGCACAATTTTATGAGACATGAACTTAAAGAATTTTTGGATTAAAAGTTTTATAAATAAAAGCCGAGAGTTTTGTTGTTCGTAATATACAATATTTTTTGAGGTGCTTTTGATTTATAAAATTTTGTTATAACTTCTTTACTATTTGTTTTACTTTGTAATGTTTTTTTTTTTTTCTGTTAAGCCATTAATACACGATAGCAGCAAGCATGCGAATATGGTCATTAGCTTTTCTGTAACGATATGAAACAGATTTTAATATTGTGGAAGTGTTGTGTATGGCGAAACTAGCTTCGTTGAGGAAAGTTGTCAAAGAGTAAACTACACGTCCAAGGACGCTTCTTTCTTTTAATTTTTTTCTAGTGTTTGTTTATTTATTTATAAACTAGAATCTTAAATACTTTACAAATTGTATCAAAAAATGTTCATAACAACCCTTCCAGTATTTATTTCTAATAAAATGAATGTCCTAACAGTTTGGTGATATATTATGAGGTTCGAACTTGTTAGCATGATGCTTTCGTGCTTTAGTTATGCATTAAAATTTTTAAGCTAAATTTGTCCTTTTTTAAAATATTAGTTTTGAAATTTTTTTTACTAGTATTTCATTGAATGCCTATTCTGTTAGCATAAAAAAAGATTAATATTTTAAGAAAATTTTAAATAATAAAAACTTTAAGTGGCTATTGTCAATGGAAATATTAGCGGTTATTCAAGATAATTCCAAACTTACTAAAAAAAACAAGATTATTACATTTTTAAACATTTTAAGAATTAAGAAAATAGTAAAATGTAATTCAAAATATAACAGTAAATAGTTTTTTTTTTTTTTTTATAAAAACCGGTATGAGTTTATTTTCACTACCTATACGTTCAATATGCTCTACGTAATGTGCCTTAAAAATATACTAGTAAAAAAGAATAGAAATATGTAACGCAACTTTTTCTTTCCATTCTTATTGAATTTTGTGTAAGCACTTTTGTTACAATGTGACACAAACCTCCCTCTTGACGTCAAAACAAAACATCGATTAATTGTTATTTAAATTTTCTCAAGTGTTTTAGATATTTTTTATTGTAAAGAATTTAATACCTTTATGCTGAATATTTTGTTTTTTATAATAGAAAATTGTCAGTGTATGCAAACATTCAAATCGCAATCTGTAACAGAAATAAGAGCCGATTGTATAAAGAATGTTCCCATTATTTCATACATCATTTTGTTTCTTATAAAATAAAATATAAGACATAGAAGAAACACATAATATATATCGATTGATTGTGCCAATTTTTGTCGGTAAATTAAGCGCCGACGTTGGACACCAGTACACACTAACGCAGCTGTTTAAAAATAAATATAAAAAAAAACTTTTTGCTAAATAATATGGCTATTTTGTTAAGCCATATTATATCCTGCCAAATATATCCTGAAGAAGCTACAAAAATTGGAGCGAAATATCGATATAAAAATAAATTTTTGAAAAATAAGACCTCAAGCTTAACAAAATAGCCATATTATTTAAAAGAAAAAGGTCAAATAAAACTAACTAATAAACTTTTTTCTAAAAATAAATAATAAATAAGTATATGGGGTTAATATTTTAATATTTAATTCTACTGAAATTATTAAGCAATGATTCTGCCAACACTTAAAAGAAATTCCCATTATTTCATCGTCGACACATAAGTTCACAAATGAAAATATTCTTTTGAAGATTATGAAGACCGATATAATAGAAACAAATCCTGCAAAATATTGCAAAACTCATATCTACCACAATAAAAATGAAACTTAAACAAATAAATTTCGATGTGATGGAAATGCAAATTGTCAAAAACTATCAGAAGAGTTCAGTTTTATATTAAGAATCACTTATCCTCTCTTCCTTCTTTATATTAAAATATATTTCCAAAAAACAAATCAATATTATTATTATTTAAAGTTAAAATAGCTTAGGCAACGCTTACTTATCAGTGAGAGTATTAAAAAAAAATTATTTTCAAGGTGAAAAAATCAACTCAAAAATCTTGCGCCCCCGCTTGTTAAATTATTCTTCTTGTAATCAATGGGTGCATTAAAAAGACGTAATTCTTGTGCATCTGTTGAGTGTTACTTTTAGAAACGCATAGTTGAGCAATTCCGCTGAATTCAATAATTGCTACGTAAAGTAAACATGTTGTGTGAACTGAAATTAAAACAACTCCTTCAACACTGGTCAGAAAAAGTCTATTAAAAATTCTGTATTATCCATACTTCTATTTAAAAAAATTGGTTTAATTGATTTAAATTATTTTATTATGATTTATTTTGTAATTTTTTCCATTTTTTCAATTGTTTACATGTATCAGCGGCTCATTTAGTAGCATACTCAAGCCGAGATGTGCTCAACAGTTACCAACAGTTGTGTAGCAGTTGAGCTCAATATTTACGTCTTATGAAATGTTAGATTATTATATTTTCGACATTTTTCACAATTACATTGTACGTATGATAAATAATTGCACTCATGTTAATTATACAACACGTATTTGAATGAGAACTAACATATTACAGTCTGAGCATACTTAAACAATTTCAATTGCCTATTTTACTAAATATAGTACCAATTTTTTTAACTCTGAAATGGTAAGCATATTTCTTATTGACTTAATGGTAAAGTTGAAGTGTGAGACGAATGTGATAAAAATTTTACAGGATTATGATTTTTTGTTACTTAGTGTTTTTCAAATGTTTGACGATATGTCGAAATGCTGGTGTCATGTTTATATGGCGAAAACAAAATGTATTACATGCATGCACAACACTTAAATGTGTGTCATACACATGATATTAGCGAAACACTAAATTATCATAAAGTCATGTTGGCTTTTTACACATTGCGCAAATAGTTAAGGTTGGCTTATAATCAACAAAAATATTTAAATTTTTCTAGCAGTATAAGCCAAAAATTGGCATAGTTTCTTTTTATCACATTAATATATTCAGGCATTTACCTTCATATATCACTATCTAAAAGTGTGAATATTTGAATGTAATTAATTGAATCGTCTAAATAATTATTGAAGAAAATAATATTTTTTTTTAAACAGTTACCTGTAAAGTAAATTGTACTGAGGTATATGGAAAATTTTTAAAAATAGTCCAAAGTGACTTCTTAATATTAGGGTGGTAGATTACAAATCTAAACAGTTTTCTTTTAATATGATATATATCCCATTCCTCAATTTTTATACGTTAGTTGGGACATTTATAAAATCACTTAGAGCAACAGCACTAATAAATAATCCAAAGAAAACATTTTTTGTTTTTTTGCAAAACTTTGGTAATATCTCAGAAGCTATATGAATGGTAAAAATCTCAATATTTAAATAATTTTAAAGCTATTTAATTTACAATTCTTACGTATTTTTGTTTTTGTCACACGAAATAATCAAATTTTTGTTTTATATTCTTTTTTTCCACTTTACAAAATAAAACACTTTACACTTTCCTCAATTTTTCCTCTTAGAATAGTAGGCTTTGATCAATTTTTAAGTGAAATTAGGAAGTCAACCTTTTCAAAAATTTTCCAACAAACATTTTTCAATTTCTTTAGGTCTGAAACGGTTGAGCCCCTACTAAATTTGAGAAAAAAATTCAATAAAATAAAACAAAAAATATATTGAGACTCCAAAATAATTGAAATTTTTTTCAAGCTAAATCATTGGCCCGGACTAAATTTTATTATGCAAAAATTGTTTTTGTGAGTCCTACTAAATAGCGAACATAAAATTTTGCACATGGAGAGTTGGTACATAAGAATCTTGGACTTGTACATTAAAAAGAGTGTTGAAAATCTTTTCTTAATTTTATTTATATACAAACTTGTTCCATAATTATTTGACAATCAAAATTTTGTTAAATTCGCAGAATATGTAAACAGTTCACTAGTGCAAAATAATTTGCCAATAAATATTTTGTTTACAAATGTGAAGATTTCTTGACAATTAGTTAGAAGAGAAACAAAAAATTCATTTTATACAAAAATAAAATGTTTGAGAAAATTCTCTTCCTGACGAGTCATTATTTCTGCGTAATCGGTGCACGTCTGCCGAATCAGCAATATCATCTTTCTTTTTCTAATTGAACAGGGCGGGCTTCTGTATGTTACTGCTGACAGTTCCATCTTTAATTAGGCTTTTGTAGATGTTGACAGTTTTCCGCTTTCACTTATGAGACTCTACATTTAAGGATGTTCCCATATCTCACATTAAAACTATCGTTAATGTAATGAAGCGCCACTTAGAAAAAATTTATAGAAAGATTACAGAGATGCACACATCGCATACATACATTCATACATGCAGTCCAAAACTATTTTTTAAAGCAAACATACTTCACCGCAAAATCGTAAAAATCTTGATTGCAATCAGAGAATGAATGACAACTTTCCAGATATTTTAAAATATAAATAATTTTATATTTAAAAAAAATTTTTTTTTATTTATTTTGATAACATTTTGAGATCATAAAAAATTTTATAACTGTGAATTAATATTATTGTAATTTCAGATGGAATCAGTGTTGTAATAAATAAGGAGCATTCCAAGTAGGGATTTTTTCTTTTTCAAAATGTAGCCACTAACGATCTAAAGATTTTGACTATAATTGCTTTAGAGATTTCCTTGGGAGCAAAGGCGAATTAATGCTGTTTAATATTAATTAATCGGCTTAGGACAAAACACTATAATTCTAAGTTTCCTTTGTTTCTTATTGATTCAATTAATTTACTTTATAATTTTTTAAAAAAGGGGTTTTTAAAAAAAGGGTAAATTTTTAGGAAAAAATTCCTATTTAGAATGCTCCTTACTTATTACAACACTGATGTCAACTGAAAGTCATTTTTGTTTCTATAAAAAAAAATTTTAAATTTAAAACTTGAAAAATATTTCTTTCCAATCATGGCCGATCTATATAATGAGCCTTGTATGCAATCCTTTACATTTGTTATGCAATTTTACCATATTGACGTAATTGGAAGTTTTTTGCTTCCAAAAAATTGTTTTCGACTTTATGTATGTGTGTAACGTATAAATCTCTGTAATCCTTCTTTAACTTTTTTTCTAATCTCATCATTGCATTAACTGGAGTTTTAATGAGGTAAAATGGTCATCTCATAAGTGAAAGAAGAAAAGTTTCAACATCTACAAAATCTTATTTATAAAAAAATTTAATTAAAGATGGAACTGTCAGCCCTGTTCAGTTAGAAAAAGAAATATGTTATTGCTGATGCGGTAGATATGTTGGAGTGACAGATTACACTGGAATGACGATTTCGTAGGGAGAGATGTGTGGGCAATTGAATTTTATCAAACATTTTATTTTTGTAAAGAAAAAAATATTTTCTAACGTATTGGCCAGGAATCTCCATGTTTCTAAACAAAATTTTATTGGCAAATTATTTTGCACTAGTGAACTGTTTACATATTCTGCGAATTTAACAAAATTTTGATTGTCAAATAATTACGGAACAAGTTTGTATATAAATAAAATTCAGAAAAGATTTTCAACACTCTTTTTAATGTACAAGTCCAAGATTCTTATGTACCAACTCTCCATGTGCAAAAATTTTATGTTCGCTATTTAGTAGGACTCACAAAAACAATTTTTGCATAATAAAATTTAGTCCGGGCCAATGATTTAGCTTGAAAAAAATTTCAATTATTTTGGAGTCTCAATATATTTTTTGTTTTATTTTATTGAATTTTTTTCTCAAATTTAGTAGGGGCTCAACCGTTTCAGACCTAAAGAAATTGAAAAATGTTTGTTGAAAAATTTTTGAAAAGGTTGACTTCCTAATTTCACTTAAAAATTGATCAAAGCCTACTATTCTAAGAGGAAAAATTGAGGAAAGTGTAAAGTGTTTTATTTTGTAAAGTGGAAAAAAAGAATATAAAACAAAAATTTGATTATTTCGTGTGACAAAAACAAAAATACGTAAGAATTGTAAATTAAATAGCTTTAAAATTATTTAAATATTGAGATTTTTACCATTCATGTAGCTTCTGAGATATTACCAAAGTTTTGCAAAAAAACAAAAAATGTTTTCTTTGGATTATTTTGAAATTTACCTATACCCCAGTGCTGTTGCTCTAAGTGATTTTAGCAACTCCCTAGTAAACGTAAAAAGATTAAAGGGGATACTATCGAAATTTGTAAAAACAGACCAAATACTCACAAGTTACTTTGGACTCTTTGTTACAAATCTAGACGACCTTCCCTTTGAAATTGTATGTGTTCTATTCCGTAATCTTCTTGAGAAGTCAACGTATTTATGCATATTTTTACCCATGCACTTATATTTCTTCTAAGCATATTTATAAATATGTCAAAAATACTGAAAAGATCTTTACAGATACTAAAAAAAACCTAACGGGTTACGTTAAAACATATTCACTCTCTTAATTTTTTCACTTAGAATAATAGGCTGTGATGAAGTTTTAGAGAAATTAAGAAGTCAGCATTTTAAAAAATTTTTCAACAAACATTTTTCTATTTCTTTAGATCTTGAACCAAACGAAAGCAACAGGAATTGAGTTCATTTAAAAAAAAAATTATAATTTTCTACAAAAAAATATGATCACAATTTAAGCAAAACGAAGGCTAGATAAAAATAAATTTTTTTAAATTAAAATCAAGACATTTTCTGACCAGTTTTCTAGCTAAAATTTCGTCATTCTAAGCAAATTGTATTTTCTATACAAAAATATGATCAACTGCTTGATAATGTATTTTCTTTACAAATACTTTTTAAAAAAAATTTAAAAGCCGTACCAAAAAATCACATATTTTGTTTTACATTCTACTTTTCCACTTTACAAAATAAAACACTTTACACTTTCCTCAATTTTTCTTCTTAGAATAGTAGGCTTTGATCAATTTTTAAGTGAAATTAGGAAGTCAACCTTTTCAAAAATTTTCCAACAAACATTTTTCAATTTCTTTAGGTCTGAAACGGTTGAGCCCCTACTAAATTTGAGAAAAAATTCAATAAAATAAAACAAAAAATATATTGAGACTCCAAAATAATTGAAATTTTTTTCAAGCTAAATCATTGGCCCGGACTAAATTTTATTATGCAAAAATTGTTTTTGTGAGTCCTACTAAATAGCGAACATAAAATTTTGCACATGGAGAGTTGGTACATAAGAATCTTGGACTTGTACATTAAAAAGAGTGTTGAAAATCTTTTCTGAATTTTATTTATATACAAACTTGTTCCGTAAATATTTGACAATCAAAATTTTGTTAAATTCGCAGAATATGTAAACAGTTCACTAGTGCAAAATAATTTGCCAATAAAATTTTGTTTAGAAACATGAAGATTCCTGGCCAATACGTTAGAAAATATTTTTTTCTTTACAAAAATAAAATGTTTGATAAAATTCAATTGCCCACACATCTCTCCCTACGAAATCGTCATTCCAGTGTAATCTGTCACTCCAACATATCTACCGCATCAGCAATAACATATTTCTTTTTCTAACTGAACAGGGCTGACAGTTCCATCTTTAATTAAATTTTTTTATAAATAAGATTTTGTAGATGTTGAAACTTTTCTTCTTTCACTTATGAGATGACCATTTTACCTCATTAAAACTCCAGTTAATGCAATGATGAGATTAGAAAAAAAGTTAAAGAAGGATTACAGAGATTTATACATTACACACATACATAAAGTCGAAAACAATTTTTTGGAAGCAAAAAACTTCCAATTACGTCAATATGGTAAAATTGCATAACAAATGTAAAGGATTGCACACAAGGCTCATTATATAGATCGGCCATGATTGGAAAGAAATATTTTTCAAGTTTTAAATTTAAAATTTTTTTTTATAGAAACAAAAATGACTTTCAGTTGACATCAGTGTTGTAATAAGTAAGGAGCATTCTAAATAGGAATTTTTTCCTAAAAATTTACCCTTTTTTTAAAAACCCCTTTTTTAAAAAATTATAAAGTAAATTAATTGAATCAATAAGAAACAAAGGAAACTTAGAATTATAGTGTTTTGTCCTAAGCCGATTAATTAATATTAAACAGCATTAATTCGCCTTTGCTCCCAAGGAAATCTCTAAAGCAATTATAGTCAAAATCTTTAGATCGTTAGTGGCTACATTTTGAAAAAGAAAAAATCCCTACTTGGAATGCTCCTTATTTATTACAACACTGATTCCATCTGAAATTACAATAATATTAATTCACAGTTATAAAATTTTTTATGATCTCAAAATGTTATCAAAATAAATAAAAAAAAATTTTTTTTAAATATAAAATTATTTATATTTTAAAATATCTGGAAAGTTGTCATTCATTCTTTGATTGCAATCAAAATTTTTACGATTTTGCGGTGAAGTATGTTTGCTTTAAAAAATAGTTTTGGACTACATGTATGAATGTATGTATGCGATGTGTGCATCTCTGTAATCTTTCTATAAATTTTTTCTAAGTGGCGCTTCATTACATTAACGATAGTTTTAATGTGGGATATGGGAACATCCTTAAATGTAGAGTCTCATAAGTGAAAGCGGAAAATTGTCAACATCTACAAAAGCTTAATTAAAGATGGAACTGTCAGCAGTAACATACAGAAGCCCGCCCTGTTCAATTAGAAAAAGAAAGATGATATTGCTGATTCGGCAGACGTGCACCGATTACGCAGAAATAATGACTCGTCAGGAAGAGAATTTTCTCAAACATTTTATTTTTGTATAAAATGAATTTTTTGTTTCTCTTCTAACTAATTGTCAAGAAATCTTCACATTTGTAAACAAAATATTTATTGGCAAATTATTTTGCACTAGTGAACTGTTTACATATTCTGCGAATTTAACAAAATTTTGATTGTCAAATAATTATGGAACAAGTTTGTATATAAATAAAATTAAGAAAAGATTTTCAACACTCTTTTTAATGTACAAGTCCAAGATTCTTATGTACCAACTCTCCATGTGCAAAATTTTATGTTCGCTATTTAGTAGGACTCACAAAAAGAATTGTTGCATAATAAAATTTAGTCCGGGGCATTGATTTAGCTTGAACGTAATTTCAATTATTTTGAAGTCTCAATATATTTTTGTTTTATTTTATTGAATTTTTTTCTCAAATTTAGTAGGGGCTCAACCGTTTCAGACCTAAAGAAATTGAAAAATGTTTGTTGGAAAATTTTTGAAAAGGTTGACTTCCTAATTTCACTTAAAAATTGATCAAAGCCTACTATTCTAAGAGGAAAAATTGAGGAAAGTGTAAAGTGTTTTATTTTGTAAAGTGGAAAAGTAGAATGTAAAACAAAATATGTGATTTTTTGGTACGGCTTTTAAATTTTTTTTAAAAAGTATTTGTAAAGAAAATACATTATCAAGCAGTTGATCATATTTTTGTATAGAAAATACAATTTGCTTAGAATGACGAAATTTTAGCTAGAAAACTGGTCAGAAAATGTCTTGATTTTAATTTAAAAAAATTTATTTTTATCTAGCCTTCGTTTTGCTTAAATTGTGATCATATTTTTTTGTAGAAAATTATAATTTTTTTTTTAAATGAACTCAATTGCTGTTGCTTTCGTTTGGTTCAAGATCTAAAGAAATAGAAAAATGTTTGTTGAAAAATTTTTTAAAATTCTAACTTCTTAATTTCTCTAAAACTTCATCACAGCCTATTATTCTAAGTGAAAAAATTAAGAGAGTCAATATGTTTTAACGTAACCCGTTAGGTTTTTTTTAGTATCTGTAAAGATCTTTTCAGTATTTTTGACATATTTATAAATATGCTTAGAAGAAATATAAGTGCATGGGTAAAAATATGCATAAATACGTTGACTTCTCAAGAAGATTACGGAATAGAACACATACAATTTCAAAGGGAAGGTCGTCTAGATTTGTAACAAAGAGTCCAAAGTAACTTGTGAGTATTTGGTCTGTTTTTACAAATTTCGATAGTATCCCCTTTAATCTTTTTACGTTTACTAGGGAGTTGCTAAAATCACTTAGAGCAACAGCACTGGGGTATAGGTAAATTTCAAAATAATCCAAAGAAAACATTTTTTGTTTTTTTTCAAAACTTTGGTAATATCTCAGAAGCTACATGAATGGTAAAAATCTCAATATTTAAATAATTTTAAAGCTATTTAATTTACAATTCTTACGTATTTTTGTTTTTGTCACACGAAATAATCAAATTTTTGTTTTATATTCTTTTTTTCCACTTTACAAAATAAAACACTTTACACTTTCCTCAATTTTTCCTCTTAGAATAGTAGGCTTTGATCAATTTTTAAGTGAAATTAGGAAGTCAACCTTTTCAAAAATTTTTCAACAAACATTTTTCAATTTCTTTAGGTCTGAAACGGTTGAGCCCCTACTAAATTTGAGAAAAAAATTCAATAAAATAAAACAAAAAATATATTGAGACTCCAAAATAATTGAAATTTTTTTCAAGCTAAATCATTGGCCCGGACTAAATTTTATTATGCAAAAATTGTTTTTGTGAGTCCTACTAAATAGCGAACATAAAATTTTTGCACATGGAGAGTTGGTACATAAGAATCTTGGACTTGTACATTAAAAAGAGTGTTGAAAATCTTTTCTGAATTTTATTTATATACAAACTTGTTCCGTAATTATTTGACAATCAAAATTTTGTTAAATTCGCAGAATATGTAAACAGTTCACTAGTGCAAAATAATTTGCCAATAAAATTTTGTTTAGAAACATGGAGATTCCTGGCCAATACGTTAGAAAATATTTTTTTCTTTACAAAAATAAAATGTTTGATAAAATTCAATTGCCCACACATCTCTCCCTACGAAATCGTCATTCCAGTGTAATCTGTCACTCCAACATATCTACCGCATCAGCAATAACATATTTCTTTTTCTAACTGAACAGGGCTGACAGTTCCATCTTTAATTAAATTTTTTTATAAATAAGATTTTGTAGATGTTGAAACTTTTCTTCTTTCACTTATGAGATGACCATTTTACCTCATTAAAACTCCAGTTAATGCAATGATGAGATTAGAAAAAAAGTTAAAGAAGGATTACAGAGATTTATACGTTACACACATACATAAAGTCGAAAACAATTTTTTGGAAGCAAAAAACTTCCAATTACGTCAATATGGTAAAATTGCATAACAAATGTAAAGGATTGCATACAAGGCTCATTATATAGATCGGCCATGATTGGAAAGAAATATTTTTCAAGTTTTAAATTTAAAATTTTTTTTTATAGAAACAAAAATGACTTTCAGTTGACATCAGTGTTGTAATAAGTAAGGAGCATTCTAAATAGGAATTTTTTCCTAAAAATTTACCCTTTTTTTAAAAACCCCTTTTTTAAAAAATTATAAAGTAAATTAATTGAATCAATAAGAAACAAAGGAAACTTAGAATTATAGTGTTTTGTCCTAAGCCGATTAATTAATATTAAACAGCATTAATTCGCCTTTGCTCCCAAGGAAATCTCTAAAGCAATTATAGTCAAAATCTTTAGATCGTTAGTGGCTACATTTTGAAAAAGAAAAAATCCCTACTTGGAATGCTCCTTATTTATTACAACACTGATTCCATCTGAAATTACAATAATATTAATTCACAGTTATAAAATTTTTTATGATCTCAAAATGTTATCAAAATAAATAAAAAAAAATTTTTTTTAAATATAAAATTATTTATATTTTAAAATATCTGGAAAGTTGTCATTCATTCTCTGATTGCAATCAAGATTTTTACGATTTTGCGGTGAAGTATGTTTGCTTTAAAAAATAGTTTTGGACTGCATGTATGAATGTATGTATGCGATGTGTGCATCTCTGTAATCTTTCTATAAATTTTTTCTAAGTGGCGCTTCATTACATTAACGATAGTTTTAATGTGAGATATGGGAACATCCTTAAATGTAGAGTCTCATAAGTGAAAGCGGAAAACTGTCAACATCTACAAAAGCCTAATTAAAGATGGAACTGTCAGCAGTAACATACAGAAGCCCGCCCTGTTCAATTAGAAAAAGAAAGATGATATTGCTGATTCGGCAGACGTGCACCGATTACGCAGAAATAATGACTCGTCAGGAAGAGAATTTTCTCAAACATTTTATTTTTGTATAAAATGAATTTTTTGTTTCTCTTCTAACTAATTGTCAAGAAATCTTCACATTTGTAAACAAAATATTTATTGGCAAATTATTTTGCACTAGTGAACTGTTTACATATTCTGCGAATTTAACAAAATTTTGATTGTCAAATAATTATGGAACAAGTTTGTATATAAATAAAATTAAGAAAAGATTTTCAACACTCTTTTTAATGTACAAGTCCAAGATTCTTATGTACCAACTCTCCATGTGCAAAATTTTATGTTCGCTATTTAGTAGGACTCACAAAAAGAATTGTTGCATAATAAAATTTAGTCCGGGGCATTGATTTAGCTTGAACGTAATTTCAATTATTTTGAAGTCTCAATATATTTTTGTTTTATTTTATTGAATTTTTTTCTCAAATTTAGTAGGGGCTCAACCGTTTCAGACCTAAAGAAATTGAAAAATGTTTGTTGGAAAATTTTTGAAAAGGTTGACTTCCTAATTTCACTTAAAAATTGATCAAAGCCTACTATTCTAAGAGGAAAAATTGAGGAAAGTGTAAAGTGTTTTATTTTGTAAAGTGGAAAAGTAGAATGTAAAACAAAATATGTGATTTTTTGGTACGGCTTTTAAATTTTTTTTAAAAAGTATTTGTAAAGAAAATACATTATCAAGCAGTTGATCATATTTTTGTATAGAAAATACAATTTGCTTAGAATGACGAAATTTTAGCTAGAAAACTGGTCAGAAAATGTCTTGATTTTAATTTAAAAAAATTTATTTTTATCTAGCCTTCGTTTTGCTTAAATTGTGATCATATTTTTTTGTAGAAAATTATAATTTTTTTTTTAAATGAACTCAATTGCTGTTGCTTTCGTTTGGTTCAAGATCTAAAGAAATAGAAAAATGTTTGTTGAAAAATTTTTTAAAATTCTAACTTCTTAATTTCTCTAAAACTTCATCACAGCCTATTATTCTAAGTGAAAAAATTAAGAGAGTCAATATGTTTTAACGTAACCCGTTAGGTTTTTTTTAGTATCTGTAAAGATCTTTTCAGTATTTTTGACATATTTATAAATATGCTTAGAAGAAATATAAGTGCATGGGTAAAAATATGCATAAATACGTTGACTTCTCAAGAAGATTACGGAATAGAACACATACAATTTCAAAGGGAAGGTCGTCTAGATTTGTAACAAAGAGTCCAAAGTAACTTGTGAGTATTTGGTCTGTTTTTACAAATTTCGATAGTATCCCCTTTAATCTTTTTACGTTTACTAGGGAGTTGCTAAAATCACTTAGAGCAACAGCACTGGGGTATAGGTAAATTTCAAAATAATCCAAAGAAAACATTTTTTGTTTTTTTTCAAAACTTTGGTAATATCTCAGAAGCTACATGAATGGTAAAAATCTCAATATTTAAATAATTTTAAAGCTATTTAATTTACAATTCTTACGTATTTTTGTTTTTGTCACACGAAATAATCAAATTTTTGTTTTATATTCTTTTTTTCCACTTTACAAAATAAAACACTTTACACTTTCCTCAATTTTTCCTCTTAGAATAGTAGGCTTTGATCAATTTTTAAGTGAAATTAGGAAGTCAACCTTTTCAAAAATTTTTCAACAAACATTTTTCAATTTCTTTAGGTCTGAAACGGTTGAGCCCCTACTAAATTTGAGAAAAAAATTCAATAAAATAAAACAAAAAATATATTGAGACTCCAAAATAATTGAAATTTTTTTCAAGCTAAATCATTGGCCCGGACTAAATTTTATTATGCAAAAATTGTTTTTGTGAGTCCTACTAAATAGCGAACATAAAATTTTTGCACATGGAGAGTTGGTACATAAGAATCTTGGACTTGTACATTAAAAAGAGTGTTGAAAATCTTTTCTGAATTTTATTTATATACAAACTTGTTCCGTAATTATTTGACAATCAAAATTTTGTTAAATTCGCAGAATATGTAAACAGTTCACTAGTGCAAAATAATTTGCCAATAAAATTTTGTTTAGAAACATGGAGATTCCTGGCCAATACGTTAGAAAATATTTTTTTCTTTACAAAAATAAAATGTTTGATAAAATTCAATTGCCCACACATCTCTCCCTACGAAATCGTCATTCCAGTGTAATCTGTCACTCCAACATATCTACCGCATCAGCAATAACATATTTCTTTTTCTAACTGAACAGGGCTGACAGTTCCATCTTTAATTAAATTTTTTTATAAATAAGATTTTGTAGATGTTGAAACTTTTCTTCTTTCACTTATGAGATGACCATTTTACCTCATTAAAACTCCAGTTAATGCAATGATGAGATTAGAAAAAAAGTTAAAGAAGGATTACAGAGATTTATACGTTACACACATACATAAAGTCGAAAACAATTTTTTGGAAGCAAAAAACTTCCAATTACGTCAATATGGTAAAATTGCATAACAAATGTAAAGGATTGCATACAAGGCTCATTATATAGATCGGCCATGATTGGAAAGAAATATTTTTCAAGTTTTAAATTTAAAATTTTTTTTTATAGAAACAAAAATGACTTTCAGTTGACATCAGTGTTGTAATAAGTAAGGAGCATTCTAAATAGGAATTTTTTCCTAAAAATTTACCCTTTTTTTAAAAACCCCTTTTTTAAAAAATTATAAAGTAAATTAATTGAATCAATAAGAAACAAAGGAAACTTAGAATTATAGTGTTTTGTCCTAAGCCGATTAATTAATATTACACAGCATTAATTCGCCTTTGCTCCCAAGGAAATCTCTAAAGCAATTATAGTCAAAATCTTTAGATCGTTAGTGGCTACATTTTGAAAAAGAAAAAATCCCTACTTGGAATGCTCCTTATTTATTACAACACTGATTCCATCTGAAATTACAATAATATTAATTCACAGTTATAAAATTTTTTATGATCTCAAAATGTTATCAAAATAAATAAAAAAAAATTTTTTTTAAATATAAAATTATTTATATTTTAAAATATCTGGAAAGTTGTCATTCATTCTCTGATTGCAATCAAGATTTTTACGATTTTGCGGTGAAGTATGTTTGCTTTAAAAAATAGTTTTGGACTGCATGTATGAATGTATGTATGCGATGTGTGCATCTCTGTAATCTTTCTATAAATTTTTTCTAAGTGGCGCTTCATTACATTAACGATAGTTTTAATGTGAGATATGGGAACATCCTTAAATGTAGAGTCTCATAAGTGAAAGCGGAAAACTGTCAACATCTACAAAAGCCTAATTAAAGATGGAACTGTCAGCAGTAACATACAGAAGCCCGCCCTGTTCAATTAGAAAAAGAAAGATGATATTGCTGATTCGGCAGACGTGCACCGATTACGCAGAAATAATGACTCGTCAGGAAGAGAATTTTCTCAAACATTTTATTTTTGTATAAAATGAATTTTTTGTTTCTCTTCTAACTAATTGTCAAGAAATCTTCACATTTGTAAACAAAATATTTATTGGCAAACTATTTTGCACTAGTGAACTGTTTACATATTCTGCGAATTTAACAAAATTTTGATTGTCAAATAATTACCGAACAAGTTTGTATATAAATAAAATTAAGAAAAGATTTTCAACACTCTTTTTAATGTACAAGTCCAAGATTCTTATGTACCAACTCTCCATGTGCAAAATTTTATGTTCGCTATTTAGTAGGACTCACAAAAAGAATTGTTGCATAATAAAATTTAGTCCGGGGCATTGATTTAGCTTGAACGTAATTTCAATTATTTTGAAGTCTCAATATATTTTTGTTTTATTTTATTGAATTTTTTTCTCAAATTTAGTAGGGGCTCAACCGTTTCAGACCTAAAGAAATTGAAAAATGTTTGTTGGAAAATTTTTGAAAAGGTTGACTTCCTAATTTCACTTAAAAATTGATCAAAGCCTACTATTCTAAGAGGAAAAATTGAGGAAAGTGTAAAGTGTTTTATTTTGTAAAGTGGAAAAGTAGAATGTAAAACAAAATATGTGATTTTTTGGTACGGCTTTTAAATTTTTTTTAAAAAGTATTTGTAAAGAAAATACATTATCAAGCAGTTGATCATATTTTTGTATAGAAAATACAATTTGCTTAGAATGACGAAATTTTAGCTAGAAAACTGGTCAGAAAATGTCTTGATTTTAATTTAAAAAAATTTATTTTTATCTAGCCTTCGTTTTGCTTAAATTGTGATCATACTTTTTTGTAGAAAATTATAATTTTTTTTAAATGAACTCAATTGCTGCTGCCAACCAACGAAATGGTTCAAGATCTAAAGAAAAAAAAATGTTTGTTGAAAATTTTTTTAAAATGTTGACTTCCTAATTTCTCTAAAAATTTATCACAGCCTATTATCCTAAGTGAAAAAATTAAGAGAGTGAAGATAAACATGCCGAGTTTAATATGTTTTAAAGTAACATGTTACGTTTTTTTTTTTTGTATCTGTAAAGATCTTTTTAGTATTTTTGACACATATATAAATATGTCTAGGAGAAATATTTATAAGTGAATGGGTAAAAATATGCATAAATACGTTGACTTCTCAAGAATATTTCGAAATAGGACATGTATCATTTCATAGGGGAGGTCGTCTATATTTGTAATCTGCGCCCAAGCACTCAGAAGTTACTTTGGACTATTTTAAACATTTTTTTGAAATTTCCTATACCCCAGTGCTGTAGATTACAAATCTAGACGACGTACCCTACCGTGAGAAGTCAACGTATTTATGCATATTTTTAACCATGCACTTTTTTTGCTCTTAACATATTTATTAATATGCCATAATTAATAAATAATAAAAAACGTAATGGATTACGTTAAAACATATTTAACTCTGTAGATTTATTTTCACTCACTTAAATTTTATTATCGACAGTATGGTACTTCCCTGACGAAAAAGGGAGTTAAATGATTGTTATTAAATATTTTTGGTAATAGTTTTCTTAGTATTTTTTGAAGTTGATACGATTCATGTTTGTAAGTATTTATATTAATTATACGCTTGTGTCAGTCAGCACTTAATTTACTTTTTTTTTTACAAAATATCATTTATTTCCTCTACTATCAATAGCATTTTAGTTTCTCTTTTAAAAAAGTAAAATAGCCAACTGCTGTTTAGTTTTTCCTTTAGATTATATCTTTACTTGGTAAATTATCTTTTTATTAGTAAGGAACAAAAATTCTGAAAAATATTTTCCCTTATCGCTTGTAGTTATGTTACATACCTCATCTTTTTCAGCCAACGATTCACCATTCTCAATTCGAAAGCGTTTGAAATTCGGGTCTATACCATCCAACTCAGATTGAGGCAACTAAAAAAGATTTTTTTTAATAATAATAAAAATTAAAGTATATGAAAAATATTTTTAGCAAATAATACGTATTTGCTTCTTAAAGATGTTTTACTTGTTGCTTTTATTATGTATAGCGTTTAATATTTCTATTTTTTTACTATTTAAAAACATTTTTGTATGTTCATGTGAATAATTCCAGCCTCTTAATAATCTAAAACAGTTTAATGGACTTAGTAATAATGACGTGAATATGTAATATCGGCCTTGTTTTCTATACTATTTGTTAACAGCTTTACAAATTCGTCAATGTTTGCATATACGTTTTTGTATGCAAAACAAAAAAAAAATAGATAACAAAAGTGTCAATGTCAATTACAGACAGCGAGCGTACTTTTATCTACGCTCATTCGCATGAAAGCATTCTAACGTTGATTATTGATGGAAAAAACTACATTGAGTATAACGAGCAAGAAAACAAAAATTCAGTTTTTGCGGAAATTTGTTTTTCATGGAATTTTAATTTAATTTTTTTTTTTTTTGCTATTTTAGCAGCTAAGCAAAAGTTTATTTTGATACCTAAACATACACAACTTTTAGGTAATTACAAAAGTAAATAAAACTTTTCTAGTTATTTCCCTATAAACTTTACAATTTAAATTTTGATGAAGTTAAGAATTTAATAGTTTACTAAACTTTTCTAATAAAACATTAATAAATATTTTAATAGTTTTAAGTAAATTTTCAAACATCTAAAAATTACTTTTCCACTTTGATACTCGTATTAGAGCAAACAAATCATGAGCTTAAAAGTATGTCTTCATTAATCTTTCTTTAGTTTAAATAATGAAATTTTACCAACATTATTTAATTAGTTTATGCTTTTATTAATTAATTTCAAAATACTTTTTTTAATATTATAAAAGGTTTTTGTATAAATATTAAAGTATGTAAGTACTTCACAAAATTCTAGTCAAAAACTTGTGCTTGCCTCTTTAAAGTTAACGAAATTTAATTTTTTGAAGTATTTGTGCACAAATTTTTAAGTAGGAAAATAAAATGAAAGTTGTAAAATAATTGTTTTATTTTAAAAAGATTTAAATAAATCTAAGTTTTTGCTGAATATTAAGTGGAGCCATTTGCAGTTACTGTTATAATTAAAAATTTTTTCTATTGACAATTTGATCAATAAGACCTTACGTAAACTACAATTACATTAAACAAATAAACAAATATATCAGCTACATATACGTTTATATATTTTAAAGAAATATGCGCTTAGATTAGTGTAATTTATTATTAATTTTATGTCATGTTAAACTATAAAAAAATTTGGCAAAAAGTAGTGGTTACGCTTATTTATTTGTCTTATTTATGTAATGTGATCGTAGCTTAAGTGTGTTTAATAAATAGAGATCAGGCATTAAAATTAAATAAAAAGCATTGCCCAACTTAAATGATGTCTAAATTGCATTTATTATTTGGCTCAGTTGCCAAAACATATGGCTTTAGAAGTAGCATACATTGTCGAAATTTGATCTCTTATATTTCGCAATATCTTTTCTTTTTGGGCTGCAAAACAAATGACGCATACGGATACATTAATTATTTTGCTCAGATATATCGATTACTTTTTTTAATTATAAATTATTTGTAAAGTAATTTTTAGGGTTTTTCCTTTTCGTTCTATATTTCAGATTTGCTAAGGTTTTGATTTAATTTTATTTAACCAGCAATTGCCACATATATTGACAATTTTATTGCTTATAAGGCCTATAGCTGTTTACGTACTTGTTATCTATTCAGTTACAAAGCATTTGGGTGTAATGTCTTTACATCAACTTGCATTATTTAAAATTTTTTTATCACAAGCAGTAAGAGAGTGTGTAATTTTTTGTGCTATTGAAGTGTGATTTATTTTATTGATATGAATTTAATATAATTTAATATAAAATAAAGTTTGCAGAAAGTACAAACACAGTAAAAAAATACGAATTTCAAATTCTAGTATTTACGGTAAAAAATATTTGTAAATGGTGTCTCAGTAAGTGTATAATTTTTTCATTTTAAAATAAAAACACGTATTTTTTGAGAGAGTTCTGATATTTTACTGGATTGTAGAGAAGACATATTTCAATTAAGTGAAGAATAAAATATCCATTCCGGTAATTCATAGGGCAAAGTGAAGTCAATGCCCACTTTAATGAAAAAGTTATCGACTACTACGAAGCGAATTACCATCTAAATGGCTTTGTAAATTTAAAAACTTGTTTATCTTAGGGCTCAGAAAATCTGTATGTAATCCATGAAAAAAAAAAAATGCACCCACAATGAGACTTGGCTTCAACTGTCGCTTGTTTCAGCAAGACAGCGACACCTGCCATACAGCGCTTGAAACAATTCATTTTTTACAGCATGAAATTAAAAAGTGTATTCTTACTGGGACATTCTTTATTTGGTAACTTAATAAACGAAAAAGAATTTCAATTTCGAAACCATTTCCAACACATTACGCAATTAGTATTAGAATCCATGATAGCTTACCATGAATACAAATATTGAAAAATTTTAACTTAAAATGAACAAAAATAAAATTTTTTTAGTAAATTAATTAATTATTTAGTATATAAATATAGCATGAATCAAGTAAAAAATAATAATAATAATCGTTGTCGACCATAACATACCTGATCTACAGAACCGTAGTGATGTCGAGAAAATACTCCACGTCGTGATATTAACTCAGTGGCTGATGAGCTAAAATGAAAAAAAAAAAAAAATTTAATTCATTTACAAAATCCATAAAATTAAATCAATATTTTTTCTTAATAAGAGAAACTCTTAACTTAAAAAATTATGTTTTGATATGTGAGCGTATAAGTGTTATATAAATGTAAAGCTATTAATGGGTTAATAGTAATAATAATACACCACACAGCTGTCAAAATAATGTAAAGAATAAGAAAAGAAAAATAAGTATTAGCAGTAGAAAGAAGTCAGTGAAAGTCAGTTAAAAGAGTGAATTGAAGTTAGTAGGCAGTTGAAGTCAGCTGCAGTCGATAAGTAAGTCAGAAAGGTATTCAAATAATTTTCAAAAAAGAAAATTAATTTATTTGCTAGTTTTATATATATAAATAAATTTATAAAATAAGACCTCAAGCTTAATAAAATACTCATATTAATAAAAAAGAAAATTAATTTTAAAATGGTAAAATTTAAATCTATTTTATTTCAAGCTATCAACTATTGTTGTTTTAATATAAAAAATTAATTAAATATATAAAATATCATTATCATTTTAAATAATTTATATTATTAAATTATTTTGCCAGAGATATTCGCAAACTATTTATGAATTCTATATTTACAAAAAATATAAAAGAATATCTGCTACATAAATAATTTTATTTTCTGTACACAGATTTTTCTGAAATTTGGTATAAAGATATTCCAAAGAAGGTGGCCATATAAATTTGGATAAGACCGATTTTAATAAAATAATGAAGATGAACTTTTAATGATTTCTTTTAAATTTGGTACTACGATTTTTACAGTTGAAGACTACCATTTAGTTTTTAATATACCACGCCTACTTTTACAATTTTTTTTAATAAAATAGTATGATTTCAGAAACAAGTATATATACACAAAAAAAAAAAAACTATTGATACAGTGATTAACTCAGATTAAGATGTTGCGTCTAGGCTTTAAATGCTTGCCCGCCAGCTATACTTCTAAGGATTATTCATATCCCAAAATTTTGCTTAGAAGAAGAATTTTGAAAGCATAAATATTTTGCTTAAATATTGATTCAAAAATATCGATCAGGTCACTGCTGAACCATCTCCTCTTAACTAATTGCATCGTCTAACAAAAAACCGATTATATAAACTACAAAAGCTTAGTTTTAACTTGTAACTTGTAGTAATGGGCCTTAATTAAAAACAATTGTTTTTCTTATCCTAAGTTAAAACAAAAGCTAGTAAATTTTTAATTTTTTATAAGCTTTTAACTTTCTGGTCATATGTTGGATGTTCAACTGTATATATTAAAATTAAATTTTTTTTCAGCCAAAGCAACAAATTAAATTTTAGAATTTAATTTAAGTTTTCTACAAGGGCCCGACATATTTGTAAAACTGTCTGCACAAAGTTACTTTCTTAATATTGTAAAACTAAAAGTTTCAGAAATTCTTTTAAACTAAATAACCATTTAATAACAACTTGATATGATGTACTAGTAACAAGTTTTGTGTAAAAGTTTATTTCTGCATTGCAAAATATGTCACTCCATAAATGAATATGTGTCTCCATAAATGAAGAAAACTTTGCTTTTATAATTTATATTAGAAAAATTCATATCTAATGCCAATAAAATGTTGAAAGTTGTTCGGAAATCAAACTTGTATTAAATTTTATTCAATCTTTTAACCTTAAATTTCATTTTTTTGGTTTAAAACTCAAAATGGGGTCAAGTTCTTAAATGTTTTTGTAAATAATAATTTTCTACTGATTGTACTAAATCTCATTATAAGCATGGCAGATATCAGAGTTTGATTTAACGATTTTTTGTATTTCTTTCAAAATCATTAAATCATAGAAGAATATACACAAAGAAAATTACCTATTTTTGTAATTTAAATCTTTAATTAATATTGTAATAAAATCAATAAATTTTTTTATTGAAATTCTTCTTGAAGTTTTGAAAGAATTTTTTTTTTTTAAATAAATTATTTATTTGATGCATAATTTCAATTAAGCTGGTGTGAAATATGCAATATTTTCCATGATATTCTCATTGATAATTAAAAAAAAAAAAAAAAACATTTACTTAGGTTAATAAGTACTAAGAGTGATATTATATCTATATGGACAATTTCATCAGACGCTACTACCATGTTTATTAAATTCTTTGCTAAGTTTTTGAATATGTATTATAAATTTTTGTCACCAATAATAATAGAAAATTAAAAAAAAGTTCAAGCAAGGCAATAAAAAACCAAAGTAACCATTGAAGCAACTAAATAAAATTTTCCAACCAACATTTTACAAATGAAAAAAAATATTTTATTTTTATTCCACTAAGGATTCAAAGTAACGTTAAATGAAATGTTTCATATTTAATAAATAATTTGTTTAAATTTTATATGTAAATATCTTGGAAAATAATGTATTTTTTCAACCAACATAATTAGAATTAAGCACCAAAAAAGCTTTTAAACTTCCCAATAACCCACTATGTTTTAAAAGAAATTTTTATTATTTTCATATTATAGATTAAACTTTATTTTAAATTGTAATTGTTCAATATATTAAGTCCGTAATAGTCACGATGTAATAATTGAGCTACACATTGATATAACAAACCTTCACAACTTACTGCACTATTTCAAATCCAGACAGCTGCTCGAAAATATAGAATAAAACAAATTCCTTTGCAAGGTCGAAACTAATAATAGATTTCAGCTACTGGCTCTAGAAAACGTAAATAAATTGGGCTTCCTTAACTAATATTAGGTTTGTGAAAAGACTAGCAGCACTAGATTTATTATTTAGAACGCAAAAACGCTATTAATAATAATATTTCTCACATGTTTTTGTATGAAATCCATTTTTGCATGATTTCGCTCTTTTTTTGTGTGTTTGTTAAAACTCATTTGTTTGTGGGAGATCTCTCTCACGCTATGTTGCTATATCAATTGTATAAGTGCTTTCTCTCTCCTCCTCTCTCTCAAGCCAGAGAGCTTTAGTATACTAACAAACAGCTTATTTACATATAGAGTTAAAACTCTTGCCATTAGATAGATTTTTTCTGTTGTTTTGTTCTATTTTGATAGAGAGAGAGACATTTTTGGGATAATTTGTTGTTGTTTTTTTTTGTTTGTGTAGGCACTCACTATAAGTGTTGTAATAAACAGTTACTTTTTAGTAAATTAAGCCATAAGCAAATAAATGAGTTTAAATAATTTCTCATTATAAGATAATTTGATTGGTGGACAAGTGTAGAAATGGATGATGAGTTAAAAATTTTAAAATGTGTGCAATAAATACTCAATAAAGAAATTACTTTGAATTAAAGCAGTTTGTTAATTTTTTTAAATGTAATTAAAGGTAAATTATAAATATTACAATTACTTGAGGCTAGATGGTAATTTAACTTAATAATAATTGTGTAGCTAAACATAAGATTATAGATTTTTAAATTACAGAGGTGAACACAAACTCTTTAAGGTTTAATTATTTTTTTGTTAATATATTTTTTTCTTAAAAAATACACATAGATCGAGATGGTGCGATTCCATGGATTGGTAGAGATTAAAACTACTCTCTTAAATTACAGTTTAAATGCTTCCCTTTGAAAAATTTTTATTTTAAATAAACATAGAAACATGCACAAAATTATAAAATATATTTAATTTTTTTTAGCAACATCAGTGACGTCATTCATATTAAGTCTGAAAACTCATTACGAAAGACAAAACACTACTGACTTTTTTTTAATAATATTGTTTTAAAAATGCTGTCACATATACGTAGTAGATATCTGTTGAAAGCAATAATTTAATTTTTTATTTGTTTTTCATTTTGTTAAATATTTAAAAAGAATGGGCGAAATTAAAAATATGAATATTTAGCTAACACAGTGAAGGGTATATAAGACTCGGAATAGCTAAATTTAACTTATTATTTCTTTTAATTTTAATATTACTTTATTAGTGGAGCGCAGAAAACTTTCTGAACCTTAAAGAAAGTAATATTAAGAAAATATGAAAAAATTATCTATTTTAAAGCCTTTTTTAATATTATATATGTTCCTTAGTCTTAAAAATTAGTAAATTATGAATTAAAAAAAATACGAAATTTGTCGATAAAACTTCCTTTAAATTGTTTACATATATTAGTTTTAAAGATAGCCACCTAACAAATATTATTTTATTTATAGTATTGTGATAATGACAGTAATAATTCCTGTTTGACAAAATAATTTTTTAATTTTTTTTCTATACTCATAATAATTTGAAATTGAAAAAGTATGTAAATTATAGGCAATGGAATTTTCTTTTAGCAGGCGAGTGTTTCATACTGATTAAATAATAAATAATACACAATGTCATAAATTTTTTTACATTTACATTAAAATGAAATGTTTACAAAAAATACATTAAGGGTGAGCGGAAAGTTTTGAGCTGCAATTAAGGTAAAAAAATTATTATTTATTATCTCAGTAGCAATATGCACCATTACTCAGAGAATAATTTTTACACCCCATAAGTTTACTGTTTTAGGTATAGCCCTTAAGTAATGGCAATTGCCATTCGCTTACCATATTTTATGATGGTAGACATAATACTCGTATAGACAAAAATAACTAGAATGTGCTTATCGTGATCAGAATAGCGTGTAGATGCTTTAAATTAACAATAATATTTTTGCGGAGAACAAACTATGCTTGCACTGACCACATTCAACATTATTTTTTTTTTTTTTTTGTGTAAGTCCGCAGTATCCCCAAGACACATTAAGAGAATTAAAATTTTTCCTAAATTTATTTTGTTAAAAAAAACCGTAACTCAAATGCTCATTTGTTGTGGCAAACATAGCAGATCTAGGTTGGAGCTTGACGATCCCTAAACTTGTAGGCTACTGCACTATCCATTAATCTAAAGGTTAGCCCTATAAATTTTATTAAATTATGGTGGTTTTTTTTTAGAAAGAAATTATTTTAATTTTAATTCATTAAAGTTTGCTAAAACCTGTATGGACTTACGCTATACAGCTATGGGGAACAGCCAGTAATTCCAACATCGAAATTTTGCAAAGGTTTCAGTCTAAAACCTTGAGATCAATAGTAAATGTCCCGTGGTTTATTTCAAATAATGCTATTCATGACGACTTAAAAATACCTATGATTAAAGATGAATAGAACTACTTAGAAGGGTTGAGTAACCATACTAATGTATTAGCAATATCACTGTTGGATGATACAAACGAAGTTCGTAGATTAAAAAGAAATCATATTTTGGATTTGCCTTTCAGAAGTTAAATACTCATTTACATATGTTTGTATAATATTTATAAGTATATGCATATAAAAGGTGATTTTATAAGAACTATCGGAAATTAAAAAAAAAAAAAACACATAAAATTCAGAAAAATGCATGAAATATTTATTTGGATCGATAGTTGGGTCGATATAATTTAATGTTTGAAGATTATTTCATGCAAATGTTGGCCGCGGCTGCGCCTCAAATGGTCCATCCGCTTAGTCCAATTTTGGCATACTCTTTCCAACATTTCGGCCGGTATCTCACGAATAATGTTGGCAATGTTGGCTTCCAGTGCGTCAATCGAAGCGGGCTTGTCCCTATAGACATTAGCCTTAACATAGCCCCACAAAAAATAGTCTAGAGGCGTTAAATCGCACGATCTGGGCGGCCAATTGACTGGTCCCAAGCGTGAAATAAACTGTTCACCGAACTCGCCTCTCAATTGGTCCATTGTTTCGCGTGCTGTGTGGCATGTGGCACCGTCTTGTTGAAACCACATGTCATGCAAGTCAAGCTCTTCCATTTTGGGCAAAAAAAAGTTTGTTATCATCGCACGGTAGCGCTCACCATTCACAGTAACGTTGTGATTCGCATCATTTTTGAAGAAATACGGCCTAATGATGCCGCCAGCCCATAATCCGCACCAAACGGTTGTTTTTTGTGGATGCATTGGTAGCTCTTGCAATGCTTCTGGCTGCTCTTCACTCCAAATACGGCAGTTTTGCTTGTTCACGTATCCATTCAACCAGAAATGAGCCTCGTCGCTGAACACAATTCTTCGATAAAAAAGTGGATCTTCATCTAACTTTTCAAGAGCCCATTCACCAAAAATTTGGCGTTGTGGTAGGTCGTTTGGCTTCAATTCTTGAACCAGTTGTATCTTATAAGGCTTCACACCCAAATCCTTCCGCAAAATTTTCCACGTAGTGGAGTAACAGAGGCCCAATTGCTGCGAACGGCGCCGAATCGATAATTCACGGTCATCACCAACACTGGCCGATACGGCTGCGATATTTTCTTCAGTTCGCACTCTACGTAAGCGTGTTGGTGGTTTAATGTCCAACAATGTAAATTTGGTGCGAAATTTTGTTACAATAGCCCGAATAGAAGCCTCAGTAGGTCGATTAAACTGACCATAAAATGGAAGAAGCGCGCGATGAACTTTCTTAACAGAGCACGCATTTTGGTAATAAAATTCAATAATTTGCAAGCGTTGTTCGTTTGTAAGACGATTCATGATTAAATTATAGACCAAACTGAAGATGTTTGACAGTGACACAAGATACAAAACGTGCGTGAGCTGTCAAAACTAGTGTTGCCAAAAAGATAATAACAAAAAAATCACTCTTTATATATAAATATTTTCATACATGTAAAAACAAAAATTAGAAATTACTGCATATTTATATTATACACTTAATTATCGGTATATAGCTTATAAGTCTAAATACAATATATGTATTGCTGCTCCCAAGGAGGTTCAGCAACAAATGATATTTTAAATTTATATAAGATTTGCTTATTATCTTCGGATAGATTGTAAATAAAGTAAACGAGAAAAAAAAATCATTAAAGTTTTATAATCTTCATTGACATATGTGATAACTAATTTTTATGTTATTTAGTTTTTACAACAACAAAATTATATTATTATATACAATTAAATTTAATATTTATGTTTATAATCTGCCTTAGTGTATACCTTCACATTTATTTTAAAATATTTCATATAAACATAAATAAATACATACTCGTAAGTGCATGCTAATAATTTATGGTATATATATATGTATGTATTTAAAGGGCAAGCATATTTGAAAGCCACACATCACCACAAACATGTGTAGTATTGTATAATAAAAAGTGCTTGTAAGCAATTTCAAGTATGCTTGTTAAAGGGCTGCTTTATTATGTATTAACTAACACTATTCAACAACTGACTAATTATTAAACTAATAACCTAAAAAATATATAATTATTTTGGTATATAAATCAACACCAATGAATTTAAATATATTTTATGAGAGTTGAAATATAAAAATTAATGTTATTTTAATTTAATATTTCAAATTCTTAAAAAAAATTTTTAATTATATATAAAAGAATCAACAACTATAATTCATATTTGTAAAAGTAGATATTTCTAAATTAATTTTTTTTAAATAATTTTATTAAAATTGTATAGAAAAAAGTAGCAACAATTAAATATTTTAATTAAAAACAATTAAATTTTTAATAAATTTTTAGTTAATTAATTTTTAATTAAAAACAATTCAATTTTTAATAAATTTTTAGTAAATTAGATTTTTTGAAGGGAAAACAAAAATGGTCAGTTTCACTGACAACAGCATAACAATTTTAATTGCCTCATAATAAATCACACACTGTATTAACTACTTGATTTTGTGTAAAATTTTTAACAAGTAATTTATGCAAGATTGATATAACTTACATTACGCTCGATGCACGACGTTGTAGTACACGCAACGCTCCAATATCTTTGTTAAGCGGTGCCCGTGTTGTAGTGGGTGGAGCACACAAACTTTGACTGCGGTCACGTACACTTTCATCACGATACGATCGGAAAATAGTTGCTAATTTTAAATTGAAACACAACATTTTGTGTTTTCTTCTTTTAGTTGTGGTAGCCGTTTTAGACTCCGTTGCTGCAACTTCTTATTAAACTTAAAACTTTAAAATGTATTCACTCCGTCATTCACTGCTTAGACTTTTTTATTTTATTTTATTTTTTTTTTTCTCTCTATTTCACTCTCAGTGTTTGATTTTAAATGGTTGCTTTGGCTTAACTTTGTTGTTTTATATGTTCCAATGTGTTGTTATTATTATTATTTTTTTCTTATGGCTTAAATAAAACTTTTTTTATTAATACATCATATCTGTTTTATGTTTAATCTGTTTAGCTTTACTTTTTTTAGTTTTTTGTTTTCAACTTTTTCGTCGTTGGTTTGCTTACGATTTTTTATTGGTTTTTACTATAAATTCGTTGTTTATTCTGGATTTTAGTAACTTTTTTTCATTTTATGCTCATGTTTATTTCGTTGTTGAAAATATATCAAAGTTTGTTTTTTACTCAAACTGCAAAATTTTTCAATGACCTACGCCAATTCAGTTTTAACTTTTTATTTTGAGAATGAAAAACAAAATAAAAATAAAACCAAAAAAAATTTATAATGAACTTGTAATTCATTTGTGCTTTTGGTTTTATTTTCACTTTCACTTAACAAAAAACCCAAAAAAAAAACTAGTTTGGCGCCTTAATGAACTTTTTAGTTCTAGTTGGCATTAACCCAAAAACAAAATATCTACTTTTACTGAAAATTTTTGTAAAGTAACACAATTAAAAGAAACTTTTTATTTGCTATTAGAGTATTGTTGCAAGTTTATTAAACAATTTTGACTTAAATTTTAATTATTGCATTTATTTTAGACCATAAAGAATGTGGCTTTTAATTTAAAAAAAGCTTTTAATAAAAATTTGCTCAAAATTTTACAAGTAAAAATTCTCATTTATAACAAATTTAAGAAATAAATTTTTAAGTATTCAAATCGAATAAAAAAAGTTTTATATATACAATATATAATTCGAATAATCGCAAATAATTAGCACCAATTGGTCATATGGTAAAAAATATTTTTAAATCGTTAATTAACAAATGATCATGATTCTCAGTTTGGTTTGGCAATTCATTATGAATAGACTCACGCCTGAACAACGCTTGCAAATGGGCACAAAACGAGATTGCCGTTGTTCCCGATTTTCATAAGAGAATTTTGTTTAGCGATGAAGCGCACTTCTGGTTGAATGGCTACGTCAACAAACAAAACTGCCGCATTTGGAGTGAAACTAATCCTTAAGTGTAGGTCGAAACACCGTTACATCCAGAAAAACTGACTGTTTGGTGCGCTTTATGGGCTGGTGGAATCATTGGTCCGTACTTCTTTAAAAACGACGATGGCCAGAACGTTACAGTCAATGGTGATCGATATAGAGCCATGATTACTAACTTTTTCATTCCTGAATTGAACAACCATGATGTCCAGGAGGTGTGGTTCCAACAAGACGGCGCAACATGTCACACAGCTCGTGCCACAATCGATTTATTGAAAGACACGTTTGGTGACCGCCTAATTTAACGTTTTGGACCTGTGAATTGGCCTCCAAGATCTTGTGACTTAACACCACTAGACTACTTTCTGTGGGGCTATGTAAAGTCATTGGTCTATGCGGATAAGCCACAAACGCTTGACCATTTGAAAAACAAAATTCGCCGTGTTATTGCTGATATACGGCCACAAATGTTGGAAAAAGTCATCGAAAATTGGACGTCCAGATTGGACTACATCCGAGCCAGCCGTGGCGGTCATATGCCAGAAATCATATTTAAAACGTAATGAAACAAGATTATCTTTCGGATAAATAAAATTCATGTCAATCGAATAATCCATCGTTGTTTTATTGCAATTTAAAGTTCTATACGTCTATAAAAAACACATTTTATAATCAATAGTTAAGTAATATCTGATTATCGAAGTTGTAGTCATCGAATTTTGTTAGCAAGAACTGTCAGGTTGTTATGCTAAACTTTTTTTTAAGTTTCAGAATATTTTATAATGAAAATTGTTGCATTAAAAAATATTCCAAAGCAAACTGAAAGAAAGACTATATAGTTCTGAAATCTACATTGCATTAGCTTTCAATTGGTCTAGTCCATCTCAATTTGGGGCTTTTTTGGAACCCAAAAATTTTCAATGCTAAATATTCTTAGTGAAATTCCTTAAAATGTCTACACTTTAGGGATCTATTTTACATAGTTCTGAAATCTTATTTTAATACCATCTCGATTTTGAATTATTTTTGAAATGTAAAAATATTAACTTTGAATAAACTCCTCAAAATATGTATGTACACCTTCAGAATATCCTTATATATATAGTTCTAATGTACTTTTGCTTATGAATGAACTCCTTTTAAGCGTCTGGAGCAATTTGAATGAATGTGTTTTGGTTACACTCTGGATGGCTTAGAGTCACAAGTCTGTACGACAGACGGCGCTACAGTCGGTGTCTAGGTTATTTTTAGCTATTTTTCAATTGAAATAAAATTTGGGAGAAAAAACAAATTTGTCGGGTCTAAAATCTATATTGAGTAGCTTTCGATATTATTCGTTGTTATAATTTTTTTCTTTTTTTTAAAGAAAAGAAAAAAATTTTAAAGAAGTTATTGAAAATGCTTTAATTATATAAATTAACAGGATAAATAAACATACACGCAAAGAAAAAATATGATTGAGGCAACCATATTCTGGTGGAAACATAGTATGGTTAGATTTATGATTGCATCTAAGCATATTTTTTTAAAATCAAAGATAATAGAAAGCAATTTACATTCAACCATATTTTTATCATTATTATGTTTGCTATGAACATATTTATGATTTCAAATAAAATTTTATAAAACATAATATGATAATTATATGGTTGATCTAAGACACTAAACATAATATGGTTACAAATAATTAGAAACATGTTTATTGTGATCAGAATAATGTTTAGATGCTTCAAATTAATAATAATATTTTTATGAAGAACACACTATGTTTGCGGTGACCATATTCAACCATCTTTTTTCTTTGCGTGTAGCTAACTTAACTGACTTTTTATTTTTCGTAAAATTTCTGAGAAAAAAATTTATTTTTTTCACAAACTAGTTGCAAAAATTGATTATAACCTTGAAATTCTAATATTAAAATAGACAAATCTAAGGATTTAGAGAAATAGCAAACGACTATTTCTAAATATTAGAAAATAAATAAATTAGTAAAATTTCTGTCTTTATCATATTTTGATTTATCAGCAAACAAGATCAAATATTTGTTTTATTGTATCCAATTTGCCTTTAGCTGCTTTTGAATATAAAAATTTCTGATTTTGCTTTTTTTTTTTATTTATATTTTGTCGTTTATTTATTTCCGCAGGCAAACAATTATTTTATTTGTTTGCTATATTCTTTTTTGGCCACTTTGTTGTTTATTTACTTAGAAGAATTGGATTGATTTATTTTTTTAAATTTGCAAAAAATCATGTTATTTCAAAATGTATTTATTGAAAACTATTATAAAACAATATTCACAATTATTTAACTTAGAGTCGGCAACATCGTCTTCAATTTTAAAGCAACAGCTTAATATTGTAATAGATTTTCAAGTTTCAAGGATCATTAAGAGTCTTTAAAAGCCACCATTATTTTAAGTATCACTTTATTAAAAAATCCTTATAAAATGTATCTTAAAATTTTATTTGATTCAAATAAAATAGCATTGTGATGTTCATCTGATTTGGTTTCTAGTAATCACGTTCAAATCTTTTAAAACTTTTTCTTTTATTTTTTAATATTATTATTCTAGTGATAAAGATTGTTGTTAAACAACCGCAATTGTTTGCATTTTTATTAACAAAACTACATTTCCGGTTGTGCAAATGTAGTGGAAATGGGTTTCTCTTTTAACAAGAATGAGGGTATATGTGTGCAAGCGTATGTGCTTACTCTGTGTATATTATAAAAAAGTAGGAGGAAGTAAAAAGAGCTATAAAATACATTAAATATGATATTTATGCTGTTAGTGGTTGACAGTATGGTTCTTGTTCTGTTCTGTTTGCTGTTTTTGTTATAAATAATAAAAACATATTTTTAACGTTTTGCTCTAAAGTGCGTGCTTTCAAGTGAGTGTGTGTTGGTTTAGAATTTAAGTTTTATTTTTTTAAGCTTGCATTTATTCTCAGATTGACATTTCTTTTTGTGCGCTTGTTTTTATATTTTTAACTTTTCTCTTTGTATATTTTGTTTCATGTCATTGACCTATTTAATTGCAATTTTTTTTTTCGTTTTCATATTTGCTAGTGAAAGTGAATGTAGAAAAGCATGCAATTTATATGTTAGCTTTAAATATATTTGAAAACAAAAAATAATCTATGAAATATAAATTTAAGAAAGAAATTATATCACTAACTCATATCTTGTCCTTGTATTCATCACATTCTAAAGTAATTAACGGCATAAAGAAATGATATATTGCTAAAAAAAAAAGAAATAAGATTGATAGAATGAATGAGTTGTTTTGTAGAGATTGATGTCAGTTTGTCATGCTAGAAAATAATAATCAAATACACATTTAATTTTTTAAAGCTTCTTGAAATCCTTCAATGAACAAATGTTTACTGTAAACGACACTTCTGTGTTTTGCATGTTTTATAATTTAATAATGATTTCATTCTTAAGATACATTTTTAATTCTCTTTTTTTCTTCAATTATTTTAATTGGAAAATTGCAAAATAATGATTGTAAGAAACTGACATAGCGTAGAAACCACTTGTGCATGAACTTGAAAACTATTTAATTGAATTTTGTAAAATAATATTAATATAATTTTTGCTATTTGTTGCCAAAAAAAAAAAAAAAAAAAAAAAAAAAAAAAAAAAAAAAAAAAAAAATCTAAAATAATTATATTCCACCGAAATTAAAATCAAGAAGGTTGCAAGTTTATTTAATTTAAATTTTTTTTTTTTAAGTTAAAAATTTTTTTAGCAAATAACATTAATTGAAGCCATTTTAAAGAAAACTAAAATTATTGGATTGAAGAAAAATCCTGTTGCAATATTAATTTCATTTAAAAAAAATTTACTGGAAGGGTCGTTGAGATTGGCGTAAAATTTTTTGCCAGCAAATAAATGAAAAATATAAGAAATAAATTAAAAAAAGAAAATGAAAAAAACTTTAAAGAAAAAATTGTGTCAAAGTGATGTTAATTTTATTTGAAAGTAAATTTCAAAAATTACTACGAATTGAGACCTTTTTTGAATGAACATTTGAAGTGGTTGTTCCAAAAATTGTGTTGGGTTATTTTAAGTTTTTATTTTTTTCCTCATAATATTCTCATGAGTTATTTAGTTAGTACAATTAATATCGAAGGGTATTGCATTACCATTTTGATTGCCTATAACTTTTTGTCAAAAAAAAGATAAGTCAGTTTTTTTATAAAATGTTTATTTGGTCTTTATATATTCGTTATGATTGGAAAATTATATCGGCTAAATGGTGACCGCGATTCGCTATGCAACTTTCAGCTCTTTTTCAGACATTTTTCTATTTCCAGCATGAATACCACACCATACAGTTGTTTTTAGTGGATGCAATTCATGGATTAATTGAAGATTTTGTGTTTAGTAAAACCGACTGTTCTGTTTATTGACTTTTGTTATGGGCTTTATTGCTCATCATCAATTTAGATAAAAAATCTTCAATTTTACCATACAGCCTTCGGAGTGCATTACTGTACTCAACTCGTTGATCAGGATCTCTCGGTAGCAGCTTTTGGACTAATTGAATTTTGTACGGGAATATTTTCAAATCAGTTTTCAAAATTCGTATTAAGCTGCGTACAAAAATATGTAACACTGTTGCTCACCAGAGCCATATTTTCAGCGTTACGAGATGTTCGTTGTCTTCCAAAACGAGGCCCGTCTGCTGTCAAAAATTCGCATGTAAACGATAAATTATGGTTTTGTGAGGCATTGGACAATTAGAATATTTTTGACGCAATTTCCGCTGACTAGCAATAATGGAACGATTATTTTCAATAAATATTGTCACTATTTCTGGACGTTTACACAATACAATGGGTAAAGTGAAACTGAGCTAAACGTCACATAACCAAGATGGTGGGCAATCAAAATGATAGCGGTTCTTTTGCCCCACCTAGTATATGCACCATTGCATTAGACGCTACTCTGAATCTTCAGTAAATTACTCCCAACATTTCTTGGCAAACATTAGAGTCTTCCCATTGTAAAAAAATATTGACTTAATAAGAGTTATTTGTCTATAGCTCCAAAAAGTTTCAAATGTTCAAACAAACAACTCAGTAAGCATTGAACAAAAATATTTAACTTTTATTCTGCTTGTGTTTTTTTACATTATAATGCCCTTCGGGTATAATTGAAATATAATTAAAAAGTATATGGAAAACAAAAACAAAAATTATAATATAAAAATAATAATGGAATTTAGAAATTTAATAAAAAATTAACCTTTATTTGAGCTTTTTCCAAAAATTCTGTGTGATAAATAATATGGGCATAAATTCTGCATTATCCCGAAAAGCTGTCATATCCGACGTCGTTCTCTGCTCTAATCAACTACAACTTCATATAAAACTTGGTGTTATTTCGTAAGAGCCTGAAAAGCAGAGTTGGAAAATAAAAAAAACGTTTGAATGCATTTCGTTTTGTAGTTTTTGCTGAATGAAAAACCATCAAATGAAAAACAATGCATGCATTTGCACTGACTTATTTTGTATTTGTTTTTACTTATGTAATTAACAGTATGATTCGTTTAAACGTTTGCAACAACAGAAGCAAAAAGTAAAAAAATCTTTTCCACTAGTCATTGTGGTCCATGCACTAAAAAAATACGTTTCTGCTTTTGTTTTGTAGGCACATGTGCCTACGGATCACAAATTCAATTAGTATATACATGACATTATTGTTTAAATTGTTTTAGTTTTTGTTTTATTCATATGAAAAACGATTTAAGAGTTTTGAAAAATTTTTTCATTTACCGCAAACGTTTATGAAATATTTCGTTTGTTTTTAAAATTTTAATGGTGGCATTTTCGATTGATCCAAAATTAAAGAGCCTAAATTTAGTCAAAACTATGAAAGAACTTAAACAGAAAACTGAGGACTTCTGCCTTTTAGTGATTTAAAATTTTTTAGGAAGCTTAAAAACGTTATGTCGCTAATGTAAAATATTTGAGGCGTAGCATTACCATCTAACTACACTTCTCATATCCATAGGGATCGATTTCCTACAAGCTTTGGAGATTGCAATGAAGACAAAAGGTTTCACCAAAAAAACAGAATTATTTTCAAGCAAGCACTCTTTATTTAATCAAAATCAAATTAAATCAGCTTTGAATATTTTTCATTGTTGGCCAGTTCTGTATAAAACATAATTTTGGAATATTTTTTTTTAAATTGTGAAGTCACAAATTACCAGCTAAATAAATTTAATTTAATTATTAAACATTTAAACTCAATTCTCTTATTTGTTACAGATTATGAAATAAGTAATTGATTTTTAAGTACACAAGTATTATTTTAGAATCGAAAATGTCACGACAGCAATTAGGAATTAATGCGAATCCCCTTTGACAATGCTTTAAAAAAAAAGAGAATACTATTACTACTTTAGTGTAGCGTTCATACACATTTTTTACAAGTAACTGCCATCCATTTGTTATAAGAGCAAAGCAAACAACATATTTGTTTTTGTGCTTGTGCATATGTTTAACTAATTATGTATTACTATCGCTGTTGTAGCAGCAGCAACAAGGAAAGCAATTACTCAAAATCATATGGAATATTCATAGTGTTTTGGCTATGATGCCATACAACTTAAATCATACAGCAACACTAGGCGACATTTTGTGAAATATTTTAATTACTACATTAACATATGGGCACTACATCATCTTTCTGACGTCATTAGTTTATGAAAAAATTTACTCTTATTATTTATTAGCGCCAACTAAACTATTATTAAATCAAATAAGTAAATAGAAAATAAAGTTATATGTTATTCACACTCAATAAAACAATTTTTTTATTGATCTTAACGAAACAGTTTAGTATCATAAATATATCGCAATGAAAAAGCTGTGAACTTTATTATTATAAAATTAATAAAAAAAATTGCATTAAATTTTAAGAAACTTTAAAGAAATGCCAATTTAGTTAAATATATTTTTTAAAAGTTTTATTACATAAATTCGGTTTTTATTGGCAAGAGATGAAAAGAGTAAGTGTACGTAATGAAATTAATTTTGCTTTCTAGTACATTGGTGTCAAAATTACATACAACTATGGACAACAAAACAGGAATAAAATTTGAGCAATAAGACTTGTGCTGTGAAAGCGATATTAAAGTTTAAAGTAGAAAATATTTTGCTTTTATATTAAGCAAATAAAAAAAAACATGTATAGACTGACTTTAAATTGTTGCAAATTAAATAAAAGCGGAATTCACTATTGCTGGCAAATTTGCACCTATATCTTGCTATTTACAATGCGAAAGAGACTTTTTCTACGACTGTAGCAAAAAATCATCACAGCTGATTCCATAGAGAATAAATATAAACAGAACACTCATGTATAATTTTTCCTTTAAAGTAAATTTACGTATTAAGTAATTTCTTGAACCAAAGGCAATGCAAAAGTTAACAGAAAAAAACAAAATCTTAAATTTTCTGGTTCAAAATGCTCTCCATGAAATTGAGTTTCATAATTTTCTGCAAGACTTGCAAGGTTAGTTTGCATTTAAGAGTGAAAACCGCTAAATATAATCAATTGCCTTTTTGATGGTAAAACAAAATTTAATGAACTTTTTATAAAACGAATTTGAGATTTTTTTAACAAACTATAAATACGCAAAATGTAATCCTCACCCTTTTCATAGAAACTTGAATAGAAGAGTTAATTCAAAGGACTGTTCTATACTCAGAGACATTGAAATTCATTCTTTTATGGAATTTAATTATTTTATTTAAGAATTAATTTCATTGGAAATGAGCTAAGGAATTAAGTTATTGTATTAAAGCAAACTATTTCATAAAACTTTCTATATTCAGAAAAAAAAATAATTATTCGAAATTTCAACCCACACACACAGGTCAAAGGTTACATTCTTGCCTATATTTTTTAAGTCAAGCCGGTGGCCAAAGTAGCCAGTTATTTTAATCTTGGGATTAATTTAAAGTTATTAATTTTACTTTCTACCTTATTACTGCCGCCACCTCGAATCAAACATACAACTGTTATAAATTGAAGAATAAAAATATTCTTTAAATCAATGAAATTTATTTTTATATTAATGATAAATGAATAAATTACACTGGTCTGCAAAAAGTCACTTTTTGGCACTCCTTTAAAGAAAACTATGTGGACTATATGGATTTTGATGTGTTAAGCACAAATACGTTTTTGGTTTTTCGCCACCATAAAAAAAATCCCTATGTCATGGATTTTGCTGCTGAACAGTGTTTTCAACGAACTTGTTTAATAAATTGAATGAATGATTTTTCTTTGCGTGTAGCAACCAAATCATCTTCATTACAACGAAAATAATATTATTTTTAAAGGATTACTTTTTATGTTAGAAAAAATACATAAAAATTTGGGTTTTATCCCACAAATATACAAAAAGTGTCATACCACTTACTTTTTCTAGTACAATATTTTTAAATTCTGAGTCTTAGTAGTAATTAGGTTAGAGAGCTTACATTTTTCAATCCCCCAATATGCAAATTCCCAAAAATCATATATTTCTAAGGGGTAACTTATTCGATAAATTTCAATCCTGCGGCTTTAGCCGTTTGGCTAAGAAAGTTTGTCAGTTACTATACAACTTTACAATAAATGCAATTCAGTTGTCTAGTAAAACAAATAAAACCACACATAGTACGTAAAATACATTCGCACATTTAATCATTTACTTTTTTACTTAGCACTTAAAAATGAGTTTATTTCCCCGATATAAAGACAGCATTAACATGAACGTAAAAAATTAAAGTTCAAAAGTTCAATTTTCATTCATATTTTTGTTTTTCTTTTTCAATTCGTTTAGTAAATGAAAAACTTAATTTTCACATTAGTGAAGGAAAGAATGTTATAAATAAATAATAAACACATAATAATGTACACATACACACAGACGTTTGAATTGAAATATAATTCACAAATAAGTAACAAAAATAAAATAAGAAAGGATTTTTGCATAGCGTGCAAAGTGATTTTCAATAAATCAAATTTTAACACAAAAAGTGTATTAAAAAAATTTTTTTGTATTTTGTGTTCATGTATATATTATTAGAAAAGCAATATAGTCACAAATAATTCATAAGTAAGTGCATAATTTTATATTTTTAAAAGAATTTTATACATAAAATTAAAATGTGCCGAAATTTTTTGGCACTGACTTTAGCACCACAAAATTTTAACAAATTTCTTAAAATATAAAAAAAAATTACTAATAAAACACTTGTTAGAAATTATTACAATTCAAAGTCTTTTCAAAATATATGAGCAAGAGCTTAAAAAGATACAAGAGAGCTACTAGATTGCTTTAAATTATTAGATTTTTTTTTTGTATAGTTAAGGAATAATTCAGTACTCGTATTTTTCAACTAAGACAACATTTCATTTAACTAATGAAATATTTAATTAAATATTAATTCATTTAATGAAATGCTGGATAAAAAGTAATGAATTTTTAAAAATACTAGTAAACAAAATTCTGTGAATGTTAATACCTTTTTTAAAAACAAAATATAAATCTGAAAACTACTACTTCAGTATAAGTAAAAATTAAATCTAAGAATGTAAAAGAATTTATAGTTTTATTGTACAAAATGACGCCTTTTGGTCACCTTTTTATGTTGGAAAAAATTTTTGTTATTAAATAGTTGATAAGAAAACAAGAACGTATGGAGTTCCGACCAATAAAACTTTATGTCAAATGAAATCAGTTGAAATTTTAAACTTTTTTTTTGGTAATGGATAAACTTCAAACCTAGCGAACCCATTTTAACAATTCTTTTACCAACATAAATCTACATTGCCAGTAAGATAGGCTATACAAAAAATGCCACGCCCACGATTACATTATTTAATGTTTCAACAATTATTATTATTATAATTAATATTTAATATTGCAATTAATTCTAAGATTAAATTTTTGTTAACGAACACTGGTAAATTTGACCATCAGCCCTTGATTAACCAACTAAAATTCTATTTTCCAACGAATTTGTTTGAATTTTTTGTATAAAGTCAATGTATTCCAGAAATGTTCACTTTATATTTTATAATCGCTAACGCTCACTTTTACGCTAACCAGTTATAAGTTTTTAGACCTTATAAAAACAGCTAATCAAAAATTAGATTTAATTTATACAATATATTTAGTCTAAGAGTTCATACACAAGGGGAGGGGGCAGGATAAGACCGGTTAAAGACAGTTAGTGTAAAATAATTTTAAAATTTCAGGGGAACTTGCTCGATATCGAATGCAGTGATTTGGCATTTGATTATAAAAAATGGGTGAGCAATTATGAAACGCGTTTATCGGACTCTATGCTGCATCGAAGTCAAGTTTGAATTAGACAATCGAGCGTGTAAAACTCTGCAACTGGAGCGTCATTATGAAAATCAATCAATGTCTTAAGAAAAAAAAAATAATAGAAAGCAAAACTTATAAAAATATTAGTATTTCATCAGCAATTACGTTGATATAAACATTTCTTTTGAATCTTGAGATCTGACTTATTTCAGAAAAATAAGCAAACTATCTACTATAAGCCAACAAAATTGTTTAAAATCATTGCTAATAAATATGGAAGTATGCACAATGACCGAGACTCCAACGAACAAAATATTGTTTCCTAGAGTCGAAAAAAATTTAGAAGAACAGTTTTAGAACTTAAAAAATTCTATTTCTCTTTTATAAAATAATAAAACATAAGCACTTTTTCCATATTGCCACAAATATATTGACAGCGATTTATTATCGTGACACTTATTTATAGCTTAGGCCACAATCTTGCAAAATTACTAGCAAGATTCGCCATTCTGGTTTGTGTTACAAATATGAAAATTGTGTTTGAGCACTTAAACTTGTAAAATATTAATTAAATTTAAAATTGAATTCTTATACTAATTCTCAATCCCCAAAGCAAAAGAGGTAAATAAGTTTAAATATTTATACAGATTTTAAAATGCTTCTTTTCATAATGTAACTAAATTATTTAAATTACTTTTAAAACGAGTTTCTTGTTTGCACAAAAAGCATATTTTTGTGAATTTTCTTTTTTCTTTCTTATTTTATTTAATTTATTTGTATTTTTTGTTCTTATTTTTCTTCAATGACCACGCTTGGAATTTTTATTTTATAGTACAATTTAATTTTTCACATTGTATTTATTTACATCTGTATACATATATTTACAAGTATTATTATTATTTAATTTGGTTTTTTTGACGCGTATTTTTGTTTATTAATTTTTTTTAACATATCGTGTTAATTGTATCACGTTCTCTTTGCAACTAATTTTCACTTTTCAATACTGTCACATCAGACATGATAAAAAACTATGTTACAGTCCAAATCAGCCCAACTGTATCTATTTAAGTAGAGCATTTATACTCAGCGCTACACATACAAAAAAAGAAAGAAATAAAACAAAACATTTTTATAAATTCAGTATCCACAATCCACCGTTGTGACGTCATTACTTAGATTTGTTTTGAATTTTTATTATGTTTTTGTACTTGCGTTATATAAATGTGTGTCACATTTTGTTGTTTGTTTACGTCTTAACTAAAAAGTTATTGGTATTTCACTTTTTGAAAAAAAAAAGAACCACATGGTGGATTTCGTTTCAAAAAGCGCATGCGTTTCTATACTCAAAAGAATACTCTCTCAGATTAACCCAAAAAATGTACTTGTACCTGCAAAGGATACGGTCTAATGATTTATTTAAGAGACAGGTACCAGCAATATGTACTTTAAAATTGCTTAATATGGGTGAAAAAATCACCGTAAATCTATTCAATTAATACCTATTTATTTCCTTTCACTTTTCTATCCCCATTGTTATTCTTTTTCACTTCCTCTTATACAGGTATTACAAAGGGATCACATCAGAGAACCAAAGTGAGCCCACTTTCTCTTTTTTTCTTATTTGGGAGTCCTGTGTAACTTAACCTAACCTATTCAATTAATATATTACATATCACCAGCTATCGAATAAATTCATTATCTAAAACATTTTAATTATACTTCAATAACTTGAAAATATTTTCATGTTTTCTGTCATTGTTCACAATTAAAATAGTTGCTAATGGAGGTTTTACACTGTAGTTCAAATGTTTGACTTTCATTAGATTTTGATAGAGCAATATTGTACTATATTTGCTACGGCTGTCCAAAAAATTTTATTGGGGCTTTGTACTAGTTCAAGTGTTAAGAATTTCATTAGTTTTGAATATTTATGTCTACTGATTTTGTTATTTTTTTTTCGCATCCATAAAAGTACCAAACTGATACATTGAAAGAGAATAAACGTTTAAAAAGTGTCCTAAAAAATTATGAGAGTCATAAGACTGTCAAATTGCTTTCCATATTTTTTGACATATTGCTTTCACATTATCATACTTTCTCATTTGATTTGATTTTTTAAAATTAGTTTTATTCAGCAGTAGAAGTAGCAAAATTCT
The DNA here is from genome assembly GCA_947397855.1 of Thelaira solivaga. Lineage (NCBI taxonomy): Eukaryota > Metazoa > Arthropoda > Insecta > Diptera > Tachinidae > Thelaira > Thelaira solivaga. Next base: position 20,035,405 of record OX377612.1, on the reverse strand, counting down.
TAAATGGTGAAGAAAATAACAAATGATCGTAAAACAATACTGCAAAAATGATGCAAGTTAAAAGAAAATATACTTTAGTTTATACCAAAAAATTGCTTATATACTTTAAATATGTTACAACCCCATTCAATTCCATTTGATTAAAAAAATAAAATTTTAAAGTTTACAATTTGCGTGCACTCTTTTTGGAAAAGTTTTACATCGTTTATTTTGAGGAAAAAATGTGTTTAAAAAATTTTTGATTTTTTTATAGAATATAAAATAAGATATTGAGATAATTTTTAACTAATGCAACCCATACACACTTAAACTCAATGCAATTAGTAGAAAAATACGGTAGCCTCTGGCGAGTTTGTGTATTTTATGTATCTGTATTTTGTTGATTAATCAATTAATTGAAGAAAGTTAAAATTATTCTAATTTGACTTCAGTTTTTCACGTTATCGAAATTTAGCATTTAGCTTGTATTGAAATTGAGTCTATATGGGCCGCTTTACTAATTAAAAAAAAAAAAAAACAATGTTTAAGTTTTAACAGTATATTTTCATTCCACACGCAAAGAAAAAATATGGTTGAGGCAACCATATTCTGGTGGAAACATAATATGGTTAGATTTATGACTGCATCTAACCATATATATTTTTAAATCAAAGATATTAAAAATAGCTTTCAACTGCAGATGTTGCGATTCAACCCCCGGTCAGGGTAGGAAATTTTTTTTTTATTTTTTTTAATATATAAACATTTTTTTAAAAATAATTTTAGTATGAACTTAAAAACTTTTAATTTTAATTTTTTGTAAATATAAATATGTTTTTTTTTTATTTATTATATAACACATACAGCGAGTGTGAATTTATTTTTTTAAATTTTAGTTGACTCTACCAGGGCTCGAACTTGTGAACACTTAGTGAAGAAGCATTAACTCGCCACTCAACCACTTCAGCCACAAAGTTCAGTTGAGCTTGAACGATTAAGTTTTTGTTTTATACTCAATGGTTGCCGAAGAGACAAAATAGAAATCAATTTACATTCAACCATATTTTTATGATTATTATGTTTGCTATGAACATATTTACGGTTTCAAGTAAAATTTTATTAAACATAATATGATAATTATATTCTTGATCTAAGACACTAAACATAAAATGATTAAAAATGACTAGAAATATTTTTATTATGATCATAATAATGTTTAGATGCTTCAAATTAATAATAATATTTTTGTGAAGAACACACTATGTTTGAGGTGACCATATTCAAAAATCTTTTTTCTTTGCTTGCAGGAGAACTTTTTTTGGCAAACTGTACAAAAGCTAATTTTTTTTCTCTACTCCTAGTGTTGAATAATTTAATGAAATAAATTCACTTTTATATAATCTGATATTCGTAACGTAATACTGAATGCCCACTGTATGTGAATAGCTTGCATGTTATATCTGTTATCAATTACCTGTGCTTGCTGTATTTTCAACATAAAGCTAATTCTTTATCATAAAGCTTTTATCATTGTGTTACCTTAACATATTGTATTGTTTTACCTTTACATTTTAACAGTAATTTTATTAAAAACAAATGTTATTTAAGGTTTGTGTGCGTAATAACTAACTGAAAGTTTTTGTTTTTAATTGTGTCTTCCTTTATTTGTAACCAGCGTCACCATTTTAGCTTTTTTCAGGCTAGATTTAACCTTATTATCTCGTATTTAACCTCAAACTTTATGATTTAGCCTCCAGCTTTTTTTGTTTTTCAAAATAACCTTTTTTAGAAAAATGAAAACAAGTCATACATAAGGAAACTGAGACTGAAACCAAATTAGCTAAAGTAATATTTTCGATAAAACTTTGATATATAAATTGATAAATTGGTCGAACGAAGGAAATTTCATAAGTAAAGAAAAATATTTGGCTTTTAACTTGAAAAATAAAAATTAACTTTATTCCTAATTGATTAATTAATTGTTGCATTTATTATTTAGTTAACTAGTACCGCCGCTTAGTAATGCTGAAGTTGCTCGCTTTTGAGTAAGACAATGCAAGCGAAATATCAAAATAGAAACCGCATTAAAAATAAAAAAATTAATTATCACTTAAACGAATTTTAAATATTATTTTTTAACATAAAAGATGAAAAATAATTGACTTCGCTTATAAGTATTTGAAGCCATGGGGAACACGATTTTATTTTCTTTAATTTTTGATATTTCATGTTTTTTGGGTTTTTTTTTAAATGAAAATTTAATTAAGATTCTTAATGTAATAAAGAATTAAAAAAAATTTTGAATTATAAAGCTGTAGCTTTTTAGTTGTTTTTTAGTGTGATTTTTCCGACGTGATTTTTTGGCCTTTTCTAGCATTTTTTTAAAATAAATAAAACTTATTTTTTCTAGCTCCTGGCAAAGCTGTTTTCTATGGAAAAATATTCTATACTTCAGAAAATTTAGAAAGAGAGAAAAAATTAATTCTTTGGAAAATAAACTTGAACTTAATTATAATTGTGGGGAAACTTTGCATTTTGAAAATATGCTAAGTATATTAAACTAGGTCGTGACTATCCAACTCAAATTTTAACTTGCTACTAAATTGATGATAAAAACCTCAAAAAATTTTAAAACTCTGTGTGTCTTATTTTTAATTTATTTACAATTATGTACATTATAATTTGACTAAGGAATACTCATGGTAGTAGAATATGAATTCTGTCAGAAAGTCAATCAGCTCGGATAGCATTAGCAAATCTATTGTTACCGATCAGCTTTATTTTGCGATTGCTTTATGCTTAAAATTTTGAGATGCTTTGGCAGACAGGAATTTGGTAACTCTAATATAAGTATTGGGACATGAAAAGCATATGGCAATAAAACGGCCGACTAACTGGCTAAAAACTGTGTGGACACCATTGTAATAGGTCCCCAGTGAAACAAAGTCTACAAAATTGCTGCAGAACTAAAAGAGGTTGTGGTAGTGAAGAAGACTTATGAAACCCGAAATCCTTCAATTAAAAATTACATCAAACTCTGTGCTGAACTTTTGACAAAATATTATAGACTCAATGAAGAAAACTAGTGTGGTACTCAAGAATAACAGTATAAAGAAAGAGTCCAGAAGTCCTAGGTAAACTGAACCCCACAAAAATTACAAAATATGTGAGCAGTGTTTTAGTTAGAAATTGTACTGGATGGTATGGATCTTACAAGTTGCAATGCAATTATGGGCCATGGTAATAATGATAATTATGGTTAGATTTGATTTTACTAAACGCCCCTATAAGAAAAACAGAAGTGGGCTCACTTGGTTCCTTTAATAAGGGCCCTTTGTTATACCTTTATTAGAAGAAAATAACAGCGATAGTGATAGAAGAGGGAAAAGAATTAGAGAGATAGTAAGAAAAGAAGAAAAAGATGATTCCGTAATCTAAACCAGTTACTACTCCTACAGAATCCATATAGTCGACAGTGCAGTGAGACTTATGGCATGACAAAAACAGAGAATATGTTCCACAGTGTCCTCCTTTTCCTAGTGTTGATAACTTCTACAGAAGTCCTTCGATGGCAAGCCTATTCTCTTAGCATGGTTAGCAAAATTACAGTGGCCTATTACTGCCACGATATTTCTCAGCTGGGCTCTCTGGAGTTCCAGTAAATCTCTGCTGCGATTGCTTTCCAGCCTCTGAAAACTTAGTACACGTCCATTAGTCCCCTCATCCGGACTGTGCTCTACGTAAAAATAGACTATCGATCTGCTGTTTGCAGACCGAGAGAAGGATTTCTTAGTCATAATAATAACAATGATGAGTTGCTTACATTTTTTTATGTGAATATATGAATGTGCATTGTTAGGAACTAAGAGAAAAACAAGCTAAATTGTCCTAAAAAAAAGGCTAGGGTACACACCAAAAAATATAAAAAATTCGAATTTAAAGTACTTTTTTTTTTGATTTTTTATAACAAACATGACTATAAACATAAAAAAAATTAATAACAAAAAAAAAAATTTCTAAAAATATTAACACACGATGATGCATGCAGTACAAACGAATTTGATTATTTTTCAACTTCAATATCAAAAAAAAAATTTTAAGTTACTGCAAGTAAGAGAAATAATATAATAAAAAAATATAAGAGTAAAAATAGCAACAAAATTTACGTAAGGTTTTGAAAGAGTATCTAAAAAACAGCACATAATTTAGAATTTTAATATCAAAGCGATTTCGTTTTGCTGAGATTTATAATTTGCTTTATTATACTAAAAACCGGTCAACATCAGTACTACTAAGCGGTAGCACTTAAATCAGACTTGAAACTATGTTCATATAAAAAAGTTGTGTTCGGAAATAAAGTTTCTTCAGCCTAATTTTTTTTAATATTAAAAAAGAAATATAAATCTTGTTTATTTGACCTTTTTTATCTGAAAATAAATAAATATTTACATTTCAAAAAAAATTTTCATTTCATTATAAAATTATTTTCCTTGAGAAAGACATACAAAGGCGTGTCGAAATATTGGAAATTAATTTAATAATAATTAAAATATATAAAAAGACCTAAAAGCTTAAAAAATATTTATTTATTTTTAAAAAAAAAAACTACAAATAAATATTTTATTTTAGTTTTTTAAAGACTAATTTGAAAACCAAAAAAAGCTAAAAAGTTTAGAAACTAAATCATAAATTTACGAGAAAAAAAAGCTAAGACTACCCGCAAAAAAGCTAAATTGCCGACGTTGATTATACGTTACGCTGTTTCATTAAATTTCTTAAAAGAAAATTTTTGCTTAATAACAGCTTATTAAGCATATTTAAACAAAAATCTTTTTTTTTTTATAAATTTGGCCATTTAAATTTATTGCATACTACTTTTCAAATATTAAACAACTTCTGCCAATTTAAATTTTTTTGTTAATTTTTCACATGTTTTATATATACTTTTTTAATTTTGCAAAAGAAAAACTTTTATATTCCTACGAGTAAATCATTTTTAGCTTCGTAGCTTTCAAAATGTAAATTTTTTTCTCTTAGACATTAAAAAAACACTTCATATTTTATATTTAGGTATGCAATACATTACCATTGTAGGTCATTTCTTTAGAATGTTAACAATGTAAAACATTCTATCTAACACAAACACTAATGCAACGAAATAATTCAAACACACATTAACTTATTTACATATTTTTTTTTAGTAAGTTACACTCACCCAAGGACTCACCTTCTTGAGGGTAGAAACTCATCTGGTAAAGCAAATTTGAAAAATACTTTCGGTTTTGAACTAAACCGCTGACGTTTTTGTTTCAATAAATCAACAGTTTGTCTTGTGGCAACAACGCTATGAGTCCCTCCTGTTGCTGGTAGTGTTTTGCTTGTAGCTTTTGCTGCTATTCTTAATGTTGATGATGATGAACTGCTATTACTTTGAGTTTCCACAGACCTAATTTCCAATTCATTGAACACAAAAGCATTCTTATGTTTTTGAAAATTGCAATACTCCTGTTGCTGTTGGTGCTGCTGTTGTTGTCGTCTCAATGGTGAGGTGGTAGTAAATTTTTTACTAAAATCATTGCTTTTACTAGATGTTGTTGTAATGATTGTTTCATAGTAACTACTTTTATAGCGACGAAAAAAAATATTACTATGCGTCACCTCGTATGATGAGGATTTCTTTTCACTAACCGACTTTGCTCGTTGGGGTGACGTATTGATTTTGCACGTTTCTATCGATGATGTGGGAAACAAATCTGTTCCAAAAAATGAAGGTAAATGTTTATGAGCTACACGCTGACCCTTTAATCTAAAGGAACCTTTTGAGGGCGTTGAATTCAAAGATTTGCTTTCGTTTGAAAATGATTTTGAATACATGCTTTTTGGATAAACTTAAGCTCACTTAAATTTTTATTCAACTGAGAATTTTTATTTCTTTAATTGGCTTTTGTATATTTTTAGCAACAATCTTAAGCTATAAATTTTACACAAATTTTTGTTTGTTATATAAAAAAGAAAAACCCATTGTTTAAATTGAATTAATTAGTCAATTGAAAAAATCCTGTTGTTTCTTTTTTCATATCGTTCGTTTTGAATTTTTAATTTTCAGATGAAGACACAAATTCGAAATTGACACTTTGATTACCTGCAGCGAACTAACTTGCTCTCTACAATCTGTTGATTGAATTGCTGTTCATAGTAAATTTATTTAATAAAAAAGACATATTCTCATACATGTAGACATAAATGAATAGGAAATAATTTATAGAAAATATGTTTACACTGTAACAATTTTAAGGTGCAATCCATATTGAATATTTCAAATATCCTTTTTAATTATCCTGGAAAAAAAAACTTTACTCATGCTGGCTCACCTATTACAACTCAGTAAGTATACGACTCGGTGGGAGTTTGAATTTAAAACATAATATTGCTTGCAAAATAAAATTAATTAAAACGAAAACATTGCAATGATATTGTAAACTTTTACTGTATAAATTATTTGAAACACAGTATGATAAACGAATAAAAAATTTTAAATTTAGATGGTGTCAAAATTATACACTCAGAATCAGGAACTAATTAAGCAGAGATTTGGCGCGAGATTTGAATGTACAGCCAGTGATGATATACACATGTGATCATTAAAATAGGCTCCCTGCAATTTCTGTACTTTCTGTTTTATTGTTAGAAAATACAGACTTTTTACTTCGATTTTATTGTAAAAAAGAGCTATTCTAATAGTTAAAAAAAAAAAAAAAAAATTAAAAATAGGAGAAAAATTTTTCCTAACAAACCTAAACGAACGAAAACAAAGCACATTTGTCTTAAAAACAAAAACCATATAGGAAAATTTGTTTTTGTTTTCAGTAAAAATATGTTTTGCTTTCGTTCGTTTAAGCTTTCGTGTGAAATCGCGGAACACGCAATAAGTTTATGTTTTATTCTATTATTTTTTTGTTTGTTTGATATTTTGCTTCTGTTCATGTTTGCCGTGAAAAAGATTTTTTTTTCTACTACGCAAATATTAATTGCCTGTTTGGCTTTACGAATTTTTTGATAGGTCCTATTTCATTTAAAAAATTAAATGTGTTTATGAATTTCGTAATTCAATATGATTTTTAGTTTTTCTTTGTGTTTTAAAAAATGCGTTTTTTTAGTGCTCAGAGAAAAATTCCTAAGACAATGTTAGTTGTCAGTAAAATAAGTACCTTTAAAATAGAAAATAAATTTGTAAGGCCATTTATTCAATTCCAACACAATTATAAGCATTTATGTAAAGGTAAACACTGGCTCAAAGACTTCAGTAATGGAGTAAAATACATGAATGCAAAACAAATCTCATTGTTAAATATTTCAAGTCCCAAAACACAATAAAAAGCTGTTGTAGAGTGAAAAAAGCAGGCCGGCCTAATTACAGATTCCTAAATTGCAATGCTGTAAATGGCGTTGTCAAATAATATTAAAGCTGAAATCAACAATTGAATTAAGTAAAATTAAGATGTTAATCTTCCAGGACGAATAGTGAGAAAAGTTTCATATCTAAGTAACTTAAGTTCTACAGAAGCAAAATCTTACAGTAGTCATGGCAACCGCAGTAACCAGGTGACTTGTTTTCGCTCCTAATTTTAATTCTAAGCCTTGGAATTGAATATGCAACTTAAAGTATTACCACCACATTATTTATGTTTATAGTCTATAAAATATATCGCAATAAAGGTGGGAAAAAATTTTTACATTTGTAAAATTAACATTTTGAAGTAAAAGAAATATTTTACATTTTAGAAATAGTAAGCAAAGCCACGTTTTTAATCCATTAAGGCATATTTCATCAATAGTGACACACTATGTTCTATAAAATTTTTCTCTAATTTTTTGTAGAGACTATAAGATACTCGGCAACTGGCACAGTTGAAAGGCAACCCCAGCCTATCGGCCGATCGACTAATGATCAGTCATCATAACCATCAGCAGAAAATATCATTTCTGTTACTGCTCAACAGCTGATCTGAGTTAAACACTCCTTCTGATGGCACAAAGTTACTAATATAGAAGAATCTGTGTTGGAGCCTGTCTGTGTCAATTTTCTGTATGCTTGTTGCCAATGAAGCCACTATCAGACTGCTAGGGTCAGACTGACATACCATATAGACCAAAAAATATAACTTTCGATTGAGCTGTTTAGAAGAGCTGTTTGATTATAAATGTTTCACACTTGCCATTTTTTTTTATTATGAAAAATAATTTTTATACATTTTTTATTTACTTGATTTCTTTCTAATTAATTTAGTATTGTGTCATTTAATATGTCTTTTTGTGTCATTTCATTTCTAGCCTATTTCAAGTTAAGACTTTTATGAAATCTTTTTGTATTTGTTGGTGCTTAATGCCAAATATGTTGGTGTGTAAAATGCATGATATTCTCGAGAAAAATTTTTAAAAATTATTTACTCAGAGCAATAAGTACTAACCACAAAAAAAATTAATATTTATTAAACTTTTAAATTTACAATCATTTAATTTATTGTATTTAAATTTTTATTATATAGTCAAGAAAAAACAAGAAGGAAAATATTTTGATTTTGAATTTTTTCCTGTGTAATTTGCATGCTCATTGACTGTTCTTTTAAACTTTGTTATTTTGTATGACGGTAAACTTCATCATCACTAGTGTTTATACAAACATACTTAAGTATACATACATACAGACATACATATATAAACACATATATATATACATATAATTTTTTTACAAATGAATACACCTACATTTATGCATACATATTTATTTACCAACACTTGTGTATTTTAAGACAATATGCACTTAATTTTGCTTATATACAGACAAACAAGTATGTGCGTTTACATATTAGACTAGTTCTGTCTTAAGAAAAAAATCTTTATATTTGCAATATGAAAAACGACATGGTCTCAAATCGTCATATTCGAAAGTGAATAAAAATGATTTCATAATTTGTGTTCGATATTGATTATGCACAGGGCAAGGAATTTTATGCACTTAAAAACGAAAATATGCCCATAAAACATGCGTTTAAAAATACAAAATATGCACTAATGCTCTTATGAATAAAAACAAAATATTCATTATCTTTCTTATCATATATTCTTAAGACATAATTATTAAAAGTTTAAGTTCAGGTACATAAATAAGCAGAAAACTACTTTTTCAAAAATACTTTTAAAAATTTATTTCAAACATTAAATTATTAAAATTAAATGTCATATACTCGTAAACAAGTATATTGCCACACGTTACAAGACTATGTTGTTTGACAATGCTTACGTTTACAACATCATCAATTAATTTTTCAATAAAATGAACATTTTACAAACGGTAAAATCGTCTAGAAAATTTATGTGGAAATAGGTAATAAAAAAAGTGCACATTTTTTAGACAGTTTGATCGCTTCAAACATCAAAACAGTCAAAAGAGTAATTTTTGCGTAATGGCTGTTTTAAGAACTTTAAAATCGAAAATTGTTCAATGGTATTCATCTGACAACATTATTGTAAAGTAACGAACTGAATTTATAGAATACATTCATAAATACAAAGAAAAGAAGAAGAATATTCTACACTAAAATGTTGGCAAATGTAAGATTTTCTTATATGTGAAATACTTTACAAGTTATCAGTAGGTGAATACTTAAGAATATTAAAAATATAAAAACGAATACAAATAATGCACCAAATATATGCATTTATAACAAAATATGCAAAAATATGTATTTTTAACAAAATATTTAAAAATATGCTATAAGAAATTGATACAATTTTTCGGAAAAGTACTTAATCAGATTCGATTTTAAGTTACTGAATAAAAACATGCATTTTGCAAGAAAACAATTGCCCTGGTTGTGTCTAAAAAACGTTCTTTTAACTTAAGTTAAAGAAGTTTGTAAGGCCCCTTTTTAATAGTGAAATGTAATTGCTGTTCTGGTTAAAGTAATATTTGAATAGAAATGTATTTTATTAAAAAAATATTTAAATTATTTTCTCTAGTTGTGATGTTTTTCAAAATTTTTTAATCTTCAGAGAAGGATTTAAAAAAAAACTTTAACAAAATATAATACTTTTTCAAAAAAGGCGAACTAGTTTTAAAATTAAAGTGTAGTAAAATGTTAATGTGTCACCACTCTGCAAAGTATAAAATTATATTGTTTTGCTATATTAAATATTTGAAAAAGTTGTCAAATTTAGGGCTAAAAGAAGTTTTGTGAGCCTTTCTAATACACAAGGGCATGCAAATACGTAAAGCCAGCCAGGCAAAAAACTTTTACGTATTAGGATTTTCTCAATAACAGTAACTGCTTACAAACACACAATAAACTTAATCAACGTTATTTAATCACAGCTAGATACTGTATCAAATAAAAAAATACTATAAACTTTTTTTTCAGAATTCACGCACACATACACAAAGAAGCAAGCACATGCTGGCAAACAAAAATGCATCACATACGGCTATGTTTGTAACAGTTGCGTTCTTGTGTGATTTTGCTTATAGGATGTTTAGCTGTATATGTGTGTTGTGAACTCGGCTCTTTTGAAAGAATAAAAAATATAAATTTACGTATTTATGTAGGCGTGTTTGCTATGACAATAGACTTTTATCACAAGTTTTTGTTTATGATGCCAAGAAACTGATGTTTTAAAATATGCAACAGTTACACATTCAATAGTGATCAACGCATATTAACGGATAAAAGTCACAGTGGTGAAAAATATAATTGTTTACTTAAAAAAAAAATTATTGCGGTGACCCTGGGTGTTTTCTGCAGACAATCAAAAAAGCTTCGCGGATGTGTGTTATAAGAAACAAGTTAAATTCGGCTATGCCGAGTCTTATATACCTTTTACTGTATTAGCTAAATATTCAAATATTTAATTTCGCCTATTCTTTTTAAATATTTAACAAAACTTTAAATTATTGCTGAAAATCATTTTCTTTAAACAGGCATCTACTTCGTATACGTGGCAGACGGTATCTTTTTAAAAACGACTTTAAATTCATATATTTCTTACGAACAAAAGTCAGCTCTTAATAAAAGCCTACTTTTTTTTTGACTATGATTATGGCCCAATATTTTTAAAATGAAGCCTTGTCTTTCGTAATGAGTTCTCAGACTCACCAATGTTGCTTAAAAAAAGTAAACTCAATACCTATATTTTATAATTTTGTGTCTGTTTCTAAGTTTATTTAAAATACTTATTTTTAAGAGAGTAGTGTTAATGCCTACTAATCCATGGAACCGCACCATTTCGATCAGTATGTATTTTTTAAGAAAAAAAAAATATAAAAAAAAATTAAACCTTTCACCTATGTCATTTGAAAATCTACAATCTTATGTTTAGCTACACAATTATTATTAAGTTAAATTACCATCTAGTTTCAAGTAACTTTTATATTAACAATTTAGCTTTAATTACATCCTGTAATTCAGTCATTTATTTATTGAGTATTTCTTGCACTCATTTTAACATTCTTAACTCATCATCCTTTTTTACACTTGTCCACCAATCAAATTCTATTTTAATGACAAATTATTTTACTAAAAAGTAACTGTATCTCAAAAAAAAAAAAAACAAAATTTCCCAAAAATGTCTTTCTACTTCAGAACAGAACAGAAAGAGTTGTTGGTATACTAAAGCTCTTCGAGAAAGAGAGAGAGAGGAAAAGAGAAGGCACATACACAGTTGATATTTCCATATAAAGATAAAGAGAGAGATCTCCCATAAACAAATAAGTTGGAACAAGCACACAAAAAAAAAAAACAAAATCATGCAAAAATGGCCTTCCATTACAAAAAAAAAAAAAAAATAAAAATGAAATAAAAAATGTTCAAGCTCCGTTATGCAGCAGTCATTTTTACACTGAATATTACTATGAGTGGTTTTGTATATCTTGCCACTTGTAGCCAATAACATTTATTTATATATATATAATAAAAAGAAGTTAAATTCGTCTGTGCCGAGTCTTACTCTTCAGTGTGTTAGCAATATATTCATATTTTTCACTTTCCACATTCTTCTTAAACATAAAAAAAATATACAAAAATTATATAATTGGAACGGCTAGCTTATTAAGCTTGAGATCGTATTTTAAAAATTAATTTATTTATTATTGGAGAGAAACATGGATATAAAAATTAATTTTTATAATACGACGTCAATTTTAATAAACTTACAAATAAAAAATTATATAAAAATATAAAAAGAGAATAACTATTGTTTTATTTATAATAAAATAAGTAATTAACTTCGGTTCAAGAAACTAAAATTAAGGAGTCTTAAGAAACAATCCTTTTTGAGAATCTAATTTTTAAAAGCAATAAAATGGCACTCAATTTTTAAATTTAAATAGAAAAAGAAATTCCAAGAAAGATATCCAATAGAAATGCAAGAAAATTCAATTTAATTGCATGTTACAAAAATTTTTTAAGCCAAACATATGTAATTAAATATTTAATTAAGGACAAAAATTCAAAACATTCTCTTTCAAAAAGATGTCTGAATTCGTAATGCTATTATACTCAAGGAATTAAAAAACACACACATATACATACATACATTTTTTTTAGGTTTCGTGTTTGTTTGTACAAACTTTACGCACTTGATAGCATAAAAAAAACAAAGCAACAGAGAGAGCAGAGCAAAAATTAATGAAAATGTGAAATACAGGTTATATATTTGATATTTCTCGGCCATTTGCTGACCGATTGCTCTCGTTTTTTGCACAGACATTACGAATGCTATTTATGTATATTAAAATAATTTCAATACATTTTTTTTCTGTTTTGTATTTTAGACAAAGTACGCAAAAAAACGCATCAAAAATTGTCAAAAATGGATGTAGTCGCGATTTTTGACTCATATCTCTGTCATTTATGGACCTATGCACCTAAGTTTTTTCCAGATATTACGAATGTGATGATTGCAAAGAATTGCGGACTACTTTTTTTAGTTTAAATAAAATAAAAAAAAAAAAAAAAAATAAAGCAAAAATTAATCTAAAATTTTGGCTGTATTTTTGATATTCCTCAGCCATTTGTTGATCGATGGTTCTTATTTTTTTTAACAAACAATATGGCTATTATTTCTAATAAAACTGCGTATAAAGTTTTTTTTTGTCCGTTTTGTAGTTTAAACAAATTATGCAAAAAACGCTCCGAAAAGGATCAAAAATGGAGGTAGTTGCACTTCTTAGCTCATAGCTCAGCCATTTAAAAACCGATTGAGCTGAATTTTAATTGCAGACTGAAAACAAGAAATTTCAACAATTTGACATCCTAAGCTTTTTATTAGCTCTTTTAAGGACTTCAGAAAGTTGATTTCAACATACACACGGGCAGATGGACAAATGGACATTGCCTAATCGACTCCACAATATAAATTTTATTGAGTGCCCCATGGACAGTGGCGAAATTACACATGTAATACCAAAGTTATATATACTCTTTTCACTTTTTTGTGAAGGGTATAAAAACAAAATTTAGGGCTTCTGTTTTAACTGTTATGCTTGCCGCTTCAATTTAGGTCGATATGTAAGTTTGCCGAACATTTTAGTTACCTTAAATAGAGGATTTGCTTGGCTATCAATCCCGATTCACAATTAAAGTTTTTAATAAAGAAAGTTTTAAGCCCAAAATTCTTTTTAGCATCCTTTTCATAATGTTGCTACTTTGAAAAACAAAACTAGATTTTTTATACAGTGCAATAGACTGCAAAATTCTTAATATAAGGTTTTATTTATATAACAAAAAATAATTATTAAAGCTATAAAGAGAGAGATAGTATTTTTTTAGCTACGTTCTAGGAATGTAATAGTCAGTTAACCATAGTAACCACCGAAACCACCATAGCCTGGATAAATACCTCCAAATCCACCAGGATAACCGCCATTTGGATAAAACCCATAGCCTGGTGCTGGATAAGGAACTGGATAGGCAAAAGGAGTAGATTCTCTGTGACCGCCATGACCAAAAAGATTGCTTAACAAACCACCAAAGAGACCACCTCCTCTGTGGCCTCCCAATAAACCTAAAGTACGACTTTCAGGTTGGCCATCAGCGGCTGTTGAACTCGTATACTCATTCGATTGATATGTATTTTTAGGATTTGTATAGCCAACATCGTAATTTTGACTTGGGTAGCTTGAACTCAAGGCAGAAGTACTAAAAGTTTCATCAGAAGCAGTTCTTCCTAAGCTAGTGTACTGTTGGGCAAATGTCATAGACAACCATGTAGCCCATAATACTGATGATAAGAATATCTATCAAAAATTATTTAATATAGTAATCTTATAAAAGAGTCTGGAAAATTGTTTAGTTTTAGTAAACTCACTTTGTAGTACATTATGAGGATATTTTTTTACTTAGTAGTTGGAGTGGTTTTTCTAAACTGAAGTTTTCTTTATGCTATGTTTTCAGTTTTTATATTAAAAAGTGACACACTAAAACATCTACACAAGTCTCAAAATGCAGTTTTTATTTTACAAGTTTAAGAATTTTGCGGAAATTCCAAATGATATTGTTAATTAATTTGATCACCCTCAACTCGGAAATGAACTCTGTCAATGCTTTTCCCACGAGTTTGTTTTGCATTAAATTCAAAATAAAAACCTGATTTTTTTTTATAAAAAAAATATTATTTAGTAGAATAAAAATCTTAAACAAACATATGCATAGATAAATTTTATTTTTATTAGCATAAAAATAAAACTATTAAAAATATATAAAAACTATTTCTAAAGTGTTAAAACTTATTTTGCAGCAGAATTAATAAGATCATTATTATTCTCATTAAAATGATTTTATTGTATCGTGAAATATTCGATAGAGGTATAAATGGCTAGCAAGCTAGATTTTGAGATACAATAAACAAAAGAAATATTTTATTTATATATTTATTTTCTGGTTTTACCATTTTGTTGATGCCTAAAAAAACTCTTGTGTTTGATACTGTGGAAAACCCCAAAGCAAAAATTGTTGCTGCTTGAAGCTGATGGACTTTTTAAAAACAAAAACAATTTTTGTATGTATTTTTAAAAGATTTTAATTAATTTTTTGTTTTTTCTTAAAATTCTTTTAGCTTAAAATTCAGTGTGGAAATAATTAACAAGCGTTCAGGAGCCAAATGCTCAAAAGCAACACATAATTTATAAATTGTTTCTTTACTTTTGTTTACTTTGGGTAAACTTAACGTCTTTGCTATGTATCTATCTATATTTCTGTGTTAATAGGGCAAAACCGCTTAAACCCACTTAAGAAAAAAATTATTTGATGTCTCAATTAACTTAATACTTTTATAATTGTGATTTAGGGTTTGTGGGCCGAGATTGAACTAAAAGCAATATTGTTTTGCTAGAATCTTTTAAAGTTGTAATAAATGGATTTTCTTTGTGAGCCACATTTATGTATTATAAAAGAATAACGTTATTGGGCTCATTAATTTATCATTATCGTTCAATCCTAACGACTACAGTTGCAGATATCGAATTCGATGAATCGCTTCTACGCATAGTAGGTACAATAACTACGAAGAAATTTTAAGAAATTTCCATATTAAGGAGGTAAAAAAAGTGAACTAATACACATGGAACTAAAATTTAAAATATAAACTATTCTCTTAGAAAGTAATTATTGGTACCTTTGTGGTCTTTACGACCAACCTTGTTCTTTTGATTAAAAATTAGATTTTGTCTTACTGTGTAATTATATATATACTTCTTTTTAATTGTTTTAAATTATTTGATGTTAAATAAATATTTAAAGTAACTTTCAGTTTAAAGAGAATTAAATAAAAAATTATTAAGTGAATGAAATATTAGAGGAATTTTTTTTTACTATAAATTATGTGCTAAATATGTAGCAAACACAAATAAATAAATTAAACGTGGAGAGTTCTTGTTTTTAAAAAATGATAATTTTATCTTCATTTATGTTAGTTTTTTAAAATATAAAGTTGATTTTAAATTTCTCTTCTAAAAGCCTTTTTTGAATTCACACCTGCAAGCAACTTTGCGTGTTTTTTATTTATATTCAAATTAAGATTTTAATAATACGCTTTAGCTTTGATATGTTAAAGTCTTCAACAGCATAGATTACTTAAGCTCTATAACATAAATTTCATATAAGAAACTAATCTTGAATTTACTCTCATCACGCAAACCGCTTAGGCCCTAAATGTTATACTCACACATTTATTACATCAACAAGTTATTTTAAAACAAAAATTACTCAAATTTCAAACTAATCTATTTTACTGAAAACAGTTTAAAATGCTGAGAGTTTGGTTCTATTTAAAGTCATGATAACTTAGTATTTGGTTCAGTAAAGCTTAGTAATCAAATAAGAATTATCAAAATCATAGGAAACTATATATATTTTATTTATATCAACGCAAATACAAAACTATAATGTAAGTGTCAGTTGGCTATTAACTTAACAACTAACAATCAGCAAACTTTTTATAAAGACAAATAAAACTAAGGATTTTAACTTCTGGAATAGTAAAATTCCTAGCTAAAAAGATGTGTTAAGAGTTTAGTGAACTTAAATTTTATATCTGATTGTTTAAAGAAATTCTAAATTCATTTACAATTTTTTTTATATTTAAATAGAAATAATTTGTTAAATGCTTTTAAACTATTTTTAATTTTTTAAATACATTTTAAAATTCTTTTTACCCATATTTTATTAGAAAAAATCTTTTTTAAAAAGTTTACTTTTGTTTTAATTAATTTAATTCTCAATTAATTATTTTATTTCTAGATGAATTTAAAATTAATAATTTCTGCTTTCACATTGCTGCTATGTTTTACCTCTCATACAAATGCTTCAATTGGGAAAATATTTAAGCACTCTCATCATCTTGAAGTACCTTATGCTGTTTCTATTACTATTCCCGTACAACAATCCTATCCTTTACCGGTTCCTGTTCATGTGCCGATAGAAGTTTCTAAAACAATTGCTATTCCTGTACCTGTACATTCACCTATACCATATCCAATAGCAGTGCCAGTAACTGTTCCAGTTTCTAACGGTTGGCATAAATTAGGTCATGGTTGGCATGATGGTGGTAGTTTCAATGGTGGTTATGGTAAAGTTATTAGTAGTGGTTTTGGGGGCAGTTTAGGAGCTGGTTTTGGTGGAGGTTCTGGAGGTGGTTACGGTGGTGGTTATGGCAGCGGTTTAAATGGTGGTTACGGTGGTGGTTACGGCAGTGGATTAAGTGGTGTTCATGGCGGAAGTTCTTATGCTTCCAGTTACACAAGTTCAAGTTCAAGTTCAAGTTATTCATCAAGCTTAAATGGCGGTTGGCTCAAAAAATAATCTTACTCTTTATTACGGCTATTGAAAGCCGTTTAGTTTCATTAATATAAATATTTAGTTCGTGATTTAAATGAAATAAATATATTTAAATTATTTTCAGTAAATTAGTTTCACATGTATATTTAGCGTTTATTGTGAAAAAATGTAAATTTTAAGGAAAAATGGCCGCTCGTTTTGCAAGGATAAGATCTTTATTTCCACTACTTAAGGCTTAAATAAAGTTTTTGCTTGCAAATTTTTCAAGAATAACAAATAAATAACTCCGGAAATGTGTTTGATGTTTCACAAGTCAATTAAAGGAACTACACAAAAGTTTTATTTAATAGTTCAAAATTGAATACCATCAAGCAATATTTAAATAATTCAAATTTGAAAATTAAAATTCAAAAAGTGCAAGCGATACGAAAGAGTGTAAAAAAGTATAGTTTTGCTCAACACCACCACAAAATATATACATTTGCTTTTTGGTTTATTTTCCTTCATTTCCACTAAAAATAATTTGAGTAAACATCGTTATATTGTATATCTGCTCATGTGTAATTAAAAGAATACACCTGCTCTAGACATACTAATCTTGTTGATAAAATAAATTAAAAAGTAAAAAAATTAATTAATATATTTTTATTATTATTATTTAATATTCGAAATTAATTCTAAGATTAAATTTTTTAACAAGCACTGGAAACTCTGACCTTTGGCTCTTAGGGCCTGGGTAGGAATCGAACCTGCGGCCCCCAGATTGATAGTTTAGCACCATAAAATAATTTGTGTTTTTTAATTAAATAATGTAATCTAAATCAAATAATTTAAAATTAAATTTTAATGTTTAAGTACCATACATGCATGTACTTTTGACGGATGAAGTTAAAGTTACCACGTTTTTGGAATTGTATCATCTGGTAGCGTTGATTATGATGTTTGCTAATCAAACATTTTAACAATTAAAAAAGCACATTCACGATCTAGTTCAATATGCTAACTAAATACAAATTTGCTCTAATAACATATAAATATAAACATTTATAGTACTTTTCTCTTCTATTTATATTTTTTTTCTTAGAATTTAATATCTTTAAAAAAAATTTAAACTGTTCATTTAGAAGTTTTTAAATTAAAATTTTGCTTGGCCTACCTGTTTGGTACAATTTTAACGCGATCATCTACTAGTTCCCAGGATGTTATTTTTATTGGCCAAGCAATTTGTCCAAAACTTTCCTTAACTAATGCTTCCCAGGCTGAGTATGATGTTGGTGTTGACATTGAATTATTTCCACTTGAAGAATTTGAACTGCTATCAACTGTTTGCAAACGTTCAGATCTTTGTAGACGACCTTTTCTACGATGTAAAGGTGCTGTAAATGTTTGTACCAGAGGCTGTATAGGTGGTGTATGAGGACTTGTTGCAGTCGAAGGTGATGGTGTACGTACCAGACGTGCTGCGCCAGAACTAATAGAAGGTGTTGTTGCATTACCCTGCAATAATTTCTCTTCATTATCCATTTTTGTAAAATGATAGAATTGATTGTGCCAGATGTAGTTATATCAGTTTGTAGCTTTCAATCTCATGAAAACGGTTTACAATTTTTTTTTAATAAAACTTTTTTAATATTCTTGAATGTTTTACGTGCGTCAAACACAGTTTAGGTTATTCCTTTTACGTAAATTTTTTGTGAAACTTTTCTTTGTTCGAATTTTCTTTTTAATTTCCTTCTCTCTTAATCTACAGCACTTGTAACAACTTGTGGTAAGTGTTCTTAGTTTAAAAGTTGATACTTAGCCATGCTTACAAGTTGTTTTGTACGTTACTCTTTAGATAAATATTGCCACGCTTTATTAAACTTTAAACATTTTTGTTTTTTTTTTTAAATGCTGGACATTTTTTTTCTTTGTTTTATTTAACTTTCATTTTCAAACATTCGTGCATAAAACCTTTGTCAAAGTCACAGTTCTGAAAAATTGAAAAAAAAATTTTTGTTAGTAAAAATGAATATATTTCTTTACTACAATAACGAGATAACTTCACAAATTTTATGAAAAATCACCCAAAGAAGTTCATAAATTCTTAAAGAATACTATACTTAGGGAGTATTTTTAGCATGATCCTTATTTTACTTCTAATATACTCTCTAAAGATTAAATTGCAGTGTGTCTATAATTATAAATTTTAATACTTTTCCAAATACAAGTATCTTGTAGTGTCATATAGCCACTAATTTAGCTTGTACTATGTTGCATTAATCAAAGCGTCTGAAAAATATACTAGTTAAAAATTATCATCAATGTAAACTCCATCAACAACTGTTCTTGGTGTTTGGTATGACATAATTAATGTCATCAGTCAAACTACCAAATAAATGAATATATATTTCTCAGCTAGCAAATCAATTGATAACCAGTTTAATATCGCAAAGGCTACCTTACTAGGCATTGATCTCATGGAACCTGTGATCCAGAAGAAAAATGTTTTTAAATAGAGCTCTTTTAGCTTATGCTTTTCATCACACTAATTCTCTATAGAATGGATAGGCTGTATTAGCCACTTGACACACGTTTTAAACACTTATGACTGATTTTGTTTTTATACTTCTTTTACAGGCGTATGTAGCCCAATTGCTTTTGAAACTTTTGCCTCAACATTCGCTGTTCAAAAGAGTTCGTTATCCGAGATTACTTCCAGCTATTTAGCACTAGCAAAAAGGTGTAATTTTGAGCCTTGGAATTCTAAAGTAACAATCAATTTATACTGTTTTTACACTAGAGCACATTTAACATCTACCAACATCTTCCCATATAAAATCCATGTAGAAAAAATCAACATCTTCCAACATCTTTACAAGATGTTCCTAACTCATTTTCTTTCACTTATAATCTTTAGATAATTTTCGTGCCATCACTAGAAAAATGGCAATATTTTCGATTTTAGTGGCATCACTGGTAAAGTATATTGTATTAAATATAATAAAAATTCATATTTTCAAGCAAAATGGATTTGATCTTGCAAAGCAACACTTAGCCCAATAATTAATGATTTTTCTAAATTCATTTTCATATATTTTTTATTCTCAAATATTATGCGTCTCCTTTTCTTTTATTTTTCGACAGTTTAGTTGATGGTAAATGTTAGATGTTGTGAGTGTAAACATCTTTTTTTCAATTTGAACATATTTCACTCATTCCTCTAAAATATTCATTGGCCGTGTTACCTCACGTGGTGGCGATGTCAATTGACACCGTTGGACTGCTTTCTTTGGGGTTATTTGAAAGAAAAGGTGTACGTCGATAAGTCAGCAACAATTCAAAAGTTAAAGGATGAGATAATTCGGCACATTAACGGCATAGAACATTAATTATGCGAAGGCTCTGAAAATTTGAACTATCGAGGTAGCGGCGTCCATTTGGCCGATATTTTGTTCCATATATAATTGAAGCATATTATCATAATAAAACGAAATGACAATAATTTGCGTTTTATTCAAAATCAACATCGGTCTTTAAAATTTAACCAACCTTTATAATTGACTTAATATTTTTTAGCGTGAGTTTAGTTTAGTCAATTAGGGTCTTTGAAAGCATTTTTAGTAAATTAAAATTTTCAACTTAAGACAAACTTGTTGTAAACTAAAGAAAATTATAAATTTTTTTGTCTCCCTATTTTTTTTTCTTGTGTAGTTTTTAAGTAAAAAAGCTTGTAAGAGAGGAGTTGAAGAGACATCAAAATATAAAATAAATCGGCGATTTAAAGTCATTGAAAAAATACCAGAGCTACAATCATTTAATGCATCAATAAAAAAATTTTAGAACTGATTTGGCCAATAATACTAATTCAATATGTTTTTTTATAATTTCAACTTTTTAATTTAAATAAAACCAGTTTCTTCAAAAAATTCATAAATCCGAATAAACAACTCTTAGTTTTCGCAGTATTTGTACGTCATACAATAGATCAATTGTTTCTATTAATAGGAAACCACTTTTATAATTTGATTAAGCATTTTACTTGCTAACGATTTAGCATTGTTTAGGGTTGTAAAAAAAATAAAATGGAATAAATTTATTTATAACATTTCCAGCTAAAAAATATTTTAAGGTTTTTATACAGTCATGAATTTTACAATGTAAAATATAAATACTTAAATATTTGAGAGAAATCATACAGCTCAATGTTTTATTTAAATTTTTTTTAGTGTTGGTGCTTAAAAAAAACTTAAATCAACAGCTTTTGTTTTCCTTTGTCTAAGTTAAATTTTTATTGTATTTCTGTAAATGTTCTTAAGCTTTTATAACTGTTTTACACGCAAAGAAAAAAGATGGTTGAATATGGTCACCGCAATTATTATTATTAGTTTCAAGCATCTAAGCATTATTATGATCCCGATAAACATGTTTATAGTTATTTTTAACTATACAATGTTTACCGTCATAGATCAACCATATCATTATCATATTATTTTTAATAAAATTTTAACTGAAACCATAAATATGTTTATGGTAAACATAATAATGGGAGAAAATGGTTGGATTTAAATTGTTTTCCCTTACGTCCATAGTTACATAAAGTGAGTATAAAAGAAATAGTTCAAACTCAACTGAGCTTTGTCGCTGAAGTGGTTGAGTGGCGAGTTAATGCTTCTTAACTAAATATTTGAAAGTTCGAATCCTGGTAGAGTCAAATAAAATTGAAAAAAAAACTTCAAACACGCTGTATTAATTATTAAATATATATAAATTAATAGAAATGAAAAAGTCAATGGAATAAAAAAAAAGTTTATATAAAATTTTTTTTTATAATTCATATTAAAAATATTTCTAAAAATATTTATATAAGATATATACGAGTATGTATTTAAAAAAATAAAAAAAATTTTATAAATAAATGTTTAGACCTGACCGGTGGTTGAACCGCAACATCTGCAGTTGAAAGGTATTTTTAATATCTTTGATTTAAAAACAAATATGGTTAGATGTAATCATAAATCTAACCATATTATGTTTAGACCAGAATATGCTTGGCTCAACCATTTTTATTTCTTTGCGTGTAGTAAGAGTAGGAAGACCTCTACAAACATAAATTTGACGTTTGTATAATATTTTAATCATTTGATGTGTAACTAACTAGTTTGTTTGTGATTGCCTTCTAGTTATGCTGCTGCAATATAAACCAACGTTAACAGAAAATGTAATAAAATACATAAATTCTCCTTTAATATTACAACGACCAACGAAAGTAGACTCTTGAAAATAGTCAGTCAACAATACAATTAAGCAGACGGACGTTATTGAAAGTTTATGCTATAATGAAAGACAAAAGCAAACAAACCACAACAATGAAACAACAAAAGAGATAGAAAAATTGCTTTGTAATTAATTTACCTATTAACAATCCTGGGTCATTTTAATAGTGTATGAGTACATATACGAGTAGAAATGAAGTTTTTTTTTTTCTCTCTCTCCTTGGTTTACTTTTTTTAAATTACGAGCACATTAAGATAAAAGACCTTGAATACTGTGTTTCCTTTAAGTAGCCTTGCATTTATGTTAATGAGAAAGGGAGGCAAATATAGAAAATAAATAATACAAACTAAAACACAACAAGTCCAACAAGACTTTTTATAATATTCGAACAAAATGTAACTATTAAAAATTGTCCATGTATTCATATTATTGTACTATTTGTTTTAATGGTTGGAAATAGAAAGACATATTTTTTTTTCATAAATAATTCTGATGTTACAAAAGAAGTCATTAATTTTTGATGCAGCACTTGCATTTTACAAATATAATATTTATTTGCATGAAATAGTAAAAAAAAAATCTAAATCAAATTATGAAATACTTAAATCACAAATGGAAATATTAAATATAAAATCTTTTAGTTATGAATATAGTTTGATGATATAAAAAATATTTTAATTTCATTGAAATCGATTACATATTTTAATTAAATTCTTCTAGGAAAGCATATCATATAAGAAGCCAATTAAAATTTTCTAATATTTATTTTGCACATTTGCAGACGAGTGCATAAGATTTCATTATTAAAAAAAATGTCTTTACCATTACGTTATACTAATACTTTTACTTCCTTACATATTCAAACTTGCCAGTGCTTGCTTGTTTTCCTATCTAACCCAATTAGTTGCATTCTATTTAGTAATGCAAGAAAAATTATTTGAATTAAATGTCTCTAGAATTTAAGCAAATAAATGAAATTATGTTACATAAAATAGAATTACTAATACAGAGACAAAATTTTGTCAGAAAGATGTGTTTTTTTATAAAATAATTTATAATAGTAGTAAAAAGATGTTTATCTTTTTATGAATGCAAATAAAAAGATTTAACAAAAGAAAATGAATGTCAAAGACTATCATTACCTCTTAGCAAACAAAATTTGTTAGCAGTGCCATAATGCATTTTCGAAAGCCGCAAATTTTATCTCTTCAAAGTGTTTAATAAAAATAAAATGTAATTAAAAATAACAGTGAAAACAAATGATGATAATTTAGTACATGGATTATAATATATCCAAGGAGATGCTTGTTATGTAAATAACGTTCGTAATAATTACACGCCATGTTCAATTACTTTTAACCCTTTAGTCAAAGGTAACAACAAATTTTACCACGCTTTTTATTTACTTATTTGTTCATCAGTTCTTGGCTGCAATTTTGGCACTATTACGATGAATATCATATTCCATATGCTAGGCTTTTTTAATCTTTTTTCAAGTTATAAGTTTCTGATTATGATAGAGGGAACCAAATTTTACATCAAGCCCTATGTCAAGACGTAAATGGTGAATTGCGAATTGTGACTCGATATAGGAATCCTCCATTATAGGTACATTAAATATTCAGCCAACTTTTGAAAAAGATTTTTGTTGTACCTTTTATCTCTCTAACTATTCAACTAATTTGACTTCCCTAATAATAATAAAAAAAATATACATAAATGCAAAGCCCTTTTTCAACATAGTCAGATATACATATATAATTTTTTTATCTCCAGTACCATAATCAGTGGTCAGAATTTTGTTTTTTGTTTATCGAAATACTTATTTGTTACCCTACAGTTATTATAAAAGTTGTGTTACAAGAATGACGACTATTTTTGTAGGAACTTCCATTATTTTAACTTAAAAAAAACTAAACAAATCGAGAGGCGTTCATGAGATAATTTATACGAACATACAAGTTTTTTAGGCACGTTTTAAATTTCGTCTTAATTGAATTAACCAGAAATGTTTAGTTAAGCTTACTGAGTGAACCAAACACTAAACTTTTAAATTGTTTAATATTTCACATCTATGGGAAGCAAAACTAGAGATAATATTTAAAAAAAAATTTTTTACTATGGGGCCTGAGGTTTCAGTTAATTTTCTTCTTCTGCTGAATTTGTAATAAAATTTTTTTTTCAAGAAGTTATAGTGAATTAAATTACCGCTAGGCCAAAAATGGGTTATATTGTTTTAAAAATGTAAACAATTAATATCGAGAAATTCGAGTATTTGCTGGTAAAAGTAATGTAGTATTTAGTCAAAAATGTAAAAGACACCAGTTGAATTTCAGTAAAAAGTTATTCTCTTTGCGCAGTGCTTTTTTCTCAAAAATAAAAGCTTTGAGTATGTAAGAGATAAAGAGAGTTAGAGAGAGAGAGAGAGAGAGAAATTAAGGAAGCATGGCAAAAATATGTTTCATGGTTTGCCTACTTGATGCATGTCCTGCACTAAGAATTTAATTTGCATCCTTGCGTTTCTTTTTTTTTTTTCAAATATTGTTGATGGCCACAGTATGTTCCATTTGAATGTATTGTGTGCATGAGAATGTATACGTTCGTACCTGAACTTGATATTGAAAATATGCAGTACTCGGTTTGTTTAAAGTTTTTATATATTTGTTCTTTGTACTACTATTTTATACATTTAATATCGCACTAATAAATACATTGTTTCTTTTATTCTATTCTAGTATTATTTTTTAATTGTTAAAAATGCTTTCAGTTTCCGCTTTAACATATTTTTTATAAGTATGTATTTTAATTTCTATAAATTTTGCATACATACATTTGTTTGCTTTAAACTATTTTGCATCATTTGCTTTATATATAAATGTGATTTTAAAAGTATTGTTTTATTCACTTTTGTTAGGTTTATTATATTTTTTTAGTAGCCTAATATATTTTATAAGAAAATCATTATTTTAAAAATAATATTGTTGAAAATTTATTGCTAACTGTTGCAATTCATATAATTACACTTTAAGAGAACAAGTAAATTTAAATAGCACCAATTTTATGTCAGCATTTTTTAATACTTATAATTCAATAGATAGTTTTTTCAAGATTAAAGTTATTTATTTTATATTGACATTTTGCTTTAAGCTTAAGTAGCTTCTTCAGCCTATAAATATATATTAAATAATACTGTATAACAAAAAACAAATTAGCCCACAAATCTTCACATGTGTAGACGTTTTGAAGTGTTACATTTCACCCTATGTTCAATTAGGATTTAAGGTACTCCCTTTTGACAAATTTTGATTGCGAATCCTGTACTTTATTTATATAAAGTGTTCAACAAATTTTTGTAAAACACCACAAGGAATATTTTTGTGAAAAAACATTCTAACTTGAAATCATGTAATATTTAAAACAGGTTAACTAAAACTGCACAAAGTGGTGCTTTTTTATAGTTTCAATAAAAAAATAAATTTTTCATGTTAAAGCGATTTTCGAAAACTCATTGCGTTAATATCACTGACAAGCAGTTGACATAAAATATATAAAATAAAAATAAATTTTACTGCAAAAATTACTAATGATAGATTTTTATAAGGAATATCTTGACTTCCTTAAAAGTAACTTCTATACAAGTAACTTTTTCATATTTTTATTAGTTTTAATATTTTCACTTACAAATAAAATATTTTGCTTCCTTGTATAAATAAGTAGTTGACACAGTTGAAAAAGAAGCATTATTTCGCCCTTACTTTAAATAGAGTGCAAAATATGTACCATATTTGCATCTGTTAGATTTCTTTGAGAATAGAACACAAACATCCTTTACAGGCAGAAAATATGGAACATTTACCATTACTCTTCAATTAATGGGACTTTTTTGAATTAGAATTAAAGGCTAACAGTAATAAGTTCGAGCGTAAAATGTTCTAAAAAATATTTCTCGAAAAATTCTGCTGTAAGTCTGTGTACTAAAAACTTAACTAAAATGCTAGAAATAAGTGTATATTTGCTATATCATCTTTATTAAGAGATTGGGCAAAAATGTTATATTAAACTGGATTTTATGGGTCTGAAATTGTGCTTAAAAAGCCAGAATATTTTTTCTTACAGAAAACATGCTACACACTTTGAATACGGCTTGACGAAGAAAATTTCTTTACCAAAAACTAAGCAAAATATATTTTTCATTAATTTCTAAAACGTTTTGTTTACATTTTCTATATTTTTCTTATTTTTTTCCTTTAAAATCTTTAAGTTATAAATATTTATGTCTACAGAGTATAGAATAAAATAAATAGGAAAAGTTAATAAAAAATCTTTTTCTTTTGCTATTTTTATATATTTATTTGATATCTTTTTATCGCTTTCTTTCTTCCTTCTTCTTTTTTTCTCTTGTACAGAAATCGCAAAGGGACTCAAGTGGCCTCCCTTCTGTTTTTCTTATAGCGGCACCTTGTACAGCCTCACCTAACCCAGCAAAAAAATTTGATTTTATACTATTATAGCTTAACAAAATATAATCTTCACTGCAATAAATCATTTTTGCTTGAAAGGCAACATATTTTTTTAAGCATCATAAAAAAAAGGTTGGCTATGCCTTATAAATATGTATATAAATAAGCTTTTCATAAAGTAAATATAAATTTCAACAATTTAATCAAACAAACAGTAAGGATAATAAGAAACATTCCTGAAATTAGTTTAGTTAACTTTTTATCATATTCAAATTGTTTAGTGTTTGTGTTTATTTCTCTAAGCTTGGTGGGTATACAAGTTTTGGTTTGTGATTGCATATATACTGGATCGTTAAGTAGAAAATATCAATCAAATGATTGATTGAGCTTGCACTATAATAAAAACCACCAAACTGGTACAATATTCATTTCATTAAGGAAAAATCACTAGAAAGAAGGTTCGTTACATATAACAACAAATTTTTTTCTATGAATTGTAAAAGTATTGAAAATACTAATAAGTATATAAATATAAAAAAAAAATATCGTATGAGACAGAAAGATAACGAACAAAACCTGGAGGAAAAAAGCATGATTAGACGAAGACATATTTTAGTTTTCAAATATACTATTTTTAATTACTAGAATCACGTTGCTTACTCTTTGACAACTTTCCTCAATTAAGTTAATTTCGCCATACGCAAACTTTTGCTATCAACAAAATAATTAAAACAGGCTTAGAAACCAATAATGGTCTCACGTAGTTAGTTTTTTACTTTCGTAGACTTTTGTCCATGTTTTGCTTTAATTTTATTTCTTTAAGTTGAAGTTCCAAAAAAAAAAAAAGATTTTAGCATTAGTAATACAAATAGATCAGTAATGAAACTTTTGTCAATAATAGCTTTAATATTGAAAATTTGCGAAAAAGGGGTAGTAGTAAATTTTTGTTGGGCACTATACATACATATCGCCTGTAAAGATTTGCTTTTATTGGAACTCTTTACGATCTACTGAGTCATGTCCCCTGTACCTTGAGGATAATTTGTTTTGACTCTTCTTTGGGCCTCTTAATTGTACAGAGTGGCTTTTAAAGTAGACCAGCAGCGTTGCCATTTTTCCCTTTTTAAGGCTAGATTTAGCTTTTTTTTCTCGCTTTTAGCATTAAAATTTATGATATAGCCTCTAGCTTTTTTTGTTTTTAAAAATAGCCTTTTCTAGAAAAATTAAAACAAATCTCATATAAACAAACTAATGCTTTAGAAAATTTCTGAATACAAATGAGTTTGTTTTGTAAACTTCGAACTTGAATTAAATTTTTTTGTCTGCATAATGTTTATTTGAGTTGAGTTTTTTCAGAGAAATTTGAATTGGTGGAAAAAATTTTTTTTATATTTGCTTAGAGAGGGAAAATATGAACCAAATTAACTAAATATGCTTGACAAAACTTTGATGTAAATTAATAAATCGGTCGAACAAAAGGAGTGAAAAAAAATATTTTATTCTACCTTGTAAAAAAATGCACTTTATTTAAGACACATTTTTCTAAATAGCTTTATAATGCTGCAGAAGACTATCATTAATTGATCAAATTAAGTATTAAGTTGTTTAATACTATCGTTTAGTAATGTTGAGTTTGTATGCTCTTTAATACGATAAAGCAAGTTTAATATCAAAATAAAAATCGCATTGACATTAAAAAAGTAAAGTTAAAGCTAAAAAATAATTGAATTCGCTTATTTAAAGTTATGTGGAAAATGACATTTTTTATTTTAGTTTTTGATATATTGTTTTCTTCTTGGTTTTTTATAAAAATCATAATTATACTTCTCAAAAAAATTAAAAAAATTTTTGAATTTTAAGCTGTAGTTTTTAACTTTTTTCTAAATTTTTTTTCTGCGTGATTTAGCTTTTTCTAGACTTTTTTCAGGCCCATTTAGCTTATTTTTTTCTAGCTCCTGGCAACACTGTAGATCAGTAATAAATAAATATATTTATTTGAAAAATTTCTGCACATATACATGTAAAATTTTTATGAAAGAATTTAGTAAAACTAATCATTTACTCGTACTTCACTATCAAGAAATAGTTCTATCAATCAGGATAATATAATGACACGTGATTTGTTTCTTATTATGCAAAAGCCACTTATGCATGACACACTCACTTTATTGATTATATATATATGCGTGTATATATATTTCTAAGTATTTATGTAAATATGAATTGATGATTGTTGCTCGCTCAAACCGTAATTTTCGTTTTGAAATATTTGTAGTAGTTCAACATGTGAAAGTTATTTTCAAGCAGATTTATATGAAATTTCATTTAATGTCTGTACTACACTGAAGCTTTAATTTACTTTTTTTTAGTGCCAAGTGGCTACTCAAACTTTTAACAAAATGATTGAATTTTTGAACGGATTTTTCGTTTTTACGGCTAGTGTTTAATGATATCAGTTGTACGAGTATATAATTTATCTTGTAAGTTTTGCGTTACCCATTCCTTAAGTGTCAACATATTTTGAACTAAAACGACAGATGTCTTGAATAATATTAAATAAAAAAATATTTACGCTACTGATTTTTGTCCTGTTGCTTTTCACATTCTGATTTCAATTGTTTGTCTGCAGACTGTAGTTTATGTATTACTTTCTATCTCTGCAAATATTTGTATACTTTGGCACTTGAAATATGTTTTCTTGCACACATTTGTGTAATATTTTTTTTTTATTAATACAGGCAACAAGTAAAATAAATTATACAAATACATCTTCTCTCTCTTTACTCTTTTTAGGTTTACAATCTTTATATTTTATTATACATAAAGAAAGTAATTTCACGAACATAATTTATGTATCTCTTTTGAAATGCAACAAACAAGCAAACTTTGCTTAGTAAATAAATAATTAAATTCTTGTGTTAAAACGTAAAATGTTTTATATATTTACCTAGTGAAAATTTACTAAATCTTCTTTTTTTAAATAGTGTATTAACCCTCGTGATTAATTTCATAAAACTTCAACACATTTTCTTTAATACAAACTTCATAAATTTTGTCTGCTTTAGGGTATAGGAGTATAAAATGTTTCCACTCACAAGTTGGGAAAATTATTACATTGACAATTAATTTTCCTTACAAATACTTTTTTTTTTTGCACTAAATAAATTGTTATTTAGTGCTACTCTTAGCCATATTTTATTACCACACTACAGCAAATAAGAAATTAATTTCAGTAAATTCCAACATTCTTGTTATATATTAAAAAAAATAATTAATTTCAGTTACAGAAAATTAAATTAACGACATCTACCAAAAAATTCAATAAAAGTTCGTAAAATAATTCTTAAATATTGAAAAGGGAATTTTTAAGACAGATATGCAATAAGAATGAAAAATAAATGAAATTAAATTTATTTTAATAATTTTTACAAATATTTAAAAAAAAAAAAGCAAAATGCTAAAATAATTATATAATTTCAGATAAAAAAAATTTTTTGCCTGGTCCTCGCTCGCTCTTTATAAAATAGTTTTATTACACATAAGACAACAAGAAGCAAGACTAAATTCCATAAACAACAAAAAATCAAAAATGATTGAAAAATCAAAAAATTCTTTTAAATTTTTTATTTTTCTCGGACAATAATCCATTCAAACATTTTTCAAAAAATGAAGAAGTCGCGAATTTTCACTTATAATTCCACCATCTTTTTTCCAATCGTGCTGAACGTTTCTATTTAACCTGACAACATCAACAACTGATAGATTGGTAAGCTAAGCTTTTCTGTACGTTAAGAACTACACATACAAACGGATGGTGAGCTAGACGAACATCGCTAAATCAACTACACTATTTAAAGGATAATGGCACATGTAGGGTGTAGAAATTATAAACCGAATCACAAAATTTTACTTGCAGTGAAGTGTACAAAAACGTGGAGGGCATATAACAATATTTATTTTTAGTTAAAAAATAGTTTCATATTAATTAAAAAGAAAACAAATAATTTTAATAAACCTTCTTTTATATTCACAAAATTCTAATAACTTCCAATTTTTTTATACATGAGTTTTGTTTATTTTAGTACAACAAATATGATATTATTGTTTCTTTTTTTATAATTTTTGTCCTTGACAAAGTTTTTGTGTTTACTTACCTGAATAAAAAAACTTTGATAAAGAAAAACAAAATAAAAAAAATTTAATATGAAACAAAATGTAGTTGCTTTGATTTCAATTTACATCTTTTTTATAAGCCAAAGTTTTTGTAATGATATTCACAGATTTTATTTCCGAGCAAAAGTAATGTTAAATCATTTAATAGTTTTTTTTTTAGCAAAAATCGTAGCAGAAAAATGTAAATTAAAAACAAATTAGTTTATTTTAAAAATTTAATAAAGTAACATTTTGATTCTGAAATACTCACCAATTTTGGGATATTAATTATCTAAAACCAAATACCTATTGTCTAAGGTTTTTGGATTGATTACTCTGGTTAACACTGAACAATTCTAAGGAGTATTTGTTTTCCTTTTTGATTAATCTAAGCGTGCTGATTACGAATATTACACTAGTTATTTTGCTAGCAGATCTATTTTTTATTTTGAGGACAGGTTAAAATCTTTAACTATTTTGTACTTTTTATTTGATATTTGTTGAGAAAACAAAATATTTTTGTTGAAAAGATTTTTTTTGAATTAGACAACAACAGAAATCCAGAAATATGTATGTCCCACCTCTTTTGGTGATTCTTCAATTGTAGGAAAAACTTGGTGAAATTATTTTTTTTGTTCTTTACTCTAATCTCAATATTTTAAGTCTGATGCTCATTTAAGAGACAATATTATAAATAGTGTCCTGATTTGTGATTCCTAGGAAAAACATTTTTTTTAATAATCTTTAATAATTAACAAAAAAAAAAAAAATTTTAATAATTAAAAAAAAAAAAATTTTCTTAATAATTTAAAAAAAATTTTTTTTAATAATTTAAAAAAAAAAAATTTTTAATAATTTTTTTCTTTAAGACTAGATGCCAACATTCTTTCGATAGATTTAAATCTTGTATTAAGTTGTTTAACTATTTCGATTGATTGGTTGGGGATTAGACTTTTGACTTGGTGTGAAATCAGAGTCATATTCAATTTCCATGTCGTCAGTTTCAGAACAGGTTGATAATGTCTGTAGAGCTTACGGCTGATCCGAGTGTGTCAGAGGCCTATGAGCAGAAAATGGCGTGGGATATGACCACTTCCTCGTAATATTTACCACACAGAAATAACAATTATCATGATGATTGCGAGTCTCTCATCAAATTATGGGTGTCCTGAACTTTACAGTAGATCTCTTTCCAATTATGCATGGTTGCAAAAAAGACAAACTATTTCGATGTACAATATTTTGCATGTAGCATGAAAAATCTCAAAACTTAGAGCTGTTTAAAAAAACCAGTGTTATTTTCGTAATCAGTATACTCGTATTTCAATTAATCTGGAAAATTTTATAAAGTGATAATTTGGTGCCCCTTGTTATTGATTGGCTTTACTTTTTTATTTTATAAAACAAGAAAACAACTTTTAAACAAATAATTATCTAAAAAATATTTTATCCAAACAATCAAATCACAGCTTGAAAAATTGCTTGCAAGCCGCATTTACTAGTGAAATTTATTTGTATTAACACTATACATGTTCACTATATCTGGTACAAATACGAGTAGTTTTAAAATTATTACAGCAAATCTTTTATTTAAATGTAAAATTGTAACAGTTTTATATATGTACATTACAGTCATGTAAGAGATATGCATATATTCACTTGTGTACAAGCAAACTGAGTATAATATGCAAACAAAAACATACTGGGGTATTCAATTCAATAAGTGATTAACTGGTCTAACAATTTTAATTTCAAATTGCAAAGTACTCTTTTAGTTTCGATTAAATAATCGATACAACCGTATTTCAGTTTTTTATAAATTTTGACAAAGTGTAGCTAAGCCTGTTCATTTTAGTAAATTGAATGAAAAATAGGATTTGCTAAAGTAATAATCTACCTCCAAGTGCAATTAGTTTCTAGTTCAAAATTGACCTTATATTAATTTTTAATCTGTTATATGGAATTCTCCATAAGACGCATTAATTTACGATAAATCCTTCCAGTTTTTCATTTATGATGCGCGTGTTAAAACTTGTATTTTCTACAAAAAAAAATTTTTTTGTTTTATTTTATTTCTAAAACAAAAGGAATTTTTACGTTTTTATAATCAAGGGTATAATAAAAATATGAAATATTAAAAAGCCAAACACAATGATAAAATAATGAAAAATCTGTAAATTGTTGTTGTAAAACAATATTCACAACCAATAAATAAATACTCTTTTGCCACAATTTATCAAATATTCATATCGTACACACGTGGCAAGGCTGTAAAATAATAATTTCTTATAAAAAATAAATAAAATCACCAGGTATGGACTAGTCCAAAATGGAGTAGGACATCTTAAAAGCTAACGCACTTGTATGAAAACAACATCTTTCTCTCAATATTACAATGCTTAAGCCCGGACCATATAGCTAATACAATTTTACCCTACTCTATCTATACTGTTGAACTACCTGAGATTATGAATAGATAAAAGTAGGAATATTTTGGCATATCGAATATGAGTGTTGCCTGTATTTTTTTAGAACAGACAATAGGATACATATTTCGTGGTATTATAATAACGGCTTGTGTGCAACAAAATGCTAAAACTAGTTCTAAAACTACAACTTTTAGAACAAAAGTGGACCATGTACCTCAATTTTTTTGCAAATTAGTGATGCGAGAAATGAATTTTTGGATATTTCTTGTTAGCTGTCGTTATTTTGAATTTTTTTTTATCATTTTTAAATTAAATTATCATGTAAACTAAGAGTTTATATATATTCTAGTCTGTAAGCAATCTATGTCCATAGACCACATTGAATAAATAAATAAATAAATACTTATATTTTTATAATTATTTTGGCATTCGGTTCTGTTCTCTAAATCGCGCCGATTTGGAAAAGAAAAAAATATTTAAAACCCTAAAAATGGCTATTTGATACTCTGCAAATCTTTCGAAAATAAGTTCAAATTTTTATATAAACAACAAGTCAAATTTTTATGTTATAAAATTAATAGACATTGTTTGATATTCTAGCAAAAAAATTTTTTGTATTCATCTTCAAACTTGAAGAGAAAATGTTAAGAAATTTCAGCGTGTTAAAGTTTTTTTTTTTTTTTTTTTTTTTTTTTTAACTTAAATGTCCTATTACGAAAATAATAAAAAATTATCTTAAAATTTTATGTGTTAATTGCGTTTTCATGTTCTTCATTATTTTTCGAAGTGGTATAAGCCCATTTTTTTGTTTAAATATAGTCAGCGGTATTTCAGTAAAATATCTTACTATAATTAGCAGTAACCCATTTTTTAAATAAACTCACACAACTTTAAAAAATTACAATTGATTTGTTACAATAATAAGCCATTCGGTATACTTTCGACAAGTTTGCTTATTCAGTTTTAAAAGAAATAGAACCAAGATATATGAATTCCTTTTAAAATGAACATTTTTTTATAATTTTGATTTACAGAAAAGGTAAATTTAATATTATTTTTTGAATGAAACATTATTTCAATAATTTATTTTGAAGACTCAATATAAAACTTTTTAAGAGGACGAAGTCAAATGCAGTCAATTCCTATAAATAAATAAAAATATAAATATTTGGCGACTGTTTGTTTAAAATAAGAATGAAGTGAATGTCTGAGTGGTGTTAAATTATATTCTGATTCAAATTGGAGCAACAAAATTTTCTCAATATATAATTAAGAATTATTTATTTACAGCTCTGTTACATATTTATCTATATTTGTATTTGCTAGATATTTTCGAATATTGGAAAATGTGCAAAATATTTACATTTAAAAACCATAAACTGAAATATATCCCTGCAATGATTTTATTTATGTAAATTAATTTAATAGTATTACTTTTTAATAACAACAAAATTTTATTATAACAAAAATAAAATAGTAAAATAACACTAAGCAGCTGTTTACACCTACAATTGTATTCAATATTTGGTTTATTATGAGATACAGTTTTTTTACCCTGAAAAATTATGTTCAATAATCCAATGAAAAATATAATTTTTTTCCAGCTAATGACGACGATTTATTTGAATAATAAAATATTTCATTAATGCTTCAAAGGATTCATTAATTAAATGAATTGTTGTCCTTGCTGTAATAAAACTTGTAATCATTGTTTGAAAACTAATTAATTATTTATTTAGTGTACTAAAAATAAGCCCAAATAAAAACAAAAATATACAATTTTGTGATTGTTAAATATTTTGAAAAATAGCTGTTTTAGATTTGTTTTAAATAATTTGTTATAGTTTTTATAAAAAAAATTAATTTTTACTTTTTAAAAATCGGCAAACATCCAAGTTTTTCATTTATATACGGATTATTACCATTCCATGACTCGAATATGCAAACTTGTATTTTTCTCTTAAGTTTATCACTATCCTACATAATCGTGCGATTTTGTGACAAAAAAAATCTGACGTTCCGTCCTAACGGCCCTCCATTAGAGTCGCAAGACCCCGTTTTGAACAATATTAAAATATAGTTTTTTTAACTTTTCTTGTGCCTGATTTTGCTTTTTCCAACTTTTTTTAAAATCATATTTAGGTTTTTTATTCTAAATCTTGGCAACGCTGGTGATAATTTAACTTAATAACCATTTTTTTAATAAGGAATTGGTTTGTTGATTTTTCCATATTTTTGAAAACCAAAATTTCATAATTTTTTATAACATATTTTTTAATAACTCTAAAAATAAAAGCTGCACTAAAAGTAAATTAAACCAATATAATTTAAAACTATTTGAGATATTTAGTAAAAAAAAAATAGCACATATCATTTCAAAAACCTCATATTTCAAAAAAAAAAAAAAAAAAAATTCAAGAAAAACTAGTTCTTAGAATTTGAAATACTTATGATTTTTAGATTTAAACGACCATAGCGCATCAGAAAAAAATTGTAGTTATCTAGAGTTTTTTTTTTTTAGCTGTTGCATAGTGTTACTTAAAAGTATTCTCGAGTGTATTAATACATTCTGTTTTAAAGCATATAATAAAAATGTTTTTTTAAGTTTTAAAATAGTTGCGGACATTCCAAAGAATATTTTTTTATTGGAAACATGTGCCAAGCTTTGTATTAAACACACTTTACAACAAGAAAAAATACACAATGAAGTAAATTTAAATGTTTGTTAAGCAGAATAGCATAAAAGAAGAAACAACTTAACAATATGTGTGGATATAGTAATATATTGGACCTTTATTACATATGTTTTTTTTTTCAAATATTTGTTTAGCATGTAGAACAAAATAAAATAATTTTATTACTAAAATTGATTTTATTTTCTCTTTGCTAACATACAAAAGATGTACATACTATGTGTATATATCTATTGTTACAATTTTCATTAATTTAGAAGAACTTTATATATGTTATTGTAGCTAATATCTTTAAATGTGTAAATAAAGACATGTAGTCCCATCCAAGAATGATATAAATACAAGATTACACTCTCCGCATGATTTCCCATTAGATCACATAGATTGTCCACCGTTTGAAGAAGTTAATAATGCATTTCTCTCTCTTTCTCTTATTTAGCTGTAAATTATTAGCCAATGGAAAAACATTGAGTGACGTCATTTGTGCCATATACGCAGACAATTAAAATTTTATGTGCGAGATCTTGTATTTCTATCATTATTGCTGCCATCCACATACCCGTTTGTGATCTTGACTATTTAGATGTTGTTAGGTTAGGTTAGGTTGCACAGAAAAACAAAGGGCAGAGGGATCACTTGGGTTCCCTGATATGGTTCTTTGTAATACCTCTTTATGACGAAAGTGAAGAAGGATAGCAATAAAGATAAAAGAACGAAAGTTAAAAAAGGGATATTAGGAAAAGAATTAAAAGACAATTTCTACTTCCAATGCAGACATATCGCATGATCACACCCATAGTCCACAGTGCAGTGAGCCTCTGCTGGTAGTGCTCTGCGAAGTAAAGTCTACGCTGATCATTCACGGTAGGGCAGAAGCAGATAAAGTATTTCACCATTTCTTCTTCTTTCTAGTCTTGACAACTTCTAGTGATTGGATGTTGCTGCCACAATATTTCTCATCTGAGCTTTCTGCAATCCGCTATTGCTCTCCAGCGTAGGCTAGATTATATTGATTATATTGCATATTTGTCCTTCCAACTGCACTGTACCTTAAGTAAAAACATACTCTCGATCTGTTGTTTACAGAGCGTGTTGAAATTCTGCACTACCCTACAATTCCCACGGTAGTCCCATGTATACACACCCAGATTAGAGTGACCACCGAATTCTATTTAAGGATGTCCAGCATTTTTCAATTTTCAGTATAAATGAGAATATTTCTGTCAAATATTCCATGGTACCACAGCCAGTATGCTGCTTTTCTTATTGGCATCAATTCAAATTATAGTACGCTGCATTGATCGGGAAGTCTAGAGAATATACTAGTCCCAGACTCCTTAACATAAACTCCACCACCCACTCCAGAACTATTCTTAGATCCTCTTTTGGATGAGAAGTTCCTTTGTAGCAAAGGTTTTGCATGACGGAATCAAAATGAGATTAAATTTTTCTGCTCAAGTATCAATAATGTTCGAAAGTCTTCATCGGCGACAGTAGGGTAGCCGGCTTTATTGACTAACTGGAACACCGTCGCAATGTGGGTTTTATTTCACTTTTCTATCGTTACTACAACGGAATGTGTTCTGATGAAATTAGGGATCTTGTTCCCCAAACCGGGTTATTCACACGAGCCACTCGTTTTTCAGCAAGAGCACATCAATTTGTGGTCGATTGGCCAGTGGATCGCACTCCGCATTACATACAGAGTTATTTTTTAGCCGTACAGTTCGTATGTGGAATAAAGTTCCTGCTGACGTCTTTCCTCAATCTTTTATCCTCCTTCCCATAACCTATTTTCCTAGTTCCATCAAAATGCATTGCATGAGTATGGGTCATCCCCTGAGTGCCGGTCCTAAATAAAAAAAATGATCTATGGTTCTATTCAAATTCCGCATGTAATTAATTGTATGGACGTAACCAATGCAAGTCAATCTGCAAGAGTGTCATGGTCCCTATACCTTACAGGCATTTAAAAAAAAATTATTTAATTTTTTTTTGTTAAATATTCAAGAAGTATATGCAAAAATAAAAAATATGAATATTCGTCACAGCCTAATTAAATTTTTTTTTAATTGTGAAATGTTCAAATTCGTCGTTTCACCTTTTGTTTATTAAAAATATTTGTGTAGTAAAATGTTTTCTTGTTAAAATAGAATTTTATACAAACAACACTTTATATTGTTTGCATCACAATGCTACGCATGCACTGAGTTTTGTAAACAATTAAAGTTTTTATGTGAAAGTAATATATGAACATTTTTAAAACTAAGTTAAAAGTTTATTTAAAATAAATAATTATATAAAATAACCTGCACAGTTTTGTATACTTCAAATTTAGACTGCAGTTTTCCAAAAGTTTTTTAATAACACATTTGAAATGTGGCAATATAACTTTTATGAAAATGGAAAATATATTATATTCATTATTATTTGGGAAACTATCAAATTAAAAATAATTAGGGGATTCACGCAAAAGTCAGAAAGTCATAAGTTTTAAAAAAATAACACGAAAATATATGACTGCTGTGGGCAATCCCTCATAATTTAGTATGCTAATTAACAGTTATAAATATTTAAATTCAAAATAAAAATAATTTGAAGTTTGTGTATTGGACGTTATAATGGCTGGCTAAAACAAATAAGAACAAATGGCATCTGTTTGAATTTAAGTGAACTTTATCGTAGGTAACGAAAGGGCGAGGAAGCTAACACTAATGAAGTGTTTTTAATAAACTTTGCTAGTTTGCTCACTAATCGCAGAAGCTAATCTTAGGGTCTCAAAAACTGATAAATGACAACAAGATGTATTAAAAAAATTTTATCAAAAACTCTAACAGTGACTTCTCTTCTGCTACACTCCATTTCTTTAGAGGACCAGTGCGTATCCGTTTAGGTTTAGGCTCAAAGAAAGCTATTTTTAATTATGTATAAATAAATATATATTTACTCACAAAAATATATATATCTTTCCTGAATATATTTAGAAATTTCCATTATCGAAAAAAAAATATATGTAAATACAAAAATTAAGCTGTCTAACTTTACTCATAAAAAATTATTAAACACAGTAGAAAAAGTATTATTTTTGTAGAACTTTTTACTTGAAGCACAGCAACAATTTCTTTTAACTTAATACAAAATAATATAACTTTAAAACTTTATGGCTGATAGAACACCACAGCGAATCTCCTAAATGAAATTTCTAACTGATTTTTAATATCTCACAAGATAAAGAGAAGTTAATACATTACTTTTGTAACAATATGTAACAATTACGGGAACTGAAATTTTCATAAAATTTTATTATGTATATAAGCAATTTTCACATTTATTTTTTTTTTTTTTTTTTTTTTTTTTTGACCTGTGTAATTTAATTATTTCTCAGTTTGTTACAAATAGTTAGACTAAAATATAATTATGTTGTTAGTAATAACAAAGTTTAATTTGAAAAATATTTATTATTTTACTTATATGAAAAAAAAAAGAATTATAAAGCAAAAAATATGTTTTTTGTTTTATTCATGACAGAAGTAAATTTAGTTTCATTCTTTTAGTTTTGCTGGCAAAAATATAAATGCTTTGAAAATCACTTGAGTGAAATATTTTTTTAATAATTTGAAAAAAATTAAGCTGTAAGAGCGTAGTTTGTTAGAGTTCCTTACTTTTGATTCTTGTGTTATTTTTATTTGACTTTTTTTATGTGCTTTTTTCATTTTATCATTTGTTTGGTGTGACTGATTTGATGATGCTGTTTTTGTTTTATGAAAATAATATGAAAAGTGGACGTAATTATTTTTCTCTGACTTCTAGGAAAATATTTTTATTAAAGCTTTAAAAATTTTAATAAGTGGAATTTTTTAAACGTCAAAAAAATATTAGAAAATAAATTTAAAAACTAAATTTGAAAGAATTGTAGTAATGAATAAATGAAGACATTTTATTCAATATATGTATGTGCGTATCTTGCAGCCAAATACTATTCTATTTCTAAAGTATTTCTCCAACAATTTTTTGTCAAATCAGTGAAATTCAGTATTGTAAAATATTTGATATAAAGTCGGCTCTGTTTTGTAAATCGAATCGTTTTGAAAAATTAAAATTTGTTAAAACCGAAAAAATTACTATTTGTTGTTTTGCAAAACATTCGAATTTAGATTTTTTTTTTTATTTAAGAAACAGTGTTGGAAAGTGGTTATTGCTGTGATGTTCGTAAAAATGTTTACAAAAATTATTTTATTCATCGAACTAATCTCTGTCATACTTGGAGTAAAAATATTTAAAAAATTTCAGTAGCCCATAATCATAGTCACACTAAAGTTGGTATTTTTTTAAGACGACTTTAAATTCATATAATTCTTATGAACAAAAGTCAGCTCTTAAAAAAAGCCCACTTTTTTGTAATTATGATTATGACCCAGTGTTATTAAATTAATTTTATAACTCAAATGTAATTTTACTGTTTTATGCTTCATGTTTTTTTTAAATTTATTTATTGCAGAAATAAAAAAATTCAATTTACTTTTGACCAAGTTCAAGTGAGTTCCGTTAGAGAACATAAAAAATGTATAATAAGTTTTTTGAAATTTGCTTTGTTTTGCTTTTTTTTCTTTTATTTAATTTTTTTGTTTAAAGAAATATTAAAAAAAATTTTTTCGATTTCTAATTATTAAAGAGGGCCAATTATATTTTCACCTGCTAAATTATCACTGTCATACTTGTGTAGTTTCTCCCTATAATTCAAAGATCTATTGACAACGATTTGAATAAACTCATACTACAACTAAAACTACGAAATACAAAGTATTTTAATCATTTCCATATGTACCGAAAAATAAGTTTTCTGAAAAATTTAAGTAAAATTTCTTTTATGCTTGTCTTATAGAAGCTTAAAGAAAACACAAAAGGATTTCTATTTAATACCTTTTGAAAAGCTTTTTACCTTTAATAATAAAAGCCATTTTATTTTATGCCCATTTTCTCTCTTACCTCGTTTGTCAAAAGAAACTCTTTCAACGGCAAACGAAAAGTAAAAAAAAATTCGTATTCACAAGCAATAACAGCTTAAGTCTAGCAAGACAAAACTACATACACAAAATTATTTCAAGAAAAATTATGTTTTTTAAAAAAATTTTAAAGAAAGTAAATATATAAAAAATTCGTAAAAACTTACAGAAAATTCACATTTACAGAGAGGATTAAAATTGGACTTAGAAGAAGATGTTTGGTTAGTTTTTCACCTATTAAAGCTATCACATGATTTTGATAGTTTTGTTTTATGATTGAAAAATTTCTATAATAAAAATAACTCTTGGATAATTTAACTACAAAGTTTTCTCATTTAAGTGTAATTTGAATAAAATTAAAAAATTCATACAAATTAAAATAAGTGCGTTTTTTACATAAATTTATTCATATTTTTAAATAATAAAAGAACAATAACTAAAAAATTTTTATTTTATTTATTTTTTGTTAATTGGCTTTTATTAAATAGCTGCTTGATTTGGAAATATATAACGAATGGTTAGATATTTTACAGTATTGCCATGTTTAAAACAAATATTACCTATAAAATTAAATTTTACATTAATTGCACATAAAAAGTAGTTA
Organism: Thelaira solivaga; assembly: GCA_947397855.1. Lineage (NCBI taxonomy): Eukaryota > Metazoa > Arthropoda > Insecta > Diptera > Tachinidae > Thelaira > Thelaira solivaga. The sequence goes on along the minus strand of OX377612.1, from coordinate 19,993,502 downwards.
TTGCATAAGAACTATCGATATCGATTACTATAGTTTGACAGATTAAAATGTTAAAAATTTCTGTTTAGTAAAGTTTGTCAAGTTATCACGAGCCGGCCAGAATAATGATTTTGAATTTTAAAAATTTACTTAAAAAAAATAAATAAATCTCTTCGCGACGTTCATAGACCACTACTGTATGAAAGAATTGTGATTGGTGATGAAGCTTACTTTTGACAAAATTATAAAAAAAAACAATTACAATTCATAAAAAGCAGTTGTTTCAATTGCTGGAAATATAATATCGGATAAATTATTTCATAAGTCCACTTATGCAATTATCGAACATGCATTCAGAAATGCATGCATATTTTCTTTTTTGCATATTTTCTTTTCCTTAGAGAAGTGAAAATAATGTCTATGTTCACGCGAATTTAAGATCCACATAAATAAATAACAAGAATTTTTTGTGTTTGTCATGCTATTTATTTATTAAGCTTTCTAAAACAGAATTCAGTCTTAATATGTGTTTACCACATGTACAAGGTGAGGCAAAAGTCTCGCTATCATTTTTTTGATTGCGATTATGTGACATTTAGCTCATTTTCGCTTTAACTATTGTATTGTGTAGGCATCCAAATTTTATTATGGACAAATAACGCGCCACAAGACGACCAGAAATAGTGAGAATATATATTGAAAATAATTGCTGTAGGTTTTATGTCTAAGGTGATAATGAATGATGAAGCCCATTTTCTTCTCAGTAGCCACGTTAATAAACAAAACAGTTGGTTTTTGGGCAACATAAGATAGTCAATCAATCTATGAAACATCATATATTTTGTGCTATTCATCCTGGAAACATCATTGGTCACTAGATGTTGCATGAAAGTGGCCGAAAGTTGCATAGCGTATCGCGGTCACCATGTAACCGATATAATTTTCCAATCATATAGAAAAAACAAAATGTAAAGACCAAATAAACTTTTTATGCAAAGCATAAACTAAAGTTGTTGGCAATCAAAATTACTTTTGTGCCACCCGTTATTTATCGAAACCTTTCAGAAACTTAAGTAAGCATTTTTACATGGTTTTACAGTTACAAAAATCAATTTTGTTTCTACAAATATATCAACAGAAATATACTTTTATTTCATGAGATACTACTGGAGAGCTTGTCCACATTATGCTTTCTAAGAATTTTAATGGTTTTCACTCATAAGTAGTTTATAAAATATTAAAGGATTTTTTCTTTTTTTATAGAAACGAATATTTGAATAAAAAATTATCATTAAAGAAAACACAACACTTCAGCTATGATGTATTAATAAAAAATATATGTTTGTTATTATTTAAAGATTATTTATTACTTGGATTGGTTTTAAATAAAAATGCAAAAAGTAATAACTTAACAATATAGTTATCCTTATCGGATTGTGCTAAATAATTGTTAGTTATTTTGAATTCCTAACTATTCTATAGATCTATTGTACAGCATGTTTGACTTAAGCCTTAGATCATTGCAATAAATGTGTACAGCTATTATATGTTCAATTCTAATCTACTGATTTTTAGTTTTGTGAACCGTACATGGTGTAAAGATCTGCTTATATTGGATTTACTGAGTGCTTCCTTATCAGTACAACAGAGGCTCTGAACTCAGTACTACATCTCATTCGTATAGACTTCCATCTGAAGGCTATATCCGCCATCAGTTTGACTAGGTTGTCTTCATCAAGCTGGTTGAAGAATAGAACGTATGACAATGCTAAGATCCTGAATCAGATTCATTCAAATCTTAGGGCCCCTACCGGCTACATGATTTCTCATATTAATTTTGAAAAGTGTTTGAAGGTAGCTTTAATATCGAATGAGAGGGGAAACGAAGCACATATATATATATATATATTTAGGTATGACACTCGAGTGTCACTGACGGATCTAAAATTATCTGCAGTATAGGGTCTGGAGCTGAAGCGTATTATAGAGAAGTTGACTTACGACTCCCAATCTAACTCTCTGATAACTCTAGTGCTATTCAGCAGATATAATAGCTGTCAGGAAGACCAGTGAGTCTCTGTACAATTTCGTACTTATTTAATCACACAGAGTCTTAATTGGCAATAAGGCTGGCTCTAATATGGAGGCTTCTGTCACTGACGATCGCTATACTGTTTAGTATCACCAAAAAAAGCATTCTTATAAACTATTAAAAGAGGACGGATACCACATAGCAGGGTCTCAAGACTTGTAAGGCTATGCGTAAATAATATCTAGTAATTATGGCAAATGCTCTGGTTAGCTGGTGAGGTTATTTCCAGACTGGTGGCTGTGATAACTGCTCACTGGGTAATTGGAACACACGACAGTAAGCTGGGATTACCGTTATCAGATCTTTTGACCTCAAAACACAGATTTATGGTGCACACTTCATGAACTTCAGATATGGGGAATATTGTTAGAAGAACCTTCTTAGTTATATCAGTCCGACATAGTGGGTCTATGTCACTTTATTACTCCGTTATCTTAGCGAGTAGCCTCTTCAAAATGAAATCTTCCGTTTCTAATTAAAAGTTTTTAAACTGCCATGCAAACCAACAAAACAATCAACTTGAAAATATATAATTGAATAGCAAATAACTTGAATAGAAAAATTTTATAAAAACTCGGCAAAGTGGGGAATGCCAAAAACCCTTCACCTTATTTTTGCCAAGTGTTTCAATACTCTGCAAATCTAGTCATGCATTCTGGGACTATGCGAATTGCTCACCGATTAAGGCTCAGTAAATCATTTGGTCTCTAACGAGAACGAAATAGCATGAATGGTTTCCCTGCCTTGATGACTCGTATATCCAATCAATATTGTTGCGATTCTCTTTCCACTCACTCCCTAACATTTAATAGAGTTAAAACGCAGTCCACAGAATGTTCCTCATAGCTATATGACAGAAACAATAATTTAGAAATTAAAATTAAATTCAATTTCTACTCAAACGAGGTAAAATAAGGCAATAGACTTTCTTTTAAAGTCCTGAATCTTTGTTCTACATTATTAATTTAACTTTATTTTGCTTAATTAAATATTATATTTTCTTTAAACAGAAATATCTATATGAAATATTTTATTATCAACTTTAATTCAAACAATTGTCGAAATTTCTATAAAATATTTTTTGTCCATCGATTTTTAAAAGTGTTTATGAAACACAACAGCAAGTGTTTACAGGGTCAAAAAGTCAAGTTTCAGCAAAACTCATTTACATTCATTTGATGATCAAATTTTAGATGAGTAACAAAGGCTAAACAAACACATATTGTGTGAAACTTAATGACCGTAATAAAACAATTTGCACTTACCTTTGGGCATAATAATATCTTTTCTGAGTTTTTGCTTATTTTTGGCCTTCGTTACGAACAACTTATTAAAAAAAAAATTATTTAATTTATGTAAATATTTTTATAACGTTATGACAAAAGTTAATGTGCTTATGAATCACACACATAAAAAGAGTTGGAAAACAGTCTGTTTTTTTTTTTTAAATTTGCCGTTTTTATTTAAGCTCAAATTCAATTAGAATTTTTGGGAGCTAAAATAATTTTACTTTTTCTTTTCTTTAAGGAGACTACACTTTAGCACTATTAGAGTTTTATTAAAAATTTTATTGAGTAAAAGTATTCAAGTATTTTTGTTTTAAGTATATTTTTAAACAATATTCTTTGAAAATCTTTATTTAAGGTACATGTTTTATTACAAATAAAAAAAGTTTTAAATTGTAACTTCAATTATTTTCTTTTTATTTTTAATTATAATTAATATCCTTAGGAAGCGTTTTTAGTATTTAGTCCTTATGTCACGTTGGTTAAATTAAAACTAATCACATTTTTACATGTTTTTGCTTTTAAACAAGGACCAACAAACAGTTTTTTTTGCAAAATAATTTAAACTTCGAAACTCAAAAAAGCTTTTTTGTTATGCGAAAGAGAAAGCTTTTCAAGGTTACTTGCTCTCCATTGAGCCTTTAAGCCAAAAACACCACATATTTTTGCCTTGAAATTGAACATGAAAACAACTGTTGCAACATGTTTCTACGCCAATGTTAACCGACATAAGTAAGTAAAAAAATAAATATATCCAACCATTCAACTTTATCATACTGTTGCTTTATTGACTTTGAAAAATTATAAGAATTTTTTTTTTTAATTTTTTCTTCCCTTTCAACTTGAATTTCGTTTTTTTTTATTCTCACTAATGCTTACACTCTAAAATATTCCTTTAATATTTAGTTTTCTTAATATTTTTTTAACCCTGCCAACATTTTCTATTAAATAAAATGATATCGTCAAGGATATTAGATTACTGTCCTATTTTTAAGTAAATATTTTTTACCTGGTAATACAGTTTGTGACTTACAAAATTTTATATTAATATTTTTATGCAACGAAAGCAATCAGTAATCTAGTTTAAATTATGATTTTTTTTTAAATCTGTATTTGCTATAAGGGACTAGGGTTATTTTTGCAACTTACTCATAAGGTCTCAGAGAGCTATAGTTAACTTTAGTTAACATAACTGATAAAATGATCAATAACTTTTTTCCATTATTACATGTTCTCAATAAGATAAATATTATAATATTTGTAATGTGGCACCACTGCTGTGAATAGCGATTACTTTTCGTTGCTATAAATACATAATGGTAGCGGCATGACTTTCTGTGATAATTATGTTTCAAATAACTAAGAAATTCTTTACTTTTAAAATTTTATTTTAATATTTGTTATTTTACTGTGTAGTTGTATTGTTTTATTTTTGTATTAATAAAAAAAAAACTATTCAATTTCTATGGCTGCTAAGGTTGCCATATCTAAAATCAAAAATATGGCAACTTTAAATGCCCTATTTTTAGCTTATCATACACTTTTTATTTAAAGTTTGTTTGTAATAACCAAAAAGCAATTATCTGTACGACACATCCTACTTTTACTTATCGCTTAGCTTTAATAATGGCAATTAGAATAATAACTGATAACCCTGCTTTGAAATGTTTGCAGGGATAATTTTATTTAAGCTGGCATGAAACTTGTTGCTTGGTAAGGTTAAAACTGTGTGCATAAATGGTAAATACTTTACTCAAGAATATTTTAACAGCTTCAGTAACTTTGTAAATTTCACAATCATAAAAAATTTACAATTTCTTTAAAGGAATTTGTGACTTGTTAAAAGATATGAGATGAATAGCATAAATGAGGAAGCAAGGGAAGCAAAATAAGATTGATTAAATTCATAAATTTTGCGTTTTTGCACATGATAATAAAAAGTTTGATTACGTGAAAGTGAAAATGAGAATAAAAACTAAAATTATTTATCATAAAACTTATCAACAAAAAAAGTATTTATTTGGCCACAAGCAAAGTAAAATATTTATTGGTATTTTTTATATTCAACAGTTTCCTTATGTGCCTTAAGATACTTTAATACTTAGTTTGAAATTAAAGCTACTTGAGTTACGGTTGCATTAACACATATTTGTCGAAGCGTAATCAATACATTTTGCTAAATATGTCCAACATGACTTGTGTTATATAGAAAATTATTTTTCCTTGTATTTTAATAAAGTATTAAACTATTTTAAGGATTTATGTATTGCTTAAAAATATGTTTCAAAATTCATCAATTTTCCAAAAAATAATAAGTTTTGGCATGTCATGTCAACTCAAACAAAATGTTGCGTTGTGTTGTGCAGTCTCATACATAGTGTCATACAACTGTCAAATTTCTAACCGTTTTTATACCCTTCACAAAAAAGAGAAAAGGATATATATAAGTTTGTCATTACGTGTGTAATTTCTACATAAAAATTTAGCATGTGAATTTGTTGAAAGTTCCTGTTGTCAGTTTGTTATTGAAATTCAGCCCAATTGGGCTATATTTTTTTTAAAATTTATGTGCTGTGTTTATAACAAAAACAATTAAGTCGTCTGGAAATTTTATAATAAAAAGTACTCAAAATATTGAGTCTTTTTCATTTAAATTTTTTGACGACTTGATCGCTTGTGTTATAATAACAGCTCATTAAGAAAAATGTGAAAATTGAAAAATATGAATATTTCGCTAACACACTGAAAGGTATATAAGACTCGCCACAAACGAATTTAACTTCTTTTTATTTAAAAAATTTGATTGTAATTACCTATTTCTTTCTTATAATTTGTTATTGCATACAAATAAATGTGATTGGCTAAAACAAAACCACTCATAGAAATATTCAGTATAAAAATTACTTCTGGATAACGGGGCTTGACCATATTTTCATAAATTTGTTTTTGTAATAAAAGGCCATTTTTGCGTCATTTTATTCTTTTTTTTTTGCTTGCTTGTTCCAACTCATTTGTTTGTAGGAGATCTCTCTCTTTATGTGGCAATATCAACTGTGTATATGCTCTCCGTCTCCTTCTCTCTCTCAATACAGAGAGCTTTAGTATACTAAAAAACAGTTTCTTTACATATAGAGCTATAACTCATGCTTATAGGTAGATATTTTCTGTTGTTTTGTTCTGTTCTGAAATAGAGAGACATTTTTGGGAAATTTTGTTGTTTTTTTTTTGATACAGTGCTTACATTATTAGTGTGTTTAATAAACAGTTACTTTTTAGTAAACTGAGCCAAAAACAAATATATGAGCTTCCATAATTTGTCATTTCAAGAGAATTTGATTGGTGGACAAGTGTAAAAATGGATGATGAGTTAAGAAACTTAAAATAAGTGCAATAAATACTCAAAGAAATTACTTTGAATTACAGGATGTAAATAAATGGTAATTGTAAATATTAAAATTACCTGAGGCTAGATGGTAATTTAACTTAATAATAATTGTGTAACTAAATATAAGATTATTGATTTTTAAATGACAGAGGTTTTTTGTTAAAATATTTTTTTCTTAAAAAATACTTCAAAATCGAGATGGTGCGGTTCCATGGATTAGTAGGGATTAAAACTGCTCTCTTAAGTTACAGTTTAAATGCTTACTTTAAAAAAATTGACATAAATCAGAAGTTGATATTTAAAATAAACGTAAAAATGCACACAGAATTAAAAAAAATATTGAAGTGTTTTTTATAACAACATCAGGGAATGGCGAACTTAAGTCTGAAAACTCATTACGACAGACAAAACAATACTGACTACATTTTAAAAATATTGTTGGCAACAGGTATCTACACGTATACGTAGTAGATACTTGCTTAAAACAATAATTTATTTATTATATTTTTTTTTAGTTTTGTTAAATATTTAAAAAGAATGGTCGAAATTAAAAATATGAATATTTAGTGAAAGGTAAATAATGCTCGGCACAGCCGAATTTAAATTATTTTAATGTATTATTTTTACACTGTTTTCATGTGATTATAATTTTTGTCAAGTAAGTATTACAAAATTCTTTTTTCTAAAATAAATTTGTTAAAAAATGAAGAATAAAACTCATTTCTTTGTTAGTAAATTTTTCGCTTTTTATTTTGCACTGTAAAATATTTTTATTAGATATCGTTTTAAGTGTAGATATTCACAATATAATTTCTTTTAATTGTATTTTAAGTATAATTTATTATTTATGCTTAACTGCTTTAATTAAAAAAAAAATTTTTTTTTGAATTGTAAACAAAATCAATGTTTGTAGTAATTTTTCTAGAACAATCCAATGATTTGACTTATCTTCTCTATAAAATTTTGTATAACAGAATGAGTTATTGTGTTATAAATAGCTCGTTACTTTTAATTATTTCAATTTAATCTTATTTAAATATTTATTCGACTAATTAAAGAACACATTTCTTAATTTAAATAATTAATGAACGTTTTTTTATTATTAATATTATATATGTATCCAGTTTAATTTTATTTAATTAATACATTTTATTTATGCAAGGTAGTATTTAATACTTTTTTCATTTGTGAAGAGCTTTGTTGCCATGTGTGTATTTATGTATACTCGCATAGTGGAAAACAAAAAGTTATACATTTTAATTAAAGAAAAAAACACGATTTAAGAAATAAAAGCAAACTATAATTGCTATAAAGTCCCCACCACCCATTGATAAGATTTTATATATTAATTTTTTTTTTTATAAATTATTTTCAAAATTTCAGTAAAATTCGGCTGTTTCCAAAAATTCATTTCATTTAAAATAAACAATGAATGCATTGAGAAGAGCTGAATTTTCATTAAATTATTAATGAACTTAATATGAAGTTGCTAAAAAAAATTATTCGTTTTTAAATGGCAAGAATTTATTTTTATTTTAAGAATTTTGTGACATTAAATAAATTGTTTTGAGATGAATTATTTAAATTGTTCCTTTTTCCAATAATTCATTTTTCTAAAACAAGCTGCTTGAACTTGAACTTTATGCTTACGAACTCCTTTTTTTTTATACAGCCTAACGTAACAAAAATTTAATTTTTTATATTTTAATAAACGACTGAAACAAACTGAAGTTAACAGCTCGAATTTTAAAAGAGAAACAAATATACTTCCATTGAGGTCTCCACACAGTTTGCCAAAAAATTCGTAAGAGGCCATTAACTTATATAAAGAATAATCAACATTTATTTTATATTGAAAAAAAAGGTTTATATCTTTTTCATTTAGTTTGCCACCTACGTGTTTTTAAACATCTCTGCAAGATAAATTCTTTTTGGATGTATGTATTGTTGAAATACTTTTTTATTTCTGACAAGGTTATTTACCTTTAAACTAAATAACAAAAGGCTCATTTTATTTACGTAGTAAGAAATAAATTATAAAATTAAAAATAAAAATAACCAAAAGAAATTTAAGGTATTAAATTTTTTGTAGTATTAAAAATTTCAAAAACTTGAGTAATTTGTCAATTTTTTTATATTAAAGATGTATTTGTTAATGTATTTATATATGTTATAGCTGCTACTTTGAAAAAACAAAGCTTAATGCCTTTATTACACTTTACAAAATTACAACCTTTTCTACCTATTACAAATTTGCGTTAATGCTGCTTACAAAAACATAAAAATATGACAACCCATTAATAGCAGTTTTGTTCACCTCAACTGAACTGAGTTAAGTTGTAAACTGTAAAAGTAACACACGTTTTTGTGAATGATTTAATTTTATAATTAAAAAAAAAGCATGTATCTATTAATTAGTAAAGCAGTGTAAATTTTTATTAATTCACTGTCACAAACATTTGTTTTTTTTTCTTCCTTTGCTTGTGCTTACACATTTTTTTTGTGGCAAATGGTTAAACTTTATTTTTCTAATTAATGTTAAATTTATTTTGTATAATTGAAATTGTTAGTTTGTTGCTTCAAAACAGAAACTTTTATGAAAATTTTTAAAGATGAATAAGAAAAAAAATATTTTTAATACATTTGTTGCCAATTTTTAATTATTATTATTCACTTGTATTGCATAAAAATATTCTCTTATTTTTTTTTTTTTACCGAAATAAAAGTTGTCATACCTGTGGCAATAAAGAATAAGCGTTTAAGTCAACTTTAGCAAAAAATTCGAGTTAATGATACTTTTATTAACTCCATATGCAAAAGTAGCTATAAGCAAAGTTTCATCCCGTTTATACGATTTTTTAGTAAGCTAATGCCAAGCGATTTATTATTTGGAATGAAAGCTTAACAAGCTATAAGCTATTTTTTAAAAACACGAAAATTGTTTTTATAAGACTTAAGCAAAATTCATACTTATTTCTGTTTATATGTACTTATCGTTTTTCAATATATAATTTCTTCACAGCTTCAAAGCTTCACAGAAAAAACTAAAAATCATATTCACTTACGAAATTCATAATCACATTTAATTTTTTAACTGAAATAAGACCAATCACAGAATTCGTAAAACCAGACACGCAGTTAATATTTTAGTAATAGAAAATAATAATAATAATTTTTACAGCGAACATGAACCTAAGGAAAATAACAAACAAAACAAATTATAGAATTGAATAAAATAACTATAGAATACAACATAAGGTTAAAGAAAAGTTTTTTAGGACTAATTTTTTTTCATAATTTTTTCTGTGTTAAGAGCCCTTTCACACTTGGCAACTGACTTCCGCAAGTAGGTTTTTAATATTTTTATATTTTCTTTTTAAACTTTCCTAACAGCTCACATTACATAAATTTACTTTTTCTTCTTTTCTCCATTTTTTTTTAAATTTCTAATATGTTTTTTCATACACTCACTCATAAAACAATACAAAATACAATAAATCAGAAGCAAATTCCTGAAACACACACAAAGAATGAAAGAACAAAAGGAATAGCTGAGTGCGCGTAAAAGTGTAAAAAAAATAAAAGTTGTCTTCTGCTCAAACCAATTATCAACAAACACCCGAGTTGTGCTAGAGACTTGCGCAAGTTACTAGCGAAGAGTGAAAGAGCTTTAGCAGGCTATAAGCTTTGCGAGTTCACAACTAAATAACTAACTTTTTAACTTCCAAAAAAAAATATTTTAAAATAATATAATTTTCCAAAATACGTAATCTTTTTTATTAGTTCTTATAAAGCTCAAGCGTAAGTGTCATTACTTTCTATTTCTAAGCTCACATTAGTAAAAGCTGTTTGAATATAGTTATCGTATATATTTGTTTTCAGAAGGTGCAAGTATGTATTCCTAACCTCAAGAATGATAGACACAAAATTATGCTTTGCGCATGATTTTCCGTTAGATCATTTCATGACGTAATTTATGCTACATGCGCAGACAATTTAAAATTTTATATGCTGAATTGCCTAAACTTATGTCTGGCATTCTTGTTGCTAACTTAATAGCTAAATGTGATTGCTAGCTAAAGTGATTGCCTTTATTAGAAATTTTACTAAATTTTTCAGAATTAACTTTAAAAACAAAAATCTTGATATAAGCACTTTTAGCTTACTGCCACAGATATTAAAATTCATTATTACAATTTGGCTTTACCGTTAGCATAAACTGTAAACTTTAATGACATTAAGTGAATCCACACAATAAATACAAGTTTACAATGGGCTCTCAAGCACACTTAAAATGAATCAATATTATTTATTCTGACTATCACAGTAACACAAAATTAAGAAAATGTTTTTTTTTTTTTTTAATAATTTTTTGAAAGAAGCTTTTGTTTTTTCAGCAGATTCATATTAAGTTTAAGTTTCACTAAGAAAAAATAGTTTTTTTCAAAAATACATTTAATGTCTAGTCTATTTAAGTATCAATTTTGTTAATTATTCATAGTTTTATTTTACAAATTTGTGCATAAGCATATAAGTATAAATAAATTTAAAATATAGGATTTAGTATTAAATAATTTGAAATATAATTTAGTTTTCTTTAATTATATTATTACTTATTATTAATATTTTTTTTTTTTTTAAATTTGAGTCAATTGGCACTTGTGTTAATAAATATTTATATTTTCTCTCAGTGTATAAGTAGCATTAAAAAGCAAACAAAAAAATTGATTAATTAAAAAAATGAGTAAATAAGCAAGAAAAAGCGTATTAGAGAAAATATGTAGAAGAAATAAAATTATTTAAGACCAGTGTAAGAACTAGAGCGTTTCTTAAAACCCACATCGATATCAGAGAAAAAGTCATTGTGAAAGCTTGTATGACTTTATAAAAAAAAGAAGCTAAAATGGGTTTTCTTTTTTTAATTAGGCGGTTCCTGCCGCTGCTTAGCTTTCTTTTATTTGCTCATATAGTTTTTTTTTCTATTTTACCACTCTCTGGGCCTGGATTGCACATCGGTCTGATAAGTTGAAGAACGTCTGGTTTCAACATATTCTCTTTGAGTTTGTGCTACTAAGCGACCTGCACGTGGTGGTGCTGGTGGTTGTGCAGAAATACCATATGGCTGGAACGAGGTCTAAAGAACACAAAATTATATTCATAACTCTAGAATTTATTACTAATTTGTTATTATATTTTATATTACCAATTTATCGGATCTTCTTGGCGTAGGGGTCACTTCTGGCGAAGATATATCTTCTGGTGCTGCCCAGTGTTCTGTGAATTCACTTGCTGATCTTGCCAAAGAAGGATGACTAATCGATCTATGGAATGAAGGTCTTTCAGATAAATCATCATCATCATACTGCATTGGATAATAAGAACTAGCATTGGACATGTTGTCTAATCTACCAAAATCTACGGTCACCTCAGACATAGAACGGAAATCATTGTGATCGGTATGATAAGAAGTACGTGAGGATCTTCTAGATCGTTGAGTATTAAAAGCATTAGAATTTATTTGCATAGAAGGATCCATGCGTATGGTACGTACACTAGAACCACCATCACTGTCATATTCATAAAGTGTAGGTAGAGAACTGCGCCTAGAGCGTGTATCCCAAGGTTGAGTCTTTCTGCCACGCTTAGATGCTCTCATTTCAACATCACTTTCATCATCAGACGGAGGTGCTAAAATGCGTATAATAACGTCCCACGTTTGAGGTTCAAATATACGTTCATATCTGGTATCTGAACGGATACGTTCGAAATCTTCCTTAACCACAGCCTCTGTTAACATGGTGCGCAATGATGATTCAGTGGTAATAATTTCCTTCCATTTTGTCTTGTCATCATAGCTTAAATAGCGAGTCAATGGATGTACACTTGAATGAACTGAGCTTACATCGTCCGCCTCAGACATTTCTGGTTCCTCCAAAATTCTAATTAAGACATCCCAGTTTGGTACTGTTTTATCAGCTGGTGGCATTTCAATAGGTTTCATATTACCTACCAATTGAGGGCTGGTTAATTTCTGTTTGTTATCATAAATTTGCTGTGGCAGTTCTGTAGGAGGCAGTGATAGTACAGATCTTTCCATTTTGGGTGTTAAAGTTAAGCCAGAAACGCTAGAAATATCTGAGAAATTCTCCCACTGCTGTTGATCGCGTTCAGTGGGATAATTTCGAATTTTAACATCCCAGGTTGGATCGGGTATGGGTGGGGGCAGTGGCTTAGCTTTAGCCTTATATTCAGTAATTTTACGTTTATGAGATTCAATATCTTCAATGGTTTTCTTTTCGGTGATGGTACGCAAGTAAACGTCATCTACAGTATGAGAGGTAATTTGAGGTTTCTTAATGACAATTGGTGGTTCCGGGGGAATGTATTCCGTTTCAACAAAGTGTGAAGTATCAACCATTTCAGCTACCGAATGCAAATCACGATTTTGTGAAGTTACATCTGTAATTTCACTTAAAGCAGGACCATCAGTATAATCGGACCAAGTTTCTGGACGACCATCGACAACTTCATGATGCGTACGAGTATAAACCGAGAACACAGGTTGTGGTGGTGGTGGCACTGTAATTTCGGAATGTTGAGGCACAGAGTGTATATCTGGGGTATACATGAATTGTGTGCGAACCGTTTCTTCCTGATCAGGCAGTGATTCCATAGTAATAACACTTTCACGATCTTCATGGCTTTCCATAATAGTAGATAGATTGTTACGATCAGGCCGTAAGGTAGCCACGCTCTCAGTATCAGAAGTTTGCGGAGATGGTGGTGGGGGTGGTGATTTTTTAACACGTACTTGAATATCGAACTTCGGTGATGAAGATTCTTTAATGGCAATGGGATGACGAGGTATAGCAGTGGCTACCGCATTAGCAGCCTGAACCTCTTGTGTATGACCATAATGATCGCTATAAATGCTCGAAGTCTCTTGGACAAAAGCTCGATTTTCGAAACTTCCAGCTGAACTGAAAGGCAGTGATCTAAATGAAAAAATAATGCTTAATATTAATTAAAAAAAAGTTTGAGGCTAGACGTTACCTCGTATCGATTTCTTCAATTTCAGAATGTGATTCACTGGGATAATCAGAAGGTATCAATGCACCCTCACTACCCGATGAACTATGTACCGCGGTTAAAGCAGCATGAGCTCTAGGTATTTTAACACCTTCAAAGTCTCCAATACCACCCAAGCTGCTGCCGCTAAGCTTAGTAATCTCTGAACCACTTCCCATTGACATGGGAAGACGGCGAACCACTGGTACAGGATGGCTACGCAAGCAATAATATGAAACTGCTAGACCCAATAATAGCAAAGTCAAAAACATAATAGCACAAATTATCACTAGAATTTGAATGCCTTTCAAAGGTGGTTGAACCACTGTGCCTGCAGCAATGGGATTTAAGCTGTAAATAAAACATTAATTTTAATTTTTGACGTACTCGTAATATAAAACTTACATTGGAGCTGGCAAGGCCGGCGGAAGTGAAGGTATAGGCGGTGGATAACGACATACTATTGTAATTATCTCATCACCATCCATTTCCAAATTCGCATGAAAGCGCACAATGATGTTGTTGGTAAACACACGTGTAGGATTCTAGAGCAGTTAATAAAAATTAATTATAAATTTAAATAGTTATTGTGTCAAGTAGACTATTTATATATTTAATTACCTGCAGAGTGCCACATCCCTTCAACGGTAATTCCAATCTGTAGGATAGCGCACCTTTACCATTCACACGACAAGCACTACTGCGATCATAATCAGCTTGTATAATACCATGAAACGGCTCATTAAATTTCATATCAACCTGTTTGTGTGTATGAAATATTTTTGGTTAATATTATGTTAAGAAAAATTAAAATAACTGCATTTTTTTTTACTTACTTGCATAGAACCAGCTGCGCAATTAAGGGCTGCTTTTGTGCGATTTAAAAATATCAAAGGACTAATATCATCAAGTTTGGTAACCTGACAAAGAAAAACATAAAGAAAGTAGTTGGAAAAGATTATTTTTAAAAATTTTTAGGCAGTTAAAACGTTGTCTATTTAAAAAACTATAAATTGTTTTTAAAAATTTTTTGTCTTTATGATTGAGAAACTTGTAATTTACACACAATTTGCTGCTTAAATTGTAATATTTCGTTTCATGTAAAAGTCTCACTATAATAAAAAGTTGTAAATTTTCAATCTTAATGTTAAGTTATGATGATGGCACTTGTATAAACTGATAAAAATTGAAAGCGTTAAAACTTAAGATGGCCATAAAATTTTTTTCATTCATATAAGCATGTTGGTGGTAAATATCTATGTATTAAAAGTAACTCGTAAATATGAATACCAAAATACATTTTAACATTTACTACTTTAAATTTTTATGTTTTTTGTGTCTTTAAAAAGAAACAATAAAATTGTGTTAACAAAATATGTTGGCAAGCCTCATACTAGCACATATCATCGAAGTTATTGGACAATACAAATAAAAACCAGCAATTGTATAAGTCCAATATTTACTGTTTTGCCATTTCCTTAAAAACAAATTTTTATTTTAAATTTCCGGCTTCTGGTATAGTTTGGATTTTATACAAAATGTATTCATTTTATTGCCAAATGTGTAACTAAGTATTAGCCAATAGACAGTTTTCAACACGAATGTGCATGTAACAAATGTTGCAAATATTTTGACTATTCTTTAGGCAAAAAGCCAATATAAAACTAGAAAACAAAATCGTAATACTAATTCTTACACATTTTTTTCAAATCAAGTAAATTATTGGCAAAATGGGTTTAGATTAGTGAAATATGCGTGTCAAAACGAATGGATGCTGTCAATTTAATTGAAAAATAAAAATTAATTTGAATAAGAGATAACACACAACTTTTCTCTAAATAAAATAGTGGTAAAATTTCTATTACCTGAATGGATGATATGGGCTTGAAAATACACAAAATTAATAGAATTTTTTTATATGAAATAATTTAAAACATAGACAGGGATTCAATATCTTTTAAGAAGTCCGTAATTCCCTTTATAATTTCTACATAGTACATGTGCAACGCTATAAAGTACATATATTTTGGATCCTTATAAATAGTGGAGTCCATCAGTCTGCCCGTAAAGTAGTTGAAATCAACTTTTGAAGTCAATAAGCATCGTACAGAAAATTTTAGAATATCAGTCTATATATTGTTGTTGAAATTCAGTCTAATCGGTCTTTAAGTAGCGGAGCTATGAACGAAAAACTGAGCATTTTTTGAGTAAGTTGTCTAAAATATAACGCGAACAAAAAAATTTTATCAGAATTTATAGTCATAATGTTTGTGAAAAAATCGAAACCATGGCCGAGCAAAATAAAAATTTTAAGCGAAATTTTAGTTTTTAATTAATTTCTGCTCTATTTTTTATCTAAGTCTTACAGTTGTACTTGTGCGTAATGTGTGTACCCCCACACGAAACCATGCAATCCTTTTATGCAAACGTGTGTGTGTATGCATGTCTCTTAAAAAACTTTTTGCTTAACAAAAAACTACTAATACAAAAATCTTATTAAGAGACAGTTTTAAGATTATTTTCCAGTTAATTTGAATTTCTTTACTTGAAACTAAATATTTCAATTACACGCAAAGAAAAAAGATGGATGAATATGGTCACCTCAAACATAGTGAGTTCTTCACAAAAATATTATTATTAATTTGAAGCATCTAAACATTATTCTGATCACGATAAACATGTTTCTAGTTATTTTTAACCACATTATGTTTAGTGTCTTAGATCAACCCTATAATTACCATATTATGTTTAATAAAATTTTACTTGAAATCATAAATATGTTCATAGCAAACATAATAATGATAAAAATATGGTTGAATGTAAGTTGCTTTCTATTTTGTCTCTTCCGCAACCATATAAATAAAGTGAGTATAAAACAAAAACTTAATCGTTCAAACTCAACTGAGCTTTGTGGCTGAAGTGGTTGAGTGGCGAGTTAATGCTTCTTAACTAAGTGTTCGCAAGTTCGAGCCCTGGTAGAGTCAACTAAAATTTAAAAAATAAATTTAAACTCGATGTTATTATGTAATATATAAATAACAATAATCTAAATAAATACAAATTGATAGAAAAGAAAAATCAATGGAATAAAAAAAACTTTATTTATACAAAAAATTTAAATAAAATTTTTTTTTAAAAACCATATTAAAATATGTATGCATTAAAAAAAATTTCTTGCCTTGACCGGGGGTTGAACCGCAACATCTGCAGTTGAAAGCTATTTTAATATCTTTGATTTAAAAATATATATGGTTAGAAGCAATCATAAATCTAACCATACTATGTTTCCACCAGAATATGGTTGCCTCAACCATATTTTTTCTTTGCGTGTATATTAAATTAAATTAGACCTAATATAATAACTAGTCACAAAACTTGTCACTGGACTTGTCCTTAAGGTATGAAGACCGATTATTAATTCGATCTTTTTCATGTAATAGACTAGTCACTAGGAGGGGGTCAGTTGCAACTATTTACATACTTCATGCCATTGTCTAGAGCTAGTATAAGCGGACTGGTTCTACGATTAGTAAATATTGGACCAGTGCTGTATATTACCCCAGCTAAACTAATCTTGTAGCTGAAAAACTAGTAACTGAATGTTACTAGGTGAATGACACTAAGTATAACCGCAAATGACTGAAACGTTACCAGTCCCAAAAGTACAAATACAAGAAAAATTACAACACTTACATTTTGATTAGTCATGGGACATGTTCTTTGGAAACAATTGGTCCAGCCAGCATTTTCTTATTGCATATCTTTCATCAATTTAATTTTTTTATATCTTGGGATTCGAAGGTATGTAAAACTTCGTATTCATATCATTTTTGCTAAGTTATATTTTTTAATAACCTTTTCATAGACGATTATAATATTAAATATAAAAGTAAATTGACACATCCTAAACACTTTTAAGTAACCAATTGCATTTATCTATTAATATTTCAGACATGAAGTGAAATGTCCATCAGTTGCACTGATTAAAAGGAAACAACATCGCAAGTACCATCTGAATGTTTAATGCTGATAAAAAATATTTTTTCAAGTATTTGTTTGCCAGTTAATAGAATTCGAAAGTAAATGTAAACTAACACAAGTAAAGTGTAGTGTTAAAATTGAACTGTAGACTACAAGCTTGTGTTACTTTCGTACATTTACTTTGGCTGAAATCAATATTTGAATACAAATTTCTTTTTGAATAAGTAGAAAAACATTCAAAAATTTTAATGCATCTTTAGGAAACGTGTTTGGTGTGCAAATTTCAATAAAAATTAAAGAGAAATAAAAACGTGTTGCTATAGTACATACACGTACTTATTTACTTGTAAACATCAGGTATGGAAAGGTGGTATTTTTGAATGGCACAAAATATTTACTGTTATGGTGCATTTAAAAAAAAATTATTAGTTAATTTTATTTCTGTTAAATATCGCTGTTAATTGTCTTGAAATCTAAACTTGCTATTGACTAGTATAGTTAGATAATAATTATTTTCATGGGCGATATGTAAGTAAATAACTTTAAAGGGTAATTTTGAAAATGAAAAGTTTAATATACTGAAATGAGAAACTAAGTTTATTTCAAGTGAATACAAATAAAAGGAAAAAACTGAAGGAGCATGTGTTCAGGATAATTTTCAATTTACCTAACATTCTTTAGAATAACTGTTGTTATTTGAGAACATACTTATTTACAAATATTGAATTTCCCATGTCTGATATTAAGACTTTAACTGTTTGGAAACTTTTTCAATAAAGATATTTTATTTGTTGTAAAAATTTTATATATTAACAAGCAAGTAGGAGTGTATTAAAGTGTAAAATAAAATTCCAGAAATTAATGTTAGAACTTATTCCCCACAATTATTTTTTTCCTTATTATAATTCCAAAATAAATAAACAACTTAAGAAGAAACAACTTTATTGAAAAGTTTATATAAAGGCTGTCTCAAAAGTAAGTATAGAATTTAAATGCGATTTATTAAATTATAAAAATACTCGTTCACAAATTTAAAATCAAATTCTAGAATTCGATAACAGCATATACACGGAAAAATTTTTCTTAATAATAACAGAATAAGCATTAAGTGGCCAATACACAAAAGTGTATTTCCCCAGAGAATAGCATGTATAAAATGATTATAAAATTTTATAATTAAATTAGCTGACCCGGCAAACATTGTTTTGGCTTCAAGTTTTATTTATATTGAAAAATGTAAGTTGGCATAACATATGTATAATAAAAAAAGTAGATAAATCGGTCTAGAAGTTCGCCGATTTAATTAAAATTTAATAAGTGGGCATGGTAATGGGCGTGGTTTATTATTATTTTTATAAAACTTTAAGTTGAGTTTTGATGAAAATATAAAACTTTTGTATATTCGATCGTAAGAAATGATACTCATAAAGTAAAGGAACGTGCAAGACCCGGTGAAACAAGGTTAATAAGCCACAAGGCTTATTTATAATTAATTTTCTATATTAAGATATTGTAGTCTATACTTTTTATTTTTTTAAGTAAAAATTAAATTAAAGATATTTATTCTTAATCTTAGAATCCCCTTTCTGTACAAAGCTTTCTTTCATTTCTGTTTTAATTAATTTTTATGTTTTATTTACTATGATACATATAAATGATTTTTTTGCCACTATTATGGTTAAAAATCCATTTAGTTTCTTAGGCAACATCAAGCAACAACCACGTTGAAAAATACTAATTGTTTTAAATTTGTGTTGCAGACATTTATTTTAATTAGCATCACACTAAAAAATAAGCTTTAGTTTATAGCTAGTGAATGTACATTTCTGTGGATGCTACAAAAAGAAAACACAAGTATAAGTAAACGATTAAGTGCATGAATATTTAAAATTAAATAAAAAGTATGTAACTTGAAAATAAATCTTTTTGCCTTACAATGCATCAGATAAAATGATATCTTATATAATAGATGCCGTTGCTTATTTACATTTTCTTCATTTTTTATTTGTATCATTTTATTTGCTTTGCTGTTCTTCCAACAATTTAGAAACATTTTTTTTTAATTTTTTTATGACGTTTAGTTTTATTCCGTTAGTAATACAAGTATTTTTTTTTCTAGCAAGCATAATTTATACCCTGCATAAATTCCAGTAAAACGTCACAAGTTTAACGCTGTGCCCTAACACTGCAAAAAGTATATAAGGATATTTTACTAGCCACAAATATATGCATAGAATACCTCAGTTGGTTGTGAATGACAGTTTTGCTGTGTTGCACTGCTTTGTAATTACTTAATGTTTCGTACTTGTGGGAATTATAATTACGTGCTTACATTAAAATTATATAATTTTAAAAGAAATTTTAATACAGAGTCATTACTTTTTCTTTTAGTTATTTGTTATTTTTCTTTTTTGACAACTCAACTCAGAAACTAAAAAAAAAAATATTTTGCAAAAGATTATTAACTTGAAAGGTTTGTTTATAACAGCTGCTAATTAGCAAATAAAAGTAAACTATTTTTCCTTTTGTATATATTTCTTTGGTGCTTTAACTGATAGAAATAATATTTTTTCAACACTTAGAGGCATTAAAATCAAATTAAAAATGCATTCGATGACACAAAAAAAGGAAAGATTATTTTGTTTTCCTTCTTCGAGTGTTTTTATTAATTCATAATAGTATTTAGGAAGTGCTTAAATTGTGTTTAATGAAAAAGCTTAATTTAAAAAGCCTCTCACCATTCACATTATAGTTTAAAATACATTTATTAATACAGTGACATTTACTTAAGAATTTTCGATACCTGGGTGCCATGTAAAATAATTTAGCAAAACTTTGAATTTAATTATTTATTTCCTTATATTACAAAGAAAGATGGATAGAAGGTTAAGTGCTTATGCACACCTTTACGTTTTCTTCTGAGTTCAGTGGCTTTTAATAAAAATAAATTTGGTAAATATGTAGAACCATTATCAAATGAAAAATTACTTTCTTAAGCAAGTTTAGCAAGTTTTATGATAACCTTATCACAAGCCTTCACTTTATTGTCTTCTCCCCTCCCCACGTGTGTAGAAATTCTTAGATTAAGCAGATTGTATAAAGAAAATCTGTTTTTGATTAGCTGTTTTTACTCGGTCTCGAGAGTTTTAACTGACCATCGTAAAAGTAACTATGGCCGATCCTAGAATATATACCGACCATTTAGGAATGTACAAAATTAAAAAAATTGGTTGAAAAATAAAATTTTAATTATTAAATCATTGAATAAGAGACTTAAAAAAGGGTATAGGCTGTATTACTCACTGATAATGTAGCTTTATGTTGGTGAAAGAATTTTTAAAATTGGTTCGGTAGTTTTAAAGTTTTTTTATTCATTAAAAAAAAAAAAAAAAAAGAAACAAAAAAAACAAATATTCCCTCTTCACTTTATTCACTTCACTTGTGTTCATTAGAATTATATGAATTTAAAGTCTTTTTAAAAAGATACCGACTTTAGTGTGACTATGATTATGACCCATTGTTTAAGTAGAACTAGGACTATAAGCAAAATCCGTATTTTACATAGCTATATATTGGCAAAGAAAAATTTTGAGAAGAAAGGCAACAGTAAGTACTACTGAAGCAATAAATTGTGTAAATTTTGTAAAATGGATGGACAGTTATATAATAAGTGTTGATTCTTTGTTATTTGGTAAGCTACAAAAGAACGAAAGGGGGTGTTTCACGCCCCTTTTTTATAACAATTGTAATAAATTTATGTTGAATCAATATATATCCCATTTATAGAATAAAGAACAGCCAAATATGGCAAAACTTAAGTTTAAAAAAAACACCAATGTCCAATCACCAATCACCCCGTATTTTCTTATACGTACGTAGTAACAGTGAATGTGGTTACTACGTAGCGCCAATAGCAAAAAAAGCGCTATAGATACGAATAGTGCATCTTTATAAGATGCATCGTACTATATTACGCAAAACCTAATACAATAATAAACAAGCTAAAAAAAATAACACAGGGCTACAAGCTGAAATTTTTTGTGGTGGATAATTTGAATATGGGTAAATAATAATCTCCAATTGCTTTAAATTACTTTTTTAGTTCTACCGTTATAAATAAAAAATAGCAGGCTATGCTATAAAATGTGCAATAAGTCCATAAATACTTATAAAAATAATTAAGGATTGTGCATAAAATTATTTTTAAATTATGTTACCATCTGCCAGCCTTCTAGTTTCTAAAATTTTATAAAAAAAAAAAAAATTTTTTCCAGATTAATTCAAAAAAAATTTTTTCTTAAAAATCATTAAAATTAACAGAATCTTAAATTGTGTCCTGGGTGTTTATAACTGCATATGATACAAATAAAAGGAGACTTATTTCAATAAATTCCATTAATAAGTTTTAAAATTATTCGCAATCTTAACAGATGTTATTTTTATTTTAAAATATAAAAACAATTATTTATTAGTTTATTTGACCTTTTGTTTTTAATTAAAACCATTAGTTTATTAAGCTTGAGGTCGTATTATTTAAAAATTTATTTTTATGTCAATATTTCCTGACGAAGCTACGCAAGTTGAAGCAAAATATATATATAAAATATATATAATACGACCTCAAGCTTAATGAACTATGTGAATAATTTAACATCCAGAACACAGTTTAAGATTCTGTTCATTTTAGATTTTTAATGAATTTTTTTAAGAAAGAGAAAAGACTCCTGTCATTTCTGTCAAGAAGGACAAGAAATATGAGAATACATTCTGTGAATTTTGCTAGTGGTGTATAGACTCACAGAAGTAGCTACCTAGGAGGTAGAATACTAACCAAAGAAAACTTAAGTAATATTAATCCCAAAACAATTACGAGATTTGTCAGAAGTCTTCAATTGTTTTAGTTAAATATTGGCGTGCACAATAAATCTAACAGGTCGCAGAACAATTATAGCAGTTAGCAAAAAAAATTGTACATAGATATCATGTAAGTACCTTTGTGGCCATGTGGACACACTAAGTTTTTTTAAAACTCTACATCAAATTATTCAAAAATCTTTATTTTCCTAAGAAATAAGTACTTCACTTATTCTAAATAAACTAAAAATTCTAATACCAAAAAAGAAAAAAGAAAAAATTATTTGATAATTCAATTTAAAAAGTAAAATTAGCATGACTCTGCATATGCAGATTTCTTGAGCATCCTACCTTTATTGTTATAAGATCATAAATACCTAATGTGGTCAGTAATTTTGTTAATAGTCATTTTCATAACCTCTATTTTATTCCTTATATTTCATTAAGATACCCAGACATATAATTTTTATTACTTTCAAGCCAGCTATAATTTATGTATTTACACTCCCACACATGTTTTCATATAAAAATATTTAATTCTAAAAAACAATAAAATATAAAAAAATATCATTTCTAATCAAATACATTAACACGTCCACATATGTACATGCTCCGCTTGAAATGAGACATAAAAATCTAAACTGCACTTAGAGTAAAGAAAAACAAACTATAAAAAAATTTTTTTAGAAAATAATAATAAAAAAAGAACACTGCAGTAAAATTTTATATATTATTAAAATTTTTATGTTTACTCCACGAATCGTTTTGTGGCCAAATGTCCACGTATGAGAATGTGAGAAAACCCATTAAATTCTTTAGAATATTTTTCTGTTTGTTGCGCTTGTTGTTTTCTTTTTCTTATTTTTTGTATATTGCATTTTATAGCCTGTCTATGAACTTTATAGATGTGTGGACAAAGAACAAAACAAAAGTGCAGAAAAACAAATTATAGGCTTGGCTACAGAAGAATTATTTTATATGCAATTCAATATCAGTTTTTTTTTTTAATAATTTAAGTATATGTAAAATTTATTTGTGTAATACACAGAAAAGAAAATATAGATTTTAATGTATGTACATACAATAAAAATTAACTTATAAATTTACAAGGAAAATAGTTAAACCTTGAAAAGTAAAAATTCCTTTCATTTAAATGAGGGTGCCCAGTTGATTGATGGGTAGCTATTAATCTGGGGATCGCAGGTTTGATTCCTGCCTAGTACCCCTTTTCAGCTTTTTAGTAAATATCATATCTACAGCTTCTTTTTGTGCCTGCTATGAATAATGATAGGTAGCAGTTGATTCTGCACAAAGCCTGAAAACAACGATTTTCACTTACCACTATTCACAAAAATGTATGTCCGTACTTCATTTTAGATTGAAATTATGCTTTGAAATATTTTATTTGCCTCTTTAGCTATCGCCCCTGCTAAAAATGCTGACAAAGCTATGATCCACTTTATAAAGTAGTGAATGGATTGATTATTTTCAAGATTAAAATTCTATTTGTAAACGGATTTCTCTAAAAATTGGTGTATTTATTTTCCATAATTTAAAGATAGAGACTCATATAAGAAGGAACCTGGCAAAAACATCTATTTTCTAAATAAAAGCGTATTAACCTTTAAACAAATTTTAAGTTTTTATTCATTTCTGATGTTTAACTTAAATTTCCTTCTTTGGTCTGTTCACAGACTTAAAATAGAATTTTACGTTAATTTTTTTTTAGAACATTTGAACACTTTTATAGTTTTTTTTCTAATTATAATTAAAAAAGTTTCGTTAATTGTAGAGTTAGAGGACTAAAAGCCTCCACAAAAACTTACTTCGTAGTGTCTCCTGAATATTTCATAAGCCAAAAATTTAGAAGTCACAGCGTTGTCTACAATTACAATTTAAAAAAAAAAAATGGATAATTTTAAATCTCAACTTTTAAAAAGCTGATACACGTGCATGTTTTTTTGTAACCTCTGCTATAAGCAGTGGTTGTAACTCTTTTTTTTTGTGTTGTACAGTATTACTATAACGCTTTTATAAAATAAAAGCACTTTACTTTTATTTAATGTATATAAAACTCTTTGAAAGCATTCTGATTTCCTAATGCAGTTAATATACCCAAGTTTTGATAAACAATTTAATTATTGCTTTTCTGAGTGTATATATCGTCGTACATTTATTTATGGCCCCCACAGTTTACCAGTGTGTGGTGACATCCTAGAAATTATGTTTAAATAAAGTAAAATGATGTTTGAAATCAACAACAAATAGCCCAGACATCATATGACCAGTATAAAATAAGAGAAAACAGTGAGTGAGTGAGTCTTGCCTACAGGATAACAGCAACAAGAACATATTTATTTGATTATCAACATGATGTTGCTGCCTTTATGGCTGCTATTGTTTTATATGTAATTCTACAGAAAATGACAACATGTCAAGTTAGATGTTAGAATATGGAAAAAATATGATCAAACTTAATTGTATTTTTTTTTTTCATGTCTAGCATAGGATTTTTCTTTTGTTATGTATTTTTGGGTAAACAACTATTGTGCTCTTACCTTTCCATCTAGAGTGGCTTCCTCGGGTAAACCATTGGTTGTATAGTTTCCACTATCACCATGTTGCACGTAATTTGATTGCGCTGTTACATTAACAAATTGCAGACAACCCGTGACTAGTAGAGTCGCTAACGGCAACAGTTTTATTGAATGTTCTTTCATTTTATTGTAAATTTTTTATTTTCTATTGTTTTGTGGAGAAGAGTAATTTTTTATAATGATTTTCTGGCTTAATGCTGCTGTCAAAAGTTTTGTTTTCAACGAATTTTATATAACTTATTTTTTTTTCTTTGTATTTAAGCCAAGTTTTGTGGATACAATATTGTTGTTGCAATTGCGGTATTAGAATTTTTGTGAAGTGTTGTTGATTTAATTATAAATATTTATAAATTACAGCTATTTCGACATCTGAAATGAAAAAATAACAAACATGTAAATGCTTTAGAAAAACTTATAAACATATTCGAATTTAGCTGTTGCAATTGATTTTTTTTAAATAAAAATATTTGCAGTACACTTACTCGTAAACTAATAAGCATTCTTTAAATTAATAATGCATTAAAGTACTCGTAACTCTTTAAATCAGTTAAAATTTTTCAAACAAATTATATAAAATCCTTGCATTTTTGTGTAAAAAATTTTAAACATTTGTTATGACCCTTTTCTTAAGACTCGTAAAAAGTTTTCAGCAAACATTAATAATTCAAATAAAATTAAATACAAAAAATTCATGTATTTATACACATAATACTAGTAAATGTTACTGCATGCTTATCCCTAAACATGCTCTTGGGAAATATATATAAAAGGCATAAAATATGTTTACAAGACTAATAGTACAAAAGAGAGAATAAGAAATAGGGAGAGGGGGGCAAAGTAGGTAACGACCAACAAGTTGGTTTTTTCTTTTTGATTTTTGCAAAAATTCCCTGGAATATTTTTATTCATTTTGGCTTAGAAACCATAAACACACACTACTATGTATGTACGAGAACAACGCACATAAAAAGTACATACATTTTGTAGTCTCGCCTGTTAAAGTTTAACAAAAAATTTGTGTCCCTTTTTAATTTTGCCGACTTGAGAGTATTTTTATAATTGCCATAATTAACAACCAGCCAGGACACATTGCTCGTACGAACAGCTCACATGTTACAAGAATCAGCCTCATTAAGACAATCGACTACACAACCCAGTAACCAACTATCTATCTAGCTATACTATGCCAACTAGCTAACAGCGTTTTATATGTTGTCAATTAACCTTTAAGCCATTTACTTAGTAGCATATATTGTGGTCATCTTTGCGGCGAGGCTAATGATGTTGGTTCTGTTGTGGCAGTGGTGTTAGTTTATGTTGTGTTAGAGTATGTCTATGCAAATCGTGCTTATGTTTGTTGCCTTTCTTCTACATTTTTCTTATTCGTGTGCATTTAGGTTTTTGCGACTTAAAGTATATTTTTATATTTGTGCTTAAGCTTTAATGTCAATTTTAATATTTATCACCTTAACGCTCTATCTGGTGGCTTCAGCTAAGTTAAACATTAGAGTTAAGATGCTAAGATAATAAATGAATGACTTGGCTGAAAGGCTTAACTAGGTTTTGTTTAAGACCAAAAAAGGGTTTCAGTGTTTTGGTGTGTCTGCAGTTTTGAACTCTAGTTTTCATAAATCAACAGGCATGTACATTGCACAGTATCAAAAAACCATGTTTTAAAATTATGGGTTTTAATTTATGGTTGCTACATAAATATAATAAAAAGAACAAAAAGATTAAAGAACAATTTTTGGGAATAAAACTATTACACTCTTACTGACCCTTAGTACGTAATATTAAATATATTTATTTCAGATTAAATAATTTGTAGTCAACAAGCTGTAGTTAATAATAATGTCTCCTGGGTTAATTATAATAATATATAGATTGATTGACTTATTTGTAAATGTATCTCTTTCCATTCAATTTATTAACAAACTATACGAGCATATCACTTAGTACTTTAATAGTGTCATAACTCAAAATAACTTTTATTTGAAGTTAATTCTTTTCTCTACATTTTTAGTTATATTCAACTTTCGATTACCAATTTAAATTTTTGCATGAAAAAGCGAATATTAAAGTAGGCGTTAAAGTAGATGTGACTAATTCTAAAGTATTAAAAAATTATGATTACTTTTTCATGCAAATTTCTCACAATATCTACTTCAAGTATACTTTATTTCTCTCTGATTACCAGACTATCTATATCTACCAAACTTTATAAAAATTTTTTGTAAAATATATTTATTTATTTTTAATTTATTTAATCATTAGAACCAATTCTAAGACTAAATGTAAATGAGGAGCGCTAGTTGCATAGGCTATCGGCTCAGTAAAATATAATTTTAATCATTAAAAATTAACTTATGTTACTCGCTAATATTGTTGGAACAATTTTTTTAATTGATTTAATTGTTTTAAAATTTATCTATTACAAACAATTTGGAAGTTTATATGACCTTTTTCTTTTTAAATTGAAACGGCTAGTTTATTAAACCGTGGTCGTATTATATAAATTTATTTTTATATCAATATTTCACTCCAACTTTGCGTAGATTCTTCAGATTCTCTTTTACATTTAAATGCCAGGTGGGTATTACTATATTATTATTATATACTCTTTAATTACATTCAGTAATACCCACCTGGCATTCAAATGTAAAAGAGAAGAGAAGAATAAAAATAGAATATATAGTTTTCAATAATAAAATATTGGTTGGGAAATTTATTTATTTATTCAGTTCAATGCTTACTAAATTTTTTGTTTGAATATTTGAATCTTTTTGTAACCATTGATTAATAATTCTTATTTAGTCAATTGCTTTTACAATATAAAGGTTCTAATGTTTGCAAGAAACGTTGGGAGTAACCTACTGAGGATTCAGAGTAGCGTCTGATGAAATGGTCCATATAGGTATGTTATCCCCTTCAGTACTTATTGTACTGAATAAATAACTCATGAGAATATCATGAGTAAAAGAATAAATTTTAAAACCAACACAATTTCTGGAATTAAGCACAAATAAAGATTAATATTTTGTTAAATATTTAATCAATAATAAAAATTTTCTAGCTTAAAACTATAATATCGTATTGATTAAATCAATCAACTATTTATTTTTAAAGTACGTAATTGGCATATATATTTAATAATAAAATTTTTATTTTATCCAATTAATTATAATAAATTGTTTTTTCTGCTTATTTGATGCGACTAACGAGGTGGCCACACATTACGATCATAGTGACTTAATGCCCGACTATTCCATTCACAAAAATAGCGTGGATGTTTTGTGTAATCATTTTACTCACCTTGCAAACATTTTAAACATCCCATTAGTTAAATCTGAGGATGTTATTCTGCTACCACTGCATCTTAACTGGGAATACATGAAACAATTTTTAAAAAAAATTTATGTATTTAAATGGCGATGCTTTTTGCCATCTTAAATCGGTATTTCCAAAATTAAGTGAAGCCAAAATAAAAGGAAGTATTTATGTCTTTCTTTCCAAATCTTTAATCTTATTTATCTGTTCTTATGAATCTTAAATATTTTAATTGTACTTCTAATTCGTAAAACTATGAGAGATGAGAACTTTATGAGCAAGCTCATGGTCTAATTTGGACCCATTTTTACTACTTAGGACAACATTACCTACAACCGTTGGACCTGGCGGACAAATCACCCAAAAAAGTTTCTGAATTCTTAATGAATACTAGACTCTGGGATAAATTGTAACTTGAGAGTAGTGTCATAAGAGGTCTTATTTGGCTGCAGTCCAGGTGACTTGCTCCCGCTCCTCATTCTAATTATAATTCAATGAGCAAGATAAGTTCCTTTGAAAGGTCGCATGGAAGAGTTTTGTTGCAATAAGTGATAATTTTTTGTTAATCACAGAAGCGACGACTATTTCCCGGTTGTTAATGAATTTTTAATTGCGTATGATGAAATGAGCTGCAATATGTCTATACAAATGCATTTCCTGCAGTCGGATTTGAACTTCTTTCCAGACAACCTGGACCATCTTAGATAAGAACAAGGCAAATATTTTCACCAAAAAATGGTTGCAATGGAAAAACGTTTTGAAGGAAAAAATAAAAATGATTTCAAAATATTGTTGGTTACTTCAATGGGATACTGATTATTCTGAGTTAAAAAAAAAATTGTCAATCAAACATTTTTGAGTGGAATGTCCAAAAATTATATATGTGAAAAAATTTTGTTTAAATAAAAAGTTAAATAACTCAGTTAATTTTAAGCTTATTAAAAAAAGTTTGATTGTAATCATAAATAAGTACATTTTGAAAGCGAATTCGATACTTCTAAAAAGTTAAAAAAAAAAAAAATAATATAATTTTCCAGCAAATTGCACTTCGTTTTATTTTTGTTTTAATGTGTTTTTTTATCACTATGAATTTAAAAAAATTATATTGTTCATAAAAAGCATCTTTGTTTAACAAAGGTTTATTAACTTAATTTTCTAATTAAAAATTTTTCAATTTTCAATGATAAATTTGTTTATATCTTAAACTTAAACTGATAATAAACTTAAGAAAAGTTAAAAAAAAAATTTAAAAAGAGAATATAAATTAATTTTTTTACTTAAACCTTTATTACATATCTTTGCGAATATCTTAACCACACATACAATCATTTGTAGCTATTTATGTATATCCATTTCCAATTTTTAACAGAAATCGAATTCCTTTATTATTTTCATTTAATCCTATTCGGCTAATAAAGTTATTCTTTTGGTTATCGAAAGATGTAAAATGAAAATAAAAACCAATTTGTATTTTCATACAAATAATTGTGTATCTGTACTTGATTTAATTTTTTTTTTATTTTGCTTGTCATGTTCATGTACCTTAACATGACATAACATAAACATTGCTTGGATTGGTTGAGTATGGGATCTCCACAAAAAAACAAAAAAAAAAAAAAAAATCCAGAATAAAATACTATTGAAATATAAAGTAAAAAAAAAGAATTATTTAACATCCCAATAGGTACACAAGTACACAAGTAAATTTTAAACAAAACAACTAACAACTGTATTTAAAAAACTTTAAAGTGTTGATTTAAAAATTTACAGCTGTTAACTATAGGAAAGAGGTGATGCATATATTTATAGCAAACTGTTAGTTAGTTCTATTTAAAAAAGTATTTTCAAACTTTAGTAACAAAATTTTATTTAAGCCATATACATTTTTTTCCTAATATGCTCAGTAATTTAAAAAATATCATAAAAGTTGTGACGAAAAACTAAGCTTTTTACTTAAAAATAAAATATATTTAGTTTTAAAAATATTAGTTGCTTAAAATAGAATTAAGCAAAAATCTATCGTTTTTATATTCAAACATTTAGTCTAAAATCATTCTTTACTAAAACGACAAGCAACTTTTGATTTTATTCGCTATTAAGTCCATCTATTACAGAATAAAATAAATACATCCACTGTTTTGTTAGCAACAAATGTTGTCATATGCCTTCGCTAATGTTTGCCATGGGCTAGAAAAAAAAATTAAGCTAAATTTGTCTTCAAAAAAACTAGAAAAAGCTAAATCACTCACAAAAAAAAAAAAAAAAAAAATAATAGCTAGAAAAAAGTTAAAAAACTATCGCTTAAAATTTAAAATAATAATTATGATTTTTAAAGAAATATTGGAAAGAGAACATACAATGACAAAAAATAAATAAATAAGGTCGTTTTAAGCATGCTTTCCTTTTTGATTATAGCTTGCTGTTTTTCGAAAAAATAATAAAAAAAAAAATTATCGCACTATCCGCAAAAAAAATTTAAAATTAAAGCTAATAGGTTTATCAATCTAACTCAAAATAAATAAAGTCGATATATATTAGTAAGTTTTATTTGACCTTTTTCTTTTTAATTAAAATTGCTATTTTGTTAAGCTTGAGGTCTTATTTTTCAAAAATTTATTTTTATATCGATATTTCGCTCCAATTTTGATTAATTTATAATTATATCCTGAAGAAGCTACAAAAATTGGAGCGAAATATCGATATAAAAATAAATTTTTGAAAAATAAGACCTCAAGCTTAACAAAATAGCCATTTTAATTAAAGTCGATATATTGAAAACTTAGCAAGTTATGACCAAAAAGGTAACCAATTCTACTACAAAGTGGCGGAAAGAGGGAGACTTCTTCCTCTCTCATATCATATAAGTACTTTTGTTTTAAGTTTTTGGTAAGTTACTTTTTATCAGCCATTAAAAAATTCTTCTACCGCCTCTTTCAGGCCACTTTTTATTACAACTGGTTACCTTTTTGGTCTTAAGTTACTAAGTTTTCAATATATTGACTTTATTTCTTTTGCGTTGGATAAAGAAACGAATTGACTTTAATTTGAATTTTTTTTTAAGGTAGTGCGAAAAAAATTGCTTTTTTTTAAAATAATAAAAAAAAATTTTTCCACTATCCGCAAAAAAAAATTACGAAAAAAGGGCTATTTAAGGCTATTTTGAAAATTAAAAAAGGCTAAGAAGAAAGCTAGAGGCTAAATCATAAATTTCAAAGCTAAATGCGAGAAAAAAGGCTAAATCTAGCTTAAAAAAGGCTAAAATGTTTGCCATATTTGATTACAGTGATACCGCTATATGCTGCAATTTTTGAAACAATCAAAAAGCATCACTTAATTGTAAATAGAGTGAAAACTTATGCATCTATTTTAAACAAAAAACGGGCAATTTTTGCAATGGTAAAGCAATTAGTAAGCCAATTTGAAAACAATTTAAAGGAAGTTTAAATGCGAATTTTCAGATTTTTTTATAGTTAAATAAAATAAGCCGTTTTTAAATAAACCCCGCTTATACCATTTCATCTCACTTCGCTAATTTATGATATATAGCGGTATAAATATATTTCGAAAATTAGAACCAATTAATAAAAAAATCAAGTGCAGTTTTGAATTTTTTTTTATGAATTTGTCAGTTAATATTCTAATTGACAAAATATGTAAAATCTAATATAAAACGTGAAAGAAATTAGTTAAAATTTTACTGGAAATAAATGATTACATATATGAAATCACACAGTCAGATCTGTTGCGTATTCCGAACGGAATTGTAAAAATATGTAATTAATTTTCTTCTTCTTATTATATAATAATTTTAATTTCCCAATAAAGTAAAAAAATAATTTAAAAAATGGAGCACAGAGTTTAAAAATTATATTAAAATATTTTAAATATTAAGGAAAATTATCTAAAAAAAATTAAACTTTTAAAATATGACTATCTAAATATTTTCCAAATGGCATCTTTAAATAATATAGCCCTCATTTAAATACTTTACAAAATTTTAATCCTCCCTATCTAAGTGTAGTGTGAGAAAAAAGCAACAAAGAAAGAAAATCCTTAGTTTGAGTCAGAAGATCTTAAACATAATCGGCTACAATGGCAACAAAAATATGTACCAGGATGTTAACAACTTCATGGATACTTGTAACGAGCAACAAGTTGATGCCAGTAACAACCATTGCTTGTGTATTACAATATACCAGTACAATAATACGGATTCCTTGTATAAAAATGCTTCTTTAAAAAATGATTCACTTATTTGATTTTTTTTTTTTTTTTTTTTTTTTTTTGTTATGTCTGTATGTCCTATGAATGCATCCTTAAAATAAAATGTTTAACAAAAGAGAAACAACTAAATAAACATTTCTGTTAAAGTCTGTTGCTTTTATTTAAATGTTCCTGAAAATCTCGATTAAAGTATAAAAATTAAGTGTTTGTATATAAATTGCTTAAGCACATTCTACATGCTCTGGCTAACCACATCAGTATAGGGAGTAAAAATGCAAAAGGAATTGGATGTACAATAATTTATAAATGTACTTATGTTTCTACATATATGTAAGTATATACGTACATTGTCTACGTTTGTTGTGGCAAGCTTTCCATTCCTTATACATTTCGAATATGAACTTAAATTATACAAAACATAAGTTTTAGAGGCGTAAACTTACAATATTTTTTTGCTGATAATGAAGATTGTCTGAATGCATTATATATTTACTTACGTACATACATACATCGTATGTTGCAGTTTATTACTTAAATTGAGAAACCTGCTTAAGAGCTTAAATAGTCTTTTATGGATTTTAGAGTTGTTGTATTGTTGTCATATTTGCTTACATTTAGGAATTCAATGAACGACCTCTAAGTGCACGCCTTATTTTCGATTTGTTATGGCCAATATCAGTGAAAAGATGCATTTTTTATGCACGCAAGTAAAATAAAAATGTTTTTCTGTTATTATGAGATTGAAGTCTTATCGCAGATTAAATTAAATATTTATCTCTTTGAAGTTTCCCAAACGATGTTGTTATTATAAAAAATATTTATTTTTTGAAGTCAATATTTTTTCGTGTAAGAAATTACACATAACAACTATTTGTTGTTAATTAAAAACATTTTGTTAATACGATAAATAAACAGGTTCTGCCTTCTAAAATATTCCGTTTTGCTGGATCGGCTTGTAAATATGATTTGAAATAAAAAAAAATGTGTTCCGTGCAACAAAAACATTTATTTATTTATTTTTTTAAATATTTGCATTGAACTTACCAGAAATAAATTAATTTAAAGGAAATTTGGATACATTTTGTTATTTATTTTATGTTAAAAATAAATGAAATTAAAATATAAAATTGAAAACATCTTTAATTGTAAGCGATGTTATTTATGTTTGTGAAAGATAATTTTAATTTGTTTTTTTAATTCCTGGATTCCAAGAATCATATTATTGGAGTCTACAGACTGTCCTAAATCTGAAGTGATATTTTAAATTCATATACAGAAAAACTTAAAAGCCAATTGCAAAATTTTAATATAAAAAAATGTCAAATTGATTAAAGTTTGTATAGAATCAATTAAGTATTTACACAATTACCTCTATTATGCATGTCGACGTCGACTTTCTGTTGATTTTAATGTCAGTAAGTACGAGTATTTCTAAAACCTTTTACATTTGTTATTTAAATTTTTATTTCACAATTTTTAAGCTTTAAAACTTTTCACTTTTAATTTAATAAAATTTTACTTGTAGGTTTTCAGTCGCTCTGAGAAAATATGGCGACGAATTTGTCGATATTTGAATTCTGGCAAGAGTAAACGATAGGGATAAATGTGAAAATTATGATGATTAAAAGTTAATTTTATGATTCCACTAGTAAACTGATGCAAAAGGACTTTTAACCCTAGTCGAACTGAAGTATATTACAATGTTAAAGGACGGTATAGGTACAATTGTACCTTCAGATAGTTATCAACACATGTATAACATCTTTTTGACGCATGATTAATTTTGGAGAGCGCCTCCTGCAGGGTCTCACTGCGATGTCGAATATAAGGGTCGACATTCTATATGGGTTAAGTGACGGACTCACATTCTCTTCTTCTTTATTTCCTTTTCTTTCACTTTTCTATCTCTAGTGCTATCCTTCTTCTCTTCCTTCTATACAGGTATCACTAAGGGACCACGTTAGAGGACCCAAGTGAGCCCAGCTTCTGTTTTTCTTATTTGGGCGCCCTGTGTAAACCAACCTAATCTTACCTATTACATCTTTTACATTAAACTGCTAAAAAAACTCATTATTAAATAAACATAATGAATTGTTTGTACATTGCAATAATATTTAACTGAAAATTTCAAAATCAACTTCAAAATAAATATACGTTAAATGTAAGTATATAGAGTTACCAAAGTAACTTCATGTCATACATAAGTAAAATTTTATATGCACATATAATGTAAAATAAAATGTATGTAAATACTCATATAATAAAATGAAATACCCAAAAATTCGTTTGTCGTTGAATAAAGTAAACAAAAGTAGACATGAGAAACTCTTGCATTGCTTTAGTTTACATTTAATAATTAAGATAGTAATTAAGATATTTTTCTCAAATTTAAACTTAATTTAAAATTTGGAGATGTCACAAAATCTCACGTTTCTATTGTTTATGAAAAAAAAAATATTACAACTTGAAAACTAAAAAGGTAGAATTGTACCTATTCCTTTCGACTGGGGTTAAACTTAACAAATTCAATAATAGATATTGTTTTTTATTTCATTGCATATTTTTATATCCTTGGTAAGAGTGAAAAGTTTATTAATCTATCAATTTGGGGGTTGCCTAGACCCCGGCTGTTTTATTATACAAATGATCACTTAAATTGCTAGACTTATGGCTTATCAAAAAATATCCTTGTCTCATTACCTAAATGGTAATGGAATTTAATCCAATTATTTACTCACTATTAATTGTTTGCAGCGTTATCGGTTTTAACATGAGAGTTGGTAATTTTAAAATTTTATTTTTTATTTAAACATTGTTAACCCATAAAATATTAAAAATCCTACCAACATGTGTCTCTGAGACACACACGTGAAAGTTTTGAAGAAAAAGCTTTAATTAATTAAAAACAAGAAAATTTAGAAAAAATTTTGTATGAAGCACATTGTTTGCATTGTTTAACTACACGACTTTTTTTTACCATCACACATATAGTAATTTTTACATTTAGTTGTTGCACAATTAGTAATATTTGGTAAAACTTCTTCTTGAAGAACTTGCTGCATTCGTGGCCTTTGGCATATTTGGGAGCAATAAATGCTTCTGCAACTTATATGTCTAGGAGATACATGTCGACTTATAAAAAATTACATAAATTAGAATTTTAAATATTTTTTGTTTGTTATACAAATATGTATATGTAAAATAAAAGTCAAAAAGATTGGTTGCGATGAGCTGAATTAAACATCAAACTGTGTCTCACAGATACATGTTGGCAAGATTAGGGTTAAAGTGGAATGATGTATTTGAATTATACTCGCAATGGCGTTTCTGCATATAATAATGTACACTATAACCGTAAGTATTCTGTGTGTGTCTAGTATTATCGTAACAAAATATTTATAAGAGTTGAACAATTTAATTTTACATTGAACACACGTTTATGTTTTATTGCAAATTTTTATTTGTGAGTTTGTTTGAGAGGTTTGGCTTTGTGACAAGTATTTTCATTTAAAGAAGATAGAGGTTGATAATTTATTTAAAGCTCTCATAAGTCTTTATACATTCAAATATAATAGAAATACAAGAAGGTTGTGAGGCGGTTTTGCCTAATACAGACTCTTTTAGCGCATTTCACGGCTATGGGTTCACCGCTAGTATTTTTAGAGTCTTTTAATTATCACTATTGAAATAACTTATTGCATTTTATTTTAATTATATTCAAATATTCTTTTATTTTAATCATTGTTATTTTAATATTGTATTACAAAAACAAATATGTATATGCTTTCAAATACTTGCTTTTTAATTGGATATAAAATAATTGTAAATAATGTACTGGCTTCCTTCTGCATCATAATAACTTCATTTGTAAAACCCAAACAATAACATTTCGCCAATTTTAAAAACGATAATTTCAAATGAATAGAAATGATTTATGTGTATTTAAAACAAAAAATACTTCCAATGCTTAAGATAATGATCAGTATCCTTTAAAAACAAAATAAAAAATTATATAAAACTCCCATTCACTTAACTGTCATTATCATGTAACTAACTTTAAGGCTTTAAAAATTATACTTGACCGCAAATTTTGCTTAGATACTACAATTCCTATTTTTTTTTTATTCAAAAGCACAGCTGCAAAATTTTCTAACCAATAAGATACCAACAACAAAAAAACAGCTGCAGAAATTTTTGTTTTTGTTTTTTACTCTACAACGTGACATGTTTTTATTCCCTCCTTGGTGAAGGCTGAATAGAAAAAAAAAAATACAGACATCATGGCACCAAGCTATGTAGATAAATTGCCTGCAATTTTATAGTTGGTATTAGACAGATTTACAAACTTTCCTATATACGTGCATGCATAAAGTACTGTGGCATGTATGCTCGTAAATGCTGCCATGTGACGACAGGCGCGAATTGTTATAGTTTCCGTTTACACAGATCCTAATACGTGTATTTTTTTGTTTTTTTTTGTTTAATTTTTTGTGAAATTAGAAGCGGCTAATATGAAAAAAATAGTTTTAAAGATTTCGCTGTTTTCATCTCTATTAAAACGAACGAAGAATCATTCTAGAAATTTATTTTATTGCAACAGAGTGAGAGAGAGAGTGAATGAATGCATGAATGAAGACAGGCTTAACGAGTGTTCACTTAAAAAATCATTGAAATGAAAAAAACCGCATTTGATAGAAATTGATTATTTTGTTGGCTTAAACAAGAATAGAACAAAAAATAGAGAAAAGTTAAAGCGTGAAAGTGGTAGGTTGTGGTCGATCATAAATATCAGTTAATCTGGCTAAAAACTAATTAAAAATATTTAATATGGGAATGTGCTTAAATGGCATATATTAAATTGAAAAATTATAATTTTTAGCTTGCAAGAATAACACTTTGCCTTACTTTATTGCATCTTTGGAAGCTTTTATAAAATCTTCTAAATGAAAATTAGTACACAAAGCAACTAAAAAAAAACAAACAAAAAATATTGCATTAATGTAATGCTTATGTATTGAATAGATTGCATTAACTTTTTATGTTCTTGAAGATAGCTTCGCTTTTCACTCTGCTATGTTAAAAAAGTAATTAAAATTTCGTTTTCTTACAGTCCTCAATGCTAACATAATTTAATTCAGCATGGAAATATTGTGTAAAACAAAGCAAAAGTTACAATTTTGTATACGAACATTTAAATTTTCACAAAATAATCTGCATCTTTTATTTTATAGTTCATATTAGAAAAATTTAACATACGAGTATCTATCAATACATTTTGAAAATTATGACAAAAGCATGACAATTATAAAAAAACTTCCTTCTATCTATTAAAATCAAGAAAAGTGAGTTCAGAGATTTCAAAGAATTTTTTTCTGAAAATTTAAAAATTTCTATAGCATGAAATTGTTTGCAAATTATTACATTTTTTCTTCTCCTGTAAAGTATATAAGGGCAATAAAAATCTGTCGACAAGTGCTGCAGAGGTACATTCGACCAAATTTTTTAATTCATTAAAAGGCAAAGAATTTTTTTTTAATAAAATTTATTATTTATTTTTCTTTTTCTGAAAAGTAATATGTAATTTATAACCTACAATACATTAATCGTATAGAATAAAGTTAATTGAATGCTCCTGCAGATTAAATTAATTAAATAATTTGTGAAGTTAACATTTTAAAGTCATGTGTATGTACATACGTATTCTTATTATAGATTTTTATAATCTTGAAGCACAAAAAAACTTTCACTACGTGAAAATGAGCGATAATGATAAAAAAGGAAAAAAAAATTTAAGGAAAAAGCATAATATTCTGACTAAGTCTTTGACAACTTTTTTCAGCTGAGCAGCAAATTAATACCATTAGCTAAATATCAAAGTCTGTTTGATAGGTCTACAGCAAAACTTAAAATCACACTAGCCATACATGACCACAGCACTGGCACAATCACTTGATTGCGCAAGTTAAACAATGTGTAATTTAAAACTATACATTGTCAGCTCATTCTTTAAAAGTTCTGCGAAAGCTTTTAACTTTGACTCTGGAAAAGAGATTAAATAAAATAAAGCGTCCTCTGCATACATTCGTGAGGGCTTTACTCATGTATCCCGATATTTTCTTTGTACAGCTTTTCTCAACAGAGCTAATTTCACCATACATAAACTCGTATAATCAGCAAATTATCAAAATCTGTTTAAAATCGCTACACAAAGCGTAAAATCACACACCAAACCAATTTTACGATCACTTGATTGTGCATGCATGCTGTTATCGTGTATTGACTGCTAAAGTGGTAATGCTACCATTAAAAACTTGTAATAACTCAAAATGTTCGTGATGGCATATTATCATGATAGCAGTAAAAAGCTTTTACTGGTTTCGCGATTGCAATTATAATAAACTTTGTACTCGTAAGCGTGCGTAACGTAAGTGCTAGAAATGAACAAACTCAACTGTATTATATAAACTCTTAAATTGTGATCGTGTAATCGAATAAAGAGTCACAAGTGGAATAAAATGAAAGTGTTTAATAAAAAATTAATTGTTTATTATTGGTCGCTTATCTAAATACTTTCCAGGATCAAATATCGCTTTCAGCTTCACAGCAATATTAAAAACAAAAACCAGCTTAGCCTACATTTTATCTAATTTAATACATAATGAAATTGTTAGATGTATAGAAAAAAATATCAATTACAGAAATAATTAATTTTCTTTTTTTTATTTAGTTTTTAAGTTGAAGCAAAATATTAAAAAAAAAAAATAATAATCTGACCTTATGTTTAAAAAAAGTAGCTGTTTTAATTGAATTTAATTGTTTATATTTTTTTTATCGATTTCCTGCCACAAGACTTATGTATGTGCTGTTTATAGTAAGCGAACAATTCAATTGTCTAAACAATTTTTATGAAAACCACTCAAAAAAATTATAAAAATTGAGTTGTTACAAATTTTTTAGACGATTGGATTGTTCATTTACTGTATACGGCACAATAAATTAAGGGCACCCCTGACATTATAAAAACAAAACATATAGCTACGCAAAGGTCTTTATTCAGCGAATAATATTAAAAATAATAAATAAGAAGCTCCTGGAAATATATTTACTTTTCACGAATAATTTATACTCCTAAACTTCAAACTGTTTAACCACAAATTTAGAGTAATTTCTTTCATAAATTCCAGCTAAGCATACATGCATGCATGCAATTTAAATAACTTTAATTTCAATGACAAAAAATCATATTTATCTTTTTAAACTTTTGTTAATAGGATTGTCATTGGTAAATCAGTGCTTTCATGGTATTTGTTTATTAAAATTTGAGAAAACCATATATGATTTTCTGCCATAAGTCAAAAAAATCGACAAATAGTCATGACAACCAAATACATACATATCTACCATGTAGTTAATATACAAAATTATATACATAAATGTGCGCATTTTAAAAATATTTTTTTTGCGGTTTTTGTTATTTTTATCTAGCTGTTTGGTTATATTATGAAAAACCACAAAAAAAACTCAAAAAATCGTTGTACACAAATTATATTTTAGCTTCTAGACAATTGTGGGTACAACTACAAACAGAAAACTACAAAAATAATATGGAATGAATAATTGTTTAATGGTCAATCTCTGGGTCGAAACTAACAACTTTAAAATAACCAAAGCAAAACTCATACCCAAGGCTTAGTGAAGCATGCTACGATCAAAAAATGCTCAAATATTTATGTATACATGAAAAAACAAAAAAAAAAAACAAATAATAATAACAAAACCACAATAAGAAATTTAAGCAATATAAAATTTTCCTCTACAGCTCCTTTAAAAAAAATGGTGCCTTAAAACTCATTTTTCTTAGTAATACAGTTACAAATGTCCCCTCTAAACTTTAAGTAAAATATCCACACAGTTGGCTGCTTGGCTGGCTTTCTGTCTATTGTAGTTTATGCAAACGTTATTTCATAGACGTTTGCTGTGTATGTGTATGTACATACTCGTACATGTGTTAGAAATACTTATTGTTGTTTGTTTGCAAAACGGCCGAAATATTTACTTTTCGACCAGTCCGTACAGCTGCGCATATTTTTTTTATAGTTTTCAGCCAAAGGTTTTTTAAATAGGCCATTATTGTTTATCAAAAATTAAAAAAAAAAAAAATACTTGAAAGAAGTTGTATGTTCAGTTCAGTTGTTATATTTAATACTCGTAACAAAAAGTTTCTATTTTAAACAAATATATAAAGGCATGAAAAAACACACATTTAATAAAAATATTTACATTTGCAAACACATGCAACACACATGCTCTATTGTTGTGTATCTATACTAAACTATATAAATATCTAGTACTTGTATGTGTGCAGTCACATTAGATAAATATTTGTCGAAAAAAGCGTAACCACTACTTTTTGGCAAATATTTTTATAGTCTAACATGACTTGTGTTGCACAAAAATAATTCAAATACTATGACAATGCAAATATATTTAATAAAAAAATTATATTAATACGAGACTTGTGCTCCGTAATTCATTCTTCTTAGTTCAAAAATTAAAAAGGAATAGTTCGTTCATTTAGTTCACTTGATCTTTTGAATTTTTATCACTTATACTTTTGATTGTCATTGAACGTTCTTTATTATGTAAAATGATATCGAATAGAGGTTGAAAGGAATTTTTTACGAAAATAAAAAGCAAAACAACAAAAAAATTCTTAAAATTTTTAAATTTAGTTTTCAATTTATTTTTTAATATTGTAATTCAAAAAGTACTTTAGCCTAAAAGGCAATTTATTTGTTTTAAATACCATTTTTGAAAAAGCAAATAATTTTCAACTTTCGTTCTTTCGTTTTTGGTTTCGTTAATGTTTAGTTCGTTCGTTCATTTACAGGTCGCTAATTTAAAATGAACAGCAAGCAAATGAACTATAGGAATTCAATAAACGGACTAGTTCGATCAGTTCAAATAAGTGAATAGTACAATATGAATAGTTCGTTCGTGTACTACCCAAGTCTAATTAATACATATTTTCAAAATATATAAACGTACTCGCTGACCCGGCAAGAGAAGAAAAATATAAGTTTTGTTATGCCGAACATATAATAAAAAAAATTTCCCAAATCGGTCCAGCTGTTCTCCTATTTGGGAAAAATTTTAAAAGTGGACGTAGTAATGGGCGTGATAAATTTTTATTTTCATTAAAATATAAGTTAGTTATGCCGAATATATAATAAAAAATTAGCTTAATCGGCTTAGAAGTTCTCCGATTTGAGAAAAATTTTAAAAGTACCCTTATTAACGGGCATGGTTCAATTTAATTTTTATAAAAATTTAAGTTGATCTTTTTGATCTTTTTACAGTAAGAAAGCGTAAAGTAAACAACCGTCCAAGACCGAGTAAAAACAGGTAGTAAATGAATAATGCAGATACCGACAGCAGCGCCACCTGTTGCACGAATTTGTGACTCTAAACTTTCGAAATCGGTCCAGCCGTTTACGATTAGTACAATATCAAACACACGTACAGTCGAATTTTATATAATAAGATTTATAGTTGACTTAGTGGCTATGCTAATTTCGACGAACATTTGTTGAATCTGACCAAAGCTTTAGTTTTGTTATTAAATAAAATATTTTATTTAAGTGTATTTTATTAAAAATTATGCAGCGACAAAAAACAATATTTTGAAATAAATTTTCATGTATGTACATAATTTTATCTTCACAGTACATAAATATTTGTGAAGTACAAATAAAATATATCGGATATAAATATTTTTTTTAAATTAAATTTTCGCTATTTTGAACAAAATAGTTAGATCTAAAATAACTTGTATAATATGTTGTGATATTTATCTTTTATTTTGACAAATATTTGTGTAATGTGAAGTCACCTCTGTATATGAGAAAAAGATTATCTAGAGCCATGGTATAAGTAAGCCAGGTGGCTTCAAGAATACAAAAATAACAGAAAAGCTCATATATTTTGTGATTGCTTTTGAGGCCCCTCCTGTCAAAAGTTATAGCCATTTGTTGATATCAAGGAGTGTGCTAAAGCGAAGCTAAAATTTTTTTTCTAAGTGCCTCTTTACTTTTGACAGGAGAGGCTTCAATCAGGCAGCATTCAGCTGGCTTCTCAGTGTCACCTGGTTTACTTATACCATCTAGGCCAGGCTCTCTGTAGAAAATTATCGTTCGCTCCTTCTTTGATAAATATTTCAATACAAAGTTGCGCCCACAATGAAACAAATTTTTTCTTTTTGTACGAATAGAAATGTCAAAATCAGACTTATTTATTTATTCGCGTTAGGATATTTTTTTTTTTTGCACACCACAAACATACATGCAATACAAACATTTTTTATATTCTAAATTGCTTTTTGTAATAGTCAACATAAAATTTTCTTTTTAATATAATATTTATAAAATTTTAAGCTTTACTGTTTTTTTTTTTAATGTGTGTGTAATTTCTTTTCTGATATTCGTTGATTGTTTCAGTAGAGTATCAGGTTACGATTTTCAAATTACATTTACCCAATAAAGTGTAAATGAGCGATAAGTCCAAAAATAGTGAACCGTTCCTTCAGTCGAAAATGAAAATTGATATCACTAGTACTTATTAGTATGATTTAGTAATGAGGCAAAAGCTTTAATTTTCAAGAGGGCTACCCTCATAGCTGCAACCATAGTCTATATGACATACATAAAATAATATTGTGGTGTCCAGAAGACACTGAAATACACTAAAAAGATAAGGGTCTGACGGGGTATGATAACACATAATTGCAAGTAATTAAAAGATGGAAGGAATCTACTTTCTGGAAGATGGTTTATGTGCTTAGTTGGTAGTCGCTTGCGGCGTCTAATATAAACACTTGATGAGCGGCTACTGGGCAAGTATGCGTAACACCACTCCCACATTCCCAACCATAAGAAAGAAAGTAA
Source organism: Thelaira solivaga (assembly GCA_947397855.1). Classification (NCBI taxonomy): domain Eukaryota; kingdom Metazoa; phylum Arthropoda; class Insecta; order Diptera; family Tachinidae; genus Thelaira; species Thelaira solivaga. The sequence continues at coordinate 19,949,766 of OX377612.1, read as the reverse complement.
GATAAATAGTGGCAAATAATGCGACAAAGCATTTAGTTATGGAAGTTACATCGATAAAAGTTCCACTGGTTTCATAATCTTCTCAATTTCTTCATTCTAATAACTTTAATGAGGAATTTGAGAGGAAAACTTAAATAATATTGATTTAAAATATGAGTAAGATTAAAATTTAACTATTTTCGTTTTATACCATATTTTTTGTTTTTATTTATTTCGCCCCCCCATTTCTACTTGATTTATCCGACACTGCCACCCACACGATTAAAACATTTCGTTTTTATTTGAATGTAGGTTAAATATTTCTTTTCGTTGCACATTTGTGCTTCATTTACTAAGCATAAACGTGTTTTTGTTAACTAGTATTTATTATTAAAGTAATAACATACATGGCACACAAACACACGTGATATCTAAATAAATGTAATTTTTTACATTAATTTATGTAATAAATTATTATGTTAACTTTTTTAAGACAAAGCTAATACAATTAAGTAGATACGCTTACACATTCACACAATTCAGAAACATAAATGTGTATGTGTTCAATCAGGCCCAGCTACTTGCAGCCATGCAGTTTACACAAAGATATTTTATAATTATATAATTCACAAAAAGTGAAAACTGTATATATAAGTTTGTTATTCCTTGTGTAATTTCTGTACAGTAAATGGGACACCCTAAAGAGATTCTGGATCCTTATAAAGAACGAAGACGAATAAGCAACGTCCGTCTGTCTGTCATTCCGTGCTGATGTTAAAAGACACTTTCTGAAGTGCCTAGAGAACCTAAAGAAAAGTTTAGTATGCCAATTTGTTGGAAGTTTCTGCCTTCAGCTTGCTTTTGAAATTCAACCCAATTGGTCTGTAAATGAGTTATATATGAGATTTTAAGTGCAATTGCCTCTTTTTTTGAATATTTTTTCAGCATTTTAAATACAGTTATATCAGAAATAACAGCCATAATGTCTGTGCAGAAAAATTAGAACAATCGGTAAACAAATAGCCGAGAAAAATAAAAAATAAATAAACCGAAATTGTAGATTTTGGATAATTTGTTTTTTTTTAATGGAAATTTTTAAGATGTACGTGTGGTTAATATTTGTAAACGCAAACACGAAACCAGTTAATCGATCTTATATAAAAGTGTGTATGGTAGCGTGTATTCTAAACGGTGTTTTTTATAGACGTATAGAACTTTAAATTGCAATAAAACAACGATTGACATGAATTTTATTTATCCGAAAGATAATCTTGTGGCATTACATTTTAAATATGATTTCTGGCATATGACCGCCACGGCTGGCTCGGATGTAGTCCAATCTGGACGTGCAATTTTCGATGACTTTTTCCAACATTTGTGGCCGTATATCGGCAATAACACGGCAAATGTTGTCTTCCAATGGTCAAGCGTTTGTGGCTTATCCGCATAGACCAACAGAAAGTAGTCTAGCGGTGTTAAATCACAAGATCTTGGAGGCCAATTCACAGGTCCAAAACGTGAAATTAGGTGGTCACCAAACGTGTCTTTCAATACATCGATTGTGGCACGAGCTGTGTGACATGTTGCGCCGTCTTGTTGGAACCACAGCTCCTGGAAATCATCGTTGTTCAATTCAGGAATGAAAAAGTTAGTAATCATGGCTCTATACCGATCACCATTGACTGTAACGTTCTGGGCATCATCGTTTTTGAAGAAGTACGGACCAATGATTCCACCAGCCTATAAAGCGCACCAAACAGTCAGTTTTGCTGGATTATCTTCACTCCAAATGAGGCAGTTTTGTTTGTTGACGTAGCCATTCACCCAGAAGTGCGCTTCATCGCTAAACAAAATTCGCTTATGAAAATCGGGAACAACGGCAATCTCGTTTTGGGCCTATTCGACGACTATTTGCAAGCGTTGTTCAGGCGTTAGTCTATTCATGATGAATTTCCAAGCCAAACTGAGAATAAATCACTTGACAGCTGTTAAATTGGTCGCCATTTTGAACAGTAATGCCATTTTAAAGTTCTATACGTCTATAAAAAACACCCTTTATATGATATATAAGACTCGGCACAACAAATGACACATCACCACTAAACGAGAATTGTATACAGTATAGTATCAGTTGCGATTGCAATAAGATTAGTTGGTATTAATAATCACGCAAGGTTTAATAAAATTTAAAATTACTTTTCCCAAAATAATTAATTTTTTCGGTTTCAATAATTAATATTTTTTTTAATATGTAAAAATTATTTTACTTGTTTCAAAATATTTTTTGTGCTATATATTTTATTTGTTTATTTATTTTATTATTTAATAGCTTTAAAAGTAAATTTTTCTAATATTAATTATGCAAGAACGTTTGAAACAATTTTAAGTAACTCGGGTTTAAATTACAATTAGTTTTCTTAATTAGGCTAAACGAGTTCAACTCATTATTATTTATCTATTGTTAGAGACTTATTTCATAAATATGTAAGTATTTCAAGGTTTTCTTTGTTTGAATGAATTTATTGGATAAAGTTGGTTGTTGCTTGTTGAGATTATTCTAGTTTATCTTCTCAAAAAATAATTGTTTTTTGCAATTATTGTGTAGGATTTTACTTTGTGTAATTTACTCTTTATTATTTATTTGTTAAATGTCGTTATTAGAATTTGGCCATAAGAAAATTTTTAGCTAGTTCAATAAAACTCTAACGTTTACCTTATTGATCTGATTAGGTCGTAATCGAGTTCATTAACTTTTATACTCTTTATTGTAAATAATAATATAGGCTATTAGTTCCATTTGTAATTTCTATAAAGTTCACACGTCACCCTAACTAGTATATATACTCTGGAATCATATGTGCGAGAAGGTGTTGAAATTAACTTTTTGAAATCATTAGGTAATTCACAAAAAACTTTGGCGTATCAATCTGTCAGTTTGGTTGATTGAAATTCAACCAATCGGTCCATATATAGCTGTATTTATTGGACCCTTTTTCTGAGTGGGTTTTTTGAATTTTTTTTTTGTCTAAAATAAAAAACAGACGTTTTTTTAGAAATGACATTCTGTGCAAAAAAACCCTAAAAATCGGTGCACAAATGGATGAGAAAAAGCAAAAATATTTTAGATATTATTAACTTCCGTCTAGTTTTTTGATAGACATTTTTAAGATACACATGTGTAATGTATGTGCACGTACACGCAACCTAATAATCTGTCTTATACAAATGTATCTTCTTCGTGTCTTTAAAATGCCTGGTATATACAAGAATATTTCATAAGGTGTTCTTGCCTAAAGCCACCAACATACGACAACAGCATTCTTGCGCAATCAATTTAATAACCTTAAACCATATAATGTGAAATCAAACATAAATAAAATATACTTAAGGGTCCCTGTACATTGGTAGATAGCGCGCTAACCTATTAATCTGGGGAAGGTGGGTTCGATTCCATCCTACACCCTTGAAATAAATTATAAAAGTTTCATCTTAGAATAAATTTCTAATATCAAATAATAAATAATTATAATAATAAAACAAATATACTTAAATAACATAATAATAACAAGGGAAAATGGGAAAATAGGAAAATGTTGAAAAAATGGGTGTTAGATGAATAAATTGCTTAATTTTCAATAAATAATGTGTTTAATACGTAATATCCCGTTGTTTACTCTTTGAAAACTTTCTTCAATGGAGCTAATTTTACCATACCCAGCACTAGCAAACTTTTACTATCAGTAAACTATCAAAATATGTTTGATATCGCTACAGCACAGCATATGCACACTAAATGCCCATTATCCATACATGACTAAAGCCACTGTTACAAAGAATTGATGGGTCGTTTAAGATCCAGGGTTTTCATTTTATTTTATATCTGAATAAGATAATAAAATACGCACTTCAAAAAAAAATTGGCTTCTGAATTGATTACTTTGGAGAATTCGCAACTCATAACACTAGTAATAATTTTTATCAGTTTTTAACATAAAAGTAAAAAAAAAACGTATTATCCTGGATAAATATTTTCATATGTAAGAAGCTTGACCATTTTGGGAAACTTTATTAATATTGTATTGGCATTATTTATTTTTCATTTATGCATGCAGTCATATATATTTCCTTTAGTTTATTGTTAATAAATATGCATAATTTACAGTAACTGGAAAACATAAACTGCTTATATTAACACAATTGGCACGCGCTACAGCTTCTTAATGTAACCATAAGATTCTCACCAAATATGGTCATTGTAAAACAAGAGAAGAGAACAAAAAAATATGTAAAGAAGACCCAATAATCCCCAAGGAAATTTTGCTTGTATTTTAGGAAGCAGCATTATTGTTTCTAAAAATGACAACAAGAGACTTTAAAAAGACCCTATATACAAAAAAAAAAAATTTAAATAAAGAAAGTTAAGCTTAACAAGCAGTTTCCTTGGCGTCTGTAACAACACCAGGTCTAAAAGAATTTATATCTGTTGCACTAGTCTATGGTCACTATTGATTGTATCTTTGAGAATATTGTGTTTGTAAGAAACAAAATCATTCAATCGCAGAGCAATTCTATTGTCACAACAAAATTGTTTATTTTTTTTAAGTGCCTCTTCTTGTTTTAGTTATACATATCTGTAACCAAAAGTAGGGTAGGCAACAGACAACACAAAGTTAGTGTTTGTACAAGTACGTGCACAAGTATGTGTGTGTAAGAAATTGGTGTTGTTACAATGTTTTACTAGATGATTACATTTGTAACAAAACCAACGAGAACACAACATTGCTAAAACTACATACATACAACATGAAGACACAATCAGTCTGTATGCCATGCATATATACGAGTACGTAACAATCGTAAGATAAAATTCTTAAGATCTGCGGTTTTTTCTTACATACAAAAATATTTTAAAAACACACAACCAAGAGTACAAGCATGTTTATTTATTTATATTTTTTCAGGGATAGTATTAAAGGTTTGTTAGTCTGTCTGATTGGCACAATGATTTTGTTGGTTGGCTGGAGTTTTGTCATTTTAAGATGGTCATTCATCTTAAGCAGAATCTATTCGTTTTGACCGCGTTCCTCAGAAGTGTAACAACATAAAGTCGAATATTATACAGTAACAACAACAGTGCAATAAGAATAAAATATAAAGCAATTTAGATGATACTGCGTGGAGACTGTAAAAGAAACGCGAATGGATGGATGGATAGATAGATGGTTGATGATTGTTAATGTGACTGGCTCACGGGTTTTAACAGCAACACTTGCACAACTGTAACACCAACATTAGCTTTAATAACATCTAGCCAAACTGCAGTAGTTGTAGGTTGTCTACATTACTTTATATTTGTCTGTCTGTCTGTCTGCGCGCTTGCCTTTCTGTATACGTTCCTCTGTAACTATTTCGTGTTCGGTTTATATTTTATTGTGTTAAACAACCAATGTTTTAAGCTTGTAAACATGCTTGAAAATATTTATGAGTCTTATTTAAAAAATCCTGTTATTTTTCTTCTAAGAGTAATAATTTATATTTAAAAAAAAATATATATTTATGTAATAGAAAAGATTTTCTGGTGTTTTAGTTAAATCTTAATAAAATGTAAGCTGCTTAGAAAAATTGCTAAAATCACATCAATTTATTTAAAATCACAAAATTTTGACTAGAATCTCTACAAATTTTAAGGCAGACATATGGTTTACCATTTGTATTTTTTAATGTTTTCATTTTCTATTTCTTTTTTATTAATGCTAAAGCATACGTGATGGAATTCGTTTTCAATATATATGTCCCTTTAACTATTGTCCTTATTTTGTTTTTTTTTTGTAAGCTTAATTTGAGAAATATGTTTGTTTATACAGCCGTCAAGCCGCCTCTGTTTTATTCTGTACTTATGCTTAGTTTAGTTGAATTTAGTTTTCTAGTATATTTCTTATGTATCCTATGTGCAGTTTCAGATGTCATTTTCTCAATTATTGTTTGTATTATATGAATTTTAGATTTTCATTGTTTTTGGCATTAATTGGCAAAATGTTTGACATTTTTATAAAAAGTTCTCAAGGGTCCTTTAGTATCTATGCTGTGTCACTATTTTTATTTTATTTTTCTTTCAAAGAAAAGAAAAAACGGCTGAAAAATTACTAAATATTTTCAGGATTTTTGTCTTTTTAAGTAGAACTATTAAATGTTTATAAACTTAAGCTACTACACGACATAAAATTATAAAATTTTTTTATAATTTTTTTTTTTAAGAATTAAAGTAAAAAAGAAAAATATACATAATTGACGTAGGGATAATTTTAAATTATTGTTACTTAAAATCATGCTCCTGTCCCATTGTTATTATTTTTCATAAGAAACTGTATTTCTGTATGCACAGAACTTGTTGTTTAAGCTAATACGCCGAATTTGTGTATGTAATGCCTGTGTAATATTTATATCTGTATTAGTATAGATATACCTTTCATAACTGTTATATAATTAGCTGGATTTAAAATGGTCGTTAGCTTTGGTTTTATTACTTGACAAATCTAGTAGAGTCTGGTTGCTTATGGAAGGTTCTAGGCTTAGCTGCTAGACTTAGAAAAGGTATATAAAGCAATGCTGAAATTGCTTGAGATGATCAGTTTTAGTTGAGACGTTAAACAGTGTCTTTGAGACGGTTATAATAAAAGTATGTGTCTACAATAAATACTGAAAAGTATACTCTACTTGTGTTTTATATTACAATACCGAAACGTAATGAACTAAACGTTATTATGGTACGGTAAAAACATTACCATATTAATGCTTAATAAAGCATCTCTAAGTTTCTGTTTTGTAAAGAAAATTCAAGTCAACTGTGTCCAAAGTATTTTGGAGCGCTTATCTCAAATATATTATAATTTCTTAAAATTTTCTCTACTATCTGAGATATACCATTATCTTTTAAATATAGTTGCTGAGGCAACTAAAAATCGGTGGGTTCTATTTGCTCAAAAAAAATTTTTTAAATCCACAACAAAATTTCTTTTAAGTCGTTATCCAAAAAATTTTGATGGTAAGAAATGTTTTTATGCAATATTAAAAAAAATTTTAATTTTCAATAAATTATTCAAATTAGACGGAGAAAAAATCCATCTCTTTTATCCAAACACAGCCTCATAAGTTTTAAGCCAAACGTGCTTTTTATTTTATTTATAATTAAGTTAATTAAATACATAGGGGCATAACCATAGTTACAACAAAGTAAGCTTTTATTAAGAGCTGATTTTTATTCATATTAATTTTATAAATTCAAAATCATTTTCAAAAAATACCGACTTTAGTGTGACTATAATTAGAAAAGACACTATTTTGTTAGAAAGAAATATAAGTTAGTGTTTCTTTGCCGTGTTAGAATGAACGTGTGACAATGCTGTAAGCATGCAGCAATTTTTTCACAATGAAGTAGAATCCGTTAATTGAAAATTAAATAAAAAGTTGTGCATTGATTAAAAAAATAAGCTTATACGAGGTTATACTATTTTATAAAAAAGAAGCAAACGTTCACTTTGGTTTATTTACAATAATTTTTTGAAAATGAAACATTTTGAAATTTTGCAAAAAAGTGTTTTTTATTGTCATATCTTTTACGATATATTTGAAACTTGTATGCCAATTTAAAAATGGTGTAGGTACCACTTAAAGGAAATTATTATTTATAGTTGTGGATTTCCTTTATTATTAAATAAAACAAACTGTTTTCAAGTAAATCTTACATATTTATGTCATGTCACCTCTTGATTGTAAGAAATAACTGTATATCTCAGAAATTAAAACCACTTTAAAAAAGCAAAGTGTAGATTTGAAATTTAATAAACAAAATGAAAATAACTTAACCTTGAGTTACTTTTTTTTTTAAATTTTTCTTTCTGAGACGTAAACAAATATGATATTGATTTTGATAGAAATTTAATCTTATAAAAAAAATTGGGTTGTTAGTTTTTAACAACTTAAGACAAAATTTAGCTTTACCTGCTTTAATTGGTTTAAGTTTCCAATGTTTTTTTTTATTTTTAAAAAGATTAAATACGTAGTGTCAAAAATGCTTAAAAGAACTTTAGGTTTTAGTTAGTTTAGTTACAATTGTTATGCACCTTAAACATGTGTAAATCACTCACTTATATATATGCAGACGAGGTTAAACTTTGTTTAATCTCTTTTCCAGAGTCAAAACTAAATATTTTCACAGAACTTTTAAAGAATAAGCTGACAAAAGATAGTTTTAAATTACACATTGTTTGAGCGGACCATACACAATAGTAGCATGCATGAGCATTCAAGTGACTGTGCCAGCTGAGCGGTCGTGTATGGACATTTTTTATGATTGTACTAATTTGCTGTTGCATGGTATTGCTGGCTTTATAACTAAAGTTGTATGAGGTATGTTTTTGTTACTGGTAAGAAGTATTGTTCTAAAATAAAGATTATTAAACCTTTATATAAGTTTCTGCTACAAGGCACTTGGTTATTTACATTATTGTTTTTCTACTTATTTTAAATATATTCTATCAAATTTTATACCCAGTCAATATATTATTTTTCGCAATATTTTTTTTAGTTACTTTTTTAAAATGTTAAAGTATTAGTTTGCATGGTTATACGCATATACAAGCACTAAGAACCAAAAATAATAAATCATTAGCCAGAAAACTTGTTATATTATACGGCTGTCATGCTAGATTTGTTTAAATTGTAGGAGGCGATGATGTTGCTCTTTCAAATTGTTTTATAAAACTTGTAAGACGTTTTGTGATAGTGGTAGATGATGGCTTTAAAAAAGTTAAGAAACTAGATTATACCGTCAGGTAGTGGTAGCTAGAAGTAGCTGTATGAATATCAGCACTAAGTATTTTTACGTATGTATATGGATATTCGTGTGTAAGTAGTATAATAAGTAGTGGCAATGACACTGACATACAGTATTCTTTAAAATGATGTTGATAACGATGCTGTTGCTACTGCCATTGATGTTTATAGTGTAGTGATGGTGATGTCATGGCATGATAAATTCTTTTGTGTTGTTTTTTTTTTTTTTAATTTTTGCTATCCCACACTATACATTTTCCCTCAAATACTACAACTTTTTCAACTTAAACTTAAAGCAAAATATATTCACTGCTAGTCAGTTTGCTCATACCTATAAGTTTAAAAGGTAAAAATCTTTTATTTAATAGCATTTTGTGGTTTTGCATGCAGTAAAGTAGGAAAAGCATTTATGTCTTTTTTCTCTATTTCTTTTTTTTTAATATGTTCAACGGAACACTCGTACACGTTCAGTTTTACTACAAGCTGTATAAAGGTATTCTTTATTTCAGTTTATTTTTGTAGTGACCTATATTTTAGTTGAGTTTGCCTCTCTTATATTTAAAGTACAGATATAATGGGTTTTATGTAAATGCTAATGATAGTTCTTGATGAATAATCATTATCAACATCAAGCCTTACATTAACAATGAACAATGTCGTGAAATTTAATGGAGAGAATCTGTGTAACAGGAATATGTGTTTAATGAAATACAACTTTGTAAGTGTTGCGATACCAAACGGGAGTATTGAGTTATGATTAATGATACTTAATGGTTTTATTTGTGTGAAATAATCATTATTATTTTTATTATAGCATATCATTATACAAAATGTAAAAAGTGTGTAATTAAATACTTGTTATATTTTCTTCTGGTAAAAAGTACTTAGTACTTTCTGAAGGAGTTAATTTGTAATTTGCTTGGTTGAACTAGATAACATGAGCTAAAGAGAAAAATTTTAGAATCTGCTTCAATTAAAATTTATTAAAGAGATTTGTATTTGTAATTAAATCGGTTGTTAATTTTTATCCTTTAAACAAATTAACTTTGAAAGATTTGATTTGCAGTACTAAATAATAAGTTTTTTTTTTAAGTTTTTCATTTTGAAAACGATTCGATTTGCAGAACAGAAATTGTGGCAATGGGAAATAGATTGCCAGCTCATAAAAATACCTTGATGAAGATATGCTTTTTGTTTGTGGCGAATTTGCTTCTAATAGTGAATTTGAATTTTTTTTATATATTGTAATTACTCAGTAGATGAAATTACAGTAAATTTGGTAATTTTAAAGTTCATAAGCAGAAAATCATTTGGTTAATTTAGTATTTCTTACTGGCACTACCGCTCAGTACTGGTTAGGATGTTAAATGTAATAATATTAAGATTAGGAAAATGTTATCATGACAAAGAAAAAATTATTGAAATTTTCAAGTTTTCCCGATAATTTAGATTTCCTTAACGCTGACACAATTTTTATTCCAATTTTAAATTTAAATGCTATTAAAAATGACAAAAATTTTTATATATTCATATTATATCTTTGAACCAAGCTCTTTTTTTAAATATTTTTTGTTAAAAATCTTTTAGATTTATCTGTCGGTTTTTTTGTTTTTGCTATTCAAGCATCCTTATTTTAAAAATAAAATAAATTCTGAACTTAAGGCTCTCGTTTTTTCTAGCTTTTTTTTTTGATGATTTAGCTTTTCTTAGTATTTTTCTTCTGCTAGTTTAGTTTATTTTTTCCAGTTTATAGCAACAAACTACGCTTGGCTATTAACTAAACAATTTAATTAGTTTTTAAATTCGAAAAAGCGTCAAACTTTCAGCAGAGGTAGGTGTTTTAAAAAAAAAAAAATATTATCTTCGACACTATTATAAGTCAACAACAATTTTATTCAACGCAAAGAAAACAGATGGTTGAATATGATCACCGCAAATATAGTTTGTTCTTCACAAAAATATTATTATTAGTTTGAGCATCTAAACATTATTATGATCACGATAAACATGTTTTTAGTTATTTTTAACCATATTATGTTTACCGTCTTAGACCAACCATATAATTATCATATTGTTTTTAGTAAAATTTTAACTGAAACCGTAAATATGTTTATAGTAAACATAATAATGTGGAAAATATGGTTGAAAGTAAATTGTTTTCTATTTTGTCTCTTCCGCAACCATATAAATAAAGTGAGTATAAAACAAAAACCTAATCGTTCAAACTCAACTAAGCTTTGTGGCTGAAATGGATGAGTGGCGAGTTAATGCTTCTAAATTAATATTGCAAAGTTCGAATCCTGGTAGATTTAAATAAAATTGCAAAAAAAAAAATAAATTCCAACTCGCTGTATCACGTAATAAATAAATACAAATTAATAGAGACGAAAAAGTCAATGGAATAAAAACAATTTATTTATACCAAAAATGTATATTAAAATTTTTTTAAATTGATATTAAAATTTTTTTTTAAATATTAAAAAAAAAATAATTAAGACCGGGAGTTGAACCGCAACATCTGCAGTTGAAATGTATATGCAATCATAAATCTAACCATACTATGTTTCCACCAGAATTTGGTTGCCTCAACCATATTTTTTCTTTGTCTAGACCTAATTCTTTTAAAACTGTTGACTTATGCCAATTTCAAAAATAATTAAATTTTTAATGATTTTCTAAAAAATATATTTTCACATATTTATGTAATTTCACTTAACTATCAATATTTACACATTTTATATATAGAAGAGAATTAGAACTTACATCTTCAATCTGAAAATAAAATAATTAAATAAGTTTATTAATAATTATTTCAAAATCTTTTAATTTAAATAAATTTTATTAAAAAAAAAATCATATATATAATCAAATATATTATAAATATTTGATTAAAATTCACTTCATTTAATATATTTTAGGCTAGAGTTCGGAAATAAACGAAACATTTCATAAACATTTGCTACAAAGCCACAAGTCTTTAAAAAAATTTTAAAACGTTTTGTGCAATGTATAAAACAAAATACAAAACGATTTACAGCAAAAAAAATTACAAATAAAAGAATTGACTTTGCGTACAGTCTTCTTCTTGGTATGTACCAATCCAATCGTACATATGCGTACAAAACAAAAGCCGAAACGTATTTTTTGAATAAATGAATCATTCGATGTTTGTATATTAGCAAGACCATACAATGCCACGTGCAAAGAATTACTTACTTCATAGTTATTTAGAAAATGATAAACATGTATGTAATGATGTCTGGTCACACAAGAAACCAGTCAGTCGTGCTTATGTATATGTTTGCATGTGTATTTCAGCACTGTTGAACTTAGCTTGTTTTTATTTTCATTCATTTGTTGTCTAGCTGCCCATGTTTAAGTGAATGGTACTGTTTTTTTATTATGCACTAATGCAAATACAAAATAAATCAGAGTAAGTGTTTGCAGTAATTTTTATATTTATTTGTTTTTACTTTGAAAAACTATAAAACTAAACGAATGCAAACGTGTTGTTTAGTTCTTTGCAATAAAATATAAAGTACTCCGTATGTAAAGTACGAGTATATCAAAGTTAACTAAAAAGTGTTTCAATAATTTATTTAAAAAATGCATATCATTGAAACAAATTAGTTTTAGTCGGCTTGCAGCAAATAGTTTTGCATGCACCCTTTACTATATTTATGTCACTTTTGTGGTACTCCTTCAGCATAGTTGATTGATGGACATCAATGGACTAATCAAGCGTTTAACTTAATTATGTACCTTTTGAAATCATGTCTTGGTTTTGTTACACAGTATAACAAATCGTGCTTGTTGCCTATAATTTTTCACGCTTAACTTCTTCTTACACTTCTCCTATATTTTGTTACTTTTTTTTTGCTTTGCTGTTCAGAAATTTTTCTTCTTCTTACATTTAAAAGAAAAAAAATAAGTTTCCAATGAATTTATGTATAATATTAGCAACACACTTCTTCACTCACTTGCAACCACTTGTTGATTGTTTAGGAGGCGTTAGATTATGTTTACAACCTTTCAAGTTATTTTCTGGTTACTTTGACTGGATGACTGACTACATGCCCATCAAGGCATGATTGTATTCATCAGTTTATAAGATCTTCTTCTAATGCGATTGAGTAAGTGTTTTTCTTTTTTATATGCAAGCCAGAGTTTGTAGAAAATAGCTAAGAAAGAAATAACAGAAGCATAACAAATATTCTGTAACGTGGATCTGTAAGTTGCATTGCGTATATTTTATATATTTTTTTATACACTTCAGTTTGTACATTTGTGTGTCTATGTGTGTGTTAAGACAGTTTTACGCTTCAAACAATGCCATTCACTCACACTCTTATTGACATTGTAAAAAAGTTATACCTGACAGCAGTCTTTAAATTGTGTTTATGGAAAAACATTTACACCATTTGAAGTTGAAACAAAAATTACATTTACTTTAGGCGTTTCCATTTTAATAACACATTTTTGTGTGCCCTGAACAACATTTCAGTTTCCCTTCTATTTACTCCAAAATATAAAAGACAATTAGTGTACTGTTCCTGCTGAAAGGCTATGATAGGAATATCTATAAATTTTATTTGCACATCGTTTAATTATAAATCACTACTGATAGAATTAAAACAACCTTTTTTAAACCACCCGTTCAGATATGAATTACGAACAAAGCTTTTTCATAAAATTTTTGTAATGAAAATTTCATCATTTGGCACATTTTTTTCGGGGAAATTTTTAATGTATTTCTTGTAATCTATTATTAACATACATATATATATTGTAGGCATAGTATTCAAGATACAAAGAAGAAAAATAAAAATAACTTAAATAAGGTTTTAAATTGCTTTGTACATTTGCTCAAGCATAAAAGTTTACTGTTTTAAAAATACTTGAGCATAAAAATGTTTATGTTCTGCCTCAAGTGATACAACTACTTTTTTTTCTATTTCTCGTTGTTTTGCAATTTTTCGTTTTGTATGTCCCCATAATTTCCTTTGTATCTATTAACTTTTTCTATTAGACTCTTTCATGTTGTTGGAAGTGGTCAGAAATGGTCGTCAGATCGTCAATCTTGTTAACAACCGGAGGCACAAATTGAACAAATTATCTTTGGTGTTAATTTGAAGCATTTGTTTTATGAATCTTGCTAGTAGAAAAAGGCCAGAAAGTTAAAAAATGGAGTAGAAATAACAATTAAAAGCAAACTTCAATCTCTATCATCAGAAACAATAATAACAAATATTGAAACTAAAAACATACATTTTGTAAAGGCTGTATCAGTATGAGTGCACTCTTTTTATTATAAAATAAAAAATCATATTTTTTTTAGTATAATTGTGATTTTATTTTTTATTTTTTTTTCATTGTAAAGAAGACATGTTCCGATTAAGTATGAAATAGTATATCTGAGCCAGAAATTTGTTCAATGGGTTGGTTGGTTTTTGTGGCGGCCTGACTAACTTCAATTAGAAATGCAAAATTAAATTTTGAACCAGCCACTCACAAAGCAAACGGAGTAGTAAAGTGACTTAGACCTACCCTGTAGCATTGAGCTATCTGAGAAAATCAATTGGTAATTGAGTGAATGCCATTTTTTAATTTTTTTTTCGAAAAAATCATCTTCTCTAATGAAGCGCATTTCTATTTGAATGTCTTCGTCAATACACAAAATTGTCGAATTGGAGTCTCAGAAAACCCTCATACAATTTATGAGAAAAAGTGCAGCCATAGCGAGCAACTGTCTGGTGAGGCCTAACTCTTTTGAAGAAGAACCTGAATTGCAATGACCGTGAACGGAGTTCTTGTGGGGTCAACTGTACGGCATGGATCTAAAAGATATGTTGTTTCAGTAACTGACTTACAGAGCTTACAATCTTTTAATTTCAGTATGAAATGAAAAAATGTATTCTGACAGAGCAAATGTTTTATGCATTTTGTATGGGACCGAGAATTTCAGACAGAAAAAAAAACGTTTACCGTCCCAATTTAGGTATACCTATTACTGATATACCCATTATATAGAAACATTTCAGAAAAATAAAGAAAAAAATAAATTAAAAGACAAGTAAAAAAATTGCAATAATAATTATAAAAGATTTATATAACATTCCACAGAAATACTTTCATGAAATTATTTAGGCTTTTTTTATCTGAAAGGGATTGATTATTTCGCTAAGGACATTTTTAGTATAAATATTAATCGTAAAATGCTATAAGTTTCTCATCACACCCGTGATGAAAATTTAACTTTAATGCCAGAAAAATATCAAAACTTATTATTTTTTACTCATTTATTAAAACAATAATTGCAAAAAAAAAAAACTTAATCGTGTTATTCTTTTCTGTCTTCAAATAATTTTTGTCTGCATTTTTCTTATTTTTATGCTCAAAATAACCACAATTCCAATGCTTCTTTTAATAGCCTGTTTTGCCACAAGAATTTACCGCACTACAAAGAAAAACTAAAAAAAAGTACTTTTATCTTTTACAAATGGCCCATTAAATGTGGTCAAACTAATAATTATGTCAAATACATTCATTGGTGGAACCAACATACCATCAGACAACGAAAGTCAATACAAAATATTCACTTGAGAAAATCAACACTTTAATTACAAATGACAGAAAAGCTTATAAAAAGGGACTTTAACAAAGAATCAGTTTTAATGAATATGATGAAGACCGTGACGATAATAATGACACAATGATCATTTTTACAAATACATACAATAACAAATACAGCGCCACACAAAAAAGAAACACAAAACTAAACATAAAGAAAAGGCAACAAACGGTTAATTGTGTATGATGTGTGATGTAATCGGATGGGCCCTAAAATAAATAACAAGATACAAATAGCAATAAAAAGAAAACAATAATAATAAACAATTAAAAAAATAACATACAAATGTAATTAAATTACAAAACAAAAAAAGCTTAAGATCTTTTACGTATACGTAGACGTTCGATTATTGATATGTGCATATTTACTTTCGTGTAAAAAAGAAAAATAAGTATAAAGAGACATGTAACCATAAAATAAGGTGTGTTGGGAAAACAATGTTGTTCAACTTTTTAAAAATATAAATTTAAAGATTATTTTGTAGAGATTGTGTTATTTCAGATAATTTTAAGGTGTTTGCAATTTTATACATCTTTTTAAGATAAAAATCTTAGAAGCAAAAGTCCGACATTAAAATTAGTTACTACTCACGCTTCAAATCCCAGCAAAAAAGTGAAGAAACAAAAGAAGGAAAATCAGTACAACTACCGGCTAAAGATGTCAAATTTGACAACTAATTAAAAAAATTTTAATTAACTAGAGTCTCGCGTAAGAATGTAAGAGGCATAGCTAGATGTGACTGT
The DNA here is from genome assembly GCA_947397855.1 of Thelaira solivaga. NCBI lineage: Eukaryota > Metazoa > Arthropoda > Insecta > Diptera > Tachinidae > Thelaira > Thelaira solivaga. The sequence goes on along the minus strand of OX377612.1, from coordinate 19,933,581 downwards.
CACACATAAAACACCAATAAATAAGAGAATGAAGAAAAGAAAACGAAAAAAATTTTAATTTATATGTTTTAAAAAAGTAAAATTTTGTTATTTCAATAAAAAAAAAATATTGTGTTGTGTGTAAGGATCTGTATGCTGTAAAAAATGGTGAAAAGGCATAACCACATTAATTATATGAATTATATTAAAATTTTAATGATTTTATATTTAAAAAAATTACAATAAATTTTAACAAAACTTAAGCAAAATTTACTATTTTTCCGATTGTAATTTTTTTTCTTCTTTTTATCATTTTTCCTTTTTAAATTTTTTTTCGATCTTGCAATCTTCAGAAAATGATAATTAAAACAAAATTATAAATTGATCTCTCACAAATGAAAGCAACAGAGATATATCCTGTCTCGTTCTGTCTTTGACACCTCTGTGTGTCACTGTATTATAAGTACTGAAGAAAAACCAATTATGTAATTTAACGTTATAGTGTCATTAGAAACAGGTTGTTCTCTTTTGAAAAATGCTTACACAATAAAATATGAAGCTAAAAAATGCCAATACTTGGTTTTATTTTTTTAAACATCGTATAAGTTATGCATAATTTTGTATAATTGTGGTGCTAAAATAGTAATAAAATTGTAGACGAAAGGCCATCGATTTAAAATCGCATAAAAAATAATTTCTTCAGCATTTAAAATATCCCAATCGCTTTTTTTGAAGTGATTAAAATCCTCAAAGAGAATCATTTTTTGCTGTGACTGTATTATTGTCAAAAAAAGTATAACTTTATATTAATTAAAAAAAAAAAAAACGGGCAAATTACTGAAAAAAATTTTTTCTACAAAAATCTGAAAATTTCTATAAATTTTTAATGAACAATTTTAGCCATTTAGTCGGATATAAGGTAAATGTGTCTCAGTAAGAGCTGTATGGCAGATGGCGTCAATATCTTCAATAGACGGATCGAAACGTTAATGCACAAGAAACTTACTCTCCATAATCGACCCCATTTCCTCAAATTTTTTGACCCCACCTCATTATACCCACTTTCTCGACTCACTTCAATACAATTTTCAATAGTGTGGCAACGTTAATCACATGCATACACTACACAAACGCGCCAGGTGGTGCTGTATTTTTAAGCTTGAGTGTGTATGGGCCGCATTAGTGAAACTTTATTGTATTAAATAAAATGCACAATAGCCCTAAAGTGTTTTTTTATACCAGGAAATAAATTGTACAATGAGAAATTTAAGAGGAACAAAAGATACACACAATTCTTTTCAATTGCATAAAAAATTAACGCCTTACAGTTATAAGTAAACATATTCGTAAGATACTACAGTAACATATTCACAAACTTAAGTACGAACATTTTTTATTTTTATTTTTAAAACAATGCGAATCTCTTTAAATTTAAAACTGATTTTTGTACATGCAGTATTTTATTGTGCTTTATTTTATTGAGATTTGTTGTTAAGTCATGGGCCCTAACTTGTTTATTTAATTATTTTTCTTTTTGCTGGTATTTACTTTCAGTTCAAAGTAACAAAAAGCAGAAAGAAAAAAATTATTTTTTAAGTGCAAAGGTCAATTTAAAATTTATCATTTGTTTTACCAATAAACTTTCATGGCAAAAATTATTTTAGTAAACTCATCTAAAACAATTAAGTAGGTAACCAAGTACACAAATAAATTGTTTATTCTAAAATAATATTTACTTGTTCGGTAAAGGAAACAGTTTAAGCATGAGTTCACTGCATTCTCTGACTATTAATAATTGTTTAAGAGAATTAAATTTTATATTTTATTATAGAATTTTGATCAAAGAAACTACTAAATTTGATTATGGCAACTGAATTGTTAGCTAGTAACAAATTCCGTTCTCACAACCCATGTTGTTTTTAGTTTACGAGTATATCTTTACCTACTACATAAATAGAACTTTAAAAATAATTTATTCATGCTTTATTTGCTTTAAAGATTCCCGCTCATTTCGTTAATTATTTTTATGTTTCTCTATGTAAAGGTTATTCAACTTAAAACTATTTTTTTTTTGTACAAAATATCTCTGTAATTATGGATGGCTGAAGAAGAATAAAAATTAAAAAAAAAAAAAAATAATAATAAAAAAATAATAATCATAACCTATTGCTCATTCTCTTCTTTTTATGTTTGCTTTTTTCTAGGTTAGTAAATATTTTCTCTTTTTATTAATAAAGTTTTAACAAACGATTTTATTATGAATAAATTTTCTCTCTATAGGAGTATTAAAATCTATGTATGGTCATAAGCTAGTACATTTCTAATGATAATTAACAACTTTTAAGTTTGTATATCATTAGTTATTATTATTTAATAGAGTTTTTTTATTTAAGCCATAATTCCATCAAACAATAATTATGATTTAACACATTTGTAAGACATTATATTATTATATTGTTATGTATATTTATAGAAAAATATTTATGCCAAATAGTTGTGTTAGCGTGTTTGTTAAATATTGTTTAAGTTTATATTATACTGGCTACAATTACTTTTTCATTTTCTTTAATATGCAGATGGTCGGCCATATATTTCAATTTCCTTTCATAGTTAATCAACACTTTTAATATAAATCATCAATCATGTAACTCTTATGTTACCGATGTTTGTTTTGTTAAAAAAAATTACCACTGATGGTTGTATACATACTTACATTGCTTAGAAGAATTTCCTATTTTTTTTTAATTAAAAGTGTCTTCCACTTATAAATCTTATATATATTAAAATAAAATGTCGTTCGTTTGTAATTGCATCATCTGAGAATGGCTAAACCGATTTTGCTAATTTTTTTGTTATATGTTCGGCATAACCTTACATAGGTTTTTATGGGAAGAAAAATTAATCACACGCATATATTTACGCTCACTTTTTAAATTTATCTCAAATACGAGAACGGACAGGTTTATTTATTTTTAAAAAAAATATCACTTCAGGACCATAAATTTCAATACTAATAATAGATGTCTGTATTTCTGTCTCATTTAATTCGTTAATACCATAAAAGAAGTTTAAAATTTAAACAGTTTGCAAAATAATTAATTTTTGTATGTCTACTTCACTATAAATAAGAATTATATATTTAGTTGAATTTTCAGATTCAAAGTGAAATTGATTGTAAATTTATGACGTACAAGTTGGTGGCCTCCGTTATTTCCTAGGAAGATGTCGTGCAATATTCAACAGAGTTTTTAAACTCGCTAGAATTACCAAGATTACCAACTCACCATCTACAGCTGAAAATTTTATTAGTAGTTATAATGTTGCGAAATATAAACCAAGCACGTCTTGCAACGGCTTGCGGTAAAAAACCTAATGAACAACGTTATCTAAGCAACAATACTTAACGGAAAATACAAAGGAGATAAGACGTTTTGATACCAATAGCCTAAATGTTTTCAACTAATATTAATTTTAAACGCTTGCAGTTTCCGGTACGACAAGCATTCGCAATGACAAGACAATTAACAAATTTCCAGGTCAGTCATTGTCCATTGTATGTTGGCTATTCTTTTTTTGGAAAGCTTGCAACATTATATGCTTACGAGTCTAACAAAAACAAAAAAAAAAAAACCTTCATTATTTAGCTTTATAATGAACGGAATTATGATATTACAGAAAAGCAATAGAAAAAAAATCATTTATTGATTTCAATTGGTTATCTGAATATTCAATGTAGGTAATTAAAATACCCTACGATCAGAAATGTAATAAAATATTCCTTCTTGTTATCTTTTTTTAACTATTTTTTAATATAAATTAAATTTTAAAGCCAAACAACGTTTGCCGAGTCGGCTAGTTTGTTATAAATACGAGTAAATACTCAGAAGCATAGGTAAAATAGTTTAAATTAAGTAATTATTTCCTGTTTTTTTTTACGGCTTCCTATAGTTGTGAAAATTTATTATATCTTTATATTTCATGATAAAACCTAATTTACAACTTTATTTTCATTTTTATTTTAATACATTGCTTGTCAGAGTAAAAGAAATTTGTCTAAAGTTTTATTTAGTCTGTTTTTATTTTAATTTAAATTATTAGCAATTTAGCTAAACAAATTTGTTAATATTAATTTTACAAATCAGTATTAATTCAACTGTTTGTGTCTTAAATTAGATTTTTAAGTTTTAATAATTTTTTTGAAATTTTAAAAGAACTAATTTTGAATTCCAAGATAATTCGTATTAAACAAAATAAATTCTTATCAAACTAGTAGTTTATCCAAATTACTTATAATTATTTGCTATTTTTGAGCTGGCCAAGTGAAGACTTTTTTTAAATCTTAGCTTTGCTTGTGTAAACCAAGTTGAATTGCTGCACAGGTGTTTTTTCATTCTTTACAAAAGCACTTTTGAAGTTAACTAAAATAAAAATAAAATATTTTTTAATATAAAAGAAAATTTTGTAAGCTCTCAGGTTATTCATAACGACCCTTCCAGTAATTTTTTTTAATTAGCTTCAAGCTAATTAATTAACCACTTGATTTCGAGAGCATGCTGTTGTCGTGTAGTGAGAATACTGTCTATTATTATATATTATATTTTATTCTTATTTAAATATTTATTTGCAGCAAATAATTATCGTTTAAAACTTTTTTTTTTAATTTTTTGTTTGTTTCATTTTAAAATGCTGAATAAGATTTTAAGATTCTTTTATTTTAATGTACTAGTGTCAGCACTTCCTTTTTTTGTTTTAATAAATAACCAAGAGTAGCAATAAAATAATCCAATAACACTTAAGGCAATTTAAATTAATTGTTTTTTGTTGTCTATTCTTTTTTAAAGCTTTTAAAAACCTTTTGCGGATACAAAATTAATTTAGATTTTTTCCTTCAGCCTGACTTGTATACTCGTATATTGTATATTAATGTTTGCAAGCACCGACCATCCTGTTTCTAATTTATTTCGCAAGATCTGACAGTTAAATAAATGTAATAGGTAAAAAAATGCAATTTAATAAAATTGACCAAAGGTAGAACTTAATGGTTAAAGTTACTGGTATAATTCCTTAAAAAAATTGTTAGATGTAAATTCAAACATTTTCTCCTTATCCAAAAAAAAAGAAAAAGAAAGTCAACGTTTTCAAAACATTCATAAAATTTTTCATAAATTTTACTTTCTTTCTTTCTCTATCTTCTTTCCTCCCCTTCACTCTCCTATTACTATCCCTCCTCTTCTTCATTTTCCTCTATACAGGCATCACAAAGGGACCACGTCAGAGGACCCAAGTGAGCCCAGCTCTTGTTTTTATTTCTTTCGGGTGACCTGTTAACCTAAGCTAACCTAACCTACTTTAAAGTATACGTCAATTTTTTTTAGATAAGAGGATTTATTTTTGGTATTACTTGAAAGAAATCAATAGTATTATTTAGAAGCAAAACTTATGATTCTTCGAATTAAAAAAGAAACAAGTGAAAACATTAGGATATAAAAGCTTCTCTGAATCGATCATTACATATAACGTATGTAGGTGTATTAAATGCAATTCATGATTTAGAGTTTATACAGTTTTATTTGATTTTCTTCAAATATAATCATATTCAAAATTAAAATATTCTGAAAGATTTTGTAGTGACACCTTAATTACAGTGATATTTCTGAAGCTACGCTCAATTAGGAAAAGCTTAAGTGCAACACTTAAGTGTAAATATTTTGAGTGCCTTTAACCTCTAGAAAACATAAATCAAAAATTAACTTCACCCAAACTCAAGAAATATTATAAAAAGAAAACAAATCTTTTTTAAGAAATAAAAGAAAAATAATGCAGGGCACAAATTATTTTTTCATTACGACATCAGTCATTGTTTGTTGTATAGAAATGGTTTTTCTTCTTCATTTTTTTTTTTTTATTTATTTATTTTATGTGTATGTATTATGTTCGTTTTACACAAGAAAAGTTCAATGAATTTGTATTGTTATGTATATGGCATCTCTCTTGTACACACACAGGCAGTTACAAAAATAAAACCTCCAAAACACAGTGTACCAACCATAGTGGTAAATGTATACAGAAGCTAAATATTCGGTTAAAACCTCTTCCACAGCCAGTGAAGAAATTATAATAAAAATACAAAGTCTTACGTACTACGAATTATACTTCAGCGAATAGCTTGAAATTTTTTTTTAACAAAATAAACATTCAACAAAACTAACTTACTGTGCCACAGGCATAGTAACCTAAGTTACAATTTTCATTTTTTGTTTAATACTGCTATTTTCTTTTATATTCATCTTGTTTTTGTTATATTTTGTTTTTTTGTTTTTTTTTTTTTGGTAGATACATGTGAATACATTGCATTTACATGACAACAGCAAAACATGACTTTAAAATATAAACGTGCCGCAGTTTAAATCAAGGAAGATAATAATAATGATGATTATAATGATAATGAAGATGGTGGAAGTAAGTGGTGATGCTGTTGGTGTTGTTTGTTAAGAAGCAAACATTTTGTTTTTTAGCTTCCTGTATCATCATTGACTACGCTCAGCTCAGCATACAAACAGTGGTTTAACAAATACAAAAAAAAAAAAGCAGTGGTCTTGGTTTTTTTTTAAAGAAAATTCTGCTTTATAACTTAATTTTATCTGATTTTTGATAAGGAAGTAGTATAATTAACCTGATAACTCCGTGACTTTTAGCATTTCTCTCGTAGTAGCTTTGAATGTTACACTGCTATTGGCAACCACCAACTCTTAATAAAATACTATCTGATTTAGAAAAACTTGCGTCATTTAATTTGTGCTTGGCAGCTTTTCAAAGCATACAATCTCGTGAATTTTAACAAAATTTAAAAAAAAGTGAATTTCGGATATTGATTAGCCGTTATGGCAAAAATCCACAAATTGGGCTACGAATTGCCTATTTTCTTATTTCAAACTTGAAAAAGAGGGGTTTGAAAAAACCTAAAAAAGATGAAAATTAAAAAAGATGAAAATTACTAAAGTCACGAATTTATCAAAATATCCTCGTGCAAAAAAATCGCAGGGGTCTACAAAATTTTTAGTTTTCAAAAACCTTTATAATAAATTAACCAACTTTTCACGATCAATAACTCTAGCAGTTTAATTGAATTTGTTTGCAGATTTAAAAAAATTATTAAAAATTTTTGCAAAATTTAAATTTATATTTCTAGGCAAATAACATCCCAGACTACTATTTAAGACCACTGTGTAAACGTATATGTATATAACATATATTTAAATCAAAGAAAAAACAAAAATAAAAAAAGGTTTCACAACTTTATAAATTCAATTGCTTGTCTGTATGTTGAATGGCGGAAATATGCAATGTGTTTAATAAAGCTGCAAATTTTTTTTAAGAAAAATTTATTTTATATTTATAAGCGTTTATTACAAACAACCACAGCATCAGTTAGTGCATATAAATGAATACTTGCAAAAGTCCTGGAACGGCAAATTTCAGGCCCATTTTATGAATAAATAAATAAAAGCAGAGCGGCTAGTTTTGCACAAGCTAAAAAATCTTTTTTTTTTTATAGTCTAAGGTTTCATAATCAATTGAAATAGATATGCAGCAAAATATCGATATAAAAATAAATAATAATATCTGTCTTAAAGCTTAAAGAACCAGCCATTTTAATAAGAAAAGAAAAAGGTCAAACAAACTTACTAATAAATTATTTTCGTTTTTTAGAATTGACTATGGTCAAAGTTAAATAACAAAAATGGAAGTAAAATAGAATTAAAATTATTTTAAATTTTTTTTACCAGTTTAATTAATAGTTGAGAAGATATATTGAAATGTTTGCTTAAAAACATATTTTTTTCAAAAAGAACTTCAAACAAAAATTTTGATTAACCTTTAATATTTCTTCTAAATCCGTTTTGAATTTATGTAAAGAAATATCTTTTTCAGTACAATTTTTTGTATTAGAAACCATTTTTTTATTTTCAATTAGGTAGTCCTTGAGTCAATTCTAGGTATCGTGTGAATCAAATTAATTTGTAAATCTATTTCTCTGGGAATGAACAAGAAGTCTCACATAAGTGTAGGTCAACAAGATAATAAATTTCGTTATGTAAAGCGCAAAGCAAACATTGGCTTATTGCACAGTTTCTTATATTACGTATTTAAGACAACAATAAATGCTAAGGTATCCCATTAGGAGTCTGAGATCACTGTTGTTACGTTTTTGCATACTCTAGAATGTAATTCTGCAATAGCATAAAAAAGCGAAGCCGACTGTAAACAACTAAACCATTGCTAGTTTTTGTGATTTTTTTCAGATAATAATTTAGGAAAAATATCTTTTTTCAACAAATGCCCACAATCATAAAAAATGTTTTATTAAGTAAAGAATCAAATGTTTACGGATCTCTGTTATACGCCATAGAAGAATTTTTTTATTCGTTTCCTTTATTTATTTATTTTATTTTTTATTTATTTTCTTTTTTTGGTAAAAGCAAAAGTTTCTTGTTTCTTACTTCTGTTAAATATATGTGATTATATGTTAGTTTGGATGAACTTAAAAAGCATATCTTTGCTGACTATAGCATAACATTAAAGGAGTAAAGTCATTTTGCTTTTACTATAGTCCTTCAAAAGTTTTTATAATTTCATTCATTTAAAGCTACTTATAAGCAACACAATGTCAAAATTTTAAGCTGAATTTTATTTTAAATTTCAGGTTAGTGCTTATTTATTTCATGCCAGTTTTTTTTTTGGAAACAAAAAGTGATTTCTTTAGCATTTGTGTTGTTTGTTTTATTAAAAAGTATTTTTTGTTTTGTTTCACTTTTTGGAATTGTATTCAGCTTGTGAATTCATTTTAATAAATATATTGTCTCTGAACTGACCTTGAGAAATGCACAGATACGAACTCCACATATTCCAATAATAAAATTCTGTTTTAAAAACAAAGTAAGGAAACCTGTATTTATTATCTTGCTAAATTCAGCTTATTTTATTTCGAAATATTTTTTTGTGCAAGTAGTATATATACTTGTTTGTACATTTACTTTATAAAAATATTTAATTAAAAATTTAATTTTAATTAAAATCAACCAGTTTGTGGTACATATTAAAAAATATAAAATTTAATTGTAAAATATATTAAAGCGTCTTAAATGTCAAAAGCAGAAAATCAAAACTGATGTCAAACTGACAATTTGTTTGGGAGTTTAATTTACATTGATAATTTATTGTGTTTAGATATATTTAAAGCTTAAAACAATGTTAATAAAATGGCATCGCTTCTATGGTAAGGTAGCTAATCCATAAATATATTTAAAAAAATTTTTACTCTGGTCATCAGTGAATTTTGTAAAAGAAACTTTTAACTAAATGATTTGAAACTTTAAGATATCTTATATATTTAATAGAAATACGATGAAATATATTACTATAAATTAAGAATCCAATTTAAAATATTTTATTACTTGGAGTAAAGCTTTTGATTATATCTGGAATAATAAGAAAAAAATCGACTTAAGAAAAAATTGAGTGATTGTTGTAATCAACTCAATAACTTCATTATTACGGTAAAATAATGATGGGGCGGTATATTCTACAATTAATGAGATGGTAATGAAGACAATATCATTTGCCAGGAGCGAAATATAATGTTTTGGGGCTTCTAAGCTTGAAGTGCAAAATAATTTAATAAAACAAATTTTCTTATCGAAAAAAAATCTTGATTTGGAAGCTTAAAATAGAATTTTACTTAGTTTTTTACTTGCACAGAAGCATTAAATACTTTAGTCATAGTTTTAGAGATACTTTTTGAGTTTTCTGTTTGAATAAATAAGATATAAAATGGCCATAAGAAATATTTTTAAACGCACAAAATTCTTTCACATATTTACTATGAAATTTCTTCCTTAACGGAAGTAATAACGTAAGGTGATACTCATAACACCGAGTGCCTGCTTTTATGTGTGCTTTGTATTATTAGTTAAACTAGACTTTTTTTCGTTAAAGTAATCATTAAATAAAAACGCAATCAGTCGAACAAAACACAGTTTTGAAGCTGCTTAACTACAGATTTCTTGAATCGAATTCGGGCGGAGTCAAATAAATTAAAAAAATAAATAGTTTTTTTGGTTTTCTTCTTTATAAAACATCATTTAATGTAAAATAATCTTTAATTGGTAGCTAAAGCTATTGCCTTTAGGCGGCTCACTACGAATAAAAATCAAGTGCAAGTGAATCTGCATCTTTGTATCTCTTATAAAAATGCTTCCAGGCAAGCGCTACTTTTTACGGGGTTATTTATATAGACTTCATAGAAGTCAAAAAAAAAAATTATTATAAACCAAAATTCGAAGAATTTTTTATTTGCGGGAACAAAAGATTTTGTAGAAAATAATTTTCCATTTTATGCTGATTATTTTGCTATACCGACAAGTACATTACATTGGCAGCACATTAAAATTTATTTTATTTTGCTAGAAATTTTTTTTTACGGTTATTGCAAAATGCAAGTATACTTTTTAAATGTGTTTCAAAAAGTTTTAATGAGCTATTGCATTAAGGTATTATCAGGAACAAATTATTTTTCATTAAAGTTTTCCTTCTCTTGTTTTTTTTTTTTTTTTGTGTAATAATCCAACTATAAATTAATTTAAAGAGAAAGTTTTTCTTTTTTCCTTCTCTTCTATCTAGTGAATATTTTATTTTATCTTCATTTAATAAATCTTTCACTTTGTTTCCACTACCAACTTAATTACATGCAAATAGAAAAAGATGATAGCGATAGTGATGATGTATCATTGTTCATTTCTTTCTTTTTTTCTATTGTTATATTGTGCAACGGAAATAGCTCTTGTTAATTTAAATAGTTTTTCTCCACTTTAGTGTTCAGTCAAGTGGCTTAATCCAAGCAAAATAAAATCTTTAATTTATTATCACTACAACAGGTTGAAAAGATCTATTTTTATCTATAAAAGTATTTTGTTTCTTGTTATCTCAATTTGCCAATATTTAAGTTAAGTATAAAAAAAAAATTATATCCAGTAATTGCAAGAAATTCTAGCTCGTCTTAACATTAAAATTCAATACGAGTAAGAATGCAAACACAAACGTAATACAAATAATATTTATTCATAACAAGTTCTAAGTAAAAATATATGAGTCATTCACAATTTGCAAAGGTAAATGTATATGTACATGTACTCGTATGTGTTTATAGATGTACAATAATATTTTTAAAAACATAAATATATACAAGTCGGTAAATAATAATATTTAATAAATAAAAGTTATTTAACAAGCAAGTATTACACTATCCGACAAAATCGAATTATATAAACAACCATTTGACAAATTTTTTGCTCGTCTGCAAAGAAGAACGAATTTACTTTAAATATATTTTAGGTTTTGTTTTATTTGAGGCATTATTTTAAATTTAATAATTGATGTATTTATAGAATAAAAGTAAAAGCATTTTAATCCTTTAAGTCTTCAATTTATTGGTCTTATTTGACTTTTTTTTATCAGAGTCAAAAAAATCCCACTGATTGAAAAGTTAGAGGGTTAAAATATTTTGCTAAAATACTAAAAATTTTTCTGAACAGGAGAGAAGTAGCAAGGTTACAAGCGGAACTTTTAAGCACTGTTTTAAAACAGAATCAGATGTAAACTTTCTAAGTCGTGGTCAGAAATTTTTTATTTTTTTGTGTTGTACAGTGTTATCAGCATAGAAATTCACCGATACTTTTCACTTTTCCTTTGTCTTCTAATTAATAAAATTTCTTTATCTTTTTACATATACAATATCATAGTTATTTAGTAAATTGGAAATGTTAATTAAAAATATTAAGATTTTAATATTTTTTATTAATATTAATCTATGTAAATAAAAGACGGCAGGACAAATTTTTTAGGGTCATGGGTTTGCATATGATTTTAAATATAAATAAAAATACAAATTGCAACTGATATTAAATTATTTGATTAATTAACAAGTTAAGTGCGGTTATGTAAAGTCTTATATACCATTCACTGTGTTAGCGAAATATTAATATTTTTAATTTCACCCATTCTTTTTAAATATTTAAAAAAACTAAAAAAAAAATTAATTAATAAATTATTGCCGAAAATAGTTTTCTTTAAACAGGTATATATTGCGTATACGGGACAGCATATTCACCAACAATATTTTTAAAATGAAATCAGTAGTGTTTTGTCTTTCGTAATGAGTTTTCAGACTTAAATTCGTCATTCCCCGATGTTGTTAATAAAAAGCCCTTTAATATATTTTATAAAAAAAAGTATGTGTTTTTAAGCTTATTTAAAATATCAACTTGCGATTTATGCATAACTTTAGAGAGTTTTTTAGATATTCGTCATTCCTTTGAAATCATTCAATGCCAACAAGTATGTCGAAATTATACCGTAATATCAGAATCAACTTTTGAAATCGACTGTAATGCTGTCCCGTATACGCAATATATACCTGTTTAAAGAAAACTATTTTCGGCAATAATTTATTAATTAATTTTTTTTTTAGTTTTTTTTAAATATTTAAAAAGAATGGGTGAAATTAAAAATATTAATATTTCGCTAACACAGTGAATGGTATATAAGACTTTACATAACCGCACTTAACTTGTTAATTAATCAAATAATTTAATATCAGTTGCAATTTGTATTTTTATTTATATTTAAAATCATATGCAAACCCATGACCCTAAAAAATTTGTCCTGCCGTCTTTTATTTACATAGATTAATATTAATTCATTCCAACTAATTGATGAAACCGCAATATCTCGATCTTGATGTATATTTTATATGTATTAATAGTATTAAGAAAAATTAAATTTAAAAAAAAAAAATTAAAGCTTAAAAATTTAGTGTTCACTTCTGTCATTTAAAAATCTATAATCTTATAATATATTTAGGTACCCAATTATTATTAAGTTTAATTAAAATCTAATTTCAAGCAATTTTAATATTAACAATTTAGCTTTAGTTACATCCTGTGATTCCGTCATTTATTTATTAAGTATTTCTTGCACTCATTTTAACATTCTTAACTCATCATCCATTTTTACACTTGTTCACCAATCAAATTCTCTTTTAATGACAAATTATGGAAGCTCACATATTTGTTTTTGGCTTAATTTACTAAAAAGTAACTGTTTATTAAACACACTAATAATGTAGCCACTGTATCAAAAAAAAAAAAATTGCCAAAAATGTCTCTCTATTTGAGAATAGAACAAAACAACAACAAAACATATAGGTATGAGTTATAGCTCTATATGTAAATAAACTCTTTTTAGTATACTAAGGCTCTCTGCGAGAGAGAGGGAGAGTGAGGGAGAGCAAAAGCACATAGACAATTGATATAGCCAGAGAGATCTCCCATAAACAAATAAGATGGAACAAACAAAAAAAAAGGACAGAATCATGCAAAAATTTCTTTTCATTAAAAAAATTTTATTAAAAAATTGTCCCGTATCAATTCATTTTTATATCGAATATTTCTATAAGTAGTTTTGTATATTTTTTCACTTGTGACCAATCACATTTATGACAAAATTATAAGAAAGAAATAGGTACTTACAATCAAATTTTTTAAATAAAAAGAAGATAAATTCGTCTGTGCCGAGTTTTACCCCCTTATCTAAAAAAATTAACGCAGACTTTAAAGTTAACTTTATTGAAATTTTTGAAAATTTTACTTTAAAGTCTGCGTTAACTTTTTTTTTTTTGAATAAGAGCATTATTCTTCAGTGTGTTAGCAAAATATTCATATTTTTCACTTTCCAAATTCTTCTTAGATATCAAAACAATACAAAAAAAAAAATTATAGAATTCCAATGGCTAGCTTATTAAGCTTGAGGTCGTATTATAAAAATTAATTTTTTTACTATTGGAACGAAATATCGATATAAAAATAAATTTTCATAATACGACCTCAAGCTTAATAAACTAACCATTTCAATAAAAAAAAGTTAAATATACTTAAAAATGAAAAACTATGAAAAAATGAACCGATCCGACTGAATTTTAAAAGCAAGAATTTAACAGCAACATCTGACAGATTGGTTGTCTAGAATTTTTGTAGGTTTTTTAGGGACTTAAAAAAGTTGATTTCAACGATTTGATGGACAGAGGGACAACGCTTAATTCATAAGGATTCAGAATATATATGTTTTATAGGGTGTCCCATGTATGGTGTAGAAATTACAAACGGAATCACAAACTTATATATACTCTTCTTACTTACAGTGAAGTTTATAAATAGAGTTATTTCAACAAAATTATCAAAAAATTAGTTTGTTAAATTTTTAATTGTCATTTATTAGTATCGAATTATTGTAGTTCTTTAATTTTAATAAACATTCAATACACGGCCACAGCATATATGCACAGTAAATTGTAAAGGTACTTAAAATACTGATAAATAAATAAATAAACGAAAAATAGAATGATAAAATATAAAAAAGAGTATTTGTTTAAATAAATAATATTTTGAATGCGCAGTATGTCTTACGCAATTTAACTCAACTGAGGTAATTTTTTCATACAAAACACAAGGCAATTTTTAACATCAGCAAAATATACGAATCTGTTTGATATCGCTAGAGAAAAGTGTATAATCACAACCACACCACTAGCACAATCACTTGATTAAACAGGCATGCTGCCATCGTGTATCAGCCGTTTTATGTGCTATAATATATTTCTTAAATAAAAATATTTTATTGTTTTATAGTTTACATACATAAAACAAAATTTATTTAAATCGAATTCAAAAACTTTTCGAAATTTTGAATGCCGCCTTAAAAATCCAATTAAAGTTGAGTTTTTAAATTCTGCTCAACAAAAGAAAAAGAATTCTAATCTGCAAAAAAATGAGGCTGGCTTTTAAATTTATATCTTAAATAATGAGTTGACGTTGCAGCTGCAAAAAATAAATAAAAAAAATTTTATACTCATCAAAGTGCAAAAAGAGATTAACTTAATAAGGGCTGTCGTCATCACATCACTAACATCAGTGTATGCTCAATTACTTCAATGGGTATACGGGGTGTATAAAATGGTAACAACGTAATGATAAAAATACAAATAAAAATTACATATAATCAACATCTATGTAAATGTTACAGTAAAAAACATAATGTCTTTTGGTTTTTGTAAAAAAATGTACAAGAAAATGACAGCATTGTTGAAGTTACTACTAGTTACTAGATGTATTTGCCAGAGAAAAATACAATATTAGCAATAAGTAACAACAATAAAATAAGAGTTAAGTCATAAATAAGAACATTAAACACTGGAAGAAATATGGTTAGTAAGATTATTATTGTTAAAGTATTGGGGTAGTTTATGGAATATTAAAATTGTTATCAGACAGATAAATAGTTTTTCTATAAGGGAAATCCAAGTTTGTCTCACAGTTAATTTTTAACGTTAATTGTAAACGTTTCGTTGTTGTATGTGCTTTATGTTGGCTTTTTGATGGTTGTTCAAGGTATCGGTAGCTTATTTCGATCATTGTACTTGGTGTTCATAGAAATAAATGCCAGAAAGTAAAAATATATCATATTTATGTTATTGGGATATTGTATTAGTGGAAAAAAGTTAAAGGTTAATTTGTCTTTTACTGCAGCTAAAGTTATTCAAAGTTAACTTAATTGGCAAGTTGTAATAATTTTTATTAAATTCTGTTGGAAAATTTTTAATTAAATGTCACCGTACCCGCTTTATTTATCTTATACATAAGAAACCAGTAAGTATCAGTCCTTACTCATTTCCTAGTTAATGTAAGACAATAATTCCCGTGTTTTTTTTCCTTTCTCTCTATAATCCCACTTAAATTATAATTTTTTTAACCACCTTGAGTAATTATAATTGAGATTTTTCTATAACTTTTATTCTTTGTAATTTCTTGGCGAGCTGTAGGAAGATTTAAAAACGTAACCCAAACGTTTTAACTCACCATTATAAGATTTTACCATGATTTTTCTTTAAGTGCTGTAATGCTACATTATGGGCAATAATAATAACACATGAGTTGCATAAGAAATGATGTTGCATTTTGTAGGCTTAACTAATTGAAACCGACTTAACGTATGACAGTCAAGTAGGACAGCAGAAGACGCATTGACTAAGACCATGAAGGTTGTAACAATCACAGTTGTTGTTGTTAAGTTTTACCAAAGCGAACTAAACTGATTTCGTTTTGCGTTTCTTTTATTTTTTTGGTATTGCTTAGCTCAATTTGGCTTTAAGGAATTTCTAGCCATAGGTGTTGGTGGATCATTAAAGAAACCTTATTTTTTATGTGATTTGCGCAACTTTATTTACTTTAGTTTTAAATGTTTCCTTTTTGAATCTGTTGCTGTTGCACACCTCAGCAGGTGCATTTCATTTATGTATGTGTTTATGTTTATGGCTTTGTTTAGTTGTTGCTTAAATCATGTTGGGGTTCTTGTATCATCATTATTTATCTTTGTGCGGTCGGTCATCAGTTTTGAGTAGCTTATAAATTACAGTAATCAGAGATTGTTGTAGATTGCTGGTGAATGCTTTGTGTTGGGAGTGCGCCAGTCGATTATTATTATATATTTTTTTATTATGGCTACAATCTCAGCCATAATTATGTAAATTTTATGACACTTTTATAAAAGTTATGTTTAGGCTGTCGGTTTGTAGTAGAATTTTCATTTTCTCATCCATTATTTTGGCCACAACAATCAGTATGTAAGCTTATTTATTTTTTAAAATTAAAAATAAAACTCAAAGCAGTTGCATGTACTTAAAGCTTTTATATGTTTTTAATCATGCTGTGCCGATTTGTTAAGAATTTTTTGTTAAATTTAGATTGATTAATTTAAGAAAAAATATGATTAATATTTGTATTTCAGAGTTTTACCTTCTTCTTCTTGGTATTTTTCTGGTCTATAATATTTTAGTTAACTTCCAATAACATATTTTTGAGATTAAATGTTTTGTTTTCAAAATAATATAAAATAATTTTTTTTCTGCTTCTTTTTTATTGATTCAAAAAAGCTACAAGTTGTATAATTTTAGAAAAGAAAATAATTAAAATTTTATCCTTAAAAATATTTCCAAAATATGTAAAATTGTTTTTACTCATTTTTTTTTGCAATTTAGTATATTTAAATTACGTAGTAATGCCATATTAAAAAGAAAAGAAGCAATTTATGTTTCAGTTTTTAATTCCTTTAGTTAAAGTCATTTAATAAAGAGTTCATTGTTAAGTATTGCTTAAGTAAAATTTAATATGCAAGCAACAGAATTCTTATATTAGCATTTGAAAAGTTATGGCAAACAGAACGTTGATAAAAATGTCAATGTTTAGAAAAAAATATGTTTTGAGATTTTCAATAAATATTTTACACACGTTCAATGACGAATAATAACGTGCATATGAGCAAATATAAGAAAAAAAGAATCATTGTCGTCATTCAATAACTACAATTTAATACATTTAAAACTAGCCAGGCAGAATATCAAATTTGAAAATATATTAAGAAAAAAAAAACTTTATAAACTAATAATGAACAAGTTAACTTTACGTGTCCAGTGAATTATGTGTTGCACTAGCTAGGGTGTGTCTTCTAGGATAATTAAGATAAGACGCGTATAAGTCATTAAATTAAAAAAGAAACCCTGTCAATAAATTAATTTTATTGTGTTGAATATCTTATCCGTTTTAATCTCAAAAGTAATGCACATTTCAGTGATTGCAAAGTCAAAAATATAGTAAAATAACTTTATTACTTGTCAGAGAAGGGAATATTGGGCGGATTATTATCATAAGGTTGTTAGTATTTTATATTGATTAGCATTTTTTTATTTTATTTTATGATATTTATTTTATTTAAACTCTCTACGGCATAAGCATCTCTTAAGTGAAAAAAAAATATAAAAAATTTAGAAACTTCCACATTTTTTAAAATGATCATTAATGCTGGAAAGTAGAGTTTCTTAATAAGAACAGGACAGGAGAATAAACAAGCAAAATCCATGCTTTCTAAATTTTAATTCTTGTATTTTAACAGATTTTAAGAGCTGCGTACTTAGGCTGGTCATAATCATCTGAGTCTGGTAAGCAAATGTGCTCTAGTCCGAAGGTTATCTTTGAAAATTGTCTTCATCAGTTTTATGGAGTTTTCTATTCTAAAAAACATTGTGTCTTTAAATTATGTAATATTTTTAGAAGGTTAAAATTGCACAAAATTATGCCTTTTTTATGGTTTCAATAAAGTAAAAATAAGTTTTTCTTGTAACATTTAACGCTAATGTATATTTAACGTTTTAAAGCGATTTTTTAAATCTGATTAAGTTAACATCACTGGTAAACAGTTGACAAAAAAAAAAACTTTTAGCCTAAAATAAAAAAAAAAAAATTATTTTTGCTTCGAAAGTGATCAATAATGGATTTTTATGAAAAATATTTTGACGAAGAACAATTTAAATATTTTGTCTAATTATATAAACAAGTAGTTAACACTGTTGTGAAAAAAAGGGCAGTATCTCACCCTTACTTGTAAATCGAGTGCAAAATAAGTAAAGTTTTTGCATCTTTTATATGCAAACATGTTGAGAAAAGAATGTGATTTTGATTTTAACAATTAAATTTTGATGACAATAAAATGCAAAAATTCTTGAATGGCAGAATATATGCAACATTTTTGTTAGAAAAAAAAAACGCCATTAGATATATGAGAAAATTTTTACATATGATAAAGTACATAATACTTATATGACAAATACTTTATATATTAAATTTTTTTAATATATTTTGTATTTTTATGTGTGAAAGTATTTAAATTTTAACAGCAAAAAGCTAATTTAATAGCGGAATTACGCTTCAGGGTAAAGTCAATTTTATCGAGTGATAAAATGTAAAAATAAAAAAAGATGTATAATTTTTTCACAAACAACAACAAAATATTTTATCCTTCTATTTTCTACAACACTTAAGAACTACAATATGAAAAACCCAATGTAAATGCGTTGTACAATTGTGTGAAACAAAATATAATGTTATTAACGTTTTAAGTGCTGAAAACAAGTTTCTTCTTAAAAAAGAGATAAGTTAGCACCACAGTCGTTAACATTTTATTAATTTATTTTCAGAACAAACCCGATCACGCTTTATAGTTAAATATTTACTTCTCTAAATATACATAAATTGTAAAAACACTTCCAAGCGTGAACTTCGCACTCAAAACACTTAAAAAATTACTTTTAATTGTTTCACCTAAAACACTTTTGAAAATCAAATGAAAACATTAAAAAACATAATTTAAAAATATAAAGCTTTAAATTTCAGTAGAAAAGAGTCTTTGATAGCTTTATTTTGACATACTAACCTATCAATCTGGGGGTCGCAGGTGCGATCCCTGCCTAGACCTTTTGTGTTTTCTGCAGACAAGCCAATTGTGTTATTAAAAAAAAAACTTGATTGATATTATTAGTAATCAGAAAGCATTCTATTTTTGTAGTTTATTTCTTGATCTCGAAGATGTGTTTTTAAATATAATTTTAATTTTTTTACTCGCTTGCAATTGCTAAATAAAAGTAACTTCAAAATATATATTTTTTTCAATTTTTTCCCTGTGAACTATTTGTTTTTAATTATGTTTTTGCATGGAATTTTATTTTACATTTTATATTTTTTATTATAAAATATTACACATGCTTGTAGTGATGTGTGGCTTTCAAGTATGCTTGTGCAGCCCTTTAGTACTTAATATTAAGTTTTGTTTTAGAGTTATTAATTACAAAATACCTGTTTTTGATTAAACTTAACATCTAACCCTTCAACTGTTTTAACTTGTAAATTAAATAACAAAAAATATAATAAATACTAACTATTCGTACCACAAACTTATTCATTGTGGAAATAACAAAACAATAATTTAAGTGAACCCAAATGACCTACAATTGTGAGATACGAATAGAAGCAACAGCAGCAAAGATTCACCACCAAGAAAACAATGTAAATTAGAAATAAAACAGGTCATTGACTTCACCTGCTAGAGACCTACACAGTTCAGTACAGTACCAAAATAAATTGTTGTAGTTTTTAATTTTCTATTGTAAATGTTGCTCTTTTAATTACGGAAATAGACTTTAAAAAATAGTAACTCTAATGTAAAACTCAAAAAGCATTACATTTTCTTTATACATTAAAATCGTTTTTGGGCATTAAATAATAAATTTATTACATAAAAAATATTACAAATAATAATAAAAAAAACTCAGAAGACTCTTTCAACTGAAACTAATGTTGAAAGAGATTTTTTGCTTGTGTAGTACAGGCCATATCAAGCTGTATTTGCTATTTAAAATGTATTTAACTCGAATTGCGTAGATTGGCTATAAGTGCAAAAACAACATGAAAATATTGAAATAAAATGGTCAAAACAGCCTACGCATTAATAATGCAAAGGCGGCTTGTCTAAAACCAACAAGATACTGGTTGCTTAAGTCTGTCTTTTAAGTATTTTTGAAGTGTTTTTTTTTTTTTTTTTTGAGAAAAAATATATATTCTGTACTTGTGACCAGTAGGAAATATACACATGATTAGTATCCTACAAAAAAGATTTTGTTAACACAATACATAAGTAGAGAAGAATATGAACTCGTGCAGTATCCCATCTACCTATGAAGAAGTCTTTTTTTTTTGCAAAACCTAAAAAAATATTTTAATATTTTATTTTAAAAAATATTTAAAAAAATGACATCAAATGAAAAATAACAAGGTTTTCTCCACTGATTACTATAGAAGAGAACAAAAAATATGCACGTGTATCGGCATAATGAGAATTTACACCTTCTCCTTTTTCAAAATATTGTTTAAAAATTCCCCCTTTTTCAAATTTTAATTATAAATCAACGTATAGTCTTTCACTTTAGGATTACAAAATGTAAAACAAAACCGAAAATATTTTTGTGCAACCCTTTAACCCTCTAACTCTTCAAATAATGGAGCCAATCCTTCTTAAAAAGCACCAAAAAAGTTAAGGGTTAGAGGCTTAAAATGATCAATAAAAATATTTCAGACGAAATTCCACTAAAATAAAAATTTAACTTAAATATCAGAAATAATTCAAAGTTAATATATGTTGAAGAGTTAATTTGTTTTTATTTAAAAATGTATAAGATATTTTTTAATATATTTTATTATTTTAATATGTGAAATATTTTTTATGAAATTTATCCACACTTTATTATAATATTTATTAATAAAAAGATGGTAGAGACTTTGGGTACTTTAAAATTATTTTATTTATGAAAATCATGTTGCACTTTTGTTACATTAAGTTTACCAGAAAACTTTCTAAAACTGAAAAAATATGTTATAATTTAATGAAAGAACCATAAAAAATGAATGCAAAATTTTTTTAAAGATAACTTTCAAAATATTGAAATATTTTTATATGCAATTATTTTGCAATAGGAGAGTATTCGAAATATTGTGCATAAGACTTTTAAGTTTTCAGTATAAATAAAAATATTTTATTTATTTGTTTTTACTTTAAAATGCAAATAAATAAGTAGTATCGTAAGTAGTGTCACTTCATATGTGACTAAAAATAGCCAAATGTTTGGTTACTTAAATGAATGAATGTGTATGTACTTCTATGGAGAATATCACAATAAAATAGTTTCAAATATACTACAAAATACTCTTGCTTAGACACATTCATAAAAATGTACAACAAATAAAGATAGATTTTATGTTGACATTCAACGCCTTTCAATAAAAACCTTAAAGTGTTTGAAAAAGAACACAACAGAACAACTAAAAATATTTAAAAAAAATAGTAGTACTCAATCCAATTGTTATACAAGACACTCGCAGACAGATTAAAAATAGCTAACAAAAATAAAAAAGTCTCAAGAGCTGTCTAACCAGACAATAAGGTGTGTAAGAAAATCATACCAATATTAAAAAAAAAATTTATATCGATACTAGAAATGGCATACCATTCATTAGGGTTTTTACAAATTTAAGTAGATTTACAGTTTAAAAAATAATAATAAAAATTAAAAAGCGAAATTGTTTTCATTAAAAAGCCAAAGTTTTTATTTATTCTTGCAGCAAAATTATGTAGTTTTTAAAAGCTTTTAAAGATGTTGTTAAATATTGATTAATCATACTTTACATTATTTGTTTACCTATTTAATAATATTATTATGCGTATAAGTATCTGACAGCACTTTAATCAAGTCAAGAAAACAAAGTACAAGGTGGCCCACTATTGATTATGGTAAATCCATCATCATTATTAACGTCCTCATTAACAAGAAACATTATTATTTTATAGTTATTATATTTAAGTATGAGTGTATGTTCCTGTGTAAATTTAATAAAACAGTCTTATAAGACATACTTATTTCACAGCAAATGTAGGCGTTTTTGGTATGTTTAAATGAATATCAAATCGAACTAGTAACAAACAGTGTACTTAAAAAGTATTACCCCATTTGGAATGTTGTTTTGATAGCTTTTATACATACAATACTTTGGCTTATAGACTGTTTTAGCTTATATTATTAACTTGAGAATGAAAAAGAAAAATAGAAACAAAAGCACAGAAAAATAATTAAAATTGCAAAATGTTAGAATTATAAGTAAATTAGAGGCACTTTAAAAAACATTAAAAATAATAGTTAATTTAAAATAAGATATAAATGCTAATTGTAAGAAATGGTTTTAAACATTTTTTTAAAAATGTACTTTGATATATGAAAGTAAGTTACATTTATGCAATAGAAAAAACCAATTTCTTTCAGTAAATTAAATAATATTTTATTAAGTGACATTATTATTATTATGGGCTATAATAGCACCGTGACCCAGTTCCTAACTACAATCCGAGACTCCTTACGAATCTCGTGATTGTTGTAAAACTAATCTTGCCTATATCTTCTGATTATTAAGTGACATACTCGGAATTTAATAATAAACAATTGTTTTAATTTGGCAACGAGTGAGCAGACTATTTGACTAATAGAGGGGCCGGGCCCATCGTATGTTCATCGGACCAGGCATATGTGAGGGCTATATTAAAAACAAAATTGGTTCCTGGGCTAAACCATAATTCTCAGATCATTGGGAATACCTGACTGAACTTAGTCAGGTAAAATGTTTTATCATATCATAGAAGGGACTGTCACTTAATTATAGTAACTTCAAACTTTTAACGGGATTGTTGATTAGGCAGTGTAGTTTTAGATATCTAGAATGTAAGACAGGAAATATCAGAACCAACAGTATATTGATTCTGCGACTTTTCGACCTTAAGCTCTCGTATTGGCAAAATTTCTGGTTGTCTCTCAGAGAAATAGGTTAACTTTCACTGAACAAGATAATTAATTGACTTCATTCAAAGCCAAATTTTGTACAGTGAACTCATGTGATCCTCTATTTTGTGCTACATATGGTATACTGCGACTTTTTAACACACTAATTGTAGTTTATTGAAAACTTTATGTCTTGATTTTGTTTCTGCAAAGAAAAGCTTGCTTTTAGTGAATTATTTTATTCTGTTCTTTAAAAATAGGTAAGAGAAACTTAAATGTAAAGTAACAAAAATGTAAGAAACAAAAGCAGGCTTAAATCAAATATTCTTATTTGAATAAAAAGGTTTTAAGTTTATTGGAGAATCGGTACCTGTAGGGCTCATTGTACTTTAGACTAACTATCGGCTATTTAGCTTAGTGCCAAGTAAAAATTGGATTAAGTCGCGACGGATTGCTCTTCTTCTTTTACTATTTTGTTTTTATCTTTTTTATATCTTTCTATCCCTATACAAGTATCAAAAAGGGATCATAGCAAAGAACTCAAGTGAGCCCCTTTTTATTGTTTCTTATTGGAATGCTCTGTGCAATCTAACCTGACTTGAGGTGGCACATGTTTTTAAAAACTAGTTAAAATATGGTTCAAAATATTCTACTTATAAGCCTAAAAACCTTTGATAACTTTCAATTTGACTTTAAAGGTACATTTTAAATGAATCAGTCTTAAAATTAAAATAATAAAAATGCAAAGTTACCTTAATTTAGATTATAAACTTACCATAATCATATCATTTTTTTTTTACTAAAATAAATCGGAGCCAGGCAGAATAAAAAGTTACTCCACACGATGTTAATTAACTTCTTTCTTTTTTTATTTTAAATATTTTCTTCTAAAAGTCTCTAAATTATATACTTTCGAAATAGTTATTTTTGTGTTTGTTTTTTTTTTTTTTTTTGTTTCACTTAATTCAGCACTAAAAACAAGAGAGAAAAAACGTGCAAATAAAAAAAAATTAAAAAACAAATTTTATATGCCCAAAAGGCTTTAAAACGTGTTGTACTTCTTCGCTGCTATAGTAATGCAATGTTGAGAGTCTTTTTTTATTTCTCTGAAGATATTTAAGTAAAAAAAGTTATACAAAATTTTTTGTTGTTAATTTGTTTTATAAATTTAAAAGCCTGGTTTGACAACTACAAAATTTATCCGAATGCATGCAGTTGCTCGTTGAAATCATAAGTAGTTTCAAGTACTTGTTTAAATAATAAACATTTTAAATGTTGTTTTGTTATTTTTTGTATGTTAAAATAATTTTGTGCATAAACAATTAACACAATTAATGAAAAATAAAACACAAATAAAAGCAAAAACTAAAACTAAAACAGAAACAAAACAAAAACACTAACCCAAAAGGAAATCACGCAACCTAGATTACCTTGAGAGATGAATTTTGTTTTTTAATAAATTGTGTTGTGTTTCATCGAGTTATAAAGAAAATAAAACGCTTGTAGATATTCAAGTTGAAAAATATTTTAAAGTAAATTTATGACGGTGACGCTGCAAACGTTATCCACTGGCTTGAAAATTGTGCCGTAACACAACAAAAAGCTTTGTTTTTAACTAAAACTTTTTTTAAATCTCAAATTTAATTTTTTAAAGTTACTAAAGATTTTTTTACGTATATAAAAAAATTAAAACTGAATGGTTTCCTTTATCAAGTTGAGCTGTAATCAAATAATACACTAATCAAACTTTAAACTAATAAAATTCTATAAATACTTAAAAAAATTCATTAATTTATTAATTTTTAACCAATAACAATGTTACATTAAAGTAGTTGCAATATTTCATTGCGGCAATGAAATATTTAGTTAATTAAAGGAATTAAAAATTCTATTATATTTTATTAGGTTAATTAAATATTTCATTTTTTAAGAAATATTCATTAATTTAATGAAAATATTTTATTAAAAAAATGAAATATTTTATTAACCTAATAAAATATAATGGATTTTTTAATTAGAGTAATGAACAAAATTTTTTCAGTGTACTTGTTGATCGTAAAAATCATTTAGTACAACCTCCCCTAATGCTCACATGGTATCAATATGCTGATGTAATCATTTGATGACACCAGCATGCTGGTATTGTGTACTTGCTCGATTATTAATATACTAGATGCTTTGCCCGGTCTCGCTCGGCCCGGTACTTTATTACGTGAGTCGGAGTGTAGAGAGCGTTTGTACCAATTTTAAAAGAAATATAATTCTTATCGTTGAAAAACCCATCCAAGTAATACAGTCATTTACTAATTTGCAAAGTGGCTCATGCCTTTGCTAATAAATATTATTAGCAGAAATGGCAACTTAAGTGGTAAATAAAATTTTTGAAATATTTCTTAAATTAAGTACACTTTTTTATGAACAGTGGTGAGTGAAAATCGTTGAAAATGTGTGAGCGGCTGGGTCTAAAATATATAGCGACCTTTCTTATAGCATTGAGATTCTATGTGTCAAATTCCCTTGGAAAATAAAAATTTCTATAGCGAACAAACAAATAAACAAACAGAAAAATAATTTTTTTATAAAGATTATTATTATAAATTAAATTTCATAAACATATCACTAGAACTCTAAAGTATTAAAAAGTTGTATACGAATTTATTGTATTAAAAGCGTTTCAGGAATTGAATATAATTAGAAGTAATCATTAATATTTAATGACATATAAATGACGTAATCCTGAAGTAGATAATGTTTATTTAAATAAAATTAACAATTTTGAGTGTGAACTCGTAGTCCTAAAATGTTTTGTCAAATCAATTAGAATTATTCAAAATTTTTTTCTGCAAAAATTTGATTAGAGCGTGGGTTTTTTCAATTGTTTTCATATATCTTGTAAATTTTTTTTTAATAAAGCTTGCGTTGGTTTTATGACCTTCATTGTCTTGAAATTATTTAAACAGTTAAAGGTGTGTATGCGTGTTTTTTGTTTAATTTTGAATTTCTGATTTACAGCTAATATATATTTTTGGATTCTTCATCTTATTTTTTTATCTGTTTTATTTTAACTTTTTTTGTTTTATGTTAATAAGTTTGTGTAATTTTTCAACGTCATAATATACATGTACATGTTTGCTTGTGCATTCATGTATTTTCTAATATTTTTTTCACAGACTATTCGTTACCATTATGTTTTGGTTTACCACTACACATATAAGTCACTGAAAAGCTTAACAACATTAGATCAGCTTTTTTGCGAAACATATACTAATAGATATTTTTTTTTACTAAACTAGTTTTGTTAACAATTATATAAAAATGTTTATTTTTCTTTTTGTATAAATCAATTGATTTTATTATATTTTGTTATTGTATTATATGAAATATAATCTATTTTATTAATCACTTTTATGATTTTTTTTTCTTTTTCTGCCTCTTTCTCTCTCTCTAATAAATTTCAGCAAGATCTTTAATTCACTGTAACATTTTTTTATTAATCGCACACTTGAAGTTTGTTTTATTACCTTTCCGCAACGTTAACCCGTTCTATTTAGTTACCACCTCACGACTGAAAACAAAAAGTTTTGCTGGTTTAAGCCATTCAATTCATTTGCAATCTGTTGCTTGCGTTGGCTATATCATCCAGTGTGTGTTTGTGTGCTTCTTTTTCTAGCTGTCGGTCTCCTACTCGTATAGTTTGTATTAAGATTGAATAAAATATTTAGTTAACACACAGCTACAAACATTTTAAAGCTTAAGTTAAACTGGCCAAGGTAATAATGATCCATACTCCATACTCAAATCACACAATTTTAAGTTCGCTCTGAAATTGATTTGCTCTGTGTGGAGATTTTTTTAACTTGTCTGTTATTTTTTCAGTTCACCTCAATGTGCACTCTAAACTGGCAAAAGTTTACCAAGTTTTAACTAACGCTTTTACTAAAACATTTTATTTCGTGGTGAGTTTCTATTCATTTTATGGTTATTTCAAGGTAAATTACTAAAAAGTTAGATACTCATTACTTTTTTTTTTTTGTATAGAAATGAGAGAGAATAAGAGAGAGAGAACATTTTGAAGTAAACTTTAGTTTACTTATTGCTCTCACAAAATTTTTATGTATGATTGTATATACTTCAATCTAGTAAGCCAGATCTAACGTTATTGTTGGCTTATAATGTGTGTTGCTTTAAAAATTAACAATATATTTTCGGCATCGCTGATTTTTGGGTGCTGTTAGAATTTATTTGTTTTGTCTTTTTATTTTCACAATCTATTTTTTCACAACTGCAATATATCTATTTAAAAAAAAGTAACCCTTTAAATATGGTAAATTCACAAAAAACAATAATTATATAAAGTGAATATTAATATTACAAAAAATATTTAAAAGCACAATTACATTACAAGTGGTAGCAAAATCCAATAGATGTGTTGCATTTTGTAAGTTTTTAAGGATTACTTAAGGCAAATAGTTTTTATAGTAGTGCTATAGAGTCAGAATGCATCAGTGTTTAGATATGTAAACATAATTTTTAGTATATTTTATTCAAATTTAGTTTTTTTTTATATTTTGTTTATTTGCTAGATAACGGCTTATTTATATTTTACGATGTAAAATTCTATTTAAATGGTCTATACATACTTTCCGAAGCTACGTATTGTATAATAACTAAATTTATTTATTTATTAGAAAAAAGTACGACATGGATCGCAACTACATTTTTTTAACCTTTATAAACAAAATTTATTTTCTGTTTGTTTGCTATACAAATTTTTGTTTTATATGATCTCTCTACTCTAAGAAATAACTTTGAATAACATGTTGGAAAACAACATTGTTTAATTTTTTACTTACACTGTAACGGTATTGAAATCAGTATATATATATGGATTGTAAAGATTTATGATTTAGTTTATTTGTATTATATGTGCTTTTAAAATATAATAACGAAACCGACAAGAACTGGATGCTTTCCATTTTTTGTGAATTTTTAAAAATTAAAAATTTCATAATTTTTTATAAATATTTTTTCATTAACTAGAAAAAAAAATTTTGCACTAAAAAATTAAAACCAATTTATTTTAAAATTTTTTGCCATATATTGTAACAAAATCTGATAATTTTCATATCATATTAAAAAAATTCTCAAAGGAAAAACTTACGTATAAAATTTTAAATACTGATGATCTTAATAGAAAGTCAAACATTTACCATCAAAATTAAAATGATTTTTTAGAGGGTTTTATTGATCTGGTAACTCAAAAAATATATATTTCAGAAAACTCAATGTTGAAGAGGGGTTTAAAATAGAATAATTACACCCTTTGATATTTATATTTAGTGGAGTTTTTCTCGACGTTGCTACCTATGAATAGTTTCTCTATTACAATGATACTTGTAATAAATCCTAATAATTTTAACTCAAGTACTTATTATTTTAACAATGTTGTAAAGGCTTGAAATGACTGCTTTGATTAAACAAAAATTGTTTTCCTGTAACGTAACTAATCAATCAGTGGTGCCCGGATATAAGTACACAACATACAGCTCACATTAACTAGTTATTTTATCCAAAACATAAACAAATAAACCAAAATCATAAATAGAACAGAATTAAATATTAAAATCATAAGCCCAGGTAGTATTACATAACAATTCTATAAACATGCGACAGCCAAGTGGTCTTCAATTACAATAGTGTATTCCTTTGATATGTAGTATTGTAGCTTAGTGCAGATGCCGATGAGTATGTTGAGCTAAAACTTTAATATTAAATAAAAAATGTATTTAAAGGTAGATTATATTTCTTGCTTTGTTCCTGTAGTTTGAACACAAGTAAATTTGAATTATTAAAGCCACTCAATTATGAATCTTGTAAGCTTAATAGATTCAGGATTGCATGGTAAAATAAAAAATATCTATCTTATCTTATATTAAGTAATTCTATAGGAAATGAGTGTAAATGTAAAAATTACTTAATTCGAATAGCTTAAATTATATATAGGCTCTCTAGTTTTAGTAGAAAAAAATAAATATTCTTATTTTGTCATTAAGGTTGGAGCTCTAGATAGCTCAACCTAAATAAATAATAAAAAAAAATCATATAATAAAAATAAAGAAATAAAAAAAAAATTTTTAATTTTTTTTACACTCTTTAATAATTTATATTGGCAGCAGAATAAAAGGAAATTTGTTTGATATTAATACACATATACACATACATTTAGAATTCGAGAATGGTATAACCATGATTCTTCAGGCTCGCTTATAAAACATTTCATATAATTAAATCTTACTTACAACTTCAATGCAAATACTATTAAAAATCATAATGTTAAAGTTTATATTTGTTCAACTGGCTATTTTTATTTTTATTTATTTCTTATTTTTAATATAAAAATTTTTTTTAATAATGGTAAGAAAAATTAGAAGTTTCAATATTGATATTATGCTGATAAACATAATAACGAGAGAATAAATTCAATAATAAGCAACACATGACAACAATTAAAAATAGTCTGTATTGTATTAATTGGATATAACATAAATGCAAAACGAATGGTGCTACCAAAACTCTCATCTTCGAACAAAATTTTTCTTGCAAAGAAGTGCAAACGATTTGCTATAATTCTGATATTTGTTTTTCTTTCATATAAACATTGATAATACAAAAAAAAAAAATGTTATTAACAAAACACATATTCAAATTTTTATTACAAATTCGCTCTTAATAAATTTTTAAGTTTTAATAAAAGTTTTTTTTATTTTTTATTTGAATGAGTCAATATAAATAAATTTTATTTTTTAACTTTTAACTACCAAGAAAAATTAAATATTAAAATTTATGAACGAACAGAAATATTTTTTTTTAATTTCTGTACATCTGTGTGTACATGCATGTATAAATAATAAAAATAAAAATTAAAAGCGTTCTTGTTCATAAATAATGTTTTAAAGTAAAAAGCTGATATCATTTTATTTGGTACATTTCTCTTCAAAGGCAACATTAAAAAAGTTTTTTGGAATTAATTTTTATATTAAATTTTATATGTATGTGCATTGTGTTTTCTAAAAAAAATTTTAATATAGTTTTTTATAGTTTATTTCATATAATAGTATAATTTTTTTTTTTTTGTATAAAAATTAAATTCTAAAGAATATTCAGTTTTAAAACGAAAGACTTAGGCAAAAAACCTGTTCTTAGTAAAACGCATTGACCCGGTGTTAATTTTATGTGTCCTACAAAGTTATTAATTGGCATTCTGGTTTCTTATTTTTCATTTAAAATGTCCGCATATACTATCAGAATTGCCAGCTTGGTAATTTTAAAGTAGATTTAGGTTTTTTATTTCAAATTTTGCCTCAAAATTTTTTTATGTAACCTTTAACATTTTTTTCGTTTTCAAAATAGCCTTAAAATGCTTAAATGTATATTTCTCTGTAATTTAATTTTATTTTAGTTATTAATAAAAATGAATTATACGAGTACATAAACTGAGGCTAAATAAAATTAATCGCCGAGCACAGTATTTATATATTCATTAACGTCTTTCTGTTAGAGGGAGATCATTAAGTTTGTTCTGTAAGTAATCCAAACTATTATGTCAAATTGTATTAATATGTTTCGACGTAATTTTTTCATTTTAATTTTATACATAATAAAAAAACTTACATTAGAAACAAAACAAATTCATTTCAATATGAATTGTATTAAATTTATATTTTGGGCTACTATTATCTTAAATATTTTCAGATAAAATTTACATTTGCTTTGAAAGACAAAATTTTAACCAATTAAGTGAGGAAAAAATTTTGAAACAACAAAAAAAAAGAAATGTAGGGAATGAAAAAATGTACGGCAGTATAAATACATATTTTTCTTATAGTATTAAGCTCTATTTCTTAACACACATATAAAACTATAATTCAAATCTCTCGCTAACAGTCTTACCAGGAGCTAAAAAAAACCTAAATCTCTTACCAAAAAAAAAAAAAAGCTAAGAAAAAGTTAAAAAATTATCGCTTTAAATTTAAAAAAAATAATTATAATTTTTATAAAAAATCAAGAACAGAACATATAATGACAATAACTAAAGAAAATAAGGTTGTTTTAAGCTTGCTTTCCTTTTTTGTCTAAGCATGTTTTTTTTTTTAATTACAGAAATATATTTTTCCACTATCCGCAAAAAAAAAATTCTTATAAAAGCCAATACGTTTACCTATCCAACGCAAAAGAAATCAAGTCGATATATTAAGAACTTAGCAAGTTATGACCAGAAGTCAACCAGTTCTACTAAAAAGTGGATAGTGCAAGACAATTTTTTTATCATTTTTTCAGAAAAAAGCAAAAGGGGTAGTCCATGGTTTTTTTTTGCCAAAAATATTTTTTTTGCACTATCTTCAAAAAACAAAATTCGTATTAAAGCCAGTACGATTAGCTATAAAACGCAATAGGAATCAGGGCATTATCTAGAAAAGTAGGTAAGTTATGAACAAAAAGGTAAGCAGTTCTACTACTGCCTCTTTCCGGCCACTTTTTAGTAGAACTCGTTACCTTTTTGGCCATAACTTGCCAAGTTTTCAATATATTGACTTGATTTCTCTTGTGTTGGAAAGCCAACCCTATTAGCCTCAATTAGAAATTTTTTTCTGGTGGATAGTGCAAGACAATTTTTTTATCATTTTTTCAAAAAAAAGCAAAGGGGGTAGTCCATGGTTTTTTTTGCCAAAAATATTTTTTTTGCACTATCTTCAAAAAACAAAATTCGTATCAAAGACAGTACGATTAGCTATAAAACGCAATAGGAATCAGGGCATTATCTAGAAAAGTAGGTAAGTTATGAACAAAAAGGTAAGCAGTTCTACTACTGCCTCTTTCCGGCCACTTTTTAGTAGAACTCGTTACCTTTTTGGCCATAACTTGCCAAGTTTTCAATATATTGACTTGATTTCTCTTGTGTTGGAAAGCCAACCCTATTAGCCTCAATTAGTTTTGGTGGTTTTTTTTTTGCCAAAAATATTTTTTTTGCACTAGTAGAACCAGTTCTACCTTTTTGGTCAAGGTATCGTGTTAATATCTATTTTAAAAATTAAAAAGGCTAGAAAAAAAGCTAGGGGCTAAACCATAAATTTCAAAACTAAATCCTTTAAAAAAAGGCAATGCTGCTCGCTAATTAAAAATTTGTTCATAAAAAACCATCTTAAATATAAAAAATAGTTTCTTTAATTTTATGGACTTAAAATTAAATTTTGTGATATCTAATACTACCATCTTGCGTGGTTTTTAATACTGTAAAACAAGTTAAATAAAAGCACAGAGCTAGCATTGAACTTAAAATAATTTTCTGCGTTTTAGATACCCCTTAAAAAGATTAATTAAATGTTGCTCTAATAAATTTACAGACACATATGTATGTTTTTATATATCATATTAAATTATGTGAAATCAAGAAGCCAAACAAAAAGTAATCTTTATTCCAATTATGTTGGTGTTCAAAATGCTTTATTTTCCATCATATTTCATTGAAACAATAGCTTTCCCTCTAAGTACTTAATGTACTGAGTAAATAATTTTTTTCAAATTTTAATGAGAATATAATGGAAAATAATTCGAATTAAGCCCCAATAGAGAGTAATTTTTGTTACTTTTTTCATATTCTACTATTTTTAAGTATTTTAAAATTATATTAATTAAGAAAAAAACCTGAAAAATAATTAAATTCTCTTATACATGTGTACATGTGGCAAAAAAACATTTTTTTTTGTTGTTTGTCCGTTTATCTTCTTTTAACTCTTTAAAATTTGATAAAACGTAAATTGTGTGTGATTTTTGTGGATTTTATGATTTTTATATTATATTAACGAATATGTTTATAGCTATTGAACAGTTCCTCACCATCGATATGTAAATAACGTCACATCTAACCAAAATTTAATTTTTAAGACAGATTTTTTCAAAATCCTTTTTTTAGACTACTCATTTAGCTACGCTTATGGTCCTGTAAGGTTTAAAAATCTTTGCAATTATGTTGGCTATAAAAAATCAAGAAACTTTTGAGCTTGAAACTCTAATTTTTTTAACATTTTTATATTATTTTTTGTGCATTATTTAGCTTTTTTAACCTTTTTTAGACCAATTTAGTTTATTTCTAGCTCTTGACAACGATTTTTATTAAACTGCCTTATTCAAAAACATTTAAGAAAAAATTTCATTATCAAATATTTTAAATTTATATCATTTTGTTGCAGATAAAAAAATAAAAGCAATCAAAAAAAAAATCCATTATAATAAATTGCTGTTGTTGGGTCATAACTAAAAGTACGTTGCATGTAATGAGCTTAACAAAATCATTTTTTGGCAAAACATTTTTTGTTGTACAAAGACGACTTTAAAGTAAAAACCTGTTAAGGTTTTGGAACTGCTTCTATATAATACATACTGAAAATTTTTATGCATTAAAAAAAAAAAATTTCTACATAACGCACAATAAGGCAAGACATAAAATTTGATATTTATGTAAAAGAAATTACCCAAAAAGTATTAAATACAATACCCTTTGATTCAAATTGTTAGTTATTAAAACAACAATACATGTGCTTAAATAAATACATTTTAAAGTTGCTGTTTCTCCCAGCAGGTAGAATATTTTAATAATATACATTGTTAGATACCTACTTTTTTTAAAAAAAAAAAGTAAAATGTTAATGTATTTATGAGTGCCTATTTTGTTATGGAATTTTAAATATTCCAAAAAAGATTAATCAAAAAATGATTAATAGTACAATTTAATTTAACTGCAAGAAGCTTTTTGAAGTATTTTCTGTACTACTACTGAAAATACCATTCATATCATGCTGAGAATTTAAATGTTTATTTTCAATACACTAAGTTCATAAAAATCTAATTTAAATTTTTGGGAATCAAAATTAATTATTACAATTTATTTCTGTTAAAGTTCTTTAATTATAGACGTGTTATAATAACTGTTAGTTGTCTTACGCTGAAAAATAATAACAAAGATGCATTAGGTAGGATGAGTAAGCTGTAAATCATAAAGTGAAAAGTTAAAATTCTTCATTTAATGCATTTAAAACAATACCCTAAATATTTATTTAAATATATACGTATGTAGGTTATTGTTAAAAAAATTAAAATGTATTATTTTTATGATTTTTTTTAAATATTATTTAAGACAAACTTTGTGTTGTTTCTTTTCTTGTACTATTTTCCACTGATAAATAAAAGATGATAATAACGGTAGGCTTTTTTTGTAAAGATCTACAAAATACTTATATTTTTAGTGCAGTTCTTTTTTAAGTATTTTTTATAAGGTGTTCTAGTAAGAAGACACTTTTTAATTTTCTTTTGCAATAAATCAGTTGTTTCAAGCGCTGCGTGCTAGGTGAAACTGTCTTGCTGAAACCATGTCATTCACATTCATGATGTCCAGTTGAGATCACAAGAATTTCATCATTATTTGCCTTTTAGAGTCATTTCAATTTTGACTTAATTTTCAAAAAAGTAAGGCTTGACAAAAATCCCCATATATTTCCCATTGATTGCATGAAGATTTTCTGAGCTCAAAATGCGACACTTTTCTATTTACATGCAATGACTTTCTTTCAAAAAAATGAGTATTTTTATTTTAAAATAACAAATTAGTTACCAATTTAACAGCCAGGCTGTCTATGTGGAGTATTATTCTTCGCTTCTACTAAAACCAGCTGATTTGTTGATACCTAAAAGTAAATTCCAATTAAACAAAATTTTTCTATAACGTAAAATTTCAGTACAAAATTCTGGTCTACTATTAAACTCTTTTTTCTTTCTATGAAAGAAATGTCAAGTTTAGTAACTTGTTTATTCATATAACTGATACAAAGTACACAGAAACCATTTTAGCCCCTAAAATTGATTTATGCACAGTACATTTACAAATACAATAGTTTTTCTTTGAAATTGGCGACTATTTAATTTATGAAATTGTTGTTGTATCAATTTTATCTTGAAAAATGTAAAGGCAAGCAACAATTAGCTGTGGCTGATTTTATTTCGCTTTAAATTCATTTGTGTTTCTATGTTTCTCCAAAAGTATTACTCAGCGACTTTTTTTTATAAGAAAATGTACCGAAACGGGATTGTCATAAAATCAACTATTATATTGATATTAAAAAATAAAAAACATTTAGGCATCATAATATCCAATGTTACCGAACCAAATGTTATCGGTGTTGTTATTCGAAGTAAATAAAGCCGCTGACAGCTAACAATTTTCATATGTGGGCCTTTTGTTTTTTTAATTTTTTTAGAAAATGTAAAACATTTTTATTATAAATAGAGCAAAACCTTCATAATCACACAGTTTATTTCACAAAAGGTTTTACAAAGCCACATAAGTATATGTTTTGCTTCTACCTAGTTCTTCCCAAAAAATTGCTGATTAAATCCGACGCGTCGACCATGACGAAGCTAATACATGAAAATCCTTCTTGTTAAATGAAATCTAGAAAACAGTTTAAAATACGAGTAAACTGTAATCTCTCAAAATTCTTTTTGTCATCTTCTTTGAATTATGTTACAATTATGTTTTAATTAAATATTTGTTTTGTTCTTATAAAGTTCTTAGTTATTATAAAGTTTTAATAATATTCATACAAAAATACTACAATTGTATTCAAATTAAAAAAAAAATACCTTTTCATGACACCAAATCAGGGCGAATCTTTACAAAGTGACCGCATTACTCATTAACAAAATAATTAAAATCTTATTAAATTTACAATTTACTGGCACGAGATAAAAAAAAATTTCAAGCACCAAAAAAAAAAAAAATTGTTTTAAAATTTTCAGCAATTTGAAAGAAGATGACTTCTTATGATTTTCTGGCTGAATTAAGCTTGTATGCGAGTAGATTTGAATTGCATCTTATGTTGCTTTTTAAACCTGTCAAGAAGAAAAGTCGACTTAAAGTCTATGGCACTCCTGATTACTTTTTTCTTTAAAAAAAAAAATATTTATTAATTGCTAGTATTCACTTACTTTTTGTTACTTTTGTAAATAAAAAGACAAGACAGGAATTTATTTTTTATGTATATTTTTTAACAAATCGAAAAATTGTTTTTTTTTTTTTTATATTTTTTTTTTATTTTCTTGATCAAAATCATACAACGTTGTCAATACGTTTTTAATCATTTTGTTACGCATTATTATATAATAATATTTTCGTTTTATTTTTAATTTTATTTTAAATTTTAATTATAATAATTTATTATGTAATTTAATAATATAATTTTTGGTTTTTCTTATAATCATTTACTTGTTTTATCGTTACCTTATGAAACATTGTTTCGTTCTTAATTTTTTTTATTGATGTTTTGGTTTTTTGTTCTTGTATTTTTCCATTTTTTTTTTGTCTGTTAATAATAGTTTGTATATTTTGTTTATAATTTAATAATAATTGTTTTTCTTTTTCTTTTTTTTAATTTGGTTTTGTTAATAGTAAATCAACTAATTGTATAAGTATGGTTGTATGTGTGCATTTTTCAATAATATTTACAAAATGTTTAATAATTTTGCTGCAAACTAGTTTTATTTTTGTCTTATGTTCTTTTGAATTAATAAAAAAAAAAAAAAAACTAAAAAAAAATCAATAAAAGAAGCTTATCAACTGTCAATGATTTCTAATCAATTTTTATATTTTTACTTGTTTGTGTTTGATATTTTTTAACAGTCATGAGTAAACTTCTTTAATTATATCTTAATTTGGATTGATTCAATTAATTTTTATTTATAATATAATTTTATTAGTTATTTTAAAAACTAATTTGTTTTTTTTTGTTTTGAATTTTTTTATTTGTCTTGAATTTAAAATTTCCCATATTAATTAAATTTAATATTAAGTTTTTGTTTTATTTTATTTGTTATATATTTGTTGTAATAGTACTGCACTGTATAAATAATTATCATAATTAATAATAAGTACTACAATTTAATAATATGTTATACAATCCTGAAAATGATGTTTCCGCTTATATCTAAATTTATTAATTATGTTTAATTATGCTTAATTTTTGTAATTTTTTTTCTTTTCTCTTTTTTTTCGTTTGGCTTAAAACCTAATTATCTGTTATATTATTTAATAATTTCTAAATTAGGTTTTTAATAGTTAATGGTAAAATATACTGTATAACATTATTTATTTATCATGATTTTCATGAATTTTCTTTGAATTTCATTGTTTTAAATTAAAATTTTGTTTAAAATAATTTCATTTAAATATTTTTGGTTTTTATTAGGTTGTTTTTTTAAGTTAATGTTTAATGGAAATATTGATGTCAACTTCATTTTTGTTGTTGTTGTTAGTTTGTTATCTATTATTAATAAAATTGTTATCGTAATTATAATTAATTAATATCTTTATTTATATACTTAATATATTTAATTTTGTGGTCGCTCATTTTGAAAAATGTATATAACTGAGGACACATTTTTTTTAAAATTTTTTTTTTAACTATTTATAGCTTCTTCAAATTAAAGCTTTATTAACCATGCTCGCTTTGTTGTTCAAATATATAAACAAAATCATAACTTTTAAAATTTATACTAAATGTTTTGTTTTTTCTTTATTAAGACAAGATTTTATAAAATTTTAATTATTGTTTTTTTTTATTTAATTTTAATAATGTACATATTTTTTTGTTTTAATTTAAAATTGCTTTTAAGTATTTGTTTAGTGTTAAATTATATGTAAAGAATTAAAAATGAAATGGTAGCGAAATGTCAATCCATTCTTAAACACTAGTCTTAAGCCACTTTTTAAATATACTTTAAAATCACATGGAATGAAAACAATTGCTTCAAATTCGGTTACCTCTTCATAATTTAAAAAAAGAATAATTTATTATTGTTATTATTTATTATTTGATATTATAAGTTAATTAAAAGATAAAATTTTTTAAACAAGCTGACTATGAGCATTTGTGCCCAGGGTCTAGACATTAATGGAAACTCCGACCGCCAGATTGATCTAATCTATAATTTTTTATATTTTTATGAATTAAAGAGCAAATCTTAAATTAAGTAAAACAGTCTGATGTACGGTTTCTATAACCGAAATTATCAGGAAAACTCTTCCAGAATTTTTTGTGTGAAAAGTAATAAAAAAATTTATTGTTATTTCATAAACATTTTTGACATACAGCAAAAAACTTCGATTGGGAGAACTAAATTTGTTATCAATAAAAAATTCAGTTGTTATAAAGAAATTTTTTAGTCTTAGTAACCAAAGTTTTATATTACAGTCCAAAATTTACTTTGTTTATCTAGATTAAAAAATTCTACAATCACAACTGAATTTTTGTTTAGTAAGAAATTTAGTTTTCACAACCGAAATAGACGACATGTGTTATAGAAACACAACATAATGAATGCAAAGTAGAATAAATGTATTACTAACCTAACAATTAACATAAATTCTAAATAACACCCTACTCTTTATTATTATTATTTGAATTTCATAACTATTGAAGTTTTTATTTCTCTGATTGAATCCTTAAAAATCAAAAAAGTACAACAATATTTTAATTACAATTTTATCAGAAACTTTTAGTTCTTATTTTGTTTTGCTAGTTTAGTTCTAAAGAATTTACTTTTACATTTCCCTTCCTTCTTATCAAATCTCAGCTTTTTAAAATTCAAACCTCCAAGCTGTCAACTAGTCGCAGTTTTTCACTTATGGATCTGCCACTCGAGCTATTATTCAAAAAAAGTTGATTTTACCCACTACACAGACAGACGGACGAAAGGAAGAAGTACAGACGAACAAGACTAAATTGACTTCACTATATACGGTATAGAAATTACAAACGGAATCAAAAATTAATAGAATATTTTAATGAATTAATCGTCAAAATAAGACAAAATAAGTAACTATACAAGTCTGGCAGCTTGCGTTCGTGAAAATATTTTTCTGTTTAAATAATTTAAGGCGCACATATTACATGTACATGTGTCCTGGGATGTACCATAACATTCTACAACAAGGATCTTATGGTCGTGAACCAAGATACCTAATTAATAACACATACATTTGAATGCACATACGTATATCCAATGTCTGTTTTAACATATCAATTAAAGTTATAAAAAAAAACTTGACTGCCTATCAAAATAGAAAATAAAATTAAAAATACTTTTAAAAACCACATTTTACCGTTTTTTGCAATTAATTTTTTTTTTCACAATAGAAAGTTTGTTTTCAATTACTTAAAAAAATTTTAAAGGTACAATTTTTCATTTTGTTACGGAATGAAAATGTGTTAAAGTCTTATTCACTCCAATATTTTTTTAAAAAGCAGCAACAACTGTGCTAAAGCATTGAGTTGACAACACTGTTACAAGTACTTTAACAAGAATTGTTAGACGAAGTATGAAATCAATGCGTGAATATGTGTTTCCTTACTCCAATCGATTCAGATATGAATAAATTGGTCCCAAATAATTGAATTTCTAATGAATGAAAACCAGCTTTATTCGTTTTAAATAGCAGAAAAAAACTGTAAATGAAATTGTCATTAAGGGGTTATGCAATTTAGAAAAATTTTGAAATAATTTTAAAGAAATCATGACAGTACGAGTATCAATAATTTAAATTGATGAGTTGTTATTTTTATTGCTGATTAACTACTTTATTTATAAAATCTTTTAGTTTATTTTTTTCTGTTGTAATTTGCGATTTGTTTACATCAATCTTTCCATTTAAGCGGATTTTTATGTATTCTGCATCAGTTTGTGTATTCGGTTTCACTGACTTTTTTTTTTTTTTTAGTTTGTGTTTGGTTGTTTGTAATTGTTATGTATGTAATTTTAATGGTAATTATTTGTAAGTTAATTCTATTTAAATTCCTTCGTTTAGTTTAATTAATTGGGGATTTTGTATGCACTCGTATAATAAGTATTTATTTATACTGTAATTATGTGGTAGTTTGTTCTGTCTGGTTTAATCAGTATATATGTATGTATGTTTTTATGTATGTAATGTATATTTGTTTATCTTACTTAATAAGAACTAATGCAATATTTATTTGCTTAAAGATAAATATTCAGTTTTTTTAATATAATTTTCTGTCAGAATAAAATCATTATTTCAATTATTCAGTTCTCTTGTTTTTCACATTTTTAATTTATTTGTGGATAGTGGATTTTGTTATTGATTTTAATTTGAATTAATTTAATGATATTGTATAAATTGTATATTGGGAGCTATTATTTCTTCTTCTCTTTTTTTATTTAGTATTTTATTGTATATAATTTTAAATTTTTTGTTGTTCTCAACATTATTATTTTTTTTTTTGCTATTAAGTTTTAAAACATAAAACAAAAAAATTCTTCTAATTGAAGGCAATCGGCGAATTTATTTTGAATTTTATATTATATTATGCAGTTGTAATTATTTTTTCTGTATTAATTTTTACAAATGTCTTTTTATGTTTATGATAGTTGATTATAAAAAAAGACAAATTTATTAAAATGATTGAAATGAAGTAATTTATTAGTTTGTCTAATGTAATATTTACAATTTTTTTTTTTTGTATTTTGGAAAAAATTACTGCATGAAAATAAATTGTTTATTTATAAAATATTTACATATTTGTTTTCTATATGATTTTTTTAATATTTTTAAGGCAGTTTTTTTTTATTAAAATTGTTTTACTCTTTTAGGTTTAATAGAAAATAATTACAGGAAATAAGTGCATTTTATTAATTTCTAAGAAAGGGGTGCAGTCATTTGAATTAATTTAATTTATAATTCTGTAATAATCAAAGATTGAAGCAGTGTAGTAATTAAAGTTATGTCAGAAATAATAAAATTAAATAATATAATTTCTTTATAATAAATAACTGGCTTAAATGATGTTTCTTAAGAATTTAAATCTACAAAAGAGGTTATTCATACATTATTATTAAATTTTTTTTCCAATTTATTGATGTTTATTAATTAAAAAAAAAAATGTATTTTATTAATTCTTATTTTATTTTTTAATTTGATCTTAAAGTAATATTAATAATAAGAGTTAATAAAATTTTGAACTTTTTTTATATTCAGAAGGTATAGCATAACCATATAAACCATTTCACGCAAGCTACCACAAGGCCATACATATAAAACAAAGGATATAACTGTCCTTTCTTTTCTTGCATTTTTTTTTTTTATTTGATATTCATTTTCCGGGACTACAAAAATTGTAATGGCTTTCAAAACGAAAAGTGATAAAAAAGACAGTAGATTAAAAAAATTAATAAATACACATTACATTCGGAAAAAATATAAAGTTGGCTTAAGTTTTGTTTAAATTATATTAATTTTTTTTTAATTTTATTAAAATATTAATTAATTCATATATTGAAAGCTTTTGCTTTGTCTCCAATGATAGTTGATCTATTCTTGCCACTCCCACATAACACAATGGTTTTACTTGCTTTTTATAATGTGTTTTAATTATATATTGTTTCGAAAAATCATGCTCTGTTGTTGTTTGTAGCAAGTTATATATATTTTGTCAAGTCTAGATGGCTCTAGGCTTAAGTGAAACAGTATATAAGCCAATGCTGAGATTGCCAGACAAGTTGAGTTCTAGTTGAGACATTAAACAGTAAACAAGGTGTGTCATAAACAATAAAGTGTCATTGTGACGGTTTAACAATAAAGTATGTTTCTACAATAAGTGTTGAGAAAAGAGAACTTCTTCTGTTTTTATTTTATAATACGATTCTTAATAAGCTAATCGTTTTTATAAAAACGTAACCGATTTTTGGCGAACACTAGAAATTTATATTATAATTCTAATAAACTAAATGAGAACTACCTCAAAGATAAATAAAATGTTTTAAATATTCAAACAAGAACCTCAGTTAACAGAATATCATGAAAAATAATAATTTTTGAATTCATTATATTTTTATCTGAAAGTAAATAATAAATAATAACGCGTGTCTAAATATTGGAAACTAATTTAATAATAAATAAAAATATATATATAAAAATACCTAAAAGCTTAAAAAATATTTATTTATTTATTACCAATTACTCTCAAAAAGATAAAAAATTTATTAAGCTTTGCGACTCAAAATAATTTACTTCACATATGAGATGTTATTTTTAAAAGTCGTATAATTCCATTTAAAAATATAGTTCGCTGTAATTTTAATACGATAAAGTCTGGATTTAACTAAAATTAAAACTAATTCTTCCTTTTAAAGTGAAATTGTACTATAATACCTTCAAAAATAAAAGCTCATATATTTTTTTTCTAATAGCTTAATACACTATTACCCTCTTATCCAACAAAAAAAAGGCAATAATATCTAAATTTTTTTTTTTTTCATAAATTTTACTTTAAAGTCTACATCAATTTTTTTTTGGATAAGAGGGTTAAAATATATTAAAAGATAAATGTAATTCTATATTAAGCGGCAGAGTTTCACACGATATTTTGTACACGATATTCCCATGTTTTACTTAAGAAGCTGACAATTTACTTTCTTTTACATTTTAATGACCTCAAAGTGTGCTCTCACATACGAAACTTTGCGTAAACGAACTAGATTTAGTAACGTTTAGTAAAAATTACTATTAATTATTGGGTTATGGAACGAGCCTAGTATTCAGTTTGAAAACAAAATATCCAAGAAATGCGAATAGATATTTCACATCATCATTTGTAGGATATTTTCTAGGGGGTAACCTTGTCCAAAAGAATTAATGTAGACTTTAAAGTCAACGTTATCGAAATTTTTCATGTAATTTTTTCATAAATTTTACTTTAAAGTCTACGTCAACTTTTTTTTGGATAAAAGCATTAGTTTTCAATTATATGATGGTCGTAATGTCAAGATTTTTTAGTTTTTAATTTTCACTTAGAACATTTTAGGACTATTGGTACTTAAAAAAATTCATGGTAAATAATGATTAAATTTTGCGATATATCAGGTAATTACAGAAATGTCAAAATTGTAAGAATATTTGTTTTGTTAAATTATTAATTGAAGAGCATATTTTTATAAACATAAAAATAATTAAATTCTTTAATCAATAGTAATTTAAAAATGTTGCATCATTTAAGCCAGTTTCTTTGATGTAATAAAATTGATTTTGTGACAAATTTTCAAGTGCAGTTTTTTTTTTGTTATTTATTTGGAAGCTTTTTAATTAAATATTTTAGGTGCATGTGTTAAATAAAAAACCTTAAGAATGTTTCTAATATTATGGAAGACTGCTAGAAGCTTAAAAATAAAACGTTGGATAAAATAAAATAAATTGTTTTTAAATGAAATGAAATTTAAATTTAAACTGCCCAAAATAATTCTTCTTTTTTATAAAT
Source organism: Thelaira solivaga (assembly GCA_947397855.1). Lineage (NCBI taxonomy): Eukaryota > Metazoa > Arthropoda > Insecta > Diptera > Tachinidae > Thelaira > Thelaira solivaga. Next base: position 19,889,907 of record OX377612.1, on the reverse strand, counting down.
ACTAACTGAAAATTATTTTATTTGTTTAGCTTTTAAAACTTTTTTAATTTTTTTTACTAATTATTGTCTTCTAAATTTCTTCTTTTATTTTTATTTTTAAAAAATAGGAAAAATATTTTATAAAATTTAAAACAAATGTTTATATAAAAATGTCTACCGATTATTTTTATACCTTTTTACGTTATTAAAAAGAAAGTTGAAAAAGCTATTAATTATTTTTTAATTAATTCTTCCATAATTTCTTCTCCACATTTGTATTCTTTTTTTTTTTTTTTTTTTTTTTTTTTTTTTTTTTTTTTAGATTAAAGAAACTATATTGTTATTCAGCAAATAATTTTTTTTTTGTTATATATTAAAATATAATTGCCTATCTATATTATTTAGATGTTTTAATATTATTTTTTTGTAATTATTGGCAGTTGCTATTAAAAATTAATATTAATTATTTTTGAGTTAATTATAATACAGAGTGTTTTGTTTCTTTTTTTTTTTTTAATTTCATGTTTAATCTTTGGGAAATCTAAAATGTGACATAATTTATTTACAAACAAAAAAAAAATATATATTTATTTTATTTGTTCATATAATAAGGCTTTTAAAAAATGTTGCACTAAAATTTCGTATAGTGATAGATTTGAAATATGTATTTTTAAAATTTTTTGTTCTATTTAAAATTGACAATTTTATAATTTTATTTTATAACTTGAGAGAACCAAAGAAATAATACAATAAAAAACTAACCAAATTAAATATGTTTGTGTGTGTGTGTGTAAATTTTTTAATAGAATTTTCAGCTACCTTATTATTTCATAAGAAAACTTGTAAAATATTCATAATTTTTGTTGTTTTTACATCTATTCAGCTTAAAATTCTTAAAAGTGCTTTAAGGAAGAGAAAAGTTTCATAGTAAATAAATTCCTTAGCGAAATTTTATTAGTAAGAGAATATTAAAGTAAAATTAATTTAACCATAAACAATTAAATTCAATTGCACTTTAAAAGCACTGAAATTATGAATATGCAGAACTAAAGAGCCGAAATCGTCTCATATATACAATGAGCACTATCAAAATTATAGGCTTTTATGTGAAATAATTTAAAAATTTTGATAGCGATGATTTGGGAATAGATTGAAATGATATTTTTAACGCATTTGCTTTTCAATAAATTAAACTTTAAGTAAGGTAACGTATCATATTGTAAACCACACACAATATATTCATAAGATTTTAATTTACAATACAAAAAATAATTAGCAAAAGGGAAATTTTTAAAGTACAAAAAAATATATATAACTAAAAATGTAGCGAATATTTGTCATTTTGTAATTTTTATAAAAATATAAAAAAAATCCTAATTTCTTTATTTCTATTTTTTTAAACTGCCTGAAAGCCCTAGCTAAAGGCTCGAATCATACTATAAGAACACAACTTAACAGCATCTACACAATTGAAAATTTTTTGCTCATCTTTTGTTCTCTAGTATCTTTCAAAAACTGGCTTTAAGAAATTTCGATCGATATACAAAAAAATTTTATTTTTTAAACCAAAATAAATTTTAAATAAACAAAAAAAAAATTAATTTTTAATAAATAAAACGGAATTATTTTCGAAAAATAAAACAAATTTAGCTGAAACACATTTTATTTTTAGCGAAATCTTATACTTTTTTTTACATTTTTAAGAAAAATTCAGAAATTTATTTATATTGCGGAATCAATAATTACAAATTTTGCTTGCTCATGAAAAATAATTTCTGAATTAAAGAAACGGAATCAATAACTAGTGCCATTGTCTATACTACTTAAGTTGTGAAAGAAATAATTTCTTTTAATAGTACGTCGCTCAATATGCCAATCATAATACATTAAGGGCGTTCACACAGTAGTCATAAAGTCATTAGTGCGCTATTTCAAATTTGAGTCACATTACAAAAAGTCTTATTATTTTAGCCCTTTTTTTGTTTGAATGACAACAAATTTTTTTTTAATTATCATAAAATAATATGACTTTATGACTGATGCGACACTACTGTGACTTTCCTAATTATTAAAAAAACAGATACTTGTTGTCTTAAAGGTAGATTTATAGTAGTTGTCACATTCAAACAAATATCGAACTTTTGATTATATTTTGTTGTTTAAAATTTAAGCTAACGTGAGACTGGCTAAAGCTATGCAATAATATTTAAATTGAAAAATCGAATAATTGTTTTTTAAAAAAAAATAAATTATTATGGATACTTAAAAATGTTTTAAGTAAAATTTCTACGAATAATAAAGATGAAGATTTTTTTTTGAATTTAAAGCCATATGCGAATAGATTATGATTTACATCGTGTGTCTCTTATAAAAAATTCAGTTACAGCTAGAGTGAATTAATATGTTAAATATTAACTGATATAACCGCAAAAACAACTTAAATTGTTTCTAATTACACGCTTCTTGAAATTTCATAATGATAAAATAAACAAAAAGTTTTGCAAATAAAAATTTTAAAACATTTTAATTTTTGTTTATGTTTTTTTTTTATTAAAAATATAAAGTACACAAAACTAAAATAAATTATATATTATACGATATGATTAAAAATCTTAAAAACAAAAAAAAATAAATTAAAAAAAAACTTATTTATCAAAAAAGAGAAAATTAAAAACTATAATAAATGTTATGAAATTTTTTTTAATTATTATTTGAATTATATAAAATGATTGATGATAATTCGTTGTTTTTATATTTATTGCTCAAGTTTTTCTAAATAGTGATAAATTTTTGTTTTATTAATGTAACTAAACGAGAAAAATATCTTATTAAAAAACTTTGAAAATAAAGTCATAAAATTTGAAATTCGAAAGAAAGAAAAACAATAAAATTTTTAAGCTAAATTTTAGATTTTGAATCTTTTTTCTAATTTTTCTTTAAGTAACTGTGCTCATACTAAGTATTATTAATAATTTGATTTTTAGATTTCAGAATAATAAGATTCAATTTTCTATTAAAAACTAATGGCGTTACAATTTCTGGTTTTAAGGTTTTATGTTTGAAAAAAACCATAAAAATTAATTACTAAAAATTTTAATAATAAAAGGTATTATGTTAATAATTTATGCTAACCTATTAAACCTAATGCGTCTTCAAGTATCTAAAATTTAAGTTTAATATTTTTTTGGTTTATATATTATATTAAAATCCTAATAAAATTTTTTTTAATAAAAAAAAATTATAAAATTTATTTTTTTTACTTTTACTTTAAGTGAAAAATATTATTTCAGGAACAAATCTAAGTTTCGTTTTTTTTATCATTTAATTCATAATATTAAATTAATACACTTTATACAATTAAATTTTAGCTAAAAAAACCGAAATTATTTAATGCTTAATTTGAATTTAAACTAAGTATGTAATTTTTATTAAAAAATTTTGTTTTGTTTTGTTTTTTTATTATTTTTTTTATGAACGCCTAGCTTAATGATATTTTGTTTAAGGTAATACAACTACATGATTTATTGTTTTGCTATTATTTTCTTTTTTAAGTATACAATTTTTTCTATAATTCATAATAAATTAATTTAAATTTCTTGTTTTATTTTTATTAGCACCTTGCTTTTATTTGTTGTTAGTATTACTTTTTCCTATACATTTGCTTTATACCAGCTGATCTTGTGTGATTAAATGCTTTTAAACTTTTTATGTATATCGTATGTATGTATGTTCCAATTAAATATGCTTATAATGTTCTGATGTACTTTGTTTAGTTATGTATTTTTTTTTAATCCTGGCAGTGCTTATTGTTATTTGAAATAATTTTATGGTTTCCTTATATGTGAAATTTCCATTTTATAACATCGTCCTTAAATTAAAATAACAAGTACAATAAAAATTTTCTTTAAAACCAATTTCCTCACACCACTCAAGTTAATGAAAAATAAAAAATAAATAATTTCTTTGGCAATGCCTTTACTTTGGCAACATATTGATTTCACTAAATGGAAAATTTAAAATTGAAAAAAATTTTGATGTCTTTATTTAGCTTAAAGATTATCGCATTTATTATTTTTCTTTTCATATTAAATACAAAGAAATTTCTAGCAAAAATTAGAAGAATTTAGAGTCACACAATATTTTAAACTGTGACACCTTTAAATTTTCTCCCATTTAATTAAAAAAACACTTTTACTAATTTATCGAGAAACGGTGCAATTTTTTGTTGCATACTTTTCGATGTGAGAAGTTCGTTCCTCGACAACAGTTTTGAACTTGAAATCAATTAAAGAACATGAAAAAAACAGAATTTTTATGAAATCCATATTTAGGCTAGCTAAGACTGCTGAAAGTTTGAAATATACTTTAAGTAAACATTAAAACCCAAATTAGGGTGCTTCCATAGATTAGAGGGGAGCATACTAACCTAACAATCTATGGGTCGCAGGTTAGATTCGTGCCTAGATCTTGGGTGTTTTTTTTACAGACAAACCAAGAAGCTTCGCCAATTTGTATTGTTGGAAAATTAGTCACCATTCAAAAATTCAGTTGGGATAATGAATTTTTTTAGTTGAAAAAATCTAAATTTTATAATCTTTTATTCTAAATAATATTTTGAGCTGTAGTACCAAATTTTTATTGACACTATTAAGAAAACTTTAATTATCACAACGGAATATTTTACTAGTGACAATTTTAGTTCTCACAACCGAAGTTAAATATTTGCTCAGTGTAAGAATTTAAGCTTTAAAGGTCAAGTTAAGTTGTAGTCATATAAAAAACGCACTTTCTGTTAAGATCCTAAGAGATCGGTGGAACTATCTTTTCACAAAGTAGCTCTCTCACCACTGGAAATGGACTATAAAATTTCTGATTAACTGAATTGCAAACGTGATGAAAATGAAATAAATGCTAAATATAAGATAAAAAAAACTCGGTTTCTTTAAAAATTACTTCTTCGTCTTTCATACCAATGCTTTTTTTTAAACAAATGTATCGTTAATATTCACGGCCTCTTCAAGTTTAAAATATTAGAAAAGTGATGTGAAATCAAAATCTTTTTTGCCTAATGTTTTTTGCTCGTTTAAAAATCGATTCCTATATATTGGTTTCTCATGGTAATGAGTATTTGAGGAAAAATAAATTATATATATGATTATTTAGTGGGGTGCAATTTTAAGTATTTGTATAATTTGTTTTTCTATCTTGGAATGAATACTGGTTGGCTAATTCGCTAAAAATGTATGCATTTTTGGACGGATATTAAATATATAATATTTATTTTGTTTAGTGTTTTTCTGGTTTTTTTTTTAATGAATAAATTAAATTTCACTTTGAATACCTTTACGTATGGTTTGGGTTTTAAAAATAATGCTCATGAGTATTTTCAATTGTAATAGAAAAAGTAATACAACTACAAATGAATGCTTATATGTTTTTTTTTATAATTAATGTGTTTAATTTGTAACTAATTTTAATTTAAAAAAATCTGTACATATTTCTAATGATAATGAGATTATTATTGCCTTTTTTCATATTTAAAAAGGGAGAGTATTTTTGCTTTCTTTTTAATTTTAATTTTTTTTTTTTCGTAGGTATACAAACCCTTAACTATTGCTAGAGTAATAATGAGTCTAATGATTTGTTTTTTTTTTATGAATTCGTTTTTCTTCCGATTTTTTCTTTTTTTTAAGGTAGTTTTAATACTATTTTAAATGGTTAGTTTTTTCATCGAGTTTATGTTTTGTAGATGGAGTAATTTCTTTGTGTAATATGATATTCATTTTCATTTTATTTTTGTGTTTATTTTAAAAATTACATTTCGTTATTATGAGCTTTTTTTTTAATTATTTTTTTTTTGTTTAATTTTATTTTTAAATGGTTATTAGATGATGCGCGCTATTTTTTCTTTGTTTTAGGTTTGAATAAGTTTTGCTTTAATGTAATAATAAAATTTAAATTTAGAGGATGTTGTTTTTGTTGTTGATATTTTAGATATTTAGAAGAAAGGGCATGTTTGTGATGTTCTTTGAGATAAAACATGATTTCGTGTTCATTATTTACTTTTTATCCTGATTATGTAATGAATTTTCTGGGCTTATGACTTTTTTTTTTGAGATTTTTGAAGATTTTTATATAAAAAAAAATTTTGCTTGTCTGAATTTAGTTAAATAAATGAACACTTTGTTGTTGTTGTTTCTTGTCCTAATCTTTACTCTGATGTCATTTTTGTAGATTGGTTGCTGGGTATGATGTTAGCCTATACAAAAATGCAATTATACACAAGTTGTTGTCTCCAAATTTTTTTTGATTTTTTTTTTCATTTAAGCTTAAGGTTCTATCATGATTATAAAGTGTTAAACTACACAAAGCAGCAGGAGCCAGTGTTTTTAAAAATGTTGATGTCAAATGATGAATTCAATCCAATATTATATTTCTATCCCTTTAAATTTTTTAAGAGGTCTAAACTTTGAAACTATGCAGTCATGATTGTATGAATATGATGGTAAAAATCTTTTTCTGATACTGATTGATCTTATAACTATTTGTTTGTTGGTTGTTGTTTTGTGTTATTTTACATATTTTACATATTGTCTTGAAAAAAATCAAGACAATTGCTTATTATCAATCCTTAGCTTAAAGACTTAAAAAAAAACAAAAAATTAACTTCATTTTTTTCGTGGGCATAAGATGTCGTTTGTTTGTCACATGAAGATGATAGTGATGCTGACTACATTATGACGAGATGATATCCTTAATAATTGTGCGTCTGCAATTTTTAAATAGTCCATTTCTAGGTATTCGCTATTTTACTGATTTTTATGGACTCATTTTCCTTATTAATTTGATGATATATATTGGTGGTTGGTGGTTGTGGTTTGGGTTGTATTATTAATATAAATTGCTAATAATAAAGCAAAATTGGCAGCATTTCATTTTGTGTTTTTGTTTTTTTCATTACAATTTTTTTTGTTGTTTTTTAATATATTTTTTGGATTTTTTTGTTTGTTTTTTTGTAGTTACTTTGAAGTTTTACTGTTTTTTTAGATGGAGACAACGTTTTGCATTCTGTATGGTTTCTAATACTCCCAATATCATGCATCTTGAATTTCGCCCTTTAGTCCAGGCACCCTGTGGTGTTGGTTATGTCCTAAGCGATTGGCTAAATCCTGTACAACATCTCGAAATATAACTGTATCTATGTTTTCACCTAATAAATACAATAAAAACCAATCGCCCATCTTTGAACGACGAACAATTATTTCTATAGCGTCTCGACGCACTAACCTGTAAATATTAAAAATAAAATAGCATTAAATTAAAATATATTTCTAAGAAATTAAGTTTTTGTTTTATTTTCTTTAATAAAAATTACGAAAATTTGTATAAGTTGTATTTAACTTACCTAAATCGCATACGAAATAAGTACACCCTCATTCGTGGTGAAAATATAATAACCACCCTGTATATTAGCGTTAATAATGTTAATAGTGTTAATAATATAAACCAAAACCAAAGGAAAATATAAATTTTTTCATTAACAACATTTAATGGCAATATGCATATGGCATCATGTTTTTCCACCTTAAAAAAAGTAGAAGCAAATTGTAAAATCATGTTTAGTTGAACAGAAATATAGAAGTCCACTGAACTTACCTCCCCACTGGAACCATATTTAAAAAATGTACATTTGGTCATTCTAGGGAATATATAAATCATGGGGTCCATTCGATCTTCTTGATCGTCTTCCATATATTTTATCACTTCTAAGCCAAATGTCATAAACTCGCCATCGAAAAATCGATTCATAAGAAACATTTGACCTTTAAATGAGGAAACAAAAATAAAAAGTTAGAAAGGAAGTATACAAATCATTTTTATTATTGTCATTATGGGCTATTATCGTACCGCGACCTTTAAGTTCTATTGTGCAGCCCAGTTCCTAACTAGAATCAAAGACTCTTTACAAATCTCGTAAATGTGGTATTAATAATCTTGCCTAGATCTTTTGGGACCAATGCCAAACTACCTAAGCAGCTTCGTCTGCATTTTGCCACCACTGGGCACTCGCAGAGAATATATTCCGACGTTTCCTGCCCTTCCCGACAGAAATTTATTAAATCTACAATAAACTATAAGTAGCTCAGCGTAGAGTTAAATGTCATTTCTGCTGAGGTTCAAAACAACATCTGCCCTAATGCTCTCGGAGTTGATGAGTCTCTTTGACTACCGCATGCCTACTTCGGCCTTCCAATAGGCTTGTAGACTTCGTTCTCTTCCTTGCATAGAAGGGCATTAGCGAAGTTGTTGGTCACCCCGCAGAATGGTACTCGATCTTTTTAGCCAGATAGTCTGTCATTTCAGTGCCCACATGCCCTTCATGACCAGACACCTTCAAAAAGGTAACCGTGCTTCTCTCTGCCAAAGCATCGAGAAGTTTATAGCAGTTGCAGACCAAATACAAATCATTAGTTTAATGTCTTTTGTTCTGTTTCTGTGGTTGTTTTCTTTTAGAACCTTCTTTCATTGCTTTAATTTGTTTTTTGTTTTTCAATGCAAATCACGAAAACTGAAAAAGAGTTATAATATAATTAGAGGATTCACAGAGGTGTCCTATCACTCATAAAGTTTTAAAGTCATATTATTTTAGGATAGGTTAAACAAATTTTTGTTGTGCTTCAAACGAAAAAATAGTAAAAAAATTAGACAGCTGAATTTTTGTATTTACATATTTTTTTATTTAAAATAGAAATTTCTAAATATATTCTGGAAAGATATATATTTTTGTGAGTAAATATATACAAGGTGTTCGTTAATAATTTTTGATTAAATTATATAGAATGAATTTTATATTGATAAATATTTTATTTAATGTCGGCAATTATGTATGGGCTACAATATCAGATAAATGTCCGCCTCTGTTAGTCTCACAAATGCGAGCCCTTTTGAGCACATTTTTGATTACATTCTCACACATTTCACGCGGCATTTCATTAATTTCATCACGAATATTTTGCTTGAGTTGCTCAAGTTTTTTGGCTTGTTTGCATAAACCTTGCTTTTCAGATATCCCCACAAAAAGAAGTCCGGAACAGTCAAATCAGGCGACCGTCCAGGCCAATTATTCTTGAAATAACTTGCTGTGGAAAGAGGTCTCGAAGTAATTCCATTCTAATTCTGGTAATTAAAGCACGTTGGTTTATCGAATATTTTTCCATAATAAATTTGCCACGTGACTACTTCAGGACTGCCAAATATGAACTGTCAAAACTAATGCTTACCAAAATAGTAGCAAAACAAAGTAGTATACCTTCCCGGCGGACACCCTGTATTTATTGTATTATATACATAATTAAAAATATTTTTATTTGAAGCTAAGCCTAAATGGGTCCGCACTGGGCCTATAAAGAAATTTAGTAAAGCAGAATAGAAGTCACCGTTAGACTTTTTGGTCAAATTTTTTTACCACGTCTAACTGCCGCTTATCAAATTTTGAGACCCCAAGATGTACGCTTCTAAGATTAGTGAGCAAACTAGCGAAATTTATTAAAAACACCTCATTAGTGCCTGTTTCTTCCCTCTTTCGTTACCTACAATAAAGTTCACTTAAAATTAAACATAAGCCATTGTTTCATATTTATTTGAGTCGGGTATTATAACGTCTTATATGTATTTTTCACACATGTATATTTTGAATTCAAATATTTATAACTGCTTATTAATTTTTTACCATCTAAGGCAAATTCAAAATAGCACACTAAGTTACGTAGAGTTGCTTACAGCAGTCATATTTTTTAAACTTATGACTTTACATATATAAATAAATTTGTGTGCATATGCAAGTCCTTTGGGAATAGGTCCGCTACTCATTCTTGTTTTCCTTTATATGAAGGACTTTTATAACACACTCGCTAACTTCTTTAAATGATCTTGTGCTAGCAGAATAGAAAGTTAAAATAAAATTCCACACAAAACATTAACTAAGGATAAATAATGTCAATACACTGTATAAAAAAAACAAACACTGATTATATTTTACAGCAGATCCTCTGTATAATTGGGGACTTAATAATTCCAATTTTTTTTTTCAAATTTTAATTGTGCATCGGCGTAGGTGACCAGTGTCATCTTTTGCTTAGAGTCCTTTTACATGCTGTCATCAACATCCAGTGCTAGTAATATTGACATCATTAACTTGACAATAAGGAAATTGAAGACTTTGATTTTACATCTAGTTAAATAACAAATCCTCAAGCAATTAATCAAAATGAGTTAAACGACTTTGTAAGGAATTTGAATCCATCGGAAAGGTATTCCGATTTTTTAGGTGGACTCCAAATTAGACGGCTGATACAAAACCAAATATTTTTCAAATTTACATATTTAACAACCTGAGCAACACAAGTGGGAATGTTTCATTTTATTTATTTAAAATTTTCTTGAGAATCATAAATCAGAGCACCATTTACAAGATATCTTGTATAACTTAAAATATTTCAGGCTGTAACTGTAAGAAAGAGTCATAATTTTTAACCTGCGCACACATTTACAACTAAACCTCCTATAATAAAACTACTGTTATTGGCGCAATCAATACATTTTAGTTAATCGAAAATGAATACAAAAACTTTGGAAAATTTTTCAGTGTTGACTAATGTAATCAATACATAATTATTACTCTTCAGTGTATAGTTAGAATCCCAAGGTTTTTCCTGCTACATATTAAAAAAAAATAATTAGGAAAATTGCTATGATTATATGCTAAAATGTTTTTTAATATATGAGCTTTTATTTTTTAAAAGTGATATAAGTTCACTTAGAAAAAAAAATAGTTGGTGGTAATTTTAGTATTATACTCAAGTATATCTTACTTAAAGTACCGCCAACTCATTTTAAAAAATAACAGCTAATATTTTTAAAATTTATTAATTTAGTTACTAAGTGAAAAACGTTTTTTGTTGTAAGACACATTTATGTGCTTACTGTTAGTTTGTACCAAACTAAATAAAAAAATTTTAATGGAATTTTTATTCATTTTAAGCTGTTTGATAAATAAGTATCTGGCAGTACAAAAACTTTTGTAGATAATTTTTTTAAATATATCCAAAAAATGGTGAAACCTTATTGTATTGAGCAGTCATATGGTATTTTGATATATTCTTAAATCCAAATAAAAAACCTCAAAATTTGTATATTAATAGCCAACATTAAGGAAAAATATATACAAAATTTTAAAAAATTATGGCTAATTATGTTTATTTACACATTGGCTTATTTCTTATAGAGTTCAGTGGTCAGCTTATAAAATTTTAACATTAAATTTTAATATGATTTGTTTATTTTATTTAAATTAAACAACAACAATAACAGGTACAGATTTTAAAATGTATTTATTGTAAAATTTTTTGTGTGAAAAAAGTCTAAAAAAAGTTTTTGTTAGAACGAAACAGATCCATAAACAATTTTTTTAGATGTACAATCTATTAATCTGCCTATAAATTACCATTGCTTATGAGTTCATGTAGAGCATAATACTAGGTAGATGTATGTGTACTTGTACACATGTCGTTATTTTTTATTTACTTTTAAATAGCTTTTTGTTTATTTATTTGAAAAGCATTTGTCAATTTTGTTTGGTAGTTTCTTTTGTGTATTTACAAAATCAGTTTGTCTGAGATGTTGTTCAACCTTCACTATGTAAGAATTTGTGTATTTAATTCTATTTTTCATTAAGTCAGAATGATAAATAATACGCAAACAATTACAGTTAATTTTTATTTATAAATAAAAATATTAAACCTAAAAAATATTTCGTCAATTTTTTTTTTATGAACAATATATTACTCACCTATCACATTTATTAGTGCTAATAGCTCGCACACATAGTATCTGTACGCCCACCAGTTGTGATATCTGTAAAAAAAAGATATATGTGTGTGTGTAGTAAAAATTAAAAAAGCTAAAACTTCGAATATTAAACGAAATTGATAATATAGAAAAACTCCTTGCAAAAGCAAGATGGTTGTTAAAACAAACCTCAGGTTTTCCCACAAATAATCTAAAAGTAATTTCTTTTTTTGTTTTTTCTCGGCTTCGGAACAGATTCCTATATCTAAGTCCATAATAAGTGCATGAATTTTGCCACCTTCCCAAGACTTCCACAGCCATCTTGGTGTATAAAATAAAATTGCCTGCAACAAAAAAATTAAAAATTAAATTAATTAGTACATTAAAAATATCTAAAAGGAAAATATAAATAAAAGTTTAATTTATTTGCATCTGATTTTATTAAATTTAAAAACAAACAAAACATGTAATATTTACATGAACTGATAGATAACTGAGATATGCGTGCATTTGAAGGCAAATTCATTACCCTTAGAAGTTAATTCGTAAAACATTTTCTTGTGGTTTGTTCTAAAGTGACACCCAAATAAGCCATAAGTAGTTTATATCTTTGGGTATAAAATTATATAAAGTTAAAATTCAGCTAAATATCTATTATATATAACACAGAATTATTTAAAACTCAATCTGTTCTGTAAAGCGAATTCCTAAAAAATTTTATTTCTTTTAAAACCGAAAAACAATTCAATAAAACGACATATATAGATTAAAATAATTTTTTTTGCATATTTTTTGTTAATCGTAAAGCAAATAATTCATGTCATTTTAACAAATTAAAATTCATGAAGTTCACAAAAAAATTCATTCTGGGATCTTTATTTTTTTAAGCAATAAAATGTCTGTAAGTAGTTAGCTTTTAAATATTAAAAAAATTTAAGAATTAAATTAAATTTAATATAAAATATTTGCAAACATTTTTTTTAAGTCAAATAAAATGCTGAATTGTGCGATTACAGCATTATTATTATGATAATAAAAAGCTGAAATATATATTTTATGTCAGAAAAATAATTTTAAATTAACGTCAAAAATCAAAAACTATCTTTGAATAAAAATTCTATTTCATAGTTCTATTATACACAGCGCAATATTTCATGCAATATTTAACGCTAATGAATATTTAGCGTTTTACATGTTTACCCTTTTTTAAGCGATTTGCGAATTATGATTAAGTTAACACCACTGATTAGCAGTTGGCACAAAAAAAACTTTGCACTTAAAATAAATTAAAAAATATTTTTGTTTCAAAAGTGACCATTAATGGATTTTTATGAAGAATATCTTGACGGAAAAAATGCTGAATCCTCTATTTCATATAAATACAAATTAAATAATTTACTTAATTGTATAAACAAGTTTTAAAAAGGGCAGTATATAACCCTCACTTATAGCCTGTTCAGACGTAAAAGTTAATGAATTCAATTAAGTTTTGTGTGATTGATTTGGGTGTTCACACATATTCATTAAGTTTCCACAATTAAGCATTTGACAACTGAAAATATTGTGAAATTTTTTTTAATATGTTAGAATATTTATAAAATAAAAAATGAAAAGAAAGTCAAATTGATTAAAAGAAATTAATTATTTAAAAATTATTTTTAATAACAATTTTTAAAAATTTATTTAGCGGTAACTTCGGCTGCCATTTCCTTTTTATGACATTTATTTTTAAATTTATTTACGTTTTTTTTTTTTTTAATACTGAAAATATCAACTTTTCTCACTTTTGAGTTGATATTTAAGGGCACAACAAACTGTTGCATTTTGATTTTGACTTCATTAAAGTGCAATCAATTTTCAATTGCGCAATTATTTAATAGAAATTTTTATGGTAAATTGAGCTCAAATAAAGGCGATAATTGCCTAAAATGCTTAATTGCTCAATTAATGTGTATGTCTGAAGCCTATTATAAATTGAGTTCAAAACATGTGAAATTTTTGCATCTTTTATATGCAGAATTTGATTTTGATTTTAACTTTTACATTTTTTTGACAATAGAACGTAAACATTCTAGAATGACAGAATATATGCAATATTAAAAAAAAAAAAGAAAACGTCATAAGACCAATTGCATGTAATGCACACATTGTATATTACGCACATGTACAGCTTAAAATTTTCCATAAAAAACAAAACCGAAATTAATAAAATACTAAAATTTTAGTTATACTTTTGATTTTTCTTGATCATTTGTGTACCGATTGTTTTGTTTTTTTGTGCAGACATTCTGACTCTTATTGCTTAATAAACTGCATATCAAGCATTAATATAAAATACGTAAAAACCCACCCAGAAAAATGGTTGAAGCATTTATTTACTGATCGGTCTGAACACAGCATCAACTGACAAATTGGTCTCTGTATGTTGCCTAAGTACTTCACAGACAGGCAGATAGATAAGAGACAGACTGGCAGCTGAACATCTCTAAGACGACGCCACTATTTAAGTGGGTTTCAGACTATTGTATTTAGTATTAATACATGTCAAAAATTTGTGTATTAAGTAAAAATCCAATAGTGTGAAAACAAAATGTTAAGCAAGTGTGGTGAAATACTTAAGTATTTTTGTCAGTATTATGGTTTTTGTCATTTTTAGAATTTTTTCTAAGCTATCACATTGTTCATTTTATCAGGGTTGCTTTTGTACAAGCAACCAAAGAAAAAACTAGAAATAAGCTGTGAAATTATTAGCCGCGTTTTGTGTTTTATTTGAAGTGTGATGGTATGAAAACAGAAAATATTTTCCTTTAGATTTTTTGACAGTCTATTTGATTTGCATCTGATTTCGGTCTCACTCGATCTAATGAAAATGTTAAAACCCTGTATTATAATGTGAAACCCGCTTAATAAAGGTCCAGAATATATATAGGGTGGCGCATGTACGGTGTATAAATTACAAAGGGAATCACAAACTTTTATATATTTTCAGTGAAGTCTATAAAAAAAACTGACATACGTATGTCAAAGTATTGAACGCTCGTGAAAAGATACCCAATATTAGTTGTTTTGAGTAGACGGAGAAGCTCATAAGAAAACATATTGTCAGTTGAAAAAGATGAAGTATAACCTTCGACGGATTCTATATACTCTGTCCTTCAAGAACTCTTTCTGTAATACTTAAAAATTTATGCACCAAATAAACTTCAAATTAAACACACACAAAAAATTAAATAACGTAGACTCTGAAAACGTTTACAATTAAACTTTGATTTTGTGTCTAGTATAAATTACAAAATAGACAGGTTGGAAATATAAATTTTTCTCAAACCCATTACAGAAGACTGTTGCTACGTTTAAGTTTTCTGCTCTTTCAAGCTGACACCATAATAAATTAAATAGAGACATTAATTTTTTATATATAGCAACTAAAAAATTTTAGGGATTAGTAAGCACACTAAAACTAAATTGTTTTATTTTAAGCAAATACAAATTTTTTTTTTGCTTTATTTAAATAGTTTTTTCTGTTCCATTACTATAGTTTTATTTTCATACTAACAACAACCATGTATTTGTTTTTATTGAAAGCTTAAAAGCAAACTGAATTATTGTATTTTGTATTTAATTGCTCAATGCTATTTCTCTTTGACCATTAATATATAAAATTATGATAATATTTATCTAGAGTGCGGTTAATACTTTTTGGCATTGACTACTAATTAAGAACAAGAGAAAAGAAAAGAGCTTCTATATTCTCAAAATACTTAAAAAAATAAATATATGTCTAGGGTTAAGAGTTCATCTGATTTACGACAGCAATATGTTCATCATTTTTAAAGTGAAAATCATTTTTCTCGTGTAGTAGTTTTTATTATATTTTGAAAAATAAAATAAATAATATTCTCTGACGTGCACGCACGAAATAATTCCAATATATGAAAATTAATGTGATTGATCTAATCAATTCCAATTTTTCTTATAAAAATAAGAAATTTTTGATTTTATAGTATTCTAGTACATACACATGTTACATATTACAATGTATCAATTGGCGTAGTTAGACATTTTAAGGTTTTGGGAAAAAATATAATAAAAATCACTCTTTTGCTTCAGTAGTGCCATAATTGAAAACAAGATTCTACTGGAAAGCCAATTTTGCAGTTTTGGGTACTCTTATGCAAAAAGTGTTAAATATTTTATTTCTAAACAAAAATTCGGCTTATATACCCTTTATTTTTATAGCCAAATATTAATAGTTTCTTCTTAAGTATTAAACAAAATTATAAATGAAATTGCAAATATTGATTAAAATAATTTTTTTTAATACCTAAAATAAATAATTAATATCAATTAAGGGAACCCACATTGACGTTCTGGGATTTTTAAAACCAATAAAATAACTGTATGTACTCAATTTTTAGTTTGTTCTTTACAAGAAACAATTTTTAAAATAATTTTGAGTATTTTTTATAAATTTTTTTAAACGATTAGATAGTATTTTGCATTAGCAGCACCCAAGAATACATAATAGATTTAATTTAATTAAAATGTTTATAAACATTTTTTAAATCAAATATAATCAATCAAAAAAAAAAGAATTTGAAATTAACGGCAAAAAACAAAAAAATCTTCCTTCAATACGATGTCTGTATTCGTAGTTCTGTTACACTGTAGTTCCATCTGTTACTGTGTAGTGTTGCCACTTCACACAGAAAACCCACATTGTATAAAACCGACTGTCTGGTTTAGAAATTTTTTGCATAATATTAGGACCAAGGAAATCTAAGATTTCGATAGATATTTGATTTGTTATCGATCATTTGTGGACCAATTGTTTTGATTTTTTGCACAGATATTTTGACTTTTATTTCTGAAAAACTTATATTTTAGACAAATTATGAAAAAACCTACCAAAAATTGTCAAAAGAAGTTTTACTTTAGAGCTCACAGTTCAGCCATTTATAAACCGATTAGACTGAATTTCAATAGCAAACTGAAAACAGGAGCTTCGAATAAATTTTTTTCTAGGTCTTCTAGGGACTTCAAAAAGTCGATTTTTACATCCACTTGGACAGACAGACAGACGAACGTTCAAGTGGACATCATTAAATCGCCTTTGCTATTTATAAGGATCAATAATATATATATTCTTAATAGGGTGTCCTTTATATTTTGTAGAAGTTACACACGAAATGTCAAACTTCACTTTTTGTGAAGGGTATAAATATAAAGAAAATTATATTAATCAATATTTGCCAGTCCATTGGAAATATGTTTATTTGTATTTTTTTGAATACTTAACAAGAACATGCAAATTTCAAAATAAAAATGTACAATAGTGAAGGCCATATAGGATTCTGTACTCTGAACTTTCCGTTTACAAAAGTGGATAAAATTTACGCTTAAATAAAATAATTACACATATATTTGTCAAAATAAGCTTAACCACTACTTTTTGGCAAATATTTTTATAGTCTAACATGACTTGTATTTAATTAAATTAATTCAAATAATAAAATAATGCAAGCAGGTTGTATTTTAATAAAAAATTAAATTAATCTCAGTAAGTACTTCTTCAAAACATATAAACTTCTATGTAGATGACATAATGGTTATGCTTGTTTTGAGTATATCGGAATCAGTGATATGGGAACACTGCTGTGGAGGATTTTATATTCCAATAGAGGAAAATTACCGCACAAGCAGAATTAATGATTACTAAATTTAAAATTAAAAAAAGAGTAAGTGGTTATATTAATATGCTTATTTATATTTGTTCTGCTTTTACTTAAAAAGTAGATAAAATACATAAATGAAAGTTGTTAAAGCAATGCCTCATTCGTCAGCATTATCATTAACAACATCTGGCTGTCATTCAAATTGCATTATTCTACTCACGCCCGCCAAACTCACACAATGATCAATAGCATTTTCACTGAAATCTGTTTCTGAAACTGTGCGTGAATTCATTTCTTTTTTTCATTTTCATTACGTCGATCACATTAGTTTATTTTTGAAAACTTGCAAAAAAAAAAATACTTGAATTTTATGTTTGTTTTACATTTCAAGCAAACAGATTTCAAAAACTGCATTTAACACTTTAATTTTTGTTTTTATTTGAAACTGTATTGTATTAAACTACATTGAATTAAATATGTATATAGAAAAATTTTTTTGTTTGGCATTTATTCAATTTTTTTATAAAAAATTTGTTATGCACAAAAACATTAGTGTCGTTTTTTCAGCCGCATGCCGTCATAATTGCAGTTAACAAAAAATAAATAAATAAATTATATTAAATTATAAACTAAAACTGATCATTAAAAAAACAAAAGAACAAATGAACAAATGTGAAACTAAGGAGAAAAAAATAAAGAGATTTTAATTTTAGCTAGAAATAAAATTAGGATGTACTTAAGAGTTTTTCTCTTAAATTGCTCGCAATAACTTATACTTGTATTGCTAATGTTGGCCTTTAGCCAAATAGAGAATCGTATACATTGTCTGCTTCCGTATTTTATATTGACGAGTTATTTCTGTCTAGTTTTCCTATAAAGAGCCGGTGAATCAATTTCGTGGGTGAAATTATTTACTAAGAGATTTATATGAAATGGAGGCTGATATTGACAGATGGATGTTTTTTTATAATTATATTGAGATAAATTGAGCCTATTAATCCTAAACAAAAAAAAATATTAATTTCATTTAAAACTGTTGGTGGTAACTACATATATGTATTTTTATTTATTTATTAAATAATATATTTGACGAGCTACATTAATTACCAATAAAAGCTTTTTTGCTTTGAGAAATAAGAAATGCATGTTTGGGACGATTGATTTAAAAAGAGAGTGATTTTGCTTTTCATTTAATTAATTATGCATATCAAATGATATTTTTCAATAACTGAACTGCTTAATTTTAATGCCTTTTATTTTTTTTTATTTTGTAATCGACTTCAAAAATTATAACAGATTAAATAACTTAAAGGTTATTAATTAATATTTTTAACAACAAATATTTTGTTCTGATTTAGTGTTTCTTTTAAATTAGCAGGATTTAATGTTTATTAATTGTATTGTATAAATACTTTAAGAAATATTTTACCAAACATTCATAACGTGACTAATATTTAATTTGGTCAGACCAAATTTTCTGAAATTAATTTAAATATGTTTTTTTTAATTTCTAGTGTATATTAATCGAACTGAATATTTTAGTAATTTATATTATTCACGCTTTAGTTTGTATTCGTATATTCGCTTTTATTTGAAATATTTTTTTTTAGTTTTTAATTTAATCTTTGATTATCTCTATTGTAAGACGTTTTTTATTTTATTACACATCTTCAGCTAGGCTCAATGTTTACTTTATTGAAATTTTTTTTATTTAATTTTCTGTAATAACGTTTTATGTTAAATTGATAGCAAAAATTATAAATTAGAATTTTTCAGTTGATTACAATCAATCACTTTTGCCAACTACTTTAGTTTCTAGCCTGCCATATACTGATATAATAGATATAATTCAAAATTTGATACTTTGAAGATTTAACAAATAAGTTTTGCTTAAAAAGATTTACTATTATTTGTAAATAGCTAAAACAAAATGTGAATGAACGAGAAATTTTGTCGTAAAAAATGTCGAATCATCACAACAAAAATGTGATGCCATCTGCTTTGTTATTGTGAAATTGGTATAATTTGGCTTCTTAAAGACAGCGGAATGAAAAACCTGAAAACGGCACATATTTTCTGAAAGTGAGAATACTGACTTGTATAAAAATTTATAATAATAATTTATTTATTGCGTAAATACTTTTTGTAAATATTATTATATTAAGTCTTCATCGCCCTTGAGCTTATTATTACAACTGAAAGCAGCATCTGAATATCAAAATTTATTTAATTGTTATTTTAATAAATAAGTTTCATTCAAAGATGTTTTTATTTGTGCTTGTCGATGGCAAAATCTTAATAATATCAGAAAATCTCTATTCTTCTTTACATAATGTTAGATTTGATTTTTGTGCATTGTTTTTAAGCAACTAACTCACACTCTGGGTAAAAAGACGATGAAATTATCTATTTTTATGTGAAATTGTAACAAAAACAATTCACAAAATAATTCTCGTAACAATAATAACTAATAGGCAATATTTACAAAGAAACATTTGTGTCACCGGAATATACATTTTCTTTGAATATGCAGCCGTTTTAAGTACACCGATAAGCTATTCTTTCCGATTCTAAGCGCGTTAGGGCAAAAGTTATTTTTAACCTCAGCAAAAATGACATCAAACTCTACGTTGAACTGCTGATTTTGGGTATTATAAATTTTATTTGCAGGTTAAAAAAGAAATGGTTTTGTTGGCTATCGGCGTACATCATCAAAAGCAAATATGATGATTCATTTATTTAGTTTGCGGTATTTCTAATACTTATTTCATTTTTGGATTTATTGTAAATAATGTTGATAGAATTAATTCTATACATTTATGTATGATTTTTGATTTGCGACAATGAATTCAGAAAGAGCAATTAGAATATAGGTGTTAAGCAATTAATTCGATTATTGGATTGAAGTTAAAGAAAATTGGATAATAGTAACTAATTAATTGGAAACCTTTAAATCTCACTATAGATGTAATATATTTTCAAATAGAATGAATGAAAAATAAATTCTTGCGGAAGCCTTCTGTATAGAAAAAGCAACCCAAATCATTACTTTCGGGTTTACAAAATAAATTATATATTAGCTCTTTTATTAAAAAAATTTTAAAAAATTTTAAAATAAACTTCAGAGAGATTTTTTTTTAATTTTAACATAATTATTTTTATTTATAATACTTCTTATTTTTATGAAAAAAAAAAAAATAGTTCGTTCATAAGAACACGATTAATTTATCAGACAATATAATACAAATATACCAACGTCTTTTTTTTTAAGAACTATGTTAAATAATAATAATATCAGTTCAGAAATTTGAGTTAAGTTTTGGATTAGAGCAACTGAAAACGTTCTAAAGTATTTATTTCGCAGCCCTAATTTAAAATCTTTTTTTCTTTTTTTTTAATTGGCTCTGTGACCAAGATATACTATTATATATTAAATGAGTGTTGTTTATTTTATTTATTAAAAAAGAAAGTATGAAGTCCCGCCAAAAAATTTATTTTGAAATCGTACCTATATTATTTTTTAATTTTCTCAGTAATCGTAAAAACATCATAAAAGTGAATTGAAGTTAAAAAATTTTTAATTTTTAAAAAACTATTTAAAACAACACTTTTTTAATCTATTCATATAGATTCATAAGTTTTAAAAAACAAGAAATAAATTTTTAAAATCGATGCAAAAATTTTGATTTTAATTACAGTTAGTTTTTGCATTCCTGATGAATGTTTTTTAGGTAAATACTCGAAACCGACACAGGTGGTTTCTTTAATATTTTTTAGCATTGGAAGTAACATTGTGGAATTTATTTCATGTTACGTGAATACTTCAGAATATTTAAATGATTTATTTAAAAACGATTTTTCAATTTATATATTACAAAATGAACGAAAAAATTTAAAATTTTTTTTTTATTATTTTATTATTTTAAATATTCATGTTGAATATATCAAAAACATTATTTTCAACATCTTATTTCAGTAATAATTTTACTAAATTCAACTAAAAATTAAATCAATAGTATTTGAATCAGTTTAGTTTACTACCAAGTAGTATAATTACAAAAACAATACATTGTTATTTTTTTATAAAACATTGATTGCACAAAAAAAATACCCACCTGAAAAAATAGACAAAAACACACCCATTGATAATATTTATAGTGTTTCTTTTCATGCAAGTCACCATCAGAATTGCCAATACCTGGATATGGTACGGAAACTCCTTGTTTTTTATTAAAATAACTTTTAAGTGTATATGTTGAATGTATCCAACAATATGTATTGAGAACATCTTCTGGAATATCTTTAGTATGAACACAATCGATAGGATTACCAACATATTGACGTGTAGTTATAATTAGGGAAAATGACATTAATATCATCACAGTTATAGAGTAATGTAAACGAAATACTGGTGAATCGGTTTTAACGTGACTGACCTTTATAAGGTTTTTTAATCCACGGAATATATCTAACATTGTTCGCTTAAAATTGTAAATCCCTAACCTCACTTGTCAGAATTCAAAGTGAAGTTTAGTACTGTAATAAATTTATTTTTACTGTAAATTCTTATTTTATATAAATTAAGCAAATTTACTATATCTACATTGCGTTTTTTGTTTTAAAGAGTTTAACTTTTGAGTATAGAAAGCGTATGTAGTACTTGGGCTTAATTATTCTTAAAATCTATTATCGATTTGCTGTGAAAATTTTGTGATACTTTCTTTTTCGAGGCACTTCCATATTAGGTCGTTGTTGTTGTAAGTTTTCTTTAAAAATTTCGTTGAAATTTAAATATTTGTATTTATTACAGCAATATGCAACTCTCTGACATTTTCGTTTTTTAGTTATTGTATTAAGTTTCACACACAAACACTTGAAATTTAATTTTGCTGTTTTTTTGTATACGCTAAGTTTTCGTCTGTTACTTATGAATTTTTGCATTTTAAATTAAATTTTGTTTTCAGAATGATCTGGATTTAGTTCATATTTTATATTCCTTTAATTTTTTTTCTTCTTTAAATATTTCGTTACAAATTTCATTTGTTTCTAGTTTAAATTTAATTTTGATTAAAAGTAAAAACTGAATGACTTAGATAAGGCACTTCATGCTCATTTCTTTCTTGTATTACAACATCACATTTTTCATTTTAATTATTTGATTTTGTTGCTTTTTGTATTATCGTGAATTGATCATTTTAAATGCAATTGATGTCACTTTCTTTTTAAATTTTATGATAAACATTTTGAGGCAAAATTTGAAAAAAAATTTAATTTAATTTTTGTTTTCTTTTGATTTTTAATAAAAACATTGATTTGATTTATTTGTTCAAAATATTGATTTATTGCAGTATTTATGTTATGTATTTTGAAACTATTTAATGTTAATAAACAAATACATCAAAATAATTTAATTGACTTATAGGCAGGTAGAGGTTAAAAACGGAATCTTAGGGTTCTAATTGAGCTCGTCAATCTGACACATAAGCCAACCGCAAACAAAAGCAGAGAAGCTGAATAAGTTTTCTTTGAAAATTTCTTTAATCAAAATCTCTGCCAAAAATTAAAAAAAAAATTTTATGATATTAGCACGTGGTTTTATAGCAACTAAATTCCTACTTGTTTCTTTAATATTTAATTACAAATATAATTTATTTGTATTAAAATTTTCATGTGCTAATTGATTGACTTTAATTAGAAATTTTTCTTGCGGATAGTGAAAAAAATATTTATCTTTTTTTTTAAAAAAAAAAAAAAAAGCAAAGGGGGTGGTATTTCATGGTAATTTTAGCTAAAAAAATTTTTTTCGCATTATCCGCAAAAAAATAATATATCAAATTAAAGCGAATATCTTTAGCTATCCAACGATATATAGAAAACTTAGCAAGTTATGACCAAAAAGGTAAGCAATTCTATTAAAAAGTGGCCGGAAAGAGGCAGTAGTAGAACTGGTTACATTTTTGGTCATAACTTGCTTAGTTTTCTAAATATCGACTTGATTGCTATTGCTATTCGCACTATCCGCGAAAAAAAAATTCGAAAAAATTCTACTTAAGGCTATTCTGAAATGAAAAAGGGGCTAGGAAAAAAGCAAGATTCTAAATCATAACTTTTAAGGCTAAATTCGAGAAAACAAAGGGTAAATCTAGTCAAAAAACGGTTAAATTTGGCAACCCTGGTCACATAGCCAGATAAACTGTTAAAATCAACATTAAAAAATACTTTGAAAATAGTTTACATTTGCTGTAGTCTAAAACCGTATGTACTTGTGTAATCGGTTTCTAAAATCAAGTATGCATGAAAGACAGTAAAAAAAAACAATTCGCTGCCCAACTTATGAAATATGTGGTAGACTATTTACCCTTAATTAAAAAATATTACCTTTAGAATTTAGTTTTTGAAAACTTTCGCCTGTAAGTGGCCCCTATATTTTCATTTGTTAAAAAAGTCAAGTAACAAAACAAATAACAGATAATTAATGATTAAATTAACGACCCTTAGTTAGCTCCGAACTATGATTTAAGCCTTGATAGTAAAATAAAATTCTTGAATTTATTCTTAAAAGTTTAAGATTTTAAATTTATTTTTAAAAGCTTAAGATTTTTATAAAAGTTGGAAATAATTATATGATAGCTTAATATTGAACTGAACTTGATGAAATTATACTCACATTAAGTTTAATTTACTAATTTTTTTATTATAAAGACAAGCAATCTGTCTACAAAATTTTCTTGTAGTTTACCCTATCCACAACATAATTTAAGAAAAATCTCATAAATACACGTACATACGTGATTTTTTTACTATTTCATTTTAATTTTATTTAAAAATATCTCTGCATAAACCACCGCACTAATTTTTCCAAAATACAATTCCTAAACAAAAATAAAAATAGAGCAAAAAACTATATTCTATAACACAAAAAAAAAAAACAAATTTGTAGAAGCCAGTGGATGAAAAAAATGTACACAAAATAAACAGAAAGTAAAAGCGTACAAAGAAAAAATTACACAACTTACTCCCTCTGATTGAAAGAGTTAGTAGAATAAATTCTATTAGTGTTGTCAGGTAATTTTTTTCTCTTTCCTACAAATAATTGACAGAAAATATAATTTCATGTTAAGAATTTTGTTTAAGTTTTATATATGATGCATAATAATTAAATTGTAAGATAAAATTTCTTATGATTTAAATAAAGGACGTAAGTGAATCGTTAATTGGAAATTTTTTAACTGAAATTAATTATTTCATACAAACAAGCATAATAGAATTTCATTACTACAGCGAAAGATATATAAGACTCAGCACTGCCTAGTTTAACTTGATTAAATTTGCTTTCTTACGCCAGCTTAAAAATGCAATAGTACGATTTTTAATTTCTTTTGATGTTGGCCAATAATGGCCTTCTGTAGTACGATCCACTATTCAATTATAAAGAAAAATGTTTCATTAAAATTAAAGAACTTATGTTTCAGCAAAATTGTTAACTATCAGCAGTGTGGTTAAATAAAAGCCAGAATTTTATGTGTTATTTACGTAACCGAAATATAAAAATTATATTAAAAAAGCCATATTTTGTAGTTGCATGTGGTATTTTTAGCCTTTTTGGTTGTTGTACAGGTTATTCAAATTAGTGTTGGATTCCTAAATCCTAAAGTTAACCAAAAGCTACTGAATCACACATTCTCTAATAAAAACAGAAAAATATGGAGTTAAAAATAACAGTATGTCGAGTCCTTAAAAGTTACTGAATCGCACTACCAGTCATGTCTCCACCTAAAGTAGGTAGAATTTTCTTTAAAAATATTAATCTAATAACATTCAGTGAAACATCGTATTATAAAAGTGCATTGCTGGAGGAGAGAAGTGGATAGTATACTAACTTCACAATCTGGGGCGCCGAAGGTTAAATTCTTGCTTAGATTCCTGCTTAGCCTCACAATAGCTTCAAAAAAAGAGAAAAATTTTCTTATCGGTGTGGTGCCCAACAGTTTTGCTTTCGATTTTTTCTATGTCTGAACACTCACAGAAAATTAGAAAAACTGTTTCTTAATTTTCATGTGGCCTACAACTGCGACTGTTGGAAATAAAGATCATTTACCTGTACAAAAGGGGGATTAATCTCTTTTGCTATGCGAAAGAAAAACCATTCGCATCTGTATGATTTTTTCATTGAGTTGCGATGCGTTTTCTTTTGCATCGCAATAGAGAGTAACCCACAAGCTCTTCGCGATTTGCCTCAATTTTCGTATAGTAGCAGCTAAAAATTATTAGAAATACAAGGTGCGAAAATTTCAGTAAATTCCAATTTTTTACTTTTTGCCATACAGGCCGCACTTTAAAATTTTTTATATATAATAAAGGGTGTCCCAACAAAAACGCAAGATTTAAATTTGGCGCCATTCGAAGTGTCATTGTTTGACATTTGAACCAGTTTTTTCTTGCCTAGAATTGAAAAAATTAATTGCTGCATCAGTCATTTCCCGATCGTGTTATTTCGCGTTTTGGAGACCAGAATTGGCCGCCTAGATCATGCGATTTAACACCATTAGACTTTTTTCTTTGGGGTTTTTTGAAGTCGATGGTTTACGCGAATAAGCCGATGACGACTCAAGCCTTAAAAGAGGAAATTGGACGCTGCATTAATGAAATACCGCATCATTTATGCAAAACGATCATTGAAAATTTCATTAAAAGATCGCGCGTGTGCTAGCAAAGCCGCGGTGGCCATCTGCCCGATATGTTGTTTCATACATAACCTCATTCTGTCTACTTTACGATATAATAAAGTTTTATTTAAAATTTAAATCTTGCGTTCTTGTTGCGACACCCTTTATAATATAAAAAAACTTTGCAAAACTTTTCTTATTAGACCAGAGTGCATTAATAAAAATTTAATTTGAACTTAAGTTTCATTATCACCCCTAATCCAGTTATCGCTATAAATTTCGTCGTTATTTTTATTTCAACTTCGCTTTCTATTACATAACAATCTTACGACGACGAAGACGACAGTTTATCTTTTCTTATGAAATACAGCTACTCATATTAGTATTCATTCAGCTGGTTTACTTTGCTTTGAATTTTGTGATAAGTAATTTATGTGATGAAGAAAAAAAGATAATCTTGTATTAGAAAGAAAACTTCTCTACAGGCTTGAAAATTACTTTCAACCGAATAAAAGAGCTTTTAAGCATGAAGACATTAGTATGTGATTTACCTTTATTTATAATAAAATTAAATTGAAAGCTACATTTTTAGTTCAGGGATTTTATCAACTCAGCGTGTGAAACGACTATAATTTAGGACTGTGGCAGCCAACTGTTTAAAAAATTCTGATTAAGACTCTCAGGACAATTATGAATATTCGCCAGAACTTTTTTCAAAGGAAAAACTTCAGAATTTCGTAAAAAATTCTCTAATATAAGAAGAAGAAAGGAAAAAGAGAAAAAACTTACAAGGAGTTTTTAATTATAATAGGGTTTGTTAGAACTAGAAAAGTGAATTTATATTCCAACAATTTATTCTTAATTTGTTTTGAAATGAAATACAATAGTACCTCCTACTGAAAGCAAAGACTTTTTCCAAAAATTCCACAAGTTTTTATTATTATTTAAAACATTTTTTTATTATCTTTTTAACATTTTTAGTTGTTACCTAAAATGGTGACGACAAAATTATAGTCGTTATAATACACTAAATGTAAACAAACACTTACCGATAAATAACGATTAAGACAACTGTAATAGCATTAATTATTTTATTTAGAACAAAATTTAGTTTCCATTAAAAAAAATTTGTATACGTTCCCATACGTATGGGAATGTCAAACCAAATATGATTCTAATTCAATTAATTTGCTTCTAATTAATTAATTAATTCAATGGAATCGTTGATAAAGTTTAAAATATTATTAATAAAACTAACTTTAAGACCATGTTATAAAGTTTTTGTCATTACAACTAAGAATTAGATTGTTAAAATTGCATATTTGACTAGAAAAAAATTTTATTATACCAACCGAAGTTGTTTCCTGTGTTTATGTATTTCCTTCTGACTATAAGTTATCTTGCATACTAAGATACGCCTTAACTTAACTTAAATTTTTTTCAATAAAATAAAAAACAGAAAACAAAATAGGAGAAATAATTTGAATAAAAGCTGACAATTATATATTTTTGAGGCATACGTGCACACATAATAAAGATGTACGATTTCTTTCATTTAGTTGCGTAGTGTATTTATTTACTTAAAATTGTATACAGACATACATATAAAAGAATATATATACGTTTTTAATTTCAATTGAAAAAAAAAAAAACATTTCTTTCGTTTTGTTTATTTACTAAGAAAAAGGTGTGAATTTTTATTCATAAATAAAAAATATTATTTTAATATTTTTAACCTACTTAATTAATAACTCGGTTTATTAATAAAATTGTTAATAAATTACTTCATATGCATAATAATTTTGGATTTTATTTCATAATTTTCTAAATAAAATGTTGTCTTGTTAGGCTCACACATTGATAAAAATGAGTGTGTAGCTGCCCATGTTGATCACAGCTATCGCAACACGGTAATAATGTACTGTGTATATGGGGTTTTTCTTAATTAAAAAGATATCAGGAATAAACCATTAGTCATATTTTAAAGACAATAAAATATCTTAATGAAAACATCACACATTCAAGAAACAACATGTTTTTACTTTGCTTTTAAAGAATATCAACTATTTAATTGCATTCTTTTAGTGTGTGCATATTTCGTTTATTTTTGAAATTACTTTTTCCAAAAACTTACAGTCAGATTTTCTGTTTTGGGATTTTATATTTTGTACTATATACTATTTTTAAATTTATCAATTGTGAATTGGCATTAAACAGAACACAATCAATTTAAATTAAATTTTAGTTTGTGTGTCTGTTGCAATCAAGGGATATTGAATTTTTAAGTGAATTTTACTTCAAATATTTTTATCCGAAAATATGATATAATAACCATAAATTTTATCAATGCCAAAAAATTTCGTTTCAATAGAGCCATATCGACTGAAAGTGTAAAATACATAGATAATAGAATTGTTTGAATTTATTGTACGATTTTTTATTTTTATAAAATTAAAAAAAGAATTTAATTTTTTCATTGAAATGATTTATTAAAAATTTAATTAACGAAGCCTAAGTGAGCTCGGCTAACACTGACATTGAATGACCACAATTATCTGTATTTAAAATTATAGGGATAATTTTTTTATAAAATGTGCAATTTTTTAATACATTTTTTGATAATTTAAAACAAAATATTTAAAAAATTCTATTTTATAATTTGCTTTACTGCTATTTTTTAGTACAATTATTATTTTTCGAATTATTAAAAAAGAAGTTAAAAAATATTAATATATTTATTGAAATGAAATTTCTGGTTATTAAAAATTCACAAAAAATAGAAATCGCCCATTATTGCCAAATTTTTTTTTTTTAATTTTTAAAGTCCAATATAATGCAAATAAAATAATTTATAAAATTTTAAAAATCTATAGGTAAATACCGATTTTATTCTCCAAAAGTATAACTCCTTACATTGTTTAATATTTTTATTCACAACTTTATTCACTCTGACATCAAAGCTGTATTACAGACAATCAGTGCATTCGAAGTAACATTAAAATTGGTCAAGGATTGCTTAACACTACTAAAGAAGCTAAAATATGATGACAAACTTGTCATATGATTTCCAAGAGGGGGACAGAAAAACTTGCAAGAATAAGAGTTTCATGTTGGCCCAGAACTATTGTGCCTTGGAGTTCTATTGAGCTTAAGATTAGGGTGGGAATGCCAGCAAAAATAATCTCAACAATATTGGTTGAAATCGAAAAATATCAAGCTGTCGAAAACATTCATGCCATTCACTTTAAGTAAGAGAACAAGTAAGTCAGACGAGAATTCACATTGAGTAATATAATATATTTTGTGAACTATTTGTTTTTAATTATGTTTTTTGTACGTATTTGTATTCGAGCTTTTTAGTATATAGATATGTATCTATTATCTAAACATATAAAAGAATAAAGTTACTGACTGACTTATCATCATCGCCCAGCGACAACGGCTACGGGATTGAAATTCAATGAGCAGGTTCCTGTCCCAATGAGTAAGACAAATAAGAAGGGATTTTTTGAAATTTGAATATTTATTAAGGGGGTAAAATACTTATAAGCGATTTTAATTATTTTTTTACTTTAACTTTAGTTTTTTGGTTTCAATGGGATTGCTATTCTGATATTTAATTTACTTTATCATACTAAAAAGCGAGCAAAACAACGATAGTATCAGACAACTAAATACTAAATTAATCAATTAATAATAGTTTTTTGAAACAATATTAAGCTATTTCGAAAAATCTGTATTAAAAAATAAAGTTTCGATATGAAGGATGTACATGTAAAGAAAAAAATTCAGTTATTTTGCAAGTTAAAAGTCAAATACTTTTCTTCACTCCTAAAATTACCTTTCGATTGACCAATTAATCAATTTATTGGTTAATATTTTGTTTAACTATGATTTGTTTTCCAAAAAAGCTTATTTAATCCTATTTTGAAAAACAAAAGAGGCTAGAAAAAAAGCTAAAGGCTTTTTTTCATAAATTTTTAGACTAAATGTGAGGAAAAAGACTAAATTTAACATTAAAAATTCTAAAATGGCAAAGCTGCATTAGAGCAAAATCACATTTGGGCTATTCTGGCCATAGTGACCAATCTAAATTCTAGTTTTAATTTCAAGCCTAAGTGAATAAGTTTTAAGTCAGTGCATAAAACAGAAGGCATTCCAATGTAACTCTTTCAGCGCTATTATTATCATTAATGCTAACAGTGTCGTTAGGTGTTAGCCTACGTTCAGTTTATAGTAAACGAGCAATTCAATCATCTAAAATATTTGTATGAAAAAAGGTGAAATTTTTTTTTTTAATTTTTCAGACGATTGGAGTATTCGTTCACTGTAAACATCACATTAGTTTGTTATACAATTTGAAATACAAAACTGATTTTTAAAACATGTTTCATAACATTCAAAGTATAGGCAAAAACCAAAAAATTCAAAGAAAAATATTTATGTAAATAACTCAAAAGCTACAACAACAATTTCTTTTTCTAAGTCCGTCCAGTAGCTTAAATTATTACCACCAATTTTTTAAATGAAAACACTGTACTTTGTGTAATTAAGAAAATTATTTGATATTATTTTAAGGCAGTTATTATTTTAAAAGCATTTATTTTGTGCTAATTTTGTTATAATTTAATTTGAAATGAAAGCGACATGGAATATCTTGTCCTGTTTTGACGCTAATTGAATATAGTATCTTGTTTAAAATATTTATCTATGTTTCTTCATATTGTCTTCGAAAATTTATTTAAAAGTTAGCTAGATTTACTACTATGTACTTTATTTAATTTTTTATTAATTTAGTCATTTTAATTTCAGTCTATTTTGATTATTTTTTTTTATGTTTATCAGTGGCTTTCTTCCAAAAAGTGCATTTGAATCTCTAAAATAAACCAAAAACAAAAAAGTAGCTTGACTTAAGAAGTTAATCTTCCTAACCTAATCTTTGAAAGATGGTATGCTACCTTAATTTCCCTTATTGACGTTATACATTTCAAGATCACTAAGAAAATTCTGATTTCTTATGTATTCCAAATATCTCTAATTTACAGCAGAATTTATCAATAAAATTTAATATATTTTAACAAAACTATGTGGTGAAAATGTTATTTTCAAACACTAAATATAATAAATATATTTTTTTTTTTTTAGTTTCCAGTTTGTATGTAAATACAAATACTTTTTACTAAAATGTATACTTTGTAACAGAAAATTACATTTTAATTTAGTTTTTCTCAATTAACTTTTGCTTAAGATAGTTCGAAAGGGGTGCAGAAAGAATATTTTTATTTTTATTTTTAAGATTAAATTGTTTCAATTTTATTTTTTTTTTTATTTTATTATTATATTTTAAATAAACATAACAATTTTTAAATTGTTTTTTTTTTTAGTTTAGTGTTATTTGCTACACATTACAAAGTTACTTGACCCACACTGTATTGAAAACAATATAGAATTTTTTTCATTTAGTTTTTGTTACTTCCTATAAAAATTTTGCAACATTTATTTTTCAAATAAATTTCAAAAATTTTGCTCATAAAAATGTTAAAATAAAATGAAAGCTGTACAACTACGAATTGCATGAGTTTTCTTTTTGTTTACAATAAAAAAAAAGAAATTCACGATCAACTCTGCATATCAAGCCGCATACAATTATGCCGTCACACACACTTTAAAATGTACGAACGCAATCACGCACACTTTACTGCGTCTGGTTTACTAAAAGGCATTTTTTCTTCTATTATTACTTGATTTTTTTTATTTTCTTTTTGTTAGTTTTCTTAAAACAGTGAAACGTATGCATGGTTTTTTCATTATTTAAAATTTAATTTTTCTTTATTTCACTTCATACGTAAAAAAAACAACAAAACACACGCCGACACAATCATTCTTTAACATAAAGTTTTTCATTTTATTTTTGAAATTAGGTCCACTCTACTAAAAGAAGCTGGAACCGTGCGAGAAAAAAACAGAACCGAAATTTTAAGCAAGTATAATAAAAACAGCACTAATTCGAAAAACCAGACACCCGTACACAATGCCGCCAAAATAAAGACTATCATCGCTGACTGTTCACTTGAAGCATATCAGCCTATGCAACCTCTTTTGGTAAAGAGGAAATCTCTCTGTTTGGTGTTTGCATGTGTTGAAATATTTAGTTTTTTCCTCTTTGCTTTGTAAATATGAATGAGTGGCCCATTTTCTTTTTACATTAAATGTATTCCTTTATAATCATATTTTTCTTGGGCAGCTGTTTCTGATCTCTTAAGTTTCAATATGATATTTTTAATTTGGCAGCACTTTTAATATTTTGTGATTTTTTGTTTGCTTATTTTAAGTAAATATTCTGTTTTCTACTCTCTCGTATAGCCGTTCAATATTTTACTTCCGGTTTGCTATGCGTTTACCATATAAATGATGTTGATGAGTCTTATGCCGGCCAAATGTGTAGTTTTGGTATGAAAACCGTGCTTAATTTTTTTCTTTGCCTGTTTTTCTAAGTTTTATACATACAGCATTTTAACACTTTTGTGGCTGCAAAAGTGTTTGTTCCATAACTACAATTGCTGCTTTTGTTTTTTACTTCAGCAGCTGCTTGTTTTGCTGTATCGTTTTGTTTCGCTGTTGTCGCCGTCGTTTATATCATTTGTGTTTGTGTGTGGTTGGTTTGGCATTTTTATCACTTGGGACAAGAGATGTCATACATTTGCCATAATATCACATATGTATTTGTAATACTAATACAAAAATGTTATCTATGAGTTTATTTAAAATAAATGATAAAACATGAGTGAAAACTACAATCGAAAAAGTCACAGGCGGACTAATTCGGGGGTGTGGAAATTTTACACATTTTAAAATTTGCAAAATTTTAAAAAAAATCACTTAAAAAAGTTGAAAACATATTCTAAACAACAGATTTCTCAATAGGTGGCTGAAGAATTATGGTAAGATCATAATTACACGATAATACGAAAATAAAAATACCGTTATTTTTTAAATTTAAGAGATCATATGACATAAGATTTACTTAAAAACAGTTTGATATAATTGCTTATAAAGAAAATACGAAATTTCGCATTAAAAATTTTCTTAGGATCGTTTTACTCGTATTTATATATTTTAAATTAAAAAAAAACTTTTTTGACATAAAGCTAAATAAAAATCGGCTATTTTTTACCTTATTATATAGTCTTATCACTTTCACACAAAATTATTCATAAATCATTTAAATCGATGCATAACTTCATTTTTAAAAAAAAAAAAAACTTGCCATATACGTAAAGCGGTATTACACCCAACCAAAAGCACCAAAGAAACAGTAACGAACTTAAAATTTCTTTCTAACAAAGTACATAGTGTCTTTAAGTATAGGATAGATTGACTTAATTCCAAATATTTAATAATCGAAAGTTTTGCATTGAAATATTGCTTGTTTGATTTGAAACTGTTAAGTCTATACGATTGTGAAAAAAAAAAAAAATCTGCTTCTGTTTTAAATAATTTTCGGAAAATTTTAAATTTCTTCGTTTTGGATGAAAATATATTTTTTTTTTTACAATTTTTACGACAGTTTTTAAGCTTCAGCTTCTCTGGTCAAAAAGCTGACATGAATTTATAAACTGGTGTTGTTTTTTTAATTTTAGGAATAGAAGGTTAAACCTTCTTCCCAAATACAGTTGAGTTTTTATCAGACAGACAGGCATTTGATCATGTCTTCTTAATATCATATTTTTTCTGCAAAGTACATTTTCTTAAAAAATGCTAATAAGTAATTTATAATGAAATGTTCTTTTTTTTTAATTTTCAAAAATTTTTAAAACGAGTATTCACTGCACAACAAGAAAACATTAAAATTAAATGCAAGTGTAAGTATTTAAATATAATAATAAAGAATTATGGTTGGTACGAATTGTAAACTTCATCTAGAGAAATGTTTTTCTTTTCAATGTACCTAATCGATTTTAAGGCAAACGTTATAATATTTAATGAGGAAGGTCGATCTTCTTATTTTAACTTGGTTATACTTTTTTTCATTTCAGTTACAGTGTCTATATATTTATATGCTGTTACCATAATACAAGTTGGTATAAAAAATTTGTATGAAAATCAATCAGTTTTTCAAATATTTGTTATATAAATTTTTTAAATGAGTTGATCGCTTGTGTTATAGAAAATAGCACATTAAACTTAAATAATTTCCTAATTAATTTATAATTTTTTTTTTTTTTTATTTATTAAATAATAGATTTCACATACTAGATCTCCTATATAAAAAATACAACTTTCAGGTATTAGAGTTAACATTAATATACAAAACTTATTGATGTTTACTGAATAAATATATAATGTAATGCAATTTTTATATTGGGCCATAATCATAGTCATAAAAAAGTAGGCTTTTGTTCGTAAGAATTTTATATATTTAAAGTCGTTTTTAAAAAGATACCGATGCAAGTGTGACTATGATTATGGGCCATTGTAAATAAAGGAAAACTTATTGTAAAGAAAAATATTCAAATTAATTTAATATTTTTCAAATAATCTCTGGCAATTTCTTTTTATTTAAATTCTTACTTGTGCTTGATTCAAGGTAGATGGTGACACAAAAAAATTCCATATGTTCACTGGGCCTCAAATGAAGCCAATTATTTTGTTTAGTGAACGATTTCCTTTCTACCTTTCTGAAAACCAACGAGAATTGTTGAGACAGTCATAAATTACTGCATTGACTGATCCTTATATTTCCTCTCTTACACTGGTTCGGTAAAGCATGCTTTTATGAAATTTGAAGGCACTACTGTTGTTGAGTGACAATTCCTTTTGCGGTGTACACTACGATAGTGTAAGCGATTAGCTTGTCGGAGGCCAGTCAATTATTTCCCACGTTTTGAGAATAATGATTCAAAACAGGAATCAGGTTTCTACTTAATATATCACGGATAAATGTCAAAGTAGGGTTCTGGTTCCATAAAAGTACGAATAAGGTAACCGCAAAAATACAAATAATTCAAAATGTTAAAATTATATGTCTACAGAAGTAAAAAAAGTAAACATAATAGAAGAAATACAAAAAGTAACCAATTTTGACAATTCGAAGTAAATAAAATCACAGAATTAAAAATAGTAAACACAGAAATTTAAATTGAGGAAAAAAATATTTCATTTAACTTTAATGAAGCAAAAACTGCGGAGTGAATTTAATTCATTATATTTCAACTGGTTCTTTCACAAAAGGACCATTAGGTTACCTGTGTAACCTAATCTAACTCTTCCTTTCTGTTTAATTTTTTAATTATACTTAGGTTTGTTATTACAGATTTCGATAGTTAAAGTTAAATTTTGTGTTTGCTTTTGGCTAAAACTTTGGAAGCAAATTTAGGTGAATTGTTAAGCACCCATTATCATAAATTTAACTTATCGATATTTTTACCAAAATCTTGATTTTTGAATTATAAAGTCTTAGCTTTAACTAACACGGTAACTTTTCCTTTATTATACATAGTTTCATAGTAAACAATATCCGTCTGCATAAAAAATCGCCCAATATTGTGGCAGAAAATCACGACACTGTTACTTAATTTCACATATTAATAGCACACTGGTACATATGTTGATGATGTTTTCTAATGTTTACAAACTTATTTGTTTTGACAATCTATTATTATTATTATTATTATAACTATTCCTGATTTCGCCTCAATAGTTGTAAGACATCTTCATCATCATTCAACAGTATCAGTACAAACATATGATATGATATTGATATGTGACACATGGTGTTTGAATTAAATAGAAAATGAATTTAGATGGATGTAGAATTGTAGAAAAATAGAACGTGCACGCAATAAAAAATATGTTTGCTTATTTAGTATATTAGACAAGTTTTTCAAATTATGTTTAATACTTATGAAATGGTTTTATAAAGAACATGAGATTTGAATAAAAATATGTGTGTCAGACCACATAGTCTTAATTTTTGTTATCATGTTTTATTCCAAATTATGTAAGAACTCGCCTTTCGATTTAAAAAAAATACCAATAATTTATAAAATTACATTAAATCAATATTAACAAATTCCCTTAAGAAATGATAGCCATTCTTGACATATTACTACACCAGGCTTATTTTTTTTTTTTTTTTTTTTTTTTTGTATTACAATATCTGCTCATTACCGGAAATGACAAACTTTAATAAAGTAGATAATACTCATTCAAGAATAGAACAATGCAAAGCAATTTGTGCGTTATATAAGCTGTTCCCATATTAAAACTAAATGAATTTTAGCAATATACAGAGTATGTACTTGTATTCCCACAAATTACATGCTTAAAAGTAAGAAACAAAAGAATATTGTTTGGTCAATGAACGCATTTCTGCCGCATTTATTATTGTGCATAAAGTCTGTACAAGAAAAAAAAAAGAAGCTCCAAAAATAATAAAAATAACAACAATAACAAAGTTGAAGCAAAATAAAAAAGAATTCTTTAGGGAAAAAATATTTGTGGCCCTTAAACTTCAGAGTCTGACAATGAACTTTACTGCAAAACAATAACGAACACTTAAAAGATTCAACAAACAAATAACTTGACCGCATTGTCACGTTAAAATATATTTAAAAAATTGTCCACAGGGTCAACAAATGTTTATGGTAAAAATGTATTTAAAAAAAAAAAAAATTGTGAACTGACTTTGTAAAGTAGTAGAAAAAACTTCTTGTAAAGACAAAAGTAAACAGAAAAAGAAATAATATTTACTGGTTAATGCGTAACAAAAAATGTTTGTTTGC
Organism: Thelaira solivaga; assembly: GCA_947397855.1. Taxonomy (NCBI): domain Eukaryota; kingdom Metazoa; phylum Arthropoda; class Insecta; order Diptera; family Tachinidae; genus Thelaira; species Thelaira solivaga. The sequence continues at coordinate 19,852,956 of OX377612.1, read as the reverse complement.
TGTAATTTAGCTCTTTTACAGCCTATAATAAGCAAACATTTTATTCATTGCTAAATGTCAGTTCTATTGGCATGCAAGACGTAGATTTGTTGGTCAAGTATTCCTCTTAAATTTGTGTGTATGTTAAAAAGCATGAGTGGTCATATGCAAATCATAATTCTATCTCAAAATAAATTTAGAGTGTGTTACATTCACCAATTTCTTAGATTTTCATATTAATTTTAATAAAATATGTGCCAATTTCAGTCTGTTTTTCAGAGATTATGATTCTTTATTTTGAAAAGTTAAATAAATGTTAAAAAAAAGAGCTGGCCACAAAGGCGCATTATGGTGAATAACCAATTGATTAGACCTTCATTTATAATAACAGCTACCGATACCTCATAATCATATAATTTGTATGGTGCATACTTAACATACAAACCTAAATTCATGCGACAAGCGTTTTTACCTGTCAAAAATTCTCATGCTCATACAAAATGTATTAAGCAAACCTAAATAACGCGGTGGCAATGCTTAGCGATTTTGACAGTTCGTTAGGTAATTAAGTTACCTACAAAACAATTGTTTTTAATTATTACTTCAAAATGCTTGGTTCTCTTTGTTAATATATAAAATTTTAAATTCATTAATGAAATTTCCTTTAAATTTTGAATGGATTGTTTTTAAATCTGCTTAGTTATTTTAAAAATATCGCAAAAGTTGTCACGCAGAATTAAGAAATTTTTAACTAAAAAAATTTTGTTTTAATGCAAACAGAAAAAAATCCATAGTTAAATAGTTATATTTTATTAAAATCGACAAGCAACTTTTGATTATATTCACAATTCAATCAATCTGTCACACAGTAAAAGACGCATACGATAATATTTTTCATAATTGTCCATAACAAGAGCTGTGTAATAACTCCGTGACTTTTTAAATTTTCCTGGCAATAACTTTAAGTACAACACTTCTGGTGCACATCACCATAAGTTACTGTCACACTCCATGATAAGTGCAACCATGTAACTATTTCAAAGGAAAGTTTGGCGATATTCAAACGCAATTTATAGAAGTCTTCAAGCAATAATATAACCGTAGAGGAAACATTAATTCATCACAGCGATTTTCACTTAGTAAACGTGAGCCAAAGAAGGTTAAGGTGGGTCTGTCAGCCAACAAAGCCATAGCCATGCTTTTGGGCATATTCGATATTGATTTAAAACAAAAACGACCGCATTTGTCAGAAAAGAAGTGTTAGTCCCTCAACACGTGTGAAGTCACAATGGCAAAAATTCATAAAAACCACTTTTTTTTCCCAGATTTAGCACCCTACGACAATTTATTTTTTTTTTAACAAAACAAATAAATGGGTCATAAAAGGTTTGGGTAGAATGAAATAAACAGAAATTTTGAGACCTTTAAAAAAATCTATTATTTACAAATTATAAAAAATTGGTAATATGCTGGACACTAAATATAATAGATTTATTGCCCTAAAACCATTCTGCGGACTGCCTTGGAGCTCTATATAGCTTAATTTTAGGGTATAGCTAGAAAGAGAATACTGGCTGAAAACAAACAGTATCAGGGTAGCGAAAATGTTCATGGCACTTCGATATCGGAAGAGAACAAATGAATTACTTAGCTTGACCCGATCAGCAGTTCGCATTCTTACGGGATTGCTGAGTGGACATTACAGAGTATTGAAACTTTTAGCAAATATGAAGATCAGTCAAAATGACAAAGATGAAGGAATACATATTCTGTCACTGTAATGGTCTAATTTGGACTCGTTTCCGCTACTTAGGGCAACATTACCTACAAACATTGGACATGGCGGACAAATAACATAAAGAAGTTTGTGATTTCTTAATGAATACTAGACTTTGGGAGAATTTGTAACTTGAGAATAGTGTTACAATAGTTCCGCTACTCATTCTAATTCTAATTCTAAATATATTGTTATAAAAGAATCATATTGCAAAATGAAAAACAGCCCTAGTTGAAATACCGATTTTAATCAAATACAGCACATTTAGCTTGGAACTTATAAGGTTATAAGAATGCAGAAAAAGGGCGATATTTAGTTATATTTTTTATAATTTTTCAAAATTAATAAGTTTTAAATTTTGGATAAAAAAATATAATTTTTTTTAAAGTAATTAAATAAATATTTTTTAAGCTTCTAGGTCTTTTTTTATATTTGTATTTATTATTAAATTAAATATTAATATATATTTTTTTAAGGACGAAGGCCAATTCCTACAAAGTTATTAATATGTAAATTTATTTACTGTTAATAAATAAAAATAAATAAATAAATTATATTTTTTTGTTTAATTTTTTTATGATATCTTTGAGATAAGCGAGCCAATTAAAAATGGTGTATGTACAACTTAAATTTTAATGTAAGACTTTAGATTTTTTAATAAATAAATGTAACAAACTGTTTTCAAGAGATCTGTCAAGTTTAGAAAAAAAAAAACAATAAATCTTGTTCGAAACGTTCGAATATATTTTGAAAACTTTTTTCAGTTGCTCTGGCGAAAAATCATCTATATTTATTTAATTCATATAAGTAATTTATATTTTTTTTTTAAAATAATACAGTCAGCAACAAAAATTTCAATATTAAATTTTATCTGTATAAAGGAAATGTGTATGATGCAGTATAAACACGTAGTATGTAATAAAAGAAAAGTGTATTAATTTTTAGGTGAATATAAAAGAAATTTTTTAACGATTGTCAAATTTTTACAAATAAAATTTTTTAAAAATTAGCACAACATGTCTTAGGTTTGTTGAAAAACTTAAATTGTTAAATTTATATTTAAATGTCATGTCAATCTTAAGCAACCTTGATTAAAGAGAGATTGATGAAGGTTATTTTTTTATCGATGGACATACATATTTTCTATGCAATGAAAAGTAAAAATATTCAATTAATGGGGAGAGGAAATTTCGTTGCTTTCTCCTCTACATAAATCTTATGGCGCTATTTATATAATTTTTTACATTATTTGATTTTTCAAAAATCGAGTAAAAGTGATATCTATTTAGAAAAGATTTTAGTTTTTTTGCTGTCTAAATTTTCTACAGAGTAAAATCTTCAACTACACTTTCCTATTTTTGTGTGGATTCTAAGCGTAAATGCGTGTCTGTCAAAGGAATAATTAAAACTAAAACAATAAAAATTAACATGAACATGTGTATCAACACTGAAATTGATTTATTAGCAAGAGTGCTTGCTAGCATAGAATCAGTCCAACGAGAGCGTAAACATGACACTAAATGTATATTCACATTTTAATGTTTCAGTTAAGGGTCTACAATTTAACATTTATCACTGAAATAAAATAAAATCCATTGACGCTTGGCCTATTTTGTAAATTTGTTTTATTGGTCGACGTATTTTAATTTATGAAATTTATTTTGTAAAAATTAAGGGAAATAACTTTTCCTACGATTCAATTTTAGTTTGAAAAAAATCAATGTTGTTTTTTTTATAAATTGAAAATCAGCATCTGCTTGTGATTGGGTTTTTTGTATTCGTGTTTAATTTTTAAAAGTGGAAGAAAATTTAAAAAATCTATATTTAAAATTCAATGCATTATTGCACTTGCACTTGAAATGTTATCTCTGTCGGCTTTTTCTTCTTGTTAGCAATATTATCAAGATTTTTCGTTGTTTTTTTTTTTTTTATTTTATTTCAGGGATGTGTGTTGACTTTAATCAGAATAGTAGTCGTCGCCACTAAACTTCAATGTCGTGTTAAGATTTTTATAACAAATCACGTCCATTTTGTCTTGTCTGTTATAAAGATGCAGGCATATGTGGCCGTCTGTGTTCTTTTTTTTTCTTTTTTTTACATTTACCACATGTGGCCCCATAAACAATATATCTAAATGACACATGCTATCTTGCAAAAGAAATTAAAAGACTACTAATGTAAAACAAATAGAAATGTGAATTAATTCTTAACAATAATACTCATTCTTAGTTACAAATTTATAATTTTCTTAAATATATCTATGCCTTTCGTTTTTGTTTTTGTTTGCATATGATTTTTTCCTCGTCTTTTGTTTCCCTGCATGAGGCTGTTGCTCAGTGTTTATAATGAAATGCATTTGGATTGTTGCCCAAATACATCAAGCTGATGCTGATGATGATACTGATGTTGCTGTTACCGCTGCACAAACAATCAACAATTGCAATAAGTTTACTTTTTAATAATGATGCAAATGGTTTTACTTACTTGCTTCTCTTTACATTTAATTTTTCTTTCTTAAGATTTTCTTTTCTAGATTTAGAACTGTTCAGAGCCATACACAAATATGCTAATATGTGTTGTATTCACAAATTTATATGGTTGTTTGTCGGAAAAACAAAAATGTAACGCCAATTTAAACAATAGCAGCTAGATATCAAAAATAAAACCAAATTTATAAAACTAGCAGTTTTAGTTTCCGTACATATTGGCAGTTATTAACGCTTAAAGGGATATAATTAAAAATTTTTGTTCTAGAAATTTTTTCTACAAACTTTACTTAATCACAAGGCAAATAGCAATAGAAGTGATTCTCTTCGAAGTACACCTTATTCTCTTATAAAAAAGCCATTGGCATATTTTAGGAGCTGGAGAAGTCACTTTTAAGAAATACTTTGTCTAGTTCTTTTTAAAAAAAAAAAAACTTTTTCCAAAGATACGCTAATGTTGAATTCTTCTCAGAAGTAGAAGTACATACATCTCTTTGTAGTTGTGGTTATTTTGTCCATTTCTTTTTCTTCACTATGTTGAAAAGAAATGTCGCTTATATCTAGCTAATTAATTCTTGGAACAAGAATTGAGTCAGCATGGCCCAATAGCGCCATCTCAATTCAAATTTTATGCTACTGCTTGTTATTTTTTTATTTGAAACGACGTTAATAACCAAAATGGTCATATATGAACCTAAAAGAACTCTGAAACCATTAATAAAACAAAATTAAAATGTATATCTTTCAAAATGAACTACATTTCGTATTGCGATATTAGCCCAAAGCGATGAAGGACATTTGGTTCCAACAAAATGGTGCAACCAACTGTGCAGCGCGCTTAACAATAGATTTATTGCAAAATCAATGTGATGACAATTTTACTATCAAAATTTGTCCTGTTTAAAGCTTCTTTATTACGTTTTAATGGGCTGTAGTATGTTTATACAAAGTTTATGTCGACAAACTAGTAATTCTTGAAACATTGAGAGCCAATATTAAAGCCATAATTGACGCCATACAGCCAGATTTATTGGAAAAAGTCAACAAAAATTGGAAACTGATCGAATAACCCTTTTAACTCGCAGCATATAAAGAACACTTTCATAAAAATAATTAACATAATATTACATACTACTTTACAAATTTCATTCCAACAATATTTCTGTCTTGTTTTGTATCATCAGTTTAAGTTTTCATGATTTATATGTATTTTTTTTTTTTTTTTTGTATTTAAATTGAAATCTATTGATGGAAACTTTTTATTTTTATTGTAAAAAAAACTTAATAATTTTTAGGAACAAAGCCAAAATAAAAAGTACATCAAGTTCCTAAATAGCTCTCAAGGGGTTAAATATGTTAATACATAACAACACTTAAGTATACATAAAATTATGCAGAACAGAATTTTACTTCCGGCATAGACGTCTTAATGGACGTTAAAAGATAGAGAAGTTCGCTTTTGTTTTTATACTAAAATGTTTACAAATGAACAATTATTGTCAGCAGTAATCAAAATGCAGTTTATTTTATTTATTTGGTTTTTTTTTTTTGTGTGTAACTATATGCATATGAATGTGTACTCGTATATGTTACAGTGTTTTCTATCGTTTTTTATAATATTTTTGTGTAATGGCTGATTTACCAATATGAAATATTATTCGTACTATTAGAATATTATTGTTTATTTAATTTACATTTTTTTTTCATCAAAAATAATAAATAATATAAGAAGAAAATAAATTTAAAAAAAATCATACAGAACACACTTTTCAGTTTCTGATTTGCATAGTTCTTACATAAGTAGTGCAATATTCATACCCATACCTAAATACAAAATATGAAGTTTTATTAAAAAAAATAATTATTAACTTTCTCGTTTTTTATAAACAACTTTAAGGTTTCAAAAAAAAAAAAAAAATTTACAGACAGTCATTAGCATGTCAATACCAAATGGTTTTTGAATAAAAATAATCACAAAAAAAACAATTCCTCAATTAAAATGTGATCGTTGACCTAATGCCTGTTTGTATATTTGTGATTGTTTTTTGAATGTTTGCATTTTGATTCGTAAATGAAATCGTATCGAATAGCATAAAAAACAATTAGTTTTTTATAGTGCCTCGAACATCATTTAATCGAATGTTGGGCACGATTTTTATATGTTGAATAAATCACACACACCGGTTTCAGCTCTCTGGTAAACATACAAACATACATACTTTTTGCATTAAAAATATTGAAATTTATGATTCAGCCTCTAGCCTTTTTTCGTTTTGAAAATAACCTTAAAAAAGCTAAAATTATCTATTCATGTGTAATGCTTTTCTTTTGTTTTTTTATGAAAATAAATTATACTAATGCTGAACAGCGTTGTCATTTTAGCCTTTTTTAGGCTAGATTTAGCCTTTTTTCTCGCCTTTAGCCTTGAAATTTATGATTTTTCCGCAAAAAAAGAAAACAATTCTAATTAAAACCAAGACGTTTAGCTACTAAACGCAAAAGAAATAAAGTTGAAAACTTATTGAAAGTTATGACCGAAAAGATAACAAGTTCTTCTAAAAAGTGACCGGAAAGAGGCAGTAGTAGAACTGATTACCTTTTTAGTCAAAACTTGCTTTCTTTTTAATATATCGACTTATTTCTAGTGCTTTGAATAGTTAAACATATTGGCTTTAATCCGAAATCCTTTTTTGCGAATAGTGAGAAAAAAATTTTTTCGCCAAAAATTACCATGAACTTTTTCTTGAAAAAATTATAAAGAATTTTTTTTGCACTCTCCGCAAGAAAAATTTTTAATTAAAACCAAGACATTTAGCTATCCAACGCAAAAAAAATCAAGTCGATTTATTGAAAACTTGGCAAGTTATAATCAAAAGGGAAGCATGTTTAAAACGACCTTATTTTTTTTTGTCATTGTATGTTCTCTTCTTTATTTTTTTTTTTCAAAATCATAGTTATTATTTTGGATTTTAAGCGATAGCTCTTTAATTTTTTTCTAGCTTCTTTTTTTGTGAGTGATTTAGTTTTTTCCAGGCTTTTTTTAAGGTTTGATGAATTTAATTTTAAGTTTTCTGGTACTGTTTAGTAATTCTGCTGTTCTGTGATTTTTATTACGATAAAGCAAATTAAAGATCCTTTAAGCCAAAAAACGCATTGAAATCAACGTACTAACTAAGCTCTTTGCTGTGCTTTAGCTACCCTTTAAAAAGATTAGTTAAGTGATGCTATTTACAATCATGTGTCAAAATAACTATTTTTTTTAGTTTTCGTTATTTTATGTTTTTTTTTTTTAAACCTTTGCAATTTTGCTTGCGATAAAAATTCTTGAAAATTTTTAATTTTTTGTGATTTTGATTTATGATTAGCTTTAGCAATTTAGCTTTTTCTAGTATTTTTTTATAGCTCTTGGCAACGCTTTTGAAAGCAAAGATGTAGCAAATTAAAAAAGGACAATCACGATCTACTTTTTTAATATGCAAAATTTGTGCTTTTCAAAAGTGTTGCTACATATTATATTCAATTCCCGTTTTCAATTTCTAGAAAATAGAAAAAAAAATTTATAATAGTGTCACAGTTACTATTTAAATTCAAATTAAGTACATATTAAAACAGTTTTACAAACAAAAAGTTTGTAAAAATACAGGGAAACGTAAGTTATCAAAAACATAAAGGACTCATTTTGTAAAACAATTTGAAAGGATACAAAAAATGTGGTAATAATTACATTATTTTTTTTTTAATTCTCAATTCTTTATATTGAAAGTCAATGCCAAACAAAACAAAACAAAAGAATTAAAAAAATATGGTTTTTAATTTGTTTTGTCACCTCAATTCAATGCCCAAGCTTTCAATAGCGGTTGGTTTAAGGCTTTGAATGTACTATTTACAAGCATTTTAGCACAGACAATAACGTGCTAATTTTATATTGTTATATTTTTGCTTTGTTGAATTTATTTTATTCACCAAATTCTATTATTTACCATACCAGTGGTTAATGGCTATGAGAGTATGTGACTTTGCGTAATGGTGAATAACGGCAAGTTTTACTAAACGTTGTTTAAACGAAAGATGGTTTATTTCAGTGATAATTGTTACATTTTCGCCAAACACCAAACATTATTTCATTTGTAAAGATTGTGCCCTTTTTGGTTGGCTGGCAATATAAAAGTGGGATATTTAGTAATACTTTCAACCAGAATATTTTATCAAGTACAACAGCCATATTCATAATGACTTAATATAGGCTGGCAAAGCATTATTAAGGATATTTTCTTAATATAATAAATATTCAGAAATTAATATTAACCTAATAACACTGGTCGACAAAAAAAAAACTTTTTGTGTGTAACATGAAAACTTTTGTCTTGCTATGTTTAGGACAAGGATATGGATAATATAAATAAAATTAGAATGCTTCCAATACGAATAGTTTTTTTTGTAATTAGAGGTTATATAAATTTAGAAAATTTGAGATTTTGTTAACAAAAGTAAGTTATTTTATTATGTTACAGTATTAATTTAAATAAAATTTTATGATTTTCTGCTGTATTTTGCTTCAGGTACATCTCGTTGTAATGTCCAACAGTAATCCGCTAGCATACGTGGACTCCACTTGCCCTGGTATGGTTTTTCCATGGTAGAAATGTCTTGGTGGAATCTTTCACCATGTTCATCGCTGACGGCGCCCAAATTTTCAGGAAAAAAGTCTAAATGTGAATGAAGGAAGTGTATTTTCAATGACATATTACAACCCAAAGCCTTATAAGCAGATAGCAGCTCCGCGACAATAGTTTTATAGTCATTTGATCGGTGATTTCCTAGAAAATTGAAAGTTACTTTCATGAAAGATTCCCAAGCAGATTTTTCCAAATCACTGAATTTTTCTTTAAATATGTCGTCTTTCATCAATTGTCTGATTTGTGGGCCAACAAATATGCCCTCTTTAATTTTTGCCTCACTCAATTTAGGAAACTTTTCCTTCAAATATAAAAAGCCGTCACCACTCCTGTCCATAACTTTCTGGTAGTTCTGGTACAGGTAGTTCCTCACTATGAGGGATCGGTCTTTTAGCAGATGGCAGGTCAGGATATGTTATTTTATTTTTTGTTTTAATTGTGATACCTTTCGTATCAGTAACACAAAAATAACAATCAGATGAGTGATTCGTTGGTTCTGTCCAAATTACGGGGATTGCAAATGGCATAGATCGAGATCTCCTCGCCCATCCAGTAAGAAGATCCACACATGTAACACAGCAGATGTGTGGAACCCACGCTTTGTCTTGCTGTCCGACGGCAAAGCCAAAATACTGTTCATATAGCTTAGTCACTAATGGTGTCAAATTCCTTCGCTGAGTTTTAAAAGTAATGTTACCACAAATATAACAAAACCTGTCAGGATCATTTTTGCACTTTCTTGACATTATTTAACAGTCGCTTAACTCAATAAATAGAAAAAAACACTATACTATTCACATAAATAAAATCTCTGAATGCAAAAGTGGAACAAAAATGGTTAATTTTAAATTTTACGGGTAGTAGCTGTAACACGAAAACTAGAACTGATGGAATCAAAATAAATACGGTGATAAAATGAGGGTATTTAGGTAATTCCAAATTGGTAAGTACCTTTCTTGTTACAAAATTTTGTTGACCAGTGTAATCTTTTAGTAAACTTTTGTTAAATATAAAAATTTTAAAGTAGATTTGGCCCTACTTTAAGGTTATTTTAAAATAACAGTCATATCGTTTTTTTTATTTTGATTATTTTGGTTGTGTGTTAGCTGAAATGGAATTACTTTAATTGAAGCAAAAATCGCTGTTCCAAATCTATGTCTGTGGATATGAATTTTTCCGACATTTTTTTTGGGACGCATTACGAAATTTTATTGTTTAAAGACTGCAACTGCTCTCAAATTAAATCTCAGGAGTGTGTGTGCCTTTTTTGTTTCCAAAAATGAACTGAACAAGGTTGTAATAATTAGATAAAAGTTGCTAAGGAAATTTAAGGGGTGCTGTACGAAAACCCGTCTATTAAAATAATTTTATTTCAATTAACGCTATCGACTACCATTGAATGACAAATATTCTATAACACAGAAAACTTTCTGCGCTAAATTTCGTAAGTAAATTTGTATTGCAAATAAAAGTTATTTATTTGTAAATATAAAAGTAATATATTCCAAAGCTTCACTGACCACTTAACTGTAAAACTCATTAGAATTTAAACATTTTTGGATAATTCATTTATAAAATATTAGATTCTTGAAGAGGCTGCTGCAATCATCTCATCATACCCTTAAAACGACTTATACGCCTTTGTTACAAAATATTTCAAAGACTTTCAAATTGTATTAGCTTTAATTTGTTTTTATATTATTTTTTGAGTTATTGGAAAAAATGTTATAAAAAATTATATATTTTTGAAAAAAAAATTATAAAATATTTGATTTTAGATTCTTAAAATCGGATATAATAGAAATAAAGTTACCAATAATTATCAAAATCTATTGGTAAATACTGATTTTATTCCCATTAAAAATGGAAAAAAAATTTTTAATTTTTTTATATTTTTATAGGAAATTAATTTTTTTTTATAATTCTATCTTTTATAAATGACATACTGAGAACATTGTATTGCCAGTCTGATTTTGAAAATTTCTTAATTTGTTTATTATCTATTATACATTTTTGTAATACTCTTTTCTTAATAAACCTTTATCAGTCTAAAACTATTTATTAGCTAATATTTATATGCATTAAACCAATATTAAAATTCTTTAGTGAATGTACATAGAAGAAGAAATACAAAAATTTCTTTCAATGCCGTCAGGATGGATAGATACCATCTAATGTTTTGGCTAATTTTTGGTTTTGCAGAAGTTTTACAATTAAATGTGAATTTGAAGTCGGCCACTTCGTTTCAATCTTCCATTAATTACTTTTTGATAAGAAATATATTGAAATTAATTCATTATTTACGATAACAAAGCTTAACCCATTTTGTACTAGGAACAAAATATTTTCATATCTTAATTTTACGAACAATAGTTTGCGCCCCCTGGTATATAAGAAATGAGAATATCCACAGAGATCTAGAAATTCCAACGGTTCGGGAGGAAATTGAAAAATATTGTACTAAGTACGTTCACAAACTGGTGACACAATGCCCTCGCCAGGGACCTGTTACAGTTCGAATGAAGTGATACCTTGCGCCTAGTGAGAAGAGTGATATAACTTTTTTATTTAAACGTAGAATATTCCTTTTATTTTTAAGATTTGAGTACAAGTAACTAGTTATCACATTGGTAATAATTATTTAAGTTTTTTATATTTTTTTACAGTTAAGATTTGGATACTTATTTTAATTTTCTTATAGAAAGATTCAATAATAATAAATAATTAAAAAAAAAAAATATCTTACTTGAAATGAAATTTTCACAGCTAATTAGAAATCGCCAAAAAAAAAATTTATAATATTTTTTCTGACGGTAATTATCTGAATATAACAGGAAATAATTCTAAATTAAGTTTTAAATGTTTCAGGGGGTTATACTGACTACTCGTCATAAGCTTCGTTTGAAGACATTGGTAGTGAGCGCATGTAGTCTATATATCTCATTACGAAAATCAAAAGCTTTGAACTTTCTTTCTTAATTACAAAAGGCTGATAAGAAATAAGCTAATTAAAAAAATATATATATCATGGCTTAAATGCTGTTCGGTTTTCTCATCTAAAAATAAGTAAACCGATAATAGTTGACGATACAAGTACATATATAAATTTATTGTGAAGTTATATGAGGACTTACCTGAAAAAATAGCGTAAACGCCACCCATTGATAATATTTTGTGTGTTTTATTGTAAGAGGTCCACGCCCCTGTGAATTATGAACCCCAGGAAAAGGCACCTCTGAACCTTGTTTTTTCATAAAAGCATCCACAACAGTGTATGTTGAATGTATCCAACAATATGTGTTAAGTACATCTTCCGGAATGTCTCTGTATTAATTTATATTTTAAATTTAAATTTTTTGTTATTATCACGAGAAGAAAAAACATTTCGAGTATATGTTTTTATATAAAAAAAAAAAAATTAAATGAAATAAATAAATATAAATACCTTGTATGTACACAGTCTATTGGATTTCCTACGTATTGACGCGTTGTAACAGCAATTGAAAATGTTATTAATAAAATAACGGTTGCATTTGTGTGCAGGCGAAATACAGGTGAATCGATTTTAACATGAGACACCTATTGCATCGATTTGAGTTTCATATTAACGTTTGTTTGTTAGTTTGTGTTTTAGGAAAGGGAAATATAAAAATAAATTGTATCAGTAATTTTTTAATGATGTATGAAATTTTTTAATTAAAAAAACTCTTATTAATTATAGATAAAACAAATTTAAATATATTACGTTTTCCGGTTTATTATTATTGTTATTTTTTTTTTGGGTATTAATATTACGATATAATATAAAGTAGATTAAAAAATTTAAACTATATGGATTTTCGTTTATTTTTTTTTTGCTGTTGTTTCAATTTACAATTATAATAATTAATACATAAAATAAAATTTGTTTTTAGCTATTTAAATCGCTAGTTATTAATTTTTTATTTTTAAAAAAAGACAGTTCTAGATATGAATAATATTATTAATTAAACAAACAAACAAACATTTTATTTGGCATATTTATTAGTACAGGTTAGTGTTGCGTTTGCGAGCAAAAAAAAATGCAATTTTATTTATCAATAAAAATTAATATTTACATTTCAGTTATTTACTAAGACTCAATTGATATTGCTTTCCGAGGCAAAGTATTTATTTATATTTTTATTAAAATTAAAAAATTCCATGAAAAAAAGACATCATTTTATACTAAATAAATTTTCATATTTTATTATTGTTTAACAAAAAGCTTTCCTTCGCTGGTAGATGGGTAACAAAAATTTTTTTGTTTTATTTTAAATAAATAAATTTTTTGATTTTATTGAAATACCTTAATTTTGTTACATTCAAATATATTTCACAGAAATTTTAGTAACTATAATTGAATTTTAATTAAAAATGATGTGTTTAACTGTTTTCACAAGTCTTTTGAGTAGCAGCCTAAAATAAATCAGTGTCATTGATTAAATAACATTGCCTAGATCAATTATAATTCAAAAATGTTTGTTGATCAAACTTGACTCTAACAAACAAACATACAAATACATGAGGCATAAGTCTATTAGACAATTTATTTTGTTGATTAAAATGGCTAAAAATGGCTATGTTAGGATTTTATCTGACACAGTTTTTTTTTTTTGCAGCTTTATAAAATCACTTCAAAATGGCTTAAACTGTGTTTTTTTTATCTATATGAAAACTATCAATATCGATAGCTGAGAATATTAAACTGAGTTGACATTTTAGTTCCGTAAGGTTTGGTCTTGTCAGCGTGAATCGTTTAACTGTAGAACAGCTCTTGCAAATTGTGGAAATATACTTGGAAAAAAATAAAACTGCTCGCGAAATTCATATAGCAATTTATCAAAAGCTCATTTCTGGTTAGCGAATAAGCATTACATTAACTAAAATTGACTGCTTAGTGCGGTTTGCAAGCTGATGGTATCATCGGTAATTATTTCTTTTGAAATAAGGAAGCAGCAGATATTAAGATATGCTGAGTGAATTTCAACAAGACGACTTAACTTGCCATACAGCGCGCTTAACAATCGATTTATTAAAAATTAATTTGTTCATTGGCCACCTCACTTATGTCTCTGCATTAAATTTTATGGACCTTAAATTAAGTCATTGGCTTATACCAATAAGCCAGCAACTCTCGAGTCATTGAAAATGAATACTAAAGCTACCATTAGCCATATTTATTGGAAAAAGTAATCACAAATTAGATAGATCGAATGAACTATGTAGCCGTTGTAGATATTCGGTATATATAATATTTAAAAAAATTCTAATAAATAAATTCAGTGAAATTATCTATTAAATTATAATAAAAAAAATGTTCCTTCTAACAATATTTATGTCTTCTATTAGTATTTTAAGTTGATTTTTTTCTCATCAACCACAACAAAGAAAATCTGATCCCACAGAAACTATTATTTAAGAAACTTTTTATAAAATAAGAAAATCGTACAGGCCTATCAAAAACCTGTAACAAATATTCGACAGTAGGTACTCACATTCTACATTTTTTGACATCTAACGAAGGAATAAATATAATAGAGATTTACGGTGTTTGGATTTAAAAATAGTCTGAGTATGACTTAAAAACTTAATAACAATTACAGTATAAATAAATTCTGATTGCCTTTATAACTCTAGAAGTTTTTTTTTTTTTATTTATTTTTATTTCATGTCATAACATTTTTTCCACATATTTTACACGCAAATGTATAAAGATGTACTTTTAATTACTTTTTCCATTATATTTATTTGTTTAATTAATTTTTTTATGTTTTGTTTGTTTGTAATAATATTTTTTGCTCTTAATGTTGTTGTTTTTATTTTTTTTTTGTTAAAAAAAATGTGTTAAAATTTTAAAAATATAGTAAAGAAATGTAGTAGTTAATTTTGCATATTAAATATTATTGAAAATAATAATTAATTATTATTATGTATGTATGTAAGTTATTTCGTTTTAAAATAGATAAAAACAAAATTTATTCATTAATTTTATTTTGTAACAAATACATACTTATCTTACAATAATTTAATAGTTTGAAGAAATAACAAATAAAAAACAAACTAAAATTTAAAAAAAATATTTTTTTTTTTTATTGATAGGAATGCAAATTTATTCGTAATTAAGTTAAAAATTAAATTTCAATTAAAAAAAAAGTATATGTTATGGACGATAAAAGAAACATTTTAGTTGCGTTTTAGAAATAATTATTTAGAATTGGTTTTTAAAAGTTATTTTTTAATATGCAATTTATTTAACAAATTTTTTTTAGCTTATCTTCCATAAGTTAAATATAATTATGATTAGTAAGAAGGATTTTCAGCAAAATTCATGATGAAATAGTTAGTATGTTTAAAAAGAAAATAAGATGCAGGCAAATAACCCGGTAATAGGTACAAGTACGTGCATATTGGGTTAATATTTGACAGATTTTTTACACTTCCCATATTTACCATTTACCATGGTTTTATCGTAAAGAAAATATTTTTCTAAAACCTATAAAAAATGAAACATCTTTAAAAGATGTTCTTATTTTAGTGTTATCACTAGAGAACAGGCAAAAAGCTATGATTATTTTTCTATCATCCATCTAAGATGACATTAAAGCTTAAAATAAAAATACAAAATGAGTCGCACATTTATGACTTCTTCATTTTTTCTTAATTTTCATTTACTAGAATATTAATTTTTATGGTGAATTAATTTTTATGGTGCGAGCATTATTTAAAAAAAATAAAATTCTTTAAGAGAAATTTGCATCTTTTGACGTTGATGACAGGCGTTAGATTTCGTAAATGTAAACATATGTTTTCATTTACTCCACCAAAATGTGTTCAAGTGTGAAAAGAATATCTATTATTCGCTTATTTAATTAATTTTAAAATTTAATATAAAGCATTTAATAAGATACGCCAAACTGGCATTGAAAAGTATTGGGTGTTTTTTCAGAGGTATACTATTTTGAGCTGTCAACATCGCTATCTAACAGCTGTTATTTGCTTTTTGCTAAGTTTTGTTTGACATTTCATTTTGAATAGACTTGTACCAAAACAACGCTTGCAAATTTTTGTAATTTTTTATAAAAATAATGGTTGTGTTCGACAAGCTTTTCGTTCAAATTCTGTTCTCCGATAAAGCTAGTTTTTAGTTGCATGAGTATGTAAATAAGCAATATTTGAATTAAGGATAATTAACAAAATTCTATTGAAATGTCATTACATCCGCAGAAAAATACTGCTAATTGCGTTTTTATGGCGGAGGCACGTTTTCAAAAATTATGATAGTCAAATTATTACTGTAAATGGTACCTCAATTAGACTCAAATAATCGTACTTTCAACTACAGCCAATAGGACGCAGCCACATGCCATACAGCGCGCGCTACACTTGATTTATTCAAAGAAACTTTTGATGAAAAATAATTTTTTTTTATGCTCAAACTAATTGGCTGCCAATATTGTGTGATTTAAATTAATCGGCTTATTTTCTTTAGGTTTATCTAAAGTTACTTGTCTACGTCGATCAGCCGAAGGTTATTGGTGATATATGTCCGATTAAGCAGTGAAAAGCTTGTGAAAATTGGTACTCCAAATTGCACTTTGTACGCTACAGCCGTGGCGACCACATCGGCAAAATCACATATAGTTATTAATATCATAAAATTTTATATTCAATAAAGTCCGTTTCATTGATATTAAAATATTTTTTGTTTTATTATGATTTAAATTTTTCTAAATTTGAAAAAAGATCACAAAAAAAAATTAATTATTTTCATGGTACAAGTAGTATAAGGAAGTATATAGAAATAAATAAAATTCGTACATTTGTTTGTTTGTTTTTCTCTTTTTTTAATTGTCAAATATCTTTTTTAATCAGAACATATCTAAGTGTTAAAAATTGACACTTGAAACTGCACTTTTACTTAAGTTGCAGAGCTTATGTTAAAACACAACTGGAACTAACGACGAATTTCGTCCATCACGATGTATAGATGAAAACTTTGTTTTGAGACAACTGCGGTTACTGTGACCATGCAAAAAAAAAATTTGAAATATCTTCTACTATTTCTGACATTTATTTTTAAATGCTATAAATTAAAAATAATTTTATTTATTCAAATACTTGAAATCTTAAACCACCGTGGTCACCTTGTCATAAATCTATTTCAAAGTTCTTCGCATCTGGCAGTTTTCAACCGACGCCATGATTGCTTGTATTTTCATGTGTATGTGTTTTATTTTTGTCGATGAATATTTATTGCGTAAAATTCGTTGATCATCTCAGTTGTGTTTCTAGAACTGGGGGTATTTTAAGAGATTTAGTTGTTTTTTTTTTTAATTAGTTAATAGAGTATTTCTTATTTATTTAAATTTGTTATAAACGATTTGTCTACTGCTGTGCTTAGCTGTATCTGCGTTGTACTTTTTGAATTTTTTATTTTGAGAAGCAACAATATTAAACATAGTTAATAATAAAAAATATCAAATGCAAATGAAGAGCTCTTTTCCATTTTGTCACTTTTAGCCTCTATTAAATTTTTAACACAACTTCTACACATGTCACATATTCGTGTACTGACATACACATTTAATAACTTTGGGATCATTTATATTTAACAAGAAGAGTTAAGCTGCAGCGTAGGTATATAATTTTGAAATAAAATAAACTTCGCTTTTGCAAATAATAACAACTAAAATGTTTCTTTTAATGTTAATAACTATGATCTTCTACAAGAGAAAAACAGATGTTTGGAAATATGTCATTTAAATGACTTGAGATTTTGTAACGAAAATGAAACAATTTTGAACATATTTTTGTATGTTTTAATTTTGTTATTTAATGCATTTTTTCGTTAGTAAGTTGATTTTTATTTTGTCTATTTTTTTTTTAATAACGATGACCACTGAATCGATATTTTATAGTTTTGTTCAATTAATTTTTCATAATAAACGATATGGAATTGAATTGAGGTAGTTGGAGAGAAAAAGAGATTTAATGTTGTTGTTATGAAATTTCGATAATATCAGTTTAATAATATTTTTTTTCTAAATTAAATTTTTTATTAATTAGGCTTATTAATTTTTTTTTATTAATTTCTTAAGTGAAGGTGGTGAAATAATTAGAGAATCGATTGTTTTTAATAGATATTAAAATTAGAATTTAGCAGTGATACTGTTTTTGTGGTGAAAAAGTGGTGAACAAAATTAATTGAAGTGAATGTTGTGAACATTTTAGTAAACTGTTTTGAATTTCTGACTTTTGTTGAATTTTAATGGTGAAAAGTTTGAAGTGAGCGTTTGGGTTGACTAATTTAAAGTTTTAATTAATTTGAAGTAGCGGTGGTGAATTATTTATCTTTGTGGTAGTGAAGTTGTGAGTTTTTTTAGTCGGTTTGGTAATAGTACGAATTTTTTTTTTTTGTTGTGGTGACAAGAGATGGTGAGTGCCAAGTAGTAGCAGTAGTAAAAAAATTTTTTGTGATTTAAATTGGTGATAATTGAATTGTAGTGAACCTTATAATTCAATTTGTTATTTTTTTTTTTTTTTTTTTTTTTGGTGGACTGAGTTTGTGAGGTGAGAGAAACCATTTTTTATTGATGTAGAAAGTAGCTGAAAAGTGAAGTGAATTTGTGATTTTCTACTGTTTGATAAAGGTGAGAGAAATTTTACAAGTGATGTTGAAGTCACTTAGGTGGTTTTAGTTTTTAGTGATTAAGGTGAAATATTTTTTATTTGTTGAAAAAAGAAGAAACATACTTACTAAGTTAAAATAAACAAAAATGAAAAAAAAATAAATAAAAACTGTAAAAAAAATTAAAAATTACTTTAAAATTTTTGTTTTAAAGGATTTCAAACATTTAAAAATATTTTCTTTTAATCTTAAATTTTGTTTTGGAATAATACATTCAAAGCAGAAAAATTTTACTTACATACATCTTTTAAATACATACATACTAATATTTTTTTTGTAATAAGTAACATACTTAAGAATACACTGATATAAAGAAGACACATAAAGGTTATTTTTCTTTTTAAAAAACAGGGAAATTGAAAGCAATACAGTCAGCTAAAAAAGTTTAAAATTGTGGTTTAAACTTTTTTTATATTTTTTTTTTTTTGAGTTTTAGCTTAATAGAGTTAAAATGTTTTTAAATAGTATTTTTAGGATTTGTGTGGAAACGGTTTTATTAGTGTTACGTTTATAGTAAAGGTTTCAGCATTACCAGTGGTGAGGTTTTAATTTAATAAGTAATTTAAAATTTGGTTTAGTTTGTTTAGCTAATTTAGTTGCTCTCTTTAAAGGACTTATAAATTTTTGTCAACTTCTAATTTCCAAAAATAAAAGCAATGAATTTTTTTTTTGGTTTTTAGTTATTATTATTTATTTATTATTGTTTTAGGTGTTTTGAGTGAGTGAGTTTGTAAGGTTAGGTGACAATTAATTAATAAAAAGTGTTGAAAAAATGGCTGTAATTTCTAAGGTTTTTTGTGAAGATTTATTTTATTTGTAAAAGTATTCCTGTTGAGCAAATATTTTGTAAAAAACAAAAAAAAAAAAAAGAGTCTAAGTGTACCAGTTGTATTAAAACAAAAATCATTACAAAAAAATTTTCATTAACACTTTGAACGCGTGAAACGAGCTTTAAATTAATTTATTATTGTTTTATTATTATTTTTTTTTTAATAATCATTCCAAAACGAGTGTTTTACTGAAGCATGATTTAGTAGCAAGACTTTATTTTCGCAAAAGTGCAGCAGTATGATTTGAATGAATTTTATGACGTTTAGAAATGTTTGTTAAAAATTAAATACATAAATATATATACATACGAATACATACACATATTAATATATATTTTCTTTTTGAAATGAAGCGAGATGTTTGTAATTGATATCTAAGAGCAGTGATAATGATAACTTTTTATGAGATTATTGTAGTTATGACGTAGTGATTTTTGATTCCTATTCAAAACTATTTGTTTGCACGTTTATCAACTGTATGATTTTTTTGTATATCTTATGCAAATAATTTAAACATTTTTTTCAATATTTCACTTGTATTGAAATTGAGTGTGTATGGGAATAGTGACATTTTTGTTTCCATATGAACGATTTTATTAAAGGTTCGGGTTCATAAAGTATTTGTCATTCAATTCGAGAAAATAAAACTTAATTAAGTAATAAATTAAACATAGAAAACAACTTTGGTTGTGAGAACATGAATTTACCCCAAATAAAAAATTCATCTCTGATAATCGATTATTTTAGTTTTGACAATAACGATAATACAATTAAAAATTTGTTCTGTTAATTATATTTTGGAATGTGCTTTTGCTGCATCTAAAAAATTCTAGTACCACAGTTGAATTTTTGATTTATAACAACTTTATCTTTCACAACCGAAGTTATTTTAATTTTGGAAAAGGTATTGTAAGAAAAGGCAAATTTTATTTGCCATGTCACGTGCCTCGTTAGACCACACCTTTAGTTTGTGTATAGTTTGGTGACGTTGTAGCACATTACTTAAAAAAAAGCTTTGAATAAATCAGTTAAATAATATGGTTTCCAAACGAAAATTTTTTTTCTGTATCTTTTCACGTCCAGCTACTGCCATCAAGAAAAAGATTTCAAGATGTTCAAAATGTTTATGTTTAGTAAATGTTTTTTATATATCTTTTCTGAGTCCAGTAATATATTTTTTTTAAGAAATTGTGTTATTAATGATATATCACAGCAACCAAATGTCTACTAGTGCTCACAGTAGTTTAGTTGTAAGAATTTTCTTTCAACTTTTATTAAGACATAGAAATGTTTTAATATATATTTTTTTTAATTCATTAATTTTAATAAAAGTGTTGTTTTCATATGATAAGTAGTTTGTGGTTGAAATTTTGAATTTATGGGATAAATAAATATATGATTTTTATAACAAAATTCTGGTATTATCTTGTCTATGTTGATTTGTTTTTTTTTTTTTTTTAATTTTTCTTGCTTTTGTTTTATTAATCCATTGAGATGAGAACTTGAAACTTGTGATGTTATGTTTTACTCTCTATTTAATATATTATTTTTGTTGTTTATCGTTAGTTAGTAGTTTTGTGGTGTGAAGTAAACTGATAACATGAGTGTAATTGATTATTTGATTTTTTTTTCTGATCAGCTGGTGAGATAATAAACAATTATTTTATTGTTGTTGTTATTGTTGTGAACATGATGATATATGTTGATGAGAGAACGCATGTTTGTTATTTGAATTGCAAATGCATTAAAATTGGTAACTTCTTAAATTTTGATTTTCCTATCGAGATGACATCATATATAGTTGATTTTTAAATGATAATTAAGATTCATTAATTTTTATAATTTTTTTTACTTTTTGTTTAGTGCTAAAAGTGGGAACATTTGAGAACTTGATGTTAATGGACAGCCGCATTGAAATAAGTATATTAAAAAAATTTATTTAAGAAAAATGTACAAGTGAATTGATTTCAGCAAAAAGAAATACATGTCAAATAAAAAAAAAAAAAAAAACTTGTGATGAATAAATAGATAAAATTGATTAAACAAGAAAAGTAAAAAGTTTTAAATAAAAAAATATAAAAAAACTGCATTTTCCTAGTTTTGTTATAAACTTTGTAACCTTCGCTAACACAATAACGTATAGTTTTACTTATCTTAGTCATTGTCATTTGTTTGTATAAATACCATCATCAATTTGCTTAGTGGGTTGACTTAGTAGTTTTAAGATTTTGTACGTAACTTTTTTTAATGTCTTGTTACATGCTATGAAACTATAAGTCTGTTAATAAAAATACGTTTTCTGTTAGGTAGTTTCACTGTTGTTATTGTGTGAAACTACGTTTTTTGTTGTATTAAAACTAAATGCAATAAGCTTGAAGCTAAGAAGTTTTAAAGAGAAAAGTATTATGAAGTATTTTTGTTCTTTGCTACACATTGCATGTGGTATATAGGAAATAATTAATTATCCGTCTGCCTTTATAGCAAAGCATTATATATGCTTATAATATGACAACCATCAATTAAAATTTAGTTACAAAAAGCTTAAAATGTTGTTATAAATATTATTTTATTGTATTTAAAATACTAAAAAAAATATTTTCTGTGAATATTCATAGCAACCCAAATTTTTTAAATTATTTTTGTAATTTTGCTTTTTTTTCTTTGTACTAAGCTGGAAAACTAAAATATAATGGATGTTCCAGTAAGAGTGCACTTTCTACATTTAGTGCTATATTTTATGCAAGTAGCAACTTTGATTATTGCGATTATTAAAAATAAAGCACTTATAATTGATCAAGAGAAGTGATGAAATTCACCGAAATTGCGGTGAATGTGAACAGCTTTACAACAATATGATAACGGACTATGCCAACAGCACACACAGTGAGTGTAACAATCGGTCTACTGCAGCATGGAAAGGAAACGTCCACTCTTACTAAGATACCCTTTATATTGGATTTATGTATTTATAATAAGAAAAAATTAATAAGCTAAAATGTGAGTTCATAAAATACTGACACGAATAAAAACTTGTTCTATTATAAAAATTAAAATCTTTTATCACATTGAAAATTTGTAAATAAAGTTTTAGCTTTAATGAAGTTTGAAATTTTAATTAAATTAGGTATGTTTATGGCTATCTTTAAGTACTTTTGATAAAAATATTTTATACATTTTTGTAATGAGCTTCTAAAGCTTTATTTTAAAGCCTTTATCTCATTTCTTGTTTCTAATTACTTTTAGTATTTTCCCAAATTTAGAAACTCTAGTAAACTTTTGGAACAGGGTAACTAAAAATTGTTTAAACATTTTTTTGGAGAGCTAATTTCAAATCTATATTCCATTGGCTCTTAAATGAGGGAAGTTATTATTAATAGAAAATGGTTGCTTTAATTTGCTAAAAAAAACCAAAATTCAACAATAAAATTTCCTTTAAGTTGCAACTACCTGGTTTTTAAGTCTGCTCAGTATTTTTCAAAATATAAAGTTAGGACGAAAAAACATTTTTTTTATAAAAATTTAGAAATATTTAATTTTCAGAAAATCATTTAAAATACAAGGAAGAAAAAACTCAATTTTCTTATGTATGCCTCTATGGCTCTATATTTTAAAGAAAAGAACCAATATTTTATTGAAATCGATGCACAATTTTTAATTTTATTCACAATTAAATCAATAATACATACCATTTTGTTAGAAGCAAATGTGGTTATATGAGTTTGTTAGTATTACTTTACTGTGTTTTGTTACAGATGTTTTTAGCCATGAAGTAGTATCACTTAATTGGAAATAAAATCAAGTTATATATCGATTTCAATTATTTATATTTTAAATAATTCTTTAACACTCGTGTTGATTGAAAAAAAAAACAAACTCTAGCTTTTTAGTTCATTTAAAAATTTTTTTTTTTATTAAAAATTTCAAAATTTTGCATAAAAAACGTTTTTCTCGTCACAACTCCTGCAATATCTTTAAAACTAAGTAGTCTATTTAAAAGCAATGTAGGTACTAGTTAACAGACAGTTTAAAATTTTTACAATCAAAGACAACAAATCATTTTGTGTTTCAAAAAATTATTGTTATGTTGGCTACGATAAACACTTATTTCACATCACTGTAACATTTAATTTACGCGCACAGGTTGTTCCTTTTTTATTTATATTTTTAAAATAATTTCTTCTTTGCTATTTTCAGTAAAAGTATATTTCGTGTTTTATAAAATATTTTAAAAAAAATTTTCTAAAGTTTTAATTAATTTTAAGCTTCAAAATAACTAAATTGCTAAAATTTGTAATTTTCAAGAATTATTTGAAAAAAAAAATTATTGTTTTTTTATTCAAAAGAAATGCATTGATGATGGCATCTTTATGATGGTAAATTGTTAAGTTTATAAAAAGAGTTCTGTCCAAAGTTCATTGAAAACAATAACTAAACAGAAATTTCTAAATATTAAACAAAGTTTTTAAAAAATTAAAATAATGAGAAAACGCAAAGGTAAAAATTAATACCAACAGTTACTTGGGGGATGACGTAAGTTTGGTTCAACTTTAATTTTGTACTTGATTTTTTGAATGAAAAAAAAAAAATTAAAATATAATATCGTAATTCTGTTTTGACAAGAAAAGAAAAGTATTAAGCTTTATAAAATAACTATTTTGAAGCAAAGCTCTAGATTAAGAAAATATTAAGTATTTTAGTATAAAGATGATAGATTTTAATATAAAAAGATAGTTGGTTAGCAGCAGTTTAGACATTTTACAATACGTTCAAATACGATGCAGAAAGCAACAGAACTATATGAAAAACTTAAATTTATTTCAATGGAAAACAGAATCAGAAACAAAATCAAAATTTATGTTTTATAACAAACAAACAAATAACGGCTACTTTATTTACAAATTAAATTAAAAGCAATAATATAAATACAAAAAAAAAAGAAAAATTTGTGGAATTAGAGGGGGGGGGGGAGGACATTTAGTACCAAATACAGAACGTCGATGCAGTTTTTCTCTTAAGAAAAATATTAATCGAAAAATATTAATTTGAGAAGCAGTTGATTAAAATACATGAAAAGAGATTTAAAAATTTTGTTTTAAAACTTCTTTTCGTAACAAATTTTCATTTCACATTTGCAGTTATAAAATTTATTTGCAGTGTGTAAGTAAGTGTAGTTAGTTTTAGAGTATTTAATTTTTTTTATATAAATAATGTTTATTTAATCAAAGTTATAAGTATTTTGAGTTCAAGCAGTTTTTAATTGTAGTCGCAAAACATGAGTTTATTGTATATTTAGGCAAAATGATAATAATTTTAATTCAAACTATTTAATTTTTCATAATACACCTTGAACGTATTAAGCTTAAAAAAATAATTGGCAGTAATAATCCATAGAAATATTCAACAACTATCCCTAGCAACTGTTAAACCCTAATGATTTTGCTTTAACTTTATTCAAAAACTAAATCAAAATGTGTTTTATTTTTACTAAAGTTTTTAAGCAAATATCAGTTAAATTTTTTTAATAAAATTCAAATACAATTTAGTTTCATATATTTTTGAACTTTAAGTTTATAATAGATATTCAGTTTTAATCTTGAAATAGCTTATATGGCAGGCGTCATATAAGTTAATATAAATGAAGTTTTTCTTTCTGCACTTTGGCTGAACACAGCCACCAAAGCGAATTTCAAGATTCGAGCTTGCACGTTTTCTTTAAAATAATAAATTTCATATGACAAAAGTAATGTTAAATTACACTATGCAGCAAATAGAAAACAATTTTTTCATATTGAATAACCGATACTCTTTAGTGGTCTAACTTAAAAAATCATTCTCGAGGTTTTTTTTTTGGTAAACTTGAGATTTTTGAAGAAGCTGCTTCACACATGTTATCATAAGCGAATTATGAGATTGTGCCAAATATGTAAAATTTGCTTTATTTAATATTTTTGTAATTTTAAAATTTTTAAAAATTAACAAAAGTAGAAAGCGCCGATTACTTAAAGGGTTTCTTACTAAGTCTCAAAACTGCATAAAATAGAAATAAGCTAAAAAATAAATCTTACATACTCAAACCCATGGATAAATACTGATTTTATTGCCGTTAAAGTGTAAGTACCCAAGTTTTGGAAAAAAAACCTTTTGAAAATTATTTGCTCGTTACATAGGGTTATTAAAAAGAAAAATAAGTTTTGAGCAAAAAAAATTTAAGTAAAATGTCAAATGTATACAGCCATTCTCTAAAAAGTTTACTCACAAAATAATTATTGAATTAGTTTTCAATTTAAATATGTAATAAATTTGTTTGATATTCAAAAGTTTAGCAAAATATTAATCTTTGTTGGTTTTAATCCAATTATGTAATTTTTTGTATTATGATGTTCTTATAGTAAGTACCAAGGGAATAGCATATCCATATGGACCATTTCATATAAAAGCTATTGACTAAATAAAAATTATTTGTCAATAATTTTGAAAACTTTGAAATGTTTTCAAATAAAAAAACAAATTAAAAAAATTGAACAAATACACAAACTTCTCAACCATGATTTCAACATTGAACAAAAATATTTTATTGTTATTTCTCTTTTTTTTAAACTCAAAACATGGTAAATGCTCCGCTTAGCTGTCGAACAGGAAAAGTAAGCATATTTCCATTGTGGCGGCTGTGAGAAGTGTACACTCGATCTGCACGCTCTTCAACAGGCTGGGATTAACCTTTTAGCGTAAATAGACATAGCTGTCGAACAATTGAGAGTAAGGAGACAGGTCGTCACCTCTTAAGCAAGGCTCTTCTAATTTCGCAACACAAATTTTTCGGTGCACATTTTGACTATCTTATAGTACTGAATAAATAAAAAGAAGAAAATAATAAATTAAAAAAAAAAAAACCAATACAGATTACTATTTTAATCAACTTTTGAGTTTCAACAAATTAATTACATAAATATTTTTTAATTTGAAAATTCCAAGTGCCGAAAAACTTCATATATCAAATTAATTGAATGAAATTGCAAACTCTATGAAAATTAAGACATTAAAAAAGTTTAAATCTGCATTTGTTACACATATTATGCATTTTAAAGTTAAAACAATCCTACAGCTGGATTTTCTGTCAAAAAATATTTCTTTTCTTTTTTTTTTTTTTTTTTTTTTTTTTTTTTGTACCCAACAAACCATGTAGAAGTTAAACTGTAATACATAAGAATATGAGAATATTAAAAATTCTGAAAGCAATAATTACTTTCTTTATGAAATATATATGAAATATAAATACAAATAAAATTTATTTGAAATTTTTATTAAGGTAAATAAAAATATTTTTTAGTATTTTTCTGAAGTCTTTTGGTTTATTGGGTATGTTAATTTTTTCTTTCACTATAACAAGCATACAATTTTTAAATCTCAAAGGTAAAATAATTTGTTTTTGTATTTACGCAGTTACCTTGTAAATTAATATACCTTGGTTAAAACCATGTACAGAGGCCTAAGAAATCTTAATTTAAATTAACATTTTATTAATTTATAGTTTGCTTTGCTTTTTATGATCAATCGGGTAAAATAAGTTTTAAGATACTCGTATTCGGTATAAGATAAAAATGACATTAAATTAGTACTATTTTAACAGAAAATATCGATCAGTTTAAGATTTACTACGTTTTTATCTTTTTATAAATAAATAAAACACCTTAACTAAATAAAAATTTTCAGCTCTCTATATTTCTTGTATTTAGCTGATATAAACAACAGTTTATATCAGTATGCATGCTTAATCGAATGATTGTGACAGTGGCATTTTGTATGATTATACGCTTCGATGTAGCCACATCAAACATATTTTGACATTTTAATGCTGGTTTTAATTTTTTGGTGTTGTGTATGGTAAAATTTGCTCAAAGAGCAAACATTGTAATAAAACGTATTAAAACGCAATTTTTTGTACTAAAAACCTTTTTTATGTTCCTTTTTTTTTTTTTTTTTTGGTATTTATTTATTTTTTTGTGTTATCATAAAATTTCATTAAAAGCCTTTTAGTAATTTTTCTTTAATAAAAAGGTATATTATACCAATTTGATGGCATGTTATATGATTCAAGCTTAGATGGTGCTGTCATGTATTTGCTTTTTAACTAAACAATATCTCTTTAATATGTTCGACCACATGTATCAATCTAATTCTGTTTTTTTTAACTAAAGTCTTCAGTACCTTTATTTGCAGTCCCAAAAAATTACTTCTCTTTTCAAAATTTAATAATTTAAATTTAAAATATTCCATTATTTAAAAATGTTAGTGACGAAAAAAACCAAAATAAAATTGTTAATTCCCACATTGATGTACTACAAGACCAGAACGACTATTCATTTATAAATTTTTTTAACAAGCGACTAAAATTTATCCGCTAGTTATTTTATTTTTTTTTTTTTTGTTTTAATATATCTATAATTTTTTTTTAAAGGATTGGTGTTTTAGGTGTTTCATTTGTGTTCATCAGACAAAGAAATAATAAATTATTGCTGTTAACAATACCAGTTGCAACTTACAAAAAGCCAATCACATTTACACAAGGCTTATTTTAATATAGAGATGATATATATTGTAGCAATGCCATAAAGTGCACATACACTTGCTGTACAAAAATTACACAACAATTATTTATATATATATATATAACATGTACAAGATTAAAAATTATATATTTAGATATTTTTGTTTTTGTTTTTTTTTTTTTTTTGTTTTTAAATAACTATATTGCACGAATATTATATATTTTTATACAGTTAGTAACAGATTATAAACAGTACATAAATAGCATGGAATATAGAAATATATACTTTGATTTAATAGTTTGTTAATTACAAAAAAATTTGTGGAAAAAAAAATTTACTAAAAATAAAAGAAAAGAACACATAAGTACACACACCCAATATTCACACAAAGGAAATTAAGCTATTGAAGACACACGCACTTACATACCATAAAATTAATAGACAATTTTTTTTGTATTTATACAAATTAAAATTAAATAAAAATATAAACAAATATATAGATACATTTTAAAACATATATTCACAAATTAAAATAAGTAGGCACGAGTATTTATATATTAGTAAGGGTATTAGTAAGGGTTAGCATATTCAGTGAGTAAGTAGTATATCATATATTTAGAAGTATATTTAGTTGTTAAAGGTATTTTATTATCATAAGTAGTAAGTATAGTAGAGTAAGTATTATGGTAGAACTTTATTGATGTAAGTAAGTATTTGTGTAGTGTATTACGTGTTTTTGGAGTTTAGTTTTTTGAGTAAACGTAAACAAAAAATATTGTTCCATTAATTATGTGTTAGAGTGTGTTTAAAGTGTTTAAAAGTGGTTATTTAATTTCATAAAGTTTAAACGTGTTTGTATGTTTAAATTGTTTGCTATTTTATATTGATATAAATATATTTTAAATTTTTGCTGCTGGTTAGTATAGCTGTTTTTTTTTTTTTTTTTTGATTAAACAAAAAAATACAAAACTAAAAACATTGAAGTAGATTATTATTAAAAAAAAAAAAACAAAAATAAAATTGAGTTTTTAATATTGTTTGCTTTAAAAAAATTATCGAAATTTCAATTGAAAAATATATTAAACTAGACGTACGATTTTTACTGAAAAAAAATACAAAATATTTTTTTTAAAGATTGGAATAAAAGAAAAAACAGTTGCTCGATTGCCAACATATATGCTGTCCGTTTAATTTGTTTTATATTCTTTTTGATTCAAAAAACAAACATAAAATATACAAAAAGTTTACACAACACTTTCTATCATTTTTGAATAAAATGCCTGTTATATAAGAATATAAGTATGTAAGATTATAAATATCAAAAAAAATGCTTGTTTTTGAAATTTCGTATTTTATTATTATTTTCTTAGTTTTGATTAAAGGATTATTGCACATTTATTAAACAACATCAACAACGACAACTACTTCTTGTTATCTTTTATTATTCATAATTTTTAATAAATAATTCGATTATATATAAAAAGTATATATTTGTATTTGTAGCTTGTAGTAATAATAATTTATTATTTATTAACACATTTTTAATAATATCATGTAGCATATAGTACATACCTGTAACAAGTTACTTTTATATTTGTTTGTTAATTTTTTATATTTTTAATACAATAGTCTATTATGACAGGTGGATTATCACAATTCTAACTGTTTTATTTTATCAAATTTTACTTTGGAAATGGAAATTGAATGCAAAAAAATGTATTTTTAAAATGCCACTTGCTTTCTAATCTCCGTTTAAAAACGCCTTTGCTTCTGATCATAAACATTTATTAAAATTGTAAGATCAAAAAAAAAAAATTCAAAATAATAATGCAGTTTTGCATACGTAATTGTAATATTTAATATAGTCATAGATTTAAAGTCATAAAAAAAAATTACTAAATTTTTTATAATATTTTTATTTATCAGACTGCTTGTATTAAATATGTTATATTAATAAATTTCCAGAAACTGGTGTGTAGTCTCATCTATATTTAAAAAATATTTTTTTCTACGTTAAACTGATATGGGATTGTCTAACACTTCTAAAGAGACTAGGATTTCATGGAGGGGTCCACCTAGTATGGGTTCCAAGTCATAGTGGATATGGCAACGAGAGGGCAGACGAAGTAGCAAGAAAATCTGGTGCTGGTACCCAAGACCATTCTGCGGATTGCTTTTGTGGTGTTCTATCAAGTTCAAGATTAAGGAATGGTTAGAAAGGGTAACGAAAAGAGTCTTGCCATTAAGTTCTCGGAAGAAAACAAACGACTTAATGGGCCTGGCTCAGTCAGGAATTCGTATTGTTACAGGATTCATGACCGGGCATTGCGCTTGGCAAATACGAGGATCAGTCGAAACAACAGCAGCACATGTACTGTGTCGGTGAATTGGTTTAATTTGAACTCTTTTTTCATTACTAAGGGCATCTTTACCTATAGCCGTCTGACATGACAGACAAAATAACACTGCATACTAGTCTTAGAGAGTATTTGTATAGTGTCACAATAATTTT
The DNA here is from genome assembly GCA_947397855.1 of Thelaira solivaga. NCBI lineage: Eukaryota > Metazoa > Arthropoda > Insecta > Diptera > Tachinidae > Thelaira > Thelaira solivaga. The sequence goes on along the minus strand of OX377612.1, from coordinate 19,822,441 downwards.
ATTTTGACCACAGTGACCAGGTAATTTGTTCCCTCTTCCTGGCCTGACTTTATTTCTTCTTACTTTAGCTTGTGCAATTTTAAACCAAATTTTAAATTATCATAAAATTCTATAACATCAAAATGAAAAAAAGTAAATTTGAAGTAGCAGATATTGTGACAAATTTTTATAAACAAATTTTATAATTTCTAATTTAAGTGTATGTCTGCAAATAGGTGACTAATAGTATAGTTTATAAATGGAATAATGAGAAGAGCATTTAAGTTAACAATGTTGGACCATCTTCCTCAACCTACCCACTGGAATGGTATTGAATACTCGTGGCCATATTTTAAGATTAAGGTAGAAAAAGTAAAGTAAAGTAGGTGGTTTAGTTAAAAGATATGCCCATCTAGTATTAGAAAGCTAAAGAACCATCGTTTAAAGCAGTTTTGATTTTTAAGTTATTTATATTTTTATTGCTTAGATTTTTATTTACTTAAAAAAAATTTTTTTTTTTTGATATTTTTCTGGTTTAAATAAAAATAATCGAGATTTTCTTGTCGTCCTTAGGCTTTTGTGGCTTGTGTATATATTTAGTAACAATATTTGGTTGTTTAAAATCACTTCAAAAAGGCCGTTAAATCATTCCCTTAACTTCTAGCTGTATCAAAAATAAACAAAACGTGATATATAAATATTTATATGGTTTTTGCATAGCTCTCAAACTGTTTATTGCAAAGTATTGTAGAAAATATAAATTAATTCGCTCACCACACTTGGACTTACATTTTAATTTCATAACATAAAAATAAATTATTGACAGACAAATATATCCTAGAATAATGTCACAGACACGATTATAGCAGACATGCACACAAACACACTTCTTTACAAGACTGATTAGTACAGGATGATCATACGATTTAATTATTTATTATACAAGTGTTTACTTCTTTTAACTACAAACGAAAAATAAAAAATTACAAAAGAAATTTGCTTCAATAAAATAAATTCAAAAGAAAATTTCAAAAATTAAAACACCAAAACGCAAATAAAATTCGATAGAAAAAAATAAACTTAATTAAATTTTTGTATCCAATAATATTGCAAAAGAAACTGCAATTACGTGCACAAATATACTAAATATTATTTAAATAGGTTGTAGATAATATTATTATTTTTATTTGGTCCTTCAGTATTGCAATATTTTCTTCGATATAGTAGATACGATATGTAAATATTACCATAATACGAATTATATATATACGAACACACACACATATAATTAGAGATTATAAGTAAGATTGCATTATACTAGACGCATATATGTATTAGTAGTAATAAGTATTTATTAATTATATTATTTTGCGATATTACAAACACATGGGTTTTATAAGGTTTTATACTGATTATACGCATACAATAAACATTTTTTTAAGTGCAAAATTTATTGCGAATTTGTTGCTGCTGCTAATGTGTATATATTTTTTTTTTTTTTGAAAATTATGGTTATAAATTTCTTGTACAAGAGAAATATTAAAAAAACAAACCATTTCGTTTTCTTTTTTTTTTTTTTTTTTTCTTTAAAAAAAACAGACATACATATACGCGGCAATAGAGCTGTTTTAGAAATTAAAAAAAAATGTTATATTAAAAACAACAAAAAAATAGTCATCGTTATTGATTGTTCTGTGTAGAAATAACAAGATTTTGTTTCAAGTAAATTTTGTTTTTAAGTATTTTTTTTTCTGTAACTTAAATTAATTTTAAACGCTGAAATTCGTAGAATAACTAAACTCAAATAGAATTTACCACCCAACTTTACTATATTTCTTTACAAAAGTTATTGTGTAACACTTATTTGTATGTGAAAGCAAATACAGATACAGATATTTATAATTACGGTTTAACATACTATTAAATTATTTTACATAAATTTTTTTTTTAAGACAGCATATTTTTAGCAGCTTCCGAGCAAGTTTTTTTTCTTTTCTTATTTATTTTATTTATATTAATTTCATTTATTTTCTCATTTAAGAAGCGATGCGAACGTTTATTTGTTAAGTTTCTTAAATAAAATATCGATTTTCGTTTCGTTGCTTGCATATTATTTGTATATATGTAGACATTAATACATATATAGCTTATTTGCATCCCCACAGTAGGTGCTGTTGTTCGAAAAAACAAAATAATTAGATAAACATAAAATAATTTGTACTATTTGCAAAAACTTAATAAAAATAATAAGACTCTTTTCAGAAAGTATAAAAGAAATTTTATTAAAACCTAATTTTTTTTAAGAAATATCTTTATATCAAAAACTGTTATAGAACTGGCACTTAGAAATACTAATATTTTACTAAAACAAAATTTCAACTAATGAGGACTAGGAAATTTCGTAGGAAATTTATTCAATAAGATAATTTTTTAAATCGCTCGCACTTATTATGACCGACTGATTTATCATCCCTTCACAGAGGAAGCTGTTAAGACTACACATTTTAAGTTCGTAGGACAAATAAGAAGAGCCAAAATTCGAATACAAAATATTTTACAAAAGAGATAAACGGATGGGTGTTTGGAAAAAGTAAAACATTAATATTGGCATATTGTTTCAAAGTAGCAATCCTTGCAAAAAAACTAAATTATATTCTTCTATTCTAAAACAGTTTCCAATGTATTTTGGTACTTTTTTAAAATTTTAACATACTCGTATAAAGAATAAAAATATAAGCCTTTTTACTATTTTTTCTGTATTAGTATCTTTAAGCAAATTGCTGCAGCTGTGAACCTTTTATCATATAAAAATTATTATCTATAAAAATTATTTTGAAAAAGTACCAAACTGGCACGATTTGTACTTTAATATTTAAAGCTTTTTAGTGATAGTTTTATGTATATTGTGACAGAAAAATCAAATGGTTCTGAACGAAAGAAGACATAATTAAAAGGACAATATGATACTTTTTATTTATTTAAGCGGTACGTTCCAATTTCATATTATTAACGAACCGAGAATTATCAAACTAAAATTTAAATGAGAAAATATAACAATAATTCTTCCAATTCGACTTCCTATTTTTATTGAATGATAAACACATATACGAAATCAATTTAGGACTACATGACAAGTCATGAAGAATGAACTGTAGCAAATTTATTAAGAAAAAAGTTCCGACCTTTCTGTAATTTAGCCATTAGTCTTCCTACTACTCTTGAACACTTGCTTGGTGAATGCCCATGACTTTATAATACAAGAAAAAATAGAGTATCGGAATTTTATTCCATTCTTCAAAAAAAAATTTAATTTTATTGTCTATGTTAAACAAAGTAATTTATATAAGGAAACATAAAATCGATTACACATTTGTAGTTATTATATCTTATTGTTATGATATCAAGAGGATATTTTATGTGTGCAACATTTTCAATCTGTTATTATCTTTTATAAAATTAAAATTTAAGGTAAATTTTAGGCTAAAGGCCAAAGATACCATTCTTTTTCTTTTTCTCTCTATATTTGTAATTTATAATTATAATATAAAAGAATAAATAATAAAAAAATAATGTTAAATTCTATCAGTAAACAGTTTTTGATATTAAAGATTTTATTTCTGAAACAACTTGCTGTCGTATTACAAAAATTAGTGTTTTTTTTTTTTTTAAATCAAAAACTTAATATCAATTTAATTGAAATAAAATTAAAAGTCTGTTGATTTTGTGTTCCTTTTATTATTATTATCATCATAATTATTAATATTGATATTTTTAAAATAAAACTAAAGAAAAAAGGAAGAATAAAGAAAGCTAATAAGAAAATTTAGAAAATATTAATTACCATTTTCTTTTACTATGCGTACGAAAATCGGTTTGTGGTTCAGTGTTATGCAACAGACGAAACCACTTTGAAGTTCACTGAGGTTTTTGCTACAGATTAATATATTTATATACACAGAATGAAGATGATGACGACGACGTTGATGATGACGACAAGAACGTCGACAGCAACGACAATAATGATGATTTACAAAATATACAAAAAGCACGATAATATTGTAAAAAGGCACGGCTGACTGAAATTTTTTTAATTTTTTTTTTGTTTGTTTTTACAAATATATAATGTTGTATCTCGATATATATTTATGTATACAATGAAGTTTCTGCTTAAGTTTGTTCCTTAGGTTTTTAAAGTTGTTTTTATTTTGTATCTTATTAAGAAAATACGCAAACAATCTTAAAAGTTTTGTACATAAATACTTTTTTTTTAATCAAGTACTACAGCGTTAGTTAGTAGTATTCTGGTTAAATATTAACAACAAATTGTTTGTAATCTTCTCTGCTGTTGATTCTTTGTATAACATAAACACTTTTGTATTTGTAAAGTGTTTTTCTGCTATGTATTTAGAAGAAGGATAATAATTATTTCTTTATACAATATACATGGATAGAAAGATTATCTTTTTGTCGGTTCAAATGAAACCAGCTGTTTTGAATGCAACTAGATGTTTTCCTTTTTTTTGTCTTCAATGCTGCGTGTTTTTAGTTTTGTTAAAGTTTATTAGATCTCACTCTGCTTTTTCTCTTTAATTTTATCAATAAAGAATATTTTTACATTTAATGAATTTGTTTTGGGTTTTTGCGTAAATTAGGTATTTGATTACGGTACAGTTTGATTTGACTAGCTGCATTGGTTATACGAGTAGATATATTATTGCGTGTGTGTATATTATATATTTTATAGTTGTATAGATATTGCTTGCTTATAATAACGATCACATTATGTGTATGTATTTTTTGATTTTTATAATATAATATATTTATATATGTAAGTATTAATGTGGTTTTATTAAATTTAATACTTGACTCTTTATCATTTAATCATGTTTTGTTTTGTGTTGAATTTATCACACCTTCTGTTGTTAAAGCATTATGTTATTCCTGTTGCTTTCCACATGCCATTTGTTGATGCTTCATTTTCTGATCTTTAGTTTCTTTTATATTTTCATTTGTTTTATTTTTGGCAAATCTTTGTTTTAGTTCTTCTTGTAAAGCGGCTTTTTCTTTATAAAAATGTGCTGCAACTTTATCGGAAGCAGAAGTGGTAGTAGTAGAAGTTGTTGTCGTTTGAGATGTTTCTGTTTTAATTGTTTGCTTTTGTTGTGTTTGTTCTTGCAGAGCAGTTTCATTATATGCCTGATGTTGATAGTCCACCTTTATTAATTTTTTATTATTTATTTTTTTTTTAATGTTCATTTTATTTTGAATTAGTTTTAGTTTTATTTCAAATTTACCCAAGAAAAATAATTTTTTATTTTTTGTTTCTATTTATTAAGATTTTATATAATACATACACACTATCTGTTTGATAAAATCTTAATAAAATTTAAATAAATAAATATAAAAGGAAGAAGTCCAAAGGTGTTTTTGTGAACCAAATAATCAGTGCCCAAATTATCGCTTTCGATATCGATCGAAATTTCCATTTAAATTCTATATAAATTTCAATAGCTATCAACTCCCATAATTTAGCTGAGGCTAAAAAAATTAAACAAACTTTATGAAAAGATTATTTCAAAATTTAGACTTATAGTTTTGTTTGCATTTCAAGGTTATTCTTTGTATATTTAGTATGTACAGTATTGTACATCATACGTAGCATAAGCTCTGAAAAAATTGGCAAAGTTTTCTCTTAATGGGATATATTTCTATTTAAGCTAACTGAAAAACAAAATAATTTTCGATAAAATTCTTTAAAATAAAGGGTAAAGTAATTCATTGAAGAACGAACACTAACATAACTGGAAGGAAGCATTAGAAATATGAATTTTTTGTTTAACTTTTTGATTCAAAATAATCTAATTATGTTAATGGTATTTTTATGGCTGCGTGAGAACTACCTACAGCTGAGAATGTCAAACTGTATTGACATTGCTGTTCAGCAAGGCAAGTCAAGTTTATCGATAGAACAATGTTTGAAAATTATAAAAATGATGCTGAGCATACAGTATTTATAGTATAATTGAAAAGATTATCCAGGCTATGACAACACAAGAAAACATTTAGAATCTCGTATCCTATATAAGAGAAAGAGAGATCTCAACATGGCACAGAGCACCACAGAAGGCAATATTTGATGGAGGATAGGCATTGCCGAAGCATGAAAAAAGATAATGGCAAGGAAAGCCATTACCCTGAAGTAATGCGATGAGTAGTCCCGGGATGGTTACAAATCTTCCATCCCCCTAGAAAATGGGCTTGTGGGCTTAGTTGGTAGGCGTTTCTGCTTAGTTCAATTTGTCGATGAGTAACGACCAGGCAGGTATGCGTAACAACATTGTCATCTTCTCACCACAAAAAAAAAAATTAATTTGAAAAAAAAAAAAAATATTTTGTTCGCGAAGTTCAAAGAGCAGCTTATCAAAAAATTTTGTTTAAAAATGAAGCTTATTTCTACTTTAAACAGATAAGATAAGCAAAATTGGTGTATATGGAGTGAAGACAATCCTTAAGCCATTAACGAACCAACATTACATTCATTGAGTTTGACTATTTGATGCGGTTTATACGCTGGCGACATTGCTTTCGAAATGAGCAAGCATCAGCTGTGAAGCTGAAGAATTGTGAGCACTATCAAGCCCTGCTGACTGAATTTTATGTTTTTAAAAGTTCTTATGCAGCCTAAAAAAAACTTTACTCGCACTTTGGCATTGAGATGCAATATTAAATAATATCTGCTTTATGAAAATTTTTTTTCGAAAATATTCAGCTGTACTGCTTTGTTTATATTATATAAAATCTTTTCCTATTTAATTAATTTTTAATAAAATATTAATAGTGAAACGTGTAATTTTGTTTTTGAGAAAATATTAACGTAGAAGCTAATAGAGCTTAGTATTAATATAAAACAAAAACTCTGAAAAATTATAATTGATTAGATAATATAAAATATTACGTTTTGGTTACTCGGCTATTATAAATAAACACCTTTGGCGACCTTTCTTATTCAGCTGAAAATTTAATACAATATAAGCAGAAAGGGGCAGAGGTAAAAAAATATAACTGGCTAAGGCAACAAAACCATTTCACATACACATACATATTTATATATACATATAAACTCTATGCCAGAAGCACTCCAATATATGTGTATGTTAAGTAGAAGTAGAGAAATCGACAGTAAAAATTTTTATTTATTTGAGTGTGGGTTTTATTGTTGTATACACAAAGTGAAAATTGTATGTACAACGTTATTACACATTTGTTTTCTATTTTTGTAAGGAAATGTGTACATTTATAAATTTAGTATAAGTTAAGTTATTTAGGAAGGATGGCCAGGCTTATTAACATAGCATATAATACACACTTGTTTATTTGTCAACTCACTATACATGTAAAAAACAAACGTGATGTATATGTATGTATGTTGATTGTACTGCGTGGTGTAAAAGTCTAAAGTTTGCAGTTATTAAATATTAATTTTTTAATTTTCTTTATTTTATTTGCTCAAAAGAAAAAAAATATCTTTTTTAATGTTTTTATATACTTTGTTGAAATTTAATTCTCCCGTGAAAACAATTTTAATTTAGCAATAACACTAATAATTATTGAGAATTTTAGGAAAACAAAATTAAAAATTATTAGATATTTAAAAAATTTTAATTAAAAAATTTCTCAATTTGTTTAAAGTTTGAATTCAATCAATTAAATTTATTAATTATATCAATTAAATATGTGAATTATTTCTTTATTAAGTTGAAATGTTGTTATATTGATTCAACAATTTTTTTTTTAATTAGTTGATTTATAGATGTTTGTTTGTTGCTATATCATCATAACTTTAATTATTATAAAAAGTTTTTTTTAATGAAACAAATTTTTGTAAAAAGAAAAAGAGTTAGGACATTTTATTTATTTTTTTAATATGTAATAAGTCAAGATTTAAAAAATATATTTTTCTGTTATGACAATATAGTAACAAAGGAACTTTATGTGTGCGATTATGACGCATATTTCCTAACGTTAGAGTTAAAGGTTTTTTAAAATGCTTTATTTATATTCACAACACTGAAGCCTTTAATATCCAAATATTAATTCAAATATTGATGTTTAAAAAAACTAATATTTTAACCTGAATTCTTAAAACACATTTTGTTTTATGAAAAATATGTAGAGACACATACAACATTTTTGGACTGAAATATTTAAAAAAATATTATCTCTCTACACAGTTTTAGTTCACACATATTACGGCATTTTACAACATGTAAACAATTACAGAAAAAAAAAACTAAATACTTAACACATTTTAATTAAATGTTTTGTTTTCTAAAATTAAATTCAAATAGTAAATTTTTGAGCGAGTCCTTACACAAAAGTATAATAAACACAAGTAAATACTAACATTAATTAAAAACAATAATAAAATGTACATATAATACACACAAAAATGTTAAGAAACATAAAATAATTAAAAGAAAAATGCAAAATAAAATAACAACATAAAGTTAAAATTAAAAAAAAAGCATCATTAAGAAAAACTGAAATACATAAAATGCAAGAAATAGAATCCTCTTAAAAAATAAAAACAGGAAAACATGGTAGGAAATTGAACACTTTCTATTTATTCATTAGTGTGACCAAAATACACTTAATTTCTTTAACTCACTCGTATAATAACAAAAATTTATTTCCTTTAAAAATAAAAAAAAAAATAAATAACGGAGAGTATTTAAGAATATTGTATTTCAAATAGAAAGAAAGAAATATTTTAATTTTGATTACATTTAGAAGCAAGAGAAAATTTGAGACGAACAATATAGTTGCATATAAAAAACACGAAACGGAAGAAACAGGTATGTACAAACTTTAGTATTTTCTCTTTTATAAATTAAAGTAAAGGCTACTGCAGAAGAGTGAAAAGAGAAGAAAGAATTAAGGACTTTTTCAAAAACACTCTTATGTAATTTTTCTAAATAAATTCGAATTTTTTTAAAATTTGTTTTGTGCTAACATTAATTAATAAATTTAAAGCTTTTAAAAATACCTAACTTTTAAATTAGTTTCGCATTCCAACTTAATACAGTTTGTCAAGAAAATTATTAATAATATATAAAAGAATTTTTTTTTCTAATTCATTTTTTGTGTTTTTTTTCTCAAAATAGTTTTTATATGTATTTGATAGTGTAATAAATAAAGAAAGAAACAATTTTATTAAAAATTATCAAAAAAAACAATACGATTTTCTATTTGTTATTTTGTGTGCTCTCCTTGAGCACCAATTACTGCTTACAAAATGCTGCTTATTTATTCACAAAAAAAAAAATTAGCAATATTCTGATGGTATTTTGTCAAATTGTCTTTTACAAAGCTTATTAATTCATTATTATTTTTAAGAAATTTTTTTTAAAATGAACCCACAAATTATTGATAAGTTTCATGTCAGTACTTTAGTTAGGGGTATCAACAACTTTGATGCAGTTGTAAAACAACCACAAGTTCTACACAAATAAGATCAATTAGGCTTATCATGAATACCATTTGCCTCGAAATTTATTCACTTTCACTGGGATAGCAATCATTAATGAGTTTCCTGCAAATTCCAGTTGTTTTGTTCACTTTTATGCTTTAATCTGTTCACTTACTTTTTGCTGGCGAACTAATAAGAAACACAGGATTTTTGTTTGTTTTTTTTTTCCTACATGCTTTTTTATCTTACTCAATCGGCACTGGTCGACTTGAACGGATAAAAGGATGGCATGTAAATTTTCGATTGCAAGGGAAAAATGTGGAGTTGGCTTATGCTTGGCTTGGTTTTGCTTATGAATTCAACTAAAATTAGTTGAAGTTGTGGATGAGATTTCGTACTTCTACAACACATAGTCTTTTTTTAAAAAATAAACTTAATTAAAAAAAAAAAAACAAAATTGATACCTTTAACACAAGAATCATTAGTAAATTACTAAACTAATTTATTGTTTTGCTCTTAAACACTTTGAAAATCTAATACTAGTACATTCTTCTTTATTTTACTTTCCCTCTGCACTGACAAAATGAAAAAAATTTCAGGTGAGGTTCCCGATAACAATTTTTCCTTCGAAGGAAACAAGAATTTTACTTTTATTCACAATAAGGGAGCATTTTTTAATCAAATTTGTATTTAATAATACCCGAATTTTGCTGGTGAATAAATTTTTTTTACTGTGCAAACATATTCTTGACAAACTGTATTTACGACGATATGCTAGACAAATAAATCAAAGTTGAAACAGAATTCAAGAGAAATCTTTCTTTTAATTTGGATATCGGTAATATACTCGTATATGTTAATATAAGGCAAATTACGTAATAGAAGTCTAATCGCCGCTTTTGATATCGAGTCATTTTGATCCAATCATTTTCATTTGACATCATAGCATTCGATATCGTACAAAAGTAAATAAAAGTTAAAATTAGTACTTTAAATAACGAGTGTAAGATTAGTAAACAGCACGGTCAACAAAAAGTTTTAAAAATTTTAAGTTTTATTTATTTATTTGTAGATAAAAACAATTAGCTGTTGTAAGTTTTAAATACCTTTTATCTCTTGAAGCTAAAGAACAATTGTTGATCCATATTCTACTGTTAACATACAAAATTTTAATATAAAATAAAAAAAAATGTCTACGTAAAAATATACTTTTATCACTAAATTATGTATTTATAGAAGGACTTCTTTAATTTTCTTCAATTGTACAAAAAATGTTCATCCATAATTGCTGCATAAATTCAGACTTACATTTGGCAAACCATTAGCCAGATATTGTATTTGATGATTTTCAACGTAGCAAAATAGTTTGATCGATATCGAAAGTGACGATTAAGCCCCAGGCGTATGCAGTAGACTTGTTTTTATTTATGGTTTATGGTCTAGGTTTTTTGAAAAAAAAAAATTAATAAACTTCGTCCTTTATGACTTATCATATTGACTTGCTCTGAATAATTTTACAAAAGTAATTCACCTTTTACATTGACTAAAATCTATCAATTAGACAATTTTGTTGAAGAAATGTGGAGAAAAATGTTTGCTTTTATTTAAAATCTTAATATAGTTCATTCAGGTAATATTACCAAAACTCGCTTGACACATTTTCTTGACGGGCTTACTCAGGTTCTTCGAAGGCCTCAAACGTCGGCATACCTTTTGTTAATTAAATCTAAAATATATTGGCAAATTGAAGTCACATCAAAAATGCACCTACAAGGAATGGAATTTTATAAAATGAGAATGCCCAAAACAACGAGACCCAGTAAAAAACTTTGTAATTTTTTAGTTAAAATTTCGTAGTAGAGTTCAAAATATCGAGTTTCGATATTTGAAAAATGAAACATTCTATTGTCAAAGCTGAATTTTTGACTAGTGGCCAATTCAGTTCATACAACCAAAGTTGTTTTTTGTATGTGTAGGCCTTTTTTTTAATAAAAATTTTTTACTCGTAGCAGAAAAGTCTACCTTTAAGATAAAAACTGTTATTCAAGATAACCAAAGAAGCTTTATACACATTTTTGCTTTTTAACAAAAAATAAATTATTCGCCATCAATTAATAAATATTTTTTTTATTTTGCTGTTTTGCCAGTTTACATTGAAAGAAATCATAAATTTTTAAGAAACAATATTAATTTGAACATTTCGTTTTTTTTAACCAGAAATCTCAAATTACTAATCTTTTTTTTTCATTAAGAATCTTATAAATATTTCATTATAATACAAAAATTATTATTTAAAAACAAAAAGAAAACTTTAATTTAGGTGTTATGCGAAACTAAGATATTTATATAATAAAATCGCAATTAAAGCCTGATTTTGCAAATGCCCTCATATTTTTCGAAGGATTAAAAATATTTGCCTACACTATTTTTAACTTGGTTTCATATTGTCATACAAAATCGGACCATAAAAGTATTTACAACAAAAGAAAAATTTAATAAAAACGAGGTAGGATAAAAAGAAAACTAAAAAAGAGTAAAAACCCTTCATGTCTGTAATGTTGTGGTTTTGTTTAAGTAAAAACATCCACCGACCAAACTGTCTTACTGATGTTATTTCTAATATGTATATATACGGATTGTTAATGAGTTGTGGCATAATATGAGATGCTACAACCAATACAAAAACGAAAAAAAGAAAATATGTGAAATAGTAATACTAAATTTCAGTTCCTTTTTCCCCTTTGAGTTAATGGTGACATAAATTAAAAAAATGTTTTTTATTTTTTTATAAAAGTATTTTAATATGCTTTGGATTTTTTTGCTACCGTTGCTTCTTAAGTTGTTGCAAATAAAATTTAATATATTTTTCTGTATTTGCTTTTTCTTATATTTTTCTAAAATGCTTTTTATTTTTCTTAAAGGATGTGGCGTATTTTGTGAATTCTATATGAATAATGTCTGACTATTAATTCATTTTTTTAATGAGTGACTTAAGTAAAATTTGTAGAGGAGAAAAAGACAGAAATTAAGATAGAAAGAAAGAAAGAGACGTATATACTTATGGAAGAAGAAAGTTAGGATGTAAGAATTTTGAAGAATTTGTTCATTGTAGTTAAAACAAAATGCATTAGTTCGAAATGATGCTGTTTATGTTACTTTGTTTAAATTGTTCTTGCCTTATTTTGCTGATTGACTTATTAACTTGATTTTTGTTTAGTCGATGATTTGGATTGTAAATTGTCCTACGGCGTTTTTTTAATGAAAGTGATTTATGTATTTTGATCTCTTTTTAATTTTGCATCTGTTACAATTATATTCGTACGTTCGCTCGCTCACTCGCTCAGATTCTTATTTAATACTTTTTAAATTTATAAATTTGTGTATTAAAAATTATGTATGACTTCATTATTATTTATTGTTATAATTAAGTATTACGTTATTTTGTTTATTTTATTACAATTAGCAAATTAAATAGCTTAGAAATACACAACTTTGGTTAAAAACGCAGAAGATGACACTTAAATCATATATTGATTATATCAGCTTTAACTAAGTAAACGTTTTAAGAAAATAACAAGATCATTAAAATGCCAAATTGATCTTTAATGTTATTTACCTGCTAGATATGTTCTCTTAATTATAACCAAGGTTGTATATTTTTAATTATTTTTCCAAAAAATAGTTTTCATGCTGTAGTGATTTACTTATTATCAATTTTAGGATTTATTTATTTAATTTTTTTTTTAATTTTAAGAAACAATTTATATAAAGTAAAATGCAAAGATTTAACTTTATAAGATTTTGTTTTAAGATAATTGCTTAAAAATGTTTTAATTTGGGATATGGCATGACTCGTTAAAATATGTCGTTTTTATTAAAGGACCATAAGAAAAATTTGTACAAAGTTTTAGTGTGTGTGTGTATTTTTAGGGAATTTTAAAATTCAAGTAAGTATTTTGTTTGTTTTGCAAGTACCAATGTAATAAGTGATTAAGTAGAAATTTAGTTTCAGGTTTTTTGGTTGTTATTTTCCAACAAATTTTTATCACGTATCAACAATAACACAAAAAAAGTAGAAGAAATATATATATAGATTAGTAAAATTGTTAAAATGGTATAAGCGACACTCACCGATGATCTACTCACTTGCATAAACGCATAAACACCACGTAAAAACTCCATGTTAGGCTGCTGCTCTTCTGATCCTTTAGTAGGGCGCTGCGCTCGACTTATATACTGTTTAACGGTGTCGCCAACTAAATGAGGTTTTAGTTTACGTGATAATGCTCTGAAATAAAGAATAAAATCATTAACAAACTATTGGTTGCTTTTACTTTTAAAGACAAATTTAGCTTAAATAAAACTTCTACCTAAAATGTTTAACTCAAGTACACTTGTCATATTTTGTTTACACATTCATCTTGTGAATACAATAAACGCCTTTCTTGTGTTGGCTTATGTATGTTTAACTGTTTGGTTATAAACAATTGTATTGTTCTTAATTTACCTTAACTGCTTTTTTAGTGCTCTTAGCCGACAACTCTTAAAGCAATGAAAATAGAGATGCAGCAAAAAATATGAATATACGAATATTATACGCACATATGTATGTGTAGGGATATGTAAAAATAAATTTGCATCACACCTATTATAAATCCTCTTACACACACACACACACACACACACACACACTTACATTTAAGTATGTGATACAAAAACCCACAAAAAAACTTTCACACACCATTATTTAATTTGCTTTAGTAGTAGTAGTAGTAGTTTTCGCGTACGTAAATATATGACTACGTTTAATATCTATGTACACATACACATTAAAACACACAATCGCACACACAAAAGTCAACGAGTAACCATACATATTTCTTGTAAATGTATATGCATACCTCTACATATATTTGTATATACATGAACATGTAGCCATACATACATAAGTAAGTATTATTTTGTATTTGTTCGTTTTTGTTTATTTAAACTGCTACCCACACCACTATAATATTAAAATAAAAATACCAAGCTTATGCACATTTACAATGAATGCAAGTAGCTTTTTTACATTTTTGTGTTGTTCTTGTTGTTGTGTTAAAGAAGAATATACAACTTAAGCACCAAATTGCCACTTTGGTTTTTTTTGTGTAAGTGTAAACGGAAATGCTTTGTATACATTTTTTTTACTCATCTCTCAATCCTTTTTTTTTACTTGTTTGCCGTTGTTGCTTGAATATCTTTTTTTTTATATTGTCAGTAGGTATATAAAATACATGAATATAGTAGTTATATACATTCATATATAGTATGTACGTAAATGAAAATATAATTTGTTAAAGGGTAACCGTTTTAATACAAAATTAATTTTAAACGTTTTTTCTTTTTTTCTATATTATTATATGAATGAATAAAATAACAAAATAAAGTTTGAAGGATATGTAAAAACCAAAAAAAAAAAAAATTATTTGCACAAAATTTGCAGCAATTAAATAAATTATTACATAATTTAATTTAAATAACAAATATGTATATACTTATCTATATGTAAAACAGTTTATTGACTTTAAATTTAAATTTTAAGGTTTAAACCAAACAAGTTTACGCCATAAAAAGTGTTCCTGTTGTTTGTATTTTAGATAAAACATAACGAATTGTTTTTTTTTTTATTTATTTATTTATTTTTTTTTTTTTTTGGTAAGGAGAGCAATACACTGTTAATAATGTTTATAATTTTGTAGTCAAATTAACTACAAATGTGTAAAACTTTACAGATTAATGAATGATATGTAAAGATTTTTATGCTTTTAAAATATCGAAAATTTAATACTAAAATTTTGTTAACTAACTTCGGGACCACCATTTTTTTTATTTTGCGAAAAAATGTATAAAAAAAATTATTTTTGTGTTCATAAATTAGTAAAATTAATATAAAAATTGGTTTATAATTAGACAAAGCCTCTCATAAGCCTAAAAGCACAAAAAAGAGGATTATAAGGGTCTGACAACTAAGTAACTCGTGTATGGGAGCCGTATATAAAATTGAGCTTTAAAACTTCAATACAAGAAAGAAAAGTATAACTAAATTTGTCATTCCGCTTGTAATTTGTTGACCGAGCATGGTACACCTCTTAAAGTATATATATATTTGATGTCTATCTGTCCGTCTGTATATCTGTGTAGTCATTGAAATCGACGTTCTGAAGTCAATAGGCAACGTACAGATAGCATACCAATCTGTCAGTTGCTTTTGTCTTTCAGTTGCTATTGAAATTCAGCCAAATCGGTCCATAAATGGTGGAGTTACGGGTCAGAAACTGTGACTACCTCTATTTTTTTATCATTTTTCTGACAGAGTTTTTAGTATATTTTGTCTAAAATACAAAACGGAGAAAAAAAAATGCGGTTACAAAAATGAGGGGAATCGGTTAACAAATGGTCTAGAAAAATCAAATAAACAAACGATATTTTGGGTTTTCATTAACAAAATTTGTAAGCTGTATACGAGTATGTGCGCAATGTTTGTGCATATAAACACAAAAACAGGCAATCGGTCTTGTTCAAACGTATGTATGTGTGTGTGTCGTCAATAATCTTATTGAAACGTTTTTTATTTTTGCCGTTAATTAATTTTTGGTTTAAAAAATGCTTGCAAATGTTTCCGCATTAAATTTATTTATATGTTTTTACCTTCCTATTGGGTATCTTTCTTAGATTTTTTTTAATTTAAAAATTGAGTGCCTGTAGATATTTTATTGCTTTTAAGGTTCTCTGAAAGGACTTTTTAGAACTCATTAATTTTAGTTTCTTCAACTAAAATTAATTTTTTAATTATTATTAATAATATTTTTATTTCTTTTTTATATTTTTGTATTTCTATATAATTTTTTATTTGTAAATTTATTTTATTGAAACGGTTAGTTTATTAAGCTTGAGGTCGTGTTGTAAAAATGTATTTTTATATCGATATTTCGCTTCAATTATAAATAAATAGATTTTTATAATAAGCTTAATAAAACAGCTGTTTCATATAATTTTTTATATTTAAGAAGAAAGGGGAAAGTAAAGATAAAAAATTTTTGGTTAACACAGTGAAGGGTAGATATGTACGACTCGCCACATGCGAGTTTAGGCGAAGGTACATTTAATATTCAGCAGACATAGATATGTAAAACACCACGAAAAATATTTTTGTTCAATCTTTTAGCCCTCTAACTCTTCACTTAATAAGATTTTTTTAATCCTAATGAAAAGAGAACAAAAAAGATTTATGAGCTAAATAGTTAGAAAGTTAAAAGAGTCTACAAAAATATTCACCGTGAAATTCTACTAAAAATTTTTGAATACACTAACGATAAAAATTTAACTTAAACTCTAGAAATGAGTCAAAACTTAAAGGTTAATTCGTAGTTAATTAAAGATGACATAAAAATGTTGCACAAATCTCGAATTGAGGTGGTTGTTTCTATAAAAAAAATTGTTTGCATTGAATTTAACTATAAGTCACCTTAAAAAAGCAAGCTCTATATTTAATACTCTAAATTGAATTTATTTATTACATTTTGAATTAAATTAAATTTCAAGAAAATTCATATAAAAACTATTCTTATATCTAAAATTTTAATCTGTGTGGATCAGTTTATGCTGACTAACAAAACAAAATTATATAATAAAAAATAGAGAGATGATAAACTGTAAGAAATATTAGGCGATTTTAAGTGAAATGTAACATCATAACTGTTGTTAAAAATTTACTTATTGAAAATCAGAAATTATATTTAATTTTCAACCAATCAACTGTTGCATAAGTTTGATATACTCTAGGAAAAAGTTACTGACGCTTTATAATAAAAACGTAATATAAATTTGTTTTACAAAACTTTATGATTGTACATATGTATGTGCTATAAAAAAGTTATTCAAAAAAAGGTAATAAAACGTTATATAGCCGATTAGGAAAACATTGAAGATAAGCGTTTAAAAACTAATGTTATATTTTTGCGATTAAGTTATCGTTTTTCAAATACTCACAAATTAAATTAACTGACACATTTATCCATGTGAACTTTTTTCTTGCTTATGCTTTATAAAATAAAATGTTTTAGTTTTTAATCACTTTCCAAGCTAAATATTGTTTCCTGTACGAATAAGTACAGGTATCTGTTGTAACCACGTTTTTTGTTATCAAATAATGAATTAGGACAATAAATTATTTTTTGTTTTTATTAAAAAATATCATTTTATATATATTTATTTGTAGAAAAATTAATTCTTTTAACACTATTAACAATAATACTGTTTGAATAAAAATGAAACCATAAAACACGTATAAAAATAAATGCACCAAACTTTACAAGCGAAGCAGCCTACGTTTTATGAAATATTTTTAGTAATTGTAGCCAAAAAAGAATACAAAATAAATACACGAGATAGAAATTTTGCATTGATAATAAACATAGTTTCATTGCAGCCGAATAATACATGCATAAATTAAAATAAAAGAGACAAAAAAACAATTTTAGTATATAAAAAAACCTGTAGTTGGAATTGTATATGAGTATATACTTGTCCTTATACATACATAAGTATACGATATGACAATAGAACATTTGAATAAGTACAAAACTTAAATGTCGTTACATAGAAATTTTAAATATGTACGAGTATTGTTTACCTAAGCTAAATATGTTAGAACCACTAAACTGTTTTTATTAAAATATTGGTGAGTGTATTTCAATATATGACATTTAAACCTGTGTATTTTTGTATGTTTTCTTTCATTTTATATAAAAATAATGTGGATGAATCCTAATATTTTTATAAAAATTATATGTACCCACCTAACCAAACGTGTCAACTTTTTCTGAAGTTAGACTTGTCGTAGCAATTTCGGTATTTTTTTTTAATAAATTGCTATTTTGTGAAAAAAAAAATATCTCTAAAAATGTAAGTTTTCTTAAGCTTTAACTTATATGTAAGTTAATATCAGCAAAGAGTTTTTAAAATATTTTAAAAAGAATATAATAAGTAAAATATAATTTTAATAAACAAGAAAAATGTAATAAGTCTGTGGCAAAATGGAAAAATCGTTTATATTTTATTAAGTCATTATAGAGGACTAGAAATTTAGAAGCCATAAAAGTTTATTTTAGAAAATTATTTCGATTCTAGCAAACGGTATTATTTTAATTGACATCTCATTAATTGTGGAATATACTGCTCCACCTTTCCTGTACCACTATAATAAAGTTATTGAGTTAATTGCAACAAAAAGTCAATTTCGACTTAAGTCGTCTTAAGCGGGTTTTCCTTATTAGCTCAGAAATATAGGCATATAATTTCTATTAAAGTAGCAACATTACGGCAAAATGTTTCTCCATTGTTTAAAAAAATATGCCTATTAAAAAAGAAAGTAAAGCTCTAACTAAACAATGTAATTTTCTTCATTCAAGGTCTATATTGGTAACAGTGAGTGCATGGGCTGTACAAAAGATCATTTGAGTCACGGCACATATGGCCTATTTAATATGTATTAGTATTTTAAATACAAAAGTTAATTGCTTTGAACGAAAATTTATATAGGTTTTGAAATTTTTGTTTGAAGAAACTCTTAACGAAATCGTACCTACATATTGCTGCGAAGTCATGTCAATCGTTTTATATAAATAGTGTTATGAATTCGGTAAAATTTCAAATAAAATATTGGAAGATTTTGTCGACCAGTCACTAAAAATTCTTTACGAAATCATAAAATTTATTTTGATAGGTATGTGAAAAGTTAAAGTTAAGATTTTCTAAGTCAAAAATTTAGATTTTGGTTGGACATTTAATTAAAAATATCGATAAGTTAAATATTGGTTATAGGTCCAAAGTTTGAGCCAAAAATCAGCTGGTTGCTCTCAAAATCCTAACTTTAACTATCGAAAGTTTTAATAACGAACGTAAATAAATAATTTCATATAAAAGTACTGTATTGAATTTAATATTAATTTTAGCTGTTAAAATCTATCTATTTGAAAGAACTTCATTCAGGGCATTTTTTTATTATTTTTATCAAAAGAGCTAATCAAAATATTTTGCATATACAAGAATTTAAAATGTATCGTAATAGCAGTGCTTAGTACATACACGTCATGTTTATAAAAAATAATTTTAAAGATACCACGGTTTCTCTCTTTAACATACTTGTATTTATTATGCTGTGATACTTGAATACATAGAAATTTTCCAAGTTTTTTGACTTGATAAACTTTCTTTAATTTTAAATTAGCATATGTTTTTAATTTGTGGCACATAAAGTAATTTATACTACAATTTGAAATATATAAAATTTCATTTACTTTTAAAATTATTTGAACTTTATGCATTTTATATTAATAAATACTTTTCAAAAAGAGATATTAAGGATTGGCGACACCGCATATTACAAAAAAAAAATTTTTTTTATAAAAAGAAGAAAAATATTTAATAATATAATTTTTGTTTTATTTTTATAAAAGGTCTACTGAAGCAAAATACCATAAAAGGATCATAATATGCTTTTAAATTTTATTTTTAATTAAGAAGTCAATAATTTTTTTTTTTTATAATTTGGTATTTTAAAATTAAACTTATTGAAAAATAATATGATGAATGTATACACATTTCTTAATTGAGTTTTTGTTTTATTCATTTACTAGCAATCATTATATGAATTGCTCTTAACAAATTCTTCATTTAGGTGAAAAGAAATTGTTTTTTATTTAAAAATTTTCCGTACATTAGTTTCCCAGAAATATTAGCCTTTTCAAAATTAAAAAAATCTCAAGTAAAGTGTAATATGTATTTTTAGTTTCTAAAAGTTACATTAATTTCCAAATTAAATTAATATTAATTTTTGATGGTATTTATTATTATCACTATAGGCTATAATCGCACCGCGACCTTTAAGATCTATTGTGCAGCTTTTGCTGGTATAGAAACTTATTAGCGCAAATTTACAAAAAATTTTAATTCTGCAAATTGGCTTTTTTAAAACCAACAAATTTTATATATAAAAAAAAAAAAAAAAACTGAAAGTTGGTTTATGATAATTATTTATTTTTTTTTTTTTGCAAATAAAATTTTAAATTTACTTCTGCAGAAATTTTTAAAACAAGATTATTTTATAGGATAATTTTCCAATTCATTGGTTATTTCATACAACAATATTTTTCTCACTGAAAGGACAAGTATTTTTTTTTAACAAATGCACTGAATTAATAAAAATATACAGACAATCAATCCATCACATCTCAGTTATAATAACAAAGTTATTTCCATCACATCTCAGTTATAATAACAAAATTATTTCCTATATGATGCAGTTGACACAATATATAAGAATGTTATCTCTGAACTATTCGTTAAATGCGATTTAATTAAAATCTGAAATTTGGAAAAAAATATTCTTTTAAGTCATGTTTATATTATTTTTAAATTAGTCTAGTGGTTTCAAAAAAATTTGGGGAAATTATGAAGGCAACATAATTTTTTATGCAATACTAAAAAATACTAAAAGAATTTCAAAAATAGACGTATACAAAACTTTTGATATTATTTACAATAAATAATTATTAGCTGATTTTAACCGATCTTACTTTTACTAAATGAACTTAAGGCGTATGTATCAATTTCATAGAAGCCCATTGAAAATTAGAATTTTAATTTAACAACCAATTATTCTATTGACTTTCATTGTGTTCTGTCACCTTTGTTTAATATAGACAGGTTATAAATCAAATTTCAAAGAAAGAGAGTTGTAATTATTAAAAACCTTTCTTTTAAAAAATGGACGTAAAAAAGGCCGTGACCAGTCGAAAAGTATATTTCAACCTTTCTTGGAGCAGATGCTCTACATGCGTCAATTCCAGAAAAATCCATTAGAAAACAAAAAAATTTTTAGCAAACAAACAGAGCATTACTTTATATACTTGAGGCAATATGGAAAAATTGCTTATGTTTTATTATGTTATAATGAACTACGTTTTGGAAAGCAGTAAAAGGTTTGCTTTTAAAATTATTTCAATTTCTAATTTTTTTGATCTCATTATATGTGGAATATACAGTTCTACCATTCCTGAAGCCCAATAATAAAGTTATTGAGTTAATTGCGACAAAAATTCAATTTTTGCTTAAATCGATAGATATATAATTCAAATATATAAAGGTATAGACTTAAAATGAAAATCAGCAGTTTTTATCGCAGGTTACTTAAATTCTAACTCAAATCTTCACTGTAAAAAGTTAATCAGTTTAAATCTAATAAATATTTAATATTCATTATATGTCACATTACAATATTTTTTATAACCTGATTCCCACGATATTCATAAATAACCTTAAAAGTTGTTTAATATTTTATTATACCGCAGCAACTTGACCTAACAACTAGAAACAGAACCAAAAAAAGCAATAACAAAATATAAAAAGAAATTTAAACAAATTATAAAAAAATAAAATAAAATGGTATCCATTGTAAAAGTTAATAATAAGGAAAGAAATAAAACAAAAAAGGTTAAATAGACTGAATGAAGCAAAAAAGCAGAAATATAAATATGTTGAAAATAGCGGATGTGAAGTCAGTAGGTTAAGAGTTTAATAACAACCACCCATTGAGAATAAATGTTGAACTAAAAGAAGATTTACGATATAAAATAACAAAATACCTTAGAAATATAATGCCTGATATATGTACGTGCGAAACATAGAATAAAATACACAGCTAAGTGGACAAGGACAGATATAACAAAAAGAAAATTGTTGGAAAAAATTAAAGGACGACCGGACTTTCGCGTTTAAAGTAAAATATACATTGTACGTTAAAGACAATATCAACAATAATAAATAAGTAAACAATATACGAGTAAAGGCTTCAATCGTAAAAAAATATATATAATATATATTCAATGCAATCACCACAAAGTTAACTAATCGTATACAAACAGTTTTACATATGTATTTGTTGTTCTAAAATGAAATTTAATACACGTAAGCTTCTGTATGTACATATGTATGTATGTATATAGGTTTGTTTTATTTGCAATTTTGATTTAGCTTTTAGTATTCGTTAGCTAAGTGCAACTTCTCTGTTTTCTGGCAAATCTAGGACAAGGTATGCATATTAGACATCGCTTAATTGTTACATTCAACCTTTAAAAGTAAGATAGTAAGGAAAAAATTGTATTTCTTAAAATGTATTTAATATTTAATGGATCTGCAACAATTAACTTGTATGCTATACAGAAGTACATTGGAGTCACGATATATAGATGATTTATTCATCTATCATACAGTTTTGATGCCAAAGATTAATATTGTGAGTTCGGAATTTGGCTATCGCAAGATATGTATAAAGCTACGTTGACATTTGCTTATGTATTATGGATTTGGGTGCTATTAGATAAATGCGTTAAGGAATACCAAAGGTTCTATTTCGTACCATTTTTAAATCCCTTTTTATATGCTTCACTGTAAGTAAGAAGAGTAAACACATATTAGGTTGTGATTTTATTTGTAATTTCTGCATTGTACATAGGAGATTCTATAAAGTATATATATTCTGCTTCCTTATAAATAGCGGTGTCGATTTAGCGATATCCGTCTCTCTGTCTGTTTGTCTGTTCGTCAAGGCCTTGAAATCAACTTTCTGAAAACCCTAGCCAAAATACAGCAATTTGGCAGTTGTTTATCTTAGTTTTTTGCTATTGCAATTCAGTAGGATCGGTACGTAAATGGAGCAGCTGACCTCTATTTTTGATCATTTTCTGAGTGAGTTTTTTTTTATTTTATCTAACAAACAAAACAGAAAGCTCAAATCCCTTAGAGTAACAGCACCGAGGTATGTGGAAATTTAAAAAAAAATTTCAATAATAATCCAAAGTAGCTTTTGAGTATTTGAGGAGTAGACTACAATCTAGACGAACTTAAATGATATTTGTCCCATCCGGTAATCTTCTATGGTTCGCCCGGAAGTCGCTAAAATCCCTCAGAGCAACAACAGTAGGGTATATAATCTAAACTACAAAATGGACAAAAAAACTTTATATTCAGTCTTATCAGAAATAACAGCTTTCATGTCTATGCAAAAACTCAAAACAGTCAGTCCACAAGTATATGAAAAATTTAAAAATATAATCAATATTTCAGATTTTCCATAATTTTAGCTTTTTTATGAAATTTTTAAACTGTCATGTGAGTAATACTTGTAGACACAAACACAAAACCTAAACTGATGTATGTGTGTGTATGTGGTTCTTATTGCTTTAAGTGTAATAATTACGAATACAGACATCTTTATGAAAGAGAATTTTTTGGATTTCGCCTTTAATTTAAAAATCTTTATTGATATTAAATATTGAATAATTATGTTTGGTTTGAAAAATGTTTGCAAATGTTTCCAAAATTAAATTAAATTATATTTTTTTTTGTATTTATATTGGATATCGTTCTTAAAAATTCTTTTTTTTATTACAGACATTTTATTGCTTTTAAAATTAGATTCTCAGAAGGATCTTGTTTAAGAACTCGTTAATTTTAGGTTCTTGTACTGATTATTTATTTGAGATTAATAAAAAATACATAGCCATTCGAAGAATTAATTTTTAAGTCTATTTATTTTTTTTCTTTATTGAAACTTGTATTTTATTAAGATTGAGGTCGTATTATAAAAATTTATTTTTATATCGATATTTCGCGAAAAAAATTTTTTTATAATACGACCTCAAGCTTAATAAGTTATAATTTTTTTTGTATTTTTTGATATTTCAGAGAAATGAAAAATATGAATATTTCGCTAACACAGTGAAGGGTATATAAGACTCAGCCCAACCCAATTTAACTTGTTGTTTAATAAATTTATTTGGAATTTAAAGTTTTACCAAAATATTAACTTTTATTTGTACTTATTCTAAAATTGAGGTTTTTTTTAATTGAAGTTTCAATCGTGATGTTTTCATGAATTATAGTTTATTTAGTATAATAAGTACCAAAGGTGATGTCATATCTATATAGACCTTTCATCAAACGTTACTCTAAATACTCAGTAGCTTAAACTATTGACTAAATAAGAATTATACTTTATTTATCATTTGAAACTTTTTTAAAACTATTAAATCATCTTAAAAAAACATGTCCTTTTACTAAAATTTAACTCTTTTATTAAATTTTTAAAGTTTTTTTTTTTTTTTGTTTTTTTTTTTTTGATTCAGGGAAAAAATTTTTTCATTTACCTAAGAAAACTAAACATGTGAAACAGTGCAGTTGGTGCACCTTCACTGCAATAATGGCAATATTTCTGTTACACTTTTTACACTATTACAGTATAGTTTCTTGGTTGAAATTTTCTATATATTAATTGCAGTTTACTATAAATTTAACCACCGGAAATTTTGCAATAATAATTTTATTTATTCTTTGTATTAGTAAAAAAGAATATACGAGTATATGCATATTATATGCGTATAAAAATGAATAAGGAAACAAAAAAGAATAAGCAAATTGTATAAATTCATTTAACCCACTTAATATTGATGAAAATATATACTGCTTTCATAGCATATGTAAAAACTTAATAGGGAGTGTGCAATTTCTAATACTAATCCATGCATATGTAACTTAGTACATAAGAGTAGATGTAAAGAAAATAGGTCTTGGTCAGTAGTTTTGAAAATACGTACGTATTTTGTTGGGCTTTTTTTATTTCAACGATAGCAAAGGCATTAATAGACGAGATATTTTTTACATATTTAATTTAATTTGAAAATACACGTGTTTTAATCATGTTTGTCAAAATTTCTTATTTTACGAAGGGTGTATAATTCTTGGTCACAAGCGCCATGTACAAATATGTGTGACATATACTCTGTTGGATAAACTATTATTCAACAATAGTTATGTTCTCAGACTCTTTTTTTTATAACAGCTGAGCAACTCAAAAATTTTAAAATTTTTTGTAACTGATTTGCTTATTATTTTTTTAAAAATTTATGTTTTAATAAAATAAAATAAACTGGAATTAAAAAAATAAGCAAATTAAATTGTATAGTGTTATTTCTATGCCTTTTTCTTTTTTACTATATAAATATTCATGTTACTTTGAAAAATGCCTTATAGCTGCCGAATCAGTAAACATTACTGGTAGTTATATCAATTTGTTGTTGATTTGCTTTATACGGTTTTCTGTTTAGCAGTGCCTCAATCAGATGCCCACAAAGTTATAAAGCAGCGAATCAAGGTAACAAAATAGAAAAATGTGATATGTATACGAGTACACATAAAATATTTATAAAAAACATAGAAATAAAAAATATAAAAGATACTCAACTAAATTCGTAAGGGTGCGATGCAAACACTTAAAACCTAAACAAAGCTCTGCCTTTTACAATTATTTAAAATGATTGTTTGAAAGTCGCACAAAGTAAAAGAGCAAAAAAAAATTCATAATGTAAAACATTTCTTTGTTTATTGCAGCCGAACTTAATACTTAAACTCGAAATGTGAGTGAGTACACAAGTACAGGAAAATAAAAGAGATAATGATTTCCTAAATATTTAACACAAAAGCTACTTGCAAAGGCCACTGAGAAAGACAACGGTGCTAAGTAAAATACAGAAAGTATTTTCTTTGTTCATTCTAACATATATTTATGATGTACAAGCATTGTTAAGGAATAAATCGAAATATAGAAATATGGGTAAAGTAAATAAAGAGAAAACTGTTAGTGCACTCTGCATGTACACCTGGTAACCTATTTCCGTGCTGTTTGAATTTCAAAAGTATATTAAGTTGTTGTCATCTTATTTATTAAAACTCTTGAGCTGTTATTTTTTTTTTTAGACACAAAAAGAAAAGAAAAACATTTCACTGGCTTTGTTTGTGTGTGTTCAAAACATAATGACATAAAAATGCTCACAAATTAAACACAATGACAATGCCAGGAAAATTGCACTCCAGGATTGAGGTTAAAATAAAAAATGAATATAAAAGTTAATAAAATATTTAAGAAAATAAAGGAAAACAATAAGAAAACATATAAAACATAATTTGCATTGTTTACTAGTTGGTTAAAATTAAGAGCAAAATATACTTCCATCAATTGTTTTATTTCTGCAATATTTTTAACTTTAATGAATAAATATAATTTGTATTTATATGGCTTTTTATTTCATAAATCCTGTTTTCAAGGCACAGTGCTTCCAAAAAAACTTAATGCTTAATGGATGACATTTAACTCGCAACTTTGTTAGTAGAGAGCCACAATATGATACAGTTTATTATTATTTATATTTATTCTCTGATCTCATGCACGTATGCGCAATTAAATGATTAAACTAATAATATTACACTATTAAACTGGTACAATATTAATTTTAGACACCATTTACACAGGGAAAGTTTACTTTGCAAAGTCTTGAGTTTATAGGAGATAGGGGTGAAGAGAACGGGAGGCAGTACAGACTTTCTTGTACTCGCAAATTCGTTTTGTTCTTTGTTCGTAGTTTATATAACTGAAGTTAGCTGCAAATTTTTATTTGAAAACAAAACAAAATTTGAGAAACAAAACTTTCCCTGTGTAAACACCAAAGAAAGTTTAAAAGAGAATTCAACAAAATTTGTCAGAGTAAACTTTCCCTGTGTAAATGGTGTCTTATTAGTCAAAAATTTCCCGGAGGTCGTTTTAAATAGAGCCAAATTTTTTTGCTATGAATTTTAAAAGTATTAAAAATACTAATAAATAAACAAAAAGGAAATTGAAAAGAAAAGCGTATTTTGGCAAAGAAATGAATTAACTTTCAATAAACAATGTTTTTAATGTTTTTAACACTAGAAAGCTAGCAGCATTAGCAAATTTTCAAAATCTGTTTGAAATGTCTTTATCACATCTTACAATCACACAATTTGCCTGCAAACAATCAAACCGCATTCACAAACACTTGATTGCCCATGAATTCTATTATCGCGTATTGGTCGCTTTTCATAATTTGGAGAAACTTTTTTAAGTATTCGATGCAAAAATATTTGTTATTTAATACAAAAGTAAAAAAAGCCCTACTTCACCGCCAAAATATTTAAAGTTTGATTACTTTTTTAATAATATTATTAAACTAATAATTTTGTCAATATATATGCATCTTAAAAAATAGAACAAAAACTATAATTGGCAAATAAACTAAATGAAAAAATATATGTTTCTTATATGTATAGCCAGCCCCTGAAAAAATAACGCAAATGCTAAACATTCCTTTATTAAAAATTCATATGAAAGAAAAAAGTACTTAATTAACTTTTCAATATTCTTAAATTTTCACCATATTCCGTAAAATTTAATAATTTCAAAATGAAAGTTAAATTAACAAAAGAGTATTTGCTTTAATGAAATATATTATTTAAACATAAATGTGAGTAAATGTTTCATATTTTCTTTACTTAGGTAAAACTATTATATAAACATTCATGTCTTTTTGGGTGGTGCAGAACAATGAATTAAGTTCACATACTGTCATACATAGTTTAGTTGAACTTTGCAATTCATAAAAATAATAATAGTACATATTTATTCACATATATTTCTTCTAATTCTTTTTTTTTATTTTGCTTTTATTTCTCGTATAAAATTATGTTTTTTAAAAATTAAGGACATCGCTCTCGCACTCAATTCTACGTGAGTGCTTTTGCACTGTTCATTTCTATTGTTTATCTTTTATAGAGTGCAGTGTATTTAATAGTTACATTTCTTTTTGTTTTTATGAGTATTTCATTGTTTTACATACCACAAATATAGTTCATATGTTAAATACTTCTTGTTATTATGTTGTAGTTGTACTAGTAAAATTATTGTAACAATAGTTTATATACCTAAATTATTATACCTTTGCATACGTGCTACGTATGTATGTATATTTAGAAATGTTTATATATTCAGAGATTTAAATGTGTTCTTCTTAAGAATAAATGAAAATTATTGTAATTTGAAGTTGATGGTTATCATGCTCATGCTCAGTTATAAATCTTATTTATGTACGTTATCATTATGCGCAGTATAATTTTTTTCTACTAAGAAAAAAAGAATTGTTTTCAATTGAAATAGTAAACGTAGAAAATATAGCTTACCCTCAGTTTAACCCATGTCTCTTTTAGAATATTTTGAAAATTTACACATAAAAAATAACAAAATTTTGACCTCGTGTATAAATATAATGTAAATTTTTATATAAAGCACTTTGAAGAATATTTTTTTGCCCCAAATTTAATTTGAACGTCGGAAATAAGTCAACACTTGAAAAATTTTTAAGATTTTTTCGTTCTTCTTTAGAGATGGGGTAAAAATGTTTCAAGAAACTTAATTTAACAGTTATAATTCTATGTATTTGAATTATGTGATTTTATGGTTCATTTTCATGATATTTGGGTTTGACCTACAGTTTTTAAATTACATTTTTAAATCGCTTAAAAATTATAGAAAAAGGCAAGAACAATCTATTCTATTAATATAAAGAGAATAAATATGTGTAATAATTTCTATTTGGAATTTAAAAGTTTAACATATACAAATACAAGTGCTCATTGTAGAGAAACCCTATGTTTTTTTAAGAAACTCTTAACAGTCGGTTAAGCCGATTTTAAAAATTCTAGCACCAATATATAGTTACATTACAGCAAAAAACAGAGGCTATACTCGTATTTCATTAAAATACACAAACCATTATTAAAAGATTTAATAAATAAAATTATATTTTTCAAGCAACTGCTTTTAAATTTAGAAGAACTAATTACTATAATCCATGAATTGTAGCCAAATATTTTTGAACTGCACCAAGACCCACGGAATTGACATTACTGTCGTTTTAGAAATTCTGTAGTAAAAATAAATTCGTAAGAACTTACAAAATCCTCAATAATATACCTGGGCAAATACTAAGTTTACAAGAAGGAAAGGTGGTAAAGCTGTAGTAGGTCAGTCAAAGATAATAAAATTGCCACTTATATAGAGTAAAAATATATGCACCCAAAGAAAACAAGGATACCATCCGTTGTCAAAATGACCACAAACGGTATGTATTAACCATGTTTGTGCTCACTTTGGCAACGCATGGTGTCAAAATGAAACCATTTAGTGTCGAAATGATACCATACGGTTGTTAAAATAACATGAATTGTAAATTTGAAAACGTTTGTTAATAAATGAGAAATTTGACAACATATTGTTGTCAATTACACAATTTTCGTTAACAATGTGCGTTGTCGAAAAAGTAAAATCGTAGCTTTTTTTTCTAAGTTGACAACCAACCATTTTGGATTTGTACACGCTGTTAAAAAATTGAAAACACTTGTTGTCAGAAAAATAGGCAACAGGATGGTGTCAAAATGATCGCATACGTTGTGGATATTGCAAACATTATTTTTGGCTCAGTGTGGTACATACAATCCTAATCAAAGTGTTTTTAGTTTCAAATTCTACAACTCAACATACACCTTCTGACTGAAATCTTTGTACTAACTTATTTAAGTTTTTGTTCGTTCAAATTTATATTTTTATGAAAATTATTTCTTTTGTGACGCAGCTGACGTTGAGCTTGTCGGTCAGCTAGAATTACACACAATTAATTAATTTACAATATAATAAAAAAACCGAAACAATTTAGTCCAATATTTTTTCAATATAAAAACTATATATAAATGCTTTAGTAGTTACCTTTATTACAGCCAATATTGGTGTAAAGTGACAGTAGTTTATGTTATGGTTAGGTTGTAAAATAAAATTTTCTTTATAACTCATGTTCATACGAAAATATTGAAATATGATTTTTTCTTGTTGATTTTTCATAAAGTAGTGCAGTTCTTACGGTTATGACAAATTTAAAAACTAGATAAAGGCTACTATTTACTCGTACATTCATTGAAAAATAAAAAAAATTCTGAAACTTAACACAAACTTTTGATAATAACCAAAAAAAATATGAAACAGTTTTAATATAAAAAATTAAGTAAAAAAACTTTGTGTTTCCAAAAATATTTTAAGTACATTCAACCGTATCATAAATTAAAATAAGTTAAATTGTTTTATTTTAAATAAATTTAGAGATTAATCTGGTGACTTTGAAGTTTTAAATGATTAAAAGATAAGAATAGAATTAATTTTGTTAACTGCAAAGCCGTACACATCATAATTATTAATAAAAAATGTAATTTCGCTCTAATAAATCTAATAAAAATGTGGAGCTACTCTAAAAGAATAAATGGAAATGTTTGTGCTTAGTTGAATACTTACGAAACATCACACAATTATAACACTTAAACTTATTATGCTGCAGACCATTTAGTTAGTATTGGAGTGATGAGCGTTATGTGCCTTCATTGTACAGCATTGAACTATAAAATGATTGAGTAGCGCAGGTGGTAAAGTAACTATTTTTATGCATTTCAATATAAATAAAATTTGAAGACAAAACGGCGTTTGCCGTGTCAGCCGGGTAGAAGTATTAATTAAATTGCTTGAACTATTTTCGGATCATATAAAAAGACACACACGCATGTTATAAAATTTTTCAAAACTGAATAAAAAAATTAAATTTTAAAAAGTCAAATTTAAAAAAAAATTAAGAATTCGATATTCTAAAGTTGACGTAGACTTTAAAGTAAAATTTATACAAAAATTATTTATTAAATTTCGATAACGTTGACTTTAAAGTCTACGTTAATTTTTTTTAGATAAGGGGGTTAAAGTTTAACTTTATTCGAAAATAATTTTTTAATTGTTTATTTAAATATGTTTTATTTTAAAATAAGTAAATTTAGTCTCTAAAGAAGTCCCTTATTGATATGGAGTTGAAAAATGTAGTAGGACAAAAGCCAAACACTCAACAAAAGCTATAAAAAAATTAAAAGAAAAAAAATTATCATTTTAATAATAAATACTTTCTGTGAAAAATGGTAAAAAAGCAAAAAAGGCTTACAAAAGACAACTACCAGTGAATCAAACATGCAGCAATTTAGAACAATAGAATATTTGTCCTCGAGCTATAAAACCATAAAACGAAATAATAATGATGACCAACTTTGACTTTAACAAAAGGTACAATTTTAAAACAACAAAACAATACAAGTTCAATTTTTACAACAGTTAAACAAATAGTGAGCGTTGTCAAAGGTAACTGAATATTTTTTTTTATTTAAAATTTTGCTTTAATTAATTAATTATTATTATTATTATTATTTTGAAAAGAATAATGTATTTAGCAAACCAACATAACTGGTAATAAGCATCAAAAAATATTAACATTTTATTCATTTAAATTTGAATTATAAATAATAAAAAAATTATAAATTATAAAAAATAAAAAACTATCAATACTTGGAGTAAAGCTAATACACTAAGCAAAAAAAAATTTTTTTAATAAAATTTTTGACTAATATTTTTATAGCACTTAGTCTCATTGCCTACAAATCTCAATTGTTAAAATTAAATTTTTCATAAGCATTGTAATTTTAATAATTATGTATATTAAATTTTGAAATATTTAAACATCTTTTCTTCTTTTTTTACTATATATTTTGTTTAATGTTTATATGTAAATCAAAATTAATTTTATTTAAACAGATTATGATTTGTTTTTATGCCGAAATATTCTTATTGCCCATTAAATCGTTATGTATACAACACAACATAACATTAAAAAAAGCTAGTACTAAAACGTTATTAAATATTTAACAGTGTCGCCATTATTGTTTGCATTATTAATTCATAAACATTGTAGTATCCTTGAAATTAAAATGCGACGCACAATACCATAAGGGTCATTTAATTTATGAACAATATATTATTCATATTTAAGTCTATGCTTTTAAATAAAAGCTTTATTTCTTACTGTGAAAATTTTTCTCCTTCATTCTAAATTACTAATGGCTTCTTTGTATTTCTTTTCTTTGGAATTCCGTGGAACATAAGTTTACATAAACATAAAGGAATGAATAAATGAAATTTTTATAAATGAATAAGTGTTTTTGAAATAAATATTTATGATTATGATGGTGGGAACTTTAGTATATTTTAGTGTAAAAATTTGGTTTTTTTTATGCTTTGCAATTTTGTCCGAATAATTGTTTTCTCTTCTATTTACAAACCAGAACAAATTATTCAATAATTTGTTGACTCCAATCTGATATAAGAATTGAAAATTACTGTATTGTTGCTAATAGATTTGTTTGCTTACTTTTAAATTGGCAGCATGTTTAAAATAATTTTCAAAATTTTTAAAAATTTCATTAAAAGAGTTGCTTAAGCATAAGGATAAAAAATGTTCAAATTTAAATGTTTTTTAGGTTATTATCAAATTATTATTAGAAAGCTTTTATATATATTTTTTTATTTTTCAACGAATTAAGTATCCTCAAACTAGTTTTTAAATTTATCATAATCGTAAAGCACCACTTTAAAAAAATAAAAATTCAAAATTTTCGTATAACAAGGCCAAGAGACTTAGATCCACCCCATGAGATTTAGATATCTGAGAAATTTCAGCAGTTAACGAACACTTGCTGTGTGCTTGAAAATAATAAAATAACCGTGTGAATTATTTGTTCAGACTTTGAGAGTACAACGAATAAAATAAAAAAGATTAAAAAATATGTATATCTTATTGTTAGTTATCAGAAAGATTACATACAAACATTAAGTATTTTGCAAAATATTGAAATTTTTAACTCTTTAAACTCCATAACGAATTAAATGGAAAAAAATGAGGATTTAATAAAATTTGATAAATCGGTTCAGCTGTAATCGGCTTAGATAAATAAAAAAATTTGGCGTTTAAATGGGCACAGTAAATTTTCCTTCTCAAACATGCCGAACTTATAACTAAAAAATGATCGAAATCGGTCAAGCCGTTTTCATATCTTATTATATAAAATTCCACTGTACGTGTGTTTGAAATTGTACTCTTCCTAAACGAATGGACCTATTTAATTGAGTTTCTTTATATGCTTTTGGGTGACGCTTTGGAAGGTTTAGCATCACAAATCCGTCCGGTAAGTGGCGCTACATTCGGTATCTTGCTTATTTATCTATCACTTTTTTTTACCCAATCTTGCACGGTCATTTACACCGTCTTATACACAAATTTTAAGGCAAGACAATGTTTGCCGGGTCAGCTAGTATGTAGATTAGCTATGTGAAACTTAGATTTATACAACACTGTGCAGCACTAACAGTAGAAGAATATGTTACGCACAGTTTAATAAAATATAACACTGGATATAGGATGATAGACTAAACCAAAAGAAAATGGTCAATTGGAGTCATTAAATAACAAAATTAAAATTAGATAATCATTAAATTATTCTATGTAAAAACTTATTAAACTTAAATAATCAATAAATTATTTAACCAATATAAGTATTTAATTATTAAAATGAATTAATAACTAAACTAAACTAAAACTGCAACTATTTTACTCGGTATCGCTGGATTATGTAGCAACTTTCAGATAAATTTTGTTAAACATAGAAATAAAGAAAAAAAAAATAAAGAAACAAACAGTAAATAAAACGAGTAAATAGATTCGTAAAGTTTCTCTGTTGTATAATTACACAAGTTTATAGTATAAATTGAAGTAAATCAACTTTAGAGCTAAAGACACTGAAAACTTCATTTGATTTTTCAAATTGGCTCAGATGTCCGAGATATACCATTTTTTCTTAAAAATAGAAAGTAACCTTTATGATTTTTGCTTTATTTTAAAAAATAACGTTAAAGTTGCAGTCGATGTACAACTTTCGATTTTAGTCGTAAGTGAGTCAAGCTATCACACAGTAAAAGTCATTATTTTGTTATAAACAAATATTGCATTATGCGTTCACTAGTGTCACTTTGGCATCTTTCTTTGCAAGTGTGATATTTGTTGGTAATTTTTTTTTTTTCACAATAAAATTAAAAATTTTTTCATCGATTTCAGTAGCATATGTCTCATTTTTTCTTTTGAAATTTGTGAGGTTATGTTAATAGAGAAAAAAAAACGAGATTTTTGCTAGTTATATTTTAAATAATTTTTTTTTTTAATTAAAAATGTTTAACTTTTTTATTAAAATTTTTTTTACGCATCTACGGCTTAAAAAAATTTTAATGCAAAATTTCAATTTATTTTATATTTAAATATAGTAATTTTACCTTTAAATTTATGACCCTTTTATAAGTAACACATAAACTAACAAAAATCAATGTTAAAATTTTGAAAAAAAAAAAAAAAAAAAAAAAACAACCTTCTAAGATCATTTTGTTTTAGAGGCAACTCATTACAAGTCTTAACATAAAAAATATTTTATTATACATTACTGTGAAATTTAAAGATGCTTAGAGTACCTACTTTTATGGTTTAATGTACAAGTTAAGACTATAAACATAAATTGGGGCATGTTTATATCAAAACCAGTAAAAACGTTATATTTAATAAAATAAAACAAAACAAATCACTAGAATTGTTAAAAGGAATACCCAACAAAATTGTTACATTGTTTTAAATATTTGAAGACAAAATGAAAATTTAATTTAAATTCAAATAAAATGAAAAAGTTCCGATGCGGTGGTTGTTTTTATGTTTTTAAATTTAACATGTATTAAAGGCATATTCCTTGGGTAGTTGTTTATTTTTATTTTGGGTTCATTCGTTTGGGTTCTTAAACTGCATATAAATATTTTACAAAATTTATTGCTTTGTCCAACATTATACTTTTATTGCATTTACTTCTTCATATAATGTGAATGGGTATGTGTATATGTATGAGTATAAATGTGTATGTGTTTCCATTTTTGTGTGTGTATATGCGAATTCGTAGTAACAGAAAAGTAAATAAATAGCAAGTTTTTTACCAAAAGTGGTGATTTTCACACAAATTTGTTTTTATTCTACAATCTTAATTAATATAAGTAAGAAATTTTTTTTATTAATATTATTCACATAACGAAAAAAAATTATGAATAGAAAAATTGTTTTAACAATAAGATATATCAAATGTCTTATCAGCGCCTACTTTTGCAAAACTCTGCAATTTATTTAAAAATTTTACGATAGTTGTTTAAAATATGAACAGTCTTGTGGAACTATTTGGTTTAAAATTTAAAAATTTTAAAATATTGTTGGAAAAATGGATAAAAGGTGAGCTTTCTGCTGATTGTTAAAAATAATATTCAAACCTAATTATATAAATATCCACTGTTTTGCATCAGAACAACTTAAGCTATGTTACAAGTATTTTTAATTGCTGATTTAAAATTTTAATTGGCTTTGTTTTTCGACACACGACGTTTTCCTAAATTCAAGATATGTGTGATATACTAAAAAACGGTTTTTTTTATATTTGATTTTAAAGAAAATGCAAAATTTCGCATTAAAATTTTCTTAAAATCGTACAAGCATTGTTTCAAAGATAACGTACAAGATCTGACGGAAAGAAAAAGTTTTTATGGGAAATTGGGAAACTTTTAAATTGCAAAAAAATAATTTAAAATAAAATCAGGTAAATATCTACTAATTTGTTTTTCTGCCAAATGAGTTTTAAATAAAACGAACCAAGCTTTTGATTTTTTTCAAAAGAAACCGCCATATGCCAGAGGCAGTAGCACATATGCAATCAAACTCGCTAAAGAAACTTTAGCGAACTCATTTAGCAAAAAATTTTTTTTAACAAAATAGTTTATTTTACTGTGCGATAGATTGACTTTATTGAGAATAAAATATAAAGTTGAGCTTTGATTTTAATAAAATATTGCTCGTTTTATTAAAAGAGAAATTTTTTTTTTAGTTTTTGAAAATAAAAATATTTTGAATTTCAATTAAAAAGCTTATCGTTTTGTTAGAATTTTTAAAATATTTTAAAAATTACTGAGCAGACTTACAAATAATATAGCTACGACTTAGAGAACATTTGATTATATTATAAAATTTTGAATTTTATTTTTGAACAAATAGCACCAGTCATATTCAAATAATAGTCATTAAGAAATAAATATAAGTAACAAAGCCACTTGTAAAAAAAAAACAAAAACTATTTTTGGAACCAGCAATCTAAAATACTTCCAGAATAGTATTAAGTTGCTTTGGTCCAAAAGTTGGTTAAAAGTTCTAACCTTGTGTTATTGGACTTAAAACAATTTTCAAAATTGTGGTGAAAATAATTTATATTAATATTTTAACTTTGACCAAAATTTCAACAACCGTATGGTTTAATAAAAAAAATTTAATAATCTTTTAAGTCTTTTTAAATCAAATTTCTTAATTGTAAATTAAACAATTATTAAAAACTAATTTAAGAATTTTCTAGCTTTTTTACAGTAAATTTGGTGATATAGTCAAAAGTAAATTCTTGGTCTTATATAGATTAACAACAGTTTGTGTACTTGTGTGTATGTTTCTTGTATTACTGTTTGTTGTATTTGCTTTTTAAAGTATTGTGGTATTTTTAAATGTCCACAAAGGCACACTAAGCCCAAATAAAAACGAACAAAAATTACTGCATATACAGCTTTAGCAAAAAGTAAGCGAATAGGTATATACTTTAAGTGCACTTATAATAGGGCCACAGTTTATATAAATTTAACGAATGTAAATAAGAGTTGTAGTTTTTGAAAATGAGAATTTCATATAGTTTTAAATGCAACTGAAATAAAAAAAAATCATTTTTGTTTTTTTACCATATAAACTTTATAATTTGTATTTTTATTGGATTAGCGTGATTACTAATTGTGACACAAATATGTATACATTTATATGTCTTTACTTGTTTGAAAAAAAAAAAAAAAATAATATTCCACTAAACTAAGTATGTAGAATTAAATTAAACAATGTCAAATGACCAATGATTTTTATAACTTAAAGGGTATAAATCCCTTCTAGTAATAAAAGACTTTTAATTGTTATTCCTTTTAATTTGAAAATAGTGGTGAACTTCTAGTCAAGTAATATAACCTGCCTTAAGTAATTTTAAATAACAATTGAACAATACATAGGAGAATTGTTGTTGGAATTTTCAAAAATAAACTCAGTATTTATGCATGGATTATGAGGATTTATGATTTATTTTATTTCTTCTTTATGCTAGTTTAAGATTAAATAATAGAATAGGTAAATATTGGACGTTTTCTATTTTTTGTATATTTTGATAAATTAAAATTTAACAAAATATTAATCTTTATTTGTGCTTAATTCCAGAAAATGTGTAGGTTTTACAATTTATTCTTTTACTCATAATATTCTCATTAGTTATTTATTCAGTACAATAAGTAATGAAGGGGATAGCATATCTATATGGACCATTTCGTCAGACGCTACTCTGATATCCCCTTCAGTACTTATTGTACTGAATAAGTAACTCATGAGAATATCATGAGTAAAAGAATAAATTTTAAAACCAACACAATTTCTGGAATTAAGCACAAATAAAGATTAATATTTTGTTAAACTTTTAAATTCCAAATAAAAATTATTACATAGAAAAATAAAAATTTTATAATTTAAAAAAAAAATTATATTTTTATTATAAAAGTTTCCTCAATAACTTGTCATATAATAAAGGGTGTCCCAACAAGAACGCAAGATTTAAATTTTAAATAAAACACAGATATTTAAAAAAAAATCGTGAAACTTTATTATATCGTGAAGTAGACAGAATTAGGTTATGTATGGAACAACATATCGGGCAGATAGCCGACGCTGCTTTGCTGGCACACACGCGATCTTTTAATGAAATTTTCAGTGACCGTTTTGCATAAATGCTGCGGTATTTCATTAATGCAGCGTCCAATTTCCTCTTTTAAGGCTTGAGTCGTCGTCGGCTTATTCGCGTAACCGATCGACTTCAAAAAACCCCAAAGAAAAAAGTCTAATGGTGTTAAATCGCACGATCTAGGTGGAAAATTCTGGTCTCCAAAACGCGAAATAACACCACCGGGAAATGACTGAAACAGCAATTGAATTGTTTATCTGGCTGTATGACATGTGGCGCAGTCTTGTTGAACCCGCAAGCCCTCCACATTCATTTCTTCAATTCTAGGCAAGAAAAAACTGGTTATCATTTCACGATACCGAACGCCAAATTTAAATATTGCGTTCTTGTTGAGGCACCCTATAGTTATGGTAAAAATTCGTATAAAAAATTAAAAAGCTCATATAATATGCACAAAAACCATGCTATAAAACTTATTTAATACGTTAAAAAAGTGTTTATTAAACGGCGTAAATTTTTTTCCATTTGATGCACAGTGTATTTTTTTTTTTTTTTATTTAAATTAACTTTAAATTTTCAAAACTTAAACTTCTTTAATTATTATTTTTTTTTTAGTTTTGCGAAAGTCTTAAGTTATTAATTTCGGCAAACTTTTGTTATGCAAATGACCTACAAGATTTTTTTAATAAAATATTTTTTACGTTTCTTAAAAGTTCAAGTACTAGGTAATTTTGTTAATAATGTTTTTCTAACGCCAACCTGTTTCAGCTTTTAGTGACAGAATTTTTAAATAAATATACAAGATTTTTCATATATTTTTTTATATGTATGTATGCATGTGTACTTTCATATTTTTCTTGTTTGTATAGGTGGCCAAGAAGAAATGGCTTTTCGTTGGTGAAAAATATTGTTATTTTAACCCTTATTTATTTAACATGCCATGTAAATTAAAGAATTTTTCCTTGAAAATAAGGTGCCATTAAAATACGATTATGTGTACTTTACTTAAAGTATCATTTAAGAATTGTTGTCATAAATTTAATTAATTAATATTAAAAAAATATATATATATTTTGTATACAAAAATTAATACACAGTACAAGAACAAAAGCCAAAATATGGTGGATTTACTTTTAAGTAAAAAAAGGGAACAGTTTTTTAAATTATTTATCATTAATTTTGAAAACTTATATATTATATAAATTTCTTTTTATATTAAAAGCTTTTAATGGAAGCTACTTTTTTTTCAGTTTAAGATAATGAAATAATTTTACACAGCGAACTCTTATGTTGAAATATGAAAAATACCTAAAAATTATTTTTAAGCAAATAGTACTTTTCATTCCTATAATTAATCGGTTATGCTGTGCAACAAGCTAAAAAAAAATTTATAACCAATATTTCTTACCGTAAAAATTAACTATATTTTAAAATCTATGCATGTGTGTTCTTAATTTTTTTTTTTGTTTTTGTAAACTATGAAATTTTTGAAGAGGCTCTTTGACACATCTATTATAACTTTGAATAGACGTATTCCACTTTGTTATAAAATATGTTAAAGAAATTCTAATTACGCCAGTCTATAGCATTTTACGCTTGTGCTACACATGTTTTAATTTTATAAGAATATGAACAAGAAAAAGTTTTAAGTTTCCTGTTATGTTAAAAAATGGAAAAATTCAAATCAATGAAAATATATAAAAAATTACATAGAGACTACTATAAAGATGATTTATTAAAAATTAACAAACATCTACTTACGATTTATTCTTACAATAGAAGTTTTAAAGTAGAGTCAACATATAATATAATATTTAAAAATTAACAGTTTTACTTTTCGTACCACATTCAGTAAAAACAGTCCCTTTATTCTTTCAAGTAAGCTCTCATATTATCTTTAAATTTGTCCAAATAAAAATGTAATAGGTGCATCTTTTTAAAAACATTCTAAGGCTGATGAAGGGAACAGCTCGTCATAATTTTCACCTCGACGGTTTCCAAAGAAACTATGAAGTACTTCCTTAAAACTGTTATACGCTTTTTTATTTTTATTGCTCCGGGATAATGTCACAATTCTTATTTTTTTTATTTAAGGTTCTACAAAAATTCCAGAGAAAATAAAATCACTATCACTAATGTATCTGCAGGAGTTATATGACACATAAGGAGCCAATTTTTTGTCTTGACTTTTAATGTGTAGATGAAAATAAGCTTGATATGCCTTGCACATCCTTAAATTCATAATTATATCATACATTTTCTCTCTTAGTTTAATAAATTCGTCGCAAAACGAGTCAGCGGCTCATTTACAAGTTCTCGAAGCCATTTTATACACCTACACAAATAATACGGCGAAAATTATAGCAACGATGTTAATTTTATGTAATATGCAAACACATACTGTCGTACACAGCAAGAAACGTAAAAAACACAACCAATACTTTCTGTTATCTCTCTTTCGACAGCGATTGCTGACCATGACCAAGTCAAATTAATATCAGGTAGAAAAAAATTTAACTTGCAAGCAAACTGTATAAAAGGAGTAAACATACATACAAAACATTTACATGCACACATAGTTTCTACCCTACAAAATTGCTATTTATTTTCACTTTTTGTTTATTATAATAAAATTTTGTATCTCTTATGAACAAATTCAAGCAGCTGATGAGAAAATACTCTAGTGCGTTTACCTTCCATCAATTTTCCTTGGCCAAGACAGAATTAAGAAATTTTTCATATTTCGGTTTTGTTTTTTAACAATTAAATCGTGTATAATAATAGTGAACAGTCTATGGGTAAATACCAAGCTTAGAACAAAATGGTTATATTGTTAAGAAGTTTTAAGTCAAGCAAATAATTCTTTACCAAAATGCAATAAGGAATAATTGTTCAGAATAAAACGTGTGAGGTAATATATAAAAGTAAATTACTTACAGAAATATATCGGTATAATATTCTTAAAAATCTTTTATAATAATGCTAGTTTACGATATTTGGCAAAATTAAAAAAAGAACATGTACCAAAGTAAACTTCAAACTGTTATAAAACTTAAAGTTCACGCAATATAAGCTGCAACATACAAAGCTAAGTAAAGATTTAACAAACAAATTCTGCATATATCTGTGAGAAGTTTAAAACTTAAATTAATTTCATGATACCTAAAAAACCTGCTTAATAAGAACAATATTGAAGCACTTTAACTCTACTAATTACATTAAAACTTAGTTTGCTTTAATGTTATTAAAATACTTTGTTTTCTTTTCAGCATATCAAATCTATATGTATATATATAACATTCCAAATAATTACACTAAATGTAATTCAACTTCATGTAAGAATCTCCTAATATATATTACTTTATTTAGTTTA
Source organism: Thelaira solivaga (assembly GCA_947397855.1). Taxonomy (NCBI): domain Eukaryota; kingdom Metazoa; phylum Arthropoda; class Insecta; order Diptera; family Tachinidae; genus Thelaira; species Thelaira solivaga. Next base: position 19,780,889 of record OX377612.1, on the reverse strand, counting down.
ACACAAAAGTGTTTATTAAAATAAATGAACCAATTTCATAAACTGTGCAAAATAAATGTATAATATTTACCTACTTATTTACATTCAAAAGCACTGCAGGAAATAAATTAGAATTAATATAAAAGTTACAACTAATAAATGTTACCACAATAACCAAAAAGTAAAAAGGAAAAAAATTCTTTTTTTTAATTATTGTAATAATTAGGGGTCATTATTAAAATAAGAAATAACAAAAAGCTGAATGCTTTCAGGCAGAAAAATTATTTTTTGAATATTATAAACAGACTTTAACAAAAAATATTGTTGCGCACTTAACTTTTGACTTGAACTTTACAATTTGAAAGAAATGAGGGCAATTTGGTGTGGCAATTCATTTATGAATAAAAAATTGAATTTTTATTTATGTTTTAGTAAAAAAAAACTATTAAAAAATCTAAATTTTAAGTTTTCAGCAGTATTACCAAGTTAGCTTTTAGCTAAAAGAGAAAAAAAATATCTTTAATGGACTATAAAATGTATTTTATAGTAGAGAGCAAAAATAGTTTTTAACTCTAGATATTGCAATTACAAGGATCAGTGTAAACGACCTCTGTAAGTTATGTAACGAAAACGATTGTTTGTTGCTTAGGACATCATGAGCTCTTGTCATCTGACACGGATAAACAAATCTCTGAATTCTAAGATAATATTTGTAATATGGGAAAAGTATTCTAATGGTTATATTCTGTCCACAGTGACCACATTATTTATGGTTGCTCCTAATTATAATACTACTGTCTTAAAAAAAAAAAATTTGCTATTTATTTTATATAAACAAAGAAACAGAAAATATTCTTCTCAATTAATCTGAAGTTTTCTAGAGAACAATTTGAATTAATTTTCTTTGTACAAATTAAAAAAATTTGTTAATAAAATAAAAACATAAAAAAAAATTATAATAATAATCTGACTGAAATTAAACGCTTATATTTCCAAAATTCAAAATTTAATTTTAATCAAGAATGTTTCATAAAATTTATAAAGAATGAAATATATTTTTAATATTTTTAAAACAACCATAAGCATACTGAATACAGAACATAGCTAAATTAGTAGTCTAAAAAAGAAAAAAAATCAAAAAGAAATTTTTTTTTGTCTTCAAAATAATACCTAACAATTCAAAACAAAAACATAAAATCCACAAAAATCTTACAAAATTTACGATTTATCAAATTTTTGACTTAGGACACCGATGTCCTTATGGTCCTTAATGCGTTAAAGAACCTCTTTTTAAAGATAAAAAGTATCAAAGTACTTTATTTTATTTATTAATAAAAAAAGTTTAAGCCTTATTTTTCTTGCCACGCAGAACGCATTTCCGTATTTAATACCTGCTTTAAATATATCACTGAGAGTTTGGGGCTAGATAGACCTTAGTTCGTAGTCTGTAGCACTGATTTTATTTTTGATTCAATAGAATTGTTGTTGTTTCTCACAACCAAAAATATATTTGTGAAACAGAACATTTAAACACCTGTGACGTTCAGCTGCATTATTTATTCAGTATCAAGTTACCCATTTTATAGATGCTGACATAAAAGTTCAGTGTAATGGGGCATCATACTTTTGTCATTATAAGAAAATTTTGATTTTAAGACATTTTTAAAAAAACATAGATTTTATAAATTGTATAGCAGGCCCCATACTCAATTTACTTATTTTAAATTAATCATACGTCAGCATACTCTGTAAAATTGTTTGTGTGCATTTTAGTATCTTTTAAAAATCCTCAACATATAAAAAGTTTATTTAATTAAGCGATTAAGGGGAAAATCTTTCAATTAAAATTTATTGTAAAATCAATATTGCATGACATTTCACTTGTAAATATTAATTTAATATTCAGCTCAAATTATAGAAAAATCGAAAAGTAAATACCACAAGTATAATATATGCAAAAAGTGCAAGGCATAAAAAATTTATGCAAATTTAATAAAAACATTGTTTGATTTTTTTTTAAGTGAACCGCTCACATGTCAGGTAATTTTATATTATTATGCCATAACCTCGCATTTACACTCATTGTGTCAGAATTCAATATACTCATTCTGCATAATACTATTTAATTGACCATGTACTCCATACATATTTTATTTATTTTTTATAAATTAAATTTTTTGTGCATAAAAATGTACTTTTCTTTACGTTTACAGTTTTGTTTTTAATTTTTTTTCTGCTTTGGTTTTTTCATTTAATGTTTTTTCTATTAATTTACATACCGTTGCGGTGCTTTATAGCGTTTATTTTCACGTAGTGAATTTTGAACTCCCAGGCGTGTCTTTAATGTAGCTTGTGGTTGAGAAACAGCTGTGGCTGCGGTTGCAGCAGCAATGCTGCTACGCAATGATGAGCCTAATTCTGAATGTTGTTGTTGTAGTGCTGTTTGGGACTGTACATTGTGTACATAGTCGAGACCAGGTAATTCCAATGATGCAATTGGATGTATACGAGATAATGATACCGTACTCTCTAATAAGGTACTAAGTAAGGGAGCACTGCGTAAGGATCTTAAGCTACCGCGTCGACTAAGTGATTCTTGTTTAAACATTTGTAATTGAAAATTATACAAAAAACTGTTTTAATTATTATGGAATTTTTGATTGTTTTTTTATGTTGACTGTTACGCTCTTTTAAAAAGTCACGTCATATTGCATGATTTATATTTATGCTTTAAATTTTAGCACTTGAATATATTTATTTATTTTTTTTTTAATGAGAGACGTTTTGTTTCAATGTTGTTAGTTTTTTGTTTATAATTTTAAAGTTTTGTTTTACTGTTGAAGACGCCAACTACAAATTGTTTTCATACGCGTGATATTAGACACTTACCGCTTCACTTTAATTAAAGTTTTTGTTTTTTCAGTTAAAGCAATAAATGGTTTGCATGTAGTAACAATTGAAAACAAGACATTAATGTAAATAGCTATTTATAAGTTTCTCAAATAATATGAGTGAACCCTGAATCAAAATTTCTGACTATAAGAGACCTACTCTTTTGCTGTAAAGGAGCTTTAGAGTTCAACGGCTGAAATCTGGTTCAACGAAAGAAATCTGGCTCAATTCCACACAGTAAAATTACAAAAATATTTAAAGATCGCTTTAAGCGGAAGCTTAGGCTATCCGTAAGACTATATATAATATATTAGATAGTCATGCTACATTGTTGGGCTGAGATAATATCAGTTGAAATCATGTAATATCTGTCACCTTTGAGTGATAAAAATCATATCGTCTGCGCGAACAGATTGCTACAGAGGGCCCCTCAAAAAAAATTGTTCAAATCAAATCATAATTCTCATAATATTGGGAATCGCTGCTCAAAAGGTACTGGTACGAAACAAAAGTAGCCTCAAGCTTCTAAAGGAATGGTGGACTGGGTATCACCATAATATTAAGTTTTGTGGTTTACATTACTAAGCCTCAGATTCTGTACTTCGTCACGGTGTCATCTCACTTTCTAGTAGGGCAAGACTTTTTATTCACACCTATTATGTAAGTCGCTGTCGACTTTCTGTTTACTTTATTGGCACTGTCGTATTAAAGCCACAATACTGTCGTCTCGACATTATCTAAAAAAGTTGTGTGGACGACGACACATTATCGATAATTTAAAAGAAATAAATGTCATCTCTATATACCATCCCTATATATATTTTGCAAAAGTGAAAACTCTGATGGCGAAGAACATGAAAAAAAATGTTAGGCTGCAAAAGAAAGTCTTACGGAAAGTTTTGGAAATTTTTTATTTTCAAGAAAACAAAAGCGTGAATGCTTTTCATTAAAGTTTTCGAAATTTACTTTTTGTTGAACAACTCAAACTAAATTTTAACATTTCTGGGTTTTGCGCCTCAATAAAACCGTCTTGGTAAAATTGTTTGCTTTCTTGTTCAGCAATTAGTTCCAATTATTTTACATTTGTTATTTAAATTTTTTCTAAATTTTAAATATTATTCACTTTGCATTTTAAAAAATTTTTCTGTTGGAAAACTTAAAACATTTTGTAGCGTTTCAGTTGCTCTAAAATATGGCGACAAATATGTCGCTATTTTAACTTGACGACGACTTTAAAACGTCTCATATAATACTACATAGCCATCAACTGTAATTAATTACTATCAACAGCGACTTGATCAATACCATTTCTGTAACGTCACTGTCGTCTCTGTATACCGGCGTCTTACATAAAATTTGAAGATTAAATCTTGTAAAATGAACTTATGAACTGTACAGATACCTTCTGGCCTAATTTATAATAATAATAATAAAATATTAAAAAAAATTTCAGTTAAATACAAATTAATTAAAGCAAATTATTTTTAAGAGTTAAAAACCCAATTTTACTCTCATCAATTTTGTTTTCATTGTTACATGAGAGTAGTGTTAAAACTAATCTCTTCTTTCTGTATTGACCAGGAGCTCCCGTTTCTTATTCTAATTCTTTAATAATTTTTTTTTAATAATCACGACTTTTACTATCCTTTTGTGGCATTAGCTTTGAGTTTCTCAAAAGTATACAAAGCTCAAAACTACACAATTTCAATTACATGAGATTTTACATTTTATTACTAATATATTTGTAGTTTAATTATTTTTTTACTGGTCATACTTATTATGGTTTATTTCACTTTTGTAACATGATTTTATCATAAAATTGTTACATATATTAACGTTTTGCTAAACACAATTGTTAGAGCACGCGATTTACTTGTCACAATTCTAGTGACACTTACCAAGTGTATCATAATTGTTAGGTAAACAGTTTGTTACACTTTAACATTTGCATTGAGCTGTTATTATTTTTTTTATGTCAGAGACGTTGTTAATCGCATAACAGTTATTATTATTTCTTGTTTTTTTTTTAATTTTTCTTTATTATTCAATTATATATAAAATTGTTGTTGATATTTTTTATGAGTTTTTATTTGATTAAAAAAAAAGGTTTTTGAAACAAGTTTTATTGTTTTTAAATTTATTTGTACTTGCAGTTGATGATTTTTCTGTTTTTGACAAATGTTTAAGAAAGCTTAACAATATTATTTAAATAGTTTTTGTTGAAAGTATTGGATATATTTACAATGTAAATTTTAATTAACAAAAATATGTGTGTATTTACATATACCTACAAATGTATTTACATGTGAATGTAAATCTAAGCCTTTTATATATTTTTTTAAACTCATTGAAATCAATATTATATTTGTGCGAATATGGCTTATAGTCTACAGATTGAATTAAACAAATTTTAAACAGGGCGCCCCAATAACAAAGAAAATAGGGCTCACTTGAAATGCCTAATGTGGTCTCTTAAGGATACCTGTATAAAAAGAAAAAAAAACAGCAATAAGGCTATGCCAAAGAAATAGAAGGCAGAGGGTTAAAATATAATGTACTGTAAAATGTAGGAAGAGAAAAAGACGAATCTGTGGTGACCTAACCTAATTAACTAATTGCTACTTCTTACGAAGACAGATAACATACCGACCATTGCAGTCGACAGGGTAGTCCGGCCCTGCTGGCAAAAAAGAGAAACTTTTCCACAGTTTTCTGTCCTCGTTTTAATAATAACATCTGCAGAAGTCATTTGATACCAAAAGTTTTCTCCTCGCATGGTTGTAAACGTTACATATGTCCATTATGGCTGCTATTTCAATTGGGCGATTGTCATCCAGTCTGGGACAAATCATTTCCGCACTACCTTTTACTCGTATACTTCAAGTCTGCTTTATGGAAAAAGATGCTCTAGAGCTGCTGTTTGTGGATCGCACTGATATTTGCAGACTGAAATGCTGCTGTAGTAGCATTGTGAATTCTTTTGCCAGACTATTCCATCTTGCGTGTACGAAGATGAGTGGGACTGTCGAATGTCTCGTAATTCTATTTAGAGATGACTGACATTTTCGGTCAAGAATTTAAGTCATCCATTCGCTATCGATTGAAAACGATAGAAATTTAAGTCTTTTTTTATGAAAAAATTAGAAATTCCGATTGTTTTGCAACGATTTATTCTCAGATCATATACCCAGTAAACGCCCACCAAGAACCTAAATTTAATTTGACTGTCAGTATAAATGCGAATATTCTAGGCAACTGTTTCACAGTAACGTAGTCAATTTGCTGTTTAAAAATATTTTTTCAGAAACACTATTATATTTGATATCAATTTGTACACTGAATGGAAAACGTTTCATAAATTGAATAAAATGATTTCATAAAAAATTTTTCATTTGTCCTATCAAATATTTAAAAAATTATGTCAATTAATAATTTTTTTTTCAATATATTATTATGATTTTTTGATCTAATGCAACGTGTCATAGATTAAAAGTAATGAATTTTCTTCTTTGAATTAAGGACAAAATTCATTGGACATATTAACAAAATTCTCTATGTATGATTTATCTATCAAAATTAATGAATTGTATGTATTGTGCAATTAACTGTGCTGGCCTATGTAATATTTCAAAACACGTATGTGAAAAAATCGGTAGTAAAACTGTTATTTATAACATTTAAAACTGTTAAGTAACGGACGTTGTGAAATTGGTAACAAACGTTGTCAAATTGACAAAGCGTGTTATCATTTTTTTAACAAACTTGGCCAAATTGACAATGCGTATTGTCATTTTGTTAACAAACGGTATCATTTCAATACCAGTATGGTGTCAATAATGCGTTGTTAAAATGACACAATGCCTTGTCAAAAGTGAGCACAAACATGGTCGATACACTATTGACACAGATTGTTGTCACTTTAACAAATGTAAAATGACGCTTCATGTCCTTTTTGTCAAGAAGAACATATTCTTTGTTTTTTGCAGAATAAGCTACCTAGGCAGTAGGATACTGGCCTTAGAAAAACTGGATAAAATGAATGAAACAGAAATTAAAAGACTTCTGAAGAGTCTTGTATTGTTTTAGTTAGGGATTGGGCTACACAATAGATCTTACAAGTTGCCATGCAATTATAACCTAGAATATTAATAAATATAATCAAAAACATCCTTTGGTTTCTTTTAAAGCTTTTTATTGTCTTAAAATTTCTTGCCTTTCTTAAACTTAAAAAAAATATATTTTTTAGCATTCTTCTCTAGGAAGGTTTTTTAATCTATTTTGTAGTTGAAGTAAAAAAATTTTGCCTACTGGTGAGATAACGCTTAGTATATATGAGTGAACACAGTGGTTGGTTTTGTAATCACTCATATCATATGAAGCATTTTATTAATTCAAGTATTTTATTTATATTATTTTTTTCTTTTACGTATCAATTAAAATAAACCAATTTTCTATTATTACACAAAATTTATTATTTGCCGACTTATTTAGAATACTGTTATTGAAATATATAAAATACTTTCATTTATTCCAGCAGTATATATCAACTTATTACAAAATGTTCGTAATATTTAAAAAATTTACTTTCTTTTTTAAGAAAATTTTTCGTAAATGCGGAAATAATAAAAGAGTAACGAAAAGTAACGAAATGACATATGTAAGACTAAAAGGTTTCGTTAAAAGCAGATAAAACACTCTTCGTAAAATGAACGAAGCAGAGTAGTGTATTATACGATCAAAGTTATGAATTTTTCGTAAAATGCACAAAGATTTTCATTCCATGTACCTATAAAATTTTTTGAGTGTGTGCAGTTTTAAGCAAACAAGAGTGTGCAAAGGATTTTGTAAATTTTGCAGCCATTCAATATAAATGTATTTTTTATAAAAATTTTTCAATCTATTAAACCTGTCTAATTTGAAGTAAAAATAAATATTTTGTACTTCTAAATAAAATCTAATTCTGTTTAAAATTATCTATACCAGAGAGCTTGATTTTGAGAACTTGTATATATTCATAATTATTATTGTTAACTAGTGTTTATTATAGTTTAAATTGTTATGAATAAATGTTGCGCAAATCATTCAGAGGCAATTGAAGCATTGAAACAAGAAATCGAAGTTGTTATTGAAAAGATTCGAGCCAAAACAATCGAAAATGTACCAGTAGTGGTAGTCATATGAATGATACTGTATTCTATTATTAAATGACAAAGTTCAACCTTTCCAATAAAACCAGAAATTTAAAAAAGAATCAGTACTTTTTTTTATAACCGATTCAAATTTAAAGTTGCCCACGCTGTTTTTTAAATTTTTATGGATTAAAAATCAATTACCATGTAAAAAAAAGAAGGCAGCCAAAAATTTGAGAAACTAATTATTATAATTATTGGGGTTGTCTGTGCTTGAATAGTTACTTTTGCTTTAATAAATATCTGATTTTTGTATTAAATTGTTTTTTGTAATATTTCACTTAAAGTTTCATGTTAGTTTCATGTTAGTATCGCGACAAAAGTTAATATAATTTGCATAAAACCAGCTGCAGGATTATAAATTACTTCATTTACAAAATTCATGATAAAATATGTAATTTCAGTAAGTAATAAGTTTCTAATACTGAGTTTACGTACAGATATACGATTCTCATAACTCATCAAATCTTATTAATTTTCAAGCATTTGCCTTATACATATTTAAATGAAATAATTTGATCATGTTATTCACATACGAGTATTATGTTAGATTTGTAAACAGTGAATATTTATAAATTAAAAATTCAAGTTTCTTTATTTTTAATGTACAAGAGTATTATGTGGTATAAACTTTAGTGATTTTAGTGTAGTTAGTGTTATAAGAATTAAATGAAACTATATGAATATTAACTATAAAAACAAAAATAACAACTACATACTTGTAAGGTGCTTTCCACTTTAGTAACTATTTTATAATGAAAATACTCCAAGACAGATATGGTTGCCTGCGTTGTTAAATTCTGCTTGCTGTTGTACTTGTCTTCTGTTTTATTTTCCTATTCTGTTACTGCTGTTTCCAATCACTATTGTTGTGCGTGTCGATGATTGATGAGTCAAAATGAAAACTTTTTTTCTATTTTTTCCTTCGTTCTCACCTTTAGTTTTATTTCTTAATTCAATTAATTGCTTCTCTTTATATTTTTTTTTTGCCTCACCTTGAAACTCCCAATTTCCCCTTTTACTTCCTTTCTTATTTTCTATTTTAATCACAACATTCTTAAAATCATATTGATGTTTTTAAGTTTTACCTTTAGTTTTGTAAATTGTGCTTGATTTTTATAGATAAGAAGGCGTAAAAGAGATATTTTTTGTTCTCGCTGTTTCAAATGAAACGATTTTATTATACTTTCTTTTTTTCAACTACAATATACTTTCTGTGTTTTTGTAATTGTGCATTTTTGTAAAATGATATTCCTTTTATCTGTTGATGTTCTTAGACAGAGAGAGAGAGTAAGAAAGATAAGTAGGCTTTGTTTTTGTTTTAGATGATTAACTGAGAGTATAAAAATTTGTTGTATAATATTTTTCGTGTTTTCTTTTGCTTTGGGAAGATCGTTGCTGTTTTTTTGTTGTCACTTAAAAGTAATTTATTTTACGCCTGTCTTGAAGTAAGTACTCTGCTTTCTGGTTTTGTTTTTTACTCAACTACTTATGATAACAGACATAAATACATATGAGATGAGTTAAATAAGACATACATTTATGTAGCTTTTCAGTGTGAGTTGTCATATTTTTTTTTCTTTCAATTTTTTTGTTAATGCAAAAATGGTATCGCTTGTATATTTTCCTTTTTCAACTAAATACCAGAAATTAAATCGATGTTGTATGTCGCTGTGAAAATTTATTTAATGGTTTTTAATATATTTTTGTTAAATAAATTCTCTAAGTTATGATTCATGTAGTTGGAATCATATAGGCAGCCACATTATGCTGCCAGATTTAAATACAACCCATAGAAGTGTATTTTGCCAACGAGTCCAATCCATTTTGGCATAGAATAAAACACAATTATAAAACACAAAATTATACGATATAAACTTTACAGTGGTACTAAACAACTACTAATGTTTGCTATAATTTCTGGGTTTTTTATAATTCTCGTTATGAATATGAAGAGGAATGCAAATGTTTTTCATGTAGCTGTTCCCGAGAATGGCTGGCAGTTAAAAAATCCCCTTTCTGTTTTTCTTTACTTTATTTTCTTGTTTCAGCTGTCCATCATTTTTAGATCTGTAAAGAAATAAAAGAAAATATTTTATTTAAAAATGTCTTTTTTTTGTTTTATGAAATTAAATCATACATTATAACACCCAAAAGTTGTACACTCGTTTTTCGCCAATAATTTCTAAATAACCCATAAAACATTGTTTACACAAAATCTGATTTGGTATTTTAATAAGATCAATTGGTTGTCTACTTTGTGAGTAGATTGATTTTTTAAATAAACTAAGCCTATTGCACATGGCGAGGGGTCATAAGAGATGGACAATAATTAATTCCAGCAATAGGATCAAAGGACAGTGGTAAATAAGAAAATCAATAATAACATTCTTCCAGGCGCATTTAAAAGTCGAGACCAGTGGTTCTCTCAGTCTGAATGGACAGAGGCGTCGGGAAGAATAAGGCAATACATAAAAAAAAACCCACGAGAGCTTAATTTTTCTGTAAGACCCCGGCCACTACTGACCTATCCCAGAAACCTGTGTAAACATGTGGTCACAACACTATTGTTACTTTACATCGAATATATAAACAGAAATTTCATTTATGTAAAGCTAGTCCTTTGTTAACTTTACCTGAAGGTACTTCAACGCCACCTTAAAAGTAAACAACATACTATTCTTAAAAATTAAGAATGTCATGTGGCATGTAAGCATACTATAAAAAAAAATTACTTTTTATTTAAGCTAATACTAAGCTGAAGTTTTAATGCGCATTTGAGTTACGCAATATCTACAAAAAATTTATAGAAAACATTTGAGATTGAATTAAAAAAAATAGATTGCTTTGGAATTAACTATAATTGATTTTCAAAAAATTTTTTGCTTAACAACACACATTCACATGCAAATTTTTTTTTAGTTTAAAATATTTCCTTGTAAAACATAAACAGCAATCCAAATATAATATCTCTGGCAAAAATTTTAGCGGAAGTAGAATAATTCACCATTAAATATTTATTTCGTTATTGATATTCAGCATTTATATAAAAGGATTACAACTCATTACGGAATTTTGTATGTTTAATTTTCTAATCCTTAATGGCATTATTACTTATTGAAATGTCAATTTGTTATTAAGATAAATTAAATTTTTACTATTTAACATTTAACCATTTTTATGGTTTATAAATCAAATCAATTAATCATTGAAAATCATATACAAATATGCTTCATCATGCAACATATGGTATGGAGCTGCAAACATGCTTCTTAAAATATTTAAAAATTTAATATCGGCTGGTAGTGTTTCTTTTTTTTTTTTTATTAAACCGTCTACTGAGTTCAGATGTTGCTTGAAGAGAAATCTATTGATAACTCATGTTCATAATAATACGAGTACTTTAAAAAATATATTTTTTTTTCATTTTAAATACAAAGTTTAAACTTTAATTCATTTTTAAGCAATTGTTTTATTTTGCAAAAATAAAATGAATCCAAAAAAAGGCTGACTCACCAATTATATGCATGTATATAATGTTTTGCTTTTTTAACACATTTATATACTCGTATGTGTGTTAGTCAGTTTTTTTTGGGTGTAACACTTTTTTGTTGCTAATTTATATTTTTAATTCCGCCTTCTTATCTTATGACATTCAGTGTAGTGTAGCGCCCATTTTTCTTCAGATTTCTTTGTTTGTTGTTGATATGTGTCTGTAGTTGTTAACATTTCATAATGTGATACTAAATATTAGTAATGATGTCTTTATGTAATTCTTTTGTTCTTTGCTGCTATTTAGTCTGATGTTTTGTGTCTTGTATATTTGCCAAACATAATTGATGTACTTTTTAAGCATCATTACCCTCAAACGTTAGATATTCAAAAAAGTAATTCCTCTTTAAAAGTTGTTTTAGTATGAAGATAAAAGTACACATGTATATACAACAAGTTATCAATTTTTTTTTTTTCGTTTGTTATATTTCTTATTGATGATGTCACATTTGTTGTGTCAAGCCAGGCGCTTTTCAAAAATCAATTTTATTTAATTTAAAGGTTTACCAGCACATATGTTGCTCATATACTTTTAATATGTACTCGTATAAAAATTACAAGTGTTTTGCAGACAAGGCAGAACTTTGTCTTTTGATTAATAAGCCAATTTTGGCTTCAAACAAACAAGCTGAATTCGGCAGTATCGAATATACCAGCCAATTATACAATGAAATGCACAGCAATAAATCAAAAAAAAAAATATTTAAGAACGCTTTTATGTATACATGGCATATATTTTTAGCTATTACTGTAGTGAATTTAATTTTGTTTTCATTTTATAAAGTTTTGTTTAAATGCGGTTTTGTTACAATATGCTTGTAAATTGTTAGCTTTATTTTGCGAGTCTTTCTAAATTAAAATACTGATAAGATATTACCCATTTGTTTTGGCTTGAAAAAATATTTTATAAGTAAAAAAATAAAACATGTAAAAATTAATTAATTTTAGCAAATATGTACAAAAATGCCACATAAAACATTTCAATTTCAATTATCAGCTTAAAATAAAACATGGAAATCTCCGATGGCATATAGAAAACGCATGTAGCAAATTTTATAGAAATTTATAATTTTAATTCTTAAAAAATCAACCTAAATTGTAGAATTTTCCAGTTTATTTGGTGTAAAAAATTATGTGTATCACATTTCAAAGAAATATTTTTGACAAAAAAAAAAAAAAAAAAAAAAATTTTGTGTACAAAACAAATTAACAAACAAATGAATTTTTTATGCGGTACATTATTTATTTAGATGAAAATTGAATATACGCTAAGCTTTGTTTGTACAGCCCTTTGATGTTCAGCTTTAATTTTTTAATAAGAATTTATTAAAAAGAGAAAAACTAATAGAACCAATGCTATGCGGTATTTTAAAGAATTACATTATTTACCACAAATTAGCTTAAAATTTAATTGTTACTAAAAAATTGCAATCCATATTCATTTATAAATGTATTTAAATATATCTACATGTGTAATTTATCAACCAATTTGAATAATATGACTGCTAATATTGGTTATATGTCAACCACATAACACAGCCTCTTACAATTGATTATCTGAATATGAAATATGTATTAAAAATTAAAATATAAAAAACAAATATGTATTTGGGTAAAAGTTTAAAATTTTAATTAAATTAAATTTTAGTAGCAATAACACTATTTCGTAGACAATAAGCAACTGATTGTATTTAATTGAATAAAACTCATTTAGTAAAAAACAAAAGTCACCTTAATTAGATATATTTAAATTAATTAAAATAATATTATAAAACTGGCATTGAGTGTGGTTGATATGAACGGAATGGTTTTTTTTCTTGCAAATATTAATTTTATTTTTATATGTTACAAATACATCAGTATTAAATTTAGTTTTAATTACTGTAAAATTTTTTAAACGAACTACTAAAATGTCAAATAAATTAAATATATCATCTTTGGAAATATTGATTGCAACATACAATCTCTAAAACAGTTGAGAAAGTTTTTTGAAAAATTAGATTATCAGCCTTTTTTTAATTAAAAAGCAAATTATATTTCTGGTATGTTATTAGCAATTTTTTTAGTTGATATCCATAAAAATTTAAATTTTAATTAAATTGCTTAGTAATGAAGCAATAGCAATATTACATTTTGCTTCAAAAATGCTAAGGTATCATTGTAATGGAAATATTTTGTATTATTAACTTTTTATTAATATTTTACTTTTAGTAGATACATGTGGCACTCTATAAAGTAAATATATCGTGGAGTCAAATAAGCTATGTGCGTCTGTCTGTCTGTGTATCTGTGTTGTCATTGAAATCAATTTTCTGAAGTCAACGTACAGAAAAGTTTAGCATACGAATCTGTTAGTTGATGTATTTAGCTTGCCATTGAAATTCAGCTCGATTGTTTCATAAATGGCAAAAACCGTGATTACCTCTATTTGTTCTTGTTTTGTTTTTGAGTATTAAGTCTAAAATACAACCCGTACTACACAATATTTTCAAAAACCGGTCGACAAATGGTTTAAAAAATACAACGGAAACATTGGTTATTCATTAATTTATATTTTTTTATGGGATATCTTAAGCTACACATGTGCATAACGTACATATGTGCACACACTTCTATTAGCGAAAGCAAACATGCATATGGGAGGACACACGAAAGCAGGTAGTCGTGTTTGTACAAACGCGGAACTGAGGTTTGAGTATTTTTTAAATAACTGGCGTCTAATATAAATTCGTATAGATAAAGGGTGTCGCAACAAGAACGCAAGATTTAAATTTGGTGCCATTCGAAGTGTCATTGCTTGACATTTGAACAATTGTTATTGTTTGCTAGTAGAAGGTACGAGGTTAGTAAAAAATGACCATGGAAGGGAGTTCGTTAATTGAGTATTGGAGAGACAACATGAAAATGCTGATTTTGCCGATAAAATCATCTTCAGTGACGAGGCCCATTTCCATCTTGATGGCTTCGTCAATAGGCAGAATTGTCGCATTTGGGGTGAAGAAAATCCTTGAGTGATTCACGAGAAGCAAATGCATCCTCAACATGTCACTGTGTGGTGTGGTTTTTGAGCTGGAGGAATCATTGGACCTTTTTATTATGAAAATGAGGCAGGTCAAGCGCAAACAGTCAATGGTGTTCGGTATCGTGAAATGATAACCAGTTTTTTCTTGCCTAGAATTGAAGAAATGAATGTGGAGGGCTTGTGGTTTCAACAAGATGGCGCCACATGTCATACAGCCAGAGAAACAATTCAATTGCTGCATCAGTCATTTAGTTAAAATTTAAATCTTGCGTTCTTGTTGGGACACCCAAATAGGAAATATTTTTTGATTTTTGTCATCAAAATTAATTTTTTATTTCATTTAAATATTTAATTAAATATGTTTATTTTAAAAAATATAAAATTAAATTTATATTACACGCTTATTGGATATCTTTTTTAAAAATTGTTTTCTTAATACTAAAGAATTTTTTAATACCTAAAAATAAAAATTAGTTCAATATTGCGCAAATTTTATGGCAGTGTGTTATAATCTCGTGGCCCATCGTATGCTATTCTAGTTTTTATTAATTCCAAACGGCATGTGACTAAACTTGAACTCAAAGCTTGGCTGGTTACTCTTCCTGTAATAATTCTATTTTTTATAAATTGAATTCAATAATGTGAATTCTTTCTTATTATTTTAAAAGTATAAACCAAAATTTTTTATTTATATTTATAACGCACGGACGGGTAAAATATTTGTTGCAAAAATATTAAACCCATCTTATCGGCAGATTGAATATTATTTTAAATGCTTAATTTTCAGCAGATTGAAGAGATCTTAAGTTATTATTTATTCTATGTTACAACCGTATATAAAAGGAAAGTATGTTAAATGAGAATGTATAAAAAATTGCTAAATTGGATATAGTAATGAATATTCTTAATTTAAATTTCTTTAACGGAAATTGTTTATTTATATTAATGTTAATTAAATTAATTTAATTACTATTTTGCATTTCATTGTATATCTTCTCTATAGCTTTTTCTGCATATTTATCAAGCATAAGCGAATTGAAAAATATTTGGCTACTACAGTAATTTTTTTATAAGACTACGCCCTGCCGAATTTAAATTTTTTTTTTTTTTGCTTCTTTTTAAATAAGAAAAATCTAGAAAACGATTTGTCTTGTCTACAAAAACTATTTAACGTTTTAGCCGGAAGAGAATTATTCATAATTTTTTAACAAATGACAATGTTTCATTACACTTATGACAGCATGTAATTCATTCAATAAAATATTTCATTAAAGGAATGAATATTTCATTAGAAATAATGATCTTTTTCAATAGCCTAATGAAATGTATTATTTTTTAAAAATTATTAAATTTTAATTACATAAATGAACAAAATTTTTTCAAAATTCCTTCACAGGTTAAAATTAAAACTAGGAAAATATATTTATAAAGTAAAGTTGTTGCTGTAAATATATTCCATGTTTTTCTATTTTTAATGTGTATATTAAATTTTTAGTAGTTATTTAATACCCAATTAATTACTACATTACAGCATCAATCATCTACTATAGTAAATAAAATTTTTTAGTTTAAAATAAATAACGGTAGTTAAACAAAAAACTGGTTTATAAATTTAAAAATATTTACTTCATGATAGTTTATACTAAAAAGGTAAATGCATTTCTAATTATGTCACGAACTCATAAATTTATAGCAAACAAAGATGCATGCACATGTATGTTATAAATTATAAGTAAAAATTTTCTGCAAGTATGTTTGTGATTATTGAAGAAATAATATTTTCTTCTTCTAGTATGTATGCAATGAAAAAAGAACAAAAGTTTATAAATATCACAATTTCTTAAACGTGTCATATCTTTAATCATAAAACTTCATCTACAGATTTTAGTATATAAGAATTACTATGGGTTGGCTCTTTAATATGATTGCTGAAGTAATAATTTTTTAAACTTTGATGCTTTCATAAAGGGGTGGATCACCAACTGTGCTAAAATTAAAAATTAAAATAAATTTTTTTTAAACATATTTAATTTCATTTATTTTGTTTTTAATAAATAATAGACCGTAAATGAGCTAAATATCATGGATAAGCATATGCAACACCTGATTCAAGAATTATCCATTGCGGCCCGGAAGATTGAAGTTTCGACCGCTCCTATATTGTATGAATTGACTACTTCAAATAAGTCAAACTAGTACCTGTTTTATAAAAAATAAAAAGGGTAGAAAGTAGTGTTAAGCTTAAAATAACTCCTATAAATTAAACCTAACATTTTATATATAAATATTAACACATACTTATAGATATGATGTTGTGCATAATATTTTGTATGTGGTATTTGATTTGCATCCACATCCACGTAAGTGAATTATATTTACAAAAGATTGTATGTCATTGAAGGGACAAAAGTAATAAAATTAATTTACAGAAAATGTTTAGAAATTTGAAAAACACTACTAAGAATTTTAATTTTCTGGCTGTGAACTTAGTTGAATATGCACTTTTACTAGAAACAAATTTTTAGCAGTTTCTAAAAATGTTATTTTTTGCTTTTAAATTCACATTTAAAAATTTAAAAGAAAAAAAGAAAATTAATTAAGAAAATAAAATAATTTATTAAGTTTAGTTAAATTGCAGTCAGGTGCTTAAGATAAAAAATAAATAATTTACAAATAAAAAAAAAAGTTAGTGGCCAATGTGATAATTCAAAGAGAAATACCTTTGCTGTCAGAAACAGAACACAAAAAACAAATTAAAATTCTTTACTCGTATTGTACTTGATCATCCTTGCATCTCTAGTTCAAAATTTTAACAAAGTGATCGTAAAATCCAACAAAAATTATTTCATGAAAATAAAATATTAACAATTTTGGAATATAGAAATCCTTCATCAACAAACATAAAGGCAAACATGTAGCCTCTTAAGCTTAAAACGTTCTAAATAAAATAAACAGTAAAGTGATGAATAGACTTGAAATTGAATAGATGAGGGTGGCTGCTTTATATAGTTTAAAACAAAAGTCGACTTTCATTTATATGTTTAATACTTCTCCACAGTTGAAGTGGCAATCATTGGCAGGTCGTTAATGGGCAAAAGATTTGAATAGAAACAAAGCAAAAAATAAAAAAAAAAACTAAAAAAGGAGAAATAAAGCATTAAATCTGTCTCTTATTTTATTTTTCTTAAATTTTTACACAACATCCAGTAGACTCTTTCTGTAGTATCTGCCTTAAAGTGGATAAATGAGTGAATGAATTAATGGGCGATGATGATACAAACGAATAAATGTATATATAAATTTAAAAAACTCTATGTGACTGGGTGACAAACAGGCTGGCTGAATAAGTTACAGTAACACCCAGCCTAAGGATAGCCTTCCTTTTGCATAAATAGGCTTCAAATAAAATACGTAAAAAAGAGAAAATTATTATTGTGTTAGAATAGAGGAGATAAATGCTTTAATGTTAAAGGATTTTACGTTGTTGATACATTTTTTGCAACGCCCTGCAATACTTTTCCGTATCCCAAGGGTAATCAAGTGACAATTTTATACACATAAACACTCGTACATACTTTCTTTTATGTGTAATGAAGTTTCGTTATAAAGGCCTTCTTTGCAATTCTAGACATTTTTATACAATTTGTTTTTGATGCTATTTGATATACTTTCACAAAATAATTCCATTTGATAAAATTTTATTAAAAGAAATACTACTTAGTGCATTTCTAAAAACTGTACACTGTATAATAACATAACAAGGCTTTGATTACTGTTTACTGTGGAGGCGACTAAAAAATTAAACACATGTGTCAGCCTTTTGAAAATTTAAAAAATCAAAATGGAGCTTAATTTCTCCTCCTTTTTATTTCCTTTACAAAAATTGAAAGTATAAGTTTTCGCACAGCTAACTTTAACTTGTTTAAATTTAATTTTGAAAACATAAAAGCTATAAAAAGCTAAATTATACTCGAAAAAAAACTAAAAAAATTTAAAAAAAATTAAAGCTTAAAATTTTGAATTTTCTTGTTGTTTTATTGCAAACGTAATTACAAAAAAAAAAAAAAAAATAATAATAAAAAATTAAAAAAAAAAGGAAATTTGTTTCATGGCTACAAATGCATCATCCACCTAATATTTTTAAAGAGTAGCTAATGCACAGCAAAAAACTTCCTACTTTGATTTCAATACGATTTTTTGACTTAGAGGATCTTTAACTCACTTTATCGTAATAAAAATCGCAGAACAACAAAACTACTAAACGGTATCACAAACTAACTACTAAATTTGTTAAATTCATTCAATTTTGTATAAATTAGAAATAGACTAATTTATACAAAATTGTTTAGAGCAACATTTTTGTTGAAAAAGATTTAAAAAATTTCGAATAATTCTGACTTGAAAAATAAAACTGCACAATGAAATACATGTGAAAAATAAAGTACATTTATTTTATAAGGAGCAGTAGAATACTTTTTCATTCCTTTAATTAACTTTCCTTTGACCAACTCATTTTAAAATTTTACCCAAAATATAACTTTAGTTACTTTCGGTAATATTTTGTCATGCGGCTTTCTCTGAAATTTAAATTTAAAAGGTTAGTAGCAACTCAGTTCAAAATTGTGCCGACAAAATACAAATTTAATTCAATTCAAGTTTGGAGAGACGTGAAGCATAAAATAATTGTGTACTGAAATAAATTTTCTTCAGCCTTAGTTTATGTTCAATTTGTTTTCATTAAAAAACAAAAAAACATTGCATACACATAGATAATTTAAGCTTTTTTAAATCAATTTTGAAAACAAAAAAAGGCTAGAAAAATAGCTAAGTGGTGGGTAAATCTAGATTTAGCTACGCTGTGCCTGTCTGATTGTGTTGGATATTGCAGTGCAGCGGACGATAATGAAGGCGGGCCTTATTTTTTTTTATACTAATTTCGATAACAAAGTTCTTTTCTTAAGTCTTTTGTTTTTATTTGAATTAGCTGTCTTGAATTTTTTTTAAATGGAAGATACTGAAGGCGGGCCTTAAATTCTTTTTTAAAAATGGTACTAAAATTGTGGCTTTAAGTCTTGTGTTTATATAGGATATTCCATGTTCTTACCTTAACATTTTTCTAATAATGAACGATAGTTATGGCGAACCTTAATTTTTTTATTAAAAGACGGTACTTTTGTTCGTGTCTTATATCTTAATTATTAATTATTTTATAGATTTAATATTTATAATTCTAAGTTAATATTAACTGAACTATAAATTTACGTTTTTGGGTAATTTTTATTATTCAGGCTTTAGTTCATATTTGATTTATTGAATAATCCCATAATATTGAAAATTAATCAAATATATATATATATATTTGCTTGGTTTGAAATTTATAGAAAAATTAATTTTACTCCCAGACACTACTTTACTGGAGCGATGCTTTCGGAAAAAAACCATTTTTCCTAGTCGGTAGCACTTGTGTCATCAACTAAGTATGCTTTTATTATATTTAGCTTAAATATTTACACAACTTCGTATTGAAATTAGAATACGGGAATAATCATAACTACTATTGTGTATGCTTGAAGGTACAATTACTAACGCAAATAATATGAATTATGGTTGGCGCTATTTCAAAGCTTACCGCTTTATTGCCATACATGATGAATTATGCAATCAACATCGTTGATCCTATGCTGATTAAAAATTAGATATACACAAGTTGCTATTCAACGATGTTTGGAATGTAGGTGTTATATAATATGTCCATACGGAATGTGTATTCTTTCTTTCTTGTTTAACTTTAATCTTAACACCTTAAAAAATAACTTTAAAAAGTAAGAAGTAAAGAAACGCTCACTTAAATACTTCCATGATGCCATGATGAAACAAATTTTTCAGACGATACATTTAAAGCATGAAAGCTGCATAATTAATTTTTTTATATGTAATAGTGAAAATAGACGTAGACTTTAATCAATGATACTTATATTCGACTAAGTAAATGGTAATATTGAATTAATTTAACTTTAAAATTCTATCACGTTTTGTGTTCCAAGTAGAGTGTTACTTCCACACAGAATATTGACCGGAATGAATACCAGATGGTAGAATTTAACATGTTCAAAACTTGATTTAAGAACTCTATTCTGTATAATTTAAATTGAATTGTAATTTAATTATTTCAGAAATTAAGTTTTTTTTCTAATTTAGTCTGTAAGGAATTTATGTCCATAGACTACAATAAATAGTAAGTAAATATTTTAATTAAATATAAAGTAAAAAAAGGGTACCCTATAGATTGATGGGTAGCGTGTTAACTTATCAGTTTGGGGTTCAATTCCTGCCCAGACCCTGGGAGCCAATGGTTAAAATTACCAGTTATTAACAAATTTAATCCTAAAATAATTTCTAATATTAAATATTAACAATAATAATAATAATAAAGTAAAATATTAAGAAGCATTAAACTTATGAACTTAAAACCCAGATATTTTAACAAAAATTTTACTTATAATTGTCAAATGAAGGAACATAAAAATATTATCTTTGTGAGAGTCTTGTATTTTTTAATAGTATTTTCATTATAAATATATAAAAAATGCATCATCAGCAAAATATTAGTTATAGTCTTTGTACACAAGACTCTATATACACAAAAGAACTTTAAAATCGTCGTAATAATAAAACAAAAAAAGAGAAAACTTTGTAAAGAGTACCGTATCTGAAGCTCACAATTTAAGATTTTAGTTTCTTTGCAATTATTAGATTTAATTAACACGTGTCATCCCATTAAAAAGTTGCTGAACCTCAACATTATTGAACTGTAATAGCAAAAAACTAAGTACAAAAAATCCTTGAACGTTTGCTGGCTGACTTAGTTTTTGTTTAATATGTTTACAATTCTACGTTAAAAAAATATCCTGAACATGTTGTTAGTCGCTTTAAGACTATTTTGAAAGTAAAAAATATTTATATAATAAATTTAGCTGGAAATAAAATTGTTTAAATTCATTAAAAGTAAATTTTTTCTATGTACAGCTTAATTAAATCTTATAATTCAATAACACCAAGTACTTCTTTAATCAACTATAATAAAAAGTGGCAACAAAACCTTCACCATATTTTTAAATATACAGCTTCCATACATACTCATGAGTATGGACGTATATTTTTCGTAACTCCTTTTTAAAGTCATGCTACTAATTAAAAAGAATGCATGACAAAAATATAAATTATATCAAGCAAACTGATACATTTTTTGTTTTGTTTCCTGGCTTGTATAATAAATTAAAAGCTGTGGCTCTCTACATATCGATGATATATTGTTTTTATTTTTTATGATAAAAGCACACACTAAAAAATATTATTATCAGATTTTTAATAGAGACAAAGAACAAGTGCAGAATGATTTTATAACGCAAAAGAAAAATATTTTATTTACCAACAACAAGCAATTACTTTTACCTTTTTTGTAAAACAGATGTAAAAATGAGTGAGAAGATGAAACATAAAATGTTTACTCTTTTATGTGTCTGCATATATGTGTATGTGTTATATATGGCCAACCCTTTTTTATTATTTTTTTTTTTTTTTTGGTTTATTGCAGTTTCCGGGCTCGTCCATAAAAACGGACTATAATTATATTCATGTTTGTATATGTTTGTATGTTTTATAGGATTTTACAAGTGGCTAAATGGAAGTGTGCTTGTATGAGAGATCACATTGTCTTTTACTCTTTGGATAATTTAGTGCTTTTATTTAAAAAAAGATAAAAACAACAATGTACGTATTTGCGCCTAAAGCCTATATATGAATACGTAGGGATATGCTGTTTTTTTTTAATAAAATCTTATGTTTGTTTAAACAGGAAGAGCTTTTTATGTTTATTTTGTTTAGTTGTAATTTATTTTTTTTTTAGCTTAACAATTGTTTGTTTTATTTTATATTTATAAAGTCATGTTGGTTACTTGCGCACATTTTTAATATATTTTTTTTTTTACAAAAAGTTTCATTAAATTATGTTTTATACGAAGCGTACCATACTTTTTTTCTGTTTTTGATTTCTTTTTGGGTTCGAGTCCTCTAGTGTTGTAAAGAAAAAAAATATTTTTGGTTTATACTAATTTATTTAAACTTTACCTAAGTGTGCTTTACTATACTGAGGTATTAAATTTTGTTTAAAATTTATGGTTGTGTCCTTTGAGTATTTCATTTTCATTAAAGGTAGGCTTACGTTATGCAAACTGATATTTGATTTGTGTGTTTATCCTGATAAAATAATTATTACTTCTTAAATTAAATATAACCAGAAGTTGTGTATTACACTATTCTCTATATCAAGTAATAATGTCATTTATATTTGAAAAAGAAAAAATTGTTGGCGATGCAGAGCATACTTTTTTTAGTGCTGCCATTGCATCGCATTTAGAGGATTGTGGCGCATAAATATTTTCTATTTTATCGGGCTTTTGATGATGACCTAATGCTTTCATAATGCAATGGAATTAACCGTAAAATATACTGGTTTATTTTTGTTGTTTAAGATTCTTAGATTGGTGTATTGAGAAATTTCTAAAAGAATTTACTGATCACTACTTTTGTAGAACCTAGCACTCTTTTTTCCTTTTTTAATTAAAAGTAAAAAAAATGCTTGTAACTAAATAGATATAAGGTTAAAAGGTTCAATAAAAGTATTCCTTGCAGTGTTTTACATAAATTTAATGAACATTTCATGTATCTATAATAAAAACCGATTCACATTAAAATTTGAAAACAAGGAAAACACATACAGCCCAATTTGTTAACTAACAAAACTCTGTTACCTTTAAAATAATCAATGCTCAAACCGTTGTTATTTATTTTTTTCATGCAGTGTTGTTATACAAAATAAGCATTTTTAAAAATTACTAAAACAATATATTTGTGTAATTTAAGATTTTTCGGAGGAGATTCCTTACTTACTTAAAAATTGTAAAAAAAATTTTGTTAATGATATTCTTAAGTATAATAAAAACTATTTGATATGTATATATCGGATTTTTTATTAAAGCCTTTAAGCTTTGCTTGAATGAAATCTGATCCAAGTAATAAATCAGGTAACTTTTAGAAAAATTTTATAGTTAACCAATCTACTAGTAGGTTTCAACTAAATAAACATAATCGCACTAGTAGACCAGCTGTATAGGGTTCAGAGATCTGCTTGTATAGGAATTACCGCGTGCTTGCATACCAGTTCATCAGAATAAGGTAGTGCAACTCATTCATATATATTTTCATCTAATGGCTTTATCCGCCAGCAGTGCATCTGGCTGGTCGGATTCTGCCGGATTTTAGGGTCTCTACCCCATATGGGCTTTAAAATGTTTTTTTATTTTCTGTTTAGGGTTATTTTTTCCAGAAAATAAAATTTGTGCTGGGAAAATCTGTTGGGAATAATAAGTTTGACCTTTTATTTCTAAATCTATTGAGAATTATTGCTAAAGAAATAGTATGTATGTTTAATGCACTACTGCCTCAAAAAAATTTTATATTAAATATTTATTTAAGTGTATAATGCTACGCTTCAAATGTATTCTATTTATGTATGTATTTATTTATTAAATTGACCCAGCTTCACATATTTTATTTGTTTTTAAAATATAACTTTTGATAGGCTAGTTGTGCTCAGTTTATATTCATATTTATGACTAAAAATGGTTTTACAAACTGCAAGTATGAAGAGAAAAATATATTCACAAATTTATCTATTCAAATAATATCGTAATATATTTTTATTGATTTAAAAAACTAAAAAAAAAATATTATGTGTTTATTATTTTTTCTTACATTTTATATAACTTTTCTTATGTTTTCTTATTTTCTAAGCACATAACTCTTTGTTTTTAGAAGATTTAAAAAGTTTTGCTGTTGAAAGTTTTTTACAAAAAATTTTTTTTGTTTGTTTTAGGAATATTTGGGCACATGGCGCTAAAATATTTTACGATTTAAACAAAAAACCCATTAAAGAATATAAGTAAATAATAAAATTCATTGTTTAATAACCCAAAATGCATTTATTGTGTTTATTTATGGTTTTCCCAAGATACCCAAATGCATTATCTCCATATTGATAAATTGCTTTTTTTAAATAAAATTTATAAAAGAATATTTATGATAAGAAAAAAATTAAATGGAAAATATTAATAATTGCTAATTGTATTGAATTATTAAAACTTAAAATGGAACGTATGGCAATTAATTAATTTTTTTTAATAAGAATTAAAAAATTTTAATGCCTTTTTTAACTTAAGTTGGAGCGAAATATCGATATAAAAATAAATTTATAAAATAAGACCTTTAGCTTAATGAAATAGCCATTTTGCTTAAAAAGAAAAAAAAAAACAAATAAACTAACAAATAAATATATTAAAAAATATTTAGTTTAATTTAAATATTTTCATAAAATACTTTTAAAGTTTTCAAAACTTATTCCTGAAAAAGACACCAATCAAAAATTATAATTTTATTATATACAATTTGTTTTTTTTTTTTTTTCATCCTACAATCTCAACCACAAGATCTTTTTGGCAGCCAACAACACCTTGTTGTGGGTAAAGACATAATTTTTTTGTATAGATAAAATTAAAAGTAGAAAAAAGTAAAGGACTTTAAAGGATTATAAAAAAGCTTCAACAATTTATTTAACCCAACAATAAACCTAAATAAAAGAGGGTAGAAAAATTTTATTTTAATAAAAAGTCAAAGCACTTACTTACATATAAAGACGTTTTTTTTCACTTTTTTTTATAAAATACATATAAAAAGTGTGCAAAGCAACTGAACCAGAAAAATGTTTAACATAAGTTGGTGTAGTAAATGATTTTTATCTATGAACGCACACTTTTCCTAAAAGGCTAAATTGTATATTGAAACGTGTCCTTTTACAGGGCAGTCTTTTTTAAAAAAGAACAAAATTTGTTAGCTTCAAAATATTATTTTAATATAATTTAAGAATTGAACTACTTTTTTGCAAATAGAACTAGTTTTTATTTAACATGCTTTTTAACAAATCTGACCTGAAATAAAACGGAAGTGGTTATTGCATACGAAAAAATGCAAGCGAAAGAAAAATGTTTTGAATGTGAGCCCTCAGAAATAAACTTGAAATCAAAACTCCTATATTACGATTAATTATGCAGTTTTAACAACAAAAATGTCAATTTTGTTATTCAGTAAAATTCTTAGCAATATTTGTTATTATTTCCTAAAGCATAATTCACTTGAGTTTTTACACAAGCGACAATAACAATTTTTGAAAAAATTTTATTATAAATATTATTCAATATTGGAAAATAGTAATTAAAATAAGTAGATCTTAATCTTAATAATATTTATAATAAAAATTTATAAAAAGATCGAATAACTATTTAATGTACATCATTAATTAAAAAAAAAAACTTTATTTGTGATTTCATATTTTAATTTAACATATTGTTACTGAATAACATATTCGACAACGCAAGCAACAAAACTTTTTAAAAATAAAATAATATTTAAATATTTGAATAGTTACTGAATCGTACTAAATCGTTTAATTAAATAAAAAAGAGACTAAAATATTTTTAACTTTCTTCAACTTGGTTATAAAGTTATTTTAATAAATTATTAATAAAAATCTTTATTAAAATAACTTTGGTTTGGTTTTAGAAATAAATTAAAATTAACAAAATTTAAATTTTTAAGCGTGATTAGTTTTAATTTAACTTTATGATTCCAAATAATTAAATATCTTGTAAGAAATGTTGTAATTAATGAAATTATTGTTAACAAAATAGAATATATAAAAATATAAATATTTCTTTTAGCAATACTATAACCCTAATTATTTTCTAACAAGATTTTTTTTAATAAAATTAAAATTTAGTATTAAGTTTTTACGTTACATGAATAAAAATGAAATGAAATTGATATCTAAAACAAACAAAAAAATAAATTTATATTCTGCTGTATCTGGGGCGAATTAAAAATGGGCTTTGTCCATGCGACAAAGAAAGTCCTTAGTGTATTCAAAATAAGAAAGTGAGTTTAGGGTTAATAAAATTATTTCGATTGTAGCAAACGTTATTGTTTTCATTGCCACAACAAGTCAACTTACTTGTAAGTGATTTTTCCTTATTAGCATAGATTTAACAATGAAAAAATTTATTTTTTTTTTTCATTTAAAGAAAATTGTATTTAAAAAAAAAATTTTTGAAATTTATTCAGTAAATTTAAGAATAATTCCAGGCATTCTTTTTTTTCATGTTCAAATTTAAAGGTAAGCAAGATATATGTTATTGTTGAACAAAATTGAATAACAAAACAACTCAAATTGAATCACAAATAGATACAGCTGTTTGTAAACACAGAAATAAATAAACAAAGATATCCTTGGACTTAGGTTTTGCTTAAATATGTTTTGCGCAATTTCTGTAAATAAATTTACTATACACACATACATATAAAAGTAAATAAACAAACAAACAAAACTCAAACATCATCTATCCATTTAACACTTTAGGGTTAAAATAAAGCAAAGAAACACAAAAAAGAAAAAAAACACAATAAAAAAAGTATTCACTTAACTTTAGGTGAAATTAAAATTTTTTAAAGATTTTAACAAATTATTAATCTTTATTTGTACTTAATTCCAAATAAAGATTAATATTTTGTTAAACTTTTAAATTCCATATAGAAATTATTACATATACAGATTTTAACAAATTTTTTTATGTTAAAAAAAAAAAAAATCATTGTAGGAAAACCCTATGTTTTTCTTATTATTTTTTATAATTTTTTGTTTTTGTTTTTCATATACTCTTTAATTACATTCAGTAATGCCCAACGGGCATTCAAATGTAAAAGAGAAGAGAAGAATAAAAATAGAATATATAGTTTTCAATACTAAAAATGTTGGTTGGGAAATTTATTTGTTTATTCAGTTCAATGCTTACTGAGTTTTTTGTTTGAATATTTGAATCTTTTTGTGACTTTTGATTAATAATTCTTATTTAGTCAATTGCTTTTACAATAAAAAGGTTCTAATGTTTGCAAGAAACGTTGGGAGTAACCTACTGAGGATTCGGAGTAGCGTCTGATGAAATGGTCCATATAGGTATGCTCTCCCCTTCAGTACTTATTGTACTGAATATCATGAGTAAAAGAATAAATTTTAAAACCAACACAATTTCTGGAATTAAGCACAAATAAAGATTAATATTTTGTTAAACTTTTAAATTCCAAATAGAAATTATTACGTAACCAAAATTATTGTAAATGAAAATGAAATTTATTTTAATGCAAATCTTTGGTCTTAGGTACTTTTTTCTTTCATTACAATGCACAACAAGCTAATTAATTTTGTGTAGAAAAATTTGACAAGAACTTTGGAGAAGATACAGAAAAAGTTAGTGATTTTACCTAAACTTTTTTATTTGCAAATGCTAAAATTAAGATTATAATCAGAAGTGGATACTGTCATGTTACAAATACTCACCTTAAGGCTAGTATTTCAGAAATTCCTTTGAAAGATTCATCTGCTATATCTGTAGTTAGAGATGGCTTAAGTAACGAAAGTGAGTCTAAATCAGACCATTAAAGTGGCACAATATATCTTTTCATTCTTTTTAAATAATTTACAGAGTGATCCTTATATTTAACAAGTGTTTAAATGCCCTGAAATGCCCAGTAATAAGTAACAATGCGAATTCTTGCACAAGTTACGTCCAATAGGTAATTTGTTCTTTTCCAAAATGGAATACAACTAATACAAAGCTTGAGATATTTTGTTCGTAATAAAATATTAAATTTTTATTATTATACAAAATTCTTAGATTAGTTTTTTCTCTGTAAACGCATTACTTCATGTGTATACATGTCGTCTAATTAACCGAAAATACTCTTTGTAGTTTAAGTAAAGTAGTTTCATTGTAATAATAAGTCTACAAATGAATATGATAAATCTTTGATATTTAGTACTAACTTTTCAACTATGAAAAACTTAATGACCATTTTAATTTCATTACTATTTATTAATAAAATAAATAAATTTAAATAAAAACTACATTATAGATAAGTTAAAAGCATCATAAAATATATATGTATAGAGAGAAATGAGTATGTGTACGAAAGCAAATTAAAAATAATGTTTGTTGTACAATGTAATAAATAAAAGTAATGAATTATTTAAACAAATTACAATCGGCAGTTCTCTCTTAATGCAATAAAAGCATTTTTATTTATGGAAAAAATACCAAAATATACTTATGAGCTTTTATTTGGCAAAAGCAAAAAAGTAAAATGAACAACATACAACCTTAATATGAGATTTTCGTTTTACCTTCAGAAAGTTAACAAACAATTTTTATTGCAAATAAATGTTTGCCCATACAAATCCAAAATAAATATATGCGTGAATAAATATTTTTAAATTACACAGCAGAACAAAAAAAAATACATTTACTTTCTTTAATTGATTGGGTTTTATAGTAATTTTTTGTTGTGGTTTCGTTTTGCTTTCTAAGAACTTTTTTACAGCCACTATACAGAATTGGTTTGGTACACACTCTCGTAGAGCTTTTTTTGTGAATGTTCTTTTTGTAACAATGAAAGTAAATTGTATATTTTATTTTATATGAATACAATTGAATCTAATGTGTAGTCCTTCAAATGCATGTATTGTATATGGCATTTACATAGTAAAAATAAATATCAATATAATAGACCATTAACTATTGTTTGTATTTCTTTGTTTGTTGTTCTGTATATCTGGAAGCATCTTTTATTATTTACTTTTTATGGATGTTGAGTATTTAACACTTAAACCCTCCTATCCACAATAATTAACGTTTAATTTAAAGCTAACGTTATCGAAATTTTTCATATAATTTTTTCATAAATTTTACTTTAAAGTCTACCTTAATTTTTTTTTGGAATAGAAGGAAAATTAATACCAATAATTGAGTGCTGTATGTTTCGTTATTTTGCATCATGCATAAAAGAGTCAAGTGTTTTGGACATTAGTGTGATATATAAAATCTTTTATACAGATTGCTAGAATAGCCATATGAAAGGACTTTCATATTTTTAAACTCGTATATTCTACTTTTAAAAAGTTTCCAATATAAGAAAGAGGATTACATTGATTAAAATGAGCAGTTATTTTTGAAAGTATATTAATAAAAGCCCAATTTATTTTTAAAATTAGTAAGTGGTAATATTAGTCAAATTGCCACTAAACTTATTAATACAAAATTTCTGCATTCATGCTGGTGCTCCTCTGAATAGGTTGAACATTTTACAAATAGTTTTTAACACTTTTTTCAAAAAATATTATTTGATTAAGCTAACAATATTATTAGTGCAATATTATTTGTGCAAAATATTATTAACGGGAATATTGTACCGTTATTTAAATTTCTGCTGCAGAAAAATATTGGCGAAAAACTTACTTCTTTTAGCTCATCAAAATAGCTTGACGATTATTTTATATTTTTTTGTTTTAAATTTACTATAAATATTTATTTTGTAATAAATTTGTGAACTTTTTAAACTTTGTTTGTAGTTAAATGGGTTAAGAAAAATCTTCTTCTGTAAGCTAAAAGTTCAAAACTAAATGTTATGCTGAAAAACGTCTTATGTCTTATCAAATAGTAATAGTGGAGGGTCTTACAAAGCGAGATTAGCACCTGAAAAACCATTAATCTAAGTTTTACTTCTAGTTCGAAAGGCCCTGCTTGGAAAATTAAGGTACAAATTGGTACTTAAGCTAAAATACGTAAAACTTGTAGTAGATCCGAAGAAGGTATTGAATAGTGAAAAAGCTTCAGATGAACGGCAGTATAAGTATAAGCTAGACTGTTTGCATACACATATATATAACAAAAACTAATATAAATAATTTAAGAAAACTCAAAATAAAAGTTACAGTATGGCTATGAAAATGTTTTTTGTTTCATCAAAGGCTTTTGATCTGGTTGATCACGAAATAATGAACAAATTAAGGTAAAAAGCTCTTGATATGTAGAAATTATTTTATTAATAAAAAGTAGTATGAACAAATAAATAATTGCAAAAACTTACTTGGGACGGTTGAATATTGGGTACCATAAGGAAGTGGACTAGGTCCGTGATTGTTTTCCGTATACTTGAATGATATTATATTAAACATTTAGATCTTGCTGATCAATTGTATATGTTTGTTAATAACATATTTTTCTTTTATGCATTTAAATAGGATTTGACTTCTAAAATACATATTGAAAAAGACACAGCTTTATTATTCGTGTTCGCTCGCTTAGTGTTAAATTCTGATAAAACAGAGCTAGTTTGTTTTAGACCCCACTTGGCAAGCAACTTTTCTGTGTGTGTTGGAATGGTATGGAATCTGCAATATACAGTCACTTAAATATCTAGGAATCACATTACAAAGCTACTTGCCGTGAGATCTTCATATCAACGAAATGAAAAATAAGATAGCTCTAGCAAACTGGAATACTATAAGTTAAGTTTTAAATCAAAGCTTATGATTGCAATGCTTTGATATAATCACGTTTAAATTATTTGGCATGTATTTATGCATATACATATATAACAAGAACAATAATTCCAATAAATTTGTATAATGTCTTTAGAATAAAATTCTGAAAATTGTATACAAGTTTCCGATCATTCACCCGTCAATATCAATATATAAATATGTTAATAAATCTGTCTTGACGGTTTATGGTTTACATAAATATCAAATTGCATTGCTCGTCATTAAAAGTTTGTACAACAATTCAGATCCTACAGATTCTCTTGTGTAAAATAAGACACAAGAAACATATCAAAGCTTAAATTTCCCTGGTGTAGGTTGGAAAAAACCAAGCAACGAATTGACTATCATCCCATTTAAAATCTATTGGTAGAATAAGAATGTTTAAATCGCAATGTAAAGCGTATTTATGCAGTTTATTTAAAATGCTTTTAATGTAATTAAACACTTTAAATAACATAGCCATATTTTAAAAAGTAGTGAATATTTATTTGTAAGCTTGCTGAAAAAAATACCGCTTGGCGTTGAGGCCTAAATCATTAAAAATTTATATAAAATAGGAAAATTTATATTTAATAAAAAAAGTGTTTTTTCTTGATCATTTTGCGGTCATTGACATGTATTTGTAAAATGTATTGATATTAAAAACAGCTTTTCTTACTTATAAGTTTTCTATAATATATTTTTTTGGAATGTATTTTATTTGAATTATTAAAAGAAAAATATAAGCATTATTTATAATGAAAAATATTAAATTTAATACATTGAAAATTTAATTAAAAATTATTAAATTCTTTTAATGTTACTGAAAGTCATTACCATTTGCTTACCTTCACTAATTAATTTTCTACGCAAAGTTTCTTTTTATATTTATTCTTTTCAATGAATTTTCTTATTGATTACTTTTATCTTTTCTAAGGTAAATTTTTCAAAAGATGTACAGACACACTTTGTAAATATTCACGAGTATTTCGACACGTGTGTATTGTATAAATTTTTTTCAAGCCTAAGGCTATGTCAGCATTAGCATGAAGAAAGGTAAAGGTCAATTTATGTTTAATAATTCAAAAAAATATTTGCTTATTGAATATAATATCATTTTCTTAGAATCTTTTTAATTAGCATGACATTGTATTTCAATAACTTTTTTTTGTGAAATAAAAAGAAAAGAAAAACATTATTATTATATTAGGCAGTATACTGTGCGTATGAGTATTCTTGGGCTGTCAATGGCTGGTGCTGCTGACTAGCAGAAAGATTAAAATTTTTATTTAAAAAATATTTTTACAAATGAGAATAATACATATGTGCCATTTAAAGGCTGTAAATAAAAAAGGATTCGAGAAGAGCAATTCATATATTTAAAATTGAGAAGAAAAATAAAATAACGTATGTAAAATAGGCTATTAAATTATGTTAAATAAACAGGACTTCAAGGAAAGCAATTTGTAATTTTTTGGCTCCCTTGAGGGAAAATTTTTATATATTTTATTTTGCAAAGAGAATATTTGAAATATTTTTACCATATAAAAACTAAAATCTAATCGAAAAAATTCAAATTTTTAGATGCTTGTATTACCTTGATTGAAATGTATCTCTACAATTGTTGCACAATAGATGTTAAAGGTCACGGTGCAATTATATAATTTTTATACTTCAAAGAAGGTTTTAATATACTTTTAGACTGATCATGTTGTCTTTATTAATAGGCTTTTTGGCTATATTTGAACGAATTTCCTTAAACTTGACGAAAAATTGCCATATACTTTTTAGAGCAGACTACCCTTTTAGCAGAAGTATTTAAATAGATTTTTGAATATTTAAAATTTTAATTTTCAACTGAAATCACTAACAATTGTTGCACATAAATTCTATACTTCAACAAAGGTTGTTTAATACTTTTGGGCTGGCCACTCAAATTTATATATTAACTTTCTAATGATTTCATGAAAGAACTTTACTTTTAAAAAGATTTCTTTGAAATCTTAGGACATATAATTAAAATACTGGTTATGCTCATTTTTTAAGTAATTGGATTTTTGATGAATAAATAAGAATAAGTGGATTCTAATATATTTAATATAAGCTCTCTTCACTGCAAGGATTCCAGCTTAAAATTTAAAATATCCGCCGAGACCGAGTAAAATCAACAATTTTAAACCACGTTTAACTATTGAATCTGTAACAAAATTAGATTTAATCATGGCAGTCAAAATGCGATAAATATTATTGCACTACAACCATATTCAGGGTGACTAATTAAAGTAATTTATCGGCTTTTTACTTCTATATAATAATTAACAATTCCTTTTTTAATTTTGGTAAATAACCAACAGATTTCTTTTGTTTAAATGGCACGCACAAACACATTAATGGTTAATTTATACATTTGCAGTAATAAAAAGGAAATTTTGGTAAAAATATATCAAAAACTATTACTTGTTTGTATAGGTATTCCCCATAACTTAACGTTAATGTATGTTTGATTTTTATTACCAAAATTATTGGCAATAAACATTAAAACATATTACATATATATTGCGGCTACATTGATTTTTAATGTAATCAAGAAAAGAGACATTTATATGTACTAACACGTATTCAATGCGGTTAAATAGAAGCCAAAAAGAAAATAACTACAATTTAAGAAAATTGAATTTAAACTTATGTCAGTATGTATATATCTAAGTACTAAACATATAGCCTTTTTAAGGATAGATTTAGCCTTTTTTTAGCCTTAAAATTTATGTTTAGCGTTTAGCTTTTTTCCTAGCCATTTTTTATTTCAAAACAAACTTTTTTGGAAAAATGAAAACAAATCTTCTATAAACAAAGTGAGACTGAAACCAAAATAATAAAGTAATTGAATTCGCTTATAAGTATTTAAAACCATGTGGAAAACGATATAATTTTCTTTAGTTTTTAATAAGTCATGCTTTGTTTTTTTTGGGTTTTTTTTATAAAAATTATAATTAAGATTCCTAATGTAATAAAGAATTAAGAAAATTTTGAATTTTAAGCTGTAACTTTTAAACTTTTTTCTAGCTTATTTTTTTCTAGGGTTTTTTTTAGGGAAATCATAAAATATTTTGAATGTTTTGCAGTAATATAACACGCACTTGCCGAGGTTCTTACAATGGGTATATGTATATATGTGTTATATTATTGATATATGAATGCAAAAAGAAAAACCAAGATCCTTTATAATATACAGGGTGTGAGCACAAGTGTGTTTATTAATATGTGAAATGTGCAGAATATAATATACCGCATTTAACTTAAGCTGAAAAAAAAAATGCTTAAAAATATGCAAGAGTTCAAATGATGAGCATTTGTCTATTTATTCTTTTCCTTTTTTATTTTTTGCTGTCATTGTTGTTTGCGTTAACGCTACATTTGCCGCATCACAAACAATAGACAAAACAACAGTAAATATTCAACCAGGCAACCAACTAAACAACCTGCTGTAAAAACAATACCAAAAACATTATTGTAGGAATAGGAAACAAAGCAACAACAACCACTGCTACAACTAGGTATTGTCAGGATTTTTTTATACATAAATGTACATGTATGTGCATAAATGTACGAAAAGATATGAGTTAGTATGAGTGAGTGTGCAAAAATTAAAGTGATGTTGTTGCTGCCATTGTCGTTGTTGATGGTTTTGTGTAATGAAAAACATAACACAATGAATGTACGTGAATGAATAAATAAATAAATAAGCACATACACATGTAGTTTTAGGTATGCTCTAAGAAATAATAATAAATACGAGGCAGACTGTAAAGTCTGTTATAAAAATTTCTTTTATATTCTTTACTTTAGGATAGATCTATTATGGAAATAAAATAAAATTTATATTTATTAAAGGATGTAAATAAGTAAATATGTAAAAAGTAGTTTTGAAGGTACTTATCAGATGTTTCTCGTTAAAAAAAAAAAAGAAAATTGTGTGCGTGCAAGTTTTAGAAGTATTTATGTTTATTTGATGATATATAAAAACAAAGATAAAATCAATTGTTTTGAAATTGTTTTCAATGTTACCAAGGATATAAAACATAAAAGCATAAATAATGAATGTAATTCAAATAAACCATCACATTATTTAGCTTCTTTTTTCTTTTGTGTTCACTAAAGTCAATAAAATTTTGTAAACTAAGACTCATATTTATTATTGCTATACTACTTCTTATTGACCATGATTTTGTGTAATTAAAGTAAAAGTTTACTTTTAAGTATGCCTTAAGGTATAACTACATAAAAAGTATGCATATGCATCCATATAAGTAAATATATACATCTAGCTATAGGTATATGTACTTAGAAAATTTATGCGTTACTGCGTTAATTATACTAAAAATGCTTAGCTAAGCGTGAGCGCATATTTTACATATCAAACATGGTGTAACTTATTATTATTGAAAAATAATAAAGAATATTCCTAAAATTTAAAAGAAATTAATTGAAAATTATTTTTATGAAATAAAAGTTTTATGAATGTTTTACTTTTCTTAATTGAGCTCATATTTCGTTGGTAAAATTATTTTCATTTATTGCTTATCAATTAGTAAAAAAAAATATTTAAATTA
Source organism: Thelaira solivaga (assembly GCA_947397855.1). Lineage (NCBI taxonomy): Eukaryota > Metazoa > Arthropoda > Insecta > Diptera > Tachinidae > Thelaira > Thelaira solivaga. Next base: position 19,745,123 of record OX377612.1, on the reverse strand, counting down.
AAACAAAAATTTAAAAATCTCTTCAAAATGGGCTTCTCGCATACATACATATATATTATATATCATTGTTATAACATAAAAACAAATAGATTTTAATTAAAATTATTTCAAATAAAACAAAATTTTTTATCCTAAAATAAGTAAACAATTCAATTTCTTCTAAATTATTTTAAGATTTATGATCCAAAAACTGGAATAAACAACAAATTTGTCGTTGAGAATATTCATCGTTATTAAAAAAAACATATTTTTTTATATGAAAAGTCTCTCAACCAGTGCGTTGTATAAAATTTTGTAATGCATAACGAACTATGATTTGTTTATATTTCTAAGGTCTACTAACAACGAATACATTGCTGTAGAGTAACTAAATTCTTTTAGACTTGTTAGTACTTTAGAAAATAAATCAAAAATTTTCTTTTTTAAGACAAATACAATTTTAATTAAAATGGCTATTTTACTAAGCTTGAGGTCGTATTGAATAAATTTATTTTTATATCGATATTTCTCTCCAACTTGTGTAGCTTATTCAGGATATAATTATAAGTTAATATAAATTATTATAAATATATAAGAACCGACTCAGAAAATTTTTCAAAAAATATACTTACAGCACCGCCATATTATTATGTCAGATTGGGCTGAATTTTAAAAGCAACCTGTGACAGCAGCCTTCTAGTATCAATGTACCACTGTCTAGGTAACTTATAATAAGTCTTGAGATAGCTGGGCACAGGATACACTGAAAGAATTATGATTCATAAATCCAATAAAACGATTTCATTAGCCTTATGAAATATTTCATTATTTATTTCATTTTGAGAATGAAGAAGTTTCAATAAAATTGTTTCATTAGATTTCATAATGTCTTAAAAAAATTCATTACGTAATGGTTTTTTTTTTTTTTTTTTTTTTTTTTTTTGTTGCAAAGTTGTTTTCTTATTTTCTGTTGCAACTATATAAATAAAGTAACTATAAAACAAAAACTTAATCATTAAAATTCAATTGAGCTTCGTGGCTGAAGTGGTTAAGTGGCGAGTTCAAGCTTCTTAATTGCATGTGTCCCAAGTTTAAATCGTGGCAAAATCAAATAAAATTTTTAAAATGATTCAACAAAAAGTAAATTTATCAAAATATGAAATGAAATGAAATATTTAATAAAAAAAATTTTTCCCTAACCGGGATTAATGAAAAAATTCTTTGGATATTAGAACAAAATTCTGTCAGTGTATATTGTGAAGATCCTTGATTTTTTATTTTTTATTTATTTTTTTTATCGAAATAAATATAATCTTCATATACCATAACAATTTTACTCATGTAGTAACTGCGTATACTAAGCCAGCAATTCAATGTAGACTTTGATGTCATTTTTGCTGAAGTTAAAATAACTTCTGTCCTAATACGCAGAAGAAAAAATTGTCCAAAAATAAAGCTCACAAATATTTTTTTTTTATTTTTTTTTATAACTTTTATACATGTAAATATTTATAATGAAAGAAGACATATAAGAAAGTTGTGCAATTTTATTGCTATTAATTTAAAAATAATATTAATAGTGTATAATTTTTTTTAAATAATGTATGTATATATGTGCTTTAGATATTCAAAGTTTGTGTTTAATATTTAAAAATAATGGGCTTTAAAGAAATTAATTAAACGTTTTGCTAAAATGTGGATAAAGCCAAAGAAAGAACACTAAGAAATATTCCAAATATCGTTAGTATATTACATCAATTGAGCAAAACTCCAAAGCACAAAAATGATTTCATGTTTTAGCAACTTTAGAAAAATCAGTTTTATTTGATCAACAAATTATTTGAAACGAATTTTCATACTTACATAATTTGTTACACTAAATCGTTAATATTGATAAAGTTTATGTATGTATACATATAAATGTATATATCTTAAATATAATTTTAAATATGACATGTACACACATACTACTTATTTTGCTTTGAATTGCAAATACATAAATAAAATACAACATGACGTATGTATGACTACAATTAAATATTATTTTAATTTTCTTTTTTAAAATACAATAAGTATTCAGTTGTCAAATTTGAAATGAAACTGTTGTAATTTACCCTTAAAAATTATTCAAGGTTTGACATAAGTACAAAACAAAAAATGTGCCATTCATAAATAAATGTTGGAAATAAAGAAAATATTTATATGTGCATGTGTATAAAACAGCAGTAGCAGTGGCAATTATAAAAATATTTACATATTTTTTTATTTTTATTTAAAATGAGTACATTTATATATGGATTTATATCTATATAACAAGTCTAACTGTGCATTTAAAGAATATATTTATTACAATGACTGACAATGAAAAGCCGCGAAAGTGAGCCAATTTTAAACTACAAAAACAATAGACAGAATGGATAGAATAAAAAAAAATATATATATTTACTTTTAGAATAGAAATTAAAACAATAGGCCTCCTACCCTAGAAAAAATCTCTGTTCCGTTCTAATTTTTTATTTTTCTTTTTTATAAGAAATAAAAACAGCAGTTGGAATGCGGCTAACAAAAATAACACAACAAAAAAACTCTAGGCAAATGTCACTCTATAGAATGACAGTGAAATATAAATAAATTTATAAAAGGGAAAAGTGGCATTAAAATATAGATAATACAATGCAATTTTATTATTTATGAGCTACCATGAAAATACTACTATATATTGTAAAGCGAATGTCAATTTTATGCTTTGAAAAATTAAAAAACAAGAACCTTGATGGATCAAACATAATTACTTAGCACTACGCATTTATTCATGTCTTAGTTTATAATTTTAATCAAGAATTAATAATTTAACAACTCTTTCATTCTTCATTAAGGAAAACAATTTTGCAAAGTGAACAAAGAAAATATAACTTATCATTATTTGAAAAGTCAATGAAGTAGAATATGTATAACTAGGCTAAAAGTAATTTCTTGTACAAATAATAATAAAAAAATAAACACAAGAATAAAACTCTTTAAAGTAACTTTTAAAAAAGACGTTTAGTAATTTTGCACAGTTTTACAAATAAAAAAAAAATCTTTTTTGTTCCAAAAATTAAAAAAAAAAAATTCGTACTCAATGTATAAGTTTTTCTAAAGAAAAATACACAAAAACTGAAATTCCAAAAACTCTAGTTAACAATCAAGCCAAAAACTTGTAAGAATAAAAGCGTAGAGACCTACTTTTTATTTTCTTATAAACTAGTTTTGTTTTTTTGTAAAAAAAAAAAAAGAAAAATTACTTAGCAAAAAGTTTTCGTTGTTTTTTATACGGGTAGCATTATGCAGAGTAAAATGCAGCAAAGAATTTATTTAAAGCTTTTAATAGTAATAAACTTTTGTTAAATACGTTTGTAGTTTTTGGAATTATTACACTAGCATATTGCTTACTCAAGTTTAAATAGATGAACTAATTATTAGTGTGACTAAAGATCTATTTTTAACTTGAGTTTTCTGAAACATTATTTTATACATTCAATACTCAGCTATATAAATCTCTATTATCCTGAAAAGGATATATTAAAACATGAAATTTCAATTTCTCTCCGGGATTGATACACAAAGTTGAATTAAATATATTGATATAAAAATAAATAACTTGCCTTGCAGAGCTTAAAACACTAATGCTCTTATCCAAAAAAATTTGACTTAGACTTTAAAGTACAATTTTTGAAAAATAATTTTAATTTTGTTTTAATAATTTTAAATTATTATTTTGGGGCATAATCACACAAAGACCTGTAACATCTATTGTGCAGTTCAATTACTTATTAAAACAATCCGAAGTACTTGAATCTACAATGTCCTCTCACAAGTTCACAGTAGAACTTGATGTCATTTCTATTGGATTTTGAAATAACCTCTAAAGTAATAGATCCAAGGCTAATTTGTCTCCTTGACCCAACGCTCACATGCTTTCCATGTCCCAACATTCATACCAGATTAATCAAGTTTCTCTCTGCCAAAGCAGAGAGAAATCCATAACAATCCTTCAAGGCACCTGCGTGTAGGAAACAGTGCTTAACTTTCTTTGCAAATAAACTGCTCTCTTTCTGTTTATAAGACCTAAATATTTTAATGCGCATGGTTGAACTACCTGAGATATCGGGAATAGCATTAAGAGACCTTCTCAGATATCTCAATGCTAAAGAGTTGGTCTACCTCAATTCATAATGCCGTTGTCTTAGCAAACAGGTGCTTCAAAGTGAAATCTTACAGTTTCAGTTGATGACTCACCAACTAAAGCAGTACCAAACCAAACTCGATCTTAAAGAATAGCTTAGATCTTCTTGGTTATCTTGTTATCATAAGTTTCTCTTCTTAAACATTCCCTCGCAATAACTCTAAGACGTGAATTGCATCTTGAAAAATTTAAACTATTTTTAACATTGAAATTGTCTTTCGGAAAACTGCCACTAAAAAACTCACTTCAGCACTGTCGTCTTTCATTTCAAACTCTTCAATATATCAAAACTTTCCGTATAATGACATTGAAAAGTTTCTCATTAAAATACTTCTCTTTAAAACAACTGGAGTAGTCTAATATAACTATTCAACTAAAACAATACTAAAATTTGTGCAAAACAATTCGAATTATAAAAATATGTTATAATTAATAGCCAATAAAATTTCTACCACTACATACTAATCGCCCATAGAATCGCATTAAGAAGATACATAGAAATATTTAAAGGTGGCGTCTTAAGTCTTTTGATAAATTTCAATTGGTATAGCTTGCGCCTTAAGTCTTTTGATATATTTCGATAGTTAAAGTTTGTGCTTTAAGGTTTTTGATACATTATAATAGTTGATTTTTATTTAATTTCCATGTATTCATATACACATACAATTCTTTTTAAACTTGATGCCACTGTTTGAGTAGAAAACTTAATAGTGAACAAAAAGTTTCATTTGGTGCAAATCAAAGAAAATAAAACGAAGATTAAAAAAAAGAAAAAATTATCTTTTTAATCGTATTGGAAACCTAATTTGTATGTACAAAAAATCAGTGATAATAATCGTCTTTTTTTTAATGAAAGCATTTTTAAAAACCAAATATTTTTAATAGAGAAAAAGTATTTAATTAAGCTTTTTAGTTAAAAAATTAAACTCAAGTTTTTGTACTATAAAATTAACAGGCATTGCCGAAAATTGTTTTTTGTTGTGACGACCATAAAAATTTTGCAAACAATTTGCTTTTATTCATCGAACTAATTTTCATACTTGTAGCGATCATTTTAAGAAATTTCAAAGTTCTTTTTTATTTTTTTTAAGATACTATAGTGTAAGTAATTTTACTAAAATGATTAAGAGTTTTAAAATTTTATATTTTAATTGATTTTTATCATATGTCGAAAAGTTTGTTTATTCGGCTTTAAAATTAATAAAATAATAAGAACCGTGAACAATTCAAATTAATTTTTTTAAATATCTAAGTATTTATGACAAAAAAAAAACTACGATAATACCAAAATGTTAATTACTCGTACTTGTGTTCCAAATTTTTTAAAGTATTCAGTATTATATGATATTTTGTTATAAGCATACTCTCCTTTACACTCTTAACTTTGCATACCTATTTGTGCTTTTGCGAAAAATATTTGTAATAATTTTTTATTGCAAACTATTTTGCAACTGAATCTTAAACTTTAAATTAAATTCCTGTGTTTTCTTTTAGAATGAACAAACAATAAAGAAGAAAACTTTACGTTTCTAAGACGAAATTTATGCATGGAAACACTTGACTCATCCTAAGTTTACTATACATTTTAACGCTATTTTAGCATAAAATTTAAAGGAATGTAAGAAAAGTTAGAAAAAAGAAATATGCTAATATCTGTTTTTTTTTATCTAAATTCTTAGCCAAAGTTTTAAACTAAAACAAACTTTAGAAATGCTTTATTTATTTTACGATATTAATATTAAAAAATTGTAATAAGTGTATGTATGTAAATATGTGAGTACATTTTAAAGTACATAAGATTAACCTTTTTAAAAAGTTACTCAAATGTGAATGAAATTAAATTTGTTAATTGTTGTTCTTACAAAATAAAGAACTTATTTTAATAATGAATATTCTGAACTGAATACATTAAACAAAAAAAAAAAAGATAATTCACAGCATATATTATTATTTATACCAGAAAATTATTTTGTAATAATGTCACTTGAAGTACTATATTAATAAATGTTTTCTTTAGCTTTATACTATTTACTAATTATAAATATTTAATTGAAGAATTTTAAGTTCTGCTAGACACACAAAGACTTATTCTATTGATAATTGTTGTAATAAATGAATATTAATATAATAATTATTTAGTTTCTGTTGTCGTCCATTTTACTTTACATTTTATGCTATTAAATTCAAGTGTTTTTTCTCCAAGAAACTTAAATAGTAAATTGTTGTCTTGTGCATCGTATTCATAAATAACATCCCAACAAATTTGATTTAAATTAAACGATTTTCATATTATAATCTAATATTGTACATACTCATATGGTACTTAATATATATTGTAAAAATAATATGTTCATTATTATTAAATAAAACATACAAACCGGTATCAGTTATATTTGTAGTAGGTGATTGATTTATTATATTGGAGGGAGATTTTAAGAGGATTAAAAATTTCATTGTGCAGTAAATCAATTGTTTCAAGTGCTGTGTGGCAGATGGCTTGACCAAAATCCGCACTAGACAGTTGTACGTTGTGAAGAAGTCCAAATTCAAAAATTTTGTGTATTCACTAAGCCGTTAAGATCAAACTGCTTTTAATCGGAAAACATGATTTTTTTTCGAAAATTTAAATTAACAAGTACACTCTTACTCGAACACTCTTTATTTATACAAAAGTAATTATTTATTTATAAAATTTTTTTTATTATATGTAATAATTTCTATTTGGAATTTAAAAATTTAACAAAATATTAATCTTTTTTTGTGCTTAATTCCAGAAATTGTGTTGGTTTTAAAATTTATTATTTTACTCATGATATTCTTATTAGTTATTTATTCAGTAAAATAAGTACTAAAGGCGATAGCATATCTATATGGACCATTTCATCAGACGCTACTTTGAATCCTCAGTTTTTTTATTATTTTATTTATTATACATATTTTATTGTATTATATTTATTTTCATTTTTTGTAAGATTAAAAACACAGGTTAACAATGATTTCGTTGCCGCCAAAACGTTATTAGATTTTAGCATATCCGTTAACTCCTAAGCCTACTTTTATAATCTTACGTGCAGTTCTCGGTATTTACCTTCTATAGAAAACAGAAAAGTAACTCTAGAACTACATCTTCGAATAGACTTACAAAAACTAAGAGAGGATCAGAAATATAATAACCTTTAATTATTTAATATTAATAAAAATTGTTTATGCATCTTCCAACTTTTTAATTTGCTCACAAAGTTTTGTCAAAAAAATTTTTTTTTTAAATATAAAAAACTTTAATTTTAAAAATTGATGAAAAATATAAAATTTTGTTAGTAAATGATGAAGCAGAACACGTCCATAGCTTCAAGCAAAAATTACTGTCAGAAAAAACAGACCCATAATTGAAAAGATGGCTGCAGTTTCACGGACTGTTATTTAATATTTTTATATATTAACAAGTTTGTTTTAGAATTTCGACTGCAATCATGATTTTTCAATTAATTTTTTAACGCTATCAGTCATTTTATTTACAAATTTATAAAATTATTAATTTAATTGAATTTTCAAATATTTTTTTGGATTTCCTTTTGTTCTTATTTTTATTTACGTTTTCAAAAAAATGTGTGAAATTTAATAAAAGTGTGGCAATATTGTTGGAAACATTTGTGTTTCAAAATGAGAGCATAAAGCTATGTACAAACGGTTGTCAGATCTGACAATATTGTAAGGCCTGGCAATGCTCTGACAACAAAACATTGTCAGCAAAATATAAATTGCCAGTTCAGACGATTGTAAGAAAACCTTACAATTTCATTGCCAGACAATTGTCATACAATAAATTTATCTGCCAACAAATATTGTCAGTTCAAACGGTTGTCAGATTATTGTATAGAAAAAATTGTCAGATATGTTGTTAGATATTGCCAGAACTGTCAAAAAGAAATTATTATTTAATTAGAATATTTTGTATAACATAACTGAAAGAGAATTGTTTTATTTTATGTTTGTATTTTGTTTATATTGTTTTTTTGCTAAATATATACGCAATTGCATAGAGGAATTGGATTGAGTAGATTTGTTAACTTTCGTGCTTTAAAAAAAGATCATCGGCTTGAAGTATCTACATACAAGCAATTTGAAATTGCTCGTCAGAGACTTGGCCTGAATTTTTTGGTATATTTTTTTTATAACAACTGATGTGCGGAGACTTGCCCATTTTCTTTAGCAATTATTCAAACTTACATGGATGCAATCTACGACTTCTTGCCTTAACAATTTTTGGAAAGTTTATATTCCAGCCAACCAGCATTCCATAAACTTCGCCGTACCTTAACTTCTTTTATTGGTTTGATTATATTTTAACGTCATCACATAGATTTTACTTTTTTACTGTAAGATTTTTGTTTGTCCCTTGATTTTTTCCCACCTTCAGGCCTTTTTGGCCACTGCAAAATGATATAGAGGTAATTGCTCAAAGCTGCAGTCTATGACGAAGGTGTTATCGCTATCCATGTTTTATTTCACTTGTTTTTTAATTTTTATTAAATTTTGGTTTGTTTTTTAAAATTTATGTGTATTGCCAATAGAAATATTTCTCTGACAATGATACCATTGTCAGGTGCATTAATTTAAATACATCTGACAATAAAAAATTAGCTTACAATGTCTGACAATAGCAAGAAAGAGTGTTCACACGATTGTCAGATGTCTGACAATATTATTGTCTTACAATGTGCTGACAATGCTTTTTCTGACAACGTTGTAAGACAATAATTGTAAGTTCATACGGTTGTCAGACATATTCTGAACATTTTCTGACAATAATTGTAAGATCTGACAACCGTCTGTACATAGCTTAAGAAAAGTCAATGCTAAACAAAATAAATTCTACTGCTAAACAAAATAATACGACTGCTTTTAGCAACATGTTTTGCTTTTTTATCAATTTGTATGGAAAACATCGTTAAGTTCCAGTTCTGTTCCATCATTAACGTTGATACCTGATTTTGTGCGAGCTATCAAGCAGTGCTTTTAAGACAAAAAATAAAAACCATTAAAAATGCTATCATAAAATTTCCGAGTTGTTATTCTCGAAAATAAAATATAGTAAAAATGTGTTATGAATAAATCAATGCCAACGAGCACATCGTCATTCTAACCCTCAATTAGTTAGAATGAGTGGCTACTATATGTTTGTTAATATTAAATACTTCAAGAGTGTACACGGTTTTCAATATTGTTGGGGTTTTTATTAAAATTCAATTCTATATCCTCTTTTGTAAAATTTTCCAAATATTTACATTTGGTAGAATTTTTTATTTCATTTATTGTTTTAATTTTTATTGTATATTAAGTAAACTGAATACTTACATGTATGAGAGGTTATATTATTAACTTCATATTTTGGCTTTCAATAATCCCACAACAATTTCATAATGAAAGTCAGCCAAGTGTGTATATATGCTTTTCATTTGAAATATAATATTTAAATATTATGGAGCTGTTGAAATTCAAAATAACTAACTAATATAAATTATTCTTACACATTTCATTTATTTTGTAATCAAAAAAATTTTACGTCACAATTTTAAAGGGCAGTCAAACTGTTTTTAAAGTAATGAAACTTTAAATTAAATTGGATTTATATTTTATATAAAATAAAATATAAAGGTATTAATACCTATTTATATTTTTATAACATAATCAATATAAATTTTTTTAAGTTCAATCAAATGTTTGGGCAGGAATTTAACAAGACTTGGGAGTAATCCACTGAAAATTTAGAGTAGCTTGTGATGACACAGCTGTATGGTTATGCTTTCGCTATTAGTACTTATTGTACTAAGTAAATAATTTTTCTAAAATTTTCCATGAGAATTTCAGGGAAAATAATGCATTTTACACACCAACATAAATTAGAATTAATCACGAATAAATATATTTCCAAATAATTTAATATTAAAGTTTACCACTTTCAAAAGACTGATTACAAATTTAAAGAAACAAATATTTAGGAATTTTTAAACACTTTATTTAATTGTTGGACATGTGTATGAGTTATTATAAATTTAAACTTTTTAAAAATATAACTTAAGACATCAGTCATTGACATACTTTTTCATTAACTCGTTAAAAAATTAAACGTTTATGAATATAAACTGATTACTTTCATCATTTTTGTTGTCATATTATCTCTCTACATGATATTGTTCAATCATAATGACTAAAAATTATAAGTACCAAAGCCCTTTGTTGCTTTCTTTCTGTATTAAAACCATAGAAAAACGAGAAATGAAAAAAAAAATTGGGAAAATTATTAATACTTAATTGAAGGATTTTAAGAAACTTAAATTATGCAAAGTGAATTTGCATGTAATGAATGAAAATTGAAAATTATAAAAACAAGACTTTGATGTTTAAGTGATGAGAAAAAAGGACTACAAATAAAAATAAATTTAAATAATGTTGATGGTAGTAATTTTATTAAAATTGGCAAAATGTCATGTCGCTTAATGTGTTAGCGTCAGTAACATGCATTGCTACTTCCAGAATTTTTAATTTTGGTACTTTTGATTTTGGGTTTCACAAAAAAAGGCACAATAAATTTTATTTAAAAAAATGCATATGCCTTTATTAAATTTTTACAACAACAAACAGATTAAATGTCTGAAGGAAACTGAAAATGTAAAGAAAAAAATTTGTGTTAACGAAATTTATAGATGTTCTTGAGCACATACATATTCATTTACATATATTGAGGTCAAGGTTAGTAAGAGTCATAAAAATACAAATTTAATTTTTAAATAACAAAAACAAAATGTCCCCTAAAAGTATTGACTGCCACACAAATTCTACATACACGAAGCTACAAAACTTTATTAAGCACAAGCTTTTGGTTTGCATAGAACAAGAGTGTATGTAAATTCTTATGTCAAAATTTATTCTTAAAAAACAATTGAAAAGAAAATTTATAACATATATAATGCTACATATCAGATTTTTTTTAAAACGTTTGTGTCATAACTGAACAAATGACCTGAAGCTATAATATTTGCATGACATTTTTACTATAATTTGTTTTACTATTGTAAAAGAAAAACAAGATTCGTAAAGTACAAGCATTTTAAAAGACTTCGTTTATAAAATAACTTAAAAATAAAAATATTTGCTGCAAAGTTCTTGTTAAATTTCGCTTTTTTAATCAAATGATTTTGAACATCAACCAAAAAATTTTTAATATTTATTTCAATAAAATAAAAATCAAAGAAAAAATCTTAATAAATGTATCGCATTAATTTTCTTATAATGACCAACAAATAATCATCGGTATGTTTTTAAACTCACTTTTAAATTTATAAATTCTTAAGAACAAAAATAAGCTTTTAATAAAATCCTATTTTTGTGACCTTTTTTAATAATTATTTAAAAAAAATAAAATAAGCAGTGGCTTTTGAGATATAAGAAAGTTAGATTAGATTAAATTCCACAGGGTGCCATAATGAGCGGGTTCTTTTGATTTGATCCCTTTGACATACCTGTGTAGAAAGAAATACGAAGAAAGATAGCTGTAAAAAGATGTTGGGTGGGTAGAGTGCTAACCTAACAATCTGGGGGTCGCAGGTTCTATTCCTGCTCTTACCCTGGGTATTTTCTGCAGACAAGCAAAAAAGCTTCGCGGATTTGTATTGTTTAAAAAAAAAAAAAAAAGTAGCAAACAGTGGGGAAAAGACAAGTCAAAGAATGGGGAAAGAAGATTGAATAGTAAAGAGTATTCACCAGTTGCTATTTCTTATAAAGCTTGCTAACCTCGGCTTGCCGCCGACATTGCAGTAAAGCCCTGCACACACACACACACACTCTCTGAAGAAAAGTCCACGCTGAGCCCGCAGTGCAAAGCAAATACAAAGAAGATGTTAGACAATTTCCTCCTCCTTTTCGTTCTGACAACTTCTACAGTAATTATTAGACGAATGACTCATTTTCATCACGTGGTTGCTAAAACTACACTGAGCCGTTTTAGCTGCCATCACATTCCTCAAATATAATATCTGATGCCGCAATAAGTCTCGCTGTATTGCTTGTATCTAAGCTTTGTAAATATACTCCTTTTATGAATATTTTCACTTTTATTTGAAATTTTCTCTTAAACTTACACAATTTAATTTAAACCGGTTCTATAAAAAAAATATAAAAGGAAAATCTTTACAAATTTAATGTCAATTTATTTTTTATTTCTTTAGCCTTAAAAATAACATAGTGGATGTATACACACATGTACATTTATACATGAAAATACTGCATTTCCATGTATATTTTTTAATTTATGTCTGCACATTGCTGTCATAGTGTCCTAGTAACACCGAAAAAATGTTTGCCATACATTCCAATCCTTATGTGCTACAACACATACATACTTATTTATAAACTTATATGCATAGTACATAACTTTACGTTTGTATGTATGCATATGTATAAATATATATGATATAACAGAGCCAAGGTATCAATACATACAGTACACACACAACAACTTTTAGTATATACAAGCAAAGGCAATTGTACCTTTTTGTGATGACCTACATTTGTGGTAGTTTTAAAATCATTTCCATTTTCATTTTCGTTTTCTTTCTAGCTTCAAACTTTTTCTGCATAGGCAACTACACAAGCTGATATACTTCAAATTTTAATATATTTTTTTGTTTGTATATTTTGATTAAAAAAATAAATATTTTTTTTTTTTTTTTTTTTGGTAAATTTTAGAGGTAGTAAATGTGATTGAAAATTTTTGATATTTTTTTTTTAACGAACAAAATTTACGTAAAGAATAATACATCAGCATAAAAGGCAAATAAATTTAAACAAAAATCAGTGACACACAAAATTGCATAGAATGTGCCTGTGTAAATATTTATTAATACATGAACCAAATTAAGCAAAATCGATTTAGTCATATTCAACAAAAACCAAATTATTAACAAAGAGCTTTTAATACATTTATGTGTATATCCAAATCACTATGTATTCAATAAAATCTGTATTTACATTTGCATGACTGTGTATGTGTGCATATATCTGCAAGCGGTTAAATATAACTGTCATATAAATAATATAAAATTTTTATATAAAAATTGCTTTAAACGAATTTACACACATATACTTATATGTGTTTGCATATTATGCGGTGTTATGGTATGTACTCATATAAAATATACATATTTATGTACGCATGTGCGTGTATGTGTGCAAGTATACTTTAAATTCAAGTTAAATAAAATAAATTTATACAACATATGGCACACTCGAAACAAAAAAGGCAACCAACTAAAATTTCAAAAGGTTTGTAAAAATTTTTCCTCAATTTTTCTGAGGGGAAGAGTCCAGCTTGTGCTTATTTAATTGTTAAACATTTGCTTACAGAAAACCAATTAGATGAAAATATATTTGTACTTTTTGTTAAGCTTCTTAAATATCCCAGATGAAGTTTATTATTTTTCTCAAAAACACAAATCTGTGTAATTACTTAGTTTAGGAAAAAAGGAATTTCTAGACTTGTTAGCAACTTTACTAAGTGTTATTTTGCTTAGGCTGCCCTCATGTGGTCCAAAGTTCAAAGTAATTTTATTGCACAAATACGACAGCTTCTAGTGCGTTTGAATATTTCTTTTAATAATTTTAGTAAATTTTTCGATCTTATAAATTTATTATTATTTAATTTTTGAGATCTTAAGCTTGATTAATATTAAATAATAATATTTTTTTTAAATTTTAAAATATTGAACAATGAACTTCAGTTTTTGCTTGATTTTTAAAAAGTTAATGAAAAGATATTATGGACTAAGTATTTAGAATGGAACCATAGATCATGCGGACATTCGTATATTATTGGTACTTGGAAAGAGACTACGTAAATCCAAAACCTTTCATGCGGAGGGTCTTTGGATTCACGATTTCAGATGAAACACGAAGCTCGGTGGGATCTTGCTCTCTATTATTGTTATTATCATTATGGGCTATGATTGCACTCCGATCTTTAAAATCTATTGGGGAGGACAGTTCCTAGCTACAATTAGAGATGTCTCACTAATCTAGTAATTGTTGTAGGACTAATCTTCACTAGATCTTCTGGAACCAATGCTCCAGTACCTAAGCAGCGTCTTACCATCGCTAGGCACTCGCAGAGAATATGTTCCCACGTTTCCTGTCCCTCCCAATAGAAACGACAGGAGTTGTCTTGTACCACACTGATTTTACTCATAAGATAGTTAAGTATACAATGGCCTGTAAGTAGCTTAACGTAGAGTTTAATGTCATTTCTGCTGAGGTTCAAAACAACATCTGCCCTAATGCGCTCGGGGTTGATGAGTTTCTTTGACTGCCGTATGCTCACTGCGGCCCTCCAGCAGTCTTGTAGACTTTGTTTCTCCTCCTTACATAGAAGGGCACTAGTGAAGTTGTTGGTCATCCCGTAGAATGGTTGCGTCCTGTTTAGCCAGTTAGTCCGCCATTTCATTGTCCACATGCCCTTCATGACCCGACACTTCCAATAAGGTATACTTGTTCCTATCTGTCAAGGCATTGAGAAGTTTATAGCAGTTCCAAACCAATAGCTCGCCAATGCACATAGAGCTGATCGACTGGGAGAATATATATTATGATACCACAAGTACCTATTCATAAATATTCCCTATTATAGAGCTCTAAGGCGTGTACCTCCGCCTGAAAAATTTTGTTCTCTAAGAACGTATTTAGAATTTTGTTTAGGTGAAGAACTGATCTATTTCTTCTTTTCTTACTATCCCCTTACTTCCTTTCACTCTCTTCTATATCTATTTATGCTCTTCTTCATTTTTCCCATATACAGGTATCACAACTGGACCACATCAGAAGACCTAAGTGAGCTCCCTTCTGTTTTTCATTGTTGCACACTCTGTTCAACTGAACATAACCTAAACTAAGTATTTAGAATTATACAAATAATATTATGACGCATTAATAGAATAACAAAAATTTATTAAATTAATTTTTATTGGTATAGCAAACAAAAAGATTGCACAATATTTGTACAGGTTATTTCTTTCGCTATAAGTTCAAAATAAAAGTTTGATTTTAATTTTTTCGGTCTTTAGCATTAAAATTTTATTGCAATTAAAGCAAATGTCATTCTTATTTACATAATCGGAATAAGAAAAACTAAAGCAATAGGAAATTTAAAAATAATTTAATTGAAATTATTTTTTCCCCCAAATTAATCTCTCTGGCAGATTTATATTTGCTTTAGTTGTGTTTCTCTTATTTTCATAATGCGATATGCATGTATGCGTATACATAAATATTGAATATGATAAAAATAAAATTCTGTCATAATAAAAGCAATAATTTTGCCAAATCATACATATAAATCGCAATCTATAGGAAGGAATTAAAAAAAAAAAAATACATACTCGTACACATGCATATGTACATACGGCTTATATCTCATGTTTAAATATTTATAAGCATGATAAAATATGTATGTACATATGTAAATATCTGGAACCTCTCAGCCCAACAAACGTAAGTTCAAACCTTTATTTACGGTGGACAGAGGCTTAAAAATAATATTTGCAAATATATTAAAAATATGTATTTGAAATACATCTGACTAACGTATCACGGGAAAGTGATGTGAATACATAGCCACTGTCCTTTAAAGAACTTATGGCCTATTCAGCAATTTCGAAAGAATATCGCATGCTAAACGAAAAAAATATGATTTGGATTCAGCTAATTTACTTTTACTCGAATGGTAATGCGAACGACAGCAACAAAAAGAATTCAATCACTTTTTATGTTGTTATCGCATTCATACCATGAAAAAGAGTAAACATTTTCTTTTTCTCTTTTCTATAACCTCAAGAAATGCGCAACTAAAATTGCTGTTCCCCGTCTATATGTGTATATCTATTCACAGCCTTTTTTTTTGTTAGTTTATACCGTACATACACTAAAGCAAACTAGTAATATGTAATTATTTCTGGCAACTTCACTCAATATTGTAACCAATTTATCGACTTTACTGCACCTGACACACTTAGGACAAGCGAAAAAAGTCGTTAATATCGAAGAACCAAAATATATTGGAATTAGAGTTCTTTGATTTCTTTCGCTTAAGTTGTCTTATAAGATCAAGATGATTGGCAGCTGTGCCGAGGACCTGTTAGTGTTTAAAAAGGTCTAGTCGCTAACAGCTCCTTTCCGATGCCAGGACTCGGGCCGGTTAGATATTTTTGCTCAGTTCGCGTACACCGTCACTGGAGGGATGGTTCATATAGTTACTTGCACATTCGTGGGACTAAAAATTAACAAAATTTTAATACAACCAGATAAATAGAAATTTCCTTAGAGCACGATCTGCTTGCCTCCAGTCAAGATACATTGTTCATCATCGAGGTCGATGAAAAGCAAAACACATAGTATTATGTATACTGCACCTAAGACTACCTGAAAAACGCAAAATTTTATAGACAGACTACTTGAAATATTGGGGATAAAATTAGTGAAACTTCGCAAATAATCTAATGTCACAGGTTGGCTCTAATTCATTTCAATACTCCGTTGTCTTATAGAGTGGATGGTTCGAAAAAGAGTCTAGAGATTAAATTTGAAGGCCGTTAGGCCGTTACGTAAAATAACGAACTGATATCTGTTAGCCCCAGCAAAACAAAAAATGTGAAAGAAAAGAAATAGTCACTGTAGCCTAGAATTACTTTTGAGGAAAAAGCTTTAATTTAAAATTTGCGTGCTATTTGCAGGAAGTATTTCTCTTTTGGAAACATTTCACTGAATAAAATGTGTTTCTCAGAAACAATCCTCGTTGTCATTTTTCTTAACATCGTAAACGTTACGTTTAATTTTGTATAACCACGAAACTAAAATAGCAGTGAAATTGTAAGGATTTAAATCGCATACCATGTATGGATAAAAGTGACTTCTTCATCAATTAAAATGTGCTAAATGCTTTTTTTGAAGTGATTAAGAAACACTTCGAAGAGAAGTATTTTCATCAAATCTCGAGATCTTATAACGTCCTAAGAAGAATTCATTAAACTTTTTTACTTTTCAAGATGTTATAGAAGTTTATTTATTTCCTAAGGTGTAATAAGAAATTGTTTAGTTCTGTTTAGCTATCTATGACAGCATAGATATATTATGTCACTGTAATGTCTGATATGGTATACAAATTACCCTAGGGATTATCTGTATTCCTAAAGAATACTAGACGTAGGGAATGCTTGTAACATGAGAGTAGTCTTAGCATAGGTCTATCTTGTCTTGTCTTATATACGTTGTATATAATGTTTCTACTGTTGTCAGAAAGGTATATTCTCAAAAATATGGTTTCTATGGTTTCCATCAATTTACTATTTGTAATTAGTTAGTCAATGGCTCTCACAATGTCTTATGAGTAAAATTGTTACTTCGGACGTGGCCTATATACGGCAGCAATATACATGCACAACCAAATGATTATGATAGTGGTTGGCTTTGTAGAGATAACAAACAGATTTTTAAATTTTGCTGATTATACCAGTTGCGAAAAGTTTGCAACTTAGGAAATTTATTTATCAAAATATATTTTTCTTTAAAATTCTTTTCATTTTTTATTTTATTTTTATTTATTAATTTGTTAAGTCTTTAAAATAATTTAAATAAAATCTTTTTAAAAACCATTCACAACCAGTTATTATTGAAACAAAATGTACAACAAAAATGACAATTTATTAAACATTTATTTTGATTGTGTTCTTTGTTACAGATTTCTTAACCCTTTTGGTTCAAATAGCGTTTCTTATAAAATAAATTTATGCCTTATTTAACAATTAAAATTCTTAATATTTGCAATTAATTTTTGTTATTGCAGTAATGAACCATGTTACAAATTGTCTAATTCTATTCATACAATCAATTAAGCAGCAATAATTAATTCAATTTTCCACAAATGGCTTGCTAACTAACAACACAGCACAGTTGTCCTTTTTTTGTTTTTGTATTTTTGCAAATAAAAGCTTGTGGCTGTATATAATGAATACAGATGATAGGTACACTCATACTCGTACCATCGTGTAGCAGCTATTCATAATGTTTAACAGCAGCTTTTAAAAAGATAAAAAATTGTATGAAACCGAAAACTTTGCAGCGGCTGCATAAAAAAAATTTTTATTTCTAAAACTTAAAAAGGAAAATCATCTCTATGAAGTGTAACTTAAAAAGACGAGAATTACTTATAGTTTAATTATACTGAAAGTGGTAAGAAGCACAGTAAAATGAGTAAGAAAATGTAAATAAATACTAAAATTTAAGAAATAAAAAATACATAATTTATTAACAAAAGGCGAGTGAGAAGAAAATACGGTTTTCAATGGCAGGTTTTTTACTTTTTAAATAAGTAACTGAATTTTATATGGTTTTAATTGGCAGATAATATTGCGAGGCTATTATTTTTGAATTTAATATTAAATAGTAATTAAAAATAATTAAAAAGGTGTAGGTATAAAGTTAAAAGTTATACGACCATATTCATAGAAACTTACAGCCTTTAAAGTCGATAATCAACAAATTGTGACAGAACTGTATTCATATACGTTCAATAAACTAATTAAAGGCTTGAAATATATTTTAAATAACGCAAACTTGCTTGAATGCTGTACTCTTCTTTAAATTAGCAATAAGCTAAAGATTATACTTTTTTTTTGTTTAAAAATATTTGATTTTGAGTATATTTATAAGCATTTGCTTTTATTCTAAAGAGAAGTTGTAGCTCTAGAAATAACGAATTTGATATTTTTCTTTTCAAAAATATTGGTTAACAAAATGTATTTCACAAATTTGCCTAAGATTTGAAATTTTCACATACCCAACTCATTCATATATTTTTCTTTCCATATTGAAATCATCGATGCTCTTCACCATTGAAATGAATTTTTCTTATTATTTGCTGTATTTAAGAAATAAATTAATAAAAAAACAAATACAAATTAGAATATGGATCCACATAAAACGTTATAACTGAATATTTTTTATTTTAATATTTTCTCAAAACAAATCAAATTGATAAAAAGTGATACGAAGAAGGCTACTTGATAACTAAAAGATTTTTAAAATAATTTCTAAATAAGTTTTTAGTATTTATGACATATTTATAAATATTTTTAGGAGAAATATAAGTACAAATATGCATAAATACGTTTATTTCTCAAGAAGATTATGGGATGGGACTCATATCATTTTGAAAAGTGAGTTGCCTTGAATTGTAATCTACCACCCAATATCCGGAAGTTACTTTGAAAAATTTTTTTAAAAATTTTTAAATTTCCATATGCCCCTAGTGCTATTGCTCTGAAGGATTTTGACAATTTTACGTTTTGCATCATAAAATAAGAACCACAAAATTATCCGAAAATGTAAAAACACTTCCAGAAAGCTTAGAACCTATAGATCATTTTTTTTTTTTTTGGTTTTAGTAGTTTTTTTGTGCAAAATCGGAAATGGAGAGTAAGAAAAATCCCTCAGAGTAAGAGTACTGAGTATGAGAGAATTTCAAAAACTTTTAAAAATTTTGTTAAGTATTTGGGCATTTTGGCGACAGACTACAAATTAAGACAACCTCCTTTTTAAAATGATATGTCTCCCATTCCGTAATCTTCTATGGTTTGTCCGGAAGTTGGTAAAATTCTCAGAGCACTGGAATATATGGAAATTAAAAAAAAAAAATTTTAAATAATCCCAAGAAAAAACCTGAAACATTATATATTTGAAGATTCTAAAATATATAAAATTTTTCAATTCTAAGCATCGCATTTGAAATCTATTTTGAAATACAGAATCTATCGCCATGTAATTTGTATATCGTTTTTATTATTTTAAATTGCTATTTTTTTACTAAATTATACTTCTAAGAAATCACACTCATAAAATAAAAGACCGGGTAAAACAGCTAGTAAGTAATAAAATTAAGTGAAATAGCTGAAAAAATATGTTATTTCTTTTTTTTTAATAATTAAATTTTTTTTGTGATTATAATATTTGCCAAATGAAAGAAGAGATGTATTACTCTTAAAACACTTTGTTATATTTGATTAAAAAGAAACTTATAAATTTCGTATGCAAATTTTTTAAATTTGTTCTTTTGGCATTTTGTAAAAATTTAAAAAAAAAATTTAATTTTCCAAAAAAAATATTAAAAAAATGTAATTTTTTACTACAAGTAAATAAGTTTTACATAAAGCGCGCTATATTTCATTGAAAACGATGCACAACTTTCTAATTTTTTCACATTTAAGTAAAATAATTAAGATAGTTCATTGCACCGATTCCTAAAATATCTATGATCAACTAAAAATATTCTAAACTTCTTACTTAAATTGCTTAGTGGTAGTACTAGTATCTCCATTAACTGTTTTATTTTTTAAAACATTTTAATAGTTTTTACTGTTGCTGGCTCGAACTCACATATAACTGCATTTGCAGTTATGTGGTGAAAATGATGATAGAATAATAAATGCAAAAGCAAAAAAAGTGAACAGTAACAAACCCTCATAAAATCTGCAAACATCTACACTTTAACATGCGTACAATTACTGTTGTAAAAGTGCTGTACATACACATTAACTATATTGTTCTACAGGAATTATAACAAACAAGTTTAGCAGTTAAAATAAGGCAAAATAAAATAAAGCAAATGGAGTACAATTAGAAATAGATAAAAGTAAAAACAATTGCTAAACATATGTCACTATATAAATTTGTACATGCAACATATAGTTCAGCTCGTATTTTGATGTTAAATTTGTTGTAGTTGTGTTTTGTTTTGCATTTTTGTATTCATTTCTAATGTCTTTTTTTTGCAGCTACTGTCACTTTTGCATCTGCAGTATTATTTGTTGGCTTAGTTTGTAGGCAGTGAAGCGGAAGCAGGCTTTATGCCAATTCACCCTCTTGTTATACTATTAGAGCGCACAATGACCTCTTTTATTTACATTTTTTTTTCTTGTTGTATTCTGCCTGAATTTTACATAGACACACTTTAGCAGTGTATCTCATTCATTTATTTATGCAGTTCAAAAAAGTATATTTGTAGTTGTAAAAAATAATGGTTGCACATACCGACAACACAACCATATCAATAGAAAAGTACTAAATTAAAAAAATTTTCATTACTAATACAATTCAGAAAAAGAAAAAAAAATGATATACAGGGCTTTTTACACTTAAGCACATTTTCGTGGACTCATGGAAGCTGTTGAAAATGGGTTTGCATTTACAACATCTAACATCTGTCATAAGTGCAGCAAACAAAAGTGTAAAAATCCTATTAAATAAATTTTTATATGACATTGAAATAATCATTGTTACTTATTTGTTTAACAAAAAAGGACGGGGATACTCATTTTTTAAGTCCAGAGTTCTTTTACAAAGTGAACAATAACTTCATTTAGACTACAAGATTGCTGGAGAGCCAAAGTGGGCATGTGGCAGTCAAAGAGACTCACATGTCATTCTTACCACCAGCAGAAGTGACATCAAGCTCTACACTAAGCTGTTGACAGGGCATTGTAGACTCAACAACCACATGAATAAAATTCTAGTTGGTGTCAAAAAGAACGAAAATTATCGAAACAGCGGTAGGAAGGTGCAGAATAAGCAAACTAGACAGTGGGATAGTGGCCCCAGAAGACTTATGAGCTTCGTGATAAGCCTTGGCTTGTTTTAGTTATAAATTGGTTTGCACAATAGATCTTACAGGTGGTGGTGCAAATTTATTTGATTAAATAACTAAAATTTTTTTATTTATTAGTCAAGCTGGAGCTCGAAAAAACTATATTTAGAATATTTAAAATCATTTGGCAATATCAATTGGTTAAGTATTGAAAAAATTAAAAAAAAAAAAAATTATTAAAAAAATTATTTTTAAATAAAATTGAGTCAAGCTTGATTAATGAATATTTAAAAAAATTAATTTGATAAAAAATAAACATTCACTGTGTTATTCTGTATTCGAAATCCGCATTATTTTTTTCGAAAATGGAATAATCTGATTTATTTGGATGTTCGGTATTTCACTTCAGATTTTTTTTTATTCCATCTAAAAAAATGTATTAGAATTATCTTTTTTCATTAATATCTCAATACTAACATAAAAATTTCGAATTAAAATTTCTTATATTCTTTCTTGTTTTTCCTTTTATTTCCCATATTTTTATTATATTTATTATTAAAATATTTTAATTAAAAAAAATTCATTAAAAAAAATTCATTAAACAAGTCTAAAAATAATTATTCGGAATCTTACAAAAGATGCAACTTGAAATTTAATTTTTATAGTTTTATTATTTTTTCAAAAAATAACTTCGAAAAAATTAAAAAATATATTAAATTCAGAAAAGCAAATTTACAAATATTTTCTTAATTCACTATTATCATTTTCTTAATTCACTATTATCACTATTATCACATTTTGAATTTTGTTAATTTATAATTTCTAATTTATTATTGTAATTTCAGAAATTACAAGAGCACATATAGAGTGATATAACTGCTTGGAGACTTTATTCAGTTATAAAAATGTTGAGTAGTTTCAGAATTATAGATTATATATATTATTAAAAAAGTTTTAAATAAAATAACATAACAACCGTTAAGTATTTGAAAGGCTGCTCTCTGCAGACAATTTCTAAGACGAATATAATATTGTCGCTAGAATAAAGACAACATTACCGCGGTATTACCTATAAGGAGTGTACATTAGCAAAACAATATTGCAAAGATATACAAAGATCCCATCACCTAATTCTTTTCAAATTAGTTTTTTATTTAATGCTTATTTGTTATAAGATTGCACTAAAAATTTAACACACTAAAATATAAATATTAAGAAACAATATTGTATCTTAAGAATATGAGTCGAGTGGAGCTTTCTAAAATTAATTTTTTTTTCTTAAATCATAAAAGTATTTGAGTAGCTTTTAAAAAATAGTTTAGTGTATTTAATATATCATCGTTGTGTGTATTTTTTATTTGTAACACTTTGATTTAATGCTATTTTTCATTATTGAAATTCCCCTTGGTAAATAAAAATAAAAACTTGAAATAAATTTTAGCCTCCTATGTCTCATTATTTATGCTAGTTAAAAATAGAATAATAACACAATTTCACCAACACACACTCACACAAAAAAGGGAAAAAAGTAAAAGGTTGCAATTTCATTTTGTGTGCATTAAACAGACATACAGCAGAGGTGGCAAAATTTGGCACTTACATATTTTATTTAAACAAAATGAGTTTTTTGAGTTCAAATATAATTTTTTAGTCTACAGTTTATATTAAAAAAATCATCTCATCTGGTCGTTGCTTAATGCAAAAACTGCATAATAAAAATTTTGATTGTTTTTCTTTTCTTTTTTTTCTTAATAAAACTCTTCCTTTCAAATTTTAATCAGAAAAAACTTTTTTATTTTCCCACCTCAGAAATGAACGATTTAATTTATTTGCTTCTGTTTATGTTTTTCTTTATTCACTAGGTACGTAGAATATTTCTCTTTTATTGCATTTAATACGATTTAAATACAGAAGTTTATAACTGGGTTTATGGGTCGATTGGTTGCACCAAATCATGTTGCATAGAAGAAAATATACAAAATTCGTAACAATTGCCTAACAAATGATGGTTAAATGGAAAATAGTACTCTAAATTGAATGAAAAATGTAAAAAAAAAGAATACAAAAAAGCACATGATACAAAACTAAACATTGAAAAATTATACACAAATTGTAAAACTGTTTGAAAGAATTGAAATTAAAATTGTTATATAAGAGAAGAGATACATCATGATGATGATAATGATGATGTTAGCATACTCGCATGTAAAAAAAAAGAATTTACATGAATTTTTTTTTGAATTGTATATGTAAAAGGGAGTATATAGTTTTTGCAATTTATTTGTACACTCTAAATATTTCAGTTTTTTCTTTGCCTTTAGAAATTCTGAAAATTTTTATTAAAACAAATGAGTGAGAAAAACAAGTTAATTGCAAATAGTGCAATCTGATCATACAAACTAAAACTCACACACGTATTTACACAATTGCACAAATAACTTAAAGTCACATAAAAAGCATTTGTGTATACGAACATGAGTTCAGGATTAAACTTTTTATCTTGGAATATTTAATTTTGCTACCATTTTTTTCTTTTAAAGTATTTTCTCTATTGGATAATTATAAATTGCAATGAAATTTATATTAAACTAACTGTTAAATAAATATGAAAATGATTACTGTACAAGTTGTCAAGACGGAAAGCATAATATATATTTCAGGGAGAGCTCTCTGTAGAGTCTCACTGTTAATGACTTCATTAGAAATAGTAACTGGTTTAGATAACGGACTCGTCTGTTTTTCTTTCCCCTACTATTTCTCTACTTCCTTTCACTGTTTTATCTCTATTGCTATCCATCTTTCCTGCTATAAAGTACTTATCGCAGGTGAGCACCCCCTCCTCATTTTTTTTTATTCAGAGCTAACTGTGTAATTTAACTTTGGTTAGGTCTTGTCAGGTCTTTTACTCTATGACTCGAAATCTTTAGAATAAAAAAAATTTTTTTATCAAATTTCTGAGAAATCTGTTAAATTTTATAATTTTTATAATTTTTGTTAAAAACCGAATTTAAATTATTTTGTTCCAGTAAAAATCGTTAAATAATAAAGTTTGAAAAGTAGGCGTAAAATTGAGAATAAGACACTTAAAGTATATATTTCATTTGTTATATTATAAATTTAAAAATGATAGAATTTTAATCACTGCAAAACAGAAAAAATTTGGTGGGAAATCGATTATTTTTAGCGAAAAAAGTTGTATTTGCATAGAAAAGTCGATTTTCACAATTTTAATATTATTTGGTTCAGCCGATATGTCATTGGCTAAAAAAATTTAAAAATTCGTAGAAGAGAACTACTCGAAAAACATATAGAGGAATGAAATACTATTATCGCTGTAAAATATTGGTTGTAATAAAATACGAATGGAAATTCAGTATTAAAAATCAATTGTATTTTGCTTTAATGCATTTTTTGTTCAGTTTCTTTGACACTTATGAAAAATATATAAAAAAATGAAAATAAAACTGGTAAGAAATATGTATTTTCTAAAAAAATAAAACTAATTAATTAAAGAAAGAAAATTATTACAATTCTAGTTGGTTGTTGTGGATCAATGGATCATTAACCATAGGATATAAAGTTATATGTATGTCGACTTTATATTAAAATGTTTTGGTTTAATTTTTAATATATTTTCAGATATGTGTAAGCAAATTATGTTTTGTAGACTAATCTAATAATAAGTAATGGATAAGCAGTGACCAAGTATTAAATACATTCTAAAAAATTAGTAATTGCGTTTAAGTGTTTTTTTTTTTTTGTGTTCTTTTTGAAATTTTTAGATTTTCTTTTGTTGCCTTATTTTGTTTGACTTAATCTTTTATTATAATTTTTTTTTAATTATTTAATTTTAGTAGCAACGTATTTTTTTTATTTCTGGTTTATTTTGGAAAATTTTTTTTAGTTGGTGTATTGGAACCCTAAACATACCTCCTGTTTATCTGTGTAAAAAATGTTTGTTTTTTAATTTTTTCTATTAATTTTTAATTAATTCAATACAAGTCCATGTACGTATTTGTATTGTGAATACAATCAAAGCTTCGTATAGTGAATTCCCTATATGACTAACAATAAAATCTTTTATTTTAGGCTACATTATTTAACTAATATTTTAAAATTTGTATACTCAGTACTACGAATGGTATAAAACTAAAACAAAAAGAGTTTACTGAAAAAAAGAAACACAACAATTAAAATTGAGTGGCAAAATGGAAAAACCATTTATATCTTATTAAGCAATTATAAAGGACTACAGATTTAGAAGCTCTAAAAGTATATCTCATATCGGTTCTGGAGAATAGATTATTTTAATTGCCATCTCGTAAATTATTTAATCTCTGAACCACAATAATAAAGTTTCTTAGTTAAATCCGATTAGAAATCAATTTTTCCTTATTAGCACAGAACTATTTAATTACATTTTCAATAATTTATACATAAATAAAAAAATTTTGATTCTTTTGAGCTGAATTTGGTGTTGTAAGGGAATAGAAAAGAATTTGTTTAATTTGAAAATAAAAAATTTTTAGACGCATGCAAAGTGTGTGCTATTTCTAATTAACACTGAGTAAAAGTAAATATTTAACATTTGGTAAGCACTAAGCTCGAATTTACATTTTTTAATTGCAGTAATTCTTCGTTTATAGAAGACATAAAAAAGAAGATGTGTATACATGTGTACACACAACGGCAATTTTTGGTAAAAAGTTTACATAATTGCTGCAACAAAAATTGTTTGTGTAAATTTTTTAGAAAACGACGATCTCTTCGAAAGGGAAAATATATTTTTGTTGAAGTTAATGAAATGTTATTGGATTTGACAAAAATTACTGCACACGACTTCTAAAGAAATCTGGTGAAATACTAAGGCCCATTATTACATCTTTTGATAGTTAAAGTAAGGCAAATAATCAGTTTTTGGCTAAGATTTTGGAATCAAATTTGGCTGGATAGTTAAGAGCTTACTTTAATTTAATGATAATTTTAATTCAATGTACAACCAAAAGCTTGATATTTGACTTATAAAATCTTAATTATAACTATCGGTAACTTGTATGAGTGACTCTAAGTATTTTACATTTTTAAAACGAATAAATTAATTAAACTTAGGTTTTTTTTTTTTTAATAATATAAAACAGGCTTTCGAAAAGCATAATTTTTTACTTTTACGAGTTATTGGTTTGGGTATTACAGCATTCGTTGTAGTTTGCTCTGACTGTATACATTAAAAAACAATTGATTTTAGATTTTTATTCATGAAATTTATTTTAATTAAATCTTTAGAATGCGTTAAATTTAAATTTTTCGCTTGCTGCTGCTGCATAGTTTTGTGGCTTGGCATACTGAAACTTCGATTTTAATTAAAAATAATTGTTTAACTGCTATAAAAAGTAGTAAATATATATATATGTGTATGTAAATATATTTTTACTTGCAAGCAAATAAATAATTTTAATTTTATTGGTTTGATTTATTTTTGGCCAGATTCAATTTTAGTTTGTCTTTTAATTTATTTTCAAGCTATTAGGCCTACATTTCCTTATGAAAATAAAACGAAACGTCGGGACAATATGAAATAAAAATTGTGTTTTATTTTCATAAGGAAATGTAGGCCTAATAGCTTGAAAATAAATTAAAAGACAAATTTTAATTTTAATTTCTATTTTTCAAAAGTTGAAACATATGCATGCATGTCAGCAGTTATTTTTTATCTCAATTTATAAACGAAAAGCATTCAAATTTTTATCATTTATTGATGGCTTAAATATGTATAAATTGAAAAAAAATTATTTGAAAACTAATTAATTTCATATATGTTTCAAACTGCAAAATTTATTTAGATTTGGTTGCCTTTTATATCCCTCACTGTAAGTAAGAAGAGCAAAACCAAATCTAACTTGTATACTATTTCTGATTGCAATTCCCTTGACTTGCCATTTTTTTTTTGTCATTAATTAAAATGACTTTCTTGTGTTGCATAAACATTTGCACACACAGAACAGTTTTATATATATATATATATATATATATATTTTAAATTAAGCATGTATTTATTTATTTTTTTTTTTTGTTTTTTTTGTTTTTAAAATAAAAGTGTAATTAGTTAATTGTTTGGAATTGAATTTGAAAACTGGTATTTACAGTATATGCCCGACTATCTGGTTTTTCGCAGATTTTTCAATTCATCTTTTCAAAAAGAGTTTTTTGTTACTTTTTTGATTATTTATTTATGTAACATGAAAGAAAAATGCATCATTTCATTTAAAACATTTAAAAAAAATTAATGGACCTACCAGAGTGGGCTTGGGGCATTTTCGTACAAAAAATGCGAAGGATATATGCAGTTTGGCAATTGAATGTGGATAGGAGATTACTTAAGTACCATCCACAAAAAAAAATTTTTTTTAATTTTAATTTTTTTAACATTTGTTTTACAAATTTCACAAATTTTACATTGTATGTTATTACTAACTTTATAACTAAAAGAAAAATAATGTTTTTTAAAGCATTAACAAAAGGCACGAAACGCTAAAGTATAATAGTAAAAAAGGTTAAAAAAGATAATTAAGAGAAAAATATGTTGTTGAAAAATTCTTTGTTCTCTTCTTTGTATATAATGCCTACGGTTAAATCGTGTTTTTATTTTTTTATTATTTAGATTTTCTTTTATTTAAAAAGTTAACCAAGTAATGATAGTTACTGACTTAAAGTTTAAGTACAAGTACACCAATTATACTGCTTCTATAGTAAAAAGAAGATAGGCAGAAGTAACAATTTGGTTGTTTAGTTTATATTGGCTATTTTTGAAGCACAGTTCCACACACAATTCTACAATTTTTATTATTTATATATTTCTGTATTATTGCAAATGCATAACATTCAGTGTAATGTAAGAAAGACAAATAAGTTAACGGCATGAACGTGGTGTAAAACTATAGCATTAGAAAGTTAAGCTCCAGCTTTGCATTAAAAAGCAGTCATACTATTGTTTAAGTGGCTTGTAAAATAAACCAAGCAAAACTAAAAAAATAATGGGTTCTGTCTACCGTGTTTAACGTTGCCGGGTATGTAATGCACATGTGTATATGCGCTAGTGTAACTGTTTAGTCATAAATGTGAAAGTATGTACAAATATAGAAAATATTTTGAAATATGTGTATACTAACCTAAAGACATGCAAACACAATGTTTAACCTACCACCATAGTTGTTGGAAAAAAAGTAAACAAACTTAAAAAACATTCACACTCATTTATGTTAAAATGTCTGTGCATTAGTACAACAGACTTTTATTCATAAAAACTGTGGTAAATGCTCATGGCGAAAAAATAATTTTTTGTTTGTTTTCGTCTGAAAACAGTACTTACTTTATGCTTTCAAGATTTGCAAACATTGACGTCGACGCTAGTGCCGTTGCGTTTAGCACTGATGACTTTTTGAAAAAGGACAACGAACGCAAAAGATGCTGGTGAGTGTTAAAATCTCATATATTTCAGCGAAATTTTTGTGCACATAACAGAAAAAAAAACATTTTTAGAAATTTATTTTTATTTCTATAAGAATTTTTTCTTTCTTATAAACAGCCGCAAACACTTTACTATTTAAACTTTGCTTAGAACAAACTGAGCAAAAAAATATAAGTTTCTTGCAAAAGCTTAAAAATTGCTTAGAGGTCAATCAATGGATACCGCTGGTTTATCATTAAAAAAATTGTCTTCAAACCTTTTTAGCTGTTTTAATTTAATGAAATATTCATTGATTTAAGGAAATATATCATTGAATCAGTGAAATATCATTAGTCTAATGAAATGTTGAAAAATAATTAATTATTTTTCTAAAGTATATATATCAGTTATGTTCTGAAAGCCCATCGATTCAAAACCCTGAACAATTTGAAAATCACATAAGTGATTTTTTATTGTTATGGGAATCACAAAATTTTTAATTTTTAGTAGGGCTTTTTATTATTTTATTGTGCTTTGTTTACAATTAAATTTTGCCTGTTTAATAAAGTAAAATAAATAGTATCACCTCTGTACTAAAAGAAAAAGTGATACACAAAATATAAACAAAACGAAAAAAAATCATCCCCAAAAAATAAAACATCTTTTTTTCGCAAATTTCACAGATTTTTCGTATAAAATAATTTATTTCATTACATAAACTTATGAAGACTAATCAAATTAAGTGTATACAATTATTTAGTTATCAAATTAAAAAAAAAATGCTTAGAAAACGTCTTACAAGTTACAAATTTTAAGTCACGAAATTGAAAACAACTTTTCTGTGATTAGAAATTGCTTTGAGAAAAGGTGATTTTTAGAACATGATTGTATAGCAAGATTTTTAAAATAAACCTGTAAAAAATTTATTGATTTTTACTTTTCAATTTATCTAAAATTTTGTTTAAATAATAAATTTATATTTTAAAGTTCAAATTTATTACAAAGATTTTAAAAGTGGACTTTTCCATGGCTTCGCGCACTGTGTTGCAGGTGGTGCCGTTATGATGGAAATACAAAAACTATAATAAAAAAAAGGAAATTCAATGCAGTTCTGGTCATACACTAACACTTCTCTGTGTATTTTGAGCATTAAAACAATGGCTGCACAGACAGTAAACAAATTTTGACAGTTACGAAGACAAAACGATGGAGAACAAAATTCACATAATTTTATTCGTTTTAAAACCAAATAAACAAACTTGTCGAAAGTAAATCGAATTTGTTATTATTACTCTTAATGACTAAAAAACATTATAAAAATTTTTAACACATAAAATTGGAAGAATTTTTTTTATTAATTTTAGTAAAATTTATTTAAAAAAACTCTGAAATTTCCTCAAATTTTCGATGAATATAACACACTTTTTAACAATTTTTTGTGGACCACATAATATTATCTCATTTCCGACAAGAAATAAGAAAATATGTGTGTTAAATATATAACGCATAAACTTTGTTTTGACGCACTTAACTTCGGTATCCAAACGAATGATTTCTAAAATATCAAATACAGAGAACATGACTCGAAGCTTAGAAGCGTATATGGAAGATTATAAACATATTATTACAATTTTTGACAATTCGCATTAAGATTTTGTGGGGCAAGTAACCGGCTAAAATTTTGGAAATAAATTTTTTATTTTAAATATCCAATTAAAAGCTATATATGTGACTTATAAGATCTTAACTTTAAATGACGGTAACTTATAGTAATGGCCCATATGTATATCTCTGTTAGCTCCAATCACTTAACGTTTAAGAGAGTTTTCTTGTTCTATATTAAAACGTAAATGTATGTTAGGAAAAAATTAAAAAAAATAAAAAATAACACAATAACATATTTAACAATATAAGGTTAAATATTATTGTATATTATATATTACTCGTTAATTTTTATATCAACTATACCCGAATAAAACTCAACTTCATATGTTTTCAATATGGAAATTTTTTTAATAGTTTTTAAAATACAGAGCTTTAAAAAATATTGTTACCTGAATAGCCTTTAAAATTAACAGACAAACTTAAATTAGGGCTACAAGCGGATCTCATGCTTATACTAAATGTATGAAATAAACTGAAAAAAACGGTGGTAGCGTTAAGCGGTAGGATTATCTAATTTGAGATTTACATATAGTGAAGTTGGCTGCACAACAATTGCTTTTTTATTTTGTTTGGTAGTATTGAGATTTTAGTTATATTTTTTTTAATCTGGCGCTATTAATTTTATTTTTGTTTTTCTTGAGGGGGTTTTAAAACAAAATGATTTAAGAATAACGCGCAAGCGTTTTATTTTTATATATATTTTTTTATTATTTAAACATTAGCTCTGGACGCTAAAGCATGCTATGCTAGTAGCGCTAATTTAGGGTGTAATATAATTCTGAAATTAACTTGTAAAAGTATTTAGCATAATTTTTTCTTGTCTTATAATTATTTTGCATTTAAAATGAGTGTCTATCTATGTAAATAAACCAATCTGTATTCATAACGTCTCCAATTTTGTTAAAACAAATGACAGAATCCTAAATTTAAAATTTAAAATTCATATTCTTTTTGGCATAGCATATGTATGTATGTGTGTATATTAACTGAAATAAAAAAGAGTTGTTTGTTGTTTAGAAATGTATTTCAGCACTCGTGTTAAGCTTTCTCAAAATTAAAAAAGTAAGTAATAAAAAGTATGAACGTTCTAGGTAAAAAACACATCTTTAAGAGTGTTTTCATAATTGCACAAGTACTTTGTTCATATACGAGTATACATAAATAAATGTTTATTTAAATAATTTTTAAAATAGCTTACATATCTCAACACACACGCGTTTTAAAAAAGAAGTAACCATAACTCTAAATTGCTGTGGTATTATTTATGTTGCATATTTTATAATAATAAAAATACTAAGAGTTTTTGTGGTCCATATAGAAAAGAAAAACAACAACAACAAACAATTCAGGCTTTTAAGGAAGTATTTTTGTACTAAGTGCATTTTATGCAATATAACTAAGTCTGCTATTTAGTATGTCATACAGTATGTTGAAAATATTATGTATATACGAGTACATGTGTAGACCTGAAGCAGCCAAGCTACTTACAACTTCTTAATCCTTTACTTTTCTTCAGATATTTTTACTTTTTCTACATTTCTGTAATTGTTAAGTAACAGGTCTTAGCTTCTTTCTTGTTTCATTTGCATTATAAACGTATGCAAATAATATTATTTTACTTAAGTTTTAGAGTAGGAAAAGTCTGCAAAATAAAATAATTTAAAAAGTATCTTCTTGGCTGTTTTAATTTTTTTTTTTTAAATTATACTTGAAATAAATTAAAAATATAATTACTTATGTTATTAGCATAAAGCTAGAGTATTTTGTGAATAATCACTTTTGCTTTCTTAGTCTGCTATTTATTTTATAATTTAAAACTCAACTAATAATTTCTTTAATATTAAATTAATAATTATTTCTTTAAGTTTTCAATAAAAAAAACTTTAAGAAAGTTAAACAATTTTACTTAAAAAGTAATTGAACCAAAAAGAAGGGAAAGCTTGATATATATAACACAAGCTTAAGTATACCAAAAATACTCAACAGATGCTAAAATTTCCAATAACTCTGTTTTTCTTTACTCTATTCCATTTCAAGATTATTTCGTTAGAGAAATCAAAATAATAATTTTTATACCCTTCACAAAAAAGCGAAAAAGGTATATAAATATAAGTTTGTCATTACGTGAGTAATTTCTATACCGTACATGGGGCATCCTATAAAGTATATAAGATCCGGATCCTTATAAGTAGCGGAGTCGATTTAGCGATGTTCGTCTGTCCATGTGTTGCAATCAACTTTCTGAAGTCCCTAGAAGATGTAAAGAAAAGTTTAGCATGTCAATCTGTTGTCAGTGTTATATTGAAATTAAGCCCAATTGGTTATAAATGGCTGAACTATGAGGTCTGAAGTGCAATTACCTCTATTTTTTAACCATTTTCAGAGCGTTTTATTAGAAATAATAGTTATAATGTTTGCCCAAAAACTCGGAACCATCGGTCCTCAAAGGCCGAGGAATATCAAAAATATTATAACCCATATTTCCCATTTTCATTTATATTTGCTCTGCTTTTGCTTTGTTTTTTTTAAGAATAATGTGTGTACACACAAACACAAAACCTAAAAAAGTGTAAATGTGTGTGTGTATTTTTTAATGCCTTGAGTATAATAGCATTACGAATGCATCCATCTTTATGAAAGAGAATATTTTCGATTTTTGTCCTTAATTAAATATTAAATTAAATTAAATTAATTTTTTTTTTGCATTTCTATAGGATATTTCCTGGAATTTCTTTTTTTATTAATTTAAAAAATTAGTGCCTGTAGACATTTTATTGCTTTTAAAAATGAGGTTCTCAGAAATGATTTTTTCTTAGAACTAAATAGTTAATTTTAGTTTCTTGAACTGAAGCTAATTATTTATTTCAGGATTAAAAAAACAATAGATTTTGGAAGTAAGTTTTTTTTATCAAAATTTGTTGTTTCTTTTATTATTTTTATATAATTTTTTATTTGTATATATATATGACCTTTTTTGTTAAAACGCTACCTTATTAAGATTGAGGTCGTTATATAAAAATTTATTTTTACGTCGATATTTCTCTCCAATAATATATAAATTAATTTTATAATACGAGCTCAAGCTTCATAAGTTAGCCGTTCCAATTATGTAGGTATATAATTTTTTGTGTATTCTAAAAAGAATATGGATAGTGAAAAACATGAATATTTCACTTATACACTCAGTGGTAGATAAGACTCGGTACAGCCGAATTTAACTTGTTCCTTAAATACGAAAAAACTTTGATTATAAGTACCTATTTATTTCTTAAAATGTTTTAATAATTTGTAATTGCATACAAATAAATGTGATTGGCTAAAACAAAACCACTCATAGAAATATTCAGTATTGACCGTTTTTTAAACAATTTTTTTTTTAATGAAAAGCCATTTTTGCATGATTTTATTATTTTTTGTGTGCTTGTTCCAACTCATTTGTTTGCGGAAGATCTCTCTCTCTCTCTATATATGTTTAAATTTGCATGTATGTGCTTTGTCTGTACCTCTCTCTATCGCAGAGAGCTTAGTATACTAAAAAGCAGCTTACTTACATATAGAGCTATAGCTCATGCCTATAATTTTTTGTGTATTGTTTTTTATGTTGTTTTGTTCTATTCTGATAAAGAGAGAGAGACATTTTTGGGATATTTTGTTGTTTTTTTTTTTTTTCAAACACTGCCTACATTAAGAGTGTGTAATTAACAGTTACTTTTTAGAACACTAAACTAAAAACAAATATGAGTTTAAATAATTTGTCATTTCAAGAGAATTTGATTGGTGGACAAGTGTAAAAATGGATGATGAGTTAAGAAAGTTAATATCTGTGCAAGAAATATTCAATAAAGAAAAGACTTTGAATTAAAGTTTTTGTTGATTTTTAAAAAATGTAATTAAAGGTAAATTATAAATATTAAAATTACTTGAGGCTAGATGGTAATTTAATTTAATAATAATAGTGTACCTAAACATAAGATTATAGATTTTTTAAGGTTTAATTTTTTTTGTTAAAATTTTTTTTTCTTAAAAAATACATCAAGATCGAGATGGTGGGGTTCCATGGATTGGTAGCAATGAAAACTACTCTCTTAAATTACAGTTTAAAAAATTGGTATTTTAAATAAACTTAGAAACATAGACAAAATTATAAAATATATTTAATTTTTTTTGTTAGCAACATCGGTGACGTCCTTCACTTTAAATCTGAAAACTCATTACGAAAGACAAAACACTACTAACTTCATTTTAAAAATATTGATATCAAAAATAATATTTTTACTAATTACTTTTTATTAATTAAAAAATTTATATATATTAAAAACATTGTTTAAAACTTTTTTAAGTTTGTATAAATGTCATCTGCATTAAAATGAAAACAAAAATTGTTACCCTTGCAGTTATCTCTCCTTGAGTGTTATATAATTGGTAACAGCCATTTATAATTTTAAAATATTCTGCAGACAATTTTTTTTTTGCATTTCTCTTCGAAAGATTGTTGCTAAAATTTTGTGTAAAACAAACCATTTTAGTGTGTGTGTTTTATTTATAAAGGTGCATGAACTTTTGTCATTGAACCCTAGAGAATTAATGCTTCCGTCTAAATATCTCATAAAATATTAACAAAATATTAAAACTCTTGTCGCTTATGCCTTTGTAAAACGAACATTTATTTAAGTTTCTGTAAGTAGTTGTAAATTAGCCGTCTTGTATTTTATGTTTTGTTTTTAACATTTAACTTTCAAAATGCCTTTCCTGAGGCTGTTGACATTTTGTTAATTTATTTAGCTATTTTATATTAATACAAATACAAAGTTGCACATTTTTTTTTTAGGATTTAATTTTAACAGACGTTTGTGATTTTCTTAAGAAGTTTGCTAAGTGTTCTTTGTGATCTTCATACGAAATATTTTTTTTATTTTCTTAATTTGTTAAACACTTGACAAAGGTGCTCCTTCTTGCAAACAAATTTTAAATTCTGTTAGTAATGAGTAGATACTTTTAAATTGTTTGAGTGGCTTATTCTTGCAAACTTTTTTTATTTATATTTTTAAATATAACAATAGCCCAGTCATATATTTAATAAAACTAAAAAAGAAATAAAAAAAAAATATTTGTTGCATATATTCAAACTTAATTTTATTATTATTACTATTATTTAATACGAGTATTAAAAACTAATTCTAAGGAAGGAATCGAACCTGCGAACCCCAGATTGATAGATTAGTCGTTACCCATCAATCTAAAGGAAACCTTTAAATACCTAATATGTTAGTTAGTTAGTGATTAATATATATGAAAATATAAAACAAGTTAAATAGCAGCATAGAAATCGCATTGAAATCAAAAAAACTAAAGTTAAAGTTAAAAAATAATGTGGAAAACGAAATTATTTTCTTTAGTTTTTGATATTTTATATTCTCTTCTTGTTTTTTTTATAAAAATCAAAGTTATAAGTGTAAAAAAAATTGAGAAAATTTTTAATTTTAAGGTGAAGCTTTTTAACTTTTTTTCTGAGTGATTTAGTTTTTTTTAACTTTTTTATATGTCAATTTAGCTTATTTTTTTGTTTCTGCAACCCTGATCACAAAGTTCTCAATTCTTAGCCATACCAATCTGACAAGTATTACTGTCTTAAGGTTGATATTGAAATGCAATTCGATTAGTAAATAAATTAAAAACCGCAATTACCTATACTTTTGAGTAACTGCAGACATTTTAATGCTTTTGAAAATAATAAATCTCAACGAATTTTTTCCTAGATTTCGTTAACTAGAATATTCTTTATTTGAACTTAATTATTTATTTTAGAATTATCAAAAAAAAAAATATGTAATCAAAGAAAATAGCTTCTCATCAATAATTGCCATTTCATTGAAAATCTTTTTAATAACTTTTTTGTTAAAAAATAAAATTTAAAACTTTTTGTTAACAATTTGTTTTTTATGCTTTTTTTTTTGGCTCAAAATAAAGAGTCTGTTGGTTTGTATTTCATACCTATACAGCATTATTCATCAGCAGAAAAATATTGTTATAAATAACAGATATTTTAAAAATTTACATCACATCACTTTCGCATTCGATTATTTTTGGCATAAGAAAATTCCCAATTGGTACACAAATTTCTTTTTTGTGTATAATTTGTTTTTAGACATGTTTTTTTAAGTACACAACTTTACTTCTTTTAAGCACGTTTTTACTGCATTCAGTTAATATGTGTTATATGAAATGATTACAAATGAGCTATTGGATAGATGACATTTTATTTTAACTAATGCAAAATTGTAAAAATATTCCCTAAAGACATGAGCACAATTTTTGCTGACAAGCAAAAACAAAGAAATTGTTTCAACTTATTGCAAGTTCATTTCTTTAAGGAATTGTTGTTGGTAAAGCTATTTTGGCTTAAATTTGCTTTTGACTTTAAGTAAATTAATTTAATTTCATGACAACAAATTTGATTTTAGTAACTAAGGTACTTTAAACTGTTTATTACGGTTACGGTTAAGATAAACGAATACACAAAACTTAACAAGTCTGATGATACTTTGATATATGTATAGGGACTTAAACAAATATTTAGTTTTTTAATCATAAGTTTTCTGCAGCCATAAGAGTACACTTATCTACTCTGAAGTAATAGAGTACTAGTACATACAAGTTATTAGAAAGAAATAATACAACTACCGTGCACGATATATGTGCTTGTGTTTGTATGAGTTCTGTAATTTAAAAAAAAAAAAAAAACATGCATTCATTCGTTCCATACATTCCATCCAATCCATCAAAATTTTCTTTCATACGTAAAAATTTTAAATGTAAGATGTGGTCCAGGAGGATGAAGTTTGAGGGCAGAAAATGCACGTTGAATGTAAGATGAGAGTTCATTACTTAAAGTGTAGTGTTCATAACAGCAGGAAGTAACATTTAGTGAAAGGAAGAATAAAAAAAATTAGAAGAAAAAAGTAAAGAGGCATTTAAAATGCAATTTCATAAAATGAAGTTGAGAATAATACTTAATTTAAGCAGATTTATTGTATTTTTTCGCGTTTCATTAGAAACGTTCTCTTAATTTGTTTTAACGATGCTTTCTTTTTAATGGCAATAAATGTATTTTTTCACTGTTTGCTTGCAATTTTTCGCTTAGTTTTTTAGTAGTGCAACTAATGAGTTTAAACATTATTTTTTTTTTTACTTTCCGTTTGTAAACTTTGAATTACAATAATTAAAAAATAAACACTGTAATTTGAAGTAGATGACTAAAAAGTTTAAATTTGAAAAATTAAATATTTTTAAGTCTAAATATAATCATAGTCACAAAAAAGTAGGCTTTTATTAAGAGCTGATTTTTGTTTATAAGAATTATATGAATATAAAGTCGTTTTTAAAAAGATAACGACTTTATTGTGACGAAATATTAAAATGGCTCAGTGTTTTTAAAATAAATTCTACCCATGAATGACCACAACCCATAAGCACCGCAACCTATACTTAGAAAACAACTTCGCTTGTGAGAATTAAATTTGTTGCTAATCAAAAATTAAATTGCGATAATCGAATTTTTTAATTACGGCAATAGAAAATCGGTCATACAGCTTGAAATATTTTTTAAAGAACTAAATTTTGGACAGCATTATCGTATACTGGTTGCTACAACTAAAATTTTTGATTGGAAACAAATTTATTTCTCACAACCGAAGTGGTTTTCTGTGTAGGCGATCTTTTGTATAGGACATAAGTTACTGTTCATAATTTAGCCCTGGGATGAAGCCAATTATCTCTTTCAGTAAGAGCTTATCCTTTTTTCTTTGAGTCAACAAGAAGTGTCTTAGATAAGCCTTGTCCTACGATACTCTTATACCGGAGAATCGCAAAATACACTTTCTCTTGCTTTGTTTTTTATATAACACAGGCTGCATTGACTTAATATCTCCAATTTTGTTACAGTTGGTCTATTCTAGCCACAGTAATCAGAAGACATATTTCTGCTGCTAATTTTTATTCTACGTAATGCTTCACTTTTCCAAGAGAAGGCATAATCCATAAATATTCTGTAACAAATAGTTCTAGCTCAATGTCTATAACTGATAAACAGAATTATGGGTCTTCCCAATGAAATGTAAAACTCTAATCATAACTGAAGGTATAACGCCGACAGCGCAAATTTTTTTACATTAATATTTAATGGTTTTATAATAAATTATTTCATTTACTATTTTGAATTATTAAAAACTTTTAAAATTAATTTTTTGTACAAGTACAAAAAATATTATTTGTTGTAAAACAACAATTAACAGCTAAGATAATATTTAATATCGAGATAGAAATAACATAATGCAAAGTATGCTATCTATCATAACGCTTTGATAAAACTAGAAATATAATTCTTTAATGGTTATTTCCTACCATGATATGAATTTGACAGTCATGAGGTAGGGGCATAAATTTTTAGTGTTTTTATTTTTGCAGCTCTTTTTTGGAAATGTAAACCTAAATTTACATTTTAATGACTTTAAACTTAGTTTAATGTAGGCGATTTCTTTAAGGCTTTTAACACTTTTAAAATTATTTATTAATATTTTTGTAACTGTTTTCATTTTTCAAAATTTTTTAGCACAAAACATCAGTAGTAACATTTTTATAAGTACAGTTTACCTCTTGTTAAAAGGTTTATTTAAGAATGTTAAAAGAAAAATTTAAGAATTTTTTCACCTTCTTAATATATAAAATTCGACTGTACGAGTGTTTGACATTGTACTCCTCCTAAACGATTCTACTAATTTAATTGAATTTCTGTGTATGTGTTAGGGTTACGTCTTAGAAGGTTTAGCGGAAAAAGCCCGGCAGGTCGCGCTGCACTCGCTGTCTGGCTTATTTATCTACTACCTGTTTTTACCCGGTCTGGCACGAACTTTTACTCTATAAACACAATTTCTTAAAGAAAGAAGGTCGAATATACAAAAATTGTATATATTAATTAAAACCCAACCTAAATTTTTAGGAAAATTAAAATAGATTACACCCACTTTTTAGTGTTTTTTTTTTTCAAATCGGAGAACGGTTGGTCCGATTTGGCTAATTTTTGTGTCCGCTTAATCCAACTTTTTTTTATGAAAAGAAAAATGTACCACGCCCATTACTAAGCCTTTTTTTAATATATCTCAAAACAGAGAACGGCTGGATCAATTTGGCTATTTTTTTTTATTATATGTTCGACATAATTTTTTTTTTCTCTTTTTAATAATTTTTCAATATAAATAAATTTTGAAGGCAAAATAACGTTTTCCGGGTCAGTTAGTATTTTTATAAATTTTTATTGCTTAATTTTTTTTCTAATTTACCCAAACAGTAAAATGAATTATAGTACGAACAGTATTTTATCGATTTTATGTATGTTTTTTTTCGTAAAGCAACTTTAAATTTTTTTACTTAAAAATTTTTCATAGAAAGCAAAAATTTATTTATATATTTGTTTACTTTTCCTTCATTTACTTAACAATCTCTTTTGCTTTTAAAAGATTAAGAGAGTTTCAACAAAAGCGTTAATGTGGCAGAAAAATGTTTTCAATAATGATTTAATCTATTGTTGTATACGTTTAACAGCAGCGCAGTTTTTGGTTATTTTCTCATACGTTTTTTTATATTTTTGGCAAAAATCTATACAGAAAATTGTATGTATCTGATATTTTTCACTGTAACAGAAAAAGTTTCTTTGGAGAAGAAAGCATGTGCAAGTATTGTAGCAGGAGCTTATAATGAAAACTTTATCTTAATTGTTATCAATATGCTGAAATGTATTAAAAGTAGCAATACGATACTGTTGAAAGTTCTATAGAAAAAAAGTAAACAAACAATAAACATTTAACATTTTCTTTTCGTAAAATATAATTAAACCTGATGGAAAGTGATAGAAGCAATTGATTTTTTTTTTCAATTTGGTTAAAGTTAATTTTACAAACTTTATTGATTTTGTTATGAACTAGCTGTTTCTACCCGGTCTGTTTCGGTCTTTTTATCTTTTAGTGAGAATTCTTAGCTAAGGAGATCATATATATCAATATTTAAGTATTTAGATGGTAGATTAAAAATTTAGAAGGCCTGCAATATAGAATGATGTATGTCCCATCTCGCAATCTTCTATGGTTCGTTCGGAAGTTACTTTGGATTATTTTGAAATTTCCATACACTGTTGCTCTAAGTGATTTTAGCAACTTCCCTACGAATTATTAAAGATTGTGCAATGGAACAAATATCATTTTAAAGGAGAGGTTGTCTAGATTTGTAATCTATTGCGCAAATACTCAGAAGTTACTTTAGATTATTTTTAAAAATATTTTGAATTTCCCTCATAACCCAGTATTTTTGCTCTGAGGAATTTTTATCATTCCCCATTTTGGAGAGAAATGAAATTTGTAACTTCTACGCTTTCTGAAAATGTTTTTAAATTTGCGAGAAACTTTGTAGTTTTTATTTTAGGATGCAAAACGGAAATTGCCAAAATGATTCAGACCTATTTAAAATTTTTTTTTTTTCAAATAATCCAAAGTAATTTCTGAGTATTTGGGTAGTAGACTACAAAGCTAGACGACCACCTCTTTAAAATGATATGTCTCCCATTCCGCATTCTTCGTCCATAAGCTGCAATATGACATGAGTATATGGAAATTAAAAAAACTACAAATAATCCAAAGTAACTTTTGAGTATTTGGGCAGTTGGTTACCAATCCAGGCGACCTCCGCTAAACTACTGCTAAAAATATATATTTATCTTCACTCCCTTCAATTTTTGTATGTTTTTGATATTTTAGAAGGCTGTTTTATCGATACATTTCATAAAACATCCTGTCATAATTTCTTTGCAGCCCAGAGAATGAGATACTGATATAAGAAATGATTATCAACAACATCTGTAAAGGCAGAAAAACAATAAAAATTTATTTGCTTGAAAACTTACAAAAAAAAATGTGAGAGTTACAAAAACTATTATATCATTTGAAATGAAGCCGGTCACCATAATCTAACCCTTGCTTACAGGCAGTCTAAAAGTTTTTAATAGCTTATATATGACTTTAATCATTTTTTATTAAAAGTTTTTACATGTCTGTTCAATTAAGAAAGTAATATGTAAATTGAGTAAAATTTTTTGTTTTCTAAACGATTGAAAAAAAAGAAAGCTTATCAAAACATACCCAAATCCAGATTATAATATGCTTATTCATAAAAACATGTCATTTTACCTAGAAAAAGAAAAAAATAAAACAACATTAAATATTAATTAAGTGTTTTTTATATTTACATAAGTATGAATGGTTGTTTATTTTTAAGCAAAAATTTTTTTATGATACAAAAAAAAAAGAAATATTAAGCAGACAAATAAAGTTTTGTGATAATTGCGGTTTACCGCTCAATCGTAAATGTTTCCTTACATTTAATTGTATACAGCAACAACCACATGATTACAAATTCAAACGTAACTAAAAGTCAATACACTTGCAGAAATAAAACTTTTCAATCAAATTACAAAAAAAATTATTCTCTGAATTAGTTTGTAGCCAAACTGGCTGGTCAATGTTATAATTTACAAAATTAAAGAAAGAAAAAAAAATCAGACTCAATGAACATACATGTATTTTCACACACATATAACATTAAAAAGATTTATTTATTTGCTAATTCACACACTTTCATGTCTTGCATTTATTTATAATACCTCCTTTCTGTATGAGTAAACCAAGGTTTAAGCAGAAAAGTGAACAATAAAAATACAAGTTTACTATATAAACGATCTTATATAATACGCTCTCATGCACATACACATATAAATATATAAATAAAGACAGTCTAGAGTGCATTATACTCTTTAGTAATTTATTTTTACAGACAAAAAAGTAAAAAAAATTATTTTTTTTTACTGATAAAAAAAAAATAAAAAAAAATTGTTGCAGACGAAAAAAACCACAGAAAAAAGTTTTAGCGCACTAAAGAGGAGGGGTTTCTATTTAATAAAAAAAAATACTATTTTTAATAGAAGGTAAAGGATGTTCTTTGTAAAACTAGAGCCAACATTATCTAACATGACATTTTGGTAATCGCCCACATGTACTCTAATAGTATTTATACCTACAACTATACATACGAGTATTTTTTATGTAGCTCAAACTGAAAGTATTTTATTTATAATTGATCACATCAATTTCATGATGAAGACAACATTTTCAAAGACAGCTAAAAAATAGGGTATGTTTGGGTAAGTGCACATGTAAGAGTAAAATAAAATATTTTTCAGACAATCAGGCGAATGTTATTAGCTAATCAGTTCGTTTGAGATATAGTTGGGACCCGGGGATAGAGCAAAGCATGTGACCAGAACAGTACAGAATTTCATAAGCAAAAAGAGCATACACCGACACATACTGCCACTGAAAAAACTCATTGACTAAGAATATATTCCTTAAAAAGAAGATATTTTAGAAATCAGTAGAAGCAAGGTTATACTGAGCTGTTAACAGAACTATTAAGACAAAGACTAAGCTGGGCATTTACTTAGGTAAACAGTCAAATATTAATCTCAAAACATCTAATATCAAGTTCAAGGTTCTAAAAAAGAAATTTCGTGATATAGTTAGTATCAGAATCTTTTGTTCCTCACTGTAAATTTGGTAATATTCTAAGAAGTTTTTATGCAGACTATAAGTTTTAGGTTTCAAATAAAGCCAGTGAGAAACTTCAAATGTTAAAAATATTTCTTTAAATAATTTAAAAAAATATATCTTTATTGGAAAATAATGACTAAAAAAAACGTTAAAGTTTGCTTCCGAAAGGTCAAATTGTAACTTCAAAAGTTTAATTTGATATCCACAGCCGAAAGAAATTTATATTCGCTCAAAGATATAAAAGTGTAAATAAAAATGTATGTGCTTTAAATAAAAAAAAAATAAGCAAGGAAAAACGGAATTTGTAAAAAAAAACGTTGGGCATTAGCACCAAGCTAAGATTTATTTTGCCTAATGTCTTTTAATCTAAAGTTTTTAAAGAAAATGATAACAAGTGAAAAGGAACAAAAATTAAATGAAAAAGAAATAACTACGCCAAAAGAAAATCCGCATGTATTTTTATAACTAAAGAAGGAAAACGCAGAGATAAACTGTCTGAGGAAATAAGTGGAAATTCATTTGTTAAAAAGTGACAACAGTGTTAAAAAAATAAATAATTTTTTACCTTTTTTATTTTTTTTAATAGCTTTAGACTTCTTGTTTAATGGGAGGCAACTACAAACAAAATACATATAAAATAAACACTTAAACTTCGCACTCTTATGTTAAACAAGCGCTAATTGCGTTGAGTTGAATGGATGTTGTCTGTTAAATTCTGTGTACTGACCTTTTTTTCCACCAGTTTAATTTTCAAGTCCTTTGCCGTGTAAATGAAACCAACAACAGCCATACTACCACAGTGTCAGTACAAATGTGCTGATTGTTTTAACTGGCAGAGTGCAAAAGGTTTGTAATAAGTTTTCTCTTGTACAGCTGCAGGGGAAAAATTGTGGATGTCAGTGTTACTGAACGCAGGCTTTCTTTATTTATTAAAAACTTTTTTTTTTTTTCATTTTTCAATCAATCTTGAAAAAATAGGAGGAACACAATCAGATTAATTTATCTTTTCTCTGCCTCAAACAGCTAATTAAGATTTTAATTATTTAAATAAAAAGCCG
Organism: Thelaira solivaga; assembly: GCA_947397855.1. Taxonomy (NCBI): domain Eukaryota; kingdom Metazoa; phylum Arthropoda; class Insecta; order Diptera; family Tachinidae; genus Thelaira; species Thelaira solivaga. Next base: position 19,700,425 of record OX377612.1, on the reverse strand, counting down.
CTATGAATATAATTAGGAAAATCTAAGGAAATACTGAAAATTTTACTGTACAACCAGACTTTTTTTTTAATGAAATGGTGACATATCTGATTACGTTTCGTGTTTTTATTAATAAAAATATATAATTATTAAGGAAAAAAATGTTTTTTTAAGACAATTAAGGGTTTTAATTGTTTTAGAATTTAAATAAAAAAATTTACCGACTGAGTGAATTTTTAATTATTGCACAGCACATACAGCTTAATGTACAGACTTTAAATTCGGTGAATAGGTTCTAAGGAACCACTTATTTCTTTGAAACTAAGATAAATAAAGCCAAAACTCAAACTACAAACTATTACAAAATAAAAAAAGCTGAAAAGTATTTGGTACTTTTTTGATATATGTAAAATTGTGGTATTAAAAGGGTAAACACAAATATTGGTGCGTTTTTTTGCCGCATTTTGTAAGTAAAAATGACAGCAGTAAAACTTATATTGCATGAATATCTTCCTAAAAAAAAGTTTCCTATGTATTTTATACTTTTTTAAAATTTAAACAAATAATTGATAAAATTTTTATTCTCTTTTCCTGTATAGGAAACATTTTATCGTTAAAAAATACAAATTTTAGCGAAATACGTACTAAGAGGGAAAAATACATTTGGTATTTCTTTTTACTTTTTTAGGGGTATTTTTTGTATTATTTAGTATAGAACCGTGATAGTAAAATCAAAAGTTTCTAAACAATGAATATTATACTCGTATATTAACGATCATAGAACTATGAGACTGGGATCAAATACTTCTGAGCAAAAGAAAAACATAATTATTAGGCGGTCTAGGTATCCCACAAGATTGACTTGTTTCTAATTATTGAACGCTAGATAATGTTTCCGCAGGGCTACTAATGGCATTGGAATATATATTTTCTCAAATAACTAAACAGCTTTAAATGTGCTGGCAAGCTTTTGAAAAAAACTTGATTTGGATTGATTGCTAAAAACTTTTCGATACTCTTCCAGAGAGAAACATGATTATTCTGATATGGAAACCGGAGAACGACAGGCTAAGAAAAAGTTTCAGAACTCTCTGCGGGGTTGTATATCAAATTTATTCGTGTTTTGTTATACAAAGAATAGAAACGAAGTCTACAAGGCTGCTGAAAAGCCGAAGTAGGTATAAGATAATCAACAAGACTAATTAACTCCGAGTACATTAAAGCAAAGATTGTTTTAAGCAACAGCAGAAATCTACAGCTGCTGACAGGCCAACTAATTTATCAGTAAAACCGGTGTGGTACAAAATGACTCTTGGAGTTTTCGTCAACTACAAGAAATGTTGAAACATATTTTATGCAATTGCCCAGCAGTGGCAACATGCAGAATGAGTAACTTAGCCAGAAGAAGAAGTATAATAACTCCTACAACAATCAGAAGATTCGTACGGAATCTGGTATTATAGTTGAAAACTGTCGTACACAATAGATCTGAAAAGTTGCAGTGCAACTATAAAATATAATAATAATAATAATAATAATAATAATAATAATAAAACATAATAAAGCAATTTTTTGTTAATTTTAATATTTCTTTTTTTAATTTTTTTAATATCAATAACCTTAGAACTATGGTACACTAGGCTCGAACTGGCCGGAGAAAGAGAAAAAAGTAATAGTGGAACAAAATTATAATTTTTATTTATTTTAATTATACTTTTTGATTCTTTAACACTAAGCAACTTATAAATTTGAAGTCAGACTTACACAGAAACAATTTTTTCTCTTGTAATAAAATCTTTCCTTTATTTAAGCGTTAATATCAATCACATCCGCTAACAAAGTAGAAAGGGAAATAGTAGAGAGTGTTCATATAATTTTCTCTAATTACCAATTAAGAATACAGTGTAAGATAGTTTTGGCTTATATAAAGAGAAAATTATATTTAACCTTAAGTTTACTATTATTAAACAAGATAGCGAATGATAGAGAAAGACAGGGAAAATAAAAAGACTTGAAAAAAATCATAACTCTTGATTAAATAGTTATGCTACTTGTATTGCACAATATCTTTATGTATTTTTTAATTAACACAGTTCAAACATGATACAGATTTAATAATATTTTTCTGTGAAAAATATTTCAAGCTTTAGCACCGATTTTACGCTATAAGAATAAAAAGAAATTACTTTTTATTTTCAACAAATTTAGATCTTAAAAACTAATTTGTTCTCTCAATATATTGTGTATTGAAATCATAAAATTTTAACTGAAAGTCGACTGCCTGACTTGAGTTTCACAAAATTATAAAAATAATAAGGAAAATTTAATCAACTTTTTGTTTTACAAATACTAGCAATTAAACAAAAACTCGTTTTTTTTTTCGTATAAGCAACATGCCATTTCAAACATTTTAACAACAAAAGCTTATAAATTAATACTTTACTTAAACCTTAAATAAGGTACAACAGAAAATTAATAAAAATTTATAGAAACATAATTTTTTCATAAAAATCATAATAACCAAAACAGTTAAAAATACAAAAATAATAGCAACTTCTCGTATGCACATACTTAAAATTTAAAATTACACAAGACATAGTAAAACTTTTGCATTATAATCGCCATAACAAAACAACAATTTGAAGCTTACAAAAAAAGAGAAAAAAAAACACCCACAAAACGTCACATTGTATTAATTGCATTTTCTTCTATTAAAAGCCAGAAAAATAAATTGAAAAACAAAATTACACGACAAACAAATCTGACAGAAAACAATGAAAAGCAGCTGCAACAAAACAATGGCAAAGTTGAGAGTTAGGGGAATGAAAAATAAAAATATAACAGGTGCACAGAAATATTTTTTTGTAATAATGTCGTAGATAATTCCATGTCAATTATTTTGGAAATATAACTCCTGGCATATATCCAGCGCGTTTAAGAGTTACTTAGTCCATTTGATCAGTCCAATTTTTGAAAATTTTTTCCAATAAATATGGTGTCAATGGTGGCTTAAATATTCGTTTTCACTGCTTCCAGAGTTGCGGATTTGTTGCATAAAATAATGACCTAATATAGGCTAATTAAAAGTAATGCAGAGGCATTAAACAGCACAAATGAGTACTACTTCTACAAATAAAACTGTCAGCAAATCGATTGTTAAATCCGCTGTGTGGTAAGTAGCGCCATTTTGTTTAAAATAAATTTCGTTGATGTTTAGCTGATTCATTTTTTGAAACAAAAATTCAGTCAGTTATATGCATTATAAGAGACTTTACTGTACAAATAAATATTCATTCGTATAAGCAGCCATTACACAACAACAGCATGCATGCGCAATCAAGTTATTTAGCCAACGGCTTAGTTATGCACTCGTATGCGCATTTTGTATAATTGTCCGCTTTGCTGCACCGACATCAAAGAACTCTTGATATTTTACTGATGGTATGAGCTTGCTGGTGTTGTGTATGACAAAATTATACCCAGAAAAGTAATCAAATAGAAAATATCGGGATACTACGTGTTAAAAAATTATTTAGAGAATGTTAAAGCATTTCATTATGTTTTAATTTTTTGCGTTATTTTTTTAATTTAGTAATATATCGGGAAAAAAAATTCATATTGAACCTTTCAGTAAAACTTCTTTAATTTAATGAATAGTGTATATGCTGTATTAGTATGGTTTCAAGTATGGTTGCTCAATCACTTTATTGCGCATGCATGCTGCTGTCGTGTATTGGCCACTTTAAATATATATAATTTTTAATGTGGTTATTTAAATTAATACATATGAGAGTGTTCTAGTATATTGTTGTACTCAGTTGTAAACCATGCAACTACATACATAACATTTTTACTTCTTTTTATTATACGCATATAACAAAGCACACACACAAAAACTATTTAACTTCTAGCATTCACATGACCAGACCACAAAAACAGCATCAACTATTTGGAAAAAAGCGTAACCGTGGCAAAGAAAAAAAATATATTAAATCACTTAACAAACCGACAATAATAAACATAAATTACTACACATATTATTGCACGTTCTAAAGTTCTAAAAGTGGCTGTTCTGTAATGAAAGTTGTTAAAATGTTGATGAAAACTATAAACGAAATAAAAATTTTAATAAATGAAGAGTTAGTTTCGTTAGTCATAGTTTTGTCGTGCTCTAAGAACCATGAGCGTATAGCAACTTTTATTTAAAAGTAAATTAATTTAAGAGTTCCTTAAAAATGGTATGAAAATTTTATTAATTTTTTATAGTGAAATACCATTAATTACACTGTACAAATAAACATGTTTTTGCTCTTTAACCCTATGTCAAATTAGGGTTTAACGTTTCCCCTATTTTTAAATTTTAATTGCGAAACGGAAAAGTTAACCATGCAAATCTTTAGGTATATGAAATGTTCAGTAATTTTGTGTGCACAATATATTTCTGAAAGCTATAAAAACTCTAACTTTTCAATTAATGGAACTTTTTGACTCTTTGCTAAAAAAAAACACAACATAATATATTTATAATTTGAAGAGTCAAAGGCTTAAAATAAAAAATAATAATTGCTTGTTAGCTATAAGCAACTAAGCTTGTTAAATAAATCAAATTCAATAGATTATTTGTGTTTCCATATTTAAAGCAAAAGCTTAAATTTTTTTTCTAATTTGTAGCTAAAAAAGTGTGGAAATATGCTGTCTTTCTACTATTTTATTTCCCAATTGGTTGCTTAACATTTTTTGATTGTCTATCAGGTTGTCAAGGGAGGAAATTGAGAGATTTTATATTTTTTTTTCAAATCAACTGTAAGCTACCTGCTATCATCCTGCAAAATAAAAGAATGCAAAAAAGAAACTCTACCGCACAACTTGATTAATGTGTCTGATTTCAAAATTAACATCAACATTAGCAAAAAAAAAACCACAACAACTAGACTATTAAATAATTCAGAAAAAGTTCTTATAAAAAATTACATGTCGACTCGTTTTTACTCACAGGATATTTAATGATTATTAAATGGAACTGAAGTTTCTTTAAAACGAGAAGTAGAAAAACTGTAGTAAATTTTAGACGCAAGGGAGGAGAGAAAATTGGCAACGAAACAGCAAAATATACTACTTGTTTTAGTTGGCAAGCACCCACCCACATGCTGTTAAAAGTTTATTCATTTTGTATACATAACAAAGTATACTTCATGAAAATAAAGATAAATATATGTTACGCGTACTTATATAAATATATAAATTTATTTACAGACATGCATTTTAGCTCTCACCTGCATATATATATACTTTTACTCCTTTTTACATTACAAATATGCTGACTCATCTTAAAGTTTTATGCCATTTCCGGTTACTTCACTTCACTTTAGTTGATGAAGAAAAAGTAAAAAAACAACAAAATAAGTACAATAAACTAGAAATGCATTTTCTGAGATACTTTCGTTGTTCTTATATGCCTTAACACTGTTTCATTTCATTACAGCGGCTTGGTAAAAAATAAGAAATTTCTTGTGCAGATTGTAAGCTTGACAACTAAAAATTTTTTTAAATGCAATACCACACTCACTGATATCACTAAAACCGAAGCAACCTGGGCTGCAGATTTTAAAAATGATTTTGTATATGACAATTCTGTAAATGAAATACAACACCCTTTAATTTAAATATTGACAACGCTTAGGACCATTAGTGCAAGTTAAGTTTTTATAAATGAAATATCAAGTTTTGGCTGGGCATTAAATTATAAATATTGATAAGTTAAATATTGGAAAGTGTGTTCTTAATTATTCACATAAGATTGGTTTCAAAGTTTTAGTCAAAAGCCGGTTATTTGCTTTACAAAATCCTATCCTATAACGGGCCTTAATGTTAACTTTTTTTAAGAAATAACAAAAATATATAAAAATAAATTTGATTTAACAATTGTACAAACAAACAAATGTTTTCTTTATTTTTTTGAATTATTGAAAACTAATTTCCTTCTTAATGTTGGATTTTCTGGACAACTATTCCCTTACAGACTCCAATATGCTTTTCCTCGCACCTTTAAAGTTGCATAAATATAGAAAGTAACATTGATATTTCATTTTTTTGCTTTCTTTATTAGTATAAGCTGCACACATTAGTATGTATGGTTTTCATTTCGTTTCAACCAAAGTAAAACAGAAAACAGAGCAAATAAAAAAAAAAAATAAATAAAATGCACAAGCAAAAATTGACATTAAATGCGTAACGTATAAGTTTTCAATCCCATGGTATTATATCATCATCTCATCCTGATTTGTGTCATTCAGCTAAGGAATGTAGTAACACTTGCACTTTGTTTTTGTTTTTCTCCGCTTCTTTTTATAAAAGTTTTGAATTTGTTTATATATATATTTTTTTTTTTCAAAAGTAGATCAGGAAGTTAAAATGATTTTTCCGGATGAAATTCTAATGTAATGACAAATTGTGCACATTTTTTTTTATACCTGCTACTAATCACATTAGTTAATTCAATTTTAAAATAAAAATTTTATCCTCTAAACAAATTTTAAAGTTTTTGTTTAAACAAAAATTTTTTCAATTAATTATTATAAAAAGTAAAATTTACTTTAGTTAACAAATTGTTATAGAAAAAGTATGCAGGACCAGTGTAGAATATGAAATAGGAATTATTAAATAAAATAGATTTTTAACGCTTAAGGTTTTTTTATTTCTTCTTATTTTTTTATCCGATCTCGCCCGCTACTTTACTCTATAAGTGGGTAGTCTTTATCATAAGATGAACTTATTTATAAAAATTCAGAGCAGTCTTTTAAAAATTTGGTTTTTGTTTAAACAATTGAAATTATTTTACAGGCAAGTCAACATGACTGACATAAAAGTAAATGGTGACATTTCTGAGAGTATAGAGGCTGTAGTCGTGATATATTTAAAGTCTGATATTTAAAATTAAAAAATTTTACTTATTTTGGAGTCTATTTCTCTTAAGCAAAAAAAAAAAAAATCTGACGTTGACTTTAAAGCAAAATTTATGAAAAAATTTCGACTTTAAAGTCAACGTTAATTTCTTTTAGATAAGGGGGTATTTATATACGTTTTTAAAATATTTTTATACTGGTAATTATACAAGGTGGGTAAAAAGAAGACATCCTGATGTTGTTTGGCTCTCATTTTTTTTAAATGAAAATGAAATGTGTGCCGTTGCTCCGTTCTGTTACAGCCACATGTCCTCCAGTCCTAATTCGTTCAATTGGGGCAGAAAAAACTCAGTTAATATGGCCCTATAGCGCGCACCGTCCACTATTGTCATTTGACCAGCCTGATGACTCTTCCAGCGTCCTCCAACGTGAACAGCGCACCATGCAGTCGTACATCACTCTTAGATTTTCGGTGCCCCAGAAGCGATAGTTTTGCTTGTTCACATACCCGCTGAGGTGGAAATGAGCCTCGTCGTTCATTATGATTTTGGTCGAAAAATCGTCCACTTCGATTATTCTGCGTCCGTGGGGAGTGTATTGCTTCATGGCTTGTTCACTTGTATTCTACATCTGTCTAGTTCACAAATATCAAAACAGATTTTATATTGGCCGCCATTTGCAAAAATAAGACTATCTTCCAATAGGGTAATTTCTTTTAGCCCACCTTTTATTAAAATATTGGCTCCTAACTCTATAACAAAAACCTGTTCATGAGAAAAACAATTAGTCTCTAAGTTAATACATATTAGCTTAAGAGGTTAAGTTGTGATTATCAAATTTTTTAATTGCAAATTTAGTTCTCTCAATGATATTTTATATGGATTACCTAATTTTTATTGACACAATTACAACTGAAGTTTTGATTGGTGACAAATTTAGTTGTCATAAGCGCAAAAATTTTTTTTTCTCTCTGTACAACTATTTTTATTTTATTGCTTAATATTATCTAAAGAGATTTCCTTTAATATATTATCCATCAGATTCTATACCCTTATGACCAGGACCATATACAGCAAGTTAATTTGGGCAATTCTGTTTTAATTTTCTTTTAAAATTGCCGCTGTGTCTACAAACAGAAATTTTGTTCCGGCAATTTTAGCATTATTATTGAGTCATTCATTTAGCCTCAAACTACCTGTCTTCTTTTTTTACATCTTTATAAAAGAAAAGAAATTGCCGAGTACGAGCAAATTTGTGCCCCTTTCCATTCTTCTTTCCTCTATCTCCTACAAAATCAAGAATTGCTCAACTAAACTGGCTGTGTGTGGTCCTGGTCTATACTAACGCGTAATTTAAAATAAAAATTTCTTGAGGGATTAATTGGAGTGGAGTAAGAGTGATTTTTTGTTTTAGAAAAAAGTCTAGACTGACCTGATTTTACGAATATGAAGGCTAAGACACGAACGACTGTGATTTCTTAAGGTATGTACTCGTATTGTTGAAATCTTTTTATTAAATTATTTTGTATACACTTTTGTAGCATAAATCTTAAGTATATGACATCAATAAGTAACCTTAAATCAATAAGTAATTTTAAAAAAAGTTAACACACCCGATGCAAGCAAAAACAATTAACGCAGCAACTGTTTAAAACAGAAATCAAAACCGATATATTCAATTTTATATACTTAATTAAATAAACATTTTAATATATTGGAAATTATCACCATGCACATGTTCTTAATACAGAATGTATTTTATTTTTATGTAAAATTTATGTTAGGGTCTATACGCATTTAAATAAACAATCTCTCAAATGACATGTTGTTAATGTTGCCTTATTAACCTACAAAATGACACAAATATTAATTTCCTAATAAACACGATAGTAGAAAAAAGAAGGAAAATGAAATAATAACTGAAAAAAAGGCAGCGGTACACACATGTGTTGAAAACATATAAAATCATTTTATATATGTATTTTGTATGTGTTCAAGCTTTTAAAAAATTACTGAACACAATATATAAAAAATAGCGTTCCTTCGTTTGTATTCCATTGGAGTATATTTTTCACTTAATACAGTAAATAAGTGAACTTTGCTATTATAAACTGAATTTAGTAGAAGATATATTCGTACATAAAAACGTTAAGACTAAATTGTTAGAGATTTTCGCAATAAAAATCAAAATATATATTCACTCTATTATACAGCTTCTCCTTACATATACATATAAGCATATAAAAAAGAAGGTTATCTAAAAAGTATTCAGCCCAATTATGAATAAATTTTAATCGATAGTTTTTTACTTTCTCTTTCCACTTATCATAAAAAAAATTCTTCCTTTTTTAACATAGAAATTCTCTAATTTAGGGAATTTTTTCCCAAAAACCAAAATTTTCTTTAAGAAAAAAATTCAGGATTGGGCTGATTTATATTTTACAAATAAGTAAAAGAATAGAAAAAAGGTTTAAAAAACAAACGTTAATTTAGCAATTTCTTTCCTGACATTTAAAAAACATATTACAAATAAACATGAACAAAGTCGTCAAATTAAAACTGTCCAAATATCTACTGAATTACATTACTCAATTGCTATGCATGATGAAAATTTCTTGCTTCACTATTACTCTAGTTAACTTTTCAGTCTAACTTCTTAGTGACAATTGAGGACTAAACTGTTAAAAGTATAAAAGTATATTAAATAAATAGAAATACATATAATAAAAAAAATTTAGACTGATATAAAAGAAACAATTTCGCAAATGATGTGAGTACACAACAAGCTCAAACAAGTGTAAAATAAACACATACACATAAACACACAAAATCCAGCTAACTTTTATAACGTTCGGTTGCGAGCAAAAATGTCAACAATCTATTAACACGGAATGTATGCCAGAAGAAGAGCAACTACAACAACAAATACAAAGACTACCTCTATTAAAGCAGTGAAAAAAAATTATAGTCTATGGCTGTGGGTATGTATGTGTAAGTGTGTAGGACATCAAGCATCACGAATATCAGCAACATCATTGTAGTGGTTAAAGCTGTTGTTGTCAGACTTTAAATGTTTGGATGTGTGTGGCTATAATTGTGCATGTATAAGTTGAAACAATTGTCACTGCTACAGCAAATATTAAGCACTTCTTCACATCGTAACGTACATATTAGCAAATATCAACAACTACTGTATTACACCACTAAAGAAAACTATGACAAGAGACAAAACAAATCATACAATCACAGAAACCAAAATGAATCAAAAAAAATACCCCACAGTTAGAAAAGGTTTTTATGAAAGCTTGAAATTCTTAACAACATCATAGTTGTGTCAATTTCTAAGGGCATTTTGGAGAAAAGTGTAAATGAGGGTCTGTATGGACGTTGTAAAAAGATTTTAAATTTCAAGTACTTAAGTAAATAAGAATAATTTATAAAAAATAATGTTTGTTTTTAATTTATTTGACTTTTTTCTTTTTAATTAAAATTTCTATTTTATTAAACTTGAGGTCTTATTTTATAAATTTATTTTTATAACGATATTTCGCTCTTTCGTAGCTTCTTGAGGAATTTATAATTATGTCCTGAAGAAGCTACGCAAGTTGGAGCGAAATATATAAAAATATAAAAATAAATTTATAATTTTTTTTTATTTGAAATATGGCTACAAAAATTTAAATAATAAATATTGTGGTATGAGTTTTAATAGCCAATTTTAATCCATACGATATTAAGCTCTAGCCAATTTATATTACCTTTAAATTACCTATGATTCCTGAGATGTACTTTCTTATAAAAAAAGGAAATATTCAACAACATAATTTAAAATAACTCAAGAGCTATACAGAGAAAACAACTTCGGTTTTGGAAATTAAATTTTTTTAAAATCAAAAATCCTATTGTGATGAAAAAGTATATTTAGTTGTAGCAATCAGAACTTTATAAGACAGTATAAAATTTAGTTGTCTTAAAAATATTACGAGCTAAAAGACAACTAAATTTTTGATTAGTAACAAATTTAGTTTTACCTTTTTTTAATTATAAGTAAAAACACATAATTATCGGAATGGAATTATTATAAGTATTTTAAAAGTTAAGGAGATGTGCGGAAAATTTTGTACAGAGAATATATTTTGAAAATTAAAAAACAATTTTTTTTTTTAATTCAGTTAAAATTTACAATAAAAGAAATCATTAAAATTGTTCTTAATTTGATACCTAAATACGTTAAAACTAGAATCCATTTAAATTTTTTTTAAATTATGTCGTTCTTATTTTACAGTTTTTTAAGGTTTATATTTTAAATTGATAAACAAAAAAAACTTGAGTAAAAATATATTTTTTGTCGCAATTAACTCAAGATCTTTTGTAGTGTGGTTCAGTGAGTGTGGGAATATACGAGTATAATTCCAAAAGCAACGAAATAATTTTATAACAAAAGTTTTTAAAGCTTTTCTAGCTGTAGTAGTAATTGCCAGAGATTTTATGGTTGATTAGCATAATTAACGAAAAGCAATTGCATTAAAAAGCTACGCTATTTTGTATTGTAAGACCATAACTAACAATATTGACAACAATTTGAATTCTTAACGAAATTTTAAACAAAATTTTTAAAATTAAAATTATTGAAACGCACAATCACCGATTGTAATTATCTAGAAAGCTTTAATAGCATTGTTTTCATATTCAAAATTAAAATTACATTGTTTTGACAAGAATAAACCTCTTGTGACATTACTCTCATGTTACAAATACTCCCTTAGTCTAGTATTCATGAAGAATTCAAAAACTTTCTTCAATGGTTTGTCCACCATGTAAAAACATTGTAGGTACTGATGTCCTAAGTAACAAAAATGGGTCCAATTTAGGCGCTACAGTGAAAGAGTATAATATTTTCTATCTCTTGGTGTTCGTTAAAAAACGATGCTAGCAGCCAGTCACAGAACGTCTTACCAGAGCAGTTCTTCAGGTTTAGCGAATGATTTCGTGACATCGCATTATGCAATTGATGATAGGAAATTGTATTACTTACGTGATATGTTCTCCTGTCAGTAGTCATAGCATATTGCTTTTAGCACCAATATATATTTCAGTCATGAAAAATGACATAAATCTTCTTGAGTGTAAGATGTTCGTTCAAAATTTATAGCTTCAAAGGCATTAATGTATGAATATACGAGTGGCAAGATTTGCGTAGCAAGAAAATCATAAAAGACAAACACATAATGAAATTGATGCCAGTAAATAGCTTAGACATTTTTATTCGTATACAGAGACACAGAACCTAGTATATACAAAATGAAACAAGTACAAAAATATACACTTAACAACTGACATACATAATTTTGCAACACTTTAACACAGAGTCTAGTAATTTTCTTACTTATCACACTCAACTTAAATGACAATAACAACTAAATAAAAAAAACATAATGATAGATACTGGAAAAGTATGGGTAAGGAGTTAACCAGAAATTTGCAAAATTAGTGTTACATTTAAGAAGGATATTATTTTTTTAACAAAACAATCAACCACACTACACAGCTCAGTTAACAATGAAAAAATTTTGATTAATGTCATTTTATTTAACTTAGTCTTAATACAAATAAGTTTCTCTTGAATTTCAATTTTTTTGCATAATTTAATAAATTATTCTTAAAAAAAGTGATCAACTGATTGTAAAATGGATGTTTCCTTCATCATTAATTTTGTCGTTCCTATACGGAGCAAAGAGAAAAAAAAAAGCAAATTTAAAAATATCTGAAGTTCTTTTTTAAAAACTGGGTTTTCTTATTATTAAATTTATTTCTAGAGGGTAGAAAAAAAAATAATGATCATGGTTTATAATTCCACTGCGACCTTTAAAATCTATTGTGTAGCCCAGTTCCCAATTACAATCCAAGACTCTTCACGTATGTCGTAAAGCGTAATAAAAACTTAAGAAACTAAAGTCTAAATTTTAAAATTTATTTTATTTTTTTTTTTAAAATTAGCCACATTATTAGAAATTCGCTGAGCAGCTGTGATATAATATTTTAATTTGCAGTTTGAATAAGAAAAAGTATTTCATTTTTTTTAGAATCACAAATTCTGCACCAATAAATAAAAACAAGTTCTATGCAGTGAAAAATTAAAAGAAAAAACATTTCTTTAAAAATTTTGGCAATTTGCAACAGCACAATTAATTTTATTCACTCACATCTTAATTTCAATGTAACTACAATAAAACTAAAAATTATTTAAATTTAAACCTTGTACTCCTATTAATAAATTTATGAAATATTTTTGACTTGTTACTTTCATTTCAACAACAGTTTAAACAGTTCGCCATCGCTTTTGATAGAGTTTTGTTAATACAAAGTTAGCGAACTTCCCTATACACAAAATTTTACCAACTATAACTATCTTTTTCTCAAAGAAAGAAAATATATTTTAATAGTTCTTTAACCCTAGAACGTCATCCTTCGTCAAAATGACGACGCCCGATCTTATTTTTGAATTAAAACCTGTTTTTTCTGTTTGTTTTGGTCTCATTTTTCGTATAGCGTTAGTCGCTGACAAGCTGTTGGTGGACGAAAACGTTGTCCACCTTTTTTTTCGCTTTTAATTTCTTGCCGCAGTCAAAATGACGAAATATGATGTGTCGTATTGTATAGCTTTTATAATCCTTTGTTTAAAAAAAAAATGCCAATTGAAAGAAGATTTTGCAATATTAATTTTACATTTAAGAATTGAAAAAAAAAATATAAATTTCTTTATTTATTGATTAAAAAAAAACTAAATATGAATAATAAATCTATTTTGGAAATAGGTCGTAGTCAAAATGACGAAGGATGACGTTAGTGTACAAAAAATAAGGATAATATTCTAGGGTTAAATGTTGTAATAGAAATAAAAAAGAAATTAGAAGAATTTTAGTAACTATGAACACCACAAAAAAGTTATAGTTTTCTTCTATAGTTTTCTTTAAGCAAATAATTTCAATGAACCACAATAACATCAGAAGCAAAATAAAATGGATACAAAAGTCGAACTAAAAAAAATTTCGCATACTCTCTCTAACTTTTCTTCCATCATTTATAAATCAAACCAACATTATTATTATTATTATTATTATTATTATTATTATAATTATTATTATTATTATTATTATTATTATTATTATTATTATTATTATTATTATTATTATTATTAATGTTGTCAACAGAAAAATCTTGCTACTATACCTTTCGAAAACGTGCAATGTACTTTAGGCCTTTTATAATGTCAAACACCTTTAACATACTGCACTTCCAACTACTCAACGCAAGAAGCCAACCAACCATCTATTTGTAGAACCTGCCAACTTTTTTCACATACATACAGAAGCACACACCAACATATGTTTATGTCAACATCAAGTCAGTCATTAACCATTCAGTCGGCTAGCCACATTTATATATAGTATTACATGAGTTCATAAATTTGTATACTATATTTACGTGCAATAAAAAATAGTTGCGCTAACATACATTTTTATTGTATTGCATCAAGAGAGAAGAAGAAGTACGAGTACTTGAATCATACTAACAAAAAATATTTAAAACTTTGCTCAAGCTTACGTTCATACATAAAGTTTCTTGTTCATCAGCATCAAATATATATTCAATACATGCGCACCCATACATTGTTAAACAAGATGAACACATAAAGCAGTTTAAAAAGTCTTTAGGAAGATTTTACTTTAAAGACTTTTTTTTAATAAACAGTTGGGAATTTAGAATATGCTAATATGACCACTAAGTATACAAACGCTCCTGGTATATATACTAGCCTGACTACTGACATTAAATTCCACACTGGAGACAAAATTTTTTTTTTTTTAAATAAATTGTTTCCTTGGAAAAAAAACTTTCTTTTTTTGGAAAATGTTATTCAAGAGCTGCCCTCCTACATTTAAATAAAAGGAAAAACTTAAAAGTATGAATGCGTATTTACAGATTTTTTATGTATGTATAAGCTGTGTGTATGCATTTGTCTGAGTAAATTTTCATGTCAAGATTATCCATACATTATGATGTTAAATTTGTATACATTTATGAATGTGCTCACTTTAAGGTGGGCGTTTTTAGAAATAATAGGTTTTTATTTTTTTCCAGTCTGGAAAGAGAGAAAGAACAAAAAAAAAACAAACAACTTTTTAAAAAATAACAAGTTGAAGTGTTTTTACTGGCAGTTATGCACGTTTAAATGTTGAGGTTGGGTGACTCAACACAAGGACATTATTCTAAGCCAAACAATAAATGAAATCAACAATAATAACAAAACATTAAAATAAATACATACAACTCTAAGTGTCATTTTTAGTTTTTTCTAAATTACAATACAATCAACTGCATTTCGTTTACAACAATTAAAAAACCAACAAATTAGAATTAAAAAATTTCTAAAAAATTGACTTGATATAAATAAAATAATAAAACTTGTTGCCATATTTTTATGATTTTATAATTTAGTGGGACATTAAATTAAAAATGCCAATAAGTTAAATATTGAATAGTGTGTTCTTAACCAAACAACCAAATTTGGTTTCAAAGTTTTAGCCAAAAAGTGGTTATTTGCCTTACAAAATCCTAACTTTAGCTATCGAAAATTGTAGTAACGGACCTTAATTTTAAAAGCAAATAAATTATAATTAAAAGCGAAATAAAGCCAGTCACTCATTTTGGATTCAAATTGGATCATACTCTGGTCTTTTTGTTTTTTAATATATCCATGTTGCTACAACAACATTTCATAAATTAATTGTTAGTTTCAAAGCAAAACCCACTGTTATGTATAAATTTACTTTGAAAAACGTAACGAATGCTGGTTGAAAGAAATATTAATTAAAAGCACTAACTACTCTTAAAAAATTTCAAATTTTATTTTTTTTAATTAAAAGTAAAATTTTATAGTGGCTGTTAAAAAATCAAATTAAGAAGATAAAAAATATTATTATATTTCTCTGTTAGTTTTATAATAAAAAAAAAATATCTTGACTACAACAAACAAACAAGTATAGATTTTGAGATTTGTATTTATACCAAAAGCGGCCCGCACTTTTGTATTGAAATCGTTACGTTTTATCGTTCAATTTTCTTTTCATCAGAATTGTGTAAAAATTTTTTAATGGGCCTCAAATTAGTTTTTGATCGTTCAGGACAAAATAATTCAAAATAGCGGGTCTGACAGCAAATACATTTTTAATAAATTGTTTTTTTTAATTTTTGCATATTGGGTAACAATGAAAAAAAGTAATGAGTTATATTCCAAAGTCAGTTTTAGTTAAGCATATGATATGTGCTACTGTAAACCAAAAATGAAAATATTTTTCATTCTACTGTAAAAATAAAAATTCAAGTTTTATTTCGCATTTCTAAATGTAAAATTAAAAAAAAATCAGGTGTTATAATCGATAACAATATACACGTACTACCAAGAAACAGAAAGACACAAAGATGTTGAGAGAAAGAAAATTTAAAATTGTATCAAAGAATATAATTTTTATTTAAAGAACTGAAACGTTTTATATTTATTTTAAATCAGTAATAAGTTTTCTTGTAAACATTTTTTTTATTTTCTTGTAATATGACTTAGAGTAGACTTAATCATGAATCATATTTTTATTATTTATTCTAAAGTCTTGTATTAGGCCACTCTGATAGATATCCATACATATTTTCTATGTATAAATAAAATTTAAGCGGAAAATATGTTTCTGAACACTAAACCCTACAAAAATCAATAAATTTTATTTTCAGTTTGCTGATAGATATCCATACATATTTTCTATGTATAAATAAAATTTAAGCTGAAAATGTGTTTCTGAACACTAAACCCTACAAAAATCAATAAATTTTATTTTCAGTTTGCTTGTTCACTGTCCAAAATTTTTTCGCAACACTTTTTCTGCAATTTGTTCTATATAATTTGATGAAAAAGTGCCCTGCACTAGGCTTGGAAATGATCGTTGAGCTCACTCCACTGCATATTGTGAGTACGTGAGCAGCAGCTTGTTTAGCTACCTCTTTAAGAAAGAGGGTGATCTTAGTGGGCATGTGAAAATTCTAGAATCTGTCTGGAACGTTCCAAGCCTCGCCGTCTCTGACAGGATGAATAAAACACTGACATTCCATAGATGTTCTGAAATGGTCATTAGTGAACGCTCAGCTTGGAGAAACAGTGAAATAATATTAGAGTGGAATTGACAGTTCTGTTATACTGATGGGTTCAAAATGGAAGATGGCAAAGCTGCTACGGAAATCGCAGGACAAGGTTTGCGTAAGGCATTGAATGGGAAAAAAACCTAAATTTTTCAGGTGGGGGTCCGCTAATTAGAGTTGTGTGTTATGATATATCCATAAAGGCAGTCAAGTAACTCTATGTGCATTGGCAAGCTTTTAGTTTGGGATCGCTACAATCTTCTCAATGCTTTATTAACGGGAAACACGGTTACCTTACTATGGAAACCGGGCCCCGAAGGATATGTGTTTAATGAAACAGCGGACTATCTGGCTAATAATGTCTAGAGGCTTCATAAGTCTAGAGGCTTTCTACAGGCTTAACAATAGCTTCACTCATATTCCATTACGAAAGGAGGAGAAACAAAATTTTCAATAGTTCAAGTAGGGCCGAAGCGGGCATGTGACAGGCAAAGAGGCTCATTAACCCCGAGAGCATTAGAGCAGAGTTTTTGTTAAACCTCAGCAAAAATCAAATTTTTTTTCTGTGAAGGTTTTTGTTTTGTCTGTAGAAAACATCCAGTGTCTAAACAGGAATCTAACCTGCGACGCTCAGATTGATAGATTAGTACGCCACCCATAACATTCTAGGTTCAGTTCTTTACTTATCAAAAATTCTCATGTTTATGTATGAAGCAAAACCGAAACCATGCTGAGCAATTGAAAAATCCGAGTTTGACATTGTTTTTTTTTTTGTAATTGTTTTGTTACTGTTCAATTTTATATATAAAAATTTCAATTTATTTATTTTTGTTATTTTTGTAAAGTAATATCATTTTAGTAATTTTTAGCAAATCGAATGTCATAAGATAATTAATGTTAAGAAACTTAAACGTATACGACAGAATACCACCTAGGAAACAACGATTGTGAGTGCCTTAATCGTTAATAACGGATTGATTAATTTTTCTTGTATTCATATTGTTAAATATTTTTAATTTGTCTTATACAATTTGTCTAGTTATGATTAAAGAAACATTTTTTGTAAATAAAATAAAATAACGAAAATAACGAAAGCAAAGTCGCTTCCCGCGTCTGTACCTATGTCTGTATGTATGCTTAGATCTTTAAAACTACACAACGGATTTTTATGCAGTTTTTTTTTAAAAGATAGAGTGAGTCAAGAGGAAGGTTTATATGTATAATCTTGGAAGGTTTGCCTACTACCTGTTTTTACCCGGTCTCGCATGGTTCTTTGCTCTATGAGTACGATTTCTAAGTGTAAGAAGATCGAATATATAAAAATTTTAAGGCAAAACAACGTTTGCCGGGTCAACTAGTTTCGTATAAAAAAATAAAGGAAATTTTAAAAGTTTGACACTGAGAATGACATGCTGAAAGCATAAATAAAATTTTATGTATTTTCTTAGCATGAACTTCTGATCAACCTTTTTTAGTTAATCATATTAATATTTGCAGAAAAATTAAAACAAATACGAGTATATTTAAACTTTTTCTTGTGTATATCTTTGGCTTCTTTTTTATACTCTTCACTGTATTTCGGTATTTGCTTCTTTTCATCTTTCATAAGATTTTTTTGATGATTTGTAGGAATATTTTATATGTTTCGTGTTATAAAAAAAAATAACTTAAACTGTTTTTTGATCAATTGATTTGTGATTGTGTGCGCGTGAGTGTGTGTTTTGTTACTTTTGTTCAATTGCAATTAGGCTTATTTGTTCTTCTATTATTTAAACAGTTGAATTGTTACCGGCATTTCCAAAAACTATTATTAGATTTCACATGCTCTTGCAAAAGACATGCTGTTTTCCGTTTCACTTGTACTTGTACTTCTTACTTCCGTATTCCCTACAGACTGTTAAAACCCAGTCATGTGGTAATTTTTTTTACTTATTTTCTAAATAAATTTTCTTTGTCTTCTTTCAAGTTTCATCGTGTGTACTTCATTAGCTTGATTTATACATGATCATGTATGTATGTGTTTGTAAAGGAAATCTGATTATAAGACTCTGCTGTTTTTAATGGGACTCCTTCTTTATTTCAATTTCAGGATACACAGGAAATGTCTGATATACATATTTGGTTTTTTCTTAAGCTAAGATACAAGTGCAAAGAGAAAGGTATTTTCAGAGTTTCTTTCCTTTTTTTAATTATTTTTAAATTATTCATTTAGTTTATGTGAGGAAATAAGTAATGAAACTTTTGTGAATATAATTAAAAGTTAGTAAACATAATAAAAACAAAAATTAGCTTAACTTTGTTCTGTTCGAAATGTGTGCTTATGCACGAATTAATTTTCTTGTGGAAAATTGTAATACGCGGTTAGAATTTTCTTATTAAATTGAATTATTATTTTCCTATAACATCATCAAGCTTAACTACTGGAAGAGTGAAAAACAAAATGTGTTTGTATAAAACTTTTATTTATTTATTTTTTTTTTATCAATAAACAGATTTTATGATAAATAAAAAAAATTGATTGCCTACTTTGACAATGATATTTCAAACCCCTATCAAAAAGTTTACGTGGGTGTTACTGACACTTAAATCATTTTCTTTTTATAAAACACATTTTTTATTAAAATTTATAAAATAATATTTTGACATTATCAAGAGACACTTAATATTTTTTATAAATAAAATTTTTATATAAAGAAATTAAATTATTTAACTTTTTTTAGGTTTGTTGTCGCATTAAATTTTTTTTTTTTAAATATTCATGAATAATTCATTCAAATAGGCATTTTATTTTAAGGAATTTTTGCAATCAAGATATTTTATAAATGTAAAAAGGGTATATATGTGATTCCGTTTGTAATTTTTACATTGTACATGGGAAAATTCTGGACATATTCTGGATCCTTATAAATATCGTAGTTTGCTTGTTCAGCAAGTCGTGGAAATTAACTTTCGAAGTCGAGAGAAAACGTACAGCAAAGCTTAACATAATAATCTGTCAGTTGCTCTTCAGTCGGGTCGGCTATTAGTCAACCGCAACTACCTTTATTTTTTTCAGTTGCTCTTTTGCGCATTTTGTTTTTTTTTTAATACGTAAAAGACAAAAAAACTTGGTATGCAGTTATGTCAAAAATGCCAGTCAGAACGATCGGCTTACAAATGGCCGAGAAAAATGAAAAATTAAATAATTTTTCATTAATTAATTTTTTTTATAGAAATTTTTAAGCTGTACATGTGGGTAATATTAGTGCACACGAACACGACAGCAGACAATCGGTCTGGTGCAAATGTGTGTGTGTGTGTATGAATGCGGGTGTGTAATAGAACTAAGAATACAGAAACCTTATTGATAGTTTTTGACTTTTGCCGTTAATTTGAAAAAAAATTTTTTATATTAAATATTTAAATAAATATGTTTTAAGTAAAAAATACTTATAATCATTTTAAATTAAAATTAATCTAATTTATCTTGCATCATGTATATGAAACGAACCAGAGCATATTTACTTACAAGGTAAAATCATATGTACAGCTGGATATTTTTTTTCTTTGCCCAACATACCAATAACAATCAAATTAGAATTCAACATGAGATTATTAAAAATTCTTAAAGTAATTTTTATTATTTATTTATGGAATATAAATATATGCCCGTAATAAAAAAAATTAATTTAAAATTTTGCTTAAGGCAAATGAAGATATTTTCTTTAAATTATTATTTTAATATTTTTCTCAAGTGATTTGGTTTGTTGGGTATGTTAGTTTATATTTGCGTGTCATTAAAAATCTTTTTTATAATATTTTTTTTTTCAATACTCGTATTTTAGAATCTGAAAGTATGAATATTTGGCTATGACAGCTTGTTTTTTATTAAATTATAAAAAAACAAATTAAAGACTAAAGAAGTCAAATTGTTTTATTAATTAATTTGTAACAGTTTAATATTTATGGGCAAATTCTAAAAATAAATTTTTGTTTTATAAAATCTTATTAAGTAAATATTGTACAGAAAAATGAAAGTAGTAGTTTAACTATATAGTTAAACAAATCTCTCAACCAACATTTCACATTAAACAAAAATTTTTGTTTATTGGTAACACTTTTGGAATGAATATAATGAAATGCACCGGTGGCAGCACTAAGAAAAATTGAACTAAAAAAAGCGCAATTTATAAATATATAGAAAAATCTATCTACTCAACAAAAATATTTTATATTTCTATATTTTATACAGGAACCTATGGGAGTCGCTACTGTGAAATGCTTTATATGGATATGCTATCATTCTTAGTATTAATTGTACTAAATAAACAAACAAAAATATCATGGAAAATAATGCATTTCTCTAACCCAACATAATTGGAATTAAGCACCAAAAAATATCAATATTTTGCTTTTCAGTTTGCTTTCTGCGTTAAAATAATCTAACTACTTTTATTAATGTTTATGTTGGCGACTGAAAAAAAATGTCCCAGTGCGAAAAGTATATCATATATAACAAATAAACATTTATATCTTGGTTATTTTATTTATTAAGTATTTCAAAAGAAATGTTCGTATAAGCAATTTGTCTACCACACGGCATTAACATAAACTTTAAATGGTTATGTGGTAAAAGAATCGTCCTTTATTTTTGGTATTTTAAATGGCAGTTTTATGTTAAACTATTTTATACAGGAAACAAAAAGAAATATGTAATAAAATTGTCAAATTCTGGCACACAGATTAAGACTCAAAACTAAAATAGAACCACACAAAACAACCATTCACTTACATACACATATAAGCTTCTGATCATATTATATATACATATATTTTTCTCAGAAAAATTATAAAACTAAACTAAGCAAAACAAAACACGAAATTTTTTTTAGCAAGGAATGACAAAAGCATACATTTGGCTGGATTTAGCTGCAAGAATAATAATCGCTGGCTTTTAAATATTTTGTAAATTTTGTTTTTCAAACTTGCTGGTATGGTTATTTAGGCGTGGTTTATGAGCTCAATCAATTGAGCTGCAACATGCCGCAGTTATGGTTAATCTGCTGGAACATTATCAAAAAAAAAAAAAAAAGAATGAAAATTAAAAAGAATGGAATGATGCTCCCAAAAACTTAAAAAGCGCAATTTAAAGTTTGAAAAGAAAATAAAAAAAAGTGAAAAAAAACTAAACAAAGTTTTGGCTCTTAAAGAAGAAACAGAAAAAAGCAGAATAGAAACACAACAAAGTTCTGATTCAAACATCAGTTTATGTTGGCTGTTATGAAAAATACAAAAATAAAAATTACTAAAATTAAGGAAATTAAAGAAACTATTATTGAATGGGTTGGTTCATTGTATACAACATTATTGCTTTAAAAAATCTAAGAGAAAATATAAACAAATTTTTTTTTTCAATAACGAGAAATTCAATTACCATTTAATTCACTTTTTTTATAGTAAATTCTTAGTGAAATAAAACTTTAGAAAATTATTGAATGTCATAAAATGTTTCGATATATTACAAAAAACAAATTAAATTCGCCTGTGATGAGTCTTATATACCCTTCATTGTGTCAGCAAAATATTAATTATTCTCACTTTACACAGCTTTCTAAAATATCAAAAACACATAAAAAAATTAAGAGACTGAAATAAATATGCCGAGTTAAATATTTTTTAACGTAACATCTAAAGTTTTTTAGTATTTCTAAATATGTTTTCAGTATCAATGGTATATTTATCAAATACGTCTTACGTCACTAAGTACTTCCATATATATTTTTAGCAGTAGTTTACCGGAGGTTGTCTAGATTGGTAACCTACTGCCCAAATACTCAGAAGTTAATTTGGATTATTTTTCATTATTTTTTTTTTTTTGGATTTCTATGTTCCCATGTGCTATTGCTCTGAGGGATTTTCGCAGCTTACGGACGAAGATTACAGAATGGGACACATATCATTTTAAAAAGAAAGTCGTCTAGCTTTGTAATCTACTACCCAAATACTCAGAACTTACTTTGGATTATTTAAAAAAATTTTTTTAAATTTTCATATACTCCAGTACTGTTGCTCTGAAGGATTTTGGCAATTTCCGTTTTGCATCATAAAATAAAAACTACGAAATTATGCGAAATGTTAAAACACAGGCACTAAAGGCCTACAGATTAAATTCCGTTTTGGAGATGTTTTTATACAGTAGTTTTTAAAGCAACTGTACAATTTGATTAAATATTTTATGAAAACAAAATTTTTTATTTCACAAAAGATAAGTGGTGTTTTTCTCATGTAAAAGAATTTTAACTTAAATTCTATATGATGGTTTTCATTTAAAAGAACATAAATTTTATTATTTTTCGACTTCAATGTTAAAATACAATATTCTAAAAAAACATAACTTTATTTTTTCACATCTTAACCACGACTGCCTCTAACTCATTACTTTTCTTCTCCAACTCAGCGTTGCCTTTTTTTGGTCTTCCCTCGCCGTCTTTTTCACAGTCGTATATCAAGGTACTGAGCTCTTTGATTCTCTTTCACATTATTAAGCTATTTCGGTAAGCAAAAGTCAAATAGCAGCAGATTACCTTAAATTTTATAGTGCCAAAAGTTTATTCAAACCCACAGCAATATTTTGAAACAATTTTTATGGATTTTTTGTTTACGTAAAATTAATCAGATTAAAATTTTTACATATTCATACAGTCGGAGTTTTTTTTAACAATTTTTAGTTAATTTTTTTAATGTAAATATCGTCTTTTACGAGTACCTAAGAAGTTATATACAAAGTCATAAAAACCTCAAAATTTTATCATACTAAAGCAATTCTCAAAAGAATTATTTCTTTTGCTTTGAAGCTTATATCTCTCGAGTGTAAAGGCTTTAATACAAAACCGAGGTGGTATTAAATAACAACAAAACAAGGAAATAAAATATATTAAATATAAATTTTTTTTTTTTTTTGCCTTCAAATTAAGAGAACTGATTTTATTTTTATGCTGCATAAGACATACCTTTTTATATCATAAAATATTTATACAAATAATACATTAAGAAAGAAAACGAAATAAGCAGTAGCTTTTTAAAGAAAACATCTCTTACGGACGTTGAATAATTTTCTTTCGTAATGTTTTTTTTTTTTTTGCTTTGGTTCTTTGAAAATTAAATCTTAAATTCATTCATATTCATAAAGGGTGGTCCAACTATAATGCACGATATTATTTGACCCTAAAGTCAAGCTTTTTCCCCAAATTAATTTCACATAGAGATGCACACAATTGAGCAACATGTTGAGAATGCTGAAGCCTTTTGCGAAAAAGATCTTAAATCCAAATGCATTTCTTGAACTTCGTAATTTTGTTTTGGTCAGCATAATTGACTAAATTCAGATTCAGCAAAATTGTACACAAATTTCAACTAAATGGGTCTGTAGGAAATGTGAAAACACCTGTGCATGCTCACACAGTTCTTTCTACGGTTTATGGGCTGCCGGCGTCATCAGGCCGTCCTACTTCCAAATTGAGCTCGACCGTGAATGGTATTCTCTATCGCGAAATGATACCGGGGACGCGATATGATACTGGGTACCGGGACAGCAATTCAACAGGATGTTGTCACTAGCTACACAATCGCTCTTTTGAGTGAGAAATTCAATTTCTGTGTTATCTCAAAACTTGGCGATGTTAATTGGCCGCTACGATCACGTAATTTGACACGGTTAGACTTCTTTCTTTAAAAATATTTAAAAGTAAAAGTGTACGTCAATAAGAGAAGAACAATTCAAGAGCTAAATAATGAGATAATTCGTCAAATAAACGCATTGAACCTTAATTATGTTTCAGAGTCATTGAAAATATGGACCATCGAATAGAGGTATGCCACGAAAGTTTTGGTTGGACCACCCTATACAATAAATTAACAAACACAAACGAATAAAAAAAGATACTCATGCTTACAATACAAAATAATAAAAATAATGGAAAAGTATACGTACGTCTTAGTGGTTTGTGCGCAACATAAATTATTGCCTTTTACTGGTTCATTTGTACTCTTACAGTCAAGTAACCGTATTTCAATTATGAAGCCATAGAAAATACAAAAATCGCAAAAGTAAGTTAAAAAAAAAAAGAAAAAATGAAGGAAAAAAGATTTTTTGAATAATATTCAAACAAAACTAAATAACTAACAAACAAATAGTACATACAGATTTATTAAAAAATATCACTTAAATTAATTTATGTTTAAAAAAAATTTTATAATTTTTTGTGCTTGAAACTTTTCAAGATACTCCAATCTCCAATGGTTTCAATCAGAGATTTTTATTAAACATTAGAATACTTCTTTGCCGTTTTCACTATTAAGCTACTTATTTAAAAAAACTACTAATGAGAAAATACAAAGCGATACGTCAAGTCTTCAATAACGCGATTGTTCCTCGCGCGTTATTTGGTGAACTCGTTATAAGAGAACTTGTCGTATATTTCATTCTGCGTTATATGTGATTCGCTTTATAAAAACACCGCTCAATAGGAGACTTGACTGTATTCACATGTGTACAAGCGTTTATTTCTTTCTGCACTCTTTCCACGTCTTGCTTACAAAGTTCGAATTTTTGCAGTTAGACTTTTACAGTCATACTTAAATTGACACAGCAAGCGTTTTTTATCACTCAAAAATTCGCATGCCCATACAAAATGAATTGAGCAATTGGAAAATTCATTTTTGACAGCGCGTTTTGTAGTGAAGTTGGCTGCAGAACAATTGTTCTTTATTTTTGTTTTGCTATTTTTAACCAGTAATGACTTTTGAGCTGGTTCTTTTTGAATGTATCATTTTTAATGTTTTTTTTGTTCGTCTTTAGTGGGTCGTATTAAAAAAGATGATTAACTTTACTGTAGAGAATACGCACCACCAGTGCTCTTATTTAGGGATGACGCTTTAATATAAATTGAGGGCGCTAAAAAAATTGCTAATTTTGCCGTTACAATTAGGTAATAATGTTCTACTGACTACGGGGCCTTATATTGTAAACCTAACTAATTTAAAAAGTATAAAAAAAATTAAAATATTCAAACAATAATTCTCTTAAGTTATAATTATAAATTGTAAGGTAAGAGGAAAAAAAATGGGGGAAGCTATGGCTTCTTTTCTTCCCTTTTTTATTAGACCTTTTTTTTAGACCATATGACTCGTATTTATTATACTAAGCAAACAGACAATAAATAAATTTTCTATGAAAACTTAATAATATATTTTAAACCCAACGTAAATGGGATTAAGCACCAAAAAACTTTTTGATTCCAAAAAATATTTTTAATCTAAGACTTCGGTCTTAACTTATAAAATTATGCCTTGGCAAGAGCATAAACAAATCATATTTTTATCATAAGTCCACTCATTTCTTAGGGAATATACATAATTTCTTTTTGTTACGAATCAAGTATTAAAATTTTTTTAATTTTTAATAAAATATTAGTACATACATATATTAAAGCACAGAAGTCTTCACACAAACTCAAAATGATTAAAACCAGAGGTCAATATATCATTAATTTAAAATTTCAATCAGAGGATAAATTAGCGCATTTGATATCAAACAATTGGTATTGAAATTTTAAAATATTTTCATAAAATATCACTTACGAGTCAATTACTATACTTTTCAATCGATACGATATGCTATGCTTTAAGCCCAAAATTAAAAAACTTATTAATAAAATTCGAAATTAGATCGATATGTGTCGACTTAAGCTAAAGTTGAGTTAACGATTTTCGTAAAGAATAATATTTTGTAGCAAATGATGCGTACATTTACTTCATCAAACTTAAGCAGTATTTAATTTCTAAGTTATATTTCTTTACCATCCTTGTGTCAAATCTTCATAAAATGTGTTGAAATTTTCTCTTTATTTTTGCTAAAATTCTACGAGTAAACATAAATCCATGAATTTAATTTTTTCATATTTTTTCGGGTTGCATAAATATTTGTTACAAACTGATAACAGAAAAATTATTGTGTTAGTTTAGGCAATAAAAGCAGAAAAAAAAGATATACAGTTTTTCCCATGTACAAGACATGGATACACTTAAAGCTTTTTGGGGAGGGATATTAAAAAAAAATATTTTCGAAAAGAAAAAATACCTAAATTAAATACATACTGTCATTTTTATAATTTCAAAACGGAGCCAAATTTAATTTTCTCTTCTGTACTCACGTGCCTGCTACACATGCATATGAATATATCTGTGAAGGCATTAATTTAACTGTTTGTACTCGTATGTATGCTTGTATTGTAAGAGGCTATAATTCTTGGAAATTTAAAAAATTATATACTAAATATATTTTCAACCACTGTAAAAAATTCTTTTTTTTATACTAGCTAGAGAAACCACATTAAACGAAAATATTTGGTTTGAGCTCAAGGACGTTTTTAATATGTCTTATTATCATAAAATATTTCAAATTGATTATACAAAAATAAAATTATTGTTATTATCTTATATATTTTAGGCTATGAATTTTA
Source organism: Thelaira solivaga (assembly GCA_947397855.1). Classification (NCBI taxonomy): domain Eukaryota; kingdom Metazoa; phylum Arthropoda; class Insecta; order Diptera; family Tachinidae; genus Thelaira; species Thelaira solivaga. The sequence goes on along the minus strand of OX377612.1, from coordinate 19,672,858 downwards.
ATACCAGTTAAATAGAAATATGAAAAATTTAAATAAAATCAAAATGAATTTGATGTTCCTTAATTAAATAATCAATCAACAAAAACACTACTCAAACGCATCAGAGACTGCCGCACTTTTGGAATAATATTACATTGAACTTGAGTGTGTATTGTGCTATGAGTAAGTAGTTTTGACTCAAAATAGATTCGAAGATGACTGAGATTCCGTTATAAGCCAAATTTATTAAACTAAGCTAATATCATTAAATAAAGTTAACTTTCAGTAAACAAATTTTAAATGGAAAATCAGCAAATTGGTTTTAAATCTATTAAATTCATATGTAAATTTTAGCATAATAATGGAAACAATCATAGTATTTTAAGTCATGTGGCACTTCCTAGATTTGTGTTTGCAAATACTGTGTCAGCTGTAGCTTGTGGTTAAGGTAAACAATATTATTGTGTGAGAGATTTGAAATCATCAAAAATCATTTCAATACAGCAGAACGCCCGAATCATGCTATATAACCAAAATTTAATAACTTTTTTTCATGTGTGAATAATCGGCTTATTTTTTTTTATTTGCCTGATTAATAATTATTTAGATTTATTAAAAAAATGCATGAAATACCTTAAATAGGATATATATAGTACATCGATACCATGCTGAAATATGAGTACATTGAACTTATTTCAATTACTTATTGGTAGCGCCACCTTGTACATAAATATGGTGAGCATATTGGTACTCTTACAAAATGTGATTTAAAACCTCAGACAAACCAACAAATTTTTGAAAAATTTTACAAGTTTTTTTTTAAATATTATTAAGCTTTTAATTTAAAATACCAAATAAATGTCCTGAGTATTAAAAGTTCAACTTTAAATGAAAAAAGAATTTGAAATATTTGAAAAAAATATTCATTTCACAAAATTTTTTTAAATTGTATTCAAAATACATTTGATTTATTGACGCTATTCATTTGTCTGGGCATATTTTCAACCGAATAATGTACCCAAGCTGTTTGCACTAAAGACCAAAGTTCAATTAACTTGTTTGGTACTGCACAAATTTCAGTCAGATTGAGATCTGGACTTTCTACCAGCTCTTTCATTATCCTGAATCTTTTACGACTTTAGCTGTATGTTATGAGTCTCCATCTTGTTAAAATTTTACTTTCTGATCAACGAAATTGCATAAATTATCTGTTAGATCAATTTAAATTTAGATAGCAAAATGAATTAAAGTGTGATGTTTTAAAATTTTAATTTAATGTAATTCCAGCTCAAATATTCACTGCTTATACTTTTTATTTTGAGCTGTTTCATTTCTCCTGTGCGTTTTTTAACATTTTTTTCTTTGGGCTCCAAATTTTTTTTGTTAACCTTATATGATTAAGTCATACTCATGATATTATTTTTTTTTAGCAAATTATAAGAAATTAAAATGCATTTTATTTACAAATGAATTTATCTAATATTATTCATCACATTATATAATAATTAATTTTAAAAGTTAAATTCGGCAGTATGTTAAATTCTTTACCCTTGACTATAGTGGACAAATAAAAACAAGTTACATAGCAAAAAAATATTCACATTTTTCACTATACACATTTTTCTTAAATATCAAAAACAAAAAAAAAAAAATGCTTAATCAAAAAAATATATAAAAAAGAAGTGGCAAATATTGATTGAAATAATTTTTTTAATAACTATTTTTTTTTTCTGTTAACCCTAAAATAAATAATTAATATTAATTAAAGAAACTCAAATTAACTAGATCTAAGAAAAAATCCGTTTTGGCATCCTTATTTTTAAAAGTGCTATAATAAATTTTTAAATGCATAAAAAAGAAATTAAAAGAATGATTCTCAAAGGAATGCAATACAAATTTAATTTAAAATGTTTGCAAATATTGTATTTCTAATTCTTTTAGGCCGTTTGTATGCCTATTGCTCTCAGTTTTTGTCTGTTTCGTATTTTGAATAAAATACGCAGAAAAGCTGCTAAGAAAAATTAAAAAAAAAGTAGAGGTTGTCACGTTTTTTGACCCATAGCTCTGCCATTTATTCACATATCCTGCTGAATTTCAATAGAAACTGAAAGACAAAAATAACTACCAGATTGGTATATCAAACTCTTCTATACGTTCGTAAGAGACTTCAGACAGTTGATTTCAATGATTACACAGACAGACACCGCTAAATCGATTTCGCTGTTTATAAGGATACACTTTATACTGGGTCCCATGTAAGGTGGAGAAATTACAAATGGAATCACTTCTTACTTACAGTGAAGGGTAAAAAAAACTTTACAATAAAACGGCAAAATAGTTATTTATTAATATAAATTTACAGATTCTAGTCAGCTTCTGGGCCAGTAAAAAACCCGTTTTTTTTTCAAAACTGCCTTCGAAAAAATTAAAAAATTTTCAAGTCTTGCCCCCTTTGTTTTTAAATTAGCTTAGTAGTTAAAACAACAAAATAAAAACTAAATCTAATGAATTTGAAAAACTTCGGCGGTCGTTTATATTTCTTGGATAGCCATTACGTTGGTGTAGAAGTAACTTACTTGCATTGTAAGGTATAGAAAAAAATTATTTTAATATCTTAAAAATCTTCTTATGTAAATCTTAATTATAGAATCTTCAAATAAAATATTCTGAAAGCAATTCATACAAAATACATAATGCTAAATGAAATGAAAGTATTGAAACTTAACTGTAAACATTGATATTTCCTTTTTATAACTTTTTTAGCAGACAACTACTTAACAAATTGATATAGCAAAAAAATAAAAAGAAGAAACATTAATTTTCGCGTATGCTATTTCATTTTAAATAATTCTGGTTTGTTTAAGTGATTTTACCACCTTCTAAAAGCAGATACTTTAAATAATTTATCACTATGTTTGCCATTCTAAGTTTTGCATCTTCTCGTTTTGCCCGCTCCTTGTCAAACTGTTGAAATATACCATTCGTTTATCTGCACAAATACTTGAAAATGTCAAAATAAAATGAATGATATTAAAATAATTTTTCATACAAGTCTTACCAATTTTATAAAATAAAAAAAAAATTATCATATATTACGAAAAAGAAAAGAAAAAGTCTGTTAAAAATAAATCAGGAAAAACGAAAGAGAAAAACACCCGTTCAACTAATACTCAAGTGTCTGTAAATATAATTTTTCTTTTTAAATGCCAACAAACTAGCTGCTAACCAGTCTTTCTCCTTCCAGCTAGCCAAGCAGCCAAGCCCACCATTGAAATTGAATAACAACGTGAATGATGAAACTAAAATAAAAATGGTAAAAAAGAAAAATTCTTAAAAAAAAATCTATTGCATAAGAGTTCTATAACCTTTTAGAATAAGAGTACATATTGATGGAAATAAAAAAAAACCGAACAACATACAAACACCAGTTTTGAGCAAATACAACAAATTTAAAAATTAAAAAAAAATTATATAAACGAAAAATGAGAAAAAAAAGATTTTCGAGAGTATAAAAGCAACCAGCAACAGAAACACATTTACATATACACAATAACCATTTATACTATGAGGCGTGTTTTCTAAAGATGAAACAAACTGAAAACAAAAAAGAAGTAGAGGAAAAAATTAGAACTTGAGGCTGGAGCTGGGGTTCCTTTTATATATTTTGACCAAACTAGGCCTTACAAACATGAGACTGCCGCAAGTTACAAAACCTCAACAATGCTTGTAATATATTTTTCTAATGAATACACTTGCACAAATAGCAGTTGTCCTATGGCATATGAGTTAATGTTATTAATAGTCAGCACTTTAACTAGCTTCTGTTTCTGTGAGCTTTAACACTGATGAAAGAACTAAATTTGTTCCTGACATTCACATGTAATGCGTATACTTTTGCATTTTTTTAATCAAACTAACAATTGCCGTTCTTTACATATTTTGAAATGAGAGAAAAGAAATATCTTTAATGAACTAGTTACATTATCTTTCCAACCTTTTCTCTAACATAAAAAAATAATATGTCATTGCCTTTTGATAATTATGAAAATCTTAAATTCTGTGCCATACCAATTACACAACACAGTATCACTATGCTTTAATATAAAACAAGGAAGATCATTTATAAAATATAAATTAGAGTCACATTAATATATTTAAATAATATAAGCAAACTAGGCTATGCATTTCTTAATGCTGATAGAACTTTGATTTAAATTTTTGCAAAATTACTAATAAATTTTGTTTGACATTAATATTTTTAACTTCTGGTATCATTTTGTGAATCTTTCATTCTTCTTTTTATGCTACAAATTTGCAGTTGACATTTATTTTCTGTCTGTTAGGTGGTTTTTTTTTAACTTGTGGTTTTGTTGAAAAATTATAAAATATTAAAACAAAATATTTTTGCGATAACAATTTGCTGCCGAAATTTGTTTGTTGACTTTATGAAAATATCATACTCCATTAAACGTGTGATTATAAATATGGAGTGAAGGCGTCTGTATCTTATTAAATTAAAGTTAACTATTTTTTTATAGTGGACTTAAAGCACTTTCAACAATAACAGCTCATATATTAAATAATAATAGATATATTAAAGAAAACCTTTTATTTTTTTGCTTGGAATAGTGAATTGAATTACTGAAAATTATTTCTTAAATATATTTCTGGTTTTAACGTATACATGTCTAAAATACTGGCATCTCACAACATTAATTCTGGCACTCATTTTTGTTTTCTTTAAAAGAAACTTAAACTGTAATTATTATTAACAAATTAATTAAATTTCTAACTGACCTACATATTTATGTTGGTTTCTTAATGAAGTATAATATTGTACTTTCTCATACGTATACTAACTTCTAATTACTTTAATCTTCTATACTAATTCACTCAAATACATTGAATATTTTATTTATTCTGTAATAAGATAGATATTTACTAAATTTATTTCAATTTATACTTGCCAATATAAAAATAATTTATCTCTTAAAACACATAAGTAATTTTTCACCTCAAAGTGAAAAAAAAAAAAAAAAAACACATCAACGACTTAAATACATCTTAAGACTTATACTTTTATACTCACATATACTCTTATTACAAACAGACGTTGATCTAAAGGGTAGAAAATAGGGGAATCTTCATTATTTTGACTTATTTTATCATTAACACACCACTGCTTCCTGTAGAATTTCTGTACTCAAAAGCTCAACTTGTATACGCGCCTGCATACATACGCATAGTAAATTTGTACTAAAATACATCAACTGAAAAGGGCATTTAGCTAAGCTATGAAACACAAATCCGATAAGTAAGTTAGTTGTATCTGTTTCTTGGTTAGTAAAAAATCCTGTTTATTGTTTACGATTACAGAAGAAAAAATCCTTTAAATAAAACGATTATACCAAAAATAATTTGAAGACAATGAACATAACGAAATAAAATAAAGTAAATGAACTAAATAAAATAATTATTTAAAAAAAAATATCTATACATTTAAGGATTAGCACTGAACAGTGGGTTCCCTGCAATGTGTTAATTGAATTTTTATTTATTCTCTTTAAATTTCGTGATTTTCTATCACGATATGAATTTAACATATAGCATGATAGAAAGTGATCAGGTAACGTTCTTAATTTATTGAGGCAAAACTTACTTATTTTTTTTTTCTTTGAACATCAAAAACTAAGTGTTTTTTATATCATTCACTGCAAGTAAGAAGGATTCCGTTTGTAATTTCTACACTCTATGAAATATATATATTCTGAATCCTTATGAATAGCGGAGGCGATTCAACAAAAGTTTTGTATACCAATCTGTGAGCCCTAAACCAGCTATTTCTAATTTCTAGTAAAAGTGAACGATAATTTTCTATATAGAAATCTTGGTTTTTATTGTATAATTTAGCTAAAAGTTACTATGTAGTTTTATTTACAAAAGATTTTTGAGTCATTTATGGAAAATTCAGTTTTATTAAAATTTGTTTTCCAACTATTTCTGAAAGAAAATATTGAAATGCTTCGACATATAAAATGTTATTTAGCTTTAAATTTTGTATCGAAACTTCTTTTTATTTTCCTACAGATAATATTAAAAACAAAATTTAATTTTGTTAGCACTTAAGTTTTTAAAATGTATAATAATACTAAAATGAGCAAAGTAATATAGATTTTTACTTTAAAGTATTAAATTATAGTGTATGTTTCAACAAAAAAAGTTTAGCCAATTAAAAATCTTGAGGTTTCTTCTTCTAAAATCATATTTTGTTATTCTAAAGGAAAGCAGAGATAAATAAAATAAATAAAAATACAAGCGTCTTCTTCAATAAATTATAAGCAATTGTGTCTTAAATGAATTTTTCAAACAACTTCACTTTTCATTAGCTTAATGAATAAAAAAGGGAGAAATGTTGCTTTATTATCATACATACATATGTTTTATTGTATTTGGGTAATACTACTTAAATAAATACAAGTTTTATAAGACATATTTATAGTAACAAAGCTAACGTATACGTATTCAGCAATAAATTTGTCTTCTGTTGCCCAGCAGTAAAATAATTTTGAGACTTTAGATAAGTTTTTTTTTTTAATTTAATCTATTACAGGATAAATAAATTCATTTTAGAGTACCCAAAGTATGTGTCCTATATATATAGCTTTCTTTTCTAAGGTATATTTGAAACAAAATTTTATTTTATATCAGCAATCATATTATATCAATTTTTATGGAATATTTTTGAACCATCTCTAAATAAAAATGAATTAAATTTTAATTCTTAACTTCCTTCTGCTGGTAGAGTTAAATTTTCATCATTAGTGTTTTCAGAGTAAAATTTCACAAGAAATATTTTTGTAGAGCACTTTAGCTTTCTAACTCTTCAACTTAAGGCCTTTTTTTGTAATTTTGTAATTAGAAGTCAAAAAAAAAAAAAAAAATTCCATTAACTGAAGAGTTAGAGGGTTAAAAGTCTCTAAAAATTAATTTGTGGAAAATGTTATGTACTAGAATAAAGGAATCGAAGGACCATCTTTGCTGATTCATAATTAAAATTTAACTTTCAAAACAGCAATATAAGTTTTTTGGTTTTTGTCTATTCTATTATGACTAGTTGTCATATATCTTTGGTATTTTATTTATTTTTTTTTTTGTGTTGCAAAATATACTTATTGATAGTGCAATATTGACTTTATAAAAAATGGTTAACAAGAAACTATGTGCAAGTTTGGAATTGTTCATATACGATTTTTTTTAATATTTGTTTATAGGTTATTATATTGTCACTACATTTAATTCACAAAAACTTGAAGTTTCAAAAAAAAATAAAAAAAATTTTAAAATGTTTTTAAGACTTAAATCTAATTATTTCTCTATAATCAATTTATTAAAAAAAAACCTTTAGAAAAGAAAAGGGTTAGCTATTTAGTTAACTGCTGGGTATTTCTTATAAAAACAAAACTAATAGAAGCAAACTGTTTCAAAGCCCAGAAAAAAAATAAAATAAAAGATTTTAGTAAAAGAAAACACTAAATGTCTAGAGTATTATTCACTAGATGGCCAGTTCAAGTAGTGAATGCTATTTTTCACTGTTATTCTTTAGAAATCTTCTTACTTACATTATGAACAATATGTTTTCAACCACATTTGCCAAAAAGGGTAAACCAAAACTTCTCAACCACTTAAATAAAAAAAAAAAAACTTTGCAAAATATTTCAAATGAATTACAATAAAATCCAAGTTTGTTTAGATAAAAACATTTTTTTTTCATTGTTGTGATTGTTTGCTTTTAATAGTTTACTATTTTTTTTTTGCAACTATACGATATAAAAGAAGGGTAATAATATAATAAAACATAATTGAAAAAATAATAAAATTTTGTAAGGAAATTAACAAAAAACGAAAAGAATTTTTTTTGGACAGTGCGAGATTTGATAATTTTGAAACTCGTCGAATTAAAGATTCACTATTAAAAACAAAGATACAGTATGTGTTTTACATCACTGGAAAAATTAAATAATTAAAAACAAAAAAGTTAAATTCGGCTATACCGAGTCTTATATTTATGGAAATTCTTTTTAAATATTTAACAAAACTAAAAAAATTTTTAATTAAATTATTGCTAAAAATAATTTTCTTTAAACAGTTATGTACTACGTATTGCAACAATATCTCTTGTATATTGTATGACAGTCATCATATGTGCATCTGATCAATACAATGTTACAAAGATAATTTAACTTAAGCTTGTCACCGTCCAACCTTAAATATACATTCTAATCAACCTTATAAATTGATCTACTGTGTATATGTACGTGACAGCATTTTCGCCAACAATATTTTTAAAATTTAGTCAGTCGTGTTTGGTGTTTCGTAATGAGTTTTCAGTCTTAAGTTCGTCATTCCTTGATGTTGTTAAAAAAAAGCACTTTAATATATTTTATAATTTTTATATGTCTTTAAGTTTATTTAATATATCAACTTCCGATTTATGCCAATTTTTTAAAAGTAATTTTAGAGAGTTTTTTAGATATTCGTCATTCCTTTGAAATCATTCAACGGCAACAAGTATGTCGAAATTAGCCCGTGATATCAGAATCAAGCGTACATTTTTGAAATCGATATTCAAATAGTGTTCATCCCCACTAAACAATAAAACCACAATATCTTGATTTTGCGGTATTTTTTGAAAGTATCAATATTAAGAAAAATGTTGTTCATTGGAATTTAAAAAAAAAAAAAAGTAGTTAAAAAAAATTTCCACCTGAAAAATTTCTTGTTCACCTCTGTCATTTAAAAATCTATAATCTTATATGTAGTTAGCTACACAATTATTATTAAGTTTAATTACCATCTAGCATTACGTAATTTTAATGTTTATAATTTATCTTTAATTACATTTTAAAAAAAATCAACAAGCCTCTGTAATTCAATATCACCTCTTTATTAAATATTTCTTGCACTCACTTTACATTTTTAACTCATCATCCATTTTTACACTTGTCCACAAATCAAATTCTCTTTTAATGACAAATTATGGAAGCTCACACGAGTATATTTGTTGTTGTACTAAAAAGTAACTGTTTATTAAACACACTAATAATGTAGTCACTGTATCAAAAAAAATTCCCAAATCTATTTGAGAAAGAACAAAACAACCAAAAAAAAAAATCTACCTATAATCATGAGTTACAGCTCTATATATACTAAAGCTCTCTGCAAGAAAGAGAGAGAGGGAGAGCAAGCGAACATTTCCAATTGATATATGCCATATAGAGAGAGATATCTTACAAACAAAAAATGGCTTTCATTAAAAAAAATTTATTAAAAAAAAGTTAAGCCCCGTTATCCACTCATTTTTATAGTGAATATTTCTATAAGTGGTTTTATACATTTTTTTAGTTGTGGCCAATCAAATTTATTTGATAGAATTACAAATTATGACAACATTTTAAGAAAAACCAGGTACTTTGAATCAAATTTTTTAAATAAAAACAAGTTAAATTCTTATATACTCTTAATACAAAAAAAAAAAAATATATATAATTGCAACGGCTAGCATATTAAGCTTCAGGTCGTATTATAAAAATTTTATTATTTGTATTCAAAAGCTTAAAAAAATATTAATCTTTATTTGTGCTTAATTCCAGAATTGTGTTGGGTTATTTGAAATTTATTGTTTTACTCATGACATTTTCATGAGTTATTTATTCAGTACAGTAAGTACCGAAGGGTCATATCTATATGAACCATTACATCAGACGCTACTCTCTGAATCCTCAATAGATTACTACCAACATTTCTTGCAAACATTAGAACCTTTATATTGTAAAAGCAATTGACTAAATAATTAGTATTTGTCAATAGTTCCAAAAAGATTCAAATATTCAAACAAAAATTTCAGTAAGCGTTGAACTTCCCCACAAACATTTTAATATTGAAAATTATTTTATATATTTTATTTTTATTCTTCTCTTCTCTTTTACATTCGAATGCTATTTGGAGAGAAATAAATTTTTATAATACGATCTCAAGCTTAATAAACTAACCATTTCAATAAAAAAAGTTAAATATACTTAAAAATTAAAAATTATATAAAAATAAAAAAAAAAACAAAAGAAAAACATTTTTTTTTAATTGTAAATCAACAATTAATTTCAGGGCAAGAAACTAAAATTAACGAGCTTTGAGCAAAAATCATTTCTGAGAATTTAATTTTTAAAGCAATAAAATGTCTGCAGTCATTCAATTTTTTAAATAATAAAAAAAGAAATTTTAAGAAAATTACACAGAAGTAAAAAATTTTGCTCGTTTAGTCTCAGAAAAATTTAGACTCTTAATACAATTGCAAAAAATAATAAAATCTAAGCAGTCATTAGAAGTTTCGATGCATGTTATTCGGTAAAGAATCATAGAACCTCAAATGTTGGAGAACTCCAACGTAATTCTTATATGACTGACATAATTACCTCCCTGGACCAAGTTTTCACAAAAAACAAGTTCCATAACTAATCAAATAAATATTTATGCTAAAACAATATACCATAACCGATTGAAATCCGCCTCGAAGGACCACTATATCTTTTATTGTTGTAGACAATTTCTTTTAACAATTGCAAAAGTTTTAATTAGAATTCAAAGTGCGGTGTCCACAGCACGTTCAAAGTAAGTAAAAACTTCGTGGGTCTTCAATTTGACGGCGGCAAACTTGGATCAGCCGCTAATTATTACGTTCTGCGAGAGCTCAACTATTTATCTGGCAATCCACAAGTTTTGCAATACAACAAGCTGCCTTGATGAGTAGTTACGAAATACATTGCTTGATAAGTCACAGAACTTTCATTGGTCGATTCCAATATTTCATATCTTAGACTGATGATGTTTAAGATGACAATGCTTGGTCAATTATCTGATTGTTTAATATCAGCGTCATTTGGAATGTTCACCTAGATAGTGTGATAAAGCGTTTCGCTTGTCCGACTGCAGTTGACGATTATAATTATCAATGTGCAAAAGAACATTGTGATACGAGTTAATAAACACTTTCATTACTAATGTATCCCTTAGAGTTGCCAAAGTAGCATTTTAGTCCTATGAACTATCGAAGACCAATCAGTCTGTCCGCTCTTTGCTGTATGTAATTTATATTGAGGCACCCAAAATAGTATGCATCCCAATTTCGTTCACAGATGACAGATAATTCAATAAAATGGTTCATTTGAGCGACGTTAAAAACAAAGCCCGATCTTTACACCGGACTAGTCCAGTTATATTTTATATTTATAAAAAGAAAAAATCATTATTCGAATTCAAGTTTTGTCAGCTTCTTTAAATTAATAGAATTAAGAAAGCGGATAAATAATACATAAACTAAAACGTACGAAAAAAGTTTAAATTAAGGCATAATAAAAAGTTTTATTAAGTGAAAATTTTATTTCTTTTAACTGTAATAAAAAGTGCTTAACAGTTCATTCCAACTAAAATTTATAGAAATTTCCTGTCGGCAAAAATCAAAATGGTTTTTGATATTTTTTACAAGAACACACGCAGCAGCCAGCAGATATGAAATGCATGTTAAGCCATTCCACATTAGAGCTAATAAAATATAATGTAGAGTACAATGGCTGATATTTTTCTTATGCATAAGAATACTTTGTAGAAAATTTTCATTTCCTTATTTCTTTATAGGAGTATGAAAATTATTATTACACATTTATAATTTTTTTTGTTTGTAGTTTCGTAAAATACATTTCATTTAATTTTTTTTTTCGGATGTATATAGTCGTTCATATGTGTGCATATATAATGGCAATGTTTTGTGTATTCATCTTTTCAATTTAAAATATTTAAAAACATTAGATGTTTTAAGGATTCTATATTTTTTCCTTTTCTTTTTTTTTTTTTGAACAAAATCATCATGAAAGAAAAACGAAACAAATATTCAGGAAATGGTAATAAAATACTAGACTTAAGAGTAGTGTCTGCACAGAAAGATGAAGCGGACTAAAAATACAAAACCAACAAAAACTACAATTGAAGTATTGTTGCAAATAGAAGAAGAAGAAGAAAAAAATAAAATGTTATAGCTGCTTTCTTTATTTCAACAAACAAATAAATATACATACAAATACACAAATATACTTACATATGAAATTATATAAACATTTTCGCATTAAGAGTTTAAAGGAAAAACTGCAGCACGTTTGAGCAAAAAATAAAAAAAATTTTTTTAAATAAATGAATCAAAAGGAGCAAAATAATTACGCATCCTTAAATAAAGCAGACTTAAAGTTTTATACAAATAGATTGAAATATTAATCTCAGAGATGGTATGAAAATAGGGTATTCAAATAAATATGTAGTTAGCACTTAATTGCTTAAAAATTTGGTCACTTTAATTAAATAATAAAAATACAGAATAATTCTAAATATTCAATAGGAAATTAGGGAGAGTTTGTTTTTCTTAAAAATAAAATTCTATTATTAGAAACAGTTTGGGAAGGGAGAGGTAACTGTTTTGCTTAATTTTTTTTTTGTTTTTGTTTTGACAATCAAAATTTTAAGCTGTGAAAAAATTAAAAATTATTTTTAGAAAATTTAAAGGAAAAAAGAAAAACATTTTACATGGAAACAACATTGTATATTAAAAAAAAAACAAATAAAAAACTTCAGTGGTTGCAAAGATATCATTTAAAATATAAACAAAACTATTAATCAAATATCACAGCGATTTTGCACTTAATATGTATTTATGGCTTAGATCTTCTAATAATATTAGTCCACAGATTTTTATCAACTTTATCTTCTTCTTCCTTCAGTCTTTAATTTTTCATTGCTAAATTGTGAAGTTTTTGCTAGTTCAGCTCTTCTTCTTTAAATGATAAAGGTTATTCATAGAGCGAAACACTTTTTTGGTGGACTGTTGCTGCTCCAGCATCGCTTTCAACATCCTTTTCTGAATCTAGATATCCAAAGACGTTGGTAGATGAGACGTGACTGTGAAGTTCAGTTTGTGCACTTATTTTCTTTTCTTTTTAGAAGGCTTTTGAGGCGTATCCCTGTCACTATTATTCACTCTCATTTCAAGAAATCTTCTGTCACCAACAATTCTATGAGCGCAGGTGATATGTTCTTTGACATTTCTGTGAGTATGAGTTATTGAAAGCAACAAAAATTTATTTTGGATTTTGCTAGCCTAGCTGCGGTTCGAATTTTATGTCTTCATAGTATTTTGGCTACAACTCGATTTAAAAAAAAACGGCTTTATGTTTGAAACCAATTGGAGTTCTGCTTTCAAGTCTTCCGCTCAATTGTAACTGTCGACTACGAAAAAAAAGTAAAGCAAACTAACCTGCTAAAATTGTCTATAGTAACTCAAAAAAGCTAAAATGTAAAAAATTTTCATTTATTTTTATGTTTTCATAAAATAAAAAACAACCACAGCCAATTAGAAAACAAAAATCACAAAGAGTAAAAAAGTTAAAAAAAATTAATCAATTCATCAAGAAATAGTACTTAAGAATACAATAAGAGCTAAGGGTATAGCATTGGATTTTTTCACGGAAGCTACTCTGACTTTCAAAGGGTTAGATAGTAGAAATTTGAGTAAAATGTGACACCATCTTACTAAAATTACCACTGGGCTAAATTTTTTTTAAAGTGAACTTATATCACTTTTAAAAATAACAGCTCAATTCTAATTTCAGATAAGTAAGTGGTAATTTAAACAATAAAAACTACTAAAAACTCAGCTTGATGCACGCAAAGAAAAAAGATGGATGAATATGGTCACCTCAAATTTGAAGCATCTAAACAGTATTCTGATCACGATAAACATGTTTCTAGTTATTTTAAACCATATTATGTTTAGTGTCTTAGATCAACCATATAATTATCATATTATGTTTAATAAAATTTTACTTGAAATCATAAATATGTTCATAGCAAACATACAAATGATAAAAATATGGTTGAATGTAAATTGTTTTCTATTTTGTCTCTTCCGCAACCTTGTAAATAAAGTGAGTATAAAACAAAAACTTAATCGTTCAAACTCAACTGAGCTTTGTGGCTGAATTGGTTGAGTGGCGAGTTAATGCTTCTTAACTAAGTGTTCGCAAGTTCGAGTCCTGGTAGAGTCAGCTAAAATTTAAAAAATAAATTTAAACTCGATGTATTATGTAATAAATAAATACAAATTGATAGAAAAGAAAAATCAATGGAATAAAAAAACTTTATTTATACAAAAGTTTAAATTAAAATTTTTTTAAAAATCATATTAAAATATGTATGCATTAAAAAAAATTTCTTGCCTTGACCGGGGGTTGAACCGCAACATCTGCAGTTGAAAGCTATTTTTAATATCTTTGATTTAAAAATATATATGGTTAGAAGCAATCATAAATCTAACCATACCATGTTTCTACCAGAATATGGTTGCCTCAACCATATTTTTTCTTTGCGTGTGTATGTTACAATCAACATAATTTTCAATTAAACAAATTTTAAACTAAAAAATATATTTTTTCTTACTTAAAAATGAGCATGTGTAAATAAATGCAACTATAAAACCATATAGTTATATTAATGCTGAATTTAATTTTCGTTTCCTTTTTTTTTAATTCATCTAAATACTTTGTTGTTACTGTCATAAGCTTATGTGAATTTCCATCTTGAGCTCAGTTGTTGAAAAAAAATTGTGGTAAATTCCCATTTGGATGCACATATTTTTTCCTCTCTTTTTCTGTTGAAAAAATAAGGCCACTAGAAAGACCATACAAAGCATGGACATGAACTAAAAACATTATATTTATTTCTACTTACTTTTTTTTTTTTTTTTTTTTTTGACAGAAATGATAAGAATACTGAAACTTGAAGTAAAACATGTTCAATATTGAAAAAAAGAAAGAAGTTTTTGTAACTTGGAATAAGAAATAACAATAATACTTAAGCTGCAATACGTGTACGTCTAACATGATATTAATGCTTTTGGTTTTAAAAGATAACATATAAAATTAGTAGCAAAATAAGACAGTAAGTAAAATTATTTAGATAAAATACATTTTAGTTTCTTTACAATAATTTTAAATTTTAATTGCTTTTACCGTTTGTCCAAAATAACTTTAAAAGAATTTTATAAAAAAAATCAAATTTTTGTTGTTTTAATTCAAACTTGTAATTGTCACATATAAACTCTGGCTTATGAAGAAATGTTTTACAAGAGAGTAAATTTTTTTGAAAAAAAGTTTTCTTTTCCTAGCCTTTATTTAGTAGCACAAGACTAAAAAACTAATTAATATATTTTAAGGTGAACATATTGCCAAGCCTAAGAGTTTTATTTTTGCAATCATCAGTTTTTCCATTTCTTTTGAATGAAATAAATTGCTGCCATTGTACACAACTGTAAAAAGCTAGCTTTAAATAAAATTGTAATTTATCTTAATTGCTTTTTGCTCAAACCTCTTACAAAAAATTTCATTTAATGGCTGCTTATTTAACCTCGTTTAGTGGTAAAATGCATTAGTTATTTTTCATTTTTTTTTTTAAGCAACAAACAAACTCCTAAAAAACTGTATTTGCTTTCTCTTTCTTTCTCTCACTCTCTTACAGCTTAACATATTCATAAATGTAAAAAAATATTAAAAATACTCCTACCATTTTAAATTTCTGCTCTGATTTCATTTTAAGATCTTGGGTACTAATAATAAATCGTAAATACAAAATTTTCTCGAGCAAAATTTTATGACAAATGCCAGTTTAACAGAATATTTTTTGGAAATATATATATAATTTTTTTTAATTTTGTCTTTGGAGAAATTTCTTATAATTGCTTTCGTTTTTTTTCTTCTTCTTTTTTTTACATAAAATAAAATTGTTAAAGAAACAGTTACATGAAGTTAAACTGGCAACAGAAGGAAAAGAAAAAGGGAATGTAACAGTAATAAAGGATTTCTAGTATGTGAACGTAATGGAGATAGCTGGTTTTTCGTTTATGTGTTAAGTAAGTATATAATTCCGGTATTTATAAGTATATACATACAAGTACGAGTACATGGGCATTCATGTGTGTGTTAGCAAGAAATAGTTAAGACACAAATGTATCCTTGTCATCATCATACCCATCATCTTACACACATGTGGCAAAAAAAAAAAAAAAACTTTCAAAATAAAAAAACGAAGAAAGAGAGTAAAGAAATGACAAAACTAGTGTATGGCAAAACATTTATGTTGGCTTCTAAAAGCTAACCTACCATTACCTGCATCAGTGAGTTCTCTGTAAGAAATAAAACAAGAAACTAAAAATTAAAAAAACACTATATATAGAATATGATAATAATAAAAAAAAAGGATAAAACCAAAACTTTAAGAAGAACTTCGTTGTGTTTTGCTATACTCCTGAATATCACTAACCACTCAAGTGTAACATTCATATACCGAAGCAGATACTCGTAGGTATCTGGCATGAGTATCTTCTTTAAAAAGTATAAAAAATAGATGAAATACTCTTTTCTAAACTATATTTTAAAGAAATTTATTTAGAAGGATATTTTGTATTTTATTTGGTTTTTTTCTGCCAATTTCATACTTGACTTTTTTTTTAATAAAAAGTTAAACTTTTAAATTTTTAATTTCACCTTAAAGGAAGAAATGTGAAAAGTTACGAAGAAAAATTCTTGATTTACATATAAGTTTTCCACAACAACAACAAAAAAACGTATATTTTTATATACTAGTAAAATAAAACAATATTATTAAAAAACTTTTAAATAAAAGAACAAATTGAAATTTAATTTAATTAATTCAAAATTTGATTTTGTGTTTTCCTTTATTTTTATCACATTATTCTTATTAGCTTGTAGTTTACATGTCAACTTAAAAATTTCCATAAATGACTGCATACTAAAATGTTAATGAAAACATTGAGGCATTTGATTGTTATGAGCTTTTCAAGGTAAACCTACATTCTTTTTTTGGATTTGGGCTACCTTCTCTCAAGCCCAAGCCAAACACTAAAAAAATAAGCTATATTTCCAAAAAAAAAAGCTAAATCACGCCGAAAAAATGAGCTAGAAAAAAGTTAAGAAGTAGCAGCTTAAAATTCAAAATTTTCTGAATTCTTTATTACATTAGGAATCTTAATTATAATTTTTTCCACATGGCTTGAAAATTACCAAAATCAAAAAGGAATTTAATCTGTAGGCTCTGAACTTTCTGGAAGTGTTTTAACATTTTCTGAAAACTTTGTAGTTTTTATTTTATGAAGCAAAACGGAAACTGCCAAAATCCTTGAGAAGAACAGTACTGGGGTATATGGTAATTTAAAAAAAAATTTTTTTAAATAGTTCAAAGAAACTTCTGAATATTTCGGCGGTAGACTACAAATTGTTTAAAATGATATCTGTCTTATCCCACAATCTTTAATAGTTCGCTGGGAAGTTGCTAAAATCATTCAGAGCAAGAGCATTGGGGTATATTAAAATTTCGATAAAAATTTCAAAATAATCAAAAGTAGAAAAAAAAATTGCATTAAAATGAAAAAATATTTAATTTTTGATTTACTGAGATTTGAACAAAAAAATTTCTGTATGACTCAAAGTGAATTTGCCTTGTCTATGACCAATGTTTTTAATTGTGATTTTAATAAACAAGCAAAAGAAGAACTATAAAAATAAAACAAAATAACTGTGATAAGGCTAGGACGTGGTGTAATTAAAAACTCCCAAAGACTTTGAAAAAAAAAGAAAATAAAAACAACTAATGAATATGAAAAATATTAGAGAGCACAAGAATTATTTTATCGGCTTTGCTTTCTTATATTATAAAATGTGAATTTCTAATAGAAAATATCATTATATGGTACGACATTAGTAAAGTTAATGTTACTTTTGCTGCTCTGGCACAAAATTCTGAATGTAAATAAAAATAGCAGTATCAGCAAAAAAGAGGCCAGGATTGTTAGAAAAAAATCCTGGAATGGCTTGAATAAAGAAGGAGAGCAGAGGTAAAAGCGTATAGAATACACACATGTACAGAACGATTTACTTATTCACACAGTATTCAGAAGAGATGATAATGATGAGGAATAAAATTGAAACCAGCCTTATATACAATGCAGTTATGCGCTGATTTGTGGAGCGTAAATAAAGACGCATTTAGATTGTAGCATTTTAAGCAACACAACAAACTTTACACCATTCATTCATCCATCCAGCCATCCATCTATCCAGGACTCTTGTTTTGCTAGTGACCGACATTTCAAGTGGAAATGAGTAGAAAAATGTTTTACAATTCTTACATATATTTTTGTTTTTGTTGTAATATTTACTAGGTTGTTGCAAATAAACGAGCAAATGGCAGAAAACAGCTTAAAAAATAAGTAAAATACAAATAGAAAAATTACACGACAGCAGGCTGTACTACGTACGAGTATAAAAAAAGAAAATAGTTCAAAAGAAAATATCAGCCATACAAGTTTTACACTGCATGTGTGTGTGTGTATGTGTGTGTGGTTAAAGGGGGTATATTTTGTTCCCCAGTATTATTCAATTTTATGTTTCCTTATTATAAAAAGGCTTCAACTGATGGTTGCTCGCTCAACAGTAACTGGAGAAGAAACATTACCAGCAACTTGATGAATGCTTAAGGATAGTTTGTCATTAATTGAAAGCATAACATTACATACAATTATACTCAGTCATATTCTTTACTATTTTATTTTATGAGGCTGCTGTCATCCCGTGTTGACTTCTTTTTATATTTTGCCCTATAATACGAGTATTACTTAAGTTTTCTATTTTATTTTTTTTAAGTTTTGGCCCCTTTATTTGTTTTTTTTTTTTTTTTAGATTTTTATTACATCGTCATCATCCAACACAAGTGAATCGTTAGTAGCAGCATCAGTTACAAATTGATGCATTTCACTTTTCTTTTTATTTAGTTGTTACGGTTTTTCTAATTTCTTTGCTGTCATCATTTTTTTTTTTTACTTTTGGTTCACATAGCATTTCTCATTAATGCTTGGCCCCATAAAGTGTTACTAGATGAGTTTTAGTGGCTGTATGTGTGTGTATTTGTATGTTAACTGGTATAATATAGAAAAGAGCATGAAACGGGCAATTCAGATAAAAAAGAAGCTGTTTTGTAATAGATTAAAGTTGTTAATTTAAAAGATGTAAAATTGTATTTATAGAGAAAAAAATATCGTGGTCATTTAGGATTCCTTTTTATTTTAAGGTATTTTATTATTTCTTTTTGTTAATAATTGCATTGAAATTGCATTGAATTTCACGAAAATAAAAATTATAACAAAAGCCTTAATTAACACGAAATAATAAAATAAAGTAAATAAATATTCTATATGGGTAGGAGTTTTTTGGATATTTATTACGCAATTTAGCATGAGCTGGAAAAAGTTTAATTAAACTAAAGATTAAAAAACCAAAGCTTAAAATTAAATATCTTATTTATATTTTATAAGAGAACTAAGTAAATAAAATTTTTGACTTTATTTTAGCTTAAGTTGCCTACGGTGCCAAGCTAAGATTTTGCGAATACTAATTCTTTTTCAAGTTATGTTTTGTTATTAACAATTAAACAATGTTTTCCAACTTGAAACCGCTCTTCGGGTAGACTTTAAAATTATATTTGTCCCATCCCGTAATCTTCTATGGTTCTCCCGGAAATTGCTTAAAACCCTCAGAGCAACAGCATTAGGGTATATGGTCTAAACTACAAAATATAACCAATATATCAGATGTTCTATAATTTTTGCTTTGCTTTTGTTTTTTTTTTTTTCATAGACATTTTTAAGCTGTCAAGTGCGTAATGCTAGAACACACAAACACGAAACCTAAAAATTTTATATTTTTTAATGCTTTGTATGTAATAGCATAACAAATCCAGCCATACAAATTAATGAAAGAGAATTTTTTAAATTTAGCTTTTAGTTTGAAAATCTTTATTGATATTAAATATTTAATAAATTCGGTTTGCTTTTAAATATGTTTGCAAATGTTTCCAAAATTATATTAAATTGTAAATAATTTGCATTCCTATTAGGTATCATTCGTAGAATTCTACTCACCTGCTATTAAAAATGAGATTCTTATAAAGGATTTTTATTTAGAATTCATTAATTTTAGTTTCTTGCACTGAAATTAATTATTTATTTAGGATATATTTCATTTTTAAGTATATTTAAATTTTTTTTTATTGAAACGGCGAGCTTATTAAGATTGAGATCGTATTATTAAAAATTTATTTTTATATCGATATTTCGTTCCAATAATAAAAATAAATAAATTTTTATAATACGACCTCAAGCTTAATGAGCTAGCCGTTGGAATTATGTATTTTTTTTATTTTTTTGATATGTAAGAAGAATGTGGAAAAAAGTGAAGAAAGACCCGTTACAGCCGAATTTAATTTGTTTTTGTTTAAAAAATTTTATTCTACCTATTTCTTTCTTAAAACTTTGTTATAATTTGTAATTGAATACAAAAAAAATGTGATTGGCCCCATGTAACAAATATACAAAACCACTTATAGAAATATTCAATATAAAAATGAATAGATAAGGCGGTTTGACCATTTTTAATTTTTTTTTTTTAAAGAAAAGATATTTATGCATGATTTTGTTCTCTTTTGTGTATTTGTTTCAACTCTTTTGTTTGCGGAAGATCTCTCTCTCTCTCTCTCTCTCTCTCTATTAGATTATAACAACTGTGTTAGTGCTTTCTCTTTCCCTCGCTCTCTCTCTACTGAGAACTATAGTGTACTAAAAAGCAGTTTATTTATATATAGAGCTGTAACTCATGCCTATAGGTAGATTTTTGCTGTTGTTTTGTTCTTTCTAAAATAGAGACACATTTTTGAATTTTTTTTTTGTTTTTTTTATACAGTGTCTGTTTAATAAACAGTTATTTTTTAGTAAACTAACTCAAAAACAAATATATGAGTTTCCATAATTTGTCATTACAAGAGAATTTGATTGGTGGACAAATTTAAATGTGTGCAAGAAATATTCAATAAAGAAATGATTTTGAATTACAGGAGTTTGCTGATTTTTTTTAAATGTAATTAAAGGTAAATTATATATATAAAATTACTTGAGGCTAGATGGTAATTTAACTTAATAATAATTGTGTAGCTAACTACATATAAGATTATAGATTTTTAAATGACAGAGGTGAACATGAACTTTTTAGGTTGAAATTTTTTTCTAATATTTTCTTAAAATTAAATAAACTTAAAAACACACACAAAATTATAAAATATATCCAAGTGTTTTTTATAGATGTATAGAACTTTAAGTTGGCAGTACTGTTCAAGTTGGCAATTCATCATGAATAGACTCACGCCTGAACAACGCTTGCAAAAGGGCACAAAACGAGATTGCCGTTGTTCTCGATTTTCATAAGCGAATTTTGTTTAGCGATGAAGCGCACTTCTGGTTGAATGGCTACGTCAACAAACAAAGCTGCCGCATTTGGAGTGAAGCTAGTTCTCAAGTGTATGTCGAAACACCGTTACATCCAGAAAAACTGACTCTTTGGTTCGCTTTTTGGGCTGGTGGAATCATTGCTCCGTACTTCTTCAAAAACGATGATGGCCAGAACGTTACAGTCAATGGTGATCGGTATAGAGCCATGATTACTAACTTTTTCATTCCTGAATTGAACAACCATGATGTCCATGAGCTGTGGTTCCAACAAGACGGCGCAACATGTCACACAGCTCGTGCCACAATCGATTTATTGAAAGACACGTTTGGTGACCGGGTAATTTCACGTTTTGGACCTGTGAATTGGCCTCCAAGATCTTGTGATTTAACACCGCTAGACTACTTTCTGTAAAGTCATTGGTCTATGCAGATAAGCCACAAACGCTTGACCATTTGGAAGACAACATTCACCGTGTTATTGCCGATATACGGCCACAAATGTTGGAAAAAATCATCGAAAATTGGACGTCCAGATTGGACTACATCCGAGCCAGCCGTGGCGTCATATGCCAGAAATCATATTTAAAATGTAATGCTACAAGATCATCTTTCGGATAAATAAAATTAATGTCAATCGAATAATCCATTGTTGTTTTATTGCAATTTAAAGTTCTATACGTCTATAAAAAACGCCCTTTACTTATTTGCGGATGGCCGTTGACAAGCTAACTTAAATTAACTTTGCAACATTGTATGGATCAGATGCACTTATGATGGCAAGAGATATTGTTGCAACACGCAGTGGATACCTGTTTAAAGAAAATTATTTTCAGCAATAATTTAATTATTAATGTTTTTAGTTTTGTTAAATATTTAAAACACAGTGAAGGGTATACCTATAAGACTCGGCAAAGCTGAATTTAACTTGTTTTTTATTAAAAAGTAGCTTTAGCTAAGCTTTATTCAGCTTGTTTTGACTCTGCTTTATGCTTATGTTCTTGATCGCAAAATATTTAGCTTCTTCTTGTGAACTAGATAAGCAAAATAAAATAAAAAATAAGGCATACGAGTATACTTGCAAGCCAAACTGGTTAGACTTGCGACCCCAAAGTTCATTTATTGCAATCATTGTAACTGACCATATCGGATTTTCAAGACATTTGTATACAATATTTTGTTTTTTTTTTAATTTCCCATGGCTAACCAAGCTATTGACTACTACTATTCTTGACTACATATACATTTTTGCAGAATAATGGTAACAAATATATATTTTTTTAAATTAAGTGTTGAAACTAGACTTTTGTGAAATGCTTTTGTAAAGTCGGCAGATTTTGTGTGAACAATGCTTATAAGAAAAAAAATCGTAGTTATAAAATTTTAGAAATTGGTTTTTACATTTATTGCTACAACACTATAATAAATGTACATATAAAACTAAAAAAAAAAAAAATGTTTTAAATATTTCAAGTATCAGTTATATTTTGTCTGGATATTTTGGTTTTAATTTTGTCTTTTTACATATTGCATCAAATTTTTATTAAAATTATTTTACCTAAATGTCTGCAGAAAAACCTTAAACAAATATTTCAACTTAAAAAGGAAAAAAAATTTTTTTTAATAAAATCCCTAGAGTTTTTGCACAATGTTACCAAGCATTTGCTTTCCACATTTATTTCAGTGTTTTTTACTCTTTGGATCGAAACTAATTTTTTTATCTTAATCCTCATTACTTAGAAAATTTATACTTTTTAAAAGTTGAATAAAAAGAAGAAAAAAAATTTAGCTTCACAACAGTTTTGAAACTACATTTTATCTAAAATTTGTTGCTTTTGTACTCGTAGTTTTTTGAAAACGTACTCGTACAATGCAGAGCAAATAAAATGAAGAATAAGCTTTGTAGCAGTAAAAGGAGTATAGAAGCACAAATAAATAACCAAATAAATACTTAAACAAATATTTGAAAAAAACTTTTTATTGCTCTTTTTCTTATTCTCTCCTTTTTTTTTGTTTGTTTAAACAAAACAAGTATGTTTCAAAAATGTATTGAATTGCAACATGCTCGTACATGTTGTATTTATAATGAGCAGCAGTCAGTAGTACATTAGCGCTTGTATTTTTCTTTGTTTGTTCACCAGCGTTGCCATTTTAGCCATTTTAAGGCTAGATTTAGCCTTTTTTCTCGCATTCTGCCTCGAAATTTATGATTTAACCTCTAACTTTTTCTAGCCTTTTTTGTTTTTCAAATAACCTTAAAGAGCCTTTTCTTAAAAAGTGAAAACAAATCATGCAAAAACAAATTGAGACTGAAACCAAATTAGCTAAAGTAATATTTTCGATTAAGCTTTGATATGTAAATTGCTAAATTAATTAATAAGTGAAAAAAAGTATTTGGCTTCTACCTTGTAAAATAAAAATGATAAATTAATTATTCCATTTAGTTAACTACTAGTACTACCGTCCAGTAATGCTGAGTATACTCACTTTTGAGGACGATAAAGCAAGCGAAATATTAGATTAGAAATCGCATTAAAAATCAAAAAAATTAACTATTACTTAAAGGAATTTTTAATATTATTTTTTAACATTGGAACTGAACAATAATTGAAACCACTTATAAGTATTTAAAGCCGTGTGGAAAACGTCATTATTTTCTTTAGTTTCATGTTTTTTTTTTATTATATAAAAGTTATAATTAAGATTCTTAATGTAATAAAATATTAAAGAAATTTTGAATTTTAAGCTGTAGCTTTTCAACTTTTTTTCTAGCTTATTTTTTTGACGTGATTTATAATTTTCTAGCGTTTTCTTTGTAGATTCTGGCAACGCTGGTTTTCACTTAAATTAAGGCTGTGTTTGTGGGAAAAAAACATTTCTAATGCTAAAAATGTGAGTGTGCTAGTTTTTCTTTATTTTTAATTTAGTAACAGAGTTATCTCAATTGTAATTTTTTTTATTGTTCTACATTAAACTTGATGAAACTTTAATCTTTTGGACAAGATGTTGTTAAGGGCAAAAAAAGTATTAAGAAAAATACCACACTTTCCTTAAGTTGCAACAAAGTGACATTTTTTAGAAATTACATGATATTAAAATAAATGAATGTGGGTTATAACTCCAAGGAATTGTTTTCTTTTTAAATTCTAGTTTAACTTAGTTTTTGCACGCTGTTAAGCTGAAGCACGAAAGAAAATTTATAAGGGTCGGCTTAATCCCTTGTGAAATATTTTCATAAAAAAAAAAAAAAATTTCTTATGCAAAAACTAATGTTGTCATCTTAAAATACGAAAATAAATAATATTTAAAAGATTAAAAAATTTAAATAAGCCAAATGCGGAAACCAGCAACAAACAGGAAAATTCTTCTTTATTTGTAAGTTTATTTCACGTTTTTCTTCTTTTCATGAAACGGCTAATTTATTAATCTTGAGGTAGGATTATAAAGACTTAATTTAATATCGACATTTTGCTAGAACTTTGTGTAGCTTCTTAAGCATATAACTATATATTTACAAATTGATCAAATAGTTTGACTAATTTATAAATTTATAATGATATTTTGAAGAATCCACCAAAAGTTGGGGCGAAATAGCAATAGAAAAATTAATATTCAATATTAATATCACATTTGTTATTATACTGGCATCACTAAGTCTCTTTATTGTCGTTTATAAAAATAGAAATTAACCTAATTAGGTTACAGGGGCAACAGTAGTGGTTTATCCATGTAGCTGTGAAGTCTTCAAAATAATCCTTTTCAACTAAATGTTTGTAATTGATAGTATGTAGACAGTTTAAATACATTTAAAACAAACAAAAATTTATATATGAACGGAATTAAATATGAGTATTCAACCGAATACGGACGAGGATTGATGGGTTATAGGTGAAAATTTTCAAACAATTTTAAATGAAACTCTTGTGTCTCATATATCAATTATTATAATTGATTTTCTAGTTTTTTTGGGTAGTGACCTATGCAATTATGAAAAATATATAATTTAATTGAATTTTGGAAACATTTACAAAAATATTTCAAACCAAACCGAATTAATTAAATATTTAATATCAATAAAGGTTTTCAAATTAAAGACAAAATCGAAAAAATTGTCTGTCATAAAGATGTCTGTATTCGTAAAGCGAACACATACAATTGTTTAGGTTTCGTGTTTGTTGACAGCTTAAAAATGTCTTAAAAAAGCAAAAGCAAAGCAAAAATTATAGAAAATCTGAAATATTGGTTATATTTTTGATATTTCTCGGATATTTGTGGACTGATTGTTCTGATTTGTTGCACAGAGATTAAAGATGTTATTTCTGATAAAACTGAGTATAAAGATTTTGTTCGGTTTGTAGTTTAGACCATGTATCAAAGTGCTGTTTCTCTAGGTAATTTTAACAACTTCCCAACGAAACATTAAAGATTGTGGGATGGGACACATATCATTTTAAAGAGGAGACTGTCTAGATTTGTAATCTATGCCCAAGTTTTCAGAAATTGCTTTGGACTATTTAAAATTTTTTTTGAGGTAAGGATTTTTACTATTCCCCATTTTGAAGAGGTACCGATTTCGCTCATGCAAATTAATGAAAACAAAAAAGAGTTTAATTTCTAAGTTCTAAGGAAGAAGTATTTATTTCTTTTTATTATTTAAAAAGTTTTTTTTTTAACTTCCACGTACCCCAGTACTGTTGCTCTGAGGTATTTTAGCGACTTCCGGACGAACCATAGAAGATTACGGAATGGGACATATATCACTTTAAAGGGGTGGTCGTCTAGACTTGTAGGCTCCTGCCTAAGTACTCAGAAGTTACTTTGGTTTATTACAAAAAAATTTTTGAAATTTTTACATACACCAGAGCTGGTGCTCTAAGGGATTTTAGCGACTTCCTTCCATTTATGGACTGATTCAGCTGAATTATGGTCCAGATACTTTACATATGATGTATATAAAAACTGTGTACTATTTTTTTTTTTAGCTTAGATACAATACGCAAAAAAACAAAGCAGAAATTAATAAAAATATAAAATTTCGGTTGTATTTTTGATATTATTTGGCCATTTGAGGGCCGATGGCTCTCATTTTTTAAAAAGCATTTTTTCGTAGCAAAAGATCGAAAACGAAATTAAAAAAATAAAGGGTACAAAAATAAGAAATAGTAAAAGAATGGGGATCAGCCTTTAAGAGTAATTTTATTCAACATACGCATAAGAGTTTGCTGCACAGTTTTACGCTTTAACCTACTAAGACATATTTAGCATATTTTTCAAGCAACAGGAATTGATTACATTGGAGGTGGAGCTATGGAGTCTCGTCTTACTATGTTTCCAATCCAATCTTTTGATTGTGTTGGCGTCTTTGCAGATGAGGGAGAACTGAGTTTTCCCAGGTTTTTAGAAAGTTCGTCTAGATCTTTTATCAAATCTTATGGAAGATTGATATCTAATATATTTCAAGATAATGTAACGCAAAAACAGACAAAACTCACCAAAATACTAACAAATAATTAATGAAGTTACCAGAAGAACGAACTTTGTAAGTCGCAAGAGAGAAGAGCAAATCAAAAAATTTTAAAGAGGATGTCAAATATGCCCTCACCTCCGTATTTAAAGAATACTGAAGAAACTGTTGCATTTAGATATCAGCTTTTAAGCGCTTGTCTTTTGGGAATAATTTATTTTCATAAGAAAGCCAGCAAATGCCAAACTTTAAATAGCTGTCAAGTAAAAATCATGTTTTTTGTTTTATTATGAAATTTGTAATTTAAAACACTAAAAACGACAAGTCAAAATTCAACAAAAAAACTTGATTAGACAAGCAAATAACAATATTATAATTTAATAAAACTTAGATGAATAGATATCTTTATAATTTGATTGTTTTTTTTTTTTCTAAAAATTGATATCGACAACAAAAGTCTCAGGTGACCCTAAAAATATTTTTATAGAAACAATCAAAATGAGAAGAAAAACTAATAATAAAAAGTTTTCATATCTTCTTTTTTATACAAAAACACATGGCAACAACATATGTGTATGTTGTATATTTAAGGTCACGTACAAAAAGAATAAAAACAAAACTATTAAATAATCCTTAATTTAAAGCATATATATTGTTACTGCTATTCCGGACTGATCTGTCGGTATGTGTATAATCGTGCGTTTGTGTGTACGAGTGGATGTGATTGTGTTTAGGACAGCTGCAATAACAAATTGTCTGTCACGTTTTTCTAAATAAACAATTATTTGAATGTTTAAGGAAAATAACAATTTGTCTAATTTTAACAGGATTAAAATTGCACACACAACTATCACATGGCTATGCACACAGCAAACAGTCACTGATACCACACAACTTTGACAACAACAAAAATTAAAATAAAAAAATGAAAATCTTTAGGAAAAACTAGCACACTTTTTATATCAAATAGACACGCATTATGTTTATGTGAACAAGCACGAAGAAGTAGTGAGACACAGCCGAAACTGTTGATAGTGATTACTGTGGTAGTAGTGGTAGTGGTAGAATTAGTTACAGTAGTATCAGTTGTAAAAACAATAAACCACAATACTTAGACACATACAATCACAAAACCTTAAATAATATCATTTCAGTTTTAGGTTACAACAATCACAAGCCATAACCCATACTCACACTACATTCAAATAAATGTAAGTGTATTTTTGATAAAATTGTTTTAGAAAACTTTAGTTTCCACAACAAAATAAAAAATGTAAGAGAAATTGTTTTAATGAAGAATATTATTCTTTGACTCTAGTGAATTTTGTGGGTATTTAGTTTAAGAATAAAAAAACGGTTTGAGCAAAAAGTTAAAAATTCATTGTCCCATTATGTCGTGAATTTAAGTGACAGCATACCATAAAAAACTGCAAAATGAATGAAAACAGATTTCTCGAAATGAAACAAGTTTGCTACACATTTACTTATACGGTAAAAGGTAATATATTCACACAAACCTACACATATAATCAATTTCTTTTCAGGCATACATATATTTACTCGTAATGATAAAATTCCCTATTTCCTGTTCACATCAACAATGTCGTCTTCATCTTCACAGTCGGTCTCATATTGTAAGGCTACTATATGGTTGTAAGACAAATGTGACGCATTCAATTTATTATTATTCAACCAGGAAAATGGCAAGTTTTAAAAAAGACTAATAGTTTTTAGCAAAAAAAAAAAAAAAACTACATGTGAACACTTGTTTGCATAAAGGAATATTGTT
Source organism: Thelaira solivaga (assembly GCA_947397855.1). Lineage (NCBI taxonomy): Eukaryota > Metazoa > Arthropoda > Insecta > Diptera > Tachinidae > Thelaira > Thelaira solivaga. The sequence goes on along the minus strand of OX377612.1, from coordinate 19,644,187 downwards.
TGTCTGCTTTGCCCCTCTAGTCTTTACCAAAACTATATATTTACTATTGACTGTTGTAACGCTTTGAATAAATAAGTATTAAATGTAAGTAAGTCAAAGTCTCTTTAATATACAGAATATAAAAAATGCGAAATGTCATCATATGATGGGAATCAATCTACAGTCATACTGTAACCCGTAAAGTCATAAATCTAACTTTAATACTAAGTACGTGACTGACTCAATAAATGACAGCGCGTTAGCAACAATGAAGTTTAGCGTACAAACAAGAGAACAGAAAAAAAATTGACACTTCTTGCGAAGACCATTACAACAACAAAAACGATTGATGGACACAGAAAAAAAAAATAAATTATCCTTAAAATAAACAAGATAGGAATTATATGTAAAGGATGTTTTATGGATTTAAAGAATCTATATACATTTAATATATGTTGCAGTCCTCTTTAAAAACTAATGTTAAAAAAAGAAGTACTAGCTTTTGACAGTAGCAATTTTGAAAAATTATATTTATTAAAATTTAAAACAAAAATATATTTATACTCATTGATCGCCTTTATTTTAACCACAGCAGAACCGGCTTAATTTTAATTAACCGATCAAATATCTGGTAGTACTTTAATTTGCAATAATTCACAATAATGATGTTGAACATAAAATCATGTACAATATTTGATTAAATCATGTTCGATGCATGATCAAAAACTGATCGTTTTGTATGTTGCCTACAAAATGTAAACGTTCAACAGTGAAAAAAATCAATATAAAACACGTATCACACTTTTCGTCACGATAACGACACTCACAATCAGGCTTATTATTTAAACTGTTATATTTAAAAATGGTATAAGTCCAATAAGTCAGTTTTAATTACTAAAAATACTTTTTTTAAGTGTACTTATACCACTTTTATATATAACAGCGTATTTCTTGGTTTTTTTTTTTAGTTTTTGTTTAAAAGTAGCATTATAGCCACCTTATTGCAATTCAAATAAAAATATAAATCAAAACCCAGCCACGCCTACGTTACTACGCAGTAGATTACAACAAAATGATAATGGGACATAATCATAGTCACAAAAAAGTAGGCCTCTGGTAAGAGCTGACTTTTTTTCATAAAAATTTTATGAATTTAAAGTCGTTTTTAAAAAGATATCGACTTGAGTGTGACTATGATTATAGGCTAATGTCTTTTCGCATATTTGTATTTCTTAGTTTTTAAAATTTTTTTAAATATATGTGACGCGCAAAATAGAAAGGTACCTAACGCTAAAAACCGGTTTTGTTCAGGAGAGCCATTTTAAGGATTTAAATACGTGTATCTTTAGTGTACTTCACTTTCATAAAACGCGCATATCTCTGGGAGGGAACAGTTTTGGGGCATGGGATCGGTCTCATTCGATGCTCATATGTTATCAACATCAAAAAAAAAAAAAAAGTGAAAATTGAATTTTTTTTTACCCTTAGGTTCCTTTCTCTATGTGCTATCACATATATTTATATATTAAGCATCATCTTAGATTATCTAAAAATATATTTTATTTAACTGAATTAAAAGTATGTGTAATTTTTTTAAGTTCAAAAACCAGCAGTTTTTAATAATGAGTCGAACATGATTTCATTAAATATTATGGAAGGTTTTTTACTCAAAATATCCGTTTGTATGCCTAAAAAAATTTAATCATGCAAAATCAATCAAAAATGTAATTTTTTAGCAATATTCCAAAGTTATTGCTGAGTATTTGGGCAGTAGATAAAAAAACTAGACGATCCCTTCTTTAAAATGATAAGTATGCCATCCCGTAAGCTTCTATGTTTCGTTTGCAAATTGGTAAAATCTCTTAGAGAAATCAACGTACATTTCTATATATATATATATATATATATATATATATATATATATATATCTTCTAGATAAGTATGTCATAAATACTTAAAAGATATTTACAAATATTAAAAAACGTAAGGAATTACGGTAAAACATATTTAACTCACCATATTTATCTTCACTCACTTCAAAAAAATTATGAAATTGAAAAGCATAGCTTAAGGTCATATTAAATATAAAAATTTATTTATTTATTACTAGCTGCCCCGGCAGACTTCGTACTGCCTCAATCAATAAAAGCTTTTGTATAAAATAGACTTAAAACAAACATAAGGAATCCATAATTAATATAAAAAAAATGCTCGGTATGAATGAAGTTTGATTTTGCTTACTTACAAAACAGAGTTTTCCTGAAATATTGGCTATTTATAAGGTCTTAATTTGATATTGACAGACACACACAGAAATTGTGATACAGTCTGTTAATCAATTTAAAGCTTTCTGTTAAACCATATTTTATGTTTTATTTTGTGGTGCTTAAATAAACAAAGATTATTAAGATTTATCAATCTACATGAAAATAATCTGATAGATACTTAACAACTGAAGTTAGCTAAAATTAAGTGTATTTTTACCCTCCTGAGAATAAATATGTAATTAGAAAGATATAAAAATTCTAATTAGTTATTAATTTGTAACTATAGTTTCAATTTGATTTCTGAACGAAAGAAAATTTACTTTCTAAACCTTCCCACAAATATTTCAAGACTAAAATTAGCCAAATCGGTTCAGCCGTTCTCGAGTTTTAGAGAGACTAACGAACAGCAATTGATTTTTATACATATAGAATGAAGCTAAATTTCTATTAAAAAAATTAATTTTTATAATACGACCTGAGCCTAACACAGTAGTGGTTTATTTAAAAAACGTCTTATAGACTTACAATTAAAAAATTATAAAAAAAGAAAAAAGAAATGAAAAACATTGATCAAAATAATTTTCTTCAACTTTTTTTAATCCAAAATAAAAAATTAATTTCAATTCAAGAAACTAAAATTAACGAGTTTTAAGAAAAAATGCTTTTTGAGAACCTCATTTTTATAAGCAATAAAATATCTGTAGACACTCAATTTTTAAATTAATAAAAAAAAAGAAATTCTAAGAAAGATGTTAAGTAGGAATACAAAAAGATTTATTTTCAACACATTTATAAAAATTTTTTAAGCCAAACCTAATTAATTAAATATTTAATTAACAACAAAAATCAAAAAAACAAATCTCTTTCATAATTTTTTCTGTATGTGTAATGCCACTACACTCAAGGAATTAACAACGACACATACATAAATACACTTTTTTAGGTTTCATGTACAAAGCGTTACTAACAGCTTAAAAATTAAAAAAAAAACAAAAAACAAAGCAAAGCAAAAGTTAATGAAAATGTGAAATATCGGTTGCATTCTCTGCCATTTGCTGACCGATTGCTCTCTTTTTTTGCAGAGACATTAGGAATACTATTTCTGTTAAAACCGTCAATACACTTTTTTGAGCGTTTTGACAAAAATAGAGGTAGTCCCGATTTTTGACTCATAGCTCCGCCATTTATTGACCGATCTTGCTTAGTTTTGGTCCAGATACCATTAAGGTGATGTATAAACAAACTTTGTTCTACTTTTTTAGTTTAGATAAAATACGAAAAAAAAACAAAGCAAAAATGAAAGAAAATCTTAAATTTCGGTTGTATTTTTGATATTCCTCGGCCATTTGTGGCTCTCATTTTTTGCATAGGTATTACGACTGCCATTCTAAACGAACGGAATTACAAAGTTATACGAGTATATACCTTTCTTACTTACAGTCAGGGGTATACAAATATCAGCTATAGTGTGATTATGGTTATGGGCCAAGGACTTCAATAAAAATCGTTTTTATTTTTATTAAAAAAATAAAAATCGTTTTTATTTTTATTAAAAAAATAAAAATCGTTTTTATTTTTATTAAAAAAATAAAAATCGTTTTTATTTTTATTAAAAGAATAAAAAATATTTTGATTTTTTTGTGAAAAAATATTTAAAAGTATCAATTTTGGAAAAGAAAACTAAGAAATGGAAAAATTGTGTCAATATACATATGTAAATCTATAACATTTATCAAAGACGACTACCTAAATAGCTGGTCCTTAAGACGGAAACATTTTCCCCCGAAATGAACAAGAAAACTATTTCTTTCTTATGACAAAACTAAATACGGATTTTATTTCTTATCTTTCCTTCTGCTTTTGATTTTCTCAACAAAAAAAAAAAAATACTTATAATTTCTTGTAATTTAGTTTGCTTTGATTAATATTATGAACAAAGGAAGAACCATTTTGTGTGCTGGCGTTGCTGTTGTTGTTCTTGCTGGTATTGTAATATATTTTTCCCTTCTTTTTTTTTTTTTTTTTGATATAAATTGCTGAACGTGTTAAGTGCTTTGATATATCAAAGGTACATTGCACGATCAAGTGAGCAGCTGCTGCAGCAAAAAAGCATTTTTATAAAAATGTCTTCTTCGTTAGTTTTTTTTTTATTTTTTTTCCTGTTGTTTTTATTTGCATTTTTTTCATATCTTATTTTCTTGCCTGTTGTCCTTTTTAAAGGACACTGAACTTATATACTTTCTTAGACTTTTATTTGTTTCTTAACATTTTTTTTTGTACGTGCACACATACTCAAGTATAGTTAAAGTCTTACAACGAACCATGGCAACTTAAAATAACTTTGAAACAAAATAATAATAATAATAATAAATAAAAAAATGAAACAACTCAAACTCGAAAAATCTACGCTGTTGTTTTCCGTTTTGTGTATTCACGTTTTGTTGTTTTTAGTTTTGTTGTTATACTAACAACAGCCAAAGGGGTTGTTGTAAATTTTTTATAAATTTTTGCTGCTATTGCATTCTTTCTTTTATGCCTCATCTGTTTGTTAGCGCTCTAATGTACTCAAGACTCTTTTAACTGATAATTAATTTGCTCAGATTTTTATGATTAGTTTACGCTTATTTCCTCTTTTTCTATTGTAATTTTTTGTTATTACTTTTTTTTATACATTTGTAGCTGTATCTATAAAAATAAAGCAATCTGCTATACGACTAACTGCAAAAATTAAGAAAACCAATCAAGTCAAAAACCGAATTAATGTTTTCAGAAACTTTTTTAAAGTACTGAAAGCTTTTTCTGATAACATGGTGCAATACAGAATCAAATATTTTTATTAAAATAAAGAAAAAATACAAACGGTTTGCACAATTTTAGAGGCTAAGGGCTCTTAATTTAATATTTCAGTTGTCGCCATTTTTGTTTCTAAGACTAAAATAAATATAAAAAATAGAGAGTTTATAATTTATGAAAATTAATTTGTGCTTAAATAATATATTCAACTCTCTATTTCAAATGAAATCATCTTACTAAAATGAGTAATTTGTTCGTCATTTACCTTTATATAAAATATGTCTTCTGCAACAACTAAAGAAGTTTCGAAAAATTTAGTGAAAAAGGCCAATTTTGAGTGGATTGTTAAAGCTATTACTAGAAACAATTTCCATATTATAATGGTTTCTATGGAAAGAAAAGAGTTGAAATATTGTCGTTGATAAATAAAAATTAGCGAAAAAAAATTATTTTTTTACTTTTTACTTATATAAAAAAAATTTGTATCATTTCTTGTAGTCGTCATTGAATGCCGACTATTACTAAATTGTGTTTTGCCGGAAAATCGTTTTATTAAGTAATTTCAAGCTTGCCGAATATGTGATAATTTTTTTGGAGTCGGCAGCTGATTGCCTTAAAAATTTTATGGCACAATGTTATGCCAACAATAAGATCACTATATGGCGAGCGTTGCCAGGATTTTAAGAAATAAGCTATATTTCCCTAGAAAAGGCTATATCACGCCGAATAAAAATGAGTAAGAAAAAAGTTAAAAAGCAACAGCTTAAAATTCAAAATTTTTTTAATTCTTTATTACCATAAGAATCTTAATTATAATTTTTATAGAAAAACTATGAAACTATATCGTTTTTCACATGGCTTAAAAATTACCAAAATCAAAGAAGGAATTTAATCTGTAGGTTCTAAACTTTCTGGAAGTGTTTTAACATTTTCGAATAATTTCGTAGTTTTTATTATATGACCCAAAAGGGAAACTGCCAAAATCCTTAAGCACAACAACACTGGGGTATATGGAAATTAAAAAAAAAAAAACATTTTAAAATAATTCAAAGTAACTTCTGAGTATTTAGGCAGTAGATTACAAATCTAGATGATCTCCCCTTTAAAATAATATGTGTCTTATCTCGTAATCTTCTATAGTTCGTCCGTAAGTTGCTAAAATCCCTCAAAACAACAGTGCTGGAGTATACTTAAATTTAAAAAAAATTTCAAAATAATCTATAGTAACTTCCGGACGAACCATAGAAGATTAAGGGATAAGACGTATACCATTTTAAAGGAAAGACTGTCTAGTTTTGTAATATATTTTTCAAGTACTCAGAAGTCACTTTGGATTATTAAAAAAATTTTTTTTGAAATATCAGTAAAAAAATAATTGGATTTTGTGTAAGCAGTGCAAATTTACAACCTTTTTCATAAAAAAAAATGGTAGCTTCTTAGCTCATTGGAATATTCTAAGTTCTTGCTAGCTTAGGTTATTTTAGATTACACAGGGCGCCCAAACAAAAAAAAATAGAAGCTGGGCTGTCTTGAATGCTCTGATGTGGTCCCTTTGTGAAACCTGTATAAGAGGAAGTAAGAAGGACAGCAATAGAGAGAGAAAAGTGATAGGAAATACACAGCAAGATAGATAAAAAAAAGAAGAGTCCATCTTTTAAATTAATTACTACTTTTTAACGAAGTTGTATAGCGTGAGACCTTGCAGGTAGCGCCATCCAAAGTTAGCTTTTGCTAACTAGTATATCAAAAATTATGCCCAAAGTTATTAAAAAAAGAGAATTTTTGCAACAAAGCTGCACAAATAAATATAATACAAAATAATTGTCCAAATTATGAATAATTTTAAAATACCTTGTAATATCATTACATTTCAGAATTGCTATTCTCGAAGTTCGATTATTTTAACAATGCGTTGTGAATGAACTCTCTTATGTATACTTGAATACGCTATTTTAAAGCAGAAGTAAAAATTTAAAACAAAAAATGTACAATAAGTTGCGAACAACGAAGTTTAACGCACTGTACTGATTTTAATGCGTAAACTAGCTCTTCAGAAGCCATGCACTTTTTTCAAATGTATGCTTGTGTGAACAAAAGCTGTTACTTTACTGTTTTTATAAAGGTGTTTAATATGAAGTTTCACGACGATGCAATTGTTTTTGGAAGTATTAAGCTTTAGTGGAGTTAAGAATATTTTCTCTAAAGCACACGTTCAAATATAGGAAAATAGAAATAGAAAAATTAAATTTTTACAAATATGAGGAGCATATTGAGCCTTTTTTTTATAAATTTTGCTTGGCAAACATCATGACAAAACCCACAAAAAGTATCTAGAAACTTTTATTGTAGTTTGAGTTTATTTACCTTTGAGCAAATACACACCAATGTTTGCTCATTGTATTTTTAGTGAACTATTTGCAAATAATATTTAACTGATAACTTATTTGAACGCTTGTTGTAAATTAGACTACGAGAATAAAACTCGTAATAAGACCGATTAGCTTTACAGAAAATTAAATATTTTATTTAACTGCCATTTCCTCCGAGGGTATGAGTATATCTTACCCATATTCTAATTCATTACGATGTTGCTTAAATACTTAAGCTAACAAATGTAAAGCATTACCAGTTTATGACACAAATGCTGCCGAAAGCGTCGCTCTAGCAATCCAGTGTTTGGGTTTAATATCAATTTTTTTTTAAATAAAAACTGACTAAATATGACTGACTTTAAATATGAACTATTGAAAGTGAAAAATAAAAAAATATATGAACTAAAGCGTGAATAATACAAAATTACTCATATATTATATATATACAACTGATACTTTTTTTCTGCCCATAAAATACAGCATTAATACAAAACTTTATGTAATTAGTAGTAATTTGTTCTTTAAAAATTCAAACTTTGTGAACAAAATTAACGTTTTGTTAGTAATAGCCGTAAATTAATCCGATTTGTTATATTATTCATTAAAATTCATGACATGATATTTCACGTTTTTGTTTTAAATTAGTTTTTTAAGCAACAAAAATACTTCAATTGTATATATTTATAAGAAAATTATTCCCAAAGGAATAATATTTGCAGACGACACATTTCTTACTATTTCTGAAAAAAAGTGGTAGCAGTTAATATTCAGCATGACTTAAACTGGAAGGATGGCATACAGCTAATAGCATAAATCAATTTATATAAGATTTTATGGAAAACTGTTTTCAAGCTTCAAAAAGAACTCAAGAATGTGATCTTTGGTTTGTAAACAGCTCCAATCAAGAAAATCTAAACCTGTGTATTTTGCAAGTTAAGCGTTAAAATTAACTACCAAATATGATTTCCATTAGAGCAACAGTTCATAACAGGTGACTTAATTCTTATGAAAATATTTGGTGTTATAATTTGCAATAAATATTTAATTTCTTTTTTCCTTTTGTTAGTTATCTTCTTAAAGAAAGGTTATTTTTTTATCTACTAGCATTTTTTTTAACTTTTTATATGTTCAGCTATTCACAGTTTTTATTAGATGACATAAAAATATTTATGAGTTGAGCAAAACATAACGATTATGCGAATACCAAAGAACCATTTCAACATCCATCTATCTCAGCAAGTCTCTGGTGAAATAGTTCCCATAAAAAAGTAAATAAATAAATAAATTTAAAAATACAAAAAAAAAAATTTATGCTGGTGTATGGGAAAGAAAAAATAAATGACATGAAATACGTCAGACATGCGAAAAAAATAAACTTGCAAATGAAATTATGTTACACCAAAAAAAAAACAAACAAAAAAAAAAAAAACAAATCAAAAACAAAAAATACCAAATAGACAAAAGTAGAACACCGACATTACTGGCAACCACAACCATAGACAGAATAATATAAAGTAATATTAATGAAGAAATTAAAAAAAAGCAAAGAAACAATGAATGCATTATGCATTTTATTTTGTAAAAAAAAACAGAAAAAAGCCGAAAATTTAGTTTAAAAAATTTAAATTAAAAACACTAGTTTTATTTGTTATTATTTTAAAAATCTAAACTTTATTCAACTTGTGCATAAAAATTTAAGAACTTAAGAAGATAACAAATAACGTATAACTTTTTTTGTAAATATGGGAATCAAAACTTTTTGTTTTTAGCTATAAGTATCAAAATTATGATTTATTATTTTTTTTTATTAAAATTTAATCAAACTTATAATTTTAAAATTGTTAAATATAATGGCCCATTATCATAGTCAGAAAAAAAGTATATTTTAAGAGTTGGTTTGCGTGGCGGCCTACCGGTCCTCAATTAGAGTCACATGACTCCGTTTTGAACTACTTTAATCGCACTTAAGTAAATTTTTCTTTAATACGTACTTTAGGTCTACTATAGACAAGTTAAAATGTATTTTTTAGCGAAAAAGTCGATTTCAAATTTAAAATATACTGAAGTTGTTTTTAAATAATTTAGAAACAGAAAATCAAACAAACAACAAAAAAAAATATTTTGTCATAAATAAAATTAAGTAAAAATTCCAAATAAATTAAAAAAAAAAATTTTTTAGTAACAAATTAAAAAATGTTTGCATTGCAAACCGTCTACACAGATTTTTAAATTCTCGAGGACTTAAATCATAAAAAAAATTGAAAATATACAAAAAACGATTTACGCCTTTTGAGTTGCATGACGAGGAGTTTTTAAAAAAATTTAATTACTTTTCAGTTTTTTTATTTTTAATGTCACTTTTTTATATTTTGCTGAATATTGTATACAAATGCTAATTGAAATATTGCTCATATCCTATTTAAGTTGATTAAACTTAAAACTTACTTTTGTTTTGTCTATAGCTTTAAAATTTTTAGTAACAGTTTTTAACAATGTTTAAGTTGTTTTTAAAAAGAACTGACTTTATTGTTGGACTATGATTATGGGCCAATGAAATCAGGACATTTTCATTGTATCTACGAAAAACTGCGTTTTTTATTTATTTTTTTTAAATTTTTTATTAGTTAGATTTGCAAGCAAATTTTTTTTAAAAAATTCTGAATAATTTTTTTTAATTAAAGTTTAAGGCTGGTATTCAAAACTACTATAAACGACTTCAATTAGAAATTATGACAAATTTTTCATAGAAATTTCTTTTGAATACAATCATAAACAAAAAATACGTTGTAACACATTTTCCAAAAAAAAGATTTATATATTTTTTTCATTTTTAACTTACTGCCTAAAACATTTGACTTTTTATTCTGTGGCCGCTACTCTTTGTATTACTTATTACAAGTATCTTTTATGTTAATGATAAATATGGCTATAAAATGTTGTTTATTTTTACTAAAAATTTAAATTTGCTTAAGCTTTATTTATTGCCAACCCAAAAAGCTTTAATGAAGTATTTTATTTTAGCTCATCATATTATTTGCTAGGAACAAGCAATTCGTGACTATAAAAATAATAACAATAACATTAATTTGGCTACAAGGCATCAATATAATAAACATTATTGCTTAAAAAATTTAAAATTTTAATATATAAAATTTTTTTTATTATCTGGATTTTTCAAGTAAGATGATTAAAAAATTATTTTTATAGCTATAAGGCGCTATTTTAATATATAACTATAATAATATTGAAAAATTACAAATTAACTACTTTCTATTGCTGTTCTGTGGAATGTCGTTCTATTACTTATTCTTTGTATTTAATTTTGCTGTAGTTTTTGCTATATTTAATAAATAAAATATAATATTCTTTTAAATATTAAAATTATAACCTTTTCGTCTTCTATTTTCAAACTGTTCTGTGATTTTCTACGAAAACTAAAATTTAAACGAATCCAAAAAGTTTTGACATCACTTATTCTAGCTATTTTCTACAGGTTTGTTCACAACGGCACAGATTGGAACCGAAAAACTAACTATTCATATATTAAACAGAGTTTAATCAGCTGATTGATAACATCATTGAACGTAAAGACTTATTCTGAACTAACACTGTAATACAAAATCGATTTTTTAACAACTCTCTCACAACTGATTATCTTACAGGGGACCAAAAAAACTTACAAGTGTATCTGGGTTTTAATAGCTTACATCTAGTATTATACAAAAGCTTGCTGAATATTGTATGTACCTAAAATGAAAGCATGCGTTGCATGGTTATTTGCTTTGAAATAAAGTGGAAGTTTAAGACAAATTTTGAAAAAAATGCCACTTCGATACCAGCTTACGTTTTTGGGTCCACCATAATCAGTTGTCAAAATCTTTTTATTATATTTTTTTATATTATACAGCCTTATGTTCAACGTGGTATCTCATAAGAATTACCAGAATGCAAATATTGAATAACTTTAACACAAAAAAACTCAGCCAAGACTCATAAATCGCTTAATAAAAGACAAGAAAATTTTAAAAAATTTTACACTTTTTTTTTATACACATTTTGATAAAATACGCTGTAAATTATTTTAATTAACTTTTATTTGCTTAAGGCTTCATAATCCACATACGAGTATATCAAACGAATTATTGTTTTCAATGCTATATCAGTCATAATAAAAGTCTTACAGATTAGCACGTGCCGTATACTTAATATTTATTTAATTTTGCAATATTTATTACTTATACGCACTAAGTAGTAAAAAGATTAATTTGCAAATGCTCCAGATATTTCTTTAATTTGATTTTTTTATATACTCGTACATACATATGTATTAATATTTATATAAATTGTTAGCATTGAATTACTGAAGTAAGTTCATACTTGTTAAATGTCATTGCATGTTGGCCATGGTCAAAAACACCATAATATTTTTCGTAAAATCAGCAAGGCAGTTGGCGAAGAAGCAACTAAAGATTCTGGATATATAAATTTTATATTAATTTAATTTAAGCCTTGCCAATTGCAATAAACTTTAATTTCCATTTATTTTATCAGTCTACAATGTTTATATAATGTTTATCATAATGACTTAATTATCAATAGCAACATTTTATCAGTAACGAGAATATATAAAACTATAAAATAAAAATGTGCGTAGATGCAGAAGGATGAATAAGTGGTATGAGGATGTAATGGATACAGATAACACAATTTAATTTGCTCTTACTGAAGTCAATTAAACGGTTTTTTTTTACAATCTTAACATGTTCAACATATTCACGTTTTTGTATAAGAATAACTTGAACGGAAGTTGTGCTTAAAACCCAATTCAAATTATTTTTTTAATGATTTTTATATTAAAACTATTTAATTTATTTTTATTTTACCTAAAAACATTTAAATACAATATTTTATGTTTGAAATATTATTTTTCTTCTCAATACAATTAAATCTCAGCAATCGCCAATTTCCCTTACTCATATCAAAACTTATAAAATAGTTAATAAAAAAATAAATATATTCAGCGGAACGTTGCTTCATTCTGCTTAATTTATTTAAATTTGTAGATAGAAAACTTAAAAAATAATGCAATTAATGAATTGAATTTTTAACAATAAAATTTATTATGTTGAAAACAATGTTTTCATTACACTTAAAAAAAAAAAAGATGACCACTGAGGATACGAAAAAACATACATGTTTTTCTGCGTTTTCAAAGTTTATATCTGGCCCTATATGAAATTGGGGCTTAAAGTTTCCTGTTTTTTTTTTATTAAATTGTGAATCGCAGCAGGTACCATGCAAATTCTTAAATGTTCAGCAAACTTATGCAAAACACTACAAAAAATATATTTATGGAATGTTTTAAGCCTCTAACTTTACAATTAACCAATAATTATTAATAATAAATTTCGCTGAAGAAGACCTTAAAAAAAAGTCGTAGTATTGGAAAATTAAAACAAAAACAATTTTTTCGTTGAGATCTTAAGCTTGAATAATATTTACTAATAATAAATTTATAAGATCGCATAATTTACTAAAATTATATAATTTACTTGCATTGGAGAATATATGCAACACTTTTATTAAAAAAGAAAACGCCATAAATTTTAAAAATGTTTACCCTTACTCAGACACCTTTTATTTATTGATAAAAAAGATGACAATGAAAAATCAACAAATTTAATTTTTTTAGAAATTGTTTTAACAAATTGAATAAAATTATATCAAATTCTATACGAAACGTATAAGTTTAACTGCAGAATCTAAGAATTGTTAAAGCATTTTCTGCTAAAAGTAATTTCCTATTGTAAATAATAGAAAAAATTTATTAAATGATTTATAATAGCTTATATGTAATCCTAGCTTTATTTATGAGATCATAATTTTCATTAATGATGCGTTTAAATACGTTAATGACTATAATTAAAGTTAGTATACAAACCCTAATTCATATGGTCCTTTAAAATTATTATCCATTTTTGTTATTTTCATTCGTATGGAAAAAGAAAAAATATTTTATATTCCCCAAAAAAGTCAGTGAACTTTGTTTAATAAAAAAAATATTAATTAAATTATAAAAGCGAAGAGCTTTCTATAACAAAAGTTTTTCATTCTAGTATTTAATGTGGAAATAATGCCCGCACTTGTTTTAGTCATACCAGTTCTTACTTTTAAAGCCACAAGAGTTCAAAGTAAAAATATATTCAAAACCATATCACAGTAAAATAATAAATTTTCGTACGTACATATATATTCGTACTTCAGTTCATTTGTGTTAGTAATGACAATGACAACATTCATATGTAGAAATTTTCATAATGGCTACCACATGTACGCACAAGCATACCAGCACATAGACTTGCACATATAATTATCTTCAGTTATAAACTGGTATATATCAATATATGCATACTAACGAATGAACATTATACAATTATTCCAGTAAATATTTTCTACCCATTTATAAATTACTAGCAAATGCAAGGGAAAAGATAAATCGAACAAATTTAGCTTGGTTTCTGCTTGTGATAGTTATAAATTTCACAAAATTTTATGAATTTTCCAATGTGCTATAAAATACATACCGAGCTGTATATGTGTGCTTGTATAAGTGTATATGTACGAGTGTGAACTCGTGTGTATGGTATATCTGTTCATAAAGCAAGATTATATAACAAAAAATCTATACATACTTGTCAGTTGTGTAAAAGACAACGCAACGCATACTAACTCAAACTACCACATTTCTCGCTGGTAGCAATTCTCCTAAAATAAACGTAGTCGTGTAGTAAATTTGCCCTTCTGTTAGAACATCATTTGATATTGCCTCAGTTGTTTTGTAATGATAATAGTGTCATATTTTCTTAAAGCTAAAGTTATGTGCCTCAGTTGGACTTGATTTGTATGGAGTGAGTGAAAGAATTTTAATTGTGTTGTTGCTGTATTGTCTTAAGCGTCCATTTTACTTTGCACCAAATTCAATTTTTGGTAATGATATCAATTTAATAAATAAACGTACGCAAACCTAAATTATGGACGTGTTAATGTAATTTACAGGAATATAAAATTTTACTTTTAAAGGCAAAAAAGTAATTAAAATTTTAGAATACTGAAATTTTTCGAATTTTAAAATTTTTAATTTAAGAAAGTCTTTTATTTTTATTTTAAAATAATTTGTAGATTATCTGAAAAAAAAAAATTAAATAAAAAATAAATCTACTAAAATTTGTGGTTCAATTAGTCTACTGACGACAAAGAATTCTACTTTTGAATTAAAAAAAAATATTTAGATTTCAAATTGTGGGTAAAATTTAAAAACCGTGAGCCTTTCTATGAGAAAAATTGCTCAGGCTTAAACATTTGTTTTCAAATGTCACTTATCCCTCAAAAAAATATTCATCCTAGTTTTGACTAGATTAACATTAAGGAAATTATCTAAAAATGTAAGCCTTTTGTTTCTTTTTTACTCTTTTTTAATTATAATTATTAATACATATACCAAATGTATCCCAAAATTAAGAAAAAAATTTATATGAAGCAAAGCCAAATTAATTAAAATTTTTTCACAACATGAAAAACTATAGAACATTTAAGCTTTCAAAAAGTTTTTTACAATTTTTTTTTGCAAATAAATAGTGCGCTTGGGTAAAATTATAAATATTTTTTTCAATAAAATGAATTATTACCTAAAATTTAAAGACTCTTAAAGGATTTATGCAACAATGCAAAATTTATAATTTTTTATTTTGTGTTAAAATTATATTCTTGCTATTGCATCTTGTTTCTATTGCCTTATATTTGCAAATACTTTGTGTATTAAATATATTTTCTTAGTAATTTCAAAACTCATTCTTTTTCAACAAAATAACTAATCCGGCAATAAAAAAAAATTCTAAGAAAGTAACTAGTATTCACAACATATCTTCCTACAATACCGTAGAGAATAAATTGAAAAGAGAAAAAATTATTTTATCAAACAAACAAGAAAATTTTTATTTTTAGTAGCCATAAAAAACTTACTGCATAATAAAACAAAAAATTAAAAATTTAGTTAAAGAAAATTGGGGAAAAATTTTGAGAAAGGAATTGAAAGTTAAACAAATTTTAAACAAGTTTTCAGGTATTGTACCTTCAAGATATTCATTGAAGTGTAAACAATTTTACAAAAATACTTTTAAAATTGTTGACTAAATATTGATGAAAAAAAAACCTAGAAATTACTAGAAAATATCCTAAATAATAGTGGAAATATATAAATATTTAGCATTAAGCACACAAAACAATTTGTTTGTGATCACAATAACTAAACAAAAAATATGAGAAAAGATAACTGTAACCGCAACATTGAAAATTGCATAAAGATTAAAATTTTTAAAACTTTGACTAACAAAAAATTAACCTCTGGGAACCAAAGTTATTGGTAAATTACACTTGTGACATTTAAAAACCTCTATTTTTATCTTTCTTCAGTATTACAAATTCTATGGATAAAGTTTCTTTTATTTTTTTTTTTTAATACAATATTTTTGATAGAGACGCTTCACATACATATTTTAATATAATAATATAATATAATATATACCCTTCACTGGGTCAGCAAGATATAAATATTTTTCACTTTCCACAGCCTTCTAAAATATCAAAAATATACAAAAAAAAAAAAAAAAAAATTAAATATATTTCAACGTAGCCCCTGAATTTTTTTAGTATTTCTAAATATGTTTTCAGTATTAATGGAATATTAATTAAATACGTCTTACGTCACTTAATACTTCTATATATATTTTTAGCAGTAGTTTAGCAGAGGTTGTCTAGATTGGTAACCTACTGCCCAAATACTCAGAAGTTAATTTGGATTATTTCTAATATTTTTTTAATTTTTCTCTGAGGAATGGGACACATATCATTTTAAAGAGAAGCTCGTCTAGCTTTGTAATCTACTACCAAAATAATCAGAAATTACTTTGGACTATTTAAAATTTTTTGTGAAATTTCCATATACCCCAGTGCTGTTGTTCTCAAGAATTTTGGCAATTTCCGTTTTGTATCATAAAATAAAAACTACGAACTTTAACGTAAAACAAATAAATATAAAAAAGAGATGGCGTTGAATTATTTAAATACAAAGAAAACGTTTTTAAAATTTTAAATTAAATCAGGTTTTGCTAGCCTATTTTCTGCCCTAAAAGTTGACGATTTAGTTCTGTTAATTAAGATAATTTTCAATAGTCAACAATTTTTCAAATGCTTACAGTGTTCTGACAACATACTTTTATAACAGAAAATTGGTTTTTTGTTATTAATTATTCGCTTAAAAAAGAGATGCGTTATGTGTTTACTTACGAATACTGACATTTAGTACAGCCCTTTTAATCACCTTTAATTAATGTTTGTAGCCAAAAAAGAGTCTTCATTTTGTTTTCTTAACAAGAGGGTCTATTTTCGTTTTGAGCAAAAATAATAAACATTAATCAATTTAGCTTTAGAATTTTAAAGCCTTTTACAAAACCCAACTACACTTTAATTGTGTTTAGCAGTGGAATGCTGGTCATAAAACGGTAATCAACCACATTATAATTAGCAAAAGTGATGAGAGAGAAAGTTTTACTTGTTTAACTTGTTCAAATAAAATAAAATTCCGTCTTCAATATTCTGACTTTAAGCTAAAAGAAAGATAATAGTTTTTCTTAAGTATCTTTTGTTTATGTTATATTTTTGTGAGTCACTTTTCTTTGTGAATAAAAGAATGTAAAATATATGTCGTTTAATTTTTTTTTTGTGTTTATATCTTCTTTGTGCTCTTAATTGTTTGCTAAAAAAAAATATGTTTTTTTTTTGCTTTTTCGTTACATTACCTTCTTTTCGCTTTTATCTAGTTATCTCTCTCTGTTTCTGAATTATGTATTGCCCGCATATTTCATATTAATATTAATTTTTTTTCCATTTTATAAGTCTTGGCCATCAACGTAGCTAACCAATGAATTTGTTGTTTTATATTTTATCCTGAAGACAAATAAATACTTTTGTTTATCTAAAGTACAGTACCTACACTATGCTCATTTTCCAGATATTTCATGGACGTTTAAAAAGTTATTCTATGGTTTGAAGTTTAGTTACATTGCGGGCAGCTTATTGAACAATTAAAAAAAGAATTACTTGATTTTAAAAATAAATTAATAAAAGCGTTATCTTATCATTTGTAGTTTTGAGAAGAATTTGTAAAAATTCTAATCTATTTCTCCTTAAATTTATTTAATAAAATATATTGGACAGTTTTATATATTTTTTTTTTTTAAATTAGCCCACTGTTTTTGTTTTTTGTCCATTATTGTTAAGATATTATATTGAAAGCAGTAATTTTAGGATATTTTTTTTGTTGTCACCATCGCTTTCATCTCTAGTCTCCTTTGTGGTCTTTGCCTATCTTAAAAGTAATTTATAAAAATAATTACAAAAATAAAACGTAACATTTTTTAGTAAATTTTAGCAACTTTCAGGTTATTTTTTCTCTGTTACATTGAAGCTATATGTATCAGCTTTTATATTAACTAAAAGTACTATTATTTACCGTCGATATTCTCTTTACAAACTTTTCTTTTATTCAATATTTTTTTTGTGTGTAAGAAAAAAACCATTAGATTTATTTATTTTGTATATTAAAGTGTTTAAGTTTTTTTTCTTACTAGTGCTTGTATGTGTTAAGAAGCTTGTGATTTATAATTTGTATGCAAATAAATTTCATAGATTAATACATGTTGTTTAAGAAAAAGCAATTTGTTCAGAGTTATAAAAATTTATTTTGTTTTATAAAAAAGAAATATTCATTGAAATTAAGGTTTTTTTTTTTAATATAGCATGTTATAAAATTTAGACTTTAAACTTAACAAATTATCTTTTTAAATTTTCCAAAACGTAAGATTTATTAAATACACCACATTTAGTTTATTTTAAATGGCAACAATCACGTAAGAAACAAAAACAAGTTTTCTCATAATATTTTTTTTTATTGTTTATGGTTTTTTTGCTTAACTTTTGCAACTTCTGCCAATAATTATAACCATATGAACTGCCAAAATACAATCAACAGTCTGAAATCGTGATGAAAATATAAAATATTTGTTGCAAAAATTTTGTTTTTTTATTTGTTTGAAGATTTTATTTGTTTAAAAAAATATAATTTTATCAAATCATTTGAAAACAATGTGAATGGAATTTAAACTATTTCCAAATATACACAAATAATTTTTAAAAATTTCAATGAATAATGATAACACATTTGTGTTTAATTTTATAAATAAATGATTTACCAAAATATTGATTAATAACAGGTATGGGAATTTTTACTAAACAATTAAATTATTATTTTTTATTTTAATAATTTAAGAAAAATATAAAATACATAACGTCAAGTAAATAGTAGAAAAAATATATCTAATATTTTAAATATTATTAATCTATAAAAAAATAATATTTGCTAAAAAAATTAAGCAAATATTTTTGTGTGATTACTGATCAAGATGGCGACCGATTTAACAGCTGTCAAGTGATTTATTCTCAGTTTGGTTTGGCAATTCATCATGAACTCACACCTGAACAACGCTTGCAAATGGGTCCAAAACGAGACTGCCGTTGTTCCCGATTTTCATAAGCGAATTTTGTTTAGCGATGAAGCGCACTTCTGGTTGAATGGCTACGTCAACAAATAAAACTGCCGCATTTGGAGTGAAGCTAATCCTCAAGTGTATATCGAAACAGCGTTACAACCAGAAAAACTGACTCTTTGGTTCGCTTTTTGGGCTGGTGGAATCATTGCTCCGTACTTCTTCAAAAACGATGATGGCCAGAACGTTACAGTCAATGGTGATCGGTATAGAGCCATGATTACTAACTTTTTCATTCCTGAATTGAACAACCATGATGTCTAGGAGCTGTGGTTCCACCAAGACGGCGCAACATGTCACACAGCTCGTGCCACAATCGATTTATTGAAAGACACTTTTGGCGACCGCCTAATTTCACGTTTTGGACTTGTAAATTGGCCTCCAAGATCTTGTGATTTAACACCGCTAGACTACTTTCTGTGGGACTATGTAAAGTCATTTGTCTATGCGGATAAGGCACAAACGCTTGACCATTTGGAAGACAACATTGGCCGTATTATTGCCGATATACGGCCACAAATGTTGGAAAAAGTCATCGAAAATTGGACGTCCAGATTAGACTACATCCGAGCCAGCCGTGTCGGTCATATGCCAGAAATCATATTTAAAATGTAATGCCACAAGATTATCTTTCGGATAAATAAAATTCATGTCAATCGAATAATTCATCGTTGTTTTATTGCAATTTAAAGTTCTATACGTCTATAAAAACACCCTTTATAACATATAATTTGAAGTTGCTTATAAGGCGGTCTCCATATAACGTATATCTGATTTTTAAATAATTCGAAGTTTTCCATAACACGATTTCCATATAACGCTGGACGAACAATCGCATAATTTGAGGGTAATATGAAATTTATAACTTTAATGGCTGCCTGACTTGTTCCAGCTTCTAAGTCTAGTTCTAATTTCAAGTGATATTAAACACACAAAACTATTTTTTTCAATAACAGAAAGTCTAGCCAAACTCTAAATTCACAATTGGGTATTAATGTTGTAACAGAACACGTCCGCAACTTCAAGCAAAAACGACTCTCAGAGCAAACAGCCCTATAATTAAAACAAGCTGTTATTTAGTGTTTTTACATTTCCACAAGTCTTGCTTTAAATAAAATGTTTTGCATAATTTCAACTGTAATTATGCATTTAAAATTAATTTTTCAACAAAAAGATATATGTAAGTTTTACCGGCTTGAGCCCCCATTTGTAAGTTTTAGAAGAGTTTTGTTAGTTTTAATTACATTTTATTTTACAATTCTGTTTTTATTTTATTTAAGTTTTAATTTATTTCATTAATTACACTTGAATAAAAGTATTTCAACACTTCTAACATTTCCTTAATTATTTGGTTTGATGACCGATCACTCCGTGTTATGTTCTTCTCGTACTACATCTTAATCCTGACTCTTCTCTAAACGGTTTGATGATCGATCTTACTTCTTCCTTTGCTTTTTGTCTATCTTGTAATTTTAAGTAGGTCATGTCATTGTTAATTTAGTTAGGTCGTATTATTACAGTGTTGGTAATTTATGCAACATCTATAAAAATATTTTAAGCAAAACTAAATTTTTTTGTTTGGTATCGATAAAAGTTAAAACGATCGATTTTAAAAATTCTTTTTGCAATATAAGCCTATAGTATCAGCGGGTAATATAAGATTCTCCCACTTTTACTTTTATTATTAATTTAACACCATATACTGTTATAACGACCATGCCCACTTTACGTGGGTCAGTTGGAAGGTCAGTAATTTGTGCTGGCCGTGCAAGATCTCTATAGTCGAAAAATTCCCACTCATAGATAAAAGGACCAGTCTAGACCGGATAAAAACTGTTATTATTTTACAAAAAAAAAAATACTTGTATTTATTTTTCTTCTCTGCTAAATTTACTTTAATTTTATGTAATTAAAAATTAAATTAATTGGCGCACAATGCTTTATTTCGCTTTAAAAATCTCAACAATAGTTTCGTGAGTACAAGCAAAGCATGCGGTTAACCTAGTCTCTTATTTATAAACGTAACAGATTTTCTTTTCGATGAATGAAAATCGTTTTTAAGCTATTATTTCTGAAAGTGGTATAAATTTGATTAAAAAAAAATGAGTTAGCGTAAATTTACTAAAATTAACGCTAACTCATTTTCGTTTTTAATTGTATTTTCATTACTTTGTAAAAACTAGCTCATTTATTGATTCCTGCGTTGCTATTTCATAGGTAAGAAAAATTGAAATTATATTTTATTCACCTGCCTTTTTGTTCATGTAATCGATTTTTTATTTACCTGTATTTTGTTTGTTCATTCATTCCTTTCTTTGATTGCTTCTTTTTTCAAACTAAACAATGATTTTTAGAGAAATAATTACTGTCAACAACTTGATAAAAAAAAACAGAAAAAAAGAAAAAAAGGGTGTAAGAAAGCTTTGAAAAAATTTTTTGTTGTTGTTTTTGTCTCTCGCAATTTCTTTATTCGTCTCTATTTTTAACTACAAATTGCCACTGGAGTCGACGAGCTCTTGAATACGGGTTGTTAATTAAAATAAAATCGGGTTAACAAAACTGGCACAGAAATTGAGGCAATGACAAGTATAAGAAACTGCAAAATGGTAAAAAAAATGATGATAAAATAATTGAAAGATGAAAGAGCTTGAAATTAAAATTTTCTACGAATTGAACAAAGAAAAAAATCTTAGAATTAGGCCAATTTAAAAAGAGAATTAATGTAATGGTGGCATAAAAACTTGAGCTAAATTCAATAGGAAATTTACGTAAAAGATTTAAAAAATCTAAAAAAAAAAAAATAAAAGACCTTGGAATATTTTTTTTTTTTGTTCGATAATGATATTTTTAAATTGCCCTCTGCTACCTCCAACCACTTAATTTGTATTTTATTTTAAACAGTAATGAATAAATTTAATTAAACTTTTCTGTTTGGGCTAAGCGAAACGATGATAGCTCATATTTTCAATAAAATGCACACTCTTCTAAATATTAAAAATAACAAGTCAAATTTGGCTGTGCCGAGTCTTATATACCTTTCACTGTGTTAGCGAAATATTAATATTTTTCACTTTCCACAGGTTTCTAAAATATCAAAAACATTCAAAAAAATTAAAGGAGTGAAGATAAATATGCCGAGTTTAATATGTTTTAACGTAACTCCTGAAGTTTTTTGATATTTGTAAATTTGTTTTCAGTATTAGTGACGTCTTGCGTTACGAAATACTTCTATATATATTTTTAGTAGGAGTTTAGAGGAGGTCGTCTAGATATACTCAGAAGTTTTTTGGATTATACAATTTTTTTTTTAATTTAAATATACCCAAGTGCTTTTGCTCTGACTAATGGGGTCATCTAAGCTAGAAGTCTACCATCCAAATACTCAGAATTACTTTGGATTATTTTAAAAATTTTTTTGAAATTTGCGTTTTTGGCAGTTTGCGTTTTGCATCGTAAAATAAAAACTATGAAATTATTCTAAAATGTTAAAAAAACTTCCAAAAAGTTTTGAATCTACAGATTAAATTCCTTTTTGATGTTGGTAATTTTCACGGTCAAGACTGGGAGTGGTACGTGGACAAAGTGGAGAATGGGGTATATGGAAATTTCAACATTTTTTTTTAAATAATCTAAAGTAATTTCTGAGTATTTGGGTAGTATGTTACCTCCGCTAAGCTTCTACTAAAAATATATTTAAAAGCATTTAGTGACATAAGACGTATTTGATAAATAAATATAACATTAATACTGAAAAGATATTTAAAAATATCAAAAACTGCAGAGATTACGTTAAAACATATTTAACTCGGCATATTTATCTTCACTCACTTAATTTTTTTTTATGTTTTTGATATTTTAGAAGGCTGTGGAAAGTGAAAAATAATAATATTTTGCTGACACAGTACAGGGTATATAAGGCTCGGCATAGCCGATATTAACTTATTTATATATCTGACTTATTTTTTGCGTTCATTATTCTACCATATAAAGGAATAAAGACAAAATTTAACATTTAAGATATCTTAAGCGTAGGTTAATTTTCCTGTTAAATAACACTTTCTTGTGTTTGAAGAACAAATTTTTTATCAATTATTTTCTAATTCACATTGCCAGTTATCATTTAATCATGAACCGAGAAGTTTTATTCCCTTAGACTATAAAAGATTTTAAAAAAAAACTCTTTCAAATGAAAATTATTCAACTTTTAAATAAATTTAAATAAAAAATTAAATACTTTTCCATTGAATGAAATGAAAAGAACTTATAATAAAAAAACCTGTTGAAAAAATATTAATTTTTGTTAAGCATTTCCATTTATATTTGTTTATTAAAAAAAAAGAGCTTTAAATTCTATAGCACGTATTCAAGTGCATTGTTTCTTTGATTAAATGTGTCATAAAATAAATAACTTTTTTCTTTGTTTTTTGTTTGTTTTCATTTTATATAAAACAATATTGACATGGGTTGTCCTGGCAATGTTATACTTTTTCATTATCAACTGCTGCTTGTACTCATATGCCAAACTGATGGATTTATGGTGTGTTTTTATTTCATTTATGTATGTACTCGTACATACATATATTTTTGTTTCACTTGTTATCAATAAAGCACTTATCCAAATAAAAAAAACAGGGAGAGCAGAGTACTGTCTTTATTTTTTTTTTTTTTGCTTATGTGAATAACGTTTACATCAATTATCATTATCAATCATCAAGTGTTAATTGTGGCAGCAAATAAAAAAATATGTTTGTTTTCATATGCATTTTTGTATGTTATTGTTATAATTAGAAAAAAAAACAAAAAAAACAATTCAAGTTAAGTTAAGCTTGTACACAAAGTTAGTTGTATTTGTGAAAAAACTAATTTCAAATTGGCTTTATTTGTAAGAGATGTGTATGTGTGAGAATTTGTTTCTTTTACTTTTTTTCTATATTAAAAAAATAAATATTAAAAAATACTGGTTTACACTTTCATGTGCATAAATTGTTGTAGTTTATTGGTAAATTTTATTGTGCTGAATTTCTCATCTGCATAAACCACATTTGATGTAAACATCATGCATAGCGATGGCATTAAACTATAAAAAAAATTCCGCAAGTATTTCAATTAGTAACATTTCAAACATGAATATAAAATGTGACACACCTCGAACCTTAATAAAAATAATCTTTATACGTCCTTGCTATGCTTAAAAATCAAAATAAATTATAAAGAATTTATTAATTAATTATACAATGGTTTTTCTGTAAAATAAGTGCCACCACTTAATAAAATATGTTCCATATTATTTGTCTTATATTCAAGTATCAAAATTAAAAACAAAATTCAAGATTTTGTTCATTAAAGAAATAGTAATAGTAATCAAAATTTTTCAATACTGAAATCATTTGTTTTCAATTAATTATAGAAGACTGATTGTGAAAATAACACTGATTTTTTTAATTTGAAATTTTGACTTTTTTAAATCCTTAAAATCATACAGTTACTATAGTCAAACAAATTATTTTTTATAAAATTTTCCCGTTTTAGATCGAGACAAAGATTCCAGTGGTAATCAGTGTATGTCCCAACACTCTTTCATTGTACGAATATTTTGGTGAAACCTTTCGCCTTGCATAAGTGTTTTAATTTAGACAATATGTATATCGCTAACTGACTGCAATAGTGTGCTGACTTAGAATTCAGAGAAAATTTGGAATCACTGAAATGAAACATTTCCAGGTTTCTTGTTTAAGTTGGTTCATGGTCTAGCAGACCTCTGGGCAGAAGACGATGTCAGTAGACTATCGTATCGAATATCTATCGAATCATAATTTTTTTAATAGATTTATACACAAATGTTTGTCAAATTCAAGTGAACAAAAAAGTAGCGTCTCATAAATTTAGGCAACAATTATGAAAAAACAATTTTTTATAATATGGATGAAAAATAGCTTCTTCTGAGATATTTTTCTTCAAATTCAAAATATAAAACTTTATTAAAAATTGTAATAACTAATTATTTGAAACAAAAACTAAATAAAACTTAAATATTTTAAAATTTTTTGTTAAAAAAAATGTAGCTTACTATCGAATGATATTTACTAAGTTTAAACTCGACAAACATTTGTTATCGAATGTTATCGTCTCAAATTAGAATCGATTTTAGTCGATATGTCATAATACGAAAATGAAATATTTCGTTCAATTTGAATCAAAATCGAATCCTCAAATATAACCGCTTATCTCTGAAGAGTTTATATCCGAAATGTTTAACATACAAACAACAAGTAGCATGATGATTACGACCTTTCTGGCAAACATGGGTATATTAAACTTATGAAGTTGATCTTTTTCCACTTGACAACACAATTTAGCCATAAATTATTTATCGCTCATGCCTTTTGTAGATTGTGAAATATTTACTCCAAAGTAGTTAAAGTACGTAGATTTTCTTTTAGTAGCCATTTACGGGTATATTTAAAAATCACAAAAACTAGAGGAACTACACAAATGCTAGCTTAATTTTTAACCCTTTAAGGACCATAGGGACACCGGTGTCCTAAGCCTAAAGTTTGATAAAACGTATATTGTATACGATTTTTGTAGATTTTATGTTATTTTAGTGAATTAACGGCTGTCACATTTGTCCAAAATTTAATTTTTAAGACAAAATTTTGTTTTTATTTTTCTTTAAAATTATTTTTTTAAGACTCCTAATTTAGCTATATTAATATATAATTAACTACTTTGTATTAGTATGCTTATGGTCCTGAAATGGTCAAAGATTTATACAAAAATTCATTAAATATGATAGCATATCTATTGTTTCTCATTGTTCTAGTAAAATTTAATAAAATTAATTTCAAATAAAGTTATTTAAAATAATTTTAATTAGAATTTCGAGAAAATATTTATTATATAAATTTTGCAATTTTTAATTCCAATTTTTAATACCAATGACTGCTACCAACGGAGAAAATAAATACTTTCATCTAAATTAATTATTAACAATGAAGCAGCAAAACCAAACAACCACAGCACACAGCCAAATTAAGTCAGAAATTTACTTCCATCAGCAAAACTGAACACCAATATAATCAAGAGAAAGAAAAAATAATCATGAAATAATGTCGACAACTAACATACCAAACTAGTCAGTCATTTTCATCTGAAGAGTTTTGCTAAATATACAGATTTCAAAAATTCTAACCAACGAACTTTAACTAATAAATGCACAATTTTAGTTAAATAAAGGAAAATGCAAGTAACTTAATTAAATAAAATAATTTTTTTTGTTTAGTTCAATAGAAGTGGGGGAGCTTGATAAATATAAAATAAAGTAAACACTTTGAGATTTATAAGAGGACTATATTTTTAAAAGTTATTTGAAAAATGAGTGGCATGAAAATTATTTAATCCTAGCTTTAAATCAACATCTAATCATCCAAATTATTTATGTGATTTAATTTATTAAAGATTAATGCTCTTATCAAAAATAAATTAACGTAGACTTTAAAGTAAAATTTTTTAAAAAATTATATGAAAAATTTCGTTAACGTTGACATTAAAGTCTACGTTAATTTTTTTGGATAAGGGGGTTAATAATTGAAATTTATTAAAATTGCAGTAAAATGTTGACTAAGACCAGGACCACTCACGGCAAGTTTAGTTGGGCAATTCTTTCTGAATTCTTTTCTAAAATTGTTGTTTTGTCCACACAAAAACTTTTTGTTTCGACAGTTTTAGCTTTCTTATTCAGTCATTCATTTATGCTTCAAGCTACCTGTTCTTTTTTACATCCAAGTTTGTACCCCTTTCCATTCTTCTTTCCTCTCTGTGCTACAAAATAAAGAATTGACCAACTAAAATTTGATGTGTGTGCACCTGGTCTAACTGCGATGGTAAAAATTTGAAATTCCCTAAGCGAATACAGATAAGTAATGCGGTTCATATACACTCAAATTCAATCAATACAAGTTAAATGCTTAATTCTAGTAATGAAAAAATTTTAATTGAACTGAAATGGTTTTTTTTTTCAAATAATTGATCCAATAATACGTAAACTATAAAAACGCACCAAATTCTGTCAAACTTTTGCATTAAAGTTGCATGGAACTTGAGTGCGTATGGGCTGCGTAAAGAAATTCTGTAAGCAACAGTGGTTTTACCAAGAAAACGAAAAATTTTTAACCATTTGTTCATATCAAAATAGCTTAAGATATAGCGTCTGTGGAAGCCCAGAAATTAATTAATAAGTATTTTTTTTTAGCTGGCCCACAGTTAAATTACACCCGATACAAAGAAAACTTTATGCTTAAAAATAATTTTTCAAAAATAAATATTTTAAATTTATTTATAAAGAGTGTGCCAGTAAGAACGCTTTTTTTTAAAACTAAAGTCATATTCTTTTTGTGCAAGTGGTAACTCTGAATTTTTCCAGTTGTCATATATGTTTATTCTGATTATTAAAAGTGGAGGACTTTAGGAAAGAGCGTTAGAATTTTGATGAATCAAAGTGAAGTCAATGCCAACTTTTCAAAAAACTTATCTTCTCCTATTAAGTGTATTTCCATCCGAATGGGTTCATAAATACACAGAATTGTCTAATGTGGGGCTCAGAAAATACTTATGCAATAAATGAGCAAGAAATGTACCCACAACGAGAAAGTGTCTGGTCAGGATTTACTTTTTTTTTTAAATGAGGCCAAAATTGCGCCGGCTGTGAACGGCATTCTTTACAGAAATATTTTAATGAAGTTCTAGTGGCTTCAATTGCACTGCATTGACCTGGACGACATGTATATTCAGCCATAATCTTGTTTGAAAAGCGTTTATATAAAATAAAAGTGTTAATTTTTATTAATAACTTGCCAAAGAAACAAACACCATTTTTTTTAAGAATCTCCGGATTGACAACTTCTAAAAATTAAAAATAATTGTTTTAAGTATTTCACATAAGCTTTATAAATTTTTTCACTATGTTGGAAGAAAGTTTTCAACACATTTACCATGATATTCAGCCATATACTTCCTGAAATCTTAATTAGCAACCTTAGCTGAATGTGGTTTGCTGTAGAACAAAGATGAAAGGAGGTTAAGAAAATTCAAAAATTGCTTTACTATTTTATTTATATACCTTTTGATAAATAATTCACATTTAATGAAGTACAAAAACATATACTTTGTGCTTAAAATATACCTGATTTTTTTAGGCCAAGAATCTCATCTGTATGGCTTGATGTGATAACAAAAAGCATTAAGTTTATGTACAAAAATAAATAATAAAACGAATAACGATATACAAACTAATCAAACTCTTAAAACAAGAGTTGTTCTGCAAAAGCCCCAACAAAAACCAAATAAAAACAAAATGAAAGAGGTTTCGGTTTCAGAGGAGAGAACGAAGAATAACTAATAAACTCAACTTAAGTTCATAAAAAAAGACAGCGTTATATTTACAAAAATAACAACAAAAATTATGTAATACCAAAAGCAAGTAGACATTAAAAAAAGATAATAAAATAAAACAAATCTTATGCCAGCAATAAATTTTAGCCAGAATGTTAAAATAAATTCAAATTGCCAACATTTCAAACATTAATATTTTATTCGGTTTTTTGCAGTTACTTGATTTTTTTTTATTAGAGTGTGCTGGCGTTATACTTTATTAATGAGCTTTAAAAGTATTAGAACCTCAAAACTAAGATACAGAGAAACTCTCTTCGAATATTTCTTATACCAGAAGCATAGCATGACATCTTATAAAAAAATTATTACAACGATACCATACAGTGACATTCAAATTGTTTGAAACTTAATTAAGACATATTATAGGTGTCCTTAAAGGCATGCTTTAGAGCAAAAATTGTCTTAAATTAATAAAATTTTTAATAGAATTGTTCAGACTTGAGAAAAAATTGACTTGTTGTAGCAATAATCTCTATAATTTCATTATTGTGGCTGAGGGATGGTGCGACGTTATAGCTCCCATGAACGAGATGACAATGAACACAAAACCTTTTACTAGAAACGAAATATTTTAACCAGTCTTAGGGTTTTTAAAGCCCTAACTTATCAACACATAAGCTGTTTTTACATACTGCCATAGAAATTATAATAATCATTACGAACCTAAAATATAATACGGATAAAATTAAATTTAATATCTGTTTTTTTCTTCACTTTGCGATCTTTTTTACACAAAAAAAATTTATTTAAAAATTTATTTTAAATAATTATGATCCTATTACATTTTCCTTTTCTGAATATAAAAAATATTATGATTAGAAGCGCTTCATTTTGACGACAAAATATGTCTTCTGTCTGCAGGGAAATATTTTGTTCGTAAAAGGAAAAGCGGGTAAAACCGGTAAAAATGGAAGCTCTTTAAGATTTTTTAGTTCCACACATACCCTTTTTGTGAATCGAGGTTTAAACAAGTCAAAAC
Organism: Thelaira solivaga; assembly: GCA_947397855.1. Taxonomy (NCBI): domain Eukaryota; kingdom Metazoa; phylum Arthropoda; class Insecta; order Diptera; family Tachinidae; genus Thelaira; species Thelaira solivaga. The sequence continues at coordinate 19,614,687 of OX377612.1, read as the reverse complement.
TGGAGTTTATTACAATCCAGTTGTTGCTTTTCACAAAGTCAAATAGTCCGCTGACTATTACACAGAAGGGCTTAAATAACTTTTTACCTTTTGCTTATTTACTAAAACTTGCTAGTCATCCGAATATATATTTAAAAAAACAGAAATAGGCGTAAAAAGTATTTATTTATCGTACTTAATACATTATGAAAATCTTTTTTAATGTCTAGAAAAACTAAATAATAAAAAATAAAAAAGTCTACCCTCATAATAAATAGCAGTCCTGAGACATCAATTTTCTGCAGACATTTATATATTCGTTGCCTTCGTAGATTTATAAAAATTTTCTGGCCACTATTTGAAAAAGAAATATTTGAGAATCATCACATCAGTCTCTTGTATAAATTAAAAAAAAAAAAATGCTTTGGATAGGAAGGTAAGTAAAAGATATAACAAGGAAAGTGGTTAAATGGAGTTCATAAAGTAGCTGTAAGAAAAGCAGCCCATCAACCACGTGTTCATGATAAATTGAAAACGAAGACTTTAAAGTAGACAAAAGCCAGTAGCATTTGAAAATATTGGCATTAGATAAATAGAATCGCTTGGAGTTGGTTACGGCCTTTTGCTTGTAAAAGGTGATTTTATAAGAACTATCGGAAATTTAAAAAAAAAACACATAAAATTCAGAAAAATGCATGAAATATTTATTTGGATCGATAGTTGGGTCGATATAATTTAATGTTTGAAGATTATTTCATGCAAATGTTGGCCGCGGCTGCGCCTCAAATGGTCCATCCGCTTAGTCCAATTTTGGCATACTCTTTCCAACATTTCGGCCGGTATCTCACGAATAATGTTGGCAATGTTGGCTTCCAGTGCGTCAATCGAAGCGGGCTTGTCCCTATAGACATTAGCCTTAACATAGCCCCACAAAAAATAGTCTAGAGGCGTTAAATCGCACGATCTGGGCGGCAAATTGACTGGTCCCAAGCGTGAAATAAACTGATCACCGAACTCGCCTCTCAATTGGTCCATTGTTTCGCGTGCTGTGTGGCATGTGGCACCGTCTTGTTGAAACCACATGTCATGCAAGTCAAGCTCTTCCATTTTGGGCAAAAAAAAGTTTGTTATCATCGCACGGTAGCGCTCACCATTCACAGTAACGTTGTGATTCGCATCATCTTTGAAGAAATACGGCCCAATGATGCCGCCAGCCCATAATCCGCACCAAACGGTTGTTTTTTGTGGATGCATTAGTAGCTCTTGCAATGCTTCTGGCTGCTCTTCACTCCAAATACGGCAGTTTTGCTTGTTCACGTACCCAGAAATTCAACCAGAAATGAGCCTCGTCGCTGAACACAATTCTTCGATAAAAAAGTGGATCTTCATCTAACTTTTCAAGAGCCCATTCACCAAAAATTTGGCGTTGTGGTAGGTCGTTTGGCTTCAATTCTTGCACCAGTTGTATCTTATAAGGCTTCACACCCAAATCCTTCCGCAAAATTTTCCACGTAGTGGAGTAACAGAGGCCCAATTGCTGCGAACGGCGCCGAATCGATAATTCACGGTCATCACCAACACTGGCCGATACGGCTGCGATATTTTCTTCAGTTCGCACTCTACGTAAGCGTGTTGGTGGTTTAATGTCCAACAATGTAAATTTGGTGCGAAATTTTGTTACAATAGCCCGAATAGAAGCCTCAGTAGGTCGATTAAACTGACCATAAAATGGAAGAAGCGCGCGATGAACTTTCTTAACAGAGCACGCATTTTGGTAATAAAATTCAATAATTTGCAAGCGTTGTTCGTTTGTAAGACGATTCATGATTAAATTATAGACCAAACTGAAGATGTTTGACAGTGACACAAGATACAAAACGTGCGTGAGCTGTCAAAACTAGTGTTGCCAAAAAGATAATAGCAAAAAAATCACTCTTTATAAGTTTATTTCGCAGCTAAAATTTCAGGCTCCTAACAAGTCTGGTGATTGTTGTAATCTTTATTATAATTAAGTTTTCTGATTCCAATGTCCCACTGCCTGGGTACATATATAGCTCATGCTTCAACTTGTCATAGTTAGGTAATTGCACAGGATATGTATATGAAAACTTAACAGAATTAATTATTTTTATTCTTGATTTATGAAAGAAAATGATTTTTGTCTAATTTAATTTTAAAAAAATGCTGAACATGAAATTTCAATTTTGATATAATATTCTTTTGAGAACTCTTTTGATTGACTTAACCGTGAATTTAAAAATTTATTTTATTTCTGCCATTGGAATTATTTGTCAGCATTCTTTAATTTTTTGTTGTGTAAAATCTGCATAAAGTCAAACAATTTTATGAGTTTTTTAACACTTTTTTATTTTCTTGTAAAGGGTGTTTTCTTACAGGCTCTCAGTTTTTTGTTGTAGACACTATATTATTTGACAAATCAATTAAGCTGACAGTTGCTTTTTGTTTAGTTTGGTTTGAAATTTCATTACAGATAGTTTTACACCAGAGCAATGTTTGAAAATTGTTAAAATTTTTTATCAAAATAGTGGTTCTGTTCTGTTCGTCAAATTTTTTCACTTACTTCGTCCAGTTTATTGCGTACATAATCATACTTCAGAGTGGATGATTCGAATAATAATGGATCGTAATGAGATGTAATCCCATTAGATTATCGAAATGGATAAAGCAGATACAACTGAACATTCGAAAAGTTGTTGTCGAAATACAACCGCATTGCTGCCAAAAGTTAGTTAAATTGGTGTTCCAAATTGCACCTTGTATACGGTTCATTTATATTTAAAATATTATTACGATTTAAGCTTGTGTAGCTGTAAAAAAACACCCTTTGCTATTTAATTATCCCCTATATAAATAAGAAAAAAATATTTTTTTTTGGTTAAAAAAATATTTTCCCCTGATTTTAACTTTTTAATGGCTTAAAACCAGATTTGTTTTAAATAAATATTGAAGGGCTGTTAATTTAATTTTTATAATTTTTATTTAAATAATAAAATGGCTATTTTGTTAAGCTTGAGGTCTATCTATTGTTTCCCCTTTGAATTTTAATTTATTATTTGTGTTGTTGGCAGTAATAGCAGCAAACTTGACCCTTTAAAACTAAAATACCTTTAATATTTTATGCTTAACACCAACACCTTTACAACAATAACAAATAATTTAGTTTGAAATCATTAACAAGTAATTTAAAAAACTTTAAGAAAATATGTTTTTGTTTATCTTTTTAGTTACATAAAACTTACTTCACACACATACACACAAAATTACGACCAGGTAAAAAATAATTTTTAAAAAAATTTGTATAAAACAAATCAAATAAATGTAGGGTTCTCTCTTATGTGCACACATTTTTTTAAATTGCCATAAATTGTGTTTATTATCATAAAAACTACAGCAAAAATATTTTAATAGTATAATTTAATTTTATTATTTATTTTTACAGCAAATAAAATCTTTCTGTACTAAGAAAAAATCCTGTTTCGTTACAAAAACGTTGTAAATTTAAATATTTTATAATATAAAGAAAAAGAATTTTGTTATTCTGTTTACAGTGAACTGTTAAATAAGGAGTTTTAATAGGCTTTCAAGCGAAACATCCGTGTAGTTTATTCTTTATCATTATGCTTTAGTAAAATAAGTTTTTAAATCAAAGCTTCAGGTGGTTGGCTGCTTAATATGAGTTGAATTAAAATCGCAAGATTACTTTTTGAAACACCAACTCAACAAACTACAAGTAATAATGTGACATTAAGATGTTTGAGAAGGTCTCTTCAACCTATTCCCGATATCTTCGACTACCATAAAATGTGTGTTGAGGTATATGTGTTTCGAAGCTGTAAGAGCCGGTCACTCCCAAAGAAAATTAAAGACTGTCTCTTTACTCGCAGGTGACCGGCAGCTGCGCAGATCTTCGTTGAAGCCATCAGTTTGCAAATATTCTATTCCGAGACCATAACTGACGAGTAGTATTATATGTCTCTAGATCCTGCTATCTGGTACCCGCTTTTCTTTGGTAGTAATCAAGAATATTGCTAATGATGCTACTAATCAGTATAGCGACTGTAACTGACGGGAAACCCTTAATGTTAGAAGAGCTTCAAACAGAATAAAATATATTTAATTTTTTAAATGAAACTTTCAAATGATTATTTGTAGTTTTCCTCTCACACCTTTATTTTTATAAATTAAAATAATGCATAAATAGAAAAATTTTTGTGTGAGTTAAAAAAGTTTTATTATTTTTAAATTAAAAATTTTGCGGAAAAACACGGAATAAAAGTTTTTTAATTTACCTACACAACATAAATACTGGCTACTGTAAGAAAAGAAATTTTATGTACAAAGTGAAATCGTATCTCTAAGGAAACAAGCAAACCACTTTTCTTAAAAAAAATAAAAAATTATAAATTCAGTTTTACGAAAAAAGCAAAAGCTCTTAATTATAAGCAATTATAAAAAATCCACAATTTATGAGACGCAAGTAGTTGAAACAAAAATTTTCCCCTATTTAAACTTCTTTGCAGCAAGAAATACAGATAGAAAACCACACGCTCACAATTCTGCCAACGAAGAAGGACATTAACAAGCATACATACATTTATAATGAGGAGTTGTTAAGTGAATACTTTGTATGTGTGTGTACACATACACAAGAACTATAAAAACAGTGTTTTACTTGAAAGTTTTCTCTAACGATTTTACTAATTTAAAGTGGTTTTCTTTTTTAAGAATATTTTGCAAAGTAGAAAGAAAACTCATTTAAAAAAAAAATTGAACCAAACTAAACTAAACTTTTTTGTAACACATGTCTTCAGCTGAGGTTAAGAAATTATTATTTTTATTAAATGTTGTTAAAAGAAAAATTTTAAAACCAAAAATTACTTAATATGAATCACTCTCCCTCAGTTGTGTATACATACATAATCATACATACATACTATTGAAGTAGCTTGTTTCTACTTCACCTTCATTAAGACTTAACCAAATTAAGTGACGCTATTAATTATGTGGTTTGCTGTTTGAAAGTGACACTCCAAATTTGTTATTTTTAAATTTCATTTAAAATATGTTTGGTAATAGCAGAGAGAAAAAAAAAGGTTTTTCGGTTTATTAATATTCAGACCATATTTTAATTATCGACGCCATAAAGATTTTCTTTTGTGTTGGATAACTGAATTTAATTTATTAAAAATGAATATTTTCTATTAATTTATTTTAAAAACTTGATATTTCAATTAGTTTTAAAGGCAATTAAAATAACTTAAACAAATTTTTACTGCAATATCTATTTTGATATATCCTGCAATACAATACAATAATTAATCACTCCTATTCTACGTTTCAATTTGAATCGAAATTTTTTGGTATTCCACGTTTCAAGCAGAATCGAAATTTCTTGTTTTACCAGCATTGACGTTTTCTATTTAACTTTATCTCATTTCAATCGAAATTTTTTTATTTTATGTTTTCTTCATTCCGATCGTAGCTACGTTTTTTAAATTGTATTTTGTTGACGGAGGCTTTTCGATTTTTGTGTGTGTAATTAAAAATATGAGAAGCAATAGAAAAATTTAAAAAATGGTGCATTGCAATATATCAAATTTTCAATCAAATACGGCAAGCAAACTCTGAAGCAGAGGCTTCCAAACTGTCTGATACTGTGACCAACATAAGAAAGAAATAAAAAATTGTTGGCTCGCTTATGACATAAAACATTTTAAAGTTGTAAAAAGTAATGTATTCATGGAATAAAACCAAACGAAAATTAATAATAATTTAGCATGTATATTTATAGAAAAAAATTTTATGAGACACAAAGTTTCACCCGAAGTTTTTTTTCCAGTACTGAAAGATTTCGAAATTTCCGTTTCATTGATGCTAAAACAGAAACGCTTGTTTCTCAAAAATATGATTATTATACAAAATTACACACATACTAGTTTTTGTTTTCTTGACATTTGTTTTCACATTTCACACAAACAAATTTTACGGCTTAGTATAATTACGCCGGATATAGTTAAATAGAAAAAATTCGATATTATCGGTATTTATAGAGATTCATAATAAAGTTATATAACAACAAAAATTTTTGCTTTAAATTGTTTTTGTGTAAATTTTTTTAAATATGTAACACAGAAATTAAAAACTTTACGACCCTTTTGAAGCTACCCACATTTAAGAAACTGCTGCTCCAAAGCAAGCATATATTAACATTTGTCTTTTAATGTGTGATAAATGGAGATTTAGCTACTTTTGAATAAAATCTACAGAGGTTATATGCTTAAGAAAACACAACCGATTTTAATCTAAACTTATTTTAAATAATTTTCTTAAAATTAAAAATTTAAAAATTTTCTATAAAGAATTTCTTTTATTTAGTTTTAGAGATTAACTGAGTAGATTTTAAAATAATGTAGGTACACCTTAAAGAAAATTTTAATTAAAAATTTTGAATTTTCTTTGAAATTAAAAAGAGCTAACCGTTTACAAAAGATGGTATATGTTATGCTGTTGTATTTATATCCTTCAAAAAAAGTGAAAAAGTATATATAAGTTGTTCATTACGTGTGTAATTTTTACACTGTAAATGGGGTGCCCTATAACGTATATATATTGTGCGTCCTTATAAGCAGCGGAATCAATTTAGCTATTTCCGCACGCAAAGAAAAAATATGGTTGAGGCAACTATATTCTGGGGAAAACATAGAATAGTTAGATTTATGAGTACTTCTAGCCATATATATTTTTAAATCAACCTTCGGTCATGGCAAAAAAAAATCTTTTATTTTAATTTTTTATTATTATTTTTTTAAATACATACATATGAATATGAACCGATATTTTAGGTTTTCATTAATTTTTACTTTGTTTTTATTTAATCGAAAAAAAAGTAGTACGTAGTTTTTTGAAACATCACAGCAGACACTTTATTGCTTTTAAAAATGAGGTTCTCTGAAAAGATTGTTTCTTAGAACTTGTTAATTTTAGTTTCTTGAACCGAAATTAATTATTTATCTTATGATTAATAAAAAATAGGAATTCAAAAAAAAAATTATTTTTATCAATATCTGTTGTTTCTTTTTTATTTTTTATAAATTTTTAATTGTAAGTTTATATGACTTTTTTTTTTTTTTTTGTTGAAAAGGCTAGTTTATTAGGTTGAGATCGTATTATAAAAATTTTATTTTAAACAAATAAATTTTTATATATAATATGTATAAGCTCAAGCTTAATGAACTAGCCATTTCCATTATATTTATGTGCTCTGTTTATGACACAAACAATTAAGTCGTCTGGAATTTTTTTTGTAAAAAGTATTCAAAATATTGAGTTTTTTCTACTTATTTCCTTCTTAAAATTTTGTCATAATACAAATAAATGTGATTGGCCTTAAGTGAAAAAATATACAAAACCACTCATAGTAATATTCAGTATAAAAATTACTTCTAGATAGCTAGATAACGGTGCTTGGCCTTTTTCTAATACAATTTTTTAATGAAAAGCCATTTTTGCATGATTGTGTTTTCTCTTTTTCTGTTAGTTCCAGCTCATTTGTTGGTGGGAAATTTCTCTCTCTCTCTCTCTTTATGTGGCAATATCAACTGTGTATGTGCTCTTTCACTCCTTCTTTCTCTCTCTCACAGTCTACTTTAGTATACTAAAGAGCAGTTTATTTACATGTAGAGCTACAACTCATGCCTATAGGTAGATTTTTTTCTGTTGTTTTGTTCTTTTTTCTCAAATAGAGAGACATTTTTGGGAAATTTTGTTGTTTTTTTTTATACAGTGCCTACATTATTAGTGTGTTTAATAAAGAGTTACTTTTTAGTAAATTAAGCCAACAACAAATATACTCGTATGAGCTTTCATAATTTGTCATTAAAAGAGAATTTGATTGGTGGACAAGTGTAAAAATGGATGATGAGTTAAGCATTTTTAGATGTGTGTAAAAGATATTAAATAAATAAATGATATTGAATTACAGGCGTTTGTTGATTTTTTTAATGTAATTAAAGGTAAATTATATATATTAAAATTACTTGAGGCTAGATGGTAATTTAACTTAATAATAATTGTGTAGCTAAATATAAGATTATAGATTTTTAAATAACAGAAGTGAACACGAACTTTATAAGGTTTAATTTTTTTTTCATATTTTTTTTTCTTAAAAAATACCTACATAAAGATCGAAATAGTGCGGTTCCATGGATTAGTAGGGATTAACACTACTCTCTTAAGTTACAGTTTAAATGCTTCCCTTTAAAAATTGGTATTTTAAATAAATTTAGAAACATACACAAAATTATAAAATAAATTTTAATTTTTTTTAAACAACATCATTCAAATGAATTCTGAAAACTCATTACAATACTGACTTTATTTTAAAAATATTGTTGGCAAAAATGCTGTCACGAATACGTAGTTGATACCTGTTTAAAGCAATAATTTAGTTATTAATTTTTTTAGTTTTGTTAAATATTTAAAAAGAATGGGCGAAATTATAAATATGAATATTTAGCTAACACAGTGAAGGGTATATAAGACTGGGCATAGCCGAATTTAACTTGTTTTTGTATTGTTGAGGTCACCTGATATATTCATATTTCATAACCAAGTTCTTTTCATTTTTAGTGCAAAAAATACTTGAGAAAATATCTAAAGGAATACTTATCATTTATATTTACTTCAAAATGGTTTTAATATTTTAAGTTTGCTGGCTTTGTTATGAGAAACCTTTATCCTAAAAAGAAGAGCTTTTAAAATAAAGGGTGTTTTTTATACACGTATAGAACTTTAAGTTGGCATTACTGTTCAAGATGGCAACCGATTTAACAGCTGTCAAGTGATTTATTCTCAGTTTGGTTTGGCAATTCATCATGAATAGACTCACGCCTGAACAACGCTTGCAAATAGTGCAATTTTATTTCGAAAACGAGATTGCCGTTGTTAACGATTTTCATAAGCGAATTTTATTTAGCGAAGAAGCGCACTTCTGGTTGAATGGCTACGTCAACAAACAAAACTGCCGCATTTGGAGTGAAGCTAACTCTCAAGTGTATGTCGAAGTACCGTTACATCCAGAAAAACTGACTGTTTGGTGCGCTTTATGGGCTGTTGGAATCATTGGTCCGTACTTCTTCAAAAGCGATGATGGCCAGAACGTTACTGTCAATGGTGATCGGTATAGAGCCATGATTACTAACTTTTTCATTTCTGAATTGAACAACCATGATGTCCAGGAGCTGTGGTTCCAACAAGACATGTCACACAGCTCGTGCCACAACCGATTTATTGAAAGACACGTTTGGTGACCGCCTAATTTCACGTTTTAGACCTGTGAATTGGCCTCCAAGATCGTGGCGGTCATATGCTAGAAATCATATTTAAAATGTAATGCCACAAGATTATCTTTCGGATAAAAAAAATTCATGTCAATCGAATAATCTATCGTTGTTTTATTGCAATTTAAAGTTCTATACATCTATAAAAAACACCCTTTATTTTTTTACTTAACATATTAAGAAAAAAAATTGTTTTTAATTTTAAAAACACAATTTTTAAGGTATTACACTGTCTATTGAAGTACTTAAACTGTACTATACATTTAAATTGTTTTCATATCTTTTATTTTTAAATTTTGTTATATATTTCGACTTGTTGTTACTGCTGGTTGTAATACAATTTTAAACAAAAGCTTTCAATTAATAAAATAAATAATGCTTAACGAAAAAACCGCAACAGAAGTGTTTATTAATAAAAAAAATATTTCCCAAAAATTTATTCTTTAAATAAAATTGATAGGCACACTCACCCAAGAGTTGAAATTGAAATTGAATATAAAAATAAATAAACAAAAACACATGTAAACAACTTCCATTGATTAAACAGTCTTTTTTTAAATTGGAAATAGGCAGATGATCAGCTGAAAAAAGAAATTTTAATAAGACAAAGATTCTTTTTAATGTTAAAAGTCATGTCTTTTATGAATTTCAAATAATTTTGGGGGAATGTGTGATTATTTTGTAATAATTTTTTTTGTAAACATTTCCCTTATGTAAAAACAATCTGTCACATTGTTGGTATTTTAAATCAATACAAACAGGCTTCAAAATACACAATTAAAAGGCTTGTAACATAAATCTTTTGTTTTAATACTTGAAGTGAGCATATATTGGATAAGATGTGCTGCTAAGAAAAATCAGACAAATGTTAAATAAATTAATTTATAAAAAATGAATGTCAGATAATATTCTACACTCAGAAATTCTCTCACACCTAGAATATTTTTGTAAAATAATAATGAGAATTTAATGAGATAATCTATTATGAAATGCTTTAAAAATAACTTTATGGGCTAGAAGGCTAGCCAATAAACAAATTTATTTATATATACATTTGCTATATGTGTATATCGTTACTCCAAATGTAAAAGGGCACTGCACAACTTCTTTTATTTTGCTATTAAATTTTTAATTAAAATATTTTTTTTTTTAATTTTCAATATCCAAAAGGCTAACGAAACGAAGTAACATTCATACTTTTTTTCATGAAATTATATACAAATTTAATTATGAAATTTTCGTTTTCGTAACACAAACTTCTTAGGTATTATGCTGCTTTTAGCAACTAATTGTTTAAAATTGTGAATTATTATGATGCTTTTAGCGTTTTAAGTATCACTATAAATAATATTTCTGTTTAATAATAAATAATGCCGCAAGTCTTTCTTAACTGCACTAGGAATTTGGGCTTTTATTTATAATAAAATTTTTTTTATATAATTAATTAAATTTATTTTTATTTTATATATTGGTTTATTTGTCATTAATAAATTAGACGAGCTTACAAAAATATCTATAAAAAATATAAAAATTCAAACAAGTTGAATTATATCTATCTTCTGTTTGTTTGTTCACTATAAAAATATATGTTTTCCAACGAATTTTTCTAAAATAAATAATATTTGTACTCAAAAGAAGTTCGCAATATACTTTTTGATTAGTTACACCCATTGTTACGCCCACTTTTGGGTTAAAAGATTTATATGGATCTCTACTTAGCTAAAATTTTATTTTTCAACGGATTTTTTTTTCCAAATTTGGTACCTTAACACTTTATATTACAAAAAATGCTGTGTAAATTTGGACAGACCATGCCTATTCTTAATTTTTTTTTATAAACAAATTTAAATTGTTCGTTAAATGATAAAAATTCTATTTTCCAACCGAGTATTTTGCAAGTTGGTACTTCAATTAGGATTTCTACTGACATTGGGATTGAGAATACCTAACTTTAATACTTATTTTTAAACAAAGCAATTGAAATTATTTTTTAGTAATTAAAATCTTATTTCAAAGAAAAGTCACCATGTAATTTTATGTCTAATTTGCCATAAATTAATTTGAATTGTAAATTTTTGCAAATTCGAAACCTCTAAGGAATTGCACTCAAAGCATAAAGAACCGGTTGAGACCAGGTACATAAAAAATATTTTTGGAGAATTTTTATACTAAACAATATACGATCAGCAACCATTTTTTACATGCTGAGTGACAAGTGTCACATGATTAGTAAAAAATAAAGCAAATGACCTCTCGGAGAATCTTACTTAATCTTAATACAACCTTTATGTTAAAAACTACATAGAAATAGAATGGAAAGCGGGAACAAGTCACCTGGTCACTATGGCCAAAATAGACCTATTGTGACACTACTCTCAAGTTACAAATCTAAATAAAAATATTTTCTATTGTTATTAAAAAAAAAAAAGAAATTTTTTGGAAATTTCTGGACTTTGTCTGTCATATTAATTAATTCTAAAAAACGAATTTAAAAATAAAAAAAAAAACTTTTTTCTGAAATTTTTGTTTTTCAAAATATTATTTCAGGCTTGGCTTTTCATAATTATATAAAATCCATGTATTTTGCACTTTAATACCGCTTTTTCTCTAATATTTCTGTCTTGATATTCAGTCTTCAAAATTCAATTGAGTCTTCAATGTTCTTCAAACAGTTCATTATAAATAAATAAAGTAATTTTTATAAAGTGTTGACTGCTTGTAGACTTCATTTTTCTCCCTCGCATAGTAAATAACATATAAAGTTATTAGTTATCTCGCAAACGCAGTCTAGGCTACTAAAACGCATGTCAGGGTTCAGCTTAATCGAATTCTCTGTAATTTTATTGACCAATTGCATTTCACGTCACAACACCTTGTTCGGAATTATCTGTTTTAATTTTGGCAAACAAACCTGCTATCAATATCTTTTCCGTTCTCTATCACTCTATTATTTCCTATAACGTCTTTCAAAATCTTAATTAAAACATATATAAATCCTCAGGTTTGTACTCATATAGGCAACAAAAATTAAATTGACAGTTTAATACACACACATTAACAAGTTTATATAAGTACAACTATTGTGTAAATAAATATCTTTATTAGGAGGTTGTATTGTTGTTCGCTTGTCATGTAAAATAATTTTTCAATAAAGACTTAATGTCAGTGTCTAATCGCTGTCTGTCTTGTTCATTAGTATGGGCCTTTCTGTTACACAATGCCACTGTCTTATGCTTATCAAATAAATAAAACAACAACGACAAAAAAAGAGTGAAATACAAAACAAAACAAGTATGAGAACTTTCTAGTGCTTCTTTTGCGCCAGTTTCTAGCATTTAAAACATGTGTACATTCACTAAAAGAAATAAAATAAAAAAAAAAAATTTAGTTTAAAACAAAAAGAAAACAAGAACAAATTAAATATATTTTTAGTTTTGTATTTGTTTCACCCAATAACGGGGTATTACTATAGTCAACACTGTAAAAGCCAAAGACACTTGTAAATACACTCGTAATATCGCTTATAAACTAAAACTTATGAATATGCACTAAATATTACAAGAACATTGCAATTGTTCGTCAACTCTTAAGCGCATACACACATTTATATATACATACATATCATTCAATAAAGTATATTTCTAAAAATAAAAGGGTGATAGCGGTAAGTGTAACGTTTAAAGCAAAGGAAGAGGAAGTTGTTGCCGCTGTATTATTGTGGTTTTGTTCGTTGAGACATATCATATGTTTCCTTGTAGCATCATCAGTGAGTAAATGGTTTGTTGTGGGTTTTCAGTAAATAAAAAAAAAGATACTATGCAACACAATAACTTCAAGTTACATACAAATGAATGTTTTCAATGTTGTATATACGTCGCACATAAGCGATAGACAAAAATAATGGGTTTTAAAACTCATGTTATTATTACCACTAAGGGCTATAGTCGCACCGTATTCTTTAAAGATCTATTGTGTAGCCCAGTTATTAACTACAATCTGAGACTCCTTACGAATCCCGTAATTGCTGTAGGATTAATCGTGACTAGATCCTTTAGGACCAATACCCCACTACCTAGGCAGCTTGTTCTGCTTCTTGCCATCGCTGGGCACTCGCAGAGAACATGTTCTAACGTTTCTTGTTCTTCTCGACAGAAACGACAGAAATCGTTCTGTACCATACCTATTTTACTCATGTAATAATTAGGTCTACAGTGGCCCGTAAGTAGCTCAACGTAGAGTTTCTGCTAAGGTTCAAAACAACCTCTGCTCTAATGCGCTCAAGGTTGATGAGTCTTTTTGACCACCGTATGCCCCTTTCGGCCCTCCATCAGTCTTGTAGACTCTGTCTCCTTCTCTCTGTCGCTGTTGTAGTTTACCCCGCAGAAGCGCTCTGAAACTATGAAAGGGGTATTCGCGCCAAAAAAAAAAGCTCTATGTAAGACCCCTAAAAAAAGCTTTTATTTAAGGAACACCATTCAAAAGTATTCAATAACTTTATTTGCTAATCCAAATCAGATGGGCATAGTGGATGGATAGTGGATTATACTATTCACTAGAGGTAAAATTCAATCTTTATGCTAACTGAGTTAAGATGAAATTTGCTGTTATTACTATAGAAAAGTTTAAGCCAAATATTTATAAAGACTACTCCTTCTGTACTTATTTTCTTTACCCATTTTTTATGTGCTATACGAGTACATCGAGAAATGTACATGAAGTGTTTTCTGACTAAATATTTTGTATACATATAATTTAGCAGTGAATTTTATTGCTTATGTTTACATGCTGTCTAAAAAGATTCATCAGCGTGGAAGCCAGATCAGCATCATTCAAATGTTATTGAAGTTGAATTTGTTTTCTTATTTCTTTCTTCTCTTTTCCTCAATTTACAATTTGAAAATTTTTATTTGATTTGTTTTTTATTTAAACATTTTTGTTTATAGCTTGACGTCGCATAACATGTCTTTGTCTTAGTTTTTGTATTATTTATCCCAAGGGAATGTAATTTTCGAGAATTTTTTCATTTCATTTGAAAATACTCTTCAGTTTATTTAATGTTTTATGTGTATTTAAATTAGTTGATTTACTGGAATGCAAACATTTGAATTGTTTAACATGTGCTTGCAGATATTTCTACTATTTAATTAAAATGTCGTGACTAATGTAAATAAAACTGAACTAAAAAAAAAAATTTTTTATTTGTAAAAATTCTTTTAAAAACTATTCAATTTTCTTCAAATAAAATAAATCAGTTAGTTTTCAAACTTACTGCATTTGCTTTTTATATATGAAAGAAGCAAAACAAATACTTTAAAAAAAATTTTTTATTTTAAAAATTGTATTTGTAAATTAAGTTGAATGCACAGATATCAAGTTCACAGTATAACGTTGCACATTAAATTAGTTATATTCTTGTTTCTTTATTTTAATTTTTAAGCACAAATCTAGAACCACACCAATGCATTCAGATATATAAGAAGATTCCCCAACTTATAGTCTGCAATAAGTGTCTTCTGTGTAGCTAAACTAAAGGAACTGGGCAGTCACAAAGAAGGTTAGCTATACTCGTATTAAAATCCTAAAGTTTTTATATTAAAATAATAATTTATATTATACTTTTATATTCATATCAAAGGACAACTTTTAAAGACATAAATGTAGAAACTGGTCTTAGTATAAATTGGTATGAAGATATGATACGGCTTACACACTTCGTGACACCCAGTTATTAAATTCTACTCATAAGAGCTTCAATAGACTTCTGCGGAAGTATTGTGCTAGCCTTTTTCTCGCACTTAGCCTCTAAATTTATGATTTATGCTATAAACACAACTAGAATGAACGACGAATTGTAGTAGAGTGCTCGTATTTTTTTAGTCCTGTAAGTATTTTAGTAAATAATCTAATTTTTTTATAATAAAATAATAATTTGCTGCAGTCACATTTGGACTTCTTCTACTTGGTCAGTTCAACGATGAACAAAGCGAACATTTTCACCAAGATATGGTTGCAAAAATAAAATAAAAATGATTTCAAAATATTTTTGATCACTGATGATCAAAAAAAAAAAAACTGCCAAGCAAACATTTTTAAGTGAAATGGAAAAAAATTGTATTTCTGGGAAAACATGTTTTTTTACTAAAAATTTTAACGGACTTAGAAAAAAGAAAGTTTTGTTTTATTCGATAATAAATATATTTTGAAAATTAATTTAAAAATTATGCGGTTCCTTTATAATATACTATGTGAAAACGTCTTCAAAGTTTTAAAAATTTGTTTGGTAGCGAAATACGCACAGATTTCTTAAGTTTACTTAAATAATTTATATACCATTCAAACGGCCTCAATGTTTTCTTTCTTTATAATTCCCCTGAGAGACTTAAAATCGGTTACTGGTTTATAAGTTCATAAAGGTACGAAAAACCTTTTTGGGGGGATTTGGTAAATTCCAAACAAGTTTCTTATTGTACTCGACAGCATCTACCAGAAAAATAGTATTAGTTTTTTTGCTAATGCTAAAAAAAATATCACTGAGAAAAAATTTTTTGATATGTATAGTTTGACTTCTCGCTTTTAGAGGCAGACAAATGAGTTTGTTCTGTATACTCTGAACTTGAACTTGTTTGTTTGACTCGAACTGCTACAACTTTTAATTTTAAATTTTCTTTGGAATTAAAAATATTAAACAAATGAAATTAAATAATATTTTGAATATTTCGTTAATAATATTGCAGCAAACAATATAAATTTTTTTTGTACAAGCTTAATATTTTGTAGCTTTAAAAGAAAAAAAAAACTTGTCTCGACACCACTACACCGCAATGAAAAATATTTTCGGCGGCTATAAGCCATTTTTCAAACGAACGATATGGATTTTTATAAAGTAAAAAAAGAAGCACAGAAATAACACTTTGCTTATTTCTTTTTAAATCCAGTTTATTTTATTTTATTAAATTGAGTCATATGTTTGGAAAAGTACAGATGAAGGTAAGCAACGTAAGTTGTTTTGAGGATGAGATGAGGGTTAACAGCTTTCAGTATCGGTGAAAATAGCTGATTTAATCTTTTAAGTTAAAGATATTTTTCTTCCTGATATCATCAACCATCATTGTAAAATTTTTAAGAAAAGAATACGCTGTTTCCATAAACTTTGTTTATTAGTTTTCATATAAATTGTGTAGCCATGTTAAGAGCTTATTTGATGTATGTGATGATTTTTAAACAAAATCAAAATTAAAAACCACTTACCTTGAAAAATATTATTGTAATAAATATTGTTTGTGGAATGATGATATTTAAAATACTAATTGATGACAATTGATGTACAAGAACACTTAATTTTTAATAGTTTTTCTCACGTTCGTTTTTCTTTTCATTAAGCACTTATCCAGACCACTTTCTATTCATTTTTCTGTCTGTCTGTCTGTTTTTTTTTCATATATTTTTATATTTTTGAAATGTTTTATATGAATGTATATGAATAAAATATTTTTAATTATTATAGTTGTTGTTGTAATTGTTCGTTCTGGTATGTGGAATGAAAATTGAAATTGTTTTTATTTCCGCTTTTATAAGTTTTTATGTTTTCTTTATTTCTTTTTTATTATTTAGTTGTAAAAGTTACTCTGTTTGTTTCCAATGTAAAATTCATATTGTTGTTTCATGTACGAATTTTATTTTTCATTAATTGTTTAAATATTGATTTATTTGTTTATTTGGTTCTTTTCTTTTTTTTGTAATTGTCTGTTGTGTAAAATTACTACATTTATGAATGTTTTAATGTTCAATTTATGACAAAACTTTTGTCAATTGTTTCTTGTCTATTTTTATATAATTTGTTCAATTATGTTATAAAATAATAAATTGTTTATTTTTAATTATGAATATTTTGAAAGAACAAACAAATATATGCAGCAATAAGAGAATGTTGTTGTTCGTTTAATTAACTGTTCGTTGTTATTTTAGTTATTGTTTGCTTTTATATAAATTTTGTTTCTATTTGTGTAATTGTAGGGGGGGTGTGTGTGTATATCCCAGAAATATGTGGCAATGTTGGTTTACAAAAGTAAAAATATTTTAATTAAATTTACTTTTCCTGTCGAAAATTGTTTTAAAAGAGCAGTGGTGTTTTTGTTTTTATTTGTTAATTTTTATTTCTATTATTGTAAGTTTCAAACAAGATATTTGAATAATGGAATATTTTGCTATTGGTTTGAATCTTTTTATATTGCTTTTGGTTTAAATGCAATATTGTTTGTTTGTTTTTGTTATACTAAATATTGGTTTAATAGGTTTTAGGTTATTTTGTTAATATTATTAATTTATGATATGTTTAAATTAATTGCATGTATTGAAAGTTAAAAAAAAGTCAATTTAAATATTTTTAAATTGAATTTTTTTTTGGGATATTCGTGTTTGGTTTTATTTTATTTAATAAATATTTGGACTCTAATTCAGTCTATTGTTATTCATTTTTTACTCTTTAAATTTATTATATTTTTCTGTCAATTGTGTTACTAAATTATTTCTATTCTGGGTGTATATATGATGTTGTAGTTGTGTTTTCAAATCCTTTTGAAATGTAAAATATTTTTGTTTTATTTTCTTTTCTTTCTTTTTTTTTGTTGTTGTTGGTTTAAACTCAAGTCTTTTTGTTTTGTTAACAATTCCCTCTTTTTGTTAAAGTTTTTTTTTTATTCTTTGTTTAGCTATGTAAAGTTCGTTCAATTCCAGCAATTTTTTATGCTCCAAAAAATCTGAAAATAAAAAACGAGATTCTTAAAAATAATGTAAATATCAAGGAATTATATTTATTAATTCTAGTGCTTTAAAAAAAAATTTTATTCAAATGCAAATAATAAAAGTATGCTTTAAATTACACCAGTATACATGGTTTGGAAGAAGAGCAACTGAAAACTATTTCCAAAGTATTTTCAAGCGCTGTATCGACTTTACTGTTTTAAATTGGCTCTAATTTCTTAGATAGAAAGCTATTTCCTAAATTTAAGAGGTGATACAACATATATGGAAAACTTCTTAATGAAATTTCTTCATACCTTATCGGTTGAGCCACTAGTTAAAAATAAATTTTAAGAAAACTTAAGAAATTTAAAATTTTCATATACTTATTGAAAAGGAAGCAACCAGAAAATTTGCCATTTCCTTCTTCAAACATACAGCGTCAGAAGTTTCAAACAAAACGAGCCATATTTTATTAAAATCGATGTGCGACTTTTGATTTTTTTTTGCTAATTCAGTGATGCTACTTTATTGTTTTAAAAATTGCACTATCGCATCTTCAAAAGAAACACTAGCGAACTCACATGGCAACGCTTTTATGCCTCGCTTATCAAATTAATTTACTCCAATCGAAGTTGAGAAAATTACTTATATTTCAATGGCTAAAAAAATTTTGTCATTTAGTAGTATCAATACTTATTATTACTTAACAGTCGTACCTAAATTTGTTACGGCAAGTGTTTTGTTATCTGTCAAATATGCTAATGCCCACAAAAAATGTATTGAGCGCACGGTGGCAGTGCTCAGCAATTGGCAAATAAAAGTTTTTTAATGAAGTTGGTTGCAAAACAATTATTTTTTGTAATTTAGCGTATTCAACTCTATTTTTGTTTCTTTTTAGTTTATTAAATATATGATTAACAATACTGTAGAAACGGTCTTATTTAAGTATGGCGCTACTATTAAGGTTAGACTGTAAAGGCTCTTATACTTAATTTAAAAAAAAAGTTTTAAATCTAGTTAAGGTATTTGGAAAGTCAGGCATCCCTGATTTCGAAATAAAAAAAAATTGTGTATCGATTTTAATAATATAAAACTATATTTGTTAGTAACTTATGAGACTATATGCTGGGATACAAAACCAGTACATAGTCTTCTTCTTTTTTAAAATAAATTTTTTAAATTTAAAAATACTTTAATACATGAATAAACAACACATATTTTTAAAATTACTTAGAAAATTTATAAATAATGTGTGTAAGACTTAAAAGAATCTTTGTTGCGGAGTTTCAGAATTTTTTATTTTTTTTTGAAAATATTTAATTTTTATTTTATTTATTATTTATATTATTTATTTTTTTATTATAATTTTTACACTCAGTTATTGATTAATATTTAAATCAATCAATTTTAAGATCTTAATCTTAAATAATCTTAATATTAAAAATGAATACTCGTACTTCAATGCCGGGGTAAGAATAAAACTCAAAAACAAATTGCACTTATTTGTTTTTTATAAAAATTTATTTCTGAATTTATTTATAGCCTTGTCAGAAAGCAAATATTTTCTACATTAAGATAACTAATTTCATATTTACTTTTTTTTTTTTTTTTGTTTTTTTTTAACGATTTTTCTCATATTTGTTCCATATAATCTCTATATTCCAAAGAATTGGCCACGCCCTTTTAAAACCCACTTTTTCTGCTTTTCAATTAAATTCTCTGAAAATATATACATACACTTCAATTTTGCTCTAAAGTTTCTAATTCACAAAGTAATGCATCTAGCGAAACCACTTTTGTAGGCTTTGCTAAAGGCTTTACAAAAACACTCTTAATTATAAGCATTTAATGTTTAAGTAATAGTCGTTTTTAATAAAACTATATTAAGAAATCAGTGGAATTACTTTATATAATATTAAAATTATTTCAATGAAACATCCTTAATTTAGCCTTAGCCTACATAATGAAATACGCTTTTTTTAAAAATTAGATATTTTGAAATACCAAATTTCATTTAATAATTACGCTTATAAAATCCAAAAGTTTATTATGTAATATGAAAAATATGTATGCTTGTAGTATATAAAAACTTAAACACATAGACAAAAACACATGTACATGCACATCTGTATGTCTCTAGTATTCTATGAAAATCTTTTTAAAGCATTCAATAACGATTATAGTAACCCAAATAATTATAACTACTTATAATCAAAAACAATAACAATTCTTTACATATCATAAAAGAAAATATTTCTACATATCGTCATATGATTTCATTAAAGCCCTAAGTTACATTTAAACAAAATTTTAGGGTAGAAGCCAAAAATCTGATAATATGAAAAAACTTTTTGAAGTGTTAATTAGTTTAGGCTTCAGTTTAAGAACGTTATTTTTAATTGCAGGATTGCAAGACTTCAAACTGTTTTATAATTATTCATATTATCAGCTTTTTTGGCTTTTCTTCCAAATTTTTTTTAATGTAATTTAGGGCTTTCATGAAATTATATGATAGTACTCTTCTTCTTATGCACACGTTCATCAATTTTTGCATTTACAGTCAGTACAATAATTATAGTACTTTTTGTTGAAATTTCAGATTAAACCATTACAGTGAGACCATATATGTGCTGTTCTGCCTTTATCTTCGTTACAAAACTTCAGAGGTCGTTGCCTAGTGTTCCAATTCTCTGCAATGCTCGTTCATGAATACTTAATAATGTGAATGAATGTTCGAGTCATTCCCAGTTTTGTTACCTGGGAACGGAATGACATGAAAATTTTTGCTAATCTGATAATTTGTATATGCAGCCTAAATTGGTGTGATTCTCTTCTCAGCCATTCTCCAATCTTCAGCTTAATTGAGCTATAAAGTAGTTAGCAGAATGGTATTGAGCTATTTAAAGCTTTTATTCCAACTTTTTTAGGGAGTTCGTCTGCTCTTTCGTTGCGCACATACGACTATAAGCAGGTAATCAGGTGTACACTGGTTTTAGATACTAGTCTCTTTAGAAGTGATAGACAATTCTTTACACGTTTTGATCTCACTTTAAAAGCATTGAGTGCTTGAAATGTCTCTCTCAAGTTCTTCTCTTAAGTAAAACTCGATAGCCTGTAGTGCGATTCAGTAACTTTAATTACGAATATTCGTATCGAAAAAACAAATATAACAATATCTTATCGAATTCGGTATTCAGTAACTTTACTACAAAAATATTTGGTATGATAAAACTCGTTATTTACGAATATTATTTTTGTGCTTGTTAAGTTTGTCGCAATATTTTTTCGGAAAATTATTAAATACCTAATTTTATGTAACTTTTAATAATTCAAATAAGCGAGTAATTTATATTATTTACATCTTAGTTTATGTCATCAACTCATATACGTTAAATATTTACAAAATTCGAATAACATATACTTAAAATGTATAAATAAAATAAATTTTTTCCCTTTGCGGTAGAAACTTATTAACTCTTTTTATTTATAAAAAATCCATTAGTATAGATAACAGTGCCCTTTCTAATATATAATATGTAATTATTACGTTCATTTGCAGTTGCTTTCTAAGCTAATTATACCGAGAGAATAATTTACTATTTTGAAACACTGCAAAAATAATTCATTATTTTTTAGTCAATGACAAGGTTTCATTCTACTAATGATGAGATTATATTAATTTAAGAAATATTTTATGAAAGGAATGAATATTTCATTGAATTATTTCATTAAATGAATGCATATTACATTGAATTAATGATGTATTTCAGGGTATAAGAAATCAAACATTTAAAAAAAAAATTCATTTTACTGAATGACTTTCTGTAAATATCATGATTCAAGCTCTTACTTTTATATATGTGGGGTAGACACATGTAAATCTTTTATATCATGCATAAATTAATATATATATGTATGGTATGCATATATAAAGGTTCTGATTAAATTAGCTCATTGTTGCTTTTTATATTGTGTAATATTATCATCAAAAAAAAAAAAAAAAAAAGAAAGGAAAAATAAAATTAAAAAAAACAAACGACTAAGAAAACAAACGCTTATATATTATGTTTGATAAAATACACATATACTTAAATGTATACATAGATATTAGTTGTATGTACTATATTCTTAGTTGTACGAATGCAATAACAAAAAGTATGAAAAAAATTCATACTTGATTGTTTGTATGTGTATGAAAGTAGAAAGTAAAATAATGCAATAATAATATTAACAAAAAACCACACCACATGCATACACATGCCACTCATGAGCAGAGTTCAAAAAGAATTAAATATTTATTTAATTTATTGTTTTTTAACTGCTATGTTTTTATGTTTATATATCAGTTATAATAAGTTGTTAAATAAAAAAAATAATTATTTATGTGACCATAAGGAAAAAAACTTTTATGTCTAATTTTTTGTTTTTCCAGAAGAGCAGTTTAAAACTTTAAACTAATGAAGACTATCACTTCACTGCGATCATATATTAAATTAGGAATACATCCTTCAAAATTTTTGAAAACAAATTTATTTAATTTAATGAGTTTCGCACCACAAACGCTGTTTTTAAAATGTATGTAAGCTGAAAGACAACTAATAACGACGCTTAGGCCCATTTTTACAAAAATCCAATATATAACTTATCAATATTTTTAATTTAATCTTCAACCAAAAGCTTGCTGTGTGCTTGCTAACTTTAAAAATCTGTAGCTCCGGTTAAGCCATATAAGAATTAATAAAAAATAGCCTATTTAAAAACTCTATAAGCTTATGGGTGTCAAATGTATCTTATGTCTATTACAAGCATTTATTATTTCCATGGCATTAACGAAAACCTGCAGTCCTATTGTAAAGGACTTCAATTTTGAAAGCCCAAAAGTTTTTCTTATAAAAATATTTTGATTCTAGGAAAAAGTATTGTTTTTGTTGGCATCTAATTAATTGTTGACTATAGCCCTTACTATCCCTTAACGGCAATAATAGAGTTACTGAGTTAAATAATTTTGACAGCAAGTCAAATTTTACTTAGCACACATATTAACACAGATTTAATTTGAAATATTTTTTTTTTAATGTAGAACAATAGCTTACAGCTTGTTAAATATTTATTCCTAATGAGCAAATATAGGCGAAAAGTCATTTTGTTATAATTATCCATGTAGATTACAAAATTGATATTAATTGAAATGTTTGCTTAAGTCGACCTAGCTGCATATGCTCTTATCAAAAAAAAAAAAAAAAAAAAAAAAATTGACGTAGACTTTAAAGTAATATTTATTTATAAAAGAATTGCGATAACGTTGACTTTAAAATCTACTTTAATTTTTTTGGATAAAGGGGTTATTCTTTATTGCGACAGATTTTTTGTGTTTCGTTTGTATAAATCAAAAATGTACTCAAATATATTTTTAACACTTGTTAAAAATGCATGTAAAAGTGTATGTAAGTGTATTAAGCTTTTCGAACTGACATTCAATTCAAATTGAAATGTTGTAAATACAAGGCATATACATTTTCATAGTATAAAACCGACTATAACTTTTATGAATGATCTCAATACATGTTTTTTTTACAAAATTACATATGTGCGTCGCAAAAGAAAATAATAAATTCTCTTTTATGTTGAAATTAATTTCTGCAAATTGAGCACTTACTTACAATTGGTCACTTCCTAGGAGTGGATCTGGTATTGCTAGTATTTAAATCATATGCATATCCGTGGTCTAATTGAAATAATTTTATGAAAAAAAATTTTTTAGTCCTCTAAAATGATTTAATAAGATATAAGCTGTTTTTCCATATTGATACAGCAATGCAAATTAAAATAAAATTATTTATTTATTTGAATTTTTTTTTAAATTTAAATAATAAATCGCCAATAAAATCGACGGAGAACAGAGCGAGAGAAAAAATAAAGTTGAGACACTGCGGAACAAGCTTTCTTGCTAAATAAGCTCTTTTTACTAATGTTATGTTATTTGCAAAAACACGTACGTATAAACATAGTAACATTTGTGCTACTGAAAATTTTTTCTCTGCAATTTTGGGTACACAATTATTACGAATATAAAACGTCAGACCGATTTTTTGGAAAATAAGAAGGTTCTGATCACTAGAAAGAACCAAAATAACGTGCACGTGTAACGGCATTTTAAAAACCTACATCTGTTCTATGTTAAATTTCGTCTTATAAAGTTTTAACATTTTTTTTTTAAATTCTACTTGTGAATTTACTTATCGAATGCAATATTTACATTTTAGCTACATGAAATGTTAACAATCGAACTCCTTAATTAATAAAATTTTTTGTCTTAAAGTAAAACATTAAATAATTCTCATAAATTGAATATTTATAAAATTAAAATGTTCTACAAATACAATCTTCTTTAAATTCTCTGTACACGCCAATGAGGAAAATTTAAATTTACTAGTAGAAATAAGTCAAAACTTAAAATATGAAAAAAAGCTAGATTTCAGCTGGCTGTTTATATAAAGGAAATATTTTTCATTGAATTTAATTAAGTCACCTTACAAAGCTGTAGATATAAAATTTATTAATAAAAAGACGACAGCCACTTTGGGTACTGTAAAAGGTTTTCAATTTAGTTGTATGATTTTATAATTAATTAATCAATTCTTTTAAATATCCTTTATCAAATTATCTTTCTTGGTTTCTTTCCATGTGTTTTTTTTTTAGTTTGCTTAGCAGCCAAGCCATCACTATTTTTTGTGTTTTTAAACAAACAAACAAAAAAGAAATAAAATAAATAAATAAACTTTGTTCATGTGTCTGTATGTTTTGAATAATAATAATAATAATAAAGCAAACAACAAAAAAAAAAAAAACTACGCGGATGTCCTAGTTTAAATGACTGTTTGTCAATAGGGCGAATTGTTTCACTAGTGAGTGAGTCAGTAAACAAGTTGGTTGGACTTTTTCGATTGTTGCTTGGCTTTGCTTTGGTTGACTGTGGCAGTTTGGCAATAACGTACGGCTGTAAGATATTTTCCACTATTCTTTTTTATTTTTTTATTTATGCAATGAATGCCACAGTATTATATAGACATTATTGAGTGGCTAGATGCACAGACATTTATAGCGCATAAGTGTTTGTGTTAATGGAAGCATGTATATAGGGCAACGTCATTATAACTGCCACTGCCAGTTATGCTTTCCACTAATACCTACCACCGGCACACTAGTCCAAAGAACACTATTTTTTCACTGCACATGCACAACAACTATAACACGAATATAACAAAATGAATTAAAGCAATTGTGTTTGGGTTATAAAGAATGCACTGAAAAAAATGTTGCTTGTTAATAGATACATATGCAATATACCTTCATTCGTGTATAAATTTGGCATCATGTGGTAAAATAGTAATGCAAATACAAAAAAAAAATGCAATAACTTGTTTGTTTTTATTTTTTGCATGTCCAACAAAAAAAAAATCACCAACTTTATAAGCCTCCTTTTTAGTTTTTCATTTTCATTTTCTGCTTTTTTCCTTTACTTTTTTTTCTTGTTTCTTGGTTAAACGTTATTGCACATTGCTGTTCTAGAAATGAAAGTCAACAACTATAAAAACATGCTGATGAGTTTGTTAGGTAGTTTTTACTTTTGTCCTAATTTTCTGCAAAACTTGCCATAATAAATATTTAAAATGTTTTATTTAAGTTGTTAGAGCAGTAGTAACTTTCAGTAAAATACAAATAATGAATGGAGATTTTTTTTTGTATGTTTGCAATTTCAATGAAAGCAAATAAAATTGGACCAACCCATGTTTATTTAAAAGGTTTATTTAAAATGTAAAACTCGGTCAAGTCCGTGGAAAATTTGATTAAATTGCAAGTCAATAATAATTTTGCATTTGATTGATTCGCCTCTGTGCAAGTAAATATGTATTTAAATGAATTGTAAATGCATAAAATGAATGTTGTTGACCCACTAAAACAGAAAATAAATACAGCAATAATTTTTAATCACAAATGTATTACTTAAAATAGTTTATGGCAAATAATGAATAGTTTAGTTTTACGTTAAGCCCTTGAAGCATACAAGTTTTTAATATGAAAGGTCGTAAC
Organism: Thelaira solivaga; assembly: GCA_947397855.1. NCBI lineage: Eukaryota > Metazoa > Arthropoda > Insecta > Diptera > Tachinidae > Thelaira > Thelaira solivaga. Next base: position 19,588,516 of record OX377612.1, on the reverse strand, counting down.
GTTTTTTTTTTTTTTTTTTTTTTTTTTTATAAATAAATAAGTGAAGCAATAAATAAAATTTAAAATAAGCAAATAATTGTAAAAACTTTTAAAAAGAAATTATTGCTGAAAGAAAAGTTTTTTATTTATTATTATTATTTTTAATTTTATTGCTTTTATTGTTATTATTTTTTGCTTATTTTGCTTAAACGTTAATACGGTTTACAACTCAACTCTACTTCAGTTAAAGTTTTGTTACTTCGAATTATGAATTACAGTTTAAGCTGCCAAAAAGTTGTAAGTTGTGTTTATATTGTCACACAATTTTTTTGTCATATTATCATTTACCGCATTTATGTTAATGCGGTTGAAAAAAGCACAAAAAATTACAACTATTATCGGCAATTATTTTAAATAAATTTAAATGAATGAGTCTATCAGATGATTATTAAATAAAATAAAATGTAATAAAATTTGTGATTCTTAAGATACCGAATTTTATACTTTTCTTTTCAAAAACACCGTCTAACAATACTTTTTCACAAATTTGTCTCAGGCCTAGAAATTTGCAAATACTCAACTTATTTTTTTCCACATTAAAATTTTCTACGTCCAGCAGTATTTATTTTATTTAATAAATTAATTAAAAAAACACACAAATACAAATTAGAATTAGGGATTCATATAAAATGCTTTTCATTTTTATATATTCGTAAGCCAAACTAAGTGAATAATATTAAAATTCATGTATTTATAAACTAAAAACTTAATATATAAAACTGTAGGCAAACTTAAGTACAAGCAAATAAAAATGATAGCTTGACGTGACGAAAGTAAATTTATCTGAGGAATTGCCCGTATGAGAAGTTTAATTAATTTATGGTCTTAAGTATTTTTATGTTTATATAAAACGTTTACTATAGAATTAATAAAATATCATTTGTAGTCGTTATATTTTCTATCATTATTGAGTTTTGAATTATTTTGAACTAATACCATTTACAAAGACGATGATACTTACAAGATTTTCCATAACAGTTAAACTTCATATTAAATAAACTTTCCCCATCTTTCGTTATTATTATGTTATTGTGATTGTTATTGTTATTAGTGGTTTAGTTTTTTCTCTTTCTTCTTACTTATATTAACAAAATTGTATATAAATTAAAAAGGAAATACACATACAAATAAACAAAAACCTCCATAAAGTTTTCTCTTTAACAATTTTTATTTAGATTAAGTCACTGGTTTTTAATGTAACAAAATTATTTGTTTTATATTTTTTTGTCCCTCACAGTTTTTTTTTTTTAAATCAGAAAATGTATGACTAAATAAAAATAAAAAAAATAAAAAAAAAAAAACAAATGTTGACATTTATTAAATTATAAAATTCATCACATTGAGACTTAAATGTCTCATCATAAAAAAAAATTTATACTTTTCTAGACTGTTTAGTTTGAGTTTTGTTTAGAATTTTAAACAGATATTCAAATACCGTCAAACCTTATGGTATAGATATAAACTTTTCATGAATTTATTTTTTTTTTTTTATGAAAATATGTACTTAAAAAAATCTAGCATTCCTCGAGACAGTGTTTCAAGAAAGAGCTAAAACAGACGTAAAATTTCACATTCCAAAAATAATAAGGGCCATTAGTACAAATTACCGATAGTTAAAGTTAAGATTTTATAAATTAAATATTATACTTTTGCTTGGTTCGATAACTTAAATATCAGACAGTGTGTTTTTAACTATCCACCTAAATTTTGTTCCAAAGTATAGGCCACCAACTGGTTATTTGCCCCCTAACTTTAATTATCAAAAGCTGTAATAAAGGGACTAAGTCTATTTAAAAATTATTTAATGATTTTCTGTTTAATACATTTTCTACAACTTTAAAAAAATATACGATTTTTAGTTAGTTCGAATGTAAAGATAGTAAGCTTAGGCGTTAAGCAGCCCATATTAAATAACAGCATACATCAAATAGATTTTGATATTTTGCAGGTGTTGCGTAAGCCACAACTTAGTTAAGCAGAGTATTAAAAAAATAAAACATCGAGATACTATACATAAAAACATTATTTTTTAAAAAATTTAATCACTTCTTCGTGTAAAAAATTTTTTTCTTTAATTTTCTTTTATTTAATATTTTATTTTTATTTAAATCAATTTATTTATAAAGACCCTTACAGCAATATTTTTTATAATTAAAAAAAATTCATTCCACTTTGATTAGATATTCGAACTTATTATCTGAATAACTTGATTTCGTGTGCATGCGGCTATAGTTTATTGAGCGCTTTCATGTGACAGTTTATTCATCTAAATTGCTATTATAACATTTCAAACCGAGTGTGATAATTTAATGCGCTGACAAACAAAAATTTGAGCATAAAGCGTGTGCTTAAAAATATAAAATATGCACTAAAATATGCACTTAACATATGCCTTTATGTCCTTATGGGAAATATAAAAACAATTATTATTTCTCATAAAATGTATTTTTAAAACATATTTATTAAAAGTCACTTGGGAAAAAGCCTCTTTTCACTTTACAAATGGTTAAATCATCTAAAAAATTTATGTTTAAATAAGTAAAAAGAAACCAGTGCTTTTTATAAAAATTTTCTAGACGGTTTGATTGCTTTCAACACCACAAAATTAGTAATTTTTTCGTGTTGGCTGCTTTTATAAATTTAGGAATCGAAAATTGTTCAATAGGACTTATTGGGCAACATTATTATTAGTAATGAACTGGAATGACATAATATATTCATACATACAAAGAAAATAAGAAGAATATGTTAAATTAAAATGCCGCCAAATGTGTGATTTTTCTTATTTGTGAAATATTTTATAGGTTATCAGTAGGTAGAAGTTTTTTAATGTTAAAAATATAAAAATTAATGCAAATTATGCGCAAAAAATGCAAACATATGTATTTAAAACAAAATATGCAATAACAAGTTATTAATCCCATGTTTCAATAAATTCTCAAATTCGCAAAAGTACTTGATCAATATAGACTTTAATACCATATTCACACCTGGGTTTTTGAGTGTGTTTTATCGAAATGTTTTAAAACAAAAACACAGCCTTTCACTCTACATTTGAGATGTTTTAGGTCAGCTAATCTTATTTAATTTTTAGACTTTATTTAATTTTAATACAATAATTACCTAACTGCAAGTATTAATATTAAACTTTCAAGTAATAAGCCTCTAAATATTAAATAAAATTTTTTTTTTTTGCTCACTAAAAAATTTTTATGTGTCACCATCTATTAACAAAAAATAAAACTCTCAAAAATACGCTAAATATACTATAAATTCAAATACTACAGTGTCATTGAAGTGTTTTTCGAAGTATTTTTATCAAAAACGCGTTGCTTGACATGCTTATTAAAACCTTACAAAATGGATCGCTTTTAGCTCTAAAACACGAATGAGCCGTACAACACCCTCAAAAATCTAGGTGTGAACATGGTACAAGTTACTGATTAAAAACTTGCATTTGCATGAAAATCCTTGCCCTGGTAATGGCGAATATTGAATAGTGTTTTCAAAAATATTGAAATTCAGAATATAACTTAAATTTTTTTTTCCCAAACTGAGTGTATATCTTTTAATAGTAATGATAGCGCTGATTTTTAATGTTTTAAAATTAAATTAATTTCTAATGACTGCGGTTTGAAATTAAATATTGGATGCTTTCTATTTTTTTTTGTTTTTGTAAATTTTTATATATCAAAAATTTTATGGTTAAAAATATATAAATTTTTTTTGTAAAATTATTTTCAATAACTCAAAAAATAATAGTTGCACTTAAAAATTTTATAAAACTAAAGTAGACTTTAACAAAATATTAATCTTTATTTGTGCTTAATTCCAGAAATTGTGTTGGTTTTAAAATTTATTCTTTTACTCATGATATTCTCATTTATTTATTCTAAGTTATTTATTCAGTACAATAAGTAGATAGCATATCTATATGGACCATTTCGTCAGACGCTACTCTGATACCTCAGTAGATTACTCCCAACGTTTCTTGCAAACATTAGAACCTTTATATTGTAAAAGCAATTGACTAAATAAGAATTATTAATCAATAGTTACAAAAGGATTTTCTTGACATATTTTATTAAATACTCGAAAAGCCTTTTAAAAAATCTTATATCTTACGAACCTTATTTATAGAATTAGAAATACTGATGCTAGTTAAACAGTAAAGGAATAATAGCTCATCATAAAAAACTAGTGCTTGCTAAATTGTTTTTTTGCTTTTATTTGTTGCATAGTGTAATAAATAAAGGAAAAAAAATTAAGTAAGGAAAATGTTTAATTTTAAGTTTTTCTCTATTTATTTTAACATTTAAAATTTTTCTTACATTTTCTTTGATCACTGTACATCCACTGACCTATATCAACTTGCTTGCTTGCTTGAAGAAGCAAATAATAGACATGAATTAGAAAGGAAACTTGTTTAAAAAAACTGAAACTCGTACACACATTTTAACTTTAAACTAAATAGAACAAAAAAAAACATTGAATTAAAAAAAGAAAACTTCAGCCTGGTGTCACTTGTAAGTGTTTATTAACAAAATAAATATAAATTTTTTTTAATTCCTATAGAGTCTCATTTCAAAGTTATTTTTCCAACTTTTTGCATTTTCACTCTCTATGTTGCCTTGTTTAATAACGTACATTTAATATTATTATAAAACACTCACAACCGACATGAAGTGTACAAAAAAAAAAAAAAAAAAGAAAAGTTAGTTTAGTTAGTTGAGTTTTTACTGCTATTGCTGAGATGTTTTTCATGCAGTTGTTAGCAGTGGTAACAGTTATTTGTGATTGTATATTTTTTTGTTTTTTTCAGAAGAAAAAAGTTGATAAATTGTTTTAGTCAACAGAAAATATAAACGCAAGAAAAAAAACCCAACAAAAAATAAATAAACATTATACAAATGTGTGAGTAGAACAAAACCTCTCGCTGTGTCTAAAAAAAATAAGAGCAACTAAAATAAATAAACTTTAATTTGCTTATCTTTAGTTACTCATTTTGCTTGTCTATGTGAATTTCAGTTCTGTTGTTTGTATTGTTCTCCTTACACAAACAAAATCAAAAACTCTAGAAGAAGAACAAAATAACAAAAATTGAAACACATAAAAGCAAGGAAGAAAAACATTTTGTGGAGCATGGGTATACACTAAACCAAATGAATGGAAGTAGCAAAAATTATCATAAGAAAATATAGTATATTTTTAGGGTAAAAGTAAGGAAAGCAAAGCTCAAATATTGTTTATGCAGATGTACATAAAAATGTGCATGTAAATATTAAAGTGTTTGCAAATGAAAATGCCTCTTTCTTACTTACAGATATACAAGTTTGTGTAATTGTTTGCAATGTATAGCAAATAATTTATGTACTGTTTTGTTAGTAGGTCAGTTGGAAAATAATTTGCTTTATATAAAATTTAGCATAATTTAAGATAATAGTTTGTAAAATACGACTAATATATTCCTAGATTTTCCCACTTTACTTCTATCCTAATCAAATAAAAATAGTTTAGTTCGTTTGTTTTAAATATTTATATTAAACACTTTGTTTATATTTATAACTTTTATTTATTTATAACTAAAGTATACTATGAACAAGCACTGAAAAGTTTGGTAAGAAAAATTGATAAGGTTCTTTGCGATAGCCTATCCTATAATTAGGATTGTAGTTGACATAACCAGAGTTTGTTGAGCCACTTTAAAATATAATATAATTTTTTGTATAAATATTCTTCCAGAAATATGAAACTATTGCACTTTTTAAGAATCTTATAACAAACCACAGCTTTTGCCTATTTTATTTCTATTATAATAAATTTAAATAAGATTTGCACACAGTCCAAAGCAAACAGTGAAGTCAAGAAGTTTATTTTAAGTAAACTTATTATATTTAATGAATTTATTTAATTTATGAATATTATGTTTAAGTTAATACACATTGAATGTTTTAATGAGACTGAAAAAATTTGACAAACATGAAAATAGAAAACTAGATTTTCATATAATTAACAACGTACACATTAAATATAGGTTTCTTTGTTATTTTCAATAATATTTATGTTAGTTAATACGATTGGTTATAAACGTAGGCATTTAGATAATGACTTGTAAATCTTTTAAATCCTGCTACTTAAACTAAGTTTGAATTTCCAATTTAATAAAATTTACGATGATTTAAAGTATAATAATAAACGATTTTCAAAATCTTTGATGTTCTGGAAATCAAGAGATTTTCATTGTTATTAAATTAAATTTTTCTTGCTTAATAAAGTGATGTACTCGTATCAAATAACTATAAAAATTGCAAAAAATTTTTTATTCTAAAATATCTTTTTTGATAATTTAAACAAAAAAAAAAATTGTATACAATACTCGTATATACAGCTTTTTTTTTATTATTAAATTTTACGGTTGTTTTGTGTAAATTAACTAAGCTTGTTTTATAATTTTGTCAACAGTGAATCTTAAATTTTCAAATTATTTTAACTAAAAACTATTTTATATTAATAAATAAATTTATTATTATTTCTTTAATAATAGATATTATTATTTCAAAGTAAAACGCTTAGAAGTGGTGTGATGCTAAACCTTCAAAGGCGTACCCAAAGGTATACACTGAAATTAAATTAAATCGGTCCAGCCGTTTAGGAGGAGTACAATGTCAAACACACGTACAGTCGTATTTTATATATTAAGATGCATTATTTTTGTATTTTATTTTTATTAAATGTTATTGAAGAATGGCAAAGAATATAAATTAAATAAAATTTTACACTATTCTATACATTTAAATTTTATTAAAATTAAAATTGAATTAATTTCTGGAATTAAGCACAAATAAAGATTAATATTTTGTTAAACTTTTAAATTCCAAATAGAAATTATTACATATTGTTTTTAATTTTTATCTACCTACAAATAAAACATACATTTTTCAGTTTGTTTATTATGGCCTTATTCTTGGTCAAGTTCTTACATTTCTATGACTTCCAATCAACCTCAATTAGAAAATGTCAATAAAATGCTTAAAGTCTTCTGTCTATTATTCAACTTTATAAAAAATTGCAAAAAAAATGGCTGAATATTTGATTAATTCTATCAACAGACTTGTTATCTATAACTTGTTTATTTCTTGCCTTTTAAATTAAAACGGATAAGTGACAAAATTCTTATAACAGTTTTTGAAAAATTAAATCTTTTTATAGAAGCAAAAAAATTTTAAAGAGAGAATCCAGCAAAGGAGCAAAGAAGAAATAAAATTTGATAGTAAAAGAATAAAAACAAGTCCAAAACGTCCGTCAGAAAACCTCAATTAATAAAGGATTTATTTTTACTCTAAGTTTCATATAAGAGTAAGAGGAATATTATGACTGCTTTGCTTTAACAAAGAAAATATTAAAATTTTTTGGCCCTGCTCAGGACATAATAGTCCTGATTATTAGTGCCGTTGTCGTGACGAAAGCAGTGATATGTGGTAACGCCTGTCATATGTTTTATAACTAAAATAATAATAATAATAAGATTTTAAAGCCATATTTTTAAAAATTAAATTGATTTCAATTTCTTAGCTTTAAACCAATGAACAATACAAATCTTTATAAGATGGCCGCAGCAGCAAGTTGCCCATCATTTTCTTTCAAATTACAAAAAATTTTAAAACAAACTTTCTTTTGTTTTTATTTTTTGCTGCACAATTTAAATTTTTTTTCCAATTCAAATTTTAAGTTGAAAAAATTTTGAAAAATTGAAATGTAACAGCTGCTAAGTGAATTCCTTTGTGTAGATTGGATTTATCCCTGAAAAGCTTTCAAGCAATTTTTTCAATTAGTTGATAATCCTTTTTTTTTTTTTTGGTTTTCCACAATATCAAAAAGTATTATGGGAACCAAAAATTTAAGAATTTTTCAAATTATACAAAATTAAACCCTTTTCATTTTTGACTATTTTATGTGCTTTAAAAGTTTGAAATTAAAGGCGTCAGTCACTATATACATAGCATATAAACTAAGTTTTTTTAAACGCACAGAAATTTTGCTGCAAAAATATATAAACTGTTTTTATTAAAGAATTGTGTAGGTGTTTTATGTCCACGTTTAATTAAGAGTAAAAAAAAACTCATTAAATAGAGTTAAATGTTTAAGGGTTATATTAAAATATTTAATGAATATTTCTTCTATTTAAATTGGAAGATTTGTATGGTTACCTATACCAAGTCATAATTAAAATTTGAAAAAGAAGGTAAACTCTAAACTAGTGTAAGTTTTTTTTAATCCTCTCTGTAATACTCAGGGGTCAGAATTTTATTGTTTTTTTTTTTTTTTGACAGTGTAATCTTTTATGTTTCTTGCTTTGAATTATTTAATTTTAATTAGTAAATCTAACATAATTGGAATTAAGCACCAAAGAAGATTTAGTCATAATATCTTATTTTACGATCTTTTTATTTGCAATATCGAAATAAAAATAATAAAATTATATTTTATAGCAAGTAAATAATTAAAATAATCTTAAGCTCAAATAATTTATTTAAACTTTTAGTTAAAAATTAAGTTTTTTCTTTAATCCTTTAAGTAATCACAATTTTTGAATAATTAGTTCCGAATTAATGCGTTTGTTTGTAAGAAACTGCAAAAAAAATTTTTTTTTATTAAATTCATTTATATTATTCGATCTTCTTATTTGCATTTTATGTGAAATTTGTTTGAGCTTGAGATCATTTTTATGAATTAGTTTTTTATTTTTATAAAATATAAATTTATTATTTTTACTTCGATATTTCGCTACATCTTTGTGTAGCATTTGCAGGAAATATGTTTTTAAAATAATATAAATTTTCTTTTTAAATTGAAAGAAAAACTAAAACAAAATATGAATATACATATATACACATATATATGTATAGAAACATACATACATGTATGTAAAAACATTTTGTCAAATGAACAATATTTAATTATTATTTTTGATATTCATATCTAATAATTATGTCCTTTTTAGTTAAGGAGTTATTTATCATAAAAATTAATTTTTTAATTTTTTTTCATTAAAAGTATTACTGACAAAGTGCTTTACATTAAAAATAAGTATGTAGCTTCGGTGCTCATTTAATCAATTATTACGACTTAAAAAATATTTAAAACATTTTAGTCATTTTATAGTTTTTTTGTGTGTTTTAATGACACGTGCTAATATACACATAAATAAAATATAAAAATTTTTTTTTATTATCTAGAATTTTTCATTCTAAATTAATTTTTGATTTTTGTGAAAAAATTAAAAATATAACAAGGATAAATTAAATTATCAAACAAAAAAAAACTCGAAATTTTGTACTCGTTTAATGATAAATTTGATATACAGTTTTTTTTTTTTTTTTGCAGTGGCCTATTTAACAATTTATTCGTTCGCATAATAATATCACACAGGGGTAAAAGTTTTTTTTTGTATACTTAATTTTATTATGTTGTGATATAAAATACACACCATTTTTAGTTTTCTGTTTCTGGTTTCAGCAACTCAGGCAGACTCCGCAACTTCCACGTCTGCTGCAATGGTAATGTTGCCTTAAGTTTTCAATGAATTTGCATTTATATTTTATGCGAACTCTTTGAGATTTTTGAAACATTTTGCTCATTATTGCAACATAAATTTTATTAAAAATTTTTTAAAATTTTATGAAAAAACCATTTATTAGCTTTGGCTTCGTTTTTTTTTCCTTTCTCTCTCTCTTTTTTTTTTTTTTTGCTCTTAAATTTTTTTTTAATAATAATTTAGCATAACATAATTTTTCTTAAGCCATAATAATAACTTTTTCTTTCATTCTTTGTTTCATTCATTTTTGTGTTGTATCATGAATTAATGGTTGTAGAATTTCCGTCTTTATTTATTTTTTCTTCATTTAAAATTTTATTTTATGTTGTTTTTTTTTATCGTTTTTGCTGGTTGTGTAATTTTAATTTAATGTATGCAGCACTAAAATTGTGTTTTAAACATAATTAAACTTTATTTTGCTAAGAAGCAAAAAAAAATACAACAACTTCTATTTTACATTTAAACGCTATTTTAGCCATAATTTTACATTTTCTAGCATATTCCTTAAACTCTTAGGTTTACTTTTTTGTTGTTGTTGCTGCTGTTGTTGTTGTTTTTTTTTCGCTTAAGCTCAAAATTTATTTTTATTTCCTTTGCACACAAACACACACACACACACACACACAAACCAGCAGTTTTATACTCCGGATATTCTGTTTTCGAGCTTATACACTTATACACTCACGAAAAATTCATTCAATTTAATTCATTGACATGGAACAACAATGGCAGCAGTTGAAAATGGCAAGACTTTCCTCGCGTAAAGCAACTAACTTTTTTTAATGACATTAAAAATTATTGTTGTTGCTATTGTTTGTATGCAGCAGGCAAATCGTTCTTTTAAAACAGTATTGCATTGGCATTGCAACAGCAAGCAAATAAAAAAAAAAGTAATAAAAATAAAAGAAAAACTACAACAAATTCACACAAGGAATATAGAACGTGGTGAAAACAACAATACTAAAATTGACTACAACAACCACATAAGAGCAGCAAAAACAAAAACAAATTGTCAGTGCAATAAAGAGGTCGATCGGTTAGTTAGTTGGTTGTAAAAGTGGAATATATATTTTTTTCTATGTTTTATTGCTGTAACTCTTTTTTTGTTTTGTGTATGTAAAACGTTTTTTTTTTTTTTTATATTTTTGTTAATATTTGCCAACAATTTTTTTTATAAATGTGGCTTTAGTTTTCAAGTATTGTATAATTTTTTTTGTTTCTTATTGGCAAAATAAAGTTATTTTTTCTTTTAAAAAAAATGTAATATAATATTTGCTTTGTTTAGTTTGCACTTGTCTTGAATTAATAATACTTTGGCATTTATTTTCTTATTATATTGAACAATTGTTTTCAATTTAGTTATTGAAATTAAAAACACTGATGATTTTTATTTATTTTATTTGATAATTAATTTTAAATTTATTATTATTAATTGTTAGTTTGTTTTAGTAATATCCGTCTTTCCGTAATATAAGAGCGTGTGCGAGCACGCGGAAAAACAAAAGTAAACTGTTCCACTGCTGCACAACGAACCCTATGTCTTAGTTGTCTTCTTCGTTGTTGTAATCGTCGCAGTCGTTGTCGCTGTCATCATTATTATCACCATCATAATTAACATTTTTTTTTTATTATTCATCATTATCACCACTGCCAATAACGTCGTATACGTATTCATCATTGAATTCATGTGTACGTGTTGGTATTAACATATTTCTAATTCTTTTTCACTTAAAAACAAAATTTTCTTGCCTGTGTTTTCCAGTTCAAATGCCATTACAAAAATTTATCTTCAACATCATAATTATCATCATCATTAACATCAGCTTGCATACAAACACATTTGAGACACCGTTATTAAAGACATTCACTACCACTAACACCAACACTTTTTACATTACCGCACACCAAAAAGCACTACTTTATTTTAATGTATGTGAGAAGTGTAACTTGTGTGTGTGTGTTTTCAAAGTATGTGTGTGAGATACTTTTCTTCACTCCGCTTTAACTTTTGTATTTCTATTTTCTTTTACTTACTTCACTTTACACAAAATGAATGAACCAAAAAAAAAGCACACACACAAAAAATGTATAATAAAAACATGATTTTTTCATTCCTTCTTATTTTTTTCTAACAAATTATTACCACGGAGCTGTATTCCATACGACGACAAGTAGCAGTGAAACGCCGCACACGAATGCTGTACAATATACCGACAATGCTGACACCAAGTGCTTGTGATGTTGCCTTTTTTATTCTACCGGAATCACAGCACACACATACCAATGAAATATATATAAAAACACTAACAACAGCAACACTACATAAAATAAAATACTGTTTTCTAGTTCTCACTATTGCAAACGCGTAAACATTAGGAGAGAATATTTTATACAAGAGTTTCAAGGGAATGTCAGAACGTGTGTTTGTGTGGGCTGAATGAAACGCAAAAACGTGTTACAAAATTTGCAGCATTAGTGTGTTAAGGCATGATTAAAAAGCTTTTTCCGTTTAGTTGTTTTATGTTTTCACTAGAAGTATGTCTATAAAATGGTAATGAAACATGCAAATGCAGTGTGTTGTGATATTCTAGGGTGAATATGAAAAAGAGACCCAGAGAGAAGGAGAGAGATGAAGAAAGAGATTTAGTTTTGAAAATACAATATATATAACATTTAAAACAAAAGTTCATTTATGTCAAAGTAGCAATACTTCTCCTGTTATACAAATGTTAAGTGTATGTTTACAAATACCATATTAATTTCATCATAATTATGATGAAAACTATTTTTAAAAATTCAGAAACTTCTTAATTAATAATGCATACCGACATGTTTTTGATAAATAAAAACTTTATTAAATATTTCATTGAAATTTTAAATATTACTTTGCAACAAGCAAAAAAACATAGGATACGCACTATTTTGTGTGATGCGCTATGAAGTTCTAACTATAAAAATCTTCACTATTTCAAATTCTTTAGCACGTTTTCTCGATATTTTTTGTTTAATTAAAATTTTTATAACTTTGAAATATGTCACAAGTTTTTAATTTGTATTAGCTTTAATTCGTTTTCACATACTTTCTTAGTTCTACTGTTATTTTTCTAAGAAATAAGAAAAATATTTTTTAAATTGCAAAATTTAAAATTTTTAAAAACTCTCACAAAATAGAAAACGTACAATACTTAAAGATTTTTTCGATTAGTTTTGAAACTGCATATAATAGAAATAAATCAAATAATAGAGCATTGCAATACAGTCATAAATATTGACTTTATTTCCGCTAAAGTGAAAGTAGTCAGTTTTGAAAAACAAGAAATTTTTTTTTTAATATTTAAGTTACAATTCAGCTGTGTACCGCATTTTAATTAATAAACCTAAGAAATAATAATACAAATTTGACAAAGTATGATTTAAAATGATTAAAATTAATTTCAAGATATCTTATCAGGTGATAATAATCTTTTTTAATTTCATTCTAATTTACTTCTTTTTGGTTTGAATATCATCAAAAATAGCTTCAGAAATACTTAAAAGAGAAAGGTTTGGAAATGTGGTATCAAAAACTCTAGTATTTTTATCTAGTCTTCACCAAAATCGCTTGTTAAATGTCATAATTTAGTTTTTATTTTACTTGGGAAAATAAAATAAAATAAAAAAATCTGTTTTTTATGCAAAAAATTTAAGAATATTTGAACGCAGTTGCTAAAAATAACTTATTATATTAAATTAATAAGTAAAGCAAATAAAAGATTTCTTTCCGACAGCATAAAGAAAACTATAGAGTTCTCCGAAACTTTTGCTTTGATATTCTACTACATACAAATAAATTTTGAGAATTAGTTAAAATAGATTTAAAATTGTAATTCAAAATTCTAGTTTTAACAATCATACCTAAATTGGCACTGCAAGCTTTTTTTACCTGTCTTTCCATAAAAAATGTATAAAGCATATTGAAATAGCTCAATGGCAGCAATGCTGAGCAATTAGAAAATTTAATTTTGACAGCGTATTTTGTAGTGAAGTTGGTTGCAAAACGATTGTTTTTTATTTTTAAACAGTAAGGACATATCAGCTATTTTTTTTATTTTAGAAAACAAACAAAAATAGAGTGTTTGTCTTCAGTGAGTGATTTAGGCTTAATAAAAGCGATATCTGAGTTGGAAATTAAATATTGTTACAACTAATTATATTTTTCTTTCATACTAAGTTAACCTTTAATTACAGAGTAAATTTGACCTTTTTAATTTTAAAAGAAATTTTTGATAAAAAAACATATTTTTATAATTAATAATTTATTAAGACATGATATTTTTAACTAAAAATTACTAAAAATAAAAATACAAATTTGGATAATATTGACCTAACCTATTGAAATTTGTGTATAGTATTATATTAAAAAAGAACACAGGCCAACAAAAATTTTTTTCTGAGATGCCTAAGATTTCATAGCCAATTTAAGTGCTGCGATTAAATTGTAAATTCAGAATACAAAAATGGTTTTTAATGAACTATAACATATGCAGGTATCAAAATTTAGAACAAAATAAACGATATTTTAGATTTTTAATAAGTTTTTTAAGAATAATTTTTTTTTATTATTGAAAAAGTATTTTTTTTTTAAACCTTCTCAATAAATATCTCCTAAGCTTTAAGACTAGCAAAAAAAAATTATTACAACATAATTTAAAGGCTAAGTTATTCCCGATCCTAATGTGTTTTTGTTTATTGAATTGAAGAGCTAGTACTCACTCAAGTTATTGCAAATTATATAGCATAAGCTTCTCCTTTTTTCTGTTCAATTCAAAATGTGGAAAACTACAAGTAGCATTAAAAAATTTGAATCAGTTTATTGAATACACTTGAAATCTAGCATTAAAAAAGTAGATGTACAATTTGAATCAGTTTATTGAATATACTTTAAATCTGGTGTTTATTTGACTATTTGATTGTAACTAAACACTCCGTTGAAATTTCACTGAAATCACTTTAATTATTTCGACACATCCTGCAGTAGATAATTTTTATATATCATGATTACTATAATTTTTTTTTTCAATACTTGCAAGTAATATTGAAAAAAAAAAATTTTTAAAAAATCAAAATAAAACTTAACATGGAAAACATAATTAAACACCAACAAACATGACAATTTTTGCCCAACAAATATTATTCATACTCTCGTTACTAATACGAATGAGTGCACACTCCCAAAAAATAACTATAACTAGATTACTCTCTTGAATAGCAAACAAATCATGGCACTCTCACAATGTTCTCTTTTGAGAACACTCTACTGAAATACTTATTTCCTATTTTCACACATATAAGCAAACAAATATACAAGCACAATTGCATATAGACATAACCATCTCTTGCATAATATATTTTTCCGGTAACTGTTATTTTTCTAGATAAAGTGTTAGCGTGTGCAAGTGTAAATGTGTATACATATGAACGCATAGCTACACATATGACTGTATATGTGTGTTAGTCTGCAAAAATTGGCAATAGTGCAACGTGTTTTCTTCTGTTATTATTGTGTGTATGTGTTTTTTGTTGTTTGTAATTTTTTGCCCTAAACGAAAATCGTGCAGAAGGCATTCACACCATAAACTATGACGAAAAATATGTATATTATGTATAAAAGCAGAAAAATGATAACAAAATAAAATCTAATACATGTGCATCAATACCTACACAAGCATACGTAAATGAATTTGAAACGTTGATTATAAATGTTTTAAATTATACGTACATACACACAGGCATTTGCACTCAAAAAATTTGAAAAGCAAAATAACAATGAAATTCCTTTTTTTTTAAGTATTTTAAAATTTGTTATAAAAAACAACAAAAACATAAACACAAAACAATTCAATGTATATAAAACATTGAGTGCAGACAACTGAAAGAAAATTACGGTATCCGAGGGGAAGTGTTTTAGAGTTTTAGATAAATATTATGACATTTCCATTTTATTTAGCTGCATATATTTATATCGGTATGTCTGCATAAACTACCAGTACAATAACTCGGTATAGAATCTGATTATTTAACCCGGTTGTTGTAAATTTAAATGAGAGTTTGAGTACAAGTTTTGTTTAGAATTTTACAACGCGTTGCGTACTTTTACGAAACAAATAAAGTATATTTGGCTTTAAGTAATTATGTTAGTTTCTGCTATTTACTTTTGCCTTTAGCAGAATTAATGCAGATGATGACGATGTTAGTGATGATGATGGTAATTTTCTGATATCGACTTTCGTGCTCTGACGTTTTAACAAACAATATGTTTATTCAAATATTTAAGAAAACTTTTGAAGTTAATATATGATGCAATCATGATGACGTTAAAAGCTTGATGAGCACAAATTTTTATTTGTATGCTTATAATGCTATTTACAGATTTGCTTAATAAATCAGCAGCACAGTTTCAAACTACATGCAAATTATAATTTAATTGATTTTATTTAAAAAAAATTATATTGTTTATTTACATAAAAGGAAAATCATTAAAGCTCCCTGTGAACACTAGAGTGTAGATAATTTTTGCGTACCTAAACCTACTTCAGTTTTTAAAGTTTTTCTTGGTATGTGTATGTATGTATGGTGGCATGGTTGAAGTTGCTGTTTTTTTTTTTTTTTTTGTATTTGACACAATTTTGAAAAAGATGCGCCTGGAACTTTTACGGGTTTTTACAACCATGTGTGTGTGTAAATATTTTTTTTTTTTGTTTGTTATAATCCTGCTATTCTGCTCAATTTTCAGCTTGGCATAATTTTTGTTTTGTGTGTACAAAATGTTGATGTAGGTCTGGATTTTCAGGGCATGCAATGCAGTTATAAAGAACAGAGAGTTTACATGTTGCAGAGAGAAGAGAGCCAATTATTTAATTGCAAAAATTATACAACATAAAATTTTGAGAGAGCAGTGAGTGATACTTAGTAAATGAAACAGAGAAATCTATAACTTTACTAACTAACACATTTCGTGTTTGTGTGTGTTTTTTTTTACATTTTTGATAAAGTTAATAAAAATTAATTTTCTATATTTACATGTAAATATGTATGAATGTATGTATGTACATATTAGCACATTAACCAGCTCTCAATGTTTCTACTACTCAGAGGCAATTAAACAGCATTCCAAACACAAACAAGCTTTCTGGCAAATCGGGAAAGCTTTTGAGATAGAGTAATATTATAAGCAAAGAGATTTTTTTTGAAATGACGTTGTAAAACCTGATAGCAAACTTAATTTTGTTTAAGGAAAAACAAGAACAACATCTATATTATTGTCAATTCATGCTATTTTCATATTTTGCAAAAGTAGGAACTACCAGATTGTGTGGAAAACAAATATTACAAAATAAATATAAAAAAGGGTTTTGTAACACATCCAGCAATTCAATTTATTAACAGGACTTGATAATTATTAAAGAAAGATTGAATTAAAATCAGCTTAAATCAGACTCTAAAATTTGTTAGCATAAAAATCTCCAATACTAAAACAATAAACTTAAGTTGCGAGAGAGAAATGACAATAAATTTTTACTTAAAAAAATAATTGTTTTTAAAAGCAGAAAACATTGTTTTAAAAAACATTGGCCCATAATCATAGTCAAACAATAAAGTTGGTTCTTTTTAAAAACAACCTAAAAATTAAAAGCTGTCACTAAAAATTTTAGTACTATAGACAAAACAAAAGTAGGTTTTAAGTTGAATCAACTTTAACAGGCTATCACCAATATTTCAGCTAGAATTTGTATACAATATGCGCAAAATATAAAAAAGTGACATAAAAAAAAAAAAAAAAAAAACTGAAAAGTAATTTATTTTTTTTTTTTAAATCGTTGTTTGTATATTTTCAATTTAAGTCCTCGAGAATTTCAAAATCTCTGTAGACTTCAATGCAAACATATTTTAAGTTTCTTATAAAAAATTTTTTTTTTTTATAATTTATTTGGAATTTTTACTTAATTTTATTTTTATTTATGACAGAATTTTTTTTTTTTTTATTTTGTTTGTTTGATTTTCTGTTTCTAAATTATTTAAAAACAATTTCAGTATATATTAAATTTAAAATCGACTTTTTCGCTAAAAATACATTTTAACTTGTCTATAGTAGACCTAAAGTACGTATTAAAGAAAAAAATACTTAAGTACTCTTAAACTATACTTTTTTTCTGACTATGATTATGGGCCATTGTATTTAATAACTTTGTATCTGTCAGCAGCAACTGTAAAGTTGTGGACATTGAGACTGTTTGTCCTAACTTTTTTTGTTTTTTATGTACATAAATGCTAAGCCTTTTTGATAGTTAAATGACTTCTTGAATATATTTTTCTCGGAAAATAATCATTTTATTTGTAACAATTTTTTGGAATCAATACATTTAGTCCAGCAGCGTGTTTTAAATTATTTTTTATTTCTTCTAAAAAAATTGGCTTCTTAAAGCATTTGTTTCGATAATGACGTCTTCACTCAACCCAAATTTCTTAATACCCAGACATTCTTAAGGTTTAAAAAAAGAAAAAAGTTTCAAGATGCTAAGCCTGGAGAATATGGCAGTGCAATTTAAGGATTTTTGTCATAATTCACGTTTTTAAATTTTTGTTAAAATAAGGTTGTCTGCTTTTAACTAAATGACGCAACATGCTCAAAAGTTCATTAAAAAATGACAGTTGACGCAAGGAGTGTTGCAAAACAACTTCAAAAAATCATGTAGCTCTCAAACAGCCCTCAAACAACAGTGGTGTCAAATATATTGATTAAAACTACGAACTAGCTTCTGAAAATAACGTAATATATTTAATTGAATTAAAGAAAAAATTAATGGATTATATAATTAAAATAAGCTAAAAAATTGTTTCATCCATGTTTTCCTATATGTAATTTTTATTTCATCATCAAGAAGATTAAATATTATTACAAATTACATATCGCTAAACTTGATGGAAAAACGCTAAAATATATAGAAAAAGAGTGCAATTCATATCTCAAAAATCTTCCTGTCGACAGAGCTTAAGACTTGTTATTTACCCCGAACTGGAAGCTCTTGACTGAGCATCCAGGTGAAAATCAAATAGCATTAAATAAACTATATAATGAATATAAAATTCATGAAAAAAATTTATTTTTGATTATCTAAATAAATTAAATAATTTTTAATGAATAAAAATTTTTGTTGGAAATTTTGATAAAAAGTTTTATTTTTTTATTTAATTTAGTTATGTGGCCACACTAACACTTTATGTTTAAAAAATAAAAGTATATTACAGACAGACAAACTAGAAATTTATAAGAGACACAACAAAAATGAACATGAAACAAACCAGTTAAAATACAAACCCATTTCACTTAAAATGAGTAAAATATTCGTTTTGAAGTTACCGGTCACTATTTGCTTTATTTTTCATTTCTGTTGTTGTTGTAGTTTATATTATATTTTTTTTTCGTTTTGAAAGAAAATAAAGCTGAATCAGCTTCGTTTGGTAAAATGAAGCACTTGCGCAGTTGTAAAAATATGGGGAAAATGTATTTGTTTATTAAAAATTTCCGCATCATTTGGATGATAGAGACCAACTATGCAAGACAGATTTCTGACTTTTGAAAACCTTTTATATTTATTTTTTCCTCCTTTTTACGTGCACCTCTACTTCAAATTTGTAACTCGTTCCATTTTTCAGTTGACGCAGGCAAAAAGTGCGATAATCTCTTAAAATATGTGAACATTAAAAAGCAAGAAAAATAACAAAATAAACAAATAAACTGTTAACGAAAAAAGGAAAAATAAGAAGAACACAAAATAAAAGAAAATATATGAAGACGACAAAAATAATGGAAGAAGCAGAAATTATAAGGGTTAATAAACCTTTCTTTTATTTCATTTATTTTTTTTTTCTGGTGATTTTTAATTTAAATGCAACTGTGAATGCAAAAAAAAAGCCATAATTTTTTCTAGCTGTTTACGCACATTTGTTTCAGTTACTTGTTTTGTATTCTTCTTGTAGCAATTTTTATTGCTACAAAGTAAGAATTAATATTGCGGAAATTATTTCAAATTGTAGCACAATTTAATTATATATATTATATTGCTTTTGGTAATATATACTACTGTATTCCAAAAAAAAAAAAAAAAAAAAAAAATAATAATTATAAAAAAAGAAGGCTCTACAACTAGAGCCTTCTACTTCTACACTGAGTCAAAAATTGTGGTGCAATATCAAAAATGTATGTTTTCATTATGATACCATGTTGTATCTATTTTTTTGACAACTAGTGTTTTCAATATTTTAACAAGTGGTTACAAATCGGCAACGATTGGTTTTCAACTTAGAAAAAAAGCCACGGTTTTACTTTTTTGACAACGCACGTTGTCAACTTATTAACAAACGTTGAAAAATTCACAACGTATATCGTCATTTCAACAACTGTATGAAATCATTTCGACTTCAAATGATGTAATTTTCATACCAGATTGTGTCTATTTATCACCGATATGGTGTCATTTCTAGAAGAGTATTTTATCAATTTGGAACAATTTGTTGTCAATTCTGCAACGCTATGTTGACAATAATGCGTTGTTAAAATGACACTATGCGTTATCAAAGTAGTTAATACATTATTGACACCGTTAATTGTAATTTTGAAAACTTCTGAGAAAAAAAATTAAAAATTTAACATTAGCGTGTCAAAAAAAGAAGTTGTTCGTGTTCCAAAGATATGTAAGAAGCCATAAAGTGCAATTCAATAACATATCTTTTTTAAAATCGTATAGGTTGAGCATAAATTTTTATAACTGTGGTGCTAAATTGCTGAAAAAAAGATATTGATTTACACCTTAAATTAGCTAAATGTTTTTTTTTTTAATGATTATGATGCACTTCGAAGAGAGTGATTCTCTATATTTTATTGCTTTCTGTTTTTAGCTCGGTTTGTCCAAATTTCTCTTAAGTTATGGTACCTGTTGCTTAAATAATTTTTATATTTTATATATTTTTGTATAAACTTCGTTTAAAAAATTAGTTTATTTATTAACCCCCAAATTCATAAAAAATATTATGTGCTTAATAAGGGGTTATTTGACATATACTGCATAGAAAAACTATTTAATATAAATTTTCTTTGAAGAGAATATAATGCAGAAAGTATGTGATTCATATTTTAAGCAATAAAAAATTTTATTAGTAAATTATTCGATCTTATAAATTTATTATTATTTAATATTAATCAAGCTTAAAATCTCAAAAAATTGTTTTTATTTAAATTTTCCAATATTTCGACTTCTTTTGAAAATTTTCTTCAGCGAAATTTATTTTTATAATTTTACAGATAGTTTTCGATTTCGATGTACAACCATTAAATTCATTTATGACTCTTCAAATATACTCACGCGCACCTCTTATTATTAACCTTAACAATAAACATTTTTTGTCTTTTGCTGTTTTAATATGAATCTTAATTGCGAAATTCTTTAAGCAAACAAGAATATTAAAACAACATTTTAAAGTAGAATAAAGAGGTGTTACAGATAAATTGTTTAATATGAATAACACATATACCAGTAAGTATACTTGGCCAAATTAAAATAATTATTAAAAAATAAAAACAGACATAATTCATTTCTTTCTGAATTGCTTAATTTAAGTAGAATGTGTGGGTATCAAAATTATTTTCCATTAAAATTAAAATTTATGGAAATCTATTAAATAGTATTTCTCTATTTTTAATGATTTTTAATTGATTTTTTAATAGCAAACTAAAATCAAATAATTTAATTTTATTATGATTAATGCTACCAATTAAAATTTTTATTATTTTTCTTTATTTCTTTTTTATCTTATTTTTTTGCATATCGTTTGCACATTAAATAATTAAAATTTTATTGAAATAATAATTTTAAATTATATTTGCTTTATAAGCTGTGCAGTAAATAAAGGTCACTGAAATTTAAGGTTTAAAAAATAAAATCAAGCAAAACAAAAACAAAAAAAAAAAAATAACTCAAGTGTGCATACCACATACTTACATACAAACTTACTACACTTTGTATTTAATTATAGGGTGAATTTTAAAATACAATGCCGCCAAACACTTTAATGGGGTGTTAGGTAAATTTTTATTAGTTGACCATTTGTACAATTTTAACCATAAGTGCCAATTGTCTAAACATTAAACAACTGCATACAAACACACTAACAAACCTAAACACGTATTCTTGTACATACAGTACACAAAGCAAATGAACTTCATGTAATAAAAACCAACCAAATATTTATTATGTGTGTTTGTTGGCAATTTAAAATTTGATTGTACATAGAAACGGGTACAAATGTTTGTGTGCTAATGGTCAAAATGTTTAGAAATGGCTTTATAGTGGAAGTGCGAATTATTAGAGCTATGATTTTGTGCTGGGGGGCTATTTAGCGATTATACGCACAAACAAATACACAGAAATGTGGGCAACTAAAATAAAATAGTTTAAGAGCATATGGCTTTTTAAAGTATTTTGGCTTCACACTCAATTAAATTAATTAAATGGTTAATAACATGAATTTCTTATAAATTTTAAGAATTTCGATATGCTGTTTGCTACAAGCATTTTCTTTAAATTAATATTAATCGAAAGATTAAAGTATTCTTCACACAAAACCTGTCTGCTTTACAAATGCATTTTAGAAAATTTTAGTTGCAAAATTTGAATAATTTATTTATTTATTTTTATTTATTAATAGTAAATAAATTTACGTATTAATAACATTATAGGAACTGGCTGCTGTGGCCTTTTTTTTTTTTTAAATATTTACCATTACTTTGTAAAAAAAATTTTGTTAGTAGCAGTTTATTTGTCAAATAAAATCAATAAAAAAAAATTTTTTTAAACAATTCCAACATGTTCATCTTCAATGATTGCAAAAAACTGCAGCTTCCAAAGATCATTGTAAATGAGGTTTTAAAAGATTTCAGTAAATCTTAAGTTTAGATTGCAAGCAAAGAGAGAAGAAAAGATATGCTAAAAGAAGTCCAGAGCTGACAAAATCTGCAAAATGTGGGTCTCTCTTATAATGATCGTTTAAAAAAATATATCGCAAGAAGAATTCATCTCGATGCTGGCTAAAAAAGCTATGGTGCAATAAAATATCCAAATCAGATTGCATTATTTACGATAAAATGCTGACAAAATTCAACAACTGCCTTATTAGGGACGATGGAACGTGTATCAAAATGGGCTGAAAACAGTTGGCAGTTCAAAAATTGTATGTTGCAGCGAAATGTGTAGATATTGATTCAAAATACAAATACATAAAAAAAATAATATCTTAATTAAAGAGGACTTGAATACAGGAGTATTTTGGACAATAAGGTAACAAGAAAAATATTCAATGGACTTTCGATTATACTAAAAAGAGACATAATTATTGTATATGAATATAGAGAGTAATAATTTAATTATTGTTCATTTGACAGAATGTATTTATATACATGTATGTATGTTTTTATACATACATGTAGCGAAATATCGAAATAAAAATAATAAAACTATATATTATAAAAAAAAATAAAATATAATTAATAAAAAAGATCTTAAGCTCAAATAAATTTTACATAAAATACAAAAAAAATTTAAATTTTGAAAAGCACGCCGTTTATCGTCTCTTCAACAATGACATCAAATAATGCCAGCGAAAAAGGTTGCTGACTCTAATTCAATGCCGCAACTATTTAGTAAAATATTGTCCTTATTTAGCGATAAAGTGGTATCGCAGAGATCATATATTAATTTTTTATTGTATAAGAAAAATTTTAATTATTCCCAGACCCAGTGTGCTGGAGCGACGCTTTCGGAAAAAACAATTTTTCCTCATCGACAGCATTTGTGTCAACAATTTTGCGATGCTGTATGTTTATTAAAATCAAGTATTTAAACAGAACAACAGTGAAAATGGAAAACGAGAAATTTCATAATCATAACCTATTCATAACATGCAGTTTTAATAATATCAATTTCTCTATTGCAAATTATATTGTGAATTTATCAACATTGTTAAACAGAAAACCAGTTTCTGGGAATATTTAAAATTTTTCTTATTAAATAAAAATTAATATAAAATGAAAAAAACATTGTATTAATAAGAATCTTAAACAGAAATACATATTGGATTCTATATTAATAGTTTTAAAATTGCTTTTTCCTTTAAAGTAAATATTCAATTGCTTATGCGACAAGATTTTGTATGAACAGTACTGTAATTAAGTACTTAAAAAAGTTTCATTTATCTATTGAGTCCTCAATATTTCATAAAGAACAATTACGATAACTAATCCAATCCTAAGTGTAGTTTATTTACATTTAAATGCAACACGAGTTCTTTTTTGTGTTTTAATCTAACTTAATATACTCGTATTGTACCTAATTATAAATAAGTCTTGACAATATAATCAATTTTATTTAATATTTATATTAAAAAGGAATATTTAAATCTGTTTTTAAACTTAAAAATATTTAAATTATATTATATTTTTATAATATTGAAATCTAAAAAAAATTCTTTAAAGCAAAATACTAGAAAAATTCTGTGAAAACTAAAAAAAAAAAACACAAAACAAATAGTTGGAATTAGAAACGCTAACAAATTGTTGTAACACTACTGTCATGTTAGAAGTCCTCTCTGAGTCTAGTATTCATGCTTGTTGATAGCGTTACACTAATGGCGTTTTCTATTCTCAAAAAACATTCTGCTTCTAAATTATGTAATATTTTTAACAGGTTGCATAAAACTGCACAAAGTGATGCTTTTTTATGGTTTTAATAGATTTTTGATGATTTTTTTACTCAAACTATTAGGCCTGCATTTCCTTATGAAAAAAAAAAAAAAAAAAAACAGATAAGAAAATGTAGGCCTAATAGCTTGAGAAAATAAATTATCAAAATACAAACTAAAATTGAATTTGGCCAAAGATAAATCAACCAATACAAAAATACTTTTATCATGCAATTTGAGAAATCCGATTACGTTAACACAACTGATAAACACAAAAAAACTTTGCAACTACAATAAAATACAAATTATTTCTTGCTTCAAAAGTGACCGATAATGGATTTTTATCAAGAATATCTTAACAAAGAACATGTTGAATCTACTATTTCATATAAATATCAATTAAATAATTAATAATAATAATAAACAAGTGGTTGATACAGTTGTAAGAAAGGACAGTATCTCATCCTCACTTAAAAATTAAGCTCAAAATATGTAAAATTTTTACATCTTTCATATGCAAAATGTTGAGAATAGAATGTAATATCGATTTTAGCTATTACATTGTTTTGACAATAGAATGCAAACATTCTTGTATGGTAGAATATATGCAACATTTTTATTAGAAAAGAAAACGCCATAACTAATGAAAACACGCTTAAATTAGACAACTACAGTAATGGAGTTTATGTTCTATAGAGTTCTGTATTACCGCCTTCATTACAAGACTTCGCTTCAACTGATTTTTATATTTTGTTTCAGTACTCTTTAATGCCCAATAATTAATCCCATGACAGTGTGAAATTCTAACCGAGTAAGCTTCAGTATATCATTTGTCCCCTTCCGAAAATATCTTTTCTAGCAAAACTATATTATTGCCATTTTCTTTCTAGCCTCTCTCTAAAACTGAGGTTAATAAATCTTCAAGGCAGTCTGCTGAATTGGCCAGGACCAATGAAAACACTAACGGCACTTTTTTTTCCCAAGTTCGTCTTTTTCTTCGCCACCTTCATAGCCACTATAACTTAACACCTGTACCAGATGAACCTTGTTGTTAGACGCTAGTCTCTTCAGAATATGTTGAGCAAACAGTTTTGATCTTCTTCTGTAATGCTGCCCTCCTGTCAGAGTGAATAAAGACTGTTATTTTTGTTTCTTTCAAGTAATTTTCTAAAGCAAAGTTTGATAATAATTCAAACAGTTACTAGATGATTGATCACAATATACAGTTTTTATAAGGACTGTAGCTTTTGATAGAATGGCGTCTATTGATTGATTTCCAATTTTTATACTGCTCGAACCACCAGGCAATAGTAAAATATGGTAGAGTGATGTTACGTTCTCTTAATTTTTGCTGCTAATTTGGAGACTTTATTACCTCGCCGAACTTTTTTTCTGGAGATGTTAATTTTAAATCCTGCTTTAATTATTATTATTAATATTTAATATTAAAAATTAATTCTAATATTAAATTTGTTAACGAGCACTGGTAACTTTGACCTTCGGCTTCCAAGGTCCTGGCAAGAATCAAACCTGCTTTTAGTATACATAACTGTACCTAGTCTAGCTTTCCCTGTGTTGGATCGAACTGTTGTGGCAAAAAACTGATCTTATTCTCATAATGGATATCTTCTAGAGTGTCATGTATACCTCAGATTATCATTTTTGCCGTAGAAGAAGCTTTAAAAGAGCCCTTATAGAATTGCTGATCTTCTTAGTTGTTCCTTTACAAGGTAGTGTATTCCAAATTGCAGATTGAGCCAAGGTGTCGAAAGTCTTTGCGGTGTCCATAAATTCTAGATATAATGCTGAGTGCTATTCTACGGAATATGCAAGGATAATTCGGAGCCTGTTCATATAATATGTGCAAGATCTCTATGAGAGGAAGCTACCTTATTTGTTGCGCAGAACATTATTGAAAAGTTATTAGAAAAATGTTATATCTTTGTTTGAGCAATAAATTTATTTGCAATATTATTATGTACTATCAATGATAATAACCCACTAAGTTAGATCCTTTTTTTTGGCATGTTGATAAGTGTATCTTTTTAGCTAGTTTATTGGCAAAATAGCGTTGACTGGTAAATTACCTTTTTTTTCTTTTCTTTAATCAAAATAAGGTCTGAAAAGTAGTCTTTTTGGTGACTTTCTAATCGAATGTTAAATTTATAAATATATTTTGTGTATCTCTCATTAACCCTCTTATTCAAAAAAGTTGACGTTGACTTTAAAATAAACGTTATACACATTTTTCATATACTTTTTAAATAAAAATTTTTTTTTAATAAGACAATAAGTGTTCTTTTTCAATTATTTCTTTTTTTCCTGAATACGAATTTTCATTATACGTATGTAGGTCTTTAGGTTTGTGTATATGTATGTATTTAATTAGTTATGCTTGTATATATTAATTTTATTTACAGCATATTTTTGCTGTGCATTGTTGTGTAGCTTTTTAAAATACAACCAAATAACCTAGATTTTTGTGTATATAAATAAAAAAAACATACACACACCCACAAACATATACCCAATAAGGGAATTTATATTGTTGGCATTTAATTTATTTTGATTATAAATAAATCCGTAAGCTGAATTGAAAAATATTTTAATTAATCAAAATTTTAGAAAATCTATAACTACATAGGAAATTGCATGCACAAATAAAAGTATATGAAATAAAAGAATATGATTTTAGCCTAATTTATAGTTAAGTTTATTTGTTTTAACAAAAACCCAGCAAATCATTAAGTTTTAGAAATTAAATTAAATACTGCATTAAATAGAAATATTTATAAACTATTTTTTTTTTTTTTTAATAAAAACATGTGTTTAAGAAATCTTTATTTAATTTATTTTAAAAAAAATATTTTTTCATATGCCCCTGCTTATCTCCGAAAAGCTATTTAACAAATAAATTTAATATAAATAATAACAGCATATTATATGTTTTATTAACCTAAAATAAATTTTCATAAACATAACACGTATTTTGCTTGTACATTAGTTTGCACAAAACCATTTGAACTACAGAAAATAAAAATTAAATAAATAAAAAATAAAGCATATTCGCACGAAGACACGTTAAACACAAACAATATTTTTATAGTTTTGTAGAGTCTGCAACAAAAAAAAAAACTTCTTTTGCACATACATAGATATGCAAACTTTTATTTTGTTTTGAAGCTGCACACACATACTAATATAACAATTACACATACATGCATAAATTCACAAAAAAAAAAAAAAAAAGAATTATATAAAATGTGTGTGTCTATAACAAGTGCAAAAAAAAAAATAAATTAAAAAGAATAATAATATTTTAGTTTATTGCAATGGGCGTGCGACAGATATAATTAATGGTTTGAACATTTGCTACGAAATTTTCCATTTTCTGTCTATATTCGTACACAGTAAAATCTTTTAAAATTTGCTGCCACTATACACGTACTTAGTATACGTTTTTCAATAAAGCTTTCACTCTATATGAATACCATAAGGAAAATACTAATATTTGCTTACTCATATGCATGTGACACACACACTTTATCTAAACATACATATACACATAAATAACATATACACATAAAAACATACTTTTATAACCAAAAAAAAAAAACATATTTCACATGAAATACACTTTTTTTTGTTTGCAAAAGAGCAGTGGCTGAAAATTTTTCCAACGTACAGCTTTCATTGCTTTAAATTATAAATTATATTTGTTTAATTCTAAAATTTCTTCCTTTTTTTCCTGCATGTCTAAAGAATTTTTATCAATTGCATTTAAAGTCTTATGTGCGAAGTAGATATTTTAGAAAAGTCACGAGACAGTAGGAGTTTCAAGTTGCAAATTTTAACCTTAAGGTTTCAATGAATTCGTTTTAAGCCCACAATATATTGAGGTAAGTTCAATGTCATTTAGTTAAACTAAAAGTTTTCATTTAGTATTTAAAACTTTAAGATGCTTGGTCATTTTTGATAATATTTTGCAATTCCTATAGACTTAAAATTTTTTCTTCCTTTTTTAAATTGAATACACATGCAGAGATTTATTTAACCAAACCTATGAAAATAAGATTTGAGAGTACATTTTGTAAAGCAATATGGTGTTTAATTGTAATTGTAACACCGAACAGTTAGACAATTAAAGAAAGGGGACTCATTTAAGGAATTATTTAGATAACTACTTACTAACTATTGTTTAAGCCCCTATGCGCTCCTAGATTAAAAGCAATATGTGGGCAAAATTCCTGCGTAGACCCTGAGTGTTTTGTGCAGACAAGCCCAAAAGGTTTACCGATTTGTGTAGGGTTTTAGGTGGTACTACTAAATTTTTAATAAATTCAGAGTATAAAGGGTGGTAAATTTTAAGGGCCGATGTTGAATGTAAAGTACACCTAAACGTCAAGTTTTTTTTTTCATTTCTCAATTTCAGACTAATTCAATTTGAACCATGGAAAAGTTATTCAGGCTTATTATGAAAATGGGCGTTCAAATCAAAATGCATATCGTGCACTTCATAATTTTTTCGGTCAATTTAATCGTCCAAATGTGCCTACAATCGGAAAAATCTTGCAAAAATTTGAGCAAACCGGGTCTGTAGGAGATAGTGTGGCTGAAGAGCCGTCCACCTCAACTCGTCGTCGTGCTCAACAATTACACCTCTCACGCTCGTCATTGATGAACATTATGCATAAAGACTTGCATTTACACGATTACAAGGTGCAATTGGCTCAAGAATTAAAGCCTCTTGACCATTCCAAACGTCGTCAATGGTCAGAATGGTGGCAAGAAATGGCAAAGAAAATCATCTTCAGCGATGAGGTACATTTTCACCTGATAATCCAAGAGTGATTGTCGAAAAACCAATGCACCCACAATGAGTGACTGTTGGGTGCGGTTTATGGGCTGGCGGCATCAGCTGGCAGTATTTTTTCCAAAATGAGGCCGATCAGGCAGCTACTGTAAATGGTGGCTCTTTTGCGCAACAAATTCAAAGGCCGTGTTATCTCACGTGCTGGCGATGTCAATTGGCCGCCAAGATCATGTGATTTGACACCGTTAGACTTCTTTCTTTGGGGTTTTTGAAAGAAAAGGTGTACGTCGATAAGCCAGTAACAATGCAAGAGCTAAAGGATAAAACAATTCGGCACATTACGGCATAGAACCTCAATTGGACCATCGGATGGAGGTGTGCCGAGGTCGCGGCGGCCATTTGGCAGATATTTTATTCCATACGTAATTGAACCATACCATATTATCATAATAAAAAAAAATGTCAACAATTTCGTAAATAATTTGTGTTTTATTCAAAATCAACATCGGCCCTTAAAATTTAACCTTCCTTTAGTAGTTTACAAATTAACCGTGATGTCGCCGTAGTCAAATATAAAAAAATTTTTACAACAATATTAAATTTTAGCATAGAAATTTATTTATTGGACAGTAAATATTTGATTTAATGCTAATTTAAATCGTTTACCAACAAAATTTTTAAAAGTAGTGGGTAATAATCATATTTACAAGAAATTGACTTTATTTCTTTGATAAGATATTATGAATTAAAATTTTCTTTTAAAAAGATAACGATATTATTATGGCTTATTGTTAATAGAAGAAACAAAGACAAAATAAAATTAATTTTTAAAATAAAAGAAAAGTACTAAGTATTAAGGAAACATTTGCATAATAAAGTTTATTCATTTTAATTTGACTTCCTGAGGGTGATAATCTAAAAAGAGTATTTGGCAGAAAACCAGCCAACCAAAAAAAAAAATATAATTGAAGGTCAAAAATAAAATTGAAAATATGATCGTTTATGCAAAAGATTTGGAATTGTATTAAAAGATAAAACTAAAAATGAGCAAAAAAATTCTGTTTAAAAAACAAAACAATTTAAAATTTAATTTCACGCTACTCCACCATAACCAATATTTTATTTTACACTTTGTGAAAAGTAAGGCCATTATTTCTAATATTTTTTTTAAAGAATTTAGTAATTGTTTGCTTTTGTACTGGGTTTTTTTTTTTTTATACAGAAAAATATTTGTCATCTTTTCTTCACATTCAGCAAATTTCTGCAGTTGAGATTATTATTTCAAACAATTTCAAAATAAATTTTTAAACACAATAGATACCTTAAAAAAGATAGACAACAATTTGGTAAGAAAAGTCATTAAAAGCAAAATATTTGATATGACATAATCATATTGTTATATGACTTACATATTTCTACTGCAATGCGAGCGAGCATTTTGTAGTTGATAATATTAAAACAGCAACAAAGTATAACAAAATATTTTATGGTATGAGTATTTTTATACAACAAATTACACATACAATCAGGCATATTGCATGTTTCAATTATAATATGTTAGACTGTTCCAATGATAACAAGCTGTAAAAGCAGTTTCATAAATTTTTATAATAGAGCATACATATTTTACCACAAAATACTAAAATTTTTTTGCAAATAATGAGATGAAAAGCACAGCTAAAAAAAAAAAATTTGAGAAATTACGTTGTTAAAAATTAACATTAACTTTGCAACAAGCATTTTTACAAAGTATAGAAGACGCTAGGTTTAGAAAGAAAAAAGTTACTTAAAACTATGTGATGAGAACATAACAAACGTAATGACAATCTGTCAACCAACAAAAAGTGCTATTGATAAACTCATGTCTAGAGACCACAATCGCCCATACTTGTACCAGATTGTGAAAAACTGTTGTCTCTCTTTTGAAGTCTGGGCCAGAAATTTTATAATTTTTAAGTTGTCAAATTCAGTAATCAATCAGACACTTGTTATTAAAACCAGCTAATAAAAAACACAATTAAATAACTTTTTTTTATAATAAACGTGTTTGTGTTATTAAGTAAAACAAATTTTGTCCGTACATACAAAGACTCTCAAAAACATAGTTTTGAGTTATTTATAGCTACTGTTATACCCTTTACCTTCAGATATACACTGTCAAGGAATATATAAATTTGTGATTCAATTTTTTATTTGTATAGCAGGCATTTGTCACTCTATAAATTATTCTGAATCCTTATAAATAGACTAGTCAATTTGCTAAAGTCTGTCTGTACGACGTATAGAAAATTTTAGTACCCTAATCTGTCTGTCATCAATTTTCTATCGTAAAAATCCACACCACCACTATTTGTGAAAACTTTTTTTTCGATCATTTTTAATACAAAAAAAAAAAAAAAAGGTGGAATGAAACTTTTTTCAAAACAACAGTTATATTATCTGTACATAAATGGCCAATCAAAAATATATATAAATCAAATGTCGTTCATTTGTAATTGTAACATGGGAAAGTCTGGACAGATTTGGAAAATTTTGGTTTTTATGAACAAAAAAAATTTACCACATCCATTATTACGCCTACTTTTTAGTTAGTCTAAAATCAGAAAACGGCTAAACCAACTTTTTTCATATGTTCGTCATAGCCCAACTTAATTTTTTATGACAAAAATTTAATACCCAAATTACTATGGCCATTTTATAAGTTTATTTAAAATCAGAAAAAAAAATTATTTTTATCAGTATTATTTGTAATTTTATATAAATTTTTTTAATTAAAACATCTAATTTATTTAGCTTAATAGTCATATTATAAAATATTATTTTTATATCGCTATAATAAAAAATAATAAAATAAATTTTTATAATACGAACTCAAGCTTAATAAACTCCATTATATAATTATTTTTATTTTTTTGTATGTGCTTTGTTTATAACACTCGTCTAGAAATTGTATATGAAAAGTATTCAAAATATTGGGTCTTTTTAATAGAAATTTTTTAGGCTAGTTTATTGCTTGTGTTATAAAAACAGCACATTAAAAAGAATGTGTAAAGTGAAAAATATGTGACATTGAAAGGTATCAAAAACTCAGCACAGCCGAATTTAACTTGTTCTACTTACAACTAAAAAAATTATTTTAATTAATATATTGGTGTTTCATTGAAAAGCTTTTACAAATTTATTCTGTAATAGTTAAAGTTTAATACAAATAAAGAATATTTTTGAGCTTAACTTTAAAAATTTTAGAGTTAAAGTGTTTGAGTTACTACCAGCGTTGCCATTTTCAGGCTAGATTTAACCTTTTTTCTCGC
Source organism: Thelaira solivaga (assembly GCA_947397855.1). Lineage (NCBI taxonomy): Eukaryota > Metazoa > Arthropoda > Insecta > Diptera > Tachinidae > Thelaira > Thelaira solivaga. Next base: position 19,555,989 of record OX377612.1, on the reverse strand, counting down.
ATTTAACCTTGAAATTTATGATATATGCTCTTATCCATAAAAAGTTGACGATGACTTTAAAGTAAAATTTATGACAAAATTATATGAAAAATTTCGATAACGTTGACTTTAAAGTCTGCTCTAATTTTTTTGGATAAGGGGGTTAGTCCTTAGCTCTTTTCCTAGCATTTTTTAATTTTCAAAATAGCCTTTTTTCATTTTCGCAATTTGTTTTTGCGGATAGTGCGAATTTTTTTTATTATTTTTTATTAACATGAACTATCCCCTTTTGCTTTTTTTAAAAAATTATGAAAATTTTTTTTCCAAATTCCCAAAAAAACGAAATCTTTCCAAAGCAAAAGAAGTCAAGTCGATATCTTCAATACTAAGCAAGTTATGACCAAAAAGCTAAAAACCAGTTCTACTACTGCCTCTTTCCGGCCACTTTTTTGGTAAAACTGGTTACCTTTTTGGTCATAAATTGCTAAGTTTTCAATATATAGACTTAATTTTTTTTTGCGTTTGATGAATAAACGTGTTTTTGTCATTGTGTGTACTCTTCTTGATTTTTTATAAATATCATAATTATTTTTTTTTTTGATTTTAAGCGATAGTTTTTTTAACTTTTCTAGCTTTCTTTAGCTTTTTATTATGCAAATAGAGCTTATTTTTTAGAGTCCTTTTTTTGTTGTAACATATCTACAACCTTTTAATATTCAGCAAAGTCCAACCTAATGCCATAAGTGACAGATGACACTTAATTATTTATGGCATTTTGTAAAGATGCTTTTTTTTGTCACCTAGCTGGTAAGTTTTTAATGTTTCTCTCGTTGGTTGTAATTTGACTTTTGAATATTTTGAGTAGCAAAATAATTTAAAATTTTGTTTCGACTCAGCAGCATAAAGTCATTCACTTTAGCTCCAAATTCTTCTAGTGTTTCTATTTGTGCATATTATAAACAACGATTTTCAGTAATATTTTATCAAAGAATATACACATGGAGTATAATTGGCTAATGTAGTGAAGGGTTTACAACATTCGGCACGGCCAAACTGAACTTGTTTTTATTTAATATTTTGTTTTAGACAATACAAATTTTTGTTTATAAATACATGAATATGCTAAAGTTTAAATAATGCAAAATGAACGTTAATATTAAATATTTATCAAGAGAGGTAATAATTATGTTCTTTGAAATAATTGTTATTGACAACAAAACAAACAAACAAAAAATATATAAATAAATAAATTGATGTTAAACATAACGAACATACTTTGTAAATACACTTTAATCAAATAAACACACAAATGCATCTTTAAACAAACTAAATTAATCACACAAACACACAGAGTTATTTATACTCATACATAAATATTTCAGTTGTTCAGACTTTCAATCAACTCAATTGTTTATGTAATTTATATAAAGGGTTTTTTTTTCATAAAATCAATGAAAAAAATAAATCGTTATACATAAACGCATACACACATAAACACATACACACATAATAATGAGTATATTTAAATGAACGTGTATTAATTTATTTATATCTGGCTTTTTTTTATAATAATATAATAATTATTTTCATTTATGTACTCGTATAAATTTAAAACATACTCAATAATTTATTTCCATGAAATAAATTATGCTGTTACTGTTGTTGTTGGCCATGTTCATGCCGATGTCGTTGTCAATGATGACGACAGCAACGACAACAATGATGATGATAAACACCATTATCATTTTAATTAAGTTATTGTATACGAATATAATAAACCATTTTTATTTATACACACACAGCTGTACAATTCCTAACTAAATAATAAAAATAAAATGAAATATTTCAGAAATGTGAATAAAAAAGCAAATAGTTTTTGCGGCCATTCATAAAAGTTCAGTGCTCTTTTTTATTTTGGGTTCAAGCTCTTTTGTTGTTTGACGGAAATATAAAATGCACAAACATAAATATTTAACGGTACATCTGTATACAGATGCTTGAAAGATACATTTCGCTTTTCTTTAACATAAATATTTAAGCTAAATAATTATTGTATTACTTTATTAAAAAAATAAATTTTCCTGAAGAAGACTTTCAAAATAAAAATAATTTTTTAAGATTAATATTAAATATTAATTAATATAAATATTTAATTTAATTTAAAATGTGTTGAACTGCTTGATTGTTTTTTTAGTAAAAAAAAAAAAACTTAAAATAGTATTTCTTAATTTAAAAAAATAAAAATTTTTAGCAAATGAAAAAAATTGTTAATTGCAAACAGAAACCACGTAATCTGTGCATTTTGTATTAATTTTATAGGAACAAATTTTCTGACGACGTAAGTAAACAAGTGATTAACTTTGGCATTTGTATTTGTGCAAAATTTGTTTTAGTTAGCCGCCAGTCAGCTGTTTGTAACTTAGAGAGTATTCCAAAATTGTCTCATGCCAGTGTTGCTATCTCGCCTATTGTCTCATTTCTCTGCAAAGACTAATGGCCATATTTTATTTGTGTACCAGATGACCCGGCAAACGCTGTTTTGCCTTCAAATTTTATATATATTGAAAAATAATTAAGAAGAGAAGACAAATTTTAGTTGGCTTATGGCGAACATATAATAAAAAAATTAGTCAAATCGGCCTAGAAATTTACCAATATGAGAAAAATTTAAAAAGTGGCCGTAGTAATGGGTGCGCTAAGTTTTTATTTTAATAAAATAATAAATTGGCTTATGCGGTACATGTAATACAAAAATTTGCCAAACCGGTTCTGCGATTTGAGAAAAATTTAAAAAGTAGGCGTAGTAATAGGCATGGTGAAATTTACTTTTCATTAAAATATAAGATAAAAAATTAGCGAAATCGGTCTAGAATTTCGCCGATTTAAGAAAAATTGTAAAAGTGGGCATGGTAATAGGCGTGGTCTATTATTACTTTCATAAAACTTTAAGTAGGGTTTTGCTGAAAATAAAATTTTTTTGTATATTCGATCTTCTTACTCTAAGAAATCGTACTAATAAAGTGAAAGACCGTGCAAGACCGGGTAAAAACAGGTAGTAGATAAATAAGCCAACGGTATACAAAAAAATTCAATTAATTTAGGAGGAGTACAATGTCAAGCACACGTAGGGTAGACGTTTTTTTAATTAACAATTTTAAAATAAATAAATCATTTAAATGCACTGCTTTCACTAATATGTGTAACATATGTCACTAAGCATTTAGTTTAATTTGTGAATGTTATTGTGTGTATTTGGATGCTTGTATTTTATTATATAGTTTGTTGGTCTGTCTGAGCCTGGGTGACTGCTTGTCACTAACGTTTTATACAGTCTATGTTCTAGTAACATTTTCTATGCTGTATTGTGTTGCATACAAGTTTTAATATCGGTCTGCTTTTTTTAAAGTTCACTGACTTTACTAGCTTAAAATTGAACAACAAAAAGCATTATACAAAAAAATCCAACTTTTAATGCCATAAATAGTGCATTGTGCATGTATGATGGACAATGTTGATACTCATACGTATTAATGTCAGCAAATTAACAAATTATGCTTTGAAAAAGTTTTTTTTTCTTTTTTTCAAATTTAAGTTTATAAATGTAAAAGAACACAACTGAATAGTCTACTTAATAAGTCCTTTTGTTGTGTACAATTTTGTATTTAAAGCACCAACAAACTCTATTACATACAGATTTCACAAACTATTAATATTTGTTCGCCTATTGAAATAAAGAGAAACAGGGAAGAAAAGCAGTTCCTTTGAAAAATCAAAATAAAAAAAGAAAATTATAAAACTTGAACATAAAAAATAAAACCACATATAGTAGCCCCTAGACTACAACATACGAGTTCTTTTATATGTTTTACTCGTATGCTCACTTGCATTATTTGTGTTATAATATTTAAAAGTTTTAAAAATGTTTTACAACTTAATTGTACTTAAAAATGTCTAGAACTCGTATTACAACTCATTTTGTTAGTTAGTTACTTTAAAAACATTTTTTACCCCTTCCTAATACATACAAATTTCGATTTACATAATAACGTAAGAGCATTGAATATACATATTTATTAGTTAAAATAATTTTAACGTTAGAGTAGTATTTTGCATACTTAAATTACTTAAGATAATATTTTATGCTTTATAGGACTTTTTGATTTATGTATGCATGAGAGGGTGTAAATACTTCTGTATATAAATACATATAGATGTAAATATGTTTATTACTTCCCTGAAGATATAAGGATTAGAAAATTCATGGTCTGCAGCAAATCAAGTTATTATTTGAAGATTAAAATAGCTATAGAGATTATATGTAAACTTCTCAGACACTCCTTAAATTACAAACTAAGTTGCATTAAACAAATTATTTTTTTTCAATATTCACAAAAAGAAATATTATTAATTTAATTAGTGTATTCAAAGAACTAGTTTTTTAATTACATCATTTTATTTTAAATTATTAAAAACAACACAAATTACACTATGCAACATGCAAAAGAAAATCTAATGTTAGGTAAAATTGATCACTTGGGTCCTCTGACATAGCCAGCATTGTCATTTTAGCATTTTATTTATGATATAGCTTCTACCTTTTTAGTTTTTCAAAATAGAATTCTTTGAAAAAATAAAACAAATCACACATAAACAAACTAACTCTGAAGTTTTTTAGTATTTGTAAATATTTAGTTATCAGTATTAATGGTATATTTATCAAATACGTCTTACGACACTAAATACTTCTATATATATTTTTAGCAGTAGTTTAGTATAGGTTGTCTAGATTAGTAATCTACTGACTGCCCAAATACTCAGAAGTTACTTTGGATTATTTTTAATTTTTTTTTGAATTTCCATATACCCATGTACTATTGCTCTGAGGGACTTACGCAGCTTACGGACAAAGATTACGGAATAAGAAACATATCATTTTGAACAGAAGGTCGTTTTGTTTTGTAATCTACTACCTAAATACTTAGAAATTACTTTGGATTATTTAAAAAATTTTTTTGAATTTCCATATACCCCAGTACTATTTCTTTGAAGGATTTTGGCAATTTCCGTTTTGCGACATAATTTATTGCTGAAATACTCAAAAGTTACTTTGGATTATTTAAAAAAATTTTTGAAATTCCCTCATACCCCAGTGCTATTGCTTTGAGGGGTTTTTACCATTCCCCACTTTGCCGAGGTATCATTCCCGATTTTGCCCACGAAAATTACCAAAATAAAAAACTTTCTGGAAGTTTTTTTTTTCCTAAAATGTCGTAGTTTTTATTTTATGATGCAAAACGGAAACTGCCAATCCTTAAGAACACTTTCTACTTCCCACTTTGATTTTGCCCATGAAAATTACCAATCGCAACAACGTTTGAAAATCATTTTACTCTCTAAGGCTTCAAATCAATTCCAAAATCCTCTTAAAATCTTTTTATTAAAATCTGAAGTAAAGGTAGATAGAAAAATAAAGAAAAGCTCGGACGACAACTTTTTATGGTGCTTTTGAATAGAAAGAAACCTAAATGTAAATAAAAGCCCAAAAGTACCCTGCAAGAAATGCAGGACCAATTGTTCCTAAAGCAAATGTCCTGTGACTAATCAAAAATATATTGGTACTAAAAGCAATATTTGTGACCTTGGCTAAGAACAGGTGGCTTATGACTCAAAAAAGAAATTGCGAGAAACAGCTGTTAAAGATAAACAATGCATTTCGTCAGTTTCTTAGTAGTTTTTTTTTTGCATTATGAACAGTCATGCCCAAAAGGCAACCAAAAAAAGCAAAAGAGCATAAATGAGATAAGTTCGTGTGTGTATATAAAGACCGATCCTATTTTTAAATTTTTCAATTCCATTTATTATCCTGATTCTGGATTTTCAATAAAATTCTATTTTTCTTTCATTTGTGCTCTTCTCTACATTTTGAGTAAACTTCTAAGCAAGGTAAAACTTTCTAGTTTTCACCACTTGAAAGAGCGTCTCAAAAACTATCGAAACCAAAAAAAAAAAAAAAGTGGAAAAAGTTTTTTTTAAGTTATAAGCCACCTTTTCATAGGCCGGGTCACATATCATGACTTGTGAAAAGAGAACTCAAGGAGTACGCAAGCTCTAATTTCTTAACAAAACGTACATGCATGTATGTTTGCATTAATGTATAAATATATATACGAGTAAGTGAACGTTTGTATATTTGCGGTTATACTTAGTATTATTCAACTAGCATCCTTTTAGTTTAGCAGCATCAGTTGCAAGATTAGTTCAACTAAGATAATATACGGCACTTGTCCAATATTGTATAATCACAGAACCAGTCTGTTTAGTTTGGCTCTAGGAAATGTTGTAGTTGACCCCCTCCTATGACATCGCAATGTTAAAGTGACTAGTCTATTACATGAAAAATATCAAAGCAAGAACCGGTCTTTATACCTTAAGGACAAATCCTGTGACGTCTTTTGTGACTAGTTATTTTTCTTCAAGGGTATACAGGGTGTCTCATAATTCAACGTTAAGTCGAAAGTGTGCTCACATGCTGACTGCTCCCAGAAAAATTAGAAAGAAATTTTATGTCGCGCATTTCGCTAGTTACTGCGATTCGGAATATTTTTTTTTTGATTTTGATACCCTGCATTGATATATCTTTTGCTGTAGCTACAAATTTTGATTTTTTTAAAAAAATTTTCCCGTTATGTTATTGTACGCACACCTTCTGCAAACGTCAATAAAAAATTTTACCACAATAAAGTAATTTTCGAGGAAAATACCATTTTTTTGGCCAAATATATTTTGAAGGTTATTATTACACCCAACTTTAAACGGCAGTATATACCAACTTTATTAAACCATTAATTTTCTACTTAAAAACGTACTTTGGCAATTTTCTGCCTGATTTGTTTTAAAAAAAAATACAAAATGTGTGTAAATAAAAATTCAATGGAGTATTTCACTATTTATGAATAAGCTTTTATAACTTTTAAAATCAATTGGACATAAAAATTATATTACTTTCATTAAATGTGTAGCCTTTAAAGGGATTTTAATATTATTAAAAATTTAAATGGTTTTAACTTTCAAAAGAAAAATTAATTTTTTGTTATTTACAACAAGTTTTTCTCTATACTCATACTTCTATTAAATTAAAATTCAAATCAGTTGCTAAAAACAAAACTTATTTTTAATATTCTATGTAAACGCCATAAAATCACTAGAAAAAATCTGAAACAACAAAAAAATGCTTGACATTTGTAAACAGTTAAAACCACAAGTAGTTTGTTAACAAAAGTGAAAAAATTGATTTTAGTCACAACGAATTACAATCACAAAAAATAAAAAATAAACACACACAGCAAATTGTTGTTACAGTTTTATAATAAATAAATTGATTTTTATTCAAATTTTAAAAGCAATTTTGTGTTTAAACGAACTAACCGTCAAGCAGAATAAATGACAGAATGAATGAATACACATACACACACACATTCTCACTCATGATTTAAAAAACAATTTAATACAGCCACCAACATTTAATACATTGGATTTTGATACATGAACGAAAACTGTCACAGGCATTAGTATGCAAAAATGTATTGTCCATAAGTATGTTTGGGTTTGTGCAAATATAATTCTTTATTTGCACATTTGTACATTTTTAAATTTACGTTATTTTTCCGATTTTTATTTTATGGTAGACATATTCGCATTATGCACAAACAGTTTGTATATATTGGAGTACAGTGGTAACAAAAACGAAAAGAGCGAAAATTACATTTCATGTCGAGCGATTCATCCATAATTTTAGCTGACATGTCTGGCCATCAGAGAAACGGTGTAATATCGTCAGAGTAAAACCATCAAGCTTGGTGTAATGATAAGACGGGAAATATAGCACCATGTTTGCAAAAGTCAATTGTAATGGGAAATTTTATTTTTTAACAGAGGTTTAAGAGTTAAAGCTGTCTTGTGGTAACGGAATATACATTTTCTCAGATAGCCAAATAGTCCTAAATTGCTTTTATTTGCTGCTTCCATTTTTTTATATTGTATTTTCAATAAAAGCAAAATTAAAAATGTGATCTTGTTACCTAAAATAACCATCAACTAATAATTGTAGAAAAAAAGAAAAAAATAGTGCTTTGGTTTTGTTGTCCTAACAATTTATCTAATACTGAATTCGCTGTATTTTACAGTAAATAAAATATCATCATTTCATTTGCTAGTGCATACGTAAGGACATTTTTTAATCTTACTGTTAATATAAACAAATTGATGAGTTTGTGTGTGGAGTAAAACATTTTCGTAAATGAATTTTATATATGAAAATGATATTGAGTGCATTTGCTTTATTTTTGAAACTAGTTGTTGTATTGCTGTCATTGCTGGCTACCATTATTGCTGACGCTTGAATACTTTTTTTTGCGCCAGTATGCAACATACAAGTCTATTATTTTTCTTTTATACAATACATTGTCCACAATATGTATTTGGAAAAATAATTTTTTTTTATATATTTTCATAGTTACTATTTTCGCATACTGCCAGGAGGACTAGATAAAGTTGTGTTCATTTTATATTATGATTTTATTGAGTATGCTGCCATTATGTAAGCATCTGACATTGTGGGAGAGCACAAATGAAGAGTACACTTGTGTGGGCGATTGTTGTTTTAAAATTGAATACACTTCAATAAATTGGTATGACCGAGAAGAAATAAAAACAAAAAAATGCTAAGTAGCTTGTGTTAAAAGCCAATTTCTATTTGTTTTCATCGAAATTTTTTTAATTTTTACTTGTTTAAATTGTTGATTTAAAATTTGTATATTTTTTTACATCACACAAGTTTTAAAATTATAATAAAATTTTGGAACAGACCAACTAAAATTTTCTTAGTCTGTTAGAGCACTGATTTCAAGTTTCCGAGGGTTTAGTTTAATAGAAGAAACTATTTAGTAAAAACATTACTTTTATTTTGATAAAGAAGTATGAGTATGAGTGTTATATAGATTAAAAGAAATAACAATCATACGTCAAAGATGACTGCATAATTATTTCTGTCAGAAAACACATCTGCTGTATAAATAAAAATAATTTTGTGTTTGGATGTGTCCTTTTTTCTCTAAGAGCTTATTTGCTTGTGTATTTGCTCTTCTGTAAGCTATATAAATTTTGGTTTTTCAAGGGATATTTCTTTAGTTAAAAAAATATAATCTCTATACATTAAGAAAGGTAGCCACAACTTCTTTAATGCCAACTTTCAATTTAATGATTAAAGTTCTCTTTTTCAACCGATTTTTCTGAAATGTAATACATATGCTTTCTTTTCTCTAAGTATTTTAAGCCATAATTTAAGGAACTGGAACTGTTTCGACTTTAATCAAAGATTAAAAGTAAAGAAGCAAAACAATTTTCTAGAGTTTTTCGAAACCTTCTCTTTTTTTCTTAAGCAAGTTTTTTAAGAAAATTTATATGGCAATGAGTTGATAGAACTATTTTTGGTTTTTCTTTATCATATTGAAGATTAAAATATTTTTATTTTCACTAAGTGTTTAGAGTAAAAAAAAAAATTAGTACAACCCAACTTATTTATTAGGATATTAAAAACATTTTAATTGTATTAAGATGGGTGATTTTATTATGTATTGGCAACACCTTATTTAGTTCTGAACCATTTAATGACAGGCTCTTTATTTCGGTGCAAAATGATATTGAAAGAAAATTAGTCACTCATTTTTAGCTGAAATAGCAGCTCAGTCTCTTTTAACCTATCATTTACTTTTTTCAATGCAAAACAATATGTTCTCACAGCAACAGTTTCATAAATTAGTTGCCAGTTTTAAAATTACAATGAATCATAAGATATTTTATTAACATACATTCAATATTCAGATAATAAATTGAAATAAATAAAGACTTTTTTCCATTGCTACGCTATGATATCATTTTAATATGATAAACTTGGTCGGTTTATCACTTTTAGTTGTAGATTATAAGGTGAAAATTCTGGAAAGTATTGGAAAGCATTTATTTGTACATAACCAATTCGTGATTAATTTCACTTTGAATATAAAAATTTAATTCAGCGACATTAATATATCTTGCATGTTATATAGCATGTGTACTCAATTAATTATGATTTTTGTGATTTTGTGCAAAGCTTGGAAGCACCTTTTGAATAAGTTATCATTTTGTTTTGGTAAATCTCAGAAAGTGTGCTGAAAATTGAATACATCAAGTGGAAATATAAAACTGGAGTTTTGCAGTTGACAAAGTCTAGCAATTGCTTTGATTTATGAAAAATGCCTGTAAAAATGGGCGTGGTAAATTGTTTTTCTTCTTAAAACCTAACTTGGATTATGATGAACATTAAAAAAAAACAATTAACCAAATCGCTCCAGGCGCTCTCAAAATTTAGATAAACTACCAAAGTTAGCGCAAAAATGGGTGTTTTAACAATAGTTATTCTTATAATAATAGTTACTTTATCATATGCTTAAAAATTCAAAAACCATGAAAATCAGTCCAACCGTTCTTGAGTTATAAATGTTCGAACATTTATAGCAAAATTTGATGTTGGTTGTTCAAAATCAATTTTGGAAGATTTGCAAATCTCAGTGGTTTCTTTGCGTTTTGTTTATAAAAAAAATATCCTAATGACAACAAGTGACTGATACTGACATTTGTATTCGTACAAAGAGAAAAAATATTTTTTAGGGAGCCATAATTTCAAATTTCATGAAGAAATGCTTTGCAAATAATAGTTTTGGCTTTACCAATGAATTTCTTTTGTCAAAACTAAAAATTTAATGATCCCAACTAAATTATTTAATCGGCACAATATTCGATTCCCAAAAAAGCTGTTTTTAATGTGTAAAATATGTATAACTATTAAAAATAAAAATTGTTGCAAGTAATTTAGAAAAAGTGTAACCAAGACATATTTTATAGAAAATAACTTTGTATTCAATATGTTAAATTATTTGTAGCTATAAAGTTTAACAAAATTTAATCTTTATTTTGTGTTTAATTCCAAATTATGTTGGTGTGCAAAATGCCTTATTTTCCATGATATTAAGTTTTGTTAATTTTGTATTGGTAAAAAGTGTTGTGCAATCGTTAAAAAATCTACAATTTTTGAATTTTTAAAAGGAAACATTTTTTTCTTTCCTTGAATCCAAGTGCAAAACTTTAATTTTAAATTTCTCAAAGACCTTGAATTAAACTGAATAAATTTCCATTTTTTTTTCAAATTTTAAAAATAAAAATAAAACTTTTTACCAAAAGTGCAAGACAGACTTGATATTGGTCTTCATAAATATATGTATATATTTTCGTAATCTCATTATGAAACAAATATTAGCCATTGATAAGACAAGAATTTTGTTGTCAAAAAAATTAATTTTTCTTTTTTGACAAAAGTTGTTAATAAAAGCAAAAACTAACAACACAGCACAATTCTTAAACAAATTGTTGAAGAGAAGAAAAAAGTATAAAAATAAATTGAAACATAAAATCACTACATTTACAATATACTGAACATGAACAAAAAGGAGAAAGAAAGAATATATTGAAAACAAAACAACTTACCGCAAAAAAAAAAAAAAAATATGTTATGATGTGTGAAAAGAAAATAGTGCTTTTAACAAAGAAATTGCTGCTATCGGTTGCAATAACCAAAAAAAGAAATAAACATGTCTACCATACTGTATGGAACAAGTAGACATACACAGAAACTCACATATATTTTTGCAAATGTTATATACTGCCACACAAAAAAATAACAGAGTAATAAAGATATAAAAATATGCGCTCTTCCTTATACAAACAAAAAGAAAAAAAAAAAATAGTTAAATGAAAACTAAAAGTAAAAGTAAACTTGTATAAATATGCATAAAAATATAAGAAAATTTATGATTTTTTTTTTTTGGAATTTTGTGTACGATTTTTAAGGGTTAAACTAACAAACCATAAAGCACAGAAGACAAATAATAAAACCTACATAGGAGCTATAATAGCCCAACAGCAATTTCTGGATAAAAAAAAAAAAAAAGAAATAAAAGAAAAATAACTGAAAGCATGTCAATGTAAAGGCATGAACGCATCAAAATCGATTCTGAAACCCCAAAAATGTTGAAAATTTCACGCACACATTTTTCTCATAACTAATGGGACGTTTCATAGAAAACGCAATTTATTAGGAAATTATTGTAAAATTAAGATTACTTTTACAGTGCTATAAAAATTAATTACTTAAAAAGAAAAATATCGTTTTAATTAAATTTTTCATTTTATCATTTTGTATTAAAATTATTAACTGCAACAATTAAATACTTAATTTGTGATTAGATACAAATTCTTGTTTGCTGCTATTAAAAACACAAAAATTATTTTTGATTTAAAACACTTTTATAAGTGTTTATCACTATGAAACCCTCCATAAGTAAATAAAAAAAGGTTTTGTTTTTAGTTCAAGCAACTCGAAACATTTAATTTTCCCTTAGCAGAAACAATCTTTTCATTTTTTATTTGGCTGGTTTTTTTTATGTATAGAAAAGAGTAAAAAATTAAAAAAAGGGTTTAAGTTTGCTTTTTGCTCTGAAAAAATAAACAAAATCATAAAATTTTCAATTTTTTAACTAACACAGGATTCATGTAAAAATAAACTTTTTTTTAATATTATAACATGATATAGGAAATTGTCGCATGTGGATACAGCATTGATACATTTTTTTGGGAAGGTCGGAAAAAAATTTACAATATTTTGTTTTAATTATATATTCTTGATTAGTTTTTGAAATGAAATACCAATATTATTAATGCTTCCAAATTTTCAAAATATTTACCTGAGATATAAAAGAATAATTGATGAAAGAAATTAAATTCTATTAAATTCTGCAGAGTGGGAAATTCGAAAAACTGTTTATTTAGGCATTTAAGAGGACTGCAACTTTCAAGGCCTTTTTAATTTTTGCGATTCTAAGAAAAGGTTATGTTTTCAGTACCATCTCGTACGGACATATGAAATATGTCGTCTTTTCATCCTTAAACCGAAATAATATAGAAAGTTAATTATAGCTTTAGTTGACTTTGGCGATTTCCCGTTATTGTTATACTTGTAAAGAATTTGGGTTTTCAATTGTACAAATATATTAACTGTAACTTTTCTAATAAAAAACTTAAAAAAGAAAGAAGAATAATTACGAAAAAAAAACTTGATCCCAAACTAAAGAGATTTTACCAACTTCCGGAGGAAACAAAGAATATTACCGGTTTGGACATATTTCATTTTAAAGAAGAAGTTGTCTAGATTTGTAATCTAATAACTAAATACTCTAAATTTAATTTGGATTAATTTTAAAAAATTTCTGAAGTGCAAGCAATAGCGAGTGCGAAGTATTTTGGCATTTTCCAGACGAGTGATAGATGATTACGGGATTTAAGACAAATTATTTTTAAGGAGAGGCTGTCTAGCAAATTAAAAAAAGCCAGTGGGCATGATCGCTTCAGAAGTAGGTGGTAATCTTCCGCAAAATATGGAGTTTATGTACCAAATTTCAGAAAAATCCATTAAAATATGAAAATGTTATCATATTAAAAAATTCTTTACATTTTCTTGCGAAAAAATTATAATAGTCGGCAAAAAAAAAAAAATGCAACCTTCTTTTAAGTATAAAGAGTTTATGTACCAACTTTCTTAAAATTTCCTTGAAAAATACGAGTTTCATTACTAAAAAAAAACTTTAATTATTTTGTTTAAAAATGGGCGTGACAGTATCATGGCCAGTTCAAAATTATATGGTAACGTTGCCTGAAATTAATTGAAAAATATAATTGTAATTAATAAAAGACCCATCTCAAATGTTTTAATCAAAAGCGAGCGTAAACGTGAGCATAAATTGTGCGTGGCTATTCCAAAAGTATATAGCAGCCTTTCTTGGTGTATAAAGATCATTGGTAGGAAATTTCAGATTCAGTCCATTGGAAAACACAAATTTGTATAGCGAACAAGCAAACAAGCAGAAAATTAATTTTATTTATATAGATGGTTGGCTCAACGATGGAGAACTTTTGGAATGTGTTTGGTGGCATAAAAGGTTACTGCTTTACTCAACTTTGTTATACATTTAAATGTAAGAATAAAAATTTTAATAAAATATTTTCAGTATATAAACATTTTAATCTACTGCAAAAATTTCCCCCCAGGATATAAACATAAGAGAAAATATTTTAACCATTTATTACATAGAAAATTTCTTAGATACCTAATTAGCTTGCCCATACTCTGCCTTTCTCTCTTTATTTTCCTCTCTCTTTGTCTCTCTCACCTCCTCTCTCTTTAGGTATCATTTAGGCATTTAAATAACTTTGTTTAACATTAAAGTTTTTATTTAAATTGTTTAAAAAATTTTTGCAGCATATTTTAACTTCATTTTATTTTCACATGGTTTATACAATGAATTTTTACTCAAACCATATAACCATGCAAATATTTAAATAAATAAAAAAAATAACTTGAATGAAAAAAAAAAATAAAATTGGAAGAACTTTTAACTTTATTTCATGTTCTACTGTGCCCGTGAGGTTAATATTTCAGACATGCAAGCACACAAAAATACACGCTCACAAAAACAACTTATAGATGCTCCATACAGGCCATAATTAACAGCATTTTCATAAACACACACTTAAACCCCTGAAATTAACAGCTAACATACACACACATATATATATATGTATACTATATATAATTTTAAAAAGTAGGCATATATTCCAAAAATATTTAAAATGACATAAACATTGTTTGTGTGATGCTTATCTTGACCGCACATCAAAATTGTTTGGTTTGTTGCTTTTGTCTGCTTTTACCATATTTGAACTGACCCTTAACAAACAGCAACAACAATAAAAGTTTAAACTTTATAAACAAAAGCAAAGGAACGTAAAGTAGTTGTAGAATAAAAATAAGTTGGTGAATTCATGCCTCTGTTAAAAGTAGTTTTCTTTTGTTTTAAATAAAGTTTTATATAAAAGAAGCTGATACCTGCAGCTGAGTACAAAATAACAAAAACTAACAAGAAAATTACAGAAAATTTAACCACAAAAAATGTTTAAATAAAGTAAACAGCAAATAAAAAAAAGCACAAAAGCTGCAAGCTTTAGCTGGTTTGTTTTTTTTTTTACTAATAATTTTTTTATCAAAAAAATTAGAACAACAGTTTCGTCTCACTTAATTGCTGTTCGCTGTGCTCCGTTTGTTTTCTTCATTCTGATATAAATCACCCTTAATATAAAATTGTTGAAGGTATAAAAATTATATACTTTTTTGGAATTTAGTTCTCTATTTGCAAAGGAAACAACTTTCGAAATTTGTTGAAACAATAATTTTAGTATAATTTCGATTTAGTGATCTTGGATTTTAACAAATGCAAAAGCAATTAAATGAATTTTCGACTCTTTCATAAGAAATTTTTCTGCTGATGTAAATGAAAAACCTGAATTTCACAGAAAAATTTTTTAATTCACTTTACATTTTGTCCAAGTTCATTTAATTTTTTTTTTTTTTTTTTTGTAATTATTAATTTTATAAAATTAGAAATTTTATATAATGAATTGATTCGTTTAAAACTTACTTAGCTGTAAGTTACAAAATTAATTTGTATATCATGAATTTTTAATATTCTTTGCATGATACTTAAATAACTAGCAAGTCACCATTTGTAAGAAAAATTTAAGAAAAAAGTGAATTAAAAATTTATTAATATGTTAAAATTCAAAGTTAAAACTAAACTAAACTGAAATTAAAATAAAAATTAAGCTGAATTGAAACTATAAACTAAAGGAAAGGATAGTGTTTAAAGTAAATAAATATTTGAGAATTTAAAATAACTTTCTCAGTCTTGTACTGCAAGTATTTACATGTAAGTATAAATAACTCTCGAAATAAATCTTGTTTTTTTATTTCTCAGGCCTCAGAACGCCCTTAACTAAAATTACTCGATCTGGTAGTCAGTATTTGCCAGGAACTCGAAAATTAATAAGTCAAATTAAATAAAAAGAAACTAGAAAAATTTAATTATAAAGCGAATCAAAAACCAAAATCACAAAAAGCTATAAAACAAATTAAAAATATTAAAGCTTAAAAATCAAAATTTTCTTAATATTTTATTGCAAACATAATTACAAGGGTTCTTAAAAAAAATAACAAAAATTAACAAATAAAGAAATTTTGACGCAGCATTTACCTAATCTTTTTAAATATAATGCACAGCAAAGAACTTAGTACTTGGATTTCAAAGCATTTTGGCAATTTGGCTCAGAAAATCTTTAACTCGCTTTATCGTATTATAATAAAATCGCGCAGGTACCAGGAAACTCTATCCAAAATTTTTCAAATCTATAAACGTCTGTTTTTTATTTATACGGATCTCTTTGGAACAAAATTTTTGTTACAAGAGAATTTTTTAAGTGAAAGTTTTCTGCATCATTATTAAGCCACTTCAAATAATTTTGACTTGAAAACTTGAAAAGCTACGATACGAAGTAAATATATGCTGACAATAAAATACATTAATTTTATAAGAAACAGCCAAATACTTTTCTTGATTTCTAAAATTAAGTTTCCTTTGGTCAAATCATCAACTTACATTTCAAAATTTTATGCAAAATATTTCTTTAATTAATTTCGTTAATATTTAGCCCTCTTAAGAAAACGTAAAAAATTTTTTTAATATAAGTTTAATACAATTCAAGCTTCGAGTTTACAGAATAAACAAATAAATATGTAAGGCCTAAAATCAGTACAAAAGAACTTAAAGTTCGCGGTGCGATTATAGCTCATAATGGTAACAATAAAGCCAAAAATAAGTGTGTTCTGCGATAAATTTTTTTCAGTCTTAATTTATGTATAATTTGCTTTCATTAAAAAAGAAAAGCCTTACACATAAATAGATAATTTTAGCTTTTTTAAAAACCAAAAAAAAGCTAGATTCTAAATCTTAAATTTCAAGTCTAAATGCGAGAAAAAAAAGTTAGTAATATAAGTATATCTGTATTTCTGTAACTGTCCATTTTTCACCGTCTCAAAAAATTTAAGTTATAATCAGTGAATGTTTATCTTAGAGAAAAATTATTGTAATAAATTATAATTTTCTAGCGTCCATGCCTTCAAAATTCTTTGTGTGGAGCCACTAGTGGTATGGGAATATATATTCTATTTTATAGCCAAGTGCTCCAATAGCATTTATAAAAACTTTTTCCAATCGATTTTGATAAAATTGCTGCGGACACTTTTTTTGTTCCCCTAGTAGCCTTCTGTTGGATAAATTATAATTTTATGCATGCATGAAGAAAAAGGAAGTAACAAGATTACTGGTCAGTTCAAGTGGATATTGCAATAGTGAATAAGAGTTATCCCGAGCACAATAGGCCAAAGGTTATTCACGCCCTCATCACTGAAATGATTTTAAACCCTACACTGAACTTTGTAAATTCAATTATGACATAAATTAATTTGGTGTAATACAGAATGATTTCTGTTGTCTATGTCAAGAGAAGAAAAGTTAGAGCACACTTTGTGTATTTGTCTGCTTGATGGAAGATGCAGAATGAGTATCAATACAGAGTGTGGAAAACCACTCATAAAAATTATTTTTTGAATAACCTTTCATTTCGTTTTTTATACTTAAACAAACTCAAAAAATTTTGATAAGATTGTTTAATTATTTCTTTATAAAATTTACAAAATAAATTTTGTTTGTGTGGTTTTCAACACAAAGATGAGATGAGAGCTTAAATTTTTATTTTTCTGGCAAAATTAAATATATTTTTTCTATAAAAATTTTAAATTTATAAAATAATAAAAAAAAAATAAAAAAGTAACATCACGATTTTCTAAATGGTTCTTGTAACAAACGTCAGGAATTTTTATGTTATTTTCCATTTAATTTTTGTATTCGTTGTATTTTTTGTTGTTGTAATAATGCTGTCTAAATAGTCATTACTACGTTTATTGTTGGCTATTGTTTTAACAGGAAAGCTCTTGCACGTTTTTAAAAGCCAACAGCAAACATAAGCTGACCGGTAAATATAAAAAAAAGGATTACGTGTTTTAATTTTTTGCCTTAAAATTGCTATTTCAACTTGTTTTAGGTTAGCATCTATGGCTTTATCTCAAGAGAACACAAAGAAATCACTATTTATTTTTTAAAAATTAAAAACATTTAAAAAGTCCTAGAGTTTTGTTTTATACTTTTATTTTTATTTAAACTTTTTTCTAATAGAAACTGGGTCATAAATGTGATACCACTTTGTTGGTAAAGAAAAAGAACCTCAAAAATACTTAACATGAAATTAAGATCATTAAAGCGAACTAACAGAAAACACAAACTTTTAAACCCTGACATAAGTGCACACCATTTTCTTTTGTAAACGACAAATATTGATGTTGGTAAATTGGTGTAATTTTCATTTAATTATTTTTTCAAAAAACTTCAATTTAATTTTAAATATTCGTTTTATCTTAACAAGATTTTAATAGTGAAAATGATGTTGATTTAACATAAATAGCTTAGTACTTCATTATTCGTAATTAGAATATTTGCTGGCATATTTGACTACAGAACAAATATTTTCAATTTCAATGTAAGTATATTGATGGCTAAAGTCCTTCAACGTGGATATGTAGCTTTTGACACATACCATACAAGTAAATTGATTACTAATTTATTTTAAAACTGCAGCTGTCTATTTTTTATTGCTTGCTTTATCAATAATTAAAAAAATAGACAAAAATATTTAAATTTAATTTATTAACAAATTTTTTAGTCTGATTTGGACTCATATCTCTTTTCTTGCAAGTATCACATTCTAGACAATGTCTAGAACATTTGTTTTTACTAAATTTTTTAAACACACAATAACTAAATGTACTATAAAAGTTCATTGTATGGTTAGAAAGGAATTAGTTATTTAACTATTTTCTTTCTTTTTGTTGAAGAAGACACCTTATACAACCTAACATAACTAAATATCATTTAATACAAAACCTAAGATTCACTTTTTTTCTTTTGTTTTAAAAAAATAATAAGAAAACAAAAATATATTTGTCCTTAAAGGCTTTCTCCGGTTTATGAAATTACTTTCGGTCACAGCTGCTTATGTTGAAATACTGAAAAAAAAGCGAAAATAATAAGATGAATAAAATTTTTCCAAATTCATTTTCAAATATTTTATATTCAGTCATGCAAATAAGTAAATAAATAACAAGCAACCAATTCATTCAAAAACAAATAATACAAGAGGCTCATACAAAAATCAACAACATCTTTAAAGAAAATAATCCCAAAGACTTTTCTTGTTTTTTTACTTATCAAACACAAAAAAATTGTATTTTTATTTTTAGGCATTTGAGATATAACGAGCAGAAGCAAAATTAGAATGTCTTTCTTACTACTGTGTTTACAACTGGTTGCAGTAAAATAATTCAAGTTATTTTACTTTAAAATATGAAGACAATTCTCTTTTCTTATTGCTGTTTTAAGTATAAAAATATTTAAGCAATTTGCTTTTCCATGATTCATTTTCTATTGTTTTTTTTTTGGCAATGTCATCAGCAGTTTATTTAGAAAAATTTAGTTTTTGTTTTATTTTTTTTTAATAAAATAAAATTCATATTAATGTAGAACAAAAGTATTTTATTTTATTAGCATCACAAGCAAAAATGCAAGAATACGAAAGGAAGTAAAAAAAAATTAAATAAAAATAAAACAATCACAATAATTGTAATTTTTTAACAAATTTTAATTTGTGTGTTTTTAAGTTTTAATTGTAAATATATTTATATGTTAATATAAGTTGTTCTAAAACTAGAATCAGGAACAAGAAAACGTCACTGCGGCCAGAATAAAACCTTTGTCACACTACTCTCATGTTACAAATACTACCTTTGTTTAGTATTTCCTTAGAAATCAGAGATTTAATATGCAGACTCATATTAAGTAAAACTGCAAGGGTAGAATTTGGATCTCATTGACTTGTGTATCAAATCTATCGTGTAACTCAGTTTCAAGCTACATTTCGAGATTCCGTATGAATTTCATGACTGTTGTAGGCTTCATTATACTTAGAACCTTTAGAGCGAGTGTTCCACTGACATTTTTCATCTTACTACCGCTGGGTAACCACATAGGATATGTTTTGATGTTTTTTATTGTTTTCAATAGAAACGATAGTAGTATTATTGTACCATACAGATTTTAACCATGTAGATGAGTCTATAAATTCCTGTTAGCTTTTCAAATTAGACCCACAATAACTTTTTCCTAAAAGCGCTTAGGGTTAATGAGTCTGCTTGAGCGTCGCATACCTACTTTAGCTCTCCTGCAGCATTTGAGACATCATTTCTCCTCCTTACGTATTAAAGTACAAATAAAGTTGTAATTTATTCACCCCACAGAAGGAAGCTACACAGATAGTCCGCATAACCGTATCCCGATATCCATAACAAAGTAAACGAGTTTTATTCTGCCAAGGCATTAGAAGTTTATAGCAATTTCAAGATAATTTTGATCATAGAGAGCAGCTTGGCTATCTGAGAAAATGTATTTGCCGTTGTAAATATTAGTGTCGATTAATTAGTAGCTAGTAAAACTCGATCTTGAGAGATACAAAGAACGTCATGCTGTTACATAGACACAGGCTTGTCTTTAGCTTATTCAATCATCGGCTTAGTAATCACAGTATAAAACCAGAGTGACAATTTATTATTTACTCCCCAGTTCTTACCAGCCAGTATTTTATTGATCACTATGGGTCTTTTGTCTAAGTTTGTATTCCAGAATAACTTGTCATCAAGGGCGAAAACAATTTTCTTTTAAAATTTCTTTGTTTTCTCATGCAATTTTTTTTCGAATATTTAAATTATGCCTTGACTACTACAAAAAGGATGTTATTTAACACATAAAGCACACACAATAATTGGAACACAGGCCGTCAAACAAAAGGAATTATTTATATTTGTGTTTAAATATATCTCAATATAAAAATTATTTATTCATACTCCTTTATTTTCAAGTCTAAAACATTCTCACATGTTTTATGTTTGAAAAAATTTTAGCAACAATTTATGGTTTTCCATAAATTTTATTCTTTTATTTTATATTGATAAAATTAATTTTGCCTTTTTACGGCACACATACGTACATAGAAAATCATTCAATACCATAAATAAAGTATTAAAGTATTATATTTACTCCTAGAGAAAACTTTAAACGAAGAAAGAAGTCACAAAGTATAAAATTTATAGTTTTTAGAATTTTTCTGAAAGAGACAGAGACAGATTTTTTTATTATCTTTCAAAATATTCAAGGCTGCATTTACTAGTACATAACTAGAAATACTAAATGTTTTATAAAGTTATTGATGTTGTTATTGTTGTTAATTTAAATATATATTTTTATTTATAAAATATAATAAACATTTATTGTTTTATTTGTATTGCCTAGTATTACGAAAATAAACGAAATAAATTGGAATAACTTTATTTTTATGTTTTATTTTTGTATTGCTGAATATTTTATAAAAATTAATTTATATTGATTTTTAATTTTGTACTTAATTAAACTCTTTTAAAAAAAATTATGGATTTTTTGCAAAGTCTAGCAAATAATTCTAAAAAATATATATTTTTCAAAGCCGAGCTTGAAAAAGTATAAAAATTCCTTGCAGCTATTAGACGATAATGCGCTGCATGCCACCGTGCCATCATGCTCGTGTACAGGAAATTAATTATTTGGAATTATAAAGTTTAACAAAATTTAATCTTTATTCGAGCTTAATGATATTCTCATAGAAAATAATCCATTTTGCACACCAAAATAATATGGAATAAAGCATTACTTGTATTCAAAGAAAATTAAAAAAGATTTGAAATCGGTATTGTGACAAATTTGTATGAAAACTTTGTCATAATTTCTATTTGAAGTCGTTATTAGTCATTTTAAATACCAGCCTAAATTTTGTTATATTTTCACTCATTTTGGGGTTTGTCATCATGCTTGTTTATTAGAAATTCTGTCAAACACTGGGAAAAATTTAATTTTTAAGGCTAATATTGAAATAAAAATTATGACACATTTTTTATACAAATTTGTCACAATATCTACTTCAAGTCTGCTTTATTTATCTTTAAATACAAGTAAAGATGGTTTGGTTAAAAGAATTTATTGAACTACAGGCATACCTCGATAAGGCTAACTCTTTTAGATTAGCTTTGCTATAGCGCTTCTTTGAACTTTTGAAAAAAAAAATATTTTAACTTTAAAATAGTTTTCAAAAGGTTTTAATTTTCTAATTTTATATTAAAATTGTTAAAACATTATTTTGTTTAAAAACAAAAAAAAACACAAATAATTTTAATTTGTAGAATCCCAAAAATTTTAATGTTGTAATAAATTGCTTGTTAAAAATACTGATATGGTTTGACAAAGACTTCAATAATTTTGAGTAAATAAATAAAAAAATTAATTGAAATACAGACACATGCTGCTAAGCTTGACGTTGGAGATGAAAATGAATGTTATTAGGCAAATTGAAAACTGTGAAAGATAGTCTTAGTTAAAAACGTAACCCCATATAAATAGCACTTTTTTTAATTCTGTTTCTGCAAACACTCAAGTATGCCTCTACTCGTATATAAAAGTTTACAATTCACCAAAAAAAGATACACATGTAGCGTCGTTGTAAAAGTTTACATCTGGACCTATGCCAAATGTCTTTAAACCTTTGGCTTTTATATAAAATTTAATTGTGAGCCGGCGTAGCTAAACAAAGCTAATCTTTCATTTTAGGTTTTTGAAATGCTCAGTAAACACTACGAGGAATATTTTGTGGAATGTTCTGATCTTCTTCTAACAAAGTATTGTGGTTTACCCTCTGTGATTAAAATTATGGCGTTTTCTTTTCTAACAAAAATGTTTAAAATATTACATAATTTAGTGGCAGAATATTTTTTAAGAATAGAAAACGCCATTAAAACTTATTATTGGTTTTGAATAAAATATAATTTATTTTTTTTAAATTTACGTTTGAGCAAAAAACTATAAATTTTTATGTTTTCCTAATTTTAATAAATTTTTTTTAAATTAAAAATTTTTAAACTTTGCAAATTCTACAATATCTATGAAACTACTGGGCTAATATAAAAATATTGCAGGTTCGACGTAAAGGAAATTTTAATGTGGTATTCGGAATTTTTTGGCAACTGTGTCAGTACCATTATTTATCTGTGAAACTAGAACAAAATTAAAAAAGAGAAAAAGATTTTTGAAATGATGGCTCCAAAATACTTAATCTGCTTACCAAAGTTTATTTGAGAAACCTAATGAGGAAAAACAAAGCACGGTTATAAGCTAGTACAACACAAACGCTGCTTAGTAGACAAGGATTAAAGTGGCTTTTAACCTCGTTAAGGATTTTACAAACATTAATGCAAAACTTAAATTTTATCAAGGAAAACATATAATCGGATCATATAAACATTTTGCATCCAAATTCCTCCAAAACATTTAAAGAACTGAGAGGTTCTTCAAAAGTTTTCTAGACGATCTGCTTGTACATTTTCTGTAAACCCCAAATAATTTTTCCATCTTATCAAAGTTAAAAAAAAATGGCCAAGATTAAGTTCTATTTTAAAATTTATTACAAAATTTAAATTCTTGTTTTCATATTCCATAAACTGTTAAGCAAATTATAAAAAATGAAACCACAAACGCTTAGATATTATTTGCCATGACGAATTGTTATTTTAACACTGTTTTTATGCTTGAGAAAACTTTCCCTTAAATTAGCATAATATTAAATAGCGAACAAATGTGCACCCTAGAGATTTCTTTGATTAAAAATCTTAAAATAAAAATTAATTCTAATAACCCTCATTTGAGACTTCAAATTCCAAGTTGTTTTATTTATGCTAATAAAACTTAAAACAAAAAAAAAAGTATATATCTAGCATGGGAAACTGCTGTTGCCTGCAACTGTGAAATGCAACTTACACTCTGGAATAAGAAAATGAAAAGTTGCATATTGTATTCAGAATGTTAAAAGAAACGAAAAACCAGAACAATAACAAAGACAACAACAGAATTGCACATGTCACCAGAAGTACAAAACAATGCAATATAAGCATGACCCATTTACAGACAGGAGCAGCAGTTTTTTTTTTCTTTTACTTTTCTCTTAAAAAAATTCATTTCTTTTTATTCATTTTTATTTTTAGGGAATTTTATGAAACAAAAGATATTTAACAAAACATAAAAAATGCAATGCAACGACTACAATTACTTGTTTCCAGTACAAGCAAACAGGCAGGCAGGCATGTGTTGACAATATGCAAATATGTGGCATGTTATACAAAATATATGTGTCTTGTTTGATTCTGTTTCAAGTGGTAAAATAGCGAGAGTTAACTCCCTTTAGAGCAGCGGGCTGTTTAATGGTTACGAAAGAAGTTTCTTTAAAAAATAAACAAATGTGCTTATTCATCTAGGTATGTGTGTATGCGCGTGTATGTATGTATTTGTATAATGTAAATAAAAGTTCACATGTATCATCAGTAGACAACAAGGAAAAGTGACAATACCAAATTAACTTTTAGCTTTAAAAATAATGATGCGTTCCCATTATTTACATAGAGTTGAAAGAAAAAGCGAAACGATATATAAAAAAAATAGAGCCCTTAGGCCTCATAGTGAAAATAAAATATACTGAGATATACAAACACGTAGCAACTCACACACATAAGCCTGCATGTAAAACAAAAAGAAATGTATCATGAGTATCGTGCACGATACACAACTTTACTGAGCAGAAAAAAAATTCATTCCAACTCACACATTTTCATAATCATCTTTAATTAACGAATACACGTCGAAAAAATGTAGGCAACTAGGTAAATGCAAGTATAAATACATATACACATATGCAAACATATTCACATAGACATGAATACATGCTTTTAAGCACAGTGGTCGGCAAAATATTGCAAAATATCTCCTTGCTGATTTTAGTTAGTAGCTGTTAGTTTTATAACGTTGCTAATGCTAAAAACTATTATATATGCAGCTAACTTGTTTTAAAACAAACTTAGTTTAACTTACTGCACAACATGCTGCAAACAAAAAATAAGAATTTCAAATACAATGGGTTTATACCTAAACAGAAATAAAACTCATTGTGTTTAAATTGAATTAAAAATTAATTCACTGTATTTATTAACCACTGTAATTGTGTAAATAGTATACAGTTATGTATGTATGCACGAGGTGTGATTAAAAATAATGCCAATTCATTCCACGTTGTTTTTGATGCAAACGTTTAATTATACAAAAAGTTTGGTTTTTATCTACTAAATCATGTAATAAATACCTTGTCTTTTTTTATACTGAAAATGCACAAAATTTCACAGAAGACAAGAGGCTCCCACATCAACGAAAAGAAGTTAAATTCGGCTGTGCCCAGTCTTACACACTATTCACTGTGCTAGCGAAATTTTCATATTTTGCACTTTGCACATTCTTCTAAAAAATAAAAAAATTATATAATTGGAAAGGCTGGCTTATTAAGTTATATAAAAAATTATTTATTTATTATTGGAGCGAAATATTTATATAAAAATAAATAATACGACCTCAATCTTAATAAAAGCCTTTTCAATAAAAAAAACTTTAATATACTTATTAATTAAAAATTATATAAAAATAAAAAAAAATTTAAAAATATTGATAAAAATTTTTCGAATACCTATTTTTTATTAATATGTAATAATTTCTATTTGGAATTTAAAAGTTTAACTAAATATTAATCTTTATTTGTGCTTAATTCCAGAAATTCTCAGGTTACTCCTTCTACTGAGGATTCAGAGTAGCGTCTGATGAAATGGTCCATATAGGTATACTATCCCCTTCAGTACTTATTGTAGTGAATAAATAACTCATGAGAATATCATGAGTAAAAGAATTAATTTTAAAACCAACACAATTTCTGGAATTAAGCACAAATAAAGATTAATATTTAGTTATTTTTTATTAATCTTAAATAAATAATTAATTTCAGTGCAAGAAAATAAAATTAATGACTTTTAAGACAAAATCCTTTCTGAAAATGTCTGCTGGAACTTTATTTTTCAGTTAATAAAAAAAGAATTCCAAGAGCAATAGGAATGGAAAAAAATAATATAAATTAACTACGAGTAACTGACCCGGCAAACGTTGTTTTGCCTTTAAATTTTATTTATATTGAAAAATAATTAATAAGAGAAGAATAAGTTGGGCTATGCCGAACATATAAAAAAATTACATATTTCGGTGTAGAATTTCTCCGATTTAAAAAATATTGAAAAAGTGGGTGTGGTAATTGGCGCGTTCTACTTTAATATTCATACAAATTTAAGTTAGGTTTTTACTCATATATAAAATTTTTGTATATTGGATCTTCTTACTCCAAGAAATCGTGCTCACAGAGAAAAAGACCGTGCGAGACCGGGTAAAACAGGGAGTAGACAAATAAGCCAGATACCAACTGCAGCGTCATCTGCCGAGCGGTTTTGTGACGCTAAACCTTCCAAGACGCAGACACAAGACACAGAAATTCAATTTATTAAATTAAAATGCAAAAGCAAAGCGAAATTTGTGAATAATCTGAAATATTGATTGAGAACCGATTGTTCTAATTTTTTACCCAGACATTAAAGCTGTTATTTCTGATAAAAACTGAGTATAAAGTTTTTTTGCCCTTTTTGTAGCTTAGACAATATACCCCAGTGCTGTTGCTCTGAGGATTTTTAGCGACTTCCAAGCGAAAAATAGAAGATTACTGGATGGGAAATGTAAGAACTCAGTGTTCTTATTTTACTTAAAACATCCGTTTTTAATTTCAATTTAGACATTATTTTAATAACTTACAAAAGTGAGAGATTAATAATATTTTAACTTAAAGCTATAAAGGTAACATAGAATTAAAGTATTACGGTTCTTCTCTTTTTTAACTATATATACCTCTGCGTAACAGGTACGAAATTAAATATCTACAATGTGCGTTCATAGTTACGCACTTAAGTATGTACTAAAGGGCTGCACAAGCATACTTGAAATGGCTTACAAGCACTTTTTATTATAAAATATTATACATGTTTATAGTGATATGTGTCTTTCAAGTAAGCTTGTACAGCCCTTTAGTATGTACGCGCACGCATGTATATAAGTAACTAAGTGGAAGTGTTAATGTGTTAACTTATTTTAAATATTATTGCTCTTAATGTTTTTGACAAGAGTAAATCTTTATTAGTAACTACACCACAATGTTATTTTAAAAGGAAGGTCGTCTAGATTTGTAGTCTATCGCCCAAATACTCAGAAGTTATTTTGGATTATTATAAAAAAAAATTTTGAAATTTCCATATACTCCTGAGCTGTTGCTCCAAGGGATTTTAGCGGCCTCAGACCATTTATGTATCTTTTTTTTTAATAAAAAACAATATAGAAATTAATTTGTATTGCTGTTTAAGATACTTATTTATAAAATTTTTTCAGCAATACAGAAAAGCAAATAATGAAAAATATTATACAGTTTTTTTTTTTTTTTATTTTACCAATTGTGGGTGTCAATTGTTTATTTATAAGGTTACATTTTCAAAAACTTACTGATCTACATACATGATCCTTAAACAAAACAGAACAAAGTCGCAAACGAAACGCGCAGTTTCCAAAATCTGTTTGGTTGTGTGGCTAATGTTACAAAAAATCAACACTCGTATAGGTGATGCCAGCAAAATCCCGAAATTCCCTTTACTAAATGAACACACCTCCAATACACGCTTACATGTAAATAGATAGCAACCTGAGATGTGTATGAGTTGATAAATATTGAAAGTTTAAAATTCGAAAACCATCACATATACACAAACAAAGTAGAGTTAAAAAACCTATAGATTAATCGAACAACATTGATAGGTAAAAAGGCTTTTATGCCAACAATATTAACAACAACAGTTGTATGACAAATTTCTATAATTTAAAAATGATGAGAAAAATTATAGCACAAAAAAAAATAGAACAAAAATTTAACAAATATAATAAATAAATCTATGCCCCAATCACTGCATGCGAAAGCTAGTATCTCGTATCGAAATTAAAAAATTTTTTCATAGAAAAACACGAAAATTACGATAGTTTTCCTTCGATATCGAATGCGATGATTTGGCCCTGAATAAAATTTTATTTACTTATAAAAGATTTGCTAATGAAAGCGATAGAAATGTAATCATATTTCACAATTCACCTACACAGCAACCAGCTTTATTTAAGCTTAAAAAAAAAATTAAATTTATAAACTTTTGTTTTCGATATTGTGCAAAAAAAAAATTCTTTTGTTTTATAAACGTATTGAAAGTGACAAAAATATGAACGTACTTTTATTTGCACGCATACACACTAAAATTACAAAAACGGAAAAACTTTTTTCTTTTATAAGAATTTACGATAGTTTTTCTCTGTCATGGTGTTAGTAAATTACACACAAACATGAAAGGATAAAACAAGAGCAACAAAGAAACTTGTTTAACACTTAAACATATTCGCTGGCTTATAGCATAATGAAAAATTAAAAGAATAAGCGAAAATTTGTTTTCATCAAATAAAATATGGGAAGGGAGTGAGAGTGAAAACAACAAAAATGCCAAATTAAATATAGGTATCAAAACTGTATATGAATATCAATATATAGTTCATATACATGTAATGCGGCTTATACACCTTCATGTTTAATACAACTTTAATGCTAAAGGCAATGTGAAAACTTCGACTTTAAGGGGTACTATGCAGGGGTTATTAACGAACATGTTTCTTTCTTTGTTGTTATTGCTTTATTTTAGTAATAAATCTGTGATAAATATAATAACTTTGCGTGATATGCTATATGTTGTGTTGATTAATATCACAAGTTAAAGCGCAGTTTGAAATTGAGGGCTTATTTTAATCAATATTTGTCTTTTCATTGAAAACCATTTTTATATATTTTTTTAAAAAGATTAATTAAAAATCATTTTTGTATATTTTTTTCAATATATAATAATATTCGGCTGCTACAGTGAAACGTATATAAAACTCGGCGAAGCCCAATTTTACTTGTTTGTTGTTAACTGTTAAAAATCATGTAATTACTGATGGCTTTCAACATACGAGAATATTGTAAAAGTTTATTATTTATTATTTATATTGAACAATTGAAAGAAATATCAACATATTTTTGATTTTCAAAATTTATAGATCAATCAACAAAACCAGATAGATACACTACATGAACGGGACAAAGGTTGCCGTAATTTTGCACTAAAATTGCATTGAACTTGAGTGTGTATGGGCGGCATAAATAAGTATTGCCATGTTCGATAGAACCTGCGGTTGAAAAAATTCATTCATGCAGTCTCTCATTAATAGTTACATTTCGTACAAGCTGCATGTGCAAGTAAAGTTTTTTTTTCCGTAAGACTATAATTATTATCAGAGACGTCATGTAGTTTTTTAGGCAAATGTTTAAAACAAAATTAACAGATTTCATTTGAATAAAAAATAAAAAAACATATTAAAAAATAAATAGCTAAAAATTACTTCTTTTTAGGAAATTTATAATAATAGAAAGAAATATATGTCTTAAACGATTAATATTTTTTCTTGTAGTCTTAAAAGACCATGCTTGCAAGTTACTTATACTTGTAAATAAAGCTAGGATTTTCAAGTCTCCTTGACTTTGAATCAAAATATATTCATAAATTAAAAACTGAATGATCCGTTCTTAACTTACCATTCAATTTTAGTCTTTAAGTTCATCCAAAAATCTAATATTGCCCGCACAAAATTTATTGCTAGCGTGTAAATAATAATTAAAATAAAATTATGTCGTTTTGCTGCAAATTACATTAAATATTTTTGTTTAAATAATTCCAAAATTATTTTATTAAATTATTTTAACTTATAAATTTAATATTAGCAAATATTATTTAAGCTTAATATATTAATAATAATAATTTTATTTTTATTTCCAATATTTTGACTTTCTTTTGCACCTCTTCTTCAGGGAAATTTATTATTATAATATAAAATTTATTAATATAATTTCAAAATTTCAATTTTTTTTCCCAATTTTTTTTAATTACTTTAATTTAAAAACGGAAGTTTATTAAGAAAATTGTTTTTGATAACCTTTGAGTAATAAATTTTTTTTAACAAGTTTGAGTTACTCAGTTATTAAACAAACAAAAAAAACTTATTTTTGTATAAAAATGCTGACTAGTTAGTTATTGAATATGAAGAATTTTTTAATTAAAAATTTCGAAAAAACTACAAAAGCTTTCATAACAAAAGTTGGCCTCTTATTTCCGTTTGTGCACCTGCTAAAAAGTAAATAACACAACATCTGATTTAAATAAGAGTTAAAAAAAATTGCTTGTACTTTTGCCTTCGCATGTTGCATAATTCAACACATACTCATACCATTATATGCACAAACACATTATCAACATGTTGTAATCACATTTAATGAACAAATTATAAATTATCTTTAAAATGTGCGAGAGAACAACATATTTTTGTTAATTTTTATTTTTTTTTTTCAGACTAGTGTATCTGTGTAGTTTATTAGCACTAATCCATATAAGTGTGAATGTATAACTGTGTGTTGGGAAAGTGCTTGTGAATACGTAATAAGAGAAAATCACAGAAATTTTGTGAAAAACTTTTGTTTTTTTTCACAGTTGTTGCTGTTATTTTTATGGTAGTTTTTTAGACAATATGAAATAAAAAAAAGGCAAACTGATAACACGTACATTTTTGCATTGTATTATATATATTATCACATACATATTTACAGGCTTTTATATACCAATATGAACTACTACATTTGACTAGCTAACTATCGATGTGACAGTATCCACATGCATGTGTTTTATGTAGTTTGCATGCAGCATATGTGTATTAAATTAAATACAAACATACACATATTTTTATTATACATATACAAAAAAAAAACTGATATATAAAATAAAATAAAAACAAATACAAATATGTGTCATATAAAAATGTTGAGACTCATTATCTGTCTCTACTACTGCTATCACTGCATAATACTCATACAACTACCAAATGCATCAAGTTTAAAAGTCCAACATGTTATATTAAAACTCATTATGATTTAATTTTTTTTTAATATTATAAAAATTTAATTTTAAAATGCCAGTACAAATTGTATGTAAAATTTATTTGCCATGTGGGCGCACATATTTATGAATATTTTAACTTTTAAAATTTTTTTATTTAATCTTGAATTCAGCAATAAGTACCGTTTAGGTCTTTATTTATTTTTCACTATTTAAATTGGTATTAGAGTCTCTTATCACAATTATAGGTTTGTTAATTAAAAAAAATAATTAAAAAGCATCATTTAAAAAGTAAACTATAATACCAATTCTTAAAATTATATTTTACCTCTTCCTGGACCGTTTGCTGTAAAATTATTATTCTACTATCACAGAAAACAACTGCGGTTGGGATACTCGAATTTGTTGCCAATCAAATTTTGTTGATTGCATATACTATCATAAATAGAATACAAGTACACCAATTCAAACAATTTGTCAGCCCATAGTAGCGCAGAATCAGAATATTTTGGAAATAATTCATAACATTTTACACAGAGAGAATTTTAGCTTAAGTTTAGATGCACCTCATTTTTCTCCCCCCAGGAACGTCGCTATTAGCTTGTAAAGTACGGTACCTCGTACATGTAATTTTTTTAAAAATTTAAAATTTTCAGCATTTTAGCATTTTAGAATATATTTTAGTCACTTCACTTCAGGAAAAGTTTTTGGCTAAAAAAGCCAAAAATTGTATTTCTGGAAAATGTTTATTTTTAATAAAAAGTTTAATAACTCAGAAAATTTTTAACTTGTTTAAAAAAAATTTATTTTACTCATTAATAAACATATTTTGAAAATTATTTGAAAAACGTCTCCAAAGTTGTAAAAAGGCGAAAAAAATTAAAAAAATTTATTTCTCAAATTTACTCTTCAGATGGCCTTAATGTTTTCTTTATAAATCTGCTGAGAGACTTAAAATCGGTTAGTTTTAAATGAAGTTACTGGTTTACAAGTGTATAAAGGTATGAAAAATTTGGGGAGTTTGGAAAATTGAAAAAAACAACAGATTTTTGTTGTACTCGAGAGCACCTACCAGATATATAATATCATTTTCCAGATATTTACATTTCATAATTTTTTTATATAGCTATGTTATTTTCAGTGCTGTTCTATATTCCGAATCCGAATATTTCACTCGGAATTGAAAAGTTCAGCACTTCATAACTACTCTATGGTCTATTTTAAGATTTTTAAAATTTGATTTTTGCTTTATTTTGAATGCGAAATTATTGTTAGAATTTAAAAAACATAAAAGAAAAAAAAATTAATTCCACATTTTTTTCAAATCTGTGTGGAATACAGAACATGCACTTTTATTTTTTTAGCGCTATTTTCAAAACTAAAAAAGGCTTGACAAAGTTAAGGGCTAAGTCATAAATTCCTAAGCTAAATTTGAGAAAAAATTTTAATTATATTCTCAAATATTTAGGCTAAACTCAAAATGCTTTTTGTGACTTTCAATTACTTAAAAGAAAAAGGAAACAAATTGGTTTTAGCTCAATATTAACTTTCTGATGCCTTAATATACAATAGAGTGAGCAAATAAATCACTACGTTAAGTGGAAAGTTTATAAATGAATTAATTAATAACTATTAAATAAATAAAAGAAAAAGAAAAATAAGTGAGTGGGCTTGCTTTCCTCAATTTATTTTACTACAAACATAAATTTTTGTTTCACAAATTCTCGCATTCTTTCTCTGCTCATTTTGATTTTCATATTAGCTTATGGTTGTAACAGAAATATTGCTGCTGGTTTATTTTGCAGGTTACAGTTTGAAATTTTCAAACCCAAACAGTTAATATTTAACATTTTCTGTTTGCAATTCAAATTAATAAAACTATATTTTTGGTGATAGCCAAGAGACCTTCCAGCAAGCAATTGAAATTTTGTGCGCCATTTATTTATTATTTTGCAAAACAAAATTTGTGTCCTGCTGTTTGTCGAATTTATTTTATTTTCTGTATTCAAATATACAACACAAAACAAAAGATGAACCAGAAAAGAGACTGCAATTTCACATGCTTGCATGAGCTGCTATAGCAAAAAACTTGATGGAAATTACAAATTGAGCAAAATAAATGCATGTGGATAAAATCGATTAATGTGTAAGTATATGTTCATATGCACTGTGTATGTGAATGCGTGTCATACTCGTTAACCAATATGCAGGCATTCAATTATTAAGGTATTGAATTTTCCTGTAAATTTAAGTATAAGAAAAAACGGTTGCTGTGAGGTGTCAAGTTATGTAAATACTTATTTAATAATTTATGTTTCTTGTTTTAATTTTATTTCATTTATTATTACTTTTTTATCAATGTTGCTGCCATTTAGTATTCAGTGAATATTTAAAAATATTTATTTTTATGAAATAAACACACGCACGCATTAATGAAAATAAAAATCTTATTATGAAAGTAAAGTAATCTGCCGATTTTTCTTTTATTGGCACAGATTTTTTTTAATTCAACTGACATAGTATAAAATCTGTAAAAGAGAAGAATTAATTTAAACTTTTAAATACTTTTATTCAATAAATTTAAGTAAATTAAAAAAATAAATGTCAATTGCCCTTTATACGTGAATGATTCAAAATTATATTCAGCAAAATATTAAGTTATTTCTTTGAAAACTGTACAGAGAAGGAAATATAAATAATGTTCCACGACCGGTCTAATGCTCTAATGAAAAAAAAATTGATGAAGACTTTAAAGTAAAATATTTGAAAAAATTAAATGTAAAATTTCGGTAACGTTGACTTTACAGCTTAAATCAATTTTTTTTTTTGATAAGGGGGAAAATCTGTTTTGCTAGACATAAATCTGGTTACAATGTTTATATTTTATTGAATATAATATTTGAAATCCAGTCGTTGCCTAACATTCCAACACTTTATTTTTTCCATAATGAGTTTAGGTTCAAATAATGAGAAAATTTCCAACTTTTCAAAATTTCCTCAACATAATAATACAAAAACTTGATCTTTTTCACCTTTTTTTATTTTTTTTTTAATTAAATAATTAATTTTTACTAACAACTAAATTTTTTTTCAAAAGTGTTAACTTAAAAGTAAAACAAACCATTACTTGCAAATCAAATACAATATAAAAGTCACACTAAAAATCGAACAATTATAAAAACCAACAATAAAATAAAAAAAAAAGTTAATAAAATAAATTTGAAGCAGCTATAAAATAACAGCCACAACCACCAGGAAGCAAAAGCCATCAGTAGTTGATTAAAAGCAAACCAAGTGAAAGTAAGTATTGTGTTAATAATGAAAATGGTAAAAGAATAAAATTAAATCAGCTCAAGTTAATGATGTTTAGACGACAGACACTTAAACACTTTTCTCATTTTAACACACCCAGCTAAACAAAGTATTTAAACATACTAACATACATCCACCCGTAATACTTTAACACTTTAAAATTACAATCACTTTACCGGCCAACATTCATTGACAAATGATTAAGGACTTTCAGCAACGAAGGATAGGGCTGCATAGTTGCAGAAGGAGTGACTTTGGAGTTTATTTTCTTTTTTTTAAAGAAAAGGGAATGGAAATTACAACGAGAAACTTTTAATTAAATCAAAATATACTGTTAAAAAAGTGTGGCAAAATAAAAATTAAAACAGGAAAAAATATATAAGGAAAAAGTTTGTAAAAATCAAACAATCATATATACCTGCAAGTATTATTAAAAATCATTTAAATATCAAGAAAAAAAAACGTAATTAATAGTTTAAAAAAAAGTATAAGTAACTACAAATCACAGCTGAGATTGACTTATTTCTCTAGAAGCAAATGAGAGCTTCTTTCTTAAATTTTTATGGAAAACAAAAACAAATGTTCATAGAATATTTTTGTTCTCAATAGAAAGGTAGAGAAATGGGTTAATAAATCGTTACAGTAGGACTAGATCCTAACTTGAACTCTGCACAAAGAAAATAACTTTGGTTGTGAGAAGCATATTTGTTACTAATAAAAAATGCAGTTGTGATAATCGAATTATTTAGTTGTAAAAATAGAAAGTCGATATTATAGTTCAAAATGTAGTTTTTTAAATATTATTTCGATCTATATTATCGAGTTGCTGGTGTCACACCCAAAAATTCAATCAACACAGCTAAATTTTTAATTGGTAACAAAATACGTTTTTTTTCTCAGTTGCAGATGTAAAGTATTCAAATTTTGGTTATGAGAACTGAAATTGTTACCAATGAAAAATTTTGCTGTGATACTTGATTTTTTTTAGTTGCAGCAATAGAAATTCGTTTCAAAATAAAAGTAAGAGAACTAAATTCTTGATAGTACCACCGAATTTTGGTTTCTACAGCTAAGAAATTCTTAGTTATCACATTTAGATTTTCGACAGGTGACAAATTCGTGTCTCACAATCGAAGTTGTTTCCTCCATGCAGGTTTACACAACTTTTTTTTTATAACTTTAGTGCTTGTGTGACCAGTACTCGGATTCAGTACATTTTATTACGAACATTCGTATAGAAAAAACAAGTAAAACGATATTTTAATGAAATCGGTATTTAGTAATTTTTTGACAAAAATATTCGGTACGATAGAAATAGTTATTTAGGATGATTATTTGTGTGCTGTTAACTTCGTCGCTAACTTCGAATATTTTTGTCGGAAAGTTACTGAATACCGAATTCGATAAAATATCGTTATACTTGTTTTCTCTATACGAATGTTCGTAATAAAAGTTACTGAATCGCACTGCAGCTTTAAAGAAAACGACCTTTTTCGGGTTGCTTATTTTAATTTTATAATTTCGAATTAATTTAATTTAATTTAAACTAAACATGTTCAATTAAATATTTTATATGATATATAGATTTTCAAATTAATTGCAAAAACCATAAACTATCCTCAATAAGATATTTGTATTCCTGTTCTATTGCCCACAATGAATTTAAAAGACACACACACAGGTACACACGTTTGTATAAGACCGATTGCCTGATATCGTGTTTGTGTGCACATAAATAAACAAAGCAGAAGTTAATGACAATCCAAAATTTCGGTTAAATTTTAGATTTTTATCGGCCAGTTGAGAACAAATTTTTCTGATTTTTTGCACAGATATTATGACTATCAATTCTGGTAAAACTGGAGTAGTGGTTTTTACATTATAGCTCTGTCATTTATATATCAATTTTGATGAATTTTAATAGCTACTTTAAGACAGAGTCAACTGATAGATTAATATGATAAATTTTGCTGTACATTGTCTAAGGATTTCAGAAAATTGATTTCAACGAATATACAGACAGACAGATGGACAGATGGACATCGCTAAATACACTCCGCTATTTACAAAGATCCATAGTAACCCATTTAGGGTGTAAAATTACAAACGGAATTAAAAACGGAATTAAAAACTTATGTACACCCTTCTTTTATACATTAAAGGACATAAAAATATTCTGCTGAATCTTAACGACTTCAAAAAGCTCAATTCTAAAAACTATTGGTGTCTGTAGTACTGTAATATTAATAATTAATATTAATACAATAATAATTAAGAACAAAAAATATCTCTTAAACAAACAAAAAATAGAGTCCATGAGAAAGAAACAATTCATATAAATAATTCCTTTTTTTCCTTTTTGTTTGGTTGAGACTTACTTATAATAAAAATAACTTTACTTGTGTTGAAAAATTTAAAATACTTACTAAAGCACTTATTTAAAAAAAATATATATATAAAATAAAAAATGAAAATCTAAATATCTAGCCCGTAAACATAGTTTCCGTCTACATCGAGTACATCTGTTGGTTTCTTTCTTGGTTTTTTTTTTCAAATCTTCTAATATTTGCGTATTCATACAAATTTTTTTTATCTATATTTATTTTTACAATAAAAGAAACATCAGTGAAATAGTACAAATGGTAAGGTTTACGTTGCCATTAACAGCGCCACAGGAAATTCAATCAAGCGTAGTTTTTTTTTTTTTTTGTATATTAATGACAACCGCAAAACTTCAATTTGCCTCGGGTCACCACAGAATTTAATGTTCATTTATATAAAGATTCACAGAGTATACAAACGGGCAAGCAAATAAAAACCTCGTGACATTTAAACATTACAAAAACAAAGAGGAAACAAAAACATTAAGACTTTAATATTTGTGGGTGAGAGTAGGAGAAGACGAATAAATCTACACCTGACGCTAAATTATTTAAATTAATTTTTTAATTTAAAAATTTAATGTAACTTGTGAGTTAACTTTCATAGACTGAAAGTTTCCCTTTAAAAGCCTTCATGTAATCTTTTCCACTTTCATAGCTGTACAATTACTCTACCATGCTGAGTTTAGTTAGTTAAAATGTAATTTTTAATTGCATAGAACTTGTTGTCCTAAAATTAATGACAGTCAAAAATAACTTTTTCCATATAAAAAATATAAATTTCAATTTTCTTAAATTAGTAGTGCATTTCACTATTAAGTTTAAATGTTAATCGTATAATTAATTAAAAAAGCTTAGCCACAAAAATGTCGATTCTTCGGTTCTGCAATATTTTTAACGATATTGTCTTGGTTTTCGGTTGCTTTTATTAATTAAAGCAAAATTTATTTTCTCTGTTAAGTATTTGAAAGACTTAAAAAAGAATTAGTATTTTTGGTTGTTGTACATGATAGATACAGCCTTTTTCGGTAATACAAGCACGAAAATGTGTTCCTATAAATAACAGTAAGTCGAAACGTTAAAAATTACTAAATTGCATTACAGTTCAATTACACAAATATATGTCGAAATAATCGTAACCACTACTCTTAATGGCACACCCTTTATTTATACGGTATAGGAACATACTTGCTTAATAGTATTGCAGTACAAATATTATCTTTATTTAAAAAAGATAAATTTTTGGGCTAAATCAAAAGATGTTATCAAGGCGAATTGATATAAGGTGATTTCATTCTGAAAATCATAAGAAAATTGTATTTTTAAAGCAAGATAAAACTTTTGGAGTATAAAATTTCTTGATGTTAAGAATGTTATTTTTAAAAGTGAAATAATTTTTCCAATTAAAATTGTAAATCGAACAAAATATTTTAGAATTTGGAATACAACAGCAATCTGTATGGTGGTACTATCCAGTATGCATAATATATTCAAAATAAATATTTAGTTAATTTTCATTTAAATGAAAGCCCAATATTTAAAAAAGAAAATTACGTTACGCTAGGTTGCATAGTATAGGTATGATAACCCTGCTTAAAAATTTTATTTGTTTGGAGTATTTTCCTTCATGCGTAATCTTTATAGTTTAGCTGACAATTTAATTAAATGTTTAATTAGTGAAAAATTTTGGCTACGTTTTTTCTTCCTTTTTCTTTTCTCATTTTATATGGTTCCATTTTAGTACAAACTTAGTTTTATTTTCTTTAAAATTTTATTTTCATTTTATTTAAACGATGCTAGGGTACGTCTTTTTTTGTCTATCCGTCTGTCTGTTGAAACTATAACCATTAATTTGCATAATTGAATTTAAAACAGGCAGCCTGTTAATGTAATATTGTAGAAAAGCACTTGACAATCCTGCCTGGTATTTAATACTTACTTGCGGTAGAAAGACGTTTGACTTTTCATCATTCACTACTTAGTTTGTTGACTTCATCTCTTACTAATGTTTAGTGTCACAAACATTGGAAATGTTTAAATTTTAAATTATATATTCAACAAAATTTAAATATGTAAACAAAGAAGAAAATACAATTATAAAAAGAAGCAATTTAAGTAGCTTAGCAGTTTTAAATTATTAAAGTGAGTAACTAAAAAATTACGAAAATAGTTTACAAATTAGGAATCTGCGTATGACTTTTGTTTAGGAACAGCACAAAAGAAATTTAATTAAATTACGTTAAGAAAAAAACTTCAAGAAAAAATTACCAGAAAAGAAAATTTCTATCAGAATTTAATGTTAACTTACAAAAGCAAAATGTTAAACAACAAAGGCATATTTAATGCCTATACGAGTTTTGTAACAGAAAATCGAACGTTTTATGGCTCTGTGGTGCTATCTAATCTTGTGAAATTATAAATAAAATGAAAAGTTATTCATCGATTAAAAAAAAAAAAAATATGGCTCTGTAATGATGGAAAATATTTTGCAATTATTGATTTTGAAGTTGAGCTAACTAGAGCTCCAACTTCTGCTGAGGTTTATTCAATAATTAATTTTCTTAAACAATCTAGTCAACTTATATACTAATTAAAATACTCAAACTGAGTGACTTTTTACAGTTGCACTCAGTTTCTAAATTCTATACTTAACTATACCTATAATGTTAATGTATTATTATTTACCAGGCAATCATGAATTTAGGAAGTTTCCAAAATTCATAATTGAGTGGTTTCAATAATTCATACTTATTTGGGTTTGTTCCCATGTGTTTAATATTATGGGAACAAACCAAGAAATATGATCTATATATTTTAAATAATTTGTTTACAATATTCTTTAAAGAGTTTTAGTGTTGGTTTAACGCATTGATCGGCGTGTGCACCAACAACAAACAAATAACACAGCATAAATCAAACACAATGCACAAGTGTAATTTGATGACCACTTGACTGTCGCATGCATTAAAGAATATGCAGCGGCAGACGAGTGTGCATTGGTCATGGGCATGTATCTATGTGTATTCGTGCAATTGATATTGGTTTGTGTTATTAATATAAACAAAAGTATTGTGCACTACATTAGGGTGCAACCGAAAAGATTGTATACGCTACACCTCCACTCTTCGCAAGAATGTTCATATAACGTGAGTTTTATGGACATTCTTTTACAATTAAAATATTTTTATGTTTTGGTATACTTATATAATGTAATGTTTTATTTATTTGTATTATTTTTGTTAATGCCGTACTTTATTCAATTATATTATTTTGTTAATGCCGGCATATTAATGAATTATATTTATTTATCAGTATAATATGGTTTAAGTCTGTTCTTATGAACTACTTGTGTTTTGTTTGTTTTCTTATCAGTAATGGTTACATTATTTCTTAAGTCTATTTTCTTAACTTTATATGGGCCTCTATATTGTGAGTCTAATTTATGCCCTGATTCATTTTTAAGTAAAACTAAATCTCCTATTGTAAAATTATAGTCTAATATTTCCTTATCATAATTATCTTTCTGAAGTAACTTATTTCTATCTAATAATATTTGAGCTCTCTTATGTGCTACTTCTAACCTAAATTTTGCCTCTTTGGCGTAATTTTCAATGTTATATAATGGTGCTACTTTATCTACTTCGTTAAATTGTTTAAAATTTGTTGCTATTTTACCAAAAACTAGTTCATACGGACAGTAGTTATGTACTGTCGATGGTGTGGTATTGAAACAATATGTGAAGTATTTAAGCCAGTCATCCCAGTCAGTTTTGTCGACTGATATGTACGAACGTACATATTCATTAAATGT
Source organism: Thelaira solivaga (assembly GCA_947397855.1). Taxonomy (NCBI): domain Eukaryota; kingdom Metazoa; phylum Arthropoda; class Insecta; order Diptera; family Tachinidae; genus Thelaira; species Thelaira solivaga. The sequence continues at coordinate 19,515,314 of OX377612.1, read as the reverse complement.
TCTGTGACTTCTTTCTATTGTTCCTAGTGTCTGGTGGTGATACGCTGTCGAAGTGAGTTTGTTAATTTTTAATAGTTCGCACAGTTCTGTCAATATAGAGTTTTTGTATTCTGTACCCATGTCCGAAATGAACGTCTTCATTGGTCCATAGATAAGAATAAAATTTTCGAAGATTGCTTTTGCAATTGTTTTAGCTTGTTTATCTCTAATTGGTATAGTAACCAAATATTTAGTTAGGTCGCAAATAATTGTAACTGCGTATTCATTTCCATCCATTGATCTTGGAAATGGACCTATTGTATCTATATATACTGTATCAAATGGCTTGTTAGGTGTCTGTGTGACTGTCATTGGACATTTAGTATGTTTTGTTATTTTAGCCATTTGGCATTTTTGACAAGATTTGACATATTTTGTTATATCTTTAGACATGTTTTTCCAATAATAATACCTTTTTATCTTTTGTATTGTTCTATATATTCCACAATGTCCTCCTTCTACGGGATCATCGTGATATTTCAGCAAAATTTCTTGAATTACCTTAGTATTTCTGTAATTTATTATTTTTACTTCATTCAATAGCGCTATTTTTAATTTATTTAAGTATTTATTGCCCATATTTTTAAATTCGGTAGCCGAGATAAATTCGAAAATTTTCTCGCTTGGTGCTACTTGTAGATCATCTACATTAAGTTTACCGGCCACTTTTTCTAGCCTAGGGAAAAATTGTTCTAAATCAATATTCCCATTAGTAAAACAATCATTAATTCGTATATACGTAATTACTACTTTTCCTCGCTTAATATAACATTTAGTGGGCGTAATCTTTAATTTATAATATTTTCTGACGTCAGTATTATTCAATGGTGTATATATTTTAGGCTTCTTATGTTCATCTTCTTTTTCTTTATGCTGAGTTTTAAAGGTTTTTTCTATCATGTCTTTATTTGTCATTGACCTTGTAGTTACTTTTAATATCTTGTTATTATTTTCGATGTTTATGTCTTTTAAATCATTTATAGTTATACGTGATAAGGCGTCGGCTACATGGTTATCTTTTCCCCTAAAATATTCTACTGTAAAATTATATTCTTCTAAATCTAATCTCATTCTTGTTAATTTGGAGCTTGGGTTCTTCATTGAGAACAAGTAAGATAGTGGTCTATGATCAGTGCGTACCAAAAAATGATTTCCATAAATGTATGGTCTAAAATAATTAATAGCCCAGTGTATTGCTGTTAATTCCTGTTCAATAGTAGATTTATTACTTTCTCCTTGAGTAAAAGACTTAGATGCATAGGCTATTGGTAATTGTTTTCTTGTTGACAATGAATTAATTAGATGCTGGGTGGTGTGTGCGTGTGTTTATGCTGTTTTTATTTCGCTTACAGAGCACCAGAGTCAGCGACAACAATCTTCTTATTTGTCTTGCCAGATTGGGTGCCGTACCCTTCAATTTGTTTAACAACATCCATGCCATCAACAACTTGACCGAAAACAACATGTTTGTTATCCAACCAAGCGGTCTTCACGGTACAAATGAAAAATTGAGAACCGTTGGTATTGGGTCCAGCATTGGCCATGGATAAAATGCCGGGTCCGGTATGTTTCAAAGTGAAGTTTTCGTCAGCAAATTTGCTGCCATAAATAGATTTGCCGCCAGTGCCATTATGAGCAGTAAAATCACCACCCTGGCACATGAAATTGGGAATGACACGATGGAAGGTGGAGCCCTTGTAACCAAAACCCTTTTCACCAGTGCAGAGAGCACGGAAATTTTCAGCAGTCTTTGGAACAACATCGCTGCGGAGCTCCATAACAATACGACCTAAAGGTTGTCCATCAGCAGTCATATCAAAGTAAACACGAGGTAAACCCATTTTTCCTTTGCTAGCGAAACTGCGTACACTGAGAAATCCAAATATCAACTGACGGCATATCAATTAAATACTTAGCAAGGGGAAAATTGAAAGAGAAGAAGAGAAAAAAAAATAGTTTGCCTCGAGCGGTTAACGCTTGCAGGCCCTGAGGGTGCAAACTGGTTGCACTCCTTTTATATAAAAATAAAAAAAAATTTATTTGTTGTGCTGTGGCATCTATGACTCTTCTTTGGTTGTCTTCTTTGGTTAATTCTTCTTTGGTTGTTCTTTTTTTTCTTCTTTCGCGACTGGCGGCGCTACGGCTTGTCCGCCAGGACTTTTGTTGTTGTTTTTCTTTCCTCTTGGGTGCTCTTTGAAGCACTCCCTTTTACTGGGTTAACAATTTCCAGTCTAGCAGGATCGCCATGTAATGATGGAAAATATTTTGCAATTATTGATTTTGAAGTTGAGCTAACTAGAGCTCCAACTTCTGCTGAGGTTTATTCAATAATTAATTTTCTTAAACAATCTAGTCAACTTATATACTAATTAAAATACTCAAACTGAGTGACTTTTTACAGTTGCACTCAGTTTCTAAATTCTATACTTAACTATACCTATAATGTTAATGTATTATTATTTACCAGGCAATCATGAATTTAGGAAGTTTCCAAAATTCATAATTGAGTGGTTTCAATAATTCATACTTATTTGGGTTTGTTCCCATGTGTTTAATATTATGGGAACAAACCAAGAAATATGATCTATATATTTTAAATAATTTGTTTACAATATTCTTTAAAGAGTTTTAGTGTTGGTTTAACGCATTGATCGGCGTGTGCACCAACAACAAACAAATAACACAGCATAAATCAAACACAATGCACAAGTGTAATTTGATGACCACTTGACTGTCGCATGCATTAAAGAATATGCAGCGGCAGACGAGTGTGCATTGGTCATGGGCATGTATCTATGTGTATTCGTGCAATTGATATTGGTTTGTGTTATTAATATAAACAAAAGTATTGTGCACTACATTAGGGTGCAACCGAAAAGATTGTATACGCTACAGCTCATTCTGTTTGAAACTTTTAAGGCTATAAGTTTTTGGTAAAAAATTTTAAATTTTTACTTTGCTTAATTTTTTTTTTTTGTGCAAAACTAAAATTTTTTAATTTTTGCATAAAAAATATTTTTCTTATCACAACTACTAAGACAATCATAAAGAAAATTTTAGTGTAGAGTTTCGAATTTTTTTCTAATCGATTATTTATAACAAACCGTTTTCAAATAATACCCAGATATGTTTTGTCAGCTACTTCGTTTAGAAGATAACAGCAAAGCGATTTTAACAAAAAAAAAAAAAAAAAAAAAAAAAAAAACAAGCGTTTTGCGATTACTCTGGTCTAAAAGTTTACTTTAATTTGTAAACTTTAATTTATAAACATTTTCATATAATAACAAAACAGTTGATTAGATTGCTTTAAATTTTATGTTATTTTAAGCCATTATTGGGATAAATTTTTGTTTAAAATGCTTTATTAACTTTATCGTTGTGGTGCACATTATACAGATCACATAATTAACCATCATCAACCAAATCACTTATGTGCTGTTTCACAATAACTGTATTTGAAATAACAACGTTATGAACAAAAAAAAAAATAATTTAAAAAACAAAAAACCAATTAAATTCCTTTAATTAAAAAAGAGTAGAAGACAAAGTTCTTAAATTAAATTTGGAAGCCTAAAACATAGAAAACTAAACCGAAAAAAAATTGTTTTACATATGAGAACAACACAAGTCCACAACTAAAAATAAGCAAACAAAGAAGTGTTAGTTTATGCTTAAAAACATATACACATACACATATGTACTTCTATACATATGCTTATACATAAACATATAATTTAGTAAATTAAGTATACTTGACACGCATAAACTCGCGTTAATGTCAACACATAAATGTTAAAACTAAACAATGCTTATCTACTTCTATTCGTAGGATAGTAGAGCATGTGTAGGTGCATGTGTATGTGTCTGTATGTGAAATGCAAAAAAATTGAAATTTTATGTGTCGGTATGTAAGTATTGTATGCCAAGGGTTACATAAGGGCAGTGTAAGCTCTAAATTTTCTTTAACACACTCACTCACTTACACGTACTTAAGCATATAAATACATTGTTGCATGGCATAAAAATAGTTTGCGGTTAAAAGCCGCAAACACAAAGTTGGACAAGCTTAAATTTATAATAATAAAAACACAGCCTCACATTCTGTGTATGATAGTTTGTGTATGTTTGTGTGCATATGTTTGTGAATGCACTGAAAATAAATATACACGTAAGTTTTAGTAGTTTAAAATAAAAATATTAAGTAATTAAATGTTAAATTGTTCAAACAAACTGTTGTTTTCTACTTCCTTTATTCGCTCCTCCTACATATTGAGCAAATTAAAAAGAAACATTTTAAGTATTACGTCTTTTAATTAAAAATTAACTTAGTTTGCCATATTTCCCTTCAACGTTGTGAGCTTCTTCAGGAATTTTTTATTTGTCTATATAAATAAAATTAATTTTATAATTGTTGATTTGCTTGTTTGCTTAACAAATTTTTGTTTCAATGACATCTCTCAAATTTTTCTCTTTATGCTTAAAGGAAAGTTGCCATATACTGATAATGTCCGTTTTTACAAGCACTTTTTAATTAAAAAATTTCTAAGGGTCTTTTTAGTAGTTAAAGCGTCCACTGAATTGCTTAAAAATTACCAAATTACACTCTCTCTTTATTTGAAAAAAGTTTGCCATACTATTTTGGACCCTCCACTTTTCATAAGAGAAGCTTAGTTGTGTGTTTTAATAATTAAAATTTTATTTTTGAATAGACTTTGTTTAAAATTGGTAGTACAATTATAAGCAAATTAAATATGTTTTCGCTGTTTCTTTTACAAAATAAAAGATTTATTTAAATTACAGTTGACTCATCTAATTGTAATGTTTTCCAAGTTCTGCTAGCATCTGACATCGGTCTTGATCGAGTAATTATACAACAACTTCGGTTGTGATCAGCGTTATTAGGAGCCAAAAAAAAAATTGGCTAAATTTGCCTTAAAAAAAACCAGAAGAAGAGTTAGTGCAAAAAAAATTTTTTGTCGTCAAAAATTACCATGAACTACCCTTTGTTTTTTTTTTTTTTTTTTGTTTTTAAAAATTATGAAAAAAAAAATTTTTCTCACCATCCGCAAAAAAAAATTCTAATTAAAACCAATACTTTTATATATCCAACGAAATACAAATCAAGTCAATATCTTGAAAACTAAGCAAGTTATGATCAAAAAGTCAACCAGTTCTACTAAAAAGTGGGCGGAAAAAGGCAGTGCAAGAAAGGTCATTTAAGGCTATTTTGAAAATGAAAAAAGGCTAGGAAAAAAAATAGAGGCTAAATCAAAAATTTCAAAGCTAAATGCGAGAAAAAAATCTAAATCTAGCCTAGAAAAAGGCTAAAATGGCAACGCTGGTTGTGATACCAATCGAAATTAGGCGGTTGCATGAATTATCGTAGACTTCAACTACATCATCTAAAACAATTCGGCAGACGCAACTAAAATTTTACAAAATAATATTGAAACTAAAATGAAACAATTAAAAATAAAATTAAAGTCACAAACCAAATTGTGACAAAAAAAAATATAAAAAGCAGTACAAGAAAATATAAACAAAAGAAAATGTAAATGAAACAAAAAGAATAACAATTAACCAATAACTAAGAATAACAAATAACCATATCCATGCACGTCCATTCTTTAATTAGAGTAGTAAAGCAAACACTACCAACGTAATAGAATTGTTTCTACCTAAAACGATATTAAAATACAATATAATACTTTATTTCAAAGGTTTACATCTTGAGAATAATGGTCCATTGGTTTTCTTACATTTTCTTTACTTTATTTATATATCCGTTTCTGATTTTATATAATTTTTTTTTAATATTTCTTAATTAATTTTTTTTGTATTTTTATTGAGAAATTTCAAAGAAATTAAACGAAAAATTTATGAAGGCAACGTACTATCATTTGTTAATACTGAATTTCTATTTGAATTAGATATTAAAGCCCATATTTTACTGTTATAATAGTATTTCATTCCTCCACATTTATTTCAAGTAGTTATCTCCAACGAATCTGTATATATATTTTAGTCAATGATATATTGATTGAAGTCCTGGTGTAAGAAAACCAGGTGACACTGAGACGCCAGTTGACTCCTGCAGGATTGAAGTTCATTCTGTCAAAAACTAGGAGCCCAAAAAGCAATAACAAAATATTTATATGGCCTTTTTGTAATGTTGTTTTTTTTTTGTATTTTTAAGTTACCTGCTTTTATTGTACCATGGTTGAAGCAAAAAATATTAAAACTATGAGAATCGTCTTTTCATCATGAGCATAACTTTATGGCTACAAATAATGATGGGTAAAAATACAATTATTACGATAAAATTTTAGCTTAAACAAATGATATTTGGAAATTGTATTCGATTTTCAGCCAATCTTTTTTGTGTGTGTAATATTTCGTCTTCTAATGCCAGAACGTTTCTTAACTTCAAGTTCAAAATCCTTATTTTTGAAGCGCCGAAGCCTGTGTGCATATTGTATCCAACTATTGCTGCTTACGTCTCTATAAAAGTAAACAACAAACTTAAAACTGCGTTCTTTTACTTTAATTTTAAATAATTATAGAAATACAAAATATGAAAAAATGTGTAAATACCAAACAGATGAGAAAGTTCGGCCGACCACACGAATTCAGCAAAAAAAGTAAGAAGAAGCTTTTTCTGCGAGCGGGATAAAAATGACATTATTTAAAGTTGCCAATTTGTGTATTTTGAATGTCATTAAAATACGTGCCAACTATATATTGTTGCCATTGCACGACAAAGCATTGTCACAAGAAGTCTAAACAAGAATTCTATTTACTTCAGCTGGAGATTTCTTTTGAATAAAATAGTGCAATAAAATTATTAGTAAATACACTTTATTTGCTACAAGAGTAGACATTTTTAGAACTAAGAAAAAATCACTTTGTTTTCATCAAAGTGCACTACTATACACTGAAATTTAAGATTAGATACATTACTGCCTTGCATGCATATTACCATTCGAAATTCTTCTAACGGGGAACTGCTACTGCCATCTGCGTAGAACAGCGAGCACTTATCCAAGGACCTAATAACATCTATATTTCAACATCATTAATTTTCTAATATAATATTTGACTCTCCGCACCTACTTTTAGGACTAATTTTGAGAAATACGAGTTGGACATGTAATTTTCGATCGACCATGCCAAAATTGTAATAAAAGATTTTTTTAACATAAAAATTTAATTTTTTACTGATTTGCCGGAATGATGGTAAATAAAGCAAATGAACGTTCTCTTAAGGTAACATTTTTTAAATCTAGCTAAAATCATATTGCTTTGCAGCAAAATAATAAATAAGAAATTTTCTATATTCAAACCCCTTTGAATAAGTAAAACTCATTAATTCTAAACATCATACGAGTATATTTTCTCCATTCTCTATTTTTTCGTTCCCTGTACAAATATTTGCTTTCAAATCAAATGTTATTGAAATATTGAAAATACAAAATACAGAAATTTTTTTTTAAATAGATCAACAAAGCATATTAATTTTCAACTATCACATAACTGCTTAGAAATAACATATGCAATTTTTAACAGCCAATAGAAGTTTATCTAAATGAATGGGAAAAAGTAGCAAAAGAGGAAAACAGGAATTGTATTTTTATATGTAATTATTTTAAGTAGTATTTTCTGTATTATTTCCCAGTTTAGAACTGGTATGGAATATAAAGAAATAAAAGGAACAATTTGGTTCTTTTATTTATTTTGATTATAAAACTCAGTTGTCATACGTTTAAATTCATCCAAACTAAGAATTACAAGAATTTTCCATATATATTTTTTCCTTTTAATTTATACAAAATTTTCAAAAATAGAATTCCCCTGATTACACGGCTTTTAAATATATTTTATTTAAAAATAAGTTAATTTATGTTTCTTGTAGAAAGTATTAAATTAACAAGGTATTTTAAATATAAACATGATAAATATTATTTACAATACAGAAAGTTTACATAAACTGTTTGACGCTGGTAAGTGAACATGTCAAAAACATGTAAGTCTTTTAGTATGAGCATATAGAACAAAAGCTTTTGTTTACTAAAGAACCAAAAAAAAAAAAAAACACACAATTCGCGAGTTTAAAATAAGAAGCAAGTGTTGGTGAAACTTTTACAAATGAAATGCTGTTGATGAAGTTTGAATATGGCATCAATGTGGTACTCATAAATGCTTTTATTTACAGGAAACGAGTTTAACTTTTCTATAGTGCTTATACATATATTTTTGTTTTTAATATTTCACCAGGTTTGTTTAAGCTTTTGTTTTATTTATACTCATTTCAAGCAACAAAAGTAACGACAAAAACAAAGATACTCTAATATCATCATATCAGGACAAGCCATTGCAAATAACAAAAAAGGTCAAACAATTAGGTGTGACCTAAAAATGACCAACTGTGCAAAAATGCATTAGAGCAGCAAAATTAAAAAAAAAGTACGCAAGACATTGTAAAGAAGACAAAAACTTGAAGTCTTGTTTTCATTGTTATTGTTTGGGTAAATTTATTTCGTTTTTTTTTTGCTGAATTTATGTTTATGGCAAGTGAATTAAACATGTGACATGAATTATGGGTTCATATTGTCTGATTTTATTCAACATATATTGTGCTCTACTATTTTTAATCTCATAAAAATATTCAGGGGATGCATGTGGGTTAATTAATATTTTCATTTTAATTCATATCAATCATACGTTCAGTATATTTCCCTTTAGAAATTTTACAATAACAAACAGTAGATTTTTAATGCATGGATGATTTTCGAATTTTTCAATGTTTTTTTTATGGCAAAATTTGGTTTACAAAAAAATTATTTAAAATTTTTTTTATAAGTAATATGACTATTTTATTAAGCTTGAGGTCTTATTTTTCAAAAATTTATTTTTATATCGATATTTCGCTCCAATTTTTGGCGTGGAAGCCACATATTTATGCTGAGCTACAATTTCATGTATCTTTTATAAATGAACTTCCGTTTTTTTTACAGAACTAACCACTAATAAACAAGTCCCAAAGTCAACATCGTCATTAGTAGAATGCCCACTGCAATTACCAAACCTCAAAAAAGTAGTTCACTGCATAGTAAATTTAAGACACCGTGCTGTTTATCATACTCATTCTCCATATGGATGTCAAGTTTGTAATAAACGTCTTCCTCAAAAATGCTTTTCATCATATTTACTTGAATTTCTTTATTTATAAAGTTTCAACAAAATCGGTGCATGATTTCGGGTACCGGGCAATAATGAGTTAAAAATGGCATTAAAAAGTTTTAAGTAAAAGCTTTAAATTACATTGTAAAGTAATAGTAAAATGTTAAAGATTAAAAAACACAATTCACATTAAATATTTCGTTTGACTTTAAATTTTTTTCTGAATTGTTGACTTCTGAAAGTTGTTTCATCTTTTTACCACAATTATCAGTTCAAGAAAATACTATATATTTTGCAAAACAACAAAATTTTCTTAAGATTAAATTATTTTAAAATACATCAGACACTAACATTTTATGCACATTCTTCCGCAACTTAATGTTGCATTTATAATTGAAATATTTATGTGGAAAAGTTTGTACATTCCTTTTTATATACTACTTTGCAATTTTTACATGCACTTGTGGCATTAAAATATTATTTTAACTAAAAGCTGTTTAGTTCCTTCTTAAAAAAAAAAGGAAAAATATAAGAAATACATTTTATTTCACTTCTAGATTTTCTCTTTCTTTGCTTTGAAATATTACAGAGTTTAATATTTATGAATGTATGCATTTAAATATTTACATAAATAATTTGTTTAAATACACTCTACTGACACAGTAACATCCTGACATATGACAATAACATCTATACAAACATACTAATGCAAACACAATGCAAATATATACAGACAGATACAAATATGAATTCAGACACCTAATTCTCTTTTTACACGAATTTTTTTTACACGGGTTAAAAAGAAAAAAAAATTTTTGTTTTACAGGAATGATGATAATTCAGAAATAATTTCACAAAAAGATCAAAAAATTACTCTGGTGAGTGATATTCTTTTTTCCAAATTTAATTTATTTTTTATCATATAATTAATGAATTAAAATGTGAAAGCACTAAATAAATGAAGTAAACTCTTACAAGAATTTTTTAATATAATAATTCTTTTTACACAAATTTTCTCGAAACGTATGTACGCGTATAGTGTAAAAAGAGAATTAGGTGTATTTATATTCTTAGGTTTGCCGTATGTGTTGTGCACATGTATGTAAACATTTATAACTCATAAGATATTTGAGAAGAGTTTTCTCATAAAATGAAAGAAATAATATACACATGCATACTTGTCGATGGACTACTTGCTGCTAAATATACATTACTTAAACTAATGGCCTCACTAGCTTACTAGTAGTACACCATTTAAAAAATATATAAAAAAATATTTAGCAGTCACCGCAGGATTAAAAATCATTTTCTGGATATGCAAAAATGTAAAACAATAATTTTGTGTCAAAATTCTTAGTTTCTGTGAATTATTAATTTAAGACATAAGAAAAATAGTTATATTTGAGTCTCTATCCATTCTTTATTGATAAAACTTTATCGTCAAATGTGTTGCTAAGTGCAAAACTCGAGAAGGGCTTAAGTATTTTGATTGATCTTTATTTTCAAATACATACTAAGGCAGGAGAAAAGTTTCCACGGAGAGGAAAAACTTAAAAATCTCCAGGAAAAAAGCAAAAAAAATTCTTTTATTTTAAAATAGAACAGTATGAGTATCAAGCGGCTAATATACGATAAAAGCTTATGTGCACACTCGAGAATTTATGACAATTGCAATTTTAAAGCCTATAGGATAGGCTGAAGTAATATCAAACATAAAGGGTGTTTTTATAGACGTATAGAACTTTAAACTACAACAAAACAACGATGGGTTATTCGACTGACATGAATTTTATTTATCCGAAAGATAATCTTGTGGCATTACATTTTAAATATGATTTCTGGCATATGACCGCCACGGCTGGCTCGGATGTAGTCCAATCTGGAAGTCCAATTTTCGATGACTTTTTCCAACATTTGTGGCCGTATATCAGCAATAACACGGCGAATGTTGTCTTCCAAATGGTCAAGCGTTTGTGGCTTATCCGCAAAGACCAATGACTTTACATAGTCACAAGATCTTGGAGGCCAATTCACAGGTCCAAAACGTGAAATTAGGCGGTCACCAAACGTGTCTTTCAATAAATCGATTGTGGCACGAGCTGTGTGACGTGTTGCACCGTCTTGTTAAAACCACAGCTCCTGGACATCATGGTTGTTCAATTCAGGAATGAAAAAGTTAGTAATCATGGCTCTATACCGATCACCATTGACTGTAAAGTTTTGGCCATCATCGTTTTTGAAGAAGTACGGACCAATGATTCCACCAGCCCATAAAGCGCACTAAACAGTCAGTTTTTCTGGATGTAACGGTGCTTCGACATACACTTGACAATTAGCTTCACTCCAAATGCGGCAGTTTTGTTTGTTGACGTAGCCATTCAACCAGAAGTGCGCTTCATCGCTAAACAAAATTCGCTTATGAAAATCAAATTTATGAACCATTATTTTCGAAATAAAATTGCCCTATTTGCAAGCGTTGTTCAGGCGTGAGTCTATTCATGATGAATTGCCACAGAAACCTGAGAATTTTTTACATTTAAAAATCGGTCGCCATCTTGAATAGTAATACCAACTTAAAGTTCTATACGTCTATAAAAAACACCCTTTATTTTGATAGTTTGCTGGTATTATGTATGATCAAATAGGCTTAATTGATATTATTGTAAATTAAGTCTTGCATATTCAAAATAAGGCTTAAAATAAAGCCAATTATCCTGTTCAAAGAGCCTGCCAGAAGTCTTGCCCTACGAGAGGGAGGAAAGTCAAAAATACATGTTCTGAGGTTTCACCAAAAAAACCACAGAACCTATATTGGCTGAACTTAGTAAATATATTCTCTCATGCATGTCTAAGATCACTATATCAGCTCAACCACCCAGTTAGGAGTTTAATGTCACCCTTATTGAGTGCCAATATCTATTGCTGTGTGCATTTCAAAAGTTTTATAAAGAGTTTCATCTTCTGAGGGTGCAGATTAGCAGGTGGCTTACTAGCCTAGACCCTGGGTGTTTTCTGCCGACAAGCCAAGGAGATTCGTAGATTTGTGTTATTTAAGAAAGTTTTAAAGAAAAGTTAGCGATTCCCAATGGTCTGAGAATTATGATTCAACTCAGTAACTAACTAGTTTTTTTCCCTGATATAACTCGCACAGTTGCCGAAATGAGGTCTAGTCTTATGAACATAAGATGGACCCGTCTTCATATCGAAAGACTCACCATAATGTAAGATTGTCATACAAAAACGACAAACAGTCTATTGCCCATGTTCTGAAAAACGTGCGTTTTCAAAGCGAAAAGCGTTTTGCAAAACGCCAAAACATGTTCTGGAAACCGCTTGTTTTGCTTATTTTTTCTCATAAAATGTGAATAAGAAGACGCCGGTTGATAAGTAAACAATTGAAAAAATCAAAGTAAATTTTTTTAAATCATATTTTTTTTAGAAAAAGGCCAATTTTCTTTTCAATTTTCGTTGAAATAAAAAGAAAACATATTTGATTTGAATTATGCAACATTTTATTTTTTCTTAAACTCTTTGTTTATGCAAAATTCATCACTTCGCTTAGCTTTTTTCTCATATATTTCCTAAGTCTTCCGCCTAAAATATCGTGGGCTATTTTATAATGAGAATGGCCTTTAGAAAGTTTGGATCATAGATAGCAGGTCCAGGTAACGTCATTTTGCTTCAGTGGCTTTAATTAGGTTTATTTCAACTAGTAGAAAGCATTAGAACTGTAATTTAACTACTATCAGCATTTGTTGCGTTCGATTGATTTAATAGCAAAAGTTATCCTGTAGAGTTAATGTGTGATACATAGAAGCGATAGTTACAGTATCTTATTATCCTTTTTGTAGGACTTTTGCTTAAAAATAGTGTTAAAGTCTGAATATTAAAATAGCTAAAGCAAACATTAAATAATAGAAACTTAATCATGGTTGATTGACTTAAATACCAACGATTTAAAAATAGAATCGCTAGATTCCGACTCTATCATGGAAGTTTTATAATGAAATTATAAATTTTACTGTTGCTTACAATTTTATTTTCTCTATTTAATTAATTATTGATACCTTAAAGCTAATGGTTTAAGTAATTTTTTAATTTGTATATAATACTAATGATCATAATTGAAGTACAGCCTTGTATATTTTTTAAAACTTTCAAATTTTCTCTCGTAATGAGAACTCTATCTTCATAATTGTAGTTATAGGTTAAATGTGTATGCTGTACACATATCATGAGTTATGATGCTGCATATCAAATGAGCATTTATGGATGCTTTTTCATAAACTGTATATGGTATACATTTTGCGTGAGTGAAATGCTTATGAATGTTTCAAAGTTTGTTAATATTTACAAATAAATGTTTAATACTTAAATACTACATGTGCATTATCACAGACACACACGCCCTCACACATACACAAATATAAATGCACGCAAGGCATTATGAAATAATTTTATTCGCACACCACTATCATAACTTCTACAAAAAGAGTACCACAAAAAAAACGGAATAAACATGCTTTATTTGCAAAAGGCAACACAGTGATGACAAGTGTATTTTAGTGAAAATTTTCTGTCATTTGTAGGAATACACATGCTTATACAATTTTATTAAGCATTAAGAAAAACGATGCAACAATAACCTAACACATCACATCAACAATTAATTTTCTTAAATTGAAAAAGAGGAAAGATATTTTTGAGTTTAACATTTGTTTTTTGTTAGTTTTCTTAAAGAAATACTTTGAAATTTAAGATTTTTAAATACAATAAAAAATGACATGATTAATTTTGAACATTTCTATGCAATTATTAATATTGATTGTTTCTTTAAAAAATATATTTTAATAGAATGGATATCAAAAAGAAGTCAAATGATTTATCTTCAGAAAATTAAGTTTTTATTTGGAAAATTGAAAAATTTTTTATATATATTTACAAGCCTTAATTGTGTTAATTAAGATTAGAAGGGTTTGTAACAAATTATTTGACATTTAAAAGTGTATTAAAAAATTATTCTTGTTTGGTATTAATTCCAATTATGTCTTTTTTTAAGAAGGAATTACTATTGTCAGCTGCATATCAGTGAGCTCAGACCGGTGTGTGTACTTCATTTAACTTTTAAAAAATTCTTGCACAATATTTGATTAAAAGAGTAAATCATGATTAAAAATTGATCGCTTTTTATACTGTTCGACACGACTGAATATAAAAAACATTGCATTAAAAGACTTTTTATTTATTTCGCATTTAATTCGTACTTATTGAGGCCCAATTGCGACACTGCATATGAATCGAAATATCAAAACAATTTAAATATAAATTTCGAGCGATATCGAGTTCTGCCCACAGTGTTCGAACCAGCAACGGAAGCACAAAACTTGAATTTTTGTTTTACAAGTATTTACTTTAGGGAAAGAACTATAATACAATAAATAATAAGAGTTAATTCAAGTTAGTGTTTTTTAAAGCAAGAGACTGGTTTGTTCTTGTGATAGAATTTTTTACATTTAAAAATTTTCGTTAGTAAATATTATAATTAAAAAATACAGTCGCTTTTGTCATATTTATTTTAAAATGTCTTAAATATTTATTTAAAAAGTTTTTCTAATAGCGTAGACAAACGACGGCGTTAATTTGCATTAACACTCTTCATTCAATTTAATGTGAATTAACTTTAGCGTAAATGCATGAAATCAAACTGAAAATCAAACAGTTGTTATCAAACTGTTTTGTATTTGTTAAATTAAAATGGATGTTTAAAAAAAATATTACAAATACAACGCATTTTATAACATTTTAGATTTCCAAAGGAAAGAAAAGAAGGGAGTGGTTCACAAGAGATACGCGTCACTGTGGAGGAACGTGTCACTGAAAATATCATTTTACAAAATAGTTGTTTACAAGCAAATAGCCATGGCAGAATTATACATGGTAAAGCATTTAAGACAGGTGTACATATTTTGCTCTCCTGATTTTATCTTCTGACCTGTTAATATTTGTACACATTTTTGGGCCAACATTGTTTTTGTGCTCAAAATACATAGAGAAATCCGAGTGTATGCCGGATCTGCATTGAATTTAATTTTTATTTAGCGCATACAATAGGGTTGTTCTTGTAATTTAATTTTTGCTGTAGGGAATACCTTACTGTATATAAATTTAAATGCAAAAACAGCTGTTTACTAAATGCAGAAACTGTCGTCTGTCAGGGTAAAATTTTAATTTGCATTAGTGAAATTTTAATGCAAATTAACGCCGTCGTCTGTCTACGCTATAAAGCTATGATGTAAAGAGTGATTTTTTTGCTATTATCTTTTTGGCAACACTAGTTTTGACAGCTGACGCACGTTTTGTATCTTGTGTCACTGTCAAACATCTTCAGTTTGGTCTATAATTTAATCATGAATCGTCTTACAAACGAACAACGCTTGCAAATTATTGAATTTTATTACCAAAATGCGTGCTCTGTTAAGAAAGTTCATCGCAGCCGTATCGGCCAGTGTTGGTGATGACCGTGAATTATCGATTCGGCGCCGTTCGCAGCAATTGGACCTCTGTTACTCCACTACGTGGAAAATTTTGCGGAAGGGTTTGGGTGTGAAGCCTTATAAGATACAACTGGTGCAAGAATTGAAGCCAAACGACCTACCACAACGCCAAATTTTTGGTGAATGGGCTCTTGAAAAGTTAGATGAAGATCCACTTTTTTATCGAAGAATTGTGTTCAGCGACGAGGCTCATTTCTGGTTGAATGGATACGTGAACAAGCAAAACTGCCGTATTTGGAGTGAAGAGCAGCCAGAAGCATTGCAAGAGCTACCAATGCATCCACAAAAAACAACCGTTTGGTGCGGATTATGGGCTGGCGGCATCATTGGGCCGTATTTCTTCAAAGATGATGCGAATCACAACGTTACTGTGAATGGTGAGCGCTACCGTGCGATGATAACAAACTTTTTTTTGCCCAAAATGGAAGAGCTTGACTTGCATGACATGTGGTTTCAACAAGACGGTGCCACATGCCACACAGCACGCGAAACAATGGACCAATTGAGAGGCGAGTTCGGTGAACAGTTTATTTCACGCTTGGGACCAGTCAATTGGCCGCCCAGATCGTGCGATTTAACGCCTCTAGACTATTTTTTGTGGGGCTATGTTAAGGCTAATGTCTATAGGGACAAGCCCGCTTCGATTGACGCACTGGAAGCCAACATTGCCAACATTATTCGTGAGATACCGGCCGAAATGTTGGAAAGAGTATGCCAAAATTGGACTAAGCGGATGGACCATTTGAGGCGCAGCCGCGGCCAACATTTGCATGAAATAATCTTCAAACATTAAATTATATCGACCCAACTATCGATCCAAATAAATATTTCATGCATTTTTCTGAATTTTATGTGTTTTTTTTTTTTTTTTAATTTCCGATAGTTCTTATAAAATCACCTTTTACATATGGGAACAGAGTTAATACGTAATAAATTATCAACACTGTAATAATAAGACCTAACTAATTAACGATAACATGACATATGTATTTACTTAAAATTACAAGACAGACAAAAAGCAAGGGAAGAAGTAAGATCGGTCATCAAACCGTTTAAAGAAGAGTCAGGATTAAAATATAGTTCGAGAAGAACATAAGACGGAGTGATCGGTAGTTAAGAAAATGTTAAAAGTGTTGAAATACTTATATTCCAGGGTAATTATTGAAATAAGTTAAAATTTAAATATAATTAAAATTTTATTATAAAATAAAATGTAACGAAAACTTACAAAACTCTTTTAAAACTTATATGTTTACTTATAAAACCTAGATTTAATTAAAATGAATATAGTATAGTCTAATGAAGATGTAATAAGTGAGTGAAACATTTATTATTAAGGTCGGTGGTTAGTACCAGATCTTACATATATAATGTTTCTATATAGCTTGCATGAAATAAACCGAATAAAATTTCTTTTAGCTTGTGAAAATATTTATTGAAACACATTAAGGTATTCACGTTCCTAAATATTACTGCATATTGCACTATTTCGCGATAGACCTTTTATAATCCATAATCTATGCTAGCAAATGGAAAAACATCCTCAAGCAAAATATGGCAGCTTTAAAGTTCGAGTAACTAAACACAATCTCAAGATATTTTCAATGCAAACAGAGGAAAGTGAAACAAAAAGCAAGTGTATATATTTTATTGTTGTTGAAAACAAACTAATCATTTTCGAAGTCATTTGCATCGGTTGCTTTGTTTAAAGGTACCGTCATGAGTAGCTTATTATCTTATTTTATTACATAGCAGAATGCACTTGCTTCCAAGTGATTGTGGGCTTCAATAAATTTTAACTATTTGTAACTTGTAATAATGGGCCTAGGATTATTGTTTAATACACAACGTTAGCGCTCTGATATAACATTTCATCATACAAAGTGATATGCATCTATTTAGGTTCGTCTGCCAATTTAATTTAAATTACACAGTAAGTAAAAATAAATAGGATAGTTTATTATATTTTAATTAAAAAAAGTTTATAAAGTTGTTTTTCATATTCATTGTACTTTAAATAAAAATTTAACAGTTTTTTGTGGTTTTCTTAAATATAATATTATATGCGAGAAAGCATTGATACAAAAAAAAGTTTATTGCGTTATAAATATTTTTTTTTTATATAAACTTTTATAATTATTTTTGTGATGCTTTCCATCTGTTTAAAATAATGCAGTATACACTAACTTAACTAGTTTTTAAATTAAAATCAAATTTAATTAAATTAAAACAAATACATTTTTGTTTACGACTTTTATTTGCTATAAAGGAAAAATACACTACCAATTTATAATTTTCTATAATTTTTGTTTTTTTTTTTTTTGTTTTAAGACCAGTAAACCACATTTGTTTAGTCATCAAAAACAAATCACACAACACAGTCTATCAAACACGAAATTGCTGTCTAAATAAAAATACATCAAGCTAAAGCAGACGTAGCTTAAAGAGGATTTTTCGGGCTAGTAATAATTTAAGAAAAATTAAGTTATTATTTCTGAGAGAAAATACACTTTTTTAACAATTAAATTAAAAAAATTTATTCCGTAGTTGGGGAAGAGAATTCGTCTTTTGGCTTCCTCATCTGCCTCGCTTCTGATTTAAATATACAAATGCGCTGAAAATACATACAAAATTATAATTTTGAAAATTAAAATATCTACTCGTAATAAACATGGGCTTAGATATAAAAGAGTATAAATGATAATTTAATGCAGTTATGATTTTATACTTATAAAATTGAACTAATTTTTAAGTTATTTTTGTGGTATGCAACAAAAATACCAACTGAATAGCAATAATAATAATAGGAGACAAAATATTTAATTTCACAAGTTAAATTTTTACACTTTAGCAGCAGTATACAAAAACTAATGTAAAATATTTAAACAAAGTTTTCAGTAAATGTAAATTTACCAATGGTTTAGCCACAAAAATTAATTGACAATAAGAAAACACCAGCATTGAAAGTGGTTAGTAAATATTTTGGAAAGCTACTAAATAAATAAAGAGAGTAATAAAAAGCGTTGGCAGGAGCTACTAAAACAAAGGCTAGAAAAAGCTAAATCACTCACAAAAAAATGCTAGGAAAACGTTAAAAAACTATCGCTTAAAATTCAAAATAATATTTATGATTTTTATAAAAAATCAAAAAGAGAACATTCAATGATAAAAGCTAAAGAAAATAAGGTCGCTTTAAGCATGCTTTCCTTCTTGGTCATAACTTGTTGTTTTTGAACTACCCCCTTTGCTTTTTTGGAAAAATGATAAAAAAATTTTCGCACTATCCGCAAAAAAAAATTCGTATTAAAGCCAATACGCTTAGCTATTCAACGCAAAAGAAATCCAGTTAATATATTAAAAACTTAGCAAGTTATGACGAAAAAGGTAACCAGTTCTACTAAAAAGTGGCCGCAAAGAGACAGTAGTAGAACTGGTTACCTTTTTGGTCATAACTTGCTTGCTTTTGAAGCTATAAACTTGATTTTTAGTGTGTTGAATAGATAAACAAATTAATTTTAATTCGAAATATTTTTTTTGCGGATAGTGAGAAAAAATTTTTTTCGCTAAATATTATATGAACTACCCCCTTTGTTTTTTTTTTAAGGACAAAAAACATTTTTCGCACTATTTGCAACAAAAAAATTTCGAAAATGAAAAAAGGCCAAATCATAACTATAAAGGCAAAGTTCGAGAAAAAAAAGCTAAATCTAGCCTAAAAAGGCTAAAGTGACACGCTGAGTCCAACAGAAAAATTAAAGAAAATATATTTCGTAAATACTTCACAGTAAAGACTTTTTTTTATAAATTAACAAGAATTAAGCCACTTGCTATAAATTATGCGAAATTATTCATTTAAAAAGTAAAAATAAATAAATACAACCCTCGTAAATGATCGCAGACATTGTTATGGCCACATGACTGGCTGCCTGCTGCATAAAATGAAAATTAGTGGGTGTCTACGTTTTCATGAACAAATGAATGAATTGTATTGTAACTTTATCGTAAATATAAACTTCCATATGAGTAAATATCCATACATATTTACACATGTATGTATGTATGTATGTTGTTGTGACGCAGTATGTTTGAATGGGTGATTAATATTGTATATCTGGTAAATTGTCGTTTTGTGTCTATATGATTATTTGACTGTAATTTTACTTAGTATTTATTGTTGAATATTTTGTCGTTTTATTTTTCTTTTTTGTACATGAAACTTGTATCCATAAAAATACACAACAATAAAGATCATTGGAAAAAGAAGTGCATGAACAAAATTGCCTTACAACAGCAATAATAAAGAGAAGAGAAGAGAAAAAAGAAACACATAGAAAATGAAAAACAAGAAACAATTTCACAATAAAATTGGTGCATGATGTTGTTAAAGACTGCCAAAAAGCAAATTCCTTAGCAGAATAAATAAATAACAATACCAGCCTTAACAACAACAACAACGTTGATAACAGCAGTTACAATGACTACTAGCACCTAAATGAACAACATAAAAACAAATAAAATTGAATTTTTGTACCCAAACATTCAAGTAAATATTCTTATATTTATTTCGTTTAAATCGTTGTTGTCAAAACCGGGTTTTTCAATTATTTTTTTTTTTTGGTTTTAAAAAAAATTTTATTATTATTATGAAGACAAAAATTATATAAAGAAGAGCACAGTCTTTGAAATTCCATTATAAAACAAACTAAAAGCATAGAATGATATGCGTCACAAAAATACTTTGGTACTTTGTAATTTAACTTTTAGGGTTAGGATATAACTAAGTCTCGTATTATTCTTTTTTTTAAACCATAGTCTCCCCAATGTAATAAGCCAAAGTCTGAAAATTCCAATGTAACATAACTTTTCGTATTTTCTAAGATGTAATCTTAAATTTTGCTATGCTAAATTAGTATTGGATGCTATCCAATCGTAAGTAGGCAGTAACTCCTATGCAGCTCAATGATTACAAATCCTAGAACTCCTTACTAGGTCTGTGATTTGTTGATGTTTTTAAACTTGCTGTTCAAAAATATCTTACGTCAATAATATCTAAGCGAACTAAATTTGTTTCCCAATTTTATACATTCTAAAACAATAAAAATTTTTTAATAAAAAATATTTATGATACTAAAGGTTATTATTATTTTAGCTTATTAAAAATAAATGCGTACATTGAGACATATCTGTAGAATGTGCTTTAGACAAGAGTATTTAGCATAATGTGCAATACTTTCCTGTTGAACGATATTTTTTACATAAATAGCAATTATATTTATTCGGACAGTATCATCAAATGATTTCTCATCTTCTGACGTAACATGCATAACATTCAAAAGGTCAACGCAGAAAGGATATAGTTGTTCATCAAGAGTAACCTTGCATATATAGCTGCAAAAAAATCTACGTTTTTGCTGTAGTTTTATCAGGTTATTTATGATGCTGGAAACATATAAAGCGATTTATTGCCCAACAGCATCCTATACTCAGTAAGTAAGCTTTATAGGTTTTGTTGTTGTTTTAAACAAAATTTTAAAGTGAACGTACATACTACAACACAGTCTGTACTTTAGTACTTCGTAGTCGCCCACAACTGTGGACAGTTGACAACTATAATATCTGCTACAATTGTTTAGAAGTAATCTAGAAGTTTTTTGGTAGTCTAGTGGACAAAATTGCTTAATTTTTACCATACCCGGGTATCTCTGCCACTGACGTAAGTATAATTTTGCTGCTACTTACACAAGGGTTTTAGATACATTTATTTATTGTCTATCAATTACTATCAAATTGTTTTGACAGAAAATTTTAAAACATATAAAAGCCTTTTTAAACTTGATCAGAATTGACGAAATGTGTGAAACATGATTTTACATTTACGAAATTTTTTGAATATTTTTTTATGTGATGATGTTGTCATCTCGACAAAATGATGGTTAGTTTAGTTTATACATATCTTTTAAGTTTTTTTTTTTAATTATAGCACGAGATGTCAAAATTACCCAATCGATCCGTACAAAACTTTTTATGTAGAGTGTGAGATTTCTGTTTGTGAAAAATGTTCTCTGAAAAATGTGCCTACATTATCTTATAGATATAAAAAATTAGCATAGAAAGAAACCCACCTCCACAATTTTTTTAAATGGCTATAAAATACCTGATTAGATCAATACTAAAATAACCTACCCAAACACAAAAGACAACAGTGTAAATTCTCTGGCTGAATCTTTATAAAATAATAATTTGTCCAATTGCTCACTTTAACTTGTATAGAATAAATAAAAATATAAAATGATTTTAATCGTTAATCAATAAAATGAGTGCTGAAATGACATAATAAAAATATTTTTTTTTGTAACAGTTTAGCTAAATGAAGACATTGAGTGCAAAATACAAATAAAAGAAAATGCGCCAAATCAGCGTTAATGCATGGTACATTTAACACAGGATCTAAGCAATGGAGAAGATAGGTCAATTAAAGTGGGAAGCACAACATTTAAACATGCTGTAATTCTGTCTGTCTGCAATTACAAGACACGGTCAATCAGTGAAAATAATAAAGTTTCGAAAATATTCCCAAATGTAATTAAAAATGGCTCTTGTGTGGCTTAAAATTAAGACATTTAGATTTATTTCTTTTTAACTGTAGTTAAAATGAGACGATTAAAGGTCAATATATTCTTTTAATCTTCATCTTAAAAATAAAATAAGCACATAATCAAGTACATACACACAGTATCATACAACAAGTAAATACGCAAAATAGCAGAAAGACTATAGAGAAAGAACAGAAGTTAGCTTAGGTGAGTTGGAATAGAGTTGGAGTGTTGAGGTAATAGTCGAGTTGAATGGGCATAAACTCGAAACACGTTCCACCCACTTTTTATCTATGTTAATGAATTCTTAGACTAACCAGATTTTATATAAAAATTCATAATAGTCTGTTTAAAATGTGGCTTTTGATTAGCTGTTTTACTCGGTCTCGCATGGCCAGTACAAATTGGCAACTTGTAAGTAACCCGAGTAAACATAGCCTATATTGTGGTTTAAAATCTCCTTTGGAAAATATAATTTTAATTGCTAAATACTGAAAAATAAACGTTAAAGTAAACGTAGCATTATGCTGTTTATATAGCCTATCTCACTCATTTATAATGGACCTTTATATTGTTGAAAGAATTTATAACATCGGAAAATCAACTTTTTGATATTATACTGCCATAAATCGATTGTGGCAAGCGATATCATATCGTCTTGCTGAAATCGCATGTAGTCCATTCAGTTAAGGCTACAAGAATTCCGCTATCATGTTTCTGATTTTAATGCTTTTCACAGTCACAGCAGTTTTGGCTTGGACCCAAATCACCGCATTTGATACCGAATAAAAACTATCGTACTTTTCGTATTTTTGTAAGAAAAAAATTTAAAATTTCGATACGAGTTCCCGCTGTCGAATGCGATGATTTGGGCCCTGATCTTAAAAAAGTAAGGCCTGATTGTAATACTCACCGGACAGTTGCTAGTTATTGTTACGTATTTGTACAGGGTCGGCCAAATAACTTTTTTTCTTGAAACAGGGCGCAAAACATCGAGTGTAGCTTCGGTTGTGTGACACGTAGCGGCTTCTTGTTGAAAATAAATGTTGCCAATATCCTCCTCTTCAATTTTTGTGAACAAAAATTCGTTCAACATGGCCCGATAACGATCGCCATTGACTAACGGCCACTCCTTGCTCATTTTCGAAGAAAAATGGCCCAATTATGCCTCTGGACCAAAATCCGCACCAAACAGTGGCTCGTTTTGGGTGCGTCGGCTTTTCAATGTATGCGTGGGGGTTTTCTGTGCCCCAAATGCAACAATTTTGCTTGTTTACATACCCGCCAAGATCAAAATGACCTTCATCTGAAAAGATGATTTTTTTTGGCAAAATCGGCATCTTCTGTAAGTCGATCGCAGGCCCGCTTAGCGAAGCGAAAATGCCTTGGATGGTCAGTTGGCTTCAACTCCTGAACCAATTGGACTTTGTATGGCGTCATACTAAGGTCTTTATGCAAAATTCGTCTCAATGATGTCTCCGAAATGTTCAATTGTTGAGAACGACGGTGAATCGATGTTGATGGCGCTTCACGCACACTTTCTGCCACAGCAGCAATATTCTCAGGTGTACGCACTGTTTTTGGCTTTTCACGCTTTGATTTATCGATGAGGATGCCAGGTTCTTTCACTTTGTTCACAAGATAACGAACATACAGAGCTGACGGTGCTTCTCTTCTTCCAAAATCTGTACGCAATTTTCCCAGACATTCTGCAACATTACCATGATTTTCAAAGTAATGTCGCAATATTTCCCAGCGTTGTTCAAGCATATACACAACCATATTCGTTCAGCGGAAGGATAAAACTAATTATCTGTCAAATCAGATATGAGCTAAGTGTTACCATTCACGAAATAAGCACTAGTTAGATTTCGGACCTTTTATTTTAAAATTAATAAATGCACTCGTACTGAGACACGCTTTATATTGTTTTTGTCTTCAATACAAATGTACAAAAGAAAATAGGCCCTAAATTAGGCTTCTTTTTTAGTAATTTAACTTCAATCGTATCCATGTTCCAAATTTGCCCTAATTAAAAGTGAAGCTGTTTTAATTTCAAAAACTTTCGTCCACAAAAAGTAGTAATAAATTCAATTAATGGCAGCTATTAATATTTTTAAGGCCTCAAATTGCTTTTAAAATTGCTATGAAAATCAAATACAAACTCATTATTACCCTAAATTACTCAACTTCAACCTTTTGTGTTATCAAATCTTAAATACACTTGTGATTTAACGTATGAAACTTGTATATTTGTGTGCTTCAGCAAAATAATCATTCACTACCAGGCGGCTGTTAAACTCAAATCTATTCAAATGGCATAAAGAAAGAAAAAATAACATTTTGAAAAATTCCCAAAAATTTAAATAAAAAAATATGAGTCTAATAATTGTTATTGTTATGTTCCCTTAAATAGTATGAGTGTGTTAGCAAGTCTGTCTTAATACCTGAATTTAGTTGTAGTAAAATGTACTCGTACATAAACGTATTTGTGTTGGTAACTACATAAACTGGCTATTATGCATTCAAGTTTCAAACCAGAATACCCATTACAATTTTCATGTTTGACCACGCCTACACAAAAACAACAACGAAAAAATTTATTAAAATCTCAAAATATTAAAAAAAAATCAGCAAAGGAAAAAACGAAAAATCTCGTAAAAAACACTAAAACAAGGAATACATTTGTAAATGTTGTTCTCCTAGTTTTATTCTAGTCTTGTTGTTGTGTGAAGCCTTTTTTTTGGAATTTTTTTGAAAGCAGGATTTCATAAACGTTTTTTTGTTGATATTGTTGTTGCACATGTATAAAATTCTGTGACTACTGCAGCAGTGTAGCATGAAATATGATTACATTGCAGTTTCAGCTTGTGGAATTCATTTAATATTTTTTGCTCTGTTTCTTTTCTCATACTGCACAGTGGGATGGCAAACAAAGAATATAATATATTAAAAATAGTTTTCAGCCGAACACTTTTATATCTGCACTCTTAAAATCTATACACCCAAGCTCAATGCAATTTAAGTGCAAAAGATTGATTAAATCAGTTTTATATTACTTAAATTATATTATAAATATTAAATTTATTATATTATTTTTAAACAATTTATAAACGATTTGTCTAGAAATTTTGAGTGAAAAGAAGAAAAAAAATTTTTAGACGAGTTTATCGTTTGTGTTAGAGAAACTCCACATTATTTGAGATTTTATAAAAATTGTTGCTTTAAAATTTTGGGAGAAGAAGTTTATTTTTTTTTAATTAAAATAAAATTTTTCGTTCTGTTGCTTCCGAAAAGAAACTAATTTCTTTTTACGGGGCGGGCATTGATCTTATGAGATTCAGCTATTTTAATTTTTTTTAATTAAAATAAAGTCAGTATTTCAATATTCACCACAGTGCAATGTTTTGTTTTGTCTGTCAGTTGTTTTTGTTGCTTTCGATGCCTGCCTCTCGTCGTCTATGTGATGCCAAATGTAAATGTATTAATATGCATCGTTTGTAACACGGCCGACATGGTCTGGCCTGTACTGCTCTAGTGAACGGTTGCAGTTAGCTTTATTATGTTGTTTACACACAAACACATACATACATCTATACAAATTTTAAATGCTCTGCACCCAGCTAGCATTTTCCATTGTTGAAGATTCTTTGCCTTTTAAATCAGTAGAAACATATATTATATTCTATTTCGATAATGTAAGAATGGCTAAAATTATATCAAAATACCGACTCTGCTATATTTGTTTTAAATAATTACTTATCTTTTCTACTTCAAAGGAAATATTAAATAACATAAAATACATTCAAGGCATAAGCATTAAAATAACTGACAATCGAGTTTTGACTACTAGAACTCTACCAATGGTAGCTAAAATATATTAAGAGAGAACACAGTAGGAAACACTAACACAAATTACTTTACAAAAACATCATTTGGTGGAACAAATATATTTCAACTTGAATTTTATTTACACAATTTTTTATAAATTCACTTTCAAAACTGCCACACAAATTCACACACAAAAATTTCATTTCGGCAATTTTAGCATTCTGTTCCACAATTAAGCTACTCGTCTTCACCGTACATAAATAATATTCTGGATCCTATTAAATAGCAGAGTCAATTTAATTATACCTGTCTATAGTTCTGTCTGTATAATTTTTTTTTTTGGTTATTATTTATTATTATTGAATCTTTCTATAAGAAAATTACAATAAGTATCCAAATCTTAACTGTAAAAAATATAAAAAACTTAAATAATTATTACCAATGTAATAACTAGTTACTTGTACTCAAATTTTAAAATAAAAGGAATATTCTACGTTTAAATAAAAAAAGTTATATCCCTCTTCTCACTAGGCGCAAGGTATCACTCCTCTTAAGCCTTCTGTGTCTGTACAATGATTGAAATAAATTTTCTAAAATGCCTAGGTAACGTACGGAAAACTTTAACATAATAATCTAGTAGTTGTTGCCGTCTTCAAGTTGCTAATAAAATACAGCCTGATCGGCCGATAAATAGCGGAGCTTTTAGTGAAAAGCGGCGACTACCTCTACAGGATGATTATTTTTCAGAGTAGGTTTTTTTTGGGTATTATATCAAAAATACAAAATGTAAAAAAAACGAGGCTTGCAGTTGTATTAGAAATATCGATCCTAATGTTTGTGCAAAAATCAAAACAACCGGTTCATAAATTTCCGAAAATAATCAAAAATACAACCGATATTTTGGCCTTTCATTTATGTCTATGTTCGCAATAAGTGTGCACACAGACACGAAACTAGGCATTCCTTCTTGTACAAACGTGTTGTACTCGTATATGTAATAGCATTACAAATATGGAAATCTTATTGAATGATAGATTTTGACTTTTGTCGTTAATTAGAAATTTTTTAGACGAAATTAATTACATATTTTAGAATTAACAAAAAAAAAGATAGGTATTCAAAGAGAATTATTTTAATCCATTTTTCCCATTTCATTAAAAATTTTTTTTTCAAAATTAAAATCAATAAATATTTTATCACTACAGTGAAGGGTAGGCATATAAGACTAGGCACCGCCGAATTTGACTTAGTTTTTAGATAGTTTTAATACGGCAAAATAGGATTGCCGAGCAAAACTGTACCTCTTTCTCTGCTTTAAATTCAAGATACATCGTTTCAACGATTAATAAGAGAAACGTGAAAGAATCGCGCTCTTCAAATAATTTTTCAAATCTTGGCTAGGTACACATATATACACATACTTACATTCATATTTAACCAAGTATGAGTTTTTAAGTTTGTAAAACAGCAACCTGATACTGAATGGTAGGTATTTTCTGAATTTTTAAAAATGCTGTCGCTCTTACAATTTCTTTTAGATGTTTTATTGTTCTTTTTTCTCGTTAATGTTCTTGTATTTGTTATATTGTCTTTTCTGCTGTTGTGTTTTTGAATTTTAATGTTTTTTTTTTACTTTGGTTTTGTGTATTTTTCCTTTTATGATAATAAACTACAAGTGCGTGTAAGTATGTGCACAAGAATGTTGATAACCAATTGATTGTGGCTATTTAATAAAAAAAATTTTATTTTTAAAACTTTATATTATTTTACTAGTAAGCACTTCCATGCGAATTATAAAACATTAATGATAGATAAAAAAGAAATAAAATTTTTCATAATATCTAGTACTCAAAGTAAGAAAAAAATCACAAAAAAAGTTTTGAAAAACTCAAATTCAAATTTAGGGGCCAAATTATTAATTTAAAATTGTGTTTCAAATTAATGTTTCATTTAGACAGCTACAACTAATTTACTAAGAATATAATCTGAAAACTTAAAATACGAATAGAAAAAATAGAAATTTTTATTTGTATACCTGCAAATCAAATATTAAATTAATTTAAATGCAACTTGAAGAAGAAGTCTTTAGTATTTAAGTTAAAATAAAACTACTCGTAGACATAATATGCCGATAGGTTTGAAAATGTTGTTTATCAGCTGATGTTTTTAAGTTAAAATTGTGTTTTACAATTTCTCCATAAACAAAGTCAATATTTCTTGTTTTTGGTTTCATACTTTTCTGTATTTAACAAAATATTACGTAGAAATTGACAGGCTACCCAAGTGGCTTGTTAAAACCTAGGAGAGATTATTTCTTTATTATTATTATTTTTTTTCCTCTTCGTTTACAAACTTTATTTTTACTTGGTCATAGCACTGCAGAGATGTCAAATGCCAAACAACATTTGTAGCAACAAAAATTTTGCCACATTTTTACACAATGCTTAGTCCTTTAGTATTAAAGTTTCAATGTTTGTACCAAAATGTACTAACTTTTCTGTTAAGAAATGAGATGCTGCTACGGTTTTTGCTGCAATACCATTTGGGCTTGCAGCAGTTGAAGCGGTAGTCAAAGTAACCAATTGTTTGTAAAAGAAATATTAAATTCCCTGTGCTTAATTTGCATGACATGTAAGGGGCCAAAAGTGCTGTTTGTAACACACATGCTCACTCACTCACACACATTTATGCTCTTCAAATAAAAAACGTCTGCTACCACTTGCTCAACGTGTACGTGAGAAATTGAAGTTGAGCAAAATTTTAAGTAAAAATGTAACTTCATTTTACTGCTTTCATCAACCAAATAAACTTGGGCTGAATGATAATAAAAAAAAGTAACTATAAAACAAAAAAAAAAAAAAGCAGAACGAGCAGGTAATGTCTTTAAAGTTTTGCGTAAACTAAAAAAAAATAAATAAAAGATATTTTTTTAATTTCAAATTTAACGGTTTTATCAAAAAATAAAAAATTTATGTAGAATTTAAAATAAAATTAATAGAAAAAATTATATATAAAATCGTATTATTATTAATATTATCATTATGATCGTACCGCTATTTCTAAGATCTATTATGCAGCCTAGTTCCTAGCTAAAGAGTGATTTTTTTGCTATTATCTTTTTGGCAACACTAGTTTTGACAGCTCACGCACGTTTTGTATCTTGTGTCACTGTCAAACATCTTCAGTTTGGTCTATAATTTAATCATGAATCGTCTTACAAACGAACAACGCTTGCAAATTATTGAATTTTATTACCAAAATGCGTGCTCTGTTAAGAAAGTTCATCGCGCGCTTCTTCCATTTTATGGTCAGTTTAATCGACCTACTGAGGCTTCTATTCGGGCTATTGTAACAAAATTTCGCACCAAATTTACATTGTTGGACATTAAACCACCAACACGCTTACGTAGAGTGCGAACTGAAGAAAATATCGCAGCCGTATCGGCCAGTGTTGGTGATGACCGTGAATTATCGATTCGGCGCCGTTCGCAGCAATTGGGCCTCTGTTACTCCACTACGTGGAAAATTTTGCGGAAGGATTTGGGTGTGAAGCCTTATAAGATACAACTGGTGCAAGAATTGAAGCCAAACGACCTACCACAACGCCAAATTTTTGGTGAATGGGCTCTTGAAAAGTTAGATGAAGATCCACTTTTTTATCGAAGAATTGTGTTCAGCGACGAGGCTCATTTCTGGTTGAATGGATACGTGAACAAGCAAAACTGCCGTATTTGGAGTGAAGAGCAGCCAGAAGCATTGCAAGAGCTACCAATGCATCCACAAAAAACAACCGTTTGGTGCGGATTATGGGCTGGCGGCATCATTGGGCCGTATTTCTTCAAAGATGATGCGAATCACAACGTTACTGTGAATGGTGAGCGCTACCGTGCGATGATAACAAACTTTTTTTTGCCCAAAATGGAAGAGCTTGACTTGCATGACATGTGGTTTCAACAAGACGGTGCCACATGCCACACAGCACGCGAAACAATGGACCAATTGAGAGGCGAGTTCGGTGAACAGTTTATTTCATGCTTGGGACCAGTCAATTGGCCGCCCAGATCGTGCGATTTAACGCCTCTAGACTATTTTTTGTGGGGCTATGTTAAGGCTAATGTCTATAGGGACAAGCCCGCTTCGATTGACGCACTGGAAGCCAACATTGCCAACATTATTCGTGAGATACCGGCCGAAATGTTGGAAAGAGTATGCCAAAATTGGACTAAGCGGATGGACCATTTGAGGCGCAGCCGCGGCCAACATTTGCATGAAATAATCTTCAAACATTAAATTATATCGACCCAACTATCGATCCAAATAAATATTTCATGCATTTTTCTGAATTTTATGTGTTTTTTTTTTTTTTAATTTCCGATAGTTCTTATAAAATCACCTTTTATAATCCGAGACTCCTTACCAATCTCGTAATTGTTTTAGGACTAATCTTGCCTAGATCTTCTGGGACCAATGCCCCACTATCTAAGCAGCTTATTCTGCGCTGAGGACTCGCAGAGAATATGTTCTCATGTTTCCGGTCCTTCCCGACAGAAACGACAAGAGTCGTCTTGTACCACACCGATTTAAAATTGTAATAACGTTTACTTTAAAGTTTACGTTAATTTTTTATAAGAATTAAATTCTCTAAATTTAAAAAAAAAAAAAAATTCAAGTGAAACATCTACCTTAAATCCAAGTTTTTGAAACACTTTTACACCATCACCATCTAAGATTGAACTAATCCTAAAGTTTAAGTTAAATTTTTATAATTTGGGTTTTGAGACTAATAAAAAGTAAAAATTTTAATCCTGCAACTCTTTAACTTTTGGATCTCTTTTTTAACTAGGAGTCCAAAAAGTCCTATTAATTGAAGATGTAGATTTAGGTTTCACAAAAAATTTCTTGTAGTGTTTTACATTTGTTTGTTGTCACAGTTAAAAATTGGTAAAAAGAGGGAAACTTCAAACCTCAGCTTGATATATATTTTCTTCCCTCTATCATAATCAGATGTAAGAACCTTTTTATTTTTTTGTGTAGAGTTATAAATCAATACTAATAAGGACAAATTCCTTAAGTCAACTTTAGACAAAATCAACTTGTTTTCACAATTAACTCAAAAAGTTTATTATTGTGGTTCTGGTGTGGAGGGGCGAAAAATTCCACAATTAACGAGATTGTAATGAAAAGAGTAAACGGTAGTGTAGTTGAATAGAATCTATTAGTTTTTTTATACTTCTTCTATTAAATTTTGATAGCAATTTCTGTACTATTTTGCGAGCACATAGCTTTTCATCATATACCACAGCAAAATTGTTTACATCCGATATAAAAATATTTCAACGTCAATTCCATTACAAATATTTTCAAGAGGTTCACTTTACAGACTCCTTTTTTTATACAAATTGGTTTTTTTATGTTTATACCAATTTATTTCATTTTAATGGAATATATACACATTTATAAAAAGAAATACCTTGTGGTCTAGCCACATCAAAAGGTGTATTTAACAGAAATTTTTTTAAATGTATTTTGTCTTCAAAGTTTTGATAGAATTGCCTCGAAATTTGTTGCACCCGATTCAGCACACTTTGTGCATAGTCTTTTAATTGTATGTCTAACCAATACGGTAATCCTGGGGTTAATGATACAAAAGCCGTTCTTCCATATTGTTACAGAAATATTTCAAAATAAAAGTCAAACCTAGACTTTTTTTAATTCGAATTTTTGCTTTATTTAAAATCTTTGGTAAAAATTTTGTGAATGTCATACAATTGACTATGAAATGCTGGAAGTTTCTTAACTTTTTTTTTTCACATGTATAAAACTAGCTGCCTCTCCGGTCACATTATAACGGGTGTAGCAAAAGTCCCACTACTATTTTGATTGACTATAACTTTGCTCAAAGAATAAATGAATAAGCTTGGTTTCCATAAAAAGTTTATTTAGTCTTTACATTTTTTCTGCTAAATGATGACCGCGATTCGCTATGCAATTTTTGGTTTTTTTTAGATGTTTTTCATGACATTCTGTAACATCTCAGCCTGAATTTCTTCAATTTCGTGACGAATATTGTCTTCAAGATGTTGAATCGCTTTTGATTTTAAAAAACCTTATAAGAAAAACTCTGGTGCTGTTAAATACGAAGATCTGTGTGGCAATGCTAAATTGCCATTTCGCGAAATTAGTCAAATTTTGCTGAAACCACATGTCCTCTAGTCCTTGCTCTTCAATTTGAGGCACAAGAAAATTTCGAATTATGTTATGGTACTGTGAAGAAATATGTAACCAAGAGTCACATTTTCAGCGTTACGAGACGTCTGTTATCTTAAAGAGTGAGGGATGTCTGCTGTCTGACTATTAGGATATTTTTGATGCAATTTCCGCTGAGTGGCAATAATAGAACGATTTTTTCATCATTATATCTGTATAGTTACCCATAATAAAATTTGAATGTCTACACAACCCAATGGCGCACAATCAAAATGGTAGCAGGACTTTTGCCAGACGTTGTAACATATATGTGTAATGCGATCAAAGCTTAAAGCAATGTAATACTCATATGGGTCCGCTAATCAGCTAAGCATTAGTGTGAAATGTCCATAGCTAAAGTATTCTCTATGAAGATTGAGAACTACTCACAAGACTTACCAAATCAATTTGTAAGATTTTAAAGATCGTTTAAGAAACATCAATCTATATAAAGGGTGTCCCAACAAGAACGCAAGATTTAAATTTTAAATAAATGACTGATGCAGCAATTGAATTGTTTCTCTGGCTGTATGACATGTGGCGCCGTCTTGTTGAAACCACA
This sequence comes from Thelaira solivaga, assembly GCA_947397855.1. Lineage (NCBI taxonomy): Eukaryota > Metazoa > Arthropoda > Insecta > Diptera > Tachinidae > Thelaira > Thelaira solivaga. The sequence goes on along the minus strand of OX377612.1, from coordinate 19,482,309 downwards.
AGCCCTCCACATTCATTTCTTCAATTCTAGGCAAGAAAAAACTGGTTATCATTTCACGATACCGAACACCATTGACTGTTTGCACTTGACCTGCCTCATTTTCATAAAAAAAAGGTCCAATGATTCCTCCAGCCCAAAAACCACACCACACAGTGACTCGTTGAGGATGCATTTGCTTCTTGTGAATCACTCGAGGATTTTCCTCACCCCAAATGCGACAATTCTGCCAATTGCCGAAACCATCAAGATGGAAATCGGCCTCGTCTCTGAAGATGATTTTATCGGGAAAATCAGCATTTTCATGTTGTCTCTCCAATACCCAATTAACGAACTCCCTTCGCTGTCCATGGTCATTTTTTACTAACCTCGTACCTTCTACTAGCAAACAATAACAATTTCTCAAACGTCAAACAATGACACTTCGAACGGCGCCAAATTTAAATCTTGCGTCTTGTTCGGACACCCTTTATCTAAATTATTCTTCTAAATGGCTGGGTAGCAAAAAAGAAAATTTAGAATTATCTCTTTAGCTTTCTTATGAAAACAACTTTTGCTATAAACAATATACAGGATAAAACATCGTTTGAACATGCATACACTGAAAACATATTACAGTAATGAAACCTTGTTGAACACAAAATTCGGAACAAAATTCATTCAATGTTATTCAGTTTACTTAATATCCTTCACGAGATAACTCCTTTTTGCTCAATACGAATAGCGTTTTCTTAGTTTATTTAAATAAATCCACTTAATACAATTGTTTTATAATACAAATATTTAAAATTTACAAAAATGTGAGCCAAAATGGCTTTGGGCCTTGCCTTAATGAAATAAAATCATATTTTTATAATTCCTAATTTTTGCATCCAGGATAGAATAATTGAAACTGAATAACTTTACATAAAAAAAATTCTTAAATAACATTTTATATTTGAAAACAATCCAAATTAATCCGCATTGTTGCAATATTCAGAAAGTCATTCTCTTATTTAAGACAAATGTGTTCTTTTATTTGTTTATTTTTTTTTTTTGGAAACACACAGCCTATTGTCTAACATACTGTCTGCCTAGCTGTCTGTCCGTCTGTGTCATCAGCAATGAAAAAACAATTTATCAAATTACGTTTCTACATAAAATCTACACACGGGCGAAACAAAAACTTTATTCGAATTTGAATTTATCTGCAACATGTTGTGGCATCTCCGTTTAATGTTGTTACCGCCATTACATGCACACAGCAAAATTCTAACACAAATAGAAAAACTAAAAAAAAAATTAAAGTTCGTTTTAGTTTGCATTACAGTTGGGCTGTCTACTTTTTTTGTGCTCTTTTTTAGTCAAATATTTTTTTTTTAATTTTTCTTTTAATAGTATTTTTCTCTCATCCTCTTTATTTTATTTTTATCCGGCAATTTAAATATTTGCTTGTTGTTGTGTGTCAGTAGACGTGCCAGCGCATTGTTTGTTGCAAAAGATGTGTATTTGTCTTTAGGTTTGGGTATCATATTGTGCACTTGAATAGTTACGCAGTTTTTTGAGAATAAAAAATATACCCAAAATTCAAGTTCCATCTCATTTTATGTGTGTCTATATATTTTTATGGCTATTTTTTTTTTTAATCTGTACTTTATTTAAGTTTGTTTTGTGTCTGCTGTAACACAGGATTTGCTTTTATTCTCTTTTACGCCACTGTTTTACACATGAACGTAGGCAAAATCGAATTACAAAAAAATAATCGGTTTTCAAAACAAGATATTTTAAGCAATAAATGTTGCATTTTGTATTAAAATTAAGGTAGTAAATTACTTTTACAAATAAATTTCCTGAAAAAAACTATCGTTAGCATTATGTTATGTAAAGAACATAAATTTGTCTACCTCATTTGCCGGAAACCACTAAAACTTATTGGTTTTTTCTGCTTCCATGCCATAAATAGGATTTTTAGGCAATAAATTCTTTTCAAACAAACTTGTTTGAGTAAAACTCACTAATTAACTCACTTTTTAATAACCGAATAATCTTGGTAGTCAAATCAGCCGTTGTGCTTTTCGAATTGCAAAAAAAAATATTTATTTTCCTGTTGTGTTTTTGCTAACAATGCAAAAACTCCGTCATACTTCTTCTACATCTTTTCCTCTGGAAGGAAAAAAATGTACAAAACAAACTGGCTATAAAATTAATATAAAAAAAATTTGCAGAATATCTGGGAAAAATCGCAACAATAAAACAATGATATAGACATGCAGAAGCTGAAAGCATTTTATTTGTTAAATAACTAAAGACACACAAAAACATAAAAATGTGTACAGCAGTACACTGCACAGTGGTTCAAGTTTAATGTCTGCAGATTGCCCTGAACTAAAATAATAATAAAATTAACCCATTTGCTTTGAAGAAACTTACATTAAAACAAGACCTTTTAGCACAAAAGTCAGTCTTTAGAGAGATTAAAAAAATTTGTTTTTTAAACCCTTTAAAAAAAAATGTTTTTGTTTATCTTTAAGTTAGATCAGAAAGTAACTTCAGAAATATTTGCATTTTAGCCTATAGTGCATTCTGCTAAAAAAAAAAAAAAATGAGTAGCACGCGATGATGCTGATGAACTTGATGCAGAGCAAATTTTCCTTCTTTTTTTATCCATATTTTGTTTTTTAATGCCCAGAGTTATTTCTAACGCATTATACAGCTAGTTTTATAAAAAATTAAAAAAGTTACAGGACTAAAACGAGTGTTAGAGGTGAATTAAATATTTATGCTCTTATTAAAAAAAAATTAACGTAGACTCTAAAGCAAAATTTTTTTTTAAATATTATAAGAAACATTTCGTTAACGTCGACATTAAAGTCTACGTTAGTTTTTTTGGATAAGGAGGTAAGCTTTAGAAAATATTTTTTCTTACATATAAGTTCTATTTTTATTAGTTTCTTATTTTATTTTTTTATAATAAAGTAATAATTTGTAGCAAAGAAATGCAAATTAGATATCTATATCTTTGGAAAAATTAAAAAAAAAACATAAACAAAACTTGATAATAAATGTGAACTTTTAATTTAGATTTACCCGCTTATGAATCACGCAGGGCAAGGAAAGATTAAGTACTGAAAAAGCTTCTTTGCATACAAAAAGAGATGAGTAATGGAAGAGGTTAAATTATGACCTAAACAAACACTTTTTTTTACTTAAAATTTGGAATTTTTGCACCGAAAACAAAAGTCTCAAACAGTAGATTGAATCTAAATGAATATCTAAAACTGACCTTTACGTATAAAGCCCAATATAGTAGGCAGATTCCTTAAAAATTAATGCTCTAGAAAATGTGAAAAAAACTGTCAAAAATTGAAAATGATTTTAACAAAAATAAAAATTATTTGTCAACACCCTAAAGTGAAAGTGGAGTCATAAGGTATTGGCCTTAACGACATTAAAATAAATTACTAGAAAGTTTCTAAAATGTCTGTAGTGCGATTCAGTAACTTTATTACGAACATTCGTATGGAAAAAACAAGCATAACGATATTTTATCGAATTCGGTATTCAGTAACTTTCCGACAAAAATATTCGGTACGATGAAAATCGTTATTTTGCGATAATTATTTATGCTGTTAACTTCGTCAAAAAATTTGAATATTTTTTGTAGGAAAGTTACGGTTGGATAAAATATCGTTAGACTTGTTTTTTTGATACGAAGAATGTTCGTAATAAAATTACTGGATTTCATTACTGGTCTGTCTTTCGTTTTAAAAATTATCTTTGATTGTTTTATTATCTAAATTTACTAATAAAGCTTACTCCCAGTATGCTGTGTTATTTTGATTTTTATTATTAAGGGCCGTAATTTTAGCGGGACCGTTCAGATGTATTGTACAGACAAATTCCTAACTACAACAATTCAAGACTTTTCACGAATCTAGTAATTGCTACAGTATTAATTTTCACACTGGCTAAGTAGTTCATTCTGCGTTTTGCTACTGCTGGGCAATTACAGAAAATATGATCCGATGTTTCTTGACTTACTTGAAAAAAAAAGCTGCAGGAGCTATCATATACTATACCAATTTAACGCATATGGTAATTGAGTGTACAATATTCTGTCAGCAATTCAGCGTAGAAATTATTGTCATTTCTGTTGTAACCTCTGCCCTAAAACTTTAGTCTCCTTGAATGACACATAGCCGCTTAGAATTTCTAGCAGTTTTTTCCTTGGTGAAAACAGTTATTATTCACTCCGCAAAAGGTCTCTGTAGCTACCGCTCCCCTTTTAAGCTGGGTAGCCTGCTCATATACATTGAGCAGCTTGTAGAACTCCCAAGCCACTTTCTGAATAAAAAGCTAGTATTTTACGTCATATTAAATATAAATATGAAAAAAATACAAACAGCTATAATATTTATTTCTACTGTCATTTCGCACATTTATAGCTGCTAGGCAACAACATTTATCTCAATCCTCATTACTTAATTGCTCATTTTCTTTATTTTTTGCTTCACAAATATAATTTCCTTTTAGTCTTATGAAAGTTAAAGCGTCTATGTGTGAGTAATATAAATGCATTGAAGCAAGAATAAATTAATACTCTTATTATATCTATTAAGATTATCCTTAAAGCTAAACTATCAACATGTACATGTGCTATAGACTTATAGCACATAATCGACATTCATTAAGCTACAAACACTTATTATATGCATACGCGGTATATTTATATCTTAAATTAGTATTTAATTGCTTCATGAGACAAAATGCCTTTGCTTCATATGACATTTTAAGTTGATGAACTTGTTTATGTTTAACGATTTCGACGGATTGTTTTGAAAGCATAAAATTTTCGTATTCAAACTAAGAACGGCACAACATGAATATGGCGTGTTTTTATTTCAAGTATAAAACTTTATTAAATTACGAACCAAACAAGTATAATAAGCTGCTCACTTTCTTTCTTATGGCTCATGAGAATTTTAATTTGTGACAAGGATACAGCATACCCAATTGATACTGAATTGTACTTTAAATTATATTTTTGTTACGTTATTTCAAGCATTTTCACTGGTATAACAAAAATCATTCAAGGCTCATGTATCTAAAATGTAATTATATGCAAAAATGTTACGTAACGTAATTGGACAAACGCATATTTTTTGAAATTGTATTTTATCAGCTAAAATTATTATTTTTTTTGCTCAATAACTTGTTTATGTACAATTTAGTGCTAAAGTACAATTACTTGTTAATCAGCGACTAATCAGTACTTTATAGTTATTTGCTTATTATCACACAAATAAAGATTACTTTTATAGACACTAAGGAGTTTGAAAAGGAAGTAAGTTATAAAACAAAATAATACACATACACTACAAAACAAAGCCCCAAAACCAGATCAATAAAGATATAAAATGAAATTTATTTAAAAAAAAAACCAATTAAAGTAACACATACATAATTGGCAGATAACTGTGTTATCCACTATAATCCTTTTAATTGCTTTGATTACGTATTTGCCCAATTAAATCACAAACACTTACATTTCCAGGGGAGAGTTGTTTTAATACGAGATTTATTTCGCCATGTAAAGTTTTGATTACAAAAAATTTTAGACTGTGATTAACACATTTGTTGAGTATTAATTATTTTATTTGCTGCTGTTTGATGTTAAAAGTTAATAAATTGTTCAATGTTGTCGTATTTAATATAATTTTATTGTGCCTGGATCTTTAAAGCAAAAGCTTTGCGTTGTAAAAAGAGATTAATAAAACAATAAAAATAAGCTGGCGTTAAATGACGATAGTCCATATCCACAGTTTCTGTAAAATTAAATTTAAAGTCAAGCTTTTTATTTCAATAACAAACGAAAGCGAAAAAATTCAGTATCAACTGAAAAAGCGGATCAACGTTTTTTAACCTTTTTGTCTTATCAAAAAAAAAAAAAAAAACCTACCGACAACTAAGAAGCAAATGCCCTATGACTATAAATGTCAATATATTTGTACAAAGAAAAAAAATTCTGAAAAAACTGTTAAATTTTCTTTTTTAGTGAGCCTCAAATTAGCTATTTGTCGTTTAAAGCAGAAACCCAGCTGTACAAGAAAGTTAAACGCTGCCTGAATAGAATAAGAATTGCAGTAGAACACACAGAGTGTAGTTACTTACTGCTTTCCAAATTTTATTTAAATTAAATATTGAAAATTAATAGCAAAAGTACCAAAATTGTCTTTTTCTAAGGCATAAATTCAGATCTGAAATTAGATTTTGCACATACTTTTGAAATAAAACGAAAACTTGTAGAAAATATATAAAATTGTTTGTACAACTGAGATAAAACATATTTTTTATATATAAGTTTAACTAAAAAAAACTGAATATGTTGCTTACATTTTATTAGATTACAATTATTACAAAAAAGTCTATAATTTTTTTTAGATAAAATTTAAAAATACTTTCAAGTGTGAATTGCGCTATTATTTTTCTAAGTTGTGAAAAATATTTAATAGAATTGATCAGCTAAAAGGAAAAAGCAGCAACCTTTTGTTTTCCCTACTGATTATTTATTAAAAAATAAAATTTCAATTTCAATGTAAACAGTAAATACCGGCCCTCTTATCCAAAAAAACAAATTTTTGTAGACTTCAAAATAAAGTTGATGAAAAAATTTTGTGACAAATTTCAATAACTTTTAATTTAAAGTCTACGTTTACTCTTGCTGATAAGGGGGTGGAAGCTTAACTTTAAAATTGACGAGATAAATTTTTACATAGTGAAACAGAAACATGTCGTGAGTAACTTCAAAAAATTTGCCGCCATATCATTAGCTGGATTAATAAAAAATTGTACAAAATAAATAAATTAAGTCTTTTGAGTTTATTGCCTTTTCTATTCTCAAAAAATACTCTGATATTAAATTATGTACTATTTTAAACAGTTTGCCTAAGCCTGTACAAAGTGATAATTTTTTTATGCTGTGTATAGAACAAAAATAATTTTTTTCATGCAAAATTTAACGCTAATCTAAGAAGAATATTTTGAAATACAAATTAAATAATTTGCTTAATTGTACAAACAAGTAGTTGACACAGTTTTAAAAATTAACAGTACTTCATCTTCCCTTATAAATAGAGTGCATCTTTTATATTTATTAAACATGTTGAGAACATAATGCGATTTGGATTTTAGCTAAATAGACAAATATTCTTGGATGGCAACATTTTTCTTAGAAAAGAAAACGCAATTTATTTTGCTTTCATAACTTCCTAAGTTTTCAAGATATCGACTTGATTTCTATTTTGTTGAATAGAAAAACGTAGTGGCTTTAATTAGAATTCTTTTTTTTGCCGATAGTGGGAAAAAAAATTTTCATCATTTTTTCAAAAAAAGCAAAGGGGGTAGTCCATGGTAATTTTTGGCCATAGCTTCCATTATTTTTGGTCATAACTTCCTAAGTTTTCAAGATATCGACTTGATTTCTATTTTGTTGAATAGAAAAACGTAGTGGCTTTAATTAGAATTCTTTTTTTGCCGATAGTGGGAAAAAAAATTTTCATCATTTTTTCAAAAAAACCAAAATGGGTAGTCCATGGTAATTTTTGGCCATAACTTCCATTATTTTTGGTCACAAATTCCTAAGTTTTCAAGATATCGACTTGATTTCTATTTTGTTGAATAGAAAAACGTAGTGGCTTTAATTAGAATTCTTTTTTTTGCCGATAGTGGGAAAAAAAATTTTCATCATTTTTTCAAAAAAAAGCAAAGGGGGTAGTCCACGGTAATTTTTAGCCATAACTTCCATTATTTTTGGTCATAACTTCCTAAGTTTTCAAGATATCGACTTGATTTCTATTTTGTTGAATAGAAAAACGTAGTGGCTTTAATTAGAATTCTTTTTTTTGCCGATAGTGGGAAAAAAAATTTTCATAATTTTTTCAAAAAAAGCAAAGGGTAATTTTTGGCCATAGCTTCCATTATTTTTGGTCATAATTTCCTAAGTTTTCAAGATATCGACTGGATTTCTATTTTGTTGAATAGAAAAATGTAGTGGCTTTAATTAGAATTCTTTTTTTGCCGATAGTGGGAAAAAAAATTTTCATCATTTTTTCAAAAAAACCAAAGGGGGTAGTCCATGGTAATTTTTGGCCATAACTTACATTATTTTTGGTCACAAATTCCTAAGTTTTCAAGATATCGACTTGATTTCTATTTTGTTGAATAGAAAAACGTAGTGGCTTTAATTAGAATTCTTTTTTTTGCCGATAGTGGGAAAAAAAATTTTCATCATTTTTTCAAAAAAAGCAAAGGGGTTAGTCCATGGTAATTTTTGGCCATAGCTTCCATTATTTTTGGTCATTATTTCGTAAGTTTTCAAGATATCGACTTGATTTCTATTTTGTTGAATAGAAAAACGTAGTGGCTTTAATTAGAATTCTTTTTTTTGCCGATATTGGGAAAAAAAATTTTCATCATTTTTTCAAAAAAAAGCAAAGCTGGTAGTCCATGGTAATTTTTGGCCATAACTTCCATTATTTTTGGTCATAACTTTCTAAGTTTTCAAGATATCGACTTGATTTCAATTTTGTTGAATAGAAAAACGTAGTGGCTTTAATTAGAATTCTTTTTTTGCCGATAGTGGGAAAAAAAATTTTCATCATTTTTTCAAAAAAACCAAAGGGGGTAGTCCATGGTAATTTTTGGCCATAACTTCCATTATTTTTGGTCACAAATTCCTAAGTTTTCAAGATATCGACTTGATTTCTATTTTGTTGAATAGAAAAACGTAGTGGCTTTAACTAGAATTCTTTTTTTTGCCGAAAGTGGGAAAAAAAATTTTCATCATTTTTTCAAAAAAAGCAAAGGGGGTAGTCCATGGTAATTTTTGGCCATAGCTTCCATTATTTTTGGTCATAATTTCCTAAGTTTTCAAGATATCGACTTGATTTCAATTTTGTTGAATAGAAAAACGTAGTGGCTTTAATTAGAATTCTTTTTTTTGCCGATAGTGGGAAAAAAAATTTTCATCATTTTTTCAAAAAAAGCAAAGGGGTTAGTCCATGGTAATTTTTGGCCATAGCTTCCATTATTTTTGGTCATTATTTCGTAAGTTTTCAAGATATCGACTTGATTTCTATTTTGTTGAATAGAAAAACGTAGTGGCTTTAATTAGAATTCTTTTTTTTGCCGATATTGGGAAAAAAAATTTTCATCATTTTTTCAAAAAAAAGCAAAGCTGGTAGTCCATGGTAATTTTTGGCCATAACTTCCATTATTTTTGGTCATAACTTTCTAAGTTTTCAAGATATCGACTTGATTTCAATTTTGTTGAATAGAAAAACGTAGTGGCTTTAATTAGAATTCTTTTTTTTGCCGATAGTGGGAAAAAAAATTTTCATCATTTTTTCAAAAAAACCATGGTAATTTTTGGCCATAGCTTCCATTATTTTTGGTCATAACTTCCTAAATTTTCAAGATATCGACTTGATTTCTATTTTGTTGAATAGAAAAACGTAGTGGCTTTAATTAGAATTCTTTTTTTTGCCGATATTGGGAAAAAAAATTTTCATCATTTTTTCAAAAAAAGCAAAGGGGGTAGTCCATGGTAATTTTTGGCCATAACTTCCATTATTTTTTTTCACAAATTCCTAAGTTTTCAAGATATCGACTTGATTTCTATTTTGCTGAATAGAAAAACGTAGTGGCTTTAATTAGAATTTTTTTTTGCCGATAGTGGGAAAAAAAATTTTCATCATTTTTTCAAAAAAAGCAAAGGGGGTAGTCCATGGTAATTTTTGGCCATAGCTTCCATTATTTTTGGTCATAACTTCCTAAGTTTTCAAGATATCGACTTGATTTCTATTTTGTTGAATAGAAAAACGTAGTGGCTTTAATTAGAATTTTTTTTTTGCCGATAGTGGGAAAAAAAATTTTCATCATTTTTTCAAAAAAAGCAAAGGGGGTAGTCCATGGTAATTTTTGGCCATAGCTTCCATTATTTTTGGTCATAACTTCCTAAGTTTTCAAGATATCGACTTGATTTCTATTTTGTTGAATAGAAAAACGTAGTGGCTTTAATTAGAATTCTTTTTTTTGCCGATAGTGGGAAAAAAAATTTTCATTATTTTTTCAAAAAAAGCAAAGGGGGTAGTCCATGGTAATTTTTGGCCATAGCTTCCATTATTTTTGGTCATAACTTAATAAGTTTTCAAGATATCGACTTGATTTCTATTTTGTTGAATAGAAAAACGTAGTGGCTTTAATTAGAATTCTTTTTTTTGCCGATAGTGGGAAAAAAAATTTTCATAATTTTTTCAAAAAAAGCAAAGGGGGTAGTCCATGGTAATTTTTGGCCATAACTTCCATTATTTTTGGTCATAACTTCCTAAGTTTTCAAGATATCGACTTGATTTCTATTTTGTTGAATAGAAAATCGTAGTGGCTTTAATTAGAATTCTTTTTTTTGCCGATAGTGGGAAAAAAAATTTTCATCATTTTTTCAAAAAAAGCAAAGGGGGTAGTCCATGGTAATTTTTGGCCATAGCTTCCATTATTTTTGGTCATAACTTCCTAAGTTTTCAAGATATCGACTTGATTTCTATTTTGTTGAATAGAAAAACGTAGTGGCTTTAATTAGAATTCTTTTTTTGCCGATAGTGGGAAAAAAAATTTTCATAATTTTTTCAAAAAAAGCAAAGGGGGTAGTCCATGGTAATTTTTGGCCATAGCTTCCATTATTTTTGGTCATAATTTCCTAAGTTTTCAAGATATCGACTTGATTTCTATTTTGTTGAATAGAAAAACGTAGTGGCTTTAATTAGAATTCTTTTTTTTGCCGATAGTGGGAAAAAAAATTTTCATCATTTTTTCAAAAAAAGCAAAGGGGGTAGTCCATAGTAATTTTTGGCCATAGCTTCCATTATTTTTGGTCATAACTTAATAAGTTTTCAAGATATCGACTTGATTTCTATTTTGTTGAATAGAAAAACGTAGTGGCTTTAATTAGAATTCTTTTTTTTGCCGATAGTGGGAAAAAAAATTTTCATCATTTTTTCAAAAAAAGCAAAGGGGGTAGTCCATGGTAATTTTTGGCCATAGCTTCCATTATTTTTGGTCATAACTTCCTAAGTTTTCAAGATATCGAATTCATTTCTATTTTGTTGAATAGAAAAACGTAGTGGCTTTAATTAGAATTCTTTTTTTTGCCGATAGTGGGAAAACAAATTTTCATCATTTTTTCGAAAAAAGCTAAGGGGGTAGTCCATGGTAATTTTTGGCCATAGCTTCCATTATTTTTGGTCATAACTTCCTAAGTTTTCAAGATATCGACTTGATTTCTATTTTGTTGAATAGAAAAACGTAGTGGCTTTAATTAGAATTCTTTTTTTTGCCGATAGTGGGAAAAAAAATTTTCATAATTTTTTCAAAAAAAGCAAAGGGGGTAGTCCATGGTAATTTTTGGCCATAGCTTCCATTATTTTTGGTCATAACTTCCTAAGTTTTCAAGATATCGAATTGATTTCTATTTTGTTGAATAGAAAAACGTAGTGGCTTTAATTAGAATTCTTTTTTTGCCGATAGTGGGAAAAAAATTTTTCATCATTTTTTCAAAAAAGCAAAGGGGGTAGGTAGTCCATGGTAATTTTTGGCCATAGCTTCCATTATTTTTGGTCATAACTTCCTAAGTTTTCAAGATATCGACTTGATTTCTATTTTGTTGAATAGAAAAACGTAGTGGCTTTAACTAGAATTCTTTTTTTTGCCGATAGTGGGAAAAAAAATTTTCATCATTTTTTCAAAAAAAGCAAAGGGGGTAGTCCATGGTAATTTTTGGCCATAACTTCCATTATTTTTTTTCACAAATTCCTAAGTTTTCAAGATATCGACTTGATTTCTATTTTGTTGAATAGAAAAACGTAGTGGCTTTAATTAGAATTCTTTTTTTTGCCGATATTGGGAAAAAAAATTTTCATCATTTTTTCAAAAAAAGCAAAGGGGGTAGTCCATGGTAATTTTTGGCCATAGCTTCCATTATTTTTGGTCATAACTTCCTAAGTTTTCAAGATATCGACTTGATTTCTATTTTGTTGAATAGAAAAACGTAGTGGCTTTAACTAGAATTCTTTTTTTTGCCGATAGTGGGAAAAAAAATTTTCATCATTTTTTCAAAAAAAGCAAAGGGGGTAGTCCATGGTAATTTTTGGCCATAACTTGCATTATTTTTGGTCATAATTTCCTAAGTTTTCAAGATATCGACTTGATTTCTATTTTGTTGAATAGAAAAACGTAGTGGCTTTAATTAGAATTCTTTTTTTTGCCGATATTGGGAAAAAAAATTTTCATCATTTTTTCAAAAAAAGCAAAGGGGGTAGTCCATGGTAATTTTTGGCCATAGCTTCCATTATTTTTGGTCATAACTTCCTAAGTTTTCAAGATATCGAATTCATTTCTATTTTGTTGAATAGAAAAACGTAGTGGCTTTAATTAGAATTCTTTTTTTTGCCGATAGTGGGAAAACAAATTTTCATCATTTTTTCGAAAAAAGCTAAGGGGGTAGTCCATGGTAATTTTTGGCCATAGCTTCCATTATTTTTGGTCATAACTTCCTAAGTTTTCAAGATATCGACTTGATTTCTATTTTGTTGAATAGAAAAACGTAGTGGCTTTAATTAGAATTCTTTTTTTTGCCGATAGTGGGAAAAAAAATTTTCATTATTTTTTCAAAAAAAGCAAAGGGGGTAGTCCATGGTAATTTTTGGCCATAGCTTCCATTATTTTTGGTCATAACTTAATAAGTTTTCAAGATATCGACTTGATTTCTATTTTGTTGAATAGAAAAACGTAGTGGCTTTAATTAGAATTCTTTTTTTTGCCGATAGTGGGAAAAAAAATTTTCATAATTTTTTCAAAAAAAGCAAAGGGGGTAGTCCATGGTAATTTTTGGCCATAACTTCCATTATTTTTGGTCATAACTTCCTAAGTTTTCAAGATATCGACTTGATTTCTATTTTGTTGAATAGAAAATCGTAGTGGCTTTAATTAGAATTCTTTTTTTTGCCGATAGTGGGAAAAAAAATTTTCATCATTTTTTCAAAAAAAGCAAAGGGGGTAGTCCATGGTAATTTTTGGCCATAGCTTCCATTATTTTTGGTCATAACTTCCTAAGTTTTCAAGATATCGACTTGATTTCTATTTTGTTGAATAGAAAAACGTAGTGGCTTTAATTAGAATTCTTTTTTTGCCGATAGTGGGAAAAAAAATTTTCATAATTTTTTCAAAAAAAGCAAAGGGGGTAGTCCATGGTAATTTTTGGCCATAGCTTCCATTATTTTTGGTCATAATTTCCTAAGTTTTCAAGATATCGACTTGATTTCTATTTTGTTGAATAGAAAAACGTAGTGGCTTTAATTAGAATTCTTTTTTTTGCCGATAGTGGGAAAAAAAATTTTCATCATTTTTTCAAAAAAAGCAAAGGGGGTAGTCCATAGTAATTTTTGGCCATAGCTTCCATTATTTTTGGTCATAACTTAATAAGTTTTCAAGATATCGACTTGATTTCTATTTTGTTGAATAGAAAAACGTAGTGGCTTTAATTAGAATTCTTTTTTTTGCCGATAGTGGGAAAAAAAATTTTCATCATTTTTTCAAAAAAAGCAAAGGGGGTAGTCCATGGTAATTTTTGGCCATAGCTTCCATTATTTTTGGTCATAACTTCCTAAGTTTTCAAGATATCGAATTCATTTCTATTTTGTTGAATAGAAAAACGTAGTGGCTTTAATTAGAATTCTTTTTTTTGCCGATAGTGGGAAAACAAATTTTCATCATTTTTTCGAAAAAAGCTAAGGGGGTAGTCCATGGTAATTTTTGGCCATAGCTTCCATTATTTTTGGTCATAACTTCCTAAGTTTTCAAGATATCGACTTGATTTCTATTTTGTTGAATAGAAAAACGTAGTGGCTTTAATTAGAATTCTTTTTTTTGCCGATAGTGGGAAAAAAAATTTTCATAATTTTTTCAAAAAAAGCAAAGGGGGTAGTCCATGGTAATTTTTGGCCATAGCTTCCATTATTTTTGGTCATAACTTCCTAAGTTTTCAAGATATCGAATTGATTTCTATTTTGTTGAATAGAAAAACGTAGTGGCTTTAATTAGAATTCTTTTTTTGCCGATAGTGGGAAAAAAATTTTTCATCATTTTTTCAAAAAAGCAAAGGGGGTAGGTAGTCCATGGTAATTTTTGGCCATAGCTTCCATTATTTTTGGTCATAACTTCCTAAGTTTTCAAGATATCGACTTGATTTCTATTTTGTTGAATAGAAAAACGTAGTGGCTTTAACTAGAATTCTTTTTTTTGCCGATAGTGGGAAAAAAAATTTTCATCATTTTTTCAAAAAAAGCAAAGGGGGTAGTCCATGGTAATTTTTGGCCATAACTTCCATTATTTTTTTTCACAAATTCCTAAGTTTTCAAGATATCGACTTGATTTCTATTTTGTTGAATAGAAAAACGTAGTGGCTTTAATTAGAATTCTTTTTTTTGCCGATATTGGGAAAAAAAATTTTCATCATTTTTTCAAAAAAAGCAAAGGGGGTAGTCCATGGTAATTTTTGGCCATAGCTTCCATTATTTTTGGTCATAACTTCCTAAGTTTTCAAGATATCGACTTGATTTCTATTTTGTTGAATAGAAAAACGTAGTGGCTTTAACTAGAATTCTTTTTTTTGCCGATAGTGGGAAAAAAAATTTTCATCATTTTTTCAAAAAAAGCAAAGGGGGTAGTCCATGGTAATTTTTGGCCATAACTTGCATTATTTTTGGTCATAATTTCCTAAGTTTTCAAGATATCGACTTGATTTCTATTTTGTTGAATAGAAAAACGTAGTGGCTTTAATTAGAATTCTTTTTTTTGCCGATATTGGGAAAAAAAATTTTCATCATTTTTTCAAAAAAAGCAAAGGGGGTAGTCCATGGTAATTTTTGGCCATAGCTTCCATTATTTTTGGTCATAACTTCCTAAGTTTTCAAGATATCGAATTCATTTCTATTTTGTTGAATAGAAAAACGTAGTGGCTTTAATTAGAATTCTTTTTTTTGCCGATAGTGGGAAAACAAATTTTCATCATTTTTTCGAAAAAAGCTAAGGGGGTAGTCCATGGTAATTTTTGGCCATAGCTTCCATTATTTTTGGTCATAACTTCCTAAGTTTTCAAGATATCGACTTGATTTCTATTTTGTTGAATAGAAAAACGTAGTGGCTTTAATTAGAATTCTTTTTTTTGCCGATAGTGTGAAAAAAAGTTTTCATCATTTTTTCAAAAAAAGCAAAAGGGGGTAGTCCATGGTAATTTTTGGCCATAGCTTCCATTATTTTTGGTCATAACTTCCTAAGTTTTCAAGATATCGACTTGATTTCTATTTTGTTGAATAGAAAAACGTAGTGGCTTTAATTAGAATTCTTTTTTTTGCCGATAGTGGGAAAAAAATTTTCATCATTTTTTCAAAAAAAGCAAAGGGGGTAGTCCATAGTAATTTTTGGCCATAGCTTCCATTATTTTTGGTCATAACTTAATAAGTTTTCAAGATATCGACTTGATTTCTATTTTGTTGAATAGAAAAACGTAGTGGCTTTAATTAGAATTCTTTTTTTTGCCGATAGTGGGAAAAAAAATTTTCATCATTTTTTCAAAAAAAGCAAAGGGGGTAGTCCATGGTAATTTTTGCCCATAGCTTCCATTATTTTTGGTCATAACTTCCTAAGTTTTCAAGATATCGACTTGATTTCTATTTTGTTGAATAGAAAAACGTAGTGGCTTTAATTAGAATTCTTTTTTTTTGCCGATAGTGGGAAAAAAAATTTTCATCATTTTTTCAAAAAAACCAAAGGGGGTAGTCCATGGTAATTTTTGGCCATAGCTTCCATTATTTTTGGTCATAACTTCCTAAGTTTTCAAGATATCGACTTGATTTCTATTTTGTTGAATAGAAAAACGTAGTGGCTTTAATTAGAATTCTTTTTTTGCCGATAGTGGGAAAAAAATTTTTCATCATTTTTTCAAAAAAAGCAAAGGGGGTAGGTAGTCCATGGTAATTTTTGGCCATAGCTTCCATTATTTTTTGTCATAACTTCCTAAGTTTTCAAGATATCGACTTGATTTCTATTTTGTTGAATAGAAAAACGTAGTGGCTTTAATTAGAATTCTTTTTTTTGCCGATAGTGGGAAAAAAAATTTTCATCATTTTTTCAAAAAAAGCAAAGGGGGTAGTCCATGGTAATTTTTGGCCATAGCTTCCATTATTTTTGGTCATAACTTCCTAAGTTTTCAAGATATCGACTTGATTTCTATTTTGTTGAATAGAAAAACGTAGTGGCTTTAACTAGAATTCTTTTTTTTGCCGATAGTGGGAAAAAAAATTTTCATCATTTTTTCAAAAAAAGCAAAGGGGGTAGGTAGTCCATGGTAATTTTTGGCCATAACTTGCATTATTTTTGGTCATAATTTCCTAAGTTTTCAAGATATCGACTTGATTTCTATTTTGTTGAATAGAAAAACGTAGTGGCTTTAATTAGAATTCTTTTTTTTGCCGATATTGGGAAAAAAAATTTTCATCATTTTTTCAAAAAAAGCAAAAGGGGTAGTCCATGGTAATTTTTGGCCATAGCTTCCATTATTTTTGGTCATAACTTCCTAAGTTTTCAAGATATCGAATTCATTTCTATTTTGTTGAATAGAAAAACGTAGTGGCTTTAATTAGAATTCTTTTTTTTGCCGATAGTGGGAAAACAAATTTTCATCATTTTTTCGAAAAAAGCTAAGGGGGTAGTCCATGGTAATTTTAGGCCATAGCTTCCATTATTTTTGGTCATAACTTCCTAAGTTTTCAAGATATCGACTTGATTTCTATTTTGTTGAATAGAAAAACGTAGTGGCTTTAATTAGAATTCTTTTTTTTGCCGATAGTGTGAAAAAAATTTTCATCATTTTTTCAAAAAAAGCAAAAGGGGGTAGTCCATGGTAATTTTTGGCCATAGCTTCCATTATTTTTGGTCATAATTTCCTAAGTTTTCAAGATATCGACTTGATTTCTATTTTGTTGAATAGAAAAACGTAGTGGCTTTAATTAGAATTCTTTTTTTGCCGATAGTGGGAAAAAAATTTTTCATCATTTTTTCAAAAAAACCAAAGGGGGTAGTCCATGGTAATTTTAGGCCATAACTTCCATTATTTTTTTTCACAAATTCCTAAGTTTTCAAGATATCGACTTGATTTCTATTTTGTTGAATAGAAAAACGTAGTGGCTTTAATTAGAATTCTTTTTTTTGCCGATAGTGGGAAAAAAATTTTCATCATTTTTTCAAAAAAAGCAAAGGGGGTAGTCCATGGTAATTTTTGGCCATAACTTCCATTATTTTTGGTCATAACTTCCTAAGTTTGCAAGATATCGACTTGATTTCTATTTTGTTGAATAGAAAAACGTAGTGGCTTTAATTAGAATTCTTTTTTTGCCGATAGTGGGAAAAAAAATTTTCATAATTTTTTCAAAAAAAGCAAAGGGGGTAGTCCATGGTAATTTTTGGCCATAGCTTCCATTATTTTTGGTCATAACTTCCTAAGTTTTCAAGATATCGACTTGATTTCTATTTTGTTGAATAGAAAAACGTAGTGGCTTTAATTAGAATTCTTTTTTTTGCCGATAGTGGGAAAAAAAATTTTCATCATTTTTTCAAAAAAAGCAAAGGGGGTAGTCCATGGTAATTTTTGGCCATAGCTTCCATTATTTTTGGTCATAATTTCCTAAGTTTTCAAGATATCGACTTGATTTCTATTTTGTTGAATAGAAAAACGTAGTGGCTTTAATTAGAATTCTTTTTTTTGCCGATAGTGGGAAAAAAATTTTTCATCATTTTTTCAAAAAAACCAAAGGGGGTAGTCCATGGTAATTTTTGGCCATAACTTCCATTTTTTTTGGTCATAACTTCCTAAGTTTTCAAGATATCGACTTGATTTCTATTTTGTTGAATAGAAAAACGTAGTGGCTTTAATTAGAATTCTTTTTTTGCCGATAGTGGGAAAAAAAATTTTCATCATTTTTTCAAAAAAAGCAAAGGGGGTAGTCCATGGTAATTTTTGGCCATAGCTTCCATTATTTTTGGTCATAACTTCCTAAGTTTTCAAGATATCGACTTGATTTCTATTTTGTTGAATAGAAAAACGTAGTGGCTTTAATTAGAATTCTTTTTTTGCCGATAGTGGGAAAAAAATTTTTCATCATTTTTTCAAAAAAACCAAAAGGGGTAGTCCATGGTAATTTTTGGCCATAACTTCCATTTTTTTTGGTCATAACTTCCTAAGTTTTCAAGATATCGACTTGATTTCTATTTTGTTGAATAGAAAAACGTAGTGGCTTTAATTAGAATTCTTTTTTTGCCGATAGTGGGAAAAAAAATTTTCATCATTTTTTCAAAAAAAGCAAAGGGGGTAGTCCATGGTAATTTTTGGCCATAGCTTCCATTATTTTTGGTCATAACTTCCTAAGTTTTCAAGATATCGAATTGATTTCTATTTTGTTGAATAGAAAAACGTAGTGGCTTTAATTAGAATTTTTTTTTTTTGCCGATAGTGGGAAAAAAATTTTTCATCATTTTTTCAAAAAAAACAAAGGGGGTAGTCCATGGTAATTTTTGGCCATAACTTCCATTATTTTTTTTCACAAATTCCTAAGTTTTCAAGATATCGACTTGATTTCTATTTTGTTGAATAGAAAAACGTAGTGGCTTTAATTAGAATTCTTTTTTTTGCCGATAGTGGGAAAAAAATTTTCATCATTTTTTCAAAAAAAGCAAAGGGGGTAGTCCATGGTAATTTTTGGCCATAACTTCCATTATTTTTGGTCATAACTTCCTAAGTTTTCAAGATATCGACTTGATTTCTATTTTGTTGAATAGAAAAACGTAGTGGCTTTAATTAGAATTCTTTTTTTTGCCGATAGTGGGAAAAAAAATTTTCATAATTTTTTCAAAAAAAGCAAAGGGGGTAGTCCATGGTAATTTTTGGCCATAGCTTCCATTATTTTTGGTCATAACTTCCTAAGTTTTCAAGATATCGACTTGATTTCTATTTTGTTGAATAGAAAAACGTAGTGGCTTTAATTAGAATTCTTTTTTTGCCGATAGTGGGAAAAAAAATTTTCATCATTTTTTCAAAAAAAGCAAAGGGGGTAGTCCATGGTAATTTTTGGCCATTGCTTCTATTATTTTTGGTCATAACTTCCTAAGTTTTTAAGATATCGACTTGATTTCTATTCTGTTGAATAGAAAAACGTAGTGGCTTTAACTAGAATTCTTTTTTTTGCCGATAGTGGGAAAAAAAATTTTCATCATTTTTTCAAAAAAAGCAAAGGGGGTAGTCCATGGAAATTTTTGGCCATAACTTCCATTATTTTTTTTCACAAATTCCTAAGTTTTCAAGATATCGACTTGATTTCTATTTTGTTGAATAGAAAAACGTAGTGGCTTTAATTAGAATTCTTCTTTTTTGCCGATAGTGGGAAAAAAAATTTTCATCATTTTTTCAAAAAAAGCAAAGGGGGTAGTCCATGGTAATTTTTGGCCGTTGCTTCTATTATTTTTGGTCATAACTTCCTAAGTTTTTAAGATATCGACTTGATTTCTATTCTGTTGAATAGAAAAACGTAGTGGCTTTAACTAGAATTCTTTTTTTTGCCGATAGTGGGAAAAAAATTTTTCATCATTTTTTCAAAAAAACCAAAGGGGGTAGTCCATGGTAATTTTAGGCCATAACTTCCATTATTTTTTTTCACAAATTCCTAAGTTTTCAAGATATCGACTTGATTTCTATTTTGTTGAATAGAAAAACGTAGTGGCTTTAATTAGAATTCTTTTTTTTGCCGATATTGGGAAAAACAATTTTCATCATTTTTTCAAAAAAAGCAAAGGGGGTAGTCCATGGTAATTTTTGGGCATAGCTTCCATTATTTTTGGTCATAACTTCCTAAGTTTGCAAGATATCGACTTGATTTCTATTTTGTTGAATAGAAAAACGTAGTGGCTTTAATTAGAATTCTTTTTTTTGCCGATAGTGTGAAAAAAAATTTTCATCATTTTTTCAAAAAAAGCAAAGGGGTTAGTCCATGGTAATTTTTGGCCATAGCTTCCATTATTTTTGGTCATAACTTCCTAAGTTTTCAAGATATCGACTTGATTTCTATTTTGTTGAATAGAAAAACGTAGTGGCTTTAATTAGAATTCTTTTTTTTTGCTGATAGTGTGAAAAAAAATTTTCATCATTTTTTCAAAAAAAGCAAAGGGGGTAGTCCATGGTAATTTTTGGCCATAACTTCCATTATTTTTGGTCACAACTTCCTAAGTTTTCAAGATATCGACTTGATTTCTATTTTGTTGAATAGAAAAACGTAGTGGCTTTAATTAGAATTCTTTTTTTTGCCGATAGTGGGAAAAAAAATTTTCATCATTTTTTCAAAAAAAGCAAAGGGGGTAGTCCATGGTAATTTTTGGCCATAGCTTCCATTATTTTTGGTCATAACTTCCTAAGTTTTCAAGATATCGACTTGATTTCTATTTTGTTGAATAGAAAAACGTAGTGGCTTTAATTAGAATTCTTTTTTTTGCCGATAGTGGGAAAACAAATTTTCATCATTTTTTCAAAAAAAGCAAAGGGGTTAGTCCATGGTAATTTTTGGCCATAGCTTCCATTATTTTTGGTCATAACTTCCTAAGTTTTCAAGATATCGACTTGATTTCTATTTTGTTGAATAGAAAAACGTAGTGGCTTTAATTAGAATTTTTTTTTTGCCGATAGTGGGAAAAAAAATTTTCATCATTTTTTCAAAAAAAGCAAAGGGGGTAGTCCATGGTAATTTTTGGCCATAGCTTCCATTATTTTTGGTCATAACTTCCTAAGTTTTCAAGATATCGACTTGATTTCTATTTTGTTGAATAGAAAAACGTAGTGGCTTTAACTAGAATTCTTTTTTTTGCCGATAGTGGGAAAACAAATTTTCATCATTTTTTCAAAAAAAGCAAAGGGGTTAGTCCATGGTAATTTTTGGCCATAGCTTCCATTATTTTTGGTCATAACTTCCTAAGTTTTCAAGATATCGACTTGATTTCTATTTTGTTGAATAGAAAAACGTAGTGGCTTTAATTAGAATTCTTTTTTTTGCCGATAGTGGGAAAAAAAATTTTCATCATTTTTTCAAAAAAAGCAAAGGGGGTAGTCCATGGTAATTTTTGGCCATAACTTCCATTATTTTTTTTCACAAATTCCTAAGTTTTCAAGATATCGACTTGATTTCTATTTTGTTGAATAGAAAAACGTAGTGGCTTTAATTAGAATTCTTTTTTTTGCCGATATTGGGAAAAACAATTTTCATCATTTTTTCAAAAAAAGAAAAGGGGGTAGTCCATGGTAATTTTTGGCCATAGCTTCCATTATTTTTGGTCATAACTTCCTAAGTTTTCAAGATATCGACTTGATTTCTATTTTGTTGAATAGAAAAACGTAGTGGCTTTAATTAGAATTCTTTTTTTTGCCGATAGTGGGAAAAAAAATTTTCATCATTTTTTCAAAAAAAGCAAAGGGGGTAGTCCATGGTAATTTTTGGCCATAGCTTCCATTATTTTTGGTCATAACTTCCTAAGTTTTCAAGATATCGACTTGATTTCTATTTTGTTGAATAGAAAAACGTAGTGGCTTTAATTAGAATTCTTTTTTTTGCCGATAGTGGGAAAAAAAATTTTCATAATTTTTTCAAAAAAAGCAAAGGGGGTAGTCCATGGTAATTTTTGGCCATAGCTTCCATTATTTTTGGTCATAACTTCCTAAGTTTTCAAGATATCGACTTGATTTCTATTTTGTTGAATATAAAAACGTAGTGGCTTTAATCAGAATTCTTTTTTTGCCGATAGTGGGAAAAAAATTTTTCATCATTTTTTCAAAAAAACCAAAGGGGGTAGTCCATGGTAATTTTTGGCCATAGCTTCCATTATTTTTGGTCATAACTTCCTAAGTTTTAAAGATATCGACTTGATTTCTATTTTGTTGAATAGAAAAACGTAGTGGCTTTAATTAGAATTCTTTTTTTTGCCGATAGTGGGAGAAAAAATTTTCATCATTTTTTCAAAAAAAGCAAAGGGGGTAGTCCATGGTAATTTTTGGCCATAGCTTCCATTATTTTTGGTCATAACTTCCTAAGTTTTAAAGATATCGACTTGATTTCTATTTTGTTGAATAGAAAAACGTAGTGGCTTTAATTAGAATTCTTTTTTTTGCCGATAGTGGGAAAACAAATTTTCATCATTTTTTAAAAAAAAGCAAAGGGGTTAGTCCATGGTAATTTTTGGCCATAGCTTCCATTATTTTTGGTCATAACTTCCTAAGTTTTCAAGATATCGACTTGATTTCTATTTTGTTGAATAGAAAAACGTAGTGGCTTTAATTAGAATTCTTTTTTTTGCCGATAGTGGGAAAAAAAATTTTCATCATTTTTTCAAAAAAAGCAAAGGGGGTAGTCCATGGTAATTTTTGGCCATAGCTTCCATTATTTTTGGTCATAACTTCCTAAGTTTTCAAGATATCGACTTGATTTCTATTTTGTTGAATATAAAAACGTAGTGGCTTTAATCAGAATTCTTTTTTTGCCGATAGTGGGAAAAAAATTTTTCATCATTTTTTCAAAAAAACCAAAGGGGGTAGTCCATGGTAATTTTTGGCCATAACTTCCATTTTTTTTGGTCATAACTTCCTAAGTTTTCAAGATATCGACTTGATTTCTATTTTGTTGAATAGAAAAACGTAGTGGCTTTAATTAGAATTCTTTTTTTTGCCGATAGTGGGAAAACAAATTTTCATCATTTTTTCAAAAAAAGCAAAGGGGTTAGTCCATGGTAATTTTTGGCCATAGCTTCCATTATTTTTGGTCATAACTTCCTAAGTTTTCAAGATATCGACTTGATTTCTATTTTGTTGAATAGAAAAACGTAGTGGCTTTAATTAGAATTCTTTTTTTTGCCGATAGTGGGAAAAAAAATTTTCATCATTTTTTCAAAAAAAGCAAAGGGGGTAGTCCATGGTAATTTTTGGCCATAGCTTCCATTATTTTTGGTCATAACTTCCTAAGTTTTCAAGATATCGACTTGATTTCTATTTTGTTGAATATAAAAACGTAGTGGCTTTAATCAGAATTCTTTTTTTGCCGATAGTGGGAAAAAAATTTTTCATCATTTTTTCAAAAAAACCAAAGGGGGTAGTCCATGGTAATTTTTGGCCATAACTTCCATTTTTTTTGGTCATAACTTCCTAAGTTTTCAAGATATCGACTTGATTTCTATTTTGTTGAATAGAAAAACGTAGTGGCTTTAATTAGAATTCTTTTTTTTGCCGATAGTGGGAAAACAAATTTTCATCATTTTTTCAAAAAAAGCAAAGGGGTTAGTCCATGGTAATTTTTGGCCATAGCTTCCATTATTTTTGGTCATAACTTCCTAAGTTTTCAAGATATCGACTTGATTTCTATTTTGTTGAATAGAAAAACGTAGTGGCTTTAATTAGAATTCTTTTTTTTGCCGATAGTGGGAAAAAAAATTTTCATCATTTTTTCAAAAAAAGCAAAGGGGGTAGTCCATGGTAATTTTTGGCCATAGCTTCCATTATTTTTGGTCATAACTTCCTAAGTTTTCAAGATATCGACTTGATTTCTATTTTGTTGAATATAAAAACGTAGTGGCTTTAATCAGAATTCTTTTTTTGCCGATAGTGGGAAAAAAATTTTTCATCATTTTTTCAAAAAAACCAAAGGGGGTAGTCCATGGTAATTTTTGGCCATAACTTCCATTTTTTTTGGTCATAACTTCCTAAGTTTTCAAGATATCGACTTGATTTCTATTTTGTTGAATAGAAAAACGTAGTGGCTTTAATTAGAATTCTTTTTTTGCCGATAGTGGGAAAAAAAATTTTCATCATTTTTTCAAAAAAAGCAAAGGGGGTAGTCCATGGTAATTTTTGGCTATAGCTTCCATTATTTTTGGTCATAACTTCCTAAGTTTTCAAGATATCGACTTGATTTCTATTTTGTTGAATAGAAAAACGTAGTGGCTTTAATTAGAATTCTTTTTTTGCCGATAGTGGGAAAAAAAATTTTCATCATTTTTTCAAAAAAAGCAAAGGGGGTAGTCCATCTTAATTTTTGCCCATAGCTTCCATTATTTTTGGTCATAACTTCCTAAGTTTTCAAGATATCGACTTGATTTCTATTTTGTTGAATAGAAAAATGTAGTGGCTTTAATTAGAATTCTTCTTTTTTGCCGATAGTGGGAAAAAAAATTTTCATCATTTTTTCAAAAAAAGCAAAGGGGGTAGTCCATGGTAATTTTTGGCCATTGCTTCTATTATTTTTGGTCATAACTTCCTAAGTTTTTAAGATATCGACTTGATTTCTATTCTGTTGAATAGAAAAACGTAGTGGCTTTAACTAGAATTCTTTTTTTTGCCGATAGTGGGAAAAAAAATTTTCATCATTTTTTCAAAAAAAGCAAAGGGGGTAGTCCATGGTAATTTTTGGTCATAACTTCCATTATTTTTTTTCACAAATTCCTAAGTTTTCAAGATATCGACTTGATTTCTATTTTGTTGAATAGAAAAACGTAGTGGCTTTAATTAGAATTCTTTTTTTTGCCGATATTGGGAAAAACAATTTTCATCATTTTTTCAAAAAAAAGCAAAGGGGGTAGTCCATGGTAATTTTTGGCCATAGCTTCCATTATTTTTTTTCACAAATTCCTAAGTTTTCAAGATATCGACTTGATTTCTATTTTGTTGAATAGAAAAACGTAGTGGCTTTAATTAGAATTCTTTTTTTTGCCGATAGTGGGAAAACAAATTTTCATCATTTTTTCAAAAAAAGCAAAGGGGGTAGTCCATGGTAATTTTTGGCCATAGCTTCCATTATTTTTGGTCATAACTTCCTAAGTTTTCAAGATATCGACTTGATTTCTATTTTGTTGAATAGAAAAACGTAGTGGCTTTAATTAGAATTCTTTTTTTTGCCGATAGTGGGAAAAAAAATTTTCATCATTTTTTCAAAAAAAGCAAAGGGGGTAGTCCATGGTAATTTTTGGCCATAACTTCCATTATTTTTTTTCACAAATTCCTAAGTTTTCAAGATATCGACTTGATTTCTATTTTGTTGAATAGAAAAACGTAGTGGCTTTAATTAGAATTCTTTTTTTTGCCGATAGTGGGAAAAAAAATTTTCATCATTTTTTCAAAAAAAGCAAAGGGGGTAGTCCATGGTAATTTTTGCCCATAGCTTCCATTATTTTTGGTCATAACTTCCTAAGTTTTCAAGATATCGACTTGATTTCTATTTTGTTGAATAGAAAAACGTAGTGGCTTTAATTAGAATTCTTTTTTTTTGCCGATAGTGGGAAAACAAATTTTCATCATTTTTTCAAAAAAAGGAAAGGGGGTAGTCCATGGTAATTTTTGGCCATTGCTTCTATTATTTTTGGTCATAACTTCCTAAGTTTTTAAGATATCGACTTGATTTCTATTCTGTTGAATAGAAAAACGTAGTGGCTTTAACTAGAATTCTTTTTTTTGCCGATAGTGGGAAAAAAAATTTTCATAATTTTTTCAAAAAAAGCAAAGGGGGTAGTCCATGGTAATTTTTGGCCATAGCTTCCATTATTTTTGGTCATAACTTCCTAAGTTTTCAAGATATCGACTTGATTTCTATTTTGTTGAATAGAAAAACGTAGTGGCTTTAATTAGAATTCTTTTTTTTGCCGATAGTGGGAAAAAAAATTTTTCATCATTTTTTCAAAAAAAGCAAAGGGGGTAGTCCATGGTAATTTTTGGCCATAGCTTCCATTATTTTTGGTCATAACTTCCTAAGTTTTCAAGATATCGACTTGATTTCTATTTTGTTGAATAGAAAAACGTAGTGGCTTTAATTAGAATTCTTTTTTTTGCCGATAGTGGGTAAACAAATTTTCATCATTTTTTAAAAAAAAGCAAAGGGGGTAGTCCATGGTAATTTTTGGCCATAGCTTCCATTATTTTTGGTCATAACTTCCTAAGTTTTCAAGATATCGACTTGATTTCTATTTTGTTGAATAGAAAAACGTAGTGGCTTTAATTAGAATTCTTTTTTTTTGCCGATAGTGTGAAAAAAAATTTTCATCATTTTTTCAAAAAAAGCAAAGGGGGTAGTCCATGGTAATTTTTGGCCATAGCTTCCATTATTTTTGGTCATAACTTCCTAAGTTTTCAAGATATCGACTTGATTTCTATTTTGTTGAATAGAAAAACGTAGTGGCTTTAATTAGAATTCTTTTTTTTGCCGATAGTGGGAAAACAAATTTTCATCATTTTTTCAAAAAAAGCAAAGGGGGTAGTCCATGCTAATTTTTGGACATAACTTCCATTATTTTTGGTCATAACTTCCTAAGTTTTCAAGATATCGACTTGATTTCTATTTTGTTGAATAGAAAAACGTAGTGGCTTTAATTAGAATTCTTTTTTTTGCCGATAGTGTGAAAAAAAATTTTCATCATTTTTTCAAAAAAAGCAAAGGGGGAGTCCATGGTAATTTTTGGAAATAGCTTCCATTATTTTTGGTCATAACTTCCTAAGTTTTCAAGATATCGAATTGATTTCTATTTTGTTGAATAGAAAAACGTAGTGGCTTTAATTAGAATTCTTTTTTTTTTGCTGATAGTGGGAAAAAAAATTTTCATCATTTTTTCAAAAAAAGCAAAGGGGGTAGTCCATGGTAATTTTTGGCCATAGCTTCCATTATTTTTGGTCATAATTTCCTAAGTTTTCAAGATATCGACTTGATTTCTATTTTGTTAAATAGAAAAACGTAGTGGCTTTAATTAGAATTCTTTTTTTTTGCTGATAGTGGGAAAAAAAATTTTCATCATTTTTTCAAAAAAAGCAAAGGGGGTAGTCCATGGTAATTTTTGGACATAGCTTCCATTATTTTTGGTCATAACTTCCTAAGTTTTCAAGATATCGACTTGATTTCTATTTTGTTGAATAGAAAAACGTAGTGGCTTTAATTAGAATTCTTTTTTTTGCCGATAGTGGGAAAAAAAATTTTCATCATTTTTTCAAAAAAAGCAAAGGGGGTAGTCCATGGTAATTTTTGGCCATAGCTTCCATTATTTTTGGTCATAACTTCCTAAGTTTTCAAGATATCGAATTGATTTCTATTTTGTTGAATAGAAAAACGTAGTGGCTTTAATTAGAATTCTTTTTTTTGCCGATAGTGGGAAAAAAAATTTTCATAATTTTTTCAAAAAAAGCAAAGGGGGTAGTCCATGGTAATTTTTGGCCATAGCTTCCATTATTTTTGGTCATAACTTCCTAAGTTTTCAAGATATCGACTTGATTTCTATTTTGTTGAATAGAAAAACGTAGTGGCTTTAATTAGAATTCTTTTTTTTGCCGATAGTGGGAAAAAAAATTTTCATCATTTTTTCAAAAAAAGCAAAGGGGTTAGTCCATGGTAATTTTTGGCCATAGCTTCCATTATTTTTGGTCATAATTTCCTAAGTTTTCAAGATATCGACTTGATTTCTATTTTGTTGAATAGAAGAACGTAGTGGCTTTAACTAGAATTCTTTTTTTTGCCGATAGTGGGAAAAAAAATTTTCATCATTTTTTCAAAAAAAGCAAAGGGGGTAGTCCATGGTAATTTTTGGACATAGCTTCCATTATTTTTGGTCATAACTTCCTAAGTTTTCAAGATATCGACTTGATTTCTATTTTGTTGAATAGAAAAACGTAGTGGCTTTAATTAGAATTCTTTTTTTTGCCGATAGTGGGAAAACAAATTTTCATCATTTTTTAAAAAAAAGCAAAGGGGGTAGTCCATGGTAATTTTTGGCCATAGCTTCCATTATTTTTGGTCATAACTTCCTAATTTTTCAAGATATCGACTTGATTTCTATTTTGTTGAATAGAAAAACGTAGTGGCTTTAATTAGAATTCTTTTTTTTGCCGATAGTGGGAAAAAAAATTTTTCATCATTTTTTCAAAAGAAGCAAAAGGGGTAGTCCATGGTAATTTTTGGCCATAACTTCCATTATTTTTGGTCATAACTTCCTAAGTTTTCAAGATGTCGACTTGATTTCTATTTTGTTGAATAGAAAAACGTAGTGGCTTTAATTAGAATTTTTTTTTTTTTGCCGATAGTGGGAAAAAAAATTTTCATCATTTTTTCAAAAAAAGCAAAGGGGGTAGTCCATGGTAATTTTTGGCCATAACTTCCATTATTTTTGGTCATAACTTCCTAATTTTTCAAGATATCGACTTGATTTCTATTTTGTTGAATAGAAAAACGTAGTGGCTTTAATTAGAATTCTTTTTTTTGCCGATAGTGGGAAAAAAAATTTTTCATCATTTTTTCAAAAGAAGCAAAGGGGGTAGTCCATGGTAATTTTTGGCCATAACTTCCATTATTTTTGGTCATAACTTCCTAAGTTTTCAAGATGTCGACTTGATTTCTATTTTGTTGAATAGAAAAACGTAGTGGCTTTAATTAGAATTTTTTTTTTTTGCCGATAGTGGGAAAAAAAATTTTCATCATTTTTTCAAAAAAAGCAAAGGGGGTAGTCCATGGTAATTTTTGGCCATAACTTCCATTATTTTTGGTCATAACTTCCTAATTTTTCAAGATATCGACTTGATTTCTATTTTGTTGAATAGAAAAACGTAGTGGCTTTAATTAGAATTCTTTTTTTTGCCGATAGTGGGAAAAAAAATTTTCATCATTTTTTCAAAAAAAGCAAAGGGGGTAGTCCATGGTAATTTTTGGCCATAACTTCCATTATTTTTGGTCATAACTTCCTAAGTTTTCAAGATATCGACTTGATTTCTATTTTGTTGAATAGAAAAACGTAGTGGCTTTAATTAGAATTCTTTTTTTTGCCGATAGTGGGAAAAAAAATTTTCATCATTTTTTCAAAAAAAGCAAAGGGGGTAGTCCATGGTAATTTTTGGCCATAGCTTCCATTATTTTTGGTCATAACTTCCTAAGTTTTCAAGATATCGACTTGATTTCTATTTTGTTGAATAGAAAAACGTAGTGGCTTTAATTAGAATTCTTTTTTTTGCCGATAGTGGGAAAAAAAATTTTCATCATTTTTTCAAAAAAAGCAAAGGGGGTAGTCCATGGTAATTTTTGGCCATAACTTATATTATTTTTGGTCATAACTTCCTAAGTTTTCAAGATATCGACTTGATTTCTATTTTGTTGAATAGAAAAACGTAGTGGCTTTAATTAGAATTCTTTTTTTTTTGCTGATAGTGGGAAAAAAAATTTTCATAATTTTTTCAAAAAAAGCAAAGGGGGTAGTCCATGGTAATTTTTGGCCATAGCTTCCATTATTTTTGGTCATAACTTCCTAAGTTTTCAAGATATCGAATTGATTTCTATTTTGTTGAATAGAAAAACGTAGTGGCTTTAATTAGAATTCTTTTTTTTGCCGATAGTGGGAAAAAAAATTTTCATCATTTTTTCAAAAAAGCAAAGGGGGTAGTCCATGGTAATTTTTGGCCATAACTTATATTATTTTTGGTCATAACTTCCTAAGTTTTCAAGATATCGACTTGATTTCTATTTTGTTGAATAGAAAAACGTAGTGGCTTTAATTAGAATTCTTTTTTTTTTGCTGATAGTGGGAAAAAAAATTTTCATAATTTTTTCAAAAAAAGCAAAGGGGGTAGTCCATGGTAATTTTTGGACATAGCTTCCATTATTTTTGGTCATAACTTCCTAAGTTTTCAAGATATCGACTTGATTTCTATTTTGTTGAATAGAAAAACGTAGTGGCTTTAATTAGAATTCTTTTTTTTGCCGATAGTGGGAAAAAAAATTTTCATCATTTTTTAAAAAAAAGCAAAGGGGGTAGTCCATGGTAATTTTTGGCCATAGCTTCCATTATTTTTGGTCATAACTTCCTAAGTTTTCAAGATATCGACTTGATTTCTATTTTGTTGAATAGAAAAACGTAGTGGCTTTAATTAGAATTCTTTTTTTTGCCGATAGTGGGAAAAAAAATTTTCATCATTTTTTCAAAAAAAGCAAAGGGGGTAGTCCATGGTAATTTTTGGCCATAGCTTCCATTATTTTTGGTCATAATTTCCTAAGTTTTCAAGATATCGAATTGATTTCTATTTTGTTGAATAGAAAAACGTAGTGGCTTTAATTAGAATTTTTTTTTTTGCCGATAGTGTGAAAAAAAATTTTCATAATTTTTTCAAAAAAAGCAAAGGGGGTAGTCCATGGTAATTTTTGGCCATAGCTTCCATTATTTTTGGTCATAACTTTCTAAGTTTTCAAGATATCGAATTGATTTCTATTTTGTTGAATAGAAAAACGTAGTGGCTTTAATTAGAATTCTTTTTTTTGCCGATAGTGGGAAAAAAAATTTTCATCATTTTTTAAAAAACAGCAAAGGGGGTAGTCCATGGTAATTTTTGGCCATAGCTTCCATTATTTTTGGTCATAACTTCCTAATTTTTCAAGATATCGACTTGATTTCTATTTTGTTGAATAGAAAAACGTAGTGGCTTTAATTAGAATTCTTTTTTTTTTGCCGATAGTGGGAAAAAAAATTTTCATCATTTTTTCAAAAAAAGCAAAGGGGGTAGTCCATGGTAATTTTTGGCCATAACTTCCATTATTTTTGGTCATAACTTCCTAAGTTTTCAAGATATCGACTTGATTTCTATTTTGTTGAATAGAAAAACGTAGTGGCTTTAATTAGAATTCTTTTTTTTGCCGATAGTGGGAAAAAAAATTTTCATCATTTTTTCAAAAAAAGCAAAGGGGGTAGTCCATGGTAATTTTTGGCCATAGCTTCCATTATTTTTGGTCATAACTTCCTAAGTTTTCAAGATATCGACTTGATTTCTATTTTGTTGAATAGAAAAACGTAGTGGCTTTAATTAGAATTCTTTTTTTTGCCGATAGTGGGAAAACAAATTTTCATCATTTTTTAAAAAAAAGCAAAGGGGGTAGTCCATGGTAATTTTTGGCCATAGCTTCCATTATTTTTGGTCATAACTTCCTAAGTTTTTAAGATATCGACTTGATTTCTATTTTGTTGAATAGAAAAACGTAGTGGCTTTAATTAGAATTCTTTTTTTTGCCGATAGTGGGAAAAAAAATTTTCATCATTTTTTCAAAAAAAGCAAAGGGGGTAGTCCATGGTAATTTTTGGCCATAGCTTCCATTATTTTTGGTCATAATTTCCTAAGTTTTCAAGATATCGAATTGATTTCTATTTTGTTGAATAGAAAAACGTAGTGGCTTTAATTAGAATTCTTTTTTTTGCCGATAGTGTGAAAAAAAATTTTCATAATTTTTTCAAAAAAAGCAAAGGGGGTAGTCCATGGTAATTTTTGGCCATAGCTTCCATTATTTTTGGTCATAACTTTCTAAGTTTTCAAGATATCGAATTGATTTCTATTTTGTTGAATAGAAAAACGTAGTGGCTTTAATTAGAATTCTTTTTTTTGCCGATAGTGGGAAAAAAAATTTTCATCATTTTTTCAAAAAAAGCAAAGGGGGTAGTCCATGGTAATTTTTGGCCATAGCTTCCATTATTTTTGGTCATAACTTCCTAATTTTTCAAGATATCGACTTGATTTCTATTTTGTTGAATAGAAAAACGTAGTGGCTTTAATTAGAATTCTTTTTTTTTGCCGATAGTGGGAAAAAAAATTTTCATCATTTTTTCAAAAAAAGCAAAGGGGGTAGTCCATGGTAATTTTTGGCCATAACTTCCATTATTTTTGGTCATAACTTCCTAAGTTTTCAAGATGTCGACTTGATTTCTATTTTGTTGAATAGAAAAACGTAGTGGCTTTAATTAGAATTCTTTTTTTTTTTGCCGATAGTGGGAAAAAAAATTTTCATAATTTTTTCAAAAAAAGCAAAGGGGGTAGTCCATGGTAATTTTTGGCCATAACTTCCATTATTTTTGGTCATAACTTCCTAATTTTTTAAGATATCGACTTGATTTCTATTTTGTTGAATAGAAAAACGTAGTGGCTTTAATTAGAATTCTTTTTTTTTTGCCGATAGTGGGAAAAAAAATTTTCATCATTTTTTCAAAAAAAGCAAAGGGGGTAGTCCATGGTAATTTTTGGCCATAACTTCCATTATTTTTGGTCATAACTTCCTAATTTTTCAAGATATCGACTTGATTTCTATTTTGTTGAATAGAAAAACGTAGTGGCTTTAATTAGAATTCTTTTTTTTTTGCCGATAGTGGGAAAAAAAATTTTCATCATTTTTTCAAAAAAAGCAAAGGGGGTAGTCCATGGTAATTTTTGGCCATAACTTCCATTATTTTTGGTCATAACTTCCTAAGTTTTCAAGATATCGACTTGATTTCTATTTTGTTGAATAGAAAAACGTAGTGGCTTTAATTAGAATTCTTTTTTTTGCCGATAGTGGGAAAAAAAATTTTCATCATTTTTTCAAAAAAAGCAAAGGGGGTAGTCCATGGTAATTTTTGGCCATAGCTTCCATTATTTTTGGTCATAACTTTCTAAGTTTTCAAGATATCGACTTGATTTCTATTTTGTTGAATAGAAAAACGTAGTGGCTTTAATTAGAATTCTTTTTTTTGCCGATAGCGGGAAAAAAAATTTTCATCATTTTTTCAAAAAAAGCAAAGGGGGTAGTCCATGGTAATTTTTGGCCATAGCTTCCACTATTTTTGATCATAACTTCCTAAGTTTTCAAGATATCGACTTGATTTCTATTTTGTTGAATAGAAAAACGTAGTGGCTTTAATTAGAATTCTTTTTTTTTTGCCGATAGTGGGAAAAAAAATTTTCATCATTTTTTAAAAAAAAGCAAAGGGGGTAGTCCATGGTAATTTTTGGCCATAGCTTCCATTATTTTTGGTCATAACTTCCTAAGTTTTCAAGATATCGACTTGATTTCTATTTTGTTGAATAGAAAAACGTAGTGGCTTTAATTAGAATTCTTTTTTTTGCCGATAGTGGGAAAAAAAATTTTCATCATTTTTTCAAAAAAAGCAAAGGGGGTAGTCCATGGTAATTTTTGGCCATAGCTTCCATTATTTTTGGTCATAATTTCCTAAGTTTTCAAGATATCGACTTGATTTCTATTTTGTTAAATAGAAAAACGTAGTGGCTTTAATTAGAATTCTTTTTTTTTTGCTGATAGTGGGAAAAAAAATTTTCATAATTTTTTCAAAAAAAGCAAAGGGGGTAGTCCATGGTAATTTTTGGACATAGCTTCCATTATTTTTGGTCATAACTTCCTAAGTTTTCAAGATATCGACTTGATTTCTATTTTGTTGAATAGAAAAACGTAGTGGCTTTAATTAGAATTCTTTTTTTTGCCGATAGTGGGAAAAAAAATTTTCATCATTTTTTCAAAAAAAGCAAAGGGGGTAGTCCATGGTAATTTTTGGCCATAGCTTCCATTATTTTTGGTCATAACTTCCTAAGTTTTCAAGATATCGAATTGATTTCTATTTTTTTGAATAGAAAAACGTAGTGGCTTTAATTAGAATTCTTTTTTTTGCCGATAGTGGGAAAAAAAATTTTCATCATTTTTTAAAAAAAAGCAAAGGGGGTAGTCCATGGTAATTTTTGGCCATAGCTTCCATTATTTTTGGTCATAACTTCCTAAGTTTTCAAGATATCGACTTGATTTCTATTTTGTTGAATAGAAAAACGTAGTGGCTTTAATTAGAATTCTTTTTTTTGCCGATAGTGGGAAAAAAAATTTTCATCATTTTTTCAAAAAAAGCAAAGGGGGTAGTCCATGGTAATTTTTGGCCATAGCTTCCATTATTTTTGGTCATAATTTCCTAAGTTTTCAAGATATCGAATTGATTTCTATTTTGTTGAATAGAAAAACGTAGTGGCTTTAATTAGAATTCTTTTTTTTGCCGATAGTGTGAAAAAAAATTTTCATAATTTTTTCAAAAAAAGCAAAGGGGGTAGTCCATGGTAATTTTTGGCCATAGCTTCCATTATTTTTGGTCATAACTTTCTAAGTTTTCAAGATATCGAATTGATTTCTATTTTGTTGAATAGAAAAACGTAGTGGCTTTAATTAGAATTCTTTTTTTTGCCGATAGTGGGAAAAAAAATTTTCATCATTTTTTCAAAAAAAGCAAAGGGGGTAGTCCATGGTAATTTTTGGCCATAGCTTCCATTATTTTTGGTCATAACTTCCTAATTTTTCAAGATATCGACTTGATTTCTATTTTGTTGAATAGAAAAACGTAGTGGCTTTAATTAGAATTCTTTTTTTTTTTGCCGATAGTGGGAAAAAAAATTTTCATCATTTTTTCAAAAAAAGCAAAGGGGGTAGTCCATGGTAATTTTTGGCCATAACTTCCATTATTTTTGGTCATAACTTCCTAAGTTTTCAAGATGTCGACTTGATTTCTATTTTGTTGAATAGAAAAACGTAGTGGCTTTAATTAGAATTCTTTTTTTTTTTGCCGATAGTGGGAAAAAAAATTTTCATAATTTTTTCAAAAAAAGCAAAGGGGGTAGTCCATGGTAATTTTTGGCCATAACTTCCATTATTTTTGGTCATAACTTCCTAATTTTTCAAGATATCGACTTGATTTCTATTTTGTTGAATAGAAAAACGTAGTGGCTTTAATTAGAATTCTTTTTTTTTTGCCGATAGTGGGAAAAAAAATTTTCATCATTTTTTCAAAAAAAGCAAAGGGGGTAGTCCATGGTAATTTTTGGCAATAACTTTCATTATTTTTGGTCATAACTTCCTAATTTTTCAAGATATCGACTTGATTTCTATTTTGTTGAATAGAAAAACTTAGTGGCTTTAATTAGAATTCTTTTTTTTTTGCCGATAGTGGGAAAAAAAATTTTCATCATTTTTTCAAAAAAAGCAAAGGGGGTAGTCCATGGTAATTTTTGGCCATAGCTTCCATTATTTTTGGTCATAATTTCCTAAGTTTTCAAGATATCGAATTGATTTCTATTTTGTTGAATAGAAAAACGTAGTGGCTTTAATTAGAATTCTTTTTTTTGCCGATAGTGGGAAAAAAAATTTTCATCATTTTTTCAAAAAAAGCAAAGGGGGTAGTCCATGGTAATTTTTGGCCATAGCTTAAATAATTTTTGGTCATAACTTCCTAAGTTTTCAAGATATCGACTTGATTTCTATTTTGTTGAATAGAAAAACGTAGTGGCTTTAATTAGAATTCTTTTTTTTGCCGATAGCGGGAAAAAAAATTTTCATCATTTTTTCAAAAAAAGCAAAGGGGGTAGTCCATGGAAATTTTTGGCCATAACTTCCATCATTTTTTGTTCATAACTTGCTAAGTTTTCAAGATATCGACTTGATTTCTATTTTGTTGAATAGAGAAACGTATTGGCTTTAATTAGAATTCTTTTTTTTGCGGATAGTGCGAAAAAAATTTTCATAATTTTTTCAAAAAAAGCAAAGGGGGTGGTCCATGGTAATTTTTGGCCATAGCTTCCATTATTTTTGGTCATAACTTCCTAAGTTTTCAAGATATCGACTTGATTTCTATTTTGTTGAATAGAAAAACGTAATGGCTTTAATTAGAATTCTTTTTTTGCCGATAGTGGGAAAAAAATTTTCATCATTTTTTCAAAAAAAGCAAAGGGGGTAGTCCATGGTAATTTTTGGCCATAGCTTCCATTATTTTTGGTCATAACTTCCTAAGTTTTCAAGATGTCGACTTGATTTCTATTTTGTTGAATAGAAAAACGTAGTAGCTTTAATTAGAATTCTTTTTTTTGCCGATAGTGGGAAAAAAAATTTTCATCATTTTTTCAAAAAAAGCAAAGGGGGTAGTCCATGGTAATTTTAGGCCATAAATTCCATTATTTTTGGTCATAACTTCCTAAGTTTTCAAGATATCGACTTGATTTCTACTTTGTTGAATAGAAAAACGTAGTGGCTTTAATTAGAATTCTTTTTTTTGCCGATAGTGGGAAAAAAATTTTCATCATTTTTTCAAAAAAAGCAAAGTGGGTAGTCCATGGTAATTTTTGGCCATAACTTCCATTATTTTTGGTCATAACTTCCTAAGTTTTCAAGATATCGAATTGATTTCTATTTTGTTGAATAGAAAAACGTAGTGGCTTTAATTAGAATTCTTTTTTTTGCCGATGGTGGGAAAAAAAATTTTCATAATTTTTTCAAAAAAAGCAAAGGGGGTAGTCCATGGTAATTTTTGGCCATAAATTCCATTATTTTTGGTCATAACTTCCTAAGTTTTCAAGATATCGAATTGATTTCTATTTTGTTGAATAGAAAAACGTAGTGGCTTTAATTAGAATTCTTTTTTTGCCGATAGTGGGAAAAAAAATTTTCATCATTTTTTCAAAAAAAGCAAAGGGGGTAGTCCATGGTAATTTTTGGCCATAGCTTCCATTATTTTTGGTCATAACTTCCTAAGTTTTCAAGATATCGACTTGATTTCTATTTTGTTGAATAGAAAAACGTAGTGGCTTTAATTAGAATTCTTTTTTTTGCCGATAGTGTGAAAAAAATTTTCATAATTTTTTCAAAAAAGCAAAGGGGGTAGTCCATGGTAATTTTTGGCCATAAATTCCATTATTTTTGGTCATAACTTCCTAAGTTTTCAAGATATCGAATTGATTTCTATTTTGTTGAATAGAAAAACGTAGTGGCTTTAATTAGAATTCTTTTTTTGCCGATAGTGGGAAAAAAAATTTTCATCATTTTTTCAAAAAAAGCAAAGGGGGTAGTCCATGGTAATTTTTGGCCATAAATTCCATTATTTTTGGTCATAACTTCCTAAGTTTTCAAGATATCGAATTGATTTCTATTTTGTTGAATAGAAAAACGTAGTGGCTTTAATTAGAATTCTTTTTTTGCCGATAGTGGGAAAAAAAATTTTCATCATTTTTTCAAAAAAAGCAAAGGGGGTAGTCCATGGTAATTTTTGGCCATAGCTTCCATTATTTTTGGTCATAACTTCCTAAGTTTTCAAGATATCGACTTGATTTCTATTTTGTTGAATAGAAAAACGTAGTGGCTTTAATTAGAATTCTTTTTTTTGCCGATAGTGTGAAAAAAATTTTCATAATTTTTTCAAAAAAAGCAAAGGGGGTAGTCCATTGTAATTTTTGGCCATAACTTCCATTATTTTTGGTCATAACTTCCTAAGTTTTCAAGATATCGACTTGATTTCAATTTTGTTGAATAGAAAAACGTAGTGGCTTCAATTAGAATTCTTTTTTTTGCCGATAGTGGGAAAAAAAATTTTCATCATATTTTCAAAAAAACCAAAGGGGGCAGTGGCTTTAATTAGAATTCTTTTTTTTGCCGATAGTGTGAAAAAAAATTTTCATAATTTTTTCAAAAAAAGCAAAGGGGGTAGTCCATGGTAATTTTTGGCCATAGCTTCCATTATTTTTGGTCATAACTTCCTAAGTTTTCATGATATCGACTTGATTTCTATTTTGTTGAATAGAAAAACGTAGTGGCTTTAATTAGAATTCTTTTTTTTGCCGATAGTGGGAAAAAAAATTTTCATTATTTTTTCAAAAAAAGCAAAGGGGGTAGTCCATGGTAATTTTTGGCCATAGCTTCCATTATTTTTGGTCATAATTTCCTAAGTTTTCAAGATATCGACTTGATTTCTATTTTGTTGAATAGAAAAACGTAGTGGCTTTAATTAGAATTCTTTTTTTTGCCGATAGTGTGAAAAAAAATTTTCATAATTTTTTCAAAAAAAGCAAAGGGGGTGGTCTATGGTAATTTTTGGCCATAGCTTCCATTATTTTTGGTCATAACTTCCTAAGTTTTCAAGATATCGACTTGATTTCTATTTTGTTGAATAGAAAAACGTAGTGGCTTCAATTAGAATTCTTTTTTTTGCCGATAGTGGGAAAAAAAATTTTCATCATATTTTCAAAAAAACCAAAGGGGGCAGTGGCTTTAATTAGAATTCTTTTTTTTGCCGATAGTGTGAAAAAAAATTTTCATAATTTTTTCAAAAAAAGCAAAGGGGGTAGTCCATGGTAATTTTTGGCCATAGCTTCCATTATTTTTGGTCATAACTTCCTAAGTTTTCATGATATCGACTTGATTTCTATTTTGTTGAATAGAAAAACGTAGTGGCTTTAATTAGAATTCTTTTTTTTGCCGATAGTGGGAAAAAAAATTTTCATTATTTTTTCAAAAAAAGCAAAGGGGGTAGTCCATGGTAATTTTTGGCCATAGCTTCCATTATTTTTGGTCATAATTTCCTAAGTTTTCAAGATATCGACTTGATTTCTATTTTGTTGAATAGAAAAACGTAGTGGCTTTAATTAGAATTCTTTTTTTGCCGATAGTGGGAAAAAAAATTTTCATCATTTTTTCAAAAAAAGCAAAGGGGGTAGTCCATGGTAATTTTTGGCCATAGCTTCCATTATTTTTGGTCATAACTTCCTAAGTTTTCAAGATATCGACTTGATTTCTATTTTGTTGAATAGAAAAACGTAGTGGCTTTAATTAGAATTCTTTTTTTTGCCGATAGTGTGAAAAAAATTTTCATAATTTTTTCAAAAAAAGCAAAGGGGGTAGTCCATTGTAATTTTTGGCCATAACTTCCATTATTTTTGGTCATAACTTCCTAAGTTTTCAAGATATCGACTTGATTTCAATTTTGTTGAATAGAAAAACGTAGTGGCTTCAATTAGAATTCTTTTTTTTGCCGATAGTGGGAAAAAAAATTTTCATCATATTTTCAAAAAAACCAAAGGGGGCAGTGGCTTTAATTAGAATTCTTTTTTTTGCCGATAGTGTGAAAAAAAATTTTCATAATTTTTTCAAAAAAAGCAAAGGGGGTAGTCCATGGTAATTTTTGGCCATAGCTTCCATTATTTTTGGTCATAACTTCCTAAGTTTTCATGATATCGACTTGATTTCTATTTTGTTGAATAGAAAAACGTAGTGGCTTTAATTAGAATTCTTTTTTTTGCCGATAGTGGGAAAAAAAATTTTCATTATTTTTTCAAAAAAAGCAAAGGGGGTAGTCCATGGTAATATTTGGCCATAGCTTCCATTATTTTTGGTCATAATTTCCTAAGTTTTCAAGATATCGACTTGATTTCTATTTTGTTGAATAGAAAAACGTAGTGGCTTTAATTAGAATTCTTTTTTTTGCCGATAGTGTGAAAAAAAATTTTCATAATTTTTTCAAAAAAAGCAAAGGGGGTGGTCTATGGTAATTTTTGGCCATAGCTTCCATTATTTTTGGTCATAACTTCCTAAGTTTTCAAGATATCGACTTGATTTCAATTTTGTTGAATAGAAAAACGTAGTGGCTTTAATTAGAATTCTTTTTTTTGCCGATAGTGGGAAAAAAAATTTTCATCATTTTTTCAAAAAAAGCAAAGGGGGTGGTCTATGGTAATTTTTGGCCATAGCTTCCATTATTTTTGGTCATAACTTCCTAAGTTTTCAAGATATCGACTTGATTTCTATTTTGTTGAATAGAAAAACGTAGTGGCTTTAATTAGAATTCTTTTTTTTGCCGATAGTGTGAAAAAAAATTTTCATAATTTTTTCAAAAAAAGCAAAGGGGGTGGTCTATGGTAATTTTTGGCCATAGCTTCCATTATTTTTGGTCATAACTTCCTAAGTTTTCAAGATATCGACTTGATTTCAATTTTGTTGAATAGAAAAACGTAGTGGCTTTAATTAGAATTCTTTTTTTTGCCGATAGTGGGAAAACAAATTTTCATCATTTTTTCAAAAAAAGCAAAGGGGGTGGTCTATGGTAATTTTTGGCCATAGCTTCCATTATTTTTGGTCATAACTTCCTAAGTTTTCAAGATATCGACTTGATTTCTATTTTGTTGAATAGAAAAACGTAGTGGCTTTAATTAGAATTCTTTTTTTTGCCGATAGTGTGAAAAAAAATTTTCATAATTTTTTCAAAAAAAGCAAAGGGGGTGGTCTATGGTAATTTTTGGCCATAGCTTCCATTATTTTTGGTCATAACTTCCTAAGTTTTCAAGATATCGACTTGATTTCAATTTTGTTGAATAGAAAAACGTAGTGGCTTTAATTAGAATTCTTTTTTTTGCCGATAGTGTGAAAAAAAATTTTCATAATTTTTTCAAAAAAAGCAAAGGGGGTGGTCTATGGTAATTTTTGGCCATAGCTTCCATTATTTTTGGTCATAACTTCCTAAGTTTTCAAGATATCGACTTGATTTCTATTTTGTTGAATAGAAAAACGTAGTGGCTTTAATTAGAATTCTTTTTTTTTGCCGATAGTGGGAAAAAAAATTTTCATCATTTTTTCAAAAAAAGCAAAGGGGGTAGTCCATGGTAATTTTTGGCCATAGCTTCCATTATTTTTGGTCATAACTTCCTAAGTTTTCAAGATGTCGACTTGATTTCTATTTTGTTGAATAGAAAAACGTAGTAGCTTTAATTAGAATTCTTTTTTTTGCCGATAGTGGGAAAAAAAATTTTCATCATTTTTTAAAAAAAAGCAAAGGGGGTAGTCCATGGTAATTTTTGGCCATAGCTTCCATTATTTTTGGTCATAACTTTCTAAAATTTCAAGATATCGACTTGATTTCTATTTTGTTGAATAGAAAAACGTAGTGGCTTTAATTAGAATTCTTTTTTTTGCCGATAGTGGGAAAAAAAATTTTCATCATTTTTTCAAAAAAAGCAAAGGGGGTAGTCCATGGTAATTTTTGGCCATAGCTTCCATTATTTTTGGTCATAATTTCCTAAGTTTTCAAGATATCGAATTGATTTCTATTTTGTTGAATAGAAAAACGTAGTGGCTTTAATTAGAATTCTTTTTTTTGCCGATAGTGTGAAAAAAAATTTTCATAATTTTTTCAAAAAAAGCAAAGGGGGTGGTCTATGGTAATTTTTGGCCATAGCTTCCATTATTTTTGGTCATAATTTCCTAAGTTTTCAAGATGTCGAATTGATTTCTATTTTGTTGAATAGAAAAACGTAGTGGCTTTAATTAGAATTCTTTTTTTTGCCGATAGTGTGAAAAAAAATTTTCATAATTTTTTCAAAAAAAGCAAAGGGGGTGGTCCATGGTAATTTTTGGCCATAGCTTCCATTATTTTTGGTCATAACTTCCTAAGTTTTCAAGATATCGACTTGATTTCTATTTTGTTGAATAGAAAAACGTAGTGGCTTTAATTAGAATTCTTTTTTTTTGCCGATAGTGGGAAAAAAAATTTTCATCATTTTTTAAAAAAAAGCAAAGGGGGTAGTCCATGGTAATTTTTGGCCATAGCTTCCATTATTTTTGGTCATAACTTCCTAAGTTTTCAAGATATCGACTTGATTTCTATTTTGTTGAATAGAAAAACGTAGTGGCTTTAATTAGAATTTTTTTTTTGCCGATAGTGGGAAAAAAAATTTTCATCATTTTTTCAAAAAAAGCAAAGGGGGTAGTCCATGGTAATTTTTGGTTATAGCTTCCATTATTTTTGGTCATAATTTCCTAAGTTTTCAAGATATCGACTTGATTTCTATTTGGTTAAATAGAAAAACGTAGTGGCTTTAATCAGAATTCTTTTTTTTTGCCGATAGTGGGGAAAAAAATTTTCATCATTTTTTCAAAAAAAGCAAAGGGGGTAGTCCATGGTAATTTTTGGCC
Source organism: Thelaira solivaga (assembly GCA_947397855.1). Lineage (NCBI taxonomy): Eukaryota > Metazoa > Arthropoda > Insecta > Diptera > Tachinidae > Thelaira > Thelaira solivaga. The sequence goes on along the minus strand of OX377612.1, from coordinate 19,440,625 downwards.
ATAGCTTCCATTATTTTTGGTCATAACTTCCTAAGTTTTCAAGATATCGAATTGATTTCTATTTTTTTGAATAGAAAAACGTAGTGGCTTTAAATAGAATTCTTTTTTTTGCCGATAGTGGGAAAAAAAAATTTCATCATTTTTTCAAAAAAAGCAAAGGGGGTAGTCCATGGTAATTTTTGGCCATAGCTTAAATAATTTTTGGTCATAACTTCCTAAGTTTTCAAGATATCGACTTGATTTCTATTTTGTTGAATAGAAAAACGTAGTGGCTTTAATTAGAATTCTTTTTTTTGCCGATAGCGGGAAAAAAAATTTTCATCATTTTTTCAAAAAAAGCAAAGGGGGTAGTCCATGGTAATTTTTGGCCATAGCTTCCATTATTTTTGGTCATAACTTCCTAAGTTTTCAAGATATCGACTTGATTTCTATTTTGTTGAATAGAAAAACGTAGTGGCTTTAATTAGAATTCTTTTTTTTGCCGATAGTGTGAAAAAAAATTTTCATAATTTTTTCAAAAAAAGCAAAGGGGGTAGTCCATGGTAATTTTTGTCCATAGCTTCCATTATTTTTGGTCATAATTTCCTAAGTTTTCAAGATATCGAATTGATTTCTATTTTGTTGAATAGAAAAACGTAGTAGCTTTAATTAGAATTCTTTTTTTTGCCGATAGTGGGAAAAAAAATTTTCATCATTTTTTCAAAAAAAGCAAAGGGGGTAGTCCATGGTAATTTTTGGCCATAGCTTCCATTATTTTTGGTCATAACTTCCTAAGTTTTCAAGATATCGACTTGATTTCTATTTTGTTGAATAGAAAAACGTAGTGGCTTTAATTAGAATTCTTTTTTTTGCCGATAGTGGGAAAAAAAATTTTCATTATTTTTTCAAAAAAAGCAAAGGGGGTAGTCCATGGTAATTTTTGGAAATAGCTTCCATTATTTTTGGTCATAATTTCCTAAGTTTTCAAGATATCGACTTGATTTCTATTTTGTTGAATAGAAAAACGTAGTGGCTTTAATTAGAATTCTTTTTTTTGCCGATAGTGTGAAAAAAAATTTTCATAATTTTTTCAAAAAAAGCAAAGGGGGTGGTCTATGGTAATTTTTGGCCATAGCTTCCATTATTTTTGGTCATAACTTCCTTAGTTTTCAAGATATCGACTTGATTTCTATTTTGTTGAATAGAAAAACGTAGTGGCTTTAATTAGAATTCTTTTTTTTTGCCGATAGTGGGAAAAAAAATTTTCATCATTTTTTCAAAAAAAGCAAAGGGGGTAGTCCATGGTAATTTTTGGTTATAGCTTCCATTATTTTTGGTCATAATTTCCTAAGTTTTCAAGATATCGACTTGATTTCTATTTGGTTAAATAGAAAAACGTAGTGGCTTTAATCAGAATTCTTTTTTTTTTGCCGATAGTGGGGAAAAAAATTTTCATCATTTTTTCAAAAAAAGCAAAGGGGGTAGTCCATGGTAATTTTTGGCCATAGCTTCCATTATTTTTGGTCATAACTTCCTAAGTTTTCAAGATATCGAATTGATTTCTATTTTTTTGAATAGAAAAACGTAGTGGCTTTAATTAGAATTCTTTTTTTTGCCGATAGCGGGAAAAAAAAATTTCATCATTTTTTCAAAAAAAGCAAAGGGGGTAGTCCATGGTAATTTTTGGCCATAGCTTAAATAATTTTTGGTCATAACTTCCTAAGTTTTCAAGATATCGACTTGATTTCTATTTTGTTGAATAGAAAAACGTAGTGGCTTTAATTAGAATTCTTTTTTTTGCCGATAGCGGGAAAAAAAATTTTCATCATTTTTTCAAAAAAAGCAAAGGGGGTAGTCCATGGTAATTTTTGGCCATAACTTCCATCATTTTTTGTTCATAACTTGCTAAGTTTTCAAGATATCGACTTGATTTCTATTTTGTTGAATAGAGAAACGTATTGGCTTTAATTAGAATTCTTTTTTTTGCGGATAGTGCGAAAAAAAATTTTTATCATTTTTTAAAAAAAAGCAAAGGGGGTAGTCCATGGAAATTTTTGGCCATAACTTCCATCATGTTTTGTTCATAACTTGCTAAGTTTTCAAGATATCGACTTGATTTCTATTTTGTTGAATAGAGAAACGTATTGGCTTTAATTAGAATTCTTTTTTTTGCGGATAGTGCGAAAAAAATTTTTTATCATTTTTTCAAAAAAAGCAAAGGGGGTAGTCCATGGAAATTTTTGGCCATAACTTCCATCTTTTTTTGTTCATTACTTGTTAAGTTTTCAAGATATCGACTTGATTTCTATTTTGTTGAATAGAGAAACGTATTGGCTTTAATTAGAATTCTTTTTTTTTGCGGATAGTGCGAAAAAAAATTTTTATCATTTTTTCAAAAAAAGCAAAGGGGGTAGTCCATGGAAATTTTTGGCCATAACTTCCATCATTTTTTTGTCATAACTTGCTAAGTTTTCAAGATATCGACTTGATTTCTATTTTGTTGAATAGAGAAACGTATTGGCTTTAATTAGAATTCTTTTTTCTGAGGATAGTGCGAAAATTTTTTTTTATCAATTTTTCAAAAAAAGCAAAGGGGGTAGTCCATGGTAATTTTTGGCCATAGCTTCCATTATTTTTGGTCACAAATTCCTAAGTTTTCAAGATATCGACTTGATTTCTATTTTGTTGAATAGAAAAACGTAGTGGCTTTAATTAGAATTCTTTTTTTTGCCGATAGTGGGAAAAAAAATTTTCATCATTTTTTCAAAAAAACCAAAGGGTAGTCCATGGTAATTTTTGGCCATAACTTCCATTATTTTTGGTCACAAATTCCTAAGTTTTCAAGATATCGACTTGATTTCTATTTTGTTGAATAGAAAAACGTAGTGGCTTTAATTAGAATTCTTTTTTTTGCCGATATTGGGAAAAAAAATTTTCATAATTTTTTCAAAAAAAAAAAACAAAGGGGATAGTCCATGGTAATTTTTGGCCATAGCTTCCATTATTTTTGGTCACAAATTCCTAAGTTTTCAAGATATCGACTTGATTTCTATTTTGTTGAATAGAAAAACGTAGTGGCTTTAATTAGAATTCTTTTTTTTGCCGATATTGGGAAAAAAAATTTTCATAATTTTTTCAAAAAAAAAAACAAAGGGGGTAGTCCATGGTAATTTTTGGCCATAGCTTCCATTATTTTTGGTCATAATTTCCTAAGTTTTCAAGATATCGACTTGATTTCTATTTTGTTGAATAGAAAAACGTAGCGGCTTTAATTAGAATTTTTTTTTTGCCGATAGTGGGAAAAAAAATTTTCATCATTTTTTCAAAAAAACCAAAGGGTAGTCCATGGTAATTTTTGGCCATAACTTCCATTATTTTTGGTCACAAATTCCTAAGTTTTCAAGATATCGACTTGATTTCTATTTTGTTGAATAGAAAAACGTAGTGGCTTTAATTAGAATTCTTTTTTTTGCCGATAGTGGGAAAAAAAATTTTCATCATTTTTTCAAAAAAAGCCATGGTAATTTTTGACCATAGCTTCCATTATTTTTGGTCATAACTTCCTAAGTTTTCAAGATATCGACTTGATTTCTATTTTGTTGAATAGAAAAACGTAGTGGCTTTAATTAGAATTCTTGTTTTTGCCGATAGTGGGAAAAAAAATTTTCATCATATTTTCAAAAAAAGCAAAGGGGGTAGTCCATGGTAATTTTTGGCCATAACTTCCATTATTTTTGGTCACAAATTCCTAAGTTTTCAAGATATCGACTTGATTTCTATTTTGTTGAATAGAAAAACGTAGTGGCTTTAATTAGAATTCTTTTTTTTGCCGATATTGGGAAAAAAAATTTTCATAATTTTTAAAAAAAAAAAAAAACAAAGGGGATAGTCCATGGTAATTTTTGGCCATAGCTTCCATTATTTTTGGTCACAAATTCCTAAGTTTTCAAGATATCGACTTGATTTCTATTTTGTTGAATAGAAAAACGTAGTGGCTTTAATTAGAATTCTTTTTTTTGCCGATATTGGGAAAAAAAATTTTCATAATTTTTTCAAAAAAAAAAACAAAGGGGGTAGTCCATGGTAATTTTTGGCCATAGCTTCCATTATTTTTGGTCATAATTTCCTAAGTTTTCAAGATATCGACTTGATTTATATTTTGTTGAATAGAAAAACGTAGCGGCTTTAATTAGAATTTTTTTTTTGCCGATAGTGGGAAAAAAAATTTTCATCATTTTTTCAAAAAAACCAAAGGGTAGTCCATGGTAATTTTTGGCCATAACTTCCATTATTTTTGGTCACAAATTCCTAAGTTTTCAAGATATCGACTTGATTTCTATTTTGTTGAATAGAAAAACGTAGTGGCTTTAATTAGAATTCTTTTTTTTGCCGATAGTGGGAAAAAAAATTTTCATCATTTTTTCAAAAAAAAAAAACAAAGGGGGTAGGTAGTCCATGGTAATTTTTGGCCATAGCTTCCATTATTTTTGGTCATAACTTCCTAAGTTTTCAAGATATCGACTTGATTTCTATTTTGTTGAATAGAAAAACGTAGTGGCTTTAATTAGAATTCTTTTTTTTGCCGATAGTGTGAAAAAAAATTTTCATCATTTTTTCAAAAAAAGCAAAGGGGGTAGTCCATGGTAATTTTTGGCCATAGCTTCCATTATTTTTGGTCATAACTTCCTAAGTTTTCAAGATATCGACTTGATTTCAATTTTGTTGAATAGAAAAACGTAGTGGCTTTAATTAGAATTTTTTTTTGCCGATAGTGGGAAAAAAAATTTTCATCATTTTTTCAAAAAAAGCAAAGGGGGTAGTCCATGGTAATTTTTGGCCATAGCTTCCATTATTTTTGGTCATAACTTCCTAAGTTTTCAAGATATCGACTTGATTTCTATTTTGTTGAATAGAAAAACGTAGTGGCTTTAATTAGAATTCTTTTTTTTGCCGATAGTGGGAAAAAAAATTTTCATCATTTTTTCAAAAAAAGCAAAGGGGGTAGTCCATGGTAATTTTTGGCCATAGCTTCCATTATTTTTGGTCATAACTTCCTAAGTTTTCAAGATGTCGACTTGATTTCTATTTTGTTGAATAGAAAAACGTAGTGCCTTTAATTAGAATTCTTTTTTTTTGCCGATAGTGTGAAAAAAAATTTTCATCATTTTTTCAAAAAAAGCAAAGGGGGTAGTCCATGGTAATTTTTGGCCATAACTTCCATTATTTTTGGTCATAACTTCCTAAGTTTTCAAGATATCGACTTGATTTCTATTTTGTTGAATAGAAAAATGTAGTGGCTTTAATTAGAATTCTTTTTTTTTTGCCGATAGTGGTAAAAAAAATTTTCATCATTTTTTCAAAAAAAGCAAAGGGGGTAGTCCATGGTAATTTTTGGACATAGCTTCCATTATTTTTGGTCATAACTTCCTAAGTTTTCAAGATATCGACTTGATTTCTATTTTGTTGAATAGAAAAACGTAGTGGCTTTAATTAGAATTCTTTTTTTTGCCGATAGTGGGAAAAAAATTTTCATCATTTTTTCAAAAAAAGCAAAGGGGGTAGTCCATGGTAATTTTTGGCCATAGCTTCCATTATTTTTGGTCATAACTTCCTAAGTTTTCAAGATATCGACTTGATTTCTATTTTGTTGAATAGAAAAACGTAGTGGCTTTAATTAGAATTCTTTTTTTTTGCCGATAGTGTGAAAAAAAATTTTCATCATTTTTTCAAAAAAAGCAAAGGGGGTAGTCCATGGTAATTTTTGGCCATAGCTTCCATTATTTTTGGTCATAACTTCCTAAGTTTTCAAGATATCGACTTGATTTCTATTTTGTTGAATAGAAAAACGTAGTGGCTTTAATTAAAATTCTTTTTTTTGCCGATAGTGTGAAAACAAATTTTCATCATTTTTTCAAAAAAGCAAAGGGGGTAGTCCATGGTAATTTTTGGCCATAGCTTCCATTATTTTTGGTCATAACTTCCTAAGTTTTAGAGATATCGACTTGATTTCTATTTTGTTGAATAGAAAAACGTAGTGGCTTTAACTAGAATTCTTTTTTTTGCCGATAGTGGGAAAAAAAATTTTCATCATTTTTTCAAAAAAAGCAAAGGGGGTAGTCCATGGTAATTTTTGGCCATAGCTTCCATTATTTTTGGTCATAACTTCCTGAGTTTTCAAGATATCGACTTGATTTCTATTTTGTTAAATAGAAAAACGTAGTGGCTTTAATTAGAATTCTTTTTTTTTTGCTGATAGTGGGAAAAAAAATTTTCATCATTTTTTAAAAAAAAGCAAAGGGGGTAGTCCATGGTAATTTTTGGACATAGCTTCCATTATTTTTGGTCATAACTTCCTAAGTTTTCAAGATATCGACTTGATTTCTATTTTGTTGAATAGAAAAACGTAGTGGCTTTAATTAGAATTCTTTTTTTTGCCGATAGTGGGAAAAAAAATTTTCATCATTTTTTCAAAAAAAGCAAAGGGGGTAGTCCATGGTAATTTTTGGCCATAGCTTCCATTATTTTTGGTCATAACTTCCTAAGTTTTCAAGATATCGAATTGATTTCTATTTTGTTGAATAGAAAAACGTATTGGCTTTAATTAGAATTCTTTTTTTTGCGGATAGTGCGAAAAAATTTTTTTATCATTTTTTCAAAAAAAGCAAAGGGGGTAGTCCATGGAAATTTTTGGCCATAACTTCCATCTTTTTTTGTTCATAACTTGCTAAGTTTTCAAGATATCGACTTGATTTCTATTTTGTTGAATAGACAAACGTGTTGGCTTTAATTAGAATTATTTTTTTTGCGGATAGTGCGAAAAAAAATTTTTTATCATTTTTTCAAAAAAAGCAAAGGGGGTAGTCCATGGAAATTTTTGGCCATAACTTCCATCATTTTTTGTTCATAACTTGTTAAGTTTTCAAGATATCGACTTGATTTCTATTTTGTTGAATAGAGAAACGTGTTGGCTTTAATTAGAATTATTTTTTTTGCGGATAGTGCGAAAAATTTTTTTTATCATTTTTTCAAAAAAAGCAAAGGGGGTAGTCTATGGAAATTTTTGGCCATAACTTCCATCTTTTTTTGTTCATAACTTGTTAAGTTTTCAAGATATCGACTTGATTTCTATTTTGTTGAATAGAGAAACGTATTGGCTTTAATTAGAATTCTTTTTTTTTGCGGATAGTGCGAAAAAATTTTTTTATCATTTTTTCAAAAAAAGCAAAGGGGGTAGTCCATGGAAATTTTTGGCCATAACTTCCATCTTTTTTTGTTCATAACTTGTTAAGTTTTCAAGATATCGACTTGATTTCTATTTTGTTGAATAGACAAACGTGTTGGCTTTAATTAGAATTCTTTTTTTTGCGGATAGTGCGAAAAAAAATTTTTATCATTTTTTCAAAAAAAACAAAGGGGGTAGTCCATGGAAATTTTTGGCCATAACTTTCATCTTTTTTTGTTCATTACTTGTTAAGTTTTCAAGATATCGACTTGATTTCTATTTTGTTGAATAGACAAACGTGTTGGCTTTAATTAGAATTATTTTTTTTGCGGATAGTGCGAAAAAAATTTTTTATCATTTTTTCAAAAAAAGCAAAGGGGGTAGTCCATGGAAATTTTTGGCCATAACTTCCATCATTTTTTGTTCATAACTTGCTAAGTTTTCAAGATATCGACTTGATTTCTATTTTGTTAAATAGAAAAACGTAGTGGCTTTAATTAGAATTCTTTTTTTTGCCGATAGTGTGAAAAAAAATTTTCATCATTTTTTCAAAAAAAGCAAAGGGGGTAGTCCATGGTAATTTTTGGCCATAGCTTCCATTATTTTTGTTCATAACTTCCTAAGTTTTCAAGATATCGACTTGATTTCTATTTTGTTGAATAGAAAAACGTAGTGGCTTTAATTAGAATTCTTTTTTTTGCCGATAGTGGGAAAAAAAATTTTCATCATTTTTTCAAAAAAAGCAAAGGGGGTAGTCCATGGTAATTTTTGGCCATAGCTTCCATTATTTTTGGTCATAACTTTCTAAGTTTTCAAGATATCGACTTGATTTCTATTTTGTTGAATAGAAAAACGTAGTGGCTTTAATTAGAATTCTTTTTTTTGCCGATAGCGGGAAAAAAAATTTTCATCATTTTTTCAAAAAAAGCAAAGGGGGTAGTCCATGGTAATTTTTGGCCATAGCTTCCACTATTTTTGGTCATAACTTCCTAAGTTTTCAAGATATCGACTTGATTTCTATTTTGTTGAATAGAAAAACGTAGTGGCTTTAATTAGAATTCTTTTTTTTTTGCGATAGTGGGAAAAAAAATTTTCATCATTTTTTAAAAAAAAGCAAAGGGGGTAGTCCATGGTAATTTTTGGCCATAGCTTCCATTATTTTTGGTCATAACTTCCTAAGTTTTCAAGATATCGACTTGATTTCTATTTTGTTGAATAGAAAAACGTAGTGGCTTTAATTAGAATTCTTTTTTTTGCCGATAGTGGGAAAAAAAATTTTCATCATTTTTTCAAAAAAAGCAAAGGGGGTAGTCCATGGTAATTTTTGGCCATAGCTTCCATTATTTTTGGTCATAACTTCCTAAGTTTTCAAGATATCGACTTGATTTCTATTTTGTTGAATAGAAAAACGTAGTGGCTTTAATTAGAATTCTTTTTTTTGCCGATAGTGGGAAAAAAAATTTTCATCATTTTTTCAAAAAAAGCAAAGGGGGTAGTCCATGGTAATTTTTGGCCATAGCTTCCACTATTTTTGGTCATAACTTCCTAAGTTTTCAAGATATCGACTTGATTTCTATTTTGTTGAATAGAAAAACGTAGTGGCTTTAATTAGAATTCTTTTTTTTTTGCGATAGTGGGAAAAAAAATTTTCATCATTTTTTAAAAAAAAGCAAAGGGGGTAGTCCATGGTAATTTTTGGCCATAGCTTCCATTATTTTTGGTCATAACTTCCTAAGTTTTCAAGATATCGACTTGATTTCTATTTTGTTGAATAGAAAAACGTAGTGGCTTTAATTAGAATTCTTTTTTTTTTGCTGATAGTGGGAAAAAAAATTTTCATCATTTTTTCAAAAAAAGCAAAGGGGGTAGTCCATGGTAATTTTTGGCCATAGCTTCCACTATTTTTGGTCATAATTTCCTAAGTTTTCAAGATATCGACTTGATTTCTATTTTGTTAAATAGAAAAACGTAGTGGCTTTAATTAGAATTCTTTTTTTTTTGCTGATAGTGGGAAAAAAAATTTTCATAATTTTTTCAAAAAAAGCAAAGGGGGTAGTCCATGGTAATTTTTGGACATAGCTTCCATTATTTTTGGTCATAACTTCCTAAGTTTTCAAGATATCGACTTGATTTCTATTTTGTTGAATAGAAAAACGTAGTGGCTTTAATTAGAATTCTTTTTTTTGCCGATAGTGGGAAAAAAAATTTTCATCATTTTTTCAAAAAAAGCAAAGGGGGTAGTCCATGGTAATTTTTGGCCATAGCTTCCATTATTTTTGGTCATAACTTCCTAAGTTTTCAAGATATCGACTTGATTTCTATTTTGTTGAATAGAAAAACGTAGTGGCTTTAATTAGAATTCTTTTTTTTGCCGATAGTGGGAAAAAAAATTTTCATCATTTTTTCAAAAAAAGCAAAGGGGGTAGTCCATGGTAATTTTTGGCCATAGCTTCCACTATTTTTGGTCATAACTTCCTAAGTTTTCAAGATATCGACTTGATTTCTATTTTGTTGAATAGAAAAACGTAGTGGCTTTAATTAGAATTCTTTTTTTTTTGCGATAGTGGGAAAAAAAATTTTCATCATTTTTTAAAAAAAAGCAAAGGGGGTAGTCCATGGTAATTTTTGGCCATAGCTTCCATTATTTTTGGTCATAACTTCCTAAGTTTTCAAGATATCGACTTGATTTCTATTTTGTTGAATAGAAAAACGTAGTGGCTTTAATTAGAATTCTTTTTTTTGCCGATAGTGGGAAAAAAAATTTTCATCATTTTTTCAAAAAAAGCAAAGGGGGTAGTCCATGGTAATTTTTGGCCATAGCTTCCATTATTTTTGGTCATAATTTCCTAAGTTTTCAAGATATCGACTTGATTTCTATTTTGTTAAATAGAAAAACGTAGTGGCTTTAATTAGAATTCTTTTTTTTTTGCTGATAGTGGGAAAAAAAATTTTCATAATTTTTTCAAAAAAAGCAAAGGGGGTAGTCCATGGTAATTTTTGGACATAGCTTCCATTATTTTTGGTCATAACTTCCTAAGTTTTCAAGATATCGACTTGATTTCTATTTTGTTGAATAGAAAAACGTAGTGGCTTTAATTAGAATTCTTTTTTTTGCCGATAGTGGGAAAAAAAATTTTCATCATTTTTTCAAAAAAAGCAAAGGGGGTAGTCCATGGTAATTTTTGGCCATAGCTTCCATTATTTTTGGTCATAACTTCCTAAGTTTTCAAGATATCGACTTGATTTCTATTTTGTTGAATAGAAAAACGTAGTGGCTTTAATTAGAATTCTTTTTTTTGCCGATAGTGGGAAAAAAAATTTTCATCATTTTTTAAAAAAAAGCAAAGGGGGTAGTCCATGGTAATTTTTGGACATAGCTTCCATTATTTTTGGTCATAATTTCCTAAGTTTTCAAGATATCGAATTGATTTCTATTTTGTTGAATAGAAAAACGTAGTGGCTTTAATTAGAATTCTTTTTTTTGCCGATAGTGGGAAAAAAAATTTTCATCATTTTTTAAAAAAAAGCAAAGGGGGTAGTCCATGGTAATTTTTGGCCATAGCTTCCATTATTTTTGGTCATAACTTTCTAAGTTTTCAAGATATCGAATTGATTTCTATTTTGTTGAATAGAAAAACGTAGTGGCTTTAATTAGAATTCTTTTTTTTGCCGATAGTGGGAAAAAAAATTTTCATCATTTTTTAAAAAAAAGCAAAGGGGGTAGTCCATGGTAATTTTTGGCCATAGCTTCCATTATTTTTGGTCATAACTTCCTAATTTTTCAAGATATCGACTTGATTTCTATTTTGTTGAATAGAAAAACGTAGTGGCTTTAATTAGAATTCTTTTTTTTTTTGCCGATAGTGGGAAAAAAAATTTTCATCATTTTTTCAAAAAAAGCAAAGGGGGTAGTCCATGGTAATTTTTGGCCATAACTTCCATTATTTTTGGTCATAACTTCCTAAGTTTTCAAGATGTCGACTTGATTTCTATTTTGTTGAATAGAAAAACGTAGTGGCTTTAATTAGAATTCTTTTTTTTTTTGCCGATAGTGGGAAAAAAAATTTTCATCATTTTTTCAAAAAAAGCAAAGGGGGTAGTCCATGGTAATTTTTGGCCATAACTTCCATTATTTTTGGTCATAACTTCCTAATTTTTCAAGATATCGACTTGATTTCTATTTTGTTGAATAGAAAAACGTAGTGGCTTTAATTAGAATTCTTTTTTTTTTGCCGATAGTGGGAAAAAAAATTTTCATCATTTTTTCAAAAAAAGCAAAGGGGGTAGTCCATGGTAATTTTTGGCCATAACTTTCATTATTTTTGGTCATAACTTCCTAATTTTTCAAGATATGGACTTGATTTCTATTTTGTTGAATAGACAAACTTAGTGGCTTTAATTAGAATTCTTTTTTTTTTGCCGATAGTGGGAAAAAAAATTTTCATCATTTTTTCAAAAAAAGCAAAGGGGGTAGTCCATGGAAATTTTTGGCCATAACTTCCATTATTTTTGGTCATAACTTCCTAAGTTTTCAAGATATCGACTTGATTTCTATTTTGTTGAATAGAAAAACGTAGTGGCTTTAATTAGAATTCTTTTTTTTGCCGATAGTGGGAAAAAAAATTTTCATCATTTTTTCAAAAAAAGCAAAGGGGGTAGTCCACGGTAATTTTTGGCCATAGCTTCCATTATTTTTGGTCATAACTTCCTAAGTTTTCAAGATATCGACTTGATTTCTATTTTGTTGAATAGAAAAACGTAGTGGCTTTAATTAGAATTCTTTTTTTTGCCGATAGTGGGAAAACAAATTTTCATCATTTTTTAAAAAAAGCAAAGGGGGTAGTCCATGGTAATTTTTGGCCATAGCTTCCATTATTTTTGGTCATAACTTCCTAAGTTTTCAAGATATCGAATTGATTTCTATTTTGTTGAATAGAAAAACGTAGTGGCTTTAATTAGAATTCTTTTTTTTTGCCGATAGTGGGAAAAAAAATGTTCATCATTTTTTAAAAAAAAGCAAAGGGGGTAGTCCATGGTAATTTTTGGCCATAGCTTCCATTATTTTTGGTCATAATTTCCTAAGTTTTCAAGATATCGAATTGATTTCTATTTTGTTGAATAGAAAAACGTAGTGGCTTTAATTAGAATTCTTTTTTTTGCCGATAGTGGGAAAAAAATTTTTCATCATTTTTTCAAAAAAAGCAAAGGGGGTAGTCCATGGTAATTTTTGGCCATAGCTTCCATTATTTTTGGTCATAACTTTCTAAGTTTTCAAGATATCGACTTGATTTCTATTTTGTTGAATAGAAAAACGTAGTGGCTTTAATTAGAATTCTTTTTTTTGCCGATAGCGGGAAAAAAAATTTTCATCATTTTTTCAAAAAAAGCAAAGGGGGTAGGTAGTCCATGGTAATTTTTGGCCATAGCTTCCATTATTTTTGGTCATAACTTCCTAAGTTTTCAAGATATCGACTTGATTTATATTTTGTTGAATAGAAAAACGTAGTGGCTTTAATTAGAATTCTTTTTTTTTGCCGATAGTGGGAAAAAAAATTTTCATCATTTTTTAAAAAAAAGCAAAGGGGGTAGTCCATGGTAATTTTTGGCCATAGCTTCCATTATTTTTGGTCATAACTTCCTAAGTTTTCAAGATATCGACTTGATTTCTATTTTGTTGAATAGAAAAACGTAGTGGCTTTAATTAGAATTCTTTTTTTTGCCGATAGTGGGAAAAAAAATTTTCATTATTTTTTCAAAAAAAGCAAAGGGGGTAGTCCATGGTAATTTTTGGCCATAGCTTCCATTATTTTTGGTCATAATTTCCTAAGTTTTCAAGATATCGACTTGATTTCTATTTTGTTAAATAGAAAAACGTAGTGGCTTTAATTAGAATTCTTTTTTTTTTGCTGATAGTGGGAAAAAAAATTTTCATCATTTTTTCAAAAAAAGCAAAGGGGGTAGTCCATGGTAATTTTTGGCCATAGCTTCCATTATTTTTGGTCATAACTTCCTAAGTTTTCAAGATATCGACTTGATTTCTATTTTGTT